>OW971936.1:11461704-16461704 GCA_943193695.1 Acrobasis suavella | reverse complement strand
GGCTGTCATCATTAGTGTTATAGTAGTTTTTAGGCAGTTTGTAAAATCTGACAACATTGTTGCCCTCTTACTAGGTACTTACAAACACGAAAAAAGAAGATGTAAAATAAAAGAAAAAATTGTAGATGCTCAACTTTTCAACGGAAGTTATTTATATGTTGGTATTTGTAAACAGTTCCTAACAATATTTAAAGGCCACTTACACACACGAAAAGCAAAGCAAAGCAACAATATATCACATTTCGCAGTTTGTTTGTATTATGCATTCCTGTAAATTCATGTCGTTGGAATTTATTTATCATGGTCGGATTGCACTTCAGAAGTTTATATAAACAAACAACATTCCTATAAGGATAACAATAAAATTCCTCATGCGGGGTCCGTCCACTTGTAAACATAAGGTCTAACAAAAATATACTGAACTTATTTTAAGGGTGAATTCATATTTGATTGATTGGTTCTTTAGGGATATATGATTTATTGAATGATGCTATATGATTATAGCTCTGAATGACCCTAAAACGAATTTTGAAAAACCACGATATTCAAAAACAAATTTCTTAGGAGACTTGTGACATGTGACATGTCTGTCTGTCCGTCCGCGGTTTAACTTAGGGACTATAAGTACTAGAAAGCTGTAATTTGGTACAGGTATGTATATTAATTATGCAAAAAAAGGTAAAGTAAAATATAGAAAAAAAAAAAATTTTTAGGGTAGCTCCCATATAAGTAAAGTCAAAAGTCAATTTTAATAAATCAAAAGTTAAATACGTGATCGAATCAGTAATGAGGAAATTCGTAGGAAAAGAAAAGCCACTGACATAGCCCAGCGGATTAGTTCGTTGAAGTGGCAGTGGGCGGGACACATAGCGCGACAAACATGCAAAAAGGTTCTCGAATGGCGATCACGTACTGGCAAGCGAAGCGTAGGACACCTACCCACAAGGTGGTCTGACGACCTTAATAAGGTCGCTGGAAAGCGCTGGATGCAGGTTGCTCTAGATCGGTCATTTTGGAAACCTTTGGGAGAGGCCATGTCCTGCAGTGTACGTTATGCGGCTGAAATGAATGAAGAATGAATGAAAAAGTCAATTTTATTTTCTTGACTAACCAATCAAGGGGGTATGTTGAAAAGGTCTCATAAATATCATGAGCTTGTGAACACCGTTTTTTCGATTTAGGGATCCGCGTTTCTGAAATATTTGGTTTTAAACTGAAAATTTTTGTTAGAGTCAAGTGTCCCCCCCCCCTCTTTCTGCAAAACGGTTATATATGGACACGTGTAAAAATTCACAGCTAAGTAAATATAACAAAATTTAAAGGAAACTATCAGAGCTAAGTAGGGTTTACAAATTAAAAAGTTATAGGCGATCAACTTATAAAATGTACTCGGAAAAGGAAAATTTTATACAAATTCAATAGAAAAGTAGTTTTTAGACGTTTTTAGTGGCATGAACTCAAAGTTGGCATTCGTAACTACGGAACCCTACACTACGCGTGGCCCGACACGCACTTGGCCAATATTTATTTATTATAGAAAGTACTTCAGTATCATGGGCTGAATTTGCTTCAGAAATGTTGCTGGTGTTTAATAACCAGCCAAGTGCAAGTCGGACTCGCGCGCGAAGGGTTCCGTACCATTATCAGACATTTTATAAAAAAATCACGTTTGTTGTATGGTAGCCCCCCTTAATTTAATAATTTTAATTTAATAATTTATTTTTAAAGTAAATATACAACTAAGTATTGTACCTGTTGCCGTTATTAATACCGAGAAAAAATCTGCATAAACATTACGTTTATTGTATGGGAGCTCCCTTTAAATATTTATTTTATTCTATTTTAGTATTTGTTGTTATAGCGACAACAGAAATACATCATCTGTGAATTTTTTTATGATCTATCTGTCACGGTTCGTGAGGTACATCCTGGTGACAGACAGACAGACAGATGGACGGACAGCGGAGTTTTAGTAATAGGGTCCAGTTTTTACCCTTCGGGCACGGAACCCTAAAAAGTAACCCTGTATAACGCTTGATCCATGAAAGACCAACTTTTACGATCATCTGCTCAAGCTTTCCAAAAGTCACTTTCAAAAGGGACAAATGGGAAAGGATGAGAGAGATGTTTGTTCAATAATAGCACAGGTTAGAAAAAAAAAACACACTTTAAATTACTTAGATGTGTGTTTAAGCGCGTGTCATTCGACATTTCCGTAGGTACACCAATTGATTTGCCGATCGGGACACGGACACGACATTAGCGTGAGATAGGTACTGACATAATTAAATGGTGCTTAGATAATCTTCATTTATGTACATTGTTCACTAAGTGCGTGTTCAGACGACACGCGCACGCCAAGTCCACGCCTAGCGCATGCCTAGCTCACAACAAGCGCGCTTTGAAATAATTGCATATAATTTGAGTGCTATCACACATCACGTAGTGGTCACCATGCCGGTCAGGTTAAGTTGAAAAATGGCCTTTTACAAATTGTCCTGGGTCTTGAATGTTTATCTATACATGTATTTATTATAAAATATAGTCTCTATCGTTGAGTTTAGTATCCCATAACACAAGTCTTGAACTTACTTTGGGGCAAGCTCATTTAATGTAAGCAAGTGTAATTGGTCCCCATATATTTATTTATCAATACAACTCAAATTGCATTAACCGAAGTCAACATACGCACGCCTCACCTTCGATACGTGTCGTGTGCTAGGGCGTGGGCTTGGCGTGCGCGTGTCGTCTGAACGCGCCCTAATACTTCTTCTTATTATCGTGTCTTTTTGGCTGAAATCTTAAATTTTGTTTTCCAATACGTTGTTCCTTTTACGCCTCCCTCCAAGTCAGAGTATATGTAGGTCAAGTATGGTAAAGCTGCTGGTGGGGCAAAGGGTACGTGAGGAGGAGCTGCATGGTCTGGTCGTCGTGACCACACTAACGCTGTGCTTCTGCTTGGTCAATATAGCACCAGCGCGCCAGATTGTGCCTACATTGACCTACCTCAGTTTAGAGGCGATTAAAGCATCTTCATGTGGCCCATTTCAGGAATACTTATAGATACTTTGTATATAGGACTGTTATGCTGCTTTGCGTTTGAGAGCAACGGATAAACCAATTAAGAATAAAACCGTCATTAGGTGATATTTATTTTCTTTACCTTGCTTGTCTCCTAGCGCATCTGCACGCATATTACGTGTGTGTACATATATACTGTGCATATATTTGTCTAAAAATCTGCTTTAATAGCAGCTATGGTTTCACATTTAGGAAGGTCCAAATTAATCAATTTTTAATTTTATCATCTGAATTTAAATTTTGCTTTATATAAGTACCTACTTTAGTACGTACTTTAAATATATTCATGTGATTGTACGTCCATGACACGATCTCAAATGGTCGCGTGCGTCAAATGGCAATCAGTAGGCGGGAATTGAATAGGGCTGACGAAAAAGATAAGTAGAATTTTACAGATATTTTCGATTAATATTTTTTTGGAGAACTGCGCTTTGATCTTAAAGAAGAAGTTATTAAGATTGAAAAACTGAGGTGCCATTTTTCAAACGCGGAGTCACTAAACAAATGTTTTTTGTATGGAAAACCATTCGTTTAGGTGACTTCGCTTTTCTAAAATGACACTTCTGAGCTCTTCACGTATGTGTCGACCAATTGTTTACACCCAGTACATACATACAAGAAAACATTACTTAGGTAACCTTCGCAAACCAGATAAAAAAGTAAATTTATTTCAACTTCAAATAAAATGAACTTTCTTGCACGTTTGACTTCGAGTATTTATGACGTAAGTAATTATAAATGGGTTTCTAATTGCACTAATCGCTATTTCTACTAAAGTCAGGAGACTTTAATTAAGTAAAGCTGTTTAATTAGGTAATGTAGGTACATATGATATGAGTGTTATATGATTAAGTTTGGTAACAATCAACGCAGTTTATGATGTTCGTTTTGACCAGTTGACCTTCACACAATAGCTGCATTTTAAATAATAACACTATACGATATGAATTTATTTGAAGCAACGAATCTAACCGCATTGTCCAAAGACTAGTTTTTCAAGCTTGCAATGATGATGATGTACTCTAAAGTGTAGTTTTTTTTCATTCATGGCTAGAAATCCCAAGATTTGACGAACGCAGAGTCAGTTTGTGTTATCTACGAGTGTGGCGCAATCGCAATAAACGTGACTAAAAGATTTGCAAACTGCCTGCTTAGTTACTTTTTATTGTCATTTGGCAAAATCCATTTATTAAGCGTATACACATCTATTACGAGATATTATAATCCTACGATACAATAAAAAAAAGTATTTGAATTGAATTAAAACACCCAACGTGTGTCAACCTACGTTCCAAAAAATATGCTCTACATAGTAGTGTAAACCTTTTCAATAATCGTCCAATGATTTAGTATTAGTAGTCAAAGAACAAATTAAACAATACGAAACAAGACTTTATTTTCAAAATGGACTTTTGGAAATATAAGTAGGTGGTAAACACACAAATGAACACGCAAAAATAAATTTGCATATTAGCATGAACATGATGATTTGCAAAAGCAACTTGTGTAGTTTACAACTATTTGAAAAAATGGAGTTCGATGACTTTATCCAATCATCGATTTATATATGTCAATATTTATTTAGATTTAAAGTTAAAGAGCGGGTCGTCGACCCGAGGGCTAGCGGGACTTCGACCTACGATCCTCGAACCGTTTATATGACAAACGAATGGCCACAAACTCAATGGACTATTCTCAACCCAAACGCATGGCTACAATTAATCATCCAGCTGTTATGAAACTAACGGAGTTGGGCCATATTTGGAAATGTAGAATTTACAATGTAGAGAAGCCTATTTCGGATTTTCGTCTCCTTTTTGGAGAGATACCTATACAAATTCTCATTTATTTTGTATCTCCTAATATTAAGAAATCCTAAACTTAGAATAACCTAGCATTTTGAACATTAAAAAGTGCTCTAAGTACTGTTACGTATTTTCCCGTTTCTCTTTTCTCTTATGTATCAAAAAATAGTTCAACTACTTAACATAATTATTCAAATTAAATGCAATACAGAGGAATGTCTACAAATATACAAAAAAAAAGTATATTTTGCGTTGTTTCTTCGTTTCTTTCTTCTTTGAGAAAATAAAAATTTAAAGCACGTAAAATGTACTAGTACGCACATAAAAGCAAGTAGTTGTTCAGTGTTTAAAATATTTTTGTATGAAAGAATTTACCCGCCCGTCTCGCCTACGCTATGGAAAATTATCTGAAACTAGCTTTTGCACCAGGAAGCGCCGATATCGCTCGGCCTTCGGTTGACTTGTTATGTTCAGTCATATCATACATGACACGATGTCAAGTTATTGAAATAAACAATACTAAATGCTCTACAGTAATTTGATCGTAAAATTAGATGCCTAATCGTGGTTTAACTTAGGAATTTGTCCTTTCGGGACATAGCTGTTCACTTTGCTGAACGTCCAAATGGTTCGATTGGCTTTTTGCTAATTAATACAAGAGTCAAAATGCATAATAGATATATACTACCATTGTTAGAAAGAACGATTCTTATATGGATTAAAAGTCATGTAGTTCAATTGTCGGAATGAGCCAGTGTCAAAATGAACTAATTGAAGCTCAATCGTGGGATAAAAACTTAAAAGAATTTATAAAATGCTCTCTGTACCATACCAATTTTACTTAGGTATCAAATTCATAAGGATAAAAGGTATTGATTGGCCATTTCATCGTGTTTTGACATTTAAACATGATGGAATACGAAATTATTTAAAAAATTTCCTCGTTAAAATTTTAATATCGTTTATATTTCCTTATAAGCGTTGAATTTATTTAATTTTTATAATCTTTTTTGAATAAAAAGCTTATACTTACTTAATATACCTACGTGTCGCTTTTCTCTAGAAGGATTAACATGGATTCTTAGAGACTATAATACTAATGATTTAAATCATTCTTTACTTACCAGGCATTTTGTTAATTTTGCGATGTTCTGATATTCTTAACATTACATCCTCTTTAAAAATGCAATATGTTTTTGCTTTAATTTGATTGACCAGATTGACCTTTCGGAGCCGGATTTTAACCTTTTAGTTAATGAGAAAAAAATATCTGAACTAACTTGCAATTAGGCACAGTATTTGAATATTACAAATTAATGCATTGGAAAATAAATCAATCGTAGAAAAAACAATAGTTTAAATCATTGCGTATTGTTCAATAAATCGAGTTAATTTTAAAAGTACAATTCTATTTGAAATCAAAAACTCATACAGTCATTTTACAGCGAAGACGTTTTACAGTTTTGCTGTTTGTAACATCAATTTTATTAAAATTGAAAATAAGTTTTCTAATCCATCAAAACCCTTATTATTCATTTAACTTTTAATTTTATAGCTATGTTAGAAATGATTATGAAATTTAAAATACTGATACGCTATCACGTACGGACCGCCACTGAGATATTAATTCATCTGTGTGCCACGGAACCGGCCATGCTGATGCGTTCAGTCGCTCTCTTTCGCTCTGACAGTAAAGGTTCTGAGCTACAGAAATGGATAGCAGCATGCGAAAGTTCCGTTCCGTGCTGACAGATGACTCCTAACCCTAACGGGATGGAGATATACAGATAGATAGAGCTCATGGGTGTAAGAGACAAAGGCCACTTTTAGCGTGATGCTTGGCGTGACGTGAAGTGGTGACAGTGTGTTGCTAGCCGCATCGCCTATTAGCATGAGACGTGTTCTCGCGTATTTCCTTGATTGGCGTTTATGATTTGCACGGTGAGAGAAGCAGCTGTTACTTTCGAAGATTTTACTTTGTGACGTTTAGGGTAGGTAGACTAACCTTTAGGGTCTAACTAGTTTGGAGATTTAAAATAAACACTAGGAACCAGAACAAATGAGATGTATAATGAATGAGTAAAAACAGTACACACACAGATTCGGACAAAGATCTAGATAGGGTCGTGGGCCTAGCATTAGGTCTGATGAGTAGCCAACCAGGGCTACTTAGCTTGGTGTTGAGTCCGCCACGTGAGGAGTTGCAAGAGACCGGCTGCAGCTGCTCCGGGCCTTATATCTGGCCCAGCGGAGGAGCGCGGGACGCAGGGTAGAATTGCGACCACGCCACAACTTTTCCTTCAGACCAGCATGGAAGAAAAAGATTGAATATTCAATAATTATATATTTACCGTTTCTCTGATACGAAATATGCCTATTACTTTCCAGGTATGATCTCCATGAGGTACCAGCCGAAGCCCGAGAGATGATGGCTGCGATGTCACAAGTGACGAGTGCCAACATCATGGCAGAGTGCGGCGGCAAAGTCACGAAGGTGGTCTCGACGCCCGTGGTGGTTTACCTTACTGTCAGGAGCTCCAATCTATCCCTTACCTGGGATACTGATGAAGAATACGTCTTGGATGTGCAGACTAAAGGTTTGTTCTTTATGTACATTGACAAGGCTGCTTACACTAAAATTTATTCAAGTGTAAAATGTAGTACTCCTATAAAAGAACTACGTAGGTAAAGCTACACATCTTAAAGTTACTTCAAAATTCAAATATGTTTATTTTCTTGTGTAAATAGATTATGTAGTTTTTATAGGCACATATATAACATAGTTTGTCAAATGATGCGATACGACCTGAGAATAAATTTTCAAATTCCATAATTTGGGCAGATGAAAGAGCTACAACGTAGATAGGTTTCTCGTAAGATACTCATTATTTATTAAATGATCTACCTGCGTCATCATCATAATTAATGTAAGAATTAGGTTCTCGTATTTTCGGCTAAATGCTTGATCTCCCTATATGACACGAGTTTTGTTTTTTCCTTTACTTAATCAATGAACGACCTTCTTGGTCTTCCTTTTCCTCACTTGGCTTCCACTTTTTCTACACACATAAAGGTAAATAAAATTATACTTGTTACAGACGGAAATGTGATTGTCAGAATCATTGGAGAAACCATATACGGAGTGCGGCATGGATTAGAATCTTTTACCCAACTAATAGCTGCTGACAAACCAGACTACTCAGACAAAAGGGAGTGCGGCCTGCTCCTGGTCTCCGGAGCGAAGATCCGGGACCGCCCTATATACAAGCATAGAGGCTTCATGTTAGATACTTCTAGAAACTTCATTCCGTTGAAAGACATTAAGAGGACCATCGATGGGCTGGCTGCGACCAAGATGAACGTTTTCCACTGGCACGTCACTGATTCGCATAGTTTTCCTTTGGAGTCTACGCGAGTGCCGCAGTTTACCAGGTACACATACTTTCTTATTCTTCTTCTTTGCTAGCGATAAGTATTTCAGTGCTGAACAAAATGCATGCATCTCCCGATAAATTTATACGTCCCTATCGTTTATAAATTAATGATTTTTTTTTGTGTTATCCCATTACATAAGTCTCGAACTTACATAAATTAAATTGATTTTATGCCAAAACGACATTCTAGCTGTGAACTGTCTGCGACATAATGATTCTTCGTTTTAATTATTATAACTATAAATTTTATGCCATAAGATGAATATTAATTTAAAAATTATGGATTCTAAATGTATGAGAAATGAGAAATGCCAATCTAAATTCTACGAAATGAGGTTTCCACCATACGCTGTTATGCATGCTAATATTCTTAACTAAAAAGTTCTACCATACAAGGTAGACCCTTTTTATTCCCTTTACGAATTTCGATGACTTTTTGGTTAAAAATATTTTTTTTCCTTCTCTGGGTCTTAAACTATATCGATGCCAAATTTCATCTAAATCTGTTCAGTGGTTGAAGCGTGAAGAGGTAACAGACAGACAGAGTAATCTACTTACACGTTTATAATATTATAAGTACCTATGGATAGTATAGATAGATTCACTATTAGTTAATGTAAAGTTTATCGGTCTCACTTCCAGATACGGTGCGTATTCGGCTTCGGAGATCTACTCGGCAAAGGAAGTGAGAGATCTGGTGAAGTACGCCCAAATCCGGGGCGTTCGGGTCGTGATCGAGATCGATGCGCCGGCGCACGCTAGTAACGGCTGGCAGTGGGGCAATGTAAGCACCTATTTTAAAAAATATTATCATTTGTTACATGGTAGACAAATGTTCATAAGAAAATATAAGAGGAAATGTATAAACTTTATTGATAATATGTAACAAATAGCTGAAAATTCCAATAATTCATAATCATAACCGGAAGTACGAAGTCTCTTTTTGTGTAAAATATAACAGAAAGGTACATTTTTTGACAAATTAAAAAAGTTTAGCTAGGTGTTTGTAGTGAGTACTTCTGAGGTACCTATTTGTCAATTTGTCACCATCATAAATAGGTAGCCTTTTTAGTTCCCAAGCGATTACATACAATACGAGTACAATGCATGTTTTTTTTTTTTTCAATTTGCACGTATACATTGGTTTAGGATTGCTTTTTTGTGATAAAACGAGTCATCGGAAAAAAATAAGCTGACTAATCAGAAAGGTTGTTTGTGTGTTTCCTTGCAAATTAGTATGCACGTAGAAAATTGTGTTGACAAGGTTATTAAATACATGCCAGATAATAATAATGAAGTAGATAACTTTTTAAATCTACACTATCACGTGTTTATCCCAATGGGCTAGACAGAGCATTTTGGATTTTGCGGCTGTTAAGTAAACAGAGCACAATGCCGGAAGACCCAACGGCCATCCATGCACTTTTAACGTGATGATGGGTGAGAAGGTTTTCATTTTTGCTAGCCGCATCTCCCATTTTTGCCCATTCTCTCGAAAGCTTTTACGATCTTATTAATATGCTATAGTTATACGGGTTACTCACGTACAGTCAAGTACCAAGATACCTGACCAGGCCCTCTACTTATATCTTCAATTTTCTCTTAAACTAAAAATAATATTAACATGAAAATTTATATTCAGACAAACTTACTTAAAATCTTCCTGAATAAAAATGTTCATATTGATATCATTTTCAGTTTTAGAGAAAATTCAAGATATAATTAGAGGGCCTGGTCAGGTATCTTGGTACCTGACTTTACACAATCAGCTACTGGCCGACATGTTTCACCTTATCCGGAGGTCTTTCTCGGGGCAAACGTGTTAAGGCGGCCCTTCCCAGTAGCTCTGTTTTCAACGCGAGCATAGTTTGAAAAGCTTGGTGTTTCATCCAGGGCAATGCTAGAATGCATCTAAGGAAATGGTTTGCATTCTATTAAATGAAATTAGTATTATAAGTAACTATCCATTGAACGAATATTAACTATTCATAGGGCGCGGAAATTTCATAAAACTTGTTCCAGGTGATACGATTTCTTACACTTGCGAGGTTTGTATCGAAATATTTTCTTTACTTTTACAAATTATGAGTACTTGAACGGTCGTAGTTCAGCTAAAATTTGTGCAAAAAGCAGATTTTTGGAGGCTTATACTGACTTTGTTTTTCTAAATTTTATTTTTTATTCCGATAATAACCTAGAAATAGCGCCCAAGATACCTGTCGGTTCAAGAGTTTTCAAGAAAGATCCGATACAACGCCATAATCACGTAGGAGCGTTTGTATGAAAAGTAAGACGGGAAGGTCGCTCTTAAGACGCACGCACGACATTGTCCCGACACACGCTAACGTTAGATTTAACAAAAAGAAAAAAATCTACGATCTTCGCGGGAAAGGCAGCTCCTTGTACATTCTCAGTTTTTTTTTTCTCTCAGCAGACCAGCATGGAAGTCAGAAGTCATTTTATAATTTCCAGGATTACGGTTACGGAGAACTGGCAGTGTGCGTGAACGCGCCATCTTGGAGAGGCCTCTGCGTCCAACCGCCCTGTGGCCAGCTCAACCCCGCCAACCAAGTCATGTACAAAGTGCTTAGGTCCCTGTACCGAGACATCGCTGAAGTCCTGCCTAAGCCTGCGTTATTCCATATGGGTGGTGATGAGGTAATTTATCATATTAGATGTTGGAAAAAATATTACCTTAATTTGTTACTTTAACTAAGACTGTACGGCGTGACCTAGGAGGGAACTCGCACTCTGCTCTTATGTATTTAAGCTGCTGAGAGGAAGGCTAAATAATCCAAGCCAACTGGAAGGCATAGGGTTTGGTATGTGTTCCAAATAAGTCCATATTTGGAACGCCGCAGCTGCTAGTCGTGCCACGATAGCGTACCAATTTGTTGAAGCAGGCGCCACTGTCACGTGCTGTCCGGACGATAAATGTTAAAGGTCAGAAAATCTTACTGTTCAGATTTTCACTGAATGAATTTACTGACGTAGCACTGTATACAATAAGTTATAATGTTAGGATGATAAGGTAAATAATTCAACTAATAAGTTAGAAAAATTTCTGTAAAGTAGTTGTATGTGGAAACAAATAAACAAATATTAGATTTGAAGTTACCGTAGGCTAGATGACGCACCACGACGCGACGGGGATGTGGGGCATGTAGAAACGGCCCCGACTCGAAGCGCTCGTGGCGGTGACAACGTTTGGTTTTAGTGGGAGCAAGCCCTACATACCCACCCAGCTTCCCGGGTCTAGGTGAAATAGACGGCAGGTCTTTTTCACACGTAAAAATAATTTTGCAGAAAATAAAAAACAGACTAAATGACGCAAGATAGAATTGGTATTTACATGAAAGGCTTTTTAAAATGGACTTCTAATTCATCTATATAGCGTTCCCAGTTGCATACTTAGTTGCGCTGCCGGACATTGACGTCAAAGATTTGGAATATACAAGTAGTGATTGACGTGAACTTTCTGCGGTGTCAAAATAATGTCAAAATGATTGAAATTGTCTTCGAAGAAGATGTTAAAAAAAAAACATTAATTTCAATTGAAAAATAGCTGCGTGATCATAGAAATATAAGGCGTGATTAAAAGTCACATCATTGCTATTAGCTAAGTCAGAGGTAATATCTATGGGTTATTATAATTCTATGAGCTAAGTGGTCCCATTTTGACGTAATATTGCCCCATATAAATTATTATACTTTCTTTCTTTTTTTATCTATGTTATAAAGCAGAAACTTAATGATAACAATGAAGTTAAGATCTGAATGATGTAAGTTAACTTACGTTAAACATAAGTTTATATTTTTTATACCTCTAGTATAAAATACTTAAATCAAAATTTAAAAATATTTTCAGGTCTTCTTTGCTTGCTGGAACTCCAGTCAAACCATCACGTCCTACATGTCAAACAAGGGCTTCGCTCTTGATCAAGAGGGCTTCATCAGACTCTGGGCTGAATTCCAAGCCAGTGCTCTTCAGATATGGGACGAGGAACTGGTAGCCGCAGGCGCAGAAGGAAACCAGCCCGTGATGCTCTGGTCATCTGAACTCACGCATGCAGATAGGATACAGAAGTACCTGAAAAAGGATCGGTAAGTACTTAACCTGATATGGACTATTTTTTGGAGCCAATGCTCTCCAGCTATGGGGCGAGAAACTGGTAGCCGAAGGCCCGGAAGGAATTCAGCCCATGATGCTCTGATCTTCTGAAATCACGCAGACACAAGTATACAGAAGTACATGAATAAGGACCGGTAAGAACTTAACCTGATGTGGACTATTTATTGAAGCCAATGCTTTCCAGCTGTTGCATGAGAACCTGGTAGCCAAAGGTGCGGAAGGAAGCCAGCCCATGATGCTCTGGTTTTCTGAACTCACGCAGGCATATAGTATACAGAAGTACCTGAAAAAGAATCGGTAAGTAAGAACTTAATCTGATATGGACTATTTATTGGAGTCAATGCTCTCCAGCTATGGGACGAGAAACAGGTAGCCGAAGGCACGGAAGGAATCCAGCCCATGATGCTCTGGTCTTCTGAAATCACGGAGACACAAGTATACAGATGTACATGAATAAGGATCGGTAAGAACTTAACCTGATATAGACTATTTATTGGAGCCAATGCTTACCAGCTATGGCAAGAGAAACTGGTAGCCAAAGGCGTGAAAGGAAGCCAGCCCATGATGCTCTGGTCTTCTGAACGCAGGAAAATAGGTAACAGAAGTACCTGAACAAGAAGTACTTAACCTTATATGGACTTTTTGTTGGAGCCAATGGAACTGGTAGCTGAAGGTGCGGAAAGGAAACCAGCCCATGATGCTCTGGTCTTCTGAGCTCAGGCACATGGGATACAGAGGAACCCGAAAAAGAACTGGTAATAACTAAGACAATGCCCTAATCTGAATTGTTTACTAAACTGCAAGTTTTGCGTTAGTGCCTACCAATTTAGTCCTACTAGTAGGTCTAACGGGAATTATTGTACCAACATACCTACGACTTGATATAGACATAAAATGCGACACAAATAATTTGACCAAAAAATTAAATGGCGGCCTTCAAAGCATTTTTGTACAAATTCCCGACACGTAAATTGAACCGAAATGGCGGTCGTCGGCGCATTATTTGTGTCGCATTGTTGCAGTTATAACGGGAATTTTGCTACCAATAGAGTTACTAGAGATTCTGCTGTGATTTGATATGGGATTGTGTACAGTGGGCCAACGAGATATCTGGGCCGACTCAATACCGTATCTTAAATATTCTCTTAAACTCAAAATAATATTAACATGTAAATGTATATTCAGAAGGATTTTCATGAAGTCTTTTTAAATATAATTCTTCTTGTTATTATTATTTTGGGTAAATATAAGAGAAAATTCAAAATATAGTTAGAATGCCGGCCCAGGTATCTCGTTGGCCGGTTGGCTCACTGTACATATCTACATATGGCACATGAAACAAATATAGAAAAAACTAAGAGGGAATAGGTAAAGAGAAAACCATAAACCATAAAACAACAGAATCGACAAAATCGTCTCACAGAGGTTTTTGAAACGCCTACCAATTTTTTTTTACTACAGCTATAGAACACCCGCTAAATGAACAATGCTCTTCTTATTAAACAAGCAGAAAGCAGACCCGAGTCGATTGGCGTTACTAAACTTAACATATTTTTTTAACCTCATTAGTATTTAGTTAATTGGATACTTTCCTAGATCAAAAATAAGTTATGAAAATAAAATCTCACAAAATAATGTCACTTTTCATGATCAGATCCATTTTCAATGTGATTTTAGATTTATTATTTTAGATTTATTATGCTATAAAAAGTTACACGTTCTCACTTTAAGACGAAGTGGTAGCTAAAGTGGCGCCCTCATTTAAAATAAATTGTTTAAAACTAAATATGGTGAAAATTAAAAATTTGATTTGTATAAATGTCTAGAAAGACCTTTAAACTATTTTATGAATAACCTTTGAAATTATTACTAATAGTCCGTCTAGTTTTAAAACTGTTTTTCGCCAAAAGTGGCCACTTTTGGCGAAAAACAGTTTTAAAACAAGATGGACTACCAATATTACTTTCAAAAGTTATTCATAAAACAGTTTTAAGGTCTTTCTAGACATTTATACAAATCAAATTTTTAATTATCACCATATTTCGTTTTAAACAATTTATTTAAAATGAGGGCGCCACTTAAGCTACCACTTCGTCTTAAAATATATACAATAGTTCATAAAAAAAAAGAATGTGGTGTCGTGGGACACCAGGTAGGAACGAAGTTCCTTCGGCTAATGTAGAATCGACACAATGTGTATACGACTGTCGCGCCTGCGCACGTCTCATTTAACGAGGTCATCCTTACGGTTTTACTATCACATTTTTTTCAGTTAAGTCGCGCAGCAAAATCCCTATCTCCTCCAAGCCTGCCGTAAGGAACTTCGTTCCAATAGTTTGAAGGGTTATCTAGGGTTATATCAAAGCCAAATTTTAAATTATATCTTCGTTTCTTTTCGAATGATTTATTTCAAATGGGGGCAGCACTGGACTTCGAAAAATTCAGGTAGCGCTATTTGACTCCAAGAATTTATAACGTCGTCAGTCTATTTTTCATACCAATCCCCAAGAAAATTTTTATTTCGACGTTAAGAAACAAGTATATGATTGGAGTTGTTGTAAAGTAGTGAATTACTGAATACTAACATTCCTTCTAGATATGTAATCCAAGTTTGGGATCGCATAAGCAGCCCGCTTCTCAACCAGTTGCTGCGACTCGGGTACCGCGTAGTGGTCGTGCCGAAGGACATATGGTATCTGGACCACGGCTTCTGGGGCATCACCAAATACTCCAATTGGAGACGTATGTACTCGCACGTGCTGCCAAGGGAGCCGGGCGTGCTAGGAGGCGAAGTAGCTATGTGGAGCGAGTACGTGGATTCTCAGGCTTTAGGTGAGTTGCGTTTATACCATACCCATATTAACGTCAGAGCTAGTAAGTCAGTAGTATTAGATTTTATTGTGAGTTAACTAATTAACTCTAAGAAAACTTTACCTTGACGTCAACCATAACGAAGTACTTTTTAATCTGTCTTAAATCAGTGAACTGTCGAATCAAATATTTATTCAATCATTATAGGCCTGTGCACTTTTACACGTAATTCTTTTTGTAAACATTACGTGTAATGTTTATATTAAACAAATTAAAGAAAACCCGGTACAAACGTTTCGCATCGACCCGATAACTAGAGTAGAAACGTCATACAAATCATAAACGTAGTGATTATAATATCTTTGCAAATGATCTGCCAAGACCGTACATGATCACGTGATTTAGTTATGCTGTTTATTTTTCTAAACAGATTATTAAAAGATGGCAAAGTTGGTTCATTATCATTCGAGCGTATTCCCTGTTGCATCTTCAGCGGTAACACTTCAGAGCCTGACGTCGGGTATGTGATATGAAGAGGTTAATGGTTTTTACACCAAGCGACTGCCGCCTGACCCCCGTAACCCAAAGTGTAGGCCAGAACTAATCTTCTTATTTGATTTGTTTTTAATAATGTTCTTTTCCAGATACGCGAGTATGGCCTCGCACAGCAGCTGTGGGTGAGCGTCTCTGGTCGGACCCGACCCTGTCCGCCAACGCTGCTGAGAACAGGCTCCAAAGGCTACGGTCCCGCCTCATTGCAAGAGGTCTTCGTCCCGACGTACTGTCCCCCGCGTGGTGCACGCAACATGACGGCAAATGCCTTTAATTCGTTGTAAGTTTTTTTTTGCGATTAATGCAACCTGCATATCAGTAAGATTACTAAAAATATTGCTACTACACGTATGTTTTCGTTTCTCTGGCTGACAAATGTTGACGAAGATACAGCGCATTTAAATTTCTTATAGGTACGTCGCGGTCTTGTATTATTTGTCGACCTCCGTGACGTAGTGGTTACCATGCCAGTCCGCCGTTCGCAGGTTCCGGGCCCGATCGCTGGCCAGGGCAAGTCGGAAAATGGCCTTATTACGGTTTCGTAAAAAAATGAAAAGACGGAACCCTTATATCCATCAGGGTGGTGCGGCACTCTTATTGGTTATATTAAAAAAATATTAAAAGTTATTTAATTTATTTTTACAGGGCGACATGATAATACAAGACCCCACTTCGTTTAAATCATGTAAAAATAAATTATTCTAGACTGACATTATATTTTGTATGTGCAGAATGTTTTTTAAATTGAATTATATCTCAACAAACGTCAAACTGATTCATAAATATAATACTTATTTAATATACATACTTAATTGATATTCATATTTAATTAATACACATACTTAAATAATATACATTCTTAATTAATATGTATATTAAGTACCTAATAATGATTTCATGATCTCACTTCTTATGAAGATGATTTAAATTCAGTTATGATATGTCTGAACTGGGCAAGTGTCAGACACCGAAATGTCAGAAACCTCGTGAGCCCAAATCTTAAGCCTGGTTTTTATAGTGACCGTATGAGACATCCCAGAAACCATAAGAATATTTTTTTCAAAAATAAATACCGACTTCATCATCAAACTACACTACATATAATAATACGGGCGGAATATAATACTGAAAAAAAAAATAGCTTTTTCCCCATTAAAGCCTCAAAGCACCGGGTCCCTATGGACCCGTAGCTGAAAAGCGTACCAACATAATAATAACTTCATTTAAGGCAGCATAGGCCCAGAGGTTAGTAACAATGGTGCTTATTCTATGTTAGTTTTAAAATCTATTTAACTTAAAAAGCAGTATTAACTAAACAATTTCCCTAGTAGCAAGTGCACAGCGCTCTTACAAACCATGTTAGTACTGTATTACTAAAAGCGACCGGGTTCGATCAGTGATCACCTTTATGAGCGGACTGTCAAACCGATCGGCTATTGCTCTAAGAATACTGTTGCGACTAGCACGAACTGTGAGCAGCAGAGCTGCAGATTTCTTGCGCCAGACCTCGTCATACCCGTCAGTATGGGCGACTGACTATTGAATTTGATAAAATGTCTATGGGACCACCTGACAAGTGCCCTTTCAAACAAAAAAGATTATTGGTGCAGGAGTCTTCAAGTACCTAAACATGGAACATATACAAAAAAAAAAAAAAAACATAAATTCAATACATTCGAAGTGATACATTCGAGTTAAAAAGATTTATGTATATTTATTTAGTATAGGTAGTTTCCTGTGTTGTGAATGAAATGAAGAAGTCTCATTGTATATTATATGTACGTAGAAAATTCCAAATTAAATGTTAGTGTAATAGTATATTTGTGAGGTTTGTGTTGAACTTATTCAAATATTTTGCACCGTAACAAAATCTCTGTATCTCCGAAGGGATGACTGTGAGACATCGCGCTTTTAGCGTTAAGTCCACCAATTGTGAACCACTGTACATAAGTATGTACACGTACAGTGGTTCACAATTGGCGGACCCCACGTTGCATAGGTATCCAACGTGGGGGACATACCCGTAATAAATCAAACCACGAGCTATACTAGATCACTATAGTATAATGAATTTGAAATATAAGCCAAAAAACATTTAATAAATCGAAATTCCCATACAAAGTGCCCGGACGGCTGGACACTTTTGTATGGAAATGCCGAATTTCTGTTTTGTTTTTTGACTGTTATTTTAATTTCATTATACTTTAGTGATCTAGTTTAGTCCCGTGGTTTGATTTATTACGGGTATGTCCCTTACACGTTGTATATTGTGGCTCAAGAAAGTTTTTATAAATAAATCAATAAATAAACTGTTGAATATTTGAAAGTTTAATAGTTTTTAAGGTTTGTAGGATTATATGGTGCTGTCTGTTGATGTTAATACTAAAGTAGGTATTTGTTTGTGTTCAATTGCTCAGTGGTGATGTAAAGCATCGCTGAGCGCGAGCTGAACTTGGGTGCGCTTGCTCTTGGTATTTTATTTTAGCAACTCGGGTCTCACAGACGAGCGATGCCATAATCGGCGGCGGTCGGTGACCTGTGGTCATTTATTGAAACGCGGAGTCACTAAACTACTTTCCTTTTTACCCATCCCATTATTTTACACCCACCTAAATTTCTCTAACAACCCAAAAGTTGGCTGTTAGATAATACTTTTAGCATTTTTAATCACAGAATAAGTACTAGTACTCGCGTACATAAGTCTTACTCAGAAAAGAAATTTAAAGAAATATGTACTAAATGTGGTTAGCGCTATAGTTTAATTTAATACGCGTCAGAACTCCTCACCTTTTCGTTTAGATACCTAAGCCAATTTCATTCTTATTGCGCTGGACAAACGATTCATGTAACTGAATTTTCCCCTTGGAAGTGGCCGCCGGGCGCATAGTAATAATTTAGCTATATTTTCCATAACTAAACTACAGGCCTGGTTTTGTGAATTCGCGTTTTAAAAATGACACTTCTGTGTCGCGCGACGCTCGCTGACTGTCACGAACAATCGCGCGTACATATTCGTAACTGGTCTTTTGGTCTTCGACCAAAGTCGTGAGCTGTCACTCGTCTGTCTGAGCCATTAGGCTAATCTTTGATTAAGAATGCAAAGTAGCTCCAGATGCTATCGCAAGATAACAGTCGTTAAGCTTTATTCAAGGCCAAGACTGCATTGAAGCTGTCCGAGGAGTGCTGTTTTACCACAAATAGGGCTTCGATGTCACCAAAAAGATACACTTTATATTTAACTAATTTTACACTTTGGCGGTCAGTCCCGTAATGTGAATAATCACATTACGGGACTTCCCTTTTATTTTGTCCCACATATTTCAACGACCTTCTTCCATCATGATCACTAATAGACTGAAGAACTGCTGTGGATGTTGAACTGTCAAGGTTGATTCTTTGTCGTTTGTAATAATAAAAATAATATTACATCAAATTCTCCAAAGGGCCTCTACGTGTTGGATCTGTATCCCCACGTAAGGCTCTCAAAGGACCGGGGTGAAAAGACCCGTGAATCTACCGTACACTCCATCTTATCCTTAGATTATCTTATCTCTTTCGATTGGTCAATCCCGCTCAGCTTAAATGAAGTCTCGGCAAACGAATCGAATTTTATGACAATGAGCATGAATGAATTGTCTGATCGTTTCGTTTTTTTTTTTTCATTATTTTCCATTTTTTAAGACTGATGAAATCTCAACGATGTTTCATATTTCAATGTGCCTTAAATGCGAGTGTTAAGCACTTATTTTGTATCTACTTAAATTATGAAATATACAAAAATTACCTAGTAGTACACGTGACAAGAAAATGCATAATAACAGGTGCTTAGTGCTTAGAATGTGTATGTATATATTCCCATTTTGTCACGTTTTACTGTATCTATGCATAAGAAACCTATTGTGATACCTATCTTTAATGTAGATAATTAGCGATAGTTTTGATTAAATGATTTTGAACTTCTGCAATCTTTTAATATTTTACATCTGACCGAAAAATAATAAGGTATGACTTCAATTAGTAGGTGTGTCTACACCCAGAGAGACCTATATGTCTCTATACCTGGCGATTGACCAATATCTGGCGGTTATAGTATTTTAGCCGGCGGTTTTGATCAATCGCAGGTCCTGTTAAGTATAGTTGACGGGATCTAGCCCAATAAAACACAGATAGGCTTGTTCTCCTGGAATGGAGCTTGGGACCTGTAAGACGCATCTATCAGTTGTCTTATGAGACTAGTGGGACAAAATCAGCCCACTTGTCCCATTTTGGGAGTAGTGTGACAGGACAGAACCTCTTTTTCCCGTTTACTGCTACAGTAAAAAGAAATATCAATTCATAGAATATTTATTAAGTTTAAGCTTAAATGATGCGTCCGTATACAAAAACTCAAATTGTATGAGATCGTTTTGAGTAGCAAGAAGTACTTGCTATGTATTTCTATTTACATTATTTTATAATATTCATAATAGAAAACAAACTAAATCAATTATAGTCCTCGTATCAACAATGACACAATATTTAACAAAAAATGTGTAAATTCTAACAAATGATTTAACTGAATAAATAACGCTTATAAATATGGATTAAAAGTAAAAAAAAAATATGGATTTTCTGTATTTTGATAAGTAGTCAAAAGGTACTTATGTAAAGAATGAATAAGTATGTTATCTAGATTTATTATGAAACTGAAACGGTTTACCAACATTCCATTGGTCCATTAACGGTTGGTCAACAGAATCTTTAAACAATTAACTTTTCATCGACGAACGTTTCGCCAACATAACATACATTCCCTGACGAAAAGTTATGTTGGCGAAACGTTCGTGTGTGAAAACTCCTTTTGATGAAAAGTTAATTGTCTAAAGATTCTGTTGACTAACGGTTCATGGACCAATCGAATGTTGGTAAACTGTTTTAGTTTCATTTGTTATGCATTTGAAAATATCTACCAGTACTATTTATTATCTTTTTAAGGGAAAATTAACATATTATTAAGAACGTCTCTCTATTGTCAAAAGACTATTATGTTTGTCTTGTTTGAAATAATTTACATGGATATGTTGTTTCTATTCACGCTTCTATTGTCACCAATATTTTTATTATTACCTAAACTAAGATCATTCGGAACTAACTCATGTAACACAGTGTCACTCCTAAAAATACTAGTGGCTATTCTGCTTGCTAGTCTTTCTGACTCTCTCAGATCATCATCCTTGGAAGAGTGAGACGTAAGATCTATTTCTGTATCGCTTTCACTGTCACTATCCTTGTCTCGTCTTCGGTAAGCTAAGTTTTGTGGTTCATCCAGATCTTGAACAGAATTGGCGCAAGGACAGGGGTTTTTGGACAAGACTCTTAGATCAGTTGGCGTAACTTCTGAATTATCCATTTGAGGCGGCATTAGCATTGGTGGGAATGGGAATGGCTGTTGAAGGATTCTATTGTCTTCTGGGTTGTACATCGGAGGGGGTATGTCATGTGTAGAGGGTGGGATTGGTGGAAGTGGTTCATTCATCCCGTTATGCATGTATGGATCTTGTCTCGGTGACTTGAGGTCTCGGGTTTCCATTAGTGACGGCTCTGGGGAATCTTTTTCAGTGGGTGAATCAGGTGCTTCGGGCGAAGAATCTGGAGGTTTGGCGTGACCTGCAAATTAAGGTTTAACTGTACACTATTACTCTATCCTTCTCATCTCTCAAGACGCTGATAAGTATTTAGTCGGTAGGTACATACTTATAAGCGTCTTCCGTGGTGTGGTCTCCTTGCTAGTCCGCCACCCAGAGGTTCCGGGTTCGATCCCCGGTCAGGGCAAGTTAAAATGGCCTTTTTCAAATTGTTCTGGGTCTTGGGTGTTTATCTATATATGTATTTGTTAAAAAGTATAGTATCGTTGAGTTAGTATCCTATAACACAAGTCTTGAACTTACTTTGGGGCTAGCTCAATCTGTGTAATTTGTCCCTATATATTATTTATTTATTTACTATTCATTTTATATACGATGCGTGAAGAGTCCATATTCTGCGACGTCTCACCTGAAGATACCTGAGGTGTCGGTTGTACTTAGTGTTCCACTAGAAGAATATCCATAGATTAAGGCTCTATTATTATTAATATCAACTTTGATTTCACGTTTTACGAAATTTGGACACACAGATGCACTATTTACCTACATATTATTGTCTACTGCAAACCCAGCTGTGATTAGTGCAAATTTAAAAAGATACAACTGGCAAATAGTATACTCTATATTAAAAAATTTGCCATTTTTTAAAATTGTTTTACCTTGCATCGATAGCGGTGGTGAGCCAAGACCGAGGCACCTCATCCTCCAGGCGTCCTGCAGGAGTTGCAGCCTGGCTTGCTTGCGCCACTTGGCACGACGGTTCTGGAACCATACCTAGAGAAAAAAGGAAAATAAAAAAATTAGATTGTCTGATGATGGTTTTCTAAAACCTGGTATAATTGGCCCGAAATGACAACGTAATAATTCGTCAATCACAACTCTATGTTGTAGTTGAAATATCATTAATTTTTCCAACTCAAGATATTTTTCAGCAAATATTTAAAATAAAGTTGCGTTACTGTAGGAATATATCTAGACTTATATTATCTATTAGATATTAAACCGACGAAAAAAGTAATAGGAATACTAAATTGTTACACAGTTCATGGCGAAATAAAAAAGTTGACCTTTTTGCAAGAACAAATGCATAAATACCTTTTTTTACTTATTTTTATTTTCAAAACCACTCTACCAGTTTTTTAATCTACCAGTTGTTAGTTTATTATTCGACTATAAAATTTGACTTTAGATAAGTAATAACGAAAGGAACTATAAATTACTAGACGCGCAACTTGTATCATCAAGTTGCCTTTGCTAGCAAATTATCTTTAGCTTAAAAACCTAAATCAATTAAAATTAGTTGTCCCAATCTTAATATGTTTTTCTTTTATTTATTATTTATTTCGACGGGTGAACTAAAACTTATATCTTTAATGGTCAATGTATACAGAAAGAAGTAAGTATTGATAGACAGGTAAAAGTCTTATTTTTTAGATTTACTAAGATAACAACCTCACTTTATTACAATAGTTGATCTTTATCTTATTTAAACGGATAAACGAATTAGACTTCACACATTCCGTCTTGTCATAGAACGCGAACTAACTTTAGTACTTGGTTCAGTTCGTTTAACCATTATTCACCTAAATAAAGTTGATTACTAGAAAGTGATGTCACTTTCTATATATATGGCTGGAGTCTTTTCGATTTAGGCGGATAGTGATTTAAAGCAAAAACCAAAGATATTCTTCGTTTTATTGAACGAGCGAGCGAAGTTCTTGAAGTCTACATGTATGTATGTATATTTGTTCGACTATAACTCTAGTATCTTTCATCGGAGTTGAACAAAATTTTGATTGACGCGTATATGTAGTCAATAGAATTTTTTACTTCATACATGAGCCAAATCCAACAAGGGGTTGCAGAGATAATGCGAGTTCGTAATTTTGGTAAATTACTAGTAATAAGACAGGTTGTCTTTGACGATCAAACCATATACAGACGAAGGGATCTAACATAAAGACACCAACCTGCACCCTCGCCTCAGACAGGCTGATCCGCAACGCCACCTCCTCTCTCAGGAACACGTCAGGGTAATGCGTCTTCTGGAATAAAGACTCCAGTTCACTCAGCTGCTGCGGCGTGAACGTGGTTCGATTCCGACGCTGCCGACGCCGTCCAAACATGTACTCAGTCAACAGGTCCCCAGGTAACGGGGAAAGGTAAGGGCCAGCCATGGCTAGTGCTAGCTTTTCGATTTTCTGTATGATCTTTAATTTTTTACCGTCCAAATCTGGTCCAAATCAATCATTTTACTTGCTTTTTTTAGTTACTATTATTTCTAAATGAATTTTAGATACTTGGAAGTTTTGAAACTATTTCTAAGTTCACGAAAACTGATAAGTCCACGCAAAAGTTTAGGCTAAAAGCTGCTACACCGTGTGTGTTTGGCTTAGTACTGCTTAAATTCGCGAAAATCTCGTGGTGAAAACCCCCCGAGCTCCTCCCCTAAGCAATGGAATAAAGCCCCGTGATTGGTTTACTTCGTCGGGGGTTGGAAAATCCGGCCAATCATGGCACGTTCCTGAGGGTAGCACTTAATAGGTGTAGATTAAGTTATGGCGTATGGGAAAATATAAATATATTGTATAAACGCTAACTTTTAGGAGGTGATAATGAGTATGTATGGAAGGTGTACCTACCATAGGTATATACTTGAAAAGTTGTCATTCTAAGTTTTCAATTTCTATCAAAAAAAGCTTTCGTAGATTTTCAAACAAGATTTTCAAACAGACAATATTTCGTAGCTGTTGCTACACAGGTGCTACGCTCGTAGCGTAGCACCTGCGTAGCACGAGCTTTGAATTTTTGTTATTATTAGTTTTAATCCATTAAATAATTAAATCCCACGATAATCCCATGAATAATAATTAATTAATATTAAGACTTGACTATAATTAAGTAAAAATCTTTTTTTTTAAATAAATTTTAGCGAAACAAAGTAAGTAAATATTTACATAATAAATTCTATTTTTTTAAATTTTATTTCTTCATTTTTTGTCGAAAGGTTCATTCATAAAATAAATAAAAGGCAAATCGCAAATGGAGGCACCGGGTACACATTACAACACTTTCAATTGCGGTTCCAATACGGTCAGTAATACAACTTATACATATAAGTAGCTACTTACCTATATTAATTGTGTGTCTTCAGGTCATTCTACATTTAACCTCTTTTTGAAAATGACTTGTAGTATCCCATTCACATAATTATATGTAAGTTCGTCTATACAAACTTCTAAAAAAAAAACAAGCATTGTTTTGAACTGTAAATTCAGTAGTTTTGAAAAGAAGAGTTTACAAAACAGAGAATCAGCATATCTCAGGCAAGGAATGCATAGATGCGATACCTCATGAACTCAGTGGGTGTTTTAAATATAATAAGCATCAAGTTAGAAAACTTTAGATCCTTATTTAAACTGTTGTATTTTTATATTGGAATAAGTTGTACGAAGTAGGACAAATCGATTCCTTTGCAACTCAATAACACGAGATGTCGTTTATAACACGTTTCTAAAGTGATATCTACCTATCTATAAAATAAGGGTCAGTATCATTATACTCTTTTGAAAGGGCACTAGGTGACACCACAAGGGTTAATTTGCCTCGTCTGAATAGTAAACTCAAGAGGTACCTTTTAACGTGTGTTAGGTACTCCTTAAAAAGTGTTTAATTTTCTTTTCTATTTTTTTTATTAGTTAGCTAATTAATTCTAATTTTCTTTATTAGTGAATCCTCTAAAGAAGATGTCTTAATATAATTTTACTTCCATTGTTTCATTATTGTGCCTGGTATTGGCGGTTTTCAACTGGATAATAAATAAATATTTATCGTGCGGATGTGGATGCGAAAACCGGACCGGGTCGACCTCGACAAACGTTCTGCCACCAAATTGCAGAAGTTCTGAAGAAAGGTGAAGGAGTACCAATAACCGGAGAGCATGTATGAAAAGAGTAATGAGTGTTGACGAAGCGAAACAGGTTTGCAAAGATCGTAGCAAATGAAAATCTAGTGTCTGCCTGGGAAACACGCGTGAAAATATGTATGTATGTAATTAATATTGAATACAAAATTTTCAAAAGTTACGTGATATTTCTTATGTAATTATTTTAGAGACTTCGTGTTAAAAAAAGTTTCTTTTTCGTTTTCTTATATTTGGTCAGTTACAAATATCGGAACCTTAAAATAAGATGCAAATAATAAATGAGTAAGTATTTGATCAATTTAAAAATTAACAAAGCTTTAGCAAAAATAAAAATACGTAACCTAGACTATATACTAGAATGTGTTGAATAATTAAAAAAAAAGTGTATGTTTTTCATCTATGTAAGTGGCTAAAACTGGTATACAATTATTAAGTATACACTTAGGTATATGTTTGAAATGGCACGACATTGCAAATATTTAAGTATGAGTTTTTTTGGTTTGTAACAGAATACACAAAAAGTTACAAGAACATTCAGGGCTCGGATAGAGCAATCTTTATTTTCAAGATTTAAAGCTCATTTAGACTGTACAGTTTCCTTGCCTATTGTATACCATTTAATTAAAGCAATAGATAACTTGCATGTATTGCTTCAAAAATCATTTATTGCACAAATAAAACGATATGCAACAGGGAAGACACTTGCACCGTCTAAACGGGCCTTTATTGTCCTGAATGCAATGAAACAACTTAATACCTATCAATGATAAATATCAGACGACCTCCGTGGCGTAGTGGTCACCATTCTAGTCCACCACCCAGAGGTTCCGGGTTCGATCCCCGGTTAGGGCAAGTGGGAAAATGGCCTTTTTCAAATTGTTCTGGATCTTGGAAGTTTATCTATATATGTATTTGTTATAGAATATATTATCGTTGAGTTAGTAGCTCATAACACAAGTCTCGAACTTACTTTGGGGCTAGCAATCAATCAGTGTTATTTGTCCCTATATATTTATTTATTTAAAAAGAGATCTACTTCTGTCAAAATATTGAAGTAAGTCGTCAGCTAAGCTTACAAAATAGGTAATATACGAAAATGACTAAAGCTGAGCAGGTAGAAACTGATTGATAAATGTAATTACCAGCTTTGAGAGGTAGAACACGGCTAAGTGGGTTGAGATAGCGGAAGCAACGATTACTAGTAAATGAAGTGCCGTCGCGTCGGTGGCGGTCCACGTAGGGTTGGCTACCCACTTCCCAAAAGATTTTTCAATTTTCCAACATCATCATTAAGCCAAAAGTGACTCTTATTCGCTATTGTGCGTAGAAAAGCTTCACGTTCTCACTTTTAACTTTAAACAGTAGTTCATAAAATAGTTTGAAAGGTTATCTAGTGCCTGGTCAAGACAAAATTTTAAATGATTTCTCCGTTTCCTATCAAATGATTTATTTAAAATGGGGGCAGCACTGGATCCCGGAAAATTCAGGTATCCCCTTAAAGATTTTATCACTTACTACTTGAAAATTCACGTGGTCTTCTCGGAATTACAGATTTTAGTTTCGAACTCGACAAGGCTAACGCAGCATTTTTTCATTTGTAATTAACTTTACTTAGGTATAATAGTTATATGTTTTATATTGAGTTTTTTGTATTTAGGTACATAAAAATGTCTTATTACTATAATTTGGACGCACCAAATATTTTGGAAGTCTCTCTGAGTCACAAGTGTACTATTAGATACTCCTAAATCTTATCCTAGCCTACTTATATTTTAAATGTGAACATATGTATGTATGTATGGATAGTTGTTCCACTTTTGGCAAATTAAGTTTGGCATGTAGACTGCTTATCATAGTTTTCAATCGATACATATTAAATTTTTACGCCGAAACGGCTGAATGGGTTAAAATAAGGTTGGTATGTAGACTGCTTATCATTAGATATATATTAATCATATTATTCTTAACATCCTGGAAAAATATAAGTTTCACGTGATTCAAATACCATTTCACCACGCAAGCAACAGTAAGTGGGTAGGCTACCAATCATATAATTAGTAAGCTACCAATTTAAGGAGAACAGTTTTTTATGCAATCGACAGAAAAAAAGACGCCCCTTTAATAAGTAGCGTTATTTTATATAATTGAATTAATAGATGAATTAATTATCAATTACTGACAGCCCTGGCTCCAGCGGTAGGGCGGGCGCCGCCCACCGCAACGCTGCTAAACGAGTTTCCGCAAACATTTTAATGAATAACACCTCCCCTCACCCCGCTGTACCCGACCTCAACCCCCTACCCCTTCCTCTCCCTTCCGCCTGCAATGCGCTAATTAAACATTCGAGCCATATTGTTTCGTTTACGAGTTTCGCCGGACTGCAAACACTAAATGAGTTTTCGCTTAATTAAAATATGTTTTAACAAATTAAAACCACATTGAAAGGAACTTCATATGTAATGAGCATTTGTTATTTTACAAAAAAAAAACTCATGTATGAGATTTACCTACCTACGTGTTTTCTTCTCTTTTCCTCTCCTGGGTCTGCGGAAAGAGATTTCTAATGAAATACCGATGTACTCGATGTTTTACTTTGTTTGTTTCTATGTTCGTATTTTGCGTACATGAATTTTGTAAATAAATAAAATGTACCTATATATGAACGTCTGCTCTCCGCGTAGGTACTTAAAATATGCTACCTCTAGACTGTAGCATTCTGACCCTGACACCCAGGTCAATTTGAAAAAGATCATTTTGATCATTTCCATGTTGACCTGACCGGGGATCGAACCCAGGACCTTGTGTGTGACAGCGTGGCATGATGACCACCAGGCCAAAGAAGTTATCATATAAAAGATATAATAATAGAGAGTCATTCGTAGGTACCTAACTGTGAATAAAAAAAAAATAAGAGCTTGATGTCGGGATATCCTGTCAATTATATGGCAAGGTATACTGGACATATTTACAGTTTTATTGTAGACCACTTCGTGCTTTGGAAAGCTCGTTTAGATGTTGGTCCCGGCTTCATTATTAGCTGTCAGTTGTCAAGTTTCTAATTAAAGGTATGTGATAAACATAACTACCGTTAGACAGCATTGAAAACCGAAGACCAACGAGTTGGTCTGGCTACACACGGAAAACAGGCAATCGTTAAGCATAAAAGGAGGTTCAGAACTTGGCGGAGGAAAGAGAGACATGGAAAGCTCTCCACTGACCAGAGCTCAGCTCTTAAATATAAGAAGAAGAAGAAAGCTACTTTCTACACACTTTCTACTTTTGATACGGTCCTCCGCTGGCGTAAATTAGGTAGCTATTTTGTAGAACAGTTTGTTAAAAGTATTTTCATATCTACTAACATCTTTAGATATATAAGCTTATAATAAATACGTGTAAGTACTAACGTTATATAGGATTGAACGTAGATGTATGCTCTCCGGACAATACTACGTGGTTTTCGGATGGCATAAAAATGTATTTTATGTTATTTGGTGAAAATAATAAATTAAAAAAAAAACATAATTGTCTTGACGCTGCCAAGTACCAAAGTGGTCTTACAACCAAGGATCCGTGCGAAGTGAAGCAGAAAAATTGGGAAAAAGGACCAGGCTTACATAGCAATACAGCTGAGTATGCATCTGGGAATTTGCTAAAGTGAGAGGGAGAATTTGTACACAAATCAATAAAAATCTTAAATAAAAAGTGTTTACTCTATCCAGAAACGACCAAGTAAAATAAACCAAACATCGAAAGCCCGAATAAGCCATATCAATCCGAGTAATTATCCGTATGAAAAGTTATAAAAAACGCGCGCGTCCCGACATCTCAATTAGTTAATTAATCTTTTTTTCCGCGCTAAAATAGCATTTATAAACTGCAAACCAGTGGCGCTGGGAACTGCCTCCCCTAGCGCCAACGTAGGGCTGACACTGCATTAAAACAAATTTGTTTTCATTTTAATAATATAATAATAATAACAATGAAAAGTCTTTATTCCGTCCCTTCCTTACAAAATTTTGGACTTATGCTCTATAAAAAAACTTATTAACAAATAAGAACTTAAAAACATAAGTGCATATTAAAATTAATAAGTTATTGATTAATATATTGTTAATATTGTAGATAGTTATCATTTTAAATCATGATTTAAATTATGATCTGTGGCGTTGTAAACTACGTGCAGGTAGAAAAAAAGAACATTGACAGTGTAGTGACTCAGATTCATGCCGGGGGTTTTTGGCGGAAGGTTATGGGGTTCAGTTGAAGTTTGCTTTAAATTATTTTGCATATTAATTCTAGTGGACTTTATGATATATAATTAGTGTAATTTGGTTTTATAAATGCTCATGTTCATGAACAATATGTCACATATTTAAAGTGTTTTTTTTTTAACATTTTTAAAGTATCTAGTTAAATTATTAAATTATACATAGACAAAATAGATGTAATGAATGAGGATTATAATAATGTTACTTTTAAGTTATTCTAACAAAGTGTAAAAATTGTTAAATAGAAATAAATGAATAAATGAATGAATGGACAGTCATAGTGCGGCTGTAGTGATATTTATTTGCGGACAGTGGTGGGCGTCTTTAAGCGCCGTCCGCCACTCAATAGGCTATGAAAACCAGTGGACTCGTATAGATTTGTCGCCAAAAGCTCCCTTGAAGCAATCAAAGGACCTACATTAACCTTTGATGGTATAGTTAGGGTTAGGTAGAAGGAATAAAAAAGTGAAAAAAACAAAGATCGGCTCTAAAAGACTAGTAACCAGAGCCGTTTAATAATAAAAATAAAAAAAAGATTTATGCCCACTCCCTCGATTGGTTTCTGTGATCTGTACGGGAATAGAAATAATGGGTACATTTATTTTTATTTTTCCTCATAGACCAGCTTAGAAGGAAGTTGAATTCAGTTATTTAAATGTGACAACCCTAGCGTGCTAACAGTGTTTACTTAGCGGACAATACAGTCAGCCGCGCGGTGTGCTGTGCTAATTAATGCGCTTTCAACAACTGCGAGTGCGACTGTACTCGCTTGATTAACTGCTAATCAACGACTGTGGCGGTTGCCGTCTTTGTGGTGATATTGATGGAGGGATAGGATTGATGCAGGTGGGATTGATGATATGATTTTGAGGTATTGGAACCACATTTTGATGCATAAAAGGATATTTCATGACCGTTATTTTAAAAATAGGTACTTGTATTAATTTAAGAATTTAAAAAAACAACAATTGTTGTCATCGGCTAAGACAATAAAACTTTGCATTTAGTAAAACAACTGTAGGTATAGATTAATACTGGCCATAAGAGGTTGACATAGCTCTAAACGATTCATGCTGAACCATCACAGGCACTCTTAAGCCCACACTATGGTCCCACCGGTACACTCTGTCGGGTATTGCTCCGCCAAGTGTCAGACAGACGTGATGTGGCATGTGCGGTGAAAAAATTCAAGCAGTCAATCGATAAGAGTCACCTTCTCTACGGACAGGCTCCGCCACCTGCACGTCTCAAGAGTCGTAACAGCTTTCTCTGGCAGTCCAACATACCAGCCACAGAAACTCCTGATGAAAGAGTTGCGCAATGGATAAACAAATATCTACCGTACGGGCCAACATAAATATCTACCACCTGCGGAGCAACTCCCACCTGGTAGAGACCTCCTCTGGTCAGTCTGGAAGTCTCTCAATTGACTCCGGGCTGGTGTTGGGAGGTGTCGAGAAAACCGAGTTAGGTGTCGTCACGCTGATAACGTCCTTTGCGACTGCAGTGCTATTCAGTCGTTGGACCACTTCTATCCTGTCCGAATTGCCCTACGTCGTGTACCATCGAGGACTTAAATGAGGCATACGACAAAGGGAACGCCGTGGCCATATACTAATCAAATGTAGTTTGAATTAGAAACTATACTGGAACCATTTTGACTCGAAAAAAAGAATACTGGCCATTGATTAACCTTTCCTAATTTTGTAAAAAAATATTTAACACTTGAAAATCAAGATGTAGGTGTCTTCTTTCTGCACATCTTTCGACTTGAGAAGAAGTCTTCACTTCTGCGCTAAATTTGCAACAAGTTCATTTTTTCGCATCATCAGACATCAAAATTATTACGAAATCAATAACCTACCTATTTCAAAAATGTAAGCTACCTAGGTCTATAAAATATTTTACGTTTGAAATTTATAAGTTCAGTAGTAATGCATGGTTAATATTTCTTAGGTAAGCTTGTAATTTTTTTCGTCCTCCGTTTTTCAAAACAAAATAAAACAATGCTTCCTTCCTGACATATGTATAAGTACACTTAATGAAAATACGTTAGGAAGGTACCTTCTACCCCGTCTAGTACGGGCTCGTGGCGTCGTCAAAAGGGTAGTAATCTGAGGAGCGTCGCAGCCGCTTTGTCCAAACTCATCCGTTTTGTTTTAACACCCCTTTTAACTTTCATACACTCATGCATGCCTCCTTCGAGTCTTGAGTTGGGTGTACACGAAGAATGTAGCAAAATTTTAATTTACCAAAAATAGGTCTGTCTCAGACAATTCCAGACATTTAGATTTTTTTTAGAGAACCTTTTAGAACAAGAATTTCTTCTCTTTTCATGACATCTATATATATATAAAAGCGAAAATCACTCACTCACTCATCACGAAATCTCGAAAACTACTAAGCCAATGAAGATGAAATTTGGCAGAAAGGTAGATTGTGACTAGGAGACGTCCGCTAAGAAAGGATTTTTGGAAATTCTATCCCTAAGGGGGTGAACTAGGGGTTACCAGTTTGTATGGAAATTCGTAATTTTTAAAGTGAGACACATGAAATTTTTTATTTGTTTCAATAGTTAGTAGAAAATAATAATGCATTTATTAGATTTTGAAAAATTATATCCCTATAGGGGTGAAATAGGGGTTGCAAGTTAATATGAATCTTCGTCATTTTTGAAGCGAGACTGGTCAATAAAAAATAATAATACAGAAATTAGATTTTAAAAATTGCATCCCCTGGGGTGCATTTGGGGTTGCGAATTTATATTATTGTGAAATTTCGTCATTTTTTGAGTGAGAGACAAAAAAATTGAGACAAATAGATCATTCGTTCTCTTTTGCTCTAGCAAGTGACTGTAACGGAAACGGGAACGGGATATTATAACACATTTTATAACATAAAACACCAGTTAAAGATCCCATTAGAACCATTTCCGGCTTCTACGCGGACGAAGTCGCGGGTTACAGCAAGTATGTTAATAAAACCAAGTGTTAGCGTTCATAGATAGTAGTAGTACCACAACTTTAGAATTACAGCTATTGGCGCAATTTAAATAGTTGTTGTTGAGTTAGTATCTCATCATAACATAACATAAGTTTAAAACTTATTTTGGGGCTAGCTCAATCTGTGTGATTTGTTCTTACGAGTATATTAATAATTTCAGCCGCGTAACATCCAATAGGCCTTATATACGTATTATACATTTATTATATTTGAATTCTAAATCTATTCTCAAATTGTGTCCTTACCCTTAGCAGCTCCACTTGATATATTTATGATTAAGCATCGCGTCCAAAGCGGCATTGTCTTTGCGAGCCGGGCTGCGGCGCCCCTCCGTCTTGCTTTCACACCACTTCCCCCTTTCTTTGCAGGCACGAGATTTTTTTAATTATGACGTTGAGCCTTTTTGTCTATGCGACGGGGTGCTCCGTGCTCGTCGGCGGTGTAGGATGATACCTGGCTGATGGCAGTAGGTTCGATTATTTAATTCAAAGAAATGTTTAGGTATGTAAGTTAGTTTTTGAAATACATCCGTCTAGTTTTAAAACTGTTTTTCGCCAAAAGTGGCCACTTTTGGCGACAGTTTTAAAACTAGACGGACTACCAATATTAGTTTCAAAGGTTATTCATAAAATAGTTAAAAGGTCTTTCTAGACATTGATACAAATCAAATTTTTAATTATCACCATATTTAGTTTTAAACAATTTATTTCAAATGAGGGCGCCACTTTAGCTACCACTTCGTCTTAAACAGATCAAGTTTACTCAGAAAAATGTTAAATGACTATTAATTGTGACTTTATTATTATTATTTACTCGACATACGATAGCTGCTTTTTGCTACTTAGTCACTAACTGTCGTTAGAATCACTAGTCTAGCAACGGTGGCTAAAGAGACATTAGAAAAATTGGTCAAGTGCGTGTCGGGCCACGCGCATTGTAGGGTTCCGTAGTAACGAATGCCAACTTTGAGTTCATGCCACTAAAAACGTCTAAAAACTAATTTTCTATTGAATTTGTATGAAATTTTCCTTTTTCGAAGTCATTTTATAAGTTGATCACCTATAACTTTTTAATTTGTAAACCCTACTTAGCTCTGATAAAAATTCGTAAAATTCGTTATATTTACTATAGCTGTGAATTTTTTCACGTGTCCATATATAACCGTTTAGCAAATAGAGGGGGGGACACTTGACCCTAACAAAAAAAATCACTTTAAAACCAAATATTACAGAAATTGATCCCTAAATCGAAAAACGGTGCTCACATGCTCATAATATTTTTGAAAGACCTATTTAACGATACCCCACATGATTGGTTAGTCGAGAAAATAAAATTGACTTTTGACTTTACTAGTATGGGAGCTACTCTACAAAATATTTTTTTTGAATATTTTATATTGCCATTTTTTCCGCATAGTTAATATACATAATTACAGCTTTCTAGTACTTATAGCCGCTGAGTAAAACCGCGGACGGACAGACAGACAGACCGACATAGCGAAACTATAAGGGTTCCTTGTTTACTTCGGAACCCTAAAAAAAGAGTTTAAGGGCCGGGGGTTAAAAATCAGAAATAATTACAATATTTATATTACAACAAGAAGTGAATTCAAAGAATTTCAGTCAAAGTGAAGCTTTGATTACGCTAGTATACAAACACAATACGTCGAACCACCTACAATATTAATCTTCAGTGAAGCTACCGGGCGCGGCGCGGCGCGGCTCACGGAAGTTTTGATTATGTAGAGGAATTAATTTGCAGACGCGACGAAGACTGCGGGAGATGAAACAAAACTACCGAGCACCTGCAATAGCAGGCGCAAGCTGGTTTCGACATTTTGCTGGGAAAATTAAGTTGGATGTTTGAGTTTTCTCTTTTGATTTTATTTTTGAGATTAATTTTCTCTGAAACTGATATAAAGTAAATTCGTCCAAATTGTGTGAGTCGGTGCCACCTTTGTCGATGCGTGGACAGCATAAACACTATTTGTACGAATTTTGAATATTTATATGAATTTTGAATTTTCGCGGTCAAAGTGAGCGGGGTATGGAGTGCGGAGGCCAAGGGGTTTGTGCGAGAGCTGAGAAGGCGGTTAAGGAATAACGGCAATGACCACCGCGCAGAGTCGTATCTGATGCAACGCATATCGCTTGCAATACAGCGGGGAAATGCCGCAAGCGTCATGGGCACATGGACTGACGTACTCAACGTCAAAATTGATTGACACGTATTTATGTAGTATGTATTATTTGAAATAAATAATTAATTTAGTATTTAAAAATGAACGATGAAAAAATGATAAATAAATAAATAAATAAAAAGTTTTGAATATAACCTATACTACATAAAAGGAATATGCATGAATAAATTATTGAAACAAAAAAATAACCAAATTATTACCTGTAAGATTTTTAGTATTTTATACCTATAGGCAACTAATATTATGTAAATTTTATTATAGATCAGGTTTTAATCTTGAAAGTAATATTTCTGATTTTGTGGATTATCTTCATAACAGGTGAAATACGAAATACCAGCTCACGGGTATTTTAAATATAAAATATTGTAAAAATCATGATTTGTAATTAAAAAAAAATAACGTTTATTTTATTAGTTAAATGATATGAAAATGGTATATATATTTATTTCATTAAGAATTATTTATTAATACATAAAAATACAAAAAAGCAACATAAGGAAAATATAAAATGAGGAAACACTAAGTTAAAGCTCTTACAATATAAGTTACTACCTTCTTATAAAAAAAAACGAATCATAGCTATCACAAGTAAAACAAATCAATCCAATTGCTCAAAAAGTAAATTGCCCTTCAACAAGTCATTCAACAGAATCGCATCTCAAAATGTGATTAAAACAGCGCCCCCATAAAGGAATAATCACAGTGGTTCCGTACGCTCGCAGCGAGAAAACATTGCAATCACATTAGCGGGTGAACCCTAAAATTTTAATCTGTGGCACAATGCGGCGATCGCTGATTGCAGCGAGGTGCGCATATGCACAGTCTTTGGGGATCGTTTAGCATACACTGCAGGGCAGATTCTATGTTCGCATTCATATTTTAACTTTCACATGTAACATGAAACTGGTATTTTATATTTTTTCTTTAAATGAAAATAAATGTATTCCTATATATTTTGAACCAAAAATTTATTTAACTTAAAGTAAATACTTATTTTTTTTTTCTTTCAGTGAAAATAATGGATTCGTATAGGTATATTTTTAACCTTGAGTTTATGTAACTTACAGTTTATATTCAAATAACGATCTAAGTACAAATAGGTATCTATATTAAAAAACTTTCTAGTAAACAAAATAAAGGTATAAAAAATACAAATTAGTAGAAATTAAGTTTGACAAGAATATCTTTTGAAAAATTGCGTTTTTCAAGACCTTGCTTAATATTCTTCATCATTACTTGTCGTTCGTATTTAAAATCTTACATAAGTACCTACATACAATTATCCAAATCATTTACAACTATTTCTTATTATTATTATAGTTCCTAATTTATTTAAACTATAGCTTACCTTCCTTCATTGTAATATAAAATTTTATTCTAAATAAATATATAAACATCATTAAAAATATCATGGTGATTGATAATGCAATTTATGCAAAGAAGATTTGAGAATCCAAGCAAAAAAAGTTATTTCTTCAAGTATTCTATTACTCTCCGAAACCAAATACCAGATTCTTTGCCCAACACTACAATATCCGTAAACCAACAAGGGCCGAATTGTTTTCATATTAATAGCACGCCGCGCGGGGTCCTCACAAAAGCAAGAAGCACCCTTCAACATGGAGATTATGGCCATTTAATCATCTCTGACTTCATTCTATTAGAACATCGACTTTTCACTACGAATATTAAACATTTTATGGAAATTAATTTTGATTTTATTATTGATGATATTTATTTTAACTAAATCATTTTATTCAAAATCGAGTTACTAATGTATTAATTTTACTTATAGTAAATGATCGTTAGTTGAATACAAAATTTCTTGTTATTGTGAGAGTTTATGACAAAGTTGATTAAATGCCGCCCAATGAAAATTAAATGTCAGGTTTCAGACTTTCAGTAAAATAGCTTTTGTTAGATAATCACTAATACACCTTACGATATTTTTTATATTTCCTAGATGCTAAAAGCAATTTAAATTACTGGCAATTCAATCATTGCTGATTGAATACACAAATTGCTCGTCATTGTGAGAGTTTATCTACAAAGTTGATTAAACGTTGCCCGATGCAGATCGCGCTGTTGCGGGCTTCGATAAAATCGCAAATCACACTGATTGAGTTGCCTGTGTATTGTGTTGTTGTTTTTATCGAATTTGTTGCTGAGAAATAAATTGGAAAATAGATTAAGCATATTAAAATGATTAATTTTGTTTTTCACCAACAATTAGTTTTTATGTTTTAAATAGTTTCTTAGTTATAAAGGCACATTTTTTTATACTTTTGGGAATTTTTCTAAATGCAATGAGTTGTCTCGTTACTTATGGAACAAGTATCTTTCTAATTGTTAAGCCTATAAAATAAAACCCCACGACATTCACCTGCTTATTGAGAGGCTAAACTGTTTTTTTTTAAACTAGTTACATGCAAATTGCATTGTCCGTTCGGGAGTTGCCACATTCAATCACACATACAGATAAACAGACAACTTTAAAACAACACTTTCTTTGTAAAACTTGTTTCTTATAATTAATTACGATGCATAAAAGATAAATATGTGTTAAAAATAGGTAGATATATATATTAGATAATGAAGTAGATAAATTTAAATATTGAACAGATAAATAAAAATACCTTTACAATATATAACTTCATACCATTTGTTAATAAACATCTCATTTCGCATAAGCCCCGCGGGTATTGAATTCGGCTCGTTTTAGCGATGTATTCACTCGATATTCGATATAATGTATTCAATATTCGATATTAATGTATTCGCCGGCGCCGGCCCGCAATTTTCATTTTGTAATTTTTACCGAGTGCGCATCGTGTTCAGGGGTTTTCAAACTGGTCCGTAGGTACTCCAACATTTTGTTAGGTATCTACTTATCCAAATATGAGACTTCCCAAAATCCTCGTGTCCAAAAGCTTTTGATTCCTATGGTTAAAATTTTTCCAAACTAAGTAGCTTCGAAGATAACTTCACCTATCAATAATAAATATAATAAAAATCAATACCATTAAATACAAAAAGAGGCCAATTAGCGGAAATTAATAATCTCGTTTAACATCAACATTTTACATATAGATACGTTGGTTTATGTACCTAAATAATACAGTAAAATATACCTATACCTAAAAATTGATTTCTCATCCAATATCAATTCTATTCAAATTCAATACCTACACAGAAAGTTTGAGAAGCGTTTTCTGGGCACATGGATTGTTTGCTCCATATAATTTATTTTATAGATGCTGGGTGGGGGGAGGCGGGGGGAGTAAATGAAAAGTCCGGTTCGGTACAGAACAGTTAAAATATTCTCTCAAACAAGTCTGCACAAAAGAAACACATTTACTTAATATATTTCATTCATTCATCGGGATTCATTCGCTCTGCATTCCACATTGTCATCTGAATGAATGCCCTACTTGAAATAAACAGTTATTATACATACCTTTCAAAAAATTAGTTCAAAGTGTAACTTTGATTTGATCAAAGTATCTCGTCTTTATGGGATAGACAAAGCATTATAGGTCTCGCGTTCTGAAAAGACAGAACCCAGGGCTGCAGAAACCTGAAGGCCTCTTTTAGCATGACGGTGGGTGGAAGGGTGGAAAATAAAATCGCTGATTTCTTCGATCGGCTTTTACGGTTTGCGCGGGAAGTGAAACCATTGTACATTCTAAGTTTATTATTTTATCTCAGACCAGCATGTAGGTATCTCCGTGCAAGACATGTAAAGCAGTTGGTCTGCTGTAATCGTTACTGCTGGGATAGGTAACTATTTCAGATGCCTGTACTTATCAGTAAAAAAACATACAAGTGTTATAATTATGTATAAAGTGTAACTTTTGTGTATTTTAATAGATAAAACTAATATTCTTACTAAAACGTACGTGGAATATAAGTTTCATTAAAGTGTATCGCTTTAACCATTAACGATTAAATACTTAGATCATTTATTAATAAATTGTGAACTAAAAGAATAAAATCAGAAAAACTGAGCTTTATCTTCTGCTTTACAAAAAAAATCCTGGAAATCTGAAGTAGAGTATCTTTCGGTATCGTTGCAAAGCTTTGAGCCAACGACAGCAATATTAACTCAACTCGCGACTAATACAATGTTGTTTCCTTTCTTTATTCTTTTTTTATTTTATTTCCAGAGCTATCTTAATAACGTCACAAACATAATACGACCCGATTTATTTTTTGTTAAATTATTCTTAGGTACTTTACTATTATAATAATTTATTTATAACTCCCTGATGCCCGCGACTTCGTTCGCGTGGACTTTATGACTCCGGTGTATTAATAGAAATACAAACTAATAAATACATAAGAAAGTACTTGAAGTTAAAAGTCAATACTATTTTTTTTTCATATTGTAAACATAGTTTAAAAATGTTCTATATCAATTATGTTGGGAGTCTTTGCTTCGGGAGCTAATATGATGAGACCAGAAGCGTTACTAACCCTGGAGAAAGCCACATAAAGTTGGCCATGCGAAAAAACAGTCCTAAGGTTGACACCAGTGTCTTAAGGCGTCTGCCACTGCGACTTATTTATTGTCATAGCAAAGCAAGTGGACACAGGGAACTGTTTATGTTCAAAGGAAAATTGTTAGGAATAAGTGGTATACGCGGAATAAATACAGTTTCACTGGCACCACTCACAGTGAGAATCTTAGCTTTAATTATATTTCGCTGCAAAGCATTGACTTTAAGTCGGCTTCCGTTACACAGTTTCGGCGGAGTCAAATTCCACATCAGCATTATCGGCACTCCGACATTAAGACTTATTTTGTGAGCCGAGAGTCCATTTGCTGCAAGTGAATTTAGAAACTCAACTAGATAATTGGTGGCTTCGTCCTGATCAAAAACACTATTCCAGAAAGTATAAACCACTTCATCACCAATAATTTGCGTCATAAGTTTTTCATTAATCGTTGCGCATCGTTCATTTTTTGTGTCAATATGGTGCGTTCACATAACCAAGAATTTCTCTGGTGTATTATGCTCTGAAGGTCCGCAAATACTGAACTTATAATTTCTTCTTCGGAGGAAACAACTTTGCCAAGTAGTATGGGAAGATTCACCTGACCATTTTCTTCAAGAAAGAGACCTTCCCCAACTTTTAATAATATTCTTGAAAACTCTTGGGCATGTAAACTACCACCAAGCCTAGCTTGTTCTCAACCTCATGTTAATTGTCAATCTGAGTTTTTGTATTTAAGGCTACAGATAAGGAGTTAATCTCATATGCCCTAGAGCCCCGACTTATAATTTGAAGGGTTTAACGAAAATCTCCCGACACCAAAAATGTGACATTGCCGATTGGCCTGTCATCTAGACGAATGTCTCGCAACGTCCTATTACCATTTTCTACTGCCTTCTGCCTTAGTGCCCCGACTTATAACTGGAAGGGTTTGACGAAAATCTCCCGACAACAAAAATGTGACATTGCCCATTGGCCTGTTATCTCGACGAATGTCTCGCAACGTTCTATCTTCAGCTTCCACTGCCTTTTTGTTGGCCATTGTGCATTCATCCCAAACGATTAGACAACAAATGAGAGGTTTAGCCAGTTTAGGAAAGTCGATATCAAAATTTGGCCCAATCTGTTACCGCTTTCACCACGTGGAGTTACTCCCAGCTTATGGTAAACAATTTATATATTATTATTAAACTAAACAACTTTAACCTGATATCTTAAATATACTCATCAGATGATCATCGATTTTTGTTATGCAAATAAATTGAACTTGGTTCTGCATCAGGTGTTCCAAATCTTCGATTTTTAGGGTTTCGTACCCAAAGGGTACCCTATTACTAAGACTCCGCTCTCCGTCGGTCTGTCTGTCCGTCACCAGGCTGTATCTCATAAACCGTTATAGCTAGATAGTTGAAATTTTCAAAGGTGATATCCTTCTGTTGCCACTAAACAAAAACATACTAAATACATAATAAAATAAATATTTAAGGGGTCTCCCATACTACAAACGTGATTTTTCATAGATTACGGTACGGAACCCTTCGTGCACGCATCCGACTCACACTTGGCTGGTTTTATTATACCTCAACAAAAATGCTCATCAGGCTTAACAACTTTTGCTAAGGCGGCATTTTTACACTTCTTATAGTTTAGCTGGACCATTACAGTTCTGCATCATATGTTCCATTTTCCAAAATGAATTATAGCCTTTTTGTTGCCCAGGCTTTACAGCTATATAACAAAAAAGTTTCAATCGAATCCGTCCAGTATTTCCGGAGATTAGCGTGTACAAACAGACAAACAGACAGACATTTTTTTAATTCTTATTCCATTACTATGTCTCCATCGCACGAATTTTTTTTTTTTTGGAAAAATTTACAATGTACAGACACATTTTTGTAACTGTTTTATTATAGTTATATAGATAAAGAAAGATAATATTATTTGTTACGATTTCCGGCATAAAGGCAAAAGTATTTTATATCTCTTCTTATATTATGTAAAATAACAAAATATACTTACTGAAACTACGAGTATATTATTTGAAACGTAGGTTTAATCCATGATACTGAATAAGTACTTTCCAGTACGATACGAGTATGAAAATTCTTCACTATTGTTTTTTTTTTTCCATAATAAAAGACATAAACGAGCTCCGAAACATACATTGTTTTATTAATAATTTAGAATCGATGCTCCTTTTTTTTTCTACGAGATTAAAACTATTAATTATACGATATCAAGTAATTTCTAAAGCTGCATTCTGCAATACTTCTCCCAAAGTCAGATATAGACAATAGTGGAGCTTTGACAAATTAAACATCGCGACATGACGTCACTAAAAAAACAATGATTAAAGCTCAGAATAGTTTGTTCGTTTCGTCATACCCCGCGGCTGTATCCGTTAATTAGTGAGGTGCGTGTCGCGAGTGCTGCGAAAGACGAGTAATCAGAGTTGCACCTGTTATGGGTTACATTGAACTGCAGAAGGTGGAAACGGCAAAAAAACATTTACAAAATGATTGTTTGTTTTCGCGTGTGTTTGTGGCAAACACCGATGAAAGATTTTTCAAGCTGCCTAAGGAGATCAAACAGCTTCATAGCTTGAAGACTGTAAGTTAGTTAGTAAGGTGCGTATCGCGAGCGCTGCAAAAGCCAAGTAATCAGAGTTGCACCTGTTATGGTTTGCATTAAACTGCAGAAGGTAGAAAATAAAACATTTGAAGAGTTTTAGACCGTCACCCGTTAATATGTTAGCTATTGTTTGGTCGGTATTTGCCACTTTTGGGGGAAGACATTTCGACAGCTTCAGCTTGTGATATTCTTCATCTCGAGTCGAAAGGCTTTATTTCGGTCACAAGGTGAAGCATAACATAAGAGTTGACTAAGAGGAATACAGTGTTACAAAGAAGAAAAAATACCAGAAGAAACTTATTTACAGAACCAACCGCACTACTTTTCTTCGTTTTTGTTAACTTTACCTATGAAAAAATTAAAATATTTGTTCCTGTGTGCTGGTCTGGTGATGTAATATCAGTTTTCCAACCAGCTTTTCTGTTATCTGAAATTAAACTATGCAATATATAGGTAGGATTGATTTTATCTATGACATCTCCATAGACTCTATAGCAGAGGCGTCGTAGTCTTGGCTGCAACGCAACAATCACCTGCACATTGTAGTGCATTAGTTGATGACGTCACTGCACCCCAGCATTGTCACCTGCGGTAATTGCTCTTAGAAGATTGCTCCATTTGGACGCAAGGCGGAGAAGTGAAAAATACATTATTTTGTACATTTTGCTGCAGGTGTCATTGCGAAGTGTACACAATATGCTTCGTAGGAACTTTCTGTGGGAATTAAAAAATAACAGATAAAAAGATTTTGTATTTTCTGAAGGTTGCAAAGAATTGACGACCTCCGTGGCGTAGTGGTCACCATTCTAGTCCGCCACCCAGAGGTTCCGGGTTCGATCCCCGGTTAGGGCAGTTGGGAAATGGCCTTTTTCAAATTGTCCTGGGTCTTGGGTGTTTATCTATATATGTTTATCGTTGAGTTAGTATCCCATAACAAAATTCTCGAACTTACTTTGGGGCTAGCTGAATTAGTATAATTTGTCCCTATATATTTATTAATGGATACTGCATCCTTATATTGACAAAATAATATATAGGAAAAGAATTATAATTGAGTTAGATATTTATAATATCCACAGCTATGTAGATAATGATAACAAATAATAAACTAACGGTTGTAAGTATGATATATCCCAATCCTTACTTCTTTATCCTAACTAATAAATAAATGCGAAAGTAACTCTGTCTGTCTGTCTAACCTCTTCATGCTACAAGAACTGGATCGATTTAGATGAATTTTGAAATGGCTATAGTTTAAGACCTGGGAAAGGACAAAGGCTACTTTTTATCCCGGTATGAGGTTCCCGTGGAATTGACAAAAATTGGGCCTCGCTCGCAACACCACGGTCATCAGCTAGATAATTCGTAACTTCATCAATACTGAAATAACTGTCTGTTTGTAATCAAGATTTATAATATTAAATATAAACAAATGGATACCTTACGGCAAACATCAACAAAAAAAAAACAGTTTGTATATTGCGTGACTCCGATGGACACAAACAAATACACACCCACCCAGAACCGTAGATCAATAAAAATGAGTACAAGAATTTGATGGACACGAACCCAGGAAGTCCAGATAATTGACAAGCGTCGTAAAAAATACACCATGGAGGTCATCGTCATTTAATACAGATGTTTAAATTTCTATTCTGTTCATATTTCCAAATGCTAGCATTTATATCCTCGCTCATGTCCTCGTTCCTCGAAAAATCCTTTCATGCCGAATTTAAAAGAAAAAAGAATAAAATTACAATACGCAAAGCGAATGAATATGCAGCCAGCTATTGTGTCCCCACAAAATATACCAATTAGGTTGGTTGCGGTGGATATCAAAAGTGATGCGGGAAGCGGACCACAAGGACTCGTGGGGAGGCGGAATGAAAATTTTTAATTCCGAATGCAGTTTATTACGGCGCACAATAATGCGCCAGGAGTTGTTACAGACGACAAAAGGTTTTATTTTCATTATTACTTGTTTTACTTAGTTTGCGGTTTAAATTGGGTATTTTCCTGGGTCAAAAAAAAAACATTTTTTACTGATAACAGAATAAAACGTCGCAAAATAATGTCACTTTTCTTTGAACGTATCCATTTTAACGTGATTTTAGATTTGTTAGTGCAGAAAAATGAATAATAAGAGCGCTATTTGATTCCAATAAACTATGACGTCATCTGCCAGTATTTTATACAAATCCCATAGAAAATATTTATTTTGACGTTTAGAAAAAAGTATCTGATTTAACTTGTTGGAAACTAGCGGATTACCTAGTTGTTGGCGTCTGATTTGTTTGTTGAATTTCGTTTCGTTTACATTTTTATTTTCATTACAGAAAGGGATCTTGTTCTTGAATGACCAGCTCATATGGCAGTAGGTACCAATTACTGGAATAACTCTGGAGGTTTTTTTTACTAAACAGTTCATCTAGAGAAAAATATACAATCAGTTAAATAACTATAAAACTAACTTAAAATAAAATATGTCTATCTAAATTTTTAATTAGAAAATCTAAAAGATTTTGACCATGCGGCATGGTTCCAAGAACTCTGGTTGCATTACTGTTTGATGATTCCACAAAATTTTCACACTTTTATTTGACCATTCATAAAATTCATTTTTTTTTCCAACTTCTACTCTTACATGAAGAGGAAATGTTTATTTGATTTGTATCAAAACCAAACGAAGCCTAACCGCATTTCACTAAAACCCGTCTGCTGCACTACCCAATTAGAGAATTGAAGGAAATCTATCAACAGGAAATTCGTAAAAGTTTCCCCGCGCTCGGAACAGAAAATCTCCAAATAAATCCTTTCACACACCTCAACGTAACCGTATTCGCTGCAACCCGTTTGATCCGGATGATTAAGAATTCGTTCGGAAGCAGTTATCATATATACCCACTGAACATACTGATAATATCCGTATCCATCATTAATATATAATTTGTAGATAAAACGGTAAACTGATATTTGTATTTATAAGTTAGTTCTAGCTGTGCCCGCGGGCTTTGCTCCTCGTAGGGTTTTCAGTATTAAAACTATTATTTTCTGGGTCTCAAACTATATCCATACCAGATCTAAATAGGTTAAGAATACCCTTACCCTAGACTTTTCCATAAAAACGTAGTCTACGTTTTATTTTGAAACGACATATCTGTATCTAAATAATCAGTGAGACCTCTCCAACCCATCTCGCCAGCGTGAAGAGTATAGGCCAAATCCTCTGGCTGCTCTGGCTAAGTATTGCTCTGGTAGTACAGATATGGTGGAGATAAAAAGACCTGATGATGATGAGCTGAAAATATGGTAGTAATGAATATTCATTACTACCATATTTTATATTGGTATGGAAATAACACATTATAAATAAACTGATCCTGTCTATACTTATAGGGTTGGCCGAGCCCTGGGCCTTTCCAAAGGTCACTTTCAGTGTGATGAGGGCATATAGTTGGAAAAGAAAATTGAAATATCAGTGTTGGTATCCGTATAGCCCATTGACATAATTTCTTGAGGTTTTCGTCTATTCAGTTCAATCTCACTAGTTCCGTCAAAAATTGGTCCATGGAACAACTGTGCTCGTTAAGGTCATTTCATTCATTAATTGATGAATGATGAGACTAGTCTAGACTAGTTCAAAATGTGAGTCCCACTCAGTAGTTTCATTACCAAATTTATTCTAGGAGTGGGACTAGGTATTCAGTAAATGGTTCTAGGAGGGACAATTTTTGATGAAACTAGCGATACTGAACACCTCGATCACGATGATAAAGATTTATTTTCTCCCAGACCAATATGAAAAGTAATAATAAGAAATTACGTGTCAATTTCATCACTTCAGCCACAAGAAATCCGCTGCTGAACATAGACCTTGGGGATCACGGATTTCTAAAACGAACATTAAGCTATATAGCATCATTGCTCCTTGCTCCTCACTACTTGTATATTCTGAATCTTTGTTGCTCCTGACTCTCATGTCAACATCAATGTAATATGTCATGTCAATGGTAATGCCATTGGATATTCTTAATCTTTTGAGCTTATAAGATTTTTTTTATAAAGTGATTTTCAGTACTAGTTTAAATTTAAAGCTTTTAGTGTAATTAAATTTAGTTTGGTTTGTCTGTTATAATTTTTGTCAATAAAGTATTTCTAATGCACTTGTTGTACATTCTTCTCTGGAGTTGAAATTGGCTATAAATAATTATATATAATAAAATTGCACATAATGACACACGCGTATCTCCTGTTGATTATTGTGGAAGAGTAATTAAACATTTATCTGAATAACGAGTAGGTAAATTAGCGTTTCGCAGAGACTAATTAGAATTGGTTGGCTTTAATCAGCTCGTGATTACTCTCTGAATAGCCGGCCCAGTGTTACAAAGTAGGGAGAGTATGGATATAACGCTTTCTATAAGAACATATCGTTAGGAAAGTTAGAACTAAAGCACGGGCTTTAAAGACCAAAATGCTTTGTCTACCCTGTTGGGGATCAAGACGTGAAAGTATGTATGTATGGGTGTCAAAGCAGCAAAGCCAAAAATATAACCTAAAACACGGAAAAAGACAAGATTTATTATACGCATTTATTTTATCTCTCTCTCATTAATGAGCGTGTTCAGGTTATATCGTTAGCTGGTGCTTTGGAGCTGGCTTGCTTTTTTGATAATATATTACAGGGTCTTCTGCATTCAGTTATAAAACCATTATCATATCATTTCTGTTCAGGTCAGCCTAACACTTCTTAAGTTTATAAGTACTTAACTGGGGCATGGCAAAGGTGGCATGACACATTTTTTTTTTAATGTATCTTTCTAGTGGTAAAGATGTGATGAACTTACCAGCGTGGGAGACTCTCAAAGCATTGTTTAAAGAATAGACCTGCCACTAGTATATAAAAAATAGGTAAGTTACGACGCATTGTATATTTATTTGTACTTTCTCTATTTTTTTTTGTGCCGCGCCGCAAATCCACTAACCACCTAACCTTGTTGGCGCACAATAAACGCTTTTCATCAGCAGGCTGATAGCCGTTTTAATTCAAAAGGTAAAGCTGTTAGGATTGTAACATAAATCAGCAGATAAAAGATGAAAGGATTTGCTGAAATAAATTGATGCTGCTTGATGATTAATAGCTGAGAAATTGGCGTTTGCTGAAACATTTAATTAAATATAGAAATTATAAATGGAATTATTTTTTACTTCTTATTATAGCTGATTCGAAATTTGGTTTGAAGACCTAGATGCTTCATGTCCTCTCAAATTATAACACTAATATAATAAAGGCGAATGTTTGTGAGTGAGTGAGTGTACGGTAAACGGCTGGACCAATTTCAATAAAATTTGGTATGTAGGAAGTTGACACCCTCAATTAATACATAGGCTACTTTAGGCGCGGGCGGAGACCAAAAGGGGACTCTGTTAAGTCAATTATAATATGATATTGTTTCGCCAAGCTGCCATATTATTTCTTTAATAACTCGTGAACTAAATTATTATAGAAATTGTTTCGTCAGCTGAACCAGTGTTTATTACATTCTTAGCATCAATACTATGTAAAAAGAAAAATACGGGGTTGGGGACGGGATGACGGGAACTTTACAGTTACATAATGTAAGCTTTTATAATATTAAAATTATAACAAAACTGTAACTATGGGGTAATCAGTCACACTTTAATGGACGCAATGAGTGAGCCATCACAAAAATATATGATTAACTACATGTGTTACTAAGCTGTCTGGGGACGTTACCTGTACCCATAATCTCTGCAGGCCTATTCAGACTCAATCACCTGTACTGACTTTGAATCCAGGAATCCAACCACCAAACCACACGTCTGATACCGAATAAATTTGTTTTCTATCCCGTTCTAATACCGTTATACCGAGTGAGATGGAATTAAGATGGGATGATGGTTTTGGTAGGTAGGGGCGGGAGGGGCGGCAATTATTGAGCAAATGTAATAGCGGCATTGTGATAGAGGGCTCTGTGCTCAGACGTGGAACAGCGTTGATTAGTGAACAGTGGTGCAATGGAGTCATACCTGTATTATTAAATATTAATAATATTTATACAAAACTTCGTAGGTATGCAACGTAGAAAGGTAGATATACAATAAGGTCCAAAACTCCAAAGTGTGTGAGGTCCAAAGGCCAGGATCTTTTATACTGGACTGGGTTCCAGCTAATTCTCTTTCTTAGATCATAGGAGTCAAATAAAAAGGCGGAGTACTTCTATCAACAAAGTCGGAACGATTTTAATATGATACCATTTTAGTGGCCCAATAACTTTAGTCTTTGGGGATTCACGACCTTTGACTCTGTTTTCCCGTGAGCTAAAAACGCAATAGTAATATGTAATTAAGGAATTCTTTTTTGAAGGATTACACGGTAAAAACAATGTCGATACATTCAATCATTTAATGACAGGAATAACTTATTAGATCTATACCAGGACAAAATTATTTAAACAGTTGATGTCTTTTGTAATCTATAGTCTCTGCCTACCCCCATGGCAAACAGTGAAATATAGTAATTAGACAGATAGTGAAAATATTTTCGGAACCAAATTATTTGAAAAAGCCTGCTATATATGAAAGTAAGAATTTAGCTACTGACAAATTTAACATTACTACGAGTATGTTGTCACTAGAAGTAGATATTTATTTACGACAATCTTATTTTTGTTCCGTTATATTTACTTGTAGAAATCGTACAGGAATGTAATGCGTCACAGATATCCATCTGTGACGCATTACATTCCTGTACGATTTCTAAAATATTATATCCATACAGGAGGGCAATAGGGGAAAATACGCCCTCCACCTGGAATCGAACTGTCACGAATGACATGAGGACTTTGGTTACAAAACCCAGAATTGAGGCTTTCCTCGTATAAGGATATGGCAAGGAAAGAAAAATATTGTTATCATAATAATTTCAGATGCAGGAAGTAAACTGCTGGACATTCCTAACCTATAATCTGTGCCTTTTAATAAGGATTTTGAAATGATCGATTGAAAGTGGGCTGCATTTTGCTTAGGTCGTCTGATCCTATTTAAAAATAAATCATCAACATCATTATAGCCTTTGGTTTATCCATCTTTGGACGTATACCTCCATAACTCTCAGTATCTATCCAGTTGTAATGTGACCGATATATCTCTGGTGGATAACATCTCCCTCTTGTTGTCTAACGTGGTCTCCATTCTGGCGCTTTTCTGGTCCATTATTTAGTGCTCATATACGCAACATGAGCCCATTTCAATTTCGGAAATAAAAAAATATTATAAAATAAAATTATAAGTACATTATTTAACGCCCTAAATTATTTTCGTACAAAAAATGAAAAACGTAACCGTTATACTCGTGCGTCTATCTGTCCGTCCGTCTCCAAGCCAGGCCAATTTGCTCCGAATCTACTGGACCAAATCAGGTGAAATTTGATAGGATGGTGTGATCCTATCCTACTCAAACATAGACGTGCAAAGTATTTTTTTAACATGGTTCAATTTCTGGGGAACAAATTAGAAAATTAAAAAAAAAATGTTTTGCAAACTTTACATCAAATGAAAGAGCTCGTTATGAGGATATCAAATATATTTTTGTTATTATTGTTAAACAGAAGTTTAATTCATAAGGTAAAATACAATTAAAATTAAATTAAAACGTAGTAAAATTTCAATTAAAACTAAATAAGTACTAAAACAACCTAAAACTAAATTATTGTTAAATAAATAGTTTTGATTTTATTCACGAAAGAAAACAAAAAATTATCATTCCCCTGATCTCCGAAACTACTGAGCCTAAAATTTTGAAAAAAATATAATGTTCAGCTCCTTGCTTGTAGATTACAGGAAACCTATAAGAATTCTACCAATTGAAAATAAAGTGGATACCAATATACGTTCTCTTACGGAAAATCTTTGGCATTGTACGGAAGCCTCTCCACGCGAGTTTAACTCACACTTGGCCATTTTTTAATGAATATTTTAATCAGTATTTTTTTTTTAAAGTTTTGTCTACTTTTATACGTAAAATATTCTAACAACATCCCAATTGAAATAGATCAATCTCCTCTCCGATATATTTGCTGTTCTTGATTATATTTGCAACGAGCCACGGACACGCCTCCAACCATCCCCCATTATGTTCATAAACATTCTCCCAACTGGCCTAACTTCATTCAACAAACAAGTTATTTTAAACCTTAACGCACATCAAATAAATGCTGATATTGCTTGTAATTTGACTTGGTTTTTGTAAGATTAAATCTATGATGTTTCGATTTGTCTATAAAATAATACACTTTGAGCTTTGTCTGAAATCATTGAAAGCAAGTGATGTTTAGCATTCAATGAATTTAATTAATTAAAATCAGCTTTTTGATGATTAGAATATTTTTTGTATTGTTTTATAAATGAATGTTTTTTATGAATAAAAACATCTGGACCTTCAACAGTTGTACTCATTTAGGTGTTAAGAAATTTCTTTTTGCAATGACTTGTGTTGAAATATGTATTACCAATTATTAACTTATTATTTTAAGGAAATAAATGGCTAATATATTATTATTAAAATTTTCGACAACGCCCTTTAAAACTTTTCTCTCAAATGTTGATTTTCCCAAAATATAGCTAAACTAAGAGAAGAAAAAGCCAAAAATGGACTCCAAAACAGCACCAGCTAGAGCTATGATGACGATGATGATATGGATGCAACCGGATATAAGCTTAGATGAGGAGGAAGTACGGTACGTATGCACTTTTACGTGACAGTTTTTCAAACGATCGAGAGAAATAAGGTAATTTACTTCATGAAATTTGGCAGGAAAGTAAAGCAAATAAGTAGATACTGATTTTAATATGGTAAATACCATCATCATCATTAACGTAGTCCTTCTTTCACCCACTGCTGAGCATAGGCCAAGAGACCAATATTTTTTTAAATCCAAACATGAGTCAAGGTTAGCTGTTGCCGGAATATAGTAAGAGTATATAGGGGCAAACTGCTGATATCAAATAGTACCTAACTAGTTATCAAATGCAAATAAAATAATATCCCGTAAAACGCATATTCGCTAAAAACTGAGGGTCCATTTCCTTAAAAATTCTCTTCTCGTGCCTACAACTCTCACAATAGCTCGCGCTGAGAGGTTCTATTGTTTAATGGCACAATTGGTTGCGAATTCTGCTCGGATGAAAGAAACTGACCAAGTCGCTGACCACGGCTACAAGCACCACACGCATTGATACTTGCTACTTTTTACAAGCTTTTATTTAGTTTCACCTGTCCAGCTGCCTGTTTGTAATCAAATTTTGGAAGTTAAATTTGACCCACTTCCCGGTTTTCGGCTAAGCTGAAATTTTGCACGCATACGTATATCGCGTGACAATGCAATATTATGATGACATGGAGCTGATCTGATGACGGAGCCGAAAAATTGCCACGGGAGCTCTGCAATAAAACAATGCAACTCCATCGAGTATGAGCTCGTTTGATTTGTCTTATAAAAGCTTGTTTAAAAAAAAAAATTTTTTTTAATGATTTCTTGTAAAAATATGAATTTGTAACCCTTCTTTACTCTTGCTTGATAGAGTGATAGTTATAAGCAATGGATTCCATTGTTCACACATAGCCGCTGATGTTTATTTTTTCTTCATCAGCGCGTTATGTCAATGGTCACCCAAGGATGCCGAAGAGAAGAAATTGCCGAAACATGTTGGCTAAGTTTTACGACCAGCCGCCTACCTGGCGTCTTACATCTTTGGGAATGCATTTATGCCAAAAGATTTGCAAGTTTCTGTCAGTATAATTAAAAATTTAAAATTCGTGAATGTCGTGGAACAATCGGTGGAACAAAGTTTAAAAAAAATCGTGACGAAAGAAAGTGAAGGTAAAATGTTAAAATTTTTCGCCTAGCCTTCTTCCGTCCGCACAGTCTGAAAAAGAACTTAGTTCCAATAACTGTCACCCCCTTTCCAATTTTTAAAACGTTATAGTAACGTAAACGTTACGCTATTTTTGTGGCTTTACTAACAGCGAAATTTAAAAAAAAAAACGCCCAACTGCGAGTTGAACTCGCGTGGAGAGGGTTCCGTATAATGCCAAAGATTTTCCGTAAGTGAACGTATTATATTGAGTTTACCACTTTATTTCCAATTGAAGCTAGAATTCTTTGTTTGTTTTTTGTTTGTAAAATCTTTATTGTACATAAACACAGAACAAAAATACAGGTTTAAACTAGAAAATAGTACAAAGGCGGACTTATCCCAGATAGGGATCTCTTCCAGTCAACCTTGAAATATGAGGACAATTTCTGTAATCTATAAGCAATAAACAATATTTTGTATTTTTTTTCAAAATTTTAGGGGAAATGGTCAATTTTCGTCTTCTTTCATGAATAAAATCAAAACCATTTATTTTACAATAATAACAAAAATATATTTGGTATCCTCATAACGAGTCCTTTTGACATACGATATATGACACAGTAAGGATTGCAAACTTTTTTTATTAATTTCTTGATTTGTCTCTTGAAAATGACCCTTTTTACCATTCATGTCCCACTGCTGGGCAAAAGCCTCCCCTCTTTCCTTCTTAAAAAGAACCCTTATATAGAAAAATATATTTATTTACTTATTTTTCATGTAATGTACAAGCAATAAACTATATTTCGTATTTTTTTCAACATTTTACGCTCAGTAGTTTCGGAGATCAGGGGATGGTCAATTTTTGTCTTCCATCATGAATAAAATCAAAACTATTTATTTTACAATAATAACAAATTTACACATATTTTTGAGATCCTAATAACGAGCCCTTCCCTTTGATATATGACACAGTAGGTTTGCAAAACTTATTGTTTTAATTACCTTATTGATCCCTCAAAAATTACCGTTCTTAAAAAAAAATTACTTTAAACATCTGTGTTTCGGTCATGTGATAAACACTCCTACCAAATTACACCTGATTTGGTCCAGTAAATTCGGAGCAAATTGGCTGTGACAGACAGACGGATAGACAGACGCACGAGTGATTCTATAAGGGTTCCGTTTTTTAATTTTTTGTACGAAACCCTAAAAACCATCGAATGTTGTCCTACTATCAACTATTATAAAGCGCGCAATACAGAATTTGGGCGGGCGGCGGCTAGTACCAGCGATGCGCTACCGAATGCACTGCCAATGGACGACAACGTTATCATGTTGGGATAAGCCCATAGAAACAATCTTAAGTTTGCTTTTTAATTTACTAGGTGCTTGTATGAAAGAAAAATGTGCTTCTTTAGTATTCAATTCCGATTTTTAGAGGATTGTTCTAAAAGTGGATGTACTTTTTTGCATTTTTTTGACTTAATTAATAATTAAAATTATAGAATATAATCATTAAAATGATTATATTCTATAATCTTAATTATTAATATATTTGCATTTGAACACACTGTAGATATTTTTAAATTATAAAATGTCAACTGTTAAGCTATTAAAATAAGCGTGTAAAATTTGTAAAAAAAATATGGCTTATTTAAGATCAATATTACTAGAACTTGTAGTAAGTTCATGTATTGTACAACGATTTCATTACCAAAAAGGAGTAAAAATAATTAATTCATATTAAAATAATTAATTTAAATAGCATATCCACATTATGCTTACCTGCAGAATGTCTGCGTCCAGTATGCTCATATTTTAAAGCAACTGCCGAAACAATGATCAATTTAGCAATCACTATGTTGCTGCTACATACACAGGGTTGTCAGATGTCTTCATTAAATAAATAAATCAATACCTAAATATGTTGATATTGGAGAAAACTAAACATTTGAACTTTTGGTCCGTGGGGTCCTTCAGCCCATAATCTATTTAAATTTATTTCACAACATTTGTTCGAAGTATCCCTTGACCAAAGGGCTGGTACTACCCGGCTCAAATAATCAGCATTGCCATACAACGTGGCAATGCTGCCAGCCTTTTGGCCACGCTGTCGAGGGGTGATATTGTAGTGGGACTACATAATTTATATTTTTTTTTATTTTAAGGGAGTTTTAGTTCTTATTTAGTTTTAATTTAAATATTATTAACTATAGCTAAAGAGGAGTGTTATAAGTTTGACCCAAATGTCTATGTCCCTGTGTGTCTTCCTGTGGTCGATTTCGATATGGTTTTTTGACTTGAAAGCATGTTTTCTTGCAATGGTCCTTAGCGGTGTTTGATGGAAATCAGTTCAATGGTTCAAAAGTTCAAAATTTGCCAGGCAAATAAACTGTGGAATAATAATCGCGAGGTCTAAGTACGCGGCAAACCACCAGTTTAATTTAAATTTTATTTTTTTGCAAATAGACATTATGTGCCTAGATTAGGATCAGTTACACTCCTCGAGGAAGCCACGAAGTATCTTTAAACGTGTGTATGGAATACCAAGCGATTTGACTGTGGTTTTAAGACCGGCAACCTTCCTAACGTAACCTCCTTTTGAGAATACATATATACAATACAATACAATACCCTTTATTGCACAAAATAAATAAATTATCTTATATATGCCTGAAGAGTTTTATATTTGTCCACCGCCCGACCCACTGTGACAATAAAGTTGTATTGTTGTACGTCAACTGATATGCGATGAAAGGGTTAATTAATTATGAAAAACCATCAGAGTAACATGTCATGTCAAGAGACACATGTCTGCGCCCCGTCCACATCTTATGTCTTTTCTGTGTGTCCAGTGCCTTATAGACTACACTAGTCTGGTTTCTAAAGGACCGCAAAATACAAAATGACCAGCGGTGGCTATTTTGTTCTGTGTGGTGACAGCCCTAAGCCAAAATGTGTCTATTTCACGTTTACCTACACTCCATTGTATATTAAGCCCAAAAAAGTTTCCATTTCGCCCATTGTTATTCTCTTTTGTTTTATGCAATACGCGGACTCTGGTTCGTTTGTTACATACATTGGAGAGAGGTGTACATATTGCATGTACACGTAGAAATTGTGATATTTGGAAATTGAATCTTAGTAAAAATCATTACATGAAAGAACTAAGTAGAATGGCTTTATATGGTTGAGCTGGTTTAAAATACGTCATTCGATACCTACAGTGTTAAACACTGTAGACAAAACAAAACGTTACACAATTGTGTCACTTAAAATTGATCATATTGTCCATTTTCAACATGATTTATTCATTAAGAGCGCTATTTGACACCAAAAAGTATAAGGTCATGAATGTAATTTTCATACAAATATAATTGAAAATCATATAATTATAGCCCATAGAGGCAGATTTGACTTGTTGTCATCTAGCGCATTTAAAGTGCCGCTTCTTCATCTCTATAGTGCAGAAGACGCGGTAACAAACTGCTCTGCATTATTTTTTCAATATTATTTTTTAAAAAATAATTGTTTTTCGTACAATATACCTATAAAATGCTGGAAAATAAAAAGGGATCATTTTGAAGCCATACATGACGTAGGTATATGACGTCATCAACTAATGCACTAGCTCGACCTCATCACAGGTGCCTCAGAAAGCTGCGCCTACTGAGAAATAATTACAGACTGGAAAAGATGGAACGCCTTTTCTCATTATTTAAGGTGGTACAATGCGCGGTTTGAAATACGTATGGATACATTTCCACCTTGGGTTTTAGTTCGCTCCCTCATTTTTGTTGTAAAGAATAGGCACGTCGTCTTGACTATGTAGGTACGGTACGCTTCAAAAATGGAGTCATAATTACTTATGACTACTAATTGTACGAGAAATTTTATGACTCCATTTTTGAAGCCTGTACGGTCAGGTCAACTGCTTCACGGAAACGAATACGCTATCAAAAAACTATCTACTTAAATAGTTATTTGATAGCGTGTCCCAGGTAGCATTTATACGTCATTATGTCGTCCGTTTACGGTACTGCTCGACGTAAAAGACGTCATGTCTCGACGTCGGGGGGTCCCAGCAGATGACGTCAATTTGTCACAGCCTCAAGACGTCAGTTTACAGACGTTAGAGAGACGTCATATACTAAACTTATAGGGACGTTATTGGGCCGTACATATTAGGGCAGCCACTGACGTTGAAGTGACGTCATATACTGAATTCGTAGGGACGTTACTGGGCCGTACATATTAGGGCAGCCACTGACGTTGAAGTGACGTCATATACTGAATTCGTAGGGACGTTACTGGGCCGTACATATTACGGCAGCCACTGACGTTGAAGTGACGTCATATACTGAATTCGTAGGGACGTTACTGGGCCGTACATATTAGGGCAGCCACTGACGTTGAAGTGACGTCATATACTGAATTCGTAAGGACGTTACTGGGCCGTACATATTACGGCAGCCAATGACGATGAAGTGACGTCATACACAGACGTTACTTAGACGTACACATCAGGAATAGGACCTACTGGAGCTGCATTATGCTGAGGTGCTCATGATATCAACAGTGTGTTTTGTACAAGCAAGCGATTTTTACTTTTATTAAGACCAGTATTATATAAATTGTAAGTGTAACACACTGCTGATATCGTTAGCATAGCAATATGCTCCCCGTAGGTAGTATGAGTGGATAGTATGTTAAAAAACGTCCTGGTTATTGAGTGAACTAACGTGCTGGCAAAACAAAAATGCCACTAAAGCCTAAGCTGCACATTTAAGCTCTACGACGATTGGTCAGGGGCCCTAGACAAAAGACGCCTACTAGCGCATACGCTACGCGTTCTATTCTATCCTTCTTCCTTCCTAAATTTAGTGCTTAGCATGTAGCGTTTGCGTTAGCAGGTATCTTACCTACATGCCTTGAAAAGACTCAAAGACTTTTATGGATGAAACTAAAAAAAAACACAATGTTTGTAGTATAATCTATATTTTAGATGCATTAAAGGACAGTGGGGCACAATAGCCATAACAATGGTATAGGGACCATGTTATTTTAAGACCATAGACTTAAGGACATGGAAAAAATCAGATTCAGAGTAAAATGAAGATATAAAATGGTTTTTTTGGAACTTCTGTTCAGAATTTCCAAAAAAAAAACGCTTACAACTTTAACCCTTTCGAGGCCACGTCAAATGCAAAAGTTGTCACTCATCCGCTAAGCATGGCTGAAATGTAAAACGAATTTAAATTTTATTTGTGCGTGTTTAGGTCGTTTTTACTGTACGCATTGACCAATATAGGCGACGTTGGCGTCGAAAAGGTTAAAATAAAAGAAAATTGCTAAACATAGGTACATGTTGATTTGTTAGGTATCGACATTCACGACAAAACTGCCTTGTTTGATACGCCCTCCGATTACATCCTGTATATTCATTCATAAAAACAAGTTTCATTTAAAGCATAAAAAAATCAATCACAATCATAATCATGAAGCATTGGAATGCTTAATGTATAGCCGTTATTGTGGACAACCACACATTTAGTTAAAATGTCATTAACAGGTATCAATTTAAAATGTGAATATTGTTTTACTATCATAACATCAATATCTACTGAATTAAAAGGGTACTCAAAGAACGGCTGATAGTTTACAAACTCCTATCCATAAATGAATAAAGTATGATTTTTAAGGATGTTGTGTATCTTAAACACCTTCCTATCCTTAGTAAGACAATAACAATCGGCTTCACGAGATTCCGCTACATATAACGTATATTTTTGATATGTTAGTTTTTTATAGCATTCATATATATTTTCCTCAGGTAAGGGTCCAGAATAAAACTGGTCAGAAACAGTTATTTTCGAATAGGAGCTATATAATTTTGATGATTCCATTTCTTTCAATCTTCTTACAATTTGTTGTAATGGCTTATTAGGCGATCGTACTAATTTCTTTACACTCTTTAAATGATTTTCAAATGGGAATGCTGAATATTCATCTAGTGTACCAAAGAGGCGTACATCATCGCATATATGACATAGCATGTGAACATTATATACCAAAAAATGTAATCCATAAACCGATTTTGAATGATTTATAAAAATAAGAAGTAATTCCTGAGCCAAATCTATACCAAGTTCTCTGATATGTTTGTTAGAACATAAAATCGTAATAGCTGAATGAAAAAGTAGAAAGTTTTCGTAAAGTGAACGTGGCAAGATGTCCTTTAACACAATAGGACCTACATATAATAAAAACATTCGATATTCAGTTGCTTTCCATCGAGCTAACTCTGTTAAACTCCGTGGTTTTCTATTAAATTCAACTGGAATAAATTTCGAACAATAGATTAGCTTTTCAGATATTATTTTAATGAAGTGACTTTGTAAACGAACACTTAAATCGCCACTAATCCACACATTTAACAGCTTACGCATTACGCCCAAACAAACATTATGCATATATTCAGTAGGGAATAAAGATATCAAATCTATAGGGAGCCGTAAAAGTGGTGACTCTCCAACATGATGGTCTTCATCAAGCTGCGAACGAAATGATTCATTGGTCCTTGTGGGTGCTGACACACTTTCATAGATAACGCGGCCGCGGTATTCGCCTGCCTCTACACACTTGTCGCAAGCTGAATAACCACCATGTTGTTTAGTACACTTGATAAATGCTCGTGCTGGAGCGTCACAAATAAAGCTATGGATTCTAACCGTGTAGTGAATATTTTCAAGATCTAAACCATTACTAAGTAATATTTCTAGTTCGTCGACAAATTGCTTTAGAAAAACATCTAATGGTGAAGGTTTAGCTCGACCACAGAAAAGAGCGACGACAAATGGTCTGGCATTAGGAATATTTTTTAGCAATCCTAAAATGGGCCACAATTGTGTATTGGTACTTTTGAATAATGGAAGCCCATCAATGTTAAAAGAAACTTCAATTTCTCTATTACCAACATTTTTATCAGTATCGTCAAATAGTTTTATTTGTTTTTGAATTTGTGAAAGAATACCTAAATAAACTAATTCTCCAGTATTTAACTTAGTAATCTCTAGTTGCAAAGGGGTTGTCAACAATGTTCTGCTATCTTTTGGTAATCCAGGGCATAAAGGAGACACAATTTTTAGAAGACTGTTTAAAGCATTATGTGGTATTTGATATTGAGTGGCCCAATGTTTTAACTCTGTTTTGAAATCATCGCCTTGCTTAGACTTAACAGAATCTGAATCAGATAGTGAATGCTCATCATCAAAAGTAGCAATATGATTTTCATGAGAAATGTCATGTTGCATCAATAAATTGGAATTATTACTAGAATCTTGTAATACAATTTTAGATTGAGAATTAATATATAAATTACATGGAAAATTAACTAAGCAAGATGACGCATTTACAGCTGTAGTACCCTCTTGTAAATTTGAAATTACACTTAACTCTGCTTCCTTTGCTCTTCTTAATAATTGACGTTTGCCAACTATAGCCTTTTTCGAGTATTTTATTTTCTCTGCCATGTTAATTTTTTTTATTACTCTTCTTCAATCTTTCAGGGGCATGCTTTAGCCAAATTTTAATGAAATCTTCTACTTCTTTCGCTGTAGACCCAGATGTTGTGGTTACAACTCCTCCTACAAAGATATAATACATTTGTTAATGTTAGAACTATGCAAAATTAAAACTTTGAACTACATATCCAGCCCATATATGCCCCACTGCTAGGCACAGGCCACCTCTCAAATTGATAGGGCTTGAGCTGTATTTCCAATGCGGGCCAGTATTTCCAGTGTGGATTTGGAACTCTACACACAACATTGTACGGTTGATATGTGCAGGTTTCCTCCCGATGTTTTCTATCAACGAAAAGCTCAAATTGTAAAATTACAACCCGCAACCTTCTGCTTGAGAGGCTGCAGGTGAAACCACGAAACTGCCATGGCTTTTAAACTCAGTTCAGAGTTTCCTTCCTTCGACATACAAGTCGAATATCTTAAAAAACAACTGAACCGATTTTCACTTAACAAAGCTAAAAACCATTTCACTTAGAACAAAAGCAGATAATAGCATTCGTGAGCCCAGTTCAAATAATATAAACTAATACATGCTATGTAAACATACCCACGATACACTCCCGCAGGCGGAGTTGGTAGAAAGGCTTTTTGTGCGATCTCTTCCCATAGAAGTTATATTGCTCAGCCAGGTGGTCAGTCAAACAAAATTTCATTATTCGTCAAAGGAGTGAAGATTAGAAATCCCACCAAAACATAAATGTGAAAACGGGAGCCAAGATCAAAATACGACAAAAGAGTTGAGATCTAAATAGCCACCAAGTTCTTTAGAATATTGAATTTTATTTATAAGAAACTTAACAACTGACCAAAACTCTGACACGCGGCAGCGCGTCAGAGCTTTTTATGCAAGTTGCCGGAAAAAGCTCGCTCTATAGGTAAAAGGCCGCCTATTGGGGCAAATTTTCACTATTTAACTTTTTTTCTGTAATGCTTATTATGTGGTATAAAGAGTAATTGTATTGCAACTTACCAAATTATCATAATTTTCCTTGTTCTCTATTAACGTTTCGATTACATTTAATTCATGTTTATGCATGTCAATAATGACAGCACTTTTGCTTGGTAACCTAAAAAAATAATAAAGAGCAGGTACCTATTAGTAGGGTCAGTGTCAGAAAATATCGTAGCGACGAAAGTGCTAAGTGGTCAAATATATCGGAACAAGACTTTATTGTCAAGAACTTAAGAGCGTGACTTAAGACTACTTTGGCCGCTATGATATATTTGCTGCTATATATATATATATATATATATATATATAATATACGATGCGATATAATTATGTTATGCCAACTGTACACACTCGCTGAGACAACTCGAGAAGGGCACGCTATTTCAGTTATCCATACTAATATATAAACCACCAAAACTGCTGAATTTACCGCGGCTCATGTGGACGGTTGTTTTCATTAGCCGCACGACCACGACTCACCCGGTGTTGTTGGCTTTTTCACCGAGATCAAAGGGCCGGACATACGAAAGCATGTTTGCCCTACAAATATCGAACTTACTCACAAAATTTCACGAAAATATGTTGAGAGATGCGACATATAGAGGGAACATTTGGCCAGCCGGACATACGAAAGCATTTTGCCCTATCAATATCGAACTCGTTCACAACATTTCAGGAGAATCGGTTGAGAGTGCGACCTATACAGGGAAAAGCTGCTAGTATTTACTTAGTTACCGCGGGGTAACGATAACCGAAATCTAAGCAGACGAAATCGCGGTCAACTGCAAATTTTTAATAAGTTAGAAAAGGATAAGCCTGTCCCTTAGTGTCTCGGCGGGTACGTACAGCTGGTGTTAGTGATTACTGATTACTACATTATAGCAAAAATATTGAGAGAGTTCTAAAATCTCAATAGTCTAATAAAAAGTACTACCAATAAAAAGTAATACATCATAGTATTTTACCTACCTGTTAATTCTTGAACACACGATGGCGTTGCTGGTATGTCACTGTCGAGATTCGGCGGTTGTTCATATCGGCACCGAGGACTACCTAGGCGTGCAACCGGAGTTACCCGCCCCTCACCGTCTTCTGCTAAATCTAAAATCATAAAAAATTTAAACAATCCAGTACCTATTAGTAAATAAAGATGAATCCAATAAATACATTATTTTTGAAAATCGTTCTAGCTGTTTACACTATAGCAGAGAACACCTCACACATACATACAAGACGGCGAAAATAAAACCGTCGCAGGTGGGTACAAATATGCAAACATAGATATATCTTACCTTGCAGTACACTGTTTGTTAAGACAGGAAGCCCGTCGACTACATTCAGTACGGAGAGATTCTCTGTTGGCAAAAAACACAAGAATATATTATATTTTCACATGCACAACATCTCTACTAGTATTAATAACACAATGCACGCTTAGGCCGACTTAACACCGGGGAAGCAATTTTCACAAAAATTACTATTCACATTTCAGCAGTTACTCAGGTATGTCAGCCAGCCTGAACAACCTATTTTTTATGTCAAAGTTTCACCTTCCAAAATGTGATGCATTTTTATGAAGCCCTACCCAAAACTAATCTTTAGCAGGTAATAATAATATTCTAGTTTGTGTTAATTATAATTTACTTACTTTCTGTTAGTGAAGGGGTTTCTTGGGTAATGCTTGGCTGAGCTTGACGGGTATCTGCACAAAACATAATACATTATTTTAGAGATTACTTGGGATTTTATACTTAGGTACCTATACAATTACAAGTAAAAACAACAAGTGTTTAACAAAAAGATAAGTTTGACTACAAGAAAAACTTTTATATAACAGAGTAAGCAGTTAGGTATAGCTAGCTACACTGACCAAATTTTGTTTCTGTTAAAAATTTAATTTGTAATACAAGCTTTTTTGCTGACTGTACTTTTTGTTGACTGTACTTTTACTATCAAAAAGTACTCAAAACAGCGAAACAAATAAGCTGAAATTCAACCACCTCATCACTTTTCATCATTAGGAATGTTCCAAGTATCTACATCTGCTCAGCTCGATGGTACCATAATATTGCATTGTCACCAAGTTTACAAAAGCAGTTAGTATGCAAAATTTCAGCTTAATCTTACACCAGAAAGTGAGTAAAATTTGATTTGCCATATTTGTCCCACACTAACAAACATGTCTAGTTAATATAAGGCAAATATATTAATAAACTGCTAATAGCTGTTATGAAGTAAATCCTGACACTTTTCACATCAAAAAAGTTGCTAAGCTGAACATTGGCAATACAAATCTTAAGGAAAAATGCTATGGTATTTTTAAGTACAGCATTTTTTCCCATTATTTACATTTTCTATAACTCAGAAACTTCATAACTGCAATGTGTCAGGATCTACTTTACAACGGCCATTGACTATATAACTCACCTTCATAATATGCTTCTAAGCATAAATTGCCAGCAGCTTGAAATGTTTGCAATTTCTTAAAGGTCTTTTTCTTTAATGGTGGTGGCCTTATGTGATTGTCATTATCTTCTTCGCTGCTAGAAACATATCTTTTTGCCCTTTTTCGTTTGAGACTTGGTTCTGCTTCTGTATCAGTCTGTAAGTCTGATGTATTCTCAGCAAGTTTCAGTTTTTTTTTGGCTTTCTCTATATTATCTTTACATGCAAATGAAATAAAAAATACTTACACATAACATGCAAAAATACTAAATGAACACAACAAGGTACCCCTCAGTCAGTTAAAACAAGGTAATTAGTAAATATGCAGGATGGAGTTGCATTAGTAGGAACAACCGGAAATTGTATGGTCAACCAATGACATGCCAACATGCCTGCTTTAATTAAATTTGACGACCGGTTAGCCTAGTGGTTAGAGACACTGTCTATGCTATAAGCTGAAGGTCCCAGGTTTGAATCCTGGTAAGGACGGTTATTATTATATGATGAGCATGAATATTTGTTTCTGAGTCTCGGATGTTTTCTATGTATTTAAGTATTTAAGTATTTATATTTATATTTATTAAATATGTCATCATCTAGTATTCATACACAAGCCTTAGTAAGCTTACTATAGGACTAAGATTTGTGTAAGATTGTACCGTAATATTTATTAATTAATGAAGTTATTGCGAAATTTATAGTAAGAACACTGAAAATTACCTAAAAATCAAATTAGTTGACTGTACCTGTGCTGTGACTACTTAGCAACACAGTCATTACAAAATCTGTGTTTTTATGTGTCATATGGATGTATTATATTGTAATTTTTGCATCCCAAGTTAAATCTTATTTTCTATCCTTATGAAAGGTAAATAAATATCCTTCCCTTGTTTCCATTTCTCTTCATCTCATACTTTTAATATCATTTTTTTTTCAGTGTAAGTATATAAGTATGTTTACATTGACCGCCCTGCACTACCTAATTTCCCATTACTATTTCTATATAGCGATAAGGCCGCCTTTTGCGCATTTCCTAGTTTTTAAGATAATTATGTCTTGTATTTATTTATTTTGTGCAATAAAGGGTATTGTATTGTATTGTACCCTCTGTAAATCTAAACAAGACTTAAAGTTTAATATTTGCATGCAAATACAAATCTTGCCCCATAGCACATTGATTAGCACACCATAGCAGCAACTCATATTTGTCCAAGCAGTTATAAAAATTGTCTAGAAAATAGGTCTCATACTGACAGTAGACATACTTGACCCATGAGCTCGTAATACCTGATAACCAGTGGTCGGATAATCGGATGCATATTTACCTAAAGTTAATTTTTGGCTAGGAAATTATGGAAGCGGCTTCTTAAGACATATTTTTTAAATTCAAATTCCGGGATTCAAAAAACTTCTCACTAATCGATCAAGTGCATTCCACATTAGCCAACACCTGAACGTAAGTAAATATACACCTTACCCGATTTGATTCTATAATCAAAACACAAAATTTTGTCGATTCTGGAATCCTGGGATTTTTCAGATACAAAAGTGCACTCCATAACTGCCAACATCTCAACTTTAGGTAAATATGCATCCGATTATCCGACCATTGCTGATAACCCCATAAGTTTTAACCCAGAACTCTACTAAATGATTGCTATATTTTTTTTTTTAAACATAATATACCTAATTTAAAAGCTTATTGGGTTTAAGTAGTTTATCACTAAAGGAAAGAGAGTCCAGGACTTTAACCAGCTATATTTTTCAATATGTGACTTGTTTTTTTTAAGATCTTATCGTATAGAATGTGTTAAAATAAGCAAATTTGTATGACTAACTTCTTTGAAAAATCAAAATTGTCTGTGATAAATGATGTGAGGAGTATCAGGGTAAATTGCGACCATTCAGATTCAGAACTGAACACTTCAATATGGGATTGTTAAATATGCAAACTTAAATTATGTTACTAAGGTAAATCTGAATAAATCTATAAAATTGCTGAGACAATGTCCTCACTATGACATATTTTACTCAATATAGCAACAAGAATACATAGATACATATATTATCTTGGAAAAACTGCACGGCTATCACGCAAAGGCGCTCGAGCTCTCGATTTTTCTCGCACTATCTGTCTCTTTCATAATAGAACACCTAGAACAAGAGGTATAGTGCTAGAAAAATTGAGAGTATGTCGGACGTGCTGAACTCCAGTCACATAAAACAGTTAGAAAACTTTCACCAACATAAGTAAGTTCACGGTAAATCAGAAAATATTGCATCCAGATACCATACCTCCAAGTCAGGAAACGAACAGTAGTTTGGCTATAGTTAGCCAAATCCAAGTGGGTAGTAAAAAAATGTATATACGTACCAGTCTCGCAAAAAACTCTTTGAACGTTGTATAATTTCCATTTTTCATCTGGTGTCGTAGCATCAGCCAAAACCTTTTCAAACGCTTTAGTGCCCATAACGGGTGGCCAGAAAACTTCACAACGCCTTGGCGTAAACCACCGATTGTTTCTCACCGATACGGTCCCGCCGTCTTTTTCACTGAACTGTATCACCGAGTACCTACATGTTAGTTTTACCTTAGAAGTCTTGATAATGAAAAGCGACGCAAACACAGCACAATCACGGACACGTACGTCACAACAGACCGGGCACCGGCACCGGGCAAGCAAAGCAAACGAAAAGGAGGGAAAGAATACATGACAATGACACTTCAATCAAAATGTCAGAATACTTTTTAAAAACATCAGAATTTGGAACGGAACAACGTTCCAAATTCTGATGTTTTTAAAAAGTACCTTTTTAAGCTCGTATTGATATTATTAATTAAAAAACCTGTAATAAATTACTTTAAATCAACTTTGGAGTTACCTTAAAACATAGACAAGTTTGTTTTATACTTTATAAATATTTTACAACAGAAGATAGAAAAATTGATATCAAGAAACGAAACGTGATATTTTTTTGAGTTATAACGACTATGAAACTAGTACCGGCTATAGAAAAACTTGTTAAAATGTATTAATTAGTATTTGCCCTTAGTATTAGCTTTGATGGCTGTAGACTTTACTCATGGCTAAATTGGTGTCAGTAAAATAAAACCTGATACTGACCCTAAATATACGTCATTAAAACGTCCTCTTGGCGGCGTATATGGTACGTCCTGGTATTGACCCCAAATATACGTCAGTAAAACGTCCACTTTGTGGCGAATATGGTAGGTCTAGATACATACCCTAAATAGACGTCAGTAAAACGTCCTGTTGGCGGCGTATATGGTACGTCCAGATACTGACCCTAAAGAGACGTCAGTAAAACGTCCTCTTGGCGGCGTATATGGTACGTTCAGATACTGACCCTAATTAAACGTCAGTAAATCGTCCTCTTGGCGGCGTATATGGTACGTCCAGATATTGACCTTAAATAGACGTCAGTAAAACGTCCTCTTGGAGGCGTATATAGTATGTCCAGATACTGACCTTAAAAAGACGTCAGTAAAACGTCCTCTTGGCGACGTATTTTGTACGTCCAGATACTGACTTTTAATTGACGGGACTACGACGTCCTGTTCAACGCTTGACCCTAAACTGACGTCACTTTAACGTCTGCTCTCCACGAATAAATGACCGACTTTATTATGACCTATGAGTGACGTCGCTTATACGTCGCTGACGTCAGTTTGCTACCTGGGGTTCGATTTGCGTATTCTCAAAAAAATTGACACTACTGTATTATTTCTAAAATTGATTTAATTTTCTTTTAATTATTCCTGTAATTTTGATACCAATATTTACTATTAGCCTGTTGTATCTCTTTTGTAGCGATGGGTAGGTGGCAGTGTTGGGCAAAATTGTAATTAATTACTAATTAACTAATTACAGTAAAAATTGTAATTGAATACCTTAAATTACTAAGTACAATTTGGTAAGTAATTGCTAATTACATAATAAATTAGTAGTAAGTAATTAGCAATTACTCAATTAGTAATTAGTCAATTACATGTGGAAAGGGATTATGATTATAATCGTTAATATATTTATCAAATAAGTATTAATTGATTTTTAGCAAAATTTGTTGTAAGTATAAACTAAAATCCAACTAAAAAATAAGTTAGAATCTGAATATTCCGGTCGTGGACGATCGCCCTAAGCCATAAATATCAAGTGAACTCGAGGGTAGACGAAAATTTTTTCGACTAAGACTGTTTAAGACTGGTAAATCTTACAGAATTTGTTAGTACAAAGAGTTTTTGTTATCATAAGTGGTACTTACATACGCAATACGCATACTTTTTGTGTTACGCTTATATTTTTAATATAATTTGAAGATAATATATAAATAAGGTATGTTTTAATTTGTTATATTTATAGTCTAGAATATATTAACAAGTATCTTATTATTTGTAAGAACAGAGAAAGTAAGCATAGAATTTTAAAACAATTTAATAACTATCAATGAATATTCAATTAGACAAAATGATTAGTATTAGTTTATTGCTGGAGATTCTTGTTTAGTTATCGTATAATATACTATAGGCATCATAGCTTACCATTATTAAATTAATTTTTAATTGTTTCAGTTATATACTACATCTACTAAAGAAATAATAACTAGTATGTGCCGTAATTTATTCGATTATGTTATCAAAAAGACATATAACATATCTCACTTTTGTAGTGATCATAAAACCATGACTACTGCTAAATTCGAATGGAAACAAAAAGTTTTAATATATAAAGAAGCTGGACCAATTTTGATATATAAAACGCATTGGTGTTTTAGTGTCTGCATATTTATGCCAGAGGATGAAATACCAACGGGAAATCATCACATACAAAATGTAAAGTAGGTATGATCGTACTCTGTAAATAAATCTTGTATAACAAAATTAATGCTTACTTATAAATAACTTGAGATTGAGATCATTCGTATATCATTTGAAGAGGTTTATTATAGATATCCTAAAAATTTAAATATGTAATTGAGTAATTAAAATTACGAATTATAATTACTCAACTACATAATTGCTGATGTAATTTCAATTACAGGTAATTCGAAACTACATGTAATTTAAATTACAATAATTGAATTATAAGTAGTGAAAATTGTAATTAAATTACAAAAGCAATTAATTACGCCCAACACTGGTAAGTGGTCATTATTTAAAAAAACACAGGGCCCATCTTTGCGTGGGGTCCGTAGCACTTCACTGTTTTCCAACAAGTCAAATCAGATACTTTTTAAACGTCAAAACAAACAATTTTTTTGGGATATGTATGAAATATAGACTAATGACGTCATAGTTTCTTAGAGTCAAATAGCGCTCTTAATATCACTTTTTATGCAATACTATATCTAAAATCACGTTGAAAATGGACATGATCATGACAAGTGACATTATTTTTTGCTGTTTTATTTCCTTAAGAGTCCCTTTACCCAAGATAGAATCAGACTTTCCCATACAAACGTAGTCTACGTTTTATTTTGAGACGACATGTCAAATATGGGAGAAATTATGGCATTTCAAAGAAATTGCATATATTTAGGCAGATAACTAGTTTTCATGGTTAAAATATAAACTTAAAAGAGAACATGTGTATCATATCATATTTATTGCATATTCTCACAACCCTCTTTTCAATTCTTTTTGACCCTAAAACTCCGTCATATCTCAAATCAAAATTCACTTTTCTTGGTGATACTCATGGCAAAAATCTTCGCTTTTCTAGTAATCTCCGTCTCGATAAACCATTTCACTGGAGTGGGTTCTTCGAACGTTCGTTTGCTGTTCAAGCGGCAAAGCTTTGGAACGCTCTACCAATCAATATCCAGAAGGCTCATACTCGAGTAGCGTTTAAAATTACAATTTTTTTTTACTGAAATCTGATATGTCATTTCAAAATAAAACGTAGACTACGTTTATATGGAAAAGTCTAAGGTAAGGGAATTCTTAACTGTAATCATTTATTTATCACACAGGAAAGTTCCCAATTGCACTACTCTTGCTACTAGGCTAATCCGGCACTGCACTGTCACTCAGGGACGCCAAAAACTGTGCGAAGTGAAGATATAGCCGGTAGTGAAAAGGACGATAGGCTATAGTTTTACAACTGACCGCCGCCGTAGGTATAATGGTAGTAGTTGCAGCACGAGATGTTTGTTTGTCCATCCATCTTCATTATGAACCTCCTAAACTAACTAAAAAATTAGTCCTTTAGTCGCCTCTTACCACATCCACAGGAACAGATTGAGTGGTCCTATTCTAGGCTGGAAGCCACCACCACCACATGGTGACACGACATGGCATTTTGTACAACCATTGTACTTATTTAATGTTTAGCTTTAAGAACTCACTTATGATGAGTTGGAGAGTTTTACCTATCACTAAGACTCTTCCTCTATATAGTGATAAATGCCATTTTGTACTTACGTACTTACGAGTATATAGGTACACAAAAACATTCAAATACACCTAGTAATACACACACACGCATCCGCACACACCCGTAAAAGCATTCGCCTGCACACACGCACTCTTAAAACACACCCTCACATTATTTTGGTTTGTTTTTATTTAGTTTCACCTGTCCGTATGTCTGCCTGTAATAAAATTTTGCGCGTTAAATTTGACTCACTTCCCGGTTTCCGACTGAGCTGTAATTTAGAACATATACGTATATCGTCTGACAATGCAATATTATGACATGGACCTGATCTGATGATGCAGCCGGAAGGTGGCCATTGGAACTCTGTAATGAAATGACGCAACCCCATCGAGTTTTAGCTCGTTCGGTTCGTCTTTAGGAGCACTTTAAACTTCACAAATGCTTGATTTAAAAATATTATTTTAATAATTACTTGTTTTAACTCTTCTTTTTTTGGCTCAACTAGGTAGATTAAAAATTAAAATAGATACGCAAGAAGGGAGCTTACTCGTACAAGTATTTTATCACTTAAAAGTAGGGCCCAACGTCTGTTTATTAATATACTTAAACACAATTTACCTAAATAAATTATTTTATTTTTTATGAAGTAAAATTCCATACGTTACATTTTTCTTTTTAGTGTACAATAAAGAACTATCTGTCTACTTTTGTAGAACCCTAACCGTATAAATATGTCTCAATTTTATTTTTGTCATGATATACATTATTAATTTAAAAAAAACAGTTACAGTCTTAAAAGTGACTTTTTTGTAGACATGAAGAAAAAAAAGTCTCTAGTAGTAGTAGTAGCCTTAGTTTCTGGTGGTTGTGTAGCAATTTTGATTGGTTCGAAGGAGATTATATACGTGTGAACGATGAAGTCGGGCGTCCTCGAGCTTTTACGTTTCGTAACTCGGGTAGGAGATATAAAATCAAAAAAGGTGTTCGATGTACTAGGTATTATAAAATGTGAAGCAGTTGTTTTCTTTTTTTTAATATTCTTTTTCGCTTTCTTCTTCTTTTTCGTTGTGGTGGTGGTAGTAAAAGACAAAAAGTCAAAAAAGTCTGGAATAGTTGGGCTATCTGTTTTTACTTCTTCCGGCGTTTTTTTTTCTTTCCATTTGCAGCTTTCAGCTGATATACCCGACGGCTAGAGCTAGAACCTTCTAAGTCTATCAACTGTTTGAGCAGGTTACCGGTGTCCACGTTGGCATGGACCAGCATCTCAAAGGTTTTCATTTGTTCTAATGCTTTCCAATCATCTCTGTGTTTCACTCCTACATTGAATAGCTCATTAACGACATCTTTAGATTTCTTTATTAGCTTAATGAGGAATCCTGCCTTGTATTCGGGTCTGACACGATATTCATTTTTGATATGTTGAATGCTTGTAATTTTCTTGGTAGTGTCGTAAATGGTTTGTTGTATCAATACGGATATTTTAGTCTTCAAGTTTTTGTCGTGTTCTTCTTCGATTTTTTTCAAAGTATCGTCCTCGCCATTTAATTGAATCTTTCTTCTAAAATCAGTAAATGGTGAAGACATAGAGCTTGTGCTAGGTGTGACACGGTCCTTCTTTGTGGTATCACTACTAGATGAGGTTTTTGGTGAAGTTACTCTTGGAAGGTCAATGAAGTGAAGACTACTGCTCGGCAGTAGAATATTTGATGTGCCTTATGAAATAAAAAAAAGTAAATTATTATTTAAAGTGGGTGATGTTTTTTAGTAGACCACGATCTTGATAAAATGGTAGCTTGTATGAGCAAATCCAAATATCTATTAAGACGAAGTGGTAGCTAAAGTGGCGCCCTCATTTAAAATAGATTGTTTAAAACTAAATAAGGTGATAATTAAAAATTTGATTTGTATAAATGTCTAGAAAGACCTTTAAACTATTTTATGAATAACCTTTGAAAGCAATATTGGTAGTCCATCTAGTTTTAAAACTGTTATTCGCCAAAAGTGGCCACTTTTGGCGAAAAACAGTTTTAAAACTAGACGGACTATTAGTAATAATTTCAACGGTTATTCATAAAATAGTTTAAAGGTCTTTCTAGACATTTAAACAAATCAAATTTTTAATTATCACCGTATTTAGTTTTAAACAATTTATTTCAAATGAGAGCGCCACTTGAGCTACCACTTCGTCTTAAGATCTTTTCTACAATTCAAACAATAGAGAAAATGCAAAATGAGTAAATTTTGATAAATGTCTCTGATTTTGTAAGCATCTACGTAAAAAGGCCTTTAAGTACAATTATATTTTTTTATGATTCATTAACTTTGATTTTAGTTTATTGAAAAAGTCAATTTAAAAGTAATCAAAAGTCAAAAAATAATATTACCATAGGATTTTCTAAAAATTATAGCTAGGTACTTTTGTTATGAGGCCAATCCTGTAAATGCAATATTTGACATAATATCCGAACAAATGTTCATACATTACGCCTACAAATGCGACATAAGTGACGTCACTCCTGACCTGTCTTTCTAAGGCGCTCCGAGACGCCGTCTAAAGTCGAACGTGACTTTGTAACATTTATATCTTAAATAGATTTTGGGTTAGCAAGGTAGTTTTTTTTTTGGACGTGCCTATTATTTGGAAGTATTTCCATAGCACAACGCAATAACAATTACGCATCTTCTCTATAGTACCCAAAGCATATAGCTTATCATTGTTAGCAACTGTCGTGCACGTTACCGAATAAAATAATAACACACAAATAAGTGATATTTAGTATCAAGGTCGTGAACGCGAACAGCCTACGAGTACAATAGAAACTCATACAGTAGTACACTAGAACTCGTCTAAATAGCAACTAGTCTTAGTTTGTCAGCACTTAGTTTAAAAATTTATTCTAACAGTCCATGCCTCACACAATTTTGAAATAATAAAAAAGTATTAAAAATATCCATTAAGCACTTACATAATATAAATAATATCAACCACATAGTCTTAAAATAAAACCTTACACAATAATGTATTTCGCAGCTCTGTAATCGTACAATAAGATTTTTAAATTAGCAAATTATATTGCTTGTTTGATAAGTAGGTATTAAAAATGTCGTAAATACCTACTTACCTAATTATTTTAACTATTTTATGAACTACTCTCCTATAATACTAGGTACTGTACAACTGGAAAATACTTACCTTGAGGCCTTTCTCTTTCTCTTCCAATATTCGTACAGGCAGAGAGCAGAGAATATTACAGATCTTGTTTACAATTTTGTAACATACTGCACATTTTTGTAAGGTGTTAGGTAAACACCTAACAAAAATGAGTAAATCATTCACGCTAAGCGTGGCCTTTGGGTCTTACGGCCTTGGACTCTGTCTACCTCGTCAGGGACAAAGATGTGAAAATGTATATGTATCTACAAGAGTTGGTGCAATAAATGCCTAAGTATCTAGGTACCTACTAATCGTATTATCGGCACTTTATAATAATCTCTTTTCTCAGAAGAGAAACAAGTTGAATTTTGATGTATGTACCTACCAGGCCACTCAGAAAGTATTGCAAAAAAAGTTTTTATGTATGTGAGACTGGCCAGTTACAATCTATTTTGAAAATATAATTATTTATAAGTTAAAATAGATACATTCCAATTTCAAAATTTTCCTCCTAATTTATTGCGGAATAATTTAAATTATCGTGTCTCATTGAAAAATGGATCTGAGCCGAGAACATTTTCGCGCTGTGATTTTTTACGTTTAGTGTCACCTGAAACCGGGTGAATCGTACGATAGGCTTCAAATGGCATTTACGGGTGAAGGCCCTTCGAAGGCAACCGTGTATCGTTGGTATAACGAATTCAAGCGCGGTCAACTAACTTTGGGGGGGGGGGGGGGTGAGGAAAGAAGTAGTCGCCCTTTGACGGCGGTTACGGAAGAAAACGTGCTAGCAGTGAAAAATTTAATCCACGACGATAGGCGAGTTACGTATCAGAAGATTCAGCACATCCTGCAGATTGGATCAGGAAGTGTTCACGAGAACATGTGCTTCTTCGCGAGGCGGAATGGAGCCGCGATATGATAAAAAATTTGAAGCTGGCTCTTCTCGGCGTGTTTACGACATCATTACAGGTGATGAAATGAAACGAAGCGCCAGCCGACGGTTTGGGTGTTTCGAAACGAATCTACGCGATAGATTATTTTTTATTATAGCGAAGCGATCTAGAAGCAGGGGAAAGATTTTGATAGCGAGCTTTTTCAATTTGACTGGCTACTTGGTGTCAATTCTTTTACGGAATCAAAGAAGCATCAACGCCGAATGGTATAGATACTACCAAATGCTTACCAGAAGTTTCCTCTGTTGTTAGCCAAAACAAGCGTCCAAAACCAGGGCTCCGCGGGCTACCTTCACCACAACAAAGCGCCCGCCCACACCGCGCTCATAACGAGGGAATTCCTGGACAGCATGCCGGTCAAATCCTGGGTCACCCTCCTTACAGCCCTACCTAGCACCATGTGACTTCTTTTTATTCCCAAAAATAAAAAAATCTGCTCAAAGGGATACAATTTTCGTCGCCAGAAGATGCGCTGTCAGCGCAGGCTATAAACAAACGCCTGCTCAAACGCTGCCTGCAGCGGACTAGAAAAAGTGTTTAAAAAATTGGTTCAGATGCATGAACCTCGTATAGAGGCGGGTGGAAAGTACTCTGAAAAAATTTAATAAAAAAAATTACCATTAGAACCCTATATTTTTATTTTCGCTAAACTTTCTGAGTGTCCCACGTAGGTATATCCGTCGACATTCAAAGGGAAACATTACGCGACCTAGTAGATTTGCTCTCCAATACATACATACATATTTTCACGCCTGTTTCCCATGGGGGTAGGCAGAGACTATAGATTTCCACTTGCTACGATCCTTGCAAACCTCTTTTGCTTCGTCAACACTCATTACTCATTTCTCCACCACAATACCTAGTTATTTGCTTGAATACCCAAGCAGCAAACAAGAATAGTGATTAAATCTTACATAAGTATCTAAATTTTATGTAAATTTGAATTTGCTAATTTCAAAAAGATTTCGTCAAGTAATTTAATCTTTAAAAATAAATAGTTTCAAGCTACCGTTACTTTAGCAAGTTCAGAATTCCTGAACGCTAGTTAAGTATTTTAAAAACTATTTAGCATTAAACTTGTCTAAAATTAGGTCTAAAAATGTATTTTTTCTCTACTCAGATTATTTGAATAAAACGCAACGCAATAAAACACAAAACAATGATTTTTAGAATTTTTGTCTGTTTGTCTGTGCGTTTGTGCACGCTAATTTCAGTAAAGGCTGCACCGATTCGGTGGCAGTTTTCACTTATGTGTTTTGATAAACTTCACTTAACATTAAGTGTTTATTTCATTTTAATCCGTCCATAAATAAAAAAGTTATATTAATTTAAACCCTTTGGGTACGGAACCCTAAAAATCGATTAACGGACACGGACGGAAAAAAGTTTACTGAAACACCATTATATGTATAGCGCTATTATTATTAACTCGCGCCTTACTATGACTTTTAACCCCCGAAGCAAAAAAGGGGTGATATAAGTTTAACGAAAATGAACCATTATTTATATAAAAACTAAAAACTTAAAAAAAATTAAAATGTCATCTTATATTTGTTTAGAGGATGTACTTACCTTTTTGTTCTGCAGTGAAGCACAAAAGACTTCACAAAGAAATAGTAGTAAATTCAAAATTCACATTCAGTAAGAGTACCTATTGTAAAACATACCACAAATGAATAAAAACATTTGACTTTGGCATGTACGGAACCCTCTCCATGCGAGTTCAACTCGCGTATTGGTCGGTTTCTTAAACTCGGCCTGGGGGGTTACTCCAAAAGCGGGACGCAAGACAAACGGTACTGCGTATTCGCGATTCAGTGTCAAGTAACATTGAGCATCAATGTATGATGTGATGACAGTCTTATTTGGTTTGACATATAAATAGGTTGTCACTATCGGATGACTATCGTATTATTTTATGGAGTAACCCTCCTGACTCGCGGCACGTTCCTCGCACGTCATTTCTCTGCCGCGGCTTTGGTACCGCTAGCAGCTTGATTAGTGAAATAAACTTACATTAATAATAAATGGATGGATAATAATGAATAATAATATAAATTACCTACCTATAAAAAATCACGTCTTTTGTATGGGGTTTATATTTTATTTTATTTTCAATTGATAGAATTTATATTATTTTTTCTGCAATCTACAAGCAATGAAAAATATACTTTGTATTTTTTTCAAAATTTTAGGCTAAGTAGTTTCCGAGATCAGGGGATGGTCATTTTTCGTCTTCTTTCATGAATAAAATCAAAAGTATTTATTTTACAATAATAATAAAAATATATTGGAGACTCTTATAACGAGCCCTTATATTTCATATATGACAAAGTAATGTTTCCAAAACTTTTCTTTTTAATTTCCTAACTTGTCCTTCAAATGACCTTATTTAAAAAAATATTTTCTTTACACATCTGTGCTTGAGTCATAGGATTACACTATCCTACCAAACACCTGATTTGGTCCAGTAGATTTGGAGCAAATTGGCTGTGACAGACGGACGGACAGACAGACGTACGAATGATCCTATAAGGGTTCCGTTTGTTAAATTTTTATACAACCCCGTTTGTTAAATTTTTATAAAAACCAGTATAAACTGGCGCGGGCCGTCCCGTGCCTCTGCATCAATAGACACTGAAAGAAGACAGACTTAAGCTCCGAAATACTTATAAATACATTGAAATCTTAGAATACATAATCGGCATTTATGCAATGAACACCTTACGATTATGATTTTTTATGCGAGTAATTATCAGAGAAACGAATTATTTGAGGTTATTGAGTTGTAGCCGTGGTGGAACAATGGCTCCGAGAACATTGCTCGATTGTTTTACTCCTTTGAACTTACGGAGAGTGCTGCAGTTGATAGCAATACTGGCTACAATTCTCTATTTAACCTTATTCGTCTTGATCTTTTTTTACAAAGACAGCATCAAGGCTTATTTTGAAAACTTACAGATACAGACATTTTATCATAAATTTTAGTGATTTTGTAAACTCATTTTTAAATTATTTACGTTGTTATCAAACATATTGAAATCTAGGTCTAATCTAAAACTGAAGAAGCAATGTCTTATTCGTCTTTAATTTTGGAAAACATTTCGAAAAGTTTAACGTTTAAACAAATACGAACATGCCACAGTGTTTTCAGTCTCAAGGATATTTTAAGTCAGGACAAGGTGAGTTCGAGTACCTACAAAGATTTTACCTTACCTTCTCTACATTTAGACTTCCACTGCTTTCTACTGGTATGTACCGAAAAGTTGAATAGCTAAGAAAACATACCTAGCTTAAAATTTATACGGACAAACACACACATAGGTATGGCGTTGGATGCAGGCCGCTCTAGATCGGTCATTTTCGAAATCTTTAGGAGAGAGGCCTATGTTCAGCAGTGGACGTTATGCGGCTGTGATGATAAAACACACACATATCATAATTACCAAGTTAGGTTTAATCAAGTTCCAAAACCCTTTTCCAGTATTAAGTCTAGCAATGGGCTGGTAAAATTATTATCTATAGGTAATACTAGGTAGGTATACTAAGTATTTGTTGGATCTTCACCATGTTTCAGAGCTTTTCAATGGTTATCCCCAGAAAATTTCTAAAGATTTTCTCACATAAAAGTAGCCAGCAGAAAGTTTATAGTGACAAATATATGTTTATCTATATGTAAAATTATTTCCAGACTTCAGAAAGCTTCTCAATAATACCAGTGACGACCAAGAAACATGACTTGGCCTTGCAGATGATAAAGAAGTACTGCCTCCCAGAGCACGTGATAGTAAAGGCGAGAAAAATGGATCTTAGTAACGACAGGGCGCTGGACGAGTATTTGATTGGAATTCTGAAACAAGGTGAAGGACCTACGGAATTTTTCTAGCATACCAGACGGCCTGGATATCAGGCGAAGGGCAACAGTTTTAGAGTATGCAATACAATACAAAGAACTTTATTGCACCAAAAGATATTTACGATTTCAAAACACTTATAAACAAACATGTAATGAGGTACAAGAGGCGGCCTTATCGCCAAAGCAATCTCTTACAGGCAACCAAAAAGTAAACAGGGTGGCGCAGTTCGATTTTTATATCATCTTAAATTAATATAGTATGCACATTCGCCAAAAGTGGCCGTTTTTCGCAAATGTGCGTAGAAAAGCTTCACGTTCTCACTTTAAACTGTAAACATGTTCATAAAATAGTTTGAAGGGTTATCTAGGGTCTGATCAAACAAAATTTTTAAATGATATCTCCGTTTCCTTTCAAATTAATTATTTCAAACGGGGGCAGCACTAGACCTCGGAAAATTCAGGTAGCCCCCTAACTATTACTTTTGGTGTCTTTCAGGCAATACTTTGCTCGCCAAGACGTACGATGACAAAACAGCGGGCATTTGCGTTGGTTTTGCGAGCTGTGCAGTAGACTCCAGAAACTTGAGGACCTACGCCTTCTATAGACAGGTGAACGAAATCAGTTTCGCTGAACTCTAAGGGTTGGAACTCATTTGGCAGCACTGAACACCGTTCCCGTTCCCGTTTCTGACCATTTAAACCTTCGTTTCCTTTTTTTTGCATTTTTTTTACATTTTCTCACCATTTAAAGCTTGGCTACATCTGTCGCGAAATCAGCAATGCTGATGCGTTCCGTCGCTCTAGCAAATGACTGTCCTGAGCGACTGAAAAGGATAGCAGCATAGAAAAGTGTTGTTCCGAGCTGCCATATGAGTCCCAACCCTAACTCTTAACACTCTGGTCTAACGCAATTAAATGCATAAAAAAAATCTTTCACGCTGTGCCATGCTGCATTGCATCAGGAAGAAATAGTTTCAATGTACCAGGTACTTTTCGTCCCACGCAAATCGTAAAAGCCGATCGGGAGAATGGGACTAGAAAAGCCTTTTTGTTTCGTCTTCAAAATATCCGTTTTTAATATATATTTTTGTATGTTTGTTACCTACGCCATATCTTCGCTCTTGAGAACCGATTTTAATGTTTTTTTATTATTATTTCAAAGCCTTCCTAGTTGATCCCATATTAATTTGGGGATAATATCATGAAGAACTTTGAAGATATGAAACAAACTCCTGAAAGAAAATGAAGTCGGGTGCTTATTTTTTTTTGCAAAACAAATAATTAATAACAAATTATTTCTGTCAGATGTAGATACTGATATATTCAAATTAACTGTTGAAACGCTGAAAGAGTGATCAAATGTAATTCATATTTGTCTTTTAGGATCCCAACACGAAAGACTTCTTAAACTTTACGGCAAAACTGCAGGAAACTCCGAACCTTTGGGAAGTGTTCAAGCAAAATAAAATATTTGAGGTAAATACCTAGTTCCTACTTTTAAAATAGATTAGGTTGGTCATCGAAATAGATAATGACGCGAACTAATAAAAATTGACTTAGTAAGTTATAGAAGGCCTGTATCACTCCCCTTTTAGGTATCGAAAATATACCTACCTTATTACTATGCGCGCGGCGACCACTTCGAAGAGGAAATTTCAGTGACATTAATCGTTTGTCCAGAGTAATAAAATAAAATTAGCTTGCAATGGATGTCTAGGTATCTAAGCGAAGAGTCAAGGAGTTCTGACGCGAGCTAAATTAAACCATAGCGCTAACCACATTAAGTAGATATTTCTTTGAATTTCTTTTCTGTATAAGACTTATTCTGTGGTTACCTATATTAAGAAATAAATTTCAATTATTATCTTAGTAATCTACTTTATATATATATAGGTAGGTATAAATCGCAGGTGGTGTCAAGTGTGTAACTCTTTCCGATATTTGAATATAATTATTATTTATTATTTCTTCATTTCTTGATGTGCAGGCATCCGTAGGCAATCACTTACCATCTGATAGGTAGGCCGGATGTCTATTTATTTATTTATTTAAATATTTATTGACCACAAAGGTGCAAAAGGTGAACATAATGCTTACGCATTCTCTACCAGTCAACCTGTCGGCGCTTAAAAATGTGCTTATGTGCTTAAAATACACTATAATATATACAAGTTTACTTAGATACATTCGTAAAATACACATTAATACTCATACAAATATATATATATATATATATATATATATACATAATGACATATATAGGTACAACAATACACATACATATACATAGTACAAATGTTTTGATACATAATGACTAGTTCTGATGTAACAAATTAACAGAAAGCCGCGTGTGAACTTTTTTCTTAAGCAGGAATCTGTTTGGGATACTTTTGATGTCTTCAGGTAAGGCATTCCAAAGTCGTGTAACTTGAAGAGTAAAAGAGTTAGATATAAATTCAGACTGAAATAACGGAAGATGAAGTTGAAAAGTATGACTGGAGCGAAGCTCATGATCATGGCTTTTACTTGCCTGTTTAGTTGTATAAAATACCCACGTTATTTATACAAGTAAAATAAAATAAACCTTACAGATAAAAATGCTAGCGGTAGTACCAGAGTACCGGCGGCAGGGACTGGCAGTGTCACTGGTGGAGAGGGCCAGAGAGACTGCCCTTGACCAAGGCTATAAGGTGGTACGGATGGACTGCATCAACCCTTACGAGTGAGTTACTCAGCTCAGCAATTGGCCCTGTCTAACGGCAGAGTATGTAGAATACCACGTTATTCGTTGTCACCCCTTTTCTTTTCCACGGGTGTCGTAAGAGGTGACTAAGGCAGGTATAGGAAACAGTAAACTTGCAACAGTCCTATATATATAAATAAGTCGTTATACCATCTACTGTGGTCACAAACCCATCTGCTTAGCGTGAAGATTATAGGCAAATCCTTAGACTATGCGAATCCTCCATTGGGCCTTTAGTCTAGCCGTGGACTGATAAAAGTAGGCTGTAAAGCAAGTTAATTAGCTCACTTACATCTAAACGATAGTAGCTTGCTAACTTCTAAAATATTACGTCGACACATCAATTCGTTTCGGAATGACCTGGTCGCTTTGTCGATGATCAGCAATAATAAATTACATACTTACCTAATTCAGTTGTCCTGGGTTTTTTGTAACTAGCTCCTGGTACGACGATTATAGAAAAAGACTTTTGGAAATTCTTATAGGCAGTCACTCGTACAATGCACTGGAATCCGTCTCACTCGCTCACTGTACCTCGTCCGACAGAGTACCTATATCCGGGCAACTCAATGCAGTAGGGATTTTTAGTTAGTCCTTCCTAGACGCGTGACATACCAAATCGGCAACGGCACGCATTGATTGAAGCAAATGTGGACGGAGCGATGATATATCGCGATACTTGAAACCATAGCTTCGCTTTCGCGATAAGTAGATTCATATAATAAATAAATCAATATAAATTAATATATGGGGACAAATTACACGGATTGAGCTAGCCTCAAAGTAAGACTTGTGTTATGGGATACTAACTAACGAAACTATATTTTATAACACATACATATATAGATAAACATCAAAGACACAGGACAATTTGAAAAAGGCCATTTACCAAGTTGCCCTGACCGGGGATCGAACCCGGAACCTCTGGGTGGCGGACTAGCATTGTGACCACTACGCCATGGAGGTCGTACAGCCTAAGCATTGGCCTGTTCTCTATACGGCGTATTCTATTCCACAGCTACAAAGTCGCCGAACGCAACATGATGCAGTGCATAGTGAAGTTCCCCCTCCACAAGCTGCGCGGCATGAACACTCCCTTCATCAAGCGTAATTCGGAGCATAACTGTTGTGTTAGAGTTTACGTCGATGCTCGAACGGACGACAAGCCTGACAGGACGGTCATCAAGCAGAGACAGACCGAACTAGAGAGCCTCATCGAATAATGTTCAATTTTTTTTTATTCCTGCCTACATTCTGCCTACTGAGAACGAAATAGCCAAGCAAATAGTTTCGTGGCTTCAACGCCACTCCTTCAAACGTAGTTCGGAGTACAGCTTTTGTGTTGTTTGTGTCGATGCTCATACGAAAGACAATCCAGACATGAGAGTAGAGACAGATCGAACTAGAGAGCCTCATCGAATAATGTGCATGTTTTTGTTGATTCCAATCTCATATGAACTAAATAGCTAGGTAACTAGTTTCGTGCGCTCAACGCTCCCTTCTTCAAGCGTAGTTCGGAGTACAACAGTTGTGTTCGATTTTATGTCGATGCTCGGACGGACGATAAGTAAGACATGACGGTGATCATTGATGACCGAAGTAGAGACAGATCGAACTAGGGAGCATCATCGAATAATGTGCATGTTTTTGTGTTTTCCAATCTCATGTAAACTAAATAGCTAGGTAACTAGTTTCGTGGGCTCAACGCTCCCTTCTTCAAACGTAGTTCGGAGTACAACTGTTGTTAGAATTTACGTTGATGCTCGATCGGACATCAAGCCTGACAGGACGATACTCAAGCAAAGACAGACCGAACAAAAGGGCTTTATCGAATAATGTGCACATTTTTGTTTAAACTTGTCTCTTATAAAAGAAATATGTCCAATAATCTTCATCATCAGAATAGTGCAGATTTGGGAAGTCAGCAGCAATAACCTTGTTATATTGTTGATATGTGCGCGTATTTAGTGCGTAGTGTAAGATAAGTCTTGTTTCTGACAGGTAAATTCATTTTAAAATGCATTAGTGATGTAAGTTTTGTTGTACCAATTGTTTTTGGTCCTAAATATAATTGATATTGAAAAGGCATTTTATTTGTAATATTACAGAACAATTTTACTCCTTTATGTTGATATCCTTAAGTGTTGATAAACATATTATATTATAGTTTTTTTTTCTACTCCTGTACTGTTTATCTGTCTTTTTAATAGTCATGAACACTACTATAAGAACATTGATAATTTACGTCTCTACCCTTAACAGCACATGTGTCGTAATTTCGCCAAAAAGATACAGCTAGCCATAGATCTAGAACTTTTTTTCTTTAGACCTAACATCCTGCCAACATGAAAAATGTTTTTTTTAAAAAAGTAAATAGGAAGACGTCATTGGAAAAAAAAACAGATTCTCTACTCCAATCATAGGTATGTAACCTTCTTATACAACTGTTGCATAATAGCATTTTTTTAACTCCTGTACTGGTATTTTAAATGATCCCGAATACTATTATAAGAACATACATAACATGATTTCAGAAAAGTCTTTAGTGTATTCCTAATATAATAGCCCATACTCCTAGCCATAGACCTAGATTTTTTTTCTTTAGATCTATAAACCATAGTGCCTTTGTAGATACACTTAGGTTAAGATTTACTCGATCAACACTAACTTAACAAAAAAAACACAACTACCAACATAACAAACAACTGAATTCATACAGGTCGTATTAAAAATAAAACTTTCCGAAATAAATTCTTTACTGTCAAAACAATACAACCTTTTTTTTAATATAGTTACTATAGGCAGTAAACGTCAATTTAAAAAAATTATATGTCAAACATTTTCATTGTTTTCTTTGTTAATTTTTGTATTTTATTTTGTAAATATAGTCGTAGAAAAAGTATTGTATGCAACGTTGTATAAAAGTATGTCAAAAAATGCTCAATGGTGTCTCCTTACGCAACCTGCGCCACTCGCATTTTTTGAACCTTCTTATACAACTGTTGCATAATAGTTATTTATGCAACTGTAGAATAATACGGGAGATTAAAACACGAATTGTGATAATAGTATCACATGAGTGTGATAATAGTATCACATGAGTGTTTTTATACCTAATTATTACAGTTGCTTACAAAACTTTTTCTACTCCTGTACTATTATCTGTCTTTTAAGTGGTCCCGAAGTCCCGAACACTAATATAAGAACATAGATTATATTTCAGAAAAGTCTATAGTCTATTCCTAATATAATAGCACATATGTCGTTATTTGGCCAAAACGATACTCCTAGCCATAGACCTATAACTTTTTTCTTTAGATCTACCATACTGCCAACATAATAAAATCGTTATTTTAACATATGGTGCCATTTTTCAAACGTGGAGTCACTGAACAAACGGTTTTTTGTATGAAAAAACATTCGTTTAAGTGACTCCATGTTTCAAAAATGGCACTTTTGGTCACTAGGAAGACGTCAATAAAAAAAAATAAGTCTTCCATAGATACTTAGTATCTAGCAAACATATGGTAGTATTTCATACTTTTCTTTGTTTATTTTTGGATTTATTTTAGTAAATGTAGCCAGTCAGAAAAAGTATTGTATGCAACGTTGTATAAGTATGTCAAAAAATGCTCGATGGCGTCTCCTTACGATGCTCGCCAAGGCTCGCATCGTAACCTGCGCCACTCGCATTTTATGAACCTTCTTATACAACTGTTGCATAAAATACTATTATCTACACCCATGATATGAATCATCTATAAAAGGTTCTAAATCCATAGAGTGTTGTACAATGCTGTGAGAACTCTAAGTAAAGTTTATTGCTGAGTATCTAATACAAACAAACTAATGATGTTTATATAGGTAATAATGAAATTATTGATTATAATAATAATTAAAATTTTAAATATTAAATATTTTTATTATATAATTTAATGGCGGGATACGATGTGAATTCGAATAACCAATAAGTTCTTTTTTTAAATTACGGAGCTGTGGTAGTGAACGGCACGTGCATGACAATGTTCTTTTTTTGAAATTCATTATATGTGGCTGTTTGATGAGTAAGGAACAGATTGAGTTTGCGTTGCATAATGAAATTTAGTACAACATTATAACACTTGTTTGGGTGATATACCTAATGGCTATTATAACACTGGGTGTTTTAATGTTGGCTCTCTAGAAAATAAAACCCGTGCCATACCATAGCCTCAACTGTATAAACGTTTAAACATAACAAAATCTGGTCTTAAAGACCGCGCGAGCTTGCACTATATGCCAATAGTTTAAAATGTATTTCCGAGCGTCATAAAAAACCTCTCCGCTGCGCTCCCTTCGGTCTGAACCGACCCTTATAGTTTGAAGAAGAAAACGGCGAAAAAACGCACCCCAGGCTCCGAAGCAACACATCTGAGCAACCGGCAAGCGTTAATATGAAGGAGTTACTTAAACGCTTGTAATAAACGTGTCATTTCAATTTCAGATTATATACGCTTTTAAATTAAGGTTTAATTAAAAATGATATCTATCACATGTAACCCACAATCATCATTAACTTACCCTACTCGATTATCACTAGTAATTAACTGATAACATTAATGAGACCATTACAGCGACACTCGGTTGTCAGATGATGGCTTCAGGTAAACATTGATGATAGTCTTGACGAACCATGTATCGGAGAACTGCAGGTGGTTCCCAGGGCACGATAGGAACACCAGCTTTCCGGCTTCGTCCATTTTCTTGAGGCCGAGGCGGTCCTGAAAAGAGACAGTAAATTTATAGGGAAATCGATAGGGCAATGTTTTGCCGCCAGAGTGCAGCATTAACGCACAGACGCTTTATTCAAAGCGTTTGCGTCACAGAAAAGTCACAGAAACTTTGACTAGTCTTTCGAGTTGTAAAATTTACTTCTTCTTTCAAAGCAGTATAAAATTGTAATATTGTACAGGGTAAAACCCATCAACCAAATTTTTGGAACAAGTTCAGTCCATGATAGAATCAAGAATCATTTATTTGCATTATACAATCGATTTCTGAGATGTTAGTAAATGTTAGTATGTACATTGTATAAACCTGCAGACAGGTATGCAAACATTGTTATCGTTTAAAATTAATTTAAACTTGTAGTTATTAGCTAAGAAATACAAGTTATATAAATTACAATAATATCAAAGCTTGAAAATTCGTTTTGATTTGCAATAGGTTACAAATTCACTAACGGAGTAAAAACATTGTTTCTGATGGAACAATGTTTTTATTAGTGTCGTCTTAAAAGCTTACTACTGAAATACTTACAAAAATGTTATTAAAAACGGATAAAAAAAATCCGTCCTCCCATACAGAATCCGTTCGGCCGAGCGCTGATTTGAATGGGAAGCCGGACACATTTTTTTCCATTTTTCGTTAATCGTTTTTATGAAAATTAGTCTAGTATTATGGACAGGACTTGTAATAATCTGGCTGGTGATTGAAAAGTCAGCCTGTATAATCAGACTGTTATAGTGCTCGGTGAATTTGATGCAATTAGTTTATTTGACAAGCAAATAAAGAAAAAAAAACTGACATTCAAGCGTTCACACCCAAACCGAACACCGATTTCCACCAAACCATCACGACAGACAAGGCTTTCGATTTATAAACCGCATTGAAATCAGTATATTCCGGAGCTACGATGCCACAGACAGACACGTCAATCTTATTACACTTCTCTTTTTCGACGGGGGTAAAAATTAAGGGAATCACTAATTTTCTAGTACTCAATAAAAATTTACGGAAACTAAAGGAATCAGCAACGCGTGTAAAAATTTTATAGCAAAAAACACTAAGTATAAAATATATTTCACCTTGTGTATACAGTAATTATTGCATCATACAGTAGATACCTGCGTTTGTAAGAAAACTTAGAATGTACCAGCAGATCGTAAAAGCCGATTAAGACGAGGGCTAAAATCAGAATCATGTAAAGGTGTCTATCAACCCATCACTATTTTAACTCCCTTTTTCCACCGTCATGTAAAAAGTATCAGGTCTTACAACCCTGGAATCTGTCTGCCCCGTCAGTGATAAATCCAAATTCAAAATAAAAAAATTCTTTTTTTTTCTCCACAATCTTACATTTTACATAACATAATGTGCATCGACATAGGTACATGGTTAGCAAAAGATTGTGAGAGATTGGTGTCTGAACTAAGCGAAGCTTGTATCTCAGAACACCAGACCTTCCACAGTTGGAGGAAATAATAATAATAAATAAATATGTATATAGGGAGAAATAACACTGATTGACCTAGCCCCAAAGTAAGTTTGAAACTTGTGTTATGAGATACTAACTCAACGATACTATATTTTATACTAAATACATATATAGATAAACATCCAAAATCCAGGACAATTTGAAGAAGGCCATCTTCCAACTTGCCTTGACCTGGGATCGTGATGGTGAGTGGACGCATGGTGACCACTACGCCACAGAGATCGTCAACAGTTGAAATAAAGACGTGAGTGTAGATATCTTACTTGTTTGTAAATGTCAGACTGCTGCAACGTCTGCAGCTCTGTAGACTGTCCAGGCTTGTAGAATCCGAACCAAGCAGTCTCCTTAGGCTGAGCGATCGTATCATTCTCAAACTTGACCATCACGAAGTGCTCCAGTTTGCTCAAGTTGTTCACATACATCTTGTTTAAGGCCACCTCGTTGTTGATATCAGCCAGGAATTGGCTTTTCTTCTTGTACTTGTCTTCGTTGAGAGGGTCGTGCCAGTAGGTGGCTTGGACGAGAGCGCGCTGAACCCAACTGTAATAATAAATAAACAAATATATATACAATATGTAACAAAAACTTTGTCCGATCCTTGTAGGAGCAATTTAGACCGTCAATATGAACAACTTTTTCTATGGGACCAAAGCTTGAAACTCAAAAAAAATCAACATTTTCGTACAAAAGTGTTCGGCCGGCCTGGCAATTTGTATGAAAATGACGATTTTTTTCTTCGAGATTCAAGCATTGGTCACATAGGATAAGTTGTTCATATCGACGGTCCGAGTTGCTCCTACAAGGATCGGACAAGGTTTTTTAACATATTGTATACGGACAAATTACACAGATTGAGCTAGTCACAAAGTAAGTTCGAGACTTGTGTTATGCGAAACTAACTCTACTAATAATAAAATAAGTAATTCATTAAACATAAAACAAAGAAATCTTACTCCGTGATTTTATTTTCTTTACTTGATTAATGAATTGAAAAGATATAAACAACAGTATGCCTATGATGCGACTGGGAAAACCCTCGGATGATGAGGTTAGTCTTAATATGACGTTTTTTTAGCATTTCTCATTCAAATTTGATTCCTTTATAAAATAATTTAAAGGTTTTTAATAAAAAAACAAGAACACAGTTTGGCGCGAAAACTTAGCCATTTTTTATAAATTTTAGACATACCCAGTGTCACTAACGATAACTCTCTTAATTATTCCTTAACTTTGATATAATTAAGGTTAATTAACAGCATCGATTAAATATGACCAACATATCTATGAATGTCAAATTAATTAAATAAATAATAAATAAATAAACTTATAGGGACAAATAACACTGATTGAGCTAGCCCTAATGTAAGTTTGAGACTTATGGGACCCTAACTCAACGATACTATATTTTATAACAAATACATACATAGATAAACATCCAAGACCCAGGACAATTTAAAAAAGGCCATTTTCAAACTTGCCCTGACCGGGGATCGAACCCGGGACCTCTTGGTGGCGGACTAGCATGGTGACCACTACGCCACGGAAGTCGTTAAATTTCTTAGTTTTTTGCTTCCTGGGAATAAAGAGCCGATCGTACCTACACTCGTTTATGTGGTTTAGGAATATTGAACGCTTTTGATACTGTTCAATCTCATAGAACGTTTTCCTAAATTCCTAATCATAGATCTAAAGGTAAATGTAACATGTGACCAGAAACATAATATTGGGTCACTTTAAAAAGTTTGTATTTGTACCTACTACACGAAATATCAGTAAAGCAGCACGATACCATTTTCCCAAGGTAAGCTAACTTATAAGTTTAACACAGTTTCCATTTTGAAAAATCCAATTTTCGTGAGACGATGTTCGTGCCAGACCGCTGGTGGCTTCTACGTCTTGTACCAAAATTTATCAAATTTCATCACTATCTGTTTTGCTCTTGTGAGGGTGATCTTTATCGTATTGTTTGTCGCACTCAGCAGTGTGGTCTTTTTACGCAGTAAAAAAAATCTAGGTCTACAGTCCTCATACAAAAATAATTAACAAGGCTATATGTCAAGAAAAAATACTGCAAGATTACCAATGACTCAATTTATGCAACCGTTTACGGAAACCTTGAAGTTTGAAAAAAACATAGATTATAATTCACACTAGAGACTACATCCAAATATTGACCCGGAGTTAACATTTTTAAAATCCCTACAGAGAGTGATCAAGCACACAAAACGCGTTTTCACTTACGTAATTCCTTTGAAATAGAGTCGTTTTCAAAACGACATTACATACACAGTGTTGTCTGCTGTACTTTGCAAACATGGACTGGAGTGCCAATTTGGACGACACACTTGTCGACCTTGATTGTCGCGCGCGATCAGACTTAAATATTGGAACAAGGGAACTAAAGGTCCATTTACACACTTCGAATTTAGTGCCTGTTGCATATGGTATACTGGTTGACTTCAAAGAACATGCAAGTCATCTTTTGCTTCAATACAATTTTGCAAGAATCTTGCACTGTGTAAATAGGCTTTTACGTATTTAGAATAGGCAAGTATTCGATTGAACCTAAAAAGCTAAAAAATATGAATTCTCATCTTAGATACTCATGGATGATCGTGATTTCTGCTAGTCCGTAGAGTTATGTTAGCAGAATCAGTTAGGTAGGTACTTGTGATATAATGTCATAGCATAGCTGCTAAACTTCAAAAGTGTTTACTGATAAAATAAATAAATATGTACGGACAAATTTCACAGATTAAGCTAGCCCCAAAGTAAGTTCGAGACTTTTGTTATGGGATATTAGTATCCTAAGTTGAGTTAGCTTAACGATACTATATTTTATTTTATTTAATTTTATAACGAGCTATGGAGCGCAGCATCTTAGGTTTGCGACTTATAGATAAGGCGCGAAACACAGAGCTGGGCTCAAGAACGCAAATTGTGGATGTAAACGCAAAAACCGCAAAGTTAAAATGGAACTGGGCGGGGCATGTGTACCGAATGCGCCCCGAAAGATGGGCCAGATTGTCTTCATTCTGGTAGCCAGATGGACGCAGGGGTAGGGGTAGACCGAGGACCAGATGGCGGGACGACGATAATTTTCCATCTTGACCTGACCGGGGATCGAATCCGGGACCTCCGGTGTGACAACCTGGAGAGATGACCACTAGCAGGCCTGTGTCACTCCTCGTTTAGGTATCGAAAATATACCTACATTATTACTATGCGCGCGGCAACCGCTTCGAAGGGGAAAATTCAGTTAAATGAATCGTTTGTCCAGAGTAATATAATAAAATTGGCTTGCAATTGATGTCTAGGTATCTAAACGAAGAGGTGAGGAGTTCTTACGCGAGCTAAATTAAACCTTAGCGCTAACCACATTAATTAAATATTATTTTGAATTTCTTTTATGAGTAAGACTTATTCTGTGCCACTAGGCCACAGAGGTCGTCAAGATACGGAGATTGATACGATATTACCTACTGACTAATATCGTGCGGCAAGTAAGTAAAGAGAATTAACACCGGATGGCTTAAGTGGAGACAGGTTACATGCATGTGGCTGAGATGCGTATGTTAAGATGGATGTCTGGGGTTACTAAAATGGATAAGATCCGGAACGAGTATATTAGAGGGAGTCTAAAAGTGGCGCCAATAGTGGATAAATTAAAAAGCCATCGCCTGACCTGGTATGGCCACGTAATGAGAAGGGATGCCGAACACCTGGCAAAAAAAATGGTTGACTTAAAAGTAGACGGGTATAGAGGAAGGGGAAGGCCGAGAAAGACGTGCGAAGAATGCGTGAGATCGGATATGAGAGAACGGTTAGTACAGAGATGGCGAAGGACAGAAAATTATGGAGAGAGTTGACATACAGAGCCGACCCCAAATAGGGAAAAGGCGAGGAAAGAAGAAGGAGTAAGTTAAATAAACTGCTTCATCTTAGCGCGGTGCCAGTTGCATACTCAGCTTCAAATCCCGGGGTGTGCGTTTTTCCGCTTTTTATTAACCCCGGATAAAAAGAGGTGTGTTATAAGTTTGACGCTTATATCTGTCTGTCGGTATGTTTGTCTGTCTGGCTATCTGTCTATGTGTCTATCTGTGCCTTCGTGGCTCTCGAACGGATGGACTGATTTCAAAGCGGTTGTTTTACGTGAAAGCAAGTTCCCTCTTGCGGTGGTCCTTAGCTATGTTTGATTTATGTACCTGGCAAATAATAGATGGCGCTATAGTTATTAATTCAACTTAACATCGCTTCGGTTGGAATACAAAGTTTAGCGACTCATCACTAGACGGTGTAGTCGGTGTTTTTTTTTTAATTTCGAACATTTTCATCTCTGGATATTATAATATGCATGTCAGTGGTCTGGTCACTCAAAGATGCCGAAGACCATGTGAAATCGAAAAGAAATAGCCGAAACAGTTTAAACGATTTGGCTACTACAGTTTTGACTGCCTGACGTAAACCCTCTTTAGGTTTCAAAAACTTTGTTTTCCTTAAATTACTTTTTTTCGTCATCTACTTGTATAAGAAATGTAGTTAGTTACCTAACTTATACAGCGTGGAAAGGACATACTCGTAATAAATTAAACCAGGGACTAAACTGGATCACTATAGTGCAATGAAATTAAAATAACAGGAAACAAAAAAATAATCGGCATTCCCATACAAAAGTGTGCAGCCGCCCGGGAAATTTGTATGGGGACGTAGAACTTTTTGTTGTTTTTTGAATGTTATTTTAATTTTATAATGCTATTGTGACCTAGTATAGCCCGTAATTTGATTTATGACGGGTATGGCCCTTCACGTTGTATAAAATACATTACACAGTACGATCAAAGTACTCAGGAAAATAGAAACAAACAGATATGAACAAGTTTACCTTTGATAACCTTAGCGTGTTAAATGTAAGCAAGTATCAAGTATTTTACTTGAATATTATACATACATACTTACTATCACGTCTTTATCCCTAATGGGACAAAATGTTCTAAGCAGACGGAGCCTAGGGCTGCAGGACTCAAAGGCCACTTTTAGCGTGATGGTGGGCGAGGTGGAAAAAGGAATCTAAACAGTGATGGGTTGCTAGCCGCACCGCCTATTGACATAATTCGCATTTTCACCATTCCCTTGATCGGCTACTACAATTCGTGCGAAAAGAGAAGCAGCTGGTAATTCTAAGTTTTTTTTTTCTCCCAAACCAGTATGAATTTTATACACACTAGACAAAGTCGATTGTTTCTATGTCCTCGATAGTACAAGTTTATTTGCCGGGAAAATTAAAAAATCCCCTGACGACACAATCTAGTGGCGAGTGTATGTACTACTTATTCCAACCAATGATAAGTGGAATAAAATTGATATCCGTAGCGCCATATATTATTTGCCAGGTAAATTAAAAATCCCTGACTTTCAAGCGTTAAGGGTACGCTAGTCAGGTGTTTCGCCATACTAATTCTGTAGGGTGATGACTCCGTTGTTCGGTATTGTCTGTTTAAAGTTTTTAATTCTTTCGATTTGTCTTGTCGTTATCTATGCTTGTATGGAATCATAATTGTAAAATGATAAGTACTTTAAAAGTTATGAGTCTCAAAACATTCCGTTTCAACACGTAATTTTAACGAAACTTTGGGAACAATTAAATACCGGAAGGAGTATAAAATCTCTAAAACAAAATTCGTACAAGCATAGTTTGGTTATTAAAAAATTTAAATAACTTTACTTTTAATTAAAACATTCAGCTGTTTTATCACAAGAACACTTCTCCCAAACGCATACTCGTGAATTTTTAGACGCAATAGTGTAACGTAACGTTTTTGTGCGATAAGTCTGATACGACACACTAGACTGTAGTTCCGATGTGCGTATACATCGGTGTAAATAGTTCCGCATTGTTCATAACCGAGTCTATCCCTTTCTCAGCGAAATAGCACGCAAATAAGCCACGTGCGCCGACGAGTTCGAGTTCCGAACTAGCTCATCCTTAACCCCCAATAACTTTTAAACGGCTGAACCGATTATCATCAAACATAGCTAAGAACCACCCACCGCAAGGGAACTTGGTTTCACGTAAAAAAAAAAAAGAAATTAGACAGACAATGCCACAGAGGAGTTTTTTGCGGGAAGTCAAGGGGTTCAGTTGGAGTTTGCTTTAAATTGTTTTGCAAATTGATTCTAGTGGACTTTATAATATGAAATCGGTGTTATAAATGCTCATGCTCATGGACAATATGTGAAATGGTTAAAGTGGACACTCATAGTGCGGCTGTAGTGATATTTATTTGCGGACTGTGGTGGGCGTCTTTAGGCGCCGTCCGCCACTCAATCGGATATGAAAACCAGTGGACTCGTATAGATTTGTCGCCAGAAGCTCCTTGAAGCAATCAAAAGACCTAAACCAACCTTTGATTGCATAGTTAGGGTTAGGGTTAAGAATAAAGAAGTGATAAAATAAAGATAGGCTCTGAAGGACTAGTATCCAGAGCCGTAATATAATTATAAAAAAATAAAATAAAAACAATGCCCCAGACAGACGCATTAGCGTCAAACTTATAACACCCCTCCTTTGTCGTGGGTTAAAATATGTTTTGAATTCCTAGCTATTACATACTGAAGACAATACGAAAGAATTACATAACTAAATACATAACATAACGTTACATACTCGTAAATACATAATATTCTTAGCATTGTGTGACACTCCAAGACCATATCATTTCCTACAGTAGTCGGCCACGTAACTATAGAGAGCAGGGACTAATTAGCACTAATCTTAAATCTTGGTTGGCTCTAGACCTAGTCAACATTTATTCACTTGAACTACTTATGTTACAATCATTATTATGAATGTCCACCGAAGTCCGCTAAATAAATATCACTATGCGACTGTCCACTATTTCCGACATTGTTCATGATTTCTAGTGGGCTTTACGAGTATGATATGAAATTGGTGTAGTTTGGTGTTTTAAATGCTCATTTATAACACCAAACTACACCAATTTCATATCATACTAGTAAAGCCCACTAGAATCAATTTGCAAAATAATTTTTCAAAACTAAAAACCGACTTCACCCCCAAACTACACTACCGATTTTGTACCACCTGGAAAGTATACCCTTTCAAACAAAAAAAAAATAATTTTTTAAATCGGTTCAGGCGTCTTTGAATAATCAGTGAACATACATAAAAAAAAAATAAAGGATCGCGACGAATTGATAACCTCCTCCTTTTTTGGAAGTCGGTTAATAATTTATAGCAACCCCCAACTGAACCCCAGAATAAGTACTAGAACTCACGTAGAGAAGTATTACCCAGCAAAGAAATTCAATTTAATATCTACTTAATGTGGTTAGCGATATGGTTTAATTCAGCTCGCGTCTGAACTCAGCAGCTATTCGTTTAGATACTAAGAAATCCATCGCAAGCCAATTTAATTCTTATTACTTTGGACAAACGATTCATTGAGCGGTGGATTTAGTACCGAATTTCCCACTTCGGAGCGGTCACCGCGCGTAGGTATCTGGTACATTTTCGATACCTAAACGAGGAGTGACACAGACCTGAACCCCTTGACTTCCCGCCAAAAACTCCTCGTGGTCAGCTGATGCGCAAGGCGCCTAATCAAATTCGCATTATAAGTAAACATTCCTCTCAATTTCTGGCCAGTTGGCTGAAAGAGATCTATATAGTGTATAGAAGTCAGCTTTTGCATGTTTACTTCTGTTTTTAACCCATAAACAAAGAGAGGTGTTATAAGTTTGACGTAACTGAGTTTCTGTCTGTGGCATCGTAGCGCCTAAACGAATGGGTCAATCATTTTGATGCGGTTTTTTTGTTTGAAACTAACTTAAGCGAGATGGTTCCTAGTTGTTTGATGAAAATCGGTTCGCAGTTTAAAAGATAACCGGTGAACTTTTGAAAGTCGGGAGTTTTTTATAAAAATAAACTTGTTCTACCTGTGTTTTTATAAAAACGCAAAAAAAAACTGATTAATATAAATAATATGTTTCACCCTTCATAAGCAGCAAGGTTGATCAGCTCCCGGACGTAGTCGCAGGACTTGTGAGTCAGGGCTGCGCAGTTGGGGACCCCGTACACGCCCTGGTGCTGCCCGCCCAACGTGATGAGGTTCTTCACAGGCCCGAGTTGATGCCCACACCGCTGTACTACTGCTCGGCTGAAATATAACACTTATGTTATTTGTTTTGCTTTTTTGTGTGTGTAAGCCACAGATCTGTAGCGGCTAACCAACACATAGTGCGAGATTTTTACTTATAAATAATAATAAAAAGTTCAAATCACAAAAAAAAGATACACTAAGAATATATTTTATCATAGTTTTTATTTCTACCAACTTTTAAAAACAACTTTTTACTGGCCACAGAACATTAAAGTAAACAGATATGTAATAAATTGATTGCACTGACTTTTGAACTTTACTCCAGAAATCATTGGTAGTACATTAAGGCGATTGGAACACCACACTGCTCCGCACTCACGCACGGGGCCGCCATACAAAAATTACGCGCGTATACGCGGTGTCAGTTTGTTGTGCTATGCGTGTTTTCTATACAAATTGAGGTACTTGCATACAATCCGGCCCCACGCTACTCAGCGAGAGTGCGGAGCCGTGTGTGAATCGCCTAACTACGTACAATCTTTATGAGTAGGTTCCTTCACAATTCAAACTCAAAAAAAAATGGAACCCTTATAGGATCACTCGTGCATCTGTCTGTCCGTCCGTCTGTCACAGCCAATTTGCTCTGAAACTACTGGACCAAATCAGGTGAAATTTGGTAGGATGGTGAAATCCTATGACCAAACACAGATGTGCAAAATAAATATGTTTTTAAAATAAGGGTCAATCTCGGGGGACAAATTAGGAAATTAAAAATAAGTTTTGCAAACCTTACTGTGTAATATATTAAATGAAAGGGCTCATTATGTGGATTTCAAATACATTTTTGTTATAATTGTAAAATAAATAGTTTGGATTTTATTCCTAAAAGACGAAAATTGACCATCTCACTCCTGATCTCCGAAACTACTGAGCTTAAAATTATGAAAAAAAAAAATACAAAATGTAGTTTAATGCTTGTAGATTACAGGAAAACCTATAAAAATTCTATCAATCAAACTCAATATTACATTCACTAATGGAAAATCTTTGGCATTGGACGGAACCCTTTTTATGCGAGTTCAACTCGCACTTGGTTGTATTTTTTTTAAAAAGCAATTTTTTGGTACAACAAAGGAACGCTATTTTAGAATTATGTGAAGTCACTAAGCAAATTATTTTTTGTATTGATTAAACAATTAAATTGATGACTGCATTACAAAAACAGAGCCTCAGGTTACATTAAAGACCAGCCCACTCCAGCATAACATTATACCTTCCCACATAAAGCTTTTATGTTACTGAAAGCTGCATCAAAATTGCCCCAGTTGTTTCAGAATTTATCCTGATAACTGCCTCATTGGTGTGTTTGGTAACAAAATAGTTTGCAAATCGGAAGATAATGGATTGACCTCCATAATTGGTTTGGGTCCATCCAAATAGTAAGTGTCACAGAGATGTTAAAAGGATAGGAAAGTAGCATGACAAGGAGAGTATCATCATCATCAATATTAGTAACTATGTTTTTGCCGGTGGAGTATTTTCATACCCGATCTTTAGCCAAATACTTGGTTATCGTATAGGATATGACTTCTTTTTAATTTAGCTTATCCAAAGGAGGGGTAAGGGTTTCCAACCCTTACCCCTCCTTCTCCCAAGGGGTAAGGGTTTAAAGATTCAAAATTCTATATGATATTATGGAGAAAGCCTTGGCCCCTTTAAACACTTAGATTACTTACAGGAATTGACTGCCTTGAGAGAATCCAATAGCATTGAATCCATTTCGCAGTTTGGGATCGGCAGCTAGTGCTTTACAAGCATATTCAATTTGGTCATTTGTGTACATGAAGTACCCATTCTCGAGGTCCTCAATTGTGGAGTTTCCAATTCTAAGAGACACCACATAGACACCAGGTATCATTTTCTCAAGGAAATATTTAAATCCCCCGAGGCTGTAGGCCACACAGCAAGTGTCTCCTGATGAAAGAAAGAAAAAAAATTTTATATCTTTGCAGCTATAGGAAGTTAAGGATTATCCAAAACCCAGCTATGTTCTTATGTACAAATAACCAATCACATATTACAAAAAACAAAACCGTAATACCCATAACAAGAAAACAATCTACATCAAGCTATTTCTGCAGGTTTGCTCAGGTTTTCTGAACATTGAGTAATGGGCACAAATTATTTATGTCTAAACAACTACTGCTGTTTGAGAACTTTTTTATATGCCCTTCTGTCCACCAGCTATTATTGTAAATAGGCTTTGAAATATATTTTTTTTCACTCCCTGTCCTTATCTTAAATGCACATCTTTTAAAGTCTTCTTTACCCAAAGATTGGCTGGAAGAAATCGCTTTAGAGATAAGCCTGCCTTTGTACCTACCATATTTTAAATGTAATTTTGATTACAGTCATACTTAGAGCAATAAATAAATTTTTTCTTATCTTATCTAAAAGTCTGCCTATTTTTTTATAAACAACAATGGTTTTGTCTTATCTGATAATAAAAACACATCTTTAAATGTTTCAAAACTCATATGAAACTTTTTTAAATTTAAGACATAAGTTGAGCATGTAGCTACTTAGTTTTAATGAGTACTTATTTAACAAATGTAACTTTAGAATACATAAATATGTCTTTTACTTACCCATTCCATGCCATAGCACGATTGGTAAAGGTTTGTCGTTAACATTCGGAATTTTAGCTGTCGCTAACTTAATCAAACATAACACAACGATCCACCACTTCATACTGGCAGCTTTGATAAAAAAAGAAAATAAACTAGGTATAATATTTTCTTTTGAGAGCAGTTAAACACACGACCGGCTACGCAAGCAGTCGGCTTATTATTGGAGTGAGTGGAGCACGCAGGCAGGAACGCAGCGATCCACAAAGCCGATCAAAGTCATTAAATTCAAATGCCTGGCAAATGTCCTTACATTGATACAGTTCGTCTGCAAATACGTAGATTCTCTGCAAATTGATTAGCAAAAAACATTGAACAATGTTAATGAGCTATATCTTGACTTGGTTAGCATTAAAATATTAAAATAAGATAAAATCAGGATTTTTATAAAATTTAAATCAAAATTCAAATCAAAACACAAACAAACAAAAATAATAAGCATCAGTTATCCAGATGCCAGATGTCACAACACTCACAACTGACAATGACATTAACGACTGTCAAAATGACGTTCACGTATTATGACATTTTATTTTTTCGCAGTCTTACGAGCAACAACACCGTAAGTATAGTGCCAGAAAAGGTTTATTTTAATTCGAGACGCAATGGGGAAGGCAGCTGTCATATACGTTGGTTCCTATCCTAACCTAATTAAATGTCAAAACTAGAGGTGGACTAGATTAGGTAAAAACGGTACCAGTTCCAACTAATACTAATACATAAAAATACCTATCCGAATAATCCCTTCTAATCCCTGCTGTTCGCAGCCAATTTTCAACCTTATGTCTTACACTCCATTTAAGGGTAACTATTGTTTGTAACACGAAAATATTAGATAACACTCCCGAGATGTAAGTATTTCACACAATAGCTAATATTATCTAATACAGCTAGTACACTTTGCTAATACTTTTTTCGCATCGGATTTTCAATCTTACTGTTGAGACGTGTAAAGTTCATTGTTGTTTATAGATGAAATAATTACATAAAGGCAGACCTAATCAAGACAATAGCACGGGCGAATATTTTTTCGCATCAGATTTTCTATTTTTTTTCTAATAACTTTAAGGGTCAGTGTTTTTTGATGACGAGAATATTCAACATTATAACGATTATCGTCACGTAGTGGTTGAATTTGGGCTGCGAATAGCAGGGATTAAGAAGGAATTTTCGGATTAGGTATTTGCATTAGGTATTTTTAAGTATTAGTATTAGATGGAACAGGTCTCGGTTTTATCTAATCCAGCCCACCTCTAGTTTTAGGTCAGGAACCACAGCTGCCTTCCCCATTGGCGAGATGGCGTTAATATACTATTTTATGTCAGTACATTCAGTGACATAATTATATTGTACCATTATTTGTACATTCTTGTGTAGTTATAGTTTCTATTCCTACTACACTAAGAATAGAAATTAGTACCGTACCGAGACATAAGCACACAAAGCACACACAACACAACTTAAACCCGTTATGAATTCTGTACTGCCAGTGAAAAGTGATCTAACTCGAGAAAGATCATTTTTGAGATTTTTGCATATTCTTAATCAGAAAAATAAATGCTATTGTTCAGTCTTATTTCCATAGCTGTAGGACTTAAAATGCCGAAGTTAGTCATTGTGCATAGTAATACAAGTAGGCATATTTGAGGGCTTCCAACATTTTTGTTCGTGTATTATGATATTATTATACTTATTACAAAATTAACCGCACCGTTTTTTTAGCTTTTTATATGTAAATAAGTACATGTCCAATAATTACCACATATTTCACTATAAAAAAATGGACATAAATATTCGTGCGTATTGATATAAGTTTACCTAAATCAATAAACTCGAAAGATTTTATTCAAACTTATTCGTGAAAAGTGATAAATGTGCACTTAAAACATAAATCTTATGATGCCGGTACGCGTTTATTATGTGTTTACTGATTTAACTTAATATGAATCAATTAACACAAATAATAAATATTTGTGTTTTTGTAGCAACTAATATGAATGGATTTAGATCATTTTACCCAAAATGTTTTCATTGTTTCATTCATTGTGCGGAATGATTTATTTTGACTTGCATCAAATATGTTCAAAATAAAAATAAAGTTCTAGTCTACTTATTTGGTGTTTATCTATCTTAGCGGCAGAAAAGACGCACCCCGCCTCACTTTACCGCGCTACTACTCCTTAGAAAGAGGCAGCGTGACTTCATTTCAAAGCGAATGAATGAATAAGATAGCTTTCCTCTGCGTCTGCGATCGTTGTGATTCATCGTGCTCCACGCGCTTGTATTCTTGGAGCGACATTCGTATAGACCGCTTGTGCTGCGCTGCGTCCTTTGGCTCGCGTAAATGTCTCGCGTAAGTAACAAGTTGTATCAATTTACATGAAACTATAGATGATTTATCTATACTAATAATATAAAGAGGAAATATTTGAATTTTTATATGTTTGTTATGAATAAACTCAAAAACTACTGCTGAGAGCTTAAAATTTATGAGTTCTTTTTTATTGCATAGCAAATTTTAATAATCAATAGTTTATTTGCCATTATAGTCTATGGTTATTTATCGTGATCACAAATTCAGTCATTAGACCTGTACAGGCCCATTTACACGTGTGATGGCATTGTATTTTCTTTTTTTTTACAGTCAGATTGTCTACTGACGTTTTTAATATTGTGTTGATTAATTGTAAGTTAATTATATTTAATAAGAAAGCTGTTATATTATTTTAGTTCAGTTAAAAACAGTTAAACTTTTGAATAAATCAGTGTTAATTATAGGGAAATCTATCAAGACTATTGACGACTATATTTCCTTCCAAAATGACTTGGATAGATTATCTACCTATTGCTAAACAAATAAATTACATCTCAGTATTCCAAAATGCAATTTTATACGATTTACTAAAAATATTAATTTAATTGATTTTAATTACAATTTATCGAACACTCCCTTGATTAAAGTCACTCGTTTAAAAGATTTAGGTATTATTCTAGATGAAAAACTTCATCTAGACACCCATATACAGACCATTACCAATAAAACCTTCCAAATGTTCGGGTTTGTCCTTAGGTCATCCGTTGACTTTAAGAAACCTTCTACTTACCTTTTCTTATATAAAACCTTAGTTCGTCCTCAACTGCAATACGCAGCACCAGTGTGGAATCCTTTTTACAAAAAATAATCTTCTGCAATAGAGAAAGTGCAAAGAAAATTTCTGCGTACTCTGCATTACAAGTGTGCTCGAAGTTACCTAGATTATCCTCAGCTGCTCGGCAAGTACAATTTATTGACTCTTGAATCCAGACGTAAGTACCTTGAAGCAATATTTCTATTTAATATAATCCATAATAAAATTGATTCAATTCGTTTAGTTAATAATTTGTCGTATACTGTCCCACGAAGAGGGAGCCGCCACAGGCTCTCTCAGCTCTTTGCGACGGCCACTCGCCGTAACAACGCTGGTCTTCGTTCACCAATTCGTCGTATGGTTGAGTCCCATAATAAATTATTCGTAGGAAAAATAGACATATTTAGTTGTAAATTCCAAAAATATAAAAAACTGCTCAACGCTGCTTTGACTGAGCATGACGTTAGTTCCTTTTAAGTTTTTAAGTTAATATTTTTCTATACATTCTTCTAATTTTCTCTTTTTTTTTTACTTCACTGTTTTCTTTGTAGGCACATATATTTTATGTAATACTCATGTAACTATTACCTCTAGTGGCTACTTTATAATTAAGACGCAAAACTGTGAATAACGTAGTGGGTTACTTAATCATTACCACTTTATATAATAATATGTAATATTATATCTGTTAGATAGTTAAGCCTTTATTAATGTAACTGTTTGTTGTTCCTCAACAAATAAATAAAAAAAAGAAATTTTTTTTTATTTAAATTACTCTTGTTTTTATTATAACTATATTATATGAATAATATTATGTGATATTTCATACGAGTAAATAATATTCATATTAACGATTTGCACAAATGTTTGATTTAATAACTTTATAAGACAAAACCAATGAGGCCTATAATTTGTTTTAACTTTCAAGCTTCTTATGTAAGCGAATTTAATAGTACATAACTAATAGAGAAACAAAGATATTTATCTATTTTATGTATCTTTATATTTATTTACATTTTGGCCAAACTTAATATTATTTTACTTATTTTTTTCTTACGAAAATAGTAAGTTACTGATGTTATATTATTTTTTTACTGCTACTTATATCACTTTACATATAAACACTTATTACTTAGATCATTATAATATGTGTTATACATCAAAATACACGAGATGAATGTATTAACTTTAATGTGTATACTGATCTAAGTAATTATTTTTTTACCCAAATAAAAATAAAATTAACACAAAAAAACCTAATGCTAAAATAAGTAACTTTTGTTTTGGAACTTTGTGTTTGAGTGCTTCGATTCTCTAAAAGACTTTCAAAATAAAGTTAAGGTATCAATTGACACCAACGCAGAAAAAATTGTGTAAATTGATATATGTAATTTTATAGTATTTTACACGAATATTTTTTTGGTGTCAAATGATATTTTTTGACGTTTTTTTCTAAAATATCTAAAACTAGATGATTGAAAGTTGTTTCTATCATAAAGACTTCTTAAGTTTTTAAATATATGTTGATATCAGTAATCAAAGTTTTTCTAGTTGACGAACAGAAAGAGTGAGAATTTTTGAAACTTTAATCTCAATTTTCTCAAAACTATGTTTTTGGACTTAGATCACTTTTCACTGGCAGTACAGAATTATACTATTAGGTATACGTAAAGTATATATTATTTTTTTATATAAATATATATTTATTTATTTATACCTTACTAGTTTTTATACTGATCTCTACACACCTGTGTATTAACACATAGCGGGAATTAGGAATACTTATTATTACTATACTATAGATAGACTTATACCGATAATAAAATTGTTATTGTTTGTTTCACAAGCCACAAGTGGTTAATGAGAATTTTACTTTTAGGTACTGCTACACAATTTGTGGAGTGTCTAATAGAAAATACAGATTTTTTGACATCGAGTTTATCATAACAATTTCATATTATCGAACTAAATTTTATAAAAAACTATTTTAAAATGGTTTTGTTTTATAGAAAAACGGTATATCGAACTAACATTTCATATAAAGTATTAAGTTATCGATAAAACTGTTCATAAAAACATGTTTCAACATAACCTAACAAAACCTAACGGTTTGCCCTAACCTAGGAAAATGGAAGAAGTTTTCTAGCACTCGCCGGCCGCTACCTCGGCACGCTCGCTTCGCTCGCTCGGCTCGTATGTTGGTCACAGTTCTAACATAACCTAACCTATAAGTTTGGCCCTAACCTAGGAATATGGATAGAAGTTGGCACTTGTAACTCGTTTCAAATGTTTCAACTATTTTGCAAACTGAAATTTATGTGGAAACAAAATTATGGGTAACAAAACTTTGATGTTACCTACGTTATTTCGACAAAATACATAAAATATAAAAAGAAATAACAATAGCCTGAGTTTGTAAATAACAAATAATCGAGTAAATGAAATTTTGATGTCAACAGATTTCAGGATTTGTTAAATATTGTATTAAAAGATTTGCGAATAGTTTTATGGGAAATGAAAATCGTTGAAGTTAATTGCGATAAATTTTTAGGTTCCCCAATTTTTGGTCATAATTAGGTAAGTACCTACTGCTCTTGTCCATTACCAGGAGGCCTTACGGTTTCGATTCTTAGAGCAGTCAACTTTTTATAATATTATTTATATTTCATTAATTTTATTAATTTTATTCATCTTTTTTTTTTGGTTTTTAATTTTTAAGGCATGCGTTTGCCCAATTTTATTAGATATAAGTTCCGTCTTGATATCACATTAAGTTTAGTAAATAATGGTCAAAATATAGAACACTCATTGAAAAAGTAACATAATTTTATTTAGCTTTTGAAGCAGCGCTTTTATGCTTAGGATTTTATGGAAAAAAAATATTCTAAAGTATTATTATACTGTACCGAAAAAACATTTCGAATTCATTCAGCCGAAATAGAAAATTTCAGCAACACTCCGTTCTCCAATTGAGTGAATCCGAGGATTGAGTGAATTTGAGTGTTCCAAACAAACCCATATAAAATCTAAATATAACGTTAAAATCCATTGATATAACTGTTAGGTTATACCCAATAACACAAATTGAGTCCTAATTTTCCTTATTTAAACTTTCAACACAGCTTTATAGAGATATGATTTTATCCAGGTGTTCCAATTCTTCGACTGTAACTTTTTGACCATAGGAGGATCAATTTTTTTACTATGTCACGATGTTTGCACAATTTTGTTCTAAAACCTAACGTTTTGTTCTTAAGGATTCGTAAAAGGAGCACTCCATCCACACGCACACTTACAAAGGAACCTACCTAAGTACTTGTCTGCTAAGCCAACTGGCCCAAGAATACCTTATATGTAAGTAAGTATGCATTTTATTTAATTTTTTACGCACGTAGGTATTATGATGTGAACAACATCATAAATCATCATCATCATCAACAGAATTAGCGCTTCTGTGGTCCGTTGAGGGTTGTATAACAAGTGTGTGTTGGGTCTAGGTTATTCAATAAAAACGAAGTTTGTTTATTGACAATTTATTTCTTTGTAACGTCATTTTGTTTGTAAAAATTAATGAATTATGAATTAATGACATAGTTTATAGGAATTTCTAAAGACGGTAGATAGATACAAAATAAAGTCAACTACCCTATATTGACCATACATTTTATTATTCACTATTTATAGTTATTCCTTACACGTTTTTAAGACTGAAATACATACTTACATAACAGAAAGTTCTTACAGTTGGTATTTTTTAAAATCAGTTCAGGTACACTTGTCTATTTTAATGTGGACAAGTAAACTCATTTATATTTTTACTTCTTTATAATAATAATGAAAAAATTACATCTCCACGGGCCACATGTGGTAGTTTACGACTGCTATGCGAGATAAATACCACCTGCCTGGTGGCCTGAGAAAGACGTTAAGTAATAACATAGATACATCCCATGGTTGGTGTTCGCATTTATTTCATTCGCTTTTGTCTGGGACGGCGAATATCTGCAATCTGACCAGAAATGTTTTTTTTTTCATACATTCGTGTAGGAATTCCGAGTTTCGAACGCACCACAGACCACCGCCCTAGAGTTACAATACATAGGTAGGTACTTTAATTTACAAAAATATAAAAAAGATTATGAAGTGGGTACATACTTAGTATGGAATAAATTGTAGGTTGGTCCGCTACAGGGCCTACAGGGATATAAAATTAAACTTAATAATAGCAGTTACTAACATAATATTTGTATGATCTTGATCATACATAAATCATATACTTACAAGGACTACCAGCTGTCATCTACTATATATTTCAGAAAAGTTATGAAATATATTTCGTGTATCGTTATATCTTTTCAAAAATATCTTCTTACAAAAATTAGACCAATGTTTGCCGTTACGCAAACAATTGTCAATTTCAACTCGAAAATGCACAAAATTTGGGCGGGAATATTCAATAAGTACATACATACTTTAACATTTTTCTTTTAATTTTTTACCTCAAACTGACTTTACTGATACATTCATAACAACAAATAATTTAATACTTATGTAGAAATAAATTCTCGCCCGCCTTTTTTGCATCTGATTTCAATTTGGCGAGACCCCGTACCTACATTTTTTAAATATTTGGAAATATGGCCTTTTTATATCATTCATTGAACACTAGAATGACGTACCTTACAAACTAAACATTATATTAATCTTTAGAAATATTTCTCCTTATTATCATAATAATAATAAAAGTTAATCTATTTCAATCACAGTCTCAGAAGAAAATCACTATAAAGTCCATATTATAGCTTAAACACGATGGGATCATACTAGAAAATATTTATACTCTCTAACTATCACACGTGTCGTTTGTGCTCATCAAATGTTGGTGATATCTCTTGGAAGCACAAAAATGATGACAGTAAGTCTATCAGTCGGTAGCGGCCCATAAAATGGAGTTTGAGTTGGTGGCTTTTTACATGACTGCCATGGGTTTCACAGACAGCCAAGTTAGTCACTTAGTAGACAATTCGTAGGTATAACATTCAAGCAACCGCTCCACGCAACTCTCCACTTAGGGCCGGCACAGACTCCTGAATCGCCGACATCGTAAGACTATTTTTATCGTGCTCTAAACGAGATTTTCCTATGTTATTATCTATTTCTATTGTGCCAGCGTGATCCCAGTTAGCACACACTAGATTGTACAGCCTCGTTTACAATAATCAGATCATTTTGGTTTACAAGATCCTCATAGAATCGGTAGGCTTAATGATGTTTCTTTCTAAACTCAGGAGTTTCCTCTGCGATTCTTTATAGTCGCTGGAGTCTGAAGATTCCGATTGCATATGTCGGTTGTACAGCCTGATTCTTCTGGCTCTTGTGTCCGAGTCGTAGCCTAGAGTCTGTGTGCTTCCTATCCGAGCCCTGAAGGTTATCCTGTAAGGCGTACTGCTTTGTACGTCTGACATTGATCTGATGTGTCTTCTCACTTTTGATTCCTTGGTCAGGTTTGAAAAGACTAATGACCGCTCCATCTTTGCGTCTTCTACGGACCTGGAAAAGGCAAAGATAACATGTTAATAAACAGTCAATACCTTTTATGTCACCTTAACTTAATGTGGGTTTTGTCAAACAGTTAGCAAACTTTATTATCACGCGTTGCTTAGAGATTCGCAGAATTTAGAGATCTATCAGCTCAGTACAGTACAGTACTGTGAGTAGTATCAGCTGGGTATCTATATTATAAATCAGTTTTCAACTGTATATGCAATGAGCCTTTTGGGTAAGTACTTAAAATACATTTTTTTTATATTTGCATGTTTAATGTAGTCGTGTTTGCATGCAAAAAATTACTTTGATCCATTGTTTAGAAACAAATTCACTCCTGAGAGTACGTTTTTAAGCATAATATAATAGTAATTATATAAAGTATAACTAAGACATCAATGAGAGTTTTATAGACCAATCAATATTTAGTAGGTATCCAAATTTAAAACTTATTCACAGATATCAGAGCCGAGTCTTGGAAAAAAAATCTGTTGTTATTGAACAAGAAACTAAAACCTACCCACAGTGGACTCTATGTACGATCAAGATACCATGTAAAAAAAATTTAGACCTAAGACAGAATATCTCATCTCCACGCGACAATATGTAAAATATTTCATCGACGATAAAATAATCGTGAATCTATTCACGTGCTAAGATTGTTTATATTGAATTAGTTGAATATTATCAAAACAATTGCGGTGAGTTGCATTGCACGGTTGCACCACAATGGGTTGTAAGTAGTATGAGTTGTGAGTATCACACGGCCTAGCACGTGGTCATTTTAAATGAGGCGGTTCATTTGGACCTATGAACTAGGTACTTAGATGTTAATTTATAAATAACTATTGTTAAATCTCTATGGAGCCTATGAACTAGGTACTTAGAGGTTACTACTTAAATAACCTTTTTTAAACCTCTATATGTCTGCTAGATAGCTTTTTTACACTTGTTCACATTCTATTAAAACTTTTCATAAAATCATGATTCACGTAACTAACAAAAAAAATATAATACCAACAAGCTAAAACTTAACTTATATATATAGCGCTTATTTGACATTCGCTTAAAGCAACAATATATTGTTATGCAGCAGTTTCATAACCAATATTACTAATTTGTTATATTCACTTTGTTATAAAAGTATTTTATACTTATAACTACGGAATAAAGACAAAGCTTCGTGCTTGTTATTTTTTTTAAATCTATATAGGGACAAATAACACTGATTGAGCTTGCCCCGAAGTAAGTTTGAGACTTGTGTTATGGGATACTAACTCAACGATACTACTTATACTTTATAACAAATACATATATAGATAAACATCCAAGACCCAGGACAATTTGTAAAAGGCCATTTTTCAATTTTACCTGACCTATTTATATCATACCTGCACACACACAATATAGATACTAATATAATATGCATAATCACATTTAATAAGAGAGGAGAACCATGAAACCCCAAAGACTACTTTGCCTAACTTTGCGTAACTTACCTAGGTACCTAATGTGAGCCGTAAGCGACACAAACACAACACAGAACGTGACAATTTATATAATATCCAATACAGGCGAGGTAAGTACTAAGCTATGTATAGTTATGAACATTTCAAAAGCTTTCTTACACAATTTATTCCTATATGACCTGACAAATCTGACAAATCCTTTGTTTCTGTACAAAATGAGAATATAATCATATAATCACTACATTTTACTTGTACCTACAAACCTATCTAAATAGATGTAAAGAGAGCTTTTATGCTCCATGAAAGAGCTTATTAGATCGGATTACCTTTCTTCACATTATCAGTTCTGTACATGGTTACACTCTAACCACTTCACACCTCGTTTAGTAAGTACCCATATACCATTTTAATTTATTATAATGGTCATAGTTATTTATAATTTACTAACTTACTGAAAATCTGATAGTGTTTTAAAAATCTGATGAACTTAATAAATACCTAAGTACTTTAATGATTGAGCTTCAGTTCCGTATAGCAGTGAAATGTTTATTTTTCAGAACTTAATACGAAATAAAAAAATATTTTTATTATTTTATTTATTAGTACATATACAGTGACTTGGGTACATGAAATGATAGATTATGAGAATAAGAAACATAATTATTGTTAGGTTAGCTTATACGTTGATAAGATAGTGACAATGTATAAAGACGAGTGATAAAACTAGGCTTAATCTGAGCTAAGTTGATCCATTCTTTACTGGTATCAGCTATTAATGGCTTTACTGTCCAACATTGGCTCATTTTCAGAAGATATTCTGATATGACACCTATTTGATCTACGAGTAGTGGATCGGAAACTTACTCTTTTTGAAAAGGACTCTGATATTTAGAATTTGCTATTAAGTAAAAGCTACTTCGGACGAATTGCAATTCAAATTTTTAAACGAAATGAGGTAGTTTTGTTTAAAAAATTACATTTCGTGTGACTTCATATAGGTTCGGAACTGTTCTTTTGCATACATTTTAATTATTTGAAAAGTTTTCTTAAGAAGTAAAAACTATTTACTTTTTGAATTCTAAAACCTTGGTCCAACTGTAAAAAGTAATAAAATAAGTCCTTCTGAAACAGAACCAGAATGTGACCATTTCGAATTGCCGAATTTATAACTGCAAAATAAATTCGAATTTTCCCTGACCATTTGCGATACTAGCACAGTAGCATGGTATGAACCCAAGGCTTTGCCCGTGGCTTTGCGTCAGATAACAATGTCAATCCACACATTTAATATTACGTAATCACGATTATAAGGTTTCTGTGAAGCCTTTCCTTATGCTTGGCAGTTAATCATGTAGTGACTTCTTGCTGAGACGTTGGGTAGGTACCTACTCTTTACTGGGATTCTTATCCTAGTACATTTAGTTTGCAGAACGATCTTATCGAAGCGTGGCGCGTGGTAAAAAGCCCCTTTTTGTTCCATTATGTTACCTTTATACTACTGTGATTAAGTATTTTATTTCCTCTTGATCATTTACTTAATAAATATCTCCCCAAGATTTTAGCTGTCTGTTCTTATATACTGATAAAGTATCTGCATAAGGTAGAATATTGTTAACACCATTCTTTCATGAAAAAAACAAACCAATTAACGAAAAGCCAAAAAATTCGTTCATTGTCCTTTGATATACAAGACAAGTAAGGTCGCTCAAGAATGGCCTAATTTGGGCTGTAAAATGAGACCATCCGGAACAATAAAATGCGATGACAAATTGAACAAATTGACCCAGGTAATAAATAAATAAGGCCCCTTTTCGATGTTATGACATGGTGTTCGTTATATGACTATTCATGTTAGGTATTTATTATTAGACTTGACTAGCTACACGAACCTATTAAAAAAGAAAAAAATAATTATGTAATTCGTTTCAGTTTTACAGAAAATACATAATTCTTTTATTGATAATTCATCTTCATTGTTTCTATTTTGGGAACACCTACAGAACGTAGGAACGTTCCTTTCGTAAAATCTATGATAAAACTTGGCGAATGAAACCGACATTTTTTAAGACATTGCTTACTTTAATTAGCGTTGTACTGTACGTGTAGTGTACCTATAGATAACATACCTACCTCATATAATACGGATGTGAACCAAAACACATTTTTATCTCATTAACTAGATTAATAAAAATTATGGTATACGTATTTTTTCTTTTCTCAAATTAGCAAATAATGACGAAGATAGAGCGCATTTTTTAGCGTGACGTCACGATCAGTGTCGTAAATCACCCCCACTCAGACTTGGATGGGATGTAATGTATCTTTGTGATTTTTACTACTTTATTATGCTCCCTTTATATTTAGATAATCTAGATAACTAAATAAAATAATATATTTTTTACCTATTAAATATTTTCATGGTGCATATTGGTGCACTTAGTAAATAATATTAAGCATCTACTGAGTAAAAATTGGTAGAATGTGACGTGTTTTCTAGAACCTACCACGGCAAACAGTAATAATATCTGATATTACCGTGAACCTACTGTCGACATAATTTTCCGTTTACATATGTACAACGTACAAACATGTCCCTAATTGAATACGTAGTTACGTAATTTTCAATAATATGGGATATGTAGCTACCTACGTGTAGTATGGTGTTAAACATAATAGTAAATAATGATACTTCCGTTGTGCACTATTGTCATTTCAGCGAAAATCACCGAGGCATTTCATGTTCTGGTTATGCCATGGTAGGTAAAATACTATCTAATATTGTCACATCAGAAAAGTATGCAAAGATACATAGGTACGAATAGGTATACGATACATAACATACGTCGTAATGTACTGAGATTTTACACACAATTATCCTTACGATACCTATAGGTATGGGCACAAGATCAGGTAATATTATATTTGTAGTGCTATTGTAGGTATTATAAACGCGATTGGGAAGTTTGTTTGATAATTAATTATCATTTAACAACACATCGAGATCATATGTACTAAAGTACAGACATATCCTATTATCACGCCGGTTCCGATACGCGGAGACTATGGACCTACCCTGCACTTGCTACGATCCAGCTGACAGACATCCGCTTCATTTAGGTGCACTTATTATCACTCTCTTCATACGTGCCCTCCTCCTCGCCTTTTTCTAGAACATCCATCATTTCTACACATGCCCAAACCAACTTTACATCCCTTTTTCTTTTTTATCACTGCGTCCTCTGTATATGACTAAAGTAGTTACCTACAACCCATGCCACCCTCATGAACTCATCCGTAAGGAATTTTAACTGCCCTAAGGTATTTATTTGCCTGTCAGTATCTCAGTCATCAGCTGGTTCACCTATTTTTGATCTTTCCGCATTCCTGCCACATTCTTTTGCAGTGTGAAAACATACTCACATTTTGATAAAGCACGTTTAGTTCTGGCTACTCGTTACCGGAAGTACCTACTTATTTCCGATCGCGTAAACTGCGAATGATATTGAAAATATGCAAATAAGTTGTATAGAACGATTATCTTAAATTCAAAGGCAAGATCATCGGCGGAGCGTAGATTCTTAAAAGAACTCCTTCCCCGCTGGTCTGGGAGATAAGGAAAAACTGTAAATGTAACAACTGCTTCTCTTCCCGTGGAGATCGTAGAAGCCGATCGAGGGAATGGGCGAAAATGTGAACCATGTTAATAGGCCACCTTCTCGTTCTTGCCCACCATCACTCTAAAAGTGGCCTTTGAGTCTTACGGCTTTGGGGTATATCTGCTTAGAGCCGCAAAACCTAAAATTATATTTCTGATCATTAGGGATAAAGACAAAAGGTATATATCAAAACATCTAATGAAAAAGATTCATATACTTATTTGAAAGTAATTGATAATATAATTTTGTGTTCTACTATTTTGATAACATAATGAATGAAATTTATTCTACTTGGCAAATTACCAATGAAATGTACTGCTTATAAAATAATAAAATAGTGTTGCAAACGAATTTAGGATATCCGCGACACAATCCAAATGAAATAACTTCTCTACGGTCGTGTTCCTGACGTGATTTCTATTTCTAGACCACTTGAGAGTATAAATATGCAAATTCGTATAAACAAAGAACTCTACGGTCTCGCCAACTCGCGTAGATTGGCTTTTTAAGTATCAGCGTAGACTGAGATGGAAAATACTTCACTCGTTTTTGTTCAAAATAAATAATTTGTCGCTTGACCGCCTAATATCAACAGCTTGGTTAGCGCCTGTTGATGCCTTGTGTAGAGGTGAAGTATATGTCATGATCACGTCAGCCGATATTGCTGAAGCCAGAATGGATGCAGCAAAAGTAATGCATACATTCAATATTTATGACAGGATGGCAGGAACACCGGGACTAACAGTAGTGTGTGGGCGCCGGTCGGCAATAGTTTGCATGAACAACTGGTAGCGGAAGCACACAAAGTAATTAGGAGTCCCCTTACCCTAGACAGAATCAGACTTTCCCATACAAACAAAGTCTAGGTTTTATTTTGAAACGGCATGTAAGATATTGGCGAAATTTTGTACTTAATTTCAAAGAAATTGCATATAACGTATTAAGGTTATACGAGTAACTAGTTTTCACAGTCTTAATATGAACCTAAAAGAGAATATAGCCGATCATATCATATTTGACCATCACTATGGAAAACTTCTACACTCTCATATTTTCTTTCAATTACAAAATACGGGCGAAATCTCACATGTCATTTTAAAATAAAAGCTAGACTACGTTTGTATGGAAAAGTCTAGGATAAGGGGATTCTTCAGATCAAAAATCATGTATTTTAAATAAAATATACATTTACTATGAGACATAGGGAGTTCAAATTAGGATATCCTTTTATTGATGTTCATTGCGTTATTCGTGTGGCTGTTGATGATGATTGATGACGTTTCGATTTATTATTAAAACTGTACGGAAATTCTATACTCGTATGCAGTTAACTTCGAACTCGTCCGTAATTTTTTATATCACACATACCATCACCGAGTCTTTGACCCTAATGGGGTTGACAGAGGTCAGGGAACACCCAAAGGACACTTTTAGCGTTATGGTGGGCGAGAAAGTAAAATAAGGAATCAAAATAATGACGGGTTTCTATCCGCAACGCCTTTTAACATTTCTGCTCGTAAAGCCATCAAACAAAATTTAATGTAAGCTGACTGGAAGCTATTAGCATTAAGTCCGCCTTTTGTACCATTTATTAAAGTTTTAATAAATAAATCAATCACATTATGATTTCTTAAACAATATTTATAGACTGTTACAGTTCAATCATTTAGCAGCTCAGTCTGCGCTGACACTAATGTCTCGGTCTCATATCGAAATAGATCACCCATGTATCGTGTTCATCCGTAAATTCTGGATCATTTGTCTTAATAAAGGCCTTCAAAAGAAACCACACAATGATTTACCAAATCATTTTTATAGACTGCGGCAGTGATATATTTAATGGTAAATAAATAGTGGTGTGGTGTTACACTTATCTATACATATCTTAGACTTCTATATACATATAACCCTAGTTTCTTTGATAGATTGTCACCTACGTCATACAAAACTAAACTAGTATGAAATGTTACATACGGCTTCACATCATTTACGCGCATATTTGAAATTTTGATTTCAAACTTGCTAGTTTCTGGAAAGATCCATCAAAAATCTTGCACATACCTTCTTACTTATTTTCAGAAGTGCTCAACAATTGCAAATATGTACATTTGAACGTATTATCACTGCTTTATCCCCTAGGGGGTAGATAGAGTTAAGTATCATTCACAAAAATCGAAAAACCAAGAGCCTCGCTTATCAAATGGGACTAACATGGATAGCTGGAACAAAAGGTAACAGGTCTAACCTATCGCGTAACCCTAGGATTACCCATACATCCTTGACTGACTTCGACAACCTGCGTTTGAGGAGAAGCAGCTAGGTAGTACATAACATGTTTTTTTTTGCTTCCAGACTAGCGTGGAATGATAAAACAAGGTCAAAGCATGGTTGAAATTGATTAAAGGCTGGGTGCTTCTGTCAAATTTAATCATTCAAGTGAGTGCGGTGGCAGCGGTAATCGATTGTGGCTGGTCACGCGAGGGACGAGCGAACTATACTACGATTACTTAGGTACCTATTAAATTAATACGCATATGTTTGCGGTATAGTTACTAATGCCTGTTCTCTTCTTTGTCGTTGTTTCTGATGCTTGGTTAATGTAATGTACGTATTCTAATAGAACTAATTCAGCAAGTTCTACATGTGACGCACGCGTATAAGAGGAGTTGGTACCTACCCGTCCAGCACACTTCTTTTGTTGGTTGGGTAGTTACTTTGACCCAACAAGAGAAGTGCTAGTTAAGATTAACGAGTTATTCCGGTCTGATCCCCAAAATCTGATACCCTAGTGGATCACTTTTATTTTAATTATTTTTTATTCCGGTCTGATCCCCCGGCCAGGGTATCAGAATTAATAATTAAATTTTGTATTCCGGTCTGATCCCCAAACATATTTTTGGTACAGTTAGCAACAAAATGTTTGTTGATTTACTGGAAAATATTTTTTGATCTGGTATATAAAATGTCGGCTTACTTAAAGTTATAATCTACAGTCGTATTTTTCACCTGGAAAACAGTGGGGCGTGACATACAATAGAAAATCGTTATCATCTCGACCAAGTCCACAGGACAGGTTTTATTCTTTTGTATTTTCCGTATTTTCATTACCTGTGAACAAAGGGATGTGGTACTGCATTGTCTAATAATTTCAAAGTGACCAATCATAGACAAGTTAAGTTCGTTATATTATTAAATGTCACAGAATACATGAGAAATAGATCATCAGTGGGACAGTATGCGTCGTAGTTTTGCGCTAACCTGACCAAGAGACCAAGTAAAGTTAAAGTGTTGTCTGTTATTCCTAGTAAATAATTTTGTGATTTGGTGAAGTGACTAGTGTAAGCCTAATAAGGTAAGTGTTTATAAACCAATTTTATCATCTATACTTTTACGATTAGAAATAATGTTTTTTATATTAATAAAGAAGAAGAAGTCATTTAAACCACCTTTTTCTATTTAATACAATTTTAAAGTAGACAAATACACTTAAGATTTATATTTTTAAATTAACCATATAATGAGGAAATATTTATTCTTCATTTTTGTGGTTTTAGAATGTCTGAAGAAAACAACCAGCTGTCAACATCTTCGGCAACACATTTTGATCAACTGACATTCATAAATAGAAACGGTGGCGTAGTTTTATTAAGAGCTGGTCACCAATACTCCAAAAAGAAAACATACAAAAATGGATGAAGTCTATGGAGATGTGTCAACTGGCGTAAAAATTGCTCGGGGTCTCTTAATGTCAAAGAAAATAACATTTTTAAAGAGATCAATCATCAATGTGAGCCCAGTGATATTAATAATTTGTTAGCAAAATAATTACACGATTGCCGCGAAAAGATACTGTCATCTTCTTTTTCTCCGATTCCAAATATCTATAACAAGTTTAAATCAGAATTCAGTGATGCAGGATTAGACTTAATAAAATAACTTCCATCACTTACAAATATAAAAAGTGCAATTTATGCCGCCAGGAACAAAGAAGCTGGTGTTTCAAAAATTTAATTTAAAATTGTCGAACACGTAGAAATACCCTTGCAATTTAAGAATTTTCTTTTAGTTGACTACTATGATATTGATTTTTGCAAATTAAAATATTCTTAAATATGTACACATCATAAAATCAAATTTAAGCGATGCATCCTTCGATTGCTGTCCAAAACCATTTGTTCAACTTTACACTATCCATGGAGACTTGGGGAGTGACGAAGAGCACACAAGAATAGTTCCATTAATATATGCGTTACTTATTGTAAAAAGTGAAGAAATCTACGTTAAATTATTCCAGTTGATAAAAGAACATATCCCACAATGGGTGCCACTGCAGTATAAAACAGACTTTGAGAAAGCCGCGATGAATGCAGTATTAAATTTATTTCCCTCAGTCGAAATTAAAGGGTGTTATTTTCATTTTACACATAATGTATGGAAAAAAGCAAAAGCGCTACAAATAACTAAAGACAAACGATTTCGAAGACATTTTGCTCTATTGTCGTTACTGCCAAGAGAATATATCTCAGATGGCTGGTGCTACATAATGGAAGAAAGTCCCGACTCAAAGGAAATACAAGCATTCAACGATTATATGGTAACACAATGGTTAGAAGATGAAAACTTTGTTGACATTTGGTGTGCTCACAATCAACGCCATCGCACAACGAATGCCGTGGAGTCTTGGCATAAAAAACTTAATAGTTGTCTTTCAGAGAACCCTAATTTGTATCAACTTTTAACAGCCTTAGAAGAAGACGCCAAATTGCAAATTGTAAATATTATTCAATTTAGCATAGATTTACCCGAGCCAAAACGACGGCTCTCAGAAGACATTGAAGCTGATAAGTAGTACCGATACGTTACTGAGCTACTTCTGGCTGGAAAAATTTCAATTGGGCACTGTTTGGAGAAATTAAGATCAAAGTAAAAATTATAAGTTTGTTTTAAAGACCATTGTTCCTTTTTTGATTTAAATTCATTTTAAAGGACATGACGTCCATGTATTTGTTACACCTATCTTCTATTTGATCATAAGCTTCTCGATTTATCATTCAAATTATAGTGCCATAGTAATATTATGGCACATATTATGTGATTACTGTGATAATTGTTTGATTAAAATTTATTTTTGTCATTTCATTCTATTAAATTTTTTTTTTAAATTAAAAGTGTCCACTTTGCAATGATTGTTTAGTTAAATAAAAAAAAATATTTTGATTGTTAAGTAGTAGTTTCTAACCCATATACGGGTGAGTATTGTTTATAGTAAGTTTTATTTTTTGTTATTGGATCTACCTTAAGTTACTTATTTACATTTTCTTATTAAGCTTGATTATTTACATTATTGTACCATAATATATGTGATTAGTGATTACTGTTATAATTGTCTAAAAATTTTTTTTTAAGCATTTGATTTTTCATTAGTTAATTATATACAATTTGATTTCATGTTATCTAAATCAAGGGTTCAAATATATATGAATATCTGTGATTGATTATAACTAATTAAAACGCATTATTTGTTAATCGACGACAGTTTTTCTCTTGACTGTACTTACCCATTAAAAAAGGTAGGGGATCAGACCGGACTAGTCATTTTTGTAGTGGATCAGACCGGACAAAAGTAATAACAATAATTAAGAGTGGATCCGTTTTGGGGATCAGACCGGAATAACTCAGATTAACGTGTGAGAATTGGATTATCCATCAGGAACCGAGTTTACTTCAAAGTTTACTTAATTGATCTTAGCTATGTCAGCCCTATAGATTAGGAATTTTGGTTTGCGAGATTTCAATTTTGTGTACAGATGCGTGAGGGTAACTTACTTAGGCACTTGTAGACGGTACACGTTCCGCTCATAACGATGAGCGGATTAATTACGTAGGTATACGTAACAAACGCATATACTTATTTATATTTTTATAGCATGTTTGATGCAAACATCGACATTCAAGTAATATTTTAAAAAAATAGCAATATTACTACATTCAACTTCCGCAAAACCATATTAGGAGTCTGTAAATGAAAGAAACCAGGATATGGCTTTGTCTACGGCTGCGCCTAACTTCCTACTGATTGTACACTTGGCCTTTGCACTGCAGTAACTTTAAAGAGCGTTTTCACATTACTTTTCATGATTCGATTTTGAAGACGATTTCCTGCTCTAATCATAAAGACACATAGGAAAATATTAAAAATAACCAGAAGTTACAATAGTAGGTACATATTCAATACATATAAAATTGTGTAAAACGGCATTTGGCGTAAACTATACACATAAGTCATAAAATAAAGTACTTAGGTAGGTGTAGAATGGAGAGAATAGGTTTAGTCGGATGGATACCTATTGGCAAGCCATCTAGGTATGAAGGTACTAGCATCCTTTCTTATTTGTAGATTATCATTTGAGACAGGTGGTGCGATAATAGGTACTTGAATTGAATGCCACTTTATTTAAAATATACCTACAAAGCCAACTATTCAGATACTTCGTTTAGTATTTCCAGTATTTCTCAACAGTTTTTATCAACGAATGTAGTGTTTCGTACTATGTAAAACGCACTTAAGTATATCGAGTTTATCTCGTCTGACCCGCAGTAGGAAGACGCAAAGACCTTCATTTGTGACTCACAGACTCGCTCATTTATTTTTAGACCTTTGCCTCAAGTCTCAATATTGTGCAAAATAAAAACATGGCGTCCGTTCAAACAGATGTTTTGTATTGCGCATAATATAGCGACAATAAATCGTTTTATTGCTTCAAACATTATGAACTTACTGGAAACTATTATGATTTAAGCCACATTTAAATGATTTGTATGGCTGACGTTTCGTTTACAGTTTACACCGTGAACGTTATTAATAACAAGTAAATATTTAAAAAAAATTGCTTTTAAAGCTTTTATCTTTAACAATTAACTAAAAAGGCTGAAGTGCTCCTTAAGATGAATCAATCGAGTCTTAACTCGGTAGGGTTATGTTGTTTTATTACTGAGATGTCATGACATGACCACCATCCAGCTCCGTCATAATGGTCAACTCCGTGTTATTTTAATATGACATTATCACGCAATAAACGTAGGTATGTGTGCAAAATTTCAGCTCAATCGGAAAGCGGAAAGTAGGTCAAATTTAACTTGCAAGATTTGATTACAGACATACATACAGACAACGGGCAGGTAAAACTGAATAAAAGCTTGTAAAATGGTAGGTATGCAACGAGCAAGAAAATTGCACTGTCTACATAGGTCTTCACTGTGCTAAAGTTCATTAAAGTTCATCAGGATTTTAAAAATGTATTTAGATACTTAATAGATTCAGGTGTTACTTTGCGGAAGTCAAAGTTGCATTAAGTATTATAATTTATTATTATATTAGTAAGTTACAAAGTAATTCAAGTAGTATTTAGATACATAGTTTTGGTAAAAAAACACATAGAATATACGAATAAATAAGTTTGTTATTTTGAGTCTTTGACCTAATGCGTATTTGATCTTTATCGTATGATTCAACGTATAAGGACAAATTATACTTACGCAAATAACCTACTGCCATTACCTAATTATAATTTACTTTAGATTATCTACTTATTCAATCACGCAAAAGTAAAATTATAAATGTATAAAATGAAATTCCCGAGTACATGGAAATCATCATTAGCTTTCATGGACATATCTATTGACAAATACATCATCATCATCTGGTCTTTTTTTTAATGTCCACTGAAGGAGCCAATCACTCTCTACACTTACTACATGTAACATAACCCATTCTTGGCCAGAACAACCAGAGGGTTCTATACAACACTCTATTGGATAGCCTACACTCTCCAGCTGGCAATATTGGTTGGAGAGGTCTCATTGACGTTTATAGCTTTTACTTTGTTATATAGTATTTCCTAAGTCACATTTTACCTTCAACGTCATCCTCGGTAAGACTTGGAGTGGTCCTATTATACTATGCCGGGAACCAAACGGCTTTAACACGACAAATTGGTTTGGTAAATAGATACTTATTTAGCAATTATAAGCATTATAAAACTGACCAACTTTAACACTTTGAGAGATTTCTCAACAAGCCGTTAATCCGATAAACCAAATTGCATAACAGTGTGAAATGTCAATTATGTGGCGCATAACTTCCTCCGATAAATGACTGGTAATTCCCTTGTTGTGATGATGAAATCATTTCTAGACTCGTCTCATCATCGTTAGCGCCAATAAGTTGATAGATATATCGAGGTTGATATTAACTTAATTGGCGCAAAGGTTTTGATAATTTATTTGCTTTATGCTGGTTTGGGTTCCTTTCTCCCAGACCAGTGTCGGGGAGAAAGAAAAGAAAAGAACTTATAATGCACCAGTTGCTGCTCTTTCCGTTAAGATCTTAGAAACCGATCGAAGGAATGGCTTAACATGTGAATCATGTTAATTAATAGGTACTATTTTGATCTACCTTCACGCTAAAATTCTTGCGGCCAAATAATTCATATCTAGAGTAATATCTTTTTCGTCCTCACCTTATGCCACTCACGTGGGTTTAGACCAGCATGTGAGCTTTTCATTTACCTCTAAAAATAAACTTGTAATGCCTTAAAAGTTTACTAGAGATGATGATTTAAAAATAATAACCACGACCATATATTATCTACAATGTGGGCGGACGTTGTTGACAAACGAATCTAAATGTAATTTTGTCGCCAATTTATTTTAATTCAAACACAAGGCATGGGATAGATTGAATTTAAATCTAAGTAAACTTTTGTTTTGTGAAAATACTGTGAAATAGTTATACCTACATTCTATCGTCTTATTAGCATTATTGTTACTGTGTTTATATATCAAATGAAACTGTTATATGAGGATCGCAACTATATATTTTTTTTAATTATTGTAAAATAATTATCCGATCACTGGTTATCACGGTCAACTATTAATATTGGATACGATTGAGTATGGTATGTGCAATTTTTTAGAGCCTGTTTCCTTTAATTAAGATAATAAAAATACTGTAACCAAGTAATTTAAATATATACCTAGGAAGTGTCTTTAATACTGTAAAATAAAAACCACAAGATACTTATATTAGTAGGTACATCATTAGGAAGTATATTTTGTTCCTTGTTTACCTTATTGGCAACATTTAGCTGATGGGGTCACCTAAACTAAAGAGGCTAAAATAGATATAGATATTTTATACTTTATTGAAGCGTGTTCTCACTATGTATGTTGCTTTTTGTTTTGTTTCAGTAATAGTTGTAATTCAACTTTGTAAAACTTAAATATAAATGAGGTTAATGTCGTTGGTGTAGGTATCTTTTAGTAATATTTAAGGTTTTGTATTTTATTACGAATTTTGTAAAGTTACACTTTTGGTTAACAAACACTACACTACTATACAATATAAGAAAAAATGTTTTGATTTTATTTATGAAAGAAGACAAAAATTTACCATCCCTGATCTCCGAAAATTGACCTGATCTCCAAAACTACGAGCCTAAAAATTTTTAAAAAGAAAATATAAGATTTAGTTCATTGCTTATTGATAAATACGAAGACAACCTACCTAAGACCTAAACAAATTCTATCAATTGAAAATAAAGTGGTAAACTTAATATATGTAATACGTTCACTTACGGGAAATAGCTCACTAAAACACCACTAGATAGCGCTATCAGTAGTTGACCCGCTGCTTACTGTGAGGATTTCAAATGTGATAATTTTTTTTGCGTATTAAAATCTTTGGTATTGTAAGAAACCCTCTCCATGCGAGTTACACTCGAACTTGGCCGGTTTTAAAACTTAGCTTATATAGATATTGTATCGATATTAAGTAGAAACTCAATGGCTATTGACACTTGCTGCAAATATATTATACAACGCGAATTTTTCGGTTTTGACTGGTTTTATTACCAGCTGAAAACCGGCCATTCCTTCATATTATTCTTTAATTATTTACTTTCACATTACTAGCAATTATTTTTGTCTACAGATTAAACATTTCATCGATCTTTGGACTTCGCCCCTATTGTTAAGCTAAACGTGCCACATTTGAGTGCATAGTTTGGCAGCAGTCGTCGTTTATTTATCTAGAATTCTAGAACACTCATACAAATATAGCCTTGCGAAAACAATTAGATAAAAGTAAATTACAATGGACCTACTTCGGTTTTTTCCTAGGTTTTTATATGAAAAAGTAATATTACTTATTTAATTATAATACTGTAACTAACTATTCAGTAATTTTAATTGTCGATGTGATAAGTTTGCATGTCTTGCTCGTGATAATGAATGAGGTTGTGAATACACGCAAGTTTTAATAAGGTCACTAACTGCTTCTATGGATTTTAACACAAATGAGCTTATTACCTAAAGTTTTTTTTTTAAATTTAAGTGGGAGGTGTGTGTTCACATGATTCTTTAGGGTTATAATTAGGAATTTATTAAATCTTATATGGGTATATAATAATTTTCAAAACTAAATACCGAATACAATACCAAACTGAAGTTTGGTATTGTATTCGGTTTTTAGTTTTGACAGGTTTTACATCCAATTTTAATAAAAATTTCTATTCGACCACCTGAAAAGTATGCTCTCTCAAACAAAAAACAATTTTCCAAATCGTTCCAGCTCTTTTTGGAGTAGGTAATCGGTGAACATACATAAAAAAAGAACAATAGATTCCGACTAATTAATGATAACCTCCTCCCTTTTTTGAAGTCGGTTAAAAATTAATTGCTGTTCGCTAGTTTCAAGAACAGCTGGACCGATTTAGCTAATTAGGGTTTTGACAATTTTTGGAAGTCCAGGGAATAGTTCAGAGGTTATATGGAAATTAGTAGCAGGATAACGAGAACGGGTGGAACGAAGTTCCCCGGGACAGCTAGTATAAAATATGAAGGCATACTTATAAGTTTACTTACAGAAAAATAACAATGCGGATTTTGGTAATCAAATGTTATAAATGACACAGAAATCATGATAAAGTTCAATACAGATGAAACGTAACAGATAGGTGACAAAGTACTACTTTACTTTGACCTGCATTGCATTTTATTTTTTCTCCGCACGAATATAGTTTTTTAGTAGGTACCAACCTACCCAAGATAAGATACCTACCAAAATCCGCGTAATCGGAATGTATCGTTGCTATAAGTGCGTGAGCCTGCCCACAACTTCAAAATGCTACACATTTTAGGTTTTTTAGGGTTAACAAACATCCTTCAGAAACTATACAATACACGATATTTCAATCCATAACCGCATCGGGCACTGCAACGGCCGATGCATACATAATGCGAACTTGCTGTCGCCCATTGGTGCATGCAGAGGTTTTCCCCGAGTTGCAGCGGTGATGCAACTGTTGACCTAACTAACCTAATGTGCAGAGAGAATCTGGGCAAAATAATACCTTACGACGTTTACATTCATTTGACGGGGATAGTCCCGATACATCGACATATATCTAGACCAGCTGACTTCAATAACGGCCATGTCTTTTTTTGGTAATTGACACTTATCGAGCTGCAGCGCTAAGTTCGCTTTTAAGTCGTCCTTTAAAAGCACAGCGCTAGATTCGCTAAATGTCATTCTCACTCATTAATCGATTGACAGATGTCATATATAATAAGGTGGCGGGGATTTTGCAATCCGTATTTAATTTTCAGATAATGAAATCTAGTCACTTGCTGAGGGAAAATTAATCCTTTATATTTTGCCTTATTCTTTGAGTTATTAAAGCAGTATCTTAACACACACCAAGGCCTTTTTTGATTATGTTGACAGTGTTTTCTTTTATCAACTATGGAGTGTACTTGGCGCGTGAATGCTAGTAAGCGACTAATGTGAGGTGAACAGTAATAGCATATGATGAACGGAACAAAACTGTGATATGTGGTGTCTACTCTAGTACATAAGTACATAATAGCTTCTTGTCCCGATATTACAAATTTATTAGGTCTTCAATATTAATAGGTATTATTACCTTTACCAGTACCGGGCCGAGTGCTTTAAAAAACGTTTACTTACTTCCAGCCAGAATCACTTCCTACCATTAGCGTCAGTGCCACAAATGCGTCAATTTGATAATTTAAACATTTTTCTACGATATACCTTTATAAAAATGTTCGCGCTTTGAATAAATAAGAAAATATTTTGATTTTTGTCGATAAATGTGATCAAGTGAGGATACAAAAAAGATCCGACATGTATTTAGTCCATAATATTTACACCAATAATTTATTAAAGGAATTATATTACATATATTAATTATAAATAAATATTTTAACAAAAAACTTAAATTAATTAAATCTAAATAAAAACCTTAAGAAAAATAAAGTAAAAGAAACTAAATATGAAATACGTGCATCTGATCATGGCAAAGTACTCAGAACACTCACAGCGTTGCCTTGCTGAATAGCAAGGCAAATTCTTTGGGCAAGGAAGCTGCCAAAAGTATTTATATTTATTCCATTTATGTTGTACATATATATACAATTGATAATTATAACTTAAGTTTGTCGATAATTTGCTGAACGTAGTGACTTCAAATAATAATAATAAATTCAACTTTGACCACTTCAAAATCCCAGATAGTTAATTCCTGAAAGATAACTACTTACATTACTTGTCGAGATAAGTAATGTACAGTCAAAACAATATAACTCATAAACAAAAGTTTATCTACTTATTTCCGCGTATTGGATATCAACAAAGTAAATAATGAGTTTATATAATAATGTACTTATGTAGGTACTTATTTTTGGCGGGGATAATTTATTTTATCCTAATTTCTTACTAATATTAATTAAATGTAAAAGTTTGTAAGAATAATAGATGGTTAAAACTTAATTATAAACAAATTATTTATATTTATATTTAATTAGAGAAAAACTAGATAAAAATAAATTGGCCAAGTGCGTGTCGGGTCCACGCGCAGTAGGGTTCTGTAGTTACGAACACCAACTTTGAGTTTACGCCACTAATAACGTCCAAAAATAATTTTCTGTTGAATTTGTATAAAATTTTCCTTTTCCGAATACATTTTATAAGTTAATCGCCTATAACTTTTTAATTTGTAAACGTAGTGACTTCAAATAATAATAATAAATTCAACTTTGACCACTTCAAAATCCCAGATAGTTAATTCCTGAAAGATAACTACTTACATTACTTGTCGAGATAAGTAATGTACAGTCAAAACAATATAACTCATAAACAAAAGTTTATCTACTTATTTCCGCGTATTGGATATCAACAAAGTAAATAATGAGTTTATATAATAATGTACTTATGTAGGTACTTATTTTTGGCGGGGATAATTTATTTTATCCTAATTTCTTACTAATATTAATTAAATGTAAAAGTTTGTAAGAATAATAGATGGTTAAAACTTAATTATAAACAAATTATTTATATTTATATTTAATTAGAGAAAAACTAGATAAAAATAAATTGGCCAAGTGCGTGTCGGGTCCACGCGCAGTAGGGTTCTGTAGTTACGAACACCAACTTTGAGTTTACGCCACTAATAACGTCCAAAAATAATTTTCTGTTGAATTTGTATAAAATTTTCCTTTTCCGAATACATTTTATAAGTTAATCGCCTATAACTTTTTAATTTGTAAACCCTACTTAGCTCTGATAGTTTTCCTCTAAATTTTATTATATATCCTATAGATGTGAATTTTTTCACGTGTCCTTATATAACTGTTAAGCAGATAGAGGGGGGGGGGGACACACTTGACTCTAACAATTTTTTTCACTTTAAAAGCAAATATTTCAGAAACGGATCCCAAAATTGAAAAATGGTGTTTACAAACTCACAATATTTTTAAAAGATCTATTTAACGATACCCAACAAGATTGGTTAATCGAGAAAAAAAAATGACTTTTCACTTTACTTGTATTATACTATTTTACCCTCTTTTCCGCCTAATTGATATACATATTCATGCCAAATTACAGCTTTCTAGTACTTATAGTCACTGAGTAAAACCGCGGACGGAAAGACATGGCGAAACTATAAGGGTTCCTTGTTTACTACGGAACCCTAAAAAAATCCGCAGTAAGTTACAGTATTTTTTCTTTCGTTTTTCACAAGACGATAACAATAAAGATGCTCTCAGATGTTGACAAGATATTCTATAATGATAATTTGACGTCTTTATACTTACATTACAACTAGTTAATTGTTTGATACGTATGATATCCTGGTATTTGGATGTTGATAAGGAATCTGCTAGTCACCGCTATTTTATCTCTCAATGAGAACAAAAATGGAAAGTTTTGTATTTGCGAAAGGTATTACTGACGATAAAAATAAAATGAGGCGTGTTCAGGCAGCTGAGTGGAATGACTTTATAAATGACGTCATTATGACTCCTTTTTCTTATCTTTTCATTTATATATTGAACTTTCTTATGTATGACATCGCGTAGACATTATGATTATTGTCATGTGGTTTTCGGGCAATCTGATAAAACACAGGTAAACATCTGAGGTCTATCGACCAAGAGACGAAAGCGACCAATTTTGCTACCTTGAGTTATGTACGAGTCACGTAGATTGGTTATGGTGCGGCACCGTAACCTATATACTAAATGACCTGGGTGGTATGCATGACTCTGGAAGAACACTGTTGGCAGCTAGAGGGTGCCAAGGGCCACTCCCGCCTTACCAAAAGCCTATTTATTTATTATCAGATGATAAGCATTATAATAATGCCCGGAAAGTTAAATTACTTTAATAGTTTTTATCACACTGCCCTCTCATATTGGAACAGCGCGGACATTTATCAATATGCCTTATGATCTCTTAGTCCATGACAAATACACATTACAAAACCTTTCATGCTAGTCTGGCAAACGTAGAATACTACCAGATGCTTCTCTCCCCTCGTATTCGAGGGAACGAACGTCTGAATCATTTACGTAGGCGATGCGGTTTGCATCTTCCTAGCGTGTTAGGTATAAGGATGTGATAGTAATAGTGTAATTCGTATCATAATATGCTAGTAGTCCTAAATTTAATTTCTTCCAGTGGATGTCATAAAGATCTCGTGCAACAATCTCTTTTTCAAAGAAGGTTGATATCGGAGGCTGGTGGTTGGTCGTAAAACCACAGCCATTTGGCTGTGGCTTATCGGTTTAATGGTCAAATTTGACATTTGCAGAAAATTCAAGTGATCTTTCTGCTTATAGACGAACGTATTAAGTTGAAAAAAAGTATAATTACTGGTTTTGGTTCTAACATCACATCACTTTTAAAATGGTCCTCCTAGGTAATATTTTAAACGAATTGTATCTAATAGGTAAATGAGATACAATATCCCTGGGGCAGACAGAGCCTAGGGCCATAAGACCCATAGGCCACTATTTGCGAGATGGTATGGGTGAAGACAGAGAAATGGAATCAGAATACTGATGGCCGTATAACATGATTCAACTTCTCGCCCATTCCCTCGATTGAATCAGCTTTTACGATCTGCGCGGGAAGAGAAGCTAATTATAGAGGAAAATCATGAAAATATCCTCCTTGGCCTCTCGAGTGTTGTATTGTAAGGCGGCTTGTAGTAGTAAAACAGGTAGAGATACGCAATATAACATAGCTCGCTTGAGAGAGCTTCTTTGGATATATAAATAATTAATAGATCGAACAGGTGTCCCTAAGGGAGGGGGAGGCTGTTAGGTATAAAAGACAGTGACATTTAGACGGGTCGATGCTAGCTGGGCTATTGCAATTACATATTACAAATATCGTCATAGTGGTTGTAATTTTCAGTACCTTAAAAGTCAAGGGAAATCTTAACTTATATGGTAATATGAGTATATACCTAACACCGTGGAATTAGGAATTGAAATTTCATTTATAATACCGAAAATAGGAAAAATTCTTTAAAAAAAGATTCATCTTAAAAACTTTATGACACTGAATCTATCGAAGGAATGTCTAAAACATTATTTAAATACATTCAACATTTTGTCGTTAGGTATGCTACCTGATTATGTATACAAGTTTCCGCTACTATTCTGTATAAGATTGCTATCTTCTAAGAACCTGTGACCTTTAATCTTATCAATAAACTTTACTTCGGCTGAAGGCCCCATAAAACTTTTCTTCTTCTATTTGTAACACAGTGAAGTTTTTATAAACTAAATGCGTGTAGGATGCACCCAGATACGTAGACCAAGATTGCTACAGAGTGTGTGCCAGTAGGCTAGCGTCGCGAGAGGTCACCAAAGGAGGTGATAAGACCTGAAAGTCCATCTAGGGAAAAGGATAGGACTTTGTCCAGCTGTGGAAAAATATAGGGTAATATTTTTTCTTATCTGTCTGTTGAGCTTCATTCTCAAAGTACTTTATACTTCTTTATTGCTCACAATTACTTTTCATTGAGGAATAAGTACGACCTTTTTAATATTTATTAAGAACATGTAAAAAGACTTCTCCAAAATAATTCCGATTACCTATTGTAACTATCTTTTATCCATTATCACATAACAAGTACGTCACTTTATCTTGTTTCTTATCTTATTATCAAAGGAACCAAAGATCTTAAAACCCGTCTATTCCAGTAGACCAATCAGCCTTGTCATATAGCTGTCAGAAGAACCATCCTTTTTAGGGTTCCGTACCTAAAGGGTAAAAACGGGACCCTATTACTAAGACTCGTGTTCACCAGGCTGAATCTCTTGAACCATGATAGCTATATTTTTTCAAATGATTTCTGTTACGCCAATAAATGCTAAAAATAAAATAAACCTTTAAGTGTAACTCCCATACAACAAACGTGATTTTTATAGATAATGGTACGGAGCCATTTGCGCGCGAGTCCGACTCGCACTTGGCCGGCTATTTTTTATTTTCTTTATCAGCCACCATCTACGTATATCGGTTCGCTGTTCGTGTATCGCTGAACAAATTCCTTTCCCAAATAGAAGGAGGATTTGCTCATAATCTCCGCATTGGGCAAGCTAGTTGGTGATAGCAGTAGAAGTTTTAAAATCATTATATAGAAAATACTTCTGCCAGTTTTCTGAAACTTCTCCTAGTGCCTCTTATACCCGTGGGATAGGAACGGGAGTTGTAGTTTTATATATAGTATGGTTTCTGTTAATTAGTACCTTCATCCAAAATTTATTAGCGCCACTTGTAGGTTGACTGTTAGAAAAGCCCTTGGGCCTTAGTCTGCCTGTTATATTTTTGTAGTAATAAAAAACTAAAACCCAACTGCTTATATACCCAGTGTTACTCTCAGAGTTAAGATAAATCTAACGTCACCTTTAATCAAGCAAGCCGTATAAGCGTAGAGCGTCCCTTAAATATATATACATACATAAATATACTCGAAAAAAATTAACCCACCTTCTGTTCTGACGCAGTCGGTTAAAAATTGTATTCTACTCAGCCGTCAACATACCGCACAAATCACAATAGTTTTTTGTACATCTACTAGCTGCTGTACATTTGTTGGGCTCGTAAGTACTTAGAGTTTCAGTAAGTACAGTAACTTCGCTATCGGTTTATTTTGAGAATCCTCGCAGTGTTATTTATTACACGATCATACTCAGTTTATTGCAGCGCTTAGATTTAATTAACCATTTAGTTACGTGTCTTTCATGAGCTACATTAAATCTGTTCGCTGCAATATATATCTCGTACAATTTCAGTAGAAATTCACATAGGTTAGTTTTCGAAACCTATTTTAGTAAAAAATCATTTAAATAAGTTATTTTTGCCCGACTTCTACCTCTGAGTTTGTATTCGCTTTTTTCCTACAAGTCAAATAAGATACTTTTTTCTAAACGCCAAAACAATCGTTTTCTTTGGGATTTGTATGAAATATAGACAAATGACGTCATAGTTTCTTGGAGTCAAATGAGTTATCATTTTATGAGTCAAATAGCCAAAAGTCAAAAATAATTTATTTATCTTTGGATATTTGTATCACTTGATAGTTGTAATTTTTTTCTTTCTATTTCTTTATAGGTAGTTGTTGCATTTATTTACAATTAAGTTTTCGCGCTCTTAGTAGCAGATTTTTTATAATTATAAATCTTAAATCACATTTAAAATGGATATATGATCATGACAAGTGACATTATCTTGTGACGTTTTATTTACTTAACAGAAGCAAATACGTTACTTTATTTTTCAACCAAGAAAGTACCCAATTACAACTTGGTATGTATGTATTAGTATGGTTTCATCGATTTTACTTCCAGTGAAGAAAAACATTTGTGAGGAAAAATGCACAGAACCTACTTAGTTCAAAAGTGTGTAATAATGACGTTGTCTCTAGATGTCTGCCAAAGAACTTCAAATGCCAAAATTAGGTCAAGCAATCGAATACTTTCTAGTATTTATACCTATTGACTCCCTTTGTAAGAAGAAAAAGATCGCAAACATGTTATCCTTGTAATCCGCCTACACTTGCCGTTATAGAATATCGACTTATTATAATAAAATTATCCCCATATTGAGTGTGTTTTTATCGTCTATATTATAATTTAAATATATACTAATAAAATAAGGTTAGGCGATTGTAATGTTTGTAATTGAATTCCTTACACAATTTTAGTTACAGGGAAAAATATCGTGTTTATTTTGCTATAATTATAAGTAATCAAGAACAGTTGCAGGCGCTAATAAATCTACGTCACTTTTTGCGTTTCTGCGCAGACTACTAGCTACTAGGTACCTATTTCAACCTCGCAAACGCAATAGACTTTGAGGTAGAGTATAAAAAGTTTGTTTGATACGCCACCGCGTAAAACTGGCCACATGCACTGATCTGAATTTCAGGTGCTAATTTCAAAAGGACATTGCTTGTTTTGTAACGATCAAACTGAATTATATTATTATAAGACCGGCAATGTGTATAAACTCAGCATCAGAATTTGTATGGCGAACGAGGTATGGGGACTCATTTTTGAAATCACTTGTCACATTCCGAATAGTTTACGCGAGCGTTTGCAAAGGGGCGCATTTTTGAAATGATCGTATGCGAAGGATTTGCAACGAGTAGTCTCGACCATTCGTAATTTTGACATTTGTGGCGTAGATATGTCAAAGAAACCTTTCATGGAGAATCCGTTCCGATTCATGCTGCTTTTTATTCATGGTGAGATTCTTAGAAAACCATACATATTTTCGATGATTTCTGTGTTAAATATATTGTTTTTAGCTGACACGACGGTTTCAAAAATACGGCCAAAGGGATTTTTACGCGAGTGGTGAAAACTACATGTTTAGTGTTTCGGTGAGTCTTTAAATGAAAAATAGCACTCATGGACGCAGTATTACGGCAACTTTCAACCCTGCGACCTATGCACTGCTACGACTTGCTACAAACAGCTACGAAGGCTACGAATATTCTACGGGGTGTTTAGGAAAGACGAAATAATCCTATAAAGGCCCAGATCCCAATTTGGAACCTTGTTTCCATTATGGGTCGGACTAGTGCCAGACATCTGCTCTTTACTCATGCATTATATTACTGCTATCCAGCGATGTATGACCAAACACTAGATAAGCGATACGTTTGATAAATAACAGATACGGATACATTATGACGTCTATTCCTTGACGGGGTAGACAGTGCCCAGGGCCGTAAGCCCCAAAGGCCGCGATGAGCGTGATGGCACAAAGACAAAAAACACTGAGAATATCAATATCTAGTTTTTTTTGCCTTTCTCTGCTCATTTTCTTTGTACACCTCTGAATGAAGCTCATTATAGGAGTTACGAAGTAACAACATAAATGCAATCTGTGTTTAGTTTATACATCACTATGCTAGTCCGCCACCCAGAGGTCCTGGCTTCAATCCCCGGTCAGGGCAAGTTGGAAAATGGCCTTTTTCAAATTGTCCTCAGTCTTGGATTTTTATCTATTTATGTATTTGTTATAAAATATAGTATCGTTGAGTTAGTATCCCATAACACAAGTATCGGGCTTACTTTGACTAGCTCAATCAGTACAATTTGTTTCTATATATTTATTTATTATTATTATACTAACTTATAGTAACTACAAAAAATTCATATGTTCAACGCACGTTGCCGCCACGTTCAACCGGTTACTAGTTATGTTTCACCGTTGCTTTTACACTTAGTCATTATGATCAAGAATTAGGTATTATGCGTCACCAATATATTCATAAGGAAACTTATCGGAATAAAGAAATGTTTTGTGACAATTAAAACATTAGTAGCGCTTTATTTTGAGTCCTTATAAGTTTAATATATTCCGGGACACTACTGTGTGGCTGTGGACGTAATTGAATTGTTATTTATTTGACGACCTCTGTGGCCTAGTGGTCATCATGCCATGCTGTCCAGTGGTTCCATCCCCGGTCAGGTTAAGATGGAAAATTATCTTTTCAGTTTGACCTGGGTCTTGGATGTTTATCTATATTAATGTATTGGTTATTATAATTTAAGTAGTAGAAACCAATAATGACGTAAATTCTTTTACAAATATATACAGCAATTAATAAAGGGCCGGTTAATAAGTACCTTCTACATCGTTTACTAGCTGATGCCCGCGGCTTTACCCACGTGGTCAAAGAATAGGTATTTGACAATCCCACGGGATCCCTACATTTTTCAGAACTAAAAAGTACCCTATGTATGATAATCCAAGTGAAAAGCTATCTTTGTGTCAAATTTAACTATACTGCGTCAATACTTTTTGTAGTGAAAACGAAGTAACCATCCATATACCCATATAAATTTTCGCATTTATACTCTTATATTAAAAGTATAAGGGTTGGGAATCATTAAGCGTTCCGTCGCTCTCTCTCGCTCTAGCAAATGACAGTTCTGAGCGACAGAAAAGGAAAGCAGCATAGAAAAGTGCTGTTCTATGCTAATAAATAAGTCCATACCCTTAAACAACAGCTCGATAATCAAAATAAGTATTATGCGTCATCACGGCATCTCTTCAGGTCATCATCATCATATCAGCCACAGGAAGTCCACCTCTGGAATAAGCCTCCCCCAAGAACTTCTAAAACGACCAGTTGGAAGAAGTTTGCATCCAGCATTTTCCTACAACTTGCTAAGGTCGTCCGACCTTTCTTCGGGTAAATAGTACCTTATATTTTTGATTTTTTTTCCAAATCATTATATCGCTAAATAATCTTTTATACGACATCTTGATTTATAAGGAACTATGCATTCTGTTACTTCTGTATTTGCTGTCTCCCTCTATTTGGCGACCAATATGACCTCCATTCCTAGTAACAACACTTTACATCTCAAATTTCATCCCTGTCTCCTTAATAGACGGTGATGCATCTCTTATCAATTATCATGAATGCATGCTTGTTAACTGCATGTCTTATTGTCTGTGCTCATAACCTGACGGCGTATTTGCTATCTGCCTAGTAATAATAATAATATACATGAGTCCATCTTAGAATGGATTGAACGGTAGTGTCATGTAAGCATAATATTTCTGTATAGGATTTTTCGTTTCGTGTACTGTATCTCCCAAAAGGCCGGAAAGTAAAGAGACCCGTGAACAAAAAGGAGGTAGGTGGATAAAAACCAAAAGAACATAATTATTTACCTTATTTCTTATTTATAATTATCAAGCTGATAATAATTTGCTACTTAGATATCTAAGATAGATTAATTTACATATTTGCTACTTAGGTATATAAAAACTAGTCGGCCTATCTAAGCAGGTATCTATACCAATCTCACATATTATCTCGTATCACATTGTCCGCCTCGTGTTACCAAATACCACGATAACAGCTAATCCAATAAAGTACAAATAAAGAGCACTGTCTACTCACTTTTCTTTGAAGAAGTCTGATATTTGGCTCAGCTTCCAGAAAATCTGTAGAAGCAGCATCAGCACCGTGTGGTTAATCCAAGTGTACAGCTTATAGCAGCTCTCCATGGCGCCACCGTCACTGTCGCGCTCCCACGCCAGCTTTGAAAACGAAAATTCACTCATCCGTCACTCTATTTGAAAGTATAATTCGAAAATACCGAACGATTGATGCGGAGTCAAAATATGATCAAGCGTCTGGCGCGCGTCAAGTGCTGAACGGAATTGCCGAGTTATCGCACGATACGATACGAGTGGTACAAAAATAGTGGCTAGTGGAGCTATGGATTTGACCGCACCAGGCCACCGGTGCACGCGTACTGACTGGCCCTGAGCCTGAGCTACCAGGCGCTGACGAGAGGTGACTAACTCGAATTGATATCGAGTATTTGTTCCGCGAGTAATGTTAGATATATTCGATTGAAGAGATCATTTATAATCAAAACAACATCGAGTTAATTTGTTTTCCTCGATATGCTGGACGGTGGAAGAAATGCAGCGTCATCCTGTTAATTACACGGGTCAGTTACAAATGAATATGCGTAAACTAAACCAGCTCTTTGGTTATCTCATTGGCTAATGAGTATTTAATTGTAACTTGTACCTAAGTGCATAACAATGTTAACTGCTTCGTAGAATTTAAACAATGGTTGGTGGAACTATTAGCATTAGATAAATACCTAAGTACTTAGGTTTGTGGTTGCTTGCGCCATAGACTGTAGCCTCGAGCTGTGACGAGCAGCGGCTCCATTAGTTCTGCCGTTCATGCCTAATGAAAGTGGATGGCATATCGATTCGGAGACAGCCCCATTACCCCTCAGCCCCACCTTTCCATTTTATAGTGCTAGGATATAGGTACGTGATACCACGGGTAGTCAGGTACAAGTAAGTATATTATGAATGTTATATAATGAATACCTAGTCAAAGTATTTTTATTATTCAATGTACGATAAGTTTAACTCATAATGAAAGTATTTTTTATTCAAATGGTTGAAGTGCAAAAGCTACAAACAACTCTTGTTTACGTTTCGGAACAACCAGCTGAGAAGATACACAGTTCAGTATAGGTGGCTACCATACGTGTTGGGCTTTGTTAAATACATATTTACACTTTATTTTTAGAATATATATTTTATTTTACATTATACATTTAAAACATTTGAGTCGACTTAATTATAGCAAAGAATTTTTAAAATTTAATTCTTACTTCTACTACTACTATACAAACCACGAAACATTGCTGAGATCTTCACAGACTTAATGGATTATGCCAAAACATATCAAAATCAAAGAGAGAACAGACAATGCATACAATTATTGTTTGTATTACAGATTTAGAATAGAGCGTCTCTTGGGAGAAATATACAATGTTTATGTCTGTCAATCAATTTGATTATGCAAGGGGCTTTGTTGATGTTTATGATTAGTTGCAGAAAGAATCGCTGGAACTATCTACAAGCTGAACTGGCTACCTCGATTGAAATATACTCTATCGTATGATGAATATACTTCGTGGCAGCGAGTGGTGATGATGACCGATGATGATTGTAAGATTTTTGCCAGGAATCTTAGAAGGGCTAGAAATAGAGCCCATAGAACAAAGATTTATTAAAAGGAATGTTATTCAAAGAATAAAGTTTTGTAAATTCTCCTTTCATTTCAAGGCCGACTGGAAGAGATCCCTGTCTGGGATAAGTCCCGCCTTTGTTCTCTTTTTCTGACATCTATTTTTGTTTTATGTTTTTGGGTAGAAACAAGTTTTCACAAACAAACAAAATCAAGTACTTTATTTACAAATTTAGTACATTTCATTTTCAAAATCTACCTGTGGTATGGCTATAAAAAGAAAACGCCATAATATAGATAAAAATAAAATCAAGATCTATGCAGGTAAATAAAATAACTTGTTTATGTTATATAATAACAGAAATCAAATTTTCCGACCAGCAACAATAAACTGTAATAATTATCATTTGTGGCTTCCTTGCCAACAAAAGATTATTTCCTACAGTTATACATATACCAGACCGGTAGATACCTGAACACCCAATTTTGGACTCAAGGCAACGATAATAATTAGCTAAACACTTTATTATGTGTTTCAAGATATTTAACATACATTTTCTTTTCAACAAATAATTTCTATGATGCAAATTAAGATAATATGCTATATACTCGTACTTCTATTCATCAATTCATCTCTATTAAATATTTTTCTGTAAAGAAATAATTAAGTTACTTAGGTTAATAAACGTTATTTAAATTAAAACTTACAATGAAGATACATACATGTTGTATTGTATTTTCAAATAACCGCGTCGGGCTTGCGCACTAAGGATTCCGTACCATTATCTATAAAAAATAATGTTTGTTGAGTATAGCTATCACTGTTCATGAGATACAGCCTGGTAACAGATTGACCGACAGATGGACAGTCGAGTCTTAGTAATAGGGTCCCGTTTTTACCGTTTGGGTACGGAACCCTAAAAAGACAGAAATATTTAAATCTGTGGCATATTCTTCCAGCATTCTTAGAACAATGTAAACATCACACATACGATAAAGCAATAAATTATCCATTACACCATAAATAAAAATTCCGTAATAGTTATTAAAAATTACAGCGTGTTCTATTTTCGTTTTGACATGAAAGTACACAAAAAGGTCGAGCCCATGGCCGTTCATCGAACTAGACTAACAAATTCATTTATTTATTTACAGTTGCTACAGAATAGAAATTCTTAAAGAATTTAGGTAGGTAGATTCTTCGTATGTATGTAGGCCTATCGCTTTGAGGTTTTGAGACTGCCCTCGATATCGAATGAATTGTATAAATAATGAATGAAATTTCGATCTAGAAATCCTTCAGAAAACAGAATAAAATGGTAATTAAATGGCTTTCGTCTATTACCCCAGTTTAGTAGGTCTATTTTACAGTATTTTTTTTACATTCAATGTTTTTTGTATGTAAATATTTATAGGTCAAATCTTGCAACTCAATTTCCACCCGATTATCCTCAACCAATGGAGTTGCAATTTTTCAATTGTGTTATTCTAATGACAATACAATGACGTGTTCTGATGATGGAGCCGGGAGATATTCGACGGAACTCAGTTATAAAACATTATGACCTAATTGAACAGGACTCGTTTGATTTGCCTTGACGAACACTTGATGGTAGACAATGCTTAGGGTCTGATCACGGAGATGGAAGGTGGTCAATGGAACTCAGTAATAAAACGACACAACTCCATCAGGTTTGGGCTTATTTCGTTTGTCTTAATAAGCACTTTGACCTTACAATAAAAGCTTGTAACAGCTAAACATATAAGTAATTAAGTATTGACTTAAGTATAAGTTTCTAACTTTAAAATTTGAAAATTATGTATATGTCATTTATATAGCAATATAATTGATATATATAGCAATATTTTCAAGGAAATTGAGGGATTTCCAATTATTTAATCGTAATACAGCATAAATTGATACTAATAATTTTGATTTTCGGGCAGGTCCATTCGTTATTTATCTAAAAGACATGAATCACACTTCTACATTACCTTGGTATTACAAGTTATGAACATAACAGAACTTGTATAAGGAGGGTTAAAAATGCGAGTGGCGCAGGTCGTAAATTGACGCCATCGAGCATTTATTGACTACTTATACAACGTTGCATACAATACTTTTTCTACGACTACATTTACTAAAATAAATACAAAAATAAACAAAGAAAAGTACGAAATACTATCATATATTTGGTAGATACTAGGTATCTATGGAAGACTTAATTTTTTTTTATTGATTTCTTCCTAGTGACTAAAAGTGCCATTTTTAAAAGATGGAGTTACTTAAACGAGTGTTTTTCATACAAAAAAACTTTTGTTCAGTGACTCCACGTTTGAAAATTGGCACCATATGTTAAAATAACGATTTTATTATGTTGGCAGTATGGTAGATCTAAAGAAAAAAGGTATAGGTCTATGGCTAGGAGTATCGTTTTGGCGAAATAACGACACATGTGCTATTATATTAGGAATAGACTATAGACTTTTCTGAAATCATATAATCTATGTTCTTATATTAGTGTTCGGGACCATTTAAGAGACAGATAACAATACAGGAATGCTACCACCAACACTTATAAAACCATTCAGAAACAAGGAAGTTGAGGTGCAGTTTTTAAGCAGGTCAAAAGCAGGACAACTTTAAATCGTACCATTACGTTCATAATGCTGAACGTTTTTTGAATGGTTATTCCTGAATGGTGAACTGTTTGTTGTCTCTGGCTTGTTTTGGTGATGAGACTGCGAAGACGTTCAAATCCTTGACAAAAAAATATTATTTTACCGGTTTTTTTATTTACGTTAAACAAAGTTATTTCTATCATATTTTATTTAAATATCTAAAAGTTAGTGTTATTTACTTTGTTTTCATTTGATTATGTACGTAAATTTAATTTGATATTGACCATTAAAAATGGCTAAAATTTTAATGAGTGCGAAAAAAATTGTGAATGAAAGTTTTGAACGGATGTCTGCGTCTGGTTTTCGAAATTATAAATAAATCATAAATTCGTGAAAACATAAATGTTTTATGTTTTTAATGCTGGAAGCCGAGCAACCACCTGACAAAATATATCCATCACTTCATATTATAGTGCTTTTTCGAATTGCCGTGATAAACAGTTATTATACGATGGTAACGTCTAGTGTTTGAAAGTTAATTTTATTGTGGGCTTCATCGTAGAAAAGCACAGTGTCTTGTCATAAATATATTTTATCAATAACCATGTCGTAAGTAACATTTTAACTACATACCTATTCAAAGTTTATATTTAGATAATTATGTGTTCAAACTTGTATGTTTACTATTCTGATTTGTAACTGTGTTCTTTCTTATGTACAATAAAGCTTTATAAACAAACAAACAAACAAACAAACAAACTTGCAGCTTCTTCACTAAGTGCTATTATAAATAACATAAATATATACAGACAAAGTAAGTTCGAGACTAACTCAACGAGATAAAGGCTAGGTTTTAGTAAGTACGCAGTACGCAGTAGTAATTGTAGTGCACAAAAAAAATTATTATAAAGTATGGGTATGTATGTGTTTGATATTAGTAGATTGCGACATGAATCTAAACTATTATTTTCTTTCAGGTATTCTGGTGAAAAAGCGAACCAGCCTAGCAACAGAGCTAGCCTTGTAAAATGCTTGGAATTCAACATTCTGCCATTTCACTGGTTCAATCACAGGTTCCAAAGGAGGCTGTAATCCTCTGGCTTTCTCAGTCTTGTTTGTATTTAATAATAGGCTCCAGTGAATCTTGTCTTGTATTTTTTAATTGATGTCATCATGGTACTTCTCAGAGAGTAACCAAAGAATCCTGTAAGATAAAATGTATAATGTATGTAGTTGTAATTTTAATAAATAACTTATACTTAAGAATGTGTTGTTATTTGTTTTCGTGTGTGAATAAATATTTTACAAGGATTAGCATTGTTATTACTTACAAAAAAATATGTTACGTAAGTTGGAATAACTTACTATTTTTCACATAAGTTGTACTAAAATAATGAAGTAATATATCTTACTTTGTTTTTGAAATCCTGATTTCCAATAAAAGGTATTAAGTAGGATTAATTAAGGTCCCATGGTAGCGTTACTTCAATTATCTACTAACTGTTTTGTAAAAATCTTAAGTAAAGAAAAAACATATTCACATTCACAAGAAAACCAACTAAAATCTTCCATATAAGTTACTGGAAAGTAACTTTTTAAGGATCGCTTTATTTGACACTTGAGACGCGCAATAATCGTTTTCGTGCTGTCAAATAGACGTGATGGTAGGAATAGTCCATACAAAAAAGGTGAATGATTTTGTGACGTCAACCAAAACAATCCTGTTTAAGGCCTGCTATAAAGGTGTCATGGTTGCATTAAGCAATACAGTTCAGTTTAAGTGCTGCTATAACAGATAACGGTAGCATTCCAGGAGAAGAAAAATAATTTTTCATAACTCAAAACCGACTTCATTCCCAAACTACACAACCGATTTTGATAAAATTTCTATGGAACCTGGAAAGTACATATTTAAAAAAAATCTGAATCGGTCCAGGCGTCTTCGAATAATCGGTGTGGACATACATACAAACGTATTGATAACCTTCTCCTTTTTGGAAGTGAGTTAAAAAAGAAATCACAGCCGATTCGCCATTCATGTGAATTGCATTTTAGCCCATTACCTTTGCCCGTGCCCATAATTTATAAACTATTATGATGAATAAAAACAAAATAGTTATGCCTACTTAATTAGCATAAACATACCTATCTACTAATTATAATAATAGACAAGAGTGAGTTTACACAGACCGAAGGTTTGTTTTGAAACAACGAATTAATGTATGTATCACATCTTTTGTGAGAAGACTATAGCTAGACGCGTTCTGTGTGAAAAATTTGGCTAAGCCAACCACCATAGTTCTATTGGCTGGATTTAGATATTTATTTATTATATATAATATGCTGCTCCCGGCTCTCTGTTATGTCTAGCAGCTCTCCCTTAGCAGCCCGGGATCTACGCATGGGGGGGAGGGGGGAGACTGGGGAGAATATATATAATTATTTTTATTTTATTTTATCTTTATGGTTTACAAATTGAACAGAACAGTAGGCAAACTTAACGCTTAAAAAAAGTGTTGTTGTTTACCAATCAAACCTTGGGTTAACAAACAGTCTAAATGTGGGTTGCAACATAAAAATATAGCACATAAAAAAATATAATATAATATTTCCTATATACATACATATATTAAAACATCTAGCTAGTAGTTTTTAGCTTTTGCACTAAAATAATATTTAAAAAAAATGACCTTCAATAAGAGATAAATTTATCCTATATTGAATAAAAAAAATTGACTTTGACTTTTGAGTTTACGTCTATGCATAAATGCATCTATTTTTAAATCTACTCTTATAGATCGGCCAAGAAGTGCTTGAACACCCGTGTCGAATAAATAGGAGTGATTAAATGGGTTCGAATATAGTCAATAACATTTTTATGCTATATATCCTTCTTTACAAATTCTGCCTGCGTTCTTTCTTCGACAGTTGGCTGGTTTAACAACATTAAAATATCACCATTAGTTGATTGGTACTTTTTTTCTTGTACATAGCTTAGCTAGGTATTTTTATCTTTAATCGAATCGAAATTAGTCAATCACGTGATCGAGTTAGGCACCATGGTAAGTAAACATGTTTTTAGTTTTTCGTTATTTTGAAAAGTAATTTATTTATTGGATAACATTATTATTTACATTAAATAACAATAATTGGCCAAGTTCGTGTCGGGCCACGCGCAGTGTAGGGTTCCGTAGTTACGAATGCCTACTTTGAGTACATGCCATTAAAAACTAATTTTCTATGAATTTGAAATTTTCCTTTTTCGAGTACATTTTATAAGTTGATCGCCTATAACTTTTTAATTTGTAAACCCTACTTATCTCTGTAACTGTGAATGTTTTCACGTGTTCATATATAACCGTTTAGCTGATAGAAGGGGGGGGGACACACTATATTTCAGAAAGGGATCCCTAAGTCGAAAAACGGTATTCACAAGCTCATAATATTTACCCAACATGATTGGTTAGTCGATAAAAATATTGACTTTTCACTTAACATGATGACATAATTTTTTTTTTTTCAATATTTATTTTACCGCTTTTTCCTCATAATTAATATACCCATGCCTAATCACAGTTTTCTAGTACTTATAGTCGCTGAGTAAAACCGCGGACGGACAGACTTACATGGCGATACTATAAGGGTTCCTTGTTTACTACGGAACCCTAAAAACGATTAAAAAAACCAAAACAAAACTAAACTATGCCTAAAACTTAAAACTTATCTGAAAATTAAAACTTATAAAAAGTTAATTTCATCAATATCTCCACATCAAGGTAATAACGCCACATCTCAAAATGCTGGTAGAATTTCCGTTGCAATATGTTTTACAAATTTCTTTGCTTCAGCACCCCAGGGAACTAAAGTTTCAACATCAAATAGCACGAAGTACTTAGTAATTGTCGATTAGACCTTTAGTTATATTTCCTTGTTTTCGCTGCTTCTGTTGAACAGGAAGCAGCTTCCGCGGCTTCGGCCGAAGCCAAAACGTGCGAGGGCTCTAATGTATCCACTCATGTGGCATCCTAAACCAAACACTTGCCTTGTTTCTAAGGGACTAAAGAAAGACCGTCTGGACGCTTACCATCTGTGCGGACGATTTCGTTAGTCTCCAAAACATGGAATAATGGCCGTCGCCAAGGCTTTATGAATAATGTTGTTTAGCAAGGCATTCATCCTGCAATTTTGGTACAAGGAAGACCATGATGGCCTCTCTTGTCCATATTTATAGACAATACAACAAAAAGAAAAGTTGTACAAAATTATGGGTACTTAATCATTAAAGTACTTAATCATACCTCAAAATATTTGTTAGTTCTTTAAAATTAACCTTGTATTAATTTAGTTGGTATCTTGTAGAGTTTGCCAACATTCGTACCTACTTTATGTACTTAATGCTACATACAATATTTTTCATGATCTTCATTGAACCATACTTACACGAAAATGTAAATGTTTATGTCACCATCTCATACATCAACCTGCATTTGCGTCAGTCCTACCTATCTACAACGTGCTTTGGCACGTGCATTTAAAATCATATTTGGAAAAAATCCTAAACATGATTTTTAATGTTTTTGACACAATAGTGACATGAACAACTTAAACAAAATAGAAACGTGATCTTAAATAATATCCGCAAAAGAATTTCGCAAAGGATTTTCGTTACAAGAGTCTGCGTTGAAATTTGCATCAGTATCCATATTTGTCATTGTCACATTATCACGCTACATCATACGAAATAGGTACGTACTACCATAATTTGCACTGAAAACCTACGCATACCTATCATTGCGTTTGTAACTCATATTTTTCATTCATAGAAAACAGACTTTAGCGTTACATTAAAAAGATAACCGGCCAAGTGAGAGTCGGGCTCACGCATGGAGTTAAAAAATCACGTTTGTTGTATGGCAGCCCCACTTAAATATTTATTTTATTCTGCTTTTAGTATTTGTTGTTATAGCGGCAACAGAAATACATCATCTGTGAAAATTTCAACGTTCTATCTATCAAGGTTCATGAGATTCAGCCTGGTGACAGTCAGACAGACAGACAGACAGACGGATGGACAAACAGCGGAGTCTTAGTAATAGGGTCCCGTTTTTACCCTTGGGTACGGGTACGGAATCCTAAAAGTACGATAAGTTTTCCTCGGCTTCATCGAACTCTCTTGCATTTATTGCAGTTATTTTCTAAATTATGTAACAAAAGCAAGATTAATTTGAAAGTCTATGAGAATGTTAGAGAAACTAGCCCGATTGTCATTAAAATAATTAAAGAAATAAAAACCTCTAATACTCTTTCCTAGTAGGTATAGGTAGTCTTAATATTCCTTCTAGAAAGATATAAGACCTTCTGGGATGTAAGACCTTACATCCCAGGATGCTCAAGACCGTGCAAAGTGGAGAAGAAAACTCTGGAAAGCGGAACTCGGTCTTAGCAGCATTGCGACAGAGGATTCAACAAGGAATAATGAATGAATGAATGAATGAATGAAAAACTCTTTATTGCACCAATACAAAAATAAAAAGGAAGTTTTACAATTTAAAATACATAGGTTCAATAGGCGGTCTAATTGCTCAGAGCGATTTCTTCCAGACAACCGGTGGATGGAGAGGAATGTAGGCACGTCATACGCTGAGATGATAAAAATTGGCCAGTGAACAACTTATACTTTGGCCAGTGAACAACTTATACTTTAATAAATATGGTCACTCAAAATAGGCCTAAATTGGTCGGTAGGTAATCTCGGAAATCGAAATCACGTCTTCCGGTTACGTGACTCAATTGAACTTTCTATATTTTTAGGAGCCTATTACTGTAAAAACTAGCTGTCACTTACACGCATATATGGTGGCATGATTCATTTTTGCTGTAGGTGATTTACTGTCATAGTTACTTAGCTCCTGATCTATAGGACATTATGTTCATTAGTTATGAGAAAAATATAATTTGCAAAGGGCGTTTGTTCATTTATCTTCTAAAAAATATAAAATAAAAAAGAACAATAAAATCGGTATCATGAAAATTGTGTTACTCTAAATTATTTGGCGTAACATCCCAAAAAACGTATAAGTAGGTAGTATTTCGTGCATCTTGAAAAAAAATATTAAAAAGAACCTATTGCAGGTATGTTTTAGGCTTAGCAACTGCTGATTAAATAAATAAATATATACGGCCAAATTGATCGTAAAGAACTGATTCATCGTAAGTACCCACCATAATATTTTTATCCTGTACCTATTAGTATTACTTGGTATCACCCACACATCGAACTATTTTGGTAGTGCATGTTGGACAGAAATAGATCGGCATTGGCCATATGCTCCACTAGTCTCAAACTCGTAAACTGAAGCATGCCGACACATTGGCCAACATAACAACTAAGCTTTTTATGTTTGGTTTTTATTTTATTTTTTAAACTTCTACTTCTCTTCTTCAGCCTTTATTCACCCATTGTAGGGTATAGGTCACTTCATGGTGTTTCCATTTTACCTGGTCGTCGTTTAATAATTTTATAATAGGTATGGATAGACTTAGTATTACCTGTTATAGGAATCCTTACAAAATAAATAAATATATAGGGACAAATCTAACAGGTTGAGCTAGCTTGAAAGTAAGTTTTTAAACTTGTGTTATGTATGGGATACTAAATTACTAACTTAACGATACTATATTTTATGCTAAATACGAGTACGAATATAGACAAACAAAACACCCCACCCACTACAATTTGAAAAAGACCATTTTCAACTTAATCTGGCTGGAGATCGAAACCAGAACCTCCAGAGTGGCGGACTAGAGGTTTTTTTTAACCATTACTCCACTGAGGTCATTTTATTACTACGAGTATATCAATTAAATGCGGAATAACTACATAAAGAACATTATATACAGCTGCAGTTATTATGCATATGCAGTCGCACGAAGAATTACGCATCGAAGTGCATATTAAGTATATCCATAAACAGCAGTATCTTACTAATAGACATAACAATGCCTGATTAGAATTGAATAACAAATAGTAAACAACTTATAGATCGTTCGACTGAATTAATTAAACACGTGTTAGATCATTGATAGAAATAGCTGCGTAAAATTGCACACAGATTATTTATTAAGTAGATATTCATTTTTAACTGACTTCAAAGGAGGAGGTAATTAATTCGACCCGTCTGTTTTTTTTTGTATGTTACGCGATATCTTCGCCACTTATGAATCAATTTTGATGATTCTTGTTTTAATTATTTGAAAAACTTTAGTGCCATGTCGGTCCTATGTTAATTTGGTGAATTTATGATGAAGAGCTTTGGACATATGGAAGAAACTCCTGAAAGAAAATTAAGTCTGCTTTTTTGTTAAATATTTAATTATTCTGAATGAATTGCAGACACGAGTTCTATATTTATACTATACTATTTATTAGACCCAACAGCTAATTTTCAAATTAGTTTTGGGTTTTGTATATACCTAAGTAGTTAAAGAAACCTTTAATTACGCACTTTTGTTTTACTTTATTTTTTGGTAAGTAATAAGGATTTTTACTTGTTTTGTCATAATTTTAGTAGTTTAAGCTTGAAGTTAAATTATTTTGCTTTGATTTAGTATCAATGACTTATTATTGTTATTTTAGTTTTTGTCAATAAATAAACTAGATTTTGAAGTTGAGACAGTAACTTCACCTTTATATTTTTTTATATGAGTAAGGTATATTTTCTTGAAATTGGATTTGTAAATCTACTTACTATATGTCAAGATTGGCATTTTTGTCATGTGACGTCATTGAAATTACGACTTTAAAGGGTTGTCAAAAATCAGTTTGTAAAAATATCGATACTCCCAAAGTATTTTGACTTTCTGTAGAGCCTACAACTTTCTCCACGTCACCATAAACTTTTTTTTGCTGATAGTGTGCCAGTATAACGCAATCTGTCTTGAGCACTGGATACATACGTGAGCTTTAGCATATATATGCTAAAGCTCACGTAGATAGGTACTGAATCATAGTATCTATAGAGATAAAAGTATAAGACGGAATAACTCTTCCTAACTTACACTCTAATTTTTAATCCCATGGAAAAAAGGTAAACAATGGTGTGGTCACAAAAAAAAAAAAATTTACAAATGGTACTTTTTGTAAACAAACTAAAATCATGTTCCTAAGGAGCTGTTTTAGATTTAAACTGAGATAAAAATTTAAAAGTAACGATAGTAACGTATTTTTATACATAAATTACGTGCATGAAATAAATTATAGCAAGTATTGTGATTATTCGTTTTTTAATTTATAGTACTGGTAACACTTCAGAGGTATTGTAATTGAGGGCCGCGTGTTTCATTATTAAACTCGATATAGGTAGGATATTTATTACCAATTTTTTTGCTTAAAATTATGTACTTATTACATTATTTGGATGCTCCATGAGTGAATAAAAATCGTGGATGTAAAATGCCTCGTATATGTGACAAATTTGACTTTGAATAGAATACTATTTTTAACACGATAAGTCACAAATCGAATGGTTTTCTCCATACTATAAATACATATTATAAATGCAAAATTTTTGTGAGGATGTTTGGATGTTGGTTTGTCGTTCATGAATATTTTTTATAATGGGCCGCCCATATTCTAAGAATCCCTGAAATGTCACACTGACAGTGACATAAAGTTGTTTACCTTTTTTCAGTGGAATTAAAAATTAGAGTTTAATATGAAAAAGGACAGATTAAAAAACCCTAGATTTGTAACGTCTGATAGCCCTACTCCGGTACATCAATAGGTACTTAATGGTACGATACGAGTGCACAAGCACCGGTGACGCTGACCTGCGTTACAATGATTTTTCCGGTTGTATTTTGATCTGATTATGATGTTTGGAGGCCGACAACAACAAACAAATAAACCATGCTCCAGGTTTATTTGTTTGATTATTATCTAAAATTTGACATCACTGTTTACATGTAGAAGTTATAAAAGAAACAATAAAACACTTGGTGTATGGAAGTGTAATGCTTAAGGAAATATTTGTTTTGTTTGGTGTTTTAGGTACTTTATTACTAAACCTGTCAGTACTTAGAAGTATTTTTTTGTACTGAAACATTAAAATATATAACTAGAGAGTTTTTATTTAAAAGATATGTACATTTATAGTAAGAAGTAAATCAAGATTTTATTTAACTATGAATGATTTATGTAAATACCGCGGTAATAGATATTTCAAATTGAGTAATTGTTTTAATCCCTTCCCAAACATACCATGCTGTTGAAAAAGTTCGACCTTCACGTGGTCCCAGGTTGTTTACCTCCTGTTTTTCAGTTGATCGTAGGCGGGATTTGACCGAGGTTATCATCAAGTTGAACTATAATAACAAGCACTGATTGTTGCAACGTTAATTGATGAAAATGAATGATTATACCGAAATCATAAAAAAATCTAGTTGCGTGGCCATTTTGTTTCGATTACGACCAAGTAGCAGGGGGAGGGGCGGAAATTGTACTATTAAACATTAAAATACATATTTGCATCAAAACTTTAAGGTGTTGTAGCTCAATTATTTTTAGAAATAGGTATTCAAGTTTGCCGCCCCTCTGATCGTGCCGCCCGGAGCATGTCCCTAGAAAACTGAAGTGCACGTATTTTTGGATGACGACATCTGTGATGGATAGGTAATACAAAAGTCGTTTAAAATTATCTATTAGAATTAAAGGATCTACTTATCTTTATGTGTTGCTGAGTCAGTTCACTGAGTTATCATATCAGTCAGAACAAAACATGCCCTAGGTATGTCTTTACCTCATAGATTAGCTGATTTACCTTCTTAGAACGCACTTTGGTACCGATAAGTAAAAGATACCCATTTTCCTTTTACTCCTTCTACACGAATTTACAATGGGTCAGAAATAAGTAAGTATGTCATTCCATCTAGTCCGTCAGTACCTATATCCAGAAAAATAATGGACACATAAGTATTTCTTATTTTATTTACAATATAGATCATTTAACGTCTTCCCAATTGGCGTGCCGTTAACTTTATGCATTAACTGCATTTTAATTGCTGCATCAGGAGAAGGAGCAGCGGCAGTCGAAATGGAGTTAATGCACAAATTCAACGGCACGCCATTCAGGGAAACATTAAATCATCTATAATGTAAAGAAATTATGAAATATGTGGAAATTATTTTCTGTTTATTCTGACTGACTTGGAAGAATGGCATACCTACTTATCTATTTCTGACCCATTCAAAATTGCTTTTATACATCTGTATGTTTATCATAATTTCGTTACTGAAACTAAAGCCCTCATAGGTATATGTTCGCGTAACGATATGCTTGAGTGCACTCCGTATTGTATAAGCTGTTTCCTATTGCACCACCGCGTCAAGTTACCAGTTAGTAGTACAAGAGCACAGACTTGCTAAGTGCATGCCCTTGTATGACTGCTATACTTGGTTCGCGGTCGTTTTCTAAGAAGGTACTGATCAAATCATATTAGGTTACGTAGAGCTATGTTATCTAAGATAAATCGTAGTAATGGTTATGAAGAAATTTTGCATAGTACGAGGGGTGATCCAAAAGTAATGATAATCGGTTATTAATAGTCCGCATAAAAATCCAAAATATATTTTTCCTGTATGCTCATATAGTTACTAAGCCACCATAAAAAATCATATAAAAAGGCTGCGATTCTCGGCATGTACATTCATTTGAATACGAACTGTCGAAGTGATAACATCAAAATGGAAAAAAACTAAATTAGAGCTGTGATCAAGTACCTCTGTCTGAAAAAAATGTCTACCAAAGACATACACAGTGACTTAGTGGAAACATTGGGAGACTCTGCTCCTCCATATTCTTCAGTTGCACGCTGGGCCAAGGAGTTTAAGCTGGGCAGAACATCCACTGAAGACGAACACCGTGAAGGATGGCCATCCACTTCCCTAACCGAAGATAACGTGAAGAAAGTTGAAAATATCGTATTGGCGGATCGAAGAGTGACCATCAGGCATGTAGCTGAGATCACAGGAATCTCATATGGCAGCATTCAAAGAATCCTTACCACCGAATCGCACATGAAGAAGGTCTCTGCGCGTTGGGTACCAAGAATGTTAACCGACGAGCAAAAGAAAAAACGAGTCGATATTTCGAGGGCCAATCTCGAAAAGTTCCAAGCAGATCAAGAAATTTTTTTGAGTCGTTTTGTGACCATGGTCGAGACTTGGATCCACCATTTTGATCCTGAGACTAAGCAACAGTCGAAAGCTTGGAAGAGAGCCTCTTCACCGACGCCTAAGAAATTCAAAGTGTCCAGTTCGGCGGGGAAGGTTATGGCGTCTGTTTTCTGGGATGCCGAAGGAATCATTATGATTGAATACTTGGAGAAGGGAGCCACTATTACGGGGTCTTACTATGCAGACCAAATAAGAAGACTGCGGGAGGCAATTAAGGAGAAAAGACGCGGCAAACTGCGAGCTGGAGTGCTGCTTCACCAAGACAATGCACCGGCTCACAAAGCCGCAGTTGCGATGGCTGCCATTCAAGAAACGGGATTCGAACTGCTGGAACACCCACCCTGTTTGCCAGATCTAGCTCCCAGTGACTTCTACCTCTTTCCCCGGCTCAAAGAACACCTCCGAGGCGAAAAATTTGAAGATGATAGCGTAGTGATGGCTGCTGTTGAGGCGTTTTTGGAGGGTCAAGAAAAAGATTTTTTTTCAAAGGGAGTAATGGGTTTAGAAAAGCGATGGACCAAGTGTATAAACTTGTTAGGAGACTATGTTAAAAAATAAAATGTATTTTTTACTATAATGAACTTGTATTATTCTCATTATCATTACTTTTGGATCACCCCTCGTACCTACACATTTAAATTAGACGAAATTGCAATGACGTCTGTTAAATAGAGCCAGAGCTGCTCTGATAATAGAGCTCGAAGGTACTTACAATTTAAGTACATACAACCTTGTACGAGTTAAAAGTTACTTTTAAAATCTTCTTCGGAATCATTATTTTAAGCAATTTCTGATTTGCTACTAATTTATTATGCGCTATATTTTGAAACACTATCATCATTTACTGTCAGCATGCTAATTTGCTTTGTTCTTTCGGTCAGCGGCCAATGTCTAAAAAATCGTGTCGCAAACAAAGCCCTTGCATGGTCCAAGGCCAACGTACCGTTACACGCGTGAAATACCTATTTAAGTACAAGTATTTTCATGTTTTGGCATTGGTAATGTGTTTGCTTTTCATTCCATACTGGTCTGTGAGAAACTAAAAAACTTCGAATGTACCAGTTGCTTCTTTTCCCGCACAAAAATCATATTCCTTCGTTTAGCAGGTATTTTGCCATTGACGTAAGTTTGACACTAAGATGCGTGCGTTCCTAATGTTTGACATTATTCAGAAAATACTATTCATTAGTTTATTCATATTTGACTCACTGAAAGCCATATGCGGCTGTGATGAGTGATTGCTTACGTTATTTTTCATCTCAACAGTAACAAAGATTGAGACAAAAGACTTGAATTTCAATGCAAATATATTTGAGATATTTGCATATTTGTTAGTTAAAAAAATCTCATCACTTAAAAAAACCTAATACATGCAGATCACCTGATATTTTTTATTACAATGCACAATGTACAATTTTACTATTAATGATCTGATAATGATTATATATTAATGATCTTAAAATCCCTAAGATACGATATACGACTACTTCAATGCTGTAATCTTTAAGTATTACGGCATTGAATTGGCAGTTGATGGGACAAATAGCACGAAGAACCGATGACCAATGGGGCAGAAACGTTCTCGAATGACGATCATATACTCGTACCAGCAAGTGTCGCGTAGGACCACCTACTAGGTGGAAAAGGTCGCAGGAAAACGCTGGATGCAGTCGTTTTTGAAATTCTTAGTGAAGGCCTATAACCAGCAGTCGATTTTACAATACAATACAACAACTCTTTATTGCACCATAAACAAAAGGTTAAACAAATAACAGAAAAAAGACAGAATTATGATTTTCTGTGGCTGATATGATGATGAAGGTATTACAGATGGCTAAAATACGGTGTTCATACATATTACACATCATACCTATGAGCAAATTAGGTTATCGCATCATCGTCGTCTGTGATGTGCCCTTAAGGCACAATTAAATATCTATAATCTATCTTCCATAGACACATACAGTCATTTAATTACGTAAGTACCTAAGTACTTACGACTAGAAACTTTTATACGCTTGGATTGGTGACCACAAGTAGCTCAAACTATTTGGGTATCTCCAGGTTTATGTTTTAAGTTGCTCCTGTATCTTGTCATCATTAAATAGCAGTCGTAAAGTATATTAGATGAATTTAAGTAGATAAAGCTTAAAAACAGTGCTATTCACTTTCACATACAAAAATAACAAACAACTAATAAACTGCCAATAAAATGTGACTCTGTAGAAGAAATCAAAGGAAAATGTGATAGAGTCTGTCACTATACTACACCTCTAAATTTTATTTACGGACGCTACCGTGCCCTCATTAGACGATGTAAACAATCGGCACGAGAAACCAATTTACGTATTGTTAACTGTTTAGGTAACCATGGATTACTCACTCGTTACTTCAATGACGAACGATTACATATAATAGATGTTTAAAGTCAAAGCATAGATGTTGTTGCTTTTCTTGTGCGTAAGTGACCAACACTATCCTGTCAGGTATTCAAGCTGCCTAAAGGCATCTGACATAGCGCAACGATATATAAAAATGATAACAAGGAGTAACGGCTTAACGTGCCTGCCAAAGCACGGAGGAGCTTGAGAATTTTTTTGCAACTTGTGGTCACCCATTTAAATGCGGACTACGCCCTGTGTCGCTCGACTTGCGAAAGCGCTAGTACATGAAAACTTTTTCCACCCTAAATATTCGACATCTAGTAAAATGCCACCGTCTCTTCCGTAAGGTAAGGTTTATTATTCTCCCAAATGTCAACTTGATTTGGGAGAATAATAAACCTTTATAAAGTTAATCCGCGTTATATAAGGCGGATTATGTCTTTGGAAAACGCAGTATGTAGACCATTTTCTTTCGGGCATTTTGGAAATCTTTGGGGTGTCCCATGCCTAGCAGTAGACAACATGCGGCTGAAATCATGAAATCTATAAAACTTTCTGATAGAAAAGGGCAAACTACCAGCGATCCAAAATTTCGGCACCAGAGGGTCCAAACCAATATGTCATTTATTCATATTTAAACTAAATAAATTAAAGTTTACTAATTGTGAGTGTGAGGCAGAAGTGGTACAGTACAAATCAAAGTATCAAATTTAATAAATAGTATTTTTTTAATAATAATTGATTAATCTGAATAAATGGTTTCGCCAGGATTTTTTTTTTGCTATGGGTAAGCTATATATAATATCTTATAAGTATCTAATTCGGATCTTCTACTAATAATATGATACTGTATATCTCTGTAATTAACAAAATATTGCACGCCTCACAAGCGGAGCGTTGAGGTAGTGTTCTACTCTGAAAATGTCATGATCAAGTATTTTTCTGTACTAAAACTGTTTCTATTATATTCATATTGCACTAATAAAATAATATAATTACAGAGATATGAAGAAAATATTTGTCAAGCATAACATATAAGAAAATATATATTTTATATATTTTTTTGAATGAGCGTTATTTTGCGTGCACTTTTAAATTTTCCAAACTTTTTGGTTATTATACTCGTAGTTACCTAGCTATAGATTACTTTTTAATCTGTATCATACATATTTAGGTACACTAACTGAAACATAGTTGTTAAATAGTAATAAGCACTATCTTTCTCGTATTATCTCACTCTAAATTGGTCAAGGCAATAAACTTACATAATTACCTACATAAAAACACTCATGATGCCGAAATACTACAGGGGCATTTGATTAAAAAGAAAATATTAATAGTTTTAGTAAGCTTGTTATTTCTCATCATTTAGAAAGCCAAGAAAGGTGTGTAATAATATTATACGGTACGAAATCTTAGCAAACAGTCACACATTGTTAGTTCATTCACATGAGTTCACTGAACAAAATCTTGTCTCAAGTTTTCAACAAAGTAATTAATGTCAGTCAGACATCGGAACTTGCAATCTGCATCAAATACATACTGGTATCAGATGACAAAAACAAATCGCGTCATCCGATGAGTTATTTTTGCATCTGAGTTGCACCATGCACATTTAATTGCTACAATCAACCTTTAAGTTAAGGATATCGATAGGGATATAATTGTTATTGTTATTGTCTATAATTGTTATTGTTATCGTCTATATAAGTGGTAGGCTAGACAGACTCCACTTTGTCAAGTCGGCAAGACCCAATGGCCACATTTCGCAAAGATTTTGAATTGTATAGACCTATAATAGGTATAAAAAGTATCACATTCTCACACGCTCTATATTGTAATCTATGCATTGATGAACACGGCCGGCCCGTGGTTTGAGAATCCCGCGTTCCTCTTTAGAGAAATTAGATTTGTCCACCAAGTCGATATTGCCCATTTAGGAATAAGTAGGATCTAAGGATCCTACTTTATACGTCTATTCCCTTTAATTTAACAAAGAGTCATCATAATTCAACCGTGCTTGTAAAATCTTTTCAGAGAGATGCAGGCTGTACATTTTTTGTTTAAACACGGTATATTTTCAAGAGAAGAGTTAACTCAACATATTTTCAGGTGTACAATAAAACGAACATACTTTAATCAATTTTAAGATATGGCAGTACCGTCTTCACCATAGCACACGGGGCCCGTGCCCGTGGCCCCCATTTTTAGGGGGCCCCGAAGTACCGACACATTTATTCTCAAAACGTTTTTGTCGGGCACATTACACATTTTTTACAAATCAACAAATCAGTAATCTTATCAGAAGGTATTTACAATACATATACTACGCCATTATATCGATGAGTGCGCCTATGTCTACTATTCTAATTAAAAATATTTCCGAACGCATCCTACCTAATTTTTATTTAGATCACTCACGCAATCCCTCCGATTCCAAAGTCAAGCTGCACCATCTAAACAATGCCTAACATAAATGTCGACATTGTCTATGGTTGGGGGAATAACCAACATGTCTATGGTTGGGGGAATAACCGACATGTCTATGGTTGGGGGAGTATTAAACTTTTAGTCTGATAGGAAGTAAATGGCGTTATTTTGTTTCGTTTGATATTTAAAATTGAGTAAGATAAACGGAAGTTTTGATTTGTTCGTTTAAACATTATTTCATTATGTCGAAAAGAACATATTTTAGTGGTTCTCAAAAAAAAAAGTTATAGCTCAAAAAGAAATAACGGAAAAGCTTTACTCATTTACTCATTTATTATTCGCTAACATGTTGATTAAGGTGGTAAAATATAGGTGCAGTAATACATGTACCCATTTTGGGTGTGGCGATGCAAACATTGAATAGAATTTAACAATATTAGTATATGTACTCGTTAAATACATTTTTAAATTTTAAGATTATAATATAAGATTTAAAAGTTAAATAAATTGACAACGACAAAAAAAAAGGTTAAAGTATGTCAAGGGCTATCATGCAGGTAAAAAGAAGTACGTAAGCATGCTTAGTCAAAATTCTTAGGTTCTAAAAACGTCCTAGGTAGTCAAACAATAGGTAGCTACTTATCTATTTAGTCACATTTTTAGGTTTATGTAAGTCAAATATAGAACGAGAGATTGAGAACAAGTCACTGTAAATGTCAAGTATAAATGATATGGTTAGTGAATGTGCTAAAGTTTATCATTTAGGTATTCGTATACTGTGTAATATGCTTTTGAGAGTAGTAGTGATTTAACTTGTTTTATAAATGGAGTGTCATTTTGTTCATTTTTTATTGTGTCGGGTAATTTATTGTAAATTTTGATGGACATTTCGTACGGACTGGTTTGAAATATCTCTAGTCTAATTCTATTTTCAGATGTCAAGAGGTCTTTTTGGCGCGTATTTCTGTTGTGCGTGTCTTTAACTTTTTGAAAAAGGTGAAAGTTTTTTCTGACAAACAGACATATTTCTAAGATATACAATGAGGGCAAGGTTAATATATTTTTCTCAATAAAATACGGTTTGCAGCTATTTGGACGTCTTGTGTTTGTGAGGACGCGAATGCATTTTTTTTGCATTTTTCAAAGAAATTATTTATTCTATACGTCATAGCTTGTTCGAATATTTTTGAAATTGTTGACGGTAGGGATATTGGTCTGAAGTTTGTAGGATTTGTAGGATCTCCACCTTTTTTAATATTGGTTTTACTAAAGAGATTTTCAATTTGTCTGGAAAACGTCCTTCGTCGAATGATTGATTGATAAGTTTTACTAGGGGAGGAGTCAATTCTATAGCACATTCTTCCAACTTCCAAAGCACACTTTGTTGTTTACGGTTGAAAAAATAGATAAGCCGAGGGATTCTCCATTCTCATCACCGCAAGACAAAAGTACCTCCGAATGTTACCTGGAAAAAATCCATATGCTGACTACAAAGATACATTTGAAAAAAAAAAGATTTCGCAGCACACTCATGACTTTTTGGAAGTGAAAACTTCTTTAGCGGCGTTGTACACTTTTTTTGTAACGGGTAAAAAATGTTAAACTCGCGTCAGGACACGTGACCACGTCAGGACACGTGACCTGATCGAAAATTAGTAAGACGGATGGAGAGTAGACAGCCGGCGCGGCATAGAAGAGGAAGTATCCCCCTCTCTTTCTACGGCGCGGCGAAAACGTATGCCTGCGCCTGTTGTTTCGTTTAGGCGGCGCAGGGCGCTTGCGCGTGGCACGCTGTAAATAAATAAATATTGTATTCTACCACTTAAATGATAGTACTTTTATACTGATAATTAAAGCAATTCGTGCAAAAATAATACCCTAACCAGTCAAAAATACCAAAAATGCACAACGTTAATATTCAAGTTTTCTCTTTTGCCGGTACTCCAGGAGTGCTACCCGTCTTATTTTTGAAGGATCATCAGAGACTGCATAGTTGAGAGGCAAGGAAAAGTTTCTTGTAAATTATTTAAAAAAACGTTCAGCAGCATACCAAGAAATTTATCGAATCTGGTGAGTTGACCAAAAAATGACAAGAATTTGTAGAATTTTATCATGAAGACATTAATGCAGATGAGCAGAATGTTATCATTTAAGCCAATATTTAAAAAACATAGCAAAGCAATCAGCGGATTTAAATATCTCAACAAGAAACATTTCCAAACGCAGAAATTGCTACAAGAATATTCCTTTGCCTAATGGTTACCAATTGTAGTGGAGAGCGGTCATTTCCGCAACTTAAAAGAATAAAAAATGAATTGCGACCAACAATGTTACACGAACGAAAGAAAGAAAGAAAGAAAAATGTTTATTTGGCACACACAGGTTAATACAATATAAATGCACATAACACAATAACAGCATATGCCGCGGTGTGAGCCACGATGCTGGTCTTCCGCGGGTACCATGCTTATACAAATTTAAAACAATAATGATTAATTATAAAACACAAGTATAAATAGAAAATGAATTTAAGTCACGACTGAGAAATTTGTCAATGATGTGCATACAAAGTGATATATTTAAAAAAATTGACTAAGTATATAATAGAAGATTTTGCTCAACAGTAATCCCGAAAGAAACCGTTACCGTAATCGTAACCATAAAACCAGCAGCATTCTATCATTAATGACATATTATATCATACTGTATTCGATTATAAATGTTCATTCTTAGTAAAAAAAATATTGTTATTCGCTTTTTTTACTTTTCAAAAGGGCCCCAAATTCTTGTGTACCCAAGGGCTCCAGCCTAGTTTAAGACGGCTCTGGATATGGGTTGCTCTTTTTCATCTAATTAAAGACCTTAAGCTGTAGTCTTTAGAGCAACCAATCCCCTGCATTTCTTTCTAGTCAAAGCCAATTTTTCATAGGAACATTAAGAAGATGACACCAATCTATGTATGTACTTGTACCTAGATACCTAACAATGACCAATTGAAGTATGAAGTCATATTCACATAAATAAAAATGAAAATGCAATATTAACAATATAAGTACGTAATAAACGCCATATATAATACTCGTATATAGATACTATGTTTATTATCATGAATTGGTATTTATTTTTATTGAACAAAAAGATAATTTGGTTGAACTCCTGAGGTCGAGGCCGGACTCACGGACACAGATTATCTTGTTGGTGCTAACGGGGCCTTCCGGTACGTGAGTACTAGTACTTATTCTGTGCCTCCGGTGCGCGCGGTGTGCTTGCACCCGCCCAGATGACTCAATTGACTTCATTGAGACTTTAAGATGTAAAGATTATATGCCCATTTACACGGTGCAAATTTCTTGCCTGTTGTATACAATTAAATTAAATTAATAGATACTTAACTTGCGTTTGAAAGCGAACCCATTAAAAATATCATTATAACGTCCATTTGCTTACACATGATCTAAACAAAATTTTGTATGGCATTGATTAATTAATAGGCAAAAAAGATTCAACGTCTAAATAGGCCATAAGAGAGCTGGTAGCTTTATTTTGAATTTAAACCCACTTAAACTTCTCTAACAACCCAAGGACTGTTAGATAATGCTTATTATCAAGTCCTCCTATTAACTAGATTGTACTGTGTTCAAATTGTGCCCTTCTTACGAGTCAAAATGCTTTCAGTGTAGTCTGACTTGTTTTTTAATTGTATTTTATGCAATAAATGTCAAATAATAAATTAATAGATAGATCGTAGATAGATAAATAAAAATAGATTGGCAAGGTCTCTACCTCACAAAGCCACAGCCAGCCACAGCCAGTAGCAGCAGCTCGTAGGTAGGTTCACGGAGCCATTAGTCATATGGCTTTTTACCCGACTGCTGAAGTAGGGTTATATTTTTATATATACGCTGATCTTCAAGTTTCGTAAGCTAAGTCGCATTGATAATGTTTGTTTATATCGACTAAAGCTAGTTGGCATCTTCCGATTATACTGCGCCAGTAAACAGTGTGAAATGTGCAAACTTAAAACCAATTGAGTTTGCTAACAATGTCTTCCTGTATTCAATGTGTCAGCACAGCAGTCAGCACCCCACCATCCACATGGTCATCTTACAGACGCAATTGAAATGATCAAGCACCATCTGCTCAGGATTGAAGGCCAAAGCGAGCATTACATTCTTTGTTATTGCAGGAGTCACTTCGCTACAATTTATGATTGCTACCTACTATAGATGATATCACAAAGTAATATAATTATCTAATGTAGGTATGTACGGTAAGCCTTAAAAGTGGAGTCTCAATTTTTCACAATTAGTATGATGTATTGGGACTCCACTTCTGAGGCGTACCGTACCTCTAAAACTCCCGCCATGTTCATAAAAAATCTTCCCTCTTAAACGGGCATCTTAGATATATTGAGAAATCTACCATTTTGGAAGTTTATCAGCGATCCTAAATTTTTGTCGGACAAGGACGTAAGTATAAAAAAGTGCAAAGACCTATTTTCCTCATTTCATGCAATATGTGATGGCAATGTCATAAGAATAGGGATGTAGACAGAAAAAAAATCTCATTAGATAGATTTATTAGTAAGTATGGTTTAGGTACCTACGTATTTATTTTTTCTCTTATTAGCAAATATATATTACTCATACAGCAGCGCATTTCAATTTTACGTGACGTCACAAATAGTTACTTTTTTAACCAAAGGTAACGTATATCACCCCCTCTCCGAAACCTCGAAGTGCTGTATCCTTGTAAATTTTTACTACTTTCCCAAAAAAAATCTAGTTGACGGACTAAATAAAATAATATATTTTTTACCCAGTCTACATCCCTATTATTATCATTTAGGTAGGTATTTGCTCTTACTCATGCATCATACTAAAATAAATATTTAATTTTGTCGCGTCTATATTTATAGAAAGTATTATTTCTACACCTTATTTGGTGTTTACTGATGATTAGCAAAATGAGCGCAACTGTTTTTTTTTTTGTATTTTATCGTTCATATGTTACAGCCGGGCCAAAGCCTTCCAACTTTCCTTCCATACGTCTTTGTCCCTGGTCTTAACTTTCAAATCCAGTTCGCTGCTTCCAAGTCGTCTGCCCATCTCGTCCTCGGCCTTGGCCTACTTCTCTTCCTACGAAGCCTAGGAAACGCAACATTACATTGTATTATTCTGCTCTTTTTGTATTTTTAGGGTTCCGTACCCAAAGGGCAAAAACGGGACCCTATTACTAAATTTCCGTTGCCGCTATAACAACAAATTCTAAAAACCGAATAAAATTAATTTTTAAGGGGGCTCTCATACAATAAACGTGAGTGTTTTGCCGTTTTTTGCTCGATATTAATAATGGCAACAGGTAGATGCTTGAAATATTTAAGAAAATACTAAGATAATACAGAATATTTAGTTGAAAGTACCTATACCTATTCACTTTAAAATGAATAATTTATTTCAAATGGCACTTGGCTCCGAAAAATTCAGGTGAGCTTCTGTACTACAAACGTGATTTATTTATAGATAATAAATAGTACGTAACCCTTCGTGCGTGAGTAAAAACCGACCAAATGCGCCCGACTCGCACTTGGCCGGTTTGTTTTATTTGGCCGTGTGGTCACGGCAGTTTAATTCAGAGTATAGAACACGATTTGTCACCAACTCATTACCCTTTCATCTCCCGAATCCGACGGGTGTCGTGACTAGGGCGAAAAGAATAGATTATAGAAACGGTCAGTTGCTGCCTCCTTGCTACTATGATGCACTTACCTACTGTGATCACCAATCTGTCTGCCCATTAACAGACTGATAAGTATGGGCTGTTTAAGAAGAAGCTCTTGTGGTACTAAAGGATGATCTAGATTTGTAGCACAATTTCGAGAAACGATACCAATTGAGCTATTTATGTGGAACTTCCTGCAAGTGTTCTTAAAATCGATCACATACGTGAACCGACTGCACTAAGTAATCATTGGAACTAATGGAAGATAACCATCGATATAACATTTATATGACTGCAACAAAACCAGGATGTAAAGTTTTCAGCGGTCATTTAGATATGTCGTATGTACCTATGCTTTTGAGTTTATTTATAAACTTTTGAAATGCTTATAGATTTTATTGTACTCAATTGGTGAACCTACTGAACTTAGTAATTATTTGAACTGATGGAAGATAACTATCGATATTACATTTATATGATTGCAACAAAACAAGAAGTAAAGTTTTCAGGGGTCATTTAGATATGTCGTATATACATACCTATGCATTTGAGTTTATTTATAAACTTTTAACTGGATTTTGATGTAATAATTTATACATTAAAATACACAAAGGTATTTTAATGTATAAATTATATTGATAGAGTTCTCAAGTCTAAGGTAAAATAAGCGCTGTTTTATTACTAAATAAAAATCACTTTTTCGTATGCATAAAATGAATGTTACTGAACATAGGTATAAAATATCAGTGTTCCTTGCTAACAGCACCCTGACACCCGCTAAAAGGAACCATGGTAATACTTATTTTCTCATTCATCATCATCATCATCATTTTAGTAGCATAACGTCCACTGCTGGACATAGGCCTCTCCCAAGGATTTCCAAAATGACCGATTAAGAGCGGCCTGCATCCAGCGCTTTCCAGTGACCTTGGTCAGATCGTCTGATCACCTTGTGGGTGGGTGTCCTACGCTTCGCTTGCCAGTACGCGGTCGCCGTTCTAGAACCTTTTTCCCCATCGGCCATCGGTTCTTCGCGCTATGTGTCCCAACCACTGCCACTTCAACGAACTAATCCGCTGGGTTATGTCAGTGACTTTTGTTCTTTTACGAATTTCCTAATTTCTGATTTGATCCCGTAGAGAAACACCGAGCATTGCCCTCTCCATAGCGCGCTGAGCGACTTTGAGCCTTCTTATGAGACCTATAGTAAGGGACCACGTTTCAGATCCATAAGTCATCACTGGTAACACACATTAATTAAGCACTTTCGTCTTGAGGCACTGAGGTATTTTGGACGAGAAAACACTGCGTAGCTTTCCGAACGCTGCCCAGCCGAGTCGGATTCGTCGAAAGACCTCTTCCTCGAAGCTGGAACTTTCTGCCTGGATCAACTGACCCAGGTAGATGTACTGGTCTACAACTTCGAGGCTGGAGCTCCCAACACAAACAGGTAGTGGCGCGACATGGGCATTCAACATTATTTTCGTTTTGTCCATGTTCATTTTAAGGCCAACTTGTTGGGAAACTCGATTTAGGTCTCCGAGCATAGTGCTTAAGTCTTCCATCGATTCTGCCATGACAACAATATCGTCGGCAAATCGAAGGTGAGTGATATACTCGCCATTGATGTTGATGCCAAATCCTTCCCAGTCCAGAAGCTTAAAGGCATCTTCCAGTGCAACGGTGAACAGTTTCGGAGATATAACCTTTCCGTGTCTTACACCTCTTTGCAGTGGAATAGCCCTCGTGCACTGCTCCTGTACTCGGACTGACATAGTGGCGTTACTGTATAAGCACTTCAACACTTCGATATACCGATAGTCAATGCGGCATCGCTGGAGAGACTGAAGGACCGCCCATGTTTCGATCGAATCAAAGGCTTTTTCATAGTCCAAGAACCCTAAGCATAACGGCCAGTTATACCCCCCCCCCCCCCCGTCTTCTCTATAACCCACCGCAGCGTGTGAATGTGGTTCGTGGTACGAAAGCCTTTACGAAAACCGGCGTGTTCGGGGGGCTTGAAGGCATCAAACCTGTTTGCGAGGCGATTCGTGATGACCCTCGAAAACAACTTGTATACATGACTTAGGAGCGTGATAGGACTATAGTTCTTCAATAGGGTGTTACTCCCTTTTTAAAGAACAAGACCACCATGCCCCTGTTCCACGCTTCTGGCGTTACGCCCTCGAGCAGAACAGAATTAAAGAGCCTCTGAAGGACCTTCAGTATCGGCGTTCCGCCCGCTTTCAGAAGCTCTGCTGTAATTCCATCCTCGTCCGGCGCCTTGTTGTTATTGAGCTGTTTGAGGGCCATCCTAATCTCGTACAGGCTAATATCCGAGATATCTTCGGTATAGTGTCGGGTCAGCTTGGCTCTTGGGTCTTTAGCCATTTGTCCGCTGGGTTGCGAAACGGAAGTATACAGCTGTCCATAAAACCTCTCGATCTCTGCCAGAACCCATTCCTTTGTCGACACCACGCCACCGTCCTCCGTCTTCAACTTCATTCGGCTTTGCCCAACCGACATAGGTCTTGCGAACACTTTGGAGCCTTTGTTCTGCTCGATCGTCTCCTTAATACAATTAGTATCAAAAGAGCAGATGTCGTGTCGCAAGGACTTTTGTATACGTATTTTCTCATTAAAAAGTATAAATAAAGGTATCTCTCTAGTAATCAAGCTAACATTGTTGCGTAGGTACCTCTATCGTTTACTGCGCAGTAACTTTGTTCCTTTGATTAAAAACAATTCCTAAGTTATTCTTCTTTGGTATCGGAGTGAATCGTTGCTTGCCTCCCATTACTAATGAATGTGTACTTACTGATTATGTACCTATGATTGTATTTATCTTTCTGTAATACCGCATTGTACCGTCGTGCTAATTCGAAGACAATTTTTTTTTTCAAAATTGGATAATTTTAATTTATAAATTTTTCATGAAAATGACACATTTGCGTTTGCGAGCATTCGATAGATACTAACTTATTTCCGTTTAATCCTCTCATGTTGGTAAGTAAGTACCTCTCCCTTCTATGCTGGTCTCGGAGAAAAAAAAATGTACCAGCTGCTTCTCTTCCCGCGCAGATCATAAAATCTGAAAAGAATTGCAATGCGGCTATCAACCCATCACTATTATGTTTTATTTCTTGTACTTTTTGACCCAAAATCATGCTAAAACACAGACATGAAAAGGCTTGAAGATCGTCTACTTAGTAGGTACTTAGTATTTTCAAGGTGGGCGAAAACTGAAAAAGGAGTCTGAAAATATTTTCGCTCGCCAAGCTTGAAACCCAGCTAATGTGGATCCAACCCCCTATTAAACCCCTAGATAAATATATATATTATGTAAATAAATTTCAACAGGGCACAAATCCACACGCAATATGTGACGCAGCGGTACATGGACAGTACCTCAGCGCATGTATTACTCGAAGAGCCCCTAGATAGTTTCCTATTCTTCATAATATAATCCGACAAGTAGTGATAAACCTAGCAGACTTACGTGGTATAGGTAGGTAGGCCCTAGCCTAGGCCATCTTCTGCCTCAGGGTCTTTCCCGTATTTGTCTTGTCCTTACTACTAAACCTATCCACTATATTTTAAAAACTAGGTATATGCTATATTTTTGCATTTTATTTATCTCAAAATGCTCCGTCTGCTCCAATAGCGTGATAGTACATATGTATGAATAACAGGTATAAATGTATTTATTTCAATGAATGAGGAACTACCAAGTAAAAAGTTTCTCTCGGTTTTCCTAATAATCAAAATATTATTCAAATCGAATTCATCTTCGTAAAAGAGGTTCCTCAAGGATCCATATTTGTGCTGATAGTTCTATTTTTTCTTAGAGTTAAACTACGTAGACGCCATCTTTCTTGTTTCTTAAGTACTATTTACTAAAAACGACGACGAACATAATCAGCAATGCAAAATCGATCGAATTTGTAGGTACTCACGTCACAGATTAATAATAGTTACTACGTTTCATGTTTAGTGTAACGATTACAAAATTTAAGACCAGTCCAATAGATGGCGCTACATATTATGATTTTATGTATATTTTTATGATAGGTAATATAAAATTACCTTTGTGGTATAAGTACCTACCTATACTATAAATGTTTATAGCATTTCCAATAAAGATAATAAATATTTTGCTATTTTGCACTGCATATTTTTTTCGGAAGAAATCATACTTATAACTTCTTTTCCCATCTCGTTTCAAAATCAAGTGTCTACATACTTTCACAACTGCAGTTATCATGTCTAATTCTTACGAGGACAATGCCTGGAGTCACATTACGAGACCCAAAGGCCACGTTCAGCGTGATAGTGGGCGTGTATGTAGAAAACAAATCAAACAATTTTTTAAAACTAAAAACCCACCTCAACCCTAAACTACACAACCAACTTTGATAAAACTTCTACCACCTGACACACACCTGACAAGTATTTGCCTTTAAAACAAAAGTAATTTTCCAAATTTGTCTAGGCGACTTCGAATAATCGGTGAATATACATTTAAAAAAAAAACATTCCGATGAATTGATAAATTCTCCCTTTTTTGAAGTCGGGTAAGTACTGTAATTTGTGTTATTTTTATTTTTTATTTTGTTGTACCCAGTGTAACATTGACAATGAAAACGAATCAAGCAAGCTAAAATCCGTCAAGGCATACCTCTATACACTCGTACACTCTAAAAACATAACTCTCTTTTTAGAAAAAACCCTTTTCTGAAACCCTCGATCTTTATTCCGATGCAAAAAGCTGCCATACATAAACACATGCCGTATAGTTAGGAAATTCCTTCAGATTGACGAAAACGGACACAGACTTACCACCGCAGTAAGTGTATATAGCTTTTACTTGGCGACGCCCGTAAATGGTATAAATTATACCAGTTCAAGCTGAGATACTGAAAACGTGTAAAAACAATAATACAAACCCTAATCAAAAATCCCAGCTCGAATTGTAACCGGCTCAAAAGTGCCCATTACACTTGCTGCGTTTCCTCTTTGAATGGCTATGGATATCTTTTGAGTCAGGTACCACTCAGAGCGTTGGTCATACCCTCGATCCTGCAAGCGACGCCCTATCTCATTAACTAAGTCCTTAGCTTCGGGACACCAAGGACCAGCTGTCTCGACAGCGACTGGTACAAATTCATACTGCGAGCACAGAACAGAGAAGGTATTTAAGACATTTCTGAGCAGCAGCCGATCCAGGCACACGTATGCTGCTACTGAGATAAAACGCCGCGTTGGTACTGACGCATGTTGCATCTCACATCAAACTGCGTCCTCTCTGCCATGGAATTGAAGTGATCCCATCAGGTCGCTTACCATCCATTCGTGAGAGTCCTGGTGGTTCCAGCTGGCATTGAATATTTGCTGATATCAGTGCTCTGCGTATGTTGTCGTTGATGGCGTTATGGCGAGATAAACGACCTGCACAACGACTACTACCTAAGCCATGGAACCCATCAGTCTCCACCATTTTCCCACATATACAACGTTGTGGCTCGCACACTGCACAACCCAACCTTAGTGCCACAGCCACTCCTAAGAAATCATTGTCCAAGAGTGTCCCCATGTGAGGAGATGGCACAGCATGTAGACAAGCTCCTGACTCTGGCAGCCCTGACGCCTTAATTCTTACCAAATTGGTTCCATCTGCCTGACTCTCCAATGCCTTCAATTCAACTCGCGCTCGCCGTTGTACCTCCATCTTGTCAGGGACATTCGCACCCGGACATTCCGCAGACCATGCCGCCAAGGCCTCACCCACATAGGGCAGTATCAGTTCGTCTCCATTAATTGACAGAATTTTAGAGACTTAATTGACAACCCCATGTGAAGACGCCAAGAAGGCCGGCAACGAAACCCCCGACATGCAATGAACACCTAGGCCTCCAAGACGTACGGGTAAAGAAGCCTGAACTCATTGCAAGTCATTGAGTTTGAGCTAATTTAGTTCTAACTAGCTTGGTCTTCTTTAACATTTCTAGATGGTGATCAATGGTCATAGGTAGAGTCATTTAAAATTAAGAATAAAAGAAAAAGTAGGTTTCAATAAAATACATTTGTATTTAATTCAGTTGTAAGTAATTTTAGGATAATAATTGCATAAATTGAATGTTTTCATTCACTTAAAGGCTAGAAATAAAATTAATGAGACATAAGACAGTGAAATGTTTCTAACTTAACGTGTAATGAACCTTAATACTGAATAACACAACAACTGACGTAATCTAAAAATAAAAAACTATTGGAATACTAGAAAAAAAGCACTGCGTTACATGGCAGCAAAAAAAAATTAGCTTAAAACCTTAGTTACAAATAGGGCTCTTGACACTTTGCTCGATGGAAATAAATACCTATAGAATGTAAAAAAAATCACTATATAATGAAAAAGCGCAATACAAGTGTTTTTCTTTGTATTCACTGGTGACAAAATAAACCTATTCTATTTGCGTTGTTTTTTATACTCCCTGTGAATAAAATCACATTCGCTTACTTCGAACTAAAGCTGTCTCTAGGAAATAAGTAAGGCATTTAGGTATTTATTGCATTTATTTACTTAAAAAAGTAAAGTGGCTAAAAGTGGTGGTGGTGGCCTTTGATTCTTGCGGCCCTGAGATCTGTTTGATTAGTACTGCAAGACCAAAAATTTTGTGCCTACCCCATTAGGGATAAAGACGTGATAGTATGTGTATATGTAAATTTGTTTTTTTACCCATGATGTCAGAATTTTTGGGCAGAAGCCTCTCAAGTTTTCTACAAACCTATATCCATGGCAATAAGATTGCCATAGACTTTGTTAAAATACCTTCACCATACAAACGTAAGATGTCTTGCAATCTAAAAATTTTTAGAGGCTTGGTATCTATTTTCTTGAAACTCGCCATGGTTTTTGCTACATCACGCGATGTAACAAAGACCAAGAAAATTTTAGTATTCATCATAACGGCAATTAAAGTGTTAAGAAAACATCGTTTTTGATTACCAACAGGAACCAAAGATGAAACTGTATGGGTACATACTTTTCTTTAAACAGGTAGCCTTACATATTTTCCAAGACTTAATTTCCTATCTACCATTTACTTAGAAACCAGTTTTTTCTTCCCCATTTCGCAAGCTATGGTATAACCACTATGACATGCATATTATCTATGGGAAAGAAAAAGCTGGAAAGCGCGGTCTCCGAAGCAGCAAAGCCAAGGCTTGAAATACCGGTATTTATGGGAACTGGTACCATTGACCTTAGTGTACTATTTTTCCATCAGTATCGGTACTATAACGGCACTAGAGAGAACAAGCAGATACCAGCAGGTACACTTGTACCTAAACTAGTACTTTTACCTGGAGAAGTACCGTTACCCATCTAGTTCAGGTATCCTGGTAAATAATGAAAAAAATTTTTTACTAAATACCGGTACAGAACCTGTACTTTGGTACCGGTTCCAAGCCTTGAGCATAGCTGAGGATGCAACCAAGAACGCGCTCAAGAAGTTAAACCTATGAGAATCAAACCCAGCTAGCAGGCAAGCCCGCCACCTTCGTTGCGTTCCAACTCCCTACGAACGTACTCCGCCTGCTTCTCACTCAGGCCCAAACGGGCTACCTCCCCTTCGAACTGGCCCTTGCCGCCGACGCCCACGAGGTAGCCGTTCAGCCTCGCAGCCAGGTGGGATGTCTGCAGTTTCGAAGAGTCCAGGCCGAGGCTTCGGCAGAGGTCCTTGTGGCCTTGCAACCGGTATTTCTGGTGGTAGCTGTGGAGTAACGATTTTAAAATTATCCTTGTGTCTTGAAGATCATACATAGTGCTGGCTTGAGAGCCACGTAATAAAAACAGTATTTTGAAGAAAACTGTAGAGCCCTTCAGCGCTTTTTTGTGTTCATTTCTCTGGCTCTCATAATCCAAATCATTTATTTTTCAATCACTAGTAAAATGGGTGTATAGTTAATGTATCGCTGTGTTCCGCCATTAGGCATACAAAAGCACAAATTGCAGTGTCAGGTAATACATGTAGTTCTTAGCATTTTTCGGGTAATTTTTTTGTTTTTCAATTAATATTTGATAAATACTTAGATAGTGATTTTCTTTTAATTTAAATAAATATTTATAAGTTTGTTAAGTCTCAGTTTTTTAAGTCACTGAGATATCGAATACTTTATTATAAGTATAGGTACTTATAATAAAGTATTCTTTTACACTTATCTTTTCTTTAAATTTTACTTCTTTCTCTACTATTTTAGGGACAGATTTTAAGTGATAAGATCGTTGACTAAATACTCAGTGTAAAAATGAGTCCAATTATTTATAGCCGATTAAAATACAATTTAGCTCATTTCCTGTTAAAAGAGGCAGTAATCTTTTAATTATTTGTTTGACCTCCTCACGGTGATAATATCAAACAAAGATTTGGTGTCCAAGGCCCATAGGCACATTAAATAATAATAGTTCAGGAAAAAAGATTAAGATATGAAGGCATATTTAGACAAGATCACAATCGTTTCTTGACGAGAAAGTGTGGTAGTTCTACGAGACGTGTCTTTGTGTATTGTCGTTTGATTTTTCTATCAAACACTTCGGTAAGTTATGGGTAATACAATAAATAAATAATAACAATTAATTTAATACGATCCAAAATACCTATCTAACCACGGGGCTCAAATGCTAAAAGCATTTAAGCCCCGTGCTAATGAAGAACCTAGCCAATGTTACTCTAAACAAATATTGAGCCAGCAACCTGTCACCTTTTCTAATTCGCATATTCCATATTATATACCTAGGCTCAAAAACGTGTCCTTTACTTCTTGCGACCCTTTGCAGTAAAATTACAGCTAAATTGTTTATACGGATCCAGTAATTTCTTCTCCACTTCGCATGGTCTTTGGCATCATTAAGTGACCATCGCTTTTTCAAATTCTCATTTTCCATATATATCTAGAGCCACCAACGTGTCCTTTATGTCTTGCGACTTCTTTGCTGTAAAGTTATAGCCAAATCGTTTAAACGGAGTCAGTAAATTCTTCTCCACTTAACATGTCTTTGGCATCATTTTGTGTCCATCTCTATTTCTAATTCTCATATTCCATATTATATACCTAGGCTCAAAAACGCGTCCTTTACTTCTTGCGACACTTTGCTGTAAAATTACAACTAAGTTGTTTGAACGGATCCGGTAATTTCTTCTCCACTTAACATGGTCTTTGGTATAATTTTGTGACCTTTTGAGCGCCATTGATCACTTTAGCTGCAAAACGGTCACGTGACTGAGATGCCATTGACAACTAAAGTGGTCGAAATAGTACTATTTTTACTAGGCCTGGCGTCGAGGTTAAAGTCACAAGGGCTGGCGTGCGAGGGTTAACATGCGTATTCTATTTGGATAATAAAAAGCCAGAAAGTGCACCCTGTGCTTGGGATACTCGAGCGGGACCTGGAATGGAAACTAACTGTCATACTGAACCCCAACTTATAAAATATCGATGTACGGAACTTCGAAAGTTTCTTCATAGCATATTTCGAATTTCCATACAGAACCTTTCCAAGTGCCGTACATCGATATTTTAAAAGTCTGAGTTCAGTATGACAGTCAGGTTGGGCCTTTCAAGGAATTTGATGGAACTCACTCTTCAGCGGGGTAGAAGGTTCCCGCCGGCGCGATCTCTGTCCGGAGTTGGCCATTGCATCTTATCTGCATGTCTTTGTATGAAGACTCCGCCGCCTGTCTCTGCTCCTCGTCATGGTACAAGATCATGGACTGGTACTGCATATGAAAATTTAAAAAAATAGTTAATTAATATGGAAACCATAAAATCGCATGCAGCTAGCTCCTGTTAAAATATATCTTTACATTTTATTTATACTAATAAATAAAATGTAAAGAACATTTTAGTAAATCCAAAAATCCCAAATCCTAACGTCGTAAAACATACACTATCACGTCTTTATCCCTAATGGTGAACGCACATTTATCCGAGCCGAAAGATTTTTTTCCATTTCCTTTACACCTGTCGCACTGTAATTTTATGTGAATTGTGATGAATCTTGATTTAAAATAAATCGAAGTAATAATTCGATCGCATAACTCTCGTTGCTCTTACGCACACACTGTCTTTGCCGAAATGCAGGCGATTCGATCGCATCACCCGCGCCGACTTTGTTGACGTCTTGCGAATTCGTCTAGGACTTCTGTGTTTCTTCCAGATTCGGACGATTCGACGCGGTCATGTTTGCGAGGTTTCAAAGGATTTCATATAAAGAATTCTAAATATCGTTTCGTTCGGCTCGTTCGACGCGTTCGGCTCGGATAAGTGTGCGTTCACTTTGATATGGCAACAGTTCCGTGCTTAGGAATGCACTTATATAAGCCGTTGGTCCCGGCTATCATCATTGTATGGCAGTCGTCAAGCTATGTCAGATGCCTTTTAGGCAGCATGAAAAATCTGACAAGGGCGTTAGCCACACACACACACACGAAAACAAACAATAGGGCAGACAGTGTATTTTGGATGTTGCGGCTCCAAGCAGTCAGATCCCAGGACCGCAAGATCCATAGGCCACGCGTGAGAACGTTCAGAAAGTGTAAAAAGGATTAAAAAAGGTATGGAAAATTATGTTAAGAATAAATCTAATATTTTATAGAATTTCTTTCTGTACGTAGTTTTAAAGTTTGTTTCGTCTCAGATACATTTCGTGGCAGTCAAAACTAGGTAGATACCTAATCTTGGACAAAACAATTGTCTTCTGCAACAATAAGCTACGAGTAGCACACAAAACTGAAACGTTACAGACGTCAAACTGTTTCGTACATCTCATTTGTCATCGTTACTTTTTGTAAATAACTACAAGAACAATAAAAGTAAAACCATTTAACAATGTTACAAATGACGGTAAGTACCTAGTCACGTTTTAGTACAGTTGCTTCCGTTTCTTGACATACCAAGAATTGAAAATCTTTTTATTGTTAAATTGTTTCAAATTAGATTTTACCATGTAAATATAAATTACCATTAAACTGGCTCGTTCACAATGATAGATGACGATATCTGTTAGTTATACCTATATTCAAAAGGCGAATAGTATTGTGATTATTCAAGACAAACAAGATTTTTGAAAAAAATAAGTGTCCGCGTATTATGTTATAATAATAGGATATAAAACTGATTTTTGTAAAACATAGATCAATGCTATAAGTATATCTGTTGTTGAAAATGTTTAATCAAATCCAGAATTTTCAAATAAAATCTACATAGCTCATGGCACAGAGCACATTATAGTTCGTAAAAATAGATAATGTTTTACCTATTTTGATTTTTTTTTTCATTTAGATTTTGGCTGTAAATACGATTTTATTTCTGGCTAACATTCTAAAATGTCATCATAAAAATAGTCTTGAAGCTTGCAGTCGTTACAAAACATTGGTAATAATGTCATTAAACCTTGGCAATGTTTACGTACAGTCATTTATTAAAAAAAGTTTAGTAATGACTACACGTGTAGGCTGCATGCTATAATAAGCAAAAATGCTGATGCAATATTCACAAGAGTAAGACATATAACAAATACAAAATCATTAATTTAAAAGAAACTACCCAATGTTATCCTTACTATAATATTTATAATATTTTCCTGGAACTGTTATTGTGCGTGTGTACACGTAATGTAACATGACGCATCTTTTTAAAACGAAATAATAAGTTTCATATTTTATATAGATGTTGCGAGCAACAAAATGTAAAAAAACACGAAAATGAATTTAAATAGGTAATTAGAAGATAACTATATTTGCATTATAGATATAAAAACATTCTCACATGAGTAAATGTTTCATAATACAAAAACAAATGTCTGTATGTAGTTCGTGTATTTATGTTTTTTCTACTTTTTGTTACTCAGTTATAATTATTGCTAAAGCCGCTTTCAACTGTACTTTTTCAAAGTCAATGTCACATTAGGAAAGGAAAATGGGAATTTTTGATCCTACCTACCTAACCTACTCGTACCTAACTAAAGTCGTACAATTTCATCTATTTTATTGGAATTGGTAAGTATACATAGATATTGACAAACGTAAGCAACTACCCATGCGGAATAGTCACAATGTAGTAATAAACGTTCTTCAGATCGATTTCAATGATCACGTTTTTTCGGGGAATCGTCAATGTGATGAATATTATTATGAATATCCTATCCTGTTACATATAATTGGAAATTTTTCCTGTTACATACAGTTGTAATATTGAATTGCTCATACGTGAGAATAAATTCAATAGATACCTACCTAGTTTGTTTTTTATCATTTAGCTCTTAGATCAGAAATTGTGCCAAAATGATTATCGGAGAGTATTAAAACTCTCATTTATATTTAAAAAAAATGATGTAATATGACTGAAATGACTGGCGTGGGATTCAGAGAGGATCCATCGCTTGACTCGTAATTCTTTGTTTTGCTCTGGATTCAAAGTAAAACGCCTTTGCGTTAATTATACGAGTATTACCTTACTACCTGTACTCATAGCACCATCTTCTTTTTTTAATCTTTATTTTTTTTTGTCTTAAGAATTAAAGAATAAATAATCCCACCAAAAACATACCTGTTAAAAAAGGGGCCAAGTTCCTATCGGCTAATTGTTCGCCTAAAAAAGGGTTGAAATCCAATCCAATGCCAAGTTTAGATGCATTTTAAAAAATATCTAAAATTATAATACTTCTAAATTTGAACTTGGTAGGTTTTCGTGCTGTATGTAACACTTGATTAATTGTATACTTAAATTTATTATTTATATAATTAAATTAACCTGCCAAGTTCAAATTTAGAAGTATTATAATTTAAGATATTTTTAAAATGCATCTAAACTTGGCATTGGATTGGATTTCAACCCTTTTTTAGGCGAACAATAAGCCGATACGAACTTGGCCCCCTTTTTAACAGGTATGTTTTTGGTGGGATTTCAATACTTTTATTCAAGAAATCGTACCTATTTTATCTTTTTATAAGATATCAAAACGTCGTAAGTGTAGAAAGAAATGCCCATCGATTTCTTATCAACTTTTCACATATACTGCAGACGAAAAACACAATATCGCGTTTTAATTATACCGCTAGCGCCATCTATCGAAAGTAATTTATAACAATAGAAGCCTGATTTTTTAGGTAAGCAGTATTTAATAAGAACTTGGCCTGCGCACTACCGTGCGCTTAGATAAGCTATACATTGTGCATTATGTATACATGACAATATTTTATACCCCCCTCCCTCTTCTCTTCCCCTCCTCATCGATTTCTCATTGTATCACTGGTTCATAATAAATATTTTTATTAAAAATGTGATATTCGATTGAGCCAACTCACGCTGGACCGATTTCTCAATTTTTTCTTAAGACGAAGTGGTAGCTAAAGTGGCGCCCTCATTTGAAATAAATTGTTTAAAACTAAATATGGCGATAATTAAAAATTTGGTTTGTATGAATGTCTAGAAAGACCTTCAAACTATTTTATGAATAACCCTTGGAATTATTACTAATAGTCCGTCTAGTTTTAAAACTGTTTTTCGCCAAAAGTGGCCACTTTTGGCGAAAAACAGTTTTATTCATAAAATAGTTTAAAGGTCTTTCTAGACATTCATACAAACCAAATTTTTAATTATCGCCATTTTTAGTTTTAAACAATTTATTTCAAATGGGGGCGCCACTTTAGCTACCACTTCGTCTTAATCTACATATAAAACACGACCTGCGTGCCAAATTTCATAACGCTAGGACAATTGGAAGTGGCCTAGAGGTTTTGATTACCGGTCAGTGAGTCAGTCAGTCAGTGCCAAAATTAGCTATTTTCACAGGGTCATATTTCAGGATCTACTGAAGCGATATCTATGAAATTTGACATACTGCTTCAGTACTAGTATATGATTACGTAGTTTCATTTCATCTCAGTACTTGCAATAGGCACTGAGTTACAGGGGGGTCAAAAGTGGGTCGAAACGGTTCGTGTAAATAGTGCACGGCATGCGCGCGGCCTGTTGCTGGAACTTGGCCTGCGCACTACCGTGCGCTTAGATAATGTGTTCACACACAGCCACGTACCTAACGTAGGAAATAACTGCAATAATTACCTGTCTCTTGAGCTTAGTGGTAAGTCCGTACTCGTGGTTCCCCCAGAACATATCGAGAAGCTCCTCGTAGGTCACTGTCTTGGGGTCGAAGTCCAGCTCAATCACCTCTGTGTGGTCACCACTAGAATTAAAAAGAAAGAGTATTTTTATAAAAGATAGGACATTTTTTCTTTATACTATTTATGTTGTTCGCGTATTACGTAGGCTACCCTTTTATCTTATGTAATTTATAGTTGTATACATATATATGGTGAATTTAAATGTGTTTTTTTTATATGTGAATGTGTTCGGGGTTTTATTCGAATTTGTTTACGAACACGTTGATGTCTTTTTTGGATTTTGTATCTGAAAAGACATCAACGAGTCAAAAATGTCATAAGATAATAAGATTATTAATTCATATATTGTTCCACTACTAGGCAAATGTCTCTACAATTTCCTCCATCTATCTCTACTATCTAAGGCTAGCAGATAAATTTATTGAAGTTATTCTGTAAGTATATAAATTTTAACTTATCCTACCTACTTTTATAAGGGATCTAGCAAACGTCGCTGTCTTGTTTGTAACAAACAAAAAATCCCATGCTGCCTCAAGTGTCTACAAATAATACCGAATCAAAACTGAAAGCCATACGCGATAAAAAAAAATGTCTTAAACAGGTCCTACCATAGGCCCTCAAACAGAACCAATCCAACCATATATCCCAACAATATAATCGATACATGCGATCTGCTCCAGAGTCACTGAATGTACTTTGGAACTTATTCCTGTGTCTCCAACCCTCGTGATCAATCGCCAATTGATTGAAGATACAAAGTACAAGGTGATAAGATAATTGATTTATAAAGATGAAGTAGGGATTGACTTATAAAAATATAGTTACTATGCGTTACTATGACCACCAATTATGTACTAGACGTAGTTGTCTTTAATATGCAAGTTATTTCAAGTTAGACACAAAAAAAATATATTTTGTTCTCCAGCCATTGAATTACTGGTATTCTAGTTTCCAAGATCTTTCTCATACTTACTTCAACCTGTTATGATTAAGTTAACTTTAACGAAAATAGCTTGGTTTTACAATTTGAGTTAGCATATTACTAATCTGTTTCCTTATTCATCAATTTCACTATAATTCACCAGTTTACTCATTAGACAATTTCTTAATTTGCCAATTTATTTGCCAGTTTCACTAAGTTATCGGTGTTTTTTAAACCGATACCCATTTTATACATAACGCTGCCTTCACCTACTCACTTCAGCTAATCCACGGTACCATGGAAATAGATGCCGTCCTAAAGTCAGTCCTAGTTATTTCATATCAGTCTCATTAGATATTTATCATGCAATAAATGTAGCCCGCCTTGGCCTTGCATTACCGCCCGGCCTCGCATAGATGCTCCTACGAATTATTAATTAAATGCATTTATTCGCCTATCAACAGCTATATTGTAATTAACTATACATGAACTTGACCAAGTAAAGTGACTATATTTGTAAATTATGTTGATAGATAAGCTACAAAGTAGTACGAATAAATAAGTACATGAATATCTTATAAATTAAAAATCACTAACAGCTCTTTTCGTAATTTCATTTTACAATCTATTTGAGAATGACATCAAAAAGATTTTATTTTCATACGGTCATCGTGATTCCTGATTTTAAAATTAGTTTAGGACTAGTGTTGTTACTCGTATATAATTATTGTGACCAAAAAATCACATTTAAAATTCAAAAGATTTTCTTTTTTTTCTAATGTTTACTACTTTTTTGAAAGGACTCTTTTTAAAAAAGACTCTTGCTCTTTATTTCAATATATTACTTTTATTATAACTATCCAATATGCAGATAAGGGCTTTAGACAAATATGGTTTAGTCTCATTAGTACATTTAATAAATCCATGACGAGACCAGAGAGATCGATACGTCTATTCCGCTCATGTTTGGCTTCATGTGTTATCTAGTATACAAACAAGACAACAAACTCTGAATAAAAATAGTAAGGATGTCTAAATTAAACATAAGTAACTTATTCGTAATACGCATCCCATACATGTAACACGCATCTGTATCGTGAAATCGAGAAACCATAAAAATATGTACAGGTACCTAATAAAGATGTATCATTGACCGTGATACTAGGTATATATAAATTCGTTTATATATTCAACATGTAGCGATTATTTTGATCAGAAATATTGTGAGCTTTACAGCAGATACCAATACCTTGATACATTGCAAAAAAAAGTTGACTACGGTGCGGTCACGCGTCTTTCGGTGATATTATTTTGTGACTTTTTATCATTTCACTAGGTTTGTGATCCACAATTTGGTTTATATTTAACAAGACAAGATGGGACACTTCACAGGACTTGTTTTTTTATGAGGTTCGTAGATCCCGCATCCTCTACCCTTAGTAAAGAAGAAATTATATTTGTGATTTTTTCCTTGTAATACGTATACATAACAGAAAGTTTGCTGTGAATCAATGACGCGTTAATTCACGCGACTCCGTTGCATATCTGCGAAAAATCACGCGATCTCACGTTGTCACGTGTTTGCACATTTTGGCAACCACCACTCTTTTCACGCCTACCGAAACAATGTTTGAAATATATTTGGAATGATATATATTTAGTCGTTATAAAATGGTCGGTACAGTCGAAAAGACGTCCTTGGACAAAATGCTGCAGTGGAGTTAACCGCTTCTTCTGCTTTAGCGCCTAGGAAGTGGCACTAAACTTAGCGTAAAATCCAAACAAAAGAAAATTATAAAACTACTCGTATTAAGAAATTAAGTATTGTAAATACTTAATTTCTTAATACTATTATGACAAAAATATCGTTATATTTGAATTGAATTGAGACTTATTTAAAAATATTTATGCATGACTACATGTGAAACAATATAAATACTTTCATAGAATTTTCGAGATGCTTATCCGCGCAAATGGAAGACAAGGAGAGAGACTTGTCTAAATAGCAATCCATTTCTTATTTCTGTTTTCATAATATAAATAAGGAGGAAAATCGAAGAGTCCTTTGCCCAGCAGTGGGACAGTACAGGTTAATCAAAACAAAACTATAAAGATGTTAATCATACGATTAAGGTTTTGGAAACCTTGGCCTAAACGTGATATCCGTTAGTAAACCTGTTTGTAAAATGCCTACAGAAAATCTCCTGAAGAAACAAACATTCTATAGTGTTATAAAAATAGAACTATAATTTATTTTGATTTGTTTACTAGATACCAGATAAATAAGTACGTTCATAAATACTTAATATTTTCATTTGCAAAAGATGACCTTTGAAATATTTTATTCGTTTTATCAAGTGACGTGCTTAGTTAGGAAACGCCCCTAATCTAGGTTCATGCATCATCACGTAAATACTTGCAGTGTTGATAAAAAGACTAATCGATTTTATTTTAGGTTCCTATTATGACCAGTATAAGTCTATCTCTTTCAAGGACATAAAAGGAAATAAAGAACAAAACACGGGGTAGCTGAAAAACATTTCACTAATGGCCATGACGCGCAGAGATCGTGCTTTCCGAACGTACAAACGTGACAGATCTGACGTAAATTGGGCGACATATAGAAAAGCACGTAATTTGTGTAATAGAATGGTAAGAGCAGCTAAACAAAAATACGTTCATTACCAGCTCACAGATTCTTCTTCGGCCAACACATGGAAGTTCCTTCGTTCCTTGAATATTATAGTATAAAAATACACAAGAAACGACTTCTACATTTTCATTGGACAATTTTAATAGTCACTTTTCCACTTCTTCTTCCCTTGATTCGTCGGTCAAACTTCGTACCATATCAAGGATTTCTTCCATGGCCAATCTTAATATTGAACCTTTCTCTTTCTCTCCATCAGCTGAGGATGATTTACGCAGAGTTATAATTTCTCTTAAATGTAATGCCGTTGGGTGTGAATATGTAAGCCGCCAAATGATTATTAATTTGCTTGATATTATTCTCCCGGTTATTACACATATTGTCAATTTCTCTTTGACCTCTGGCACATTTCCATCTCTTTGGGCGAAAGCTTACGTCATCCCTTTGCCGAAAGTGTCTAATCCGCAGACTTTAAAATTTTCGACCCATCTCTATCTTACCGTATCTTTCTAAAATATTAGAAGCTGCGGCCCATTTTCAGGTCTCTTCTTTTGTGCACTCCATTTTCTTACACCGTTGCAATCTGGGTTTGACCTTGGGCATAGTACCACCACTGCCCTTCTCAGTGTACAGAAAATATACGCCTTGGCATGGAGAATTCATTGATCACCATTCTTGGTCTTATTGATTTTTCTAAAGCTTTTAACATGGTTGATCATGATATTCTTCTGGCAATTCTTCAAAACATGAAGTTTTCACCCTCAGCATTGGAATGATTTTCCGCAGCAAGGCGGCATTCTGTCTCCACTATTATTTGCATTGTTTATAAATCTTTTATCACTTTCAATTAGCTTTTCTTATCATTTCTACGCGGATGATTTACAAAGGACATCCTCCGTTTTTCATAAATTTTTGGTCCAAAATTGAAAGTGCCGGCCAGAAAAAAAATGTGGATTATTCTGATAGAAGTTGTTTGTCTAATCATTTCTTACTATGGCACCAAAGCTGTATCAGCATTGTACTTGATTTTATTTGAGTTTGAAAATTCTATTTTTTCATACATTTTCGAAAAAATAATTAATTAAAAACAAAGTAGCTTGACAGAACCGGACAGTTCCGGACGCGCCGACTTGGTGAGTGGGGGGGCGCTGTAACGTCCCCGAGGAGGGGCCGCTTTGGCGGCCAGCCGCGCCGGGGTTCGCAGTTGTATTTCCGTTCCCGTGTCCCCGGCAAAAGCGGTTGAAATGGAACTTCGGAGGTTTTTTAGTGGGTAGGCACGTCGCTCTGGCGTGGAGTCCCACATAACCAGACAGCCTCCCCCGCAGGCTGACGGGTATCCGTAACAGGGATCGTTCCTCCGAAAAAAAAAAAAAGAACGTTGCAAGACTACTTTTTATTAGGTTATATTGGTTCTGTGGTTTGCCCTTTGGGTTGCGAGGTTCAGACGGCAGTCGCTCTGAGTAAAAACCAGTAACCTTGTCAAATCACCTAGATTAGATAGCGGACATCGACTTTGAAGCTTTGTCGCTGAGGTTGCAACCGAAAATACGCTCGGATGAGGAAGTTAATATTCATGTTAAGTATATTGTATAAAGAAACATCCAAAATGTCATGTTTTGTCAAGCTACTTCATTTGTTTTAATTATTTTGTTTTTAGAAAATGTATGAAAAAATAGAATTTTCGAACTCAAATAAAATCAAGTACAATGCTGATACAGCTTTGGTGCCATAGTAAGAAATGATAAGACAAACAACTTCTATCAGAATAACCCACTTTTTTTTTCTGGCCGGCACTTTCTATTTTGGACCAAAATGGATGATGTCCTTTATATTCAGACCACTGCTGAAAACGTTGACTTTGGAGTGGATCAGTTGAACAAGGTTTTATCAGAAATTTCTTCCTGGTCGGACAGTTTTGGCATCGAGGTCAATCCACTTAAGTGCCAGGCTATTTTAATGGGTAGTTCAAGGCAACTATCTAAATTTGATATGAGATCTGTTTCCCTATTGTTTTTAATAACACAACCATTCCCATCAGTGAATCGGTAAAGACTCTGGGCCTTTATCTTGATTCAACATAGAGTTGGAGGACCCAAGTGACAGAGGTCTGTAGGAAAGTTAACTATTCCTTACAATGTTTGAATTGATTAAGAAATTTCCTTCCTGTTAAAACCAAGATAACTCTTATTCGGTCGCTTAGTTTACCTATCATCGATTATGCTGATGTGTGTTATCCTGTGTTATCTTAATCAAGATCTTCTCGATAAGCTTGATCAACACATTAATAACTGTATCCGCTTCATTTTTTGTCTTCGTAAATACGATCATATTTGTTTTTTGATCTAAGCTCGAAGTTGGGTTGGAGTGGCTCCCTGTTCGTCAGCGTAGACAGCAGAGAATGCTCTGTACACTATTTTCTATTCTAAAGAATCCTTTTGCTCCCGAATACTTGAAGAGTAAATTTCATATCAGTTTGTGTCCCACAGTCGAGAGCTTCGCTCTAGTCATCACACTTCGATTAGAAATTCCTTTGTTTCGCTCCAATTTTATATCTTCGTCTTTCACTCTTCAAGTTATACGATTCTGGAATGTCCTGCCTAAGGATCTTAAAACTATTTCGAACAGATATCTGTTTAAGAAAAAAGTCCACACGCGTTTACTCTCTCATTGAATGCAGCAGAAATTTTTATACTGGTTTTCTACAGTAAATAGACATATTTATTTAATGTATACATTGTATGTATGGTTATGTATATATATTATTTATTTATGTATATTGTATAATATATGTTTATGATATATTTATGACTGGTAGAGAATGCTGTTAGCATTAAGTCCGCCTTTTGTACCATTTATTATTGGTAAATAAAGTATTGAATAAAATAAAATAAATAAAAAAAAATTGTGAGAAAAATCGAAAATACGCAGCGACAGCAATACCAAAATAACATTGTGCCTATGCAAGATAAACAAAAAAAGAATGTGTCTAGTCTACTGTCTATAAACTGGTTATGGTATGCTAACCTTCAAAATGTCTTGCAGGTATATTAGGTATACAGCTATTATGAAAAAACCGCATAAATTAAGTATCCATTAATCAATTAGGTACCCAGTACACTTTACGATGCACAATATGTCTAATTTTTAAAATCCTAGTATCTAATAAAAGTCAGCCAGTGGTCATCGATCGGTGTTTCCTTGAACGACTGGTTTCAAGGGCGCTTGGTATTGATTTATTCGCGCATTACGATTTGCGACTGCTTGCCCTAGTCTACAACCCTCTCTTAGCCTATTATATATTTACAGGGTGTCTGAAAATATGTCGTATTCCCTTGAAGGGGTTTAGATCGGGTCTTAAGCGACCGATTATGTCATGTCATGTTATATCAAAAAATGTATTTTGGAACTAAAATAAAAAAAACTCCATTTGGATTACTTATTGTGTGATTGATATCCAAATAGAGCTTTAGGACATGCCATGACAAAATCGTTTGCTTACGATGATCTAAAACCCCTTCAAGGGAATACGACACATTTCCAGTCATCCTATACCATACTACCAATAATTACCTAGGTACTAATAAGGATATTTCTCGTACATAAAGTTTGTAGACACTTTTCAATAATAAACAACAAACATCTATCAGTCAGACTGATGTGTAAATTGTTTTAAATAATGCGTAATCATAGTACATATTCGTAGTATTATTATCTTATCATACGCAGTAACATGAGTAAATGATTTTCCAGAGAAGTGATATAAATATAGTCTCTTCATCCCGCGTAAGATAAAAAAGTGGAATGAAGGATGACATGAAGCCCATTTGTTAAATTTATACAGGATGTCATAGAATGGTGAAATAGTCCTTCTAATAATGCACAATTCGTAATATTGAATAAAGATGTGTTATTCATTTTTTTTCATTAACAAATATGTTTTTTATCTTTTTTTTTTCATTAACAAATATGTTAGCTTATTGCTTGATTTATTTGGTGACAAATACGTAAAATCAACAGCTAATCTTTACGAGCCAACAAAAAACATAATTTTGCAAAAAATTTAAGTTTTTTTAACATCTTGTACGCTTTGTACGTCACACTTGGTGACAGACGACTGTCCTGTTGAACTTCAAAATCATCAAAAATTTTCAAAACATCGAAAAAACAAAATTATTGTGTCTGAAATAATAATATAAGGTATTCAAAGCAGTTTACGAAAAAATGTTTACTCACAGGCTCCTGTAATGTGGGTTCTTGGTGGTACCTCCAGAATATCCCACCCTGGTCCTGACGACCCCAGGAGTGGCTCCAAACAGCGAGTCGTTGGACCAGAAGCAGCCCATCCCAAAGGTGGCCTTCTTTGTTGGGATGTCCACATCGTGGAGGAGGGCGGCCTGCATAGAAAAGAAAAAAAAAAGTTTATTGCACACGATCTTATAAAAGTAGGCACCGTTTTTATGGAATTTTTTACGTTTTTATGGAATTAACTAGTGTTGTTGATCCTTTTGATAATGATAGAAATAGGTACATCGAAGCATGATGATGAAAAATAATAATAATACGAGATTTTAAAGGAAGGTAGTAAGTATGCTTATTTTTAAGCAGCAAATATTCGATTTTCCTTTGCCATTTCTTGGAAAACACACCTCGTTTAATGTTTTTTTCCTAGCCTGTTGTCGTGTCCCACTGCTGGGCAAGGGCCTTCACCTGTTCTTTCCACACGTTCCTATTTTGAGCAGTCTGCTACTATCTACTCATGTAAGAGTCTATGTCATCCCACCTTCTCTATACTGGTCAACCACTGCGTCTGCAACCTTCTGGCACCCATAAGGTGACTTTTCGGGCCCACCTGTCCGGCTGCATACAGTACAATTAATGTTACTCGTAACATAATTAGCTCAGTATCACTCTGTTATGCAAATGCTAGAGGTTTTTTAAAGACAATAAGGCACATATTATGAACATTGGACGGCTGCGCTACAATCAATTGAAATTGGAAACTGACTACTCTGCAAGAGTAAACCGGATATATTTAATACGTTGGTTATTCATAATAACTAAAGTTAGTTTTAATAATAATCACATATTATTTAATATGCATTAGCATTTTTTACGTCGTCGCCCGTCTAGACGACTCTACAAGACTATGTGATTTGTATATCTTTACTAGACAATGACTTAACTACAAGAATCTTTATTTTATTCAAGTATTTAGTATTATTCGAAGCATATTACGTAGTACCTAGGTATATTAATAATGTGACATAGAAAAGATAAAAGGATAAGCAAAATGATTATCCAACCAACCTCTGCTAGCGTCTGTCTATGATAAGTTGATAAGGTTAACATTATTTTTTTAAGAGAAGTAGATAAAAAAAGGAATTTACCTCCCAGCTAAGCTAGCTAGCCGTTTCGCCTATTGAAAGTACTTACATTCTCGCACCACAATATTTGGTATTTCAATAGGGGTGACGACAGGGTTAGAAAAGTATGATTGTAATTAGTCCGTTTTTTAGATTATCCAAAAATAATTAACCCAAATTTTCAGTTTGCCGAAAAGCAAAAATTTACAAAAATACAGAGAATAAAATTTTCCGGAGTGGGGGCTTGCAACGTCACCTCTATGTAAAAATCGTACGTAGCCATGACGTCATCCAAAATTTCAATGCGCTGTATTTTTGACATTTTCTGTTTCTCAGAGAAAAGAAAAAATACGTGTACAATATTTTTTAATAATCTAACCGTTGGGCTAAAACTAATTTTCCATTCGTCTTGACTATTCTTTTTTTTTTGTGATAATGACTTAAGTTTTCTAAAAGATCTATTGTTCCTTTATCTACAAACAAAGGTCATGTTCAAGTTTGTCAAAGATATGAAAATTGTGTCGCAGTATCGTTATCAGGGACCTCTTATAATCCACATTATCCCCTCTGGTGGTGAACGGGCCATGAAGAGCCACTAATTGCTGATAAGGGTGTTCGGGTTATCGCTTACTCATTATTGTACAATAGTATCTATTCTAGTCGTTATTGCGTGTAGATATAATTTCTATCGAGTCATTGAGAATTGTAGTAAAAGCGATTGCGTTGAGGAAAGGATAGTAGTCATTGTTAGATAAATGTTTTTTAATGATGTCATATTCGAAAAACATAGCTGTATAATCAAATTTTATCAAAGTCGGGGTTAAGAAAGGGTATATTATGCTTGGATAAATTGTACCTGCCTACATAGCGCAGTGTACATATTGATTACAAAAAGCTGGTTTAAATGTATGTAAAATATCTTTTTTTTATTATTTATGAGTAAGTATTTTAATATCTTTTGATGAACTTTGATCCATTCGTAGTAAAATCAGATAATATTTACACTATCAAGCAGTGCATGTTCGAATCGCATAAAATTGACCACATCCCTATTGAGCAGTCAGTCGTTCTTTGCTCACGTGCGGACAGGGTGGCAATGCCAATCAGGACCCATCAGATCCTATCAGCTAGCATGCGGGTTGAAACTGAACCCATTGTACTCTAATCAAAACTTATTTTTAGATCGTTAGGGACTGCACTGCACCCGTGATTGTACCTACCTATAGTGGGTACAATAATCGAATGCTCCGAAATCATATCAATCTCAGATAATAAAGATATTCCATGTCAACATCGATGACATTCAGTGACATTGTTTAACCGAGTAACAAGTGCCCTTCTGCCTTCATGTAAGTAACTGTTTTTGACATACTTTTTTTAATTGCCATTTAAGTCAAATTGTTGGGCAAATATAGTATTAGCTACTTACTAAAACTATAAGTCTTATATTATTAGCTACTTACTAAAAATCAAATTATTTATTAGGGTCAGCAGATCTGTAGATACCTACCAAGTTTAATTAGGTAATAGAAATACGAGCAAAATATGTACGTACTCTAGGTTATAGAAAAACGAGTAAATATGAACGTATTCAATCATATACCAATAAGTAAGTACATTTTTTGCAATCTCTTTTGAGTTCATGGTACCGTAATTTTTCGGTACCGTGGTCGTCGTTCTACAATGAAAACTTTTTAAGACACACATTATTGTTGCTATAAGTGCCTTTGAATGAGTATCATAAATGAAGCGAAGAGGCATGGTATGAGGTGCGTGAGTAATCAGATCAACTGGCGAAGCGGCTAACAACTACTATTCAGTATCTTATCTCTTTACGGGTTAGACAGAGGCACAGAGCCACCGCTGTTAGCCTGTTAGGATCTTAAGGACCGTGAGTGGAGATGGGTCGAGGACGAAAACAAATTGGGCATAAATGAACATAAACGGGCGTATTGGGCAAAATAAAATTACACCCAAATTAATGCCTGATCGCTTGGCAGAAACAAATTATTTAATTTTAGTAAAAAAAAAGAAGGAACTTAATCGGGACATTGTAAATCATAAGTAACATAACTATAATAAAATATTTTGGTCATCAATAATAAGAGTCACGTTAAATCACAACAAATCTAACTTTTTTCAATAAATTCTATATCTATATCCAGTAAATTTTTACTACTATTGTGACTACAGGTACCTGGGATAAAAATTTTAAGAATGATGCTCTACATTTTAAGATAAATAAATAATAACACTTATACAAAATACAGATTTAACAATAAAAAGAACTCACATCACATCTTACTTACTTAGGCAATAATTGCAGACCCCAAAAAATTTTGGATAACATTTTAAGATCACATTTTGTTTTATTGTTTAAGTATATCACATCAGTAACTACTCAAAATATTTTTGAAAATACACCTTATTCATTCGGAAAAACAGGGGTCTAAAATTATTAACTTTTTATGAAAATAAGAAAAGTTTTTAAAAATATACTCACATTCACTGGAGGCTTCATATTGCAGAAGGTTCTAATAAATCTCAGCATACACAGCCTGAAGTTATTAAACTTTTATTTTATGAAGTGTTCGAGCGAAATTCGCGTAACTTTGTGTGGTGGAGTGCCCGCGACGCGTCTCGTTACACTGGCTTTGCGGCTTACACTGTCGCATAGCAAAGAGTACTGTTAATATAACTGAAATACACTGTCGGCTTTTTGGATTCCAGCTAAATTGACTTCGCTCATCGATACGGTCTTATGTCAGTGCCGTGCTCAAAATACCTAGATGAAATTGCAATTTGGTTATCAATGCTTAGTCACTTTAGTTAATCGTTTCTAGGTATTTATTGATGAAATTAGTAGGTACCTAATTACCTAATAAGGAATAATTTATACCTACTTAATATTAGGATTAAGTAGTTATTTCTTTTTAAATACCTTTTTTTGTAATTTATTGATAAATATAAACAATTTGGTACATAGTCGACTAAAGCAAATCACATAGATTGAGCTTATTATCAACACAACAAAATTATTGCGCAATCAACACGTGTAAAGAAACGATAAATTTAAAAATGATTCATCTATCTACACAAGTACGTAGGTACCTTATTAACAATTTGTTAAGATTGTTATAAATATTTAGTTAGGGTGTAAGTAATTATTTTGGTTTATATTTTGAAGAGGAATTTGTTTTATTTTTGTAATCAAGCAGGAAAGCCGGAAAAATATACCTAAGTTATCAGTTTAGTTGGCTTCTTCTGAGCATGCGTGTTTTGCATAAAGCTGTGGTTTGCCTATGTGTGATATAATTTATACTTACTTACTTGAAATACAATATGTAACAAAAACCCTGTCTGATCCTTGAAAAAGAATCGACATTTCATACAAAAGTGTTCGGCTGGCCCGGCAGTTTGTATGAAAATGTCGATTATTCTTTCGAGTTTCAAGCATTGGTCCCCTAAGAAAAGTTGTTCATATTGACGGTCTGAGTTGCTCCTACAAGGATCGGACAGGGTTTTTGTTACATATCGTATAATGACTTACCTATTTCACATCCTTGACAGTTTTTTTCCGTGTTTCCCGATCCTCCAAATACTTTATTTGTCTTTTCTTTACCCAGACACGACATCTTTTTTCCTTAACTTCGTCCACGAACGGTTCTTGCAGTACCGTTCATTGATGGTACATTCGGGCGTACACATATGCGGACCAGGGTTTTTCATTCTATGAAGATTTCATTAAAGGTTAAATCTAGTCTCGCAGTAAGTAAAGCAGCGGCTTTACCGGCGCGAATCTACGCCGTCGTACTTGCGTGATACGCCACTGACGTAGGTAACCTTGCCCGAGACACGGCCGCGCGCCGTCTGCCTCGCATACACGCCTCATGACGTCGCATTCCTCAACAATATCTGAAAAAAGCCTCTGATTTCAACCCCTTCTAAGCTTCGGAATTAATTTTTGACTCTAAATATGCGATCTATGTCTCATTTTGGGTCATAGGCTCGAAAGAACTAAAAAATAATTCTTTAAACTTAATTTTTTTTTAATTTCTGCAAAATGAGTCGATTCACCAGCTTTTAGAATTGCGTGCATATATATTTAAGTACAGAAACCTTCATACAGAGCCATTAACTCGACGCCCGTCTGCGCCTACTGACTAGCACGAATTGTGATGCGACTTCATCATCATTACGTTACATTTAACAAACAACAACAAACACTTGATTAACAAACAACAATTATATTATATATTGAATGAGCCCAGGGGCTAATTCAATTTAAGTATTAATTTCAGAGAATCAGGATTCCAGACTCCAGTTTTAAAACATCACTCAGTTGCTTTCTCTTGCTCTGGCAAATGAAGATTCTGAGCGACAGAAAATTAAAAGCAGCAAGTGCTGACAAGTGCGATCCAACCCTAAAAGTTACTTAAACTCTACAATATCGTAGAGGTATCTAAACCGCCATGAGGTACTTTTACGTTTCAACTATTTCGTAATGATAAGTATTTTGAACTTTATTCGTATTAGTAAAAATTTAAATTATTTTTATCCGTCATGTGTAAATCCGTCACATAGATAAAGGTATGAATTTTAAAAAAATATCAAAACGTGTCTCCGATAATAAACAAACAAATAAGCAAGTAAAGTACCTACGTAATAACAAATTTAATCCTTCAAGCACATAAATCGCAGACACAATTGAATTCAATTGTTCTTTTGACCCGATCGGGCCAATCGGTGCTTGAAGAGTATACTACAGCCATTACCCGCTAAATAAAACAAAACAAATAGATTTAAACAAACGATTTATTTTTACGTTCAATTAAAGTAGGATTCACACTACTGTATAAAGTCAACGGTATTTAATACCAAACACCTAATTATTTACAATCAAAATAAATAACAACATAACATAACAGTAGGCATTTTGCATTGGGTTTGCATCAGTACTTGGTCGGTACTGGTTCACACTTGTACTACACATAGCAGCGTAACTATAGGTTATTTAAGCAGGCTAAAAAAATGTATTATGCGTAAAAGATATTTAACATTTCTTGAATCTTTTTCTACAACACTACTCCAAAAATATACTAATTTTCAATTATCGACATAATTTCATAATTTCAGGCAGTGAGTATCGATTTATTGATACTCACTGCCTGAAATTGAATAAAAATATATGATGGATGAACGTGTCTGACTTTGCCCACAAATGTCACTGTAAAACTCTAACTGCATTTGATTATTCAATGTTTTTTGTGTGTAGTGTGCTATGATATTTTTAGTTTCTACAAGAACACTTCTTAGCCTTATTCCAATACATAGATAGTTACGCCTTTTTACACAGTTTGACATTCAGACAGTAGTGTAAAACTAATTCGTCTATCCACTTTTGCTTCGTTTGCCGGTTAGTGCCACTTGTCTTGGTATATTGATTTAACCTTGACCGTAATCAAAATAGACATTGAACTGATTAATGGCATAGACGTCAAGGGTAAAGCTCATTCTCATTTAAAAGATAATATTTGCAAGAGACAATATATTAATACCACATATAGTTTATGTTTGATTAAAAGTCCTTGCTTGTGGAAGTGGGAGAAAAAGTCCGATAAATATGAGAAGCACGTGGGTGATAGGCAGATTATTATACCACGGTACGCTTCTCGCATTCGCCGCCATATTTGTCAGGTTCAACTATCGATCAAATCTGCGTCACATGAGCGCATGCATCAGATTCAGTCCATCTCTGTCGTACGGTTGAAAACGATAGGTTGATTCAGTCGCATGCATTCAGCGGTGCAGAGTTGATCCTAAGGCAAATATCTGATATATTTATCTTATAATATAAAAAGCTTTCCATAAATGACAAGTTAGTAGGTACCTACCGACCAACGCTAACGCTAATGGGGATATGGCTTTATATTTCCAGAATAAATATATATTCACATTACCAATCGGTAGCTTCAGAGATTGAATTGACAATCTGAGCATATTTAATTTGAATAAGATAAATCACATATTTCTTGTAAGGTTTAGATCTGTCATGTGCATTTTCTATCTCTTTTTGCACAAGATGTATCGTTTTCAGAGAGAGAAAAATATACAAACAAACCAGGTCTAAATCTTACTGTTTTCATTCAATAATAATATTTTAAATGATGATCATTTATAATCCTTGTCAGGCATATGCGTTTTATTTACATAAGTAATCTTTGATTTGTTCAGTCGAAATTTGTATTTAAACTAAATACTGCACCTAATCTGCTTTCAGCAATCTCAACGCCATAAAGGTACAACATTTCAAGTATTGCAAATGACCATAGTTAAAATCGGTAAAGTTTAATAATTGGATATAATTTACAACCTGGGGTTTTGATATGAACCTTAACCTAAGAAGCTCGGCTGAATATGTTTACTTACAGAGAAGTAGGAGACAACCTGTGCCTAAAACAAACCAGAGTTACTAAAATTTTAAATATATTTAGTTGACATTTTATAAATAAATTGACAATCAAAAAAGGTTTTTCAAAAAACACTAGGAATTTTTGTAATGTTATTTTGATATACCTTTGGAAAGTACGCAGTAATAAATACACAGGTGTGTGTCAAAGGTTCAACTTACTTTTTTTTGATAATATATCAAGGATATGGCGAAGTGGTCCAAGGAAAGGCAAGACGATAGCTGCAATGTTGATTAAAATTTGTTGTAACACTTCTACTACAACCACTATTATTGAGCTTTAATATTTTCTACTATTAATATGGGGTAAACAGTTTAGGCGGAAAGTATCATTTCCATTTAAATAGATTACAAAAACTTCCAAAAAACCGAGTAGAAAATTCTAAATATATTGACTACTCTATAAAAACAATATAATTAAGTGATTGTGTGATATTTTACTATAATAGAACACTTCGCTTTTGACACAATTGTGACGAAAATCCTGTAATAACAATAAATCTAATACATTTTATATACACAGACGCACATTTAGAATCACTACGAATAATAAGTACTGATTTACATAAAATAGGATTTATACGTATTTCTTACATCGATACGAATTTAGATACTGGATATGCACAAAAACGATATCAACACAAGATTAACATTTTGCTAAGGCAAGACAGATTGAGGCACTGGTTAATATAACGCTTAAAATAAATATGAGCCCAATACCATTGGCTTACACTTGAGAACTCTGAGAATAAAAAAAAAACACTGCTGAAAAAGGAATAATTTTAATGCATATAGCAAAGAATAATTGTTTTGTTAGGCAGTTTTTATTTTGAGACTAATTAAGTAACTGAACACAGGAATATTCCAAGAATTTGGCTAAATTTCCACGACATGACGATGCCACAATGACACGGCAAGTATACATTTAACTTCTTCTTGTCAAAAGGCTCCTCCACAACTTCGGCGGCACGGACCGTCGGTTTTTGTTACGGCCAGCTCTTATGTATGCCGCGTGTCGGCGGCTTATGAAACCGCCGGGCGCATAGCGGCTTGCCCGGCGGCATGGCCGGCGTTGTGTCTAGGAGCCTTTATTAGGGAATAGTAGAACGGGTGTTGTGCAGTTTTTATATGTAAAAGAAAGTGCCACTTTATAAGTAAGTACAAGCTACATAAAATGGTTAATAAATTGGGACTGTGAGATATAGCTGGGTCCTAATGGTTTGCCGATATTATATACTTCATATTTTTTTTTTAAATTGAGTTTAGTTCCTAGAGACGTAATATAAGGAACTATCCACGAATTTAATATAACCTAAATAAGTGGATACAACAACAAAGAAACGAACGGTTTATTAACAGTTGTTGAATAGAACACGTGACGATGAACTGCAAGACTCGATTTTATTATTATAACTTTGTTTAATAACTGCTACGACCAGGTAATAAAAGTATAAGGTATCTCATGACGTTTTATATATCTGCAATAACCATAGGATTTCATATACAATTTGTAAGTAAATTTAAATTATAGCGGACACGTGTCGCTTACACGAGGCTTTCTTCTACAATGGCTTTTGGAAACTAGGTACCGGCAAGACTATGCCATTACAACCCAATACACAGTAAATGACAATATAACCAAATAATTTTCCACATTTTTAGGTTTCAAAATAATATAAATACTTTGATCAAATACAATAGTATCACAATGTTCTGCAAATACTTTAAAAAAATAATACTGGAACTAAAACTCTAATAACACCACCATCATATACTTTTCATTCCGATATATTTCACCTCTCTTAGTTCAAAATGTACAATCTAAAATCAACCATAAACCAATATTATTAAAACTCACAGTGAGTCACACAATGGAAGGTAGCTATGCATATATATAAAGGTTTAATTGATTTACCCTTTCACCGCGAGACTTTGTGTTAGTTGCCGTGCCCCAAGCGCGAGGGGTAGTAAATCTAAAATATATACCTATAACCAAAAAGGCATGTGGATACTTAAGTAATGTGCAATACGAGCATTTTTTTTTTTGTAGGAAATTATCGACGCTCGGGAAATGGCCACGATAATGTTTGTCGGATAAATCCGACATTCGCAGTGAAAGGGTTAATAAGAAATACATAATATTAAGTACTAAATTATTCAAGCTATAATAGTTATTCTAATGACTAAGATATGGACGAATAGATTACGATGGATGGGAAGTATAACATTGATAAATACATCTTCGAAATGCACTTTAGAATGTTACCGAGAATGGAATGTGAAGTTAACTTTAAAAGTAATAATCACAAGAAACACTGGATATTATGAGTTAACATTTAATATGCGGTAATAATTATTTTTGCTAATTAAGGAAATAAGACGGTAAAACATTCTACGCGAGCAGGATTTGAACCGACGATCAAATTTATATACGACCTTCCTTTTGTATAAACTAAGCTACCACACCTCGAGTTATTTCCTTACTTAACAAGAATCAACACTGGTTTACTTGAAATATATCAAATATTAATGTGTCTAGATGACCACGACTCTAAGCTAACGTAAGTACATTTGAAAATTGGGGTCCTACATTTCTTTAAAAAATGTTACCACATTTGATATTTTATATATCTTTGTAACATACAACCATAGAATTGTAACAACTATACAAAAATATACACAGTACATAGCACTTCAATACATAACTAGAGTCAAAAAGTGGGTTCAACAAAAGGGATTTTTCATGCAAAGTTCTGTTTTACTCTTAGTATAGTTCTAGTTGGAAATCATTTTTAATACGGATATTGACAGTTTAAATGAAATTCGTTTAAAGTAAACAGTTGAAAAGCGATATATCACTTGTTACATTTATTATAAGGATGATAAATCGTGTTAGTGATCAAACACTTTAAATATAACAAGTACAAGGCAAAGGCTTAACGTGAAAGTAAACAATTAAAAAGTTTGCTTGCTTTGCGTTCTCCGACAAAACGTCATTGACGTTTTGTACGAAGTTGGAACTATAGCTTTAGTGCTACCATTTAGTGTAAAACATTAAAAAACTTTGTAAGTACCGTCAAAATCTACAAAGCTATGTTTTCAGTTTGGCGGTAGAAAAAAATTGGCACAACTTGAGTATATAGCCTTTAGCACTACAAAACAACAGAAAGGCACTCGTGGCTCGACTATTTATCCGTACGCTACTTGCAACATACTGTTGGAGTTATCATTATTTATTAATCAGTGAAATAAAATTAACCTAGCCGCTTTATTTCATAAGTTGTGTTTAAAAGATTAAAATATTATGCATATGCTTTGATAAGTCTACGTACTTGGGGCTTAAATATTATTAATTTAACCATTGCTTGAATAGCACGGTTTTTAAATTAAATGGTTCGGTCGGATTACAATATTTTATTATTTTATTATTAAATTTATCTTAATATATTATATTAAGATAATTTTTTTCACCCTACGAATTCCAATAAATTTTCTAAACAATAGTTATACGCTGTAGTTATACTCATAAATTGTTAAATATCTGACCACTCAACATTAAAACATAGAACAAATTTCCCAGCAGTGTGACATAAATGGCAAGTAAAAAAAAAAATACCGTTGGGCGTGCTCATAGGAGCTTATATTAGTATGTTGCAGCAAAATACAGACATGAACGAACAGCACGAATGCCGTGGCCCCCCTCACTCCGTCAACGAACAGCTGTATTTTTTTTTTTCAATAAATCTAAACATATGCGCAACTTATACTTACTCCCTCAAATAAAATAACCATTACAGTAGTTATAGAAATATTTATGTAGTGCCGCCTTGCTTGCACGATTTAATTCCGCAATTTAAAGCACGATTGACTTAGTGCTTATTGCATACCTAATTTGATTTGTTTAAATTAATATTTTGACATTATACATACAGCTGACACCAAACAAAAAGAGCGTAATGATTTTGTACAAGTTGCTCATACGCTTGATAAATTAATTATTTACTGGTATAATAACACCTACATAACAAATCCAGTCTTTTGTCAAACAACTCTAAACTGGGCAACGACCACCCAAATTCACTTTGAAAGTTTGAAACAACATCCACAAATTTATTTCAATTTATTTATATTTAAATTATTAATAGTTAGGAAGTTTTGTGTTATTTACATTACGAATCTGACCAAATTGATCGAATCTTTATTATATTAGTACGTTTGATTTATCTATGCTTTATAAGACTTTATGTTTGTATGACTCTGTAATTTAAAACTGACAATGATATCGACCTGTTGTTTACGCAATATCATGAACAAATTGCGTAAAAATTATGAATATAATAGGAATGTAAATTTTACTCCATCCGTTAATTTAATTATGTCGACGTAATTTCCGCTGTGTGTAACTGTGTGTAGTGAAGGCGTAAAAATGTTACAAAATAAATGCGTTGTGACCTCTCCGACTTAACAATGAGGGTTGGTCCGTAAATTGTATCCAATAACAGCAGCTTATTGGACCTGACTCACTGTGCTGCCATCTGCCTATATTTTTGAAAACCCTCAAGTATAAACTAAGTATGGATCGTTAAGTCGTCTAACACCAATCTATCACAGATGTACCTACTTAGTTTACTTTTTTATATAAAGATATAGTTACGTGCGAAAAACGTAATATTCTCCTAATTACCCTCCTTGATATGACAATTGTAAATGCAAATGTTGTACCTTAAGCTTTTTTGCCTATCCTGAGATTTCCGTTCACGAAAGTCGGCGAACGTTCGCGCGACAGTTCCATTTTTTTAGGCTCTTCGGCAGTGACAGTCGGCGACGGTCGCCGACCAGATTCGCAAGCTATCGGTCGTCTATCTAAGCCCTTAGGCAAATCAGACATCTTTAAAGCTATTCATAAAACTTATAGCCGCAGAGATTTGATGATAGGTTTGTTTTATACCAATTTAGGTGTTCAAGCCGACAAAATTAAACTGACGAGTGGATTATATTATACGATGCAATTTGTATTTTTATTTAAAACTACTGGATGATAACTACTGTTATTGCCGTCAAATGGTCCACCAAAACAATAGAATGGCTAAGTAAGGCATATATCGCAGTTACGTTTAGTATCCAATCACTCTTATTACTTATATATTAATTTCAAGATATATGATTATGTAGTAAGAAATTCGAAAATAAATTATAATTTACTATTTGCATAAAATAATTTAGGTAATTAATTATGCTATATTTCATAACAAGTAAGCATAACAAACACCGGTGAGGCACTTCGGACAATCACTTTTGATTTATTGCAATATTTTCATTTGAATAAGGAATTTAATAACTAAACATTTATATTTATTAATTTTGTATAAATGTACTTTGTTCACTTCTACTTTTGGAATACTGATAAATAATTTTATATTTGTATTCTCATAAAAATCACGATATCTTTTATGTAAATAATACAGTTTTCGGAATGTTTAGGAGATAAATAAGGCGAAAATCTACAGTAATAAAATACTTAATATAAACGACTATGCTACAATAAATTTTACACATAGGATTCATTTCTAACACTAAATAAAATATTAGCAACCATTTAATATTCCCTTAACTCTAGTACCGTTGAGCTCGTTCAGCACTATCACACTTTCCTAGCACGTTGGCAAGCCGTTGCTTCGTGAGCAAGAATGGCAATACTCCATTGGCAATATGTACGTACCACAAAATAACAATTTTCTACTAAGGATTTCTACCAGACGTGACTTGATTATTTATCGATGAAAATAAATCTGCAAATATAGCCGTATCACATATTACCGACTGGCGACCCGCGTTTTTTGGAATGACAATCAGACTTAGCTCCAGAGATGTGACACTATCGATATTGTCTCTACCGCCTACATTATTATACAGCACCTTCGTGACCTCGTGTCGCCGACCACATCACTAGTGTTTCCGGTGAACCTAGGAACGGTCCCGGAACTCGAAGACAGCGTCAAAGGGTTTAGCTGCACTGGCATATCCTGCTTCGACGCCTCTGGTATCGAATTGATACTGTGATTGTTCGTCGATGTGAGGCTATTCTCAACTGGGCTCCCGTTCGTTCTTATTTGTGACCGCTGCTTTTTCAAGTCTGCAAGAGTGCCTGTAAATTAAGTGAATGAGTAAGTTTTGCGTAACCCTTGTTGCATTGTTCTATTAAAACATTCCTTTTACGAGATAAGCATATTCAATAATTGACCGCTGCGTCACTTTCACGTATGTTAGTAAACTTTATCTTGAAATAAAAAAAAAACAAAATAGAAAAGATACTTATAAACGAAAATTAATATTGTGAACGTGCAACATTGAAGCACAGATGTTAGTATTGAAATAAGAGAAACGTGTGACACATAACATAGAAACAGGTGTTAAAATTGCAGATAACTCAAAACATAAGAAATTCATCTCCCAAACGATTGTACATAAGGAACACTAACCACACATGCAACTACAACCAGGGAGCCTAGTCTGGTACCGGAGGAAATTAGAGGTTTTTTTTTTGTCGCCATGCCTAATTCCATACCATTACGCGCCAACAACTAGCGTGCATATTCGTCTTTATTGACACGTTAAAGGAATGAAAGAGGACGAAGCTTCTCAGATTTACAATCAAATGTTGCCGAAAGAACGTACCAAATTAGGACCCCAGAGACTGCTTGCCTCATATGCATCCTTGGGAGCTCCGCCACAGTCCCTCCAAACTTCAATAACCATCACTGTGCAAACTGTTAGGACTTATGGAGTTAGACAAGTTATGATTGTGCTGTTAATGTGCGACAATTCGTAAGGATGCATATAATTACCTGCGTTAATCATGACGGTGACATGAACATTGATTTTACCATTATCGTTGGTGGTGTACGCGGTGCTGCCCTCAGTGAGCGCGATCTGTCCGGGGCTCACTATCACATCTTTCCTACCGTCTAAAACGTCCTCCACTTTGAAAGCCTCATTGTCCTGCCCTTCTGGCGCTTTGCGGACGCCGTTTGGTAGACTCCTCTCGTAATGTTTCGACTGATCAATGACCGTCTCGTGAGATACGGATCCCGGGGCGTAGTTCGAGGCAGCGTTGACACCGAATAATGGATTCGTTGCTTTGGGCTGGTTGTACGAGACGTTGTTTTCGATAGTTTCGTTTCCATCGCCCGCTTTGCTTGGACGCTGGTTGTAGGAATGCTTGGGCACCGCGTAGTCGACGTTGGAATCGTAACTCTGGTTGGAGGTAGTCGAGCTGGTGGAGAGCCTCTTGTGCGTAAGATCGGGCGGGTTCAGCTGGTTAGCAGTGTTCTGGTCGTTCTCCACGCCGTTTGACAGGCCCTGGAAAAGCAAAAAAAAACGTTAAAGTCAAGGACAAAAGTGTTAGAAAAACGGGTCGTAGGTATGGTTTTAAGGTTTATAATCATGTTATGTTGTTTAACTAAGTTCCGTCGAAAATCTCCCGGCTCCATCATCAGAACAACACATTATTGTATTGTCAATATTGTCATCTGACTTACAAAAGATGCAAAATTTCTGCTCAATTGGTTGAAGATAACTGGTTGAAAATTGAGTTGTGAGATTTGACCTAAACAAATGTACACACACCAGATACATTGCATGTTAAATAAAAGCTAGTAAAAAGCGTGTGTTGCGATGACAATCGCTACTGCATCAATATGTTATCAAAACCTATAAAGGACTCCATCCTAAAGGGACGTCGCTCATTTATTTTTAACTGTTTAGGTCCCTTAGCTGGGCAAACGCCCCACCTTGTTGTTTCCAGCTATTTCACCCATTACAGGATTTAATTTTAGAGCTCTTGTTAGACACATAGTAAGTTGAGAGATTTTTAGGGTTCTGAACAAAAAAAGAAAAAACGGAACCCTAAGATCACTCTTGCGTCTGTCTGTCCGTCCGTCCGTTACAGCCAGTTTGCTCCGAATCCACTAGACCAAATCAGTAAAATTTGGTAGGATTCTGTAATCCTATAACCCAAACAGATGTGCAAACAAAATAAATATATTTGTAAATAAGGGTCATTTTCGAGAGAAAAATTAAGAAATTAAAAAAAAAAATTAGCAAACCTAACTGTAATATATCAAATGAGAATCTCAAATTTATTTTTGTTATTGTTGTAAAATAAATAGTTTTGATTTTATTTATGAAAGAAGATGAAAATTGACCATTCCCCCGCCCTCACCCTGATCTCCGAAACTACTGAAACTATAAACAAAAAGAAAATACAAAATATAGTTAATTGCTAGTAGATTTCAGGAAACCTATAAGAATTCTATCAATTGAAAATAAAGTAGTAAAATCAATATAATACGTTCACTTATGGAAAATAGTTCACTAAAACACCACTAGATAACGCTAGTAGTAGTGATCTCGAGTCTTAATTTCAAATGTGATATTTTGTATTAATTTAAAAACTTGTGTGGAGAGGGTTGTACGGAACCCTTTCAAACTCGCACTTGGCCGGTTTTCAAAATATTTATTTTTAAGTCTGAAGATACTTTTTCTAATCCGCCAAACGAAAACGTTGTAAGAGTAACAAAATATTGCCCATAAAATAGAGTCGATTGATTGTTGTAATAATATACATACGTAAAAATTGCGCTCCCGCTAGGATCATGTAAAATACAAGGGCCAATTCTTAGAAATTTTATTGATTTCGATATGAAATCAGTCACAGTCCAATAAATGCATCTAGGTTTCACAACAGTCATAACTTTCATATTATTTTGCAATGGGAATCTATAAAATTATTATGGGCATTCAACAGTGAAGAGTATTTTATATTTCTTCATTTAAAAACTTTATTGCACTTAATAATAAACATAAATTACATAAATTTTAAGCACAGTGGTACAAATGGTGGACTTGTAGCGGGAGCGAGGTAATAAGCTTGACCGCCACAAAGGGAAGATCTTTCCGCCAGGCATGTTGTTGCGCCTGGGGAACCGCGGCTCCAACGGTGTATCGTCGGAAGTTGTATATATGCAGCGAATCGGGCGAACTCTGAGATCGAGATGTAGGATACTCTGCTGGCGCCAATCTCATATGCTTCTTGTGGACTATATTGTCGGTTGTCTCTTGATTGTAGTTACTCGTAGTGGCCGTAGAGGTCGCCACAGACTTATCCCAGAAGGGATCTCTTCTAGTCGACCAGAAGATCATAGTTATATACATAGTTATATTTGTATTAGTATAGGAAGAGAAAGTTTTTAGAAGCCGCAGGAGTTATTTTTTTTAATTCCTGTGTTTACGACTACCTATATGATATGACTGCATTTTACAGTAGAAAGAGTTAAATGAGTTAAGCAAGTTGAAATGAATACCGCACAGTACTCCTTAAATGACTATTACTTAAATGACTATAATCATATATAAATAAAAAGCTGCTGACATGTTTTTAATTGGAATATAATTTGATACTGGACAAAATTCAATTTTATGCATAATTTTTATAACTTAGTTTAACTTAGACTAAATATTATTTAACTTTGATGAAAACTAATAATATTTGCACACCCAAACTGGGTAAAATAAGAGGCCTATAAGAGGACCTTATATTTTGCAAATTAATATCTTATCAGCGTAATCCTAACACCTTAGGTAAATAGTAACATACCCTATATCTGAGCCCCAAAACTTGCGGCTCTTTCCGCACCCGCCGCAAGTTGTCATGAGTTAAAAACATAATATCCAATGACATGATAGTCAACAAGACACAGCACACATCATTAATATCACTATAGTTTGAATTCACAAATCGCTAACACTTTATGTGTACACCATAAAGGAAGAATTGAAGTCCGAAGATAAATATTTGTATGTCAAAATGCATTATCGTGACGAGTGGTAAGTGGCAGCGTGGTGAAGTGACCAGCCGGACTGAAACGGTTGGGCGGCGCGTCTCAACGTGCGCCCGCGCAAGGGAAATCGCTGGAAAAATACTCAACACGCGTTCTGCTGCACTGTCAAGTCTTTCATTGCCAGATCGCGCGACGTCGCGTTATGGATTAAATTTGCAATATTATTAAGTCAACGACAATCAGCGTTCCCGCTTTGGCTCTCTCCTGATGGTGCAAAGGGTAGCTTTAGTGCGGTAATGTTTGTGAATTGATGATAAGCTTGCTTTCTTAAGGGGCTACCTGAATTTTTCGAGGTCCAGTGCTGCCCCCATTTGAAATAAATCATTTGAAAAGAAATGGAGACATCATTTAAAATTTGGCCTTGATCAGACCCTGGATAGACTATTTTATGAACTACTGTTTACATTTTTAAGTGAGAACGTGAAGCTTTTCTACACACATACGCCAAAAGTGGCCGTTTTTCGCAATTGTGCGTAGAAAAGCTTCACGTTCTCACTTTAAACTATAAACAGTAGTTTATAAAATAGTTTGAAGGGTTATCTTGGGTCTGATCAAGGCCAAATTTTAAATGATATCTCTGTTTCCTTTTAAATGATTTATTTCAAATGGGGGCAGCACTGGACCCCGAAAAAATTCATGTAGCCCCTTAATGTGTGAATATAATGGCATTTATCATGGCAACATGATGGCATTTATGTTTTTGTTTATTAGTTTAAGTGTTTGTGTTTATGAGTTTATTTGTTTGTGTTTATTGGTTTATTTGTTTGTGTTTATTAGCTTATTTGTATTTTTTTTGTTTGTTTGTTTATTTGTTTCCACTTTTGTAAGTGGAAACAAACAAAATTCCTGTATAGTAGTTGTCTACTATACAGGATTTTTTCAACTGATTAGTTACGTTATACAATGTGTAACAAAAACCCAGTCCGATCCTTGTAGGAGCAACTCAGAGCGTCAATATAAACAACTTTTCCTATGGGCCAACCAATGCTTGAAACTCGAAAAAAAAACGTCATTTTCATACAACTTTTGTATGAAAATGACGTTCGGCCGGCCCGGCAATTTGTATAAAAATATCGATTTGTTTTGCGAGTTTCAAGCAGTATAGTTCCATAGGAAAAGTTGTTCAAATTGACGGTCTGAGTTGCTACTACAAGGATCGGACAGGGTTTTTGTTACATATTGAATATGTTTGTGTAATAGTATCACCCATTATTTACTTAAGGCGTTTGAGGTTCAAGTCTTATTCATATTTATTCAAAATTTAAAAAAACAACGTGTATTCGCCTTGACGTTTTCCTTGACCAATCAAAATACATTGTCTGTTTCTCTATCGTGAAAATATTTTGAAGAGAAAATAAGAGAAAATTGTTACCATAGTTTTTGTTTGATAAATCGTGCATATAAATAGCATTCAGTCGCAATTATAAGGAGAGTGTATGAAGCCGATCGATCGCTCCAATAAACGAGACGCCATAATTAGCATTTATCACGGCATTCGCAGTTCCATACGTACATAAAAGTCCATACATAAAAACGTTCATTAATCTGCTCATATGTTGATTCGATACTAGATTGCCATTAGTGACTGTAACAACTCTTGTACTCTAATGAGTTATTGCATACTTAGAACACGTTACTGATCAAGTTATTATCTAAACATCTATTTATCATTATTTTATTTATTCGTTCTTTTTAACATCATTAAAATTATACTCTTTTGATGAGTCAAAAAATAATTAAATTTTATAATGGTGAATTGAATGTAAAGGGTTTGCCACCTAGCGAGCTAGTTTCAGTAAACCTACCAGGTGGTCTACAAAAAAAGTTCTTTTAAAAATCTCCGCAACCAAAAAACATACACGCGATGGCAGCCCAAGCAGGGTCACCATATAGCGATGTAGGCAACACCAGGCCTGTGTCTAAGTATCAAAAATATACCTACATTTTTACGATGCGCGCGGCGACCACTTCGAAGAGGAAAATCAGTTACATGAATCATTTTCCCAGAGCAATAAAAATGAAATGGGCTTACAATGGATGTCTACGTACCTAAACGAAAAGGTAAGGAGTTCTGACGCGAGCTCAATTTAACCATAGCGCTAACCACACTAACCCTTTCACCGCGAACGTCGGATTTATCCGATAAATATTGTTGGGCCCATTCCGCGAGCGTCGGATATTTCCGACAAAAAAAGCTCGTATTGCACATAACTTAAGTATCCACATCCCTTTTTGGTTGTAGGTATTTATTTTAGATTTCATACCCCTCGCACTGGGGGCACGGCAACTGATATAAAGTCTCGCGGTTAAACGGTCAAGTAGATATTTCTTTGAATTTATTTTCTGAGTAAGACTTCTATACGTGAGTACTAGTACTTATTCTGTGACAACACTAAGCTTTGTGTTGTAGGGTCATTTGGCCATGGATACAAGGAACTTGCGCAAAATAAGCTCAAACATTTTCCAGCAATGCTTTTCCTGCTTTGCTGTAAATCGAACTCGGACCGCCGAACACTACTACTATAGGCAGTCATATTGTTGAACACCTCGTCCGTATTCACTGAAACATCACGAGTACCTAGTTGTATAATTAATTAGCTAACTTTAATTGGCGTTGCGCGCTCACTCAGAGAAAGTACGCGAAGATGCGACTTGTCCAAGATGAGTAATGTTCATTGCTTTACTGAGATATGCGCGACGCTTACTTTTAGTAAGTCGTTTACAACTTTTTCCTAAGATTTCTAAAAAATGTACTTCTTCGCGACATAAAAACAACGAAGGTCCTATATTATAATTTTTCAAAACTAAAAACCGACTTCAACACCAAACTAAACAACTGATCTTGTTTAAATTTCTATGGGACCACTTAAAAAGTAAGTAGTCGGTGAACACACAAAATAAAAAAGTCTGTGAATTGATAACCTCCTCCTTTTTTAAGTCGGTTAAAAAAGTGTAAAATGAGTAGTTACTATAAATTATTACAGAACAGTGAAATGATACAGAAAAGTAACGCTTTAACTAACAGAACTAATAAAAATGCGTCTCACTACCGTCGACAATAATATTTTGCATTGTGTTACGGTTATGAGTATGAGAACGCTTTCCGACATTATTAATTTAAAACAACGATATTGAAATTAAATTAAATCTTCTTTGTTTATTTGTGTCATTAGGACGCAGAAATACTAACCAGAAGTAATAGATAACGTTATTTGAAGAATGATAAGAATAACAGTTGTGTAGATATTTATTTTGCAACTTTCTAGTTAAATCAACGTGGTGCTCAATGAGTTTGTGATATATGACTAGCCTATCGAATCAAGTATTTGGACTGAGCGCGTGCAAACCAATTATATGGTAACAAGCGAAGGTATGCGGAATACGGGAAGCGATTGCACGCACACGTCACATTTTCATCAAATTAGTAGAAATAAGCTTTTTTGCAGAATTTTCTTTTAATTTCCAATTACGAAGGCTTTCGTTGCAAATTCCATTTGTACATCTTTAACTCAACTAATAAGTACTTACTCTACGGCATTGAAAGTTTAAAATATATAAAATTAAAAATTCGTTGGTTCTTGTTTAAAATATTGGAAAAATTTATAATACTAGTATTTTTTTGTACATAGACGCACTGCTGGCAAAAATCTGGATATTATGTGCCTATTAATATATTTTTGGAGGAGTATTAATCTGATTCTAAACATCGTGAAAGTTGTAAAAATACTGTGCAAATCAAGACAACAAATACAAATCTATGAAAAAATTAAAACAATCCATGTGTTGTTATTTTTATTTCTGCCAAATAAACATATTTTCTTTCTTTCTTCTTTCTATTTTATGTCCTTTCTTCAAATACATTCCAAGCAATACTCCGCAAGCAAAGTTATGTGCTGCGTAGTTAAGTATTGTTTCAAATTATTGCAACAAGTACACACGTATGGGCATTAATTGGCCGCCAATTATACGCGTAGACCATAACTCGTCGGGCTTTACGTTCGTATTAGCAGATGGTATGTGGCGTAACCAAGGAGGAACAAATCTAGGTCGGGCTTTCATAGGACTAAAACTAGGTGCAAAGAACATGAGACGTCATCTTCCTCGTTTATTCTATACCCTACTCTTCGCCGGGGTAAAGTGTAGGAAAGGATTTTGCATTAATTACTACGCACGTAAGTATATAATAATTTCTTAGTTTTAGATGTTTTAAAGATCACTGTAAACTGTCAACTACAGTAATAAAAGTACAACTTTTAAAAAAAGTTAATAATCTTAACAGCTAATAAGCTTGAGAATAACATTCACAATTACATCGTGCTGGTACAAGCAATAGCGGCATTGATGGCCAGGGCTGGAATAATCCTATCATGACTAGGCTCCTAGGCAATGCAATTCTCGGGGCCCCTTTCCTTACTACAAAATACATTTTTTTCTGTAAAAAAAAGTCATATTTGGATTGGAGTCGATCTGATCGACTCGATCAGATCGACTCCAATCCAAATATGGTAAATACAAATTAAAAAAAAAATGTTTGATGGAACGTTTTTTTTCTTTGTGCGTGCACGGGGTCTCTAGTCGACGCAGGCCCCCTCGGCAGTTGCCTAATCCGCCTTATGGATAATCTGGCCCTGTTGATGGTGACCGTCCAGTGATGTCTGACATAAAGAGGCGTTGTAGGCTCAGACCATTAGAGATATATAGATCTATGGTTGTAGGACACGGGCAGGACAATGTAGGAGACATTGAAGGAGTGCCTAATTGCTTATGCAGTGATTCATTAGGCAACAAATGCTGGGGCATATGTTGCAAAAATAGATAGGGTAAGGTAATTGTTATTTTTATCCAAGTTATTTAAAGATTTTTTTACGCATTTGCTTTAACTACCAATTTGATCTTCGAATTTGTGTTAATTTGCATTCTCGTCATGTTGTTTCAGATTTCTCAAAGCATCGGTTTAGTTAGACTATGGAATAAAGAGGGTCGCCTGAGTGATTGTGTTCACGGACAACTATAAAAGTGCTATTGCCGGCACTGAGTTCTAGACTAGAGTAGAAATCTTTATAACAAATAACAGCGTTACGCTCGTACGCATCGAAAGTATTCTCTTAGGTACTCAGCTCGGCGAATCATTCACGGTTTCTAAAGCAGGTCTAGCATTGTTTCACTTCACCGAAATTGACGTAAAAATTAAAGTAAAGTACCTACTTATAGCTTCGATAAACTCCAGTAAAATACTTATATCTGTCCTACTTTTCTATTACATCATTATTATCTACTACATGACTCGGCGAACTTTGTTCCGCCCGTTCCCGTTTTCTTACCAAAGAAACCTTCCCTGGACTTCTGTTCCTGTTTCTTGTTTTTTGCTATTTTTTTTTCATACTTTTTCACCGTTGAAACCTTCCCAGCCTTTTCCGAGTTTAAACGAGACCACAGAGTATTATATACGAGACTAACAATCAGCAATTCAGGTTTCGTAGTAAACGGAACCCTTGTAGTTTCGCCATGTCTGCCTGTCAGTCCGCGGTTCTACTCAGAGACTATAAGTACTAGAAAGCTGTAATTTGGTATGGGTAGGGTATGTATATTAATCATGGCAACAAAGTGGTAAAATATTTTCTTTTTTTTTGTATCTCCCTTACATATAAAGTGGGAGTCAATGTTTTTTTCCTCGACTACCCTATCATGTGGGGTATTGTTAAACATGTTTTCCAAAAATAAAGCTCGCGACCACCATTTTTCGATTTAGGGATCTTATAGTGTAGTAGTGAAATTTTTGTTAGAGTAGTGTCGCCTGTCATTTTCTATTACTTGATACAGTTGAAACAAAATTATAAGATTGGTCCGTGTTTTATAATAAGATGGAAAGAGTACAGTTTATTCAGTTCTCGACGATTCCATTATTGACTGAAAAGTTTTTAATTTTTACTCTTCGTAAAACTAAATTACAATAGTTTACAGTGTCTTACTATCTAGTGGCGAAATAAGAGTATTACGCAATACAGATACGCAGTCGAGATAACCTAAAAATCCATCCGCGGAATAAAAATAATGAGTTGTTTAAGTTAGCAGTGTTGTGGTTTGAATTAACTACGCATCATCATTTCTATGCTAAGTTGTATGATAAAAGAAGTAAGGTTCGTTTGTGTGTAGAGGCAATGTGTTAAATGGATAAATGTATAGAACTACTACTACTAAAATAAACAATCACCTATTTTTAATAAAGGAAAATAAGCAAAATTTTGAAACATTTATCTAAGTGTAAGTGTCACTCTGAAATAAGAATGTAACAATGACTTACATCAAATTATTATGTTAAATCATGTAGGTACCTACGTTCTAAGCCAAACATTGATTTTATTTATGACTACCTCCGTGGCGTAGTGGTCACCATGCTAGTGCGCCACCCAGAGGTCCCGGGTTCGATCCCCGGCCAGGGCAAGTTGGAAAATGGCCTTTTTCAAATTGTCCTGGGTCTTGGATGTTTATCTATATATGTATTTGTTATAAATTATAGTATCGTTGAGTTAGTATCCCATAACACAAGTCTCGAACTTACTTTGGGGCTAGCTCAATCACTGTAATTTGTCCCTATATATTTATTTATTTATTTTTCTAGCACTTATAAATTTATAATATTTTTGATGACAGTATTTTTGTAAACGCAAAAAGCTTGTAAGTTTTGCCAATGCAAAAAATACATAAGTAAATGATAGACTATAATATCGATAAAAAAAAAATCTTAAAAAAATACCTTGACTTAGTTAGGTACGGTAAAGTATAGTGTGAATTTGAATTTTGAACAGGATCTATCGGGCAATACGTCGCAGTGTTAAATCATTTCCAAAATCATATTTGATCGAATAAGAAACCGAGCCACACCAGGATCAATTACTACGCGTTTGGATTAAACCAAATTAATTCAAATCATAATGTGCGCAGTTAGTTAATTACAATTTACAACGTTTCGCGTGTAGCTGGGTAAATAGTATCGGCGAATCATGTACAATTATTGTTCCGCAATTGACTACTTAATTTAATATAGTTTTTTGCGCAACGCAATACACTTTTATAAGCGTTTTCTTTGTCCTAATTCATATCACAGTTAAGATTAGACCAACAAATTGCAAGAATACTGAACGAAGATTTTCGGAACAGTTCGACGACGCTTATGTATAATGTAGGTCTTTTGGATTGTAACTCGGGTAACTTTGATCGGAGCTTCATGAAATCCGCGTGGATGAGATAATTTTAAGGTTCAAACTTGAGTTTAATTGGTTTTGACCAATTAAACCCCTGTTCTCGAGTTCATAGTTTACTACTAGGGACTTCTTTCTGTAAAACTAACTGAAATTATCTAGAACGCCCGGATTTTAGTTTCCGTGTAACACGAGATGAATGCGTAAATTAATGCGAAATATAGCGACGAATTACACAACATTCGTGATCATTGTCTTGAACCTAGTTCATAATGGCCGAGTTTAATGGTGAGTAAATAGACTTCGGTCTATTTACTCTCCAGTGACCTTTTTATATACTTAGCCCGTCAACTTCCAGACGGCTTCAGAGGAGACCGCTCACGTATCGTTTCTGCTGTATTGTGTCCGTACGTGCGAGAGTACTGTTAGCAATTTGTAGAAGTATAACATTAGACGAAGAACTGAAAACAATATCATTAAATAGAATACCACCTAAATATTAGCTATATGCATGCACCGGCCCTGATTAACCCTTAGGCTAATAAGGTTGCAGCCTAGGGCGCGAGGATCGGGGAGGGGCGCGCTAAAATCTTGTCTTTGCATGCACTAATCTAGCATCATTGCATCTACCCTACATATTTAGACCGAAACAAAACACTAAAACTAAATGCGTTTGAGAGTCCCTGATTAACAATAAATTTTGAAATTTCAAACTCTTACTTGTTACTCGAATCGGTCAGTGGTCGATCGAGTGGAGATAATATTAAGAATTTTTTAGACTATGAGTGTTACCAACTGCAGCGGCGAAAGGTCTTTTTCAGCACTTAAAATAGTAAAAAAATTACCACACTCCGCCAGCAAAAACTTGAAGCGCTCTCGGTAATGTACATAGAAAGTAATTTTTTTCAAACTATTAAATTTGAAAAAATTTTAGAGATTTGCAAACGCTGAAGCACGAAAAAGACTTTTGTAAAATCTAATAATAATTACTTAATTACTATAATTTCTAAATCATTAATCAGTTGGAAAAATGTTTCACTTGTATGATCATCTCCTCTTTTTTTAACAATAACAGAAGTGTAAATATTTAAAAATACTCAAGTCGAAGCAACTTCACACACTAGATGACCACACTTCATGGTCAATGGCAATGGCAACTAAGTTGTCTATAGAAACTAAGCCAATAGAAGTCATGCGGCCAAACACGACATGGATTTGGTTTTTCTACTTGGTAGCCTGCAGTCACTTGTCATGATTTTGGTCTTATAATGCGTGAGGTATTTTGCCTTTATGTAGGGTCAGCTTATAAAATGGTTTGCCACCCTACGGTTGAATGTCATGCAGATTAAAGGACAACGTTATTTTCGCTTGAAGGTCGATCTGAAAACTTTTATAGGTAGTATGAACCATTTTAAAATTTTCACACAACTACTCTACTCACTTACATACTACTTTTTAGGCCATCCGTAAAACACGTGGCGGGGGCGCGTCTTCATAATTAGCCTAGGGAGGTCAGAACTCTTGATCAGTCGCTGTGCATGCAGTGCAGCGTCTTGCGTAGTTGATTTTGTGGTGATTTTTCTATAATCTAGATTATTCGTGACTCATGTCATCATGAAAACTCATCAGCAGTATGAAAAACACTATGAACCACAGGAATCGAGCGTTCTGTATGGTCTTTAAACACGCTTGCAAAAATAGATCACTTGTTTCGAAATACCGGTATTTCATCCTCAAATATCGGTATCAAAATACGGAATTTTTTATCTGGTATACCGGTAGTTCGGTATATCGGTATCCATGCCCTAGGTATGTGGTTACCATGGCATTTGGGCGACGGTGCAATACTACACCAAAGGCTGTCCTTTCAAAAGGAGTATGTATAGACAAATGTGAAGTTTACTTACCCGTCACATTAATTAAAAACCAATAACTATGCGCGAGAAGATAGCACACACTTATCAGTATTGTGTTTTATTATTATAACTAAACGTTTCTAAAAACCCAAAAAAAAGGTTACTGGGTCTAGACTAGGAACTACAATCATCACAACATACTAAGTGGATTCTACGAAAGCAATTTGGCAAGTTTACATTTGAAATGACAACTGTTATTATAATATAAGACATAGTCTTACTCTTATGTACCTACTCGACGAATCACAGATTAAAAAATTGCTAAAAGTAAAAAGAACCGAGTAAATTCACTATGGTCTTTTATGAGGCAGTTCACAATATTGCAATTTTATAATTAGGTAATTTCCAATCAACTCCACCAATGTGAATTGTCTTTGCAAATGCGTCTCAAGTTTCCCTTTTACGGTGGAACAAACTAATGAAATTTTTATGCACCATATCCCTTTCGTTATAACTACATAATTTACGTAATTTAGATTGAGTTAATTAGTAACTCGAGCCAAATTATATTTTAGTTTCTTATTATTAGTTTTTCTTCTTAATGAAAGTAATTACTTTAACGCTTTTTAAATTGTCAAGTCGTTTATAGAATTGTCGAAAGAAGAAAGGTTTAAATTAGGCCACCTTATTTAATACCCAATAAATATTTATAAACGAGTGTTACTCTACTGACGCCAAGTTGAATTATAGATATGTACATTTGTTACATACTGAATTAATTTGTCTTTTATAAAATAAACTGGTTGTAGTTTAAAAAACTATATTTTAACTTTGCTGTGGTAGTAAAGATTATCAAAATTAACAATATGCGCGCTTTAATAATATTGCTTTAGCAATGTTTTCATCATTCAAGCTCTGAACGGAGGTTAACACAAAATAAGGGTTGTAAGTTCGATTCACATCATTAGGGAGGCAAGTTAATTTGAAAATCGAAGGCAGCCAGGTGGCCGCTACATAAGGCTCCTATCATAAAATTATAACCCATGCTCCTATAATATGCATAAATTGAGTTTTATTTTTAGAACAAGCGCACTGGACACTATGAATGGCTGAATACATGGTAATGGCTGAACACACCAAGAGCGCACGGCCATAAAAAAATACGGCTTGGCGCGTTAAATTTTCTTGTTGTATGAAATCTTTGTTACAAAAAATTGCAAAATATTCTTTTAGCAAAAAAATTACGAGTTAAGGTGAAGAATTCGATTCGACGTAGATATTTCTTAAACAACCAAATCTGTTATAACAGTTTTTCATAATTTCCTTGCTTTTATGATGAAAAGTAGAGTGTTTAATTGATCACTTGCAACCCATGTTTAATAATCTACCATTAAGCTCAGCAGTCGCCATGTCGGATGCCATTATTGAGAGCGTCTGTTTTAATAATATCAGTTTTGCAGATGACATGGTATTGCTGAGCGCTTCGATTGGTGGTCTGAGAGAACTTATGGCCATATGTGAGCAATATGTAAGTAACCATGGGTTGAAATACAACGCAAAGAAAAGTGAGCTAATGGTTTTTAGGGCTTGGACCAAATGTCCGGCAAACGTGCCTCCCGTTTGTTTGGATGGGTTGCCCTTAAAGCGGGTACAGCAATTTAAGTATTTAGGTCATATTGGACGCTGTTGCGGCTTCCCCGTTTCTGTAGCGCGTTAGGGACGCTTCCCCGTTCGCAGAAGCAAGAGTTGACTGCTTCTATGCAACAATGCGCAAGAGAGTGGCATCCACTGCGCGCAGAATGAAGGACAGTCGCAATAGTCTCCTGTCAGTCATCGCGGAGCGGACGGACGGCCCGTTCTTGAGACACTGGATGCAAGTACATGCGCTAGTGCCTCGAGAACGAAGTCGGCAATTTTAAGAAACTTATTTATTTTTTATAAGTTAATTTTAAGACAGTTATTTATTTAATTTTATTTTATTTCATTTAATGTAATTTTTAATGTTATTAATTATGTCATTTTAATTTAAATTGTATGGATCAATGGTCTGATAATAAAAGATTTATATTATATAAAATTACTCACGCTAAGGAACTAATTTCTAAGAGTATTGCTTTCATGTGTGTAATATATTGCGAGCAATTATTTTCAATTCCGTGTATGAAGTGTAAATTGTCTAATGTATCTAATAACTCCAGCCTATTGGACCTGACTTCTCTGGTGTTCTATATTTTTAAAAACCACTTATTTAAAGAAAATATACTTCTTTCAAAAACTGATGATGATGAATCCACCTTGACGTGTGCCTGCACCGTCGTGTCCAAGACCGAAGATAACTCGCAAATACAATGCGGTTTTGAAGAGGGTACGTTTCTTTTCCAATCTTATAAATCAAAATCGTCGAACTAACCTGTATTTCGTCATCCACCGCGACCGAATCGAAGGTTTCTCTAAGCCTTGCCTCGCCCCTCGCGTCCGCTTTGGCCGCTAACTGTTTCTCTCTTAGCGACGTCCGCCGTACTGATCGGACCCTATAACAATAATAATAGCAAATTTGGCGATTGTCATGTTACTGCAACGCAACAGGCGTTGCGTTGCAGTAACATGACAATCGCCAACAAGTTAATTGTGTAAATCTAGGCTAGACGAGTGTCGTGATTTTGTGTCGCGTGGCTTTTACAGTATGTAAAAGCCACGATAGTACATGTTTATCAATCTAAAAAAATATTATTGAAGGCTTACGAGAAGGAGACTTACTAAATCGTGGACGTAAAAAAACTACATTCAGGTCTCAGTAAAGGTTTATTTACACAGTGCAAGTTTCTTGCCTGCAATTATTGAAGCAATACATTATTTGTATTTTGACCATGCAAGTCATGTATTGTTTCAATTTAATTGTATGCAACTGGCAAAATACCAAAGAGATAAGCGACAGCGCATCAGCTGTCAGCATCAGCTCGCGGCCTTGATCGGCGACGGTCCGCGTCAAGTGTCGCGAATGAGGGTATTCAAAAATATGGCACAATGAAGTCAAGTCCAATGAGGTGCTGTTATTATTATTAGATAAATCTGACGGAGCATAAGAATATGTCCACTGATGGTCCAATAAGACAGTCGATTGGACTTGACGTTATTGTGCTGCCACCTGGTGTCCTATACAACGTGTAACGGAAAGGAGGTAAACATACTAATCAATGTGAACAACTTTAATATGGGACCATACCTAAAATCGTAAAAAAATCTGCAGCTCCTTATATTGTGGCAAGGTAAGTATTTAATTTTGTATGGACATGAAGTTTTTTTTTAAGATTTCATGGTCCCATAGTAAATATTGTTCACGTTGATTAGTATGTTTACTCCCTTTAGGGTTGATACCCCCTTTCCGTTATATGTTGTATAAACCCTATTGTCGCGTGACGGTCTCGCCGACAATAGGGTTTTCATACATCAACAGGGTTTCCGCCGCTGACGTACCGTCGCACGTCTATAAGAGCCCTAAGTTCGTAATTTTTTTCTTCAACTTCATCGTCATCGGACAGAACGCAATAGAACCTTACTTATTGAGATTGCTTTCGAAACGGGAACACTGCAGCTACAGAGTATAATAAGATATCAGCTGCAGTGGAAGTGGTTCGGGCACAATATAACCTTAATAAACAAAGTTTTTTGTGTTCTGTCCAATGACTGAAAGTTTACCGAAGTCTAGTTATTTAACAAAATATTGAACTTTTCAGATTCCTAAGTTTCTCCGAGCTAATTACTTTAATGTTTTTAGTTTATATTTTATACGTATATATATGAGTGGATCTTTCAAATTTGGTTAACTTGACGTTAGCAGCAATTTTCACATATTTACATCTATTTTATCCATTATTTGCAACTACTAGGCGATATTATAAAATCCATGTAATTAGGTCCCTCATTTTGATGTGCATAACTATATGTTTTATTTCCGAAAATCGCTTCATTTAACTGCAAATATCAGTCCCTAACCATGTTAGATCTCCCAAATTTAGCAAGCATTTCATTGTCAGTCTAAATCTATTTATATTATGATTTAAGTCACTTAAACACGTTTAATATTACATTACTTTTCATTGTGATTGAATTATTTATTATTAACAATATTTTTTATCAAATTATTTCAAGTCAAAAAGTGTAAGCGTAAAAAAATATCAGTCTCTAGTTATTTGCGAAATTCAAAAATGCGCGGCAACTAAGCTAATGGCGTATATCAAAACATACTCAAGCAAAGTATCCATGTGAAGTTAGTTGTAAACACGACGTATGCGGCGTCTGCCATTTTATTTTTAGTGCGGTCGCCGACTTTGTAACGGAAACACGCGCTGTGCCAGTCCCTAGGCCTCTCTCAGGCCCTAGGTAAGTCGTTTCAAAGATTGTTAATTAATAATTGTTGTCATTACTCATTGTTAATTTGACCTTTGTCTGCCTTGTTTTTTTGATCACTTGCTGGTTTTGATGTTTACTTTAAATCATAGGTTGATTTTGTTTGATTTTGCTTTGAATCGTCGTCAGTCCCTAGACCGTCAGACCCTCGTCATAAAGGTGACTAGGGACTGACCTCGCACCTAGGGACTGAGTAATGCATGGTTTTAATCATAAAATTCGTGTATTTCTTATAGAATATGACGCCTAGAAAGAAAACATTACAGTCCAAGGAGGAACTCGCAAAAAAAATCTGAACAGGCCAAAAGACGTTTGGAAAAAATTTAAAATGACCCTGTTTTGCTAGCAGAGTACAGAGAAGAGGAACGACAGAAATATCTAAAGAAAAAATACAAAGAATATGAGCTCGAAAAAAAATGGGTACTATACTCAGCAGATTATAGAAAAAGCAGAACATTCGTAGAAATGCTAATAAAAACATAGACCAAAATACGCCACCGACATCGGACAAAGACAATATTTCTGAAGTTTCTGTTATAAACAATAAAAGAACAGATGAAGTAAGAAAAAGGAGTTTTGTTCAATGGAAAAAAGAAGAAATAGTCTACTATAAAAGAAGGACTTACTTATTGATAATTTAAAGAAAAACTTGTCAGCGAACTACAAAGAAACAGAAGACTGAAACTTAGAATGATGTAAAAAAGCACTTACACCAAAAAGTAAAATTGAAGCTATGGTTAACGACCCGAATCAAAAAGTAGAATAAGCAAAAAAAAAAAACGTTATTTGGCGAGATTATCCAGACGCAACGTTTATATAAAGATTGACACAAACTAGAATAAAACCTCCGCCTCCTTAAAAACTATGTTTTACAGCCCACTGACACACAAGTATAAGATATGAATACTAGGAAATTAAGCAATTACATACAAAAAGATTAGTTAATCGTACAAAATATGAAGCTTAGCGCAACAAAAAGGGATTTGAGAAAATCATTCAAAGATTGTAGAAACAATACTACTAAGGCTCACCATACAAAATAACTTTTATTTTGACTATTTGTAACAGTAATTAGTAATATTGTCATTTGATTTTGTTACAGTTATTTTAAATAAAAATGTTTTAAACACAATAACCGTGTTTGGCGTCAGTCCCTAGAAACTTAATTTCAAAAAACCCTGAATATCTCATTAAATACTTAGTAAAGTGACTGGCCCTTTAGATGCAACAAAGTAGATATTATACCAACAATATTGAATTATAACTTTACTGAAAACCATCTATAAACACCTTCGTCAAAATTAGGCCATAAGTTAACCAAATTTTCAAGACCCACCCATGTTTTAGGTATATTAGTATGTATATTTATGTATACTTTTATGTAAGTTTATTCTTCGTTGTATTCACGTAGTTAACATCTATATATAATTTGAACTGTATTCTTCTGTAATTTTATATTTAACGTTCCACTTCTGCCCCAAACGCATAATAAGTAAACATTCCTCTCAATTACTGGCCGGTTAACTGGAAGAGATCCCTATAAGGGATAAGTCCGCCGTTGTATGTTTACTTTTCTGATTTGTAACTGTGTTCTTTCTTATGTTCAATAAAGCTTTATAAATAAAACAAACAAACAAAAATATAAACAAATTACTAAACTCTCGATTTCTTATCCTAAATGTTATTGTGATGTTTTTAGATAGCCTTTTAAAACGAAGTATTATGAAATAGGGGGGGAAATATACTAAACGGCCTTGCTCGTAAAATCAATAAGAGATTAATTTACATTATCAATTAATAAGACACCATGATCCTGTAAATAAAAGTTATTCAGTTTTTAACAAAAGTTTCATTGTCATATAAAAATTATTTGCTCTTCTATAAAAAGTTTGTACTTACAAAATAATTCGAATGGCGAGAATTTGGGAATACGAAAAATACATATTCTCTTCCTATTTAAGAGATATTTCTTTAATCAAGCTTTTATTATTTTTGAGTAAACATGTGATGGAAAATCGCCCCAGTTCGAAATAATTTTTCGAAATATATTAAGAATATCAGTACAAGGGCATTTAAAAAAAAAAAAATTTAGAGAGAAATCCTGTAATTTACAGTTGAAATAGTACATTCTAAGAAATTCCAAAAACTTCTCTACTGTAGGTTTTATTGTGAAAATTTCATACAACAGAATATTTACAGCCACGACAATATAAAGATCAGAATAGGTACCTGCTGGTGCTCGCGGTGGAGGAGGAGCGGCGAGCGGTGGCGGAGCGGTCGGCGGAGTGCGCCGCGTGCAACGCTCGCCGCCGCCGCTCCTCTTGCTCCGCTGACAGTCGCAGGATACGCGCTCGCATTTCGCCTTCTTCACAGATATCTAACATATAGAAGAAAATTTCATGGTAAGTTTTGACCGTCTTATAGGACCAATATAAAAAAAATCATAGAAATAAAGCTCTTCTCGATTCATTCGAGCCAGCCGTGACGTTCATATACATTCGGGTATATATGAGCGACACGACTGCACGGCCATCATATCTAAGCCACTAATCAAAGACCTAGAAGTTTTTAAATCTATGGTGCGAATAATCAAATAACTAGATTTTTTTAAATCTATGGTACTAATAATAAATATAAAGGGACAAAATACACTGATTGAGCTAGCCCCAAAGTAAGTTCGAGACTTGTGTTATGGAATACTAACTCAACGATACTATATTTTATAACAAATACATCATATACAAGAGGTAACAAACCCCTGTCCGATCCTTGTAGGAGCAACTCAGACCGTCAATATGAACAACTTTTCCTATGGAACGATATTGTCAAACAAATTGCCGGGCCGGCCGAACATTTTTGTATGAAAATGTCGATTTTTTCCGAGTTTTGCATTGGTCCCTTAGAAAAAGTTGTTCATATTGACGGTCTAAGTTGCTCCTACACGGGTCGCACAGGGTTCTTGTTACATATTGTATAGATAAACATCCAAGACCCAGGCCAATATGAAAAAGGCCATTTTCCAACTTGCCCTGACCGGGGATCGAACCCGGAACCTATGGGTGGCGGACTAGCATGGTGACGCCACGGAGGTCGTCAAATTAAATAATAATTAATGACGTAAAATGATATAACAAGTTTATTTGCCAAGCAAGTTAAATCCAAAACCCCGACGTTAAAGCGTCCCCCCCCCCCCTCTCCTCCCCGCCATTACTTTTAAACGGCTGAACCGATTGTCATCAAACATAGCTAAGAACCATCGCAAGGGAACTTACTTACACGTAATAAAAAAACGTTACGATCCCACAGCAGACACACCGAACAAGATCGACAGAAATTAGCGTCAAACTTATAAAATCCCTCTTTTTGTCGGGGGTTAAAAATAAAGTCACCGTGGCCATCCACATTACTTGATTTTATTTTAAAGTAAAAACTCTCAAAAAAAATAACACCCAGTATTATTAATTCGTGACGTTCGTTTCGAGCTTTCAGTATCATAATAAAATAGTAACAACTCACCCGCCGGCGTCTCGTCGTGTTTATTTCTCACGTTGAGATCAGCTCCATATTGCACTAATAACTCTAATACCTCTAGCTGCAACAAAACGATAAAATAAAAATTAATACTTTTCATCAAGCGTTTAGAAAAATAAAACCCAACAGTTTATAGTTTTAGGAGCTCGGTGGCCCGGCGGGGGAGCGCAATACTAACGCTTTCGCAAGTAAAGCGACACCGGTCGTGGTCCGCTCTTGGATGGGTGACCACTAATGGCATAAAAAAAATTCGAGCTTCTCCGTGCTTCGGAATGCACGTATAAGCCGTTGGTCCCAGCTGTCATCATTATATGGCAGTCGTCAAGCTATGTCAGATGTCTTTAGGCAGCTTGAAAAGTCTGACACTAGTGTTGGCTACTTGGACACACGAAAAGCAAGCACGCAGTTTGTAAGTATATAATAGTTATTTATGCAACTGTTGTATAATGAAGGATATTAAAACACGAATGTGGTGGGTTATCTTATGAAATGAATCCTCTAATAAAGGTTCTGAAACCATAGGGTGTTTTACAGTGTTGTAAGATCTCTATGTAAATTCATAGTAAGTATAAATGAGTATTTAATACAAACAAACTATGTATGGCTAATAATATAATTATTTATTGTAATAATTATAAAAAATTAGGATCGTAATTTTTTTCCCGTCACAGCCCCTCCGAAACCATAGTTTCAGCAACTATAACAGGCCAAATCGAAGTTTTACAATTTCTTAATCTACAATATCTGGATGATACCCTCTTTGGAAAAATCATTGCACAAGCAATTTTTATAATATCAGTCTATTGCGGGGCAAAGAGCCCAGGCTAATGGACCTAAAGCCACACCCAGCGCTGGAAACTGTCGCCCAGCAATGAACAGGGGCTTAAATTTAGGGATCAAGTTTGCGTTGCATAATGAAATTTAGAACAACATTATAACACTCTTTTGAGTTGCATAATGAATTTAGTACAACATTATAACACTCGTTTGGGTGATATTATGGTTACTATGACATTGGTTGTTCTAATGTTGGCAATAAGCTTACTGTTTTAGAAACTATTATAGAGGATTAATAGCATGAGTGTAGATAAAGAAAGTAAATATTCGCGGTGGGACCTTTTTATAAATATAATAATCCTGAGCTGTACCGCTACGGATCCCAGGGTGCGCTTTCCCGCTTTTTCTTCGCCAAAAAACCCAAGGACGCCAAAGACCTTGCAAAGTAGAGACGAAATAGGCAAAACGGGTCAAATGATTTGGCTTTTTTTGTAAATCCCAACTAATGGCTTGCTAATCATTGGCGCCCACCGAACCTTCCCAAGTACAGGTGTTTGGGCTTTCCGAACAAGTTAGCCTGAGTCCTACACAGTTTGTGGATAAAAACCACACTGGAAAATATTTTGCGAACTGTCTATTATCTTCTACCTGACTTTGACTTGTTATTAAGAAAAAAAATGTTTGCAGTACCCTACTTATGGTCGCCTCCGCGCTCTAAGTTGAGCCAGAGAGAGAGCGAGAGAGAGAGAGAAAGCGAGAGAGACAGAATAAACCGATATGACGATACTACACATACTACAAACAGCACAGGCCATGCGGTTTCTTCGCTCTCTCTCGCTCCAGCGGATGACGGTTCTGAGCGACAGAAAAGGATAGCAGCTTAGAGTACTATTCAGTGCTGACAGATGTAGCCCAATCCTATAATCCCTAACACGTTGCCGCGTGTACATGTAGCCGTTTAGACGTTATATGATGGGAGAAAGAGAGAGAGAGAGGTAAGTGGTGTAAGTGTACGTATATGTCCCCAACACGTTGCCGCGTGTACAGGCTGCCACACGTCGTGGTCCACTACGTCGGTAGAAGCGCGATGTTCCATTGGCAACTCAACCACTTTTATGCAGCCGTTCTGACGTTAGATGATAATGGTAATTGATGTAAGTGTACATACATATCCCCAACATGCGGCCGCGTGTACATACTGCCACATGTCGTGGTTGACCCCACGTCGGTGGACGCGCGATATTCCAGTAGGAACTCCACCACTTTTATGTACCCGTTATAATGTTAGATGATACTGAGAGAGGTAAGTGATGCAAATGTACGTACATGTCCCAAACACGAGGCGGTACAGGCTGTCACATGTCGAGGTTCACTACGTCGGTAGAAGCGCGATGGTCCATGTACGAGCTAGCGTACAGTATTACCTTAGGTCTATGACACTTTGACGTCACGCGGGCCGGCGCGTGTAACCTACATACTGCATATTTCATAAGTTAACTTTGTCTTACTAGTGCAATAAACGCATTCCGTGGTACCGGTCGGGTTTTAATTATTGACGTCCTTGACTCCTGCATCCAACATCCCGAACAAAGGACGGACAACTTAAACGCCCTATAATCAAGCTGATTCCATTGCCAATCAACGAGGACTCACCAAACCTTACCTCAAGCGAAGACGCCGTTGATGACGAACCAAAGAAACATGACGACTTGACGCCAAGAAGGTTGAGAAAAAACAATGGAAAGCGAACGACATTGACGAACATAGTATTACTGTTACTTATGTTTTTAACACCCGGTATTAAAGGCAACGCTACCATCAAACAAGTAAATAATACCAAAACATTGTTTTTTGACAAAATTGTTGACGTACGCATCATCCAAGATCAATGGAAACTAATTGCCTACTATAATATGACGACCTACTGGCAGAGCATCACTGCAGTAGAAAAATATATTGACATGATAAGAAAAACCTGCGATAATGACCACTCATGCGCGCCCATAGTTACGCAACTCGCGCACGAGATCGATGAGCTACGCCATTATAATGAGTTGCTATCGAACCAACACCACATCCTACAACGAAAGAAAAGAGGTTTGATCAACGGGGTCGGTTACTTGGCGAATACGTTGTTTGGTGTTTTGGATGACAAATTTGCCCAAAGATATGAACAGGATATTGAAACAGTGAAAACGAGAGAAGATCACCTCCTTATCCTATTTAAGAACCAAACGTCACTGATTGAAGCGGAAAATAATATCCTGAAAAGAAACGAACGTATAATGAATACACAATTCGAACAAATCTCCAAACACTTGCAAGTTATGTCTGCAGAAATAAATCAAGTCGGAAAAGTTAACCAAAACGCTCTTCATGCCTTTCACATTCTGTCTTCCTTGATATCTGCTGACGTAATTATTTCTAATCTTCGCCGAACCCAAGACACATTGCTTGACATCGTAACGGACATTTACCATGGCCGCTTGAATATACACCTGTTAAATCCGGAAGATCTTCAACAGCAATTAAATGTAATATCAGGTCATTTACAGGATGATGTTGTTGTGCCGACTGACAATTTTCGAGACTTGTACGGTCTCTTGCACGTACAAGCAAAAGTGACGAAAAGATTCCTGATAATAGAAATCAAGATTCCTTTGCTGAACAGAGATCAGTTCGAACTGGATGCTGTTATTGACATCCCTCAAATAAGAGGAGACACCGCCATCTTCACAACAACGGAAACAAAGTATCTCGCCGTCAATGTGAAAAAGGACACAATAGTACCTATGTCTGAATACGACTTAAATACCTGCATAAGACATACACATAAACAGATGTTATGTCCGTTAAACCATCCTGTATATACAATGCGAATTGGAGAATCATTATGTGATATGAAACTGCTAATCAGTAATGAAAACAAACCATATTGTCGGTCAGAAGCCAAAGCGTGTTCCAACCGATGGATCAAGTTACACACTCGTGACACCTGGCTGTATTCGTGTTGCACCGAGTGTGCTATACGAATCATATGTTCGAATGACGTAACAACAAAACATTTACGTAACAACGGGTTGATAACCTTGGAACCTGGCTGCTCTATTAAAGGTGAAACCTTTATAATATACTCTCAACATGACTATGCAAACCAGATATACATGCACCCGGCAATTGATATAAACGTACCTACTGTCTCTACGTTAAACGAGTTTATGAACGTATCACTTCCTATCAATTTCGTAGCAGAAAATCATGACCAATTATTTACATCGATAAAACAGAATGGAGAAGATTTGAAACAGCAAGAACTGGAGAAATTTAACAACTATGACTCTTCACATTACATCATTATTTATTCTATTCTGTTTGTTATAACGATTGTGTTGATCACTTTTGCACTCTGCAATCTGAAACAAAGATGGTGTACACGATGGAAGCCTAATGACCACAACCATGACAATGCCGCCACGACGAGTGAGACTTCGTTCGGGGCGGTGATAGAGTCTGCACCGCCTTCTTCGTCGCCGCTCCCAAGGACGACACCCGCGTCACGAGGTTCCGTTACGAGTGTAGACATCGCGACGTCCCCTACTATTCCAAGAAAAATTCATTTTAACTTAAATGCTAGTACTAGTGACTTGAATTTGTGTAATTAATTATTTACCTACTTAATTTTGCTGACTGTTTATTTACAATTTTATATCTTTATTTTTATGACTTTATGACTTTACATTCTTTATAATATTACGTTTGCTATGTTATTTAAAAATAAAATATTTAAGTTTTTAGATACATTTTGATAAGTTTTTCTTTTGCTTTTGCGGTTGGAAATATGTACGAGCTAGCGTACAGTATTACCTTAGGTCTATGACACTTTGACGTCACGCGGGCCGGCGCGTGTAACCTACATACTGCATATTTCATAAGTTAACTTTGTCTTACTAGTGCAATAAACGCATTCCGTGGTACCGGTCGGGTTTTAATTATTGACGTCCTTGACTCCTGCATCCAACATCCCGAACACACCGTGTCCACCTGACATCTGCATCATTTAAATGTACTGAGACCAAACTGTCCGGTACAGTCCATTAGCAACCCCACTAATTTTATATACCCGTTCTGAGGTTAGATGATAATGAGAGGTAAGTGATGTAAGTGTACGTACATGCCCCCAACACGCGGCCGCGTGTACATCCTGCCACATGTCGTGGTCGACCACGTCGGTGGACGCACGATGTTCCAGTAAGAACTCCACCACTCTTATGTAGCCGTTCAAACGCTATATGATGAGAGAAAGAATGATAAGTGATGAAAGTGTACGTACATGTCCCAAACACGCGGCCGCGTGTACAGACTGCCACATGTCGTGGTCGACTACGTCGGTGGACGCGCAATGTTCCAGTAGGAACTCCTTCACTTTTATGTAGCCGTTCAAACGCTATATGATGAGAGAAAGAATGATAAGTGATGAAAGTGTACGTACATGTCCCCAACACGCGACCGCGTGTACAGGGTGCCACATGTCATGGTCGACCACGTCGGTGGACGCGCGATGTTCCAGTAGGAACTCCACCACTCTTATGTAGCCGTTCAGACGCTAGATGATGAGAGAAAGAATGATAAGTGATGAAAGTGTACGTACGTGTCCCCAACACGCGGCCGCGTGTACAGGCTGCCACATGTCGTGGTCGACCACGTCGGAGGATGCGCGATGTTCCAGTAGGAACTCCACCACTTTTATGTAGCCGTTCGCCGACGCTATATGCAACTGCAAAAGAAAAAAACAAAGCTTTACCCTCATATTAATAAAAATTAACAACCGTTTGCAAAAACTATTTTAGTTAAAACATGTTCGGTTCCTTTTCCTCTTTTCAATATTTGACATAGCAAGAACGAGATAAAACATATTTTGAGAGATAAACCCTGCGAGGTTTTCGTGTTTCGGTATCAATGTACCTATATCTTTTTATGAATTTTGAATAAATTATTTAAAAAAGAAAAAAAATTAGGTTTCGCAAAGGTTTTCACTCTTTATTAATAAGGGGGTTGGAATATAATTTTATCAATGAAATAGTTGGGAAAGAGAATTTAGATAACCATTACTCCTAGAGCTGATGTCGATGGTCCTGGTTGTCATCATTGTATGGCAGTCGTCAAATTATGTTAGATGCTTTTAGGCAACTTAAAATATCTGATACATACGAAAAAGAAAAGTAATCTCACTCCATCTTTTGATAAAGAAAAATTAAAGATCGCGATGAATTGATAATCTCCTCCTTTTTTGAAAGTCGGTTAAAAAGAGTACGGAAGGTCTTCTTGTTAATAATGATTTAAACCAAATACTTTAGTTAGTCCGCGGTTTATAATACGTCTCAGTCGTCTAGGCATAAGTTCTCGCAGGTAGCGCCAACAAGTAAAGACTAAGGATTTCCACTTTTCGTTATCTGTCGCATTTACTCTTGTGGAAAATTAAAATACAAAAATCATGGCTCACCAAAGTGGCACCCTGAGTGTCCCTCGGCTCGTCCAGGTCCATCCCCTCTTTGACCAGCTCCGCCACATCCATCAGCATCTTCATCTCCGTGGCCGCCCGCGTCTCGTCTATCAACCTCTGCGTCACGCCCCGCGCCGCCATCTCGCTCTCTATAGCGTCCAAAGTCCTCTCCTCTTCACAGATATCATATGGCATGTTCCCGTCTCCGTTTACCGCAAGTAGATTAGCCCCTCTCTGTATTAATATTCTCACTAAGTTCAAGTTGCCACAAGTGGCGGCGGCGTGTAAGGGTGTCCATTTTTCGCTGTCTTCTGCATTGACGTTTGCGCCGTGGTCGAGTAGCAGCCGCATCATGGCTTCGTTGTTGTCTATGCAGCATTGGTGCAAAGCAGTGAGACCGTCTTCGTTGGTAGCGTCAGGAGTCACGCCTCGTGCCAGCAGTCGGCGAACTGAAATAGGATAATAGATAAATAAATTTAAAATACTAATAATCTACTTCTGCCGCAATATACATAAAAAAATATCACCATAAATAGTCAGTTTAATGAGTGCCGAATTTTAAACACTATGATAAAAAATCAGAGCTCCTAAATTCGGAATCATTTTACTATATCCAGACAAACTATTCTCAGTTACTAAATTATTGCATAAGGTAATTAATGCGAAAAAATAATAATGATATGTTTCGCGTTAATTCCCGTATGCATTAATGAAGTAATGATGCAACGCGATAGTTTTAAAAGAAGTTTGTCTAGTGAGTTTGATAAACAAGACAGATATAAAATTACGTCTGTATGTATCCCCTGCGGTATATACGAAGGATCACAAGCAAGCACCTATATTTAGATAACTCAATAGAACTTTCCGGGTTACGAAAGGTCTAAAACTAAACTAAAACAAAGTTTACACAGTTAGAATAGGTTCCAGCGTTGTTGTTTGTTTAGACATAATTTAAAAAGTCTTTCGATTTCAATTAATTAATGAAAGTTTCTAATTTGGTTTCGATTACTAACTTATACCGATCATATTACATGGATATCATGCTTTCGTTTTTGTGAACTCTTGATAAATGAAAACATAATCAGTCTTATTTTATAAAACGCACTATTATAAAACGTACCTAAAAAGTTAAAATTGACGGAAACGAGTGAAATGTTTTAGGTATTAGTAGAAGAAATTTTGTTTAAGCAAGATAGTGGTTAAAACCAAGTAGTAATATAAGTCCGTGTTTTGTAAGACGGAATTCGTCCTCAATTTTTATGTCTCATAACAGCCAACCTATGGTCCTATTTTCACCTCAACTAAATAACTTCCTGGCAATAAACGACTGAAACTCTGCTAATGACATAGGAGATCTGGACTCCACAATCCTATGAAAAATCTATTCCGACAAGCTAAGAATTCTAATTACATATTCTTGTTTAAATGACACTAATAACTATACATTGTCATCTGTACGACTTTAAAAACCAAACAAAGGGCGCGAATAGTCAACGCTCTACTAATACTCGTCTATTTATTGTCAGCTCTATGCAAACTGAATCTATTCGTCCGTGACATTGAGATTTTGCCTTATATACGTTTCACTTTGAGGAGTTATTTATTACACTTATTACCATAGCAATAAGTGAATATACTAACATGAGCTACTTAGCGATCTGAAAATATACCATATCTGACGTTTACTATCGTAGAGATAGCAGTCGATATGTAAATTATTGTCGATGAGAAAAAATTTTAGAATGTGCTACAAGGAGTAAAGCTATATTTTTAAGGCGAGGACGTTACTTTGAATCCTGAGTGAAGCTAGTGATTCATGTATATCGCCCGAAGTAAAAATATAAGCGCGTTTGACTAGCACACTACTTTTCATCTCCATCTATGAGAAACACTAGCAAATACAAAACAGAATATAAAGAAAAGTAGTTCATTTAAAAAACCTAATCAGAGTTCAACCGACACATTTCAACCTTTATTTGGTGTTGTTTTCATTCAATAAATTTCTAAGAAATAAATTTTCGAAGAACACCAACTTCTGATAAAATTTTCAGTCATAAGTTTATTTGCGTGGGCCTTCATATCTTTTTATTTTTAAATTTATAGTCCCATAACTAACGAAAAAGTATTTAAATTAACACAGTAATTACATTTTATTATAATATAACCTAAAACTTCTGTAATTACTTTGAATCAAAGACAAAATTCGCGCTTTTTTAATTATACTTATTTCTTTTTCCGAAGCGAAAAACATAAAAATGTTGACCTACATTCATCCGTTGACGACGATATGTATTCCTTTTGAAAAAATACGACGCATGTGCCAACATTATTTTTGATTTTACATAAATTACACTCGTGTTCAAATTGTTTTATCCCTAATTTGAACACGAGTGTAATTTAATCCCTAGAGATTTTCTTTTTCACTTTTCAGTCCGGAGAGAATCAACAGTAACTTTAGCTCCATTTTTTAAGATGAAAACATCGTTTTTCGAACAGATGAAATGAAAAATACTTTTAGAACGATACACTTTTCAACATATATAAAAACTAGCGGGCGTTCTGGCTTCACATATTCAAACTTTGTCTGAGAAATCGCCGAAGCAATTTCAGAGATTATTCTGCACAGATAAGATTAAGTATAGGCGGCGAGATTTCAATTTATAATATGCATCATTTGACTACAAAATGAATTTGCAACAACTACTGTGTTTATAAGAGAATATTATCATACATTGATTAATAAAACTAGATGGAACAATTGTCGCACACACGCCTGGAAGAAACTTTTCCTTACGTAAAAACATAGATAAATCGTCTTTAGATCTGCCTAAAAGTTGCAAATGTTTACATTATCAATGTCCGGCAAACATAAATTATAATCGAGTTGTAAATTCGATCGTAGTGGCATCGTTATTTTTACAATTTTTACTACAACTACAAAATAATCAGAGCATAAAAGGATAGGTCGTGTAACTACTTCATTGTTAATACAATATGTTTTTGTAGCTATGTATTTTTTGTAGCTATATTTTTATTTTTTTACGATTTGACGTGTTGCTAGCTGATCTTTGTCTACCTCAAATTATTAAGTATGTTATGTATTTCAATATAAGTATTGCTCAGTTAGCACGATTTGGCTTTTTGCTAGCCGTTTCCTATTCACCTATATCTGTCTATTACAGGAGGCTTTTCAGTAAGATCACATCGTTCAACGAAGAATTGTTTGCCAACAAGGGTAGAGCTAGGTTACTGGCACGACTCAAATCAAATGGACACTGGCCTCTTAAGAAGAAAAAGACAGACGACCATCCGAACATCATACTGTTACACAATTATTACTGTTATCTTAGCTTCCAGGTGTGAGACTATTGGAGCGCTGTGGTACAGGCCTTGCCTACAATAGACTCCAGCCTTCAGTCCAGGATCAGCTATACCTTCAATTGTTTCTGGATTACATAAAATACTTTTTACTTTTACTTGTTTATATTATTAACGCGCTTTAACCCGCGACTTCGTCCGCGTAGAAGTCGAAAATTGTTCTAATGGGATTATCAATTGTTTTTTTTACGTTATTAAATAAGTTATGACATACGAATTATTATGTAAAAATGTTTGAATACTTATTAAATATAACAATACATTTAGGTGTTTGGCATAGTCGTTTTGATTTCTAGGCAGCGTTACCATAAGGCTTTATTATAGTGTAAGAATTCAAAAGCCAAGCAGAGTCGACGAACTTTGTTCCGCCTGTTTCCTTTCGCCAGTTTTGAAAAATCCCGAAACACGTACTTACTCATTTACCAGGAGTACTTCTGCAAATTTTGAATAAAATTGTCTCACTAATCTTATTTCTCCATACAAACTTTGGGCCCCCGTTTCACCCCCTTAGAGGGTGAGTTTTAAAAAATCCTTTCTTAGTGCACCCCTAGACCTCATAAGGAACCTATGTGTCAAATTTGGAGTCTCTAGACTCAGCGGTTTGGGCTGTGCAGTGTGCGTTGATCGATCAGTCACTATCTATCTCAGCCAGCCAGTTAGTCAGCTAGTCAGTTTCTTCTTGTATATACTTATACAGATTTATCATTAATCTGGCCTTTCATTTGTCTTTGTCAATAGCAACCTGGTTCTAACGGCTGGCTCTATCTACCCTGTTAGGTGTAGACATGATAAATAGCAACAGGAAAATATGATTCTGTAATTTCATTATTTTTTACAATCGAGAACGCGCGGTGGTGTTTTGAACCTGATGACAATGCAGTCGCATCTTATCTTTACAGTTTTACGACAATATATGGCGGGATTTTAACGAGATGAAAATTATCTGGGACCTGCTAACAGAATCAATAGCAAGATCGCGGCTTCATTATTACTATCATAGACCGACTGATTAATATTTTGTTTTACTTTACGTTAAAAAAGCAAGATTTACACTGAACAGTCAAGGCGTCACCGCCTCAAATAGACAGCGTTAGGTCCGTGGGAAGTAAAGCCCTGCTACAGTTAGTTTCATTTTCAGTTAGTTGAGTGATCAAAAGCAGTAACAACCCTTTACACATTTATGCAACGGCAGACTATTTTATGTAAATTTAGACTTATACAAAATTTGATTAGGTAATAAAACAGCACTTCAACTATGTGCCATTTACTGTACATATTTTAAGAATAATATGTTACTTGTCATCAAAGAACGAAGCCTGAGAAGCACTTAGAAGCGGCTCTCACATTTCAATAGCACGCGTTAATTCTTCACGCGTAGCCGTTACAATAACACGTTAATTTGCGTTAAATACGTAAATGGCCAACCGCGCTAGTAGAAAGTGAGTCTGCACTGTATACATTCGCATATTATTGGCCTTTACAAGATTTTTCATAGCCTGGTGTTAGTTCCACTGCTAGGCAAAGATTCGCCTGGTCCCTATATCACTATTTTATAATAAGTTTCGTTTGTTAAGTCCCAGAAGCCGCCTTGAGCAACATCACGCTGTCGTTGAAGTATATTCGGTCTAGACGCGTTTCATGCGTTGTCGATTTCTTGTAAACAAGTAAATTAGTAGCAAATCGTGCGTTTAAAAAAATGACAAAATAAATGACTTCATCGTATAGTCACGTTTCGTGCGCCCGAATAAAACTTAAGTCGCGTTTCGGGCGTCCAATCAATTTTAATTATTTCGGTTCGCGATTCACTTTTCACACACTTGTTTCAATGTAGTACTTAGTCCGCGTTTTGTAATAAGACGAAAACAGGCGTACCTTCATCGATGTCGTTCCTAGCAGCCGCCTCCAGCAACATCACGCTGTCGTTGAAGTATATGTTCCGCTTGTTACTCTTCTCCCTCTTCGGTCGTGACCTCGCCCACTCCTTCTCTCGCTGCTGCCAGAACTTCAGCTGGTTCATACGCCGCCTAGAAAACGATTGAAGATAAATTATTTACGTGTTCAGTCGTATCACTGGTATTGATGTTGTGCGTTATTCATAGTTTACGGCGATTCGAAAAGTAAATAAACATCGATTCATTCGAATCATCTCAATAATCGTATTCTTAATACAGACGTAATTTAATAAGTATGACGTAGTATAAAAAAAATCACTCCATGTATTCTTACAATGGGGAAAAACAGAAAATTAACTTGAAAAATAACACTTAGAAGAAAATTTCAAAATAACGCGATTCCAGTTAGATCCGATCTATGTACAATACGATGATTTTCCTGAGATTGACGACTTTAGATAAAGACCAAGCTAATGAAGACCAACCTAATGACTTTACACCTATATGTAATCCAGTTCAGACGAATGAAAAGATATCTGTTTCGTGTCTTTTCCATCTTTTGCATTCGAGAAGCAAACGAACAAAATCATAGGAAAAGGCTTGAATACGCAAGCAGAAATCATATTTTCCTATCTCATATTCCCTAAGAGGATTCGTGGCGTGCCGTGAAATGTTGGGTAAACTTTTTAAGAGCGGCCTTCCCGTCTTGCTTTTTATACAAACGCTCTTACGTGATTATGACGTTGTAACTGATCTTTCTTAATTTTTTTTTAATTTACAAATATCTTGTGTACTATTTCTAGGTTTCTATCGAAATAAAAAATTAAAATTTAGAGAAACAAATATAGTATAAGCCTCCAAAAAGTTGCATTTTTTTACAAATTTTACTTGAACTTCAACCGTTTATAAAGTACTCATAAATTGTAAAGGTAAAAAAAAATTTTTCGATAGAAACCTTGCAAATGTAATGAAAATTTCAAATAAAAAAAAATATTTCACTTGTAAGGTTTACTGAAAAACACGTATCACATGGAACAAGTTTTATGAAATTTCCGGATCCAATTAAAAGTGAATATTCGTTCAATGTATAGTTAATAATGATAATCATTTAATTCAATAGAATGTAAACCGAACCCTCGGGCGCTATCTCTCCCTTTTTGGTTTGCTTTTTTTTCTAGCATTGCCCTGGATGAAATAACAAGCTTTTCAAACTATGCTCGCGTTGTCGGCAGAGCGGCCGGGAAGGGCTGCCTTAAGAAATGAAATACGATTTCTGCGCCAAGTTTGAATAAAATTTATTTTTTGTTCAAGCTTACAGTTACCAAACCGCCACTTACAATGTTTCGATTTGATTGAAGGCGAAACCAGAATTATTTTATTACATGCATGCACGCGAAATATGTATATTAGATTACCAATAAAAATATACGTCTATCAACAAGGTAAAGACAAAATAAGAAATACGTCAAGCATACATACATATCGACAAAGACTTTTTATAGTAGTGACTTGCAATTTTACGCAAAGATATTATCTCGTTTCACGTTTTGATTAATTGTAAGTTTAGTAAGGTTATCGAAAATACAATCATTTAGACATACAATATAAAAGTTATCGATATCACACTTTAAAAAGAAGATAGGAACTCTCACACTGATGAGGTAATGGCGATTATTCAATCTCTTTTCACTGATTTCGGGTCGATTAGCGAAATGAATGAGCTGATACGAGACCGCAGCGCTATGCTAACGCGATACAATGAATTGCAATGCAAACAAACGACACGCGAGAGAGGCCCAAATTGAATGTAATCAAATTGTTTGTCTCAATATTGAAGACAATTGCTTGTTGTTTATGAAGACACAATAAGGTATGGTACATTCCGTAGATATGATAAATAAATATACGTTGAAGGTAAATGTATGAATGATTTGCTTATATTAAAGGATATTTGAGTGATTGTTTAATGAACCTATTATTTTCTGCTCCGTATCACCCCATTCGAGAACATTGTAGTCCTTAGACCAAATTTGCTTTAATTATTTTATAAATGTCAGAAACCAGTTATACATAGATGTTAGTACCTAACATACTCTACTCACTACTACTTACACATTTTTCAGGTACTTCAAATAAATATCATTAGCTGCGAATATGAGTACTGAGAATAGATGCAAATACTCGTAATTTAACAAAAACAAAGAAATTTTATTTCGCACACTGTAATATTTATATTTGCTAAGTTGCACAATATTTGACAATATGCCAATTGAAATGAAAACCTAGTTGGCAGCGCTTATAAGTATTTTGAAACTAATTTGATCTTGCTTTATTCGTCTAAAATTATAGAACTTATTAAGCAAAGTTATTATTTTTTTATTATTATTTTCACTTCTTTTACAAAAGTAACTTGAATGCAAATGCACTTAGTCACATGCGAGTTTTCATCGTAAATTATGGTTTGCATTTCAACAGTGGAATGATTTATAGGTTGACATTGTAAACATCCCGCCCACACGAGCGCAGGCATGTGATATACATTGACTAAATCGTAGCTAATTTATGGTATACTAGCTTTTACCCGCAACTTCGTCGGCGTCAATTTTGTACTATGTAATAGTCTACTACTGTCTGTAATACTCTTTTTTATGGCCAAATAGGATTCTCCATACAAAGTTCTACTCCCCTTTTCATTCCCTTTAATAGATGATTTTTGGGATAAAAATTTTTTCCTCCTCCAAATTTCAACTAAATCGTTTCAGTGCTTGAAGTGTAAAGAGATAACAGACAGACAGAGTTACTTTCACATTTATAGTATTAGTATGGAAGTATGGACATGGACTGCAAAGAGTTCCTGCTTGTTGAACGTACTGATGAGTACCAATAGGACAGTAACCAGAGTCCATCTAAAATACCTTTGACAAAAACGATATATCGCCGACAGTAACACCCATATTCTCAGTCGATACCTCAAGCTTTCCTCAACTCGACTCAACAAAGTCGGAAATGAAGGCGCCACTTCGTTGTGCACCTCCGATGAAGCAAGCCTAGAGCTGCATGTGTACTCAGCTGATACTGAGCAATTAAATAAAATGCAGGATCCCTTGCCTAGTTGGTTCATCATCATCATTTCAGCCGCATAACGTCCCCTGCTGGACATGGCCTGTCCCAAGGATTTCCAAAATTTCCAGCCTGCATTTCAGCAACCTTAATCAGGTCGTCTGACCACCTTGTGGATGGATATTGGTTAATAGTATTCAAACAACAGACTAATTGAACAATTCTGTATCAAGTGTTTGAAAGAAAGAAAAAATATATTTTATTTCATTGCTTTTGCATTGCAATTTTGCTACTGTTATAGCGATAACAGTGACACTAGGAGCACTAGGCTTACGTCATTGGATGTAGCGACATCCAATGACGAAAGCCTAGTGTACTTCATGTGTACTCAGCTGATACTCAACACTTGAATGAAACGAGATCCTTTGTGTGATTAATGGCGTTCAAACAACAGACTAATTGAATATCTCTTCTTTTTGTGTTTAAATTAATAGATTAACTTCCATTTCTTCAATCGGTGGCCATCGTTTGTGCTGACAGGTTTCACATAAGCTACACAACTTCATTAAATACATAAATAAATAAATATATAGGGAAAAATCATACAGATTGAGTTAGCCCCAAAGTAAGTAAGACTTGTGTTATGGGATACTAACTCAACGGTACTATATTTTATGACAAATACATACGAATATAAATATCGGAGGTCGTCGTCTATAAGTCGTATAAAAATGCCTGAAGAAACTTACAAATCTCTTGATTATATTAAGTATTTCACTTTACGATAAGACTTTCTTCTATTCATCCAGGTTGATCGGAATCACCTGGAGATCTAAAATCCGGGTACAGAACCCTAAAAAACATGGGTTAAGTTTTACATAAGTAAACGTACCTACTGAACCTAATAATTTGTAAATTCACTCGCGTATTCAATTGCCGGCCACCCTGGTATGTGGAACTGGGGCATGCTCTAATTTCATATGCGAAGCCACACAGAAGCCAGTAAAACATAGTTTAACAATGAAATAGAAGACTAGTCTAATATATTGGCGATATCAAGCCTTACTTTCAAACAAGTGTCGAGTCGAGATGTTTATAGTACGAGCCAGTCAGTCACATTTCTTATCAGAACTTATCAACACTTAGAAAAGCAGCAAAAGGATCACTAACTGTTTAAAGATCTGACTAAAAGGAAAAAATGGACAACTCTAAGCACTAAGCTTGTATCATGAGTCTGATGGACACAAAATAAGGTCTGAAGAAATTCACTTTTACCAATTTTCGACTCGATAAGAAGATGGACACAAAGCCTAGGCAAACATGTAATCTAAATTTCAGATTTCATATACATTGCTTGTGTACGAGTATGTTACTATAAATAAATTTCTTAAAAATATTTCGAAATATATAATATACCACAAACTTAATGCTTCTATTATGTTATGAACAATACAACGTAGAAGGTACATACCCGTGATAAATCAAAACACGGGCTATACAAGATCATTATATTTAAATAATATCAAAATAACAGGCAAAATACAAAAAAGAAATTCGGCATTTTCTTACAAACATGTCCAGCCGCCCGACAATTTGTATGAGAATGTCGATTTTAAATGTTTTTTGGCTATTATTCTTATTTCATTATACTATAGTGATCTAGTATTGCTCGTGGTTTAATTTATTACGGGTATGTCCCTTTCACGTTGTATAACAAAATGCTAATTTGGTAATCAATTCTTTTTCCTCTTATAATCAATGATTTCACTATCGGAAACAGTAGAAATTCTAACAATATCACCCGTTAAATTGGAGCTTAAAAGCTCGCAACGCCAGACCAGTTTTCATGTGTCTCCGCCACGTCAAACTTACGATTGTTTACGTAGATGTCATTAGTCTCCAGCCTACTGACCTACTGGTGAGTTGAACGCTAAATACCAACTGCTGGCCTCCATTTTGCGAATGGCCAGTTGTAATTGTAGGGCCCTAAAGGTTAGGATTGTAAGGGCCGTTACAGTTTCGTTTCAAATTTTATTCATCCGTATGCAAGGAACAGTTTGGCCACCATAAGATAAGGAATATGTCTACTTCTTCTTATTATTATTTACAACTTAGTGGCTCTTGTTGGTGAAGTAAGCGCCAAACTTCTCGCTCTTCTTCAGCCTTTCTTTTCCTCGCTTGATACAACGTTATCTAAGTGTAGAAATTTAAGAAGAATAAATAGTGACAAGTAGGTTTTTCAAACAAATGAGCGAAGGCTTGGTGCCAGATTTACTTCGCTTCTTTCTGACTTTATTCGATTTGCACTTTTTTTTCTGACACATGCAGTTTCTTTTGCTTCTCTGACCCAGCCTCTTAAATGCACGGAAGGAAAGGATTTTAATCGTCATATTAAGATTATCTACTTACATGTTAGTTATGGTATTCAAAATACCGCTGTCTTAGCTCTAACAGCCTTATTGTAATACTAGCTGTGCCCGCTACTTCGTCCGCGTGAAAATCCGTTCAGCAATTTCGGACATTCGGATGTACAGTGTGCATACAGACATACAAACAAAAATCTTAAAAATCTTTTTAGTGTTCTGTAACTCCTTATATATCTTGCTCACGAATACATACTTTATTATCTGTATTTGGTGCCCGCGACTTCGTCCGTGTGAAATTCAGTTTTCTTACACTCTCTTGTTGATGACATGACAAATTTAAAAAATTTGACTGATTAGTATGTAATTTACAGTTCTATTTTTTTATTGTGATGCGGTATACTTTTAATATTGCAAATGTGACAGTTTATAAGGATCTATAGATGTATGGATATCAGTTACTTATTCATACAACTTATGAATGGATTATAATGAACAATTACAATAATAATCATAACCTTTGTGTATAAATATATAGGTACGCAGACGAAGTCAGCAGTCACACGTAACTCCCTATCTGTAAAAGTCTCCAAGGCGCGAGATAGTGTGTGACGTTCTCGATCAGCAGTCAAACGTAACTCCCTATCTGTAAAAGTCTCCGAGGCACGAGATAGCGAATGACGTTCACGATCAGCACTTAGTCGAGACTCCCTTTGAGAGGAACTCTCCGAGGCGCGAGTCAATGAATTTCGTTCTCGATTAATACTATCATCGAGTAATATTAAATAAATCCAAGAATTTTTTAAAGATAATTTCCAAAATACCTAACCAATACACAAAGCAAGATCACAAAATCCGTATTGCTATAGCCAAATGTCAAACTAAGTTCAATAAATCTATAAAGCCAAGAAGCTTTTGAAGATATCCGAAATATCTTACCAATCCACAAAACAAGATCAGAAAGTCCGTATTTTTGTAGACACGTGTCAAATTATAAATCAACAATATTATCCGAAATATTAACTAACCAATCCACAAAGCAAGATCACAAAATCCGTATGCTATAGCCAAATGTCAAAGTTCAATAAATCTATAAAGCCAAGAAGCTTTTGAAGATATCCGAAATATCTAACCAATCCACTAAGCAAGATCAGAAAGTCCGTATTTTCATAGCCAAGTGTCAAATTATAAATCAACAATATTATCCGAAATATTAATTAACCAATCCACAAAGCAAGATCAGAAGTCCGTATTTTCATAGCCAAGTATCAAATAATAAATAAATCAACAATATTATCCGAAATGTTAACTAACCAATCCAAAAAGCATCAAAGCAAGATCAGAAGTCCGTATTTTCAAAGCCAAGTATAGCCAAATATCAGTATAAAATAGGCATGGGTTGGATATATCAAAACTAAAAACGGTTTTGGTCTAGTTATCATACCATATCGATATGGCGTATTCACGTATTCGTTGTAGGGGAAACGTCAAAATTTACGCAACGAGCGCGCCATCGCTAAATGTCGTCCACACGAAACGAAACTCGAAACTCTGTCTATAAACTAGCAACAAAACGCAAACCACACACAAACCAACGATGCGCGTCATATCCATATTCGCTTTATCTCTTTCGTGCTTTCGTATAGTAACATTTTAAATTTTAACTTTAATTTCAATTAGTTTTCACATTATACGACTTTTCTGCAAGTCCTAAGCCTAGTAAAGCATGAAGGGAAATCGCCATATTATCAAACTAAGAATTCACAAAACTATGTATAGTTATCACGTTTAATTGCGTGTGCGTAACGATTGTTGTTGGTTTAGCGTTTACACACCTCGAATATTGAATAAAGGAATATAATACCTAATATTAGCAAGTCGGGCTAGGTACTGATATCGATATCTGAAAACGGTTTTCGATATCGATATGAAAACGACATATCGTATCCATATCGGTTTTCGTAAAAAACGGAAAACGCTCATGCCTAGTATAAAATCAACAAATTCAACAACAGTAACTAACCAAATCACAAAAGAATCAAAAGGTCTTACGTACAAAACCATTTTTTTTTAGATGACATACATAGGTTGCCTCGGACGGCATTTTCTACTTCACCGGACAAGGTTTGAGGAGCGAGCCAGGGACTATGGCAAATTTTGGGGTGCCTCAACACCCATGTTTAGCCGGAATGGCCGAAGCTACGGTGCTAGAAAAGCCTATTTAGGACGTACAGGGCTAAACAATCAGCTTGTATTTATACTTTTTCACAAAAACAACCATAGCGCGTTTTTAAGTTTCTTGAGGCGCCATCTGTTGTTATTTAATGTAACAATAAAGTCGCCCGTAGAAAACTTATCTTTAAACTTTAAATGACTATAACTTTTAAAATAAAAATCTATTCAGTAGTTTTAAAGATTAGCGAGTACATACAGACAGACAAAAAAATCAAAAAAATCTTTTTTGTGTTCTGTTACTCTTTTTTTATCGCCCACACCCATTTTTTGTTAATTTCATCAAATGTACAGACACGCGGTTCCTACTGTTTTATTATATGTATTGATGTACCGATTTGTTCCATTTAATAACTGAGTAAAGTATTTCTACACTTTACGTGCTTTCCATGGTTATTAAAGAATTAAATCTGAGTAGTTACCAATTCCAGAGCAAGTTGTAAAAAGGTTGCAGCTCAATAAACTTGCTCGCTATCAGCATTATGAAATAATAATAAGCCGTTGGTTGGCATATAAAATGAAACCTTGTTTTCACTTTTTACGATTGCATGACAGTGGGCCGTTAAGAAAAAAACAAAATGTCCCATTGGAATCGAGCGTGGAACAAAAGTTAAATTGCGGAAATTATGGCTGATTTGGCTGAGATACCGAATTTTATGTTTTTCTCTGAAATCGACACATTTTTATCAAAAATATAATTTTCATTGGCCTTTTTACGCTGCATCTCTTTCCGAGCAGGTCGTAAGAGCCGATCGAGGGAATGGGCGAGTATCTGAATTATATCAGTAGGCGATGCGATTAGCAACCCATCACGATTTTATTTTACTCTTTCCATCTCCCCTCCACCCTCCAGACCGAAATCGCTAACAGTAAGCTTTGGGCTATCTCACGCCCTTAGGCTCCATCTACCCCGTCAGGAATAAAGACGTGATAGTGTTTAGAGCAGAGCTTTATAAACTTTTTAAGTTCGCAATGTACGTATTAAACTTACTCGTGTTTGTTCAATCTGTGTGTTCTCGTAAACTACATATCTACATAATGCGCACGCATCTAATACGGCTTGTCTATAATGTAGGTACGTTAAATATAAAATAAATAGACCGTATCCCAAATATTTGTAGAATAAATAAATGTATATCAACATACCCGAGACAGAATAATTTATGTGTCACGCGAGACACTGTTAACTCAACTTTTATGTTATTTTGTGTAAATAAATATTAAACTGCAGATTATTTAAAAAAAATTAAAAGAAAAGTTTGAAAATTATTCGCATTGGGCGCAGATTGCACATCCTCGCTCATCTGCAATGGGGTCTCGACGGTAGATGACGTCAGTGGCGCTGGCGCCGCCCGATTATATTACGAGGGGGGGTCAAAAAGTTCGCGGAATGGAGGGGATAGCGGGGGGTGGGGGACCTGCCGCAGGTAGTAACTAATGAGCAACTCTTTGTGAGTATATATGCCAAGTTTGAACCTGATTGTGTCAATAACCTTTGACCTGTCGTCGATCAAACAAGTGAATCCGGAAGAAAAACTTGAACATGGAAAAAATCGAGTTTCGTGCCGTCATAAAGTTCCTCACTAAGCAAGGAAAACCACCTCAGAAAATTTTGGAAGAAATGTTATCAGTATACGGGGACTCTTGCCCTGGGAAAACCATGGTGTACAAGTGGAATAGCCTTTTCAAGCAAGGCAGAGAGTCTCTTGAAGACGACCCTCGCTCAGGACGGCCGATTGAGGCCACCACCTCAAACATCGTTGAAAAAGTGGAGAATCTTATACTGGAGGATACTCGTTTGAAGAAGAAACAACTTGCAGAAATGGTTGGAGTATCACCTACAACCATTTTAAATATTCTACACGACAATCTTGGGATGTCAAAAGTCAGCGCAAGATGGGTGCCAAGAATGCTCACACCACCACAGAAACAGCTGCGCGTCGAGTATTCAAAGGAGTTTTTAGACCTCTGTAGCGCCGACAAGGAAGGAATTTTTGCAAGACTTGTTACTGCAGATGAAACTTGGGTTCATCATTATGAGCCTGAGTCGAAGCAAGAGTCTATGCAGTGGCATAAAAAGGGTCAGCCCCCCCCTAAGAAATACAGGGTGTCACAATCGGCTGGAAAAATCATGGCAACTGTTTTTTGGGATACAGAGGGTATTTTATTAATAGATTATAAAGATAAGGGTGTTTCTATAACGGGAGAATACTACGCTAATCTACTAAGACAATTAAAAGAAGCAATCAAGGAGAAAAGGCGGGGAAAGTTGACAAAGGGTGTGCTGCTTTTGCATGACAACGCACCGGTACACAAGAGCCGCGTTGCGATGGCTGCCCTTCATCACTGTGGCTTCGAAATGTTAAACCATCCTCCCTATAGTCCAGACTTAGCCCCCTGTGATTATTTTTTATTTCCCAAATTAAAAAAAGAGCTTCGGGGGAAGAAATTTTCCGATGATGAAGAAGTCAAGTCGGCGATTTCGGCCTATTTTGAGGACAAAGACAAATCATTTTTTTTCGACGGTATTAATAAGTTAATAGAGAGATCTGAAAAATGTATTCGACTTAAGGGGGAATATATTGAAAAAGAAAAATAGTACAGTATTTTATTTCACCCCCCTTCCCCTCCGTTCCGCGAACTTTTTGACCCCCCCTCGTACATGTATTATCTTTGGAAAAACAAACTCGAGGCTGCTTTATCCTCGCTCCAAATGCCTTTTTCAAGTTGACTTGTTTCACCCGCATTTTCATCTCAAAAATAAAACACTTATCGAAGGCTATCTTATCACAAAAACCTGTGCTAAAAATACCCTTACTACCTAACAATGTGTTGTATTTAAGACCATAAAAGTACAGATATTTTTAAGTGACTTAAAGAGGAGCATCTCACTCGTATGTATATTTTTTTGTGTATTTCCTCATTAACTTCTCCGTTTCGAAACCGATTAGATTTTTTTTTATTTGAAAGGACATACATGCTTGATAGTCTTTTTTTCACCAGGTGAAGATCTGATGATGGAAACCTCGAGAAATCGAGGGAACTTCTCAAATATTCTAAATAAGCACACATATAAGTAGTCATTTTGATGTTTTTGTCAATAAATCAAACATTTGCATTCAGAAAGTGTTTTGGTGAAGTGGAACTTTTTTGTTTAACATTATTATAAACATATTCGATCAGGGGAAATTAAAATGGCGATGCGGCTACAAACTTATTACTATTTTTATCCCCTCTTTCAAATTCACGACCGTCATCGTCATCACGCTTAACGTGGAGTTCGCCACCTAGGGCCTTAGGCTCTGTCTACCTTGCTAGGGATAAAGACATAATAGTTGTAATTCTGGTAAAACGGTCAGAAGTTAAGTTAACAAAGAGCTTACCGTATAAGTCAAAGGTTGCTGACTCATACATAAATCAAAGGCACCTAATTTTCAATTGTTAAAAATCCACAGAATTAATTCCCTAGTAAGGTCCCTTGTAGGATACTGATATTTTATTAGTAGTTTAGTCATAGTCTTGAAAAAGTATTACAAAGAAAATGGGAAAGCACGAAGCACGGGCATTAACCCTAATGGGACCCTACAAGGAATTTTTTGCGTATTGTCTTTATTAATTCTGTTTAATTTGTGTACTAAATAAAAACCACTATATATTTTATAGACAAATTCGCAGAGTTCCCTTGAATCCCTTTTTTATATTAAAATCGATAAAGTCTACATTCCGCGTCATTCCATGTTCATTCCCCGGCTCCTGTTTCCAAGTCAGTCAAAATATGTAGAAGCTACGGGGTGCCTCGCAGATCGCCCCGCACCGCAACCCCCTGGAATACAGGGCCTTAAGTATTTGCAGATTTTTCGGTATGTTTTATTATACGTAGTAACGACCGAGAATGCATAAAAATATCGTCTGATGCATTTCAGTAGAGACAACCGCAGTAAATCCGCAAGATCAAAAAGATTCAAAACATAGCATCCGTGATCCGGATAGGAATTACTCTCGACTCTCATTTAAAATAAACTATGACGTAATTGATTGCATCACACCGATTTAAGACCTGTCTCTCGAGCACGCCTTATCCTCGACAGGATTCAAACGAGTCGTTTGACCGTCATCACATCGGATAAGCAACAATACAAATTATACGAGGCAATTACGTAATAAACGTTTGGCAGAAGTTAAGAAAAAAAAAACAATTTGAAAAAATGTGGCTACCAAAACAAAATTTTAAATATATGTATGACAATTACTGGCAAGATCACTTCGTTGTGCGAAAGTTCTTTCTATTTTTACTCTTACAATTAGTAGTCTTCATATATAAATAAATACATATAGTAAAGTACAAGATTTTTGAAACAAAATCATTCTTTGAACCTTTTATTGTGACGCCGAAGTACTCATTAAAACAAATGAAATAAGTTCAATCTCGATGGAGTTGCGTCGTTTTATTACTGAGTTCCATCGACTACCTTCCGTCTCCGTGATCACGAGCAGACCCAAGGCATCGTCTACCATAAAGCGCTCGTCAAGACAAATCTAACGAGTCTTACTCAATGAGGTTATGTTGTTTTATAACTAAGTTCCGTCGAATATCTCCCGGTTCCATCATCAACACAGCTCATTGACTTCATAACATAGTATTGTCACCAGACTTACACTAGTATGCAAAATTTAGCTCAATCGGTTGAGGATAACTGGTTGAAATTGAGTTTCATTCAAGATTTGACCTAAACATACATACAAGATAAATCTTGTAAAAAGAAGCAGGCCAATCTTCATCGTACGTACGCAAAAAGAGAGTTATCAATCAATCAATCAATTTATATATATTATTTGCGCAAAATGTAGGTACAAAGAGATCTTAAAGGTAATCCTTCCCTTTTACATTTTACCTTCTTGTTTTTAAAGCAGCATCGCTGAAAACAATGTCAGGTTTCTAAATGTAAAAAAGTTACAAAAACGTTATGTAATAAAGTCCATAAAAAACTGTTATCACTAGGACCAGTTCCCTAATCCTGACGAGATGACACACGCCGCTATCTTGACTATTTGGTGAAGCAAAAACTTTTCGACACCTCTTGTCTATGTGAGATAATCATGTCTAGCGTGGACTATAAAGGAGCGATGGAACCAATATCAAGTTATATAATTTCTCAAAACTAAAAACCGACCCACCACCCCCTTTTATTTTTTTATAAATTACACAACTGATTTTGAAAAAATTTACTACGGGTCCATCCACCTGACAAGTATAACCTTTCAAACAAAAACAGATTTTTCATCTTATCCACTCGAAAAACGGTGTTTTCATCCCAAAACATTTGGAGCTAAAGTTACTGCTTATTCTCTCGGGATTAATAAGTGAAAAAGAAAATCTCTAACCAATTTGAAAACTGAAGACGAGTGTAATCTATGTAGAATCAAAAATAATGTTGGCAGTCCAGCAAAAAAGAGAAGAATTTTGTTTTAAAATAAAAAAAAATTACGACTCAGACGTGATTTTTTAAATTTGAAATACATAACGTCGTCAACATGGATGAATGTAGGTAGACATTTTTATGTTCTTGGCTTCGGAAAAAGTAATTAGTATAATTAAAAAAGCGCAATTTTACTCTTTGATTCAAGTAATTACAGAAGTTTAAGGGTTATTTGTATTGATATGTAATTATTTGTGTAAATGTGAATACTTTTTCGTAAGTTTAAGCCGATAGTGAAAAGGTATCAAGTTTACTTATAAAATAAAAACGGTATAAAGGACCACACAAACAAAGTTATGAGTGAACATTTTATCGGAAGTTGGTGGTATTCGAAAACTTATTTCTTAGTATTTATTGTATGAAAACGACACCAAACACAGGTTAGTATTAAATTGTCGGTTGAAGTCTGATTAAGTATTGTAAGTGTTCTACTTTTCTCCATATTCTGTTTAGTATTTGCTAGTTTTTTTTTTATAGATGGAGGTGTGCTACTCGGGTACGGTAATATTTTTATCTCGGGTGATATACATGAATCCCTCGCTTCACTCAGGATTACACCGTAGAATCACTAGCTACGCCGCGCTCCTGATTCAAATGTGGAATCCTTCGTTTCGCTCTGGGTTCAATGTAGCGCTCTCGCCTTCAAAATATTACCTTATCCCCTTGTAGCACAATCTACTATTTTCATATCGGTCCAGGAGTCTTCAAAAAATCGGTGAACATACATAAAAAAAGATCGCGACTAATTGATAGCCTCCTCCTTTTTGGAAGTCGGTTAAAAATAACTGGCAGGCTGGATTTACGTATAGTAAAATTATGCTCTTGCACTTTCCCTAGAATTAACTCCCGTAAAATATAGCGCGTTAATAAGTTACATTTCAATTAAACTATCCGTCATTAGAATGATATTCGTCTCATCTGAACGCAATACCGTTTGCATACTCATCTGTGATGCTTCGAAGCCTGGGGGCGCTTTCAGCCTTTTTTATAATGAGTTTTACGTCAATGAACAGCTAAAGATTCCGAGCAAAATAGAATTATTATTTTATTTTATCAAACATAATTGTTCCAAAGTAACAAATATTCAATAAATTGCGGACTTAATGCTAATAGCATTTTCTCCCAGTCAACCATTAAGATAAAGAGAGAAAATTATGCGTCACAAAAATCAATAAAATATATTTTATTACATTATAAAATATTACCTACTATATAATATACAATAAATTACATTATATATATAGCTACCTATTATATATAAATACCGGAATGAATAAGTAGTTATACAATAAACACATATAAATATACTTTTACTAAACATATAAATAGCTATGAAGAGAAGAACTAAATAATAATGACTTTATGAAGAAAAAGAGTTCAAAAGTTTAAAGTGAACTTATCTTTGAAAAGAGAAGTATTTTATAAGCTAAGTATTTTAAAAGAAGATTATGCAACGATGCTATAATCATATGAAGAAAGGCCTCAGATCACAGGAAATTAGTCAACCGAGCCGACGACGGCCAGAATGCTAAAATATATGAATGTGATTTGGGGCTTTCTTCATCATGGCTTGAGCTTTTAATACAATGGCGACGTAGTAGCTATTTACGCACGCTTAGCGAACGTAAAACATAAAAGTACCAGGAAACTCAGAAAGTATTGCGAAAAAAGTTTTTGATGTGAAACATCTATAGGCGCACGTGAGACCGATTTCTGGCGTGGCGACGCGTCGCCACGCGCAATCGACTGTGCGTTTCTCTCTCACTCGATCCGGCGTTAAGCCATCTCTTTCGCTCCACTGAGCTCGGATACCTATAATGTATACTCTGTTTATTACAGTACTCATTGACATTTTTAGTTCCTACCACAATCTGTTCTTTTCTGCATACTACTTTTACGAAATAACGTCGATGTTTCACATCTACCAGGCGTCCCGTGACGGCTCCATTTTTTTTATGTATGTTAGACTGGCCAGGTACACTCTATTTTGAAATTTTAATTATTTATAAGTAAAAATAGGTACGTTCTTATTTTAAAATTTCCCTCCTAATTTTTTGCGTATTAAATCAAATTATCGTGTCTCATTGAGGAATGGATCTGAGCCGAGAACATTTTAGCGCTAAGATTTTTTACCATTTCAAGTGTCGCCTGTAACCGGATGAATCGTACGATAGGCTTCAAATGGCATTTATGGGTGAAGGCCCTCCCAAGGCAACCGTGTATAGTCGGTATAACGAATTCAAGCGCGAACGACTAACTGGGGGATGAGGAAAGAAGTGGTCGCTAGACTGGCCAGGTACACTCTATTTTGAAATTTTAATTATTTATAAGTAAAAATAGGTACGTTCTTATTTTAAAATTTCCCTCCTAATTTTTTGCGTATTAAATCAAATTATCGTGTCTCATTGAGGAATGGATCTGAGCCGAGAACATTTTAGCGCTAAGATTTTTTACCATTTCAAGTGTCGCCTGTAACCGGATGAATCGTACGATAGGCTTCAAATGGCATTTATGGGTGAAGGCCCTCCCAAGGCAACCGTGTATAGTCGGTATAACGAATTCAAGCGCGAACGACTAACTGGGGGATGAGGAAAGAAGTGGTCGCCCTTTTACGGCTGTTACGGAAGAAAACGTGCTAGCAGAGAAAAATTTAATCCACGGCAATAGGCGAGTTACATATCAGGAGATTTAGCACATTCTGCAGATTGGACCAGGAAGCGTTCACGAGATTCTACACGTGCATCTTCGCGTGAGGATACGATGGGTGCCGCACTACCTTACAGCAAGCCCGGGTGGAATGGTGCCGCGAAATGATAAACTTTGAAGCAGGCTCGTCTCGGCGTGTTTAAGGCATCATTACAGGTGATGAGTCCTGGATTTATCAATACGATCCAGAAACGAAGCACCAGTCAACGGTTTGTGTGTTTCAAAACGAATCAACGCCTACCAAATTGGAGCGATCTAGAAGCGGGGGGAAAATTTTAATAGCGAGCTTTTTTAATTTGACTGGCTACTTGGTGTCAATACTTTTACGGAATCAAAGAAGCATCAACGCCGAATGGTATACTAACAAATGCTTTTTTGCGATTAGATTGACCAATGTCAATCTAATTGCAATCGGCTTTTTGATTTGAGTCAATCGTATTTATAAACAGTAACGAGATGCAATTGTCTTCATTTTATGCAGCTCACACGTAATGACCACACTCTATGCTATCGACACTAGTAATGCGCCCGTTACTGCATATTTACGAGCTCGCAGCTGCGTGGACGTTAATTCCATACAGCTTTAATTGAAAGAGGCCGTACACAACATACACATAGCCAGAATTCTATGATGAATTGGGCCGGATGAAAGCAGTTATTTATGAATGTCATTTTAGTTACGATGGCAATAGTTTTTGGTAAAATTGTCTTTTTTACCACAACAAAAAAAAACAAACGAACGAGTCATATACTTAAGAATCCTCTTTTACCCTAGACATTTTCAAACGAAGTCTACGTTTTATTTTGAAACGACATGTCAGATTTCGATAAAAATTGTGATTTAAAAAAAATGCAATTATTTAGGGTTAGTTTCAGACTGTAAAATTATGAACTTGAAAGAAAATATAAGGGTGTAGAAGTTTTCCATACTGATGGTCAAATATGATATAATACACTATATTCTCTTTTAACATCATAATTTTACCGTAGGAAACCAATTATATATAACCCTAGATAATTGCAATTTCTTTAAAATTACCTAATTTTGCACATATCCGACATGTCGTTTCAAATTAAAACGTAGACTACGTTTGTATGGAAAAGTCTGATTCTGTCCAAGGTAAGGGACTCTTAAGTATAGATCTATAATGAACATTTTTAGAACTAGGCGCCAAACGGGCGAATATTGGGGTGTGACGCGGTCGAATACGATTTGCACAAGCAGACATTAAAAAAACATCGGCATAAAAATATTTAGTTTGCGGCGGTTCTAATTGCAGTGATAATGAGACACGTATCGGAAGAGCTCAAATAATTGTGCTAATTATTTATAATTAAATTAAAAGAAAATAAGTATAAGTAATGTTAATTACAGAAAACACGTATATACTCGTAAACCTAAATATAGTGTTATGAATAGTAGGAGGAACTTAATCGCCCGGAGAAACTGCGAATTCTAGCACTTTTAGCAATTCCGGGTGTGTCAATCGCTTCCACAGATCACAAATCCAAGAGCGTACACTTGGATTGGTGACTCCAAAAAAGATATGAAGCATTAAATAAACAGTCACTATCAAATGGATTAAAGCAGATTAAAAAATCTGAAAACAGTAACTTGCACATGTGTAAAATCAAAAAAGTGTTATTTACTATATATATTTGATTCGCTTCTCATTATCTTATTTTTTACCTTTAAATATAATTAAGATAAGATAAAAGTTTAACAAACCCGAAAAGCATTATTAACGGTATTAATCACGATTCACCCTTCAAAATCACGTGCTTCGTTAAATTAATACATTCCACTAATCACAATACTACAGTTATAAAAATAAGCCCAAGTTGGCGTCTTGGCTTGTTTGAAGTACTAATTAATAATTTCAGTATTGGATGGTAATCTTAATAACATACGAACGTAAATTATTATCTTGCTAATGAAGGATTAACAATTTGGACTTGATATGATAAAACTATTTCAATAACAGTTTTGTACGTGGGCGAGGTTACTGCCAATAAGTAATGGATGAGTAGTTTTACGATCGCATCGGAAAAGCGCCAAAGGGTAGATTTCCACAACACTTTTGTTACATATGTAAATATATAAAGGTATATAGTAAAATAATTTAAATGCATTACGTTGTTTGTAAATGTGTTCATGAAAAGATCCTAAAACGTTTAGTGCCGCAACAGACGGGACGCAAGTTGCGTCGCATAACAGCTAGAGATGGGCAGTGGATAGTACTCAATCTACCCATTTGAGTATTTACCCACTAGATTTAATAAATAGAGTAAATAGAGCTTGCTTATACATTGACATCGCATTTGATGTCTGTTTACTTAGTTTAAGATAAAATTACGTCTTTGCACACCTCCCAGCAAAAAATAATAATTATTCAAAAAAGCCTACTTTCAGTGTATGATTAGTATGGTATTTTCATATATTTTAGCGTCGCATTTACCGCATTTTAAGCATATTTTGGCGTATGCACACACTTTCCGACAAGAATTGCAAGTGTATACTAGATTTAAGTTTCAAAATTGTCATGAAAACATGAAATAATGAATATAAATATATAAGGATAAATACACTGATTGAGCTACCCCAACGTAAGTTCGAGACTTGTGTTATGGGATACTAACTCAACGATACTATATTTTATAACATATACATATATACATAAACATCCAAGACCAAGGATAATTTGAAAAAAACCATTTTCCAACTTACCCTGACCGGGGATCGAACCCGGGACCTCTGGGTGGCGGATGAGCATGGTGACCACTACGCCACGGAAGTCGTCAAAATTTTGAATATAAATAGAAGTCGCAACTCATATAAATCAATCTACTCATCAAATGGACAAATTAGGATATTTATCGGGTATTTACTCAATCTACTGAGTAAATATTATTAACTGAGTAAATAAGGTTGATTGAGTATTTATGCAACTTCCATCACTAGCTGTTGCGCCCCGTCTGTTACGGCCCTTACGAGTGAAAAGGTAGGGTTGAACCCAAACCCCTAAATAAAATTAGCTCTATTTCATGTTACTTTATAAGAAGTAAGTATTTTGTCAAGAAAGAAACTAAGAAAAGTTTTAAACGAAGCTAACACGGATTTAGTGCCGTAACAGACGGGGCGCAAGTTGCGTCGCGTAACAGCTAGAGATGGGCAGTGGATACCTGGATAGTACTATCTTCCCATTTAAGTATTTACTCACTAGATTTGATAAATAGAGTAAATAAAGCGTGCTCATATATTGACATCGCATTTGATGTCTGTTTACTTATTTTAACATAAAATTACGTCTTTGCACACCTCCTAGCAAAAAAAAATATATAATTAGTCAAAGAAGCCTACTTTCAGTGTACGATTAGAACAGTATTTTCATATAAATTAGCGTCGCATCTAACGTTTACCTACATTTTAAGCATATTATGGTGTATGCACACACTTTTCGTCAAGAATTGCAAATGTATGTTAGATTTAAGTTTCCAAATTGTCATGAAAACATGAAATAATGAATATGAATATAAATATGAGTCGCAACTCATATAAATCAATCTACTCACCAAATGGATAAATAAGGATATTTATCGGGTATTTACTCAATCTACTGAGTAAATATTCAAATGGGTTGATTGAGTATTTATGCACCGCCCATCACTAGTTGTTACACGGCGCAACTTGCGCCGCGTCTGTTACGGCCCTTATGGCTATGAATAACCGTGGGAAATAGTAACACATATAATTATTAAAAGTAAGTAGGTAACGACCAAAGTCATACAAATATATACTTTAACAGTCGCTGAAATTAAATTTAAACTCTTTTCATTTCATTTTTACATATCTTTTGCTCTGGGGTGACGCCAAAACGATATTATTTATTTTTTAGCAAAACTTGTGTATGCTACGAGTATAAGCATAGGAAGATTTATACAACTTTTTGACGGCGCGATCAGGAAAATATTACGTGCAATTCGCGAAATGTCCACACCAGTCAATGTGCTAGTTATATTATTTTTAAGAAGAAAAATTATTTAGAGTAGGTACCTACGAGTACTAAACAAAAAATTTTGAGATTTCGTTCCTTGTGGATAATATTAGAGATACCAGATGGACACCAGAGATATATATCTAATGGTGAAAATGTTTTGAAATAGGTATATACATTGTCTACAAAAAAATATGATTTGCATTATTATTATACATTATTCAACAAAGCAATATAAGAGCTGGAAACTTTTCTTATAACTTTGCATATCCTTGAACGAACGTAAGTATCTCTTCAGTATATCTGCAGAAGCCATGGATGTTATCAGCCAGAATCCTCCGATACATCACATCTTATCTTTGATTGGCGTTTCAGCCGACATAAGTATTAGCTTGTCAATAAATAATCATGCGGTAGTAAATAACAATTCTTTTTATTTAATTTAAATTTTAATTTCTTGTGTTTATTTTATAGCACAAGTCCATTAAGTTTAGTACGGTAAATATACCGTACTAAACTTAATGGACTTGTGCTATAAAATAAACACCTAATAAGTACCTAATAAGGTAGGTAGGCCCCTTCCAATCGTCATTGGGAAATCATTAACCCTTTATCCAGGAGTGGAGTTCCTGCATCTAAAATGATGATTACCTTATGGTGATTTGGACGTAGTTTGGAACACAGGGTTCAAAAATATCCGATATTGATTATAAATATCCAAATATCGAATATTTATGATATATATCCGATATATCAGAAGTTTGATATATATATATCTATTTCGAATGAAAGCCTTTTATTGTTTTTATTGTTTATGTATTACATAAAACTAACTTCCAACATTGGATCATTTGCGAGAGATTTATAGCGATATTGGCAAGTACAGTCCAATAACAATAAGAACGACTCTTGTTATTATTTGACTGCTTTGCAATTAATTTCACGGTGCTTTATAATATTTTTAAAACATAAAAAGCCTGATGCCTTATTGTAAACAAAATCAGGCAACGTAAACCCTTGTCCTTTGTTTTATAACTAACTCGACATGTATTTCTCGGAAATTCTCGAAATTTTGAAATTTTAACCTTGTATAATGTATATTAATATTCGATAATCACTATTGTTTTGGTATCTAACAGAAAGAATATATATTCTTTTGTGAATAGTTTTTTACAGAATGAAAAAATAAGGTTTGGTTGCTAAGTAATATTTTTTTCGGAATCGCGGTTTTTATTTTTGCAAGGTCAGCATATGTCATATCAATAAATCTTCCTGGGTGCTAGGGTTAATAATATAAAAATTTTAAACCATTTTTGTATTGATATATATCATAAAAAATCTTTTGATATATATCAGATTATACATATATATCATGATACTCCATTGATATGTATCCCCGAACCCTGCTCTCGATACTTTCGCTGGCTAATGATGCTTGTCAAATCACGTGGTCTTAAGCCATTGATGACATTTTCCGTCGGGCTCATTTAGGTATTTGTACTTTGTAACTTTTATTCGGGCTTTGGTGAAGGACGAAGTGAAGAATACCGTAGACTTATTATTAAATGAAAACCAATGGCAAACTACAACATTACTGAAGAAACTGTTTTTCCTTTACATAATGATGAGGTCGTGACATCAGCTGTTTATTTATTCCTCTCATAAAATGAATTATCTTCGAAAAATTTATGTATGAGCATGAAATAAGTTCACTTTTACCGAAACTCATGAAAATAACCACTAACACTCCCAAATTCTGAATATAAACTAATACGAAATATAAACAGTGAACACGCAAATATCTACTAACTAATAACTATTGTCAACTGATAAATATAATCCAGCAAATGGTCTAACACTTACTTAACCTAATCTCACCTTAAGCAGCTCTGATGTTCACGTCTCAACATAGCCATAAATTATTTATGTATTCCATGACCATTCCATGACAAAGCCACCTTGCTTGTTAAATAGACGTGGGTGTGACATTATAATTAAGAAAATCTACAATATGGTATCCTGTAATGCACCTACAAAATCTTGTGCAATGAGGTGACAATTAGGTATTAGAGACGAAACGTCGTATGTCGTATCAATAAAAAATTGATAACAAGGGTCTCTGAGGTTTTCGTTTTTATAAAAAATATCAGATCCCCACAAATAATCAAGTAAAAAAGGCATTTATTACTGTAAATTATAAAATAAGAAATCATGACCGTGAAATCTGAAGAACTTATGTATCTCAATAGCTACGGTAGCAACTATCTCATTATCATATGTCATACCTACCTAAGTGTATTTTAAAAAGAAATAAACGCTGGTAATTTAGCTTGAGCGAGCATAAAATAACTTTATTGACAATGAAATGGCAACAGTCTACTTAATAAAAATGATTAATACATATACACCAACATTTGTCAAATGACCCGGATCGCGGCTTTCATTGAATTAATCCAGCATTATTGTTAGCGAAACCACTTAGCGCCCGAGTTCGTTAATTTGAGTGTAATGGCTAGATTGACATGGTGATAACAAAGCGTCTAGTCTGCAATCAACAGCTCCAAATGTATTGTAGCTATTTTGTATATGTATAAGACCTGATATAAATAGAGCCTGGTGGTATTTACATGCTCTTTGATCTAAACTACTTTGTGCGCTTCCGCCATTATTCAAACTTTTGCTGGCTGGCACCGGCAACCACCCTCTACTGTTAGACCCGGCATAAATGCCACCAACAGTCCCCGTATCCGCCACCAATAGTTGATGCATGCCGTGGGCCGGATTATCCATAAGGCGGATTAGGCAATAACCTAGGGGCCCCGTAACGACTAGGGACCCGAGCATGCACAAAAAAAAAACGTTTCGTCGGACGTCAGGCCGGTCAGGACGGTCAGGCATGTGAGGTGATGCTGTAGCATCAAGTCAAGTTAACCATATCACACATTGAAATATCATGATACCCTTGGGGTCGATATGATTGACTCAACTTTTGTAATAACAAAAAATGTATTTAATAGCAAAAAATGTATTTTAAACAGTAAGAAAAAGATTATCCATAAGGCGGATTAGGCAATAGCCTAGGGGGCCCGTAACGACTAGAGGCCCGCGCATGCACAAAAAAAAAACGTTTCGTCGGACGTCAGGCCGGTCAGGACGGTCAGGCATGTAAGGGGATGCTGTAGCATCAAGTCAAGTTAACCATATCACACATTGAAATATCATGATACCCTTGGGGTCGATATGATCGATTCAAATTTTGTAATAACAAAAAATGTATTTTAAACAGTAAGAAAAAGGTAAAAAGGTGCCCTGAGAATTGCATTGCCCCTAGGCCCCTAGGCCCTGATAGTGTTAATCCGTCCCTGTGCATGCCCTTGCCGATGCTGCTGCGTCATCGGCTGTCGTACAGTGGCGAAAGCACCCAAAGTAGTTTAGATCAAAATGCAAAAAGTAATTTTGACTTTCGCAAAGTAACAGCTGAACGACTTGAGTCCATTACCTATCGTACAACAAATATTATTGTGTAGGAGCCAAGAGTTTACTAATAGGCATAGCCCTTAGCCATAGCCCTACGACTTTATGGGGGTTAGGTATGCCCAACGAATACTTATCCAGTACCGAAATTGTAGTAGCCAATTATAGGCTATTTACAAAGAAGGGAAGTTGATTTTAATATTAAATATTTATTTAGTGACTAATAAATTGTTGGACCAAATTATAGAAAAATAAAAAATTAAGGAAATTACAAAGCTAAAAATATAACAAAAACAATACAAAACTCAAAATTTTAAACTAAATCGTGTTTTAAATATTATGTAATTACATGTAAACATGTAATTGTAAGCAACATATTGCTACATTGTGAGCTAATTGTCCTCTCCCACGGTCGTTGGGTTGGCAAATTTAGTATTTGGCGAAAGTGCGTGTGAAAAAAGATCAATGGCTTCTCTTAAAGCCCGACACTTAACACAACATTATTCAGATGCCATAACCTCTATCAAACAAAGTCTAAAGTGCAAGAAAATCTGCATACTTATTAAGGATCTGCATGCAAATGTGGATTTTAATTTATGTAAATACCTCAAGTAATTGTGTAATACTCTCTATAAATGAGCATTTGCATTGAGTGGGCCCCCTTTAGAAATCAATAAAATATATTTAACAATTAGTAACAGGTCTAAAACAATTGTAAAACCAATCTTACAATTTGTTAAATAATTATATTGTTTAATGAGATAAATTGTTTAATGTGGGCTCACTCAGTTCTCACAAAAGGGCAACCAGATCTTCATATATAATAAGTTTATGAATCCTAGTTTTAGTAAAACTCTCTAAAGTAAGGGTCTTTAAATTCATGCATTTTGACGTACTGGCTAAGTGTCACGTCTGGCATAGTGGTAACTTCACAAATGTGTTATTTATTTGACAATATTGGTAATAAAAAATGTATACACATTAGTATTCGCATACGTGAACCACTTTTACTATGCGACCTATGCCTAAAATCGTAAAAAAATCTGCGTCTCCATACATTTTTTCACTGTAGGTATTTGATTTTATATGGAGGTGAAGAGTTTTTAACGATTTCAGAAATTGTCCAATAGTAAAAGTTGTGATTAGTATGTTTTTTTCCTTTCAGTTTGATACCACCTTTCTGTAATATGTTGTATGGGTATATTTAAATACCAAAATCATCTATCCTAGGAGATAACATTATTGAAATATTAAAATCAATCTTCTTAATAATTCAAAGTAATCAAAACTTTTATAAGATAAGATTTGTAGTAGCATAGTTTAATATTTTGTTGACTAATGTTTTTGTAAAACTGGCCACATAATTCAGTACACATTCACAACACATATTCATATTTGATTAGCTCTGTGTTTCATGTACAATAAATATTAGTGGAAAGCCGAGCCAGCCTCAAATATTATAAAGCAAGCAAATTAAACTTAGCTGAGATTAGTCATATATAATCCTAAAGTCTAAATCATAAACTGACACTAATTACTTAGTTAAAATTCATAAAAGCAAGGAATTCATTAATGAAGAAAGTGAAAAGAGCATTTTATAATCTTTCTTTCTATAAACAGACTTTGAGATGAGTTTAAAATACATGTAAAATGTCTCGATTCATATGTCACTATAATTTTTTAAAACTAAAAACCGACTTCACTTCCAAACTACACCACTGATTTTGATAAAATTTACATGGGACCACCTGTCAAGTATACCTAACCTACACTTCCAAACAAGTTTTTTTTTTTTTCAAATCGGTATGTATAATAACAATGCCTGGGTCTATGGAATTGAAAGTGTCAAAGGACATTTCAATAAAAGTTTAGGTATTTACCTTCGAGCTAAATGTAGACGCTCTTGAGTAGTCATATGCTCCACCTGGGCCATTTCGGCAACCAAATCCGAGTGCTCCATCTTCGTACTTGTTTCCTACAAAATAACACTTATGTTAAACCGTCTATAGAATCAAATCTTAACCCGTCACACTAGATAACAATGGGTTTGCAAAATTGCAGTTGTAGACGGGTTAACACTTATAAAAGTTATGACTTCGAAAAATAGATTTAAAATTATTATTAAGAATTACTGAATGTGTGTTTACGTGTTTCATATTTTTATTTTAAATAAGTTTATTTTATTCACATTAATATAGTGGTCTGCATAGATTAATTTGACTTTTAACCATATAAGTAGATATATTTTCCTAGTATTTTCAAGAATGGTGAGTGATAACTATCAGTAGCTCTGATAAGATATGAATAGTACGCATATCAATAATTTTACACGACAAATTGCGACTAAAACTTGGCATTAGTAAAACCGAAAAGGTATTTTCTGTAAAAAAAAATCGGTATCTATTTACTTTTAGCTAACTACAAACATTTAAAAATCAAACTGACATTTTTAGAAAGGCACTCAGCTTCTCCACGCTAAATCAGCTTTCGGGTCAAATTAAAACTTAACGACTATGACAACTCCACTTCCACAATATTATCATCCTATTTTATGTATTTTGAAAAACACTTACCAATATTCTTGATATTTACAAAGCAAAAGTATGTTTCATTCTTGTCTTGATACCTTTGCCACACATGATAAACAGACTAGCGAATTGTTAAGCACATGGTGATACACTTATGCAACACGGATAAATTAACAATATATCTAACAAAAAGTTTCACAGTTACGCGGCATTTTCCGTTATGTATCATGAAAAATTTAATAAAATCTATGAAGAAAATCACAAGACAACGAGCGAGCGAGCGGCACAGACACTTTGAGTATTGCCAGTATAAATAAATATGTTTATTTAGATGAGTTGTCAGAATCGAATTGTATTCTAAATATGAGTCTTTGAATCGATGGAAGACATCGATACGAAACTGATTAGAGTATTCTGTGGCTGTGTTACGTTGCGTGTAGAGATGGGCAAAGTGTTTCTGCCCAGACGGGAAAATTGGGAAAATTCCCAGCATTTTAGGCATAATTCCTTATTTGCCCAAATAAATGCCCAATCATCGGGCAGAAAATAATCTTGACAGCGTTTATTATTCTAATGGGCATTTATGCTTGAAAATATATAAGAAAGTAACATTTCACGAACAAAAAAGTGACGTGGTGTTGTGCCTGTGCCGTACATATATTGAGATTATCTTCGAGTTTTAGAAGGTGATCTTAAGCTTTTACTAGAGCTTTTTACTTTTCTGATTTTACAGAACAACGAATTCAAAATTTGACTTTTTTAATACCTTTAAATATCTGTTGCGAGATTTATGAAATCTTTTACTTCTGCTGGCTTCAATAAATCTACACATAATAAATTCAAAGTGTGAGTGGCACAGTTTAGTGACACTATAATTCAGAGATGGGCAAAATGTAATCAGATTAATGATTAAGGATTTCGATTACATTTTTTAATCTTCAATCATGATTACAGATTAAGGAAATTAATCAAGAAAGTAATCATATCAGTGATTAATTATTATTAGTCTGTAATCGTAATCTTTATTACTTTCGTGATTACTTTCTTGATTACTTTTCCATATCCTCCTAAGGCCCAGACCAATAAATTTTATACTAGTTATTGCGACCCGAGGTCCTACTATTAGTACTATTAATATATAGTCGTTCAGACCCAACACTTCAGAGTAGTTTTTTTTTTATGTTATAGTAATCCTTTTGAAGTTATATTTTCAGAGAATGTTATTTGTTATTGTTTAATGTAATTTAAGGACATTTTGTTCAAATCGAATTTGTACTATGAGTAGGACCTTGGGCGTTTATGATGTGCGATAATTTGTTTTATTATTATTTTGAAATTAAATTAAACAACAGATTCCGAATTTTATGTTTACTTAGGAATCACAATAGTTATGTCGACAATAAATTATCCTTATCTGAGAATGTATTGGGAGAAAAAAATTCGCATCTCGGTCATTGCGAACAACATGTCTAGAAATAGATTTTTCATTCTGAGAAACTCTATCAAATTTGTTTTTGATGATGATATTGGACGTGATGTTCGAGACGCAGATAAAATGTGGAAAATAAGACCACTCCTAGATAGTATTTTACGAGCATGCAGGTTGCAACCAAAAGAAGAATCAATGTGTATCGATGAAATGATGGTACCTTTCACAGGTCAATGTCTATTAAAACAGTACGTTCCAAACAAACCCCACCCAACAGGAATAAAAATGTACGTATTAGCATCACCAAATGGCATTGTCGCTAATTTTGACGTATACCAAGGTAGTACGACCTATCCTAATTATGAACAATCCAACTTTGGCTTAGGAGAAAAAGCAGTTCTTAGCCTCACTGAAAACCTAGTGCCTGGGCATAAGCTGTACTTTGACAGGTTTTTTACTTCTGAGAAGCTTGCTATCGAATTAAAAGCAAGAAATTTATTAGGCACAGGAACAGTCATGAAAAATCGGATCCCCACAGCATTAAGACCTTACTTGAAAGATGACCGACAGATGAAATATGAAGGCAGAGGTGCATGTCAAATGCTAGTGAATTGTGAAAACAATATTGCTGTGACTAAATGGCAAGATAACAAACCTATACTTATGTTATCTACTGCACATGGAATCGAACCAGCCGACACATGCTCAAGATGGAGTAAATCCAGTAAGCAATATGTTGATGTGTCCAGACCACACGTTATTAAAGCCTACAATAAAAATATGGGAGATGTAGACTTAGCGGACCGAATGCTCTCTGTATGTCCAAATCGATATAGAACTAAGAAGTGGACCCAGCGCATGTTCTCTCACATGATAGACTTGGCTTGTTCAAATGGATGGTTATTATTTAAAAAAGACAGTTTGAAAGAACAGGTTCCGTTGAGAAAGATACAGCAACTACGTGCATTTAAATTAGAGATTGGTGAAACTTTGATAGAAGCGTATGCAGCAACATCAGAAGAGGAAGAAGAAATATACTCGGAGGAAGGAAATGTAGGAAAAAAAAGGAAGAGGAAGGCCTCCTGAAACACCCACTCCATCAGTGGCATCAAGAAAACGCAAAGCAAGTCACATGCCTCAATTTTCAGATTCCCAAAAAAAATGTAGACAATGCCACATAATGAAAACAACAGTGTATTGCATTCAATGCAATGTTTTTCTGTGTTTCAGGAAGGATAGAAATTGTTTCTTTGCGTTTCACTTCTAATCTTTATCACTATGCATACATATAATTTGTTTAGACATTTTATTCTTTTTTATAATTTTAAAATTTGATACAAATATTATGCTTCAGTTTTTTTGAGATAGCATTTTTTCTTTGCCAAATTGACTGTCAAGGAAGTTTGAAAAGTTAATTATTTTATGTTTATAAGAGTTGAGATGAGAAGACTGTGAACTGTTGATTCTTTGTTAGTTAAATTGTTTAATTTTTTGACATAGCATTTAATTGTTAAGAAAAATAATAATGGAAGAAGTTACCTAAGGAAAGTTTATATTTCGTTTGATACTCGTATTCGTAAGTTTTAATATAAGAAATCTGTTGAATTTGTTATATTTTTATGAATCTTTTCTAAGATAATTATTAACAAAAAAGAAATCGTATGACTGTTGCAAAAGCTGCAAAGGCTGTTATGTCTAATAAATAATTAAAATTAGAAGTCTGTCTGATTATCTGTGATTGATTTATTAGTAAGAACCCAAATGTTGATTAAGGTTAAGTAATAAAAAACATTGTTAAGAAAAAAATATGTTGTTTAATTTAATTTCAAAATAATAATAAAACAAATTATCGCACATCATAAACGCCCAAGGTCCTACTCATAGTACAAATTCGATTTGAACAAAATGTCTTTAAATTACATTAAACAATAACAAATAACATGCTCTGAAAATACGGTCGCACTAACTGTCTGCGTAACTTATCCTGTATTAAATGATTTAAGACTGCCATGCTACGGCTCGTTATCGAGAAAACAAGTTTATGTAATGGTGCCATGCTAATGTCGCAAAATTGTGTTTGAGCTTCGACTCGACATTAAGCCCACATATTTTATGGCATTTAACCCGCACTGTTACTTATTGTTTTTCTACTCCAATGTTATGCGATTTACAATCTAAAACGAAAGAGTGATTGAAGTGGATAAAATTCTTCCAGTCTGTTAGGTAAATATATTTAGAATAAGATATAATTAGTTCTGTAAAGAACCAGAAAGAACATAAACTACATACGTTATTAGAAAGGAATAAAATCGATAAGAAACTTTGTCGTATGTGATAATTTTTTTTGTTTCATATGGCAATTTTTCTTTAGTTATCAAATTACTGTCACTGTCACTTTCATGACACATCTGTCAAGAACAAATTGCATTGTCAAATTGACACAAAGAAAAAATAGTTTTATCTAATATTATTGCCTTAGAGCGGCGGTTTACATCTTTGGCGGGCTATTTAAATTATTATCAATCATAGAATAAAATATTTACATTTTTGTTTTGGATATATTTTTTGTTACTTTATCCGATTACGGCTGTAGCGGGAGCGAGGTGAAGGCGAAGCCAACCAAGACGAGGGTAATGTGTTTCGCCGCTTTGTATTTATTAATGTAAGTAAAAAATTCTTCACCTTTTCTGGTATGTCGACTAACATCCGTTAAGCGCCCATTACATTGTCCAATTTGCAGAGCTCTAGCTGAGCTAACGCGCTAGATTTGTATGGTGTAATGGCAGTTAGTGAGAACACTACCTACCTAGGTAGTGTTCCAATCTAGTGCGACCGTATGGACTCTGCCGCACTAGCTCATCTAGTGCAGTAGCTAGTGAGCTAGATTGCATGGTGTAATGAGTGAGCGCTTAGCGCGCTTCATTAGCATTTATAAATAGCCCTACATGGTTCCGGGATGATTTTTGATGAATTAAATTTCAAATCTTCATAAGCATTTCCTGTGGCTAGAAATCGTAAAGTAACGATTAGTCATTCTCTTGCACTGATGCTTCCTCGGAGAAGTGTATCTTGCTTTTTGATGTGCGGTGTGACCAAGATGAGCAATTCTTCAAAGTGTGAAGATCCCATTCTTAAAAAAATTCTAGCGTCTGATATATGGCTCCAGTACACACATTGACACAATTTTTTTCTCAGTGTTCAGTACTCTTTGACCCAACATTTTCTACGTCTTCTTTATTCATTATTATTAGGTCTTTACCTATGAAATTGCCGTTTTGTATGAAAAAATTTAAACGAATTTTTCATGTGTTTTTTATTTGTATTAATCGAAGTATTCACCCATGCAATCAACGCATCTTTGCCAACGCAGTGGCAGTTTATTGATGCCCTTTTTAAAGAAATCAGCTGGACGGGAGGCAACAAATTCTTCAAAGGCATTTTGTACTGCCTCTCGGGTATTGAATTTTTTTCCCGCCAAGAAGTTATCCAAATTCTGGAAAAAATAGTAGTCTGTAGGCGCAAGGTCTGGTGAGTAGGGCGGATGACGAAGAGCTTCCAACCCCAGTTCTTGCAACTTGGAGACCGTCTGCTGTGCAGTATAAGGTCGCGCGTTGTCGTGCAGGAGCAGCGGAGAGGAGCGATTGACTGGCTGGCTGGTTGGAGATGTGCCAGCTTCTCCGTCATTGTGTTCAGTTCTTCACAGTACACATCTGCAGTAATGCTTACCGCGTTTGGTAAGAAGTTGTGATGAATCACACCGGCGCTAGACTACCAAACAGTGACCATCACTTTTCTAGGGGTTAGTTTTCGTTTAGGGCATTGTTTAGGTGCTGAACCAGGATCCAATCAACTTGCTAAGCGCTTTCGGTTATCAAACAGAATCCATTTTTCATCGCAGTTAACAATGCGGTTCAAATTTCCTTTATTTGTGTGTCTGTTGAGCAGTGCAAGGCACGTCTCGACGCGTACTTCGCGCTGGCGATCATTGAGTTCGTGGGGCACCCATTTGTCAAGCTTTTTTACCTTGCCAATTAGACGCAAATTGATCAATATTGTTTTGACGCTAACGTCAAAAGCTGCTGCTAATTCAGCCGTAGATTGTGTATCATCAGCTTCCACAATCGCCTTTAATTCGTCATTGTCGACCAAAGTTTTCGGACGACGGACGAGGTTCATTTTTCAGATCGAAATTTCCAGAACGGAAGCGAGCAAACCAATAACAGGTGGTGCGTTGGTTTGTAGTGTTAGCTCCGTAAATGTCGATGATGTTGCGTGCCGCTTGTGCCGCGTTGCTGCCACGACGGTACTCATATTCCGTAATTACTCGAATTTTTAACGTATCCATAATGACGAAAAAGATTGAAATGCGATGAAAATGTGACACTAATCAATAAACAAATGTCTACTTTTGGGAAAAGAATTCCATGTTTTTAAAATAAAATTAATTTTAAATTAGAATTCTTAGCCAAACGAAAATTATTTTGATTTGAAATGGCCAGTACTGCAAAACGGCAATTTATTAGGTAAAGACCTATTATTAAACTTGACACCAAAGCTAAAGCGATGCCAATCCTCTGATGTTTTGATGGTGCCATTTGTTCTGAGATGCGTACAGTTCGAACGATGAACACTTACAAAATGAGGAAGTTTCGCTAATTAGCGTGGCTAGCTAGTGTAGTATAAAGACTGAGCTCTTTTTATCGCGCACTGCAGCACTAGATCTTGTGCTCTGCAAATTGGATAATGTAATGGGCACTTTAGGTAGATGTCTAAAGAGTAATGTATTGAGCCACTTTCAGCGTTGGTCGGCGTGTATATGGAACATTGCAAAAATATTGGGTTGGAAAAAGGAATCAAAATAGTCAAAAGAGTGGCGAGTTCCTCAGCCCCATCATCATTTACTTCTCTATCCCAGAATTGCCAGAACAGTGGAACGAATAATTCAAAGATATACCTCGTACCTACTTATTGATAAATTTATAATTAAACAAATATTCAGCAAATAGTAATGTTTATTTTTAGAAGTTTTTACATGATCTACCTAAGTGATACAACTATAATACAATATAACAATATTTAACGTGTGTTCACATAAGTATCGGTTTTGGTTAAAATGTATTAAAAATCTCACAGTCTGCATCTCACATCTTCTCGATCGTTTAATATTTAACCAATACCGACATGGACACATTTGTAGGAGTTAATACCTATATTCATCTTACACTTTCATACATAAATAGATTAAACAACCAATGTTCGCTTGTTTTCAGCTGTTTCTTACAAAGAAACTGCTTTTAGACAAATATTTTATGATAAATACTTAAGTATAGTAAATATAGTACCTACCTACATAAAAACAAAATGGAAAACCAAAACATGCGTATAAATAAAATATTTAAAATGTAGGTAGATCATTTGTGTAAGTTAGATAGTAGGTAGGTATACGTATTACTGTATGGTTATCTTCAGAGGCTTTCACATTTGACAATCAAACATTTTTAAAGATTAAAAATGTGACACATTTAAAGAAAAGTATTTCATAAACTTTCAATATAATTTCAGATATTTGGAGGCTTATACTGAAATTATTTTACATACTACATGATTTGAATTACTTTGTGCAATTCCGCCACCAGTTAGTTCATGCAAACTATTGCCGGCCGGCGCCCACCCACTACTGTTAGTCCCAGCATACCTGCCACCAACAGCCCGTGTGCACCCGCCACCAACAGCTGAAGCATGCTCCCTCCGATACTGCTGCATCCGCTGCGGCTGCAGCAATATCGGACACCGCATACGCGACACGTGTTTCGCCTCTCCACGAGGCATCTTCAGGCACCAAACAAGTTGTTGATCGTTCGGCAGTCAAGCGTCGAATGATAAAACTACACCGTATTGCCATCCCCTTATACTGTTAGAGAAGAGGGTGGGGGAGCGGAGTTGCCCGAACTTTCTATAGTAAAAATATTTAATAAAGGGGAATTATTTACCTCAAGCTGTTTATTTATTAATTGAATATTAGATTTTTTAAATTTATTTATTTCTAGTTGCTCCCAAATACTCAATTTTAACCCTTTTTCTTCGGTGTGTAATATTTTGTACGTATTATTTGATGATAAATTATGATTTTTGTCAAGAAGGTGTTCTGCAAAATTTGACCTTTCTGGGTGTTTGTTCTTATACGCATTTATGTGTTCATTATATCGAGTTTTAAAATTACGGCCGGTTTGTCCAATATAAACTTGTTGACAATCATCGCAAGTTAATTTGTATATACCAGATTTTTTGTCTGACTCAATTTTATCTTTTACGTTACAAAGAGATCTTAACGAATTTTTTGTTTTTAAGGCTACGAATACCTTATTATTTCTGAATATTTTAGACACTTTATCTGTAATTTTACCTAAATATGTTAAACTTGCTGTATATTTAGATTTTATATTTTGTGGTATTGCATATAAAAGTGGTTTAATCATATTCTGTCTTTTCTTACGTATAATGTTATCTATTAATTGTGTATTGTGGAGAGGCGAAACACGTGTCGCGTATGCGGTGTCCGATATTGCTGCAGCCGCAGCGGATGCAGCAGTATCGGAGGGAGCATGCATCAGCTGTTGGTGGCGGGTGCACACGGGCTGTTGGTGGCAGGTATGCTGGGACTAACAGTAGTGGGTGGGCGCCGGCCGGCAATAGTTTGCATGAACTAACTGGTGGCGGAATTGCACAAAGTAATTCAAATCATGTAGTATGTAACTTTGACTTCCGCAAAGTAACACCTGAATCTATTAACTGAAATTATTTTACCAAATTTTAATTTTTTATTTCGATATAAACCTAGAAATAGCGCTCAAGATACTTATTTCAAAAGTTTTCAAGAAAAATCAGTTACAACGCCATAATAACCACGTACGAGCGTTTGTAAGAAAAGTATTTCAGCGGTTGTAAGCAAAGTATTTCATTTTCAATGGTTATTTATAAAATAATATAAAGGGCTTTCTAATTTCCAAGGGATAACAGAATTTTAATTATCACGTTTAATTTCGAATTTGGGACTGGATCCTGTTTACGTCGCGAGTTCACAGTTCGGGGGAAGTAACTTAGTAAGGCAGATATACCTTCTGTAAAGTTATAATTACTTGCAAAATTGACTTTTAACTTTATTCACTTTACTACTCGTGTGTTTTTATTTTTATAAATTGACATTTTCATATAGATCGTTATGTAAGTAGGTAGGCTTAGGTCGATCTGTCTTGTCTGATTACCTTCTGAGGACCAGATTTTTTACAGATGTAGGCATGCACCTACCTTTTGCTTCAATTATGTATGAAAGTGTCGAGTAGTTTTAAAAAACCAAACCCGCAATGCTGATAGTCTATAATACTAGGCACTATTATTTTCAATTGACACACCATATTTCTTACAAAAGCTGTTTCTGAACTTAGTAATTTTATAGTTTGACACACCAAAGTCGGTTCGCTAATCTTGAACTAGTAACACTAAATTATTTTTATTTTTTACATTTTATAATAAGAATCTGGAATCAAAAATGGTGACAAGTTGCTAGCCCATTGCACGACAGGATAACTCTATTAACTCTATCTACAAAAAACTTGTTTCAGATAGTAATATTATGTAAAATAACATCAGATAGACGACGTAGGTATCTGCAGTGGCACGTAATAAAATCTAGGTCTATGCTTTTTACTTAGCCCATACATTAGAGAGATAGTGTATCTACAGTAAGATTTCGGCATGTTTCTAATTAACGAGTAGATTTTAGTTACAACTACTTACATTAAAATGCCATGCTCATAACCAAAATGGTATGGTCTAATAAAATGAATCAGCATTAAGTAGGTACTTAAGTTTCATACTTACTTTGACAACACATAGATACAGATAGGTAATTAAATTAACTGTACTGAACTTTATTTCTTTATTGTATCAATAAATTTTATTGATACAGGAAAGAAATAAAGTTCAGTACCTGCCTATGTAACAGGTTCTAGATAAGTAGAGCTATATATGGTACGTGTCCTGTACCATATATAGCTCTACTTATCTAGTCCACATACCGATTATGTAAAGAGATGTCGTTATCATCAATACGAAGAACTTACAGTAACGGTTTTAGGGTATGGCGCGGTTGGGCGACTGCCCAGATATAAAGGGTCGCCACGGCCGCCCTTGTATTACCCGAGCTCATTGATCGAGGCCTACTTACTCGCAAATTCTTTCAATGTAGCAAAAAATTGGTAATGGTCGTTTATTTTTTTTATACAAATAGTTGTCATTATTGCCTTGCTTTGCCTTTGCCTTTTTTAAATAGGTTTAAATTGCAGTTAGGTAGGGGCATGGTAGGGGGTGCCATAGAAATGTCACTCAGTGCGCCGGTAGTGCTCAAACCGGCACTGAACTTTTACTAAGAGAATACTATAGGAAATAAAATAGTATTAAACGTGCGTAAACCGTAAATTCTATTCTGCTCAAGACTACATTTTCGTTAAAGAACAGCGATTTTTTTGCGCATTTGGGAATATTCCCTAAGTAAAGATCATAGACCTAGAATCTATTTTACTGAGTTAATGATATCAATCGATACTTATGTAAGTAATTTTCTCTCTATATATTCAATTTATATGGCCGCCTCTTGTACCTCATTATATTATGTTACCCTTATTTTGTAAGTATTTCGATTATGTAAATGTTTTTTGGTGCAATAAAGTTTCTTGTGGTGTATTGTATTTCCGGTCACATTGTAGGTAAGTATTCTGGGAGTCAACATCTATCTATATATTTAAAAATGCATTCTATTGACTTTGACAAAAACTTTGGGGACGCTTTTGAAAGTACCCAAATCTACACAGTTCTTCTAGTTAAATGCCCATTCGTGATAGTAATATCGGTATTTATCGACCATTAAGTTTATTTTAAATGTATATACAATATCACAAATCTCATTAAATAAAGTTCTTAGATTAATATATCTAGGTATTTACCTATCATTTGTTGTAAAATAACAAAAAACTTCTTTACTTGTTGAAAAAATAACTATATGACGTAAGTACACACGGTAATACGTAGCAAAATGTATGTTGTTTATATTTGGTTATTTTTTAATGATTTTTTATTATTTTTCAAGTTAAATAAGTTTCAAAAATCTAGTATTAACTAGTTCAAGAATAAATATTCTGGTATCAAAAAAAAACCTGTGATGATTGTTCATAAAACACAAATGATATTAGATAAGTATACATCATTGTTAATATAAAATTAAATATTATCTATGCACACAGTTAAAAAAAACATGTTATTTACAGAATTATTAATTGCCTAAATCCTATTATTGTACTAATTACTTACAAACAGTGCTAGGTACTATAGATAAGTACAGTTTTCACTATGTCTGTACGATTCATATCTAAGTAACAATTCAACACCTTGCTTATTTGCTTAGAAGCTATTATGTTAATTGTATGTTACTTTTGCTATAGGTAATATTCTACGCCGTGACATCAAATTGCCAATGACAGAGTATATCGGTTATTAATAATTATGAGTAAGTAATTTAAATAATGTTAATAAAAAAGTAAGTGAGTACATGTCCTTTTAGGTAGGTTTATAAGTATTTTTTTTTAAATATTACTCGCCTTTATTTTACCTACACATAGTAAAATGAGTACTCAACAAATATGTAAGTTTCTACATACATACAACGAATTATTGTTTATTTGATATCTAATAAAAATCACAAAAAGACAACTTGCGGAACATCATCAAACGCGGAATCGCAATCCCACGAAAATTTGTGTAAACACAAAAATATAAGGATTAAGTAAGTAGGTGTCTAATAAATGACTGAAAATATTTGTTTACTCCACCAACCAGGGCCGGATCTATCATATGGCTTTTTGGGCTCAAGCCCAGGGCCACGTGGATTCAAGGGGCCCCCAGCCAAATCTAGTCAAAAAAAAACGATAAAGGAATATAGCTGATCTTATCAAGATTGAATGTGTAGTGGCCACCTACGGGTTGGCAACCCTGAACACTAAAGCTTAAAATATTACAATATAAATAAAATGTTTTACTGTCTTATTTTTTTTCATATACTTTGAGTAATTAGGTGGGCCCCTAAGTAGTACTAGCCCAGGGCCCTCTAACCTCACGGTCCGGCCCTGCCACCAACCTTACTCTAAAGTATTCTAAATTCATAACTACTTATGTAGTTACTTAAACATTATTCATACATTTTGTAATTAACAAATCAGTATTGTCATTGGCAACCATTGCCTTAAAATAACAATCACCTAACCTAACCATTTAAAATTTAGCGTAATTTATTTACAATAGCATTATAAAAATAATTATTAACTGGTTCAAATCATTATTGTTATTTTGTTATTTCAACTAGTTAACGTTGGACACAAAAAGTTTGCTAGTCAAAGTCTAGGATAAAGGAACTTCATAGATTATGTAAATAGTTCACACAAAAATAGGGAATACTAGTAATTTAAAAGTATCTAAGTTATCAAATAGTCTAATAAAATTCTAGGATGATGAAATACCGAATATGTCTCCACATATTTTCATTTACACATTGTTTAATTAAAATTCATCTAAAAATCCAGCTGCGTAACATCCTTTGCGCATTTGGAGAAGAGATGAATACTAATAATTCATTTTTTTACTGAAATCAGACCATCCAATTCAGTCTGAACGATTTTTTTGCTTGGACGAGGCAATAAAAGGCATCTTCACCTCCTTATACGTAGCCGCTGTGCGAGCCAGTCTTTCGTCACGCAGTTGGTTAAAAAAAATACTTATACCTATCAAAACGCGTTCGTTTATACCTATGATTACACCACAAATTCACAGCACTGATAGAAAGTGTCCTTTCTCTCACCATTTAATCTAGTGTCCTGTACTTCAGTAGTGGCAACCGGTCTGGGTCACCACGTCGATGTACTCAGGTGTTTTCGTCCGAGGAGTCATCGGACGATGAGCTGGTTAGGAGGCTAGAGGCCATGGTGAGCTGGCGGATGAACGGCTCCCGGGGTAGACTTTGTTGACCAAGCGGTAGACGTCTTACACCCATCCTTTCGCTTTCTGGTAGTGATTTACTACACTTTTCTTCTGTGATTGCATCCCGAGATAGAGAACTGAAATTTTTTATATTATTATTGAACACCTTTGAGATGCTTTAGCAAGATTGAAACTAATGAAACTCTACACCAAAAAATATATATACAGAAACTTAGGTTAGGTTGTGAAATGCATCAATCAGTTGTGTGCTATTACTGCAAAAACTATTTCAACAGATTTATGAAAACTTAGGCTTACTATAAGTATGTAAAAACAATGGAACTTAATTTTCATTTCAGACTTAATTTACATATTATTATGTTTAATTAATAAAATAGTAGAAAGAAATAGAGAGATTTGAGTACTTTAGTACCCAAATCTCTCTCTTTTTCGTACTGCATCTGGACTTAAATACCTAAAAATGCCTAAACATATAATAATATGTTGTCTGAGATAATGATCAAGTATTCTATTTAATGTTGCCTAAATTTTCTTATATATAGCATTAAAAAATTACGTACCCCGTCAGTTCCAGCATCGACCCTCGTCTGCACTGGCCACGATGTGGGCCCTGCATTATACTAGCAGGTCTTGAAGAAGCTCCCAATGGGTCCGAATGCGCCACATCTTCCATCAATAGCACCGATGGTCCTCCAAGGCTTGTACTTCTCTTTGACAGCATGCTTGGTCCTTGGCGACCTTGATATTCCCCTTTATTCGATGATGTTTCCCCTTTGCTGCATTCTCCCTTGATCGCCGCCTCAGTATCAGACATTGTCGCCTCAGCTCCACCTTGCGTGGAACTTGAGCTCTCTCTTCGGAATAGACCTATGATAGATTTTGGATGTTTTGGCTTCTCTATGCCACCTATATGATGAGTGTTTTAAGGTGGAGTGGAAGGAAAGAGAAAATATAAATGAGAAAATGCTGGTAATTAAGTGCAGGATTGCTACATAAGTATCATTATTTATTTACATAAGTACATGCCAGTATAAAAAGAAAGTTATTATAAAAGGTTATTTATGTCGCGATTCATTGATGAATAAGAAGTTTAGAAAGCTGGACAGATACATGCACATTTTAAATCATGCTATAAGTATAAGTAGAAGTAGGTAAAACTTAAAGACATGTACATACCACGCAAATAAACAGAATTGTAAATGAAAATAATAACTGTGGTGATAATAAAAAACACACGTTTATTACGTACAAATAATAAGTAACTATGTTATATGCGATAAAGCGTCAATGTTTGTAAAATGAAGAATGAAACAATTGAATAAGTAAGTGCAAACTTTATTTTAGTAATCAAATCAATAAAAAAAAATAAAGTTTTCAAAATGTTTTTGTTACATTTTATGTTAAAAATGCTTTTTCTTCCAATTATTTGCATGCTGAAAGGTTTTCTATGTTTGATCCTAAAAACTAATTAAGTATTTTATCTATTTAAGTCATATTCTTATATTCCTACCCAAAGATAATATAGTTTTTGAGTACCTACACAAGTATTAAATTGTTTGTTAAAAAAATTAAGCATTGAAAAAAAGGTGCCTAATGGCTATATGCGCATTCCAATATTTCGTTACAATCAGCAAACGCCAAATCAATTTATTACATCTAAAATATCAGCCAAATATAATTGGTACTCAACGATAACACTCAAAAACATACCCAAGAAAGTGGCGGAGGGAGAGCTATAAGCGAGGTACTCTTTGTTCGAAGCCCAGGAGGGGAACTCCGATTGCTTGAGGGCCCCGGAGCCCTCGGCCTCCTCCCGTTTCCATGGCAACATGGTCTCGGTTGCCGTGGGGGTGGCGACGCGTGCGTGGTCTGGTACTGTCATGTACGTATCTGTTTGGAAGACGTATATTTTTAAATAGGTATATATATATATATATATATATATATATATATATCGGCGCAGAACAACAAAATCGAATCACGTGCACAAGCCACCTGCAGAAACGTGTTTAAATCATCGTAAACAAGTGCACAGCTGCCCTAAATATCAACGAGTATAAAAGCGGTCGCCCTAGCGACGAGTGACTCAGTCTTGTGCGGACCGCCGTACTGTGAACAAATTGTTTGTGTAGTGTGCTGTGGGTTTTGGACATGACTCCTTTAAATTGTGATTATTGTAATAGATGGGGATTGGTGAACCGATTTATTACTATAATAGTTTGTTTCAGCTGGACGATAAGCCCAGGTGGACGCAAAATATCTGTGTGGGTTGGAGGGTTTGACTCATGTGGTTGAAACTCATGGATCAGCGCGAGGGGGGCGCTGACTTATCGTCACATTTTTAATAAGGTCCGCGTAAGGCATCATTTGCTCCTTCATATACATATACTTATACAGAGTACTAACGTATGCAGATAAGTCAATTATTATTAAAGTCAATTATTATCAATTATTATTAACACAGATGCATATCCGGATAAAGCATACATAGCATCGAATATTCTGTTAATACAGAATCATCTCTCATAATATATGAGCACATATTTTGAGACCTAATACAGAATATTCGCCTCTCTCCTACCTCCACCGACCTCTTTTAAAGCGTACCGGTACCTACCAAAAATCTTTGACTTTGAACACAAAAATAAATAAAACAATTTCGCTAAAAATTCATTAACCCATTGTTGGGTATTGGCTTCTTCAAGGTGTTTCCATTCGACCCGGTCTTCTGCAGTCCCCATCCAGGTCTTGCCCAATATTTGATAGTTGTCACTCCATAGGTGTCCTCCCAACATTTCTCCGGCTAGGCCGAGGTAACCGTTCTGCAACGTGCCCAACAACCGTCTTTTTTTCTGCTCATGTGTCAAGCCCATCTCCATTTCAACCTAGTCATTATTACTGCGATATCAGTGACTTCAGTGCGTTTCCGTATAACGCAAATCATTTTCTATTGAATTTACACGAAATGTTTCCGTATAACTTTTGTATAATGTACTTATTTTACTAATTAGTCATTTATTATAATTACCATTGTCATCAGACATCCTCCGCTCATCTTCTTCAAGGATATCCTCATTGGGCACTAAAAAATTAAAATTAAAATATGAAATCAGATGTAAAAGATATACCTAATCTACTATTCCTCGGACTTTGATCATGCTTTGTTATATATACTTATTCAGAGATATGTATTAATTGTTCAGTGATGTGCTTAAGCAATAATTTATCATGTACTTAGATATGCAGGTAAGTAATTTCAGGAAATCTACTCATGAATTTTAAATACACAGGTACATATAGCAATGTAGTACATAATAAATTTACATAGGAATGAATATCTATATTGGTTAAATACGTAAGTCATGCATTATTTTAAGCTGCAACAAAGTGTAGTAGAGGCAGATATTGTAGACATATCAAATATAGACACGTATCTGCTATTAATCTGTTAGTAAAGATAACCATTGTTAAAATAAACCATGACATTTTTGGCAAACACAGTAAAAATGACATGTAAAACCACAAAATTAAATACATACATGAAAGAGGCAACCATAGAGTTATAACCCATTATCTCTGGAGGCAACTGTACTTTGTATATTGTCACGATATTTTTTCAAACTTCTTTCCAACTGAGTGTTCCACGTCACTCACGCATTTTTTTAGACTTTTAAATCTCATATATTAAATTATTATTTTATCTTGTACATGTTAGCTATGAAGGAAATAGTTATCTTTACTCACGGAGCGATAGCTAGTAGGTAATGGTGTAAGTGGAAGGGAAAAAACAAAAGATGCTTATATAAAAATACATAAATATAAGTATATAGTATGTGTTTAGTTATGTTCCATGCAATTTATCTTGTAATGTCTTTGAATGAAGTAAAATTTGGGCACCTGATGAAATACTATGGCTTTTTAAGAAAGAACATAGTGTGTTTTACCCATGACATATTATTTTCTATAAGTGCTGGTTGCATTGCAATTATTTTGAAAGCTACGTATGTTGTGAGTCTACTAGATGAATTGGATACAAGGTTCTTTCATATTACTTTTTCAAATGGCAAACAAAAGAACAGGATTATGTAATATATAGTATTTAATCGATATGAAAAATATAAAATATCGGTTTTGTTCTGAGGTTTTTTAAGTTCTTATTTTTTATAATTCTGTAAAATTTCTTTCTCTTTTAATAGAAGAGCAAGATTTTTACGCGATAATACATAAGGCAAATACGAATTAGGTAACTATGTAACTTAATTTCTTTAGATATAACTAATTACTAGAAACTTGATATTTTTTTCTAGTCTTTCGTTTTTATTCTTACTAAGTAAGTAACTATGTACTATTTCAAATTAATTTCAAGTCTGTAAAACTATCTGTAGTCTTTACAATTATATATAAATATGAAAGAATCTTGTTTATCCCAAATACATTGGTAAGATTTAACGAGATCTTACCAAACACACGAGAAAATAAACTCATTGATTGATTTCTAACCAAACAAATACATGAACTAATGTGAGGTAATATTAACAACAATGCAAATCTAACTCTACTCCTGATTATACTCATTGTTGTCTTCTCCCAGAACAAGTATAATCCAGAGAAATTTAAATTTCGAGATCATCAGGCAACCGTTAAAATTTTAGTAGATAAACACATACCAAAGTTGTACGTGGATCTGTCCCTTCTCCACGGTAAGGATTTCTCAACAGCTGTCGGCAAGATCTCTTCAGGAGTTTTAGCATACTGTTTGACGATTCTCGCTTTCAAAGGATTGAATCCTGGCAGGTTAGCCAACTGGTTTAAGAGTGAACTACTATTTTCTTTATGCGAGGACGTCGGACTGACTTCTTTATATCCAGCTTAGCATCGCCAGGTGTCGAGATTATCGTTAGTTTGCGGTGCCACATGAAGATTGCCAGAAGGGAAGAAAACGACAATCAAACAAACAATATTAAACAAGCAGAAATGAGAAAATACTGGTTAGGAACGTTTGATTAGCGAATTAGTACTGGGGTAGTAGGATAAATCTTCGGAAGGGACAACTTATTTGTAAAGATACGGAGCTGCCGCATAGCAATGAGTTTTAAACTCGGGAACCTGATGCTTCATTTGAGTTTGCTAGTCGAGTGACAACCTCTTGTAAAATTGAAATTCGATATATCGACAAACAAGTAAAAAGTGAAAGAAACAGACCGGCCAAGTACGAAACGGTCTCGCGCATATCTACCGTAAAAGATTTTGATGACGCTTCGATGACAGAAAAAGGATCGAAGGAAGATTTAACGATTTCTTTTACCCACCTTATAATTTGGTTTGCAGTTTGTAGTCGGAGTCACTTGAGTGGAAATTGAAGTCTTAAAATATTTATATCTGGACTGGGTACTCAACAAAGAGTGCCAAAGTGCCTTTTTGAAACATTCATACGAATAGACTTCTTGTCGAGCCAAAACGGTGCCAATGTACATAGTTTCTATTTCAAATATTTGACCAGTAGGTATGTAGCCACGGTTTTCCCTCTGTCCTTAGCCTCAATTAGGGCCCTGATAGTACACGACGTAGGGAAGTTCAGACACGACAGAAGGTGGTCCATCGACTAAACGACTAGCAAACTGAAATGGGATGTGTTGTTGATTCAATAGAAGCAGTTCCGTATGGATAACTTAAAATCGAAAGAGACTTAGATCTTCTTTAAAGAGTAAATACCACATACAGAAGGTTAGAAAATGTACCATGCTTCCACAAAGATCAGCACATTCCCATTGTTTAGCCAATTAGAGCCATATTCCCGATGTTAACTTCTTAAAATAAAACCCAATTAGTTTAGTTTTTGACTGAAGTGCAAATAAGGTGAAAATACAGTTGTTACAACCTTACAACTCACAACATCTAAATACTCGGTGCAGTTTGGATTTGAATTTATTTTTTATCATAAATTTACTATGTATAAATGGATTATATAATTCCTTTAAATAAATTATTTAGTGGAAATAAGATTTTACTACAAAAATTGTGCTCTACATAAGAGTTCGCTGGAATTTTAATCTTTTCCTAATAATTTAAACTTCCCAAAGTTTTAAGAGCGTAGTGAATATATTTTAAACATCAGTTCCAATTTTTTTCTATTGTAAGTTCAGTGACAAGCTGAGTTACTCGTATTTTCAAAATACTTCTGATTGGTTAATCCCACTATAACTTAGAAAATATTTCTGCACATCAGCTGCTTTATTTAAGTAGTTTATTTGATGTGCGTAAGTATTTATCTTCTTTGCAACACGTCTTTTCTTACGCTTAGTGCAACTGTCTTCTGGATGATTGAGGTTCTGAAGTACTCATTAAACATGTAATAAGGCTGATGTTCAAAAAACGCTATGTTATTTTTGACAAATCATTGAAGATATCATTATATTCTGGTATTCAATTCCAAACTATGTGTCACACAGGGTGTCCATGCAGAATACCTACGCAGGGACTTGGCAGTGAAAGTAATACCGCCGTCATCGCCGTCGCGGCGCGGCTCCCGGTCGTCACAGTCCTCCTGCAGGACCTCGTCTATATAGTCTGCAAAACGGGCGGGAATTAAAAAATAAACTGTTAAATTTTAGGGTCTGTGTAGGGTTCCGTAGCATTTAACACATCCTAATATCATCATATATATTATACATTAAGACACGACATACGACAATGCTGCCATCTGGCGGCTTTAATTTTGAAACAACGTCAATATGATTCGGTCGGTAAACATTTACTCACTTATTAATACTTTTCATTAAAGTGATAATTATTATCATACTTATTTAGTGCGAATTATTCGCATGGGTACCGCTAGTATCCTATATTTTAAATTCTTACTTTATATAGGCCAATGAACATTCGTGTAATCGTACAAGTTTATTGCAATTTCTTCACTTTTATTTTAGCTTGCTGATATACAGTTCTGTAAAACAGCTTAATTGATATGCAAGTTATACTTAATTTTGCATACATGATGACTCTATTTGACTACGGAACCCGCACATAAGATTGATAAAACTTATTGTGTGCATCAGGCTCTGCCTATAAACACTACCTTGTCTACTTTATAGACAGTGTGATAGATTTATTTTTGATAATTCTTTATTAAACATACCTATATAGCATCATGGAGTGTTTCAAGGAACACTACATTAATTCCAACATGCACTATAAAATAAATTCGTGTTCTAATGTGAGCTCCTGCAAGTTTCCGTTGCATGGACGTACAAACAGACATACTCAGTCAATCGTTCAAACAAGTACCTCTTTTTCGCCTCACATCATTACCCTGGCCTGGGGAGTAATGTAGGGCTCTAAACGACTAAAACTCTACGGAGCTTGTACTCTATCATTCATTTCTTGTAACATTAGGTACAGAAACTCATCCATTTTTTGTATTGTTACTAGCATGACGTACTTACCTAATGTAGCTGATACAAATACTTTTAGTTAGGTACGTGTTTCACACTCACATTTTCTTGCTTTATTTGTATTTTTTTACGAGTATCTAAGGATTTTAGTACCTTTTTATATGTGCATTTTACGCTTGCTATCTGGCCAAGGAAAGACTTTTTTGTACTTACCTAACTACCTTCTTGTTATTTACATCCATTAATCTATTAATTACGTTCTTTCGAGCAATAAATACCTATTTACTGTTTTTCAGTCTTTTGGAACTTCATACTGCGCATCTCAATTACACCTGTTTTTCCGTCCATGCAGATAATGTTGCTAAATAGTGTCAAACAAAGCCTTTGTGCTCGCAAATAAACATAACAATGACAATAATAATCGTAAATCAATAAAAATAATTAACAGATACTTGGACCCACACGTGCATGCGATCGACACTCGTGATAATAATAAAGAATAAATAAGTACCTAATCTATAATACTTTATTTTACCGTGCGTGAACTGTTTGGCCGAACCGTTTTGCTGGAATTCGGGGAAGGTGACATGATTTTTGCCATCCTGAAACAAGTAAATATATTTTATAACCTGAAACAAGTAATCTTTCTAAATAATTCCAATGCTAAGAATAAATAGTGAGCAATCTCACAATTGTAACAAAAGTCAGGGTCAATTTTTTAATAACATATTATCAATTTAGATAAGTACATGTTTGTGTGCCGGTTTTGTAGGATTTATCTAGAACATCCACAAAAAAATGACTTGTTAGTACTCTATACTGTTTATACAGTACTGTAGAAACTCCACACAGAAACAAAAACAATATGTTTTGAGTTAATTTGTCAACCTGGAAATGATCCACTGTGAAATCAGTCTTAGAAAACGTTGAGTTTGCCTACCCTATGATGGAAGTATGTTTTAGACAGCTATCCTTCTTTCATTTGGGGTGTCTCACCTGCTTCCCACGTTTACTGCGCGTGTGGTGGTGCTTCCTGTCGCCGACGTGGCAGTAGATGTTCATTTGCGTCTTGTAGTTCACCAGCTGGATGCTTTAGAGTACAGATATCTATGAGTGTCTCACCTGCTTTCCACGTTTACTGCGCTTGTGGTGGTGCTTCCTGCCACCGATGTGGCGGTGGATGTGATGTTTATCTGCGTCTTGTAATTCACCGGCTGCATGCTTTAGAGAACAGAAATCTATGAGTGTCTTACCTGCTTCCCACGTTTACTGCGCTTGTGGTAGTGCTTCCTGCCGCCGACGCGGTGGTAGATGTTCAGGTACGGCTTAAAGTTCAACAGCTGGATGCTCTAGAGAATAAATATCTAGGAGTGTCTCACCTGCTTCCCACGTTTACTGCGCTTGTGGTGGTGCTTCCTGTCGCCGACGCGGCGGCGGATGTTCATGTGCGTCTTGTAGTTCACCTGCTGGATGCCCAGGTCACGGTCGTTCACTGCGTGTCGACTGTAGCTTAGCCGGCGATGCTGAAACATGTAACAGCAAACTATTAAACAAACCAGCAGAAAGAGCATTGTTTTCCGAGTGCTCACAATATACCCGTCATTTGTATGTAGGTATGTTTGACTTATTATATTGATCTTTTATTAAATATTGTAGACCAATAAAATTTTAAAGATCGATAGTTGTATACGGTTCGCGAGTTCAGTTTAGTTTGGGGTTAGCTTAATTAGTGTGATGTGTTTTATATTAATTTATACTTAAAATAATAAATAAATAAATATACAGGGACAAATTACACTGATTAAGCTAGCCCCAAAGTTAATTCGAGACTTGTGTTATGGGCTTATATTTATTTATAGTTTAGGGCGAACTAGGTACTTCACCTGGTTCACTTGGCTCCGTGGGCATTTTTCCACGCCTAAGCTCTTCTTTTAAGACCTTTGCACGTGAGCACTACTAGTGCTTACCTAAAGTAAAGCTGTTTTCTGCCCTATAAATCTCGGTGCAAACAGATGCCATTTAAATTAAAAGTATGTGTCTGTGTGTGGATAGGCTGTACAGCGGTTGATACCTGCATAGATGCACCTGCTATTGGCACTGTATCTTGAGCTCCTCCGTGCTTCGGAGGGCATGTAAAATAGTTGGTAGCAGTTGTTACTACGTGACTTACAAGCTGCCTTGCAAGACACAGCTTGCTAAAACCCACAACTCTTATATTTATAAAAAGATTAAAAAATAAAATATAAATAAAATTCAAACTAGATAATCAAATTTAAATTGAAGCTAAGTTGTTAAAGAGAACTGAAATTAAAAAAAATACAAATTGTGTAGTCCCACTAAAATATTAACCCTCGACAGCATGACCAAAAGGCTGCCAGCATTGCCACGTCGTTTAGTGCGATACATAGGGCGCACTATAAGTTTCCGGAACTGGCCACTTACATAAACAATATTTAAAAATTTATTGCAACATTTGAAAATAGAACTCGTTGGCTGTAGAATGCAGTTTGTTTCATCTGACTGTCTTTTGTTTTTACATTGTGGCGCCATTTAAAAAATTGTGTGTCTGCATCAACATGGATTTAACTCGGGAAAATTTTCGTAGTATGATTTTCTACGATTTTAAGTGTAATTTGACAGCTCAACAGAGCATCGCTCGGCTTGAAACAGCTTTTGGCAATGAAGCACCATGCAAGACAACTGTTTATAGCTGGTTTGCAGAATTCAAGCGTGGTCGTATCAATCTCAGTGACGAATCTCGCGATGGTCGGCCGTCCACCGCTGTGACCAACAAAAACATCGATGCTGTGCGCCGTATGATTGAAACAGACAGGCATGTGACCTACCATGAAATTCGCGCATCCTTAGAAATAGGCATGAGTCAAATACAATTAATCCTACACAAACATTTGGGTGTGAGAAAGCTGTGCTCGCGGTGGATCCCACACAACTTGACCGAGGCTCAAAAAACGGACCGCGTCACTTGGTGCAGTGCCATGCTTACCAGATTCAACGAAGGTGCGTCAAATTTGGTGTGGGACATAGTAACAGGTGACGAAACATGGATTTATTGCTACGATCCCAAAACAAAGCAGCAATCGAGCGTATGGGTTTTTCAAGATGAGCCGAAACCAACCAAAGTGGCGCGCGTGAAAAGTGCATCTAAGCGGATGATTGCTTCTTTTTTTAATAAAACTGGACACGTGGCTACTGTTGCTTTAGAGAATCGTCGTACAGTGAATAGTGACTGGTACACGACCATTTGTTTGCCGGAAGTTATTGACGAACTCCGTAAAAATAACCGTAAACGCCGTATCATCCTGCACCACGACAATGCTAGTTCTCACACGGCCAGACAGACAAACGACTTTTTGAAGGCGAAAAATGTAGAACTCATGAGTCATCCTGCATACAGTCCCGACCTGGCACCTTGTGACTTTTTTCTGTTCCCAAAAATTAAGAACCAATTACGCGGTCAACGATTTTCATCACCAGAAGAGGCTGTCGAGGAGTATGAAAAACACGTTTCAGAGGTCACCACAGAGGAGTGGCACAAAAGTTTTCAAAACTGGTTTCATCGAATGAAAAAGTGCATAGACGCCAAGGGAGATTATTTTGAAAAACAATAAATTAATTTTGTACCTTTAATAGTATTTTTTCATATTCATTCCGGAAACTTATAGTGCGCCCCACGTACTAATTCTTTGACCAGTTTCACTCGCTATTTCCATCCGAAATTGAACATACTCACTCGTCTGAAAGGCTTGCAGAGCTCCTCGGCCAACAAATGATGAATTTTAGCATCAGTCAAGTCCTTCTTAGAGGGGTTATACTCAAGCTCCTGCATATCTATGTTCCACGTTGACGAGTCTAGTTGGCTGAAGCTTGGGCTGAAAAAATAATGCACGGAGTCGATTTATTCATCTTTAAATATGTTGAAAAAAGAAACCAACAGTACAAAAATAAAGGAAAACCGAAAAGTAACAAAGAGTTTTGGTAATTTCCCAAGCACCGATAAGTTTAATTAAAGACACTAAATAACACTAACAATCTATTGTTTTTCTACGACGCTCTTTTAAATCAACTATCAAATTGTAGTAGAAATGGGTTTAAGTTGCGCATGTGCCTAGAGTTAGACAAATATAAGAAATAAATGTTTTAAAAATAAATAATTCGTCTAAATATTACCTTCCATTGAAATTAGCATTAGTGTAGTTCTTAAATATAGCCGACATGGATTCGGCGCCCGATATGTTTCCAATAGTCGAGGCGTTTCTTTGCATATATTCTATAGCATCCTTCATAGCTAGCTTTGAATATGTTTCTAAAATCTTTGGCTCCGCACCCTATTATGAAATAAAATGTTAAAAATAAACTAGGTATGTCAGAACTTTCTTTGAATAAATAAATATTGAAAAAATCAATCCATCGCCCTATTTTATAATAAGTTTTGTTACAATAAGACTATCGTACTTAAATCAATATTTTTTGCAAGTAGGCACCTCTTAAGTCTTTTACTAATACGTGAAAGTTTATTAGGTACCTAAAGTTTACACTGAATCGGAAATTAATTTTATTTAAAACAAGTTTACACTGAATAAACAACAACTAAATGAACTTTAAAATGAAATATTTGGGTCTTGATTGAATTATTCCCTAATAATATTTCGATTTCTTAATACAACAAGTAAATTTACCGTACCTGATAGTTCCTAATTAAAAATGGTCTTATAAACCGATTATCAAATCTCTTGAATTTATCACGTATATGATGATTACCATGTTTACCTAAAATATCTTCTACACCTGCCATTAAATGGTCCATGAACTGAAAATAAAATAAAAATAATTAGTTTACTATAGCTTAACGACGCGCATCCGTGAAAATATTAACCCGGGACTATTATATATACTCTCTAAAATATCTACAAAACGGATAAATTCTTTACCATAAAAAAATTAGCATTTCCTCACATTGCTCATAAGGGAGCAGTTTCGTTATTCGGAAGAAAAAAAAACTTGTGGCGCTCGGGGACTGCCGCGGTAAAGCTATTGCATATCATTTTTTACCAACTTATGCAATTATCATTATTTATTTTTTTTTTTTTTCTTTAATAATATCATTCAAGTTTTTTCTTTGATATGAATTCAAGTTACACTTTTTGAGCGTGGTCACCGATAAGAAAATAATTTTTTTCTTTTATTGAATAAATGAGAATTTAATATCGTTTAAAATATTTTTTTTTATTTTAAAATACATTTAAGTTAATTAGGAATTTTTATTATGAGCAGTTAGCAGCTAGTCTACAGGCGTACGTCTAGTCACACGCACACAAACACCGTGCCGAAGTCTGCCGAAGTGAAACGACGTCAGACGATGCGCCGCTTTGCCGATCGCCGGTTGCCGAGAAACGTTTAGGCGGTGTGGGGGGTGTTAGGTTTTATTTTCGTTCCGGAATTTCTTGATTCGGTCGCCGCGCTCAAAGCCCGCGATAAAAGCTATGCAATAGCTTAAAAAGGCTGTTGGAGTAGCACTCAATATACATAATGTTTAACTACACCCTTGGGAGTAACTTTGCTCATAGGAATATACTGAGCTTCTTTGATATCGTTTATCAAAAAAAGATGACATAAGTTTTTTAGCTGCCTTTACAATTTAGTATAATAGGTGTTTCAAGAAAAAACTACGAGTATTTTAACAGTATTAAACTTCAGTTAGCAATAGCTACTATTACTAAAGACAAGTGGGATAAGATGATCTGATAGAATAGCATTTAGAAAGATTTAGCACTTGCTATGAGGTACTTACTAGGTTGTGTTCGTTCCAGTAGGATGTCCTTCCGAGATCATGAGATCTCAGAAGTACATTATTCACTTATGAACTTATGCAAGTAGATGTTTTTCTACCCTAGAAAGAAAACGTGTTCTACTTATACCCGTTCATGTATCCTTTCATTCATCGTCGGCTTCCTCTTCTCGGCAGTCTTGACATTCAGCATCTTCACCAGCGGCTTTATGGTAATGCCCTGGATGAATACTGTGAAGTATATCACCGCTATAGTGGTGGTCACAAACATCGGCTGCAGCTTCACTACCCCCGGATCAATTAATAGCACCAATGCGAATGCAACTGCACCACGGAGACCTAAAATGTTGCAAATAAGTTAAACTGCAGGCGCGGTACGCACCATTGTGGGCAAAATGAGCGTTTTTGTGATGTCACACTTTCACAGTCTATGTAGGTTGATAGGCCAGACCTAATGCCATATGGCATTAACCTCTTGTACTTTTTTTTTAAATTGTGTATTAAAGTTTAAATAAATAAATAGGCTGATGATAATATATCATATTGGTCTTGACTCGTTGTTCACAATATCTAAATTTTATATTATATATTATGGTTTCGTTTGCCGGTAGCACTCGTTAATGTGAACAAGATTAAGTAACATACACACACAACCACAAAATACAGGAAATAACGCGCAGGGTTCCGTAGTTGCAAATGCCCACTTTGAGTTCATGCCACTAAAAACGTCTAAAAACTAATTTTCTATTGAATTGGTATGAACTTTTCCTTTTCCGAGTACATTTTATAAGTGGGTCGCTTACAACTTTTTAATTTGTAAACCTTACTTAGCTGTAATAGTTTTCCTTTGAATTTCGTTATATACTACTGCTGTGAATCTTTTCACATGTCCATATATAATTGTTTAATAGAACGGGGGGGGGCGGGGGGGGGGGACTTCACTGTAACAAGAATTTGCAATATAAACGCAAACATTACAGAAACGGATCCCTTAATCGAAAAATAATTATTACAAGCTCACAATATGTATGAAAGACTTATTCATTGATTAATGACACGATGGGTCAGTCGAGAAAAAAAAAATGACTCCTACTTTACTTGTATGGGAGCTACCCTAAATCGTTTTTTCGATATTTTATTTTACCATTTTTTTGGCATGATTTATACATACCTATACCAAATTACATCTTTCTAGTACTCATAGTCTGATAGTCTGTGAGTAAAACCGCGGACGGACAGACAGACAGGCATGGCGAAACTATAAGGGTTCCTTGTTTACTACTGAATCCTAAAAAGGGTCAAATTTCAAATAAAATAAATGTCTAGAGGTACGTAAAGTAAGGCTGGCTTACCTCCGTAGGACATAACGAATTTTTCAACTCTATTAAGTTTGTGCAATCTGAACTTATTAGCTACTGTACTAAATATGTACACTCCTGAAACAAAAGCAAAGTCATTTATTAAACAAAAAATCTCTATTTGGATAACCAATAGGGTAAACTTCGACTATAACTAATATCCCCGAAGGCCCGGTTTGCACGTGATGGAAGCTTAGCCGACAGCATCATATATGTCAGTTTGTAGCTGAAATAAACTTAGTACCTGCAAACTACGGACGCTTCGTGGAAGGATTGTTTGCCCGAAAATTCAAAGAACAAGTTATTTTAAGAAACTATTGGATGATAGCTGATCAAGTAATAACTTGCCACAAACTTAGATCGGTCGAATCTAGACCTAATAGATTTAAAAATCTGGACTGATATTTGACATTTTAAGTTTATACGTAGACTACGAGATAGAAGCCTTTGTATTCATGCTAATTAAGTATTTTTCATCATCAACTACCTTACTTAGTTACCTTAATTTCAAAGACATGATAGCTATTTTGCAACAGAGTAAATTTTACAATGGGCTGAGAGCACCACTGGATAAAAAAGAATGGATGTACGCAAAAAGGGGTAAGTATGTTCAACAATGAGCTCTCGACGACCTCCGTGGCGTAGTGGTCACCATGCTAGTCCGCCACCCAGAGGTCCCGGGTTCGATCCCCGGTCAGGGCAAGTTGGAAAATGGACTTTTTCAAATTGTCCTGGGTTTTGGATGTTTATCTATATATGTATTTGTTATAAAATATAGTATCGTTGAGTTAGTATCCCATAACACAAGTCTCGAACTTACTTTGGGGCTAGCTCAATCAGTGTTAATTGTCTATATTTATTTATTTATAGCTTTTCCCGCTGCCCCAAAGTAAACCCTTCTTAGGAATACAGTTGTTGCATAAAATATTATGTGTACTTTATTCATAAGTTGCTTTATATCTAATCCACAAAAAGTATTGGAAAGGTCCTATTGAAGACCAGATATTACACGAATGGCATGATACCACGCAGAATTTAAATTATGATGATGATTTTGTACCACTGCGACACAACACACAATTGATTGTGAACGCATCGCTTTTATGTTCTTTGTAATTGTAACTGGCTTTGATGGTCCAAATAAACTGTTTATCTATCTATCTATAAATACACACTCACCTATTATTCTAAAGACTGAGCAGAAAACAATGGTTAACAACACAAACCACGTGTTCCAGACGTGGTTGTTGTTAACAGTAGCGACTCCAAGGAACATGAAGATGATGGTCTCCGAGGAAGAGGACAGCATTTTCATAGTGTACTTGATGGTCGTGTGGGACTTGTGCGAGATGTTGCCTTCTACGTAGTTCTTCATTGTTATGCCGCAGAAGGTAATACTGAAAATAAAATTACTTATGAAAATCTTCATTCCGTATCAAGTCCTAACTATCCATCTTAGCCTTTTTTAGAAACCTTTGAGATTTATTTCTAACTGAGATTGGTTCGCTCAATTTTTATAGAAATTTTAATTAAAAAATAATAATAAATAAATTTAATGAATTAGCTAAAGCAACTTAAATAAAAATAAATTGAGGTACCTATTACTGTGGACATTTTAAAGTTATTCAGGAAATTAAGTATTCCTAAAGTCCAGATATTTGACCCGTATGGTTATATTGGTTCCATTTTTCAACTCTTTTACCCTTGGAGAAGTAAAAGCCATATACAGGGACCCGGGTTCGAAGTTACTTAATTTAAAATTTATTGGTTCATGTACACTAGAAAATTATAAATAATACATTAATGAAAGTAAACATAGTACATAGGTGCTACTTATTTCTAAAGAAATTTCTTCCAGCAGACCCGCGAGAGGAAATGGGAACAAACAGATGATTGGCGTGTACTATACAAAAATAAATAAATAGACAAGATACACGAATAATTCATTAAACCTACCTTCATAAACGTACGTAAAATAAATTTTCATAGATATATAAATAAATATATACTCATATATATATAATTAATGACTACATAAAATAATAATTTTATTATGATGATAAAAACAGGTAGAAATTTTTCCTCGTTTTTAGGGTTCCGTAGTAAACAAGGAACCCTTATAGTTTCTGTCTGTCTGTCCATGCGCGGTTTTACTCAGAGACTATAAGTACTATACAGCTATAATTTGGTATAGGTATGTATCTTAATTATACCAACTAAGTGGTAAAAAATTTTTTTTAGCTTAGGTCCCATACAAGTAAAGGAGTAATTTTTTTTTCTTGGCTAACCCATTGTGTGGGATATTGTTGAATAGGTCTTTCAAAAATATTGTGGGCTTGTAAACATCATTTTTCGGTTTAGGGATCAGTTTCTGAAATATTTGGTTTTATATTTCAAATTTTAGTTAGAGTCAAGTTTCCCCCTCATCTATTAGTTAAACGGTTATATATGGACATGTGAAAAACTTCACAGCAATAGCATATAAAACGAAATGTAAAGGGAAACTATCAGAGCTAAGTAGAGTTTACAAATTAAAAAGTTATAAGCGACCAACTTATAAAATGTACTCGGAAAAAGAAAAGTTCATACAAATTCAATAGAAATTAGTTTTTAAAACTCAAAGTGGGCATTTGCAACTACGGGACCCTACACTCCGCGTGGCCCGACACGCAGTTGGCTGGTTATTTAAACGTCGTTATGGTTTAACTTAGTTGCATAAGCCATCGGAAATACGCTTAGATAAGGAATAGACTGTTTAGTGATATGCGAAGATAAAGATACATCTTCAAGACATGAGGACCTGTGTATAACTTTGAGCTTGAAATGTTCTCAGACCCATTACATGTGAGCGTAAAAACATCGGCATCGTCTTTTAGCAACATGATAACCACATCTGAACATGCCCTCTCCTAAGGATTTCCAAAATGAACAATCTAAAGCCACTTCCATCCAGCGTAAGATTAAGGATTTCATTTATATCTATCTTCAAAGAGATTTAAATATTCTACTGTATCTGTCTGTTTAGTTTCGGTAAGCAGAAACGTGATATGTGTGCCTAAACCGCCTAAGTGAAACCAAATAGAAATAAGTGGATAACCTACATAAATGATACCTTCACTCGTACGTAAATCCCGTAGAGCTATTTAGGACCGCTTGCCTTTTTTCGCTGCTGTGTATGATGAGGAATTATTTATATCTATATAATAATTACCCGACTACGGCAAAGCCAAAAGGAGGGTTATGTGTTTCGCCGCTATTTGTGGTATGTAGGTATATTTGTTAGTATGTGCTCAGGTATATTCCATGATATCCATGGTTTATAGACAAATGAGGTATCGTTGGAAGTATCTTGAATGTTCGCTGGTTATAGGCTTTATTATAGCGTATTCTTAATCCTAATTTGTAATTTCGGTGAATCTAAGCTAAACTGCCTACTATGTACGTCCAAATCATTTATTGAGTGATCATCATTTAAAAGGTAAAACTTTTTATTATTTTTATACTTACGCTAAAATTCCACTCATATGGAACATTTCGGCATTCAAATACGCCAAGTAAGCCATGACAAAGATGAATATCGGCTCGATAACCCTGACTTCGTGCGTGAACCGCGTGACCAGACCCGTGGCGAAGCCCCAAATGACACCGATACAGGTGCCTCCGAAGGCCACCACCAGAAAGGACGCCAGGCCCGCCAGAAAGTCGGTGTACATGAGCTTGGATGGACCCATCTCTCTAAAAAGTTAGAATAAATGTCAATACCAAGTTCTTTTTTACTGCTACAAACTGAAAAAACTTAAATGTTTGAACACAGCATTATTATTACTGGTAATATTGATACTCGTAAATGTGCCTTTAATTAAGTGTAACTTGTTATATCGATTATATTATTTAAGAAAAGAAAAGTAAAAACTTGCTTTTAATCAATTGTTAAACTTAGGACTGAATAATCGGTTTGGTCTCATTAGTAAACAAAGTTTTTATCTATCAGTTACTTACGTATAAGCTTCAAACATATGGTACAGCACGACGGTCACAGCATCATTGAGCAGGGACTCGCCAAACACCACGATGTACAGCACTTCATCGACATGGATCTCTTCGAAGACTGCCAGCACAGCCACCGGGTCCACGGCTGATATCAAGGCGCCGAACAACAGCATGTCAAGGAGAGGAGTGGTGCAGCCAAACATGCCAGTCTGGCCGCAGGCCCATAGGGATGCACCTGAAATAAAAATGAAATCAGTAGATACCTCAGCTCAATACTAAATTACTCTTATATGAATAAAGCGCAAGTTTCGGCCACGCTCAAGTTTGTTTCACATACGAGAATTTTGGAAGAAACGTTTCCCTTGATAGAAAAATCAACATTAAAATCTGTTTAATGATTTAAAAGTGGCAGTCACATCTACAAACGCTAAAAGCTAGCTTGTTTTTATATAGCAACACTCTGGAAATGCATGAGATGAGTTATGTCAATGCTTATTACTTTACACGGAGAAAACTGCGTCAATTTAATGCGTAATAATGACTTTTGTCACTAGATGTCAGTTGTTAAGCTACGTCAGATGCCTTTAGGCAGCTCGGAGAATCTATCATCAGCGTTAGCTTCGATAAGCGTAAGAAGAAAAAGAGCGCACAGACCAGTGCAAAAAATATATTTAGTTGGTTATAATTATATAATATGAAAGTGAAAGAATAGAGTTGCCAACATGACTTATAGAGGTTTGCACCTCGTGGCAACTTTTGGATTTGTATTCAAGTTAGTTACAGAAGTTACTGTTCGTGACCGGTAAGAAACATAAAGGGCACAGATGTAATCTACTGAAAGTTGTAGGAAATATTATTTTTTCTCTTTACCTACATCTCTAGTAATTATGGTGCCACTTTGTTCTGTCTTCTTTTCATAGGTATTTTGCCCACAGGGTAAACTTCTTATTTAATCACATAGTTAATTGAACGAGCGGGAAAAAAGAGTCCGTAAAATTCAGTCTACCAAAATTGACTATTTAACTAATGGGTTTATTAAAAGTAATTTATGGACGTAAATCACTTACCGATAGTCAGGGTATTAAATACTGTTCCAACTACTGCAAACAACAAAATCGTTCCCAGATGATCAAAGAACAGTCTGTTGGGCATGAAGTATCCGGCGTCCAGGATAATTGGCGGCAGCATGTACAGGAAGAAGGTGTCAGGGGTCAGAGGTTGGACGTGGACGCTGTGGGTGCTGAGCAGCAAGGCGCCGATGAGGACCCCCACGAAGATCAGTAGGCATGATTCGGGGAACATCTTTGATAGTCTTGGAGCCATGTGAAAACCTGCAACAAACAAATAAATAACTCCTTACCTTATTGTACATAAAATATAAAATAATTTAATAGTATTAGGTCCTTACATATGAAATTGGCGTTTTGTCGTACTGGCCACTTTAATCACAAATTCCTCCTCTTTGGTTAGGAATTTCAAATTCAAATTTATATTGCTATTCGCTTTTGCCCGCGGCTTCGCTCGCTCAGGGTGTCATTTATCAAAATCCTTTCTTAGGGGATGCCTACGTCATAGTAGCTTTATGCATGCAAAGTCTCAGCCCGATCGGTTTGAAATTGACAAAGTTTCATACCAACTTTCATCCCCTATTTTATCCCCTTGGGGGTAGAATTGATCAAAATCCTTTCTTAGCGGATGCCTACGTCATAACATCTACCTGCATGCCAAATTTCTGCCCGATCCGTCCAGTGGTTTGGGCTGTGCGTTGATAGATCACTATGTCAGTCAGTCAGTCACCTTTGAGTTATATATTTAGATAGATATCCACATGGAGGTATTTATGTTTCGTAAACCGTTATTCATTTTTTTTCTTCTGTTTTTTTCTGTTTGCGGCGCTCAGTTTGCGAAAAGGAAAACTCGAAATATCGCGTTATTTACGAGTACGAGTTCCACCGTGGCACCAGTGTTGCGGAAACGGCTCGAAGGGTTAATGATGTGTATGGCGGTCGTGTCGCAAAACATAGTGCGTTTTTGGTTCCAACGTTTTCGTTCTGGAAATTTCAACCTGCAGAACAAGCCCCGTGGAAGGCCGGAGACTCAAGTTGACAATGAAGAATTGAAGGCTATTGTAGAAGCGGATCCCAGTGTCGTTTATTACAGTTTTCTCAAATCTGGCCAGACGATTACGGCAGACGTACATTGTCCCATGATGGATAGCTAGCTAGGAAGCTAGCTGCTAAACAACCGAGGCTGGCAATCGCTCTACGCCACTGCTGCTTCACGACAACGCTAGACCACACACTGCACAACAGACGGCTACCAAATTAGAAGAGCTTCAATTGGAATGTCTAAGACACCCACTTGACTCCCCGGACCTTGCTCCAACAGATTACCATTTTTTTCCAAATTTGGATAACTTCTTGCAAGGGAAAAAATTCAAACCCGATGGGGCAGCCAAACCGCCTTCAAAGATTTTATTGATTGCAGTCTGAATGGTTTTTTTTTTGTAAATGGATCAATAAACTACCTATGAGATGGCAAAAGTGCATAGATAACAATGGTTCATACTTTGAATCAATAAATATATTAAATTAAAAAATATTCGACATGTTGTTCCTCCCATACAAAACGCCAATTTCATATGTAAGGACCTAATATAATTTTTACTACTTGTATATACTCGAAGAAAAATCTACATTTTCATACAAATTGCCAGCTGAACACTTTTGTATGAAAATGTTGTTTTTTTTTTTCGAGTTTTAAGCATTGGTCCCTTAGGAAAAGTTGTTCATATTGACGGTCTGAGTTGCTCCTACAAGGATCGGACAGGGTTTTGTTACATATTGTATATGTATGTATTTGTTATAAAATTATAGTACAAAAGTCTCGAACTTACTTTGGGGCTAGTTCAATTAGTGTTATTCGTCCCTATATATTTATTTATATAATATTATTATTATAAATCCACAGACAAGCTATCTAAAAAACTACTTTTAGGATTGAAACTATGTTATTCTTATGCCACATTTCGTATCAAGTTTTTGTATGATACTCGGTACCTACTACAATTATATTATGCACGCAATATAAAAGTATCTAGACAAGAAGTTACGCGTGTACGGTAATTATAATTACCTAGTTATTTCTATTTACGTGAAGATCCGTGTTGCTCTATGATTTCTATCTCGCATTTCTAACTAGAAGAGACCTCTTTCATTTTGTGAAAGAAATCTACTAACTTGTCATTCATAATGTCATAACAAAACGTCATTTCATAAACCACAACGACAAAATTCTAAAAACTGTATAATTTTACAAAATGAACGAGTTAGCAAATTGTTAGTGAGTAGTTCCTCATTCATGTATAAGTAATGCAAGCTTACTTTGAGAATGCATGTTAGCAGAAGTGAAAATGTAATTGAAAAATATCAAACAAAATCGTTCACAAGTATTTATGAACTCTTTAGATCAAGCCCTTTTCGCAACTTAGCGAATAAAAGTGTTAGAAAAGACAAGAAAAAAGTTTCAGTTAAAACAACTCCGGGCGTAGATTTCAGTGGCAAAGCTCCTGATAACGATTCATCTGAGAGCAATTATATGGCCTACGTCACCAGTGAAAAATACCATAATTTAAATCGAAGCAGCATCAAATCAATTCTTCACTCTTCAAGCACTTTGTTTTACGATTTAGATAGTATAGCTGTTCGACATTCGTTCACTGATCTTTCTATAGTAAGTTATTCGAATTGTCTCAGTCATTTCAAACTTTCAACCAATCTGTCTCCCAACGGATTTAAAGGAGAGTCACATGCTATTGTCCAAGAATGTGCGACGCAAATACAACCAACATTGATACGCCCTCGGGACAGTCTAGCCGTGGCAGGCAAAACGAAGAAAGTAACAAAATGTTTTCCAAACGATCCTGATTTTTCATCGGAAATATTCTTGCGAGATGAAGATGTTACAAATTATGTCAAGAAAAAATTTAGTGATAAACATGTGAAAAGAAATCTAAAATACTGGTCTTATGCAAAGTATCATACTCAATATACCAATCCTAGTCACCAAGAAAAGAAGTCAAAGAAAAAGGAAAAGGAAAATGTAAGACAAATTGAAGACCCCTGTCCCTGTCAACTATTCTCTTACACGTGTCCTTGCACAGAGAATAAATCTCTAACAGGATTGAAAAACAGTAAATCACTGAATGATCAAATTACCAGCACGTCGAATATTGCCCCAGGATCAAATATTATGCGAGAAGATCGAAAAGAACACAAGAATACAAAAGGACACAAAGGAAAAAAGAATATTATTAAAGATGATAAACCAACAAGTATTACTTGTTTTGCCGATGAATTGGGATCATTTGAAAAATCTGATCAACCTTCATCGTTTTCGGAGAAATATGTTATATCCCAGTCTCTAGATACTAATATTGGAACTCTAGACAGTAAATGTAAATCGCAATCGCAGTACAAAAGGAAACGAAAAATATTATGTCCTAACTGTAAAGAAAAAATTGAAATTTCTAATTTGGACCTATTGGAAGGAGAAGGCAGCAACAAATATAGCGATTCCCTCTATCAAATGCAAGACTATACCGGAAAATCAATCTATACCTATAAAACTTCTGTTAAAAAACAGCTTCATGTAAAACCTGAGATAAAAGACGGGTGCATCCACAAACCTCGTTGCGATTTAGTGCCCGTCTGTCAAATACTGCCAACAGACAACGTTTTTTTAAACTATAAATCTGTAAAAAAATCTGAAAAAACCAAAGGTGCTCCACGTGTGATTAGAATAACGAAAGCTTGCAGACATCACCCGCCCTGCACAGTGGCGCCGTCTTGCCAACGAGCGAATATACTCAAAAACAACTGCGAATTCATTCCGCCTTGTTTACACCGTCCTCGGTGCGTTAATTTGCCTTTATGCGTTCCATTTACCAAGAACATAGATTATGGAGAACTGACGAAACATATAGATGATGTTGAGAATGAAGAATGTCCTCATATACCTAGATGTAAATATATACCTCAATGTCTGCAAGACATTAACGGTAACTTGAATAATCAGATCAATATCGCTCAGCTGCAAAACACTTGTACGGCGTTGAATGGTTTTCAGCCCTTGCATATTAATCCACCATCCATACAAAAATCTTTTTCGCCATGTCAAATACATCCACCCGGACATGTGACCAACTTTAAATGTTCTATATCAGACAAATCTTGTCAATATGAAAATTTGAATATTCCATGTAGCCCCAACGTCCAAGAATGTGTAAGCAGTGAAGCCGTTGTTTTCATAAGAGATGTAGGATGCCAATTTAAGAATAAATACAATACACCTAAAGAATCCCTCCGATCTACAAAGTCTAGTAGCATACTATTTGACTACAATAATATAAACCTGGGCAACGTTTACACAAATGTGCACACTCTGAGATATGAAGATAAATTTACTAATCCGAAGGGTAAGATAGACATAGATACGTCATTTCTTTCACTTACTTCTACTTGTATGTCCAGTTCCTCGCATCGCAGATATCGTGAAGGATATAGGCCTTCAGGATTTGAACCTGTATCTGCAATATCACCCTGTGTTGCATATGCTACTGCGTTCAGATTTAACCGGAAGAAAAATAATGCGCAGTTGAGCAATCTTAGCTACTATTCCACTCCTGTTAAATCCCGTTTAAGCGCTTCTAAAAATAAATATAGGAAAATGTTCGCTCTAAAACGAAAGAGGAAGAAGCGAGGAGGCAGTCAAATGTTTTTTCAAAGGAAGTCTTTTTCGTAATAGTTTTTAGTAGGTATTGGTTATATTTTAATACTCGTATTTCATATAAAGTTTTCAAAGTTTATCCGTGCATGTAATTTAGAAATGTATTTATAATAAATGTCTTTACATTGTGAAAAAATTGTGTCCATTTTGTAATGATAAATTGATGGCTTTACTTGTCTAGGAAATTAAACTTTGATATTTCAGATAGCGAATGAGTATAAAGTAGCCAAGCGTCTAGTCTTAGCCTACCTCTGTTAGAAAACAGGGTAAGGATGTACTTATATACCTAGATACATACAGAGAGAGATCCGTCCTTATACTTGTTCATAGATATGAACATTGCTTTGTCACATGTCGATTTTCGTAGGTTGTGAAGACATACAGGCTGACTTTTGAACCAATCTGTCACATTTTTAGAAGAGATTCAGTGCATAAATGAATAAATCAATAAGGACAAATCACGCACAGGTTGAGCTAGCCCCAAGTAAGTTTGAGACTTGTGTTATGGGATACTAACTTAAAGGTATATATTTTGTAAGAAATACATTTACGCATAATGCTGATCAACTTTCTGTACTAAAAAGAGTGGCGAATCTAGCGTATTAACCATGGCGTAATAGTTAATACGCCAGTCCGCCATATTCTTTTTAGGGAGTTCGTCTAAAATATAAAATCCCCATGGAGATATGAGTCAGAGACACATTTTATTTTCAGTCTCCAGTCACATTGAACGAAATGCGAATGCCAACGACATGTTTTATTGATTTTTTATTGCCGTGAACTGTAGCCGTGTAAGTGAACATGTATATACCAAAATTATTTTCCCCGAAAACAGATTTTGCTATTTTTAATATTACAATAAGCCTTCTGCTTTACAGCCACTGCTGGACTAAAGGCCTCTCCCAATAAAGAAAAGATTATCCCATAATCGCAATATCACAAGAATACCGGGCGGCATAAATTTTTATTTTTATTTTGGCGGTTGTTGTTTGTTTTTCGTGTATGTAAGTGGCCAACGCTGGTGCCAGATTATTCAGCCCAACACTGGATGCATAAAAAATCTGCTCTTCTATAAAGTTCAAGGTGCTGATTCCTTCTGTCAATTTCATAAATTGTAAGTATCCATTAAATCAAAGACTTAAATTATACAGATTAAATTGATAGCATATTTATTATATGACCGCTTTTAAACGGAAGAATGTTGATAATATGACAGTAAGACTCTGACTGAACCACCACACGCATCCATCTACGGTCGGTTACGAGATTAGCTACAGTCTTGCGCAATCTTGCTACGAGCTCCGAGGAGCGACAACCTGCTATGAAAAAATTATAATCGGTCTTGCATGAATCCACGATCGGCTACAATTTACTACGACAACCTACAACTGGCTACGAACAGCTACGACAGCCTACGGCTTGCGTTGCCGTCGTAGCTTGCTTTGTAATTATATTCTAAATTTCTAACCAGCGATCCTAACGTAGAACGCATATTTCCTGATCTTAAAACGATTGCAGTGGGAGTGGACCTGTATATAATGTTACATAACAAAAAACGTAACAAAACGTTTGAATGAACTTTGTTCCAGATGGGGTCCCGCGACAGCACATATTTGTTTTAAACAGCTGTGTAATACAGTTCTATTTTAAGAAAAAGATGTGCAATGTCCCTGATGTCCCGGCCAATGTCCGAGTTAGCGTATCACTGGTCAGTTTCCTTATTTGTCATTTCACTGATTCACGAATTTACTAATAGGACAGTTTCTTTATTCGCCAATTTCCTACTATTGCAGTTTCACTAAGTTTTCGGTGCCCCAACAGTAGACTTCCGGTGGCTGATATGATGAAATGCGAAGCTAAATAATATAATCTGCCGATTAAAAAAAATCTTATATAATTTTATTTTCGTTGCCGTATTTTTTACAATCTCTAATTTACTTTATCTCATGAGAGTTAAACCGAAAAGTTACTTCCTCATTATTCACAACTTGGTGTCATCGTGGCCAATTTTGTCCCAAGCGGCTTCTGAATTGTTTCACAACTTCACCCATCGCCTGACATGTTTGATGAGTTGCTTCGAAATTTTAGTAACTAATAAAAAGGGAATGTATTTTACGTTTTTTAGTAAAGTGTGTCCTTTATGCAAGGTTTTATTTAACTTGAAATGTATCTTGTATGTATGTTTTCGATTAAAACTAACTTGAGACATAGACATTTTAGGCATGACTTAACGGGTTACTCACGTAGTCAGCTACTGGCCGACATGTTTCGACCTCATCTGGAGGTCTTCATCAGGGCGAATGTGACAAGAGGACGCGCGTACACGAAGACATCTCGCGACACACTCTACATATCGGTCAGTAGCCGACTTTCTGCGTGAGTAACCTAACGGGTTACTCATGCTTATAATTTATGAATGTTTGTTTAGGTCAAATCTTGCAAATCAATTTTCAACCAGGTAGGTATCCATAACCGATTAAGCTGAAGTTTTGCATCCTGGTGTAAGTCGGATGACAATGCAATATTATGGAGGCTGTTCTGATGATGGAGCCGGGGGATACTAAACAGAACTTAGTGATAAAACAGCATAAACTTATTAAGTTTAGTAGGACTCGTTTGATTTGTCTTGACGAGCATTTCATGATAGACGATGTCTAGGGCCTCATCACGGAGACAGATGGTGGTCGATGGAAGTCAGTAGTAAAGCAACTCCTTCGTGTTTGGGCTTATTTCATTTGTCTTAAAAAAACTTACTACTGAATTTTTAGGCACTGGCATTCCTTTTTATTTTTCATTTACAGAAGTAATTTGTTTGATTATATAATTTTATGGCTAAGCGGTTTATTCGTTCTTTAGGTTCAAATTGGCTTCTTACACTGTAAACAGGCCACACGTTGAAGTGCTGAATATAAATATACTAAGTTATTGTGTAACATTCATACAACAACAAACACCGATTGTCTATCTAGACTCGAAGAACTTAATCTTTCGCTTAGTTGGCTTGCACAATTAACATTTTCACGTTTTTCTGAAAATAATTTACAATAGTTCGCGCCGAAATTTGAATTCACGGATCCATCCAACCCCTTTACCGATGTGGTTCATGTTCAAACTTAAAAATTCGATTGGCTTTATCTACACGTTTTCCAAATTGTATTGATGCTCCAATCAAAGATACTCAAGTTATCGTCAAACAAACATACATACAAATGCCGGATTGTTCAAGTAGACTAGGAAAACTTCGCTCGCTTCGCTCGTTAGCTCGCTCATTCGAAACTTATATCTATTGCAATGAGGTATGTCTCGCATATGTACCTAGGGCCCCATTATTTACAGAAGGCGCTCCTTGCAAAGTCAACAGCGGCGTCGCATGACATCCAAGGCGTAACCGATACCATGCGGCTAAATATAGGACCAGTATTTACATAAGACTAACTCGAGGTCCTATTTGAAGTGCCGTAGGTATACATATGTAGGATATGGGAGCGCCTTAGGGGCTAGCTTGTATAGGCTAATATTCTAAGTAAGTCTAATATTAGACTAAAGGAATACATTAAAATTAGAGGTTGGAATTTAAGATACACAAATTAAAAACATCCTGCGTCAATTTTGTGGTTCATCATCATCATCCGAGCGTAAATAATCTCTGGCATCCTCAGCAGTAACGACGCTTCGGAACCCGGGGTCTGTTAACCAACCTAGGTGATTTGGCGAGATTACTGGTTTCATATGTCTGCGGTTAAAGATGACAAATTAATAAGTTCCAACCATCCAAGTCTCTTTTTAGGGTTCCGTACCTAAAGGATAAAAACGGGACCCTATTACTAAGACTTCGCTGTCCAGCCATCGGTCCGTCCATCTGTCTGTCTGTCAGTCATCAGGCTGTATCTCATGAACCGTGATAGCTAGACAGTTGAAATGAGACAGCCAAGTGCGAGTTTAACTCGCGTGGAGAGGGTTCCGCACAATGCCAAAGTCAAATGTTTTTATTATATCACATTTGAAATCCTCACAGTAAGACGCAAGCAACTAGCGCTATCTAATGGTGTTGAGTTTACCACTTTATTTTCAATTGATATAATTTTTATAAGTTTTCTTATAGGTTTATAGGTGCTATAGGTTAGGTAGATTACAATCTACAAACAATGAACTATATCTTGTATTTTTTTTTCTTCAAAATTTTGGGCTCAGTAGTTTTGGGGATCAGGATGGAGAATGGTCAGTTTTCATCTTCACTCATGAATAAAATGAAAACTATATATTTTACAATAATAATGCAAATATATTTAAGATCTTCAGCAAGCCTTTTCATTTGATATTTGACACAGAAAGGTTTGCAAAGTTTTCTTTTTTAAAGCCCTTATTTGCCCCCCGAAAATGACCCTTATCAAAAAAAAACATTTATTTAATTTGCACATTTGTGTTTTCGTCATTATTCACACAAGTCACTGGATTATACCATCCTACCAAACACCTGATTTGGTCCAGTAGATTCGGAGCAAATTGACTGTGACAGATGGACGGACAGACAGACGCACGAGTGATCCTACAAATAAGGGTTCCGTTTTTCATTTTTTGTACGTAACCCTAAAACAGAATAAACTCCCATAAAACAAAGGTGATTTTTTGCCTTTTTTTGCTCAATATATATAATGGCAACAGGTAGACGCTTGAAATATTCACGGAATATTTAGTTATATTCAATTTAAAAATATACAATAAAATTAAAATTAAATTAAATTTGCTTCCATACAATAAACGTGATATTTAACAGATAATGGTATGGAACCCTTCGTGCGTAAAGTCCACCCGCACTTGGCCGGTTATTTCTCAGATGCGGACGCTAGAAATTCCGAAACACTAAAATTTTGCAGCTATTTTTCTATATCGGTCGGTGCGATATTCATTACACTGTTATAAGGAATGTAAGCATCAATCGCTCAATCTTCTTCCATACTGGTAAAATAAGAAAAAAAACTTATAATACACCAACTGCTTCTCTTCCCGCGCAGATTGTATAAGCTAATCGAGGGAATAGGCAAAAATTCGAATAAATGTGTAAATATATTTAAATCATAAAAAGTGCTACCAAAACCATCAAAAGTAATATAAAGGCATTCCATACCTCGACTTACGAATTATTAAAGTGAAAATTATAAAGTGGTCCTAAAGAACGCATAATACAGTCGTTTTCTTTTAGTGCGGGCTTCCTTGCCTCGCCTCGACTCATTAGTTTTATCAAAACATTCGTTAAGTACAAAAAAGGTAATAAAAGCTTCGGTAAACACAGTTATATTTTTTATTGATATAGTATATAATATATATGTATATTTTATATTTTTATAAGGGTCTTTAATTTTTTGTATGTACATAGGGCGCACTATAAGTTTCCGGAACTGGCCACTTACATAAACAATATTTAAAAATTTATTGCAACATTTGAAAATAGAACTCTTTGGCTGTAGAATGCAGTTTGTTTCATCTGACTGTCTATTGTTTTTACCTTGTGGCGCCATTTAAAAAATTGTGTGTCTGCATCAACATGGATTTAACTCGGGAAAATTTTCGTAGTATGATTTTCTACGATTTTAAGTGTAATTTGACAGCTCAACAGAGCATCGCTCGGCTTGAAACAGCTTTTGGCAATGAAGCACCATGCAAGACAACTGTTTATAGCTGTTTTGCAGAATTCAAGCGTGGTCGTATCAATCTCAGTGACGAATCTCGCGATGGTCGGCCGTCCACCGCTGTGACCAACAAAAACATCGATGCTGTGCGCCGTATAATTGAAACAGACAGGCATGTGACCTACCATGAAATTCGCGCATCCTTAGAAATAGGCATGAGTCAAATACAATTAATCCTACACAAACATTTGGGTGTGAGAAAGCTGTGCTCGCGGTAGATCCCACACAACTTGACCGAGGCTCAAAAAACGGACCGCGTCACTTGGTGCAGTGCCATGCTTACCAGATTCAACGAAGGTGCGTCAAATTTGGTGTGGGACATAGTAACAGGTAACGAAACATGGATTTATTGCTACGATCCCAAAACAAAGCAGCAATCGAGCGTATGGGTCTTTCAAGATGAGCCGAAACCAACCAAAGTGGCGCGCGTGAAAAGTGCATCTAAGCGGATGATTGCTTCTTTTTTTAATAAAACTGGACACGTGGCTACTGTTGCTTTAGAGAATCGTCGTACAGTGAATAGTGACTGGTACACGACCATTTGTTTGCCGGAAGTTATTGACGAACTCCGTAAAAATAACCGTAAACGCCGTATCATCCTGCACCACGACAATGCTAGTTCTCACACGGCCAGACAGACAAACGACTTTTTGAAGGCGAAAAATGTAGAACTCATGAGTCATCCTACATACAGTCCCGACCTGGCACCTTGTGACTTTTTTCTGTTCCCAAAAATTAAGAACCAATTACGCGGTCAACGATTTTCATCACCAGAAGAGGCTGTCGAGGAGTATAAAAAACACGTTTCAGAGGTCACCACAGAGGAGTGGCACAAAAGTTTTCAAAACTGGTTTCATCGAATGAAAAAGTGCATAGACGCCAAGGGAGATTATTTTGAAAAACAATAAATATATTTTGTACCTTTAATAGTATTTTTTCATATTCATTCCGGAAACTTAAAGTGCGCCCCACGTATATAGTTATGGCTATCTTTCGACTATACTCGGAATCGACATAAATCAGTAAGTACTTACCTACGAGTAATTAACTATCAATTATACTGAGAGTCTGCTTCTTTTGCCACACAGAGTGTGAAAGATCAACAGGAGGGTATAGGTGAAAATCTGAACCATGTTTATAGGCGATGCGGTTTAGGGGAAACCTGAATATTCCGGGGTCCAGTGCTGCCCCCATTTGAAATAAATCATTTGATAGGAAACGGGGACATAATTTAAAATTTTATCTTGTGAACTACTGTTTACTGTTTAAAGTGAGAATGTGAAGTTTTTCTACGCAAAATTGCGAAAAACGGCCACTTTTGGCGTATGTGCGTAGAAAAGCTACACGTTCTCACTTTAAACTTTAAACAGTAGTTCATAAATTAGTTTGAATGGTAGTGCCTGGTGAAGACAAAATTTTAAATGATGTCCCCGTTTCCTATCAATTTATTTCAAATGGGGGCAGCACTGGACTCCGGAAAATTCAGGTAGCTCCTTAACAATTCATCACTTTTTGGATCCCTTTTTTCCATCTTAATGCCCACCATAACGCTGATAGTGGCCTTTGGGTATTGCGGCCCTAGTCTATCCAACCCGTTAGGGATAAAAACGTGACTATGTATCTGAATCTGTATTAAACCCTGTTATTCTTTTTCTCTGTAATCTGTATAAGTATATAATCTGTATTAATCGTTAAACATAAAAGCTAAAGATGTAACCGGGAGTGGAAAGAAGCGTAGACAAAAGAGAGAAGCATGTAAGATTTTTCATGAGCCCATGTTCCTATATTTAATCATTCCAATTCGCAGCCTAACCTTAACCACGGCGGAAATTATTATTTCGAGCAAGAAAACTCTGCCCTTGAACTATTTTCTGGCGCCCGTGGAAATGTTTTCATTTTTCCCAAAACTACCGGCGGTACTTCGCAAATCGCGTTTCATACGAACAAACTGGGGTAAGTGAGTCTTTGGTATCCATAAATTGAAATAAATATTTAGAAAATTTTACTTGATTTGACGGTCGCCCTACTACGCCTCGTGTGTTGTTGGTTTTATCGAATCTGCATAATACTCGTATGTTCTTTGACTTCCAATTGCTTTAAGTTCCCTTTTTCGTTTTTGGGATATTATTATATACATACATACATATTATCACGCCTGTTTCCCACAGGGGTAGGCAGAGACTAAGGACCTCGACTTGCTACAATCCTAACAGACCTCTTTCGCTTCATCTACACTCATCACTCTCTTCGTGCATGCCCGCCGGTTAAGGGTACTTCTGCCCTCTCTTTTTTTAAGAACGTCTGCAATCTGATCGCGGCACGTTCGTCGAAGACGACCCTGACCTGACCACTCTTCCACTCATGCTCGCTTTGTAGACCCTTGAAGTAGATCTCCTTTCATCCATCCTTTCTACATGTACGAACCATTTCAACATACCTTTCTCAATTTTTTTTATTACATCTTCTTTCAGTCCACACCGCTCCTTTATGACATCATTTCTAATCCGATCTTTCAAAGTAACACCACACATACTCCTCAGCGCTCTCATTTCAACTGTATTTATTCTACTTTTGTGCCTTTTCTGACATACCCAACTCTCACTTGTTACATAATAGTTAAGTATTAATTCATTCAAGGCGTCGCTCAAGAATTTTGATAAATTCTTTAAATATTTTAGTAGTAGTATAGTTTTCAATCTAGACTAGGACCTCTCCATCGCTTCCTATAGCTGTCCGATGTGAAAGCATTAACGTTTTATACAAGAGCACATGAAATAAATAAAAGCTTCGCCAAATCATTTTACAGCGTGAATACCAAATAGTTTAAAGCTGTGGGAGATCAAGTGTCCCAGTTTAGTAATGTCAGGCACTACAGCCACCACATTAGATTTAGGTACACAGAACATGTAGGTAGTTGTATACAACGCTCAACAGATAAACAAAGAAGGCTCTTTATTAAATTGCAATTAAACTTTAATATAGGTAGGTTTTTCTGAATGTTTGCTCAGGAGGAAAAGTGGAATGCCAGAATGATAAAATGGAAATGTGAAAAGAGTTTGAAAATAAAATTCAATTTGAAAGCAGAATGGCATGAGATCAAGCAATGATATGTATAGCAGCAGAGTTTTCATATGCAGCATCGTTACAAAGCGAAACCCAGGCCCCAGTGGTCAAGACCACTCGTTGCAAATCCTTCGGGTACGATCGATTCAAAAATGCTCCCATTTGAAAACGCTCGAGCAAACCATCGCAATTTGATTTCAAAAATGCGTTCCCTGACGAGGTTAGTATAAAGCTATTGTTATGGCTGCCAGATAGTGTCAAACCAACTCGTCTTTGGAGTTTGGACTTTAAGTCCGCCCATTGTCTTTGTAGTGAATTTGAATCAGTAAAAAAATAATAAAACTAAATTTATCTACAACACATACCCGTACAACTTAGAAAGTCACGTAACTACAATACTAATACGTGATGTAGATGTAAAGAAAGGGTAGGCTACCCTTTCTTGTAGCGTAGAAACTTTAACACCTTTGTTTTGGGCGCACCGCTAGAAAGGTAAACATTTTTACCCAGTTTTCCGGCGTCCCATCCGGAATCCTGATTGGGTAAGGTAATCTAATCAAAAGCCGGGGCATATCACAACAGAAAGGTTATTTAGTAAAAGCAAAGTTGTAAGTATCTTGTTTGGTTATACAAAGAGATAACATTTATTTGATACTAGGTATCCAAAACTTGTGCATGATTTTTCGGCAATTTTGCTGATGAGTTTGCAGGTTTTCAGGTAGATAGACTACCTAGACGTGGCTAATATACGAGTCCCAAATTAAACGTCATCGTACGTTAGTAATTCCACTGCTTTTTTTCAAGGTATCAAGGCAACAATGGTTGTCATCAATATATTTTTAACAAGTCCTCTGTCACATTAATCATTTCGTTTAAATTTTTTTAATTTATTTATGTAAAAGAAAAGGTTTCCATGAAGAATAGAAACGAATATACTCTTACTTCGAAAGAAACTCAGTTTAATGAAGTATGTAATGCTTTTCTTCTTGCGTTTTCCACTACATCATCGAATGAACGAAATTATATTTTGCCAGTAATTTTAACCCATTGGCTGTCCGAAGAACAATAGTAAAACAATTGATTTGTTCATATCTTAGACCTTTGGCTATGTACAGTCAAGAACCAAGATACCTGACCAGGCCCTGTACTTTATATCTTCAACGAATAATGATATTAACATGAAAATTTTTATTCAGACAGATTTTTATTCAGTCTTTCTTAACATAAATTTTCAAGTTAATATTATATTTAGTTTAAGAGAAAATTGAAGATATAAGTAAAGGGCCTGGTCAGGTATCTTGGTACTTGACTGTACTTGAAGGTTCATATATACATTATACATCATGGGACATAGAACCTGTAAATATATTTTTATTACAGCAATCGTAGTACGTGGTAGTTATGTAAATTATTAAGAAATATGCATGGCACTTACAATGCCATATTAAGTTTTATGCCAAGCTACGGGTGTTCGTAAATAAAAACGTAACCTTTTTTATCGTCATTCGTTTAACCTTTAGCTTACAAAGACACGAACGGGGTCACGGTCGCCCAGCAAGAGCAAGAGAAATTGGCAGCGATCTCATTCCGCCGGCGTGCTTTGCCGAGGATTTCCAGCTGAAAAGCTTATCGGATAACACTTTTATGCAGCCTCTTGGAGAACTGATGCAGAATTTACTAGTTGCCATATTTGAAGGGTAAGCGTTCAGGTTTTGTCACGCTGCGACCAACAGAATGAGATAAATAACAATATATATGAGTATATGAGTTCTGAAATACGGAGTTAAAAAGTCCAATTTGCATCCATCAGTCAGTGTTTTTCATGTAAAGCAATATACAGCTGATAATTAATCGATCTCTTTACAAACTGAACATTATGACTTATGACTCCCCATTTCCGCATAAATGAAACTAATTCGATTAACTTAATTTAGTGATTATTTAATTTATCCCTAGTTGGGAAAAAAATTTAGGTGCATATGCATAAACATTTACAAAATACATATTTACTTAAATCTTGAACAAAATAGGTTTTCAATCCAAAAAAAAAAATCCGCTTGTTTTTATTATGTGGATTTACCAAATTTTTATCATTTAGAAACGGTAACTGACGTTACAGTAAACCTCCACGCACCTAGTATTTCAGTATATGCTCTAAATCTTAGCTTGAGTCGTGACCCGACCGTTCGGAACCCTTTGGCGAGGCCTTATTGGATCAAAATAATCGGGGAGCAGGGTTATCTCCGCCGGATTAGTAAGCCTACAAAATGGGCGCTAATCTAGAGCTCTGGAATGAATATTTGATGTAAATAATAGGAAAAGAAGGTTAATGAAGGTTCTCAATGTGTCTCTATAACTCTTAAATCTAAAGTTACGTACATTTTTAATAAAACTTCCATATACTCGGACGATTTATTAAGGAATATTACTAAGTAAGTTGTGCGTTGAGAATATATATTTTTTCAGTTTGATTCCCGACTACTTAGGTAATTTTTATGTTTCCGTACCCAAAGGGTAAAAACGGGACCCTATTACTAAGACTGCGCTATCCGTCCGCTTGTCCGTCTGTCTGTCACCAGGCTGTAGGTACCTATCTCATGAACCGCGATAGCTAGACAGTTGAAATTTTTACAGGTGATATATTTCTGTTGCCGCTATAAAACAAATACTTAAAACAGAATAAAGTAAATATTTAAGTGAAGCTCCCATACAACAGACATTTTATAGATACTGTTATGGAACCCTTCGTGCGCGAGTCCGACTCGCTTGGGCGGTTACTCAGATAGACCTGGATTCTTTAAACGTTCATCTACGAGTAAATCATAGATAGTATCGTTCTAAGTTAGAATCCTTTCACACAAGTTACTATGGGGCTAACCCAATTCAAGTAATATTAATATCTTGTGTTCTTCAAGTGATATCAACTCGTGAACGGGTGCTGCCGGGAAGGACTGGTCAGCTCGGAGTCCATTTTTTGACTACTTAGTATTTCTTCTTATCACGTAATTTATGTTTGTTAACTAGTTCGCAAGCATTACATGTTATAATGTATCAACATTGTTATTATTTAAAAAAGAATACTGTGAAAATGAGTTTCTTTCGGCGTTTCTTCTCAGCAGTGGTCGTTACAAAGCTCTGGTATAGTTTTTCTTTCAAATAAATTAAATTTCAATATAAACTACACGAAATGTAAATTATACTTATTGACGTGTAAGAGTGCCTGTTAAGTTCTAATTACTGAATAAACATTTGAATTTTGAATTTTATATATTCGTCTATTTATTCAAAATTATTGCGCATAGTTTTCTACTTTAAAGTAAAAATGTTGATCTACGGTTATGATCGAATTGGACGATAAAGGTTTCAGAAAAATTGCACAATACCTAATCTTTCGTCTACGCTTTTAATTTAGAAAAGGTCAAGAGAGCAGTGATAATTTGGCTCAATCTAATCTAGCCGATCAATCAATCAGTAAACTTACACCCTAACTTCGTATTTACTTGAGAATTAGAGGGCTCGTCGGACTAGTTGACCATTCTTATTTTTACTGATACAAATTAGTAGTTTATATAAGTAATAAAAATATCTTTATTTCGGACTTTTGATTTGTCCATAGAATAGAATTAGATATTGTAGTATAAATACCTGTCGATAGGGTTACAGATGACACTGAACACTGTATAATAATTTTCTATAACATATGACCGTATTGAAACATTGATGGAATTAATATTAGAACCAAATTTTGGTTGCCAGGATGCATCAGAGTTTCTTAGTTAATGCTTTGATTTCATAAGCTGCAAAGTAGATCAAAATATATACAAACAGTCCAATCAATATTGGTATTTTTTTAAAATATAATCAATAATATCACTTATTATCATACTTATACGTTATCTACTTTTTTGGGGAGCTCGGTGGCCCGGCGGGTGTACGCATTACTAGCGCTTTCGCAAGTAAAGCGGCACCAGGCGTGGTACGCACTTGGATTGGTGACCACAAGTGGCATGAAAATTTCTCGAACTCCTCCGTGTTTCGGAAGGCACGTATAAGCCGTTGGTCCCGGCTGTCATCATTGTATAACAGTCGTCAAGCTATGTCAGATGCCTTTAGGCAGCTTGAAAAATCTGACACTAGTGTTAGCCACTTACACACACGAAAAGCAAGCAAGCAATCTACTTTGACGTTATATTGTAAGACAGTCTAAGACTTACCAATTTTAGCTAAACTGGCGAAGAAAATCCACAATCCAATGAGGAAGGGCGTCTCAACTCTATGGAACTCAAAGGCAGCTATGACAATCTTCCGTTTCTCCTTTTCCGGCGCCTCTTCGGTCGCCGGTAGTTCCGAGGTAGTGTCCTGGTTCTGGCGTAGCTGGGTGCCCAGGGGCTCCCCAGGCAGGGGCACCACGGGGCCCATGGGGCCGAACCCCAGGCCGGGGTACGTGGAACTCCCATCGACAGTTATGGACGGAGTATGTTTAGTGGTGCTCTGGAAAAAAAAGAGATTATTAAATTAATAATTATATTCCGATGTTTGTATTACGAAAAACAGTTACGTATATTATATTATTGGTCTTTACCTATGAATTGCCGTTTTGTATGAAAAAAGTATGTGTGTGTTTGTGTGTGAAAATGTATTTTTTATTCGTATTAATCGAAGTATTCACCCATGCAATCAACGCATGTTTGCCGACGCAGTGGCAGTATTTGATTCTTAAAGAAATCAGCTGGACGGGAGGCAACAAATTCTTCAAAGGCATTTTGTACTGCCTCTCAGGTATTGATTTTTTTTCCCGCCAAGAAGTTATCCAAATTCTGGAAAAAGTAGTAGTCTGTAGGCGCAAGGGCGGATGACGGAAAGCTTCCAACCCCAGTTCTTGCAACTTGGAGACCGTCTGCTGTGCAGTATGAGGTCGCGCGTTGTCGTGCAGGAGCTACGGAGAGGAGCGATTGACCAATGCTGGTTGGAGATGTGCCAGCTTCTTCATCATTGTGTTCAGTTCTTCACAGTACACATCTACAGTAATTGCTCACCCCGTTTGGTAAGAAGCTGTAATGAATGACACCGGCGCTAGACCACCAAACAGTGACCATCACTTTTCTAGGGGTAAGTTTTCGTTTAGGGCATTGTTTAGGTGCTGAACCAACCAACTTGCTGAGCGCTTGCGGTTATCAAACAGAATCCATTTTTCATCGCAGGTAACAATGCGGTTCAAAATTCCTTCATTTATGTGTCTGTTGAGCAGTCCAAGGCACGTCTCGACGCGTATTTCAGGCTGGCGATCATTGAGTTCGTGGGGCACCCATTTGTCAAGCTTTTTTACCTTGCCAATTTGACGCAAATGGACCAATATTGTTTTGACGCTAACGTCAAAAGCTGCTGCTAATTCAGCCGTAGATTGTGTATCATCAGCTTTCACAATCGCCTTTAATTCGTCATTGTCGACCAAAGTCTTTGATCGACCGCGAGGTTCATTTTTCAGGTCGAAATTTCCAGAACGGAAGCAAGCAAACCAATAACAGGTGGTGCGTTGGTTTGTAGTGTTAGCTCCGTTAACGTCGTTGATGTTGCGTGCCGCTTGTGCTGCGTTGCTGCCACGACGGTACTCATATTTCAAAATTACTCGAATTTTTAACGTATCCATGATGACGAAAAAGATTGAAATGCGATGAAAATGTAACACTAATCAATAAAATGACTAAATACTTTTGGAAAAAGAATTTCATGTTTTTAAAATAAAATTAATTTGAAATTAGAATTCTTATCCAAACAAAAAATATTTTGATTTGAAATGACCAGTACTGCAGAACGGCAATTTCATAGGTAAAGACCTTTAAAGAAACTTCTGTCATCAATTCGTGTAATTTATTATTCTATTTTTAAAGCAATGCCGAATGTTCGGTAAACACGATTTCTTGTCCCTTATTTGTTTATTTATTTACCTTTTTACATGAATTTGTAACCGGCGGACTTAAGACCTACCTACCTACAGGTGATGCTGATATGCAAACATTTAGTAAATTTGTGCAAAATCTCTAAAATTAAAAACTTAGAACACATACTTATATTATAAGTATACAATATAATATAACACAAAGCAAACCTACGTTCATGCCTATGTTACCACAGGGTAATATTAATATAATACGTACAAATACTGTCTAACTGAGAATATACAAATATATATAAATAAATAAAATATATCCTTTCTGACAAGAAATAACTATCTTCGCGTAACAAAAAGGTAAACTTTGGGGATAAAAGACTGAGAATGAATGTAAACTTTTTCATTCCTTATATTTGTCTATTAGTTTGCTTGAACAAACATACTTCTAAGTTACATAAAGTTTTTAATAACAATAAATACTAGATACTATTATGATAGGTAATGAATGTAAATAACCGGCCAAGTGCGTGTCGGGCCACGCGCAGTGCAGAGTTCCGTAGTTGCAAATGCCCACTTTGTGTTCACGCCAATAAAAACGTCAAAAATGTCGTGTGAACTTTTCCTTTTCCTAAAACATTTTATAAGTTGGTCGCTTATAGCTTTTTAATTTGTAAATCCCACATAGCTCTGATAGTTTTTCTTTAAACTTCGTTATATATAATACTGCTGTGACTTTTTTTCACATGTCCATATATAGCCGTTTAATAGATAGAGGGAGGGGGGGGGGGGGGCGGGGGACACTTGAACAAAATATTGCAATATAAATACCATTTAACATAAAACCAAAAATTTCAGAAACGGATCCCTAAATCGCAAAATGATGTTCACAAGCTCACAATATTTTTGAAAGACCTATTCTACGATATCACACACGATAGGTAAGTCGAGAAAAAAAATGACTCTTACTTTACTTGTATGGGAGTTACAACAAAAAAAATTTTTTTTCAATAATTTATTTTAACACTTTTTTGGCATGATTAATATACATACCTATACCAAGTTACAGCTTTTTAGAACTTATAGTCTCTGAGTAAAATCGCGGACAGACAGACAGACGGACATGGCGAAACTATAAGGGTTCCTTGTTTACAACGGAACCCTAAAAAGTGAAGTAAGCCTGTTTTACCGGCATTAACTATTCATCGTTTCTGTGTACTGTGTGGCGATGCCACTCTGCACTACTCGTAGAAGTGCTCATTAATAGTCATGATCTGCAAGCTACGTTCACAGCTGTGTAATGTAATTATACTCGTACCTAGACATTGTAAACATTTAGCTAAAAGGCTTACGTATTACATACATTTTGCCACGTCTATCTTTTACAGGGTAGACATAGCTACATATTGTAACATTTAAAAGCCACGCTTTGTAAGAGTTCAAGTAAACGCCTATGATAAAAAAAGAAAATTGGTCACTCATTTATTACTTACTTATTTACGTACCATTATTTACCTACTCCATCATGAGAGTAGGCAGGTCCAAGATTTCAAAATCCAAACACCAAAATTAGATGATGGCGAGCCTGCTAAAAAATAAGTGTTTAAGTATTAAAGGACACCCTTTACGTTGATCCGCCTGATTTAAAGGTAAATAAATTGTCACAAACCAAAGTTAATTTCAGCTTCATTAATAAATTATAATGAATTAAAAGAGCCTCTAATAATTGCTGAAGAGAAACTAATTTAGAGAGTGATCAATCTTGGCTGATTCTGCGCTCGGCAGCGGATACCTTGAATAAAGTCATGATTAATCACTCCTTGAAGAATTCTATTGAATAGGACTCATTATAAGCTGGATATAAAATAATATAGGTACTTATTGTTCGTGTAGATTACTTTGAGTGAGCAAACATACTAATTGTTTTTCGACCATAATTTCTTTGACGTCATTGGGAATTTTCTTGAGCGATTGAATGGCTTGAGCTTTTACATGATGGATGTGATGTGAAAAGGTTACTTAATCTACCCTTTCACTGCGAACGTCGGATTTATCCGACGAACATTGTCGTGCTCATACCGCGAGCGTCGGATATTTCCGACAAAAAAAAAACGGTCGTGTTGCACATAACTTAAGTATCCACATCCCTTTTCGGTTGTAGGTATTTGTTTTAGATTTCATACCCCTCGCGCTGCGGGAACGGCAACTGATATAAAGTCTCGCGGTAAAAGGGTTAATCTGTACAACTTTTTCCAATGACCTTATCCTTAAATCTCGAAAAAGAAATTCATCTTTTTATGTATAGTTGGTTAGATCCTCAAAGACGGATAAAAATGTCTTTTTTGCTAATTCTCAGCGTTAGGTTCAAAGGAAAAGTTATTTATTATTAATTATTTAAGAAGGTTACTCCTTTTAGTATCTACCTACTTGTATATCCGATATAGCCAGCAAAAATATTTACCCACTATCAACAGGGTGCCTAACTGTCTAATAGATATTGACCTACTTTGACCACCTACGTGGTCATCTCCGATGCAAATACATTTCCGCTTTACCCGCAGGTACTTACATAATCAGTAATTACATATTGTTGATTTATATTATTTTACTTGCAAAAATCAATCTTAATTTTTGAACTATAGCTTTATAAGTCTGGCTTGAGCTTGGCGCGGGTCCCTCTTAAAGGTTTTTATACTCAGAAATGGTCATAATCTGGTACATTAAGTACATACTTAATTTACAACTTGATTTGACATTATTTCAAAATTTCGACATTAAAAAAAATAATTTTAATTATGACTACAAACAATGTATACTCTGTCCACATATCAACGATAAAATATTAATTTTATTGTGAGTTGACGTTCTTGGAGAAAATGCTGCAGTGCAGTTTGTTACCGCTTCTTCTGCACTAGCGCTTTGGAGGCGGCAGTAAACTTAGCTCTAAGTAACTTTTTGACGTCAACAATTATTATGCAATAAAACAAAGTGACGATTATTAAGAGATATTATAAATATCCTATGATAATAAAGATATATTTTAATTGAATTGAATTTTGAATATACTTTTAATGCTGGCACCCCCACTTATGTCATCTCTCTTCTTTGTTGCATTGTGATAGAAATCAGACATGTATTACTTCCAAGAGTTCCAAGTAAAAGTTAAAACAATATAATTTCATACTTCACCACATAAATAGTATTTTAATTTAGCCCAAACCGAACAGATATTCCAACTGGTTATGGGCCCAGTCTACTCGTAAATACATCGAACTAAGAAAAATATCTATTCGTAAAAATACAACAGAAATGTAAAAACATTTGACGGTGAAAAAAAAACTTTCAAAAACGCCCGTATCTCAAGAGTTACTACGTGAATTAAAATGTGTTAGATAAATAAATATTTAGGGACAAATTACACTAATTCAGCTAGCCCCAAAGTAAGTTCGAGACTTGTGTTATGGGATACTAACTCAACGATACTATATTTTATAACAAATACATATATAGATAAACACCCAAGACCCAGGACAATTTGAAAAAGGCCATTGTCTAACTTGCCCTGACCGGGGATCGAACCCGGGACCTCTGGGTGGCGGACTAGCATGGTGACCACTACGCCACAGAGGTTAGGAAGTTAGTTGTGATTGATAGTGATCCAATTATGCAAGTTGCGAAAAGATATTTTGCGGCGAAAAATATTTTATGCAGTTTGGAAACTGTTCACAAGCGCAAGAGTATCGCAACCCATACGACGTTATGGAACAAATTTTTGGGCTTAACTACGAATAACGGCGAATAACTACTTTCCAAATGATAATAAAAAGTCCTTTGTGAAGTGTCATCATTGTAAACGGAGAGGACATGTGGAAAACGATTGTTACTATTTGAAAGAATGAATCAGCAGAAAACTACGGGCAGAACAAGAACAGTTCAAGTACTTAGTCGAGATGAATCATCCATCTACGTCTACAACATATTTTTTCAGGGTTTGCTTTTCACGCCAATTTAATGGAAGCAAAAATAAAATCGCATTTTTATTGGATTTTTGTGTATCGGAATCGGAACACATAACCAACAGAGAAGTATTTTCTTTATATTCCTTAAAAATATTTCAGTTACTAAACGCTGTGAATTTAGTTCCTGACAGGCCGTAGCTGAAAATCAGTGAGCAACTCTCTGAGCAGCACCAAGCACTGAGCTATGACCTTTTTGTATTGCTGTGGCACACAGATGCAGGGATATTGATATATGTTCTCAGTGCGATGTTTTATCATGTGTTATTTTGGAATTTTGTATATATTTCTTCTGTATGTGTGTGACTATAGCAACAAATAAAAAGAAAAAAAAAATCAGAGACCAAAAAGGAAATATTGCGTGTTACCAGCAACATGCAGACACCAAAAGGAAATATTTCATGTTACCAGCATTATGGACATTTGAGGAACACTAGAAGGCGTGTTTTTCTACCCCCGAGGCACCATACAATTTGCTATCGGTCTCAAAGATGCAACAGTCCGGCAGAAGAGGCACCGAAATGCGTAAAAACGGTAAAACAATAATGAAAGGTATGTCAGTAAACAATTTCATTGTTTTAGATTTTGTGGTATCTAAGAATGTGTACAACCCTGTTTTTCAAGTGTATACCTATTGTGTTGGTTCTAATAATATATGCCATCAGCGCCTAGGCCATGTGAGTAAAAATAAAATTTTAAAAAGTGATAAATTATAAAATGGTATATATGTTATTGATCAAATCAACAAAGTGGTACCGAGTGACAGTATATGTGAGGCTTGTATGTATGTGGGAGGCAGAGTAGACTACCATTCAATCAGATTATAGATAAAAGTTAAATTGAACGACCATTATATGTTGTACATTCCGATGTGTGTAGCCTAATCACTCCTTCAACAATCAACAAGAATAATTTTGTTTTTTGTTTGTTTAACAATTTACTCATACTGTTATGTATCTATTGACAAATAAGTTGGAATTTTTTCTTTACTACTTTAAGAATTTATTGCTAAAAGCAAAGCTAATTAAATTCAAAATTAGTTTATTTATATTGTGATAACGGTGGGTAATTTGTATCCACCGAAATAAAAATTTATTGTGTTGAAACGGGAATAGTACTTACCACTTATCAGTTCCAAATAGTGTTTTAAAAAAATGGTAAGAACTATTGCTGTGAAATCTCGTTGTATGGTTAACGGTGCAGGTCTAGAATAAGTGATTTGGAGTAAGACCGTTTTAACAGCTATTACCTAGTTAAAACTAAATCACCTAAACCACCCTTTGAAATGTGGTATACTTATTTAAAAAAAAAAGCTGTACTTAATTTATATATTTCAAGTTGTTTGGTTAAATGTTTTATGTGCACTATAAAACGAGGTCTTAAATCAAAATTCAATGTAAAGTCAAAGAAAGGTATTCTTGTATGATATGAACCAAACGGGTATTAAGTTTGGAATCCAAATAGGCTATTTAACTTAGTTTGTTTTTTGAACAATATTTTATACGAATAACAAATAACACTAACAAGAAACCGTTTTTCCGAAAATAAAAAGTAAATTGGTTATTAAATGAGTGACACCTAATGACAGTGACATCACGTGGGTGTATGTGCATTCTTTTTCTGTTATTTGAAAGTTTCCTCTTCTACCGAATTATGAAAGGTGAAAGGTGAAACTGACAGATTGAAAATCAGATAAGCTCCATAAAAAAATCTGATAATTAATAACTGACAGATTAGAAATCAGATGAGTTTCATAAAAACAAATAAAAAAAATCTGATAATTATTAACTGAAAGATTAAAAAACTGATAATTATTAACTGACAGATTAAAAATCAGTATATATGATAAAACTGTCAGATCTAAAATCAGAAAAGCTCTATAAATCTGATAAAACTGTCAGATCTAAAATCAGATAAACTTTATAAATCTGATAAAACTGTCAGATGTAAAATCAGAGAAGTTCTATAAATGTGATAAAACTGTCAGATCTAAAATCAGATAAACTCTATAAATCTGATAAAACTGTCGGATCTTAAATTAGATATGCCCTATAAACCTGATAATTATTAACTGTCAGACCTTAAATCAGATATGCTCTATAAATCTGATGATGTTTGTAAACGGAATAAAGCATTTGGGTTAAAATAAGTTGCTAAGTGCTAGTTTAGTTTTTAAACGGTCATTTAAAGAAAGAGGCTTTCGGAATTCATCAGTTGATGGATGTATATTCATGTTACTTTATGAGTGGTATTTTATGTAGACGATACGGTGATAGAAAGTACCGATAAAAAAAACTGATTTTTAAAAAATGTATTTATTTAGTAAGTTCAAGATGAAAGATATAATTTTTTTCTTAGTATTAAAATTACTTGATATGATTAAATTTATTATGCAGGAATTCTAATGAAAAATATAATACTCCATGTCGTAATGTCATAGGTTGTCTGATGTATGTAATGCTATGAACTAAACATGAAAGTATAAGTGTTAATATACTAAGCAGGTACACAAATAATATGTAACATAGCAATTTCTTAAAAGAGTGTCTAGGTATCTATAAGGCACAGTCGATTTAAATTTAAGTTGTGAAAGGTGTGACTATACAGTATACTTATATTGATTCTTATTTGGGCGAAAATGACAACAATGACAGAAAAAGTACAACCGGGTATCTCTCTAAATTATTTGAGCAATTTTCAATACCCTGGAGTACAAAGAAACAACCGTCACTCTGTTGCTAGTACATGGCATTGTACGAAGCTATAAGGGAAGCCCAGTGGCTTCAGTCTTTAGCCAAAAGTATACATGTTGATGTCGATACACCTATTATAATATATGGAGACTAACAATGTATGTAAAAGCATTGCAAATAATCCGATTAATTAGAAACGGACAAAACAGCATTGACATCAATTTTTATTTTCAGAGAGCATGTTGATGAAATGTAATAAAATAAAAATAAAAATACATTACCACAGGTCAACAACTGACAGGTATACTGACTAAGAAAATGTAATAAAATGAAAACTACATTCCCACAGGTCAACTACTGGCAGATGTACTGACAAAGTCGAAACCATTACCTGCGATGAGGCGGGGAACATGGGTTTACAATAATGTATTATTTAAGTACATATTATACTGATTTTGTTATTGATAAATTATATAAATAGATATATAAGTGACTTTTTGGAAATGATATACTGATTAATGAAATTGGTTTAGGAAAGTAATTTAATAATTGAAATGAAATGATCTGGTTAGGTTTTACTGGGTTTTTCCTAATCCTCGCAACAAATGTTGGATCATTATTTTTGTTATTTCCCATACAAAATTGGAAGTTATATATACTCTGTTTAGGGACTTGTTATTGTAAAAGAGATTAATTTTTGAGGGGGCGTGTTGTTTTATATTATTTTACTTGCAAAAATCAATCTTTATTTTTGAACTATAGCTTTATACTTTTAATGCTGGCAACCCCCACTTATGTCATCTCTCTTCTCTGTTGCATTGTAATAGGAATCAGACATGTATTACTTCCAAGAGTTCCAAGTAAAAGTTAAACAATATAATTTCATACTTCACCAGATAAATAGTATTTTAATTTTACCCAAATCGAACAGATATTCCAACACATAGTGCAGCATCTCTGAACGTAGTGACTACCTACAATATAATAACGACTAGAGAGTGACAAGAAGAGCATTGCTCTCATATCGTATTTACCAATATATGGCTACTTACTATTAGAATATATACCACGTGCTTTCTAATGAAATCTGTCCATCATTTTGATGAATTTTTCCTAATAAAATGTATAATACGATAAAACCGTGGATACCCCTAAAATATTTTAACTTTATTAAAAAGCAACTCGAATCGCTCCCTTAAATAATATTTTTTATATTAGCAAATATATAGTAGTAGGTACTAAGGTGCATACAATAATATATCCTGGTATATAATTTCACAGAATACTAATTGATATTTTTCATGTTAACGAAAAAATTGAAAAGGTTAGGACCAGGGTGACTTGGCAGAGTGCCCGAACAAGGTCAAGGGGCACACGTCTGAAAATCTATATATTTTATCAAGAGAAGATTGGCCTCGAAGGCCTTCGATTGAAAGAGTTGGAGTGCCTTTGCCCTGCTAATTCCTGCGATGTGGTTCAGGGACCATATTTATTGCTTAAGAATCAACCAAGAAATCGCAAGAAAAATATGAAAATTGGAGGATATCAGATGAAATTTCAATTTCACCCTTTCTCACGCTTGGAGACGCGACGTTTCAGTTTACGGTTGGGCAACCCGAAAAATCAACGCTTCCATATTACGATCCTTTTAATAATTTGCTTCATGAAGCGTACATTTAATTATGTGCGGGAAATACAGAATATCTATAATGGTTCCATATCTAAAAATTATTCCAATATCAGATCCGCTCCTATCGTGAATCGTGATATTGCATTGATAAGAAACTTATATCCCACCAAAAATATTTTTATGTAAAAATGTTGCCAAGACGAGTCTACATAGCTTACCCTGTCAAAAAGTTATCAGATCTCGTATAAAGCCAAGCTCTAAAGACTACATTTTAGTCAAAACGTGATGCTTGGCCGTTTTGCTACCGTTACGAAGATTTCATAGGCATTCATTCATCGTGTGTGAAATAAAACGGCCAAGCCACACGTTTTGACTAAAATGTAGAGTATGTGAAGTTAGGCCTGGTAAAGTAAGGGTGCATAGATCAAGAATCTTGGCTCTACATGAGATCTGACCACTTTTTCATAGATTTTTATTAAGGTGTAGTGTAAAGCTTCTAGGTTTAGAGCGTGTAGTCTTTAGAGCTTGGCTTTATACAAGATCTGATAACTTTTTCACAGGGTAAGCTATGTAGACTCGTCTTGGCAACATTTTTACATAAAAATGTTTTTGGTGGGATTTCATTTATTTTTGTAAGTTGGTTAATGGACTTTTTTGAGTTTCAAAATAACCTATTTTGACCCCGGGCCTTTACTTTCCTCTTACCCTTCGTCTGGAATTTAGATGAACCAACCGGCCGGTCTGTTCCGATGGTTGGGGATTAGCCTATTTTTTCTTCTTCTTTTTGGGGTGTATTTCTTGCACATCAGCCAAAGCTTTTTTTATAGCCCACTCTCTGTCTTTGCCTTTTTTATTTGATTGTTTGCTATTTAAAATAAGTGATAGGCCAAGGCGAAACTTCTTTTTTAGGCGATTATATTCGACTATAGCTGTCTGTTGAGCTTTGATACTGTCAAAATCAATATTTACAAGGTGTACACCTTGTAAATTTGTTTACTCTAGAGAGGGCTACATACACCCACATGAGAAAGTTGATTATCCTATATCAATAAGAGCACTTTTCAAGCTTAATCTTTGGCTTTTGTGTATGGTTATAGAGTATGCGACACAAATTGGAAATTGCTCGCGATGAACGAATGCTCTGTTGATAATTTCAAATTTTGATTTTATATATCTTGAGGAAATGAAAATATTGTGGGCGGCCATCTTGGATCCAAAATCTGAATGCAGTTTCGAGTCTCGCGGGGTAGCTTTACCCCCACCTACAAATGTTCAGGCCTCTACGTAGTCACAGTGAGACGTTATGAACGGAATAAGTTAATTTTCTAAAATCCAGACGCCATCTTGGATTCCAAAAAGAATGGCAGATTTTTAATTTTTTTGTTGTCTTTGTAGTAATATTAGCATACATACCAAATTTCAGCATCCTAAGACTTCAGGAAGTACCTTAAGAATTTTGATGATCAGTGATCAGTCAGTGAGTGAATCAGTGACGAAATCGGGGGTTTTTAGACATTAATAAAATCTAAAGTATCTATAATAGCTACGACATTTAAACTTTGTATGTTTAGTGATTGTACTGGTGTCATTATATCTTGAAATTTTTAACTATTTAGCATCATCCAAACCAAAGTGATGAGAGTTCAAAAAAACGACGAAACGTTTCGAGAAAAGGTAGGTAGTGCCCTTGCGCTCCGCTTGGCTCGTCTTGGCGGGGGCACTCCCGTGCCCCCAAACCCAAAACCGGCCAAGTGCGTGTCGGGCCACGTGCAGTGTAAGGTTCCCTAGTTACGAATGCTGACTTTCATTTCACGCAACCAAAAACGTCCAAAAAAAAAACACTTTTCTATTGAATTTGTATGAAATTTTCCTTTTCCGAGTACATTTAATAAGTCTGTTGCTTATAAATTTTTAATTTGTGAACTCTACTTAGTTCTGATAGTTTAGCAGAAATAGGGGGGAGACACTTGACTCTAACTAAAAATTGCACTATAAACAAAATACTTCAGAAACGAATCCATAAATGAAAAAATAACGTACACAAGCTCACAATATTTTTAAAAGACCTTACAACGATACTGCACACGATGGGTTAGTCTAGAAAATAAAAATTAACTCCCAGTTTACATGTGTGGGGGAAGCTAACCTAAATATATTTTTATCCAAATTTTATTTTACTACTTTTTGCCATGATTAACATACTTACACATGCTAAATTACAGCTTTCTAGTACTTATAGTCTATGACTAAAACCGCAGACAGACAGACAGATATGGCTAAACTATAAGGGTCCTTTGTTTACTATGGACCTCTGGACTGGAAAAGATCCCTATCTGGGATAAGTCCGCATTTGTGCTGTGTTTGCTCTCTTAAATTGTAATTTTGTATTTTTGTGTGTACAATAAAGCTTTTACAAACAAACAAACTCTAAAACGGCATGTAAAAATTGAATTGACTGATCAAAATTTTAAACTAAGATTGCTTGAAGCAGAAAGAACTCAGTAATTATTCAGTCAGACCGGCAATTCAGCATCATTTACCTAAACCTGAAGACAGAACAGACCTGAACCAGTCTGCCTAATAATTTTTAGGGTTCTGCCTAAATAAACCTTTTTAGGGTTCTGTAGTAATCAAGGAACCCTTATAGTTTCGCCATCTCTGTATGTCTGTCTGTCTGTCTGTCCGTCCGCGGTTTTACTCAGCGAATATAAGTACTAGAAAGCTGTGATTTGGCCTGGATATGTAAATTAATTATACAGTTAAAGTGGTAAAATAAAATATTGAATTTTTTTTGTGTAGCTCCCATACAAGCAAAGTGAAAAGTCACTTTTTTATCGACTAACCAATCATGTGGGGTATCGTTGAATAGGTCTTTTTAAAAATATTATGAGCTTGTGAGCTCGTTTCGATTTAGGGATCCGTTTCTGAAATACTTGGTTTAAAAGTGAAATTTTTTGTTAGAGTCAAGTGTGTCCGCCCCCATCAGCTAAACAGTTATATACAATGTTATGGTTATATATATATATAGAGAGACGTTTTAGTGGCACGAACTCAAAGTTGGCTTTCGCAACTACGGAACCCTACACTGCGCGTGGCCTGACACGCACTTGGCCGATTATTTTTATACAACACTAGCACACATTGTTTCACATGGATACCTAGTTATCCAACGAAACCCTGGGGACCTGACCTTATACACGGCCGTCTATTGTTTTAGTCAACTGACCTTCACTTTCCAGTAAATCTCCTACATTGTCGGGTTTTGTGAGAAAAATATTAAGGTAAGAGCATCACACTTCGTGAGTTTAAGGATGGTACGGTTTTGACAATTTCTAAAGTATTTTTCACATATGTATTGGTATTTCCCCATTTACTTTTTAATTAAAATATATGTACACGTCATGTTTGCACTTTAATTCGTCATAAAATTTGACGATGTCTTTAAATTCTTGAGTTTCGGCATCTTATTTCGCTATATATTATTTACGAGTGTTTTTGCACAAATACATATATAAATGCATATATAAAGGATCAGTTATAATTACAAATAAAAATATTTTTAGATTTAAAAAGAAAACCTGTATTTATGTATAAAAAACTGTATTTATACTCAATTTGTCCAAAAAACTTAATATGATAATTTAAAAGACTTGTGACTGAAATTGCTGGATAAAATTATTGGTTACCCATCTAACTGCAGACCACACCCGGTATCACTTAACTTGCGAAAGCGCTATTAATGCATACTTCCGTCGGGCTACTTAGCTCCTTTTGACATAATCTATGTTTTTCCTGTACATCAAAATAGTATTTTTTGCAACACTTGTATAAGAAGGTTCATAAAATGCGAGTGGCGCAGGTTACGATGCGAGCCTTGGCGAGCATCGTAAGGAGTCGCCATCGAGCATTTTTTGACATACTTATACAACGTTGCATACAATACTTTTTCTACGACTTAATTTACTCAAATAAATCCAAAAATAAAAAAAAGGATGAAATACTACCATGTTTGATACATGTTTGCTAGATACTAGGTATCTATGGACGTCTTATTTTTTTTTATTGACGTCTTCCTAGTGATCAATAGCGCCATTTTTGAAAGATGGAGTCACTTAAACGAATGTTTTTTCATACATACAACCATAAAAACCGTTTGTTCAGTGACTCCACGTTTGAAAAATGGCACCATATGTTAAAATAACGATTTTGTTATGTTGGCAGTATAGTAGATCTAAAGTAAAAAAGTTATAGGTCTATGGCTAGGAGTATCGTTTTGGCGAAATAATGACACATGTGCTATTATATTAGGAATAGACTATAGACTTTTTTGAAATCATATAATCTATGTTCTTATATTAGTGTTCGGGACCATTTTAAAGACAGATAACAGTCCAGGACTAGAAAAACTATTTATAGATCACATTTACGAAAAATATAGCGAACTAAACTGTTATGTCGAATTTAGATCGTAATAATCTTTATTGCTTACTTTAGCTGATACCTGAACTATATTTGTAAAAATCTTGATTGACATAATATATTTAAAGCAAATAAAAACAATCCTTAAGTTACTAATTCGGCAGTGCCACGAAGTAGCAAACACTCGTATTATAACGTGTACTTTATTTAGTGACACGGTTTTTTGCGATTCTAAAAAATATTATAAAATGTTTGTCTATGCCAAACTTACTGCCAATATCTATAGAACGCATTGTAAAAAAATTTCAAATGGACTTATTATTTACTCGCAATAAGCTTAAGAAGTTTGACCGCCAGCCTTACGGTATCAACTAAAGCGCCACATACTACACAGACGTTTTTAGTCAAGCGAGGATTTGGAGAGTCGCCCTGACCTGAATATAGTCACATCAATTTTGGGAGTAGGTGTTTCGGTGGCATACATGGTGTTGACACAGTAGCAATTTTTAAAATTATGATAAGTAAATTCAAAATCTTATTTTTAGCGTCTGAAACCAAAGTGACGAAGTTCTGTACTGTGTTGAAGTACGGTGCACTTACCTTAATGTTTAAGATACTTCAACGTGTCGTTCAAGGGATAAATCTGAATATGACTACATTGCGAAACGCCTACAAAGAATATCACACAACAATTTTTTTACTCTTTGTTATTGTAAAAAAAAAAAACACATTTTATAATATAAAATAAAAAAAATATATTAAAAAAGTATAGTTATGTGTGGCGAATGTCAGTAATTTTGTTTGCTAATAACAATCGTATAAAGCATTTCTTCTGAAAGGTTTTCATACCAAATTGAATGGTTCTTTATTTTGTAGCCGCTACTTCTAGTTGCTACCTGTTACTTGTACTAGCTGTTGCCCGCGTATTACAGATTATAAACGAGGTCAGGTTAACCTAGCTTCGCATTTTCCGAGATAAAAAGTTCCATATGTTAAACTTGATAACAACTTATCTATCTACATGCCAAACTTTATTTCTATCCGTTCTGACGTTTTAGTGTGAAAGAAGAACAAACATCCATACATTCTGCATACAGTAACGTTAACTAAATGAGAAAATAAACTATAGGTACTGATAAGAGCAATTACTAAGTAGCCTTGCAGGTGATTGAAATATGTATGTATGTTGTAAACATAACACCGTTTCAAGGCGACGTGAGCTAAGTATACTTAATACGAGTATATATTTTTATTTATTTTAACAAATTTATCTCATGCCTTAGAGGCAGGTGTTAACGAGGTATGTTATTCGTAATAGAGTGTAGGGGGCAATCTGCCAGCTGCCATTGATATGCCCTGTAATACACAGTACAATACCATACAAATACTCTTTTTGTATAAACAAAGAACAAAAAACGAAGATAGAATTATGATACAAAGGCGGACTTATCGCATCGCAATCTCTTCCAGTCAACCGTTGAGTAGAGGGAGAAGTGAATATTTAAAAATAGGCAGTGCAGTATGTCAGATTAATTATATACTAGATCTACAGGGCCTGTAGATCTAGTATATGTGATTCGGAAATTATATTCTCGTTACCTTGTTTGTTACAACGTAGTTCGTACCATCGTATTTACATACATTACGTACTATCGAGACTATGCTGAGTAGATCTAAGATAGGAAGTATACAATGCTCATTTTAAGAGGAAGATATTTATCTCAAACTTATTTAACGCTGTAATAATATTCAGGAAATCATTATTCTCGGACAATCACGAGCTTTCCATAAAAACTAGATTTTTTATGTCTCTAAAAAAAAGTTCTTCGGCATCATGGATGTCACTGAATCACTATTCTTAAAATAATTCAGTATTATTTGTTATCTTTCATACCTACCCACTTTGTAAGTAGATTAAGTAAAATTTGACTTAATATATCGTGTCATTCGAAATCTTAAAAAAAGATTATCCTAGTATTAAGCTATTGTAAGATTAAATTCAAGGAATAAAAGCCAACAAGACTTTATTTCCATTAAATTTAATATTTATGATAATTTTAGGACCCTTTAAAGACTTCGTACTTTGAAACAAAAAGATTATAATAATTAGTTGAACCTCTTTAGCAATAATAAAATACACTAAACTTATTTTACCCGTCATAGTCTACGATTCTGTGCCATTCCCCTTGCCCCCCAGTTCCACCTGTCCCAGTCAATTCACGACCTGTGTTTTTGTTTTTTCAATTTCATCCCATTTATATAACATATCTATTCCTATCTGCTTGCTATTTATGGGCTAGCCGGTTAGCAATATATCGCAGTAATCCGCCTCGCCTCATTAATTATCATGTCAGCACATAAAGACATTACACTATCCCGATGACTAAGGGAAACTCAAAATGGACGACTATTATAAAACAGAATATGATTTCAACCCCCGACGTAATAAGAGAGGGGTGTTATAAGTTTAGCGTGTCTGTCTGTGTATCTGTCTGTGGTATCGTAGCTCCCAAACGGATGAACCGATTTTATTTAAGGTTTTTTTTTGTGTGATAGTTAATTTTATCCCGAGTGTACTTAGCCATGTTTCATGAAAATCTGTTCAGTCGTTTGAAGATCATCAGCTCTTTTCTAGTTGATGAGGGGATCTGGCTGACATCCTTATGTCCGATCGATTCGAAATTTAGTACCGTGTTACTTCAATGATATTGAAAGGATATGGTAAGGGAACCATGACCCGATCAGCCGTTTGAAGATAATCAGCTCTTCAATAGTTGATTTATTTGTTAGTTTTCAGATTTTATTGATTGTGTCGGGGGGTTTTTTAATTTTTTAATTTTACTTTTATATTCGACGAAGCGGTCTCCAGCGAGGCAAGTATGATTAGGGCGACAAATTTTATCCTTCAAATTTGTCGCATTTCGCGTAATTTACCGCAACAAACATAGACAAAATTGAGCGACAAAATAACTTTCATTCATAAAACGTATTTTATCTCATACCTAACTCCCGTGCGAGCATGGTTTTGACAGATCAAAGTAGACATATCGACGGTTGGCAACGTGAAATCATATAAATTTGTCGCTGATTTGCTAGACCCACATAAGACTCAATTAAACCATTTTTAATCGTATTTTAAACAGTTATTCCATTGAACTAATATTAAATGTATATTTACATATTTTAATGTAGGCAGACATCTTTAAACAATGTATTATTGAAGTTTACAAACTTAAAAATATATTTAATTGCGAAACAAAAAAAATCCTACAACAACTCCGGCGGCGGTGAATGCATACGTACTCGGCGGTGGTATTTTCCTTTATGTTGGTTGTACGACATGAGTCGAAACGTTCCGTTGCACATTCATTTTTATAACATTTTATTTTTGTAATTTTAAATACTCTTTGGTTGCAAATTGCAATATTATTTCTAGGAATTATTACATACTTATATTATTCTTTTATCTATGATGATTGTTTTACAAAACGCGTGTTTTAATTTAAAATTATTATTTTTCTTAGAAGACATTAGGAACACTGCTTAAAACCTGCCTGCGTGTGACGACTCATTTTACTACGTGTCCATTCATGAATTTTATCTTGTCGTTAGGGTTAACAGAGGGAAGACACGTAAAGATCTCTCAGATAAAACATCATACTAAGGCCGCATACTAGTTCGCCACTCTGGAGATTCTGAGTTCGATCCCCAGCAAGGGAAAATTGGAAAATTACCTTTTTCAATTTAACAGTTATATAACAAAAAATAAGTTATATATTATCGGTGTGTTAATATATCGCAATACAAATTTTAAAATACTTTGGCGCTATAGTAGACAGGTTTTTAGTGAGTTTAGTTAAATACATGAAATCTAAAACTCTGAATATATAAGTACTGTGTTTAGGTACTCTTATTGATGACAGTTCTTATCAAAGACTTTCAAAGTCATGGAATGATAAATTCCTCTAGAACTTGTCTTTTCTATAAAAGCCTTCAAATAAATGTTAGGTATATCTATAGGTATTTGCCAATATTAAAGGTTTAACTAACTGAAATTTACTTTAATAACCACCTTAAAGATACTGAAATCTATTAAAAATCTAAGAATTTACTGCATTGAGGAAATCAAGTGGTTTCTTTATGCGACTTTATTACAGTCTTCTACTAAAGTGGTCTCGCTGGAATATTCCCTATAAAACGGCCGTAAACTCGAGCGACCGTCTGCTTGAGGTGTTTAATTTGTGGTCTTTGTTGATGCTCGAGTACACGCAATAAAATGTAAGAGAATAAATCAATTTTAGTTACACTTGTACGCTGCCATGAAATCATTGGACCACCTAAATCGATAACAGACAAAGGTCGACACACGTTGACTTAGGAATGTCTTCGTTCTTGTCATTGTCAGTAAAAAAGAAAAACACAAAAATATTTAAAGTTTTACCTACATAGAATTAATAATAAAATAAGCTAAATAATATTTGTTATGCACTTCTAAAATCACCTATTTTTCGTTCAGAAAAGTATTAAATAGTCTCAGCTCTATAAATGTTCTTGCACGTGTTTCGACAAACACTTTAAGGAAAACGCTTAAAGGTCGCGAAATCCTACAAAGAAAGTTCCAAATATTTCAGTTAGGGAAAATCCTTCTCTCAGAACTACAAAAATATTTTGAGAAGCTTTAATTACGATGTTATGCTTTTATGCTCTAATTAGTGTACGAGAGCATTGGTTATATATATTTATTGCGTATTATGTTATTTGAATAAGTAGCATTGCATGGTGAACCCCTATTTGAAATCTAATGCCGTTTGATCAAACATATTTTGCTCAATTTACTCAACTGTGTATAAAACATACAATCCGTGTGCTCTATAATTTGCTCCATCAATGCATCCAAATCTCATCCAAGTACTATTATTTTATGCTAAATCTATAAAATTATTTGATAAAAATCAAAGCAAAACGAACGATCGAAAATAAATTTCTTACTCGGTATGTAAAGTACATCTGTTTTTTTTTGGGAAGCAATTAATCTGATTCAAATAATGCAGATTTCTTATGATTCCTTATGCATAAAAGTCTGAAACTTTTAACGTATCTTACTTACTTACCTACTTAGTTTAACGGATGTAAGAACAGTATCAACACAAATTTTCTATATATATATATAAAAGCGAAAATCACTCACTCACTCACTCATCACGATATCTCGAAAACTCCTTAGCCAATGAAGATGAAATTTGGCAGATAGGTAGATTGTGACTAGGAGACGTCCGCTAAGAAAGGATTTTTGGAAATTCCATCCCTAGGGGGGTGAAATAAGGGTTGCCAGTTTGTATGAAACTTCGTAATTTTTAAAGTGAGAGAGAGACACGAATTTTTTTATTTATATGTATAGGGGTGAATTTAATTATAGACCCCTATATATTATTACCACCTTGTTTATTGCAACTTGTATAAAACCATTGTGTAGTCTGTGGTGATCTGTATTGCAGGTTACATTTGTAGCTTAGCTCAGACACCACTCTCTCACAATTTCTCTTGCGTGCAATTTTATTGGATATTGTGACTTTTGCTTTTATGTATGTATAAATTGTGAAGAGAAAATAAACAATTATTATTATTATTATAGGGGTGAAATAGGGGTTGCAAGTTTGTATGAATTTTCGACATTTATAAAGCGAAAAACATGACGTGTTTGAGCGGAGTAGGAGTGCGAGCGGGAGTGGGAGCGGGAGCGGGAGAGGGAGCGGTAGCGGAAGCGGGAGCGGGAGCGGGAGCGGGAGTGAGAGTGGGAGCTCGACGAGGTTCGTCGGGTTCGCTCGTTAGGCCTTTAAATCCCTACACTTATATAAAGATTGTTATATTGAAGAAGTATTCAAACATTTAAAATTTTTTACATAATAATTCATATGTCATACCAAAATTAATAACGTAAAAAACAAATAAAAGTCATTTTAGAAACATTTTCAAGACTTCTACGCGGACGAAGTCGCGGGTTATAGCTAGTTAAAGATAAGAATATGTTTATTTTGTCCAACAATCTAAAATTACAGGTAGGTATACAGTAGGTACTGTACATGTACCTAGTGGTTATCCTCTTTGATAGGTGGAGACTGGAGACCGGAGTCTGTGGAAGGTTGGGCCTGTGTCACAGATCTCCAGAGCTCTCACTTCTGCATACAAATAGGAATTACAAAAAAATATTGTAAAATACAAATTGACAGTTTTACTTTTACTTAAAAACTTGACAGTTACTTACTTTTAATGTGTTAATATTAGGCGGTCTTTTATTAAGTAGTAACATTTTTAAATCCATTCGTTTAAATAAACGAATGGAATATCATCACTACAAATTAATCTACAGACTGTTTTGACAGTTTGTAGACTAGCAGTGACGTCATTAAGTTAGTAGGTACCTTATATAACAATAACTCCTACACAGCTTCAAAGAAATATTCTCGGAATAATTATATCTGTGGGACGAGATACTGAGATGAATGACGTAGATACTCATACTTACAATGTCAACATAGGTACTCATTTAGTTCTACATTGTCAATAAAATATCGCTATATCGTCTCGACAGTTATAAGTTATAACTAACTCCAAGGTTTATAGTGTGAACGTGTAAAGGGTGCTTCTTCAGCTCAATCGCGTTCCTAGTTGCAACTCTAGCTTTACTTCCTCCCAACTTTTTTTCTGCAAAAATATGCATGGCAAAGAGATGCGAATGCGAAGTAAAGAAAAAAAGCCGAACCAATTAAAACGATTTGAGTTTGTTATTATAAGTATAGATGTTCCTAACTAAAACTTGGAGGTATGTACTGAATAGCATAAAGGTACTTACTTCAATAGGACTGAGGATCGCCAGTGGCAGCAGAGCAGCGACCACAAGCAAGCTCAAGGCCCGCCTGCACGCCCGTCTGCTCAAATTGACTCCATGCTTCAGAGACGTCATGACTCCTCAACTCATCGACACTTCAGCTCACACATTGGTTTACCACAGTTTGGTTCATGTTCTTTCACTGTAACTTTTTGACTGCCAGTGATATAGGATTGAACTCCACCGCAATTATGAATTTGATACGGTGATAAGCGGTTCGTTTAATGCGTGTTATACAAAAGGTTAAGGCGTGTTCACACGACACGCGCTGACCACTCACAGGACTCGCACACGTATTATGCTAGCCTTTCACCCGCGCTCGCCACGCGTGTGGCGTGCGCGTGGCGTATGCGAGGCGTGTTCGTGTGGACCCGGGAAATACAAGTGGAGTTATACTGATGTGTGATAGGACTCAAATTATATGCAACAAATTTCAAAGCGAGCTTTACGCGGATGTCGACGCGCGTGGCATGCGCTTAGCGTGCGCGTGTTGTCTGAATACGACCTTAGGGTAACATTATTTTCTTCATGAAGAGGTGATAGAGAACTAATAGAGTTGATAATTTGAAGGACTTGCTAGGTTAGTAGTGAACATTACCTTACTGGTATGTGAATATTCTAACTAAACCCCACCTATATGAACGTAGCCTAACCTAACCTAATATATGTAGCATTTGGTATTTTCATTGAGTTTTCTTTAACCATGGACGTTTGAAGAAATTAATCATTAAATAACAATTTCACGGATACCAATAAGGTTTTTCTTTATAATCTTTTTTCCCTTTTTTATGTAGAGAATCTAATAAATGGCACTTAATGATCTCGTCTGTCTAAGAAACACTATTATACATACATATACAAAAATACTGCTTTTTCTGATAAGCCAAACCGAATTATTCTCGAGATCCTCGATTTGTACTTAAAATAATTCTATTAAAATTTATTTGAATAGATTTTTTATAAAAACAAACTTGAGATTGTTTGTATTTCTGAAAAATCTGTGGCTTTTGGGGCTCTTCCAAACGAGGGACAGTATGCCCGCGACACCTTTCGCCGACTATCGGTGACCGTCGGTTTTTGACAATTTGTAAGTTTTGTGACAGATTGACACGTGTCACGCGACCATTTGCGACCGTCGCCGACAGGTGTCGCGGGCATATTGTCGCTCGTCTGTAAGAGCGCTTACTTCTCCGAAAAACATTTTTTATCGCAGTGGTCGGTATTTAGCAGAATGCGTTCACGTTTCGTTGACAAATAGGTACTTGGTGCCGTCTGCCAAAGCATTATGATGTAACGGGACGGGACGGAGGTCGAAGGCCGGCGCGCCGGCGCCGCGCTTCTTAGGGTTGTATTGCAGGACGTGCAAGACAAACGCCCTGTTCTTTTGTTCCTGATTCTTTTACAACTTCGTAAAACTTTTATCTGCTTATGCTTTTGTTACGTATATAACTATTCAAGGCAATATTTTCCTAACTATTGGACGTAGATTTTAGGAAAGTTAAACGGGGGGAAATTTTCACAACTACCTACTATTCAATCATGTATTAAATCAATGTGTGGCAAGTGGCAACTAACTCATTATTTTCTATTGATAAAAGAGTGATATGAGTAAAAAAAAATCATAGATTCAGCCCCCCCGTTCAGCGTTCTGCCATTTGACCTTCAAGGGTAGGACGTAGTTTGTTTTATCCAACTATGTTTTACTTAGCATTCCTAACGACTATATCAGAAAAGAAATATAATTTTCTTTTAGAGGAATTTCATTTTGTATATTAGCTCTACTGCATAGAGTTCAGATTTGTTCGAGAGTTTATAGCGTGTCGGTCTTAAATTCAGAGAGCGGTTTGTACGATGAAAATATTCAGTTCTCGCGTTATGGCTATCAATAAGTAGACGTTAAAATTGGCTGGAGCACAACGAGCCGCGAAATATAAATATGTAAATTCCCGACTTACTGAGAAACCGCGAATATTTAGAAAGGTATCCCTTTTGACATTACGGGACTCACCGGGATTCATTTTGTGTTGAAATATCCAGGCTCAACCCAAAAATAACCGCGGTAATTCCCGTTCCCGTTACTTATGTCAATAAATTCAAGATCAAACTTTACTAAGTGAAATAACAGTATTATACTCACGATTTACCTACATTTAGCGTGTCGATTCGAATGATACTGCTCTCTTACTTTGTAAGTTAATCTTCAATTATTGCCATTTGGCAACCCTACGCATCCTTCCACACCATTGTTCAAGGATGTCTATCACAGGACTTATATACTTTGTATATTAGTCTTGTACATAGAGTCCAAATTTTTGCTTGGAGAATTACTTCTTGGCAACGGTCCTAAAGCCAGAGAGCAGTTTATACGATGTAAATAGTCAGTGCCCGCGTTATGGCCATCAATAGTCGTTAAAATTGGCTGGGACACAACGAGCCGTGGAATATGAATATGTAAATTCCCGATTCGCAACAAACTGTGAAACAGCACATTTGTCGCACGTTTTGAAAGATATTTGGACGTGTCTTCATTGACTGTGTACTGCACGAAGATAGGGTAGGTAACTTTATGAACTTAATCTTAATAAAATAATATTGGGCCCTCTAAAAAGTTGTATTGTTGACAAAGAAAAATACCTTGTTGATCTGTTTCAGTTGGTTGGTTTAATTAGTTGGAGTGGACCGACAGGTTAAGTCTAATAATGGTGATGATTCTGCTGTTCACAATTTTAATCCCAAATTTATGTATTCTGGTGAGAGAAACACTATAGCGACGACTTTTTTTAAATTTTCTGGACCCATATAAAATCTTTATCCCATTATAAAATTTCTTTCAAAAATCCCTATATCCCTATCCCTGACAATAGTATCGTGACGTCATCATTTATACACAATTTATCAGTTTACCAAAAATTCACAAAGATACGGAGCATCAAAGTTGCGGAGTGAGGGTTACGTAAAAATCGTACCTAGCCGTGACGTCATACGAGATTTTATTTGCATTGTATCTTTGACATTTTTTTTCCTAGAGAAAAGAAAAAAATGTGTGTACAAAATTTTTAAATAATCTTACCGATGAGCAAAAAACTTTCCATTCGTCATGCCTATTCGAACAAATCAGTCGATTTTATCATTTGGATTCTGATCGCTAGATAATCCCAGTGCTAGTAGGACATTATACCTTGCTTGAACTATACTTGCACCCGCATCATAAATCCAACAAAGGAACACTGTCTGTTATCGATTTTTTTTTAATCAAAATATTATCTAAATAGGTATGTCAAGTCCAAATTCATATTTGTGGTTTGCGTTGACAGTTCCAGGGTGCCTCCTTTGGTACACAATTTAAATAAGTAGTCGCCTTACTTAGTAAAACAACTTTAAAATAAGACCAATCAACGTCTGCTTTGCGAGTTTATATTATAAATAGTCTTGGTTTTCTAGAGTCAACAAAAGTGGCCTTTTTTAGACACCCTTTGAGACTCCAGTTATAAATATTGAAACGCATCCCCATGCTGAATCTTACTAAGTTTCCGAGACACTGAAGGCCAATTTCAACTCATCTCCTCGCGCACTTCAGGAGTTTCTAGTATTTATTCGACCAACATTTCTTGCCGCTGAATACGAGGAATTGCAACTTGATTTGAAAGTGAAATTGTTTGCATTGCTGTTCGTCATTTGAGTGGAATTTATGGAATTTTTTTAATTATTTCTAGGATTTTTAGATGGAAATTTGATTTTTGTGAGATTGAGTAGAAGTTGATTTGCTAAAAGTAATACCTCGTCTAGCCATTAATATTGTAAAAAAAAATATATTTTTCTATTGCAAATAAATTTATAACTTAATATAATGTGTTAGTTTTATACATAAATATAAAAAAATTAATAAATATAAAAAGCTTATTCGAAGTTTTCTCCATTGGCTGCAATACAGTCCTTGAAACGTTGAGGCCAGTTACCAATAGAAGCACGCACTCTTTCCATGGGAAAATTCTTCACTGCCACTCGTATGGATTGTTTTAGGGACTCCAAGTAATCATGGCGTTTAGAGCAAGCCGTACTCTCTAAAACTGACTATAAATCATAATCCAGTGGATTAAGATCGGGACTAGACGACGGCCAGTCTTCAGCTCTGATGAAGTCGGAAACGTTCGATTTCAACCAAGACTGCGTGGGCCGAGCTTTGTGACCCGGTGCTGAGTCTTGCTGGAAGGACCATTCTTGTTATTAAACATGGTGTTTTTGATACACTTGTACCAATGTTTTGATACCTTTTTCACAAAAGTATAGCTCAGTCACTTCTACATAGCTTACACCCCACCAAACCATCACTGAAGTCGGATAATGCCCACGTTGCACTCTGTCAACTAATTGGGAAGCTATCTTAGAGCTTTGAGCATAAATACGGTCAATTTGTTTGTAAAAATGTTGCTCAATTGTAAAAAATTCTTATCCGTAAACGAAATTTTTCTGTGACCTCCCTTTGCGTACCGCTTTAGTAGTTGTTTCGATTTTACCACCCTATTCTTTTTAAATTATCTGTTAAGAAATGACCACGTCATTCACGTCGTACGTCTCTTATAGGCTGCAAGTCCTAAGTCATCTTTTAAATATGTGAAAATCTAGGTGCTATCTTCATCTCCCGTGATAAAATCTTTTGCTTTCGGACAGGATTTCTTCGAATTCTTTCCCTTACTGCTTTGACCACCTTTTTCGTACGAACACTACGTGGATGGCCAGATCTTTTTTTGTCACAAACAGAGGAGGTCTCATTGTACCTATTAAAGGCTTGTACACAAACATTTGACTAATATCAAGCGTATGGAGAGTTTTAAAAATTGCATTTGGCTCCATACCTGCCTTGTGTATTGGTTTTCTTTATCACTTCCACTCCATTTTAATATCGCAAAATATTGTATAATATATACGGATTCCACGTTCAAATGTAATATTTTGTTTATTTTTATTTGTAACAGTATTTATGGCCAGACTAAGTATAACGCAATCAGAGGCCCAATTTTTTTTTAATGGGCCACGAAATGAAAAACAAATTAAAATGAAGTATAACGTATCTAAGCATATACTTTTTCTTATTTTATTACTGAAATCGTGTCCGATTCTTTGAAGGACTTTCTACGAGCCTGGTCGGCCCAGCCTGAGACGATATGTTTACCACTAACACAAACTACCAATAAATTAAAACTAGCCGAACAAATCGTAATACATCACCAAGGTAGAGTACTGATGACATGATATTATGCCTTATGACAGAAGCTTTGCACTGTTTATTTATTATAAATCATTGAAAGGTATACATTACTGATAAAGGTATGTCCGTACGGTACCGACCTACACCTAAGTGTTAACAGGGCGCAGTAATTCGGCCAAGGGAATGTTAGGAAGACCAAAATAGATTGAGTTATTACTGCTTTGTTTATCTTACGGTCAATTTCAGATTCTGGAACCTTGGACGGATATTTTCAGGAAATTTATGTACAAAAGATTTATCGTCATGTGGTAATTACAAACCTTTATACTATCTGAGTTCAGCTTAGCTCAAGACCCCACGATCTTACTATGAAAACGAAATTTTAGGATAAAGTATGGTCTAGATACCTGTATTGCGAATTTTACTCGTTATTCCCGTTTCATCACATAATTGTATTTCGAATATCCCAACGTATCGCTTTCGCATAAATATAGAAAAGATAATAAGTACTTGTTACCTATTCTCATCTCTCATGCTAAATGGTACTCTTACGCTCAAAGATGATACCTCTCTAGTCTAAGGTACTCGTTTCTCATCGTCTTAGTATTTTCGTAGATTAAAATATTCATGTGTTTAAGGTTATAATTTTGTCAGCACTAAACGTGCACAATCTATTTACGAACAAAAAACAAAAAAAGTTAATCTTTTTAGCGAAACTAAATCCATGCAAAGCTAGTGATGATGGCTAGCGCTTCAGAAAAAAAAAAGACTATTCGCAATTCATTCGCAGAATAAAAATGGTAATGGCTTTATTGATCTTCAACCCACAGGGCGCAGGGCATTATCCCCTTGGAGTTATACCGAAGTCATCTGCAAAGGAGAATAACTTCGTTTGTGTAAATAATACCAGTTAACGAAACAGCTGAGACTGTGACTCCATCGAACTTTGGTATAATTTAAAATATTGTAATATACAGCTTAGGTACAATTACACTAATTGTATGTTCCATTTGTAATTTACGTTGTTTGGTAACACATTCAGAGGTAGTAACACTCATGAATGTTTGTGCTAATATTGTCTATGAAAGCAAACAAAAGAGACGCCGCCCGCGGTTTTTAACCGAATGTGCCAGAAGGAGGGTTATGTTTTCCGAGAGTATGTATAATTGTTTGGCACGCTCAGCGGCCTGAACGGCTCGATGGATTTAAGCTTGATAGGTGTCATTAGATTCATTTTAATTCTGAGAGTGACAATGGGTAGATAAGAAGGCATTCGGGCTTTTTTTTTTTAATAATGACAATGTTTGTGCAGCTCTTTACAAAGATATGTTTCGAAAATGCGTTTGTTGAGAAAATGGGTAAAAACTGCAGTCAGTAAGAGAAACATGAAAAAATGTGCAGGCGGCCATCTTTGATCCAAAATCTGATTGCAGTTTCGAGTTCCGCGGGATGATTTACCCCTGCGTAGAAAATTTCAGACTCCTGGGATATTCCAGTAGGACGTTACAAATTAAGTTAAAATTTTAAAAGGCGCCGTCTTGGTTTCAAAATAAAAGTTTGAATTCGGATTCCGCGACCCATAAAACTCAAAAATTTTAAACTGCACAATCGCATGCAGTCGATTAATTATTGGCGGTAATCTTGGTTATTAAAAAAAAAGCGTTCAAGTGCGAGTCGTACTCGCCCATGAAGGGTTCCGTAGCAGCAAGTAATATAGTATATTTGATTTGATTAAATGAAAGGTAAACTGCGGTTTACGATTTATGATGTATTGAAAAAAAACTACTTACTAGATCTCGTTCAAACCAATGTTCGGTGAAAGTTTGCATGGTAATGTACATCATATATTTTTTTAGTTTTATCATTCTCCTATTTTAGAAGTTACAGGGGGGGGGGGGGGCACACATTTTACCACTTTGGAAGTGTCTCTCGCGCAAACTATTCAATTTAGAAAAAAATTATATTAGAAACCTCAATATCATTTTTGAAGACCTATCCATAAATACCCCATACGATAAAAAAATATTTGATTTTCAGTTCTATGCATGGGGGGTCCCCATGCATAGAACTGAAAATCAAAATTTTATTGTTTTTATTTTCTATTTTTGTGTGAAATTTTTAATGCGGTTCAGTCTTACTAAGTATCTACTTACTAACTTTTAACAGTAAAGTTCTTATAGTTTAGGAAAAAAGTGGCTGTGACATACGGACGGACAGACAGACAGACATGACGAATCCATAAGGGTTCCGTTTTTTGCCATTTGGCTACGGAACCCTAAGAACCGCTCACCGCTTGGCGGGAGTGATCTGGCCTACGGCCTCGCCTCGACATACTTCTGTAGATAAGGTATCTATTAAACAAGATATACCTACTTTCACAAAACTAAAACCCAACTTTGGAAAAATGGGAAGCTAAAGAAGTATTATTTTTATAAAAAGAAAATGTCTTTTTAAGCCCTTTCATTTGATACCCCAAACGGTATAATTCGAATTATCTTATTCTTTTGTAACTTACTTTTTGTTCTATAAAGGGCGCCATATTGAATTAATTGTGACGTCACATAGCCTATAACCAGCGCGCTGCTAAGACGCTTCCAACGATATTATACTCTAATACTCATATGTTAAGGTACCATGTACTAGTATATCATAGAAGATACGAGGGAACAGATGACATACATACAAACGTACACGCGGCGAAGCACATAACCCTCCTTTAGGCTTCGCCGTAGTCGGGTAAAAAATCTATTGAGATACGAGTAACTACTTACATATTAGAATAACCCCTTACCTGTCACTGGGAGGAATTCCTCCCAGGTCATTTGTTTATCTATTGTTTTATTATTTGCAACAGATGAAGAGTAAACTATCTTTAAAAATATTCCTAAAGAGTTTAATTTATTTACTGGACATGAAATAAAGCTACTGCAGGTTGTTAGTACCTGACATGGCAGGTCTGCTAAACGTCGGCACGGGCGACATGTGCCGCAAGTTCAGGGCCACTGCACCACTTGGGCAACGAAACGTGACCGTTTGTCGAGCCGTTTTATATTTTTAGTTACCGATAAATTACGAGACAAGGTTTATTTTACGAATAGGTAAGAAACATAAATTCTACTTCTTCTTCTAATGTAAGCTTAACTGCCACCTGTGAACGTACTGCGACCAGATTGCAGACATTCTCAAAAAAGGAAAGTTTAGAAGAACCTGTAACCGGCATGCATGAAGAGAGTGATGAGTGTGGGTGAAGCGAAAGAGGTCTGTTAGGATCGTAGTAAGTAAATCTATAGTCTCTGCCTACCCCTGTGGGAAACAGCAGTGATATTTATATATGTGAATGTGACCTATGACCAAAAAAGGCAAGATTTGGAATTAAGGCGGTCCTTCACAGCCGCTCTGTTGTCAACGCAAGCATAATTTGGAAAGCTTGTTATTTCATCCAGGGCAATGCTAGAAAAAGAGGCAAAGCAAAAAGGGAGAAATAGCGATTGAGGGCTCGGTATACATTCTATTGAATGAAATTATTATTATTATTAATTATCCATTGAACGAATATTCAGTTTTCATTGGGTGCGGAAATTTCATAAGACTTGTTCCAGGTAACACGTGTTTTTCAAAAAAGCATTTATTTCACACAGGTGTGTAAAATAAATGCTTTTTTGATTTTAAAATTTTTATTCCATTTGCAAGGTTTCTATCGAAATATTTTTTTTACCTTTACAATTTATGAGTACTTTATAAAAGACGGGAAGGCTGCTCCGCGCCAAATCCGAATAATATGACACGGTGAGGATGATGACGATAATGTTTTTTTTTTTCACATATTTCCTTACATTTACCATTTTCTTAATTTCTAGCGACCATGGACGCAACGAAGTTCTTTTATTTTTGACGGATTACTAATTCGCGTGCAGTGTGGTTAATAGCGCTTACATAAAACCAACTTTCTGGTAATTCTTGTCCGTAATGTCAATCAATTTATACCATATTTATAAATACCTTGTGGAAGGTTATTGAGTATTTTTAGATTAAATAAGATTTTCAGTATATCGGTCGGAAAACTGATGCTGCGCGACAACGGTACGCTACGGGCGCCGCCCGCCCTAGCTCTTGCAACACTGTGTTTTCTCCAAACAGCTTACACGTGCTGCATTGCTGCGCAATATTCGTTTATTTCAGGAAGTCCATTTATCCAGTTCATGCAACTCTCACAGTTACTTGGTTCAGTAGTTCAGTGATTGAAATAGAAAGGCATTTTAAGCAAAGGAGCTTTATTAACACTAATTGCAGTGATAAGCCAATTTTATAAATTCCATACGAGTATGATAAGAATTAAGTCGTAGTCAAATTTATGTCTTCAGTTTCAGATATTTGCTTATTTGGTCCATATATGGTATAGCCGAAAAAGGGCGAAAACGAAGATTAGTGTGTAATACTCGTAGTTAGGGAGCAAGCTAAAACAAGCCAAGTCAAATGTTAAGATTCTTATCAATAAAATTCTGTTTATTGATAAGAATTATGTTTTGGTGGGATATCATTACTTTTTGCGCAGTGTCAGAAAGAATAAAAGCTTGCTCATATAATTTTGTTGGGCACTTTACCTAATAAAATCGATTTATTAAAAAAGAGTAATAATAAGTCGACATAATATTTTTTTGGCGACGTGAAAAAGCTACTTATTTTATAATTAAGCAACGGGAAAATGAGATAGCCTCTAATAAACTAATTCGTCTTTTGTACAACGCCAACTAAATACTCTAAAGACAGCGTCAAATAAAGATCAGTAGTTATTTTAAGTGGATTTGTACATTGCCACCAAATTTACTAACTCAGCCCCGAATTTAACAACTCATTCTACGTTTCTCAGCTCACTATTCTCAACTCACCATTTTACGTTTTACAGCTTCAACACAGGCTCCTCAAAAAATACAATTGAAGCCTCAATAGTCATTATAACTTAGCACGTAAATTAAATACATTATATTTTTTTTTATCGTAAAAATAGCCACTGCTCTGTACGATTTGGCACAAGTGCGCGAGTCGACAAGACGGTGACTGGCCTTTTGCACCAATCAGCGAGTGCCATTCGATTCTTGTACTCACGAGTCTTGCTTATTATTGACGCTACATACCTCTTAACCCCCCCCCCCCCTCTCCGCGGAACCTAATTATTACTGAGATATTAATGATTATAGTTTTGAGGTTGGGTTATCGCTAAACAGTCATATTGATCCAAATCCACCTACCGCTGGTTCTTCATCGGAGGATGAGGAGACTGGAGAACCCAGAGTGGCTCTACTGGAAGAATGAGGAACCCCACCTCGGAAGAGATAGTCAACTTGAACAGGACAGAAATGGTCCCAGAACACAGAACCAATTTTATTCACATGAAAGTTATGGGCAAATCCGAACTGACCAACCCCGACTTCACGTAGTCTTGTTTGCCCTATACTCGAGTGTTTTTTTTATAGCCGGAGGCGTGGAGGGAGGGCAGCCCCCGCCCACTGCAAGAAAACGCAGGCGCCATAGGTGACCAGCAAGCCGAAGCTGCGAAGTCGAGCATGAGTGCCAGCGTTTTCTTACGCAAGGGCAGAGGGGCTGCACTTCCCGAAGCGCCGGAGATGTTACGTTTCGAAATATCCGTAAAGAAAATTTTGCATGAAAAAAACAATACCCGAGGTATTTACTAGGTTTTAGTTACATACATCAGTAACCAAGCCCTCCCCCCCCCTCCACCCCGTCCCCCTTTCGACCCCCTATCAACGGTCCATAATGGATTTTTTTACCAAAATAAAGTATTTTATTTTTGTTACCCTCAATAGTTTCGAGGTAATATTAGTGGCCATAATTTACTATTTATGACAATTTTAGGTAAATTTTGACTATTAATTAATGAAGGATGAGTTACATTTTAAAGATACTGAGTTATAAAATAAGAAGGTAATGTAATTACTTTTTTGGTGCCATATAGGTATTAACATTTTAGAAGTTTATAGCTTGAATGCATGATACAAAATTAGATGCTAAAAAATATCCACCATGCTGAGTTGTATTTAGTGTGGCTTACATAGAAGATAACTAGTGGCTAAGATAGTATTATTCAGATGCACGTTGGTTGTAGCTGACTTAGTAATTTAGAAGGCAATGTAGATTTTTAGAGGCGAATATTGCTATTAAAAAGAAGTTTGTTTAATTAGCACCCATAAAATGATTATTTAAAAAATAATCAAATTTACGAAAATCCCTGGTTTTTTATTTTTTTCTTTGTATACTTGTAATAGTCTACCTAGATGCCTAGATTAAATAGGTTTCGAGTTGTGAAGGGGTCGAAAGTAGCTCGAAATGGTTCATGTAAATAATATATATACACGGCTGCTGCGTCGCCACTTCCTTTTTTTGAAATTGGCTCTGAGCCTCTGACACGCTGCCGCGTGTCTAGATCAAAAAAATCACATTACAATTTTATATTTGGCTCTTGACACTGTCGGTAAACCTATCTTTACATCAACAGCAATACATTATTATATTAGATAGGTACTCGCATGTAAAACTTTGCTTTCTGCCAGACATTCTGAAAGTTTGAAGTACAAAATTCATTAAGATATGCTTTTACGTCGGACGGAGTCTCGAAAGTTAAGCTTCACTTAATGTTAATTATAATTTTATTCTGATTATGTAAAACCACAGTAAGGGAGAAAACTTCAAGAGAATTATGAGAACTTCAACCCTATTTCACATTGATAGATACTATCACACCACATTTTTAGTTTAGGTACCTATGCAAATACGTTTCTTGTATTTTCTAAGAAAATAATTTGTCTTTGAAGGCAGCAGAAACTTCGTTATGAAATCAGTGGAATCCAGGAGGTACTAAGTATTTATTAATTAACGTTTAAAAGCTTCTTCTTATAAGCAAAGTATCCGACTATTTTTATGGTTTATAACTAAGAAATGATTTTTCAAAGTAGAAATAATATGAACTAAGTATATTGTTCAGTAAAATATTTTTTTTTAGAAATATTATATGCCTCAGAACAGAAAATACTAAAGTTAACTACTTGTGGTACCGAAAGTAATAATACTGTGTAAACACGTACATATATCTATGTGCTTATACCTACATATCATGTAACTTTACAGTGTTTCACGATCCTATATTAACAAACGCGTTGTATTATAAGTACTAAGGTATCTAATTTCAATGCGAGACTTAAATTTAAAGTGACTGGTGCTTTAACCGACGCTTTCCCTATGTGTCAATAAATACTTACAAAGGTTCTGTAAGGCAACTTACGAGTAAGAAGGACTTTTTATTGCTTATAAGTAGACTCCGTTAACTTGTCGTATTGACATTACTTTCTTATAAGGATTCATACTTTTTATTTATCGACTATTAAAATATCGATGACACTTAAGTGTACTTGAGTAATATTATGTGTCACTGATAATGGGATAAATAAAACAATGGGATAAAAAAATAAAGATGCGGGCATTCTTTAGTTAAATTATCATAATTTTCCCACTATAATTGTAAAAAACTGTATACAATACTACATCGTCGGTGTAACTAAAGTATGCATAAGGATTTTAGTGAAAATAAGAGTCGATGTCAATAAGTCGATAAATTAAATGTTTCTATACCTACAAAAATGTGACGTCTGTGCGACAAGATAACTGGGTCTACTTTTAAGTACATCCTAGTTTAAAACCATTGTTAAAATTAGTTTTTTATTTTAAGTTGGGCACTAAGAATTTAGGTTTTTTTTTTCTTTTTCGTCGTTGATTATGTGTACTGTACATATCACTAGTTGTATATTCATCTTTTGTACATATTTGTTTTCCATATAGATTATATATAATAAGTTATATGTAATCTATACGACGTCAGGCCAACCCCATATACCTAAGTACCTGTAAACTTTGCAACCCAAATAACGCGCCCATTAATTACGAACGTGTCGTAAGCCAGCCAGACTGATATATACGGGTATTTTGTTATTTAACTGACAGACTTTAAAATTTAAGCCGACTGTTTTGGGCGGGCGTTGCGAAGGTTTGTTTGATTGAAACAAGGATGAAATTCGTTTTAAAACCGATCTTAAATATCATGGAAACGGAAAACAAATGAAAGATTAATGAAATTTAAAAGTAGGGAATTAAATTTGAAAAGAATTAATTGGTTTTAAACCTGATGTAAATGAACATGAAAATGGAAAATAAATGTGAATAGGACGAAAATAATTGGACAATTATGATTGACATAAACTTGGATAAAGCGGCCACATGCGAGTCGGGCTCGCCCATGAAGGGTTTCGTAGCAGCAAGAAACATAATATAAAAGTTCTTGAGTTCGTTGTAACTTTGATCGATGTTTTAATAAACGTATTAAAAAAACTACTTACTCTCTCTCAAATCTCGTTCAAACCAATTTTCGGTGGAAGTTTGTAGGGTAATGTACATCATATATTTTTTTTAGTTTTACCATTCTCTTATTTTAGAAGTTACAGGGGGACACACACATTTTACCACTTTGGAAGTGTCTCTCGCGCAATCTATTCAGTTTAGAAAAAAAATATATTAGAAACTTCAGTACCATTTTTGAAGACCTATCCGTAGACATCCCTCACATATGGGTACGATAAAAAAAAATTTGAGTTTCAATTCTAAATATGGGGAACCCCCAAAATTTATTTTTCTGTTTTCTATTGTTGTGTGAAAATCTTAATGCGGTTCACAGAATACATCTACTTACTCGTTCTTATCGTTTCGGAAAAAAGTGGCTGTGACATACGGACGGACTGACAGACAGACAGACGTGACGAATCCATAAGGGTTCCGTTTTTGCTATTTTGCTACGGAACCCTAATTAAAAACAATCAAGGTTATTCAGGTGTTTCGAGTTATATGGTCTAAGCTCTGGTGCTGTAGGCCAAAAGAACATGCCTTTATCTCAACTTACGTGCCACATTTAAAAATTTAAGCCGTTTTGGGAGGCATTGTTTGATTGTCTTGTTTTAGAAACGGTGTAAATGAATATAAAACGCGTAATAAATGTAAATGAGAAAACACTTGGAATCACAGTGGATTAAAAACTAAACGCTTTATGCTACGAGATCATGTCTTTATAATAGCATTTATAAAAATTGAGTCTGCTGGAAGAACTTGCTTGCCAAATACAAATAAGATACTCGACTATACCTTTAGGTAAATATCTAATATAGTGTTAACATGAAAGATGATGATGATCAAATCATAGAACTTCTATACCTAAAACTATACTTTGCTATAGCAAGCATGTTAAAACTGCAAGAGGCGTGAAAATTTTCAAACATATTAAGTGTGTAGTTTTTAATAAAGCACTACTTGACAAAGGTAGGTAACATTTCATACGTGGTTTCCAATTTATCCGTTCACTGAGGCGGCAAAGTGTTCTATGTGTCAAAGCTAATTCACAAAGTGTTACAGCTAGCGCCTGTGCCCTGATTACATTTAGATAAAAATAATGTCAATAGAACTAGTCGATGAACCCAGCGCTCTAGCCAATAGAGTATTTTATCTTTAAAAAGACATACATTTTCTCGAAAACCAGTGATAAAATGTATTTTTAGTTTAAGTTAATGTTTAAAATTTTTGCACTGAACAATTGGTTTACTTATAATATATTTAAAGGGTACTTGTCACTGAATAAAGAATTCTGCGATGAATACTTTGCGATGACTTAAATAAATCAATTTTTCGTTTGACGATCAAAACTGAATCCCTCGCTGCACCCAGGATTCATCTGTAGAATCCTTGGTTTCAGTTTGGATTCAAAATAGCATCCACGCCTTAAAAACTTTACGCCTTATATCACAATGTACTATAGGGATGTGGACTGGGTAAAAATATATTAATATATTTAGTCCGTCAACTGATTATTTAAAAATAAGGCACCCATATTTTTTGATTTAGCAAAGTGGTAATAATTCACAGCGCTTTGAATACTTGGAGTGGGGGTGTTTTACGTCACCTTTGATTAAAAATCGTAGCTGATCGTGACGTTAACCGAAATTTACATGTGCTGTGTCTTCATCATCATTTGCTATTCAGAGAAAAGAAAAAATACATATACCCATACTTTTTAATAATCTATCTATTGAGCCAAAATCATTTTTTTAGTCCACATGCCTATAGTTATATCGATGCAAAACAACGATTCAATTTACCATTTCTAAAAATAAAATAGTGGTGCTGCTGCCGAGTGCGACACGTTGACATTTCCATTCGCGGAGCATTCGACCGGCAGAACGGTGAATGAACATATACATACATGCATAACGTTATTAAAAGAGCTTCATCGAACACATACCCACCGACTGGAGTTCTCATTTCATATCGATTGAGTTCACAGAAATCAAACTATAGAACTTTCTGATATTGAATTTTTAAAATTTCCCCTTGAAGCATAGTTCAAAGTCAAGTCAAAAATCATTTATTTATCATTGGATATTTGTATCACTTGCTATTTGTATGACTGCCTCCGTGGTCCAGTGGTCAAGGCGTCCCACTGGGAAGCATACTTTGTGAAAAGTTGTTTCCAGTCTGGTTAGGATATTGCAGACTTGAAAAATTTATAATATCTTAAAAAATTCTCTTAGGTAGTCTCTCGATCCTAAATTATAAATTAAACGAATTGCCCTTTTTTGTAAAATAAAAATAGTCTGTATATCAGCTCCACTCTCCCTAGAAGAATCCCGTAGAATCAGACTATGAAAGTAATTACTAAGCTGATCACTAAAAGCAAGCCGAGTTGAATACGAAATCACACTCACAGATTAATATAAAAGTATATTAATCTGTGAGTGTGATTTCGTATAAAAGTAACACCCATGACCATGACACTTCATAGAAACGGAGTAGAAATATAAATGCATGCCTACAACTACTACAAACGAAACTAATACATCCGTACACACGTCAATGTGTGTCTGCCCGCGAACACATTCGACAAAGCGCGTCCCCGTTCCCCGTTCCCGCACCTGTCCCCCAGGTGCGGGAACGGGGAACGGGGACGCGCGGGGCTCTCGGAGTTTCCGTTTTGTATGTAATACTAACTTATATTACTTTTACATACCGCAGACCGACGTCAAATATAGCAGGTTAACTTATTTAAGTGAAAATAACATTTCTCGAATTTAATGGTGAGTGGCTAAGAGTACTGTTTCAGATTATTTTAGGAGTCATTATCGTTATCTGACCTGAATGAAACGCAAAAGTTATCTCCTAAAACATAGCTCCAAAGCACAAAAAGAAGATAATCCCTGAAACCGCGGAGGATGGTTTTAAAAAGCGGCTATTTATAATAACCAGCCAAGTGCGAGTCGAACTCGCGCACGAAGGGTTACGCTTCCATTATCCAAGAAAAATCACGTTTTTTGTATGGGTTCTAGGTATGGGTGCCACACTTAAATATATATTTTATTCTGTTTTTAAGTATTTGTTGGTATAGCAGCAACAGAAATACATCATCTGTGAAAATTTAACTATCTGGCTATTATGGTTCATGAGACGTGCCTGGTGACAGACAGACAGACGGACGGACGGGCGGACGGACAGCGGAGTCTTAGGTAATACTGTCCCATTTTTACCCTTTGGGTACGGAACCCTAAAAATGATTGTTAGTTGACCGAACGACTGCTATCTAACGACCGAGATTATAATGGAAAAGGGCAGCTCGGATTAAGGCTCGCAAACGAAGTCACAAATGTCAACATTTTATGGTTATTCAAATACACTCAAAATTTATTATTAGATGAATTTCGTTTAAACACGCTCAGCAACATATTACTCACACTAAGTCAATATAAATAAAAATATGCGAATTATAAGCCGGATATTGAACGGCATATTAACCTTTATATAAAAATAAAAAAATACTTTTTATCTCATCTACTCGAAAAACGATGTTTTCATCCCAAAACATTTGGATCTCTAGGGATTAAAACCAGCACTGGACCACGGAAAATTTTCCGTGGTCGAGTGCGGCCCCCATTTGAAAGAAATCGGAGATATCATTTAAAATTTTGTCTTGACCAGGCACTAGATAACCCTTTAAACCATTTTATAAACTAGTTTACAGTTTAAAGTAAGAACGTGAAGCTTTTCTACGCACATTTGCGAAAAACGGCCACTTTTGCCGTATGTGCGTGGAAAAGCCTCACATTCTCACTTAAAACTGTAAACAGTAGTTCATAAAATAGTTTCAAGAGTTTTATTTAGTGCCTGGTCAAGACAAAATTATAGATGATATCTCCATTTCCTTTCAAATATTTTTTTTCAACAGGTAGCCCCTTAAGTTCGTTGTTTTCGGAAAAAAAATTCTTAGTATTTATTGTATAAAAACGACACCAGACAAATGTTAGTATAAAGTTGTCGGTTGAAGTCTGGTTAGGTATTGTAGGTGTTCTACTGTTCTTTATATTTTGTTTTGTATGCGCTAGTTTTTCTCATAGATGGAGATGAAAAGTAGAGTGTGCTACTCGGGTACAGTAATATTTTTATCTAGGGCGATATACATGAATCCCTCGCTTCACTCAGGATTCCACTGTAGAATCATTCTCTCCGCTCGTGATTCAAGATTCCTTCGTTTCGCTCTGGATTCAAAGTAGCGCCCTCGGCGTCAAAATATTACCTAATCCCCTTGTAGCACAATCTACTATTTCATCTCATCTACTCGAAAAACCATGTTATCATCCTAAAACACTTGGAGCTAAAGTTACTGCTTATTCTACGGGACTAAAAAGTGAAAAAGAAAATCTCTAGAGATTAAAACCAATTTGAAAATCGAACACGAGTGTTATTTATGTAGAATCAAAAATAATGCTGGCAGTCCAGCAAAAAAAAGAAGTACAATAAAAAATAACTGGTACACAGACGTCGTAATTTTTTAAATTTGGAATACACGTCGTCGTCAACGTGGATGAATATAGTTTAACATTTTTATGTTCTTCGCTTAAGAAAAAAAAGAAGCATAATTAAAAAAAGCGCAAAGTTACAAGTAAATTACAGAAGTTTTAAGTTATTTGTATTGACATGTAATTATTTGTACAAATGTAAAAATACTTTTTCGTAAATTTAAGCCGAAAGTGAATATGTATCAAGTTTATTTATAAAAATAAAAAGATATGAACGACCACGCAAACAAAGTTATGAGTGAACATTTTATCGAAAGTTGGTGGTCTTTAAAAATTATTTCTTAGTATTTATTGTATGTAAACGACACCAAACACAGGTTAGTATTAAATTGTCAGTTGAAGTCTGATTAAGTATTGTGTTCTACTTTCTTTAGATTCTGTTTTGTATTTGTTAGTTTTTCTCATACCTAGATGGAGATGAAAAATATAGTGTGCTACTCGGATATGGTAATATTTTTATCTCGGGCGATATACATGAATCCCTCGCTTCACTCAGATTCCACCGTAGAATCACTCGCTACGCTCGTTATTCAACTATGGTATCAGATTCAAAATATTACCTTATCCCCTTGAAGCACAATCTACTATTTAGTGTATGTCAAAAACACATAAGTTTTAAAAGAATAATTAAATATGTAAATTAGAATCAAAAGTTTCCAAAGTTGTTAAGAAACAGGATATCTCTTATCTACCTTACCAAAGTGTGGCAAATGATTTTGGAAAGCGGGTTATTTATGAAAACGGTCGTGACTCCATCTAAAAACATACCTATAATGATAACAGCTGGCCCGAGAACTTAATGTGGTCATTGAAAGGACAGGTCGGAATAAAGGCCGTAAACGATCGCCTCATCACCAAGTGACCGTCATTAATGGGCCGATATATTGTTGAACATTGTTCGACCTGTCACCGAATCAACTAAAGTACGATTCGAAGATAAATTTTTTGTATGAAGTAAAAAAATTACGTGATGCTAGGATGTAACTAATAGACAATAAAGAAGGGAAATACATTTATGCATTTAAAATTTGTATATAAGTTATTGTATAGGTTTACTGTAATCACAAAAAGTCTCACAGTTTATTTCTTTTTTTCCAATTGAACTTTTGGTTTAGTCAACTGAATTAACAAGAAAAACCCACTAGTGGAACTAGGAATATGTAAACAGAAAATCAACTTCCCGTTTAGTAACTTGATTCGAACCATACATTGATCCCTTAGATCATTTAATACAGGATGAGTCACGCAGACAAATCTTCTTACAAAACTTTCTGCCGCTTTTGGTGCGGGGGTAAGCTACTACTACATCTAAACAAAATCACACATTCACAGAAATAATTTGTGTCGCTATAAATGCACACTACAAAAAACTCAAACACTAGCTTATTTTCAGCACACCAATAAAACTCACATTGAAAAAAATGTGTAAGTACACATAATAATACACTCTAGGCAAGAAAGAGAGAAGACAAAAAAATATATCAACTCTAATGCACAGGGAATAAAGACGAAAGTTGTAAATCATTAATACATAGTCTCGTAAGGAGTGCGCAACAGTGCGCTATTGTCTCGTGGGGAGTGCGCCTACGTCATCAACTAATCGTTTGGAACGATTAGTTGATGACATAGGCGCACTCTCATCAAATTGAAACTTTATTACAGAACCTTAAGAATGTAATTGATACATTTAAAACGGGGGTTAATGAACTAGTCTCGTATGCGATCTTAGATTATTTTATGGGCTGGAAGGAAATCAGTTGCAAACATGATTCGATAATTTTTTTCGTAATCGATACTAATAGATATTTCTTCGATTTTTCAAAAATTACATTTAAATAGAAAACAACGTTAATAAAATAAAAAATACACTAATGAAAGGTTATGCCATCTTTTGGAAGATTAAATGTGTTTGACCTCTTTTTACACGAGAAAATTGCATAACATGGCATTTTTAACGGAGTACTTTTAGACGTCTTTTCGATGCCTTACCGGTCACATAATGATCATAATCGATTAAGCAACTAGTTTTTATGAACGTATTAGAATTTTGTTCTTATACTTTGGCAGAGGGGAACGCGCAGGTAAGGCTTATCCTGTATTAAATGATCTAAGATTGATCCGTATTAAAATGGCCTCTCGGTCGGAACAATTTGATCCTTCTTGACTCGATTATTACAAAAATACGCATGAAAAAGAAAACTCAAATACCACTCTTGTCAATTATAAATTTTTTTGTACCAACTTTTCTCAGCTGCCATATGTCACGGCATATAGACGTATAAAAATGATTACCTCGACATATTGTTAAGCCTTGCAGTTTGGACTAGGCACAAAGTATTATACTGGGAATAACCGAAAAAAAACAACTCCACATTGTAACATGATTGAACCGAACATTGATCCAAATTAAAATGACACCTCGGTCGGAACTTTGTTCCTGACTCGATTATTACAGCGCGTGAAAAAGAAAAAATCTAAACATCGTATACCACTCTCGTCATTACCAATTTTCTCGTTCCTATTTTTCAAAGATGCTATCTATCAAGGTATCTATTCGTATCGGTAGATATCGATTGTTACTTCGACATATTGTATAGCCTGTCCTTGCAGGTGTCATCAATCTTCGATAATAGGCGGATTGGAACCTACATCGTGAGCATCTAGAGCACTACGAATTACGTAAGTATTCAGATCTATACCTATTGGGAAACTAGAATATTAAAGAACAAAAAATATCATGTGCACTATTTGCAGAAAATGTGATAACTATCTCGAATTACCATGTTTATATGTAATTCACTGTTTTGAGGAAAAAAATCGACGAGCTTTAAGTAGAAGGTAACCTAAGATCACATTAGAGTGTTCCTAGCTTTTTGGATATGCCATCAGAAATAGGCATTATTGGAATTTTAGATTCATAAATATTCATAATCATAGATAGGGGAGGTTTTTTGGCCCAGCAGTGGCTGATAAAAAAAAACAATAGATAGTGGCGATCATTGAACAGATATATTTTTGTTACAAAATTTTGTAACAATTTTTTAAGGCACAAAAAACGTTTTCGTGTCTAATGATTTAGGTTCGTCGACCCCTGTGGCCTAGTGGTCATCATGCCAGGCAGTCACACGGGAGGTCCCCGGTTGCGTATATTGATAAGCTTCTCCAATACGTCCCCACCGGCTAGGACGAACTGAATTAGTATAGCTCTGTTTTTCTAACGATAAACATGTAAATGCTTCTCCAATATGTCTCAGAGAGTGATGTACTGCAGTAGGGTTACAAGTCATATCATGCTGCGCAAAGTAGGGGATAACCTAATCCTGTTCGTCAACGTGAAACTGATACTAAAGGAAGGCTAAGAATAACTCTATATAGGTTTCTGATTAAAAGATAGAGTAGGTATAAATAAATCAAATACAACACGAAAAAAGAATAAGAGCTTATTGGTAATTAAGAATTATTTTATGAATGTTTTTTTGCACATGGTTCGTTATTTTCAATATTAAAAGCTATATCATGGGTTCGTTTTTTTTCACTTCGACTTTCTAATGTGGTAGGACGTCTAACTTGGATCCTTCCTCCTGATATTCCCCTGTCTTTACGTCGTACACTTTGATTTTTCTAGATCTGCTGCTCATAATTTTTTGACACAGGAGAGACATAATTTATGATGGCGTTTGTAAGTTTCAAGAACAGCAGTGAACTTCGGTAGTAAAGAAAAAAAATATATATAAATGATTCTAAGGTGCCACAAATATTATTTGATTTATTCCTAAGTAGGCATCTAACTGTCATTGTGGTATGTTGCTTGTATTTACGTCACTTTGAAGAACTTGGCCAATGCGCGTGAACTGATCTATTTTTTTTTTAAATTAAGTATATTGTTTTAATTGTGGACGCCTTCTTCATCGATAGGTATGTTAAAAAGTTATGATGCTCTCGCCGGCGATAGTGTTATCGCTTGTTTAGACATCACATGAATGAAAAAAGCGAGATAAAAAATACGCAATAATATACTCTTTGCGTGTGATAGCAATATCGGCATAAAGAAACGTATCGCGTTAGCTTTTCTAAGACAATTTCATGATTTGAGTACTAAGAAATCCTACGCTAATACGTCACGCGAGCTTGACGAATAGGATGAGGGTTTCTAGTACATCTAAATACATATTAACTTAGAAATCCTAGTCCAGTACATCACTCTCTGAGACGCATTGGAATAGCATAGACGCATGGTTACAGTTAAACAATGCTAATTTAGTTCGTCTTAGCCGGGGGAGACGTACTGGAGTAGCATTTTTATATACGCTCCCCGGATACGGATCGGAATCGAAATTGGAAAATTATCTTTTTCAGATTGACCTTGGTCTTGGATATTTATCTATACAAAGTGTAACGGAAAGGGGGTATCAACCCGAAAGGGAGTAAACATACTAATCAATGTGAACTATTTTACTATGGGACTATCCCAGAAATCGTAAAAAAACCTTCACCTCTATACAAAGTTAAATACCTACCGTGGCAAAATGTATAGAGCTGCAGACTTTTTTTTGGGATGGTCTCTTAGTAAAAGTAGTTCACATTGATTAGTATGTTTACGGGTTGATACCCCCTTTCTGTTACACGTTGTATAATATGTATTTGTTAAAAAATCGTTGAATTAATATCCCATTACACCAGTCTAAGAATTACTTTGGGACTAGCTCAATCTGTGTGATCTGTTCGTATTTATTTATTTAGTTTTAGTTTATAAACTCGCACGTTTGCATTTGCTGCTAGTAAGTGAAGCAGTTACTGGCAGTGACCCTATCTATTTACTTCTTTATTTTTACGTTACAGTCGAACCTTTACATTTCTTCATTAAAGTGTATCACGTCAGTTTTAATACCTAATATGTAGATAGATAAGTAATTTAATTATGATAACCATTCCAAGGAATTCACAGTCTCAATAATCTCATTTGAAACTGCAATTCAATATCATTGCAGTTGTGACCGATCATCGACCCATCTCGCCCAGACGCCGCGGTCCCTACCCAACCCATATAATAGTATAACTATAGATATATTATATTGTCTATGCCACTAGATACTTATGTAAGTACTTTAGTGACGGTCGTTGGCATGACATTATCAAAATTTATCGAGGTTATTTCACTTATCGGAGCATTTTAGAGCTTAGCTTAGAGGCTTGGTTTAAGCTTAGAGCGAGTTTTGCTTTAATTGAAATAGATTTGTTTCTTTGAAAGTTTCTACTCTAATCTTAAGTCATTATTTTCATACCGATTAAGGTTTTCAATTTTTGAATTTTAATTAGTTTACTAATAGTTTACTTTCTTTTATTACCCCTAGGTATGCCTGAATTTTCATTTTATAAAAATAAAAAAGCTCAAAAGGAATGCTCTTCTTTGTTTTCTTTTCTTTTTGATATGTATAAATATAGTACATTCACAAATGTAGTCTTAATGTATACCTTTATAGGAAGCAGCGGCTTATTCCTATTATGAGTATCATTAGATAACTCACTGGGAAGTCCTAGCATCTTGTTGTAACCAAGATTACTATAATAAATGACTATTTTTATTAAAAAAAAAAATTTGTATAGATTATTGGTAAATTGTTTTATGAAATAGATTATAAGGTATATATAGGTACAATAGATTATAAGTTATGTTAGAAAGGAATCCTATTTTGATTCCTTTTTTTACCTTCTCGCCGACCTTCATGCTAAAGTGGGCTTTGGATCATGCGGTTATGGGCTCTGTCTGCTGAGCCGCAAAACCCAAAATACTCTATCTGCCCTATTATGGATAAAGACGTAATAATGTATTAAAATCTGTTTGACTATACGGAGTTTATTTAAAATGTATCTTTACTTTAATCGCATTGCCTATCAAAATTTTTCGCATTTTCGCCCTATCCTCGATTGTCTTTGATCTTGGAAGAAGAGCAGTGGTACATTTAAAGCTTTGTTTTTTTCTCCCAGTCCATAGAAGTAAAATCATGGAAATTTAATGTTTCAAAATCATTCCACTCTGAGTTCCTTATTCATAATTTCAAAGTATCACAGTGTTCATAAAGACAGGGATTTAATCGTATTGAAATAAATAAGCAACTGACTTAGACAGTCCCAAAAGTTACTTAGTACGTTAAATCTTCCATTTCATCGTGTTTGTATTTGAAATTACTTTTTTTATACTAATATAAAGGCACCCACCTACTTTTCTATACATTAATACCACTGTCTACTAAAACTTACAATATAAAATAATCTATACCTACATAACCTAAGCTATAAATCAATACAAACTTATTAAATATTGGATCGGATCGTTACTTTCTTCACCGAAAACAATGTTCGTTTATTACGGAGGCTCGACGTCTCGACCCATATTTCCCCTGTGGTCTCAATAAAAGGTTAAGTTGCTAACATACTTCCCGAATTACTAACGTACTGTCACCAAATTAGTTTTCTATAATATTATTATCCATAGAGGTTGATAATATAGAGTGCATGGACGAAGTACATATAATATAATTCCATGGTGCATGGCTGGTAAAAGAAGAAAAGTTTCATTTATTGCTGGCCAGTAATACTAGGCCACTCTTTTCAGTTTTCTTTTCCATGGCGATTAAAATCTCTTTGAATTTTATCGCTACTGGCTGATGATTGTTTTCTTTTTGCTTTGGTATTGTTCATTTCGTTTTTGAACCAAAATTATCTGAGAATTAATGCTTGTTACTTATCACAGGCGCGCAAATAAATTAATATCATGTCGCAAAAATTTTTGAAACTGCCAAATAACCAAGTATATGCTAATATTAATATCTACTTAAGTATTTATGAGTAAGATTAGAAAAGGTAGTAAGAATACAAAACATAATGGGTAGCCGTAGCCGAACAGATTAAGCACTGAACGTTACTAACGTTCAGTGCTTAATCTGTTCGGCTACTTCAGTCAACATTTTTTATAGAAATACTCCCAATAATCGCTGAATAGGTACGCCTATAAATTATAGTTCAAAAAAATGACAATCAACCAAATCCGGATTGTGACACACATTTACAAAGATAAAGATACATTCCTATCTATAAGCTAGGGCTATACTTCACTTAGGCCATAAATGTACGCCATATTTTCAATATCAAAATACAAAAAAAGTTTTCAAAATTTCTAATGAAAAAAAGGTTTCGGTACAATTTAAATTAACCTTTAAAAATCCAGTGACTCTCGGTTAGCTAAATACAAATCTAATTACCGAATGTAGATCGTATTCTTAGCTACTTAGCTTAGACTTATTCATAAGGAAATATTTACAACACTATTTTATTACCAACTTTGTGTACGATGGTCCCCAGATGCGATAGTACTAAAGTCTCATATTATGCTCTAAGCCTTAAGGACTTACCTAAACAAACAAATGTACCTACTTGAACCTCCTAGTGATATTATGATGGGCAGCTACCAAGTTTGTACACTTACGTCACGACCAGGATAGCGTTATATAATTTCGTTCAGTCATATAGGTACCTACCTCGTTTTATAAGTAAAAATCTTCTATTGAAACAACTTTGCCATTGCCACTGCCACGCATGTTCGTTTACATAAGCATTTCAATCTTTGTTTGTTAGGTAAGCTAAGGTCCTTAAATACTATACTTAATATAACTGTGTGAGTAGTGAAACAATTCTTATATCATAATCACTACAATTATAAACGAGATGATTATAATGCCAAATTCTAATCTATTATCGTTTCGTATGTTTAATAACTTATCGATTATGTAAACCTTATTGAATTGAATAGCCGTACTTTTACGTAACACTAAAGAAAATAACACAAACACATACAAATACAATAACAGCGTAAACAATTTGGCGCGTTAATACGTAATATTCACTTGGAAATGTAGCGATCATATGTGCCTGACGGTGGCCATGTTTTATGGTGTTAACAAAAACAGCGCGGAATTTTGTGCAGTTTTACATACTGTGTGTGAGGTTATTCCTGGTTGCTGTTGGAGTTCAATCGATGGGGTTTTTAGGGTTTTAGGTTTAGCTATTGATCTCGCGTCGCGGTGGTGACGCGTGTGTGGCGCGAGCGGCAGGCTGCGCCGCGACTGCCAGGCTGTCCGCCCTGCCGGCTCAACCCTGCGCCACTCACCCTCACCCCAAAGAACCCGAGTTTGCGCAGCATTCAACACAAATAAGTGTTTTCTTCATACACTACTAGTCATGCTCAAAATATTTAATGATTAATAGTGACAAGCAAGCAATGAAACTCAAAAACCAAACTTTGCCGTTTAGGAGATGAACCTGTGTGCAGGCCGCCACGACTGCGCGATACAACTTTTATTTTGATCCGCAACGGTTGCCGAGGGTACTCGGCCGTCCACGTGAACGGGATTGTCAATAAACTTGTAACGCTTATTCAGACTCCTTATTGGTGCTTATGTCTTGTTGTGGCTGATTGCTGAGACTTAATTTAGCTGTAGGCTTTGGCATATTTCCCTAAACAAAAAATTTAATCAAATGTAACTTTGTAACTTGGCAATCACTCGATCAATTTGCCGAGTCAGATTTATGGTTTTTACTACGCGAATGTAAACACGGACACATGAAGAAAACAAATTTAAATTACTAACCTAAGTACTGCCGATTTTTCTTTTTGCTTTATAGTGTTAAACAGAAGTATTACCTTTGATTAAAGCAATTTGATGAATTAATCAAACTGCCATTTTTATTGACTAATATTTATCTGGCTGTCTACCTGTGAAAGTCTGTTCCCTCGAAACTACGAGTACCTACTAAAAAAAAAGTACATGCATTTTCCGATTCCTTCCCTCGCCCGTTCAATAAAATCACTATATGTTAGAAAGTAATTGTAATATAAATTGATAAATGGACTATAGAAATAACATGTTTTTTTTTGTTATCAATTCACATATTCATAAGAATACCTTTCCTTTTACGTGACGGCCACGAAAAAAATGGAGTGTAGGTAAACTAATGTTTTTAGTATATACTTATCTACAATGTAGATGTGATTTTTTATTCCGCCATATCTTCGAAATGCCTAAATAATTTTGGATGTATGAAGTATCGTTAGAATCCTTATATCATTACTAGCTGATGCCCGCGACTTCGTTCGCATACAAATTTGTGTAGATACATAAGAAAATACTTGTAGCAGTGTTATATGTTGAAAGTCAATATTCTGCAAGCAGCGTCAATAGCTAGCTAGCTTTGTGAGCAGAGAGACCACTCGCTGCAAGTGAATTTAGAAACTCAACTGGATAATTGGTGGCGTCGTCCGGATCAACTACACTATCCAAGAAAGTATAAAACACTTCATATTTAATAATTTACGCCATAATTTTTTAGGGTTACGTACAAAAAGGAAAAAGGGGAACCCTTATAGGATGGCTCGTGCGTCTTTCTGTCTGTCACAGCCAATTTGCTCCTCATCTACTGGACCAAATCAGGTGAAATTTGGTGGGATGGTGTAGTCCTATGACCCAAACACAGATGTGCAAAGTAAATAAATAAAAGGTTGGGGAAAAAGTCTTTGCGCATTTTATATGAAAATTCAAAACATTTATTAATATAGTTTATTTACATTTAACTAAAGTATGTAGGTACCATTTTGTTCGATAACTTTATGCCATCTTATAGGTAGGGACATGATCCCATTGCTATAGAAATTTTGGGGCTTCTGATCAAAAAACTGCGTCAAGTAGTTTTGGCAGTCCTCTCGTGATGTTAACCTGACACTGCCTAAAGAATTCTGAAGAGACCGAAACAGGTGGAAATCTGAAGGTGCCAGGTCAGGACTATACGGCGGAGGCATTAACACCTCCCAGCCAAACTCTCTTAATTTTTGCTGAGTGATTAAAGATGAGTGAGGTCTAGCGTTATCATAATGAAAAACCACGCCCCTTCTGTTGACTAATTCCGGCCGCTTTCTCTCAACTTCTAGCTTTAATCTTATCAGTTGTTCGCAGTAGAGTTCTAAATCGCTGGTCCTGCCTGGTGGTAACAGCTCATAATGAATAATGCCTTTCCAATCCCACCATACACACAGCATCACCTTGTTGCGAGTTGACCCGGGTTTCGCCACAGTCTGTGAAGCCTGACCGGCCCCTGACCATGACCTTTTTCGCACGTACTTGTCGTACGTGATCCACTTTTCATCACCAGTTATCAATTTCTTCAAAAATGGTTCGGACTCATTACATCGTAATAAAGAATCACAAATGAGTACACGGTTCATTAGGTTTCTTTCAGAGAGCTCGTGAGGTACCCAAATATCGAGCTTTTTTGTGTACCCATTTTTTTTCAAATGCGCCGATACTGTTTTTTGGTCAATTCCCAGTTCTTCAGCTACGTCGTAACTACAGATATGCCGATATTGCTCCACTTTTTCAAAAATAGCATCCATTTTATCCGTAACAGGACGACCAGAGCGACGTGCATCTTTGACATCAAAATTTCCGGATTGAAAACGCTTAAACCAAATTTGTGCTACTCTCACAGACACTGCACTAGGTCCATAAACGTCGCAAATTTTTTTCGCGGCTTGCGTTGGATTTTCACCTTTTTGGTAGTAAAATTTTAAAATGTATCTAATTTCTTCATTAGATTTACTCATCTTGACGGTAAGAAAAACAAATGAAAATCACGCATTTTCCTAATTTGAATTTGGAATTATCTTCTTTAAAATTTTAACTTTTAAATAATACCAAAACCAGTCAGGTACAAATAGTATAGCCAAAGTGGTTTTATTACTAGTTCATACATACTATATGCGAAAAGACTTTTTCCCCAACCTAATATTTACTTAGATTATTCATAGGGTAATTTTTACTGTTTTATTGTGCATAGACCTATTTTTTTTTAAATAAGCAATTATGTTATTTTTAATGACTTGTTATTTCTTTTGTAAATGGACTTTTAAGACGTCTTTATATTGTTTGAAGTTTCAATATAGGTATTTGCAGACACGCGGCGTGTCCACATCACGACGCAACGTGGCCCAAATTACACGTGACTCGCATTAATTCTGCCTGACCTGCTATCACATGCCCCGCTGGTAACTACGTCATACTAAGATTATCACTCTGGTTATACTAAGATTATTGCAAGAAAAAGTTAAAAGGAATTATTTATAACATCATGATATTCACGTTATAACGTAACTTGATAAAATTACACTGACTAATATGGCGGCCACGAATACCGGCAAGCACAGAGTTGGAAACCTACCTACTAGGTGATTACACGACCTGAGCCAGGTTCTATAAAAGCGGTGGATGCTACAAGCCAAATTTGATTCCAATCCGTTCAGCCGTTTTTGCGTAAAAGCGGAACAAACATCTACACATCCGTACAACTTTTCACATTTATAATATTATAAAAGGGCATTTTTATTTTCTAAGTATATGTTAGGGAAAGTTGTTAATTTTAATAAGAATTTTACTTTTACGATTGAGCACATTTCCTAACCTTGAACGAAAACTGCTAAGCTCGACACGAATAAAGTGACATTGAAACTATCGCGAACGAAGGTTTGCTGAAGGAAATTGGATATTTACAATTAATCAATTTAGAAACACTAGCGTTTTGGATTCTATTATAACTTTATTTAATGCTAAGTATAATATTTATCATTATACTTTATTTATTCAAAAACTTGAATGACTTGAAATTTCATTGAGCAGCTAAACAATATCTAATATAAGTGAACTAAGAAGTATTTATTTTTTCTTTTACCTAATCTGCCTCGTACGCAGTTATAGTACTTACTAACATTAATAATATTAATCAATGACGATACATTATCCTTAAAACACACTATTATTTATTTGCGAGTAGGTTGTTCACTAATAAGAGTACCTACTTACTTAATGATTGTTTACAATATTTCGCTAGCGACAATTTCAAAAGATAAAAAGGACGGAAGTCGATTGTTTTAGATTTTCATGGCATTATAATGGTGCAATTTTGAAACTATATGGCGTGCAGCATTACTAGCAACAGTTCTAAGTAAGACCACTGCGCGCGCGCATGTTTCGCGGCATAAATTCTTATAGGAAAAATATAATAAAATATTTTATACCACAAAATCCGATAAAACATTCCGATTTAAAGGATAGTGAGTGTTTAAAATTATATCGTAAACATGGTTGGACTTCTATTTATTGTGAACATACCACGGAAGGAATACGAAGAGTCTTTAAGAAAAAAGGGCCAATCAAATTTGGTTGTAGAAAAAGAAAAAATCGAAAAAGCCTCTGAGATTGTTCGAGAATTGAGGGAGAATAAGAAATTTAGCAGTTTGGTATCAAGCGTCGAATCTTTCCATGATCATAACATATCGAAGTGCAAATCAACTGACTGCCTACATACGGATAGCAAAATGGCTGGGTTGTATAAATCTAGAAGCGAAAATACTCTTAATGATAGTTTAGACGTAGATAATAAGCGTAGGAGTAATACGTCGTGGGATGATATTAAACAAGTGATAAAACCTAGGAGGAGTAAACTAAAGATAACGAAGCCTGTGCGCGGCATCGACATACTTGGAGCGTTTCACTGGGACACACCTCTTGAGACTGCAAGTATCTGACCTACTCGTACAATAAAATAAACTTTTTAATATGTTCCACTCTTAGCGAAAAAAGGCATATATCCATATTTCGGCCATTTTGAAGAATTTCGAAAACCTGATTTGATCATCAAACCTGATCACGAAAATTCACCAGAACAGATTGATTGAGAAACTGATAGACGGACAATAGCATTTTTGGCCGATCTCGAAACTGAGACGCTTCGCTCGCTTCGTTCGCTCGGTCAATAAGTTTAAAATTCGTGATTGTCAGTGACATAGACTTAGTGACATCGATCAATACTTACGTACAAAAACGCCAAAAGCCTGCCAAGTGCGAGTCGGACTCGCTCGCTAATGCTTCCGTACCATTAGATATATATAAAAAATCACGTTTGTTGTATTGGAGCCCCCACTTAAATATTTATTTTATTCTGTTTTTAGTGTTTGTTGTTATAGCAGTAACAGAAGTACATCATCTTTGAAAATTTCAACTGTCTACCTATCACGGTCCATGAGATACACAGCCTGGTGACAGACAGACAGACGGACATACGGAAAACGGAGTCTTAGTAATAGGGTCCCACTTTTACCCTTTGCGTACGGAACCCAAAAAATTGCGTTACAGTAACTTTAGTTTACGAAAAAAAACCGAACTGCCTTTGACCGAAATTAAAATATATTTAAAAAAAAACTTAAAAACAAAGCTACCTACTCCATTTTATGCTGTTCTTAACTCAAAACCCATTATTTTTTATTTATTTTTTTACTTCTGTACTGTTTGTTAACTGTCTTTTTAATGGTCCCGAACACTAATATAAGAACATTGATAATATGATTGCAGAAAAGTATATAACTCTATTCCTCATAAAAGCACATGTGTCGTAATTTCACCAAAACGATACGAATAGCCATAGACCTAGTTCTTTTTTCTTCAGATCTAGGCACCTAACTGACTATGTAGATTACACTTAGGTTAAAAGGAAGTGTTGATCGAGTAAAAAGTTAAAGTTTTACTCGATCAACACTACCTTAACAACAAAAAAACGCAAATACCGGTTTATTGTATAAAAAAAAATCCGAAGTAAATCATTTACTGCCGGCCAACATAAGAAAAACTTCTTTTTTTTTTAATATAATCCTCAGATAAAGTCACTATAGGAAGTAAACCTCAATTACATAAAGTTTGCCATAGATATCTCATCTAGTATTTGCCAAACATTTTCATATTTTTCTATGGTTATTTTAGTATTTTGTTTGTTTGTGTGTTTGTAATAACTTCACTGTACAAAAAGAAAACATTAAAAAGACAGCATATGGAAGAGCAAATATACAAAGGCGGACTTATACCATGTAGGGATCTCTTCTAGTCAACCTGCGATAGATTGAGAGGATATTTATTCAATTAAAAGTATTTTATTCAGTATATATATTCATAGAAAAAATATATACAATATGTAACAAAAACTCTGTCCTTTTTTCTTCGAGTTTTAATGGTTCCATAGGAAAAGTTGTTCATATTGATGGTCTCAGTTGCTCCTACAAGGATCGGACAGGGTTTTTGTTACATATTGTATAGTCGTGGAAAATGGGAGATATCTTTTCCCAGCAGCGGGACAGTACAGGGTAATTGAAAAAAAGTCGTAGAAAAAGTATTGTATGCAACGTGGAAGTAGGTACCTAAGTTAAAAAATGCTCGATGGCGTCTCCTTACGATGCTCGCCAAGACTCGCATCGAAAGCTGCGTCATTCGCATTTTTTGAATATTCTTATACAACTGTTGCATAAAATACTATTATTAAACTAGTGGTTCGCCGCGAACTTAGACCTCGCGATTATTATTTCAAAATACGAATAAAAATTTACGGAACCAATTTTAATATACATTGAAACAGTAATAATAATTAAGTCATTGCGTGGTTCTATCATATCTTTGCAGAAAACAGATTTTTGCCAACCTTCTTTCTTCTTCTATTCTAAGCTGCAAAGCGTGATTCAGAGAAATCACTTACATTTTAGCAGAACAACATTTTTTTTCATCAAAATATGTATATCTCAAAACCAGCTGAACTTATTTTGATAACAAAGGACTAAAAAATTCTATGTATAGTTGCTACACTCATTCTTAATATCACCTAAATTAGTTCGAGAGTTATCGCGCAACATACGTAGATAAATACAAATAATGTTTTACGTAGCCCTTGCTGGCTTGGTCAATTAATATAGGGCCAAATTTTATATATATGACTATAAGTACGTATCACGCCGTTCATTAAAATATTTTTTCATAAAAAGAAAACAAATAACAGCCAGAAAATGAAGCTCATCTTAAAGCCTGTTTTACCTTTGAACTATGTAAAGTAAATGGCAATGCGATTCAACTTGACTTGACAAAAAGTTACTTACATGTTCAAATTACAAAACATTATATAATTTCTCGCATCTTTATAATTTTGAAAACAAAAAAATTTGGAATGTGCTCAACATTGCTCAACATATTAAAGAATAAACAGCTGTTAATTGCGTAATCAATGAACAAATCGCGAGGAAATTCTGAATTGAAAGCAAACTTCCTCCAATGCATTGTTCTCTAAGTTGTTACCAAACAATTTCAGAAAATCGAAAGTTTTTCGTTTGTCTATTTGTTACTTCTGTGGACCTATAGCAATTTATACTAGCAATTGAAGATTTTACTCAACCAAGTACAGTGCGTCTACTTCATTGATGTCAATCGGCAATCGTCGCTTTTCATACATTTCCGATTGATTCCGATAATCCGCCACCCAGAGGTACCGGGTTCGAACCCCGGTCAGGGCAAGTTGGAAAATGGCCTTTTTCAGATTGCTCTGGGTCTTAGATGTTTATCTATATATGTATTTGTTATCAAATATAATATCGTTGAGTTAGTATCCGATACATAACACAAGTCTCGAACTTACTTTGGGGCTAGCTCAATCAGTATTATTTGTCCCTATGTTTATTTATTTTGATGATTGCTGACTGTTTATTCTGATGAGTGACATCAAGACATTAGACGCACTGTACTGTACATGAAGCAATAATATGTTAGAAATATTTTGCATAGTTCGCAAAATAGTAGTTTTATTTTCACGTAAGTATCCTTTTTTCTCTTTACTGTTTTCAAAACATTCGGATGGGTTTACGGTTTCCGGCTATTGTAGGTAATCAGCAAGGTCATTTTCTGGTTCACATTTTTCATGCATGGTCCAAAAATTTGTGTAATTTTGATTGTGTGTGAGTATAATAGACTTTAAATCTACTCAATGAGCGTAAAATTACTTAATGATCTTGACAACAACAAAACATAACATGATACGCCAGTAAGTTTAGGGAATATGCACGTATTTTTTTTTATTTGCTTAAATCTTTATTAACCACAGTAAACAAATATGAAAGAATTTATAAAATATCTTAATCAGCGACAAAAATGTGATACTTTAAAGTTTTAATTAGAAAGAGAAGTCCGATATGGACAGGTGACGTCAAAGTCCAAACCATATAAACATTTGCCATGGATAATAGCGTTTTAGCGAGTGAGATAGACATATTTTCGTAAAATTGTTGTATCTCGTTCGTTTTTCAACAAATTTTTATTCTGTTCTCACTATTAGTTCTTTACTTTGAATAAATTTGGATAAATAAAACTGGTTAGATAACACATATTTTTTCATGCATACTCTCTAAAATCAATCATCGCTATTTCAAGGAATGTAGCCCATTTATGGTATCATGGCTTCACAAGACATAACTCTAATTATACACGGTCTAATAAAAAATAGGTACTTAAACTAGATATTCTAGATACTGAACAACTTTTACCCAAGGAATAATATCAAAATATGAAAAATATTTTTTGACTTACCATACAAGTTGACCGATCTTAGTTTGTAAGAAAAGCAAAAAAAGCATATTTCGATATACATATGTTCCTTGGGAAAGGTTGTTTAGTGTCACGAATTGAATTCACCCTTAAAAAACGTTTTAGTATATTTTGTTAGACGATATATTAACATCAAATAATAGAGTCCATGAGGTTCTATGCAAGGAGACACTTTCTTTTCAATGAAAATTGCAATAACATGAAATTCTTTCCTTTTCAGATCCTGGCCGAAATAATCGAGTGCTTAAAAATTTACAACGCAACTTGGAGTACAACGAGGGATAATTATTTTTGGAAGGTATGGCATTAGCTTGGATTGATAAAACGTTCACTTATTGATACTAATGAAATACTATATAACCAAAGGCCCAGACAAACAAGCAACTTAAATATATTTTTTAAGCTGTGGGTAACAGTAAATAAGTTGCGTAACTCTCCTACAAAAATGGAATTTATATAGTTGCACAACTTCTTTTCTAAGACTTACAACTCAAAAAAATCGCTACTTTGCCTCTAACAAAAAAAAACTTACCTATTTAGTCTTCACACAAGACTTAAGTATTTCATGCGTGAAATTGTCTGAAAACCAGTTGCTAACATTGACAGTAATTATAGTTAAACAGCTCATTCCTAGTATGACATCAAACAAACAAACATAATAGCGCTATCCGTCTTTATTACGTCATTAGGCTATGAATCTGGAGGTCGGCGACGACTTATTAAACCGATAGCCATCGTAGTCACCATCTATGTGGAATAAGCATATTTAGACGGGCCGTAACACAAAATTCCACTTGCTTAGGATTAGCACGAATCTTTGCGTCAAAATATTCGTATCGTCTACGTCGTGTACGCCAAACTGGAAGTTACTTTTACGTACGTTAGAGACGCTGTTCATTTTTGCGTACAAAACGTAGACGATACGATACGAATATTTTGACGCAAATATTTGTGGTAATCCTAATTTCTGTTCTGTACATCCAATGCTGTTTGTCCTACCGCTCTATGCTACACCAGGCGAAAACGACACTGTGTTTTTAACACGAATATGTGTCCAATGTTGCTAATATTTATTTGATATTTATAAACCACAAATAACTTGGTTTTTTTTATGTAGATATAACATTATATTTCAAATAAATTGTTCTTATTAAAAACATAAAACCATAATATTTTAGTAATGAAAAAAATTCGCAAAGTTACATCTAATTTTCAACTAGAATCCTTTTTTTGACAAAACTATGCGTGTTACTGAGTCTATATTTTTATAAATAATATAAAATTATATTGCGAATAAGCCGTATTACCATTTTTCTAAAATAATGTATATTTCACGAGTAATTAAAATAAAACTAATTCGGCGCTTTTGGGCGCTTACTACGTTCTTACTCCGCGCAGAATGCTCTCGTTTTGTCGCACATGACCCGAGGTAATGGGCATGTTTTGTTTCATCAATCAGTCATGATCGCTCCATTGAGACGAGAAGACTGTGCTTCTGTGCTCCAGCCCAAGAAAATACGTCATCGAAATTATGGCAACAAAAACAATCACAGGAAACACTCCAAAAAATAAGAAGATAAAAATTAAACTCATGGCTAATTGTCGAAGGCATGTATCTCTTCTGTTTAGTTATTTTACTTTTCTTATATTTGTGTTACATCGATTATCATGCATAAGTATCGTCATCGATGTAGTATAAGCAAAACAAATCAATGCTTTGACTTCTCACGTGTTTCAACTCAAGGAGATGAAGGAAGACCGTGTTATCTTTTTATTTATAATTTATAATTCTTTTGTAATTCAGAGCTGCTTTAGCTTCTTTTTGTCTTTTTATCACTTAAAGTAAATACATTTTTTTAATTGTTCGTTTGATTTGCGTATACATATTATATTATAGAAATATATATGGATACTTATATATTTGCATGGGTGACCAAAATGGGCATTAAAATTTCTTGATCTATTTCGTACTTTAGAAACCACGTATAAGCCTTAGTCCCGGCTGATATTATTGTATGGCAGTCATCAAGCTAAGTCAGATGCCTTTAGGTAGCACAAAAATTCTGACACTCAGTTTTGGCCACTTACACACACCAAAAACAAAACACACAAATATAAATAGTTATATTATTTACTTACCTTCGTTTTACTTACCACACAAACAGATATATCAATCCGACTCGCACTTACCCAATTTTTATCTGATTATTATGGCTATACTGTGTATGTGCGATCATATAAGACAGCGAACATGCAATGACAAGCAGTCAGAAACGGGCAACGGCCATTTCTTTGATAAACTGTCAAATAATAACAGGGTCTTGTCATCAGCAGTTCACTATAGTAATAATCTTAGAATAATAACCCATAGAGGTAGTAATGACATACATTGCGATTTTTATTTATTGCTTACTTTTACCCAACTGCTGAAGGAGTGTAATGATTTAAAAACACGTTTACTGGCAAATTTTTGATTCATGGTGGGTTGCTAAAGCTGTGAAAGTGTGGTCACCTATCTATGTTACCACCACAGAATATTTAACCTACAAGACCACGCTTTGCCGAGGCCCGGCGCTCGCCATGCCTAGGTTATATCATAACCTATGAGCGGCCCCGCCCCCTTTTTGCTCTTTATTCTGCGACTATCATTCGATGCGTTAACAGTGTGTGTGCTCTTAAAGAAAAATTAAATTCAGTATTTAAAATGCCGTATTGTACTGTGAAACTGTGTCAAACGTCAAGTGCAACTTCCAGTTTCATGAAAGACGGCATTACATTTCACCGGGAAGTAATAATGAGATAGAAAAACTGTGATAAAATTTTGGAAATATAATTTCCAGAAAAAACATGTCCCCTTATTTTTAAGGGTACCCGTTGTTGTCTTTTTTAAAAGTCTCTTTCTCTCTTCATGTGATTAGCATAAGGTTGTCTCGCTCCGTCTATCTGATAGTGACGAGACACAAGGTAAATATAAGGAATTAATTATCGACAACATTAATTTTTTTTTTTCCTCTAAAGGTAGAGTAGTTAGTTTCAGCCGTATGGCAAGACCCAATATAAGTTTACAAGTATACAGGGTGGCCAAAAAGTCGTGGATCAAACGAAACAGGGAGATAAAGGAGGTAATTTCCAACAAAAAATCTTTCCCCAGCATGGCCATAACTTCATTGCACGAAAAGATATGAATTATTTTAGTTTTTTCAATGAAACTACCGAGTTTTTTTACTATTTAATCAGTAAAAAATTAAATTGATTAAAAATAATAAAACAAAAGGTGTTGTATTATGAGTCGATAATGTATCAATACTACAAAAATTGTATTGCAGCTCTTGGTATCAAACTTAACGAGCAATGATTTCTTTTCCGTAAATTTTAAAGCGTTACAAAAAATTACTTCTCACTTTAAGAGCACTTATTTGCAATGAAGTTATGGCCATGCTGGGGAAAGATTTTTTGTTGGAAATTACCTCCTTTATCTCCCTGTTTCGTTTGATCCACGACTTTTTGGCCACCCTGTATATTTTAAAGATCTGAGGATAGTTGCATTTGCCTCGCTTCCGTTCTACCCTAGGTAGTTCAGCACTATTCGCCGTTTTCATTACATTATGATTCTAAAAATAAAATACTGAAATTTTAATACTTAATTATAGTACCTGATTTAATTTTTACAGCTACTTGCGAATCGCAGCCCGAAAATGTATTTTTATATAGACGCCTATAGTTGTCATTAATAAAATGATTGTTATCCCACTGATAATATTAGTCGCCATGTCATTATTTGTAGCACCTTGCCTATGATTTCAATGGTACTGTTTAATATGTTTTCAACCTTAAAGTAGCAGCCACTATTTAGTTTTTGTAAATCCTTGCATTTTGAAGCTCTTCTAATATAATCATTGCTACAATATTTGATCGCTGCCAAGTTATATTTTTAATAACAAAGCAGTTAGTCGCCCTTTATGTTGTTAGTCGCCGTGAAAATAATTAGCCTATTATCATCATCACATCATCCATAGGAAGTCCACTGCTGGACATAAGTCTCCCCAAAGGATTTTCAAAACGATCGATTGGAAGCGGCCTGCATCCATAATTTTCCTGCAACCTTGCTGCTCCCTATTAAAGAAGTGTAATGATTACAGGGTTTATGTATGTAGTCATGTATGTTTGTATGCATATACCTATATATATATCATCATTTCATCAGCCATAGGAAGTCCACTGCTGGACATAGGTTTCCCCAAAGTATTTTCAAAACGATTGATTGGAAGCGGCCTGCATCCATAATTTTCCTGCAACCTTGCTCAGGTCGTCCGTCCACCTAAGGACACCCTCCTAGGGACTCTTACGCTGCGCTTGCCGATAAATATAATGTGAGTTTATTTAGTCCGTCATAACTTCGTATAGGTAAACCTATGAAGATTATATACAAAAAAAAAACACAAACATATAACATTATATAATGTATAGTAAAACCACGTTTAGACGGTTGCAAACCTTTATTTCACGTGTGTATATTATAACAAGAATTAGTGTTTATGCATCGACCTTATTTTTTGCTGGTGATGTTACTATATAATAGAAATAAACATTTATTTTTATTTTTCCATTTAATCGTAAACTCAACGGTGTTTATTGATATCAAGACAAAGTCATCCATCACTATGGAGTTACCGGTTACATGTACCTACCTGCTTTCGTCAATCTAGGCGTGACCTTGAGCGAGCCAATGAAAACTATCAGACCTTGCCCCGCACCCCGCCAACTTTTGGCGATTTCGTTTTAGTAGTAAAGTCCATGAAGGCGTGGTCTTTAGGTTATGTGGTCTGTGGTTACCACGCACCCCGGACAGTTTCCTTCTTCCCTATATTTCCAATTCGCGACGTGACCTTATCAATACAGCCACAATGCATTGTGGTCGTTCCGTGATTGCCATAATGCGTCGTCGTGGTCGTGGCCGTTTGACATTAGCCACAACGCGTTGTGGCCTATTTTTTCACTCATTGAGCGTTTTCGGTCTTTGAGCTTAACAGTACATACAACAGAAATAATGTTGCTAGGCCGTTCTCGTCGGTCAAAATTAAATTGATAAATAATGTTATTAAAATGGTCTATACTTAAGAAACGCAAAAACAGTGTTAATTTTTTACAAAAACTTATGATCTATTTTTATTTCCATAAACAAAAACAAAATCGTACTTGTATTATCTGTATGTCACGTGATCAAAAAGGTCGACTGCCGTTTTTTATAATTATTTTACGGCTCTGGGTACAAGTGCCTATCTTAATTTATTCTTTTGGGTACCGTGCCCAAAGGGTAAAAACGGGACCCTATTACTAAGACTTTGCTGTCCGTCTTTCCGTCGGTCTGTCTGTCTATCATCAGGCATCCCATGTATCTCATGAACCGTGACAGCTAGACAATTGAAATTTTCACAGACAACAAATACTAAAACCGAATAAAATAAATATTTGAGTCGCCATTTTATTTTTAAAAGTAATAAAATAGTTTGAAAGGGTTATCTAGACAAAATATTGAATGATATCTCCATTTCCTTTCAAATAATCTATTTCAAATGGGAGCAGCACTGAACCCTGAAAAATTCATTTATCCCCTTAAAACAATAGGCGCACACTATATTGTGCATTTATTATAGGATGAATAGTTTGCAATCTAGTATTTGTTACTACAGGTATGACGTCGCAATCATGGCGGCTGTCGTTTAAGTGCAAAATGTTTTGCGTATTTTTTCCAAATTTAATTTATTAGCATAATGAGTCATTGTTTTAAGGAAATAAAAATCTTTCTAATTTGTGGTAGCGACTTCGCTGAAGCGGTGGATGAAAGCGGGGTGTGTGAAGTGCGCGGGTGAAATCTGATATTTTCTTAGCTTTATGCGCGCTCTTATGGCTAATTTTAATACAGTCACGCTTTCCCACACGCGGTTGGTTTGCGTTGCAGGCGACGAGCTTTCAGCGTCTTGGATATAATATTACATAGTCAACCGCAGAATTTTGTATGACATTCGGGCCAGGCTTACCAACCGCGCGTGCAAAAACGTGACTATAAAACAGCCTAAAATCATTTCTGAAAAAGGCCCGGCCCGGCCCGTCCCGTTTTGGCTAGCCTCAATTTGCTCATTCCTCAATGGACAATCTGCTACGTGCCACGCATCTAAAAGCGTCCTCGACTGACTATAATAACCTATAGTATTTTTATTGACTTTCTCAATCGGGAAACAAAAAGAAGTTAAACCATAATTGATTTACAAAGTTATTGTATCTATAAGTACATCTAGGGAAAAATAAAAATTGAGGCAAATCAGATTTGACAAAATTAACTCAATCTGCTATTTCAGATGAATTTGGGTAACTTTTATATCATTAAATAAATGAACGAATTTGCCTAAACATATTCATTCATTAATTTAAGTAGGATTTACATCCCTATATCATATACTATTGTATATCCTCTATTACCTTTATTCAAAGATTCAAAGATTCAAATGTTTATTCAGTAATTAGACCTTTACAGGCACTTTTACACGTCAATAAGTATAATTTATGTTACGTGTAAAGTATATTAAAATTTAATTTATTTTTAAAGAAAAGCTACCGATACCAGCGCTTCGTAACGACCACTGCTGAGAAGAAACGCCGAAAGAAACTCATTTTCACAGTATTGGTCGCCTACTCGCCAGAAGGGCTTTGTCATATTATTATAATTGTCTTTTAATTAATAAATACTTATAATATAATACAATGTTGACACATTATAACATGTAATGCTTGCGAACCAGTAAACAAACATAAATTGCGTAATAAAAAATATTAAGTAGTCAAAAAAGCGAAGCCGAGCTGACCAGTCCCTCCCGGCAGCACCCGTTCACGAGTTGACGCACGGATCAGCCATCGTTAAACTCAACCATATTAGAGGGAATCCAACGACCCGACCAGCGACGCCACCACCGGATTGGACATTTTAGTGAGCATGAAAAACCCGAACTCGCAGACCTTGTCAAGAGAAAATATTAATTATATGTTGGTCACTTATTGATCGCAGAGCATTTACATGTTTTTACAGTAGGCTTATTATGGTAACAGAAAATGCAGCTATTTATGTTTCATGTGTGGAGCGTAATGGAAAATGTTTAGGAAGTATCCACGCGTTTTTATCTCTTAAATAATTCATTGATAGTATAGTACGCATTGTTCAATAAAACTTTTTTAACATGTGTTTTAAATTTTGCCATTGGTAGGTTAACGATCGCTTCGGGAAGTTTATTAAATAATGTTATACCTAGACTAAGAGTGACTTTCTAGTTTTAGCAAGTCGAAATTTAGAAGTATGAAGCTGATTTTTGTTGCGAGTATTATAACTGTGAACATCACTATTTTTCTTGAAATTATTTAACCTAGATTTAACAAATAGAAGATTGTCGTAAATAAATTGAGATGTCACAGTAAGAATATTTATAGATTTAAATAACTCTCTTAAGGAATCGCGTGATTTTAGTCCGTAGATCGACCGAATTGCTCTCTTTTGTAGCACAGAGATAGCATGTATGTTAGCCGCTTTACCCCATAAGAGCAAGCCATATGACATTATGCTGTGAAAATAACTAAAGTATACTAGCCTAGCAGTTTCAACGTTAGTACACCGTCTGACCCTCCTCACAGCATATGCTGCCGAACTAAGTTTCTTGGCAGTGGCCTCAATATGTTTATCCCATTTTAAGTTCCAGTCTACAGTTATGCCAAAAAATTTGGTGTTGGGTACCCATTCTAGAACTTGACCATTAAGACTCAAAGGTATTTGTTGCCGAAGACATCTTTGAACTTTTGTTTCGGTCGGATGTCGGAATAGATGTTTCAACTTAAGTACTTTTCATTTTGGCCAAACATTTGAATCTTACCAGTACTGCAAAGTGCAAGTAGTGTAATACAAACATGTTTTACATAGGTATCATGGGTCTACCTTAATATTTTCGATAAAACACCTAATACACAAACGTGTTAACTTGTGAAGAACCTAGGCACAACTTTTGTTCGCTGCTACAACATTCGTAACATTCGCCTCGCAGTTGTTAAAGTGACTCATGGGAACACCCGCTTCATGATTCATTGTTCATTTACGACGGTAGGTGTTCTTGCAAGAACTTAAGTGAATAAGCCATGCTTACAAAACTGGTTAGGAGGATTTTATTACCAAACTCAAAGTCAAAAATCATTTGTTTTTATCGTTGGATATTTGTATATTGATAAATTGTCAATTTTTCCTTCAATTTCATAAGTGGCATTTTTCACCTCTTTTTTCTTGCGGTAAAAAAATCCCTTCGAATATCTTACTGGTCACGGGAAACCGGTAAGGTTATGTGATGTAACCACTAAATAAACCGCGGTGTCACTTCTCAGCCGCAATGGGCAGGGGCCATGTGCTATTGTCGCTCCACAGCCCCGGCGCGGCGACCGTTAGGCATTTTTGACCTGACCTAACCTAACCTAAGATAATCATAAAATATATAATATATAATCTTCCTACCTTAGTACAGGCGAAAATGCAAATCATGTTAGGTAATACGTTTTGCAGCTAGAAAAAACCCCTCACTATTATGATTCCTTTTTCTACCTTCTCGCCCACCGGCACACTAAAAGTGGCCCTGGGTTCTGCGGCCCTGGGCTCTGTCTGCTTAGAGCTGGAAAATCCAAAATGCCCTGTCTGCCCCTTTAGGGATAAAGACTTAATAGTGTGTGTGTTGGGTATATAACGCACTACACTATGTTGGAGCACAATAAAAGATGTTCGTAAACAATACATTGTTTATTTTAAAGTATAGTTCACCCAAAATACAAGACTCAGAGTCTATAGGTACTAGAAAAGTCATTTGGTAAATGTATGTATATTAATCATGGCAAAAAGTGTTAAAATAAAAAATTGAAAAATTTTTTTTTTAGTAGCTCTCATACGAGTAAAGTGGAAGTCAATTATTTTTTTTCTCGACTAACCCATCGCATGGTTTATTTTTGAATATGTCGTTCAAAAATATTGTAAGCTTGTGAACATCATTATTCGATTTAGGGATCCGTTTCTGAAATATTTGGTTTTATTGTAAATTTTTGTTAGAGTCAAGTGTCTCCCCCCGCACCCTCTGTCTATCAAACGGTTATAATTTGAACTATGTATAGTTCATCTACGTACTAAATCGACAAAAAGTAAGTCGTTCTTGTAATCAATCTTAACCGGTATTTACCTATTTTAACATTTGTTAATCTCCTTTTAAATATCTTCCAGGTGATATTCTCCCTGGAATCCGGAAACCTGTGCGAGGAACTGCTTCAAGTTCTGAGGACGTTCGGCGTCGGCTCCCGACATCAATCATCCGTGAGCGTGATCCCGTGCAGCCTCTACTATAAATCAAGCTGTAACGATGGCCAGACTGAAAAGGAAAAAATATGGCAAAGGTATACGCGAGCTGAATTCCGGATAGTTTAAAAAAATACGTTTAAAAAACGAATACCCGTCTACGGGAGCCATATACAACTAACAATGTATAGGTATATTTTTTATATAATAGGTTGTGAAAAAAGTCTTTTCGCATTTTATATGAAAATTCAAATCATTTTTTAATATAGTCTATTTACATTTAACTAAAGTATGTAGGTAATATTTTGTTCGATAACTCTTTGCCATCTTATAGGTAGGGACATGATCCCATTGCTATAGAAATTTTGGGACTTCTGATTAAAAACTGCGTCAAGTAGTTTTAGCAGTCCTCTCGTGATGTTAACCTGACACTGCCTAAAGAATTCTAAAGAGACCGAAACAGAAGGTGAAAGGTCAGGACTATACGGCGGATGCATTAACACCTCCCAGCCAAACTCTCTTAATTTTTGCTGAGTGGTTAACTGGTTAAAGATGTGTGAGATCTAGCGTTATCATGATGAAAAACCACACCCCTTCTATTGATTAATTCCGGCCGCTTTCTCTCAACTTCTTGCTTTAATCTTATCAGTTGTTCGCAGTAGAGTTCTGAATCGATGGTCCTGCCTGGTGGTAACAGCTCATAATGAATAATGCCCTTCCAATCCCACCACACACACAGCATCACCTTGTTGCGAGTTAACCCAGGTTTCGCCACAGTCTGTGAAACCTGACCGGCCTTTGACCATGATCTTTTTCGCACGTTCTTGCCGTACGTGATCCACTTTTCATCACCAGTTATCAATTTCTTCAAACATGGTTCGGTCTCATGACGTCGTAATAAAGAATCACAAATGAGTACACAGTTCATTAGGTTTCTTTCTGAGAGCTCGTGAGGTACCCAAATATCGATTTTTTGTGTACTCATTTTTTTTTCAAATGCGCCAAAACTGTTTTGTGGTCAATTCCCAGTTCTTCAGCTACGTCGTAACTACTGATATGCCGATCTTGCTCCACTTTTTCAAAAATAGCATCCATTTTATCCGTAACAGGGCGACCAGAGCGACGTGAACGCTTAAACCAAATTTGTGCTACTCTCACAGACACTGCACTAGGTCCATAAACATCGCAAATGTTTTTCGCGGCTTGCGTTGCATTTTTACCTTTTTGGTAGTAAAATTTTAAAATGTATCTAATTTCTTCATTAGATTTACTCATCTTGACGGTAAGAAAAACAAATGAAAATCACGCATTTTCCTAATTTGAATTTGGAATTATCGTCTTTAAAATTTAAACTTTTAAATGATACCAAAACCAGCCAGGTACAAAAAGTATAGCCAAAGTAGTTTTATTACAAGTTCATACATACTATATGCGAAAAGACTTTTTCCCCGACCTAATATGTGCTAAACAAGAAATTTTTTTTTGCTCTTTGACAAGACCTTTCATTTGACAGTTCTAATTTTTTCATTTTTTTTTAATATTCTTTGGGGTCAAATTAAAAATTATTTTTATTATACCATGGTGTGTAACTTTCGATAATATATACATTTTTTGGATACAAATTGTAGCCTACGTCACTTGATCAATAATGACAAATCGGTTGACATATTATTTGTGAAAATTGTATAAGCTATTCGTATTCTACTGTGGAGCCGCCATACATACCCACATAGATACACTACAACAACGTATTAAAAAGTTAAAAGTTGATAAAAAACAACTTTATCGCTGCGTAACATGTAAGAGACATGACCCTGTAAAAAAATCTCAAATCATGGGAGACCTACCTCCCTCTCGAAGTAATCCGTCAAGGCCATTTTTTCATGTTGGAGTCGATAACACTGGTCACGTTTTTATCAAAAGCAACAAGGGTCGTGGCATTAAAACATCCAAAGGCTATGTGGCGGTCTTTGTATGCATGGCTACAAAGGCTGTACACCTTGAACTGGTCTCAGACATGACAACATCCACCTTCCTAGCTGCGTTAAGACGAATGGCGGCCAGAAGAGGAACACCAGGTCACATTTATAGTGATCAGGGGACTTATTTCATAAAAGCAAATAGGATCCTACAAGAAGAATTTAAACAATTAACAACTGAAAACAAAGAGTTTATGTCTGAAATAACGGAGATGCAGATTACATGGCACAACAACGCTCCCTTATGGGCCTCGGCAGGCGGTCTCTGGGAAGGAGCTGTAAAGAGCCTCAAATACCACACAAAACGAGTTATTGGCGAACAACACCTAACATATGAGGAATACAGCACATTGTTAGCTCAACTTGAAGCTGTCCTTAATTCAAGGCCACTCTGCCCGATGTCGGAAGATCCTGATGATCTTAACTTTTTAACACCATCCCATTTCTTAACAAATGGTTCAACTTTAACAATATATGAAACAGAAAAAGATCTTTGAAAGGTGGCATTTGACGCAAAAAATATTCGAAGATATTTGGAAAAGATGGAAAAATGAATATTTGTCACAACTAACAGCACGCAGTAAGTGGAAACAACCTAAACCAAACATTAAACTTAATGACATAGTCATTATACACGATGCGAACCTCCCTGCCGGGAAGTGGGCGCTGGGGAGGGTAGTACAGCTACATGCGGGAACCGATGGCAAAGTGCGAGTCGTCACTATTAAAACAAAAAATGGTCTATTAAAACGCCCAATTATAAAAATATCAGTTTTACCAACAAATCCAAAACAAGAAAAATTAGAAGAATACAAAGAAAATGAGGAAGAAGAAAATGAAAACAATGAACAACAAGTAACGAAACCTTTTGAAAAGCAACTAAGAACAAGAAAGAAAACTGATAGATTTTGTTTAGCGACAACATTAACATCCATACTTTTATTTTTTATGACCTTGTTATCACCAGCTGATTGCAAGAATAACATTACAAACTTGCCCGCGAATTTATGATGATGCCCGCCTTTATTATGATAAAATATCGCACATGCATTTAATCAGAGATGAATGGAAGCTCGTCGTGTACTACGATTTGACACCTTATTGGGACGGAATAAAAGAGTTTTCTAGAGCACTAGGTTATCTAGAAAACATATGTTTGCCAATAAAGGAACATTCACCATGCAACGGAATCATATTACAACTACGATACGGCGAGACAGAATTAGAATACTATAACAATATTATTTTAGAGCAACATTTTGGTAAAATAACAAGACAAAAACGAGGATTAGTAGACGGAATAGGATATTTAGCAAACACTTTATTTGGAGTTTTAGACAGCCGATTTGCGGAAAAATATAAAGAAGATATCAAACTCATCCAAGCCAACGAACATCATTTAGCGGACTTATGGAAAACCAAACAACAGTAGTAGAAGCAGAATTTAACTTTTTGAAGAGAATTGAAGCCATCATGATGAAACAACATAAAGAACTAAACCTCAGGATTAACCATATGGAGACTTTTGTTAACAATTTGGCAACAGAACTACAAAAGGTTTCCATTGTTAGTGAGTTCAGTATGTGCAGCCTTATGTCCAGCAACATTTTAACACACCTCAAGGATATACAAAACATGATATTGGACACCATTACAAACCTTTATCAGGGACACTTTGACATCTTTTAACTCCTAACCAATTAAGAAGTGAACTAGATTTGATATCGGGGAAACTACCAAGCGATCTGTCCTTGCCGGTCGATACTGCTAACCTACCTAAATTATACAACCTAATGAGAATTCACGGAAGAATTTCTGAGGAGTATATGATATTTGAGATAAAAATACCACTGATCAGCCGAGACGCCTTCGACATATTCAGAATTCTACCCATACCTCGAAAATCAGAGAACAACATGATAACAATTGAACCTGTAACAGAATACGCAGCTATCAACCTCAAGAAAGACTCTTTAATAACTTTAACAGAAAACGATGTAAATTCTTGTTTGCATATAAATCCTGAAACACAACTTTGTAAACAAAAACAGCCAATTTACCATATTCAAGATGATGCTACTATATGTGAGACTAATGAAAACTCAAGAACCTGTAAACATAAAATTTCTCCATGCGCTAACAAGTGGGAAGAGTTGAACGAACCAAACAAGTACTTTTATTTCTGTTGTAACATATGTTCCATTAAGTTACTATGCGAGGATCAAATGACAGCGCTGCAACTTACACGCGCCGGCCTACTCATTGTGAGTCACGGGTGTGTTATCAAAACGAAAGATTTTATTGTTTATTCCCACAGACAGATGACTAGCGAATTGCATACGAAACCTGATACGTTTTCTTTCGAGATAGCTCCGATTAACAATATATTGAACATTGATATGACTCACGAAAACCTCACTAGCAATTCGTCCGAGTTAAAAGAAAGCTTAAACAGTAAACAACTAGAAAACATTAAAAAACAAATAGATGTCTTACATCAAAGCACCCCGTTGATTGAATCTGTATCTTATCACGACATACACCACTATGTAGCTATTTATGTGTTGGTGTTTGGCATCATCGCAGCTGTTGGAGTATTTTTTGCCTGGAGAAGAATGCATCGTCACTTAACGACGACTGCACAGGAGCAGCCCCAGCAGCCCAAACAGAGTGACAAGTGTGAAAGCATAGTGATGTGCGATTTAAAAGAGTGTAGTAGTGGAAAAAGTGTAACAAACTTGCGACCGAGCGGACACGCGCGGAAAATAAAACGAGACAGAGGCACTTCGCCAGTGCTCCGATCTGTACAAGTCTTAACGGATGAAAGTAGTTCTTAACATCATCTTTTTTGAACGTTTATATAAAAACTAACATTTCATTTAGATTTAAAACAAATTGTAGCGTATCATCTGTGTAGCACTTTCATTCATTCATACTAACAATTTTGTAACTCTTCTTTTTCTCTTTGATTATCTATTTTTTCTTTGTCCCCCGGGAACATGTACGAGTCACGTACACTTAGGTATTCTACTCGGGTTACATACTTATTACGTATTTCATACTTTTTACTCAGTCAGCTTTCAACACCCTAAAGAAAAAAATTACTTAACTAGGTTTGCTAAACCTAGTTAAGTATTTTTTTATGAATAAGGGGGATAGATTATTAAAATCAATAGCCTTTCTTTTGGCTTTGCCGTAGACGGGTACAAAATACTGTAAGATTTTGGAGCCAAAATGATTTTATACTTAGATAAGTTTTTACTTCATTCATAGCGCCTAAAGATGTTTATCCCCCAAACATCAAAAGGTAGGGCAATCAAATCTAAGGTTACTAAGGTAATCTAAGTTACGGATGCGATACATTATCTATCACGTCTTTATCACTAATGGTTTAGTGATATGTATGAGCTAGCGTACTTGTATAAAACCTGTACAGTAAGGAGAAGGTATTCGAACTCTTTGTATACATAAAAAGCTACGATGACAGATTCGTGTGTCTTGTGTTTTTCTTGGCGTTTTTGGCAGTAATAAATTAGTACTAAACACTCATGTTTTATTTTAGCATTTATATCAGTTAGACATAGTTCAAGGCAGTAATTTGTTATTTAGCTCAATATAACGTGTACATTTCAATAATCTTTAAAATATCCCTCATAGTATTGCTAGATAACATAAAATGCGATGCAAGTAGGACGTATTCCAAACAACAATTATGTTTATCTCGAAATAACAATAAAAATGCAAATGGCGAAGCCTCTGTCATTTGGTTATCCCTGAACATGTCCAAAAGTTTACTAAAAACAAAATTCAATTTTATATTTTCGTTTGATTTAAAAAATGCGCCTTCGTCGATGTTTTGTCCTTGATGGACATTGTTTTTGTTTGTAACTTTGAGAGCTCGAATATTAATTTACGGAGTTATCAAAGAATCCCGATGCTATGCAAAAGTATGCGACCCTAATGCTGTCCATGTTCAAAGAAAATTTAATAAAGCCGTATAATAGAATTCTGCAAGTCTGACTCACTAATTGAGCAATTTTCCATATCTCTATGAGAAGATATTAACATACAAAGCTATGTTTCTGCTGCAACTACTAGTGCTTTATTATGTATAATGCATCGATAACATTATCTTCTGGACATTTTAAATGAGCTAGGTACGTATTAAATTACACTAGTTAGTTAGGTATGAAAAATGATAATACAATCACAATAATATTATAAATGTTTGTTACTTCTTCACGCGCAACGGCTTGACCAATTTTGATAAAATTTGGTATGCAGGAAGCTGACACGCTGGATTAACACATAGGCTGTTTTACGCGCGTGTAACACCGCGGGGCGCAGCTAGTTTTTTTTCATAATTATTCTTATTTCAAGTTGTAAGTCGGTAAGCCCCGTAGATGATTATTATACAAAATATGATAGGTATGTATACTGTCTCTAGAAATGTGAAAATCCTGTGATGCATGGGAGTTATGGGCATATACTTAATTAATTGTAGGTATACTCTTACCCTCAAATTCATAAAAATAACAAACGTTTGCTAAACCTATTTTAGTTAAAATATGTTTTGTCTTGTTCTTTCTATATTATATATTTAAAGGGGAAAAAGGACAAAACGTGTTTTAACTAAAATAGGTTTTATAGACGGTTGTAATTTTTATGAATATGAGGTTTAGTCTCTCACCTTCCCGGCTGGTCTGGGGGAAAAGAAAAAACTGAGAATGTACCAGCTGCTGCTCTTCCAGCGCGCAAATCGTAAAAGCCGATCGAGGGACTGGGCGAAAACGCGAATCATATATAGACGATGAGGCTAGCAGCCCGTCGCTATTTTTGTCTTTTTCTACCTTCTCATACCCACCAGCCACCATCACTCCAAAGGGTTCTATGCTCTGCTTAGAGCCGCAAGACCAAAAATGCTCTATCTGCCCTATTAGGGATAAAGACGTGATAGTATGTATACTCGTCGTTTGAAAAGCTCTAGTTCGCAGCCATTTACATTGATTTAAAAATTTGTATAATGCGACACAAATAAGTTGAACAAAAATGGCGGACTTAAAAGCATTTTTGTATAAATTCCCGGCACGTAGATTGAACCAAAATGGCGGTTATCAGCGCAGTTACAAATAATGCGCCGACGACCGCCATTTTGGTTCAATTTACGTGACGGGAATTTGTACAAACATGCTTGTTTTTTAAATGCGATATTTTTTTCTTCTCAGTGAAACCAGTTCAGCATGGACTCGGTTCTCCTCGTCAGTGCGCGCGCGCACCAACTTAGCTCAAGTTTTGCATCAGGTGCGCGCCGACGCAGCCCTTACCTTCGACTGGATCTTCCTTCTGGTGGTAGCAGCTCTCGTGGCAGCTATAGGGCTAGTTGAGAACTCCACTGTCATATTGGTTGCCAGTATGCTCATCTCGCCTCTTATGGTACTTTTTAATTACTTATGCAAATAATAATATTTAATTAGAAAAAATGATTTGTTAAAACGGCAAAATATATATACTACATTTTCATAAAACTAAAATAAAAATACTCACTACTAATATTTACAAATAAAAAGGCCCGGTAATTCTTTACCCTGTGGCAACGTGCCCAGAAGGCTGGCAGCTTTGCCACGTTTGATGGCAAAATTATTTTCTGTCCCAGCTTTCTGGTCTCGGAAAACTTTAATATATTTCCTTGTGATAGCGCCGAATAGTTTTTGAGCTGATGAGCCCCCACGGTACCAAAGATTCAACCCCAAACGGCTCAAATATGTAGTCATTTCCGATACCTTCTTATTTACGCCGTTTGAGGTTTCCAGCTGATGCAGCTGCTGAGCCCGCTTTGATCTCTGTGGCTGAAAGATGAGACGGCGCCAGTGTGTCAACGCAGGTAGCGTCCCAAACAAGCTGCCGACCCATCTTCCAGGGCACAAGGGTCATTCCGTCAGGTCTCTTGGCAATTTATTTGCAAACTATATTAGTTCACTGATATGGATCATAATCAATACGCTGCGCTGGTCTAGCGGGTTTTTTTTACAAGAATTGTGAAAAAACGATTGTAAAATATGGTATGAATTGACACAGTAGAAGACTCTGCAGACAGTTTTCGGTTACTTTACAAGTCTTTAAAGCGAATGGTCGTTTTTTCAATCAAACCTTCATAGGCGATTGGCTACGGATGTCAAGACTTCCGCTTGTTCTCTCGCTTACACGTCGCATTTCTTAACAAATTCTCGTGGAATTTTGTGAGCAGGATCGATAATAGGGAATATGCAGTTTTTTTTTCGTTGTGCTATGGAAAGAGTTCTAAAAATAGGCACGTCCAAGAAAAACTACCTTGCTAACCCAAAATCTCTTTAAGATATAAAGGTTACAAAGTCACGTCCACCTTTGGACGGCGTCTCGGAGCGCCTTAGAAAGATCAGACTGGAGTGACATTACTTATGTCGCATTTTTAGGTGTGATGTAAGAATATTTGTTCGGGTGCTATGTCAAATATTGCATTTACAAGATTGGCCTCATAACAAACATAGCTATAATTTTTTAAGAAAATCCTATGGTAATATTATTTTTAAAACTCAATTAAAACCCTAAAATATAATTGTACTTAAACGCCTTTTTTACGTAAATGCTTACAAAATCAGATAAATTTATCAAAATCTACTCATCATACATCTTCTCTATTATAATTATTTTTTGTCAATTCAGTTTTCCAAAATTTGGCATAATTGCGAAAATATGAGTTTGGAAAACTTAAAAAAAAAGACATATTTCACGCGAGGTCTACAGCTCCCAAAGCCACTAGGAGTATATTATTTACACAGTAGTAAAAAAAAAATTTCTAGTCTGAATATTTATTTGTGTAGGGCCCTATAACGGCGGGCACTCTCGGCACAGCGGTCCGTGACCGGTCTCTGCAGCTGATGGGCTTCATGCACGAGATGCTGGGCTTGTTCCTGTCGCTGGTCATCGGATTCATCTTCGGGCTGACGATCTGCGCCGTGGACGAGAGATACGGCGTCGGCGATTGGCCTACTTATGAGATGATGTCTCGGTAAGTTCTTTTATTGGTGGAGTTAAGCCATCAAAGACATCAATTCAATTTCATCTTTAATTTTATTTATGTTAATTATTTTTCTCTCTGAAATATAATAACTATAATTATATAAACTCAAATAAGTACTTATAAGTTCCCAACAGCCTACCAGGGTTCATGTACTTTCTTACCATCTTTTCTATAAGTGTTCTTTTCCTTATCCTTTTAATTGGGTAATTCTATTTGCTTAGTAAAGAAATACAATAATTGGTATTTGTAGTGAAATAAAACGTAGCAAAAGAATTTAAATTTTTATTGATCATTATTTTTTATGTGTTTTTTTATTAAAACTGTTATATGAAACTAAGAAATTATGATGTCATACCTTTTTATGTTTCCATAAAAAATCAACAGAACCCTATATAAAATCACTCGTGCGTCTGTCTGTCCGTCCATCTATCATAGCCACCCCGCCCTGATCTCCAAAACTAGTGAGCCTAAAATTTTGAAAAAAAATAATCATAATATTGTTCATTGCTTGTTATTACAGGAAACCCCATAGAGTACTAAAATATAACTGAAATAGAGAGCCATCTCGCGTAATTTTTCTGCCAACAATTTAAGCAGCAAACCAGTGTCATCTTTTAATGTTATTCTAAAATAAAATGAAACCTCAAATATAAAATTTATTTGGTGAAGTAGAATCTACAACCAAAAAAGAGATGTGAATACTTAAGTTATGTGCAATACGAGCATTTTTTGTCGGAATTATATCCGACGCTTGCAGAATGGGCACGACAATGTTTGTGAGATAAATCCGACGTTTGCGATAAAAGAGTCAGCTGACCGATAATGATTTTTTGTGTCCACATTCCCAGGTGTGAGCTTCGCTCTCTTTGGATTGGGGTGCTGATCGCGATCCCGAGTGGCGCCGGCGTTGCCCTGGCGGTGCTGGGAGACTACACCGCCTCTCTGGTGGGGGTGGCCATCTCGGCATCTCTGCTGCCTCCAGCCGTCAACGCTGTAAGCACCGTCTAAACAAATTGCAATCTATCATTTTGACGACCGCCGTGGCGTAGTGGTCTCACCATGCTAGTCCGCCACTTAGAGGTTTCGGGTTCGATCCCTGGTCAGGGCAAGTTGGAAAATAGCCTTTTTCAAATTGTTCTGGGTCTTGAATGTTTATCTGTATTTGGTATATCGTTGAGTTAGTATCCCATAACACAAGTAGCTCAATCAGTGTAATTTGTCCGTATTTAGGTATGTATATATTTATTTATTGTGATTTTTAAGGTTCCGTAGTAAACAAGGAACCCTTATAGTTTCGCCATGTCTGTCTGTCTGTCTGTCCGTCCGCGGTTTTACTCAGCGACTATAAGTACTACAAAGCTGTAATTTGGCATGAATATGTATATTAAGTAGGCGGAAAAAACGGTTAAATAAAATATTGAAAAACATTTTTTTTAGGGTAGCTCCCATACAATTAAAGTAAAAAGTCAATTTTTTTTTCACGATTTACCAATCATGTTGGGTATCGTTGAATAGGTCTTTTATAAATATTGTGAGTTTGTCAGCACTGTTTTTCGATTTTAGGATCTGTTTCTGAAATATTTGCATTTAAAGTGAAAAAAATTGTTAGAGTCAAGTGTCCGGGGCATCTATCTGTTAAACGGTTATATATGGACACGTGAAAAAATTCACAGATATAGGATATAAGATATAGGATTAACTTATAAAATGTACTCGGAAAAGGAAAATTTCATACAAATTCAATAGAAAATTAGTTTTTAGACGTTTTTAGTGGCATGAACTCAAAGTTGGCGTTCGTAACTACGGAACCCTACTGCGCGTGGCCCGACACGCACTTGGCCAATTTTACAATAAGGATGTGGACTTGGTAAACAATATTATAATATTTTTCTGACAACTAGATTATTCAATAATAAGGCAACCATATTTTTTTGTTAAGCAAAGTAGTAAAAATTTACAAATGCTTTTAAGTTTCTGAGTGGGGATGATTTGCGTCCCCTTTGGTTAAAAATCGTAGCTGATCGTGACTTCATGCGATATTTAAATCAGAGGAAAATATACTATACTTTACTTTATTTAATAATCTACTTTATTCGTAAAAAAATATTTTGCAACATCTCTATTCGCAAAGTTTTATTTATCGGTCCATATAAATCACTGAAAGAAGTCGCTTTTAGCGATAATACCTCCCATTGTACCTTTAAGTGGCTCTTTCTGTTTTTCTTTTTTTGTGTATAATAAAGTACCTACTACTTACATACTTAAATAGAATAAAATCTGATAAACAATCATAAAAGCTATAGACACAAATTGTACTGGCATTATCTCTAACACGTATAGCATTTCCAGGGATATATTTACATTTAAATAAGTAATATTAACGTAACTTTACATACCCGTGCAAATCCCAGGCAAGGCGCTAGTTACAATTAAAATTGCAGCAGTAAATCTCGTAGACATTCTCGTAGCACCGTAGCTTTTTGTAGCAGTCTACGAAAGTGCTACGTTGGTTTCTTTTCTATATGATATCTTAGATCATTTATGCTGTAAGAATATAATATGTTGTTGGCTGTTGGCTATGCATAATATAAATGTTCACCCTTTAAACCAACTGTAGGAAAGACTGCTAAATCAAAATATGAAAAGAATTAAAACTTGTAAAACTTTTGTTAACGAAAAATACGCATAAGCGCTTATAAGCGACTTCAAAAAAGGAGTAGCTTCTCAATTCCTATGAATATAGTAGTATAATAATAAATGTAGGTATATGTAGGTATATTTATTAGGATTTATTTAGTAATTATTTTGCGCCGCAACTAGATCTCTGTTTATCCTTATGGTTGACTGGGAAAGAACGCTTTTAGCGTTAAGTCCGCCAATTATAAACAATGTAAATTGTGGATCAATAAAGTTTTATAAATAAATAAATACTTGTTTTTTAATGTTTGTTCCTTTTCCGTTTGAAAACGTTTACGTGCAATTTGATCTAATGAAAAAATCCTCGAGAAATTGAGGGAACTCGTCAAATATTCCACGCACATATATTATAGTGGTTTTGATGTTTTTGTCAATTCATCGAGCATAGGCATACAGTAAGTGAGCTTTGGTGAAGTGGATACTAATAATAAAATTGGGCTTTGCCAGGTTTTTTACAATATGTGTATATTTTACTTTTATAGATTTTTTTAAAAAACCTACTTAGTCTAAGAACAAAAATAAATGAAGTCAATAATACTCATAAGAAAATGCTTTATTTGAGGTGCAAACACACAAATCTATATAACACAAAAAAGAAATACCTATTGTGGTGTACCGTTCAAAAAGGCTCCAATGGATGTGACGAAGAAGGCCAGGAATTGAATTCGGTTTTTTTTTTTTTTTTTTAATATCTTACAAGCACTAATCATTACAGGTTATAACGTAATGAGTATGGTGCTGAGGTTTAAAAAATAACCTCTTGTTTTGTTTAAAATTATCATCATTTCGACAGGGCTTGCTGTGGGCTATGGCTCTGGTGCACCTCATATACTCCGCAGACGAGACGCGATGGAATGACGTCATCACGACATCCCGCTTCAGCACCGACCCGGCGACCGAGCTCGCGGTTCTTGGCTCCGTGTCTCTCTGTCTCACTCTGCTCAACATCGCGTGTATATACGTCGCTGGCTATGCAGTTTACAAGGTACTTAAAACATGAGCGAAAATTCAAATCACAATTACAGGCGATGCGACTAGCAATCCATTACTATTTTGATTATTTCTTTAACTTGTTTAACCACCAGCTCGGTACTCTCTCGGTTCTTCTCGTGTCGAAAGCTCAAAATAAAATAGCGTTGTCAGGTTCCTCATATAGGCCACGCTTAGTGCAGCTGGTGGGGCACGATGGGCAGGAGAGGAGGTGTTTTATAGTCAGCTCATTATGGCCACATTGACACTGTGTTGCGGTTGGATCAATGTATCTCCACCGGGCTAAAATATGCTTGCCCGGCCTTCCTCAGCTCGGAGTCGGTTTAAGCTTTTCCATGTGGCCCATGGTAGCTCATGACCCGGTGGTAGTTCCTCCGATGGTTGAATGAAATCAGAAAGGGGGGATATATATGTCTGCTGCGCCACAGTTGGAGCCGGGAGGATTTTGCATGGTTGCCCTCTACTTATATCTTGAATTTTCTCTCAAAGTAAAAATGATATTAACATGAAAATTTATATTCAGACAGATTTTTATAAAGTCTTTCTGAATAAAAATTTTCATGTTAATATTATTTTTAGTTTAAGAGAAAATTGCTGATATTTAAATAGAGGGCCTGGTCAGGTATCTTGGTATTTGACTATCACCTTTGTGTAAAAAATATCCTCTGGTGTGTGTGATTTCCAACAATCCGCTATTTTCCAACAAGTCAAATCAGATACTTTTATCTAAACGTCAAAACATCATTTTCTATGGGATATATATGAAATACAGGCAGATGACGTCATATTTTCTTGGAGTAAAATAGCGCTCTTATTATTAGTTTTTCTGCAATAATAAATCTAAAATCACGTTAAAATGGATATTTTCAAAGATAAATGAAATTATTTTGCGACGTTTTATTTTCTTATCAGTACAAAATAATTTATTTTTCGAGGAGCTCGGTGGCCTGGCGAGAGTCCGCATTACTAGCGCTTTCGTAAGTAAATGCGTGATCCGCACTTGGATGGGTGACCACAAGTGGCATAGAAATTTCTTGAGCTCCTCCGTGCTTCGGAAGGCACGTATGAGCCGTTGGTCCGGGCTGTCATCATTGTATGGCAGTCGTCAAGCTATGTCAGATGCCTTTAGGCAGCTTGAAAAATATGACACTAGTGTTGGCCACTTACACACATGAAAAACAAACAAACAATTTATTTTTGACCCAGGAAAATACCAAATGGCATTTGTATTGCATTGCATCACAGAGAATCGCAGGCGCACAGACAGCTCGTAAACACGTAGCCACCAACTCTTTCTGTCCCCTTTCACCGCGGGCGTCAACAAAAACCACTGCTCGTATTGCACATAATTAGGTATCCACATCCCTTTCTGGCTGTAGGTCTTTTCGATTTACTATGCCTCGCGCTGGGAGCACGACTACTGATATAAAATCTCGCGGTCTTCTTCTTATCATGTCGCTGGTTTAAATTTCAAATTTTGTTCTTCCAATACGTTGCTACTTTGACGTATTCCTGTGAGGCAGAGTATAGATCAAGCATGATACAGCTGGTAGGGTACAAAGGACATGAGAGGAGGTGCTGCATAGTCTGGTACCACACTGGCACTGTGCTTCTGCTTAGTCAATGTAACGCCAGCGCGCCAAATTGTGTCTACATCGACCTACCTCAGTTCGGAGGCGATTCAAGCTCTTTCATGTCGCGGTGAAAAGGGTTATTTGTGTCAAATAGAACTTTGGATTCCCAAAAAAAGAAAAAGCTACGTATTCGTAGCACAGACGTTCTACGCGATCGTAGCATTGTCGTAGCACTTACACTTCGACTCGTAGTTACCTACGATCGTGTTACGGTCATAACTCATAAACGTCGTTGTCAAGCATATCATATGTTTATATATTTTTAATTCCTACTCATTTTATTAGACTTGTTACTGCATTAATACATCAAATTATCCCTTGTTTTGCTAGGTAAAAGAGGTGTGTCCCTTGGAAAGACGAGATATCTCGTGGTGGAGAGCAAACAGAAATCGTCTACAGGCTTCGCTCAATAGAAAGAATACTCACAACAGCTGGGACGTTTACAGGTATAATGCATTTTTTGTGCTTTATGCACTTGTCTCTAGGGTACATAAATATATAAAGTACATAATGAACATTATTGCTCAGAACAAACAAGTTTATTTGATAGTCAAATTAAAAACCCCCGAATTTCAAGCTTTTCCCCCAGTAACTTTTGAAAGGCTGATTTTCATCAAACATATAAAGCTGAGAACAACCGCGAAGATATCGAAATCGGTCCATCGTTCAAGAACTAAGATGTCACAGACAGACACACTGACAGATAAACATTGGCGTCAAACTTATAAATCCCCTCCTTTTTTGCGTCGGGGGTTAAGAAGGGAACAAATCAAAGTCAAGTCGAAGATATGTTTCAAAAGTTGTCCTGTCAAAGAAATTTTTACTATATTACGCATTATAAGCAGCAAATAAAACCAATACTTATTTGAAATAATATTTAACTATACTATCTTTCATATGTCCTTTGGAGTGCAATCCTGCCTACTCCTTCTGTACGGGCCATAGCACGTACAATTTGCAGCGTTAGCGCGTCCACACCGCGTGGCGCTTGCACTCAAAAATCATGCAGTGTTCATGTTCACGTCAGCGACGGTCCGCGAGTGTCGTGCTCTCATGTATCATTGTATCAATTTGTCAATTATCAATATACGTCTTTCTGTCAGAAATTTCTATCATTCTACAATATGTCTTGGTAACAAACCATACACCTTCAGAGATCAAAACTTAATAATAGTTATCATTGTGACTAGAGTTCAAAAATAATTAGGATTTTGAAGTTATTTTTTTTAAATTGGTAGTAAATGGAGCAATGAGCCCGATGAAATCAAGCAAGAGATGGTGAAGAAGGAGCCTCCACTAGTGCACAGCGACACCGTCACTTACCGCCGACACCAGATCGGGAAGAGACCCAAAGCCCAGCACATTGAGGACTACTGCTACGAAAAAGAACAGTAAGTCTCACTAGCCCTGTCATATCATACTGTTGCTACTAGCAACACTATATTAGTTATTTTATAACCAACTTCCAAAAAGGACGAGGCTATCTATTAGTCGCAATCTTTTTTAGGGTTCCGTAGGTTCATACAAATTCAATAAAAAATTCGTTTTTAGACGTTTTAGTGGCGTGAACTCAAAGTGGGCATTCGCAACTACAGAAAATTACACTGTGCATGGCCCGACACGCACTTGGACGGTTATTTTTAAATGTATTTTCACCGATTATTGGAAGATGCCTGAAACTGATGACAAATGATTTGAAAAATCCTTTTTGATTGGAAGGGGCTACTTGTCAGGTGGTCCCATAGAAATTTTATTAAAATCGGTTGAGTAGTTGAGGGGTGAAGTATTTTTAGTTTTGAAAAATTGTATGTTATGATATCATTGCCTAATTGTCAACTCTTACTTCCTTGGCTTGGTCGCAATATACGCATCGTCTTAGAGCGTATCTTTTATTTTTAACACAAAAAAAAAACAGAAAATTCAGTCCAAACTAGGTCAAATCCCGCACACATACCGTTAATCGTTTTCGTAGCCTGGTGTTGTGTCCCACTGCTGGGCAAATGCCTCCCCCTGTACTTTCCACACGTCCCTATTTATAAAACATCTGGTCTCCTAAATCAGTCATATCATATGATACCAATTTATGGAGTACAAACTTTTTATGCAATTAAATGACAAAAAGAGTACTCCTTGAATCTGGAGTACGCCAAATTCAGAACACGACGAATACGAAACAGACGATTTTAAATAGTTTAGTTGGGGCCCTAGTTTGTTTTTTGCCCCAGGGCCTTTGGTTACCTAGCTAGGCTACTGGAATTTACCCTGTTCAATAATCTTATTGAACAGGGCGCGTATCTGTTACCTCTGATATCTATCAGAGGTAACAAATACGCGCCTCTAATGTATTTATTTGTATTTAACAACAAATAAAATTGATGAATAAAAAAGCATCATCAATTTCATGCACAAACAATAAAAACAAGCCTCAATTTATTTCAAGCAAACATTTTGTTTGTTCTACAGGACTGGAGACTACTTCGCTCCTTTGAGTGCAGACACGCAAACACCAAGCCCCGAAACTCACAGCGGTAAACAAAAACCGGAGAAAAACATCAGCTGGAAAGACAACGCCAACGAAAAACACAGTTTCTTCAACATGGGCTTCGAGGAGGATGTAAATACTTATAAAAATGAAGATAAACCTCGCCCTGTTATTGAACCTTCTGTAAATTACACCGTCGATGCGAAAAACTATGGCGTTATTTTAGAAAAGAAATCTTTTCATGTATAATTTTAGTTTGGTTAAGTAGTGTGTACTCGTATCTAAGATTTTTGTACTAAATTTTTATGAATAAAGATGTTATAGGTATAACGTTTTGATTTAATTTTAGTTTTTTGTTGGCATTCTTACATAAAGTCTCCCAAAGCTGAGCAAAGGCAACAGGTTACTGATAAGTTACGCAAAGGTCTAGTTAAAAAAAAAAAGTAGTATAATACGAGTATTGATCGAATACCTGCAAGTCTTTTAACTTCAAACTTATAATACATGCTGGTCTGGGAGAAAAGAAATAAACTTTTAAGGTACCATCTGCTTTCATTCAAAGGTTGCCATCTTTTCGTGCGCAAATCGTAAAAGTCGATCGAGGGAATGGGCGAATCATGTTGATAAGCGATTCGGCTAGCCTTTACTATTTCGATTTCTTTTTCCACTTTAACGTCTACCATCACGCTAAGCGTGGCCTGTGGGTTAAACAGCCTCGGGCTCTATATACCCCATAAAGGATAAAGACGTGATAATGTATCTTTAAGTAAAGTAAAAATACTCAAGTTTAAAAAAGTTGCAGTACAGGTTGTAAAATATAGAGCCAAATGGTAGAAATGAACATACCGTGCTTAACCCTCATAAAATGGGACAAGGTCAAGAAAAAGTGAAAACGTACTTTCAATAAAATTGTACATTAGTAACAAAGACCTAGGTCCGTGTCTTTGCGAAGGTAAGTCTTAAATCTCATAAAGAACTAACAAAGATACTAGGAAGTAAATTAGCAATAATACTTCCTAACAACGACATACTAAATATAATGAACTTCCGACTGCCTGTTAATTAAGAACTGATTAATACCACACAGGCATAACTATCGTTCTTACACAGCGTCTTAACACCTTTATGTCCTGCAAACTAATAACTCTCACGGCTAAATTAACTAGTACCTAGTTAACGTTAACTCCAGATGATAATAAGAATCAGTTGGTATTCTGCTTTTGTGCCAGGCAGAGTAGACTAACACTCTTCGTTTTATAGCCATTTATTGGATGAAATATCCGAGATTCAAAAATTTTTCTTTACGTTCTATTTAAGTATTTCTTGCTTCTCTGTTGGCTTATTTGTCGTGATAATAATTTCGTATCCATTTCCATTAAATTTTCAATATTATCTTACTCCAGAATCGCCTCTATCTTCAAAGATATTAAAAGTATCAACTGATGAATTATAAAATAAAAAGTAAAAAGACATGCCTTCAGGTGTAATTTTTGTGATTTGCATTCCATCAAGCAACTATGAACATATTTTGAGATTCGGGAAACCTAAGGACATAATATCTTTGGAGGACTCTAAAGCCATGAAGCCTTTTCGACTGGAGGTGGAATTGTTGAGTAAGAAATCTAAAAGTTCGAGCATACCGGTGCACTTGTCGCAGTACTACAACGATGGCTTCAATCCCACTTTAGAGAATATTGATGAAGACGACGAGTTTTTTACAATGGAAAGCGTAAGTCATTTGTAGCTTAATGCTTAGTTATTTTTCTTTTTAATTTAGATGTGAGTATATATTTTAGTGTGATTGTCATCTAAAGCAATAATAACAATAACCGATTATGTTGAGCTCAAGATGGCCCTACCCTGATTTATTTATTTATTGAAACAACCATTAGACCAAGCAGAAAGTATGTGTTACTATGACTCATGTAAAAGTAGGTAAAGCAAATGTTGAGTTGTCTATATCTCGGGCACCTAGTGTTTGATTTCGGTAATTATGTTTATTATTTCGGTATTGTATGTACCTACAATTATTCCAAAATTTAATGTATGAAATTTTATATACGCTTTTACTGTGTTCTTTTAAGAAGATACCTCCCAAGTCCATATATTTGATATTCTAATATCATACAGATTTTACAAGAACTGTTAAAGAAACTGCACGTGGAGCAAGTGGTGTGGGTGAGCGACAAAGCCGGCAACCACTACGAGGTGATCTTCCCGCTGCCCACCGGAGACAAATGCGAGACCATGCTACACTGTCTCACGCAGCTAGGAATCGGAGTGCGATGCAAGTCTATCGTCAGGTACTTAATGAAGGAATAAAAACATTAAAAGTGGGTAAAATTCGAGGTTATGTCGTCAAGTCATTCCGTGAAATGTTCAACGTAAGACAGAAAATGCTGATGCCATCTACTGAAAGGCATTGTTGTTTACATTTTAAAGCAAGATCATTCCATGATTTTGTAACATAAATAATTCACACAAATAAATATGGACGAAATACGAAATATACGGACACGTATAATCGTATAAAAGACCTCCGCAATTATAATGGACATTTAAGTACAATATTAATAGCATCTATCGCTAAAGATTCACCCGTTCCGTCCTACTTCCTTCGTAGCATGGTTACAAAAGTTTTTACCTCGTACTTAAACGTTAAAGTTATTTTATTATGTATAAAGATGTAGAAAGACATATAATTAAACATTGGATACCTTCTTTCAGTGTTCTCCCTTGTAACGTCGTGCATTCAGCCACAGACAACGAACAAGACGAAGAAGAAACAATATTGTAAGTACTTATAAAACTAGCCAGCTTCTATACATCTATTCAAGTGATTATTCTGTCCACAGTCGCAAAACCGAAGACGCGAAGCGATGGCGGAACTTCGTGGAGTCCATCAGATCGAAGCTGACCGTGAAGCAGGTGGTGGACGGGGTGAGGGGGGGAGGGGAGCTGTCCTTCGATTACTTGACGTTGATTGTAACAGCTGAGTAAGTTCTCATTCTTAGTTACAAGTTGGTATTCGTGACCTAGAAATCTAGTTTGGTATTGATATTCTGTTGTGTCATGTGGTTATTCTTGGATATAGTAGGTACTCATACCTATAGCTATTATACTATACCTCATAGATACTATAAATAGATATTAAGCATTAATTTCATTGTTATTTTATTATCTTTTCTCTTTTAAAATGTATGGTGTGATTTTTTTATAAATTAGGTAAATCGCTTGTCGCTCATCTGGAACAGCCCTTACGGTATAGTTACCTACATTCGTTATCATTGGTACTATGAAAAGTTATTCTTACTTTTTTTTAAAGTCATAATTTCTTAAATTTAAATTCTCTTTCTACTTTTTATACAACAAAGTAAGCAAACAGGTTAGCTACGATCCGCCAGATAGTGTGTGCTTACCGTAGCTTACAAAGGTGTATGTATGGTGACTTAAGATGCTTTCTGATGAGATTATTGCAAAGATTGAGTTGAGTGTCTATCTTCCTACTAACTCAAATATTTCATTTTTCGATTCTTTGTCAGTCTAAAAATACCAAGCAGTATGTACCGCGGACATACCTGCATGAAAAAAGTGTATGTATGCTCTAAGTACCTACTAATTAAATATTTTTTTAGTTCCTTAGCCGCTCTAGGCTTAGTGGAAAACAACGCCTCCAACATAGTAGCAGCGATGTTGGTATCGCCCCTGATGGGTCCCGTCATGTCCATCACCTTCGGCACCATCATATCAGACCGGAGCCTCGTGAGGAGCGGCTTCGAGAGCTTGATAGTGGGAATGTTGGTGTCTCTACTATTTGGCTTCATTTTCGGCCTCATTCTGGGATCGACGGACATGCCTTGGGGATTGGGAGATTTCCCCACGGAGGAAATGAAGGGTCGGTAAGTATCAAACTTTTTTTGCACTGTTAGTATTTGCTCTTAAATTTGTTTGACGTCCTCCGAGGCTAATGATTATCAAACTAGACATGCAGCCACTCCGGAGGCTTTTGATGGTATATGTAACTTGTCGATTTTATATACATTGCCGATTTTGTAAATATGAAATTCTGGTCGACCTTTATAAAACAGGCAATGTATACGATCAGCATCATATCCTTAAGTATCTTAGTAACTAGTAACTACTAATAGAGTTAACTTATTTTCATAATGCAGTAGGTATACCTAATAATTATGTATCAGCTCTTACAAAAGCCCTGTTAGTGTGGGAACAGACGGGGCGCAAGTTACGTCGCATTACAGCTAGAGATCGACGGTGAATAATACTCAATCTACCATTTGAATATTTATTCAATAGATTGAATAAATAGAGTCAATAGAGCGTACTCATATATTGACATCGCATATGATGTCTGTTTGCTTATTTTAACATATAATTACGTCTTTGCACAACTCCCACCAAAAAAATTATAATAAGTCAAAGAAGCCTCCTTTCAATGTATGATTATAGTGTGGTATTTTCATATATACTTTAGCATCTCATTTAACGTTTACCTACATTTTAAGCATACTAAGCGTGTGCGCCCACTTTCTGACAAGAATTGCAATTGTAAACTAGATTTAAGTTTCAAAATTGACATGAAAACATTAAATAAATGAATATGAATATAATATGAGTCACTACTCATTCATATAAATCAATCTACTCAGCAAATGGATAGATACGGATATGTATCGGGTATTTACTCAATCTACTAGCTAGTAAATACTCAAATGGGTAGATTGAATATTTATCCACCGCCCATCTATATCTATTACGCGGCGCAACTTACGCCCCGTCTGTTCCGGCCCTTACGGTTAGACATGTTTTTCACCCCGTAACACGCCATTTGTTTTTGTAACCAAATTATCATAGCACCTTCCTAATAAATATTATAATAAGATTTATTTTAGTTTTCAAAATTAGGTAATTAAAAAGACCCCGAAGACTGAAAAGATTTTATTAAAATTATAGCTTAGAACTCTCTCAATTAATTATAGGTAATTAATAAATCGAAAAGCGACCTACTTATTTTTACTTCTAACACCAATAAATTCAGGAGTTAAATTGATTACTATAAATATTTACATATTAACTGAAAAAAGATATAGTAACAAAAATTGAGAAAGGAATGTTGATGGTTCGGGCATGTAGAAGGTTGGGTGAAAGGTGATTTACTAAAAGGGTCTCTACAATGGGAATTCGAATGGAAGAGTAGGTCAGGGTCGTCTCGACGAACGTACCGCTACCAGATTGCAGACTTAGACCAGAAGTACCCGTAACCGACGGGCATGCATGAAGAGAGTTATGTGTAGATGAAGCGCAAGAGATCTGTCAGGATCGCAAGTGGAGGTCAATAGGCTCTACCTACCCATGAGGGAAACAGGCGTGAAAATATTATGTATGTACATGTAAACTCTACAGGTACCTAACTATAGTTTATTTTTACTCACCTTTTTTTTAGTTTATCTACTTACATACTAATCTAATTAACCTTCATATGTATGAGTGCATGTTTAGTAAGCGAAACATAAAAAAATAATAACTAAATGATTGCAGAGGGAACGTGAGATCCCTGTGGATGGGAGTGCTGTGGGCCTTGACCTCTGGCACCGGGGTGGCCCTGGCCTTGTTACAGGGCAGCGCGGGCCCACTCATTGGCATCGCCATATCTGCTTCACTATTACCACCAGTCGTCAATTGCGTAAGCATTTTCTGACACAATTATTGTCATTCGAAATTCTGACGCTAACACTTATCATCATCATCATCATTTCAGCCACGTATTGCTTCTCACCAATGATTTCCATGGCAAACTAACCGCGCGGCTGTATCCAAATTTTTCCAATGACCTTGGTCAGGTAGACTGACCTTCTAGTTGATATCCTACCTTGCGCTTTCCAGTACGTGTTTGCCATTAGAGAACCTTTCTGCCTAATCGGCCATCGGTTCTTCGTACTATGTGGCTCGTCTTGTCAGTTGCCGCTATTATAAAGTTTTTTTACGAGCAATAAGTATGTGACAATTTTTTCCACAACATATTTGAAATTTTGAAGGCCTATAATGGAAAATGTTCTTCCATTTAAAGAACATTTTCAATTATAGGCCTTTAAAATTTCAATGTGACGCTTAATATGTGTCTTTAAGTAAGTATTTTTATTAGGTAAGTATACCTAGATAGGTTACTGCATGTGGAATGGAAAAGAAAAAGTAGGAAAGCAGACTTGGGATTGCGATGCAGCACGACCGAGAACAAAGAAATTGGTGAAATTCGCCGCCCAAGCGTTAATTTATTAAAAAGATCTATTTTGCTATTTTGCAGGGGCTGTTCTGGGCATTAGCCTGTATTTGGCTGTTGCACCCAGAAGTGAAGATCCCTCACATCAAAGGAGAAGCTTACGTTGGTAACTCCTCGTACGAGCCGCTCTACCATGACTACTTGCCTATAGAATTTGCAGTCAATGGTGAGTTTCAGTAAATGAAATATTATAGAAGCAGTTTGTAGGAATGACTAATACTTGTATACATTTGTCAACGTCGCCGATAGGGAGTAAATTTTAACAGCGTCAAGGGAAAAATGGACTTGATGAATAAAACAATCCCGTGTGAAACAAACTGGTTTTCTTGGTACCTTATATAGGTAGTTAAGTCTTTTCGTTGGTGTCTATATAGCGACAACTACACCTACTCTTCGATCATAATTCAGTCTCTATCTATGGTTTTTTTTTTTTGCTGTACCTACGTAGTTATCAAATCTTTACAAGTGTAAAGACTTGATAACCAGGAAGGTACACAAGCGAAAAGACTACATGCGGTTCCATGTAACCTACTCAATCAGTTTTTGTACTATACTACTTTGAATTCGAACCTTCTTAATACCACTAAATATCTGTGTTCCTATGTACTTATGTATATTATCTTTGGTAGGTGCTAATGCACTGTGATGTATTTTCTAGGAATAGTGAGCTGTTGTCTAACCATCGTCAACGTAATCTGCATCTTCATAACCGCGCTCATATTCCTCAAGATTAAGGAGGTGGCTGCCCCGTACACCTCCACCCCGGACCTAAGGAGGTTCTGGGAGCAGGACATCAAAGTCGCAAGGGAGGCTAACAGAGCTACGCTGCAGCAGGCCGAGGCAGATGAGAGAGCCGAGTAAGTACCCGAACGTTGTTAAGTACCTATTTTACTTTTCTTTCATTAAAAATAGAGTTTTCTAGGTATATTTAGTTGGACTGCCTCCGTGGTCCAGTGGTTATGGCGTTCGCCTTGTAACCTAGAGGTCCTTGGTTTGAATCCCACTGGGAAGCATATTTTGTGAAAAGTTGTTTCCTGTCTGGTTAGGATATTGCAGGCTTGAATCACCTGATTATCCGAAAAGAAAGATGATTCCGTGTTTAGGAAGGCACCCGGTATAAACTGTGGGTCCCGAACGCGCCGCCATCTAGCGTTTGATCATCAGACTGTCCAAGGATTGCTTCTGGTTTACCCTTTTGGGTTGCGGTGGTCAGACGGCAGTCGCTCTGTTAAAAATCAGTAACTTGGTCAAATCTCCTTGGTCAGGTAGTGGACCTCGGGCTCAGAAGCGTTACTGCTGAGGATGCAACCGGGAAAATAGGTACGCTCGGATGATGATGATCCTATTTTTAGTAGGATTAATTGCTTGACTTAGCGGAGGCATCACCGTGCCCCAGATATCTGTCTCTCGATACCTGCGAGCGTCTTTTCAAGCTGAAAGGTATTTTATAGGCCGGCTATACGAGCCTTCTGTAGGACGGTGGGGATTAAGATAAAATGCCGCTTGCAGGCACCCCCATACAGGAAGGTATTTATATATGGATTACCTACCTCTGTAACTAAGATTCATTTAGGTATCTATTAAAATAATAAATGTGAATGAAAATACATATGTCTGCAAAATTTTCATTTGTCATTGAAGATGTATCAGGTTTTATTCATATTTGTAGATTGGTTTTAGAAGACCTCAATCAAGGGCGAGAAGACGTACAAGAGAAGCTAGAGGCCGTCGTCAAGGAGGCTCTGAATGACGAGACGTATCGGAAGGTCAAGCGGATGAGCTACCAGAGTCATAATGCTGACGAGGTAACTTAATCCCTAGAAGCCTGGGTCAGTTGTTACTTAAGCAATTTTTTATATTGCTTTTATTTATTATAAGTGCGTTGGCGTTCAGGGCAAAATAGGGCAGTTGAAAATTTTTAGTTCCTTTGATATACATGTTCTACCACACACACGTGCTAGAAGAAAGAATTATAGCCTAATGGCTTATATGGCCATTTCACCTTTAAATAGCTCTATAGTATGATATAATTATTATACTTTAGCTATTGACTGATTTGGAGGTCTAGAGGCCCTGGGGCAACGTAGGAGCGGAGGCCCATTAGGTAGGTATTTTCCAAATAAAAAGTACCTACTTACTTGCCATTTTTTTCTGTGAAATCTGCCAGGCGACAAACTTGACTCCTATTTGTAACTTGCCCTGTCGCCAGAACATCGAATAACAACTAAATATCGATCCCAGGAGACATTCAAAAATAAATCTAGAGAAGGTTTAGTAAGAAGTGGTATCTTAATATAGAGAATGTATGAGTACCTACCTACGAGTAGTTATAGGTATTACAATCCATCTCATCCGAACTCATTTCCGTTTGTTCCCGATAAGTAACACCCTCTTTAGTGCCACTGTTACTCAAGGGAAAACTTACCGATGAGTTCCATTCACTCATTGCAACTAACTTTCTTCCCAATTAAGTAACCACTGTGTCCTAACGGCTCTTTAACGGTGCGTATTCCCGTCAAGTACCATGTAAGACACAGTGTTGCTTGATGGGAATAAAACAGTCCGTATTCCTGTTGCGTAACAGTAACGTAATGAAATACTTAAGAGTTAAATGAAAGTACTTAAAGGTTAAATGAAACATATTTCAATAAACTATAAAAATAGGTTATATGTATTTTAAACTAATAAATATAATTAAAAAAGAGTCGTGAATCTTTTCAAAAAGTTGACATGCGGCTACTATAAATATAAAAGCTTAACTCTTGTTGACTACTCCGCAATTTAATCTTTTAGTAGGTACTTCAGTACGTTACTATTACTCAATATGGATTGCTGTATTTCCGTCAAGTAACACTGTGTCTTAAGTGATACTCATTGGGAAGAATGTTAGTTGCAATAAGTAACACTGAAAAATCATCGTGCAGTTTTTTCTCCTTGAGTAACAAACAGTGGTACTCAAGCGGGTGATACTTGAAAAATTTGTAACAAATGCTCATTTCAGGTGATACGCACGATCGGCCTTCAATCACAAACACCAGTTTCGAAGCGCTCGAGCCAAGTCAACACCTCTGCATCTTCTCCTCACTCCATCAGCTTCATCCAAGGATCCAACATCGACGACATCGCTACGCTGGACAAACTACTGACATCACTGCTCGCCATGAAGGATAAAAGCTACTCTCAAAGAGGGACTCCAAGATCGAGTCAAATGCCTGTTCCATCAGGATTGAGTCATAACAGAAGAGTAGAATCATGGTCTGACAGGATCCTGGAGAATTCCATAGTACACAGCGTGCTTAGTAACTTGAAGGCCAGCAAAAGAAGTTCTCCAGTGGAAGAGCCATTCTTGACGCCAAAATAAAATTTTCTTTTTCTGCTCTCAGTGCTCTCAAATCGTAGTTTATACTATCTTGTAGTGTGTCCAATTTCATAGAAATTTAAAAATTACCTACAGATACTTATATTATCACGTATTTATCCCTAACAGAGAAAACATACAACAATACAATACAATAAAAAATATATTGCAATAAAAAACATTTACATATTCGGAACACTTCTAAAATAAGGGTAACATAGTATAATGATGTACAAGAGGCGGCCAAACATCCGTTGGTCCCGGCTGTCTTCATTGTATGGCAGTTGTCAAGCTATGAGATGCCTTTAGGCAGCTTGAAAAATCTGACAACAAGTGTTGGCCACTTTCACACACGAAAAGCAAGCAAGCAGAGCAGGCAGACCCAGAGCTGTAAGATTTTAGTGAGATGGTGGGTGTGATGATGGAAAAATGGAATCAAAATAATGATGGGTTGCTAGCCGCATCCATTCCATCGATCAGCTTTTACGATCATCGCGGGAAGAGAAGCAACTTTTTAGGGTTACGTAGTAAACAAGGAACCCTTATAGTTTCGCCATGTCTGTCTGTCTGTCTGTCCGCGGTTTTTACTCAGCGACTATAAGTACTAGAAAGCTGTGATTTGGCATGGGTATGTATTTAATTATACGGAAAAATGGTAAAATAACATAGTGAAGAAAAATTTTTTTTAGGTTAGCTCATAAACAAGTGAAAAGTCAATATTTTTTCCTCGTTTAGCCAATCATGTGGGGTCTCGTTGAATAGGTGTTTTAAAAATATTATGAGCTTGACTTATAAAATGTACTCGTAAAAGGAAAATTTCGTACAAATACAATAGAAAATTCGTTTTTAGACGTTTTCAGTGGCATGAACTCAAAGTTGACAGTCTCTACGGAACCCTACACTGCGTGTGGCCCGACACGCACTTGGCCAATTATTCCTTTCTCCCTGACCATGGAAGAAAAACGAGGTGAATCATATTATCATTGTTTACCATATAAACATACTAATCAATGTGAACAACTTTAACTAGGGTTTTTCAGTGATGGTCATCACTGAAATTAAAAAATAATCAGCTTCATACAAAATTAAATACCTAACATACCAAAATGTATGCAGATTTTTTTTACGATATGTGTGGTCCCTTAATAAAAGTTGTTCACATTGATTAGTATGTTCACTCCCTTTCGGGTTGATACCCCCTTTCCGTTACACGTTGTATAAGTACTTACATAGATTTTTAATTAATCATTTTCTAATATAATATTACCTCAAGTCATACATGTCTAATCATATATTGTAATATTTGCCTTATTAAAAAAAAACATGGAAAACATAAATAAAAGAAAAACATGGCTATAATATTTATTGCAAAATTGAAAATTGTCTTAGTACATGTTCAACATGATAAAATAACTAATGATGCAATACATTATGGACATACATTATCACAGCACTTTTTTTCAACTAACTATAAGAATAGGCCTGATATGATATATCACCCATATTGTGCGTGGTAACAACAGATATATACAATTAAGGGGCTACCTGAATTTTCCGGGGTCCAGTGCTGCCCCCATTTGTAATAAATCATTTGAAAGGAAACGGAGACATCATTTCAAATTTGGTTTTGATCAGACCCTAGATAACCCTTTAAACTATTGTATGAACTACTGTTTACAGTTTAAAGTAAGAACGTAAAGCTTTTCTACGCACAATTGCGAAAAACGGCCACTTTTGGCGTATGTTAGGTAAGTGGTAAGGGTTATCAAGGGTCTGATCAAAACCAAATTTGAAATGATGTCTCCGTTTCCTATCAAATGGGGGCAGCACTGGACCCCAGAAAATTCATGTAGCCCCTTAACATAAACACATAAAATTGAATTCAATAAATTTTTACATCAAAATTCTACCACAGAACAATGATAATTTTATGTTAAAATTGTTTGAATGAGTACCTACCTATCTGAGGTGGAATTTCTATTATGTTAAAATTAAACTAATGAGTGAACCTGTCTAGCATATGATGAATATTCCTTAAGGAATTAAGTTACTGCATCAAAATAACAAACCAATGTCCAGTAAACCACTGTGAAAAAAATTTGGAAAAACAGGGCCAGAAATGAACTAACAAACCTTTACTATGTACCCTAACAAAAAAATTATTTTACATCATCCAGGCAAAAAGTGTAATTTTGCTTCGCGCTACGCGTGCGAAAAACGCCCTCGGTGTATAATGGTGAATTTCAAATCATGATGATTCATCTGTTGAAGGCGTATTTGACTTAGTATGTTTTACTTGGGATGTATAAACATCATATCCCAAAGATATGAAATTATCATACAACACTCTGTACCTTGTGGGTAGGTAGTAAAAGTTGACGATTTGCGCCGGCGGCCAGACCATCCACTCAGCTCTGTATAGAGTAACAAACTTATCTTGAACTTCATCCCTAAAATTCTCCAGTGGATTATCTTCAAACACTGCAAGACTACCAAAGAATGTCATAATCATCAATGGTGAGAATATTACTTGGTCTAGCAGCAACTTTTTTGACACCATTGATAATGTTTTGCCTACAATAAATCTATCTAGAACTTTGTACCAATTATGACATAGAACTCCCACAGCAGCTCCCGAGAAGGCCATGTGCATGGTTCGTTTGAAATCGTATTTTTTATCTGCTCCAGAGTATATCTCATACTTCTGTTCTAAACAGTCCCCCAGGGCTGACAAGCTTACTGATATGGAAATATTTGTGTACAATAGGTATTTGTTGCTAAATAACACATTATGCAGTCTCCTGAAGAAGCCCATAGCCCATAGATCCGGGCTCCTTGCTTTAGTTGCTAGGCGCTTCCATGTCAGTCCCAGGGCTTGCATTCTAACTACCTGGAACAAGTTTTTGACATTAGTACATTTTGAAAGAAATAAGACACATATTTTTTTCTTTTCTCCAAAACCATTTAGATGATATTTGTTTTGCTGACCTATTTTATAAAAGAACTGTACTGAAAAATTGACCCCAGCAGCAGCCTACAATGTGTATCCGTTTGTCTGTACCACAATTTATTAAGTGACTTGGAATCTATATATAAAAAATCTACTTCTAAAAACTACAAATTAATAGTCCCAGTTAAAAACGGAATTTTATTTCAATATGTATCATACAAAAGCTATGTATACAAATCTATAACTAATATTATTTATCCTTAGATTCGGATGTCTGAAGATGAGATTTGTCATGCTTAATATGGGAAGTATAGACATCATATCCAAGTGATATGGTGTTGTCATACATCACTCTGTATTTTGTTGGTAGAAAGTAAAAGTTTATAATCTGTGCAGGGGGCCACACCAGCCACTCTGCTTTATACAGAGTCCAAAATTTATCTCTAACTTCTTCTGTAAAATTTTCTATTGGATCATCTTCAAATATTGCCACAGTGGCAAAGAATGTCAGTATAGCCATGGGTGAACAAACACATTGATCTAAAACAAGCTTTTTCATCACCATTTGAAATGATCTTCCAATAATTATTTTATCAAGGAACTTGTACCAATGATGGCATATAGCTCCTGTTGAGCACCCTGATATTGCCATTTGGCGAGTACGCTCAAAATCCATTTTTTCCATTTGCTTGGTGTAAATCTCGTATCTCTGTTCCAAGAAGTCCCCGATTGATGACATTGACATAGACAGGAAAACATTGGTGTAAAACAGATACTTTCCACTGAATGCAACATATATTCCTTTTTGATATGAGTAACGTGCTCTGGTAAATATCCTTCTAAATGTCATTACCAACTAAGACCAAACCAGACCTAAAACAAAATGACCAATATTTTATTTGTAAATATTAATTACGTACTGCTTTACAACAATGTTGCTGTACTACGTTTAATATATCATACGCGATACCATCTCGATACCCACAGATAAAGGCTGCTTGCCAAATTTATGGTGGAACAGATGCTTGCAAAAAATAAGTTTTATTTTTAAACGTATTTTTATATCACAAAATTCTAAATAGTAGCTTATTTCGAATGAACTTTAGTCGATTAATGGTAATTTTAATCGTTACGTAATATATTAAATAAATGAAATAAAAACTATATTGTTAGCACTTACTTGATGCGCACGTCATAAAAATCGTACAAAATTAGAACTCCTAAATTTCTTAATCTATTTTTAAGTAACATGAAGTATTATGCAAGCTGCTAGCTTGTAAATAAATAGGAATAATTATAAATTCTGTTAAAGTTTTTTGCCATAATTGTTTTATAATTATAACCTATAAAATTTCTACCTCGAAATGTCAAACATTAACTAAAATAAAATTATAAAACGTCAAGCAACAAGCAAGCGTCAATTTCCAAGCCCGTAATACACGTGCCTGTGGTGCGATTTTTCAAACGCGCAGTCACTAAACGTACGGTTTTTTTGTATGAAAAAACAATTCGTTTAGTGACTCCGCATTTGAAAAATGGCACTTCTGGGGACACATTTTTGAAATCACTACGAATGGTCTACGCGAGCGTTTCCAGACGGGAAAATTTTTGGAATGATCGTATGCGAATTGAGAAGGATTTGCAGTGAGTGGTCTCGCTTGACGTAATAAATCGAACTACGGGCACAACATCACTAGTATAGTGAAATTAGAATAACATTAAAAAATAAAAATTGGAATTTCCATACAAAAGTATGCAGCCGCCCGGGCAATTTGTATGGAAAAGTTGTTTTTTAAATTGTTTGTTATTTAAATTTCATTATACTATAATGATCCAGTATAGCCCGTGGTTCGATTTATTAAGGGTATGTTATGTTATGTCCAGTCAGGCGCGTATGGAAAATCATAGTCGGCAAAGGCTGCGAATGACCATAGCCGACGACAGTCTGCTACAGATAGAGACAGTTGGCAACAGTCGGCGTCAGTCAGATCGGAGATTACCTCTCAGGAAGGAGGGTCATTTTCCCTGCGCAAAGCGGGTGGAAGGAGAAGGAGGTGACGCGCGGTGTTCCACAGGGGTCTGTCTTAGGACCACTCCTGTGGAACATCGGCTACGACTGGGTGCTGCGGGGGACTAATCTCCCGGGTGTGGAGTTGGTGTGTCACGCCGACGACACCCTGGTGGTATCCCGCGGCACCTCGTTTCGTGAGGCGTCAATCCTCGCCACGGCTGCAGTCGCCGAGGTGGTCACCGACCGGCACCGAGGGAAGTAGAGGGACGTCGCAGTGAGCTGCGTCAGCGCTCTATCGAGGAGTGGGCCTATAGGCTGGAGCAGCCCAGTTTCGGAATCCGAACGGTTGAGGCTGTCCGCCCAGTCTTAAGCCAGTGGTTGGCGAGGCAACATGGCCATCTTACCTTCCGCCTGACGCAGGTACTATCCGGACACGGCTGTTTCGGAGGGTACCTGTGTCGCAGAGTGGGTAGGGAGCCGACTGCCAGATGCCACCACTGTGACGGGTGTGCGGACGAGGACGCCCAACACACTTTGGAGAGCTGCCCAGCCTGGGTGGAAGAGCGCGCCGACATGTGTGCGGTCGTGGGGAACGACCTCTCTCTGCCGACCTTGATTCAGGTCATGGTCGACAGTGAGACGTCGTGGAATGCGGTGCAGGCCTTTGCGGAGCAAGTGATGCTCCGCAAGGAGGCGGCGGAGCGAGAGCGTGAGGACACCACTGACCACGCAATCCGCCGCCGGCGCACTGGGCGCAGGAGGCGGGCCTATGGCCTGCACCAGCAGACCCCACAGTAAGGGCCGGTCGAGTGGTGGAAACGGGATTCTGCTGCTCGGCTTAACGGCCCTCCGGGTTGTAAGGCGTCGGGTGTCACCACGCCTTAACCCTTTTGGGTGGAGTTGTCGGCCGAAAGGCCCCCCCCCCCCCACAGGTTCGCTCTGTTACCCTCTCCTAGTGAGTGGGACCCCCAGAGCGAGCAGGGACCGCCATAGCGGTCGCCGCGCCGGGGCTATGGAGCGAGAATAGCACACGGCCCCGGCACATAGCGGCTGAGAGGTGACACCGCGGAGTTTTTAGTGGTAACACCACATAACCTTACCGGTGTCCCGTGACTGGTAAGGTATCCGAAGGGATTTTCCCGGCGACAAAAAAAAAAAGGGACTGACAGCGACAGTTTGGACATTCGGCGACAGTTAGCGACAGCCGGCTACAGTCAGCGACAGTTCCGAAACAGTCCATGACAATCTGGACAGCCTGCGACATTTGACGATAGTCGATGTCAGTCAGCGACTATCGGCGACAGCCAGAGACAGTCAGCGACAGTCGTGGGCACTAATCCTATAAACGGCCACGCTCGAAGATGCATAAGGTTTCCGATACTATTGAAAGAAATTATGTAACAATCGGAACTGTGCTTCATCATGAGTAATACCACCAATAGTGTGAAAAGTTTGAGAACCGCTGCGCAACTGATGACTTATACATGTTCCTATTACGTCACCAGCGGCCTTAGTATGATGTTTTATCTGAGAGGTCTTTACGTATCTTCCCTCTGTAACGACAAGATAAAATTCATGAATGGACACGTAGTAAAATGAGTCGTCGCACGCAGGCAGGTTTACTTACTACAAACTTAAAAATATATTTAATTACGAAACTATATCTTTTGATGAATCAACCACTCACAATAACTATCTAATTCGTGAACCACTCCGGCGGCGGCGAATGCATACGTACTCGGCGGTGGTATTTTCCTTTATGTTGGTTGTACGACATGAGTTGAAACGTTCCGTTGCACATTCATTTTTATAACATTTCATTTTAATAATTTAAATACTATTTGGTTGCAATATTTTTTCTAGGAATTATTACATAATTATATCATTCATTTATCTATGGTGATTGTTTTACAAAACGCGTGTTTCAATTTAAAATTATTATATTTTCTTAGCAGACATTAGAAACACTGTTTAAAACCTGCCTGCGTGTGACGACTCATTTTACTACGTGTCCATTCATGAATTTTATCTTGTCGTTACAGAGAGAAGATGCGTAAAGACCTCTCAGATAAAACATCATACTAAGGCCGCAGGCAAAGTATATTATTATCAGTGTTGCCAATTTAGCTCTTTTAGAGCTAAATTTAGCTCTAGATTCAATAAATCAGCCCCAAAAAAAAGAATTTTAGCTCTTTAGCTTTTTTTTTCAAATTTAAGCTCCTTCCCATTACATGAAAAAAACTGCATTTTTTATATATCTTCTTAGCCTTTCTAAGAACTTTGTTCTTTTGCTCTTGCAAAATTTTTTTTTGCCATGGTCAAATGGAAAAGATTATTTAGCCAGCTTAATATCGTCAAAAACAAATCTAGAAATCGGCTTGATAATGACACCACCAATGCAATTTTAACTGTCAGTTCTGGATTACGACGGACCAATAATGCTGCCACAAGCCACAACTATGAAGTGCCAAAAGAAGTCCTAAAAAAAAATGTTACTTTGGCAATTTATGATGAGGAAAACTCGGGACCAAGTACAATTATACGAAAAATGAACGTTGCTTGTGAAAAACATTACCATAAAAAATAGAATCGCAGACAATAGCGGCACCGCTTTCCGTTACAGGTGTGACAGGGATAGACTTATATTACGTGCATGTCTGTCCCGCTCGCACCGTTACGTTTAGCGGTGCCGCTACTCTAGGAGACCAAAGTATAACGCAGTTTAAAATTAAATATAGTAATTTATACCTGAAATAGGCAACGCATAGACGGCACCTCTGGTGTTGTATGTGTCCATGGGCAGCGATGACCTCTTATCATCAGGAGGCTCGCATGCTCATTTGCCAACTATTAATAAAAAAAGTCAATAGAGAAAAATCTGTATCCAGTGCTAATCTGTAGCACACATCGAAAATCTGTATAAATACGGAGAAATCTGTATATATGGCAACACTGAGTCCACTGGCAGCATTAGAAGTTTCACTCGCTCTGCTCGGGAAATCCCCCAAAGAATTTTTCGGGCTCTCCACGGTGCTTCCCTCTTGCATTCGTCACGTCGTGCGTGTACGTAATATACGTAAATAAATAATTATTTAATATACGAAACCTTATCACGTTATTAGTTATCTCTCGATTTTCAAAAGCAATGACGATGATTAATATTCTATTTTGGTTTATTTTATTATCCAGATACAGATTTAATACAAATTTTAGCAGTTTCTACTACAAATAAAACGTTCAAGGCATCTGGTAACACTGAGTGGACTAGGTAATGAATTTGACACACACACAGGGTCGATAGTTCTGACAACGAATAATCGTATTTTTGAATATCTCATAAATTAATCTAAGAAGATAATTACTATGTTACGCTTTTCTGTATCAATAATTAAAACATTTTGATTTCTTAAACTTTGCTTTATATTAGCTCTTTTTTTTCCAAAAGTTTAGCTCTATTTTAGCTCTTTTTCAAAGGTGATCTTGCTCTTTTTAAAAACTTGAGTTGGCAACACTGCTTATTATACCATGCTGACAGTGACGCTGACAGAGCCGAGCTGAAGCTCCTTGGACATACTATATGTATCTTACGTTATACGTAGTATTTGAATTCTCTTTGATACTATATCACTACTTCGTCTGTGCATACTATCTAATTTGTGAGCTGAAGCCACAGAGCCACTACACTACTTCGTGTGTGGCTGAAGCGTTTGGAAGCCGGGCAGAGAGTTTATTTCACAAGTATTTAACAAAATTCTTATTTTGAAATAACGTGGAAAATATTTATTTAAAATGTCTTCCATAAAAGGTATGTACTGTATCGTTTTAAATAATCTTTATTATTCCCATGCTCTGACCAACTACCTAGGTACAAAATCACTCACTAATCAATAGAAATGTGTATCCCTGACGCCTGAAATTAAAATTTAAGCTTACTGTGTGAGGAGACATTTTCTTAAAATTAGGACATTTTATCTTTTTTTCTTTCTAAAATTATTATTTACTATGTAATTACTATGTAAATAAGATTTCATACATTCAGTTTCACATACTTATTCAAGTTTACATGTTTTGTATTTTCAGATAAATTAACTCTCGATCGGCAGGATATGAAAAACCGAGCTACTGCCCATCTTCGTATTTATGTCGGCGGTATCAAAGACAATGTGACAGTAGAAGAAATCTATGAGCACTTTATTCGTTTTGGACAGATCAATGGCATTATCATTAACAGAAACTTTGGATTTGTTCAGTTTGAAGAAGAGTCGAGTGCTCAGGATGCTATTGCAAAGGCTGATGGAAGTGTGTTTCAAGGCAAATCTTTGAGTGTGCGCACTGCTATGCAAAATGACAGAAAGTGAGTACGGCTAAATATTGTGATATCTACTCCACCAGCAAAATACGGTGCCATTAGATATAAAGATAAGGACAAATTATACTGATTGTGCTAGCCCCAATCTAAGTTTATTCTCAGCACTGTGTGAAATAAACAAAACAGCTCCAAGCTGCTCGTCAATAATAAATAAATAAGCTTGTATTATGGGATACTAATTCAACGATACTATATTGTAAAAATCCACCCATTTTTTTCTATTATTAACAGGGTGATGCTCAGACAGAACAATAGCTGCTTGACATTGGTCAGGTTGTTGATGATCATCATTACCCGATGTTCCTTACTCTTGTCTGATGATGGTCTAAATCGATAGAAACCTGGTCAGCCTTTTCAAATATATTATGTGAGTCAATGGTCTTAATAAATAAATATATAAATTTATATGGACAAATAACACTGATTGAGCCCCAAAGTAAGTTCGAGACTTGTGTTATGGGATACTAACTCAATGATACATATTTGATAACAAATACATATATAGATATACAGCCAAGACCCAGGACATTTTAAAAAGGCCATTTCCCAATTTGCCCTGACCGGGGATCAAACCTGGAATCTCTGGGTGGTGGGTATGGTGACCAGTTTGCCACGGAGGTCTTAATTAAATTATAAAGAATTTATCTCTTTAGTTTTAATAAAAAGGTGTAATAAATTCAATAACAAACCAATTACCCAGTTTGAGTGCTTATCTATAATACATATTTTTGTCACCAGACGTGAGACAGAGGTTGTGACGATCACACCTGAAATCCCCCCAGCTGTGGCCCTCAGTGAGAACTTGACTGACGGCAAAGATGACGCCAATGACGACGCAATGTACGACAGCTACGGCAACTATGTTGGGGAACAAGGTTGGCTCTATTACTTTTGCTCTACATAGCGGTCTATTATTTAGATTAGTTAAATCCGCAGGTCTGTAGAGGTTAAATAATCCTGTTTTGGAGTTTGGATGTGTTTTCCCCATTTTATCTTTACAAAAAACGATATCCATGTTCCTTCCTTACTGGGGCTTATTTAATAAGTGTGACAATTCGTCAATTTTCACAAAAATGCTGAATTGTTGCAACAAGTTTCATTAGATATAAATGACATTATGTTCAAATGTGACAGGTAAAATACTGACAAAATTGTAAAACTTAAAACCTGTTTACAACTGTCAGGGTTTACCTGTTGAGTCTCTAAACAAATATTCTCTGACTTATTTGTCAAACATTATATCAAGACATGCTTATAAATAAGTATACTTCAAAATACTGGTCGTAAAATAAAAATAAATACATTAAACTAAAAAAAGATCACCTTCTGATGGGATCCGAACTCTAGACACTCAAGTCGTTCTGATCTCTTTGTCATAATCAAAGGAAATAAAATCACTTTTTTATTTAGCACACAAAATAGTCGTAAAAGCCGTAAAATCCAAAGGCGCTTAGGCCCTTTGCTTATTTAACATGGCGTGAATTAAAAAAAAATCCTTTCATTTACTATCATTGACATTGAAAGAAAAGTTAATTTTTGATTTGAATGTGGGTCATTGTACAATTTGCACTAAATATGTATTCATCTTCACTACTACTACAGCTTCCGTCGACAATCTTAACAGTTTTTGGGTTTCATACCCAAAGGATAAAAACGGAACCCTATTACTAAGTGAATGGTAATAACCAGACAGTTGAAATTTTCACAGATAATGTATTTCTGTTACTGCTATAACAACAAATACTAACAACTGAATAAAATTAATATTTAATTGGAGCTCCCATTCAACAAATGTGATTTTTTATAGATGGTAGAACCCCTCGTGCGCTAGTCCGACTCGCACTTGGCCGATTATTTAAATTAATAGGTTACTGCCACATTGCCTTGACAAGAGGGTAAGGATGCTTGTCACATATCCCTGACAAATCGATAAATATGTCCACTTGTCCGGTCAATGTAGTATTTAATAAGATAAGTTTTTCGGGATCTAGTGCTGGCCTTATTTGAAATAAATTATTTGAAAGGAAACTGAGATATCATATAAAATGTTGTCGTGATCAGATCCTACCCTTTAAAATATTTTATGGACTACTGTTACAGTTTAAAGTGAGAATGTGAAGCTTTTCAACGCACATTAACCAAAAGTAGCCGCTAATGTGCGTATAAATGCGGGTCTACCCCGTTAGGGATGAAAATATATCTGTATATGTTAATTTTATCACCAAAGATTGCCACTACTACCACTGAAAACTAATACTGCTATTGAAGTCTACTGGGTTATTGTAGAAAAAGAAAAAGGTTTTATTAAATTCAACACCGGTACCAATACTTTATTTAACTGCATGTAATCCGTAATGCAAGTATAACACGTTTTTTTTATTTCCTTATTAACCACAGTAAAAAATATACATTAATTCATAAAATATCTTAATCAGCGACGATCATGTGATACTTTAAAGTTTCAATTAGAAAGAGAAGTCCAATATGGACTGGTGACGTCAAAGTCCATATCATCTACACATTGGCCATAGAAAATAGCGTTTTTGCGAGTGAGATAGACATATTTTCGTAAATCGTTATATCTCGTTCGTTTTTCAACCAATTATCCTGTTTCCACTGTTAGTACTTTACTTATGAATATTTATGGAAAAATGGTTAAATAACAAATATTTTTTAATGCATATTCCCTATTACATTTAACTAGCTGACATTATGTGTATTGTATAGTATGTCCTCCATTGCAGGATACACAGATGAAGGATATAACAATGAATACGATGATGGGTACAACAACCAAGGCAGACAGGAGTGGAGTGAAGGGCGCGGTGCGATGCGCGGGCGGGGGGGACCGCGGGGACGCGGCCGCGGCGCGCCGAGGGGCAGGCCAGGGTTCAGGGACCGCTCACCAGGACCCAGAGGTAATTCACCACTCTCCAACAACTCAAATTAGATACCTTTTTCTAAACGGCAAAACATACATTTTCTATGGGATTCGTATAAAATATACACTAATGACGTCATAGTTTCTTGGAGTCAAATAGCACTTTTAAGAGCGGACAACCCGTCTTACTTTTCATACAGATGCTCGTACGTGATTACGGCGTTTTAACAACTATCTTCAAAACTTTTGAACTAACAGGTATCTTGTGTGCTATTTCTAGGTTTCTATCGAAATAAAAAAAGAATATTTGGTAAAACAATTTAGTATAAGCCAACAAAATCCCCTTTTTTGCACAAATTTTACTTGAACTTCGATCATTCATAAAGTACTCAAAAAAGGTAAAAAAAAAATCGATTCAAACCTCGCAAATCTAATGAAAATTAAAAAAAAAACATAAATAAAATGAAAATTTTAAATGAATACCTTTTTTTTTCACAAACTTGTAAGGCTTACGGAAAAACACGTATTACCTGGAACAAGTTTTACGAAATTTCCGCACTCTATGAATAGTTAATAATTGTTCAATGGATAGTTAATAATAATACTAATTTAATTCAATAGAATGCAAACCGAGCCCTTAGGCGCTATCTTTCTCTTTTTGGTTTGCCTCTAGCATTGCCCTGGATGAAACAACAAGCTTTTCAAACTATGCTCGCATTGATGATGGAGCGATCGGGAACGGCCGCCATAATAACAGATTTTCTGCAATAATAAAACTAAAATCGCGTTGAAAATGGATATTATCATGACAAGTGACATTATTTTGCGGTGCTTAACAGTACTAAATAATTTTTAAACCAGGTAAGTACCCGATTACCGGTATCAGTATTATTTTTTCTTGCTTTAGTAGGTATACACACAACACTTGTGTCCAATTTCTCAGGCTATCTACCTACTACAAGGCATACTTACCAAATAGGAAGAGCTCGGTGGTCCGACGGGAGTGCGCATTACTAGCGCTTTCGCTAGTTAAGCGACACCTGGCGAGGTTCGCACTTGGATGGGTGATCACAAGTGGCATAAAAAATTCTTGAGCTCCTTGCTTCGGGAGTCACTTCTTAGCCGTTGGTCCCGGCCATGCCTACCCATCGCCTTATAAACATAATTATTTATCTTCCTTGTAGTGACAAGATGGCGCTATAGCTATTTATGAAAATATTAAAATCTTTTATTACTGTTATTTAAATAAAGTAGTACTATAATTAATTCCATATGACTTACATGAAATGCAATAAATATTTTAAAGCATATTCAACACTTTCTATGTCACTTTTTTGCTAGTCATGTGTGCTGCATCTCTGTGTGCCTACCGGCAACTCTAGTTTTGGCTACTTTCGGGTCCTCCAATTGTTCGATGGCGTTGAGTTTCTGTTATATTATCTGTGTCCCGGCTATCATCATTGTATGGCAGTCTTCAAGCTATTTCAGATGCCATAAGGCAGCCTAAAAAATCTGACACCATTGTTGGCCACTTACACACACGAAAAACAATAACCAACTTAACAAACTGTCTTCAGAAACCGCGTTAAGTGTGATTAGGCTCGCAGCTAGCAGGTTACAAAGTAAGTAGGTACTACATTCAAACATGTAGATTTTATGCACCATTGTAGCACCATTTCTTATTTGTTTATTTAGTTTGACAACATAATGTTTGTTTCGCACAGGTGAATGGGCAGACCGCGCCGGGTACGACCGCTACCCGCGGCCCGACTATCCCCGCGCGTTGCCCGTCAGCGAGAAGAATGACTGCGAGATTATTGTGGTCTCCAAATCACTCACGTAAGTATCTGTCTTTTTACACTACTTTAGCCACAGATCTACATTTAGCTCTAGGAAGTCTGTTTTATAACTCATCGAGCGTGACGACTGCCGTGCGTGCACTTTTTAAATTTATAATTATTTTTCGTGGCAACTCTGAAATTTGACTGCTGTCACCCATAGTAGTACCCACCAATAATATACTTCGACTGGTACTCTCTTCCCGTGACAGCTGGTGACGTAATTGGAACAAGAATACGTCATCAGTTGCGAAGCTGTTCTCAAACTTTTTCGGTGGGGAAAATGATGATAGTTATAAACAATAGAGAAATTGCAATATTTTTATAATTGCCTTTCATTTGAATGAATATTAAAATGCTTTCATTTACTGCCAAAAATTGCAGTCACGAACTAACATTTTAAATTTTAGCGCGAAAACAGATGGTGATGTGACGCGTGAAAAACCGATATTTTTACAATAAAATAGTTTTAATCGAAAAATACCGAACTATCAATAGGCCTATCGATAGCTGTTTTAGAGCAAAACTATTGATAACCAACAATACTATCGATTGTATCGATCGATGTCGCCGAACAATCTATACTATCGATAATACATTAACTATCGATAGTTTTACAAATGCAATACTATTGATAGTTTGTTCGTCGTCAGGATTATTGCGTAAGTCCTTGTCACTAAAACGCAGACCTAGGACCTGTAGTAAGTCAAGAGGCTATGGAGATAGATTTAAGCTTGTGTTGGTCTACGAAATCTAATAATTAGTTAATAAACAAGTTTAATAAGCATAACGAGTAGTAATTTGCAGATTTACATTAAGATAATATCGTCATCCCTATTCGCAGCATGCCGCAACAGCAAATATTAAATTTGAAAATTTCACAAAAGAATTCCCTTTCATGCTTTTTTGGGATTACACTGAAACTTAGAATGTACCAGCTGCTTCACTTACCGCGCAGATCGTAGAAGCCGATCGAGGAAATGGACGAAAATTTAATTCGAATTTTCTACCCACCACTATTTCGATTTAATTTTCCAAAATCACGCTAGAAGTGGCCTTTGAGTCTTGCGACCCTGGGCTCTGTCTGCTATGAGTTGCAAGAGCCAAAATTATAGGTAGGTATTTTTCGATTGTAACTTATCGATTTTTCGGCAACACTTAAAGCTAATGTGTGACTTGACCGCCTTTTTTCGCGGGAAAATTTAAACTCTCAGTTTGAAACAGCAATTTTTTACAATAAATGAAAGTATATTGATTTTTTAATGCGCTTGTGGTATATTATGTCTATTCTGCATTAAATTCATTCAATTTTAAGCAACAATAAAAATATTGCGTGTTCTCTATACAGTTAGTAGGTACAAATTACAATTTTTTAGGATTACTAGCTTTTATTAAATTTGCGCTTTTTGTCTTTCGGAATGACCACTGCTGGGAAGATAATATAACTATGAAAGAAACCCAGTACAGTATTGGTCCCTCCCTACCTAGCCTAATGGGCTATGTTACAAATTACAATACATATTTACATCTTAAGCTATACTAAACAATATATTTTAAATTAAGAAAAAAAAAACATTAAAAATTTCAGTCCAGTATTTCAAGAATTTTGATCAGATAAATAGTCATTTATATGATAATAATACTCATATTTGATAAATAATTTTTAAGTTTAGAAACCACAGTCATTTCTTTACCGAACGAAATAGAGCTATATGTGTGAGCGAGAAGACTATAACGATAAAAGAGCGGGCTGTCAGTATGACACTTGTCAATTTGAAGTGTTGCTATTGTGTGTAGTTGAATTACTCAAGCAAAATACATTTTGAACTTAATGTTTTAATAAATAATTACACGAAATACTAATAAGTTAAGTTAGTTAATATTTAATTTTATATTCTTGAACTAATTTAGAAAAGAACAAGCATTGGCAACACTTATCGTGACGTAGTCTTGTTCCATCTGGGGAAGAGAATACCTTATCTATTCTATTGTACCATGCTGTCACCTATGTTGATTCCGATTATTAAAAATGGAGCGCATTTTAAAAGAACAACGCATTATAATTGAGAAAACTCAATACAAAAAATGGGGAATGTCACGCTGAAACCGCTCGCAAACTTCGCCAAATTGTCAGTCCAGAAATTGTTCTTAATTTTTTCATTACTTATTTTACTTAGAACATGTTTACTTTTCAACCCTTTAAAAATATCACAACACTCTCATAAAATACGTGTTTTTATTTTAAAATGAAAAGTGCACTCTTACTGAGACACCCGGTATATGTAGGTCGCCAGGTCACCACATTTCTCCGCCATCTGGAAGTCCTAGTTTCGATTCGCAGTGTAGTCGAACGTTTTTTTTAAAGCTTTCGACAGTCTTTTCATCCCATAGCTGGCCGCTACCTGTTACCGCTCTCAGTTTGGGTTGCCAGATGGGCGGGATTCCTCGAGATTAGCAGACAAAATACAGTTTGTCCTTGTGAGTTCCCGACAAACGAGATACTTAAATCATTAAAAAAAATGCAGTACCGCGCGGAGGGACCGCACAAATCCCTACTCCTACTGTATGCTATCTCGGTCTTCTGTTTTACAAACTAATTTTTAACCGATTTCAAAAAAAGGAGGAGGCTATCAATTCGTCGCGATCTTTTATGTTTTTTTTATGTGTGTTCACCGATTACTCCTAGAGGCCTGGACCAATTTAAAAAAAAAATATTTTTTTATTTGAAAGGTTATTCTTTCCAGGTGGTCCCATAGAAATTTTATCAAAATCAGTTGTGTAGTTTGGGGGTGAAGTCGGTTTTTAGTTTTGAAAAGTAATGACTCGCATTTTTTATGATATTGTCAATCCATCATATTTCCGAGCTACCAACGGATTTGCTTGCCATGTTTCATAGAATAAGCTATATAGTACTTACTTACCTTTTTTTTTTCAGTGAATACGCAGAGTACATTGAAGGTCGTCTGAAGCGTCTGGGTATCGTCGTGGACCTGCTGTTCCCGATGGAGGACGTGCCCATCGGCAAAGTACTGGGCAACATCGCGTCTCGAGGCTGCCTCTACGCTATACTAGTCATGCCGGAGAACCAAGAACATAGATCGCTGACATTGACCATCCTGCATGGATTGCCACAAGGTATGAATATATCACGACCATAACAGTTCCTTTGTTGCTTACCTTCCATGCTGGTTCTGGAATAGACGAGAAATAAATTGTTGAAATAAATTGACACTGTATCAGCCCTTGCCGCTGCCGTTGCCTTGCAGCTGAAGTATGAATCCATTTGTTATCACCGCAGTGTCTTCTTGTCCAAATACTTCAGTACCTCAAGACGAAAGTTTTAAATCAATGTGTGTCGCCAGTGACGACTTATGGCTCGGAAACGTGGTCCCTACTATGAGTCATAAGAAGGCTATGCCTTCGTGAACGAATCAGTAATGAGGAAATTCGTAGGAGCACAGCCCAGCGGATAAGCTCGTTGAAGTGGCGGGACACAGCGCGACAATCCGATGGCCGATGGGGCAAAAAGGTTCTCGAATGGCGACCACGTACTGGCAAGCAAAACGTACTGGCAAGCGAAGCGTAGGACATCCACCCACAAGGTGGACTAAGGTCGCTGGAAAGCGTTGGATGCAGGCCAATCTAGATCGGTCATTTTGGAAATCCTTGATAGCGGCCTATGTCCTGCAGTGGACGTTATGGGGCTGAAATGATGATGATGATGATTTGTTATCAGAGCACCGCAACATGCCGGTCGAGGACGCGCTGCAGCTGCTGTCGCGCAACTTCCAGGAGGTGCAGCGCGGCGGGCCCGCCAGCCGCGAGGCCGTGTACGCGCTGCTCGGGCAGCTCGCCGACGGCCGGGCCCTCACCGCGCTGCAGTACGAGAAGGTCATCGAGTACCTGCAGGTAACGAGCGACCTGTGATTGCTTTCACCTAATTACTATAACCACTCTCTTTTTGTAGATATAGTATTAGGCACCTAAGGTACTAAGACAGCCGCGAGGCCGTGTACGCGCTGCTCGGGCAGCTCGCCGACGGCCGGGCCCTCACCGCGCTGCAGTACGAGAAGGTCATCGAGTACCTGCAGGTAACGAGCGACCTGTGATTGCTTTCACCTAATTACTATAACCACTCTCTTTTTGTAGATATAGTATTAGGCACCTAAGGTACTAAGACAGCCGCGAGGCCGTGTACGCGCTGCTCGGGCAGCTCGCCGACGGCCGGGCCCTCACCGCGTTGCAGTACGAGAAGGTCATCGAGTACCTGCAGGTAACGAGCGACCTGTGATTGCTTTCACCTAATTACTATAACCACTCTCTTTTTGTAGATATAGTATTAGGCACCTAAGGTACTAAGACAGCCGCGAGGCCGTGTACGCGCTGCTCGGGCAGCTCGCCGACGGCCGGGCCCTCACCGCGCTGCAGTACGAGAAGGTCATCGAGTACCTGCAGGTAACGAGCGACCTGTGATTGCTTTCACCTAATTACTATAACCACTCTCTTTTTGTAGATATAGTATTAGGCACCTAAGGTACTAAGACAGCCGCGAGGCCGTGTACGCGCTGCTCGGGCAGCTCGCCGACGGCCGGGCCCTCACCGCGCTGCAGTACGAGAAGGTCATCGAGTACCTGCAGGTAACGAGCGACCTGTGATTGCTTTCACCTAATTACTATAACCACTCTCTTTTTGTAGATATAGTATTAGGCACCTAAGGTACTAAGACAGCCGCGAGGCCGTGTACGCGCTGCTCGGGCAGCTCGCCGACGGCCGGGCCCTCACCGCGCTGCAGTACGAGAAGGTCATCGAGTACCTGCAGGTAACGAGCGACCTGTGATTGCTTTCACCTAATTACTATAACCACTCTCTTTTTGTAGATATAGTATTAGGCACCTAAGGTACTAAGACAGCCGCGAGGCCGTGTACGCGCTGCTCGGGCAGCTCGCCGACGGCCGGGCCCTCACCGCGCTGCAGTACGAGAAGGTCATCGAGTACCTGCAGGTAACGAGCGACCTGTGATTGCTTTCACCTAATTACTATAACCACTCTCTTTTTGTAGATATAGTATTAGGCACCTAAGGTACTAAGACAGCCGCGAGGCCGTGTACGCGCTGCTCGGGCAGCTCGCCGACGGCCAGGCCATCACCGCGCTGCAGTACGAGAAGGTCATCGAGTACCTGCAGGTAACGAGCGACCTGTGATTGCTTTCACCTAATTACTATAACCACTCTCTTTTTGTAGATATAGTATTAGGCACCTAAGGTACTAAGACAGCCGCGAGGCCGTGTACGCGCTGCTCGGGCAACTCGCCGACGGCCGGGCCACTTACCGCGCTGCAGTACGAGAAGGTCATCGAGTACCTGCAGGTAACGAGCGACCTGTGATTGCTTTCACCTAATTACTATAACCACTCTCTTTTTGTAGATATAGTATTAGGCACCTAAGGTACTAAGACAGCCGCGAGGCCGTGTACGCGCTGCTCGGGCAGCTCGCCGACGGCCGGGCCCTCACCGCGCTGCAGTACGAGAAGGTCATCGAGTACCTGCAGGTAACGAGCGACCTGTGATTGCTTTCACCTAATTACTATAACCACTCTCTTTTTGTAGATATAGTATTAGGCACCTAAGGTACTAAGACAGCCGCGAGGCCGTGTACGCGCTGCTCGGGCAGCTCGCCGACGGCCGGGCCCTCACCGCGCTGCAGTACGAGAAGGTCATCGAGTACCTGCAGGTAACGAGCGACCTGTGATTGCTTTCACCTAATTACTATAACCACTCTCTTTTTGTAGATATAGTATTAGGCACCTAAGGTACTAAGACAGCCGCGAGGCCGTGTACGCGCTGCTCGGGCAGCTCGCCGACGGCCGGGCCCTCACCGCGCTGCAGTACGAGAAGGTCATCGAGTACCTGCAGGTAACGAGCGACCTGTGATTGCTTTCACCTAATTACTATAACCACTCTCTTTTTGTAGATATAGTATTAGGCACCTAAGGTACTAAGACAGCCGCGAGGCCGTGTACGCGCTGCTCGGGCAGCTCGCCGACGGCCGGGCCCTCACCACGCTGCAGTACGAGAAGGTCATCGAGTACCTGCAGGTAACGAGCGACCTGTGATTGCTTTCACCTAATTACTATAACCACTCTCTTTTTGTAGTTATGGTATTAGGCACCTAAGGTACTAAGACAGCCGCGAGGCCGTGTACGCGCTGCTCGGGCAGCTCGCCGACGGCCAGGCCCTCACCGCGCTGCAGTACGAGAAGGTCATCGAGTACCTGCAGGTAACGAGCGAACTGTGATTGCTTTCACCTAATTACTATAACCACTCTCTTTTTGTAGATATAGTATTAGGCACCTAAGGTACTAAGACAGCCGCGAGGCCGTGTACGCGCTGCTCGGGCAGCTCGCCGACGGCCGGGCCCTCACCGCGCTGCAGTACGAGAAGGTCATCGAGTACCTGCAGGTAACGAGCGACCTGTGATTGCTTTCACCTAATTACTATAACCACTCTCTTTTTGTAGATATAGTATTAGGCACCTAAGGTACTAAGACAGCCGCGAGGCCGTGTACGCGCTGCTCGGGCAGCTCGCCGACGGCCGGGCCCTCACCGCGCTGCAGTACGAGAAGGTCATCGAGTACCTGCAGGTAACGAGCGACCTGTGATTGCTTTCACCTAATTACTATAACCACTCTCTTTTTGTAGATATAGTATTAGGCACCTAAGGTACTAAGACAGCCGCGAGGCCGTGTACGCGCTGCTCGGGCAGCTCGCCGACGGCCGGGCCCTCACCACGCTGCAGTACGAGAAGGTCATCGAGTACCTGCAGGTAACGAGCGACCTGTGATTGCTTTCACCTAATTACTATAACCACTCTCTTTTTGTAGATATGGTATTAGGCACCTAAGGTACTAAGACAGCCGCGAGGCCGTGTACGCGCTGCTCGGGCAGCTCGCCGACGGCCAGGCCCTCACCGCGCTGCAGTACGAGAAGGTCATCGAGTACCTGCAGGTAACGAGCGAACTGTGATTGCTTTCACCTAATTACTATAACCACTCTCTTTTTGTAGATATAGTATTAGGCACCTAAGGTACTAAGACAGCCGCGAGGCCGTGTACGCGCTGCTCGGGCAGTTCGCCGACGGCCGGGCCCTCACCGCGCTGCAGTACGAGAAGGTCATCGAGTACCTGCAGCTAACGAGCGACCTGTGATTGCTTTCACCTAATTACTATAACCACTCTCTTTTTTGTAGATATAGTATTAGGCACCTAAGGTACTAAGACAGCCGCGACGCCGTGTACGCGCTGCTCCGACCGCTCGCCGACGGCCGGGCGCTCAACGCGCTGCAGTACGAGAATGTCATCGAGTACCTATAGGTAACGAGCGACCTGTGATTGCTTTCATCTGATTAGTACATAATAGAACAGTTCTCTCTTTTGTAGATATAGTACTATCCTACAAAAAAGAGAGTGGTACTTACTACTATACTATGTCCCCTGGGAGACACAGCCACCCGCTGTGTGCTTTTCCATCTTTCGTCGCTCTGACATTAGCAATGCGCTACCCACTTCTACCATGATCGACCATGTTTCCTCTTTCCACGCATTCCAGCCAGGCACTAGAATTCATTAGCTGAAATTCAATATTATTGCGTGTTTATTTTAGAATTTTACCTTAATTTGTTCGGAACGTCTCACTGTGACCTCCGAGAAGTCTGAATATTTGTAAGCTGGTTTAAAGCACCCCGCGAAACTCAAAACTGCAAACAGATTTTGGATTCCAGATGACAAGAAACTTTTAATGTTTTTTCAACTAAACCTAGAACAGCTGCACAAAAACCACGAGCTGCTTGCAGCCCGCGCAACGCTCGAAAAGCTAGTCACATTTTAAGCATACATGTTTATTTCTAGGAACGCAAAGAACAGCAAGTCAAAATTGAGCTGGGCGAGCCTCTCAACCCAGCGCCGGTCAGCAAAACACAGGTGGACCTGCAGCAGCGGATCCTCAGCATTCTGAACGACAAGAAGGTGGCGAGCCCCCCCGCCCCCGTGCCAGCCCCCGCACCCGCTGCGCCCGCCAAGACGCAGCTTCTCAGTGACCCGACTGTTAGGAAAGCTTTTGACTCTATACTTTCTAAGTTCACGTAGATGTTAGTCTTTTTAGTCTTGATAATTTAGAAATAGGCTAAATTCCAATTGTGAAGAATGCCAGTGGCAAGGTATTCTGAAGGGATATTTTTCGCCGAGTAAAATTGGTCGAACCACGCAGTGTATGATGCGCGACGCATCTTGCATCATTCATAGATTTTCTAACGCGGTGTGAATGGCGAGGTACAAATTCCAGGAAATGTAATATGGGCACGTAACGCGACATAAGATGCGTAGCACATCATACGCGTTCAACAACTTAAGTGCCACCTTTTCCTTCGGCCGTCCCACTGCCGCTAGGTTCTTCGCCCTCGCTGCCCAGCTATCCATCTTAACGCTCATATAGCCCGTCTTGTGGTACACGAGCGAGCGCAGATACAGGTCACCCTCTTTCTGATACAAATATGTAGCGTTAGCGTATGATGGTAACTTTATGTGAATGTCACGTAATCTCGTGCTAGTTTATTTTAATCAAATTGTGATGTCGTAATAATAAAGTTCTGAAACGTTTATCTAAATAGAAGTTTACTGAGTGCGTATTTACACACTTATTTTGGATCAACGAAGAAATATTTTTTCCATAAAATATTGATCATACCCACAAACACTATTATGTAAGAGATGTAATAAATAAAGAGACAATTTAATATTATATTTTGTTTTATTTTATTGAATAAGTTCATACATATAATTAGAGGTGGTCTAATAAGTCTGTTCACAGTATTTCATTGGTGATGTGAAATGACAAACAGTGCTATAGTTTGGTTATGTACATACACACAAAAGTAATTTGTCAGCTACGAACTAAGACCGGGTACATTGCAACTTCAAGATTATTTGAATCGCGTTGATGAATATTTCAGTATTCGGGCACGTCTAACATTCAAAGCTCAAAAGGTATATTTTTCGTCATTACGATTGAGAATAAAAATGTCTATCTACATGCATATATTTCCATAACGTTTAGTTGAAAAATTAATAAATTCTAACATGATTGATACGAATATAATTTCAGTGAAATACCGCCAGCGGTTCTTAATATCTTCAAATCGGGTGTGCCTGTCATATGCAACTCAGCAAAAGTGAAATGTCATCATAAAAAATCCGCCCTTTTATTTTCATTCCACTACGCACCAAGTACGCCACACACACTTGTCAATAAATTATGCATGGCGTAGCGTTTAGTAGAATTGCAATTCAATTTTGCCGAGACAGTATCCTAGACTGTGCTCCCAGCAGATTCACAAGACTTTACCATAAATTGATTTGTACAAAAAATATATACTGTTCTAGAAACCAAAGAAACATTCGTAACTAACAGTAAGACTCTGATATCTCGAGCTATGGCATTTATTTAATATATTTTCAACGTCAATGATTTTTATATTGAATAATTGATTAAGAAATTTCCATTGAGATCAAGGCCCTGCATCTCATAGATCTTCACAAGCATCAACTCTTTAAAAATCCTTATTACCTTTTAGAGTTATTTAGCTATACAGGATATATATAATAACTAGGACACCCTAGTATTCCAATTATTTTAAAGAAATAATATACCTTAGATTTCACTTTTTACAAGTTGGAACTTTGGGCGATATCGCTTTAAACATAAAATATACAGAACTTAATACAAGATACACAAACTAATATTTAATACAAAACTACATTATACATATTTTAAATATAGTTTACTATAAAGGTACTCATTATACTAACAGTGACAAATTTGTAGTGTGTCACTATTAGTACTAAGTCCACAATTCGTCAATAAACCTATGCAAGGTGAGGTATGGCTATGTTATGGATTATTAATTGATTAAGTAGGTATAGCATATTTTCTTAAAACTGTGCAGAAAAGTAAAAGTTAACTATTCTTTACACTGTACGAATATTGGGTTTTACTCGTACATACTAATTATTACCCATATTTTAACCCAAAAGGCGTATAAGTGACGCAAAATTTCATGTTTCTCGATTTTATTTTTAGGCACGCGTTTTGCGTCGTGTGTCAGTCAGTAAGAATAGTTTAAATAACCATGCGAAACCAGGCTTGCCAGTATAACAGCTAAGAATTATTATTTATTATGTAAAACAGCAGCTGCGCTAAGGAACTCTATGATACCTCAGTCAATTTCTTAGGTCACCTACTAATAATAATCAACAACATAAATACATTAACACAAAAACTTAGTCCTTTGCCAGGCAATGGGCTATTAGTAAATATTATTTCTTTAAAATAAATGGCCTATAGGAAAATCCACATCTTACTCTATATAAACATATCCACATCGCCCTTATTACTACAGCGACTAAATGCCATCACAACACCCATCGATCTCCGTAAAGCTATCATTTGGAAGAGAATTTGGTGTCGATTGGGAGCTCGATAGGTGAGCGCGATATTTACAATAAGTCAGTAATAACTGCACTGTCGAGCAGTCAAGAGATAATCCTCAATCCTTTATATTCGTCAAATAAATTAAGATGACCTCTCTGGGGGATCTTCTTGTTTTGAAGGGTCGAAACCTTCCTTTATGTGTCCGCTTGTGCCCTTGGGATCTAAATCAGTAGCCCAGCTGAAGTGCATGACTGCCAAATGGGAGTTACCTAATTTATTATGAACTTTTCCAAGTAAATAGTAGACAAGTGATTCTCTTGGAGCAATATCTTTCAAATGGTGGAGATCAGAGAGTGCGTCCTGCGGTCTTCCGGCCCGCAACAGCACCGAGGCTCTATGGAACCGACACAGTGGATTTTCAGTATCTAATGCCACCGCGCGTTCCAAAGTCGCGAGAGCGCGGTCCATCTTGCCCAATGCTGCCTGGGCTAAGCCAAGTTGGCACCTCAATACCCCAGAATGCGGGTGGATGGTGAGAGCGCGACGAATGTGCACTTCCGATGCTTTCCAGCGCTCCTGCCTTGCATACACGGTAGCTATGCCAAACCAAGCCACGTAATTACGAGGATCAATACTTACTGCAGTCCTAAAGCTGGCCAGAGCCTTATCGCTCTCTTCTGCAACTGCATATTCATGCCCCAGTAGCGCGTGCGCATATGCCAAGTCTGGGTCAATTTGAACAGCGCGCTTGAAGAATTTTAGAGCTGTTTCGCGCTCTTTGTGGAGCGAAAAGCAGTTTCCGGCTGCTAGCCATGCAATTGGATCAGTCCTATTTAATTCCACTAGATCTTGAGCTAATGCTGACAGTTGTGCCTCACGTTGTAAGTGCCATAAGCAGGTACTATAGATATCCATTCCTTCTGATCGGCTTGGGTACTGTTTTCTAATCTCAGCAAATATTTTGGTAGCAGCTTCATACTGCGCTAACTCATAATGGGCTCGGGCGATCATGGTCTGCACCCAAGGAGAAGCTAATTGTTTAGGCGGAGCTTCTTGGAACAATTTGATTGCATTTTTACACTCTAAGAACGAAAGTGCCTTGTAGGCCTTACCTAATTCTTTCAACAAATTTAACAAAGCTACACCATTTGAATTCTTTGGTGTCATGGTGGGTGTTACAGTTTCTACATTTTTGTTTCTTTCATTTGTTTCTACTGTATTTGTTTTAATGTTTTTGGCGATGCGTTGTTTATTTTTCCTGGATGGGCTCTTAGGAGCCACAAACTTTCTGCTCGGTGATTTATTATTCTCCTTTACTGAGTAACTACTATTGTTATTACTAAATAGCCTGGAGGATCTACGCGGCGCTGGCCCTAAGCACCTGGGCGCTGGACTAAATACTGCGGACATTTGTGCACGCAGTGAGTTTACTATCTTAGGAATAGCTTTTTGCTCATTAGAATCGGTGAGTGTTGGAGTGTACAGTACGGGAGATTCTTCCATTGGTAACATGCCAAAAGACGGAGAGAAGGGTATCGGCGCCATACCGCTGAATACGCTGTGCATTCGTTTGACAGGGGCCTGTGTTTCGGGAGTGATGCTTGTCGACATGGTCATAGGCGTCCGAGAGGCCACATTATTAGGAGTCACATTAGCATTAATACTAGTATTATTATTAGGAATGTTGGCGTTAACGATAGAAATATTCTCAGAATTGCTGACTAGATTCATTAGTGTTGTCACGCCAAATGAAAATTCTGTGTTATTCATTTGAAACACTTGGTGCGGATCAATTTTTTCCCCCATGTTACATAGTTGTGCGAATGATTTCCACATGAATGGATTCAGCGACAAAGCTTTCCGATGGGCCTCCGCTGCTTTACTTCTCCTTTCTGTAATGTTGTAGATTTTGGCAAGAAGTTGTAAAGCGAAGGGTGCTTGTTCCCCGAATTCTGAAGCCACTATGTCTAGATTTGAGCCTATGGTTATTTCAGCATCTTTGTATCTGTAAATAAAAGAGAGTAAGATGTAAATATTAATTTCTATCTATAATTATAAAGATTCCAAAATGTTAGGGGTGGATGTTAGTTATCTTTCATCTTCAAAGATTCAAAGATTCAAATGTTTATTCAGTAATTAGATCTTTACAGGCACTTTTACACGTCAATAAGTATAATTTACGTTACCGCTGCTGCGACACGACACCGAGAAGACCAGCGCTTCGTAACGACCACTGCTGAGAAGAAACGCCGAAAGAAACTCATTTTCACAGTATTGGTCGCCTACTCGCCAGAAGGGCTTTGTCATATTATTATTATTGTCTTTTAATTATTAAATACTTATAATATGATACAATGTTGACACATTTAACATGTAATGCTTGCGAACGAGTTAACAAACATAAATTGCGTGATAAAAATATTAAGTAGTCAAAAAAGGGAAGCCGAGCTGACCAGTCCCTCCCGGCAGCACCCGTTCACGAGTTGACGCACGGATCAGCCATCGTTAAACTCAACCATAATAGAGGGAATCTAACGACCCGACCAGCGACGCCACCACCAGCCCCTTTAGTATGATGTTTTATCTGACAGGTCTTTACATATCATCCCTCTGTAAAAATGTACATGACAAGACATTTATGAATGGACACGTAGTAAAATGAGTCGTCACACGCAGGTAGTTTTTAAACAGTGTTTCTAATGTCTGCTAAGAAAATATAATAATTTAAAATTCAAACATGCGTTTTGTAAAACAATCACGTTAGATAAAAGAATTGTATAAGTACGAAATAATATTGCAAACAACGAGTATTTAAAATTATTAAATTGAAATGTCATTAAAGAAAATGTGCAATGGAACGTTTCAACTCATGTCGTACAGCCAACATAAAGAATAAAACAGCCGCCGAAACTCACCGGTCACCGCCGCCAAAGTAGTTGTTGGATTCGTAATTAAATATTTTTCTAAGTTTGTAAACTTCAATAATACATTGTTTGAAGATTTCTGCTTACATTGAAATATATATGTAAGTATACATTTAATATTAATTCCATAGAATAACTGTTTAAAATACGATTGAAAATGGTTTGATTGAGTCTTATGTGGGTCTAGCAAATCGACGACAAATTTACACGATTTCACGTTGCCAACCGTCGAAATGTCTACTTTGACCTGTCAAAATCATGCTCGCACGGGAGTTAGGCATGAGAATGTTTTATGAATGAATGTTATTTTGTCGCTCAATTTTGTCTATGTTAGTTGCGGTAAACTACGCGAAATGCGACAAATCACAAGGATAAAAATTTGTCAAGAGGAAATATTAGTTATATGTTGGTCACCTATTGATCGCAGAGCATTAACATGTTTTACAGTAAGCTAATTATTGTTACAGAGAATACAGTTCTTATGTTTTATGTGTGGAGTGTGGTATTGTTCTATATGTATATGTTACGACTAAACCCCGAAATGCGGCTCCGCCTAGGTTTAGCCGGCTAGTCCTAGGTTCGGCCGGTCTCAGATGGTGTTTATTCTGCTAAGCTTCGGCTAGACCTAGGTTTAGCCTCTATCATTCCGGCTAGAACTATGTGCATCCGGTCGCAGGTGGTTAAACTTAGTTGTATACTATTTATATTAGGTTAGAACTAGGTTTATAGTTCCGTTAAGCATTTTGTAGTGGATAGGTGCCCGTAGGTAGCCAAAACATCCATTGAAAACAAATCATGGCGATCTGCGTCACAAGTTTTAGGGTTTCCGTTCAAAAAATTAAAAAACGGAACCCTTATAGGATCACTCGTGCGTCTGTCTATCCGTCCGTATGTCAATTTGCTCCGAATCTACTGGACCAAATCAGGTGAAATTTGGTAGAATGATTTAATCCTATGACCCAAATACAGATGTGCATATTAAATAAATATTTTTTCAAAATAAGGGTCATTTTTGAGGGACTAATTAGGAAATTAAAAAAAAAAGTTTTGTACACCTTACTGTGTTACACATCAAATGAAAAGGCTCGTTATAAGGATCTCAAATATATTTTTATTATTATTGTAAAATAAAAAGATTTGATTTTATTCATAAAAAAAGACGAAAAATGACCTTTCCCCACCCTGATCTCCGAAACTACTAAGCCTAAAATAAAAAAAAAATACAAAATATAGTTCATTGCTTGTAAATTACAGGAAAAATAAGTAGATAAATATTTTTTTAAATAAGGGTCATTTTTGAGGGAAGGAAGATTTTTTAAAATGCACCGCCTAAGAGGGTGAAACAGGTCCAAAGTATGAATGGAGAAACAAGATTAGTTTGACTATTTTATTCGAAACTTCGCAAGAGTACTCTAGGCGATAAATGAGTAAATACGTTTCAGGATTTTTCAAAACCCCTAAAGGTATGAAATGGGGTGACCACTACCTAGGCGAGTGTGATACGCGGGCGGGAGGCAGGACCCCCGGGAAGTAGTCATCGGGAAACTTTCTGCATCCAATAATATATCTATCTAAATATATAAAAGAAGACAATGACTGATTGACATATCAATGCACAGCCCAAACCGCTGGGTTTATGAACTCTACATTTGGCACAAAGTTCCTTATGAAGTCTAAGAGTGCACTAAGAAAGTTTGTATGGAATAAACAAGATTAGATAGACCATTTTATTCAAAACTTCGCAGGAGTACTCCTGGCGGTAAATGAGTTAGTATATGTATCATAATCAGTGGTCGGATAATCGGATGTATATTTACCTAAAGCTGAGATGTTGGCAGTTATGGAGTGCACTTTTGTATCTGAAAACTCCCGGGATTCCGGAATCGACAAAATTTTGTGTTTTGATTATGGAATTAAATCGGGTAGGGTGTACATTTCCTTAAGTTCAGGTGTTGGCTAATATGGAATGCACTTTTGTATCGATTGTAAATCTCGCGATTCCGATCGAATTTAATGCTTTTTAACTATGGAATCGGATGCCGGCTAATTTTGTAAAGCAGGTTACCAAACTAGTATAGATGTCATGTCACGATGAGTAATTATCTTTCTTCTCTCCACATAGCGACAAACAACTTGGTGTCTTGAGTTTCGTTAAAAAATGTTTATGTGTAGTACTGCGAAACTAATAAACATTTCATAATGAGTGCGAGTGATACGGCAAATTATATACCTGCTTGTATGCAGGTAGTGACCCGAAAGTAGTTCCTTTTGTTCATTTAATGACATTCGTCGCTTTGCCGGATTTTGTATTTAAAAAATATGTTTTAAGAAGCCGATTCCATAATTTCCTAGCCAAAAATTAACTTTAGGCAAATATGCATCCGATTATCCGACCACTGATCATAATCTTTCAAATTTTATTTATTTTATTTAGCTTTAATGTTTCAAAGCACAAATATACTTTTGACAAATGGCGGACTTAATGCTAAAAGCATTTTCTCCCAGTCAACCATAGGGATAAACAGAGAAAATTATGCAGCACAAAAAGCAATAATATTATATACCCATTATATATGAATATCAGAAAGGTTAAAGCTAGTAAACTTCTTTTTTTATACAGATAAATAACACTGATTGAGCTTGCCCCAAAGTAAGTTTAAACTTGTGTTATGGGATACTAACTCAACAATACCATATAATAAATACACATATAGATAAACACCCAAGACCCAAGACAGTTGGAAAAAGGCCATTTTCCAATTTGCTCTGGCTGGGATCGAACCCAGAAGCTCCAGATTATGGGACTAGTGTGTTGACCATTACGCCACGGAGGTTGTCAATCTATAAAGTAAATACTTATGATATGGTTGTAGCTTTTAGTCCTAATTTTAGAGACTTCATATCAGTTTTCAAAACATTGGACACAGGCTGCTTCCAATAAGATATTTCAAAATTCCTTGACAGACATTTTCTTTCTGTAGCTTAAATGATGTAGATGTTATTAAAATTCAGCAGAATTTTGGTCAAAACTGAATCTTTAGTTGTCACTTTAAGTTACAAAGATTTACCTGTTTGCTAAAGATAAATGACTTGTAACTAAAATGTTTATTTATTTAGCTAATCAGACAAATTATTACAGAAGATCTAACCAAAGAAGATAATTTTATTTTGTTATACCTACAATATACATACACCTACATACTACCATACCTATTGTAAGCGAAGTCTATGGGGCTCCACTTAATATGATATCTTGGAAAGATCCTGCTAGTGAAATTGTGCAGTAAGTTCCTCAGGAAAAATAATCACAATCATTATTTAACTCTTCAAGCACCGATTGGCCCGATCAGGTCAAAAGAACAATTGAATTCAATTGTGTCTACGATTTATGGTGCTTGAAGGATTAATACTGCCAATTAATTTATTCTTTTAACAAATTAACACTAACCTTAATTCATTTAATTCTTATGTTTACTTTTGAGCAATTAAATCCAAAAGTAATGTATAAAGTAGCATACCTATTCATGGCCTTTTAAAGACACATACATTCAAAGAACAAAGGTTTTAGTTATTAGCTCGAGCTACTATTGTCTACAACTGTGTCAATACAATGAGTCTAATAATACTTTACTGCGAAAATAATAAGTGTACTAAGATAACACTAAAATTTGATCATATTAAAAACTAATCAAAAACATTCATCTTATCAACAAAGAACTCTTACTAAACATTAATGGTTTGCACATATACAACTAATTAATATGTAATAGATTTTTGAAAATTACTTACAGTTTTAGCTCTATTGAACATTTGGCTAGTAAAAATCGGGCCTGCGGTAAAGACAGGGGACAGTTTTGTAGTAAATGGTGCGCCTCATTCACCCGTCCAGCTCTGTAATAGCACGTACCCAGCAAAAACGCTGTTTCCTCTGATGTAACTAGAAAGGAAAATAAAATTCATAAATGATGCACTTCGTATGAAAATTGCATTGTACTTCGAATGTGTGTAGGTACTAGTTGCGTAAAAATCAATAACACGATATTATGCAGGTGGTCAACAATATTTTAGATTGGTATACAACATTGCGGGTACGAAAATCAATCGTGATATTTACCTTCAGCGTGTAATCTCTCTGCCAAAAATATAGCATTGTCGTATTCGTAATTATTGAGACAATCCCAAACGATCACCTGTTGGAAATTCAAATTAATTATTTTAGACAATCCTCGAAGGCAAAATGCATTGACAGATATGCACTATTGGTTTTTCACATACCTGAATAGGCTCTTGAACGATCATTGTTAAAGATAACTAGCACTTCTATTATTTGTAAACACTACGAAATAATTCACATCGCAAGCTACGATTATTACACATTCACAAATAAAATTAGAACATATCTTTTACGACGGACATTTTCATTTCATTTTGTTGATTGTCTATGGTAGTAGAGTAATAAATATAAAAAAGTGAGCATTGTTTCTCGCACTGAATTCCTGTATTTTTGCCAAATAAAGCCTGCCACATACAGAAGTACCATTTTTGAAACCCGGAGTCAATTACTGTATGTTATTTTGTGTACTTATTGTTCGCGTTTCAAATATAGCACCGGTAGAGTGCTATTTTTATAAATGGAGTCACCGAAACGGTAAACGTGTAGTTTTCAAATTCTCACAAGGGGCATGTGGATGGAAAAGTCGAAAGAAGAAAACACTAAGGAACTTTGTTTGGACTATTATAGTTAGGTAGGATATAAACATTTTTTTTCCTAGCCTGTAGGTATTGTGTCTCACTGCTGGGCAAAGGCCTCCCCCTTATTTTTTCACTCGTCTCTTTCTTGTGCGAACTTCTGCCACCCACATAAAAATCTGTCTAAGTCGTCCCGCCACCTTGTTCTGGGCCTTCCCTTACCCCTATGTCTGGAGTCCAGACAATTTGGCCCATCTTTCGGAACGCATTCGGCAAGTCCCGCCCACTTCAACTTGGCTGTTGTTGCTCCTACTTCCGCATTTGTGTTTTTGCACGTAGATCGTTGTTTCGCACTTTGTCTATAAGTCGTAAACCCAGAATGCTGCGCTCCATGGCTCGTTGGCAAACTTTGAGTTTGGAATTTTGAGCCTCGGTCTATGACCAGGTCTGTGCCCCATAGGTCAGAATATGGAGGAGGACATAAACTATAAACTAAAAACTAGGGTTGCATTTTTTAAATTACTTGTCACATTCATTACGAATGGTTTACGCGAGCGTTTCCAAACGGGCGCATTTTTGAAACGATCGTATGCGAAGGATTTGCAACGAGAGGTCTCGATCACTCGTACTTTTGATATTTGTGGCGTAGATATGTCAAAGAAACCTTTCATGGAGAATCGTTCCGATTCATGTTGCTTTTTTATTCATGGTGAAATTGTTAGAAAACCATAGACATATTTTTGATGTTTTTTGCGTAAAACAATATAGTTTTCAGCTGACACGACGGTTTCAAAAATACGGCCACAATGTGGTTTTTCACGCTAGCGGTGAGTTGGAAAACTACACGTTTTGTGTTTCGGAGAGCCGTGAGTCCTTAAATGAAAAATAGCACTCCTGTGGTGCGATTTTTCAAACGCGGAGTCACTAAACGTATGGTTTATTGTATGGAAAAACCATTCGTTTAGGTGACTCCGCATTTGAAAAATGGCACTTCTAAAGTGCGATTTCTGAAACGCGGAGTCACCTAAACGAATGGTTTTCCCATACAAAAACCATACGTTTAGGTGACTCCGCGTTTCAGAAATCGCACTTCTGGAGTACTATTTTTCATTTAATGACTCAGCGAACTTACCCATTTCTTTGACATATCTACGCCACAAATTTCAAAATTACGAGTGGTCAAGACCACTCGTGCAAATCCTTCGCATACGATCATTTCAAAAATGCACCCGTTTTGGAGACGCTCGCGTAAACCATTCGTTATGTGACAAGTGATTTAAAAAATGCGACTCCTGTTTTTTTTACACCAAAGACAACAACACGTTTTGTGTTTAGCGACTCCCTCGTTGAAAAATTGTCGTTTCTTGTGAAGCGCTGCCTGTAGCTAGCTTTATTATTGACAGTTAGCTGTCTAGTCTGTAGACATTTGTAGTCTATGGTGTTTAGCAAGGAAGAAAGAGGAAGAGAAAGATCGTCACGAATTCGCGAGTGAATTAAAATTGATTACCTACATTTTGGTATTAGGAAACATATTTTTTTTACAAAATTGTGCTTTGTATATTGGTGTATTTGACGGCTAGGTGTTATATCAGCGCTTATGTACCATAAAAGTGTATAATTTCGCTGTGTAGTGACTTGAACAATATGTGCTCAGTGTTGATAACGGATGACATCTGTTAACGAAAGGAAAACACTATAAGACACAATTAATAATTATCAGGTAATTTTGCTCATCTATTTACAGTAATTACAAATAAAAAGCTTTATGGTTATTTCTATAAAGCAACAATTGGGTATACATAATGCGTCATCAACAAGACTGCCCTTCACTATTGATGTATTTATACCAAACAAGAAAATGTCAAGACGTGTGACCTCCAATTTTTGCGTTCCGTGACCAGTTCTCGGTTGCACTGTAGTATTTGAATTCTCTTTGGGTTGCACTGTCCGAAATTGATGAGATTGCTTGTATCATCTTAAAACTGTGTAATTTGTGTTCATAGTATTTTCGCCCTAGTTAGCATGTAGGCGAGACCAAATGCTGATTGAACAATATAATTATTGCCGTGTATCAGCTATTGCAGATCTTGAGTTATTTCTAAACTATTCACCCAGTTGATAAGGCCTTACAGTATGTAGCTATGTACTGCCCTGTATGTATTATCTAAACATGGGTAGGGCAAGCACCAAGGCTGGGAACCGGTACCAAAAGGACAGGTTCTGTATCATTATTTAGAGGTTCTTCTCATTTCAGTACTTCTTTAATTTAGGTACCTGCTTTCTATCTGCTTTATACTTGTACCTGCTGGTATCTACTTTCTCTCTAGTACTGTTATAGTACCAATACTGATGGAAAATTAGTACCAGTACAGATAGCACAGGAAAAATGTCTAGAACCGGTACCGCATCAAGGTCAATGGTACTGGTTCCCATAAATTCAAGCCTTGCAAGCACATATGTTTGCTTACACAATATTCTCTGCATTTTAGATGTTGTTTAAAAACAATATTGTTTACCCCTATCAAATCTACTGAGCAAATCTTAATGGTCTCCATTTTCATTGTTTACCTACAGAATCTCTCTGGAGATAGATACAGTAACATCTTTATCCCTTACAGGCTAGAGAGTCATGGGTTGCATGATTTTAAGGATATGCTTTAGTGATTCACCATTTGAACATCTTTCTGGCATATCCAGTAGAGAGAGAGAGCAAAGAGAGCTAGACACTAGAGCCACACTTAACATGCTGTCTAAATGACAACAGCTTATCCTCTGGTACAGTCAGCAGCATAAGCATAAATTCACCTATATTTGATGACCTCTGTAGTTTAGTGGTTATCATGCTAGTCCGCCACTGAGAGGTTCTGGGTTCGATCTCTGGTCAGGGCAAGTTGGAAAATGAACCCAGGACAATTTGAAAATGGCCTTTTTCAAATTATCCTGGGTCTTGGGTGTTAATCTTTATATGTATTTGTTATAAAAAATAGTATCTTTGGGTTGGTATCTGACAACCCAAGTCTCGAATTTACTTTGGGGCTAGCTCAATCAGTAAGTTATATCGACTTGAGTAGAAATGTTAAAAAAGCATCTGTATATGTATGTGTCCTGTTTAGGTGGTAGGCCTTGCCTTCATAACTGGTTTTGTTGTGGATAAAAACACTATTTTTTTTGGTGTTTTAAATTCACACATATTATTAGTAAGTGCTTGCTTAACATCCAGTAGAGGACATATATGTATTGTGGGTGAATGTTGTTATTGCTAACTTTTGCTTCATTAACCATTTCCTGGTGTGATGCAAATATTCATAATTTTTTTTACGCTGGGTGAGGAAAAAAAAACAGAATGTACCAGCTGCTTCTTTTCCTCCGCAGATTATAAAGCTGATTAAAAATTATGAATGCTGTAAAGATGGACAGGATTTTGTTTTTAGGCCATAAAAGTAAAAATTCACAAAGATACAAAGCATCAAGGTTCTGGAGTCCGGGGGCTTGCGATGTCTACGTCACCTCTATGTCAAAATCGTACGTAATCGGCACGTACAAATAAAATCGTACATTTTCGGCAGATGAATTAGGAAACAAAAAAAAAAGTTTTGCGAACCTTACTGTGTCGTATATCAAATGAAAGGGCTCGTTATGAGGATCTCGAAAAAAATTTTTGTTATTATTGTAAAATAAATAGTTTTGATTTTATTCATGACATATGACGAAAATTGACAGTTCCTTGATCTCCGAATTAAACCTAAAATTTAAAAAAATTTCAGCATATAGTTCATTGCTTGCAGATTACAGGTAAACCTATAAGAAATCTATCAATTGAAAATAATGTGGTAAATTCAATATAATATTTTCACTTACGGAAAATAATTCACTAAAATGGAGCCGGACAGATGGGCTCACATAACGACCATGTCGATTCCAGAAGACGGGAAACGATCAAGGGGAAGGCCTAAATTGAGATGGAGTAAGGACCTGTCTGCTTTCGACAAGGATTGGAAAGAAATAGCTAAAGATCGAAACAGCTGGAAACAACAAGGAGAGGCCTTTGCCCAAAAATGGTGCTTGAATGGCTAGAAAAAAAATCACTAGATAGCGCTAGTAGTAGTTAAATGTTATATTTTGTATTAATTTAAGACTTTGGCATTGTACTCTCCCCATGCAAGTTCAACTCCCACTTGGCCAGTTTTATTATTAATCTCTTATGGTGTGACTTTGCCAGCCTCATGGGGTACTAAGATTAGGTATTATCTAACTTCTGTGCTTGCAAGAGAAGGTAGATGGCTTTTGCCATGTAAGACAGTGGTTTGCTTAACATAATGTTAAGTTCACCATTGTACATCGGAAGTCCTACTAAAAACCGGTCACATAAGGCAGTATACTGGTTACATTCCAGCAATACATGTATCAAGTCCTCACAAGATAAGAATTTGAATCAAAGCCATAAGATTTATGTTCCAGTCAACCATGCAATACAATATATCGTGCGGCTACCAACCCATCACTATTTTGATTTTCTTTTCCCATCTTTACTAGTTACGGAAGACGTAATAGTGATAGTTAACCACACAAAGTGAGGCAGAAAGAGTCAGGACCATTAAACTTGGCTGTGGTGTTTATAAGATATGGTGTGGAAAGAATGAAGAATGATAGAGCTAAAATGGTTTGCCATAAGGACTGGTGCCAGTTATGATCTGCACTTGAAGTCTGCGATAGCGCCAGCGCGGCTCAGCTCGGCTTCATGTACAGTAAGCCAATGAGATACCTGGGCTGGCCCTTTAATATCTTGAATTTTCTCTAAACTAAAAAAATCAAAATGATATTGATATTAAAATCTATATTTAGAAAGACTCCAAAGTCTTTTTGAATATACATTTTCATGTTATTAATATTTTGGGTTTAAGAGAAAATATAGAAAGAGGGCTGGCCCAGGTATCTCATTGGCTGACGGGACGGTACAGACCTGTATGAAGCTCCATACATAACTCGCACTGGACCGGCGCTGGCTGGGCCGGCGCCGTCGCGAGTAGAAACCGTCTCGTCTCAACAGGCCCTAAATATTATAAACACAATTAAATTTTTGCTCATTTCATAAAAACTTAATAATTTTCTACTTCAGTATCTACTGACTAGACTGAAGAAATTATTATCATTACTATTAATCACCAGTCTGTTTGTTTATACAGCTGTTATGTTTTCCTTTGATGTCATAGCATCTGCAGGTTGACGCTCAAGCTGCCATTGTTATAATACTCAATAACCATTTACATTGTTTTACCTGTTTCACAATGCTCTTAGCATGAAAATAAGCTTGAATGAATCAGAAAATAATCTTAAATATTTCCAAGTTATGGAATCAGTTAATAGGGGTGACGACAGGGTTAGAAAAGTATAATTGTAATTAGTCCGTCTTTTAGATTATCCAAAAAATAATGGACCCATATTTTTCAGTTTGCCAAAAAAGTTAAGATTCACAAAGATACAAAGCATCATAGTTCCGGAGACGTCATCTCTATAAAAATCGTACGTAGCCGTGACGCGAAATTTTAATGCGCTGTATCCTTGTCATTTTTTGTTTCACGGAGAAAAAAAAATATAAAGACTGTAGTTACTGTCATGAATCATGTCTGTCCCCTAAAGCAGAGCCTAGTGTTGCAAGACCCAAAGACCATGCCTAATAAGGTCGAATGGATGGTAAATAACAATCTGATTATAACAAGTTGCTATAGATATCACTTATTAGGTGGATTCCCAGGTTAATGGCTCCCTTGATCAACATCTATGACCTATACAGTAATTAAATCGTTCTTGAATTATTATAGTTAGATAGAATCTAAATAACTTAAATGTTTTATAGCAGTTGTTCTTTACATTTTTATTAACTAGTTCTTTTGTTTATTATTTAAAATTTACAAGTCCTAGATTAACTTAATAGCTTTAAATATATATTTTTTTTATAAATCTTATGAAAATAGGAGAGATAATCACAGATCTGAGATTGTTTCTTGCATTTCTTCAAAGTAAATGCCAAGTAATAATTGTGTAGCTTTTGAATGATATTGCTCACTTATGGGAGTTATTGTTATTGATGTACAGTATTTCATTATCATTAATTTATTATCACTGTGGCCTTTCCTGTGTCTATGACTAATGAAGCATAGACCATAGTAGACATTTTCAAACAATGCGTAATATTACATGCATATGAACATTAATGCTGGTTTGAATTAGAACATGGGCAAACTGTTTACTTTTAATTTGGTAATGAAGTTAAATTTTTAGGCTTATAGGTGGAGTCTTACAATATTTAAAAAGTCCACTATTTTTTTTAAATACCTAGATAACATTTACAATAATTTATGTATATAAACGGGAACGAAAAAGTCGGAAAGCGGACCCCGGGCTTCTCAGCCTTGCAGTTGAGAACGCAACTAAGAAAACGGTGAGATGAGAGAGAGATGTATATAAACGGGACTTATCACGAACCTTGTTGGGTCTAACGTCTAATGTTATATTCGTGGTGGTTGCAGACAGACTGCGATAGTTAAAAAACAAATTTCAACAACTAATGCGTGATTTTCAAATAACTATAAAGATCAACAACTAATCAATCACTATTGCAAAAATTTGGTTTTACCTGTAACTGATTGGTGAATAGACTCGTGCTATAATCAAATTACTTATTGGGTCAAATGTCGTCTACTATTAGACGTCATATTAATTCCCACCATTTTACCTTTTTGAAATGAATTTATAAGGTACCTACCCAACCTGCCGTAGTATTTAATTTAATAATCTTAGCAATGAAAGTATCTAATTAAAGACTAGCAATTAAGTACTAAAGAAGTACGCAATTCAGAAAAGTAAAAAAAAAATATTTCCGTGTTTACATCTACGACTCAGCAATAATTTGCTGGGTGAAAGTTATTTCCAACTTTCTATGATATGTGGGCAAAGCAAATAAAGCGTGATTGTTGAACATGTTAGTATGTATTAGGGTCCAAGGGTTAAAATGCATAAAATACAAGTCTTTCGTATTTAACATAATTTAATACGGAAACAAAGTTGAAATTTATTTGAAATTGCAAGAAATTGAACACAAACTGGAAACAAACATAAACTTTCAACAGGTTTTTTGGCTATTTTTAGCAGGACATGTTGACATTTTGTTGGTTGCGTCAATAAATTTTATGCCTTTATTAAAAAATAGTAACAGACATTAGTATTACAAGTTTAATAAGTTGATATGGCGACGAAGGTTGTCATATCGTGGTCATCATAACTAAGATAGTTTGTTTGTTTTGTAGATAATGTAAGCCAACACTAGTGTTAGATTTTCCAAGCTGCCTAAGGGCATTTGTCACAGCTTGACGACTGCCATACTGAGAAATTATTTTGTTGCAGAATGACGACGGCGACGATCGACGTGCCTCCCCAGCACATGCTGGAGCAGGTGACTGATATGCTGAGGGAGCCGGTCTTCCTGCAGACCGCTTCCGCGCAGGCCATCGCCGGCGTCTTCGTGTGGACTGCCCTCTTCATTACTTGCCAACAGGTATTTATTGTGCCCAGCTGTGGCCTAGAATAGTATTATTCTAGGCCACAGGCCGTGGTAGTGGTCCTGACCATTCCATCTCTTCCTGTGGATGTCGTAAGAGGTGTCTAAAGGAATAAGCACGAACATGTCGTGCTGTTCGAGGGTTAACGTCGGGTGGCGACCGGTGCTAATATTTTTCGCACAAATACCCAAATAGGGTTGAAGTCAGGCAGGTGGCCAGTTGTAAAACTGTAGCCAAATCATTTAAACTGTTTCGGTTATTCCTTCTCCACTCCGCAAGTTCTTTGGCATTCTTGGGTGACATGAATTTTACCTATATTTGGAGTAGATACAGCGAGAAAGTGCACCCCGGGCTCCGAAGCAGTACAGCTGAATATGCTAAGCCCTAAATAACCTTTCAAACAATTTTATGAACTACTGTTTACAATTTAAAGTAATAACGTTAAGCTTTTCTACGCACATTAGCCAAAAGTGGCCGTTTTTCGCAAATGTACGTAGAATAGCTTCACGTTTTATTTGAGAAAATTCTAAATCACATCTCAGTTTCCTTTTAAATAAATAGTGACGGTAGGCGTCTCGCGACAAACGCGATACTACGTGTCGCGGTTGTCGCGAGACGCCTACCGTCACCGCCTACTGTCGCGAGATGCTCGCTCTTCCAAAAGCGCTACTTAAGACGGACGTTACTGCGTATCCGCGTTTCAGTGTCAAGCAACATTGAGATTTAATGTATAATGTTAAAGTCTGATTTGGTTTGATAGTCCGGTAGCGCTAGCTAATTTTAAGGGTATAACTTACAAGAACTCTAGATATGCTTATTTCTTGCCTCTGAATAAAGTCGTATCTAAAGAGCTTATTATTTCGATTTGTGTCACTTTCGGGGTCTGCGTTTCGGGAAATTTATTGATTTGTGACTGTTTTATTTAATTCCATACTGAATCGACAAAATTGATTTAAAGTTGTAAAATGGAATAGTATTGTATCAAACGTAGCCAGACTAGTGTGTCACCCTTTGTCCACTGCAAACTGGCTAAGGGCCCATGTATAAAAACAGTACAACATATCAGTAACAACTAAATATACCCCTTGTATTCATTTGTGTCACATTAGTCCAGGCATTCTTATTTATTTTAATTATTTTGATTTTCCAAGCAAAATACGCTTCAAAAGAAAATTAGAATCATTAGAGTTTATATATTTAGTATCATAAATTCATAAAAGATTGACATTCTGAGTTTGTGTCACTTTCATCAACAAAATAAGTATAAAACACAAAAAAACATGTTTGCCCTTAAAGTAGACAAGTAATCGACGGCGCACGAAGGACGACGGCAACGTGTCCGGTGCGAGGATTATGTTTTCGCACACTTTAGACTACGATATTTCATTCAATCTATGAAGAGATAGATTATAAATCCTAACTTATGTCAAATAACGGAATACTGGCTCATATTAGGTACTTAAATATATGTTACTCCGTAAGAAGTTCGTGACATAATCACTTTCATAAATACGAACTGCTTTAATACTTACAAACTATTGCTAACAAACGGTTTACTCACCTGTGCCTAACTAGCTGGAGATAACGTCGTTTATCGTTATTACGGCATAGTGCGTGTGGTACACGGTGTGGTGGCGCCTAGTATTATTACTTGTGACGAACAATAGGGTTCACACATTCCTACATGGGATGACAATAAATTGTAGTAGGTAAAAGTTATGTAATGTTGTATGGCAAAGAAACACTTGCAGTTATAAATAGGACAAATTATACAGCGTGCAATTGAAATAAGTAGCATTAATTTAAGTTATTAACATACTCCCATAAAGGATATTTTGTACGGCAACTACACTGCAATTAATGCAGTAATTAAAAAGTATCAAAAAGTAAGAAAAATTACCAAAGTATCAAAACACTTGAGACGCGCGCACGTATTGTGTATACTTACGAGCCGTGAGGTCATAGAACCCGCCGCACACAGCCACGGACACAACTGAGCCACTGAGCGGGCGCGGGCGGCCGGCGTATAAAAGTAGACTTTAGAGCAGGTACGTGAATAAGGTTTAAAATCGAGTGGGGACGGGTGGGGTCACACGAACGCTTGAGAATGGTAGGTTATTCAAGGTAACGTAACCTTGAATAACCTACCATTCTCGTGCGTTCGTTATTATATAATTAAATTTACCTATTTAATAAAACCTGCCAAGTTCAAGTCTTGGGAATGGCAAATGTTTACCAGTGGATCAGGCTGTTGATGAAGATGATTATGATCGATTTTAAAGTGCATCTGAACTTGGCATTGGATTGGATTTCAACTCTTTTTAGCCGAACAATTAGCCGATAGGAACTTGGCCCCCTTTTTAACAGGTATGTTTTTGGTGGGATAAAAATCTACTCTTTTTATATGTATGATGGTGCTCATATAAAGAAATCGCATTTGATGTCTTTTTTCTTATTTTAACATATAATCAGGTGGACAAACACTTGCCAACAAAACATGTAAACTAAGACGTGTTAATTCGTATGTTATTCCCATACAACGGGTAGATTCCGATAAATACCCGGCATATTATTTTGTGGGAAATGTTATAACAAGTTAACGGGGTATTTAAGAACTCGTCAATACGAATATTTTTAGTTTCGGGACCAACCCCGTAATCAGTAAATTTGGCTATTGTTTGAGTAGTAAACAAATGTACTCTCCTTATATGTATGAGGATACTAATATAATTGACATAGCATTTGATCTGTCTTTACTTATTTCAACATATACTCCGCTTGTTTCTTACAAGTCCAATTAGAAACTTTTTTCTAAATGTCAAAACAAACATCGTCTATGGCATTTGAATGAAATAGCACGGCGTGACGTCAGAGTTTCTTGGAGTCAAATAGCGCTCATATTATCGGTTTTTCTGCCAAATTACATTTAAAATCACGTTGAAAATGGATATGATCAATGTCAAGTGACATTATTTTGTGACGTTTATTCTCTTATAAGTACAAATTTTTTTTTTGACAAAGCCAATCCAAAAGATTCAAAAGATCCAAAAAGATGTTTATTCAGTAATTAGACCTTTACAGGCACTTTTACACGTCAATAAGTATAATTTATGTTACGTGTAAAGTATATTAAAATGTAATTTATTTTTAAAGAAAAGCTACCGATACCAGCGCTTCGTAACGACCACTGCTGAGAAGAAACGCCGAAAGAAACTCATTTTCACAGCATTGGTCGCCTACTCGCCAGAAGAGCTTTGTCATATTATTATTAATATTGTCTTTTAATTAATAAATACTTATAATATTATACAATGTTGACACATTATAACATGTAATGCTTGCGACCAAGTAAACAAACATAAATTGCGTAATAAAAAATATTAAGTAGTCAAAAAAAAGCGAAGCCGAGCAGACCAATTCCTTCCGGCAGCACCCGTTCACGAGTTGACGCACGGATCAGCCATCGTTGAAACTCAACCACATTAGAGGGAATCGAGGGAATGGCCTAAAACGCGAACCATATTCATGGGTGATGCGGCTAGCAATCCATCATTGTTTCGATTCCTAGGGTTCCATAGCAAACCCTTATAGTTTCGTCGTAGTAGAAATACTATCTATCCCAGCCACTTCTGCTTCAGTAGACAGATCTTTTTTTACTTTCGCCAACATACATTCAAAAAAGAAACAAATTGACGACAAACAGAGAGAGAGAGAGAGGAGAGTAAACTTACTATTTATATTCCCAAACAAAAACTTGTCAAGAAATTTACTAAACAACTTGATAGTAACATAGAAAAAATACCCAGAAACAGTGGCGTAGCATGCGGGGGGCGGAGGGTGCGGTCCACACCGGGCGGCACTTTGCCGGGGGCGGCGCTGCGAAGGTGGCAGTAAGAAAAAAAAATTAAAATTTAGAAAAAAAAAAATTAAAATTTGAAAAAAAAGTTAATTTCTTTAAGTGTTTTTTTGTCATTTTTTTTATGTTACCAAATACCCAGGTACCTATGCAGGTTCTATGCATGGGTGATGCAAGCGCAAGGTTTCTCAATAAAAAATGTTAATTTCACTTTTCAATTCAATAAATCATTCAATAAAACTAATAAAAGTCTTTTTACCATGCCCAAATTTTTTATAATGGATTACAAAAATAAGAGGGCGGCAAATTTGGAATCCGCACCGGGTGCTAGTGACCTATGCTACGCCACTGCCCAGAAAGTTACTGTATGGTAAGCTACTCAGTTACTTTCTCGAAACTTACTCGGTAAGTTACTAGGAAATTTGCTGTATGGTAAGATACTCAGTAAGTTTCTTGAAACTTACTTGGAAAGTATTACTTACTTTAAAGAAAGAAATAATTTGGTAAATATATATGTCTTAGTTAGCTGCAGCAGAAATAAAATATCCCATTCAAGCGATTGAGTAGACTTAAAACCATACACCAAGTTGTTGCTGAAAAAGGTACAATATTTGTGTGGAGATTGAATCACTACGAGGTCACGATAGGTTCACGATAATAGTCATGAAAAAATTTTGGTTGCATTTAAACTAGAGAAGTGGTAGAAGTCTTATCGGAACACTATAATCACAAATGAAATTTAATAAAAAAAAAAATAACTATGTTATCCTCCGATGGTTGAATGAAATCAGGAGGGGGTGGATGTCTGCTGCGCCACAGTTGGAGCCGGGAGGATTTTGGTGCGCCTTCAAGTGGTGTTGTGTTAACAAAACTATTGTGGCTTACAAGTCGACTGGTAAAGTGTTGAGCTCCATAAAGTGCCTAGGATCAGAAACCTGCTTTTTTATTTCAAGATCGCTGTTCCCATAGAAAGGGTAAATTCGGATAAATATCCGGCAAACTATTTTGTGTGAAATGTTATAACTATAACGAGTTGATGCAGGATCGAAGAACTTTTCAAAACGAACATCTTTTGTTTCGAGACCAACCCCAAAGTCAGTAGTTTTGGCTCTTGGACGAGCAGTCAAAAAATACTCTCTATTTTTTTTAAGGTAAACAAGTACGTTGACATCTCATTTAAGGTCTTATAATAAGTTAAAGCAGCCTGTTTTCATTGTATGATTAGTATGGTGGTTTCATATATTTTAGTATCGCATATGACGTGTACCTGAATTTTAAGCATATTTTAGCGTTTGCACTAGTGATGTGCCATTACCGGTAACTTAATCGACTCAAGTATTTTCCCAGTAACGTTACTGTTAACATTCCCAAAAAGTAGTAATATAAGGTAACATAAAAAAACATTTTTTTTATTATATTTAATTTATGATTATCAGTGATACGATAAGACTTCTACCACTTCTAGTTTAAATGCATCCAAAATTATAATCATAAATATTACTTTCCTAATATTACTAGTAACTTACCGAGTAAGTTTCGCGAAACTTACTGAGTAAGTTTCGAGAAAGTATTTGAGTAACTTACCATACAGTAACTTTCTGGGTATAATCTCTATGTTACTATCAAGTTATTTAGAAAATTTCTTGACAAGTTTCTGTTTGGGAATATAAAAAGTAAGTTTACTATCTCTCTCTCTTTCTCGTCAATTTGTTTCTTTTTTTGGATGTAGGTATGTTAGCGAAAGTAAAAAAGATCTCTCTTCTGAAGCAGAAGTAGTTGGGATAGATAGTATTTTTATTGCTATTTGTCCCAAACACGATTTAGAGAAAAGCGTTTCCCACCATGAGAGTGATAATTTGCCAAATTACAGCTTTCTAGTACTCATAGTCTCTGAGTAAAACTGCAGACAGGGACGACGAAACTATAAGGGTTTGTTATGGATCCCTAGGAATCGAAACAATGATGGGTTGCTCGCCGCATCACCTATTAACATGGTTCGCATTTTCCCTCGAACAGCATTCACGATCTGCGCGGGAAGAGAAGCAGCTTGGAAGAGTGTACGTGCGCATTTTAAGCAATATTACATAGATAAATTAACAAGACTTAACAAGACGATACCTATTAATCAATATTACTAGAATTTGGGAATATTACCGGTAACAATAGAAACTTACTGGCCAAATTCCCCTATAGTAAAGTACTGGTCACTAGTTTGCACGCGCTTTCCGACAGGCGTTGCGAAGAATTTACTTATAATATATAATTTAATCTACCCACCAAATGGCTAGATTGGGTATTTTTATTTGCTCACCGCCCATCTTTACGTTACTATTGCGTGTTCGATGTACCTTGCGTAATTTTATTCACAGCTTAATTTTACCCGACTGCCAAAGGAGGGAAATGTGTGTTACAAATTGCCTAATTTGTTTGTGAAAGTATGTCGGTAAGTAATTTTGTATGTATGTGGGTTTGTGCGTAAAATCTAAAATGTGACTTAATATACAAGTGTGTATCCAAGTTTGTGAGGTTTTACCCTCCGAAAAAAAGAGGGGTAATATGAGTTTGACGCTAATGTCTTTCAGTCTGTCCGTCTGTCTCTATGTTTGCCTGTCTGTGGCATCTTAGCGCTCGAACAGATGGGCCGATTTCAATGCGGCTTTGCGGTGGTTTATTTATTTAACTTTATTACATGAATTGATGGACTTAAGGCCGTAGGCCTTTTCTACCAGTCAACTTACAAGTGGTGCTGACAGGTGGTGCAAAATCTCCAAAATTAAAAACTCAGAGCACTTATATTATAACAAAATACTAACCTACGTGCATATCTACGTTACCACAGAATAATAAATAATATAATAATAGGTGGTTCTTAGCTATGATTGATAAACATCGGTTGGACCGTTTTGTAGTTTTCCTGTCAAATATTGGATGTTGCTACGGATATTCGTTCTACTATATAGTTCCTCCACCCATCACTAGACGGCGTTTACATATGAAACTATTGAAAGTCAGGATATTTTTTAATTTTCCTGGCAAATAAACTTGTGTTTGTGTGAATTGAGTATATGTACGTATATCTAAACAAGTTTGTATAGGTTCATTGTCAAAAATAAACAGGAAGAACTGCATTTGATAGCTTGGTTGAATGAAACCCATGCTTATAATAAATAACCAAAATTGTGAACAACCTCCCTATTTTTTTAATGCCGATTGATACAGTCAACCATAACAATCAAATTTTTTAAATAAACGTAGCATTTTGTACAAATCTTACACAAGAAGATTCTCGCGTTCTCAGAAGCAGCATATAAGAACCCACTCGTGCTAAGGTTACAGTAGTGCCGGTCATAATCGTTAGGTAGAACAGACACACGGAGAACAAACAATATACACCTATACCTATAAATCAAACATACTTACTAACATAAAAGACACGTGAAAATAATGATCCTTCTTTTGCAGTTGTTGCACACATAAGTACGTCATTCAACGAACCTTTGTAAAAAACATGTTGGCCACTGACACATACGGAAAAAATAATCAAAATACTTCTAAATGAAGCTTTTGTTAGAAGCTATAAAATAACAAGATATAAGTTTAAAAAACTTATACCCGACTACGCAAGTCATATGTTATATTATACTCTAATTTTATTGTATTTAACATTCGTTATATACGTTTTTTGCATGCAAGTAGCTATGTCACCCGGACAATAATGACGAATCGATTGATATGTATATGTATCTTTTGTGAAAATCGAACAAGCGATTTGGATGCTACGGGGAAACAGACATACATACACACCCACATACATAGACTGCTAAAATCATTACCCTTCCTCATGGCTTTGCCGTAGTCAGCTAAAAATCCAAAATAATTAGTGACGCGCGCTGCGGCCGGCACGGCAGACAGATACTGTGCCGGTATGCCACGCACACAACCGTCCCCGCGCACCCATGCGTGCCCCCATGCTCGCCCTGTCTTCTCGCGCACTTTGAGTTTTGGCGCGGAAATATTTAATTTTTTTCAAATAATAAGATTGCGTTGATGGAGGTGACACAAACTACGAATTGTGGTTTATCACACTAAAATAATGAAAAAGACGAAACTCTAATAACACTAATAATCTTTTGTGTCTTTTACACAGTATTGAATTAAAAAAATAAAATACAATAAGATATCGTGGATGAAATGTGACACAAAACATTTTGAAACACGTATATTAATGCTCTATGGCGTGTAATACCTATTTATCCAATTCTAATATTCTTAATGAACTATTTGAGCGAAATATTAAGTATATGTGAAATGACACTGATCCTGTGGCCAGATGATGACACAAAAAGCTTTTGTACATCAGACACCACGTAGTTATTGTCTTGCAAGTGAAAAATTCATCTCTAATTTTCTTTTCATCTCATAATGTTCGAAAAGGCAAATACCTAAATTTCTACCTAAGCAAACATCGAAAATGACACAACGTCATGTTTTAGGTTGGTCAAGGGGTCTAGAAACTATATGCGAAAAATCGAAATATCTAATATTCTTGAAACTTAAAAACCTAGCGCTACCGGACTATGATGTAGAAATTGGACATCACTATCGTATTATTTTATGGAGTAACACCCCTGGGTCGCTGGCACTCTGTCGCTCGTCTGTCTGATTGAGCCCTAACTTATAGACCGTAATCTTCGATGATGCTAACCTGTGTTAATACTGTGATGTGATGCCTATTGCATTTGTGGCGGACGATGCAACATCTCACGTAAACTAGCTGAATTAATGGCTAACTGCCTTAATTACATAATAGTATTGCATTAAGTAAGTACTTATTACCACAGATTAGATTACATACAAGTACATTGTTTAATGTTCACATTGTTCTTCATAGGCAAAATTCCTACCTACATAGTTTCTGTGAAGCTATTTTTACTACTTACCTACTTTAATAAATTACTTTAAAACTCCCTACTGAAATAAAATGTTAGTAGGTAGGTAGGTACCTAGGTGCTAAAAAGTATCTATAACGAACGATACGATACTAATGAATTTAAATCAAACTTAACTAGGTACCTACTTCAATTAAGTTTAATCAAATGGCACCTACTTATTAGTCTTATTACCATTTGTTATAACCACGTTGTTGCTTTTTACTTATTACATAATTACAACATGAGTTGAATACACGAAATCTTACGTGCTTATATTTTAACAAAACATTTTGTAAACATGTTACCTATTTGCTAGGCAAATAAAAAAAAACCTGACTGTCAAGAACGCCATCTGTTGATGAGTAGCGGAACTACATACTATCGTTATGAAATGGATATCCGTAGTGCCATCTATTATTTGCTAGGGAAAATTCTAACTTCCAATCGTTATCTAACCCCCAATAACTTTAAAACAGTTGAACCGATTTTCATCAAACTTAGCTAAAAACCACGTAAAGGAAACTTGATTCCACGTAAAACCGCATAGAAATGGGTCCATCCGTTCGAGCTCTACGATGCCACAGACAGGCAGACAAATAGACAGACATTAGAAGACTTTTTTTTTTGGCGGGGCTTAAAAAGTTTACGAAGATTCTTTCCAAACAGACATTCTAAAAGGAGTTCGGTGTCATCAATTTGTGCAATAATTCATTCTTGTGTGAGCGGCCTTCATAGCTAGAAGCGCAAGTTTTTGCCGCGATTTTCACATTCGCTGCCTCGGTAGAAAGAAAGCGTATTACGTTTTTTTTGCAGTACTAGCTTGGCATTATAAAAATGTCGTTTAGGTGGGCCTTCACGTTAGTATCTCATTATTTGAACGAGCGAGCGAAGTTCTGAGATTCTACTTGAACAATTTGGCGTTTGTATGTATGTATTTATTCCACGTTAATTTAAGTAGTTTTGATTGGATCTTTATGAAATATGATAGGAAGTCGACGTAGTCAATAGAATTTTTAAGTTCGAACATGAGCCAAACCAGTCAAAAGGGTTGCCGAGTTATGGGGTCGGCGAGCTCACAGTTCGAAGCAAACTATTAGTTTATATTGGTTAGGATTTAAAGGTACAAAATATCACTATATGTCTAGCCTACGCCCTTGTTTGCTAACATAACACGAAAATGTGAAGGCTGTGACGTAGCGGTGGGCGATATGAACATAGTATACGTATGAATGTGCTACATATGGTACACTTGTGTGAAAGTGTTTACTCTTCAGTGACGATCCTTACTTGCTTGACTGGAGTTCTAAGAAACGATTACTCCAATAGTACCTATACCTATAAACCTCGTCATTCCGAAGTGTTTCAAAAGCATTTAAATGCTTTCGTCCGTCCGTCAGCAAAAATACTTTAAACGACCAAAAAATCTAAATATATATAATCAAATCATCACCCCTTAAAATATTAGTACTTAATACAAAAGGACCATTGTATATAGATTTCAATGTATGTAAATAGTTAGGGTTCATATACTGAGCATTTATAGTTTACGCTGTTAGCAGTCTTATACAGCGATTTCATTAACCAATGTTTCCCATTTAGATGGAATGTAAAATATCTTCGATGTACAAAACCGCAGTTAACACCGTAACAACTATAACTGTACCTGTGTTGGAGCTACAAGCAACGTATTCAGAACGTAGATTTTCCAAGTGTAGTTCCGGGCAGGCGTTCAATGCACGATGATGACTCAGATCAGTCGGTGTATTACCTACTCGCCATCATCTGATTATGTCATAAAATGTTATTCATTTCTTCTACTCGCAAAACCGTAAAACGCTCGTTACTACCATGTTTTGATGTCTTACTAATTAGAGTTTAATTAACGGCTAGTAAAAGAAACCATTTCATGTTATATGACTTTATTCAGTACTTCATTTTTGGAAGACGTGTCTATTGGCATCACGTAATGTTATGGTCCGGTGCGCCCTGGACTAAAACATCAATTTACGTTACGTATGTGAATAAGAAAATTAACGTTTCTGTTAGCCGTAGTCGAATAAACTTTTATACCTCGGACAGTTATATGGAAAGAAGTGTCGAAAAGGAAAATGGCAAAAAATGCTCAGTTTCAGGGTTTTCTGTAAGGTCTCTCTCTCTCTCTCTTATCGAGTGTGTTTGTTAATAGCTAACACTGGTGTCAGGTTTTCGAGCTGCCATAGCAGCTTAGCGTAAGGCATCTCACGTAGCTCGATGACTGTCATCTATATGTCATATAATAATGACTGTTATCTTATCACGCACGTCATTATTACACAGTGAAATAGTGTGTAGGTTTTCTCGCACGATGTTTCCTTCACTGGAACCAAGTTGTGGTTTTTGAAAGTGACTGTACTTGTATAAAAACTCAGAGGTACAAGGAACAAGTCCAGCTTAGTTGAGGATCAAACTCGTAAGGCGTCGAAACCTTTCTACACGAGCCAGCAAACAATCTGATGCAACTATATATATGCTAAAGCTGAGATTATTCTAGTTATCCTACAAGTAATCGAGTCGAATGGTCACTCTTTTAGCATTAATTTCATTACTGATAACCGATAACAGCGCGGCACTAAGAAATCCTATTAGCAATTCTTTGCTGGCTCTGTCTGGTTATCGCTAATAGTCTGCGATATGCCGTTTGTTATTATTACTGATAGCTATGGCTATTTTTTTACGGTTGATGAATTTTGATGCGCTACGGTTTAACCTGTTTTCTTTTTGCCAATATAGTTTTTTAGAGCTAAATTAGTTTGAAGCAGTGACTCAGAATATAGGATTTAAGGTGTACTTATGCTTTGAGCATGACGCTGGACAAGACTGTAGAAAGAAAAAAGACATTCAAAATAGAAGATTCTATACACATCACGGCAAAAATTGTTTTAGTCCAAGATCCCAAAGCGATCAAACATAACTTATTTTCACTCAGAAGAAACTTCAGGCTCTCAGTAGAGTCTCATGCGTTTTGAATACCTGCGTGCTTGTGGAGCTCGCCTTATGATGACACCTGGGCAGGTATCAGGTGAGAAAGGAGGCGAGCTCCACAAGCACGCAGGTATTCAAAGCACATGAGACTCTAGTGAGAACCTAAAGTTTCGTCTGTGTGCAAATAAGTTATGTCTGATCGTTCTGGGATCTTACCTTACTCTATTATGTTATAGTAAATTAAAAAGTCTCTGCTTAACAAGTTAGTTCACACTGCTATTTGTCACCTACTTGTGTGAACTTATTTAACACTAGTCATAAATACTAATCAGCCTTCTGACATTACCCGTTCATTGATCTTTTTGATTGCCAATTCTAACAAAAGATCTGGATCGTAGCAAATGAACAAATAATAGCATTTAACGGTAAAAGCAAATTCTGCGTGGCTCTGACGACCTGAGCTACATTTATTAAATGCGCTTAAATCGAATATTTACTGCACAGATATGGATATTTACTACACTACATATATATACATATAATTAACGTTAATACACTTCTTGAATGTGGTCACACAACGTCCCCAGCTGCTTGCGTACCGTCACATTTGTGTGTTTGTTTCCACGAATCATAACGTCACAGAACAGACACACTTCCACAGCACATACATTAGCCTCCTTCGCGTCCAGTCCAGGTGGATTATCCCACGGCACACGTTGGCTAGCCTCACAATGGATTTAAACTATGCTATTGTTATGACTAGCGACTATTGTATTTAAATATTATTAGAGTTAAAGTTTTGCCAATTCTATAAAAATGTAATTAAAGCATACCTCTATCTCTGACGCTTATGCTAGAATAGCTTTCCTCTATGGAAATCTTATTACGTATGTATAAATGGTTCTTGTATATATGCCTTAGAATTGTATAAGTAGATAAACTCACCTTCATACATATTAATTAGGTAGGTAGGTATATTATTTTAAAATGATTTTAGAAAAGTGCAAAGTCTCTTTTTGTAGAAACTTGTAAAAACATAAGGAGTATTTGAATTTGATTTGAAAAACATCATAAATACTGCATTACAATTAGTTCATATCTTTTTATTTTATATAGGTTGTAGTTTTAGGACGCCCGCCGACAAATGTTGCAAAACTTGCAATACGCTAAAAAATATAATCTAATCGTACATTGCGCATACTAAAGTTGGAATGATAAACTATGTCAGTGGAGTACGTATGCAGGTTGCCGGAAGCCAAGAACACGCAAAATGTCGGAATTACTCGTACTTGTGGGTTTTTTGCTTTGAAGATGAGGCGTATCATTGAGAAAGCTAAAAGTCAAAGATTATCAGCCTGACATTGAATGTGGAATACCTATTCAGATAATTGTTCAAAAACAAAACGAGTTACGTACCCTGAAATACTTAAAATACCTACATGCTAGACTTGCAACATTAAATTTTGAATCTTTATTAGATTTCTTCAAATGATGATATAACGAGTCTAACTTTTTTCAATAATTTTGTGACAAGTCTCACAACTACATGCAGTGATATCATCTTTATAATTATATTATAAAAAACTTTGCTACATATCACATTTATACTTATGACCACAGCTAACTTATTAATTCTAAGTAGGTACGACATAGTCCATATTTGGTACCTATATTCATTGTATTATTGTAGTAAACTCAATGGGTAACAGAAACTGATCGATCTTGGCATAAATGAATATTAATTTCCTGACCTCGTTAGATATTCTGACATCTCCAAGATAAGATAAAGGTATGCAAATTATTTATTTAAAAAATGGCCGCAAACACAGGATTGGAACCTACATTAGTGGGTATCTTTGTTTTTATTGAAAATGTTAATTGATAAAGATAGGTTCATTTATTGTCACATTTAATAAATAAATATATATGGACAAATAACACAGATTGAGCTAGCCCCAAAGTAAGTTCAAGACTTGTGTTATGGGATATTAACTCAACGATACTATATTTTATAACAAATACATATATAGATAAACATCCAAGACCCGGAACAATTTGAAAAAGGCCATTTTCTAACTTACCCTGACCGGGGATCGAACCCGGGACCTCTGGGTGGCAAACTGGCATGGTGACTACGCCACGGAGGTCGTCAAATGTGATTTTAGGATTTTTGGGTTATTTTTTAGACAGTACTTAGTTCCTATAGGACTCATTCACAGGAATGAAAAGGCAGACTTGTTTTAAATAATAATACTGCCACTACACGAAATATCTGTCATATCATGCGGAAAAACTAAAAAAAAAACCAATGTTGTGATAAAGACCAAAATTATTTTAAACAGGCCTAGAGGTCTTATCTGAACCAAAATAGTTATTTACGTATCGTTTATCTTCAAGCATTTCTGAATACTATTAACACATAGAATACTTTTTATCTTGGGATAATATGGGGTCACCGTTACATTTTTAAAATTAGATGACTACATTGCGTTCCATTGCAGATCTACCAGCACCTCCGCTGGTACACGAATCCATCGGAGCAGCGTTGGATCGTGCGCATTCTATTCATCGTGCCTATCTACGGCTGCTACAGTTGGATCTCGCTGCTCTTCTTCGAAGGGAACTCTTATTACGTGTACTTCTTCACCGTGAGGGATTGCTATGAAGGTAATAAACAAATACTTTTTTCTTATTTTTTTTTACTTATAATAAGTAGGTACCTACGCAAATGTAATGTAGGTATATTTTATTGCTTTATTCACTGGTTTTCATAGCTGATCGAGTAAGCAGTCAGCGATTATGTTGCCAAGTAGGGAGACAAATATTAATCGTCATACAACTTTTTGGTGTTTATTAATATTGATTGTTAAATACCTACTATAAATTGCTGTGATTAATACCTTCCATGCTGGTCTGAGAGAAAGGAAAAAAACTTTGAATGTACCAACTATTTAAAAAAAAAGTAGATGAGGGAATGAACGAAGATCTGAATTATTAATAGGCGATGCGGCTGACAACCTATCACTATTTTGATATTTTTTTCCGTTATGATGTATCTGTAATGTTGTATGTAATAAAAAGGATACCCTTACTTTGGTATAGTTGTAACAGGGGTCAACGAAACACTTACCTTACTTTCTGCACGGTAACGAATCCGCCGAGGGTAAACTATCACGCAAATATAATTGTATTTTATCGATCCTTTTCCTTACTTGTGTTCTAGAAATTTCCTATTGGCTAAAACAATCTTTTCCGGAATTTATATCCACATTTGATATGTACATAAAATAGCAATATTCGTGTTTTTAAATAGTAAAAAATTCTCTTGAAGGCCATATGTCTGTCCGATCTAAAATCTCCAGTACAGATACATAATCACGTTTTTATCCGTAACGGGGTACCCAGTCCCACCAGTACCCGGTCCCAACAAAACTCAGGGGCATAAGACCCAGAGGCCAAGTTTGCGTTCAGTACAGTAAAAATCATATTAATAATATTAATTATTACGATTTCAATAAGACTCAACAGAGTTTCGGTCGACGAAAAATTGTTGAAGTTATTCCTGAAATACTTATTTTTGTTTCAGCCTTCGTGATCTACAGTTTCCTATCACTATGCTACGAGTACTTGGGCGGCGAGGGCAACATTATGTCGGAGCTGCGGGGGCGGCCGGTGCGCGCCTCCTGCGTAAACGGCACCTGTTGCCTCTCGGGCGCCACTTACACCATCGGCTTCCTGCGGTTCTGCAAGCAGGCCACACTCCAGTTCTGTCTCATCAAGCCTCTATGCGCGTTCATCATCATTTTCCTGCAGGTATGATTGAGATAGTCAGTGTTCATGTCTACCCCAGTTGTTGCCTCTTGGGCGCCACCTACGCCATCGGCTTCCTGCGGTTTTGCAAGTAGGCCACAATCCAGTTCTGTCTCATGAAGCCTCTGTGCGCGTTCATTATTATTTTCCTGCAGGTATGATTGAGATAGTGTTCATGTCTACCCCAGCTGTTGCCTCTCGGGCGCCACCTACACCATCGGTTTCCTGCGGTTCTGCAAGCAGGCCACACTACAGTTCTGTTTTATCGAGCCTCTATGCGCATTCATCATTATTTTCCTGCAAGTATGATTGATATATTAATTCAGTCTTCACGTGTTGCCAAACTGCTACTCTCGTTCGCGCTCTACACCATAAGGTTCCTTCTTCTCGTGTCGTTGGCTCAGATTGTGTTCTTTTAATACGTTGCTATTTGGTTACTGCGATTCTGACTGAATTAATCGAACAGTTCGATCTTATAAAGCCTCACGTATAGAATCGTAGCTGTAACATGATTGTGGAAATAGCCAAAGCAAGGCTTTGTTAAGCGTCTACTACGTTTTGTACGGTCATTATCATTATCCATCATGTGTTCAGAACTCCGAACTAATGGAGGCCAATCTAATACTATAATAGTAGCGTAATTCTAGAAATTTAGTCAACAATAATTGCCATAGACAAAGCACTCAGTACGTGAAGCTTATTTAAATATTGAAGTAGTTGAAGTACTTATCGATAGCAAACTACGTAATGCGCTGCTTACGCTTTTACGCAGCCTTCTGTCTATATACTTACGAGTTAAATGAATGATGACTTCATTGGTAATGATTTCAAAGCATTATTTTCGATGCTATGCAATGCAATGAAGCGCTTTGTAAATAACGAAAATCTTATTGCTAGAAATATGTTAGTATTTCTATTTCTAGGTACTCATTCAAAGTAAATTTTAGATCGAGGTTTTATTTGTTTTTTTTTTCGCTGCGAACTAACCATAAATAGATAAATTCATTTTAATAAAGAAAAAATCTGTATTCCTTAGAAAAGTGCTAGACGTGACGTTTGTGCTATACCTAGATATTTTAATGTAAATGTGCACTAGAAATACATCTTGATGATTACTGCCTTTATCTGAATGCGATACGTGCTTTATGTAGACTGTAATATTGATAAATGAGAAGTGATTCATTAAATAGTGACGTTGTCATCTAAAAAAAATAATGATTAACAGTAATGAAGCAATTTCCTTAAAAGATTAGGCAAAATGAAATTGTTTATACTTTTTTATTAAAATTATATTTTTTCTTTCATTTGTCTTTACGTTGTATAATACAAGGATATGCTTGAAAATTTGCGGCATAAATATGAAACGCGTATAAATTGAGATTATTATTTATCAATGTGTTTTTTTTTTAATCTAGAACTTCATTTTTAGGTATCTCTCTGAACTCATATTAGTTTCAATATTAGCGGAGTCCTCGGTACACATCTACACATCCTGCTAAAGAATATTTATTCCTCTACCTTCTATAAATGTATGTTTAGATAAAAGAAAAGGTATCTCCTCGGCATATGGGTAGAAAAGAGCTCTAAATAGGGATAAGTGGAGTGCTCACAGGGAGGTCAACTATGGGATCTAGTGGGCTATTAATGTAATTCCTTATATGCTTCATAATTGGGCAATGTAAGTATATGCAGTATGCACTTAGTAGAAGGGAAAATAAGAGAAATTTAATAAGTAAAAATTACTTATTTCCAGGCTGCGGGCCACTACCGCGACGGTGACTGGAGCATCAGCGGCGGCTACATCTACATTACGATCGTGTACAACTTCTCCGTGAGTCTGGCGCTGTACGGGCTGTTCTTGTTCCTGGGCGCCACCCGCGAGATGCTCAAGCCGTTCGACCCCGTGCTCAAGTTCTTTACCGTCAAATCTATCATCTTCCTCTCATTCTGGCAAGGTTAGTCTTGTTTTTAGTTCTTTTGTCTCATTTTTTTTGAGTAGCGTCATCGATTGACCAACCAAGAGATTTGTCGTAGCGCATAGATGTGTCGTAGCGGCTCGTAGCGCTTTATCGTAGCATATCAATCAAAGAATGGAGCATCGTTTTAGCATTTGGCAACGGCTACATCTACATCACGATCGTGTATTCTGGTGTTGCGACAAAAAAGAGGGGTGTCTTACTGTCTATCTGTCTGTGGCATCGTGGGGCTCGAATGGATGGACCGATTGCAATGCGTTTTTTTACGTAAATGCAAGTTTCCTCGCAGTGGTTCTTAGCTATGTTTGATGAAAATCGGTTCAGCCATTTAAGTTTATTGGGGGTTAACGTTTAAAAGCCGGCGATTTTCTAAATTTCCTGGCGAATAATACATAGCGCTACGGATCGTTCCGCTACTCATTACTAGATGTCGTATTACGGCCGCGTTGTAGCGAATAGACGTGTCGTATTGTATCGTAGCGCCTGCTACGAAACAAAACGCCGTTGATAAGATTAGGATACCTAGAACAGGGAATACAGCACAACTCTAGAAGGAGTTTCCTCAAAGGAGACTATATCAAGATAATCTACAAATTGACAAGTCGTTAAAAAAAATTACCGGCCAAGTGTAAATCGGGCTTGCGCACGAAGGGTTCCGTATCATTATCTATATGGAGCCCCTCTTAAATATTTATTTTATTCTGTTTTTAGTATTTGTTGTTATAGCGGCAACAGAAACACATTAACTGTCTAGCTATCACGGTTCATGATACACAGCCTGGTGACTGACAGACGGACAGACGAACAGCGGAGTCTCAGAAATAGGGTCCCGTTTTTACCCTTTGGGTACGGAACCCTAAAAAGACATAAATTCACAACATTTACAACCTCAGTGGCGTAATGGTCACCATGCTAGTCCGCCACCTAGAGGTTCCGGGTTCGATCCCCGGTCAGAGCAAGATGGAAAATGGCCTTTTTCAAATTTTCCTGGGTCTTGGGTGTTTATCTATACATGTATTTGTTATACAGGGTGTTTTTAAAATCATTGGCATCCTTGCTACTGGTGAAAGTACTCATGAATATGAGCAACTTTTTGTATGGGACCGACTCAATCTAACCGAAAAAAATCTGCTGTTCCATACATTTTGGGATTCTAAGTATTGTAAAATAGTATGGAACAGCTGATTTTTTTTTTCGGTTGGATTGAGTTGGACCCGTACAAAATGTTGCTCATATTCATGAGTACTTTCACCAGTAGATAGGATGCCAACGATTTTTAAAACACCCTGTATAACTAATACATGTATAGATAAACACCCAAGACCCAGGACAATTTGAAAAAGGCCATTTTCCATCTTGCTCTGACCGGGGATTGAACCCGGAACCTCTAGGTGGCGGACTAGCATGGTGACTGCCAGTGATTTAAAAAACACCCTGTATGATATTGTATCATTGATTTAGTATCCCATAACATTAGTCTCGAACTTACTTTGGGGCTATCTCAATCAGTGTAATTTGTCTATATATTTTTAAATTTGTTTGTTCCAGGCGTAGCCCTTGCCATTCTGGAGAAGGCCGAGGTGATAGCCCCGATCATGACGGACAGCGGGCAGCGCACGTCGGTGGGCACGGTGTCCGCGGGCTACCAGAACTTCCTCATCTGCATCGAGATGCTGGCGGCGGCCGTCGCGCTGCGCTACGCGTTCCCGGCCGCGGTGTACGCACACGCCCACCGCGACCCGCATCGCTCCGTCACCATGCAGTCCATCTCCAGTAGCTTGAAGGTAACTTTTCATTGTGGCTTTCTCTCTCCTTTCAGAGAACTGCAAGTCTCTGAAAAGACTTGCAGTTCTTCAAAGTAACTTTTTTATGATCTTTCTCTTTTTCTGCATCTCTCTTTTTAGAGAACTGCAAATCACCATGCAGTCCATCTCCAGTAGCTTGAAGGTACTGTTGAAGGACTGTTGGCTCGCTTAGCGTCCTTTCAGACACACATTTAAGACCTCTTCCCTCTAGACATACAGACTATAAATTATGACTATAGAATTCAAACTAAACAATGAAATAAGTAATGGTGAAAAAATACCATGTGAACGGGGATTGAACCAGCGACCTTGATCTTGATACGACCAATCCCTGCTCACGTGGTATTTTTTCACCTCTTCATTTTTAAGCATCTTAAATGCCTAAACAACCCTATAAAAATATTCTATGGCTTCCTGGCACATGGGTTAAATCAGATACCTTACTTGTAGGTAGTAGTGTTAAGTGACGCAAGCCCAATGCGTGTTAAAGGAATAGCAGATAATGGAAATTCAGCGTGCGAAGTTGGACAAGTGATAACTCATAACTGATTTTTGAAGAAAAGAGTTTGAATGTAATTTAGACCTATTTATATTTATTTACTTCGTTCCATCCGGGTGTTCCTTGACACATCTCAAGTTTTTTTTTTTTCACCTTACTTATTTCATTATTTAGTTTGAGTACTTTATTACTGCATCTTGAATGCCTAAAAAACCCTATAAAACACTATATGACTAGTAAAAGAAAACAGACTGATAGACTAATAATATTGCAAGATTCGCCACGACCGCCGGCAACCTCAGACCGACAACAAGATAATGAAGAATTAATACTTTTATATTTTTTCATCTCATCTACTTTAAAAAATATGTTTTCATCCTAAAACATTTGGAGCTAAATTTACTGCTTATCCTATCGGGACTCAAAACGTAAAAAAGAAAATCTCTAGTGATTAAAACCAATTCGAAAACTCAACACGAGTGTAACCTATGTATTGGCAGTCCACCATAAAAAAAAGGAAAAATTTTGTTTTAAAATAAAAAAATAATTGGCACAGACGTCGTGATTTTTTAAATTTGGAATACATATCGTCATGAACATGGGTGAATGTATAGGTAAACGTTTTTATGTTCTTCGCTTCGGAAAAAGAAATAAGTATATTTAAAAAAGCGCGATTTCTCTCTTTAGGTTAGGTTAGGTAGTTTTAGGTTATTTGTATACTTTTTGGTAAGTTTAAGCCGATAGTGAATAGGTATCAAGTTTACTTATAAAAATAAAAGATATGGAGGACTACGCAAACAAAATTATGAGTGAACATTTTATCATAAGTTGGTGGTCTTCGAAAAATTATATCTTAGTTATTTCTTATCTTTATTATTTCTTATTGTTCGAAAACGACATCTAACAAAGGTTAGTATTAAATTGTCGGTTGGATTAGATATTGCAGGAGTTCTACTTTTCTTCATATTCTGTTTTGTATTTGCTAGGTTTTCTCATAAATTGAGATGAAAAGTAGAGTGCATTACTCGGGTACGGTAATATTTTTATCTCGGGCGATATAGATGAATCCCTCGCTTCACTCAAGATTCTACCGTAGAATAACTCGCTACGCTCGTGATTCATCTGTGGAATCCTTCGTTTCGCTCTAGATTCAAAGTAGCGCCCTCGCCTTCAAAATATTACCATATCCCCTTGTAGCACAATCTACTATTTTGAACTGCGTCTTGCAGGCCAACCACGACGACCATTTAATACCTTTTCTATGTTTCCTTCCCTCTTTTTGCATCTCTTTTGTAAAAGAACTGCTTCAAGAAGACCCGAAATTTCTCTTTTAGACGAACTAGAAACCAGTACAAACTGCATTATACTTCCAAGCATCACATTATGGTTATCAATTAAAGTTTCTCCCATGTATGCTTAACTTGTAGAATGACTTATTAGAGAATAGCGGTTTTCATGAGATACTACAAAAAAAAAGTCAAAAGTTTTCTTCTGGGGCAGAAACGTGCATGTCTTTGTCTTTTTACTCTTTGCCTTGAAGACGTCCAATGGCTACGAAAACCACTTATCATCAGATAGGCCGAATGCCTGTTTGGCTTTATATTGGTGTAAAAAGCTCTTAAATACTTTAAGTATTTACTTATTAAATCTTTACTGACAAAAAAGGTACAAAAGGTGAGTCAGCTTTTAGGGAAAACAGAAATAAATTTATAAGCGATAGGATGAGCAATTGAGCATAGTATTTGTATTCTACAGGGACAGTATGCTATAGGAATAAATTGAATATTCCACGTATGATGATTATGTTAATTTATTTTTTTGTTTATTTATAATACATTTAAAAAAAAAGTTGAATTTTATTACAGCGCAATATATTAAGTTTTTCTTTCATAAGGTACTAAATAGATTTATTCATATACTTACATAAGAATTATTCTCAATTACAGGAGACCATGAACCCCAAGGACATCATGACGGACGCGTTCCACAATTTCCACCCTCAGTACCAGCAGTATACTCAGTACAGCTCGGGTGAGTGACCTCGCTTTGTCTATATGTGTTGTGCATGAAACATGCTGCCTGATCACATTTTGTTTGCCGAAAATGGTCTTTGCCACAGTTGTCATAAGGATTTCTTTTTTTGAATGATATTATATTTTCGCTCGAAATTTTTTTGACTCATTTCATGTTGGGGACATTGGGTTATGAAACGACCGTGCAAACTTGAAAATAAAAATAAACCCGTCTTAGTTGTCAAATATTGATAATAACTTGATAAAACTGCATTATTGGTGGGTATTTTAAAAAGCCTAAGGGCACTTCGAAAGGGTTTGAAATAATTAAATTTTATAACTTAAACTTTCCTTTGCTAGACATGGGACCGAATGAGATCAAAGGATTACTAGGTTCTTAATGAGTATTTGACCATTGGGATTGGAGAGTAAACTAAAGTTGAATACACACGAAACAATTTAGCATACAATCTGCAGTAAAAATCTGGTGCTGTATTACAGATTGCAATGTGTATAAAAGTGTTGTGGCCCAAAACTTATCTAAACACATTACAATCTGAAGTACAGAACTAGATTGTTCAAATTTGGATAGTTGTATCACTTGAAATTGTCAATTTTTTCTTTCGATTTCATAGTAGGTAGTTGTTGACGTCAGATCATACTAACAGCTAAGTTTAATGCCGCTTTCTAAGCGCAAGTACAGAAGAAGCGGTGACTTTTCTGCAACATATTTTATGCAGATTGTATGCTAAATTGTGTCGTGTGTAGCCACCTTAACCTTAATAGTTAATACGCCTATTCGACCGCTGTGGCCAAGCCATCTCAGGGATCCCATATATCCTCCGGTTTTACTGATTGATACTTTTAAGTTTACATTTATTTCATTTCATAGAATCTCATTTATTTTAGTAAGGTTTTTGTATTTCAATAATAGAGTCAATTTGTAGGCTAGGTTTTATTTTTGAATTTGTTTCCTTCCAGATGTCACTGCTCACCTGCCTTATGAGAAATTATAAGCTCTGCCATAGCTGTGCTCTGCATGAAGCATTGATATCTGTCTGTTACATTATACATAATAAACCATTCATAATTCTCCGAGCATGGAAACGCCACTAACAAAGGCCTAAAAATAAAATAAAATAATTTTATTAAACATATTAGGATTAAATAAATAAAAAATATTAATTTTAAATTAAATAAATAATGTTTCGTGCCTTTACCAGAAATTATACGAAATTATGCGATTTATTTACGCTGCTCTTCGGTGCTCGGCTTAGAACACGTTCGTTATGTAAAATTAATTATAGCTTTTTGTACCTATAAAATAATCGAGGTATTGGGCTAGTCCGAAACGCGTTAACGATTTCGAAAATTACTCAAAGAAAATGGCAAAATATTTTATACTTTATATTTATTTCGAAACGGTTCACCAAATTTAAATAAAACATTAGTTCCGATCATCCACGTACGAAACTAGTTGTGTATAAAGAATATTTATCCTTACATATATATATACCCTTTCTGCGTTCGAAACCAGTTTCGTACGAAGAACTAGTATACATATTTGTCATCTAAATGCAGACGATTATAGAAGTCTTCTATTTTGTTTGTAATGAGTCCGAACTTGCTTATATGTAATACTCCTACAAAATAAAACAAAAAAAAAATCAATTTCGCAAATACAGTTCAAACGCCCTCATCGGACACTCATTCGGACTACTCATTGCCATATAGTTTATTTTTAAGTATTTTTCTTATTTATCGATAAAAGATATGGTCCAGTTTGCTTTCATGATATATTTTTCTAAGAATTTTTATTGGCATTTTCCCATTGAATAAAACATTAGTTTTCAACAAATTTGATAAATTATGTGAAAAGCTCCTATAAAATTATGACTAAGAATGTTATTACATAATTAGATTACTTTCTTATTTTTGAGTTTTTGCGACTAGTTTCATTTCATAGCACCACTGGACCTCGACTGGACCTTAACTATTATCTAAGTAGTTTTAAATGTTAAATATATACTTAGTACCTACTTTATGTTTACATGTTTAATTTTCTGTGATTTTATTATTTCTTTTTTGTATAATTTTTGTTACTTGTCTATAGTTAGTGGATGAAATCCTTAGGAGAAGCTAGGCTTGTTTGGATTACTAACTAAATTATGAAAGGCATTCGACAGGTTGTGTATGTAACCCAAAATATAAAATATATATAACTTCTTTATTTCAGTTGCCAAACCAAAGAACGGCATTTTAATTTTGTAACGTGCTTCATTTCCTTGCTAAAGTAAAAACAAACAAAAAATTAACAACCTGTGCGGCCAATAATTTACATTCTTTCTAATTTTTTATAATTATTGTATATAGTATTTAGTATTACTTATGTTTTGTAACAACGTTAAAAGCAGATTTATATTTTGTCTAAGTTTAGCTCCGTTTAGTTAAGATAAAATCGAAATTAGTATCGAATTTAAAACCACACTGTACTTGGCCTTCTTTCACTTTTCAATAAACGATTATCAAAAACTGTTTCTTTTTCTTCACATAAAAAATCTTGCACACCGTACTTGAAAAAATCTCTAAATTTAATTGTTTACCTATTTTAAATAAAAAAGTTACTGGCGATCAGTTTAATTCTTATTTTAAAAGCTTTGAAGAAAGGTTATACTACAAAAAGGTAAGCAACTTACATATTTAATAAATTTGGAACGGCTTTTTATCATTTGTTTGCGTGCATGCTTATAAATATTATTCGTGTTAGTATATTATGTGTACGTAGTATGTCTAAAACTTACTTATTCATTTCAGGGTTACACAAGCATGAATATTACTAACTTTGCTTAACCTTGAAAAAAAGAGTCTATATCTTCCTGAAAGGCCGGCAATGCTTCTGTTACACCCTTGGTGTTGCAGTTGTCATTGGGCAGCGGTGATCACTTACCATCAGGTGACCCAAATGTTCGTTTGCCGCCCTATAACATAAAAATAAAACTAGATATATATTAAATTTAATATTATATGTGTAATTGTTTTAAGAATCTATATTTTTTAACGTGTTCTTATCATAAGTGTTGTTAAAATGGTTGATGTTTAAAAACAGTGTGGGTTGATTGTTGATATACAGTTCTCAAATATAGCAAGTTGAATCTGAGAATTTTAACGCAAACTGCATTTAAATTGTATAAAGCTTAAAGGTAAAGTTATGAACTTGGTGGTGGGCATCTGACTATACACGCATATACCTAATTACAGCTATACCTACTACACTGACTGCTTTATTAAGAAAAACACACACACACTTCCAGCAAAAAAAAAAAAACACTGGATGTTCACTTAACAAGAAATGTAGTTTTGGCACTTCACATGTTTTGCGATTAGCACCTTGTCACATATATTGAATATACTCACACAAACCTTTTTCATTTTGTCTGTGTGGTTATTACAACATGACATATTGAGCAAGGCTTTATTGCACTTACTAGGTTAGGTTTGTTGAGGTTTGTGCACACTTGGCCCGGGTGTCATGTCTTTCAAGGCCTTATATCGATGCGGAAACATACAACACGCCCTCTCTGTAATTATTTTCAATGAAATTTTTTCGAATGATAGCACAACACTAACAGATACTCTCCATTTAGTTTTTAGGGTTACCCGTACCCAAAGGGTAAAAACGGAACCCTATTACTAAGACCCCATTGTCTGTCTGTCGGTCTGTCACCAGGCTGTATCTAATGAACAGATAAACAGTTGAAGTTTTCACAGATGATGTATTTCTGTTGCCGCTACAACAAAACATACTAAAAACAAAATAAAATAAATATTTAAGTGGGTCTCCCACAAACAAACTTGATTTTTTTAATAGATAATGGTACGGAACCCTACGTGCGCGAGTCCGACGCACTCCTGGCCGTTTTTTTCAATTCTTGTCAAGCAAGACTGACTTATTGTAAGGACAATACAGTTGATATTACATTGCAATACGTTCCATATTGAATTTTGAACTGAAATACAAGATGGAACGAACGTAATAATAAGGTTACACATGACTCAATTTAACATACAATTTGTAGTACAGCACCAGATGCAAAATGCTCAAGCAGTACAGTTGATGAATTAAAAATGAACTTTATTCATACCCTGTGCCTCGTACATACAGTTGAAAATTAATGCAAGCTGTTGGCGTTAGAAAAATTACATCATGTGCCCTACTTTGAACTTTGAACTTTGTTATTTGTGAATATGGTTCAATTTCCAAACAGTTTGTAATACTTGCTTAAGCATTATGCTACTTTGAACGCGCTGACTTACTGTTCGATATTCATAAAAACCTGCAATCGTTTCATTGGTAGCATACTCACTACATAACTTTTAAGGAGAGTAGCTTTTATGATAATGATAGTTAATATTTATATTGTTAAAACGTGTTAATTAAACACGGTTTTAATCGTATAGTGTAGTCGGCCTTTTCCGACTACACTTTTGATCGGTCAAGGAGAACATCCTCAGGGCGAGTGTTGTTAAAACGTGTTTTGAATGCGTAGTGATGCGTGCCGGGGCAGGCGCGGGCAAGCGCGAGGAGGCGGCCCTAGCGCCGCGTCCGCCGCCGCAGCGCGTGGCCACCATCAGCCACGCTACCAACTACCACGAAAAGACCACCCTTCTCAGCTCCGACGACGAATTTCAATGAATGGCATTGTGTTTTCACACCTTTACTGGCTAAATGAGGAATGCGAAATATAGACGCCTTTGTATCTTACTGATTATACTAACTTGACAAATTTTAAGTTCGGTTTTTGATATTGAAAACTTTCCTCTAGAATAATACATAAAACACACAAAAACTGATCATGATTATGTTTTGTACAAGAAAAAATATGCGCTAAGTATTTCTCGGAGAAAGTTGTTCAATTCATGGACTGAACTTTTCGTTTCAATTTCGTTACTTAAAATATTTAAAGTAGCCATAATGCAGCAGCATAAACAGGATTTCTGAAAGCGGGCTCTTTTATTTGTTATGTGTGTGAACTTTGTGTGTACCGACGTTTATGTATGGGTTTACAGAGCGAAAGGTTTTTATTAGTTTATTTATGGATTATAACATGTATTATGCCTAGGCGTCAAAAATTATTTGGAAAAAGTAAGGTAAAATTACGTAGACGAAACCTACTATATGTGTACCAATCACAGATAGTTTATCTTTTCGTTCTACAGAATATAGCATAGTTTTGTTTGTCATTGTATAGCATAGCCATTTACCAATATTACCTCATTCATTTAAGCAGAAATTAAAAAGCTTTACCTAGCCACCAAAATATTCTGCAATTGAAAGCATTCTATTATTTTATATTCGATGTAAAAGAAATGCAGTCATGATATTTCTTTACAAAGTCGGTAATTATTATTTATTTAGGTAAGTTTCTATGTTATAACAATAGGTTGTTTGTTTCGTTATTGCGTAATGTTTTTTGTTAAAATTTTTAGGTTATTAGATCGCTTTTGTAGAAACAAAAATCATCATCCGAATAGTCTGTAAGGCCGTCGATCTGTACAATAATTTTAACTAAATTATATATTTATTATTAAAATATTAACTTCAATTACACCGGTACTCTTGCAAATCACGGCGACTCTGGCTTGGCGATAAGGATTGTATAGTTAGGTGTGATAAGTATAGTAGTGAACATAAAATGTACATAAAAAGAAATTACATAGGACGTAAAATAGTCATCTAGAATACCAGGTTTTAAAGCAGCGTGTATTTGAACGATTTAGGGCCAGAACAGACGGGGCGCAAGTTGCGCCGCGCAACAGCTAGAGATGGGTGGTGGATTATACTCAATCTACCCATGTGAGTATTTACTCAGTAGATTGAGTAAATATCCGTATCTATCTATTTGGTGAGTAGATTGATTTATATGAGTAGTGACTCATATTTATATTCATATTCATTTATTTCATATTTTCATGACAATTTTTAAACATAAATCTAGTTTACTACTGCAATTCTTGTCGGAAAGTGTCTGCATGCGCTTTAATATGCTTAAAATGTAGGTAGACGTTAAATGCGACGCTAAAGTATATGAAAATACCATTCTAATCATACATTAAAAGTAGGCTTCTTTGACTTATTATCATATTTTGCTGGGAGGTGTGCGCAAAGACGATCAAGTGCGATTTCAATATATTAGCACACTCTTTACTCTATTTATTCAATCTACCTACTGAGTAAATACTCAAATGGAGACATTGAGTATTTACCACCGCCCATCTCTAGCTGTTACGCGACGCAACTTGCGCCCCGTCTGTTCCGGCACTAAATGATTTACAAAACAGAACCAACACAGAAATTATGAACGTTACGTGTGTGTAGTCATTATATATTAAACTGATATGTATAGAGATGTATAGAGCTAAATATGTATTTTATTCTGTTACCAATTCTTACTATCGAGGTGGAATAGTATTTAAGAATGGGTAGAACATTTAAAATTTTCAGTTTGAGCTTCCTGGCGCAAAGAAATCACTGCCTATATTGCCACAGTGCAAATGTACATAAATAACAGTGCCTACGAGGTAGATAACATGACCTAGAGATTACCTTGAACTATGATCATGGCGAATATATTTTCTTAGGTAAATGGAAAATTATATATATAGAGCCTATAAGATTAATAAATCTTAAAGAAGTGTAAAAAAATACAAAAACGCGACCATTTATGCAACTTCAGAAATATGAAGCAAACTTATGGTACTTGCAGCTATTTTCCAATTTGGATTGGGTTCAAGTAGATGTTTATTTTTTATCTAATTACAATCTATCTTCTTTGGCTATTTCTTTTTTTTTTTGTACGGTTATGGATTACCTTGCAATTAAATTTAGATTTTATGACCAACATAGAATCCAAATTACAGTCTACACTGTGTACTTCATAAGTATCAGCTTTACTATTATTTCTATTTTCCCTTTACCTAAGAAAATAAAGAATCATTGTTATTGCATTGTCATGCGTTATGCTTATGATAGTGGGAAATAGCTCTTATATATTTTTGATCAGCATGACTTTAATGAACCAGCCTCAATGGCCGTTATTGTAAAAATATGTAAGTAGGTATCTGAGCCTATTAACATGGGACCTTAAGGGTTGTGACTGATCTGTCAGTACGGAACGGAACTTTCGCATGCTGCTATCCTTTTGTATCGCTCACAACCGTCATTTGCTAGAGCGAGAGACAGCGACAGAGCCCATCAGCATGTCCGGTACCGTGGCATTGTGCCGTCGCCCGTTCTCGCTCTAGCAAATGACGGTTATGTGCGACAGATAAGGATAGCAGCATAGGAAAGTGCTGTCCTGTGCTACCAGTTGAGTCCCAACCTGAAATGTGTATTTGTTAAGATTATACGCAAATTCATTGTTTATAAGTATTTCACGCCCTATTAGTCCAAGTCCATTCGACTTATGCGCCCATCATAAACAATTTTTTTTTTTGAAAGAACTAATAAAGAATGGTTTTTCCGATCAAATAACCTGAAATTTAGGGTTACCCAAATGTCCAGCCTCTGAATCCTAAATCACTGCGCGTCCACTAAATCGACAAGTGCGCTATAAAATGAATGGTTTTATAAGGTATCTAGTCTGCGAATAGAGACCTTAGACTGCAACTGGGTGAAAACAGTTATTTCTATAAATGTTCTTTAACTTCTAGAGTTGCCACCTCATGAGTTAATCATTAAAATCATTAAATATTTTGTAATAAAAGCTTGTGCAATTGCTGCGCCGCCGTCCAATTTCCTACTGCACATTTACACACAGGCAGCCATAAAATTCTTCTTAATTGGTAGTTAAGACCAAAGCTGGTAGTTGGTACCTAATTTATAGAAATTGAATTTAGTCTTGCGACAAAATTGTCATTGGTGTATTCACCATTTTGTAATATCCTGGGCGGAAAGAAAGCTGTTGGTGCGGTTTAGTTATGGCTCGTGTTATGTCTGCGTCATGCAGATGCTTACGATGGATGTCTTTCTCTTTCGCAAGCATGGTATATGACTGTTAAGAGTTGAAGCGGGTTGCACGCGAGACGTAGCGGCGATTATTAGTAAATTTCCAGAAACTGATTCGCAGACATGAAACGGCACGTGTGCGTCGCTTAACCTACCACATGGTCCACATCACAGAGTACTTTATTATACTGGAAAGTTCACATGCCCTCGGGACTTCAACGCGACGGTGCTGTATAGACAGTGTGCACTGTATTGTATCTTGTCTCGTAAAGAACCCAATTAATCGTAAATGTACATGTCGGAATTATTTTCCATCTATTTAATTTTGCAGGCAATCGGGGTGACGACAGAAAAGTATGATTGTAATTAGTCCGTCTTTTAGATTATCCATAAATAATAGACTCATATTCAGTTAACCTGCCAAAAAAGTAAAAATTCACAAAGATACGGAGCATCAAACTTCCGGAGTTGGGGCTTGCGACGTCACCGCTATTTAGAAAAGGTACGTAGCCGTGACATCATGCGACATTTCAATGCGCTGTATCTTTGTTATTTTTTGTTTCTCAGAGAAAAGAAAAAAATACGTGTACAATATTTTTTAATAACCTTACCGATGGCCTAATAATATTTTTCCATTCGTCATGCCTATTATGTATACATTTAATTATAATCTTTTATTTAAAAAACTTAATTTATAACAATTACGATGTACGATTGTCTTGTCTTTATTTATATTTAAGCATTGCCTAAGTATTCTTTTTGTGGTTGTTATAATGATTACTTATTATTATTTTAAAAAAAGGCTACTTGTAATTTAATCATATAGGTACCTATACCTACATCTGGCTTTATTTTCAACAGTTTTTAGTTTTTCTTCTGGAACAAAATATTGTTCCAGCCGTTTATATCCCTATTTAAACCATGTTCTTATAAGTTTCTGATTGTTTGAATAACATGAGTCTTGTTTTTCATTTATAAATTTTGCAACCTTTTACTATTGAAAAGTATGTAAAGGATAAGTCAAAAAACAAGTGAGCTAGACCCGCAATCTTTTTCGTCTATCTTATAAATTAAACTGCAGCCAATTTATGATCATTTTAAATCACTGATAGAATAAAGTAAATTTACCTAAATCAAAATAATTGAAAAATGTATTTTAAATTCCACTTAAATTAAAAATTGTGACCTTATTGAGTTAAGTATATTTTGTCAATTACGAAGCTTTGAAAAAAGCGGGTATAGCATAATATTCGTCTCGAGAAGAAGCATACTTTTGTCCCTTGCATCGACATTTACTAATGACTAAGGCTATCTTTCAAATTTCTTCATAAAATGTTGTGTCAAGACCACACGTGAAGAGAGGCCGAAGTTAGTCAATTTTACTTAATTTTTTATGGTGTAAACTAGTATAATATTTCAAATTGATCACAGCATTTATAAAAGAGCAACCAAGCGATCGAATAGGAAGTGAAACATTTTGTTTTATACGAGTGATTATGTGTACAATAATATAAATTTATGTTTACGTGTTAAAAACCTTTAATGTTTTAGTAATAACTATAAACTTTCTTTTTGATTAATTATAATGTTGATGTATTTTCGTAGTGTAATTGAATAAGTTAAAGCTTATGTACCTTAAGCTATTTGCTTAAACCATAATGTCTTCGTAATAATTCTGAACATAATTATTTTTCAACGATTGTGCCACGCTTTTGCTTAAAAATAGAAAATAGATATATTAATATTTTGTTACAACAAAGTCACATGGTCGTTTTACCTATCTTAAATCTAGAAAAAATAAGTGTTTCATTTAATTCCTGACTATAAATAAAATTATTTTTATAATGAAAATGGGAATGTCGTAATATAACAGTTTTCGTCTGGATCATTGTTGAAAAAGATATGATATAATAACGTTAGATATAATTAAAATGTTTTAGCTCCAGTTTTAAGTACTACATACTAAATACATAACGATATTGATATAATACAGCATGTGTTTTCTTTGAAAATCCAATTATTCCATTCCGGATGCAAATAAAAAAAATCTATCGTAAAGTTGCCAGTTAACTAAAAAAAAAAATGATAGATACTGGTCAATATAAACATTTGTGGCCTGTTTGCTTTTGAGAGATACGAATTAATTACTTAATACTGAAGGGGGAATCGAGGAATAAAACAACGGTATAATTATAACATTTTATATTAAAAATATACACAGTAATAAACCATACGATCTCAACTCGTCTCTTTCGATTACACAGTTTACGTTATTGCTTCGTCGTTATCAATTTAAGTAATACATCATTTAAAAAATTAATTAACGTTCAATAGAAGTCACATTCATATGTCTATCGAAAAAAAAAATCGGTTTTTTAATTTTTTGTATAGAGGGTGGCACAGTACTTGATTGATCCGCCTTTTCCTTTAAATAATGTGTTGAGAAATCCACGTGGATTGCCATTTCGCTTGACATGCCACTTGCTGCTGTATTTTGAATTAATAAATATAATACAAAGAAATAAAGAACTTTAAAACTAAACTGTAATGTTACCATTTTACAAACTATTAATTAACAAGAAATTCTCCGAATGAAAATAAGCTTAACTAAACACATAAGAATCAGATCTGATCAATTAAATATTTTGTCTTGTAAAATGTGAATAATCTGTTAATATCTACATTATTATTATGAATATTAAATGTAGCACAAAAATAATTTTATTAAAATATCTATGGACAAAAATAGTGCTTTCATTAAAATTACATAAAATATTGACATTTTGGGTCAATGTAATTTTATTAGTGTTACAATTTGGATGATCTTAAAAAAAAACAGTACAAACATAAATAATTAATTTGCCAAAGTGCAGTTTTAGCAATAAAATTATAAAAGGTATACATTGACTTCTAGGTAATTTTCTGACCTAAGCCGATGCATATATTGCGTATAACAGATATAACTCGCACAAAAATTATGCCCTATCAGGAGCACTGTAATATAGACATGTAAAATTATAATAATCGTATTGGTGTGGTTTAATTTTGATAAGTATCAATAATAAATTTACGTACTTAAAACTTTAAAATTTAATGTTTCAATTACTTAAAATATTTTGTAATGACCACATGTCATATTTATAATGTGTCGTAACTCGTAAGGCACGATCTACATTTTATTCGGAGCCCTATATCATACCACAAAATTATCCGACACCGATGACGGGACGGGACTCGCTGTAGGTTATGGGCCGTAACAGACGGGGCGCAAGTTGCGCCGCGTAACAGCTAGTGATGGGAGTTGCATAAATACTCAATCAACCCATTTGAATATTTACTCAGTAGATTGAGTAAATACCCGATAAATATCCTAAGTTATCCATTTGGTGGGTATACTGATTTATATGAGTTGCGACTTATATTTATATTCATATTCATTATTTCATGTTTTTATGACAATTTTGAAACTTTAATCTAGTATACATTTGCAATTCTTGTTGGAAAGTGTGTGCATACGCCATAATATGCTTAAAATGTCGTTAAACGTTATATGCGACGCTAAAATATATGAAAATACTATACTAATCATACACTGAAAGTAGGCTTCTTTGACTAATTATCATTTTTTTGCTGGGAGGTGTGTAAAGACGTAATTTTATGTTAAAATAAGTAAACAGACATCAAATGCGATGTCAATATATAAGCACGCTCTATTTAAGTACTCTATTTATTAAATCTAGTGAGTAAATACTCAAATAGGTAAATTGAGTATTATCCACTGCCCATCTCTAGCTGTTACGCGACGCAACTTGCGTCCCGTCTGTTGCGGCACTTTATCTTATTCATTGCGTCATAAGTCATTTATTCGCAACATGTAAGCAAAAAGTTAACAATATATTGTGCAGATCAACATGTACCCAGTTTGGGTGTAGCAAAAACCGCATAAGATGACATGACTGCAACTGGTTTTGTGACCATCAATTTTTTTGATACAAAACTAATAAAACTCATGGTTTCGTATTGAGAACTTAGTACGGAACTTGTAGTAGGTATTTAACAATTAGGTACAAAATAATAAAACTCAAAGTTTTGTATTGAGAACTTAGTACGGAACTTGTAGGTATTTAACAGTTAGGTACAAAGTAATAGGTTCGTACGCTGCCGAAAGTTTACTTGAATGTGTATAACGAACGCAGGTCGCGCCACAAGACAAGCGTGTACAAAACATAGAATAAGATAATAAGTGTCTAAATAAAAAGAACATAATCGTTTTTTTTTTGTTTTATGTGCTTACATAGATACTTATAAACTATCGAGAATTTCATAACAAAGCTACAGTGGCAGCGTTTTATTAATTAATTATGAGAAATTTATTAAAGCTCGTTGGGATGACGCGGCAAGTGATATATTTTCTGCTAAGTATGCCAGGCCAGGCGCATTAATCACAATTACTAGTAATATTATTTCTAAAATTTTATAATATTATTTCGAAAATATATTTATAGGTCTCAATCTAACAAAGATTAAGTATTTGGTTATTAGGACTTCTAAAACATGTGGAAACAATTAAAAGTTCTGTCTATTTGTTCAAGAAATGAACTTGATTTTGCTTGCATTCTCCAAGGTGATTTTTGTTAGGAGATTGGTTATTTCAGGGACTTCAGTCTCATAAAATTAGGTACGTTAAGAGAAAAAGAGTTAGCGACAGGTCTCTTCACAACAACTTTATCCTTCATCGTCATCCCAACAAACCACCAATACCTACTAATCAACTACAAATGTCACCGTGCTAAGGCATCTAAATCACAATTTCTAACAGGCTAAGCCTCGTAAAAGAGAGAAAGAGAAGATATGCAAAATTTCACAACATAGTTCAACCTTAGACTTAGAAACTCAAGTTAATAGCTAGATGAAGTGAGCACACGTATGACGAAATTTTACAAGTGCAACCTAAAACAAAATTGTGCTGTGCTAGGAACGGATTTAGTATTCATTTTGAGCATCGACTGGACGTTTTTCCACTCGCCAATCATCATAAATCATTCATTGAATAATTTTGCGATGATTATTTTATACTTAAATTCTGCAAAGAGAATGGAAGGATAGCGCCACATCTGCAAAATATTCATTTAGATTTAATAGCTTTGCCTTTTGAAATGTAACATTAATAATGTGATATAGGTACATAAGTACTTTACTCGTTGTACAAGGTTATCGATTGACTCTAATTTTTCATTTGGTTATAGTTTTGGATTAGACGAACCGAATTTTCTTCGCAAAGTAAGTACTTACATCTGATCTGTGGGCAAAAAGATTTCGAGCTACGTAAATTCTACCTATTTTATTAGTGTAACTGCACCATAAAAGCTGCGCGAACATGGCGCCAATTATATATGTAAATTCATCCATTTTACTGCCAATGGAAAAACGCCACAGTATTCGAATAAATTACGATGATAATCTAAGCAATAATTTAAAAATGGTGACCCAATTACAACTAGGGTTGTCTTAGAATGCTATGTTAAGGCATAGGTATACCTACAATATATGACAAATCGGGGCCAGCCCTAGCGCTCTAATTGAATTCATTTCCAAAGTTAACGTTTGGTTTTGCTAAGATACCTAAAAATATTTTTTTGCTTTTCAATTTCATAGTTCGTATTTTATGCCGTTTTGGCGATGTTGACAGGGCCGGACCGTGAGTTTAGGGGGCCCAGGGCTAATACTACTTAGGGGCCCACCTAATTACTCAAAGTATAGGAAAAAAAAAGACAATAAAACATTTGATTTATATTGTAATATTTTATGCTTTAGTGTTCAGGGTTGCCAATCTTGATCAAGAACAGCTACATTCCTTTATCGTCTATTTTTGACTTTGACTTGACTTTGCTGGGGGCCCTTGGAATCCACGGGGCCCTGGGCTTAAGCCCAAGAAGCCATATGATAGATCCGGCCCTGGATGTTGAAAAGTATTTTTCATCTCATCTACTCGAAAAACGACGTTTTCCTCTAAAAACGACGTTTTCATCCCAAAACATTTGGAACTAAAGTTACATACTGCTGATTCTGTCGGGACTAGAAAGTGAAAAAGAAAATCTCTAGGGATTATCTAGGGAAAATCTGAACACGAGTGTAATCTACGTAAAATCAAAAATAATGTTAGCAGACAAGCAAAAAAAAAATCAAAATGTTAGAACAATAAATTATTATGTCGTAGATACACGTCGTATTTGTTTAGATTTGGAATACATATCGTTGTCAACATGGATGATCGTACATGGAAAAAAACACAAGTATGAAAAGTAGAGTGTGCCACTCGGGTACGGTAATATTTTTATTTCGGGCGATATACATAAATCCCTCGCTTCACTCAGGATCCCAGCGTAGAATCACTCGCTACGCTCGTGATTCAACTGTGGCATCCTTCGTTTCGTTCTGGATTCAAAGTAGCGCCCTCGCCTTCCAAATATTACCTTTGTCCCTTGTAGCACAATCTACTATAAGTTTGTAAGTAAGTACAACTTTATGTATTTTTATACAATGATTAGCGTGCTTCCATGGGCGTGGTGGATTATCATTTTAATAACGCAATAACTATTTAATGATGTGTTCTAATTAAATACCTAGAGAAATGCAAATGTTTAGTGATTCTTATATCAGTATTTCTGGACATTTTTCTGGTACTAGAGAAGCTGCAGCCACAAGTACCAAATGCATTTATAAAAATAACATATGTTTAACATAAACACTTATGTGTTACTCATTAAATAAAATATTCATAAATAAATAAATATATAGGGACAAATTACACTGATTGAGCTAGTTCCAAAGTAAGTTCTTGACTTGTGTATATATACTAACTCAATGATACTATATTTTATAACGAATACATATATAGATAAAAATCCAAGACCCAGGACAATTTGAAAAGGCCTTTGCCAACTTGCCCTGACCGGGGATCGAACCCAGAACCTCTAGGTGGCGTAGTGGACACCATGCTAGTCAGCATGGTGTCCACTACGCCACGGTGGTCATGTACTCATCAATCTACAGATAGATATTTCTTCGTCGTATCTAGTAGATAGTTTCGATCAAAAATATGCTATTAATACATCAAATGTAGGGAAAGTACCTATTTTACACAAAAACAGACTGACTGCAGCTTCGACAAAATACCTAGCATTAAACTACTGAATGTACATAGATTTTGGAAATATAGTTAGTTACTTATAGAAGAGTAGAAATCTTAAAATACGAATCTGTACCTGCCAGATTTTCAAATTCAAACCTTACTATTCTATATCTCTTGACTTCATACCTAATAAATAAATATATTTTATAAATGATTTTTTTCTCTTTAGATATAACGCACGTTGTACTTTTGCTTCCATAATTTGATTTACTAATTGAATTTAACAATAAGACATTTTCTCGGTAATATTTAGAATATTATGTCTCTTTATACATAACTTATATTATTTATTACCATTTCACGCAACTTGATTCAAAATACAAAAACCTGAAAATATTTAGTATATATACTAAATATATATATTTATGGGCCTGTGCCACCAAAATAGTAGGTAGGTATTGTCTCTAAAATCTCAAGTACCTATCTTTTATTATTTAAAAAATATAGGTACGTTCAAGTAACTAGAATTAGTTATTATTGCGATCCGTTATGTAATTTAGTAGGTACGAGTATGTTAGTAATTTGAAGTTCTTTAATATTCACAATTACTGTCTTTAAAGTTTCTAAGAATAGATTTGAGTGTCTCGTGACACAGGGGCAGTTTTGTTTGACGTCCTATTGATACACACCTAATTACTTATATCGTATTGACAGGATTTTGTATTTCCCCCAAGTTAAAACAGTCCTACCAAATCCCTCATTGCTTCGTCTTGTATCCTAAATATCTATATTTATCCTATTCGCAGCCCACAGAGCCACTGTAAAGTACACGAGCATGGCAAATGAATCTAGCAGTTTCGTTGATGAGCGGGTGCTACTATTTACAAGACTCAAGGACCCTTGGCATATGCTATGCAGCCTTAAGCCTTTAAAATTTTCATTCAAATAGCTGACTTTACATTTGCGCAACTTAAGTTCAAACCCCTTCATATGTGCGCCTATTGCAGGTCTCATCATCGCTCAAATGAATAAAATTGTTGCTTATTTGCTGTTAATATAGCAAGCCGTTTCTATTGCAAACCACTCCCGTCACTGTCAAAACTTTATTTCTTAGTCCTTCGGAAGCGCGAGCGCATTCGTGCAACTTTCATAAGTTATACATTACTTACACCTCTTAATTTTTTCTCAATCAATTTTTAACATTGAAATCGTCGCCGCCACTTAGACAACACATTGTATAGAAGATGTTGCAGCTTAATAAAGCGCAATCAAAATCTTATTAGCTCGACACCCACCGTCCCATCCGGACCTTGTATAAGGCCATGCAATCAAACCCTGTCGTACAAACGTCCGCACTCAGCGGTTGAGGTTGTGCGCAGGAGTCACTGGGCGGATGGCGGATGGACGTCGAGTGCTCACCTGCTACGAGCAACGCTGCACGGCGCGGGACCTGAAACAATTAGCCCAAGAAAAATAGCGTTTAAAAAATAATAATTCAATAACAGCCTGATTTTTGAAAATATCAAAATAATAAGTAATTCTAACATACTATATTTTTTAATGCAAAGTAATTTTGACAGGGAAGATTAAAAAAAACCTTAAATTTAAAAAGGGGGTCCATTTGGAGTGCATAAATAATAACAAAGGTTGTTATTTAAATATTTGCTTATGGAACCATAGGCGTAGCGATAATGAGAACAACAAAAATCCAACAAATAAAATAAGAGGACATGGGTTTTTTTTTTAAATAATAAAGTAAATAAGCTTTATATTTTCGTCAAAGCTAAAGTTAAAAATGCTATATACATATTTAAAGTATGTAAGAGTGGCAAATATTTTTGTTAACATATTGATTATGATTTAATTTCTAACATTTAAAATTATTGGAATTTTAAACAGTAATTATTTTGGGTAGACTTTTGAATTCACTTAAAATTACATTCTTAATTATAAGAATCCAACTAAAATTCTATGAAATTAAACACAATCTTAAAACCTGGATCAAGTGCACGCCACTTTGAATATTAACGGTAGCAATAATACGATCGAATCGTGATTTCAAAGAGCGCGTAACACATGCACCGAGCGCGGGGTCGCTGAACTTACAATGCGACACAAATAAGTTGAATAAAAGTGGCGAATTCAAAGCCTTTTTTGTACAAATTCCCAGCACGTAGGTTGAACCTAAACGGCGGTTGTCGGCGCAGGTACTAGTAATGCGCCGACGACTGCCATTTTGGTTAAATTTACGTGTCGGGAATTTGTACAAAAATGCTTTGAAGTCCACCATTTTTGTACAACTTATTTGTGTCGTATTGTACGTGTGTGTATCGTACTTACGTAATTTGCATTACCCGGGCAAAAACATACCAAATTTGATAGTCTGACTATATTAGATATTTTGTCCCGAACGTCCTGTAAATTTCCGTCAAAGTGTAAAATTTGTCCCTTCCGTAGTTTTTGAGTTATCGGCCAAAAACGTTTTCTGCTGGGGTAACGTTACTCCAGCAGAAAGTTGTGATATATCAAGAAATTAACTAGCACAATAATTAGTCCGTGATGTAAGGTAAATGTCCATGGTTGAATGGAATTAGTCCCTCTCGAGACTACGTAGGTATTCAAAACGTTGCCGTCAACGGTCAGCCGTTTAGTCATAACATTTTTTACCCACATTGCCATGACATTGTCCCGAATGTCTGTAAAAACAGAAATCCCCAGAATATTACCATTTAGAAGTAATAAAATATAAACTTAAGTTTAGGTATTTGGTCCTAGTACCTAAAATAGGGGACCTAGAGACCATTTTCTGTCATTTGTTTATGCATTAGGATTGCCTACAATATCTGTATAAGTATAATCTCAGTATTGTTATTACTAAACGAGATATGGGAAAATATATTTCCATATGGGCACCACAATTTTTGACACTCTATTGCATGAGATTTCTAGTAGTTAGGAAATTAACAATGTTAGCAATAATAGCTTGTCTCTTTATTCAATTATATGCAACTCAAAAACTAGCCCTAACTAACTAAAAAGTAATTAAAGAAATATAATTAAAAACTGACTTAAAAGAAAATGTTATGATAAACCGACTAATTTCAGATGGCTACAAAAAGGTGACCGTTTGGTATATATAATGTACTTCTTTAATTTAGTAGTAGTTTTGACGTGAAATGGTACAGGTACGTACACAAATCTTTCAGTATTTTTAATTATATTTTATACATTGTATGTTAAGGGAATAATTTTACATATTCTAGAAAGCGAAAAAAGTCAATGTTATTAATTATTAATTCTAAAAGTTATTGTTAGTAGAAAGTTTAATTGTTGACTTTTTAAAATGTATTTAACAGGCTTTTATTTTGTTTTACCTGTCCCGTTATTTGTAGTAAAACTTGAAAGCTTAATAAATTAGATACACTTCCCATTATTCGCTCGCTTGCCGTTCGTTAGATTAATCTAACTAGTTAGCATGTCATAGAAACGTACCTAAAGAGATCTTCTTTTTATTCATAACGGTACGATACGTCATCAAACCCCAAACAAATTCTTGCCTTTGCCATTAATTTGATTATATATATTATATAAGTATGTGCAGCTGTAAAAAATTGTACTTATTAGAGTTCTTTTTAACGTAAAATACGGCTGCTTACTAGTAAGAAAGTAGAAAACTTACCTACTTCGACGATAATTTTAAATGAATGACAAGCATTTTAAGTTTGATATTAGGTACATACTCTAAATTCAAAGTAGGTATAAAATACCTATTTTTTATGTCATAGGGCGGCAAACGAACAAGCGGGTCACCTGATGGTAAGTGATCGCCGCTGCCCATGGACAACTACAACACCAGAGGTGTAACAGAAGCGTTGCCGACCTTTCAGGAAGGGATGATGTGAGGGTGGGGGAGGGGAGGGAGGCGGGGGCGGAGAAATATGCCTAATTTATTATAAACATCAACTTACTGTTTTCTTCTTCCATTTCCGGTTTTGTATAGAAAAATCATTCATTTAGTGACCCTGCGTTTCAAAAATGGTTTTAAGGTCGAACCACACGTAATGCGCCTAAGCACGTTGCATTTCAAAGAATTACTACCCACCGTTTCCTAGTTAATAGGTATTCACTTTATTCCGAAATAAGAGATAAATGTCGTTAAAACATAGGTAGGTAGGTATGTCCAAGTACCACGGGGCCCAGAATTGAGAAACATTGTAGATACGAATAAGTAAAATAGAAATACAATATCTACAAATAATTACGTGATGATGACTTTTATGCCTGCTCTAAGAATTGTGCACGCATATGTACCACCTTACTACCATTTTAAAGACTCGTCAATATGTACTGGTCGGTCGCTTTTTCGTAACCATCTGAAATTTGTCGGTTTATCATAACATTTTCTTTTCGTCTTGCATATAGTTGAATAAAGGTACAATTTTTCAACTATATGCAGGTTATTGCTAACATTGTTAATTTTCCAACTACTAGAAATATCTTGCAATAGTATCAAAAAAAATGCCCATATGGAAATATATTTTCCCATATCTCATTTATTACTTACAATACTGAGATGATACTTATACAGATGTTGTAGGCAAAACAAATGCATAAACGAATGACAGAAAGTGGTCTCTAGGTCCCCTATTTTAGGTACGAGGACCAAATACCTACACTTAACTTTATATTTTATTACTTCTAAAGGGTAATATTCTAGGGATTTCTGTTTTTACCGACATTTCGGACAAATTCATGGCAATGTGGGTAAAAAATATTATGACTTAAACGGTTGACCATTTAAGAGATCCAGCAAGTGGCTAAACGTTACCCCAGGAAAATTTTGAATACCTACGTAGTCTCGAGAGGGACTAATTCCATTCAACCATGGAACCTTACATCACGGACTAATTATTGTGCTAGTTAATTTCTTGATACATCACAACTTTCTGCTGGAGTAACGTTACCCCAGCAGAAAACGTTTTTGGCCGATTACTCAAAAACTACGGGAGGGAAAAATTTTATACTTTGACGGACATTTACAGAACGTTCGGGACAAAATATCTAATATAGTCAGACTAATATAGTCAGATCAAATTCGGCATGTTTCTGCCCGCATTCATGGTAACGCATATACTTACGTATGAATAATAATTATGTTAGATCTGCACCTCTTACTGTCATCATCATCATCATATCAGCCCCCAAGGATTTCCAAAACGACCGATCGGAAGCGGCTTGCATTCAACGCATGTACTGTACCTATTGGCAATGAACGTGAATAATTATTAGCTACTATAAAACTACTATAATTAAAATGCTTGTCGTGTCTATAAGCATCAAATTACGACAAATGATTGATTGTTTTTTGTGCTTATTTTAAAATTAACCTAATTACACTTTCAGCTAAATAAGAGGCAAGAGGTAGCGGCGCGGCGGTCGGCCGAGTCCCGCCCGCGTCACCGCGTTACCCCGCATCTCCGCAACAACTCGCCGCGAACTATATATTTTTTATTATGAAAAAATATAAAAAATGACATAATGAGTTGGATTTCATTTTCGACAGTTTTTTGATAGTGAAGAAACAAAAGTCTACCAAAAATAATTTCTGTTACAATTTTGTTTTAGGCATTAATACTCAAATATTTATGCGCTTTTTCTTTTTATTGGATTCGACATAAAATCTTAAAATCTGCATAAAGTAACCCTAAAAAATCTTTATCTCTGTTGTTATCGGTTTTTTCCTTTGACTTAATTTTTTTTAAAGTAATACGAGAACATTTTCTTGAAAAACTATTTCTTCCGAAAGTATAAATAAGTGGATAAGTTTGTTTACAGAAAAAGAAGTAAAAAATTTACCTTAATAATGAAACATGTTTCTGTTAGCATTTTTTGTTTTATTTTTATTAATTTTTTTAACATTAAACATTTTTTTTATGCAGACGCGTGTCAATTTTATTTTGGAATTTTATCACAATTTGTTATAAACTAAATTATCTAAGGGATAGGAAATGAAAACGGCTATTATAGAATTTTTTTTTCTGTGCCATACTGAACAAGTCTATTGTTCTCAGGCTAAATTATGAAATTATTAGGCGAATAATTTGATCCTACATGAGATACGATATAATTGACAACTTTGGTAAGTAGGTAACACATATTGTAGTAAAACGTACAGTCATGTAGGTACAGACATACCTGACCAGGGACTCTACCTGAGAAAAATAATAATTATTTACAACTATTTATGCGAAGTTTATCCAAGCTTGTATTAATTTTCTACGCTACGGACAAGTCACCGTATATACACTGGACAGATAAACGCAAGTTATAGGGTTTGTTCTGCATTCAAGATGATCGTGCAATTAACCAAAACTGTTACTTACTACCTACTACTTATTTCCATTCAATTTATACCTAACTATTGTATCAACAATCTTAAAACTTAATGTAGGTAAGTATCTCATATTGGCAAACACTTAGGTACCTACGTTTTAATTGGAAAGATAGGTAGTTAGCATTTTACAATTTTAAAATGGGACCTAAATTCATAAATGAAAACTGCACGCTCAAGCGTAATCGATGAATATTCCCTAAGAATTGTAAATTTTGTAATAGGTAGCACTTTTGATTTTAAAAATAGGTTTTTATCATGAATGGCTACAGTGAACTTTTTAAAATGCAAAATGCTTCTCATACCTAATATACAACAGTAGTGTCACGAACCACCTGTCAAAGGGTCCTTGACTGACATTACTTATAAATTAAAATACTCAAAACATGAAACTGCGTGGGCAAAATAGTTGCGACGCCATTGACGCGGCGTAGAATAGAGATAATAGGTTGGGGAAAAAGTCTTTTCGCATTTTATATGAAAATTCAAAACAATTTTTAATATAGTTTATTAACATTTAACTAAAGTATGTAGGTACCATTTTGTTCGATAACATTTTGCCATCTTATAGGTAGGGACATGATCCCATTGCTATAGAAATTTTGGGGCTTCTGATCAAAAAACTGCGTCAAGTAGTTTTGGCAGTCCTCTCGTGATGTTAACCTGACACTGCCTAAAGAATTCTGAAGAGACCGAAACAGGTGGAAATCTGAAGGTGCCAGGTCAGGACTATACGGCGGATGCATTAACACCTCCCAGCCAAACTCTCTTAATTTTTGCTGAGTGGTTAAAGATGTGTGAGGTCTAGCGTTATCATGATGAAAAACCACACCTTTCTCTCAACTTCTTGCTTTAATCTTATCAGTTGTTCGCAGTAGAGTTCTGAATCGATGGTCCTGCCTGGTGGTAACAGCTCATAATGAATAATGCCCTTCCAATGCCACCACACACACATCATCACCTTGTTGCGAGTTAACCCGGGTTTCGCCACAGTCTGTGAAGCCTGACCGGCCTTTGACCATGACCTTTTTCGCACGTTCTTTTCGTACGTGATCCACTTTTCATCACCAGTTATCAATTTCTTCAAAAATGGTTCGGTCTCATTACGTCGTAATAAAGAATCACAAATGAGTATACGGTTCATTAGGTTTCTTTCAGAGAGCTCGTGAGGTACCCAATAAATATCGAGCATCTGTTTTGTGGTCAATTCCCAGTTCTTCAGCTACGTCGTAACTACTGATATGCCGATCTTGCTCTACTTTTTCAAAAATAGCATAGCATCCATTTTATCCGTAACAGGGCGAACAGAGCGACGTGCATCTTTGACATCAAAATTTCCGGATTGAAAACGCTTAAACCAAATTTGTGCTACTCTCACAGACACTGCACTAGGTTTATAAACATCGCAATTTTTTTTCGCGGCTTGCGTTGCATTTTTACCTTTTTGGTAGTAAAATTTTAAAATGTATCTAATTTCTTCATTAGATTCACTCATCTTGACGGTAAGAAAAACAAATGAAAATCACGCATTTTCCTAATTTGAATTTGGAATTATCTTCTTTAAAATTTAAACTTTTAAATGATACCAAAACCAGCCAGGTACAAATAGTATAGCCAAAGTGTTTTATTACAAGTTCATACATACTATATGCGAAAAGACTTTTTCCCCAACCTAATAGATACGAAGCATTTATGGACAAATGCCGTCTACAAAGCTATGTTACCCTTGCTAGGCTTATACATTCTTAGAACGATAAAACAATGTGATCAGAGAAATATCTACTTAGAATAAGTACTTAACAGAAGTACCACAAGCATAAGGAAAACTTATATTTATAGGATGAATACTGAATGTGATTATGAAAACCGTAAACCTAAAATTTAGGTAAGCCTAACAGTACCTATGTAGAAAGAAATAGAAATTAAAAATGCTTATATGTTTTCATAAGGGTGATTACCAGTAATTTTTCTTGTAGTAGATAAGTATTTTAATTTATCTGATTCAACAATCTCAGCTCACAAACAAGAACCTACGAAGTTATTACGATCACACGTAGGTACTTTCGACTTTAGAATGTTAGATGCGAAAAGACTCGAAGGGTTCTTTAAGTTTTTATTACGGTCGCCCCTTTGAGGGGTCGCCATTTGCATTTTAAATAAATTAAACACGCGACAGTGAAGTAGAAACTAAGTTTTTTAGAGTTAGTAATTATTTCGTTTTAGAAATTAGTTTTTTCACGATTTAACGATTTAATTTTTTATTTTATTTTATTTACTAACATATTACAGAATTAAATGGATTTTTTAGTCACCTAATATAATAATAAGAACCGTTCTTAAACACCTGCAACCCCATTACAGGAATAGTAGCTACGTCTACGAAAAGCCTTTTATATTATATCTATACAAAAATAAGTAGGCATTGCTCTAAAATAAAGCAAAAAACATTTAACTTAAAATAATACTCAGTAAGTAAGTATAATATTTAAAGCAAGCCCTTCGCTTTTATATTCATACCTAATAGCTACCTAGTTCATCTGTTGGTCTGATGTTACGATTAAGTAGCCTAGGTATCTACCAAAAACCAGTTGACTGAGAGGTTTTCAAATAGGCAGGTTTTTTATATTTGTTGGGAACTCAAGCCACGGCAATAACTAGGAAATTATCTAAGATTTCTTTGATAAAGTGTGCTATGACAAATCAATGCTTCATAAATTTAAAGTTTATATAATATCTACCTAATAACATTGTAAGTGAACAAAAAGGTACCTAAGTAATGTCAATAAAATTGTACAAGTATATTAATTAGATTCTGATGCAGCAAGCCAAAAATAACGAAGGTCGCATACAGAAAAACATGTTATTCTGCAAAGTTATTGAAAGCATAAAAGTCCGACTTTGTTGGCAACGGAACAAAAATGAATGGTAACCTTGAAATGAGGGTGATTCTGCGTGATTAAAGTTTCTCGAGGCGTGATGTACGTAACTTGAAGTAATAATGTCTTCAGGGCTGTAACTACATGGAGTCGGGGTCCCAGGTCACGGAGGGGATTATCCAGGAACAGCCACCCCTATTGTGGAAAAACAAAGCGCTTAGTAAACAAAAATGTCAGGCAAAGTAATGGATGATTAATAGCGATGAATTAAGACGAAATTATGGCTGTCGCTCATTACTCCAACTTGACGCTGACTCCACACCCACTAAAGTAAAGCATATAAATGTGTGTTTTGTGTAGTTTTTTAAAATGATTTATGAACAAAATACAGACTAAAAATACCTATATGAATTTTTTGGGCACCTATCTTTGCCTTTTTCATTATTTGGGTAGCTATATAAAAATAACAAATTTACGGTATATTCGAGGACTTCGAGGTTTCGAGCATACAGTAAATTATTTGGCATGATCACAAATCTAAAACATTTTAACTGCTTTATGTTTATGGGTATGATGCACTGTGATGATAGTGTATGTATACATACACTATCATCCATCACAATATAATATAGCAAGCATGTATACATATATTATCATCAAGTAATGCACTGTGATGATAGTATATGTATACATGCACTATCATCACAGTGCATTACTTATTCATATCACGTACAATAAAGTGGGTACCCACTTGCTATTCATTGAGATAACAAAGTTTGCTTACGCAACTTAAAGTTTTGTTACCATTTGAAATGTAATTACGGAAGGTCACTAACACACATGCCTTGGAAAGTGGATTTCGATTTAGAATCCCGCGATCCTAACAATCTGAATTAATCGTTTTTAACTGCTTGACCATATTATTATCTAACTCAAAAGCTAACGAATTTCGTTATCCTAATATTTGTGTGTAACAGATTGAAAACATTTCATAAAATCTTTATAGAAAGAAAAACATAAATTTGATTTTTATCCCGGATTTTAGTTCTCTCACGGTCTTGATTTGTTCTTCTGAAAAAAAAAAGCGGACACCGGGTTCTAAAGCAGCAGAATGCGATCGGTAACGAACTAGAACGACGGCATGGGCCTACGAAGTTATGAGTTTTTGTGTCTAATGACGGTAATAGAAGTGCTGTTGACTACATGAGACAATGAAAATGAAAATAGTAGTTTATGATACAAGTGTGATAAGTTGTTCATTAGAGTCGAGGCGGGTTGACTCACAAGCGGGCGAAGCCCGCGCGTGTGTCTATGGAGCCGAGACTTGTGATGAACAATGCACACGTGTGCCATACTACGTTTTTCAACACATTAGTGAGGAAATAAAATCAGGAATAATAAAACACTTCACTTAAACTCAATAAATCTCGTTAAAGAAAATTAGAAATATGGCGCGCTTAGATTTTCTTTTTCAGGCGTATTTCGCGTATGCGCGAATCTGTAGTGATACGAGAGACACAGAAATCAATTCACCAACAGCTAAAAGATTGCTTTTTTTTTTAAATGGCAGATTTATAAATTCATTTTACACGTATTTTAATTAATATATAAAATGGAATAATTTGAGTAAAAGAAGGTTTTTGTATGAATTTAGGCTGGCTGCATGCAGAAATTATATGTTTCAAAAAACACTTTACCGCACTTGTGCGCGGTACGTAATATTTACCGCACGATTTCGAATGTGTGCGTAATAAATGGCATTAAGTAGGTACATAAGTAAAATCAGTGTGGTAAATAGCACTTTCCGAGCTAATGTTATGAAAAGTAAGTTTAATTTTACCTGTGTGGACCTCTGTGCGGCGAGCCTGGAGGTGACGAGGCGGGAGACAGAGCAGGCGTGGCCGGCGCGGACGCAGCTCTCCGCCGGGAGTACTCGGTGCCGCCGACGGCGACCGCAGAGCCGCCGCCGATGGAGTCCATCACGCGCGTCATGCTGAGCCCAGAGGCGGAGCGGGTCGGCCGGGACGAAGCTGTGAAACGTAACAGTATGAAAAATTATGCTCTTACGGGATGGATAGGGTCCACAGCCCTAATGGCTATGTCTCGCTTTCAGCGTGTGGTGGTGGATTGTTATTCATAAATAGAAACGCGCAACTTACTGTTCTGTTGAACTTCTCTTTTTGGACAGGTGACAATATACCTAATCAAGTCTTTGTGGTAATCCATTTCAGAAAACATTGATCGATTCAACTGCTCATTGACTTGTTAAATAATAGAAAAATAAAAACAAATGCCTGTACTTGTACGTATTATATGATTAATCTACCTCTGTGTCTATAAGAACCTTATTTTTCTTTCCAAACTCTAAATGGATACGTAACTATGTAACGGTTGGTCCACTATTAGCGACTAAGTCTAGGCACGTATCACACAATCGATTAGTTATTTAGTGCTCAGAATAAGCAGACAGGGCAATGAGATGAGAGGTAGGGCGAGTAAGATAAAAATATACGCTTATCGACGCTATGTTGAAACAACTTTAATTAACGTGCTACAAAATATACAGAAACTATTTACATTTATTTTATCATATAGATATAAAACTGAACTATTTAGCTTTTCATGGAAACTTCGTTCAGGTTAAATTGTTTCTATGAAAGATAAAAAGCCAACAAAAAATAATAAAATTCAAAATAGAACGTTCCTGAAAGCTCTTTATCCGTGACGCCATTGTGCATTTGCCAGACCATTATTGAGAAATCGGAGAAGCGCTTTAGACTAGTCTCATTAAAATTTATTCGAAGTATTTCTCTTATACTAGCTGCGCCCGGTGCAGCGGTGTTACCCGCGACAAAAGTAGCCTATGTATCCAGGATGTCAGCTTCCTGTGTACCAAATTTTATCAAAATTGGTCGAGCCATTTGCACGTGAAGAAGTAACAAACATACACACACACTCACTCACAAACTTTCGCCTTTATAATATTAGTGTGATTATATGCAAGAAAAAAAATATAGAAAATAATTATTTCAAAGAATTTATTCACATCATTATATTTCAGCTGTATTAAACTTTGTAATGTTTTCTTTTGTATTTGTGTTGTATCCTTTTTGTACAATAAAGAATTTACATAACATAACATAAACTTAGTGTCCATGTTAAAAAAAAATTGTTACCTGGACACTAGACTATCTGTTGACTTTTCTACTTTAGTGTTTACTTTACTTTTTTACTTTAGTGGGTAAAAACCTGTAAAAATAGAATAAGTAAACAATAAATATAAGTAATAAATTCGTTCAGATCGTCCGATCAACTTGTGGTTGTTCTTCGCTGTGCTTACTGGCACATGGTCGTTATTGCAAACCCTTTGGTCGTATCAAACCATAGTAACAAATAGATACAGAAAAATATCCCTTTTCTTAAATCTACATTTCGATTTCCAAATATTTTACAAAAAAAATAATTATAAAAATAATTAAGCATCTTTATGTACGACAATCCTTATAAGCCAATAAAAATCACATATCCTATTTGTATTCAAATGGGACATCAGAATGTTCTCAGGAGCACTTACCGCCAGTGTAGCTGTAGAGCCCCGCGGGCGACGACCGAGGCCTGTACCCTGAGGCCGTGGAGGTGGTGGATAAAGTGGAGGGGGACCGCCTGAGGCCCCCTCCCCCGCTCTCCATGCCGGCGTTGGGGACGGATGGCTTTCGCGGCCTCGGCTGTCGTTTGGAGCCCGTTCTACAGACGCCTGAGAAAAAAATAAATCGTCTGAAGAAAGTTTTCTATTGCTTTAGTTCGTCAACATCATCATTTTAGACGTAAGTACGAGTATGTTCAGTTGGGCACACATCTTAGGTATCTCTAGTTTGGTGTATTCCGTTTTAACAAGCAGACCTAGAAAGAAATGGGAAAAATAGTGAAACTTCAGTGTTGACGTCCCACTTCCCTTGAAGTATGGTTATACTGTCTGTCTGTCCGTCCGCGGTTTTACTCAGACACTATAAGTACTAGAAAGCTGTAATTTGATATAGGTATGTATATTAATCATGCCAAAAAAGAATTAACATAAAAAATTTACATCATGTATTTACATCATGGGTATCGTTCAAAAGGTTTTTCAAAAATATTGTGAGCTTGTGAACATCATTTTTTGATTTAGGTATCCGTTTCTGAAATATTTGGTTTTATATTGCAAATTTTTGTTAGAGTCAAGTGTACTTCCCCTCTTAGAAACAGTTATATATGGCCATGTGGAAAAATTCACAGCAGTAGTATATACAACGTAGTTTAAAGGAAAACTATTGTAGAGTTTACAAATTAAAAACTTATAAGCGACCAATTTATAAAATGTTCTCGGAAAATGAAAACTTAATATAAACTCAATAGAAAATTAGTTTTTAGACGTTTTTAGTGGCGTGAACTCAAAGTGGGCATTCACAACTTCGGAACCCTACACTGCGCGTGGCCCGACAAGCACTTGGCCGGTTATTTTTACCCTTTGGTACGGGATTAAGATTTCGTTCCTCTTTTGTCGAAAACCGCTAAGATTTATGAGAGGGCTGAAACACCACACATTCATTTTATTAAATGTCATATCTGTGAGCAATACGACAAAAGCAGAATTGTTATTTTTTCTTAGTGATAAAACAAAAAAATTAAGGTAGTCAATAAAGGTAGTGCTAAACAGCAGGTTTGTCGTCGTGCAGCTAATGAATCTACAAGTGTAAAGAGTACAACGCGATATCTGACATGTCCGATGTAGTTATCCGTCTTAGGGTTACCGATTTACATGTAGCTATGTAGTTTCAGCATGTGATAGACGGACAGAACCCTAAAAAGAAGTGATAATTACTAACTGAAATCAAATAATATTATTTCAGGAATCGTATAATTAAAGAAGTGGTAATTACTGACTGAAATTTTGTGTAATATTACAGGAATAGACATTCTCCTCAATTCGTAATTAATGAACAACATTATTGTTACAATATAAACCAACGACAAACCCTAACCCTAATGTACAATTCGAGTTCACTGTTACACAAACACCATGACCTAGTACACTAATTTACAAACATCTAGGGTTGCCTCAAGTCATTCTTTTTTATTCCTTTTTCGGAAAATAATGAAACCTTTATTAATAAACATAGGTTACATTATTTAGAAAATAAACAAGAGGAAATTTACAAAGAAAATGTAGTGTGAGATTTTATTTCTTTCTTTCTTCCTTATTACATAATAGTGAACACTAGTGTCAGATTTTTCGGGATCCAGTGCTGCCCCCATTAGAGATAAATTATTTGAACGGCAAAAGAGATATCATTTAAAATTTTGTCGTGACCAAGCCCTAGGTAACCCCTCAAACTATTTTATAAACTACTTCTATAGTTTTTTTTTATTTCATCATGTATTTCAGATGTATCAACCCTGCCGCACCTGCACACATCAATGTCGAATTCCACGAATTTGTCAGAAGTATTGGGTTGGCCTAATTAAGGGTTGGTTGTTTGTCTGCGCCAGGCCCACCAAATTAACGAGCTAATGACACCCCATGAAAAATATGTGATCGATCAACATGTACATTTATTAAGATAGGTTAGGTTGGATAGAAGACGCAGCTTTTAAAGTAACATTTTAGCTTTCAAAGCCAGTATGAAAATTATTTACTCCGTTTTCGTTGTTTCAAAATAAATTAAAAATAATACCAAAACTAGAATAAACCGCTGTCAGACCTTTAATTTTATTATCTGTTTTCTATAATAATTGTAATTGTAAAAGTTATATAAATACTCTTTTACGTCTTTATCACTAATGAAGCGGACAAAGCATTTTGGGTTTTGACAGACTAAGCCTAGGGCCGCAAGACTCAAAGACCACCATAAGCGTGATGGTGGACGAGTAGGTGGAAAAAGGAATAGTGACGTGAAGAAAATAGTGACACGTTGCTAACCGCATCGCCTATTAATATGATTCACATTTGCACTTATTCTCTAAATTGACTTTAACGATCTGCGCGGGAAGAGAAGCAGCTGGTAAAGTATCTTATTTTCTCTTCTCAGAAAGAATAAAATACATATTAAAATTTCCACTAAAAACAGCTTGGTTCTGAATTTCTGATTTAAAAAATACACGCGAGTTCATCTAGGACAACAAATCTGCTACGCGCGCTACGAAGCTTATCTGCTACGAGCGCCTACGAAGATGCTTCTTCGCTACGACAATAATAGCTATGAGCCAAGCTACGGCGTAGTTGGATCTGTTTGTTTTGGAAAAAAATAATCCAAGCGAATAGATTTTCAACAAATATATAAGTTAAATCATGAGACAAAAGACCATTTAAAGTCAAATTCAGTAGAATCATTTAAGAAATCAATAAAAATCTTGCGTCATGTATAAACCTTGCAAAAATTTTTGGACAGTCTGCGGACGTTATTTTGTAATTTTAGATTTTTTATCACCGTAAAAGTTATTAGTTTTGAGTCACTGAATAAAATAACTTGCTAATCAATCTGTATGTAAATTATGATTACAATAAAGAGAACTATTTTTAAGATAAAATGCGAAATACTGCACTCTTCTCTGACTTTGTTCGAGCAGAAACTTTGTAATAACAAAACTAAACAGATGTGTCTCCGTGCGACACGTGTCCGAATAGTTTTCATTGCTTGTCTGACTAAGTTTTATTAAATATCTAAGTGAAACCTTATAAGCCAACATCACTCCAAAGCCTCAAAGGTATGAACAAATTCATTATGAGCATTAAAAGTTGGTTCTTATTTGTTTCTAACATTTTATTTATTTATCAAACTTTATTACAAAAAATGTAACAGACGGACTTAAGGCCCAAGGCCTTTTCTACCAGTCAACCTACAGCAACAGTTTAGTAGACAGTTTGTAAAGTATTTTTTCAATTGAATATTTTTCATTTCGAAGCAAAATGCATTTTAAGACAAGTTTATCAGTGTTAATTACCTAATTGTACATAATGTGAGGTGTAATGATGTAAACTGACATGATAACTTGCAAGGAGCTTGATGGTTCAGCAGGTTTATATTTCAATAGCGCTTTTAACGCGAAACTACACCGTGTTGCTGTTCTTAAGTGATTTCTGTTTTTACCCGACTACGGCAAAGCCAAGAGGAAGGGTAGTCATTTTAGCAGTCTATGTATCATACTTATCGCTTGTCTAATTTTCACAAATGATATCTCAATAGATTCGTCATTTTTGTCCGGGTGACATAGGTCACAATTTGTATGCAATTATATAGGTATAACGAATTTTACTTACAAAAAAATTTGAGTAACTTTTTTTTGTTTCTACATCGAGTGGGATATCAAATGAAAGGTCCAGATTAGCGAATTTCAAAAATATATACATTGTTAGCCGTATAGCCGCTTTTTTCAACGTATATCTTGTATAAAATGAATTCCTTGATGATGTCATTTTGTGATGATATAAAGCAATAGTGAAATGCGACAGTGCGTAAATAGGTACGTAAACGGGAACCTTACGCTTTGATTTTACCTGTGGGGCACTGGCGGCCCATGGCGCACTTGCCCTCGCAGATCGTCCGCTCGCTCAGCATGGTCTGATACGAGTCCAACATGACCCTACACTCCGACAGGTCCCGGTCTGCTAACGCCAAAGACGGGTACCGCTCTTTCAATCTTCTTCGCTCCTGATAAAATTAGAAAAAGGTCAATATTTAAAAACTATCTCTACGGGACAAATAAGTGTTTTTGAAAAACAAAAACAACAAATTTTATCGTTCAAGCTTTCATTAGGAGGCCTAAGTACTTATCAAGACAAATGTCCAAACTCGGTGAGGTTGCGTCGTTTCATCACAGAGTTGCTATGGCCACCTAGAGCTCCATCATCAGATCAGCTCCATGTGATCATATATTGCATTGTCACGCGATATACATATTCGTGCAAAACTCTAGCTCAATCGGAACCGGAAAGTGGATCAAATTTAACTTGCAAGATTTGATTACAGACAGACCGACAACAGGACAGGTGAAATTAAATAAAAGCTTGTAAAAATTTTAAGTTTGTAAGTTATAGCGACCACGAACTATAAGGATGCTGTCATATAAGTCTATAGAAGTAAGTAACCTGGAATGTTAAATAACAGGGACCTATTGGAAATCTTTTGAACGATTAAAAAACTCATGACAAAGATTCAAATGTTTATTCAGTAATTAGACCTTTACAGGCACTTTTACACGTCAATAAGTATGATTTACGTTACGCGTAAAGTATATTAAAATACTAGCTTTAACCCGCGACTTCGTCCGCGTGGAAGTCGAAAATATGTCTAAGAGGATTTTAATTGGAAAATGTTGATATTTGTTGACAAATTTTTTTTTATTTTTTTTTTTAAATATTTTTATTTTTTAATAAAAAGTACCCTATGTTACTTCTAGTACCTCCCAGAATATGTGTACAAAATTTCATGATTATTCGTCAAGTAGTTTTTGCGTGAAAGCGTAACAAACATCCACGCTTTCACATTTATAATATTAGTAAGGATAATTTATTTTTAAAGAAATGTTACCGATACCAGCGTTTCATAACGACCACTGCTGAGAAGCAACGCCGAAAGAAACTCATTTTCACAGTATTGGTCGCTTACTCGCCAGAAGGGCTTTGTCATATTATTATTATTGTCTTTTTATTAATAAATACTTATAATATAATACAATGTTGACACATTATAACATGTAATGCTTGCGAACAAGTAAACAAACATAAATTGCAATTGCAAATAAAAATATATAGTAGTCAAAAAAGCGAAGCCCGAGTATTTAGGTACTCGTATCTCTTGACATGTGTATGGAATAAAGAGTAATAAAGACTCAATCTCGTAGGTACTCGTATACATAAAAATAATTCAACGTTATCTAAACGCTGATTTTTACTTTCACCATTTTGTCTAATATTATCTTTAAGGTAATTTTTGCCAAGACGGTGGACCCTCAAGTAAAAATGAGAATTAGTTATAATTCGTACAGCGCAAAACGAGGTGGATGGCATGCATTGAGAGAGGCTTTTTCCCAACAGTGAGATACAGAAGGCCGATAATGAAGATGACCAGTTGCTAGCCATCAAACAGAATTGCTGCTGACTATCATAAAGATATATCTCAATAACTCTGCACGGATAAAGTATCTACCACAGATATATAGTTAGGTATCTACCTATATGGAAAAATGTTGGCATAAATTTTTGTTGTGTATCGACGCCAGCCATGCTGGCGTCGATACACAACAAAAATACATGACTTGAATAAAATAAGGAAAAGGCAAATTCGTTTGGGTTATCCTTCACGTAGAAGTTGATCTCAGTTTTTTTTAGACGACAAAATGAACTCTTCGGCGTGCTAAGCCGTTTGCAAGAAAAAAAAAAATAAAAGAAGCTACTGGTCTTATCTGAAATTTTACAGAAATAACAAATGTTAGAAGAAATCTGACAGTGATTCTGAAACAAAACACTGTCAAGTTTTAAGACAGTGTTTTACTTTCGAATACAAAAAGAAGTAATAACCTAAAAACTTGTAAGTAGAGTGCTATACTCTGTTATACAAGTAAATCCTTTTACAATCGTAGTAGTTTGATTTTATATATAGATAGTATTTTCTTAAGAAAATAATAATCTCTTTTAAGCCTACACATACATGTTTGTAGCTTTCAATAAATTGCAGCTGCCGCATTAAATCAATATTAGAAGTTAATCCTATGTACGGCACTCTCTCACAATGAATCTCTGACCTGTTGTGAACTGAATGAAAAACCAAGTGAAGTATTAGGTAAACATGATGACACTGTATGGTGATATCAAGGAAAGCTCGCACACAGTTAAACTACTGTCAGTACCTCTACAAGTTTGTAGGTTTCGAAGTCCTGCAGCTGCCGCTGGAAGCCGAAGTTAGGGTTGGCGACTGCGCGGCCCGCTCGTACCACTTTCAACGCCTCTCGCCACGTGAGTGGCGTTACTGACATGATGTACGCCACCGCTACCGTCACGCTGCGTGACATGCCCGCCAAACTGATGACAAATAAATAAAAAAAAGACATGTGGCACTCGGGGACTGCTGCGGTAAAGCTATTGCATAGCATTTTTTATCAACTTTTATTTATGCAGTATGTTTTTCTTTAATATTAATTCAAGTTTTTTCTTTGATATTAATTCAAGTTACTCATTTTGAGCGTGGTGACCGATAATATTTTTTTTGTCTTTTATTAAATAAATGAGAAATGAATATCTATCGTTTAAAATATTTTCATTATCTTACAATACATGTAGATTATTCAGGAATTTTATTATTAGCAATTAGTCTCAGAGTTGGGAAAAATTGGCCATTTTTTTCGAGCATAGATTCTTTGTAAGAGACCACAGTGACCCCCAGATATCGATTTTGTAGGCAATCGGTCCAGAAACGAAAAAGTTCAAAATGGCGGCTACCTTTTTCAAATTCGAGCATAGATTCATTATAAGAGACCTCAAGGACCACCAGATATAGATATTGAAGGCAATCGGTCCAGTGAAAATGGCGACCAAATTTTTTCGATGCAATCGGTTTAAAAGAAAACACTCGTGCACTCTAAAATGTAACTCTTCCCGACGCAATCGGTTAAAAAGAGAATGGTAAGTTTAAAAAAAACTTATGCAATTATAATTATTTATTTATTTTATTTATTCTGCTTATATATTCGTCCAATTCCGGAGCAGCTCGTCTCGATTCGTGCGAGTTTCGTAGAATCGTACAATAGGTCTAATCGCACGCACACAACGCCGTGTCGAAGACTGCCGAACTGAAACGACGTTAGACGATGCACGGCCTTCAAGCCACACCTCCGTGCCCGTCGGAGTGGGGAGCGTGAGGTTTTTTCGTTACGGAATTTCTGGATTCGGTCCCCGCGATCAAGGCCCGCGATAGAAGCTATGCAATAGCTTAAAAATATTTAAGGACTAAACTACTCCTAACTAAATCTTGACGAAGTATGTTGAAGATGTAGTTTTGTAAATACATACATTGTCCAATAGATACCTTTGTAAATACATACTGCCTAAGCATAATGCTAATTTCATCCTTTTGGCGAGTTGGGTCCTATTACCGGAATGTCCAAACGGTTCATTGGGTCTATTTCCCTAAACGTCCGTTCCCCGAATGTCCAGTTACCCGAAGAAAAATATTTTAATACTATTTTTTTGTTAGTAAAGAGAATGTTAAAAACCGTAGATTTCCTAACTAATTTGGGCCCATAGTACTTCTATGTTTTTCTCTGTTCAGTGCAGGTAATAGTCAAAGTTTCAACTATTCTGTGACCGCTTAATAGGTAGCTATAGCTACATATTAAACGGGTAGAGAATAAATATGACTTTGGCAGGCAAAATGTAACTCATTGCGTAAACTCGGAAATGAGAATAACAGAATGCTCGAAGTTGTTTCCGAAAACGCAACAAGAAGAGCCATTGAAAGAATTTGGAGATAAAACTAAGAAAGTCCCTTTAGCTCCGAGCGGCTGAGCTGAGAGACAAGGACTAATGTGCGAAGTATCTTTGCTCAAATCCATTTTCGCAGCAATCCACTAATGGTTCTTTGATTCCATTTTGATTAAATATGAAATGTATAAGTAGATATTTGATATAAGGTACAATAGGTACATAGATATGTTTGTCATAAGACAATATAGAGAGTAGATGTCATTTTCTTTGTATAAAATGTATCGTGATTTGGCGTAAAAATCACAGAAATATAGGAAAAACGTTTTATCAACGTAGGAATGTTGCGTTTCATTTACTTATTTAAAAATAAGAAATATTATAGTCGGGGCAAATAATTTTGGCAACAAGTATTTACTATTTTTATTCGCGCTTTTTTATTCGTAAACGATTTACGTATCTACCTACTACCTACGTTACGAGTAGTTTTATTATGATGTGGAAAGCCTACAAAAACAAAAAATATTTAACATAGGTAGTTGTAGTCAGTCAAAGAGAAATGGAAACAAATAAATATTCCTTAATTCACATTTCCTTGCGCATGACTAAACACTAATTCACAAGTTTGAACAATGGGCAATGAACGAGCTCGGTATTCATAATTAGCAATTTATAGGTCACGACAACAAAGCAACTATAATCTTTGGAGTGTTACTGACGACAAACTTGATACATGGTGCCAGAGGGCCGTTATTGGACTTTAAGCAACTTGAAAATGACAGTAAGTATTTTAAAGTGTGGCAATTTAATACCTCGCTTACGTCTATAGTCGTAAGTGACCCAGAAAATGTTAAAGTTGTTTGTTCAAATCTTTGAAACTGCTTTCATGTATATTCCGTCCAATGCCTACCTGCATATACATTTGTAACAATTCCTATCTATTCCAATCCAAACAGGATTTACCTATCAATGCATCAAAATAGATCATTATCTTGTCTTTTCATTTCTAATTAATAAAAAAACATTGTTGCACGCAAAATTTATATCTAAAAAGACATTTTTGATCTCAATCACTTAATACCTACTCAGGCCAATGTTACATATATGAAAATCTCGAAACACAGGCATTTCGGGCGTAGCTAATCGCATCGGTATCGGTTCTGCAAGCGAATTCAGGCCACTGAGCTTCTTGCAGCTAGAGCACACCCTACGGATCCTGCGAGTAAAGAGCTTTAGGCCTTAGGGTTGGTGATTATTTTGTGAGACAGCCGATTTTTTTTTACTAGCAGCCCGAACTGGCTTGGCACGGGTGTGTATTATACATGTAATAACTTGTGTGGAACAGGCACAACAGCATCCTACGGGTGATATCCTCGCGTCACGTCAGCCCCATGCTGAAAAATTGCATGCGGCCGGACGTATCTATTTTTTTTAATGTTATAGGGCGTCAAACGAACGAACGGGTCACCTGATGGTAAGTGATCACCGTAGTCCATGAACAACTGCAACACCAGGGGTGAAGGAAGATATATACTCGTTTTTTGAAGGTTTCAATGTCGTGTTAAATTATTACTTGTGTTACAATAATTGTATTTAGTTATGGATATATGCGAAATAAAAATATTATTATTATTAATAAACTTTCCTCAACAGATACCGTGATCTTGACTAACTCTATTTATCATATAAAAATTTATCAAAAAATTACATACCTTCATAGGAAAATATAGAGTAATTCAAGATCACTCTATCTATTGATGAGTACTGCTTTAAGTCCGTTGCGTAGTTTAGAAGATCGACTTTGTTTTATATTGTTGTATTAACACTGCTGTAAAGGAAAGGAAGAGTTGTCTGCGAAGTGGGTATATATATCTGTAGAGTAGTAGAGCAACGTAGTCACTTTTGATACACAAAAAACTTTGGCGCTAACCCAAAAATGCCAGAATAAATCAAAATGTATTGAACAGTTGATGCCTTTCATAATTACGGGGTTGGATCCATAATGAAAGTTGCTCGTCATAGTGAGTGAAAAGATCCACTTAGGAGAACAAAAACGATGTACTATAGGTAACATTAACTGGGTAATCTAACCTACTCAAAAATAAAAGGTTAATTTTTATTCATGAGGTGGATATCTCGACTGAAATTTACTCATTACGTTTAATTCGTATGTCACGGCCGTATCGAACCAAGTCGGTAAAGGTATTATAGGCTTTTAATAACCGGCGTTGTATCGTAAAACAAAAGCCTGCGAGACGCCGGGAAGAAAGAAAGGATTCAGTAGATTATGTTACATTATTTGGAGAGCCTCGAGGGGTAAACAGAGATTTTCTGTTATTAACTCTGTGTATGAAGAACAGACTGATAATACAGTGTATTGCCATCCATTGGCATACATAGCATAGTAGTTACGCATACTAAGATATGATAACGAAAGATTGTGACCCTAATCCTATCTTCAATACCGAACACAAGGGCACATGTTATTGTTTATTAATGACAATATCAAAATTTACAAGAAACAGTGACATTCTGATTTTATCCCGATTTTTTTAATTTGATGTGTACATAAAACAGTATTCATTGCAAACTAGGTCAATAAACCAGGCGTTTTTATGTATTTTTAAATTTTACACTTGTCTATATTTTTACAGAAAGTTTACTGGTTTGGATAAATACACATGCATATTTTTTTTCCAAAACAATGCAGAATCAATATAGATAGAACACAATGTTCACAAATTTTCTCGTCAGCTTCTAGTCTCGGGGGTTTGGCCCTGGTTGGGGCAGTTCATGTTCTAAGCACCAAAGGGGTGGAGGGTGTCTTTGATTCGCTTATTTCCGATGACATTGGGGCGGGGGGACCTGGCCTTCCTTTACTTACGTAAGAAATCCTTTTTAGTTACTTTTTCTATGTAAGGATCGTCAACGCATCGGGGTTAATACGGCTCCAATTCTGTTTACATAATACTTAGACGATCCCTGACAGTGGGTCGACTATACTTACATAGGTACTCGAAATTCTACTCACCAGTGTATAAGAACGTTTCCGTCCCGAAGCCTCGCGGCGTGTATGAAGTCGTTGCAGAGACTGAAGTATTGGGTTAGGTTCTGGTCGGGAGAGTCGGACGCCATTATGCACAAGTAGTGTTTGTCCTGAGGATAAAAATCATTTGCTCATAACAGTGTAACAGTTTCTAATACAGTTCTGTGTTTCCAATATACCTACACAGGGTGACTTTAACCACCGGTAAATTTTTTGGATCTCCAACACAAGGTGACTTTTTAATCACCGGTAAACGTTTTGGAGCTAAGTACTTTCTATAAATAAATTATTGAAAATCGATAGAAATATTCGTCCTTCCATACAAAATCCGTTCTGTTGAGGGCTGATTTGCAAGTAAAGGCGATTTTTAATAGATGTTAAATTGTTCAGAATCATGGACGGAACTTGCTCTAAAAATTAGGCTGGTGATTAAAAAGTCACCATACACAAAAAGTACGGTATCTACACAGGGACCAGGGGGGTTACTCCATAAAATAATACGATAGCCGTCCAAAAGTGACGTCCTATTTCCAAGTCAAACCAAATTAGGCTTTATACATTAATGCTCAATATTGCTTGACAATGAATCGCGGATACGTAGTAAATTCCGTCTTGCGTACCGCTTTTGGAGTAACCCCCCAGGATCATAGGTAGAGTAATTTATGGCATTGTGAAGTCGTGTACCTAAAGTTAAGTCCCGTAGTCCGGATCAATCCAGAGGCTCCGGGTAAGATCCGGGTCGGGTCAAGATGGAAAATAATCTTTTTCAGATTGATCTGCGTCTTGGATGTTATCTATATATGTCTTTGTTATAAAATATAGTACCGTTGAGTTAGTATCCCATAACACAAGTCTCGAACTCACTTTGGAGCGAGCTCAATCTGTGTCATTTGCCCCTATATATTTAGGTTCCGTAAATACTAATTGTTCGTAGGTACGAGACCAAAGTTATGTTACGCGTACAAAAAATAACATATAACGTGAACGATAATCTTCAACCAGAATAAGTACGGCAACAAGTATAATTTCTCTCGCGTACATATATCAAGAAAGCTAATAAAATTAACGATGTCGTAACAAGCCCACCTACTACCAAATTTAGGGTTCCGTACCCAAAGGATAAAAACGACTCTTTTACTAAGACTCCGCTGTCCGTCCGTTAATTCGTCCGTCTGTCTATCACCAGGCTGTATCTCACGAACCATGTCAGCTAAACAGTCGAAATCTTCATAGATATGTATTTCAGTTGCCGCTTTATCAACAAATACTAAAAACAGAATAAAATGAATATTGAAGTGAGGCTCCCATACAACATACGAGATTTTTATACATAAAAGTAAGGAACCCTTCGTGCGCGAATCCAACTCGCATTTGGCCGGATATTTGACATTGCCAAATGTGTTCATGAATTTATAAAGGCTCTAACTACCCCTACATACGTGATCTAACCAATGTTTAAAGCAAAACAAACGAAGTTAAGCAATATTCTCGGAACACTAAAGTTTTTGAGACTTTAAAAGACGCAGCCAACGGCCAGTCCCCCAAGGATTGTGAAGCCAAGCCAATGTTCAATGCACTTACATCCATTTATTTAATAAGCCACAAGAGCCCGAGCTCTTGTGAAATTTTAAATTGCCCTCAAACTCGACGGCGAAAGTAAAATAAGGATTTTAATACCGTTTTGTGTTTTCTTTCTTTATTTGTTGGAATGGAAATTCAATATCCCTTTTACTTTTCTTTACTATTTTTAGGGTTCTGTCGTAAACAAGGAACCCTTATAGTTGCGCCAACAATGTTTAGTGTATTTTTTTTTTCAACTAAACCATCGTGTGGGTAATCGTTGAACGGGTCTTTCAAAAATATTGTGAGCTTGTAAACACCATTTTTCGATTTACGGATCCGTTTCTGAAGTATTTTTGTTGCAGTCAAGTATCCTCCCTCTATCTGCTAAACGGTTGTATAAGGGACCTATCTGCTAAACGGTTGAATATGGACACGAAAAAATTCACGGCAGTAGTTTAAAGGAAAACTATAAAAAGTTATAGGTGACCAACTTATAAAATGTACTCGGATAAGGAAAATTTCATACAAATTCCATAGAAAATTAGAAGGCGTTTTTAGTCGCGTGAACTCTAAAATCGGCTTTCGTTACTACGGAACCCAACACTGCATGTGACCCGACACGCGTTTGGCTGGTTTTATTTAATCTTCAGTTCAAAGAACTTTAAGTTTTTATCCGACTGTGTTACAAGGATTGAGTGTTTGAGTGTACATTTATGAATGAATTTTTTTTGCAAGCTCTCCACTCTGCAGCGTCGAAATATGTATGTATTTCGTTGTACATGATTTTACCTTAATTGCTTATACGAGTAGTATTAACCTAGATAAAGGTTTTACTAATTAGGTATAATGCAATATAATGTATAGGTTTAAGTCTTACAAGAAACCAATAAAAGTCTTGTATGCACTTCTACGTGATCCTCAAGTGAGAACCGGCTAGCGCATTAATTTTCTCGAAGATGGTTTAGTTTTTAGAATTCCGTACCCGAAGGGTAAAAACGGGACCCGTTCACGTTTGTTGTATGAGAGCCCCACTTAAATATTTATTTTATTCTGTTAAAATATATTTCTTTGGCGGAGTTCGTTTTGTTTATTTCATGTTTACATATATTATCCCCAAAAACATCCTTTGGGCGCAGTTGGATAATTCGCCAAAAATTAGTATAAAATAACCTACATAATTGTTTATTATGACTAAAGTGTGTTCATGACATTGGGTAGTTAAAAGGTTGATATGACTTAAAATGCTAATATATATCCCTGACATCAGGGCAACACACCCAACATTGCGGAATGCAAGGTCACGTTAACTCATACTTCACCTTGAAACCCCTACCTATACTGTATGTAGCCAGACACACTATAAAGTATGTCTAACATATAATAAGGGTTAGGTAGGTACTACATAGGGCGCACTATAAGTTTCCAGAACTGGCCACTTACATAAACAATATTTAAAAATTTATTGCAACATTTGAAAATAGAACTCTTTGGCTGTAGAATGCAGTTTGTTTCATCTGACTGTCTTTTGTTTTTACCTTGTGGCGCCATTTAAAAAATTGTGTGTCTGCATCAACATGGATTTAACTCGGGAAAATTTTCGTAGTATGATTTTCTACGATTTTAAGTGTAATTTGACAGCTCAACAGAGCATCGCTCGGCTTGAAACAGCTTTTGGCAATGAAGCACCATGCAAGACAACTGTTTATAGCTGGTTTGCAGAATTCAAGCGTGGTCGTATCAATCTCAGTGACGAATCTCGCGATGGTCGGCCGTCCACCGCTGTGACCAACAAAAACATCGATGCTGTGCGCCGTATGATTGAAACAGACAGGCATGTGACCTACCATGAAATTCGCGCATCCTTAGAAATAGGGTTGAGTCAAATACAATTTAATCCTACACAAACATTTGGGTGTGAGAAAGCTGTGCTCGCGGTGGATCCCACACAACTTGACCGAGGCTCAAAAAACGGACCGCGTCACTTTGTGCAGTGCCATGCTTACCAGATTCAACGAAGGTGCGTCAAATTTGGTGTGGGACATAGTACACGTAGTACACGTAACAGGTGACGAAACATGGATTTATTGCTACGATCCCAAAACAAAGCAGCAATCGAGCGTATGGGTCTTGCAAGATGAGCCGAAACCAACCAAAGTGGCGCGCGTGAAAAGTGCATCTAAGCGGATGATTGCTTATTTTTTTAATAAAACTGGACACGTGGCTACTGTTGCTTTAGAGAATCGTCGTACAGTGAATAGTGACTGGTACACGACCATTTGTTTGCTGGAAGTTATTGACGAACTCCGTAAAAATAACCGTAAACGCCGTATCATCCTGCACCACGACAATGCTAGTTCTCACACGGCCAGACATACAAACGACTTTTTGAAGGCGAAAAATGTAGAACTCATGAGTCATCCTGCATACAGTCCCGACCTGGCACCTTGTGACTTTTTTCTGTTCCCAAAAATTAAGAACCAATTACGCGGTCAACGATTTTCATCACCAGAAGAGGCTGTCGAGGAGTATGAAAAACACGTTTCAGAGGTCACCACAGAGGAGTGGCACAAAAGTTTTCAAAACTGGTTTCATCGAATGAAAAAGTGCATAGACGCCAAGGGAGATTATTTTGAAAAACAATAAATTAATTTTGTACCTTTAATAGTATTTTTTAATATTCATTCCGGAAACTTATAGTGCGCCCCACGTATTATTCAATTAAACGGTATAACGCTCCTTGCCCCACACTATTTATAACCCCCTGACAAAATAGAAGGGCGTTATAACTTTGACGCTAATGTCTGTCTGTCTGTCCGTTTGTCTGTGGCATCATAGCGTTCGAACGGATGGACTGATTTCGATGCGGTTTTTCTACGTGAAAGCAACTTCCTTGTAGTGGTTCTTAGCTATGTTAGATGAAATGCGGTTCTTTTTCTTTATTTTTCTTTATTGGAGTAAACAAACAAAAACACAATAAATACAGGTGTTCAATGTAAATAAGTTTTGAAATAATTGTATTTTCAACACCGCTTACCACAGATTACTAAAAAATACAATTTCGAACTGACATTTGAGAATGTTGCATACAATTTTAGATGTTTTTCACATATTTTTCTTTTGAATGTGAAACCGGGCGTTATTGTTATATCTATGCTATTAAAGTGCACATTCAACGACTGAGTAAGCCGATAAAGCGGAGCGGAGAGAGCGTTTACCGGAGTTGGTGCGACATCTTGAAAATGCAAACATTGGACATGTGTTATTATTTCGACGTTGTGTTGTATGTGGAACTTGGTAGTTTAGTTTGCCTATCAATTGACAACAGTCTATCTATTGTGAAATAGATCAAATGAAAACATAGCTTCAAGGTGTGTGTGTCTGACATCTAACTATCATCTATCTTATTAATAATATATTTTATAAGAAACTCCTCATAAGGCAACTTTTTACGGTAGGACGTGTAATGCACACAGCGCAAAAATTTGCATTGAACTGACTCTAGAGCATCAATATACGTTCTGTAATATGGGTTTCATATGAGTACATCATATTCAATTTGGGATTGGATCAGGGATTTATACATGTAAACGTACATAAGTTGAAGGTCGGGTAAACTTTAAAATAGAATCCATACAATTTAAATGCTTTTTTAATAATGTTGTCTACGTGTAAATCTAAATATAATTGACTATTCAGAGTTACTTTTAAATCTTTAGTGAAGCTGACATTATCTAATGCAGTTCCATATAATCGGTATAAATATTGACTTTCCTTTTTCTTTTTGTAAAAGTGATGGATTATCCTTTGTCAATACTCAGACTTAATTGATCTTTGCAAAAGATACTGAAGCGGTCGAGATCTTCTTGCAATTCATTGTGGTCTTGGATATTTTCTATGTCATGATAAATTTTAAGATCGTTAGCATAAAGCAAAAATTTACTATGTTTAAAACATTGTTGAATATCATTGATGAATAAGACAAACAGGAGAGGCTCTAAAATAGATCTCTGGGTAACCCCTGATGTGATAGGAACAAGTTCAGATTCGTATTCGTATCCCTTAACCAAGGCCTTCTGCATCCTGTTACTTATATAGGATTTGAACCAACGCTATAAAACTCCCCGTATACATACAGTTGTAGGCTAGCTTATCAAGTAACAGTTTATGATCTATCCGGTCAAATGCTTTCAGAAAGTCTGCATATATACTATAAGTTTGTCTGTTCTTGTTCAGTATATCAAAAAGATTAAAGCAAATACTAGTAGGTTAGTAACAGTACGTCGTCGCTCGACAAATCCATGTTGCTGTTCAATTATAAAGTGTGCAGGGATGCATATATTAGATTATGCACAAGTCTTTCAAACTGCTTCGACAAGGCAGATAGAGTAGGGATGACGACAGGGTTAGAAAAGTATAATGTAATTAGTCCGTCTTTTAGGTTATCCAAAAATAATGGAACCATATTTTTAGTTTGCCAAAAAGTAAAATATCACCGGATGGGGGCTTGCGACGTCACTCCTATGTGAAAATCTTACAGCCGTGACGTCATGCGAAATTTTAATGCGCTGTATCTTTGTAATTTTTTGTTTCTCGGAGAAAAGAAAAAATACGTGTATAATATTTTTTAATAATCTAACTTATGAGCTAAAAATTTTTTTCCATTCGTCATGCCCATTGAAATGGGACGATAGTTTTCAGCATTGGATCTGTCTCCTCCCTTAAAAATTGGAACAATCCGGGCCGATTTACTTAAACATTTATAATATAAAATATAAAGTGGTTTACAAATAGATTTTAGAGAAAAAATGTTCAGCCTTTTAAAGTTATTGGAAAGTCAAAGACAAAAATTTTTATTCAATGTAGGATAAATTTATCTCTTATTCGAGTTTAAAGCCAGGGCTTTCTCTAGCAATTAATAGATGGCACAAAAAATGATTTGCCCAGCAAATAAAATTGTGCTTAGCAGTACTGGCCGCCAAGAGAAAAAAAGAAAGAATAGCAAAACTGTCTGGTAATTTTTGTCATTTTGCTTTTATGTTTGCGTTATAATGTATGCACGTGCGTCACAATAAATATTATAAAAATTAAAAAAAAGCAGAACTTCACCTAAATGGCTTATTTTTCTTCTTCGTTATTTAATAATTTCAATTGATGATCGTGTCTAAAGATCGTCTTCAAAATCCTTCGCCAGCTGTCGTGGTCATGTACTTAAGTATGCCATGTAAAAGGCGTAGGCACATAAAAGAATCTCAACCTCAACGCCCACCTATCACATCCGTATATATTCAGAAACTCGCATAAACAAACCATGTCTTTCAAATGCGAAACGAACAAAGCCGAGACAAGCATTCAAGTGAGCGAAAGCTAAAAACGGTAGAAAAATCTCCCCTATAAAACTAAAATCAAAAGATTCCAAAATAACCTCCCTCCACAGGGAGGCATTTTGTGGGAAGCGGGAAGCTTGCGGTCGATTTAGTGCCAGTTTAGTGCCGAGAAATGTTTACTATCGCCATATAAATATCATGAAATCGCGCCTAGAAAGTACTGATTTAACGATGGATAAAGTAATTGATAGCGAATCAATCTTATCCATCGTTTAGTCGGTTTTATATTATATATTACTGCTTGTTTAGTTTTTAACCGACTTCAAAGAAAGAGGAGGTTATCAATTCGAATGTTTTATTTTTTTATGAAGTTATTCCCCGATTTATCAAGGACGCCTGGATCAATTAAGAAAAATCATTTTTTGTCAAAGTGCATACTTGTTAGGTGTCCCCATAGAAATATTATCATAATCGGCTGAGTAATATGCTGTCGATTATATCTGCTAGCTTTCATCTTGTACAATATAATAAACACACCCAACTTAGTTCGAAGCAGTAGTGGTTCAAGTATAATGTGTGTATAAATAAGATGTGTACTTAATTAACCCTTTTTCAAATGCCATGTTCTCATTAAATTTTAAATTGTTAACTACTGAGTATAGGTTTACTCTCTTAGACACGATAACGGTAAAACATATGACGTAATAAAATAATTCTAGGTCTGTGAATAAACATATGTAGTAAGTATTTATATTGTGAGAAAAAACACATAAGTATCAACGCTTTTCCATGTGGTGGAACTGCTAATAATGCCGCCATTAAAAATTAATAAACGTAGTAAGGTAGGTAGATGAAACCAGCAAATCTATATTTTGACCGACAGCCAGGCAACTCTCGCAGCCCTCAGCTCCAGCAGGATTGATTACGGACTGGTTTTGGATGGTGTGCGTGCCCTAAATCAGATGGGTAGGCACAACAAATTGTGACTGGTCTGGGTGCCCGGTCATGTTGGCATTGAGGGAAACTAGAAGACAGACGAGCTGGCTGGGAAGGATCGAGCAGCTTGCTTATAGGGCTCGAACCCTTCTTAGGCCTATCATATGGAATGGTTACAAATTTCATAAATGCCACTGTCTAAAGTAGACACAGGGCTAAATGGAGAGATATTAGTGGATACATCCACTCCAAGGAGACACTTGGTGAAGACTTTGACAAGTGGCACAAACGGTTATACCAATAACAGAAAGCAGACAAGAACTTTTCTGGGAGCCCTGACTAGACACTTTCATAATCACAGTCATCTCTTCAAAATGAGACTTGTTGAGAGCCCGTAATTTAGGGCATGTGAGAAACTAAAGGAGACAATGAGACGCGTCCTGTGTAGCTGCGACTCAGTGGTCGAAACGCGTATGGACCTCTTTGGATCAGCATATCCTAAGTTAGAGGACTACAGGCACTACGCACCAGGTGACATTCAGAAGCTTTGCAGTCCTTCTTCAGAAATCCTGCGGGTGTGTAAGGCAAGGGGATAAGTACAATATAACCCAAAGGTTCGATGTGCTTCTAAATATAGACCCCAAAGCAAGATAAGATATGATAAGATAGGTAGAAGCAATTCATCGCTACCGGTAAATATTGTATTAACCATTGTTATAAAAAGCTGCTTAATGCAATTACGATTAAAAAAACAATAAATAGGTATTTAGTTGTGTAATAAAACATAAAACTTAAGTACTCGTAGATATGTGTAATTTTTTTTTATTGTTTTTAATAGGCATATAGACGCAATTTACCGCTAGCGGTAAATATTGTATTTACCATTGTTATAAAAAGCTGCTTGATGCAATTACGATTAGAAAAAACAATAAATACTAATGTATTTAGTTGTGTAATAAAACATAAAACTTAAGTACTCGTAGTTATGTGTAGATTTTTTTTATGTCGCTGAGTTACGTAGATACCCAATCACCTGCAGCATAACTTGACACAGAACCCAACGCAGCAGAAATAAATAATTAGAAATAGAGATCCATGCATACTTAAAAAAAATACAATGTAGTATACATATATCCAGAATTTTCTCACATATGGCCATTTGAAATTCCATAAATATTTTCGCGTCAATACCATTAATGTTGAATGAGCTAGTTGCGTGCTCCCGACTCCCGAATAAGTGATGAGTTATGATTGAGCGTAACTAAGGGTAGAACCCGGGTCAGAGCTACCAGAACAATGAGATTGCTATAGATTTATAGTGAACAAAGATGAGTTTCCGATGTGATTTTGACACCGAGATTTGTACAAAAGCACTCATTGTCCAAGAAATATAAATTGTGGTGCGAGAGAAAAAATACTAAAATAGCTCGTTTAAAAAAAAAACAGAATTTCGATTACGATCTAAATAATCGCTGGTTTGCAAGAAAATATTTTGTATTCAGTTACACCTGTACTTTTCTCGATGTTTTTTGGGGATATCGGGCTTTGGAGAAGCAACGGTGTGGAGATTCTTTTAACAATACAGAAAATATTTTATGATGTAACTTAAGTATATACAATAAGGCCATTAACTCTGACCATTGTTAAACCGTATTCACCTTTACTATTACTTTTACTTTTACTTTTTCTACCGCTGACTTTTTTCATACTATACTGTCAGGCTTCTTCTTATCGAGTCGAAATTGTTTGAGTGTAGTTTATTTATTGGACAATCAGGCAAAATTCGTGTAAACTATAAAACCCTATGCTTGTCTGTTTGTCACCTAGAATTGTCAATGTCGTCAGCCAGATGAGATATGGCGGGACTTGCGGACTCGTCCACCGGGACCTAACGAATGTTCCGCACATCAAACAATTCTACGTCGCATACAAACACGGTTTGCCTTTTACGTAATTTCGTAGGTGGGGTGAACGTGTCACACACGTTCGCGCTCGTAAAAATAAAATGTATTTCTATTTCCGTGGTTGTTATATAATATAAAAATCTAAGGTGGGATTTACTTTAAGAGTAAGATTATGAAGAAATAAATATGAACCAAGTAAATTTCTAACTGCGTGTATAATTTTATAAAAATATGTTATGATTTGCAAGATAAGTAGGTGTTTAGTATTCTTATTGCAAATACTATCAAGGATATAACTTTTTCATCCATAAATATAAAATTGTCACCTAGTGTAAAGATAATAATCATTTATTTCAGATTCATACGTATTACATACGTCCGTATTACATTTAATTTATTTCAGATTCTCATATATCTATATAACATTTACACACAAGAAGGTACACGTTGTACACTTATAACAATATTATACAAATTAACTTTATTGCACTATAATAAACTCACAAAAATAACAAAACAACAAAAAAAATATAGGCATAAAGGCGGCGGTATAAATACAGTCTATTCCAGCCAACTTTTGGTAGTACACACCTCTAATACAAAAAATTACATTAAATTATTAAGAGTGATTTATTAGTGTTATTATTGTGAATATAAAACAAAGGAGATTTAAGCACAATTATTAGTAAGCTCTTATGATTTTCTATGATTAATAAATAAATTCTGGGATTCCACCGCCAGCTGCTCAGTGAAACCTCGCCTAAAGCCTCCCAAAGTACTGCGACTGCCTCGTGACTGTATGCATATTGCATATTCAATGCCGCCGGCGCCGGATTCAATATGCAAACTCGCTCTCATGCTGTTATCATCTGTAATCGAGAGGCGCTGTGCTTTATCGCTCGGTTTAAAATCTGATTTACATTTCCTTTAAAGCACCTACTTGTCCTTACGAATCACTCCTGTTTCACAGATGTTTAATACATCATTACAAGTACATACAGTAAGGGGTTCTTCCAGTAAGAAATTACAGGAAGGGTTTTTCACTACATACTTGTGGTCCGGAGGCACTTTTCTTTGGGCAATGATATTAATGTACATACAGGAAGAGGTTTTAATAGTGAGAGAAAAACCCTTCATATGAAAAAAAATCTCATGTAGGGTTTCTTAAACTACCACTAGGCAATCTAATAAGCTGCTATCATGGACTCTAAAGTTTCTTTAAAAATTTGCGCATTGGGAACAATATACTCCATACTATACAAGGTATTTTGGAGACAAAATAACATATATAATATAATACAATAGGGTATTTTATTTACAATATAAAGCACTTATATGAAATTGTTCACTTGCAGGTTCAATAGCATTCATCAGAATTCAAATTCAAACTTACGGGGTCATCGTAGACGATCTACGGTACTACGAGTGCTACAAAACGACGTAGCACCGCGCTACGACACAATGTCGGGTAATTTGCCTCATAGATCAGTAAAAATCTATGCCTGTGGTTTGCGTTATATTTTAAACATAGGTACATAGACCAAGAATTTTTTTTCATAAATCTATGCATAGGTAAGATTGCTTTAGTCTAAAATATCCGTTTCTGACAAACAAAATTGAAAATTAACCTCTTGTTATAGCTAAAATGTATTTTAATTACTTCAAAAATTTTATAGTCTTAATAATGTAGCGGCTAATTTTAACAGAATTCAATAAGCGTTCCATTAATGTCTATATAGCTGAAGTTGTTTCTTTATAACCTCCAATAGACCGATTAAATTACAGAGGGGCGCCTACAAAAGGCAAATTGCGAGAGCAATCCAATATCTTCCGAAGAGAATTTGCGATTTTCCTCTCTCGTTTAAGCAGAGTCCTATTGAATAAGAGTAAAATATTCAAGGTCCCAGGTTCGATGTTTTGGAGCTTGAATATGTAGACTGTGGCGTATTTAAAATTTCATTCGGTCAACAAAACACAAACTTTCTTTTTTGTATTTCTTTTTTTTATAAAAAGACAAAATTTTGCATCTTTTCTTGAAAAAAAAACCTATCATTTATGACTATCACCAATAAATATTGCACTTTACATTTATATAAAATAAATAATTGACAATACGGAACTTAGCACGATTTATTTTAGCAATATTGGCCGAACACAAAATTGATTGCAGTAAATCCTATAGCATCATTATCATCACAAAAGCTAGGAATCAAAAGTCAGGAAACTTGCAATAACACAGTGGAAACGACATGCGACGAGCCTGCCACGATCGGCAGAAAAGGTATAATGGAAAAGTTTCAATTGCACCTATCCGACAACTTTACGCCATTCGAGACCGCTGCATTTGTCATTCAAGTAGTTAATGTGTCATGAAGAGGTGACGAATTAATTCAACAAGTTTTTATTATTTTTTTTTTCATTTTTTAATTATTTAGCTGTACACGGCGTGCTTTGTTAAATAGAAAATTATCCAATTAGTGAATAAAAGAGGATTTACAGTGAAGAATTCTAACGACTGAATCACGACCGTAGGAAGTGAGTCAAGTGTTAGAATCCTGAGCGATGATAATGATTCGTGGCCCTCTTTCTTTTTTCTCACAAGAAAAAGAAAGTTTTAAGCGAAAATAGACAAATTTTTAGTGAAGAAAAAGGAAAGTTAAATTAATAAAAATACAGGGACAAATCATACAGATCGAGCTAACCCCAAAGAACGGGTAAGCTTATAAGCTTGTGTTATAGGATACTTACCCAACGATACTATATTTTATGATAAATACATATATATAGATAAACACCCAAGACCCAGGACAATTTGAAAAAGCTGGCTGCGGAGCGAACCCAGAACCTCCGGATTGGCGGACTAGCGTTGACCATTACTTCACGGAGGTCGTCAACTAATGCATACAAAAATTGAAAACTATATTATAATATGAAGAGTACTTGAATTCAAACACTTAAACAGTGGTACCTTTAATGCAAAAAATAGTGATCAAAAGTGCTTTTAAGGTTTGTGTACAAAAATTAAAATACGAAACCATTATATGATCACTCGTGTGTCTGTCTGTCTGTCCATCTATCACAGCCAATTTCCTCCGAATCTCCTGGACCAAATTAGGTGAAATTTGGTAGGATGGTTTAATCCTATGACCCAAAAACAACTGTGCAAAGTAAATAAATATTTCTTTTTAAAAACGGTCATTTTCAGGGAATATATTAGGAAATAAAAAAAATTGCAAACCTCACTTTGTCTTAACATAAGTATATCTAATGAAAGGGCTTGTTATAAGGATTTTTATTATTTTAAAATAAAAAGTTATGATTTTATTCTTGAAAGAAGACGAAAATTGACCAAGACCCCCTGATATCCTAAACAAATGAGCCTAAAATTTTGAAAAATATAGTTCACTACTTTTAGGATTTCACTAAATTACAGGAAAATCTAACAGAATTCTATCAATTGAACATAAAGTGGTAATCTCAATAAAATACGTTCACACGAGGAAAATAGTTCACTAAACACTACTAGATAGCGCTATTTTTAGTTAACTCGCGTCTTATTATGACGATTTCAAATGTGATATTTTACTTTAATTTAAAACTTTGGCATTGAACGGAACCCTCTCCACGCGAGTTCAGCGCGCACTTGGCCAGAAATTTGTTATTCACTTTTTTCAGTGAATAAAATAAACTTTTTAGAAGGGGAATGGTATAAAATATTTTTTGTTTGGTAAACACTTCACTGATCGACGGGGATCGTCTAGTTCATTTTGTTAAAAAAATAGGTCTTTCATAGAAACTCTATCGGCTAATTGTAAAATTTGTATGGAGGATATTGTTTTATGTAATTTACGTGAGACCACACAAAAAAAATTACTAACTCTAGTTACAAGGACTCATATGAAATTTATTTAAACGTCAAAATATAATTTGCTATTCCATAATATTCTCTAGCGAAGCTTATTACAAAAATAAATCTGGCCTGATCGTAGAAGCCACTCATCCAAACAATTAAATTTTAATTAGATTCCCAGTAATCTCATCATCCAGATTAAACAAAGTCTTTTAGAAAACAACGTTTAACATGAATGAGGGACGATCAAAAAGTACGTAAATACCTAACATTAATAAAGTCAGTACCTACAAAAGCGAGTACTCATTTGGGGCTTAAATACGTAATGTAGCAGTGTACCACGTTATTTGTGGAACGACGGACTTTAAACGAGTTTATTCTCATGATATGAACTTGAAAATTTAGGACTCAGATGCTACTTGCATATGCAAAATTCCATTTACATATTTTAGGACGGTCCTAACAACTGTTATGAGGCATTATAGTATGTAGGTATATTAATATGACACGATCGTAACGTTATAAACTCGTCTAGTTTTTAGTGAACCAGTTTCACAAACAGTATCCCTGGCAAACACACAATTGAAATTGCTATGATTTGGGATTTTTAATAGATATACTTATGGAGGTAGTCATGAACATCCAATGTCAACACTGTCCAATTTTGTGGCTTCTCCATGTGGAATAGAAAATAAATACTTGCAAAACAAGTAAATAACCAAAAAAAAATTTTACAAAAAAAGAAGAAGTCGGAAAACCAATTGAATAAACACGAAAACAAATGAACGTCTATAAAAGTAATTGGACATCAAAGTAAGAGTTATAAGGCAAATAAAAAGCAGCGAATAAGGACTTTCAGCGAACATATTATATTTATAACTAAATAATCCTCGAAAAGATGAATGTGTTTACGTGACTGCGATACCAAGTTAGCTCTTGAAGTTGTTAATGTGATAAATCGGCTGCTTGTGATCGCTATTTGTATGAAATATGTCTAAGTATGTGTAGCGATATTGACATATAAATATACAGATTTGTAGTCTCTTATATATCTCTTATTTATTAAACGAACGATTTTGATAGCGAACTTTTAACACATAAGTACAGATTTAAAGTCTTGTCTAAGCAGAACATTTGTGCAGAAAAGCAGAACATTTGTGCAGTAAGGCTTAGCTTATATTTAGCTATCTACCTACCTATGTAAGTATATATTCGTGCGATGCTGGTTGTCATTAGTCAGTAGATATTACAATGACGGTAATTCTTTTAGAAGCCTAGCGGTTCCCTTACCCAGTAACAACGTGTTATGGTATCATATCTAACCTGCCTCATAAAACAGGCTCCACTAAAGCTATACAGATGCTATGACAGCTTTAAACATTAGTCCTCAAATGCGGCAGAATTTCGGCGTGGAAATGTGTCAAGTCGTCAGACGTCACGAGGTGTGTTAGGCATGTCGTTGAATGATGTTATTATGACACACCCAGACGTGGTAGTATGTACGGATAATGGATGCTTTTATCAGCGATTATTCTCACCGTCCACCACCTCCTGCTTGTCCACCAGGGGTGGACAGTGTCACAACTTTTTTAAATAATTCCCACTGTCCCCCGAGGGTGGCCAGTGAGAATGATTATTAAAATGATGCGCTGTAGCCACCGCTGGTGGACAGTGGACACGCGAATCAATGCGCTGTTTCCAGCAAGTCAAAAAAGACACGGTTTTCTAAACGTCAAAACTACATTGTCTATGGGATTTGTATGAAATAGCACGTCGTGAAGTCATAGTTTCTTGGAGTCAAATAGCAGCCTTATTATCAGTTTTTCGGCATTCATAAATCTAAAATCACGTTAAAAAGGTATAGAACCAGATTTTTTATGGATATTGTGATGTTTTATTCTCTTACCAGTACAATATATATTTTTTTGACCGTAGTAGCTCTTATAAAAAGTCGTTTAAGATTTCGGCAATAGGTGCCAAAATCTTAGATGACTATTTTATACCAGCTTTTACACATGGCTTGGCACATCTGGAATCTTAACTCAGAACACAATGTTACTCTCCTGAACCTCTAGTAGCATGCAAATAATCGCGTCGATCCGTTGCTTCCTTTATTCATGAACGACGAAAAAGCGAATTTCCTACTCGTAATAAACAAACAAGCATACACTTTATTTTATATTTGTAATTGAATAGGGGTGACAGGGTTAAAAAAGTATAATTTTAATTAGTCCGTCTTTAAGATTATCCGAAGATGAAGGACTTGTATATTTCAGTTTACCAAAATATTTAAAATTTACTAAGGGAGCATCAAAGTTCCGGAGTGGGGGCATGCAACGTCACCACTAAGTAAAAATCATACCTAGCCGTGATCTTATGCGAAATTTCAATCTTTGTCATTTTTGTTTTTCAGAGAAAAGAAAAAATAACGTGTACAATATTTATTAATGATCTAACCGATGGGCTAAAAATATTATTCCATTTGAAAGCATTAAAATAAAGTTAATAACTTGTGTCACATTTTTTAAATTGCATTTAATTTTCAGTAAAACTTTTAAAGACGATACTTATATCTGAAATTCCAGCGCCGAATGATGTCAAGTCGCCACGACTTGTCTCGTGTGAATATGATGGCATAATGAACGTACGCAGACGTGGCACGAAGTGCAGATAAAATTGATAATATATTTTTACACAGAAAAAAATCTTGGTATAAGGGTATATTGCTATAGCAGAAGCTTTTCTCTCGTGGTAGAAGTTTTGCTACGATATTATAAATTGCTTTGACACAAAGTGAATTACTATAATTATGCTGCCTTTTTTTTCATTTATAAACTTAGATATACATAGGGCGCACTATAAGTTTCCGGAACTGGCCACTTACATAAACAATATTTCAAAATTTATTGCAACATTTGAAAATAGAACTCTTTGGCTGTAGAATGCAGTTTGTTTCATCTGACTGTCTTTTGTTTTTACCTTGTGGCGCCATTTAAAAAATTGTGTGTCTGCATCAACATGGATTTAACTCGGGAAAATTTTCATAGTAATATTTTCTACGATTTTAAGTGTAATTTGACAGCTCAACAGAGCATCGCTCGGCTTGAAACAGCTTTTGGCAATGAAGCACCATGCAAGACAACTGTTTATAGCTGGTTTGCAGAATTCAAGCGTGGTCGTATCAATCTCAGTGACGAATCTCGCGATGGTCGGCCGTCCACCGCTGTGACCAACAAAAACATCGATGCTGTGCGCCGTATGATTGAAACAGACAGGCATGTGACCTACCATGAAATTCGCGCATCCTTAGAAATAGGCATGAGTCAAATACAATTAATCCTACACAAACATTTGGGTGTGATAAAGCTGTGCTCGCGGTGGATCCCACACAACTTGACCGAGGCTCAAAAAACGGACCGCGTCACTTGGTGCAGTGCCATGCTTACCAGATTCAACGAAGGTGCGTCAAATTTGGTGTGGGACATAGTAACAGGTGACGAAACATGGATTTATTGCTACGATCCCAAAACAAAGCAGCAATCGAGCGTATGGGTCTTTCAAGATGAGCCAAAACCAACCAAAGTGGCGCGCGTAAAAAGTGCATCTAAGCGGATGATTGCTTCTTTTTTTAATAAAACTGGACACGTGGCTACTGTTGCTTTAGAGAATCGTCGTACAGTGAATAGTGACTGGTACACGACCATTTGTTTGCCGGAAGTTATTGACGAACTCCGTAAAAATAACCGTAAACGCCGTATCATCCTGCACCACGACAATGCTAGTTCTCACACGGCCAGACAGACAAACGACTTTTTGAAGGCGAAAAATGTAGAACTCATGAGTCATCCTGCATACAGTCCCGACCTGGCACCTTGTGACTTTTTTCTGTTCCCAAAAATTAAGAACCAATTACGCGGTCAACGATTTTCATCACCAAAAGAGGCTGTCGAGGAGTATGAAAAACACGTTTCAGAGGTCACCACAGAGGAGTGGCACAAAAGTTTTCAAAACTGGTTTCATCGAATGAAAAAGTGCATAGACGCCAAGGGAGATTATTTTGAAAAACAATAAATTAATTTTGTACCTTTAATAGTATTTTTTCATATTCATTCTGGAAACTTCTAGTGCGCCCCACGTAACACTTAACACCACACGCGTAACGCTATCCCGTGGTTAACGTTTACTTTTGACTTTCACTTTTTGAAATAGTAATTTAGTCGTTCACCGTAACCCACAATTATTTAATTACGAAACTTTACAAAAGTATTCTCGGCAGTAAAGAAATGAATACTTATTTTAGGATTTTTCAGAATTCATCTCCTAAGGGGGTGAAACGAGGGTTTTTAGACCCTCGTTTCTAATACTAACTTTAGTTAGTATGGAGAAACGAGATTAGTTTGACCATTTTGTTCGAAACTTTGCAAGAAAACTCCCGGCGGTAAATAAGTAAATACGAGTTTCAGGATTTTTTAAAACTCATCCCCTAAGGAGGTGAAACGGGGGTCCAAAATTTGTATAGGAAACAAGATTAGTAAGATCATTTTATTCGAAACTTCGCAAGAGTACTCCTGGCAGTAAGGTACGTGAAACACGAAATGGGATGGATGATGGTACATGAAATGGGATGACCTGCTAGCTAGGTCATGCTGAGGCGTTCCGATAGAGAGGGGGAGAAGGGAGAGGGAGAGGGAGAGGAAAAGGGAACAGTAACAGGGACAGGCGGAACAAAGTACGTCTGCTTGGCCTATAAATCTTTACACTATAATACAGATTTTAATATAACAATTCATATCTATGTTATATCAAAATTAATAACGTAAAAAATCAATTAAAATATTTATTAGAACCATTTTTAACGTCTACGCGGACGAAGCCGCGGGTTAAAACTAGACTAGAGTACTCCTGGCGGTAAATGAGTCAGTACATGTTTCAGAAGTTTTCAAAATTCAACCCCTAAGGGGTCTAAAAAAGGGGTTCACCCCTTTTTTAGACCCCTTAGGGGTTGAATATAAAATACAGGGGTCTAAAAATTTTATTAAGAAACAAGATTAGTTTGAATATTTTGAAGCGTTCCGTCGCTCTCTCTAGGTCTAGCAAACAACGGGAACGGGACCGGGACCGGGAACGGGAGAGGAAGAGGGAAAGCGAAAGGGAGAGGGAGTTAACAATCCTATAAAAACCATTTTCGTCTTCTACGTGGACGAAGTCGCGTGTTAAAGCTAGTGAATAATACATTTAATAAAAGGCCAAGTGCTAGTCTGACTCGCGCACGAAGGGATACGTACCATTTTCTATAAAAAAATCTGTACTGTAATTTAATTATTTATTTTTTCAGTGAATATACAACTAAATACTCTGTGAATATATCAAGCGTCTACCTGTTGCCGTTAATAATATCAAGCAAAAAACGGCAAAAAAAAAATCATGTTTTGTTGTATGGGAGCCCCCCTTAAATATTTATTTTATTCTGTTTTTAGTATTTGTTGTTATAGCGGTAACAGAAATATATCTCTTTGAAAATTTCAACTGTCTAGCTATCACGGTTCAAGAGGTACAGCCTGATGACAGACAGACAGATAGACAGTCAGACAAACAGACAGACGGACAGACAGACGTACAGCGGAGTCTTAGTAATAGGGTCTCATTTTTATCCTTTGGCTACGGAACCCTAAAAAGCGGCAATATAGCATTGAGCAAAACGAAATACCGTCCACGAGAGGAAAGCCCAGGATTATCGGGTGTCGGCAATTACCGGCGATCGGAGGATCGAATGCACCCTCGTCACTTCGACGTGCGCGACACTTTGCCAATGAGAAATACATTTGTCGAATACGCACATTTTTGTTTTAATTGAAAACTGAGGATCAATCCTTTTTGTTTTAATTACCACAGTTAAAAAAACTTATCACAAGTAAATTACTGGTTTTAATTTTAAGTTATATTAAGTTAACTGTATGTTGACTGCTGGAAAACGTCTCAGGCCATAAGTCCGCCATTTACATGTATTGTAATAAAGTTAAATGTTTTTTTTATTAGCCATTATGTCCCACTGCTGGGCAAAGGCCTCCCTACTTTCCTTCCAGTACTCTCTATCTTTGGTCTTTTCTGCCAATTCTTCTCGAACGCTTTCAGTTCGTCAGCCGATCTCGTCCTTGGTCTTCCTCGCCTCCTGTGGCCATCTGATGGAACCCTGTTTGTCGATTTGTAAGCCCATATTTCCGCATGCATACGACCAACGTGACCCGCCCAATTCCATTAAAGTTGTGTTGCTTTCAAGTTAAACGGATAATTTTTTTTTTGATGCTCTACTGAGAAGAACATAAATAAACAAGCACAAAAATACGGGGAAGTTTTGTAAATGACCAATCTTGTTAATGAAGAAGACAGTGGGTCCTAGAAAACAGCGTTAATACAACACTGAACAATTAACGAAATACCTCTTTCTTTGACCTTTGTGGAAATTTAATCTTTGTGGAGTATGATAATATTTACTCAGGCCCTAGTACAAGTAACACCATCAGACCAAAATCATATATAACATTAGAAAAATTAAAATGTAAGTGCATATTTTCCCAATAAACTGCCACAATAAGTCGGCAAAGAGCGCTTTTCTTTCCATTATTGGAATCGTTTCAGTCATCAAGTACATTTTTCATCAAATCCTTGACGCCCCGAGTCGTGATTGAGGACCGCCACTTCGTCACGTCGAGAAGGAATTCCCGATCATCTTATGGTTAAGATTGAATTGTATTTTACCTAGCTAAAAATTTTCGGCATTTTACATTTTATCACAAATTTACTTTCACAACAATACTAACATTTTTATCTACTAGAATTAATATTCTATTCACACAGAAACAAGGATGTGAAAGCCTAGGGCACAAATTATAGGCACCTATTTAGAATATAAAAGGAAATACTTCATTTACAATTATATATGCAGAAGAATAAATCAACACAAAACTTGAGTGCTTTTACTGTTTAAGAATTATGATTTGAGAGGAATTGGTCGCACGCCTCGCAAGTCTGATCCTCCTGTCTCGTGAGTGGAAGGATATGGGAGAAACCTTCGCCCAGCAGCCATCTACTCCATAAGGTGTTTTGAATTTGTGAAGTTATAATGAGTAAATCAAAGAGCATATAATTACTACGAAGTAGATATCTACGATTATGTTCTTTTGTAAATTATCTATGCACAGATAAAATAAAAACTATTTATTATTATACTTACCTTTATGCAGGAACAGGTCCAATCTGGAGCTGCGATTAGTACAGAGATTAGGGGCATTTAAAACTTGGCGAAAACTTTCTTGGACAAGATCTACTGCGGCTCAGTCCTAGAAGTTGTAACCAGTTGAGACACTGGATGGAAACTTGCTATTGTTGGAATTCTGTAGAGGTGAACTCTGTAAGCTTGCTTGCATTACATTCCTCAGGGAGAGTGTCAATTTACTAAACTTTAATAGTAAAATAGGTATATGTATAACCAAAAAGATGCATCTATAAGTGAACCTCTGTGGCCTAGTGGTCGCTGTCACACCGGAGGTCCCGGGCTCGATCCCCAGTCAGGTCAAGATGGAAATTATCTTTTATTAGATTGATCTGGGTCTTGCATGTTTATCTATATATGCTTTTGTATGTAATAAAATATAGTACCGTAGAGTAAGTATCTCATATCACAAGTCCCGAACTTTGGGGTTAGCTTAATCTGTGTGATTTGTCCGTATATATTATTTAGATAGGTTTATGTAGTAGTAATATATAGTAGTATTTATATATATATAAATACTACTATATATATATATATATATATATATTATTTATTTGTTTGTTTATTCATTTTGTTTTATATAGAAAGCGGCCTGCATCCAGCGTCTTCCTGCAACTTTGCTCAGGTCATCTGACCATCTAGCAGGTGGGTGACAAAAAGCACGTGCCTAAAATATTGATTGATACTATTAGTGGTACACCATATAGGTGCTATCCACATTGGTATTCTTTGTGGAATAAGTACATTTTTTTTCCAATATTAATTCTATTCTTGTTGGTTGGTAATTCGTACCGATACCACCGATGTCACCGGCTGTGACGGTCGGTCTAAAACAATACGTTAATATTGTTGTAAGAACTAGGAGTGAGAAGGAACGTGGCTGTTACGTGACAATTATTAAAAAAAGTTGTTCAATTATTAAGGAAAACATCTTCATCAAATGCATTTTTTTTGCCTGTCAGTAAATTTTAAAAATGCTGAACGCTGTGCTCGAAAAAGAGTGAGATTTCCATAGAAGTTATTGACTACGCGACGAAGACCTAGATGTGTTCTGAAAAACATTTTCAAGTCAGCACAAGGGCCTTTAGTGCCTTCCGTAGTTTAAAATAACGAGTGTCCTGCGAAGGACCACTACAGCGCTTTGAATTTTTTACTAGCACGAGCCTGTTTGCGGCTTTTGACCTCTAGTCTCCTACTGAAATAATGATTAGAACCACTACCAGATACTGTTACTGTTGTGTAATCATGAAAAACTAACGCGACGTATGAAAACTGGCAAACTAGGTATCGCTACTGAGAGAGTTACTTGGAAGAATGGAGAAGAGGCTTTTTTCCATTAATAGTACGCCATATATTCTCGTTAAAAACCTTAGACCATCAATCGTTCCTAGAAGGTTGTATGAGATTTCCTGCTTAGTCAAAAAAATCCTGTCTCATATATCTATGTATGTATATGTTATAAAATATAGTATCGTTAAGTCAGAATCCCATAACACAAGTCTCAAACTTACTTTGGGGCTAACTCAATTAGTGTTATTTCTCCCTTTATATTTAATTTATTATATAATTGTATCAATGCTCAGAAAAAAATCTATTATTCCCACTATCCACCTCTTGCTTTTCCACCCGGGGTATACAGTCATTTAGATTAATTTTGTCTGTTTTATTTTCGCAATTAACTTAAATAACATACCTAAACCAAAGATAACATAATAACAAACGTAACAGATACCCAACGCCACTATTATATATATTACCTATAATATACTTGACGGCCCCTGAAGTAGGCAAAATCTACAATTAGGTTTTGCCCCAGAATTATCGTAGTTTTACCTTATTCCTTTTTTCATTGGTATCATTTTTCCCAATTATCCCAACGGCGCTGTACATTTGAGTAACATCTGAAATAAGCTTTTAAAAGTATTCGTAATTTGCTCGAGTGCCTCTCAGAATTACCTCTTTGAGGCTGGAAAAAAGCATAGTTTTCTTATTGCTAAATCTTTTCGAGTTTGTTCTTATGGTTCAATTTTATTACGAAAATGAAAGCCGTAAAAATGTATATTTTATAGGAGTGTTATTAGACAAAATATAACTACAGTATAACTCAAGATTATTTTTGTAAATTCCTTGAAAAAAGTTATTTTTTGTATATTCCTTGCAAACCGATCTTTTCATTTTCAGAGTAAATGAAGCTGATATTTGTATCCGCCCTGCTGCTGTTATATGTTGAACCCGTGCGTGCATAGAATAAATATGTCTACCTAGCCAATCATTTGTTGACGTTTTAAATGATTTCATTAGCGAAATTTGAATTTAGAACATAATATGACAACAAAACTGACAAACTAAATATAGTTAAAACCACAATCGCAACAATACATAGGTTTATACTCGTGTAGAGTATATACTCTGGACCTAAAACTATATACTATCCACGTGTTAACACTATAGCAAGTAATCTCAGCAAGTTATTAGTTCAAGGCTAGTCTACAATATTCACGTTAGCCAGAGCTGTGTGAAGGTAATCACTTTAATAGCAAATTCAGCTCACCTCTGACAGCCCTTATGGAGCATGTATACGACGTAATTAAGATATATTGAGTTTAACAACCGTGGAGGGTTAAGTTTACCTAGGAATTGTTAAAGAAGTGAACATCTGAATAAATACATGAAGCGGTAAGATTGGTTGTACCGAAGGAAATAATCTAGAGATGACTTTTAGCGAAGTTAAGTCAAAAAGTCAAAAATCATTTATTTATCTTTGGATATTTATATCACTTGATAATTGTCATTTCTATTTCTTTCGATTTTTTTATAGTTATTTATTGACGTCAGATCATTTACTTACAACTAAGTTTACTGCCGCCTCCAAAGCGCAAGTACAGAAGAAGCGGTAACAAACTGTACTGCAGCATTTTCTCCAAAACCGTCAACCTTACAATTATACTGATATTAAAATTAGATGTGTGGACTGAGAATACATTGCTATGTCATAATATTTAATTAAGAATGAAGCATAATGGGTACCTTTGATCCGGGTACAATTCGGGGGGGGGGTGGTATTTTTGACTGATTTCTTTCATATTATGTTAAATTTTGACGAAACTGTTGTGAATTTTGTAAATTTTTTTAACAATAAATGTTATTTGAGAACTTAGTTAAATAAATATGTAAGTATAGGAAAAAACAAGAATGATGTCAAATTTGAAATTAATGTCAATTTGTAAATAAAGAACATGTACCGATTGTACTCAAATTATGTAATTTGTGAGTGTACAAATATAAACCTTTAAGAGGGACCCGCGCCAAGCTCAAGCCAGACGTTCTTGTCTTTAAGATAATCATCGGTTCCGTAATAAGCCTTCTCACAAAGTACTTTCTTTACATAAGCTTTAAATTTTCTATCTGGCATATCAAGGACCGATTCTGGAAATTTATTATAAAACTTAAACGATTTACTAACTGTTTTCAGCCTATAATATGGGGTAACTAAAACATTTATGTTACGTAAGTTTCTACCCGTAATATCTCCTGTTTTATGTAATAAGGCAATATTTTTCCTCATATACATTATATTTTCAAATATGTACTGGGAAGGTACAGAGAGTATATCAATTTTCTTAAAAAAAACTCTTAGTGAGTCTCTCGATCCTAAATCAAAAGTAAAATTGCCCTTTTCTGTAAAATAATAATAGTCTGTATATCAGCAGCACTCCCCCAGAGAAGAATCCCGTAGGACATCAGACTATGAAAGTAACTAAAGTAAACTAGTCTAGCAGTTGCTACATCTGTCAATTGTCTGATTCTTCTAATAGCGTAAGCCACTGAGCTAAGCCTATTGGCGAGTTTAGAAATATGGACATCCCATTGAAGTTTTGAATCTACTGTGATTCCCAAGAAAGTATTATCAACGAGATCAAATTTTTGACCGTCTAGTAGCACATCAACATCGGCCTGCCTCACGTTAGGAATACTAAATCTAATGCATTGGGCCTTGTTTGCATTCAACAGAAGGTTATTGGCAGAGAACTAATTAGAAATGGCCGATAATGTGTCATTCACCGCAGTAGCATCTTCGCTATGATGGTCTATTTCCAAAATGTCATCGGCGAACAACACAATACCAGCTTTTTTCTCAACCGCGTAAGGCAAATCATTGACGTACACTAAGAAGAGGAACGATCCTAGGATAGAACCTTGAGGTAAACCCATTTTGACAAGAGATCCGTTTGACTTTATGCTATTTATATCAACAGTCTGAAGCCTATCCGTTAAATATTATATGATTGAATGAGGTTTATAGATTTATCGTCAAAACCGTACTGACGGAATTTGAGCAAAAGTGTCGGATGATCTACGCAGTCAAATGCTTTTGAGAGATCGCAGAAAGAACCGATTGCATCATGCTTGTTTTCCCATGCGTTGTAAATGTGAGTAACTAGCGCTACCCCCGCATCAGTGGTCGATTTCCCTCCACTAAAACCAAACTGCTGGCTATGAAAAAGGTTATGAGTGATAAAGTGATGTTGCATTTGATTAAGCATTATCTTTTCAAACACTTTGCTCAAAACTGGCAAAATGGAGACAGGTCTATAATTGCCAGGATCTGTTCTTACCCCCTTTTTAAATAAAGTTCTATACATGCCTGATCTACGCGTCACGTCGTGAATTTATTATAAGAAAATCTTTAGGTTAATTGGCAATACATATAAGCAAGCTTTTCACAAAAATAAGGTAACTAGATATTACATAGTTATACGCATATTATTTTAGTTCCATGAAAATACTATCGTCTCTTGCGGGTTTACTGTTCTCAACAAAAAAGTTACTTTATCAGCTTCGTTTATATTTTAAGAAAAAAAGTACAATTTAATACTTCTAATATAAATATTACTCCTAATATAAATTCATTGAATTCATACATAAAGTCAAACAATTAATTACTTCATGTTCTTAGTCTACACTGAGTCCACGTCACCGGATAGTGTGATTGAGAGCAATAATGTTGGAACATGATGCGCGGCTCATGGTCACAATCTTTGCTCACAACTCTACACCTTACATATAAAAATACACGAGCACATAGATATATAACCAAAGTAAATCGGATTGTTGACGCACGATGAAATGCACGTATTTCTCAATTATTGAAGAACAATCTTGGAGCAGCTTCAGAAGAAGCTGCTACAAGATTGCTCGTCAATAATTCTCAAGCTGATTGTAGAAAGCGATCAAGCCAATAAGCGTGAATATAATAAATAAAATCATTATAAATAAGTTATTACCTAAATTACAAACGTTCACTATTTGTGATTTCCGTTTTCTATTTTTTTTCCCATTATACTTAATTACGGCTAGCCCAATCAGTACGTTTATACATGTCGTTATCCATTTATTTATTATTTGCCTTTACATCTTGCGACCCAAAATTACATTTACCTCGTAATTTTATATAATGAGGACACGATAGGTATAAAATTGAACTCATAAGTTAGGTATACGCGTCACATTGCCTTCAATTTGGTGCGGACATTTTGATAATAGGTCATTTTAAAATGGCCATTCTGATACTGTGGACGTTTTAATATAGTGGACATTTCAATATAGTGGACTTTATGCGATTGAAGGTAGCAACAATTTGTAAACAAGTTGATATAAGGGTTTCAGCGAACAATTTACGATGTTGTTTTAGAAGGTACCTACCTAATGTATTGTGGGATTATGGGATACGTATACCGTGTGAACTCCTCAAGTGTGAAAGATGATGAGATGCATTTTGATAACAATTAGGGTTAAATGAGTAGGTATTATTTTTTAATGCCTGGTATGATATGAGGTATCTGTATTCATAGTAACATTCCGAGAGTAGGTAATTAACAGAATTATGTTTTTTTTTTATTATCCTACCCAAAATTTATTTATTTATTGTAAAACGAAATGCCTTCCTTATCCAAAATAAGCAGAGCTTGCTTTCTGTGCGCACTATTTACCACTCTTAACCGCTCGAATCCCAGATGGCATTTCCTATAATATAATCCGGCTTTTGCGAGATTACTACAGAAAAGCGCGGGTAAATGATAAATAAATAAAGATTAGTTATACTAAAAGTAAATATTACGGTCAAAAAATTGTAGACGTAAAGACTTATTACAGGTAGGTCAAAATTTGTAGATAGGTACGCTCGAACTCCTTCGTGCTTCGGAAGGCACACACGTGTAAGCCGTTGGTCCCGGCTGTCATCATTATATGGCAGTTGTCAACCTTTGTCAGATGCCTTTATGCAGTCTGAAAAATGTAAAACCAGTGCTGGCCACTTACACAACGAAAAACCAGTAGCCATTATTCAGCTTTGTAAAACGTACCTAACGTGTTACAAAGCTGAAAAATTATACAAAATCGGAAAAGCCGTTCTTTTAAAAAGCAGGTTAACTCTGTTTAACTGGGTTTGCAAAAAGCAGGGTTATAACCGTTAGCAGTTCTGACAACATTAGTTTTAGACCCTCAGCTGAGCCCCCAAACCCGTCGATTTGCATATCTCGTAACGATGACACAGGACCTACTTTTACGGCATAAAATTGCTCGCATTTGTATTTTAAGTGACCTGTCATCAGTATTTTTATCAAAGGAACAAAGCGAGCGAACAATCAAACTCGTCATTCCTGTTCTGTGAACTGCTGATGAAGCTGAATTTACGTATTTACATATTAATCACATCTTTATCTTTAACGGGGTATTCAGAGACTAGAGGCATAAAACCAAAACGCCATGTTCACAGCGTGACGTTCTACTAGTATGACGATATAAAATTTCACTCGTTTTTCTAGTAGGTCGTTTTATTTCCATGTCGTTTATCCCACAAGGACATTTTACTAGATTGCTCTTCAGATACGGAGCCGATAGAAGAACAAGATTTAAGAGGAAAAAATGTCAAAATAACCTCACCTTTTACGATTTGCCAGCAGGTACATTCTATCAGCATAAGAGATGGGCATCTACCCTGTAAAAACCCGAGGCTTGGGTAAATACCCATTTATACCTATTTTTACCCACCCGTTTTGAATTTATACTGGGTATAAATTAAAATCAGTTAAATAAGAAAAAAATTGGGATTAAAATAGATCATTTGATACTTCTACTATAGAATTGGGTTTCCCATCAAGTAAATAACCGAAATTGTTATATATCTACATACCAACTACAGCTTTCAAAAGAGTATTTATTATAAGCATATTGATGAAAGTTTTTTTCGACATGCTTTTATTTGTTTCCGTGGAAAGTGAACAGATCTTAGACCCGTTAGATAAAATGTCCGTAAATCACATTCCCGGGTAAAAAACTTCATGGTTTGGTTATGGTATGGGAACGTACAAATTGACAAATGTTTTTAGATCTAATCATAAGTTAAAATAAGCAAACAGACATCAAATACGCTGTCGATATATGAGCACCCTCATACATATAAGGTAAAAAGATGTTTTTAACTGCTCATTAAAGAGCCAAAACTACTGATTACGGGGTTGGTCTCGGAACAAAAGATATTCGTATAAACGTGTTCTTCGATCTCCCTTCAACTTGTTATAACATTTTGCATAAAATAGTATGCCGGATATTTATCCCAATCTACCCGTTATATGGGAACATAAGAATTGACAGGTCTAAGTTTATATAATTTGCTGGCAAATGTTTGCAGACCTAATTATATATTATAATAAGCAAACAGACATCAAATAAGAAAAAAATCTGCATATTTAATATGGAAAGCATTAGTGATTTTAATATTTGTTATTTATTCTATAGTATATTATATTCATTTAATAATACATAACATAACCATTTCACACATTTCTACACATGCTTAGAGGACTCCCACTCATTTTAAAATAAATATCCCAATCTACCCACCCAAAAGGGTAGATAGTGTAGATACGAGTATTTACCTGGTGCATATCGGGTAAATACCCGGGTAGATGACCATCTCTAGTGGGGCCTGATATATCAGTGTTTTACAGCATATGTGGTGTCATAATATTTGTTGATATGAACAAATTTTAATGGGATATTGTTTATTTAACAGAAATATTTATGATAATTAAAGATTATTACTTTTTTACTTCGTTTCATTCGAAATATAAATCTTATATTCAATAAAGTAAAATATTATAAGTTTTAAAAGCTGTATTCAATTCTTACCCGATATTTTTAATTGATATCCGGTAAAAATGGGTGTTTATTAATTTTTACCTTCCTACCCATTTTTACCTACCCAATTTTCACCCATCCGCCCATCTCTAATCAGCATGGAAGTTAGAACAAGCATAGCTGCCCGCGTAGCATGGCACCGGCGACAGTGTTTATCGAGCGTTATCATCCATCACTATCTCGCTCTACGCAATAATAACGATAATGTATATGTTCATGTATGTTGGTATTAATATGTAAGTAATTTAATTAGGTATAAGTACCGCACACACCTTGTTTCGAATTAATTTTCCTCTACCTAAATGTTGGCTAGAAGAGATTGTATATAGTGACGACCTCCGTGGCGTAGCGGTCACCATGCTAGTCCACCATCCAGAGGTTCCGGGTTCGATCAGGGGAAGTTGGAAAATGAGCTTTGTCCTGGGTCTAGGGTGTTTATCTATATACGAATTTGTTATAAAATAAAGTATCGTCGTTCCCGTTCCCGTTCCCGTTCCCGTTCGCGTTCCAGTTCCCATTCCCGTTACCGTTCTCATAGAACTAGAGCAAAGGAGAGCGACGGATCTATTTTCACTAACACAATTAATTTGTCTCTTACTCAAAAATAACGAAGTTTCAAATTAATATAAATTTGCAACACCTAATGCATTCCCGGGGGTGCATTTTTTAAATCAGATTAAAGGAATATTATTTTTTCTAACCACTAATTCAAAAATGTCATGCGTCTCGCTTTAAAAATTACGAAGATTCATAAAAACTGGCAACCCCTATTTCACCCCTTTAGGGATGGAATTTCCAAAAATCCTTTCTTAGCGGACGTCTCCTAGTCACAATCTACCTTCCTGCCAAATTTCATCTTTATTGGCTAAGTAGTTTTCGAGATTTCGTGATGACTGAGTGAGTGATTTTCGCTTTTATATATATGTATAGATATAGATAGAAGATTATTAGTGATAAGTCCGCCTTTGTGCCCATATTGTCTCTTGTATTGTTATTTTTGTGTGCTTTTCGTCTGAGTAAGTGGCTAATGCTAGTGTCAGATTTTTCAAGCAGTCTAAAAGCATATGCCATAGTTTTTAGTATGGTGCATTAAAGTATTATATTTTAACGAGCGGAATGGCACTTATCCATCGCGCGACATAAAGTCTATCTGGGTTTATGAATAGTACCATGCTAGCATATAAAACTAGGTAGGCATAAATGAACTTACGGAGTGTAACCGGCGGGCCGCGTCGTGTATGGACAGTATGTGCGTAATCTTGTACTTGTCCAGCTGCACGGGGTCCTTGGAGTCTCTGTAGTTGCCCACGTACAGCCCGTGGAGGACCTGGGGACAGACACTTGTTTACTATCTACCAACTGTTTATGGTACGTACCTATGTCTTCGATTAACCTGTCTACATTACTCTTATTTAAAATTGGCAAGTTTAACCATAAAGAAAAATATCTCGATAGCCCAGGGTCTAAAATGCAAATGCGTTTGCGCCGAGTTTGCGCCTCTACCAATTATAGCCTAAGTATATTGTGCCACGTAAACATATACAGGATTAATGGTAGGTCGACTTACATGCGAACTTTGTAGCGTAGTGCGCGAGGTGTTAAATGAAGAACACGAACTTCAGCTTTAGAAAAATATAATTTATTAAAAATTAACTTAGGGTGGATCCAGAGTCCCTACTATGCCGGTCGTTCTGAACACTTGAGAAAGTTAAAAGGTACTGTCCTGGAGTCCAGTGCTGGGAAGTGGAGTGCAGTGGAGGCCAGATGTTGTGGGCTGTCCAGGACTCGAGTAGGTGGGTATCTATGTGCCTAGGTCTTTCCGTGGGAAGGTCGTAAGTATCGTACGGCTATCTTTGAAGTCCAAATCTGGAACCCGAATTTTGGGTTTGAATAGTACTTGACAAGAATCTTTAAACTAGGTGTAGGTACTTGTACCGCTAAAGATTGGTACCTATATCACTTTTTGAAAATCACAACGTATAGTCAAGAACGGTCTGGGATGAGAACGTATATACGTGTGTCTCGCAACAAGGAAATGATGCCAAAAAATGATCACCGATTGACCTGAAGCCGTTCGCCGGTGCATCGAGACAAAGGATCTCAACTGCCTACATAAAAAACGCTGCATGTCGCAGTCACTATTGCGAATTCAGACATTTTTCTTGAGTTGACCAACTTCTGCCGTAAGTACTTAAGTAGTGTTGAAAGTTAATTTGTTTTATTTGTAAATATATGTTTATTACTATTTTAATTGTAAATAAGTTTAGGTAGGTTTTAAAAAATATTCTGTTTAAAATTGTAATTAATTTATATTTAAATTATATTCAATTACCTAAGAATGTGTACTACGTTACATCTTGCGAGGTGTTAGATTTGGTCAAAATAAACAGTTTTTCTCTATTGCTTTAGCAATAAGTTAATAGTTTAAGATATATTAGACGTTTAGCGTTTTCTCTAACAATCCACTTCAACTTTGGAAAAGGTTTTGCGCTGTGTTTTTTAATATTAGCATTTTGGTTTTAATGTCTGTGTCTTAATGATTACTTAGGATAACCAAACAATTTCGGCACCAAAAACATAAATATCCAACAAAAACAGTAAAAAATTCTTCACAAATGATAGAGAACAGCTAGGTCCAGGATGATTTTAGGTAGAGTAAATAAATAAAAAGACTATGTAAACACGTACCTATCATATATTATGTAAAAATCAGTACGTACAATTGTATTACAATCATTATTTACAATACGGCACATTTATTTCATTTAAGTTTCTAAATGTTTGTTTTATACTTGTAATAAAGGCAAAGCCGATAACCGAAAAGCAATTTTAGCAGCAAATCTTTGCGACCGAGTGCAAATTCTTCAGCTAACCCTTTTCAACTTCAATTTACTTAAGTGGGTATTAAGAGAACCCGGGAACATGTTTATGTTTTGATAGCGGTTAATAACACGGTAGGTACTATGTGGGGGTTAATATCAGATAATACAATTTAAATACCTCATATTAAATCATGGTATGTATACAGGTCGAGTATTATTTTTGTAGTTTTGGTATGCGAGTGAATATGCGAAAATCAACAATGTCTGTTAGCTTGGTAATTATGGACGAATCCTCCCTTAATTGGGAGAGGCCTTTAGTCTAGCAGTGGACTGATATAGGCTGTAAAGAAGAAGGTTTGCTCCAATGGATATTTTTATCGGAAATGTACATTTATTTTCGCAATATGTCAAAAAAATAACTAAATTTAACAAAAACAGAAAATGTCACGGTCACGAACAAACACATTCATACTAAATGAGAAAAACATATTTGGGTCGGAATAAAAAGTAATATGATACGTTTGCGAAGAACAGGTGTTTAATAAAGGCGATGTTTTCGGAACCAAGCGAGGGGCGGATCGAATTGTTTTTATAAGAGCTCGGCAAACGTTCCACGTAAATGTTCCAATAGCAATCTTTTCATCCTCTTAGGGAGTTCGCCAAAATTACGACCGAATGTTTTGTTTGTAATTGTTACGTAACAATACAACCGTATTTCACCTCTAAATGATTTGACAGAGATTTGTTTTTCGTGTCTGCTGAATTTGGAACTTTCGGGGTTTTGTGAGGATCGGATGTAAATGTCTGAGATTCACTTTAGAATTGGATAGGTAAAATTCACTATAATCATACATATATGTCCGTCAGAATTTGAGAGCGTGTGGTTGTAATGTTAAACTAATTAGGTACTTTTGTCCTTACTATTCTATTATTTAGTATAACCTCTTTAGCGCTGTCTCTGAATTTTTTTATCTGCTCCAACTCAAGTTTTCAAAATTATAAACTTTTTAACTTGACTTAGACAGGTATATTCACTTATCAACTGTTCTTTTACAAATTGTAGAGAATTGCTTTGTTAAGTAAGTACATAACTAAGCAAAGAAAATTAAAAGAGTAACTTTACCATTCCTAGAAAATTCTAAGTAGGTAAGTATACTGTACGAGATCGACCATTTACTCTATTTTATATTTTGCACGCGATCTTATAATGAAATTGAATAAGTAGGTTACTTCGAAGATATTTCAAGTACAAAAGAAATCCTTGTCATCCAGTAACTTTGTTTAAAACGACGTGATTCGCCATAAAAGTGAACATAAAGAAAAAGCTGGCACAGAAAGCTATCTATAAACATTTCGATTAATCAAACGGTTTGCTCGCGATATTTGTGCCACTTTCAAGGCCATTTTTTGCTTCTAGCCTAGAAAAACAGAGCTATATTTTTCTTTCAGATCAGGGACATTCTCTTTTTTATTTTTAGAATATAGTTAGCCTATCGTTCTTTGTCAGAAATACATTAAAATTAAGGCTATGGGTATGTCTTGAAATTTAATGGAAAGTCTAGTTAGTCTATTGAATTTGTAATTGAAGAAAATTGATAATGTGTAATTGAAATTGAAAAATACCTTAGACTAGCTTTGACTCTATAATTTTACAAATTTATGAGTTGGTTAATATAAACTTAATAAGCATATATTCATTACTGAATAACACTCAGCCTTTTATTTTTTAATTCTTATGTTTTTACATAAGTCTGTATTTAGATTCTGATGCTTTTTTGGGTTCCGTAGTAAACAAGGAACCCTTATAGTTTCGCGCGGTTTTACTCTGCGACTATAAGTACTAGAAAGCTGTGATTTGGCATGAATATGTATATGAATTATGCGGAAAAAGTGGTAGAATCAAATACTGAAAAATACTTTTTTTTAGGGTAACTCCCGTGCTAGTAAAGTGAAAAGTATTTTTTTTTCTCGACTAACCCATCATGTGGGATATCGTTGGATAGGTCTTTCAAAAATATTATGAGCTTGTTAATACCGTTTTTCAATTTAGATATCCGTTTTTGAAATATTTGGTTTTAAAGTAAATATTTTTGTTAAAGTCAAGTGTCCCCCCCCCATCTATCTGCTAAACGGTTATACATATATGGACACGTGAAAAAATTCACAGTACATATATATAACGAACTTTAAAGGAAAACTGTCAGAACTAAACAAGGGTTTACAAATTAAAAAGTTATAGGCGATCATCTTATAAAATATACTCGGAAAAGGAAAATTTCATACAAATTCAATAGAAAATTAGTTTTTAGTCATGAACTCAAAGTTGGCATTTGTACTACGGAACCCTACACTGCGCCTGGCCCGAAATGCACTTGGTCAATTATTGTTATTATATGCATTTTACATTTTCTTTGTATAATTATTAAAAAACGAAAGTACTTATAATATTTTTGTGTGTGACATTTCAATCGACTAACTAAAACGTAGCATGAAATGTAATCACATAATGGCGTTGAACAAGAGTCTACTGCCCCACACCACAGTCACGCGACCGGATTCTCACTGAACCGCGGTTACTATGTCATAAAATACATGAACTATAGTAAATATATATACTTACTTAATATGATTAAGTGTGGTATTTCAATCAACTAACTAGATCGTAGCGCCGTATAATGTACTGGCATAATGTCGACGAGAGACTGACTGACCACACCAAAGAATATAGTCACACAACCGAATTCTCACTGACACACTATTGCTACACATTACATCATAAATACTATTACAGAATAAATACTAGTACCTACGTACAGAAGTCTTACTCAGAAAATAAATTTAAAGAAATATCTACGCTATGGTTTAATTTAGCTCGCGTCAGAACTCCTCACGTCTTCGTTTAGATATCCATTGCAAGCAAATTTCATTTATATTACTCTGGACAAATATTACAAATATTCATGTACTGGTTTTTCGCCTCTGGATTGGTTGCCGCGCGCATAATAATAATGTTGGATATTTTCAGTACCTGAACGAGAAGTGAAACGAAAAACAAAATAAACTACTTACCTATACGTACTAGCACTTATTCTGTGCCTATACCACGAAATATATGTAAATATAAATTATGACTCAGCAAGATGGCTTGCCTAAGACGGTCTTGAGGACGGAAATAATAAACAGCGCTAGGTTTATTGCCTATTTAGAAGGTTTCCCAGGCTAACGTGCCCTTCATGTGGGAGCAGAAGTTGTTGGCACGCTCGATGGATGTTTTCTCCCAGACCAGCGAGGATGAAAATGGTAGAAAGAATATCGAAATGTACTCAGTTTATGGTCATTCTTAAATAATGTTTCGCTTTGATAGTCAATACCGTCGTAACTTTGGCAATGTTCCAAAAAGGGTCGTAAATTTGCCTTAGGGCAGACATAACGTTGTTACCTAGACATGTTTTAATGTACTTCAGATTATGCGGGCAGTAAACGTTTTATGACGTCATCGATCATATTTACCGCAGTAAAAGCAGATATTGATGTAATCCTGCTGCATGTTTGTGTCAACAATGTAGGTTCAAACTATATTGAAATCATGAATTATTCATAGCCACAAGCTTAGGTAAAATTATGTTTTAAGGTTCCGTAGTAAACAAGGAACCCTTATAGTTTCGCCAATGTCTACATCGATGACTATTTTGTATAATGTATACTGTAAACATATATACTAACCTTATATTTATATGTCCATAGCTTTATTATGTTATTAATTTATATAATCATGTTTAACATGTTGTGCACGCTATTTTTATGGTTTTGCAACTAGACATTAATTAAATAATTTGTTTTGTTAAGTTGTGTTTAAGACTGTTTTGTGTGCCAATAAATAAAATAAAAATAAAATAAAATAAATGTCTGTCTGTCTTTCTGTCCGCCGTTCTACTCAGACACTATAAATACTAGAAAACTGTAATTTGGCATGAATTATGGCCGACAAAGAGGTAAAATTAAACCATGAAAAAAATTTTTTTTGGGTTCGATCCAGTACCATGTATATTAGGAGTTTTTTTCCGTGAAATAAAATCACGGAAATTGTATATATAACTCTATCACCGTCCTCTTTGCGTACCTCCGTGGCGTAGTGGTCACCATGCTAGTCCGTCACCCAGAGGTCCCGGGTTCGATGCCCGGTCAGGGCAAGATGGAAATTGACCTTTTTCAAATTGTCCTGGGTCTTGGATGTTTATCTATATATGTATTTATTATAAAATATAGTATCGTTGAGTTAATATCCCATAACACAAGTCTCGGGCTTACTTTGGGGCTAACTCAATCAGTGTTATTTGTCCCTATATATTTATTTATTTATTTATCAGACCTAAGTAGGTTTTACAAATATTAGAGTTATAGACGACCGACATATATAATGTACTCGGAAAAGTAAAATTTCATACAAATTCAATAGAAAAATAGTTTTTTATAAGTTTTAAGTCCCGTGAACCAAGTTGTCATTTCTCAACTACGGAACCCCGCGCGTAGCCTCACCGGCCGGTTATTTTCTGCGAAAAATGGGACTTGGAGTCACAAATCGCTTTCTTTGTTGTTTCTTTTAACACACGTCATTCATCACGCAAGATGTCCCGGTTGTTCAGCACACAGAAATAATAGGTCTTTACCTATGAAATTGCCGTTCTGCAGTACTGGCAATTTCAAATGAAAATAATTTTTGTTTGGCTAATAATTCTAATATCAAATTAATTTTATTTTAAAAACATGGAATTCTTTTTCCAAATGTAGTCATTTGTTTATTGATTAGTGTTACATTTTCATAGCATTTCAACCTTTTTCGTCATCATGGATACGTTAAAAATTCGAGTAATTATGGAATATGAGTACCGTCGTGGCAGCAACGCGGCACAAACGTAACGCAACATCAACGACGTTTACGGAGCTAACATTACAAACCAACGCACCACCTGTTATTTGTTTGCTCGCTTCCGTTCTGGAAATTTCGACCTGAAAAATGAACCTCGCGTTCGTCCGAAGACTTTGGTCGACAATGACGAATTAAAGGCGATTGTGAAAGCTGATGATACACAATCTACGGCTGAATTAGCAGCAGCTTTCAACGTTAGCGTCAAAACAATATTGGTCCATTTGCGTCAAATTGGCAAGGAAAAAAGCTTGACAAATGGGTGCTCCACGAACTCAATGATCGCCAGCGCGAAGTACGCGTTGAGACGTGCCTTGCACTGCTCAACGGACACACAAATGAAGGAATTTTGAACCGCATTGTTATTTGCGATGAAAAATGGATTCTGTTTTATAACCGCAAGCGCTCAGCAAGTTGGTGGGATCCTGGTTCAGCATTAGGTGCTGCCCGAACAATGCCCGAAACGAAAACTTACCCCTAGAAAAATGATGGTCACTGTTTGGTGGTCTAGCGCCGGTGTGATTCATCACAGCTCCTTACCAAACGGGGTGAGCATTACTGCAGATGTGTACTATGAAGAACTGAACACAATGATGGAGAAGCTGGCTCATCTCCAACCAGCATTGGTCAATCGCTCCTCTCCGCTGCTCCTGCACGACAACGCGCGACCTCATACTGCACAGCAGACGGTTCAAGTTGCAAGAACTGGGGTTGGAAGCTCTCCATTATCCGCCCTACTCACCAGACCTTGCGCCTACAGATTACTACTTTTTCCAGAATTTGGATAACTTCTTGGCGGGAAAAAAATTCAATACCCGAGAGGCAGTACAAAATGCCTTTGAAGACTTTGTTGCCTCCCGTGCAGCTGATTTCTTTAAGAAGGGCATCAATAAACTGCCACTGCGTTGGCAAAGATGCGTTGATTGCATGGGTGAATACTTCGATTAATACAAATAAAAAATACAAACGGCAATTTCATAGGTAAAGACCTAATAGATCCGCCATTTTAGGGAACATCATTACAGTTGGGGCGCACCCGATGATATCAATTAGGTTTTCCATCAGACTTCCTTGCCTCACTTAGGCCGGGCCATATTAGCATAGGGAACGTCATTGCAGTTGAGGCGCACCCTATGTTATCAATTAGGTTTTCCATCAGACTTTTTTGCCTCACTTAGGCCGGGCCATATTAGCATAGGGAACGTCATTGCAGTTGAGGCGCACCCTATGTTATCAATTAGGTTTTCCATCAGACTTCTTTGCCTCACTTAGGCCGGGCCATATTAGCATAAGGAACGTCATTGCAGTTGTGGCGCACCCTATGTTATCAATTAGGTTTTCCATCAGACTTCTTTTCCTCACTTAGGCCGGGCCATATTAGCATAGGGAACGTCATTGCAGTTGAGGCGCACCCTATGTTATCAATTAGGTTTTCCATCAGACTTCTTTGCCTCACTTCTCACTAAGCCGGGCCATATTAGCATAAGGAACGTCATTGCAATTGTGGCGCACCCTATGTTATCAATTAGGTTTTTCATCAGACTTCCTTGCCTCACTAAGGGCGGGCCATATTACCATAGGGAACGTCATTGCAGTTGAGACGCACCCCATGTTATCAATTAGGTTTTTTATCAGACTTCCTTGCCTCACTTAGGCCGGGCCATATTTACCATAGAGAACGTCATTGCAGTTGGGGCGCACCCCATGTTATCAATTAGGTTTTTTATCAGACTTCCTTGCCTCACTTAAGCCGGGCCATATTATCAGCTACCTAAGTATTAGGTAAACGTTATCAAAATTTATATCATGCGATCGGAAGCAAAAGTGAGCTAAAAGAAAATGGTATAAGTATATGACAGCAGTCGACTTTCAATTAACAAACTGGTCCTTTTGCTTAACACGGTACAGTTTAACTAGCTGCCTGAACTTTAAATAGGTTCTATTAGATACTATTGATTTAGATCTTTTATATCCCAATTTTATTAGGAATATGAAATAGTTTTGATTGGTGGCCTTTATAACGACGCTATTTGGTAATCAGGCTAGGCCTTTATAAGGTAACTGTCTGCAAAATATGACATAGTAGTGTATATGAGACACAACGATCCTATCCAACATGAAAGTCAGATCCATGGACTCTCAAAAGACAAAATAATTAGGTATTGAGACACTAGCAAAACTTCTGTAGCAAGAAATCACAATTCCCTAACGCGATTAATGTATTTGTATTGTCGCGAAGTTATTACAGCTTAGGACCTTGAAGACAAACAAGACAATAATCTCTGGCATTTTCTATTTCTCGGTTGTTTGCGTTGCCTGGGGCTTCTCGCCAGACATCGATTTTATCTAACTAGGCCTGTCGCGGCTCTCAACAAATACCATTATTTATCTGAGATAAGTCTTTTTATCTTGAAGACTAGGATATTCATTGTTTCTGTAACATTCTTATCTTAGCGCCTTCTCGGTTGTATCCTTGGCTGCACTGAATCGAAGTCCGGGGGTGCGCTTTCTGGCTTTTTCTTCTATAAAGTTGATATGCATGTCATGTGTTATTTTTAGGATTCCGTACCCAAAGGGTTAAAACGGGGCCCTATTACTAAGACTCCGCTGTCCATCCGTCCGTCTGTTTATATGTCACCAGGCTGTATTTCAAGAATCATGATAGCTAGGTAGTTGAAATTTTCACAGATGATGTATTTCTGTTGCCGCTATAACAACAGAATAAAATAAATATTGAAGGGGAGCTCTCATAAAACAAACGTGATTTTTCATAGATAATGGTACCGAACCCTTGTGCGCGAGTCCGACTCGCACTTGGCCAGTAAAATTTTTATTCAGGATCGTAGCAAGTGGATTTGAATACTCTTTCCCTACCCCTGTAACAATACAGGTAATATTTTTCAGTGTTACATGATACATATTTTGACAAGACCTGGAAATTCATCGGGCTAGATAGAGATCTGTGGCGTACTAAAGGGGAGGCCTTTGCCCGGCAATGGGACAGTAAAGGCTAAAAATAATGATACACACAAGCTAGATTAGATCTAAGAAAACATTTGTATATGTTTATGTAGATAAGTATATTTACTACTTTGCGGTAGAGTTCACGCTGGTAGAGCCTCCAGTTGCGTAAGACTATGAGTTGACAACTATTAGATTTAGGTACGAGTAGCAGCGATTCTTGAACAGATGGGAAGTCAAACATCGACAAATCTATACCTTAAGAAATAAAAAGAAAAAATTATATATTATCCTCAACGTATTAATAAATAATGTATACAAATCGATATGTAAATTCGTATCTCATCTAATCTAATCGAAGTAAAACACTCTTCGTCTTTTTTTTTTGTGTAAAAATTCGAAAATCAACTATAATATAGTGTTTTTAGTAATTAGATGATAGCATCTAAAAATAATAGTCCCTAAAACCCCTTAAGAGGCCTCCCAAGGGGTCGTAAGGACTGTTATTTATAGTACATAATACAAAACTATTAAGCCTATTAAGGACTTAACATACTTACGACTAATTCCGTCTCATTATAAAAACAGGACTAACTTTGTTACTAGGTTTAAACCATTATCCGCCCAAAATGAAGTTGACATTGACAGGTGAGATAGTGTGGTATTACTAGATGTCAACTTGATTTGGTTGGATAATGGTTTAAACCTAGTAACAAAGTTAGTCTGGGTTTTATAATAAGACGAATTGAGACTAAGGCTAATGCAACTACTACTAACGACTAGGGTACTCGCTAAGTTTATTGAACCTAATAAATAGTAGTAGTAGGTACCTATCGTATAGTAGTACCTAAAAGTAGTAAAAAAGGTTTTGAAATAAGTAATATAAAGTTCTATTTTATGTTTCGTACAGGTAACGAGAATTAAAGGCAGAAGGACCAATAGGGTATTTCGAAACAATTTAACGTTCCCATAAAAAATAATCGGATGAACAATTTTGCATCAGAAAGACATTTTTTTTCTAGATACTAACATTGATATCTTTTAATTCTACTATTTTACTCATACTATTGATATTGATAAACGACAAAACCTAATATCAAAGCGACCAGTATGATCAAAGAAGCCACAAACTACATTATTAAAAAGCACGGGTTTATAAAAAAAACTTGACAGGTGTCAAGGGACACCCGGACGGAACCACTACTTGTATATTCTAAATCTTTGGAATTAAAATATAAATATAACGAATATAAAAAGTAAAATATAAATATAAATAGGTCTAAATTACATTCAAACTCTTTTCTGCGTTCTATAATCAAGTTTTTATTATCTTCATAAATTTGAATGAACAAAAAGTGTCGTTACAACTTTTGGTCTTAATTTTTTCCGTCTAGGCCCCTTTCGCAACGCCCGATAAGGAACTTCGTTCCAAAAAAAAACAAAAACTACTACAGAGAGCTCTACGCGAGAGATACCACTTCAGAGCGTCAAGTAAGAAACGGATAAACAAAGTTGTAGGGTGATGGGCGATGATCTTAAAGTGTTATCTATACTAAATCTGAAAAAGAGCATGCGATAAATTCTCTAAAGAATGAGAAAACTCCCGGAAGCGACTAAATTACCAATGAATTGCTCCAGGCCTTCAGTGAACCTTTGCAGTTACCTCTACAACTTAGGACTTATTTAACAATATAGTAAATCCGTAATGACATTATTATGTAAAAAATCCGTATCCCTAGAGATTTTCTTTTTCACTTTTTAGTCCCGAGAGAATAAGCAGTAACTTTTGCTTCAAATATTGGGATGAAAACATCGTTTTTCAAGTAGATGAGATGAATATTTTCAAAAATACTGCTATTTAGACTTCCTACATTACAAGACGAACATCAACCGCGCGAGCAAGCTGGGTAACGCAAAAGCTTTTCTAAGATAAATAGACCATATTCAAGTGGTAAAACATAGGATAGAAAAATCACAATAGTATAAAAAACAACCCTATCTTTGTTTTATCGACTACACAAAGGCCTTTAATTCATTGAAACGTGAATCCAATTGGGAAACTCTACATGACCAGAGCGTAGAACTTCAATATATAAAAATTCTACAAGAAATTTATGTCAAGTGCACCGCAAAGATAAAACTTAAAACGGAAGGAGTAGAGTTTCCCGTCAATAGAGGAGTGAGACAAGGAGATCCACTGTCCCCAAAGATATTTTCAGTTCATGAGATGGTCTTTGAAAAATTTTACCGGTAGGAATCAAGGTAGATTGTGAATATCTTATAGCCATCTACACTTTGCAGATGATGTTGTGATATTCACATAAAACCCAAATGATCTAGATATTATTTTGAATGAATTATATAATTATTTTGAAAGAAGTTACTGAAAGCAAAAAGTAGGGCTTGTATTAAATTCTTCTAAAACTAAATTACTGACGAACGATGAAAAATCACGTATATATAATCCTAATCTATCTTCTTCTTCTAAACTCACTCACTCACTCACTCATCACGAAATCTCGTAAACTACTTAGCCAATGAAGATTAAACTTGGCAGATTGTGACTAGGAGACGTCCGCTAAGAAAGGATTTTTGGAAACTTCTTCTCTAAGAGGGTGAAATAGGGGTTACCAGTTTGTAGAAACTTCGTTTCTACAAACTTTTTACTAGTTATTAGAAAAATAAATAATGCATTTTTTAGATTTTGAAAATTACATCCCTATAGGGGTGAAATAGAGGTTGTAAATTTGTATTAATCTTCGTCACTTTTGACGAGATACATGACATTTTTGAATTAGTGGTTAGTAAAAAATAATACTCCATTAATTGGATTTTAAGAAATTGCATCCCTGGGGTTGCAAATTTATATTATTATGAACTTCGTAATTTTTTGAGTGATAGACAAAAAATGAGATAAATAGATCCTTCGCTCTCTTTTGCTCTAGGGGAACGGGAACAGGAACAAGCGGAACAAAGTTCGTCAGGTCCGCTAGGCCTTTAAATCCCTACATTATTATAAAGATTTGTTTATATTGAATAAGTATTCAAACATTTTTAATTTTTAACATAATAATTCATATGTTATAACAAACTTAATGAAGTACAAAACCAATAAAAAATCCTATAAGAAACATTTTTGACTTCGAAATGGAGATCGTCGAAGAATACGTTTATCTAAGGCAATTTGATAGCGTTCAAGGATACAACTGAAAAAGAAGTTGATAGAAGAATTGCCTGCCACTTTCTGGAAAAAATATTGAAGCCTAAAATAGATCTAGATAATCAAAACCAATGATATCAGAATCATGTCATCACCTCCCATGTGTGACGTATGGGTGTCAAACTTGGGCTCTTCGCAAACAAGACGAAGATCTCGTAGGTTGGCAGTACACCAGAGGAAAATAGAGAGAAGTATGTTGGGAATTAGATTATCGCATAGACAAACAAATTTACTAATAAGGCAAAGAACTTAAATTACAGATATAACTCGTTCGTAATCTTAAATGGAAATTGGCAGGTCATGTGTGTAGGTTAGAGATGGACGAAAAGTGTTACAGAAAGGATCCCTAGGGATGGAAAAAGAAAAAAAGGGACAACAAAACGCGATGGTTAGATATCTTCACGAAGAAATGCGGATCTAACAGTATGAGACAGGCAAGAAATAGGGAAAAATGGAAAAAACTGGGGGAAGCCTACGCCGCAGAGGCGACTTCCAAAAGTGTATAGTGTAGTGAAAAATAAATATGTAAGACATGATATTTTTGGTATAATAAAGGCTTTTTTTTTAATGACATTGATATCGTAGAAGAAAACTTGATCGAAAAGTATTGTAAATGTTAATTGGCCATAAAGCACACAAAATTGTTATCAATACGGGTAGGAACAATTTTATCATATATCATATATATCGGATAACAGGAAATAAAAATTGTGCTAAATAAAGTTACTGCTAATTAGGTGATAAAGGTCAGCACCGAGTTCGCCACATAAAAAACATACCTCGGTAAATATATGCGTGCGTGTATAATATAACAAATGCGAAAATAAGACATTTGTTCCGCTTTCACGCCAACACAGCTGAACGGATTGGAATGTTGTTTTGTTTTTAGGGTTTGAACTTACACACACTAAAATCTGGCCACTCGACCAAGTGGTATCAGATTTTGCTGGCTGCATTAAGGCATCTGATATAGCTTGACGACTGTCATACAATGATGACAGCCGGGACTAACGGCTTGAACGTGCCTTCTGAAGCACGAAGGAGCTCGAGAGATTTTTATGAGTGATTTTTATTTTGAGTAGTTCATGGGCAGAGGGTTTTAAAGAGAGGAAAGCTACAAAAAAGAAACAAATATGAAACTAGTTAAGTATAAGTCGCTTCACAAATGTTACAAACCTACACTTATGTGTTTGCCCTATGTATTTACTAATTATTTGTAATTGTATTTTGGAAAGGGAAATAACCATTTTTATTATTATTATTATGTTGGTACGCTTTTCAGCCACGGGTCCATGGGGACCCGGTCCTTTGAGGCGTTCGTAGGGCCAAAGCCAACATGAAAAGGCCTTTTAGTACCTTTTTATCTAAAAAGTGTGATGGCTGCATCTATTGAGATGCACTAACGTACAGTCCTCCATAGCTGCCGATCTATTGCCAGGGAGGGATTAACTTAGTTTAGTCTATGTAGATGGGATGTCAGTGGACCGGATAACTGGGTTGTGGAGTAAGATACGGACATCTACCTGAAAATCTCTCACAGCAATTTTAGCCTGGTAGATGGTGTCTTGCTGGTTGTAGGCTACACTGTTTGTGGGCATCCTAACTAGCCACGAAGATGCAGCCAAGACACAACACAATGTGAGCAGCTGAGGGTGTCGAGAGGTGAGGCTCCGGTTTCATCACCATCACGGGGCGTACCCCCGAGAGCGAGTTTTCCCGTTATTACGCCATTACGTGCAATAAACTTCCACTCTGGAGCGTATGTTCTGCTCGTGCGACACTCTGGCCGGCCAGTTAAGGCAAGATAGAGGCGGGGGGAGCGTAATTGTGTGTGTATGTGTGTGTAAGCGCATGCTTGTATGGTCCCCCTGAAGGTAGGGCACGTGGTGTCGCCACTCACCATCAACACGCCACAAGCTGCCCTGCGTTGTTATTAGTGGTTCAAAATGAAGTACGAGTTATATAAAGTACCAAGTTCAAAATACAGTTCCCGTTGTTATTTATATACATATTCTTTACTTACGATTTCATTATGTTAGTTATGACTTAGAAAGCATAATGTTGTTTTTAAAAAAAAATATATAAAAAAACGCTTACAAGATTCGCATAGAAGATTAACATAACACATAACATAATACATAACAATATTAATAGCAGAATTTATTATCACCGCACAAATCATCCTTGCTTTGAAGGATATCAATACATATAATAAAACAGTAGGAATCGCGTGTCTGTACATTTGATAAAGTTATCAAAAAATGGGTGTGGGCGATAAAAAAAGAGTAACAGAACACAAAAAACATTTTTTTAAATTTTTTGTCTGTCTGTCTGTCTGTCTGTCTGTCTGTCTGTATGTACTCGCTAATCTTTAAAGCTACTGAACATTACGCGGTTTTCACTAAAAGACTAAGCTCATCCCTGAGCAACATATAGGCTTTGATTCATTGAAATCTGATATCAGATAAAAAAGTTATCGTCATTTAAAATTTAAAGATAATTTTTCTATGGGCGATTTTAGCAATACATAAAATAGCAACAGATGGTGCCTCAAGAAATTTTAAAATGCGCTATGGTTGTTTTTGTGAAAAAATATAAAAACTAGCTGATTATTTATCTCTGTACGTAAGACCTTTTGACTCTTTTGTGATTTGGTTTGTTACTGTTGTTAAATTGCTGAAATTGTTGATTTTGTACTGTTACTTGGCTATACTTGGCTATGAAATAGCGTTGCATAACAATCGATAGTTTGACTATCGATAGTTGACTTCAAAAAAGTCACAATATCGATAGGACTATCGATACTATCGATAGTATCGATTGTCAATAGTTTGCAATACAATTGATAAAAGGTAAAACTATGTGTCGATAGTATAGATACTGTAATTACTTTTTTTACGAAAAGCTATCGATAGCTAAACTACTATCGATAGTATTATAATATCGATATTCGTCACAATACTATCGATAGTTTTTAATACAAGTAGTACCTTAACTATCGATACTATCAATAGTATCGATTGTATAAATTAAAAACTATCGATCGAATTGATACTATCGATAGTCCTGTCGATTTGTTACTGTTTTTCGAGGTCACGATAGTATCGATAGGCTATCGATATTTTATACTATTGCTCACAAGTCAGAAGTCCGTATTTTATGAAAATACGGACTTCTGATCTTGCTTTGAAGCTTTGTGGGTTGGTTATTTAATATTTCGGATAATTTTGTTGATTTATTTATAATTTGACACTTGGCTATGAAAATGCGGACTTCTGATCTTGCTTTGTGGATTGGTTAGATATTTCGGATATCTTCAAAAGCTTCTTGACTTTATAGATCTATTGTACTAAGTTTGACATTTGGCTATAGCAATAAGGATTTTGTGATCTTGCTTTGTGGATTGGTCAGGTATATCATCTTTAAAAAATTTTTGGCTAAATCGATTTATTGAAATATATATATTATTGTATTTTGTGCTTTGCTTTCAAAAATGCTCCGACGAAAGTCTTGGGTTTTTAAGGGTTCATTATAATCCATTCATAAGTTGTTGTATGAATAAGTAACTGATATCCATACATCTATAGATCCTTATAAACTTTCACATTTGCAATATTAAAAGTATACCGCATCACAATAAAAAAATCGAACATAATAATATTAAAATATACAGACTAATCTGACAAAAATTTTAAATTTGTCATGTCATCAAATAAGGTGTGTAAGAAAACTGAATTTTACACGAGCGAAGTCGCGGGCACCAAATACAGATAATAAAGTATGTATTCGTGAGCAAGATATACAATGTGTATTTTTATTTTTGATCAAAAGAAATGTTCAAATATAAGACGAAATATTATCGATGAAAAACCGGAAAAAAACACACTGTTTTTAACACTTACATTTTTTTTTGGTATAGGTATTTCGTATTTTATATTTTTCTCTTTAAGTAAACGGCGTATTTTCTTTAAAGTGGTCTCATTTGAAAGCTACAAAGTTTAAGAAGCTAAGAAAGAAAAAAAAATAACAATACCGAACAGGAAATTAATTAAAAAATAATTCATGAAAAAATTAAAGTGCCTGGATTTTTTAAATGATAATGAATGACATAACGATATTTTTTTTCCATTTTTTATCGATAATATTTCGTCTAATATCACTTCCTTTGATCAAGTATAAAAAATACACATTGTATAAGGAGTTACAGAACATAAAAAAAAAATTTAGATTTTTTTTGTTTGTCAGTGTCTGTATGCACACTGTACACCCGAATGTCCGAAACTGCTGAACGGATTTTCACGCGGACGAAGTCGCGGGCACAGCTAGTCTATGAATAAAACATAAATACCTAAAGCCTAGGACAGGAAAGTAGGTGACTTTTTATGCACAGGGTTGTTGTACAATTGATTTGTTATGAATCGATACACAATGTAACGATTAATAGCGGGAAAGTAATTTACGTTTTACCGACATGGAAAATGAACATTTTATTAGACAGTACGTTTTTGCGTCTAGTTTTTAGTTCAGTGTATTTTTGAAATACTGGTTACGGGTGGGTGTATTACTCATACAACTGTTGAATAGTCTGAGTTATTATAATTATTTTTATCTCTATATATTTTTAAATCGTTCAGTCTATGACTAACATTTCTTAGGTACTAGTTAACCAAAATAAATTAGCAAGTCATTTAAACTATTATAAAGGTAGGTACTAGGAACAAGTAAATTTGGTACGTCATTTAAGGACATTTTTTAATTAAAAATCTTTCCTTAAAATACATAGATAAACTGCAGATGTAACTAGATCTAGCTTGTAATTATCTCATGAGGCCAACCGTTATAACCCGATATCCGCCGGAAGAAACGTCCAGGGCACAGTTATCCAAACTCATGATAGGAGATATTTATTTTAGACAGCCTAACTCCATTTTAATGGACTTCGAAATCTTCATAAGGTTGTTATTATAGATTGAAAGTCCTATACCAGATACGCGATTATATAGGTGTAGATACGCGCATCCACCTTTGCGAAACTCTCATCCTATCCAAACTAAACTATGCTGATGTTGTTACAGGAAATTGTTTGCTGGTTCGTACAAAAAAACTAATCCAAAGATTACAAAACTCTTGTGCTAGATATTGCTTTACTATTCCCCGCATATCCTACATTACTACCATTCTAAACAGCAATAGCCTGCTTAATATGGCATCCCGCCGTAACCTTCATTTTTCAATTCTACTCTTTGGTATTATCAAGAACAAAAAACCAACTTATTTACATGACAAATTACAGTTTTCTACAAGAGCTAGACTCCTGGATCGTCTGATATGTCCTAGTCATAAAACGGCTGCTTTTAGAGGCAGTTTTAGTTACGCTGCGACAAGTTGTTGGAACAATATTCCTCCTCCCATCAGACGCTCATCAACTGTTAAATCTTTTAAAGTTGAATTAAAAAACATATTTTAAATAAACAAAAGTTAACAATGGCAGCATTCTAAAAATTTAAAAATTGTAAAATTTATATGCTTTTGAATATATTACATTGTTTAGTGTTGTAGCGCCACCGACTTAATTTCATTTTTATTTTCACTTGTTGTTTTATAATTTATCATTATTGTTTTAAATTTGTATAAGCATGGTACCCGCGGAAGACCAGCGTCGTGGCTCACACCACGGCATATGCTGAGCGGGGACCATTTTGGTACAAAATATTGTGTTATGTGCATTTGTCTTGTATTACCCTTTTTGTGCCAAATAAACATTTTTCTTTCTTTCTTTCATAAGTTGATGTAGCTCTAAGTTATTAATTTATTTCTATTATACTCAATTGTGTTTTTCAATGGGAAGATATATTGCTCCATAGTACATTGACGTAAAAAAGTGTCATCTAATCAAAACATAACAAAGATTCAAATGTTTATTCAGTAATTAGACCTTTACAGGCACTTTTACACGTCAATAAGTATAATTTATGTTACGTGTAAAGTACATTAAAATTTAATTTATCTTTAAAGAAAAGCTACCGATACCAGCGCTTCGTAACGACCACTGCTGAAAAGAAACGCCGAAAGAAACTCATTTTCACAGTATTGGTCGCCTACTCGCCAGAAGGGCTTTGTCATATTATTATTATTGTCTTTTTATTAATAAATACTTATAATATAATACAATGTTGACACATTATAACATGTAATGCTTGCGAACAAGTAAACAAACATAAATTGCGTAATAAAAAATAAAAAAATATTAAGTTGTCAAAAAAGCGAAGCCGAGCTAACATTTACCTACAGACATTCTTTAAGAACTCCTGTTCCGTCGCGTGTCATCTTCCTTTTGATGTAGTCTAACTTCTCCAAGATAATTAATCTAACAAAGCTCTTTAGTTAAGAAAGGCATTTCTTAAAAATAAATCCCTTCATTTTTCTACGAATCTAAAATATAAAGCTATGTATATTGGTATAAAGCACAAAAAATAAAGTATCTACCGAACTATAAGGAAATGTACATTATACGACTGTTAAATATTTTTAGAAGTAAATTTAGGCAATGCAAGATATCCATCCTTTGCGAGTGTGCTACGAGCTACGAGCTACGAGCCTCTACGTAGTCATTACGTAACTTTGCCGTAGCCATGCCGTACTTGTAAGTGTAGATACTTTTTGCAAGTGTTCAACAAAACTTTTCTATTAATTTTTAATGAATGCGTTGCAAGTTACCTTGTTCATTCCATTTCCCATGATGACAGCTCGTTCAAAACTTTTAACAATCAACCGAATTATTGTCGACGAGAACAATTAACAACAACAACACTCAACGTTTAATATATTTAGCAAAAACGGCATTTTTAGCCACATAACTGTCAAACTGTCAACACCATCGCGTCACTATGGCTACATTGTTGACGCCGGTGCGCCACGCGATTCTATCGATGTGATTTGCAACACTTTCGGTTCATGAGTAGCGTGACTGCGTGACTACATGTGTAGTGATGGGACAAAGATTGTGTGGACGAGATAACTTTTCGTGTTGGTTTATCGATCGAGTTTCTTTCAAAGACGGGCGTGTGAGGCAGGCGCTCAGGCTACGGGCACAGGCCGACTGAGACGCGTGGAGCGAGCTCGGCCCGCGGCGCGCCACTACCGGCGTCATTGCGTCTATAAAATCTAATAGTGATGTAAGAGGCCCATTTATCGATAATTATTAAAATATTCTACGATATAATGAGAGTTCCTTTCATTCACAAGTAGTACAATACAACTAATACCCATATTTGAGAAGTACCTTGTGTTCTTGTGTGTAGGTTTCGATCCATCAATGAGACAAAAGAATATGAGACCATGTGATTTGGTCACCGCTATTATTTTTTAGCTAGGTAAATAAAAATCAAATTAATTATTTTCAATAGACTATAGCACTATTGCTAAGAACAAAATCAATAATGCTAGTCATCATTTAAAAATATAAACTCACCTGGCTTGAGACGTTCTATTTTAGTAAGTAAGTAGAAACCATTTTACAAGCTTATAGTTAACTTGCAGCAATGTATTTTTTGCAAGTATACGATTGAACGTACGTTTGTTCGTTTAGGTCTAATCTTGCAAATCAAGATTTGTCTTGAAGAGCACTTTATGGTAGACGATGTCTGGGGCCGACCACAGAGACGGAAGGTCACAATAAAAGCTTGTACAAATATGTATTTTTTTTTCTTCTAAAAACTTATATTCAGTTAAGATGTTTTTTGTTTCTGTACTTGTAGATCGTTGATGTGATATTATCTATATAGTGACATTCATGTTATGTTTAAAATTGAGCTAACTTATGATTCATCATTATCATCATATCAGCCGCAAGAAGTACACAGCTGGACATAGGCCTCCCTCAAGGTTTTCCAAAACGAACGATTGGAAGCGGCCTGGATCCAGCGTTTCCCTGCAACCTTGCTAAGGTCGTGCGACCTCCTAATTGGTGGGTGTCCTACGCTGTCCTTAACTTATGATGAATATTATTATATTCTTTGTCATAAAGTTTTTTTTTTGGTACTTATTAAATTTCCTTATATAATGTTTATTACATACAATTCATGCTTATTTTTTACATGAAGTTTGCATCTACTGAAATGGCTTTAAAACTTTTCGATTCACTTCACCCTAACAACTTTAGGTAATCCATCGATATCGACAAAAAAAAATTGTGCAATACCCAAAGCAGCAGGGTAGCTTCGTTGCAGAGGGTGGATATTCTTGCGTTTCGGTGGTTCGCGTTTGAGACTGAGTAACATTTATAGCCTGCGAACTGAGGGCCTAAGTGAAATTTTATGACCCCATCTATTGCTGAAAACATTAAAAATTAAATGATATAGAGGCTTTCAATTATGTTACATTTTACTGATGTACCTCTTAGGTAAACCTGTTTTTATTGCATAATTAAGTTTTTCAAACAATTTTTCTTCCCATACTATAGATCAGATTTGGAGACAGCGAAAGGCTACATACTATCCCGCAATAAACTTCCTGAGGGATGTGCGAAGTCGCAGGCAAAAACAAATAATTTTATGACGAGTGAATTAAAGACAAATGTAAGAAAATAACACTTTATTAGAATACAAAAATATAACAACGAAATAGCAGCAGATATAATGTTATCAATAAAAATCTTTTTGATACGATTTTACTTCAGTGATTTATGTAAACTGACTGAGTGAATTCTGATTTATCCTAATTAACTAAGTCTTATTTGAAATTGAATTCTAGACATGATGATTCGGCTCTACTATCAACGATTTGCTACGAAATGTCGTAGCTCGTAGCATACGCGTAGAAAAAGCTATAAAGAGGCGGCAAAAGTGGTTAACCCTTTCACCGCGCACCTCGGATTTATCCGACAAACATTGTCGTGCCCATTTCGCGAGCGTCGGATATTTCCGACAAAAAAATGCCCGTTTTGCACATAACTGAAGTATCCACATCCCTTTTCGGTTGTAGGTATTTATTATACATTTACTACCTCTCGAGCTGGGGACACGACCACTGATTTAATGTCTCGCGGTGAAAGGGTTAAATAGAATAAACGGATAACTTGGCAAAGATATGTACCTTCAGTATGTCAATCAAAAGCAACTTTTAATATGGACGACCTTAGTCAGGTCCTCAGACCACCTTTTGGGTGGGTGTCCTATGCTTGCCAGTATGTGGTCGTAACCTTTTTGCCCCATCGGCCATCGGTTCATCCCGCCCACTGCCGCTTCATCGAACTAATCCGCTGGGCTATGTCAGTGGCTTTTGTTTTCCTACAAATTTCCTTATTTCTAATTCGATCACGTAGTAATGTAGAACTAATACGAAATCTCGTAAGAAATCTGCTTAAATATAATTGACATAGCTTTAAGTTATTTTATATAAAAAAAAGCTATAAATAAATAAATGAAGCCATTGCCAGAGCTTGCCTTGATTCTTTATTGGAGAGTTACCTACATTGAAACCAAATAATGATTTGAATTAAATTACCGACGGCTATGAATAGGGCATATGCATGAAAAAGAAATGTGTTATCTAACCAGTTCGTCCATAAATATTCAAAAGTAAAGAACTAACAGTGAAAACGGAATAAAAATTGGTGGGGAACAAACGAGATGTAACGATTTTACGAGAATATGTCTATCTCACTCGCAAAAACGCTATTTTCTATGGCAAATGTATATATGATGTGGACTTTGACGTCACCAGTCCATATCGGACTTCTCTTTCTAATTAAAACTTTAAAGTATCACATGTTCGTCGTTTAAGATATTTTATAATTTTTTAAATATTTTTTTACTTTGATTTTTAAGGAATTTATAAAGCAAAAAAAATTATACGTGCATATTCCCTAACAGTTCGCTCGTAGCATACTATACCATCAATTCTACTTTAATATAATATTTATAAATGCGAAAGTTTGTATAGATGTTTGTTCCGCTTTCACGGCAAAATGGCTGAATGGATTGGTATGAAATGGATTAACATTTGGGATACATTTTATCCCAAAAAAATGGGAGGTTCCTGTGCGATTGCCAAATATCCCTAACCAAAAGAGCAACGCCGCGGTCAACTGGTCGTATAGCATGAGTATAAGTTTTAAACTATAAAAACATATTACAGAATATTAAATAATCTAAATTAATACGCTTGTAAATTTGATTTAAGTGAGCATTTTTTTATTTAAAATTTTCTCGTTTATGTTGTAACAGAAAACTATTAACAATATGTGTTATGTGTGGCAATGGGAAGTGATTGTTTTCTTTTTGTTCTTAGTTTAGCTTTCTTGGAAAGTTTTTTTTATGTGTTCTTATTACTACTAAACCATGGTGGTGAATGTGCCATCCATTGCGAATTTTTCGTTTTGAAGGACGTTATCTATTAATCTTATTCTGAATTAAATAAATATAGCACATAAGCACTTTTAGTTATTAGTTTGTTAGAATTTGTAAAGATCTCGCACTACATGCTTTCTTATTTTATGGTTTTACGGTATAGTATAACCAATAATTTCGCATGCTTAGTGTGAAGCCTGTTTGGTATAACGATTTACACGATCGAATTTAATCAGGAGTCTACAGGTTCAAATCTCCACAAAGGCTAAACATACCTAATAAAAATCTTTTATTTGTTTTTCTTTTCATTTAGAGTTAAAGTATAAGCGATAATTTCGCACGCCTGGTACTAAGCCAAATTGGCGTAGCGGTTAACGCAATAGACTCAATTTCATAGAGGTCTCAGGAATACCAGGTTCAAATCCTACCTTACAGCAAATAAATTTTTGGAATAACATTAATAGATGACACCACTTTTGCAGGTTTGCAGCTTAAATTGTTGGCAGAAAAATTACGCAAGATTTCAGTTATATTATAGCACTCTATGTACTAAACTTACCAATAAACAAGTACATTGAACATAAATATGTTTTGAGTGTAGGAAATCAGAAACTCATTTTGTTTGAAATTTAAGTGACTAACTAAGTACTTATACGAAATAATACTTAAGGGGCTACCTGAATTTTTCGGGATCCAGTGCTGCCCCCATTTGAATTAAATAATATAAAAGGAAACGAAATTATCATTTAAAATTTGGTCTTGATCAGACCCTGGATAACCCTGCAAACTATTTTATAAACCACTGCTTACGGTTTAAAGTGAAAACGTGAAGCTTTTCTACGCACAATTGCGAAAAACGGCCACTTTTCACGTTCTCACTTTATACTGTAAACAGTAGTTCATAAAATAGTTTGAAGGGTTATCCAGGGTCTGATCAAAACAAAATTTTAAATGATATCTCCGTTTCCTTTTAAATGATTTATTTCAAATGGGGGCAGTACTGGACCCCGAAAAATTCAGGTAGCCCCTTAATGTTATCATCACTAAGTTTACCACAAGCATACTGCAACTTTACAAAAAATACAGTGAACAACAGGTACTTGTACGTACTTCTTTAGGTACTACTTTAAGTGCATATCTATTTATACAGACTGGCTAGTTGGTCTTTAAAAAATTGGCGCCACTACCTATATCAAAATAATTGTGCGTGGCGCAAATTTTTTAAAGTCCGTGTTAAGTCCGCCTTAACACTACTTTTATTACTCCGTTTAAACCTCAGTTTAACCATTCTCCGCCAAAATCAAGTTAACATTGACAAATGTGAATTTTTTATCTCATGGGTCTGGATACATGTCTCCTTTAGAGCCCATCTTTATTTCTTCGCTTCTTGCAATTTTACTAGACATCAACTTGCTTAGAGTTGATAGTTGTTTAAGCCCAGTTTAAACTGATTTAAGCCAAGTAATAAAGTTAGTCTGTGTTTTATAATAAGTTTATGTTCGCTGTATGGAGGCACACAGTTGTTGGCTCTACTTAAGTACTGACCACACTGCATTGGTACTTATCATGAAACTTTAGTCTTATTCCGAGGTTGAGCCACTAGAGCCAGCCCCAGGAGTATTAGCATGGCGCCTATCCACCATTGCACTGATGCGCCCTCCTCGAATATGGCTATGCCGATCACGCCCTGTGGAAATGTTGAATATTATTAATGGTACAGTCAAGTACCAAGATACTTGACCAGGCAGTCTACTTATATCTTTAATTTTCTCTTAAACTAAAAATAATATTAACAGGAAAATTTATATTCAGAAAGACTTAATTAAAATCTGTCTGAATAAAAATTTACATGTTAATATCATTTTTAGTTTAAGAAAAAATTCCAGATATAAGTAGAGGGCCTGATCAGGTATCTTGGCACTTGACTGTACATGGTTAATTGAAAGTGTTGTATTATTATTTAAGACCCCTGTGGTTTGTTAGGATAGTACTGGATAAATAGGATACAAGGAAATCTCTATGGGTATTCTTGGGGTCTTATATCCAGCAGTGGACTTCCTGCAGCTAAAACACATACTATCAAGCTTGTTTCCCACAGGGATAGGCAGAACCTATGGTCCTCCACTAGCTATGATCCTGACAGACCATTTTTGTACATTCATCATTCTCTTCATGACTGCAGGTTATGGGAACTTCTGACCGCTCCTTTGCGGCTGAAACGAATATGATGACTGGAACAGCAAATGAAACTTGCAACAAGACTTCTGAAAATATCAACTTAAAACTTACCGACAACACATAGCTAGAAGCAGCTGATATCACAGTGGGAGCCACTGAGTTGGTCGCCGCATCTAGAGACCGCAGGTAGTGTCGGCAGCCCCAAGTGTTAACTACCACCATAAGAATGAGCAGAGCTCCCCAAATTAGGAAGCTGTCGCCCTGTAACAAATATAAGTGTTGTCATTTCTGTGCATCAAAAGCGAAATCAAAAGTAGGATAAACCAAGAAAAAAATATCTCTCAAAGTTAGTATTTACCAGGTTAGTCACTTCAATAAATAACATGATATTTGTCCAATAGTATATTTCTATGTCAATCCAAATTAGACTATAACATGATTTCGTAACACCAATATTACTTGACACTGAAATGCGGACACGAAGCTACATACGTTTGTCGTGCTGCTTTTGGAGTAAGGGTCCAGGAAAGCGCTAAGATGATGAAGAAGAAGATGCTACATGTAAGACACAGCAAACCCAAGATACCCAGGAATCACACGCACGCCACTATACCCACCCGCCAGATCTCACCTCGAGACATTTTTTGCTGCCCGTGGTGCTCCAGATCTAAGAGAGGCAAGTCGGGCTCATGCCCCAGGCGGCAAGATTAGGAGAATGGAAATGGGGGGATAAAATTATCGTAATCCTCTGGTATACTTGCAGATAAAAAGGCGGTAAAATCCAGCATGCCTTTGGTTGGACGAATGGCCGGAGGGGCAATATATCCAAGTTTTGCACCGACTGAAAATGGTCTGATTTACCTCCTGGTAACTAAAGAGTTCAGGGCTAATTATTTATTTAAAGATATTGTGTCAAGACTTACGACAACTGTATTGTTTCCAGATAATTTTCCTAAAGTACTACCGATAGAAGCCCAACTACCGGCCAAAAATGCTTCATAATACATTTTCTAAAACTCTAGAAAGGGTTTTGGTAATCAGCTGTTGACTTTGTGCTGTTGACAAACAAAGTGGCTAAAGAGTAAAGACACCCATCAACCCATGACACTTGACAAATGTCAAGCCAATCTATGAAATCGCACTATCGCACTTCAGACCACAGTCAGACATACATTCTTTCAAGTAAAAGTTAAAACAGTATGATTTCATATTTCACCAGTAAAATAGTATTTTAATTTAAACCAAACCGAACAGATATTCCAACAATGATATTTCGAAAGGTTTCAGCGTCATTCAAATATTTTTAGTAATTCGTATATCTAATGCTTGGGCCGGACCTGCGCCTATCGTCACGAAGCTTCGTGTTATTATACGATACACGCAAATGTGACCGGCCGTTATAGGGTATCGTCCCGAATATTCGGACTTCGTGTTAGTTATCGCGCGGGTGGTGATACATCAAAGGATTTAAGCACGCTAACAATTCGCTTTGCATGGTCGCACTTGCGTTGTTCATTTAAAAATGGAGTGGAACGATAAGATGGTGTTAAAATTTTTTGCTTATTCTTGCTAGGTTTCTTTTTAGGTTTCAATAAATGCATAATGTAATTGTTAGCACACATGTTAAAGAAAAGAAAGTCGTCGTCCATATTTAAAACACGTAGATGACGCCATCTTGGATTATTGCCAGATAGTTCGTGAAAAATAACGAAGCCGCTAGTGTGACCAGCGCTTTATCGCGATAACTTTTTAGTGTACAAAACGTACCAAGATTCGCCGCGTATTGAATCGGGACGATAGGCACAAGTGCGGCCGAAGCATAATTATTCGATTATTTCCGACGCACATTATCCACAATCGAAATAATCGGAAACGGACTTAACCGAATTACTTTCGGTTATATTATAGTACTCTATGCGAATTACATTCGATTTCATCTTTCTTCGGTCTGCTTCGGTTTTTGTCCATCTAATAGGCCGATCCCGATTTTTTGCTTTGAATCGATCTTTTGAATCATAATGGATCGTTTCCCCGTGAATCGATCCACGATTTGAATCGTATTGCATTGAATCGATCTCATTAGATCTTGGAAGATCGTATCACAATTTAATGAAAATAATAAAAACTCAGTGGCGTTGCATTTAAGATGTATTTTTCTATGTAATAATAGGCATGCATATGTATAGGTTTAAGGTTTTTGTAACAAAACTATAAATTCCAACTCTCTAACATTTAAACTTTTCAAAAATAACTATTTCGGCAAACGAATTTAGATCAATGTGTCACCCTTACTAAAACACTTCGTATCCAATCGTAGTGTTATCAACAATGAACAAAAAATATTGTTTTTAAAAATTTCATTTCATATTTCATACTTGCCGTAGTCTGAGGTAGGTAACTCGAGACTATATCAATAAAGTTGCATCTTACTTTGTTGTAAATAGATAGGCACATCGTTCCCACTAAAATGTTAGTTTATAATGGATCATAAATAATGTTTAGTTTGCATTATTTTTGTTTTTTATGATACGATTTTTTCATACGATACGATCTTCTATTGAATTGATTCAAAAAATCAGCAGATCATATTTGAATCGATCTTTTCAAAGATCGATGCAGATCGGGCATCCCTAACATCTAATCATTCGTTTATTTGTTGTTATACGTCGTAGTTATATCCAAAGAGTATATAATCACTTCGTTTTAGTTATATCCTCTTTGATTCTGAAATCCTGATCACTACATACGTAGAATAGCATCTCCAATTAGTCTGTGATCACTACTTCGTCTGTGATTCTGAACCCATACATCACGTAGTATTTGAATTCTCTTTGATACCGGATATATTCTGTCCACAGAGTACTTTTGTATATACTGAAATAGAGACCTATCTTCGCGGAGTGAAGCGGAAATAAATTTTGCAATGCATAACTAACGCCATCTGTTATTTTTAGTAAGGATTAGATATATATATCTATACCACGAAGCCGTCTATGGTATACCTACTTTATAGTTTACCTACGTATGATGTTTTTGTTTTGGGAGATAAACCTGCCATACTTCACAATGTTTATGTAATTACGCCAAAGAGACAATTAATGGAGATGGCAGTCATACAATATTTTGGATTATAAATAATTAAGTACATAAACAATGCGAAATAGGCTCAAAATGAAAGCCTTATTTAAAATGTAATGAAAATCAATTATATTATCAAATCACACGATCATCGCAGAATATACATGGTTGGTATGGCACATACTTTATATATTTAGTAAGTTTTCTTGATTTTTGTTTCACACCAAAGTTCACATCACAACATTACAAACTAGTACCTACAAGTTTAAAACTTTATCGGTGTTGCCATATACAGATATAGAAATTGTACCAAGATAAAATTGACGTTGATGTAATTTTACGGACATTTGTCTTTTTATGGTTTGTTAAATGTTTTTTTTAGTTAAAATCATATTTATTGGTTTTATTTTCACCCTCATTTGTATCGAATTATATTTTTTTTATTATTAAAATCTACTATCGTTAAAAAATGAGTAAGTAACTAGAGACATTTTTTCAAATTCTATTGAACTATTTAGTTACTTTTACTAGTTATGCCATCTGTTATTTCTAGTACGAACTTATATTATATGACCAAATAAAATGATCTTGGTTTACATAAGGATCATACAAAGATAGAATACATTTTGAATCGATATCATTATACATCATAATTTCCTACTTTGTTGTACTAACATTAACCCCTCTGATTCTGTCTAATTTGTGTTTGATACTATCATATACAAAGTACTCTGTGATACTATCTAATTTGTGTTCTGAATGTCAATTTTGTTGCGTAAAGAAACAATTTATTTTGCTTGCACATTTTGTACTAGTTATTTTAATTCTATTCATATTTAATTTACTCTTTGAGTCCGATAAATATAGAAGTGATTACACCTGCGACCAATATTGGAAAGTGATCTCTTTAGCTGGGTAACCTCTGCGGCAACAACTGTGCCCTTCCTTTTCTCCAGTTTTCGCCTTTGTGTGTTATTTTTTCAAAATGAATTACATCAAAGCAGGTGACAGCGTTCTTATTATTTGGAAAGGCAGTGAACAAAATGATCTCATTAATTTGACTAATGAAATCAAAACCGCTTCTAACAATGGATCTGTTGTTTTGGAAAACTCAGACATGATCACAGAATGTAAGTAAAAGTATTTCGCAAAGCGTGATGTAATCATTTATAAACCCTTTGTGAACGAATAAATTAAGAAAAAACAAGAAAACTAACTAAAACTAGACCCTTTCTATGCTGGAATACCAGACACAATAGAAATACAATGTGTTTTAAACCAGATCTGCTTATTCGCATACAAGAGAATAATATTGTTTTATTATTGTGTCTGGAATTGTTGCTGTAAAGTTTGGGAAAAAATATAAATTATATATTTATTTGTATTGCCTATATCGTTTATGTTGTAGGTACCTATTGAAAATCATAAATCATTTACATTTACTTTCAGCTTCCCGACCAGCATCATCATTTGATGTGATCATCTCAAACTGGATGCCACCACACAGCATCAATCATCATGACATATTGCTTGCAGTAATTGTAAGATTTTTAAAACCCAGTGGAAAACTGATAGTCAAAGACTCATCAGACATTATCAGCTCTCTTAAATTAAATGGCTTTGTGAATATTACTAAGAATGGAAATATTTTTGTAGCAGAAAAACCTAAATTTGAGGTAAGTGCTTAGTATATGGTGGGTAATTTAACAGTATCTGAAATAGACTCATCAGCTTTATGCTGCTCGTCTATAATCAAACAAATAAATAATATCTTTTAAATCTAGAATTAAATAATTTCTTACTTCCTCAATGACATTTTTCTGCAATTTGGCCTGAATCGGAAATAATAACATTCTGTGTCAAGTACCATTTGGAGAAAGTTCAGCTGGAGAAAGATCTTAAGAATCTTAAGATTGTCTGAGTTCCAGAAGGTACATAAAGGCATTGGTTTATTTTGTTATTGCTAAAAACAGATAATATAAGCTAACCGCTGTATTTATAAAAATCAGCATCTTTATTCAGTTATACAATATAATGCTGCTGATGCATTCTCTTTTATGAATTGTATAAAAATATCTGCTATCTTTAAATAAATAAAGAAAATAATAATTTAGGAGGGAATATCATTATGTACTAAATATAGTATAAGGATAAGAAGTAGCAAAATCTGAAACCTGTGATGCACACTTAAACAGCTCTGTCATCATGAGATAATTTTCAACAATCAATAAATGTAGACAAAATATATTCCAGGTTGGTTCCAAGGCATCTCTAAAACTGGGAAGCAAGCCTGCGGTGTGGAAGCTAGACGACACAGTGGAGTCTGCATGGACAGCTGACAATGATGACGAGACTATTGATCAAGATCAGCTTTTAGACGAAGAGGACCTAAAGAAACCGGATCAGTCATCCCTAAGAGGTAATATGTGTCCCGGTTTCGGTGCCAAGCCACATTGAGCTATACAAATGATTATAAAGTCTAAATTGCTTTGGCATAGAAATAGGGTAGTACTATAGAAAGACTATTCTGTTATTTTATGAGGTGACTGTCCTGGTCCCCAGGTGGAGGCTGCAATAACCAAAGATGTGCATTACTATTTTTGATATTTTTTTATACATATTGATCAGTGCCTACATTATAAAATATGGAGCCATTCTTGTAAATTAGATATGATTATCAAAATTACAAGAACTTTGTTGTCATTATTAGGGTGACAAGGTAGACAAATTTGTATATTTTGTCTGTATGAAATGCACGCCACTGGCAATAACTATACATTTTTAATTTTTTTTTATGGATATGACATATGTGTCACAGTGTTAATACCTTCTGTCTAGTAGCCTTACATTATCATAACAGTTGGTAGATTATTTCAAACAATATTAAAAAAAAAATTGCGTAGATAAAGGTTCTTACTACAAAATCCTAGTTTAATAAAAATAAAAATTCGCAATAATTTTTTACCAACTATGTTAAGGAGCTCGGCGGCCCGGTGGGAGTGAGCATCACTAGCGCTCTCGCAAGTAAAGCAACACCGGGCGGTGTCTGCACTGGGTGACCACAAGTGGGAATAAAAATTTCTCGAACTCCTCCGTGCGTCAGAAGGAACTTATAAGCCGTTAGTCCTGGCTGTCATAATTGTATGGTCAAGTCAAGCTTTAAGATGTCAGATGCTTTAAGGCAGCTTGATAAATCTGACGCTTGAATTACACGAAAAGCTTGCAACCAACTAGTAATTTAAAATAATTTGTTATTAATTCGAACAAATGTTTTCGTAACTAAATACGCATCTTACTCAATTGATAAAATGATAACACAGTCCCCATTGTATCTTGATAACAGATAGTGTGAGGTTTTGTGTTGCAAGTTGGCTTTGGATCAATGAGTCGACGTATGTCGCGGTTTTGTGTTCCAAGGTTGATTCACCACAGTGAGGTCAAACTTGTTTCTGAAACAACTTGACAATGTTAAGTTCGTTTACTTTGTAAAATAACATTTCTTACAAAAAGGTAGGAAAGTGTCAAATTAACTAGCACTTGAATCACAGTATATACATTTGTATCAGTGACTTGAATAATGTTGTCATTTAGGGGAAACATGAATTTTTCGGGGTCGAGTGCTGCCCCTTTTAAAATAAATTATTTGAAAGGAAACGGCGATATTTAAAATATTGGTCATATCATGCTCTAGATAATATTTCAAACTATTTTATGAAAACATTTTCTTCGCACACTTGCCAAAAGTGGCCGTTTTCGCAAATGTGCGAAGAAAAGGTTCACATTCTCACTTTAAACTGTATAAAGTACTACATAAAATAGTTTAAAGGGCTATTTAGAGAATGATGAGACCAAAATTTCAAATGATATCTCCATTTCCATTCAAATAATTTATTTCATATGGGGGCAGCACAGGACCCCGCAAAATTCATGTAGTCCCCTTCATCCATGTATGTTAAGGTCATTTATCGATGAAGTCGAAGAAGTTGTGTCATATGGGAGGTCAAACATTTAGCTAAAAATATGATTTGGATTGAATAGAACTGATTTCCAAAATGTTTTATGTCATGTTGAAACAAATATTTCGATGTTTTTTTCTTTGATCAAAAAAGCAGTGAAACTGTCTTAGGCAAGAAACAACAAGAGTCTCGGGCGCGCGCCCCGCACGCTGCATTTCGAGCGCTCAGTTAACAATTTAACTATGTATGTATATGGAATAGTATAATGGTCAACACGCTAATCCGGTAATCTGGAGGTTATGGGTTCGATCCCCAGCCAGGGCAAGTTGAAAAATGGCCTTTTTCAAATTGTCCTATGTCTTGGGTGTTTATTATACAATATGGTATCGTTGAGTTAGTATCCTATAACACAAGTTTAAACTTACTTTGGGGCTAGCTCAATCAGTGTGATTGGTCCGTATACACGGTGATTTTTCATTGGTTTTGGAGCCGGAGTAAGACCTAATTAACTAGTTAAAATAAAAATTCAGGAACAAAATATGTTGACCAATACTCCAAAGTGAAATCGTGAGATCAACTAGTAATACCGCCGGCCGGCTAGATTTCGAGTTCCAGTATATAGTACTCTGTGATCGGGGTCACGCGTCAGTTATGAACGGGCGTAACTACGTGGTATCGATCGAAAATCATTTTTGCAACTTTTTTATCTTATGTCATACACAAATTTGGATTAAGTTTATGGATAGAGGAATTTATTTACTACATGACATTCTTTTTTCCAATAAAAAGTCAGCGTGTATATTTATGTAACAAAACATAGCAAGCGTCATAGCTTCCTACATATGTTTCGTTACATACTGTTCCATATAAATCTGCTGAGTGTTCGAGGGGCTTGGTATATTTCGTACCTTATAATCAATAAGCCTTATAATTAATAATAATATTCCAACATAGACATACTTATTTACAGTATGTGCAACAACGGGCAAAAGAAAAGCGTGTGCAGATTGTTCCTGTGGCCTGGCTGAGGAACTAAGTGGAGAAACTAAAGAGACACCAAAGTCTTCTTGTGGCAGTGTAAGTAATTATTTTCCTATGGTATTAATGTTAGATTTCAGAAAAATTTCGACTTCTCATACATATTTGTCACATGGATATGAAAAAGAATAAATTTTTGTGATTGTGGAAAGAGAATCAAAATAGTGGAAGATTGTCAACCAAATCGCCTATTGATATGTTTCCTCGAAATTTTCATCCGTATCATCGATTGGCTTTCATGATCTGTGCGGGATAAAAAGCAGTTTGTACATTCTGAAAGGTAATTTTATGATTTTTCAATCTTAATGTTACTTTAAGTCAACTGGTATTTTTATTTCCTTAAAATAATGACGCTAAATGCTAAAAAAATCTTTGGCATCTTTAGGTGACCACTGACATATTGTCATTTTTTATCCGACTGCGCCAGAAGGAAGGTTATGTTTTTCGAAAGTATGTATGTATGTATAACTATTTGGCACGCTCTGCGGCCTGAACTGCTCGATGGATTTAGGCTTGAGATGTGTCATTAGATTCGCCTTAATTCTGAGAGTGACACTGGGTATATAAAAAGGCAGTCGGGTTTTTTGATTTTTTTATTATGTAATGACTTGATTTATTTATTTTCATCTACAATCAGTCTTTGCCTATACACGGGTGAGCTGTGCGTCAATATTCTTACAGAAGTTGCTCCCCAACGGTAGCAATCTTTCTTATATCTAGAAATCAGTCCTTGGGATATCATGACGTTTTAGGCGCTTTTTGTAGCTGATATTGACTAGTTTGGACGCCAGCTCGTTAGGGTGGTTAGCGAGTCGCTTCTTATATCGCTCAGAAAAGAGTTTTATCTCTTCCTACGTTGGTAATTTGCAATTCCTTATGTACTTTTAGTTAGTAATAAGCCATAGCCATTAAATGCATAATATATTTCGAGAAAGAAAAAAGCGGGAAAGCGCACCACTGGCTCCGAAGCGGCACAGTTGAGGATGCAACCGGGAATGCCCCGGATATGATGAATGATAAAGAGTAGATATGCAGCTTTGACTCGCACATATATTTTTAACCGCCGAAAAAAAGAGGGCTGTCATAAGTTTGACGCTAATGTCTTACTGTTTGTCTGTGGCATCGTAGCTCTCGAACTGATGGACCGATTTCGATCCGTTTTTTTAACGTGATAGCAAGTTCCCTTGCGTTAGTGGTATGTTTGATGAAAATCGGTTCAGCCGTTTAAAAGTTATTGGGGGTTAACGCTTGAAAGTCGTTTTTGTTTACCTGGCAATTAACCCTTTCACCGCGAACGTCGGATTTATCCTACAAACATTGTCGTGCCCATTCCGCGAGCGTTGGATATTTCCGACAAAATAAAACCGCTCGTATTGCACATAACTTAAGTGTCCACATCCCTTTTTGGTGTAGGTATTTATTTTAGATTTCATACCCCTCGCGCTGGGGGCACGGCAACTGATATAAAGTCTCGCGGTGAAAGGGTTAAAAGATGGCGCTACGGATATGAATTCCACTTGACATCGGTTGGGTTATGTAGTTCCGCCTCTCGTCATTAGTTGGTGTTGTAGGGTGTTTTTAAAATTTGCTTTGTAAATAAACTTGTGGTCTTTCGTTGTTTGCAGTGCTACTTGGGCGACGCGTTCCGCTGCGCCACCTGCCCGTACCTCGGGATGCCCGCCTTCAAGCCCGGAGAGAAGGTGAAGCTGGACCTCAACTCAGATATATAGATTTTAGTACACGTAGCATTACTTATTTATATTATTATCGTGAATTACTATTCCACAATGTGATCGCTTTTACAAATACATGGTTGTAACTATTTATTTGGATTTTTAACTGTTTTAAATCAAAGCTTATTGACCCTCAAACTGTGGCATAGCTCCCACATTAACCCTTTCACCGCGAACGTCGGATTTATCCGACAAACATTGTCGGGCCTAATCCGCGAGCGTCGGATATTTCCGACATAAAAGAAATGCTCGTATTGCACATAACTTACGTATCCACATTCCTTTTTGGTTGTAGTAGTACAACTGATATAGTGTCTCGCGGTGAAAGGGTTAAACTGAACCTGAAGGCTTTGTAATAAGGTTGCAAAATCAATGCCTCGTTACGGTTAAGAGTTAACGAACCAAAGCAACTTTGGTGCATTTCAGTTTGCCATCAATGCGCGCGATAAATCGTAACGGTTTCACTTATGTTTAACAAATGAACTGTTTGGTTTTATAAAAATTATGGATATTAGGTTGGGGAAAAAGTCTTTTCGCATATAGTATGTATGAACTTGTAATAAAACCACTTTGGCTATACTATTTGTACCTGGCTGGTTTTGGTATCATTTAAAAGTTTAAATTTTAAAGAACATAATTCTAAATTCAAATTAGGAAAATGCGTGATTTTCAGTTGTTTTTCTTACCGTCAAGATGAGTGAATCTAATGAAGAAATAAGATACATTTTAAAATTTTACTACCAAAAAGGTAAAAATGCAACGCAAGCCGTGAAAAAAAATTGCGATGTTTATGGACCTAGTGCAGTGTCTGTGAGAGTAGCACAAATTTGGTTTAAGCGTTTTCAATCCGGAAATTTTGATGTCAAAGATGCACGTCGCTCTGGTCGCGCTGTTACGGATAAAATGGATGCTATTTTTGAAAAAGTGGAGCAAGATCGGCATATCAGTAGTTACGACGTAGCTGAAGAACTAGGAATTGACCACAAAACAGTTTTGGCGCATTTGAAAAAAATGGGTACACAAAAAAGCTCGATATTTGGGTACCTCACGAGCTCTCTGAAAGAAACCTAATGAACCGTGTACTCATTTGTAATTCTTTATTACGACGTAATGAGACCGAACTATTTTTGAAGAAATTGATAACTGGTGATGAAAAGTGGATCACGTACGACAAGAACGTGCGAAAAAGGTCATGGTCAAAGGCCGGTCAGGGTTCACAGACTGTGGCGAAACCCGGGTTAACTCGCAACAAGGTGATGCTGTGTGTGTGGTGGGATTGGAAGGGCATTATTCATTATGAGCTGTTACCACCAGGCAGGACCATCGATTCAGAACTCTACTGCGAACAACTGATAAGATTAAAGTAAGAAGTTGAGAGAAAGCGGCCGGAATTAATCAACAGAAGGGGTGTGGTTTTTCATCATGATAACGCTAGACCTCACACATCTTTAACCACTCAGCAAAAATTAAGAGAGTTTGGCTGGGAGGTGTTAATGCATCCGCCGTATAGTCCTGACCTGGCACCTTCAGATTTCCACCTGTTTCGGTCTCTTCAGAATTCTATAGGCAGTGTCAGGTTAACATCACGAGAGGACTGCCAAAACTACTTGACGCAGTTTTTTGATCAGAAGCCCCAAAATTTCTATAGCAATGGGATCATGTCCCTACCTATAAGATGGCAAAAAGTTATCGAACAAAATGGTACCTACATACTTGAGTTTAATGTAAGTAAACAATATTAAAAAATGTTGTGTATTTATATATAAAATGCGAAAAGACTTTGTCCCCAACCTATTATAATCGACGTCGATTATCATCCAAGACATTTTGCACAGTGCGTTTGTAAAGAAAATTGCTGCGTTTTATTACGAGTATTACTTTTGTAGTTTGTTTCCACTGCATCATTCTTTGGAGGAGCTACTGTCTCAAAGTGAAGATTTCATAAACTATTAAATAATTGGGTATTTTCCTGGTCAAAAATTAATAATTTTGTACTGATAAGAAAATAAAACATCGCAAAATAATGTCACTTGTCTATGAACATATCGATTTAAAGTCATTTTAGATAAATTATTGCACAAAAACTGTTAATAAGAGCGCTATTTGACTCCAAGAAACTATGTCGTCATCTGCCTGTATTTCATACAATTCCCATATAAAATGTTTGTTTTGACGTTTCGAAAAAAGGTTCTATGTTTGCCTGTACATTTTTTTAGGTACCCGTGTTTTTTATTTACCTACCCTTGTTTAAAGATTTCTCCGTCAATTGTGAACTGATTTAAAAAATGCTTTTTTTATGTTAACCATTAGATAAGGGTTCACGAAATAAAACAAACGAATAGCAAATATTCATTATACATATTTCCTCTTCTTTTTACAAACAGTTAACTTATTTTAACATATCTCGATCTATAACATTTTCCATTTACATTAAATCTGAAATAGTACTCATTCCGCTATACAATAAAATATACATATATATTTGTCATATAATTATATAACAATTTTATATTTATCTATGAATTAAATGACACAATATTTCCTTTCCTCTACATATTTTACGTTCTGAAATCAGTGTTCTGAATAGTGTGAAAATATTTTATATTTATACACCCAGTATTATATCTTAAATGGAATTAATTTTGTAAAACTATTTCCAATCTTTCTTATTATATAAAGTGTAAATCTGTAAACTTGCCGTATTCTCAGACGTACTTAAACTGAACATCTTTCCACAGAGCGCAGAGACTGAAATATTAAAAAAAAAATGGGTTCATCATACATAACTGCTATTCAGCTGATCGATCTAGTATGGAAAATGAAGTAGGAAGTCCATTTTCTTTTTTATATTTCGACTTAAGTTGCTTGGGGAAAGTTATTCAGTGTGATCAGTATATATAGGTACGTTTGAGAATATGGCTAGCTTACAGATTTACAATTTGTGTATAACACGGACTTTATTAGGTACACTTGTCTTAAACCATTTTCTCACCTGTCAATGTCTACTTGATTTGGGCAGATAATGGTTTAAACATAGTATTAAAGATAGTCCTTGTTTTATAATAATACAGAATATGTGTTTTTTTCTACAAAGTTTGTGGTAAGATGGTTATCGTAATCAATTGAATTGATATTTTTACACACTTTAAAAATATAATCTTACCATTAACAACTGCTTTATTGATAAAATGGTGTGTTGTGAATGGCACACTTTATTTGTGTCTTTGTTATTTGTTTTTATTATCTTATAACGTATGGGCTACGAATAAAAACCATTACTGGCCGAGTGACATTGGCAACACTGAAATTATTATAAATGTATGTCATATTCCATCCATCCACACAAAATCATTGATCAGTGCTACATCGTCATTTTGCTACGAAAATCTAATAGTTACAGAAACACAATTTTAAGTGTAAACGATCTTAATAATCTATTGCATTTAGTAATTCGTAAAAGTTCATGATTGGAATTAAATGAACTGACACTCTTTTAACTCTCAATTTGCATTGTATAGAATGGAACAATATTTTACCCAACAATATTCAAAGAAACTGGAAATGTTATGCCAGTCTATTGTGTAATACGCTGCATTATTATATTATAAAATCATACATTATGGAAATCTTGAAGTTGACTCGATATGTTACCAATGAAATAATGTTCGTGACATTTTAAAAGACAATAATACCGTTTTAGAAAACGAGTAAACTCCTTTTTATGTTAAATTAAAGTAGATAATTGACTGGCATTCTATGGGAGACGCGGAAGAACATGATTTGTACCAATGTTTGGCCAAACTTGGTATTGTTAAATATGAAAATGTATAGTATAGGTATTGTCTAGTAAAAAATTCCCTCATAATAATCAATCATAATTGTGTATGAACTTCCGTAAAAAAAGATCTAGCACCTTCCATCGAAATGAAATTAATACTTTCTGATTTTGAATTTGGGAAATAATACTTTGTTTTTAATCAAAATTTTGTACTAAAGGATATCCAGCAGCGTTAGCGGAGCCTTGCAGGATATGCCAAGGCACGAGCGCGCGTCCGTTTACGAAATTAATGCTCCCATCTCATAATTTAATAATATCTTCGAAGAAACTACTATCCCACAACATTCAGTAAAGCGTCCCAGTCTTTTTAAAAGTTTATTTTCATCAAATTGAGATCTTGATTAGACTTGATTGCGACCGGCCCGCGGCGCGAGCCCCTAGTCTTAAAGTTTGTGAGGTAGGCTTAGTCATGATCTAATGAAAGCGCCTTGTTAGAAAATACCGATTAATAAAATGAGATCTTTCATTATAATTACAAATAATATAAGTCGATAAAACTAGAGTTACATATACATTATACAACAAATTATTAAACTTTTGTACAATACCATCCGCCGTCGTTGAAGTGGTCGTGTTCCAAAGTGGTCGATTATTAACTTAGACGAATAAGCACAGAATAAACGGTAAAATGAAATACCGCATTGTTAACGCAACGGTCCATTCCCTTGGTTTGTGTTGCTGTATGTATCGGGCAAACTCCGCGATATTTGGCAAGTTCACTACACTACTAGTTGCTGCGGATTATGGCAAATTTCCTATAAGTAAGTATTACGTTTTCGAAGATAACATAATGAATGAGACACGATCTTAATAAACACGCGACCGCACTCTCATTATGCCAACTTCGAGCATCACGCTAAACAACGAGGATCTACGACTGATATCCGTCTGACATTACATTCAGGATAATTATGTTAAGACGAAGTGGTAGCTAAAGTGGCGCCCTCATTTGAAAAAAATTGTTTAAAACTAAATATGGTGATAATTAAAAATTTGATTTGTATCACTGTCTAGAAAGACCTTTAAACTATTTTATGAATAACCTTTGAAAGTAATATTGGTAGTCCGTCTAGCTTTAAAACTGTTTTTCGCCAAAAGTGGCCACTTTTGGCTAAAAACAGTTTTAAAACTAGACGGACTATTAGAAATAATTTCAAAAGTTATTCATAAAATAGTTTAAAGGTCTTTCGAGACATTTATACAAATCAAATTTTTAATTATCACCATATTTAGTTTTAAACAATTTATTTCAAATGAGGGCGCCACTTTAGCTACCACTTCGTCTTAAAGGAATTTTGATGAGATACCAAACGCAGAACAAATTATAAACAGTACTTATTTATAATATACAAAAGTAATTTGTTTTTTTGATATGGCGATGCATTTTCGTTACTTTAATAACGATATATGTATATTAATCACAGACGCTACTTGTTTATATATTTGTTTCAAGTTTCAGTTTCTTCCAGCGAAATATTTTTGAGTATACAACATTTCTTAGCTATACGTACTTAGTCTAAAACATATATTTCCTTTATTCAAGCAATACCTCATACCTACTCTGACCAATAACTACAAAATATCACAGACTGTGTGTTTATTATGTATACATCTTCTCATAGAAAAATTATGTGTGTATCACACATGGACGTCAAGAACCAATAGAGATGACATCTAATAACTATGATCATTATACATATTTCATTTTTACAATATATTTATGTCAATTTATCAATATTTATATTACAAAATTAAATTATTTGTCAGAAGAATTTGCCACTGTGATCAGCGAAGTATCACTTGTTTCCAAGTATGAGGGAGAGTTACCGGGTTGGAGGTCGCGTGACGAATGCCGCTGCCGGGATATGTCTGCAGTCACAACCATCGAGCGGCCGCGGAGCCGACTGCTCGACACGGAACACGTCAGCCACTGCTACTATCTAAATCTAAAATTCATTGTACCTTTAACATTTTGTCTAATATGCATCGCCACGTGACTGGCTGTTTAAAATCTCAATGTTTATCACAAAATCTAACCTACTATAAGATCTGGTACAAACTTACACATTGTTATTTTGTGCTCATTTGAATTTTACTCCATGTTTAGAATGTTCATTAGTTGTTACGAGTGCATAGAGTGCTCTCTGCATTCCTTTGTTTCCCGCTGTATAGTCGAGTGTCAATAACAACGGCTACGCACGCCGCTCCTAGAGCGCATAAGCGCGATTCTATGTTTGTGACACAATATATTTAGTCATGGAGTGTAACGATTAACTTTGAACTAAGTTACATACATATTTACAAACATCGTACACGAACGCGTACAGAAGCACCCGACATTAAAAAGCACCTAGAGTTCCCGAATAGAATATCATAAGCGTACGATTGGACCGCCGATCACTGCAGTTATACCCGTGCAATCGCGTGACTCCACGCTTCACTCACTGGGTCTGTTCAATGTATAATAGATTAACAAATGGTTAAGAAAAGCCGGTGTATTACGCAGTATCGGCTGGCTCGTCACAAACGTTTCTCGAAAGAACGAAACTAAATATAACAGAGTCCGAAAAGAGTCCTTGCAATGAAGGCGATCACAACACATTCAAGAGTTTCCCGTTCACACGACAGTAACGACGACGGGGCGGGCGGCTCAGCGTTTTTTGTGCGGCGGAAGGTCGTCAGGGGAGACGTCAGAGGCCGACCACCGTCGCTTGCGAGCGTCTTCTTTGACGCTGAGGTTTTCTGGATGTGTCTGTGGCGGGGCCGGCGCGAGGTGCGTGGGGGGCGCGGGCGGCGGCGCGTGCTTCCGGGGCACGAGCGTGACGCACACGTCGCCGACCTGCAACCGCTGCACGCGCAGCCCGTACCGCGCTAGCGTGCGCTCCGGCTTGCACGACGCCCAGCCTCGCCCGTACACGAAGTACGGGTGTTCTACTGTTGACTCCAGTTCAACCTGGAAATAAAAACAATTTGCTGATGTTATACATTGTCATATAAGCGCGTTATGATGGCAATAACACACGAGACGAAATTTTAGCCCGAGCTGTAGGCGAGGGCGTCATAGAGCTGATTTCCTTTTTAAAATCATTATCGGCCTATTATACTGGATGGCGCCGCTCTGCAGCGGGCGGGTCAGTTCGAAATTTGAAAGTAAAAACAATTTTAGCAAATAGTGCGGTTGTGGAATATAACTTCATTATTTGCGTTAATAACACACGCCTTATGAGCTGCTTCATATATCTAAAACCGGGGAAATTAGATGCACTTTACGAGCAAGTGTAATCGATTGTCTATAAATGTATGGTTTTTATGTTTAAATTTGCAATTTGCTGTTCGAAAGTACGGAAAGCTGTTATCAAAAGATAGCAGTCGTTAAATAATGTTACATGTTTTTGACCAATGCTGCTTAACACTAGTGCTGGCACAGGTTGGGCATCCATTTGCAAAAATTCAGATGCTGGTTTTATATGTAAGTATACACTGCTTTCTTTGTTTTGTATGCGGCTATGTACGGTAGGCCTCAGAAATGGAGTCCCAATTTGTCATACTAATTGTATGAGAAGTTGAGACTCAATTTTTCCACCTATTTACATAAAATCAGCATCCTAAAATTTTTCATAGGGTATTCCCAGCCATATTGTACTAATAAAAAAAGAATACCTGTGATCGATTCCTGTCGTACGTGAGCGTAAGCGCAAGTTTCTCGCCCCGCTCGTCGATCCTGAGCAGCGTGCACTGCGTGAGCGCCAAGTCTCCGTTCCTCTCGGCGCTGGACACGAAGTCCTCGATGCGCATCTCCTCGACGCGCCGCAGAGACCCGTCCTCGAGGCGGATCAGCGCGCCGCGGCAGAAGTACGGCGCAGGGGCACCCCGCTCGGGCGACAGGGGAGACGCCTTGAATGTAACATGGTTTATGTAAGTACTTTTTAATTATTTATTTTGACTACAAATGTTTTTGGCGGACGCCAATGAAGACAGGCTTTATCCACCAGTCAACCCATGGCGGTGATTCTTAGAAACAGAGACTTTACTATATTTTTTTCTACTCCTGTACTGTTATCTGTCTTTTAAATGGTCCTAAACACTAATATAAGAACATAGATTATATGATTTCCGAAAAGTCTATAGTCTATTCCTAATATAATAGCACATGTGTCGTTATTTCGCCAAAACTATACTCCAAGCCATAGACCTATAACTTTTTTTCTTTAGATCTACCATACTGCCAACATAATAAAATCGTTATTTTAACATATGGTGCCATTTTTCAAACGAGGAGTCACTAAACAAACTGTTTTTCAAGTGACTCCATGTTTCAAAAATGGCACTTTTGGTCACTAGGAAAACGTCAATAAAAAAAATTACGTCTTCCATAGATACCTAGTATCTAGCAAATATATGATAGTATTTCATACTTTTCTTTGTTTATTTTTGGATTTATTTTAGTAAATGTAGTCGTAGAAAAAGTATTCCTGCCAGTATACTGCCTGCCTGCGCCACTCGCATTTTATGAACGTTCTTATACAACTGTTGCATAAAATACTATAATATGTTTATGTTGTTGCAAAAAATGATACTTAATATCGGAGGTACCTACTTTCTCTTAGTACGAGAAATATAGTTCAGTGACCGTATTCTTTAACAGAAGCTCTCATAGCCTACGTGCAATATTGATAACACTACTCTGTAAGATGCTACATAGGTATACTAAGTTAACTAAGTTTGTTACTTTATCAACAATTTAATTTAAAAAAAGACTTATTTTCTTTTAAGTCTTCATATGCAATTTTTTTATAAATATTTTGAAATGTTATAATTCTTATATTTACCTCTCGAGGTGGAGGTATCGGCGCTGGTGCCGACACCGGTGGTGAATGAGGCGCAGGCGCCGGCGGCACGAAGCCTGACGTCGGCCTCGGTCTCAACGGGTAGTTGAGGGACGTTGGCGGCGGCTGCGGCGGCGCCCGGGCCCGGTACAGGTAAGACGAGTACGGGGTCGGGTGCGACAGGAAAGATGCGTACGCCCCAGGGACCGACCCGAACGGAGGGGGCCCCGGAGCCGGTGGCGCCGGCATTTGGTCTCTTGGTCGTCTCGGCGCGTACCGGGCGTAAGGCCGCGGCGGAGGCGCGAGGAACTCGGGCGCCATGCCGGCGGGCGGCTGTGGCGGGTACAGGCTGAGACCCAGCTGCCCCAGCTGGGGCAGCGCCTCGCCGGGGAGACTCGCCGAGATCATCGGACGCTCTGAAACAAGATAAAACTTACTTAAACATAATTATTACAGTAAGCGCTTGAAATATCGAATTATTTTAATATCACATTTGATAAATTTGGTGCTTAGGCAACTAAGCTAGTCTAGTAGATGGAGTGTCTTTGTCTACACACGCCTAGATATGTAGGGACGTAGGATCTTAAGAATCCCTTTACCCTAGACTTTTCCATACAAACGTAGCCTACGTTTTATTTTGAAATGACATGTCAGACTTCAATAAACTTTTGTAATTTTAAAGAAATTGCAATTATCTTGGCTTATAATTGGTTTCCGACACTAAAATTATGAACTGGAAAGAAAATATAAGGGTGAAGAAGTTTTCCAAACTGATGATCAAATATGATATCATATGATACAATATATTCTCTTTTAAGTTCATACTTTGACTGTGAAAACTAGTTATACGCCTAAATATATGCAATTTCTTTGAAATGACATATTTCGCCCATATCTGACATGTCGTCTCAAAATAAAGCGTAGACTACGTTTTACGGTAAGGGGACTCTTAAGTCACACTTACTAATCACGCCCGCCCGCTTGATATCAAAGTCTGTCTCATAATTAACTACAAGTATTTAAAGGCGCTCCAATTAACTTAAATTACATATAAATGATTACTCTCTGATCGGCCCATCTCGTAACTAATGGCGGGCCTCGATTGTCTAACGCTATCGACAAAGTTATATTCGGCGTAGTCCATAAATAACTATCAAGTGAACAGGTCGTGCTAGTAAGCGCGAGCCCTTGTTCCTACCATCACATCTGTGTTAGATTGCTCTGAGTTTACTATACCGAGATAAGAATGTGGAGCGAGCGACGTCAACATTATAAATAGATTTTATTCTCAGACATAAAAGTCAGTAATTCAGTATACACGCCATATGTATGACGATGTCTATGTTTAAAACATATGTTTTAATGAACGACACCTAATCTTAAACAAGTGTAGTTTGTTTTAGCAGTTGCTGGATGAATACAATTTGAATGGAACCGCAGGGGCAAACGAATCTTGCGTGTATTATATATAATACAAATAAACAATATTTAAAAAAAAAAACATGTTTACCCTTTCAAACAAAAAAATTCCAAATCGGTCCAGGCTTCTTCGAATACATACATAAAATCGGTGAACATACATAAAAAAAGATCGCGACGATTTGATAACCTTCTCCTTTTTGGAAGTCGGTTTAAAATAAGCATCGAAAATAAGTTTGCTTAACCCAAAATTATATATGTATATTTTTTGTTAATAGGGTGTAATTTGTGTGAAAGGAAAGCATGATGATTACCGTGTTATATAATATACTTCATTTGTTTCTGCCCACCGCAATTTCAGCCACGATAACGTGACTTCGAATTATCATGGTAGGTAAGCATTTAATGTATTTCTTGTAACATTTATATTAGATATAAATAATACTGGAAGAGTACTTATTTAGCTAATAGAGGAAACAAAAGAACATACACGCGTAAAAGGGTATAAATGACTGTAACAATTCCTATTTTGCAATCGGATAAAATTATGTTATCTGTAAGAAAGTGAATAAATTCGTTTTCGTTCAAATAATATTGAACTTTCAACACAGCTCGCTGCGAGAAAGATAATTTAGTAGTAAAGATCATATTTATTAATATGAGAAGTAGCAGTTAAGTGTTCAAGAGTTTAGCAGTTAGTAGTCACCATTTGATAACACATTAAGATATGTCGCATGCCTGTAGACAGCTTAAAGACACCAGTGTTGGCCATTTACACACATAAAAAGAAGTCTAGCGAAGAATAAAAAAAAATCTGTTGAAGTATAGACGAACGACGCATAGTCATGAGGAAATAGTTTTATTAACTTGTTGACATGAGTTACGTACAGTTTATTTTTTTAAATCAACTCCATTTAAGTTCGGTTAAAAATAAGTTGGTGCACATGCACATACTTAAGCCCGAGATTCCTATGGTCGAGACGATAATTGGAAGAACAAAGAATGCAGGGACGCACCTGCGCAAACAATACGCTTTTGTCGAGTTAGCGAAGGGATGAACGTCCGTAACGAATGACTTCAGTATAGAAAGCCTTCGGTTACCTCCAATACAATATTTATTGAACAATAAATCGAGTATAAACGTTAATGCGTTCCATATATCATAAAATGAAGCAATTCTAGATTACTCACAGTAAAAGGGTTATAAATGTAGACTGTAGATTCCTAGGAAATCTAGAACCTATAAATTGGTTTGGATAATTAATAGTTAAAAGACCTTTTGGTGGAACTGGTATCGGAATTGCACAAGAGTTAGCTTTCTCGACTCACGACCCACCTGGCCTTGCCATCGTCTTAACGTTTTTATGAAGAAAAATACAAAATACATTGATTTCTCCCCGATTTCGTGTAGAGACTCAATAAGACCTGGTTTATAGGACTTGTAGAAAACTGTAACGTTTTACTGACCTACTTAAATTACGAATTGGATTTTTTTTTAAAAAGTGCCCTTCAGATCAAGCGTACGTCTGAAGTTGGATATGTGTTATTTACTCTAGCATGCGAAAAAAAGAACTAATATAATAAAAGAGACCACGGTTCAGATGAATGTAAAATGAAATACTTATTACGAAGTTCCTTATCGCACGTTGCGAAAGGGAGCTAGACGGAAAAAATTAAGACCAAATGCTTTAACGACACTTTGTTCATTCAAATTTATGAAGATAATAAAAACTTGATTTTAGAGCGCAGAAAAGAGTTTGAATGTAATTTAGACCTATTTGTATTTATATATTACTTCGTACCATCCGAGTGTCCCTTGACACCTCAAAAATTTTTCTTTTACTAAAATTTACTCTATTTTTACTTGATACGGGAAATCCAAGAAGAAAGGTAATGAGTTTAGCAGTCCATGTAAGTGTGTGGGTAGTCTGTCCCACTGTTGCATCCGAATGGCTTGTCCAATTTGCAAAAAAATGTTAATAACAAATGTAACACAAAAAAGTGACAGTCAAACAAAATCTCTTTTGTTTCTATATCGAGTAGGATATCAAATGAAAGGTCTTGATGAGCACATTTCAAAAAATATAATGTACATTGTTAGCCGTATATGGCTCCCTTAGTCGAGTATTAGTTTTTTTTTAACTTGTTAATACGAGTATGTACGGCACTGTAAGTATAAAGATACAATCGTTTTAAATAAATGAGTTAAGAATATTTGTCAAGTTTCACGAATGAGGAAACATTTAGATGTTGCTAGCAGTGACTCACAAAAACAGAAAAAGATGGCGTACTGTGACTAAGCCTTTGAAAATGCAAGCCAATTAGCTAGCCCACTAACCGCGCAAGACCTATTTTAATTTTGTTTTTGACGAGAAACTGATTTTTGTAGAGCAAAAACATGTTTCGAGTAAGGCTATATTATAAGACCGGAAATTCTATCAGGAAACGGTTCCGTAACAAGATAATCAGTCTTGAGAAGCTAACTGAGGCTTACATAATTCATTACCTTGTAACTGTTTTATTTATTATCCATTCAAGCTGCAAATACTCGAGGTAAACAAACTACCACAAAATAGACATTTATTGTCAATATAAAAAATGAAATGAATTTACTTAGTTATAGTCAACGTGCGTAAGCGCGTAAAGACATTAATTACGTTACAAATAGAATCGGAACGTTCTAATTTTGAAAGTGGCCGTTGAGCGTCGGGCGGCTGTCGTAGCGGCAGCGTAGGCGCATGCAAGGCCGTGGGTTCGCCGGCCGCCGCGTAAAAAACATCTCGATGAATGGTTGTGCCGAGCGGAATTGAGAATGTTGCGCTAAGGCCCGCCGCACACATAGGCAATTTGCATACATACGTACATATTAAAAAATTAAGCTTCGAGACGTAGCAAATTCATACCAATTCTACGAATCCTTAACATCACATTGAGAGCGATAACTGTACGGATTTTTTTATGTTTTAAAAACTATTTCGAGCTACATAATAAATGAAAATTTAATTATCAAAGACACAATTTCGTAAAATTAAAAGGCGAAATGCATATGCAGTAGGTATATTTACATAAAAGCGAAAAAAAAATTAGACGCAGGTGGAATATTTTCACACGGAATGTATACCAGACTAAACGTATGTGGTAGACCTAAATCTGTGAGCGAATCCACGGAAGCCATACTTACATTACATGACGAGGCGCCTGCGCAGGCGCAACGGACTATAATGGCCGCCGTGTATCGTTGAACCGAAACTGCCGTCGCTAATTACTTGTTTATAACATCGCACTCGCATGCCGCGTGGTGATGGTAGAGTAGAAAACTATGTTACCATCATTTTCCCCTTCCAAGGGTGTCGTAAGAGGCGACTAGGGGAGGTAAAACTTCTACTTTACTGCTCTCATAACCCGTCTATCCCAGCGTGGTAGTTATGGGCAAATCCTCCCTTATTTAGTCTATTGGGAGAGGCATTTAGCCCAGCTGTTGACTGTTATGGATGGACTGTATCCATAACAGACTGTATGTATGTATGTGGACTGGAAGGATAGAAAAGAATAAGAACTTTGCATTCCTTTCAGCGTTTGCGGATTGCCAACAGTTGCAAATATTGAAACGTCAGTTTAATTGCTGTGCAAACGTGGATGACGAAATCTTACGCATGCTTAGTGCAAACGCAAAACATGTATCAATACGATACTCCTACCATACAATTAACACATCAAGTGTTAATTGTATATGTTAGGAGTATTTTGTTAATATTTATAAATGCGAAAGTTTGATGTGTGGATGTATGGATGCTCATTCCGCTTTCACACCAAAACGGCGAACGGGAAAGAATAAAAGACACGCAGACAGCCTTTATCTAGATTAACTTATAGTATTTATTATCACAGGAAAATGTAAGGGACCTGTGGTATTTTCATAAATTTTCTTATAAATCTTATCATCAAGAATTAAAATTTTAGGTAGGTCATTGATAGAGATAAGCTAACAGGCATACGACCCGCTTCATGGTAACTGGTTGGCGTACGGAATAGCCTATGAAGTCAAGGAAGACCCAACATCAGGGGTAACACGATCGTATTATCCGAAACTTTAATCGTTCTTTCCTTCTCAGTTGAATAAATCGACACCATGCTCTACAAAACATCCAGACCCTTTGAAAAGTTTACTTAGTCATTCTTCGTACACATTATTGCGTAATAAACAATAAAGCGGACGAGTCTAACAATTATTCAACGACAGTTAATAGATTCAGATGTTATTTTGCGGAAGTCAAAGTTACATACTACATGATTTGAATTACTTTGTGCAATTCCTGCTCGATGTTGCTGCAGCCGCAGCAAATACAGCGGTATCGGAGGGAGCATGCATCAGCTGTTGGTGGCGGGTGCACACGGGCTGTTGGTGGCAGGTATGCTGGGACTAACAGTAGTGGGTTTGCGCCGGCCGGCAATAGGTTGCATGAACTAACTGGTGGCGGAATTGTACAAAGTAATTCAAATCATGTAGTAAGTATACAACGTGTAAGGGACATACCCGTAATAAATCGAACCACGGGCTGTACTAGATCACTATAGTGTAATGATATTAAAATAACTATGAGAAAACAAAAAAAAAACAAATAGAATTGCCATACTAAAGTGTGAAGCCGGCCGGGTAATTTGTATGGGAATGTCGAAGTTATAAGTTTTGTGTATTACCTGTTATTTTATTTTCATTATACTAAAGTGATCTAGGATAGCCCATGGTTCGATTTATTACGGGTATGTCCCTTCCACCATGTATACATGTTAGACTCGCTCGCTTTATTGTTTATTACGCAATAATGTGTACGAAGAATGACTTAGTCAACTTTTCAAAGGGTTTGGATGTTTTGTAGAGCATGGTGTCGATTTATTTAACTGAGAAGGGAAGAAGGATTAAAGTATTGGATAATACGATCGTGTTACCCCTAGTGTTGGGTCGTTGTATATTCCATTACGATAATACAGCTGAGCGCTGCGTGGCGGGCGGCGCCCTATCGACCGCCGCCCGTAACCCACTTCCGGCGCCCGTGACCTTGCCGCCGCCATTCACGCCGCGTCTTACAGCCATCCGCCATAGCCTCCCCTCTAACCGCCCAACTACCCCGCCCATGCCGCAGCCAGAATTCACGAACCTGGATTATTTTGATTCCGCGCTTCGTTTCATTTTGGTTGTATCGGTTATCAGAATAAAACCGGCCAAGTGCGATCGGACGCGCGCACAAAGATTCCGTACCATTTTATCTATAAAAAATCACGTTTGTTTTATGGGAGCCCCCACCTTAAATGTTCATTTTATTCTAATTTTAGTATTTGATGTTATAGCACCATCTGTGAAAATTTCAACTGTCTAGTTGTCACGGGTCATGAGGTACAACCTGGTCACAGACAGGCGGACAGCGAAGTCTTAGTATAGGGTCCCGTTTTTACCCTCTGAGTGCGGAACCCTAAAACGTTCGTTTGATTGAAACGTGTGATATGTGTTCGCTTCGTCTTTACTTTTCCCTTTTGTTCGCTTGCATCCTTCAAGTAATAGTCTAAGCTTGCAGCACTCAAAAGCGGCTGTATGGTTTCTATGCAAAGATTTGTTAAATTAGATTCTGAGTTTTTTGGGCACACAAAAATTCTGATTTTACGTGTAAATATATGATTTACATAATTTTTATCGCTAAAAATGTAGAGCATAATTTATATTTATGTTATGATATTTTATACTAATAGCATTTGATGCGACATGAATTTTCACATGACCCTCTAAATATTGAATCCCGCAACCTATTTAGTTATTTATTTGATTTTTACTGACCAAAACTGTACTAAACGTCTATCGCTATAGCGTAGCATATTTTATAGCGTAGGCATAAATAGCATTAATATATGCCATTTAAGTATGCCTACGCTATAAAATATGTAAGTGAACGCGGATTCCCCTATGTAACATCGTAATAAGCATTATATTATTTGTAAATAAGGTAGTCGGTACAGAAGGGATTTCGAAAAGGTCGGGTTTGGGTACTTCGTGTTAGAAACAAACAGCGAGTGCCACTTTGGTTAATAGAATAGATTATGAGACTACGCGGTTAACCCTCTTCAAGACCGTGATTCCTTATTGAAAGGACTGTACTACGTAATATCACAAATATCTGATATCTTGCCGGGCTCAAACAAAACATCAATTTATTTGTGGACTAACTTGAGTAACTAATTATTCTGATACAAAATGTTGATAATCACTCTTACATAAAATACTTTCCGCATATACAGTCATATTCCGAGCGGAATTTTCGAAAGTTTGTGATTGACATGAAAAATCTGGTAATATTAAAATTATTCTGTGTGATTCAGGAATAAATGATTTATTATTATATATATTTCTAGCCATTTCGTTCCTATGTTTGACAATGCAAGAGGCATCGTCGTCTTTTTGTTTATTCATAAAATAGTATCGAAAAAAAAGATGCTGTCATTGTCATTTTACTTTAAAATATGATATTTCTGACACACGACACTATATTATTTCAAAGCCTCTCTAACATTTACGTTCAAAACAAACCTATAGCGATCGACTTGACTTGATCGATTTTGACTTGATTCATAAGGAAAACAATGAGCAATCATTATAATGTGTCTATATATACAGAGGATGATGTAATTGTAGCATGAAAAATTGAACACCGCAGATATTTCCTTCAGCCGCCATGATAAACTCGATAATTATTGTAATAATATGTAAATACTTAGGTGTAATCACTAGTTATTTACGCATAGTGATAATGGTAAACCAGTATGACTTTACGACGGTTCAATTTATTTACATAATATCATATAGATATTGTGACATAAATACTACTTATAAACTACAGTTTAAGTATAATAATACAACATTTATAATTTTTAAAGGTTTTAGGATAAATTGGATAAGTATAGGGAAAAATCTGATAATGTACGAGTAAGATCAAAGATAAATTAAAATCTTTAGAAAAGTACGTGGAATATTAACGTGACTTTATATTTCAGTAAGTCTCTTTACTTTGTGGTTTGTTATTGTAGAATGTCTCAATCGATAGCATCAATATTGTGTTTAGCAAGTTATAACCGGCTTTGAAATGTATGCAAAGGTAACCAGGGTGTGGGTGTCGAGTAACGTTTAGTAACAAACTTCGGCTAAACAAAACCTCGAGTGACCTTAAAATTCACCAACTTTGTGTTATATTTAGGCTGTGTTATCATAAGTTATTAGTTATTACAAACTGGCATTTAAGCTTAAGCCGTTTTAAATGTCAATTAGAAGCTCTTGTCTCAGCGTTTAGCGTTCTTAATTTATTACGATATGAAAATTTTAATTTAACACGCACATTGACATATTCGTAGGAAAGGAATAAATAACTCCATAGTCAAATAACAATATAATTATATGCTTGGATTTAGGCTACATTTTAAAAAGAAATTCTTCTTCTCTCATAATGAATAATAATAATATGAAATTGATTGCCTATAATCGATACACGAATTTATGTAATGTAAAGTGGGTAAGGATAAGGCCCATGTAATGAGTGTCATAGTAATAAACTAATAAATAACCACGCAAATAAACATGGTAATATCGGCCTGCTCCCTACGGCTTTCCTGTCAACAATTCTACATCATACCAGTTAATTGAATTAATTGCGTCATTTGTAGTGTTTATAATTAATGCCCACTATCCACTAAACTATACGCAGAAGATAAAAGGTCTTACATACAAGTATAATAATAAGAATGTGAAGCCACGAACTTCCCAATTTAATTTAACGAAATGAAAGCAATTCTTCGATTTTATCTCAAGTAGGGAGGCGAATATGGTAATGCCAAAGGTACCACGATTCTTCCACTTCACCCAATATTACAAAATTGATGAAAACATTGAAAAAAGAAAGCATTATAATTTTACTAAAAATATAGTGGTTGAAATTTTTTTGTTCCTGCTCCAGCAAATAGTTTAATAAAATTATATAATTTTACCAATAAACCTAGTTATTAACGATTTTCTTTTTTAATAAATATTTTGGTTGTAATAAAGCCCGTTTAAGTTTGGTGGATAATTCCCTTAGCTAAACGTTCACCACACCTGTCCACTCCAGATGTCGCCAACCCGTCACGGCTCGCAGTTGCATAATTAGGGTTGCTACACACTTTTGCGGGCCGGCATTTATCGTCACAGCCGGGCGGTAAAATCGAATACATGTAGATGAATGTTCGGGAATTACAAATCGCTCGGCTGCCGTACATATTAACTCGGCTAGGTAACTGCCGAATTATGACGGTTGCCTTGGCAATGAAGATTTTTTGTATATTTTTATTGAAAACCGAATTTTGCTGATCAGACCCGAAGGAACTACCGATCAGCACAAGCCGAATAAAGCCGAAGAAGTCCAGTAATTGCTTCGGGTCGGCTTTCTTGTTCGACAAATACTGCTGAACCAACAATGCCGGCCGGCCCGCTTATATGTGAAGCAAGCCTAAATGTATGCCTGCCTAATTATGGATGACGTACCCACATTCATGTGCTCCTGGTGATTGCGAACATATATTATCTAGTTAGTAACATTGTAAAAAAAAACTACTAGAACGGATATCCGCTGTTTGAAATAGAATTATTAATGCATTAGCCATTGATAAGTCCATTATTATTCACGTAAACAATTGAATAATATGAAACCATGTTTTTGACATGTGATGCGACTGACTTCATGAACATCCAAAACAGATAGCAAGTCTATATAAACACGGTGTAGTGTAGTTCAGCCCAATGAACTTTTTACATATATGTGGTTGGGGGGTTATTTTGACTTTTTAGTGAATGAACTTTGGCCAAACAAGTAAGGTGATGACATAATGAAATTTCCAATATTATCAATGTTTGATAAAAAGTTTTACGAGTTTTAGGTGGTTATTTACTACGGGTTTAATTTGAAGAAGTAACATAACTAAAAAGTATTTTTTTTATTTAGACCTAGAATTTTTATCTTATGTAAATGTCTGTCGTGTAATTGAAATTTTATTTTGACGAATTCAAGGTCCATTTTTTGAAATGGACCTTGAATTCGTCAAAATTCATCGTCATTCTTTGGAATGTTACGCAATTTTTCCTATAAATACTTGAAGTGAAGCTGTTATTGTGCGGTTGGCACCACCTAATCTGCAGGTCAATAGGCTTGATGGTTTAACGCCCCTGGGAGTGCAACGACCTCGTAAACCAGCTACATTACACCACATTATAGGTACTTAGCATCCGACAAGCTGAGAGTTTACCTGACCATGATTCCTTGCGAGCAAAACCAACGGATAAATGGATGTAATCGACCACCGATTGGCTCAAATTGGTTAGGCGTGAGTGACGTCACGGACAAATATGTATTTGATATTTTGTACCTATACTTAGATGTAGTATTATGGTTAGATAGGTATTCGTAATTTTGCTCCTTTAAATAGGTGGCTAGCTACCTACAACATTTGCAAATACAAACCGTTAGGTGTGTCGTAATATTTTTTTCTGATTTAAGTCGTAGCTTAGTTTCTGTGAATAGCTCAGATTGATTATTTTTAATACTGTAAAATAAATGGTAAAAGGAAAGATTTATCTGCTGATAACACGCAAAATGAAGATACGAGTAAACTTGAACATCCGTCCACGGATTCGTTTCGATCGTCGAGTTTTATAGACAATTATACATCGGCCCGTCAGTGTATAGTCGAAGACTGGTGTGACTAAAATCTGAATGATCCGTAAACAACGCAAAGAACAGAAACTTAATAAATATTCAGGGTTTTATACACACAGATCTGTATACTTTATGGCTTTTATTTTAATTTCATTATACTATAATGATCTAGTATAGCCCGTGGTTCGATTTATTACGGGTATGCCACTTCCACGTTGTATGCTCATGTTTTTCTGAGGTAATACACAATTAAACATTGAAGTACAATGTATAAGATGGAAGACGGCCGGGTCTCAATGATATCTATGTAAACAGCACAAGTATAGAATACCTAATTTAAAGAAATATTCATGGATTCAGAGTTATACACAATTATACAACGAATTACAATGTAGATGGAAGGCAGCCGGGTCTGAATGAACGGACGCAGTCACGCGACGTTACGTAACCCGCAGTTTCCACAGCCTACCTGTCTGCAGTAAAAACTGACGCGATAATTGCATTATTTGCATTGCCACCGAGCTAATTATAATATTAACGTGCGTCAATACCGAGGAACGGGTTCTGGAGTTCTTAATTAGTTTTCAAAAGAAAATTATGAGCGATACTTTACACAAGTTCCAAGAATAAGGATTAGAAGAGACATCATGCGGCGGCCGGTTGCAAAACCACAGAAAAATCGTATGAATGGTTTCGGCTTTTTTCTTTTTCACTTCACAAGGTATTCGGCATCCTTGGGTGATTTATGACATGTATATCATCTTTGGATAAGTATAAAAGCTGACAGCGAACCCTGGTCTCCGAAGTAGCACATCTAAGGATATAACATGGGATCGCGCAAAGATAAGAACTTATTCCTAAAAGTCAAAACAATTCTTTTCCTCTGCGCTACTAACATAAAAACATAATTCGTTTTTTTTATTCCTTTAGCAAATAACTGTATATGGTACCTATAGGTATTTTTTCTACACTGCGAAGCTTATCCTACGCATTTTCACTAAATAAGTTATAAATTCGAAAAATTTTGATATTGAGCGCTGTCGACGAACGCGCGTTACCGCGTGGCTCTGGAATTTTCTCAAGAAATCTTATTATGCGGCCTTCTCGTTAACTGAAGCCTATTTATTTGTCCGTATTGATTACTAACTAAACCTAATTGGTTAATTTTGAGTCAAGAACATACGGTCGACATCAAACTGCCCAAATACAATGTAATTTTGCTCTTATTACCTCAACATAAAGATGCGTAGAGGGTAACTTACCCTGCTGTTGACTGTACACGAGTCGTTTTAACCGCGTTAAAACGTTCAATTTGCCCAAAAACAGTTTTATTGAGCGGATCACGCAATGGCCGAGGCAAACAACCGCCTACACGCCGCCACGGAGCGTGGACACGATCTTGAATATTTACCCACTTGACGATTTAAGACAATCAAAAATACGCCTACGCTATGTTAATGATTCGCCAGTGAAATATCGGGTATGCTGTCGGTATTTTCATATGAATTCAAAGAAACGATGTTATGCGCTAGTTTGGCTTTTGTCGTTGACGTAAATTGACGTCGAGTTATTTCTTGATTATCAATAACTTTTAAGTATCCTATGTGGCGTAACAATTATAATCAAATTTTGTGAATCAAAACAAAAACACCGTGTTCTATATGTGTAGTATCCAACTGAATCTTTATAAACCGTTAACAGCCAGAAATAACTCTACGAAGGTTTACGGCTTTATCACTTTACGCATCTTTGAGGTCTTTACGCAGATTTAGGTACGTATACGGTTGTACTACTCGTAAATGCGAACGATGTAATTCATTTCAGTGTAGTATTTGGTTTGTGGGCTGCTGCCTTTGTTTAGCGTTCTAGAAGTTTACTCGACCGCGGCCATTGTTACATTTGTTAGGCTGCGAGTCCTGCAACATGCAGTAAAGTAGGCGCACAAGTTTCAAAATAAAATTTTGATTAGGCGCTTTGTTGTTCGTGTGTACATTCAGAGACGAAAGTAGGAGGAATTTGATAGGTGAAATGACAAGATGCAGGTAAATGTAATAACTATCATGCTATCCCGACCTCATACAGAGTGGAAGAAGTCAACGACATCGTAAAATTATATATGACACTACCTTTTTTTGTCCAGAAACTGTGATTTTGATAATTTACTTTTGTCGTTAACTGTATCTTTAAGTATAGGTAATTGTTGCATCATGTTTTGGTACTTAACACTCTTTTTGTAGTGTTAAATGCTACGTTAAATATTAATGCATCTAAGTAGGTACATATACCTTACTAAAATCATTTTATTTATTCTAATTACTTTGTCAGAAAGATGATTTTTATGTTTTAAACCGATTATACCCTGTCTGTTATGTCATAAAGTGTGACCTTGGCTAAATAGTTCATGATCTATGACAAGGAACTAGGCAAGTATAGGTACTCCCGATTCATATACTACTCGCTATCACCCACGTATAGAAATAATTATTCAAGTGTGATGTGTGATAATAAACCGAATGATAATAAAATTTGATACTTACCTAATAAATATATTATTTCACTGTTTGTACCAACGATGTACAATGAACTCTTGTATGAGAAAATGAAAATATCTGGAGGCACGGCAGTGCCTCCGCCAAGTTGAGTAAAAAAGCGGCACGGCATTTAGACCTCACTATAACTTCGTTGTGGATAAAACTAGAAGCCTGAATTTTTAGTTACCAAGCAGGCATTATATAAATTTTATTTGATATGTACCAGAAGTTTAAGAATTATTAATAATCATAGATTTGATTTTTTCACTCACAGACTGACCGATCATCAAAATTCTAAGGCACTACTAGCAGACATAGAAGCTTCAAATTTAGAATACAAACTATTTACTTACTTAAAACATAAAAGATATTTGATATTGATATGGTCACTTTTAAATGTAGTTAGGTTAGCTAAATATGTAATAGCTTAAGAGTTAAGACAGAAGGTCCCTTAAGTAGGAAATGAATAAATTAACCGACTTGCTATTACACGGATCTCACAAATTATCACAGTAGAAAAACTGTTGCGAGATTTATTTATTTTTTTACAAGTTTTGTTTTTGATTGCATTCAATTGATGTAATATTACCAGTACCATTTTTTCTTATTTGAATGAATTTCCATTAAAAACTTTACGTGAATAAATTAACCATTATGTTGATAATCGTACTCTGGTGAAATAACTTGCTTACTAGATTTAAAAAAAGTTAAATGTGCTCACCAATGTACTAATATACATACGCTATTAATTTACTATATTGTTCCTTATGAAAGTTTTTAAGTACCATTCCATAGACTATGCCTAGCTAGTGAGAAACCAGTAGTTACTAGTCGAAGCAATAGAAACGAACATTCTGCTTTGAATTATAAAGTCTCACTGACTAAAACCTTATTATTTTCCTTAGTAAAAAGGTGTTAAACGCATAGCGATCGATTCCATTATTGTAATAGCCACTAACCTTTGTCCAGGCATTTAGGTTATAAGCTATAACTATTGCTTGAATCCATATATTATCGATTATATTTACACAAAACAATTTATGCGGAAGAAAGTTGTTTATGGTTAAATTTCACGGCTGATTTGAATTCCTAAAGAAGTATGGTTAGCGATAAGAATTGTATTGCTGCATTAACATGAATTAAGGGGTCAGTGACCGGTGACCGCCTATTATTAGCTAATTTTTATTGCACTTAATTGCATTGACAATTATGCATATCAAGCAGTTTTCAATTGTGTCAGTTAGTAATTTGTTTTACACGTGTCGCGTTTTTTAAGACTTGTCAATTTGTAGATTAGGAAATGGTAATCGATTATTAGTGATTCATGCCAAATGCCAATTTTATTTTTTTCACTAAAAATAAAAAATGTTCGTCGGTTTTTTTTACAACTAGATTTTTTTCCTAAAGAAAAGGCACAAGCTTTCCGTAAGAAATGCTTTCTATATCATGTTGCTAGGTCGTTTATAATGAAAACCGGTGACATATATACATTTTTTGCTAAAAATCCATCAAATGATTTCTCAAATGCAATTTTGAATGCTCGACTTAATATTTTTTTAAGATTAAGAAAGTAAGTACTAATGTAGCGTAAGTACATATTTCTGTATGTACCGATATGAATAATAACTTTGACGAAAATACTTATTTTTAAAATATATTTCAGGAATGAGCGCTCAGAAATTAGTAGATTTGAATAAACAAAGAGGTCGGATGTGCGGATGTAGATTGTCCGTCCGCCCACGTAAATGGTAGCTATTTTGATAACTGCAATGTGGTATAAGAGCTAGTTACGTTAAGAAATAATAAATCAGACAAAAATAATGTAGTACCAATAGAATTTGGACACAAATTTGAGACAGTATATATAGTGTTGTCTTTTTCTTGCCTCGTGTAGCAAGAGACGTAGGCGTCGTAGCAGTGCCGTAGCCATTTTTATCCGTTTCGTAGAATATGAGCAGTATTTTTGCTTCAATTTTGTGAAATCTCGTGATTATTGTTAACAATCAAATTAGTAATTTTGGCATTATTACGTAATAAATAATGAGAAATTATAATCCTTACGGCATTTTTGTCGTTCACAAGCTAATTACGTAAATCGATAATTATGCGAACGTTACAAAAGTACTAAATAATCAACGTATCACTCTGAAGGTGTTAATATGGCTCCAGTCCCCGGATCAGGTTTCGGCTGCTTCGGATTTAAAGTTCCCCTTCCTATCCATTTATATTGGAACTTTTTTTAAAATCGGGCCACCGCGGCTGCATCATTAGGTCTTTTGGGAAATATTCAAACTTTTGATCCGATCGCTTACGCGACTTTTGTAAAGTCAAAGTCAAAGTCAAAATTTTTTATTCAATGTAGGATAAATTTATTTCTTATTGAAGGTCATTTTTTTAAATATTATTTTAACGAAAAGCTGAAAACTACTAGCGTTTCGGAACGACCACTGCTGGGAAGATTACGCCGAAAGAAATTTTGTGGGTCTCAGCTTGCGTCTCTATAATAAAATTCCAGATAATGAACTATTTTATGAACTATTGTTTACAGTTTAAAGTGAGAACACGAAGCTTTTCTACGCACAATTGCGAAAAACGGCCACTTTTGGCGTATGTGCGTACAAAAGCTTCATATTCTCACTTTAAACTGTATTCAGTAGTTCATAAAATAGTTTGAAGGGTTATCTAGGGTCTGATCAAGACAAAATTTTAAATGATGTCTCTGTTTTCTTTCAAATGATTTATTTTAAATGGGGGCAGCACTGGACCCCTAAAAATTCATGTAGCCCCTTAATATAATATGTTTTTTCACTATGCCCATTTTGAAAAATAGGAAAATCTACTCAATTTAATAAATATAAGTAGGTTTACTCTTTTCATGTAATTTGAGTAATTTTTTTGGAGTTTTTATTGTCGTTCTCGTGCTTTGGAAGGCACGTAAAATCGTTGGTTCCGGTTGTCATCATTGTTTGGCAGTCGTCAAGCTATAATGTCAAATGCCTTAAGGGATACATGACTTTTTTGGGTCCAATGCTGCCTCCATTTAAAATAAATTATTTGAAAGGAAACGGATATATTTTTCAAAATTTCGCCTAGTTTAAGCCCCAAATAACCCTTGAAACTATTTTATGAACTACTGTTTACAGTTTAAAGAGAACTTGAAGAGAGAAGAGAACGCACATTTGCCAAAAGTGGCCGTTTTTCGCACATGTGTGTAGAAAAACTTTACGTTTTCACTTCAAACTCTAGTTTTTAAAATAATTTGAAGATCTATTTAGTGCTTGCTCGAGACAACATTTTGAGACAAGACAAAAGACATACACGAAGCTTTCGTTTAAAATACCGACTTCTAATAATAGGAACGGATACAGGTTTTTGGCACGTTAAAGGATATAATTTTTTTTAATTAGGTAAAATACACAATTGTTTAAAAATATGTTTTTCGTATATATCATAGACGTATCTTAATACCTCTCTCTATCCCTAAAAGTAATAGTGTTTAATAGTTTTTGCTAATTACTTTGATTTGCAGCCAGACAATTCAATTACCTATACATTGAGCGGTATAGGTAACTAATAGACGTTCCTACAGAGAAAAACCTTGGTTAAAGGCTTACTCATTCAATATTTTTGAATAAATTGTTGAAGCGCCAAGTATTTATATTATTTGTATACTACTTATTTAAATAAAGAACCTTGAACGAAGTATGTGTCATTTATTATTGTGGATTATTATGTCCCTGACCGTACTCTCTGACTAGTTATAGTTTTTGTTAAATATGACAAACAGATACAGTTTGAAAATAAAGTAAGATGTTCACTAAATATTCCAATGTGTGATTTGGGTGTTATGGCCCTTTGCATATTGTGTATTGTTTGCCCTATGTATATTGCTGTAAATAAATAACTTAATCCATGTGCCCGTAAATAATTCCTAGATTACCTAGCTCTTTGATTATTTAACTGTAAAATAATAATATAAATAGTATAGCATATTTATCGACAGTTAAAGCTTACGACCAAAGCAATAATCTGCCCAATAAAATACATAGTAATAATATAAGTAATAAAGTGTATAAAATAGTATTTAAAACTTTAAAAGTGTATGAAAATATGTATGGAGTGTTGGAAACTCTGTGGAACAAAAAGGACATTACTCGGGTCCCAGCTGAAGACTGAGTGAGGATCATCAGTCAGAGTTAGTTTCGGATGACAGACTCGCTGGTTCTAATGTTTTAGCACTTTTCATATCAATAGGTAGGTATACTACAAGTATACGTATTCTTTTCTTTGGAGTTTTCCATGAATCAGCTGGTCGGTAAATTTGTATGGGAGGCCAAAAGTTATTTTTTATACTTATTACGATATATGTTCCTTGGGGAAAGATATTCAGCATCATGGACTGAATATAATGTTGATTGTTTCAGTATATTTTGTTAGAGCCTGTATAATGTTATATTAAGTATACTTTATGACTAGTTAATAGGTTATTCCGAACAATTGGAAATAGGTACCTTTATGCTGAAATAATGAATAAAATAAATAATGTTTTATATTTAACTAACTTTTGCCCGCGGCTTCGCTCGCGTAGGGGTGTAATTTATCAAAATTCTTTCTTAGGGGATGCCTACGGTCATAGAAGCTTTATGCATGCAAAGTCTAAGCCCGATCGGTTTAAATTGACAAAGTTTCATACAAACTTTCATCCCCTATTTTATCCCCTTGGGGGTAAAATTGATCAAAATCCTTTCTTAGCGGATGCCTACGTCATAACATCTACCTGCATGCCAAATTTCAGCCCGATCCGTCCAGTGGTTTGGGCTGTGCGTTGATAGATCACTATGTCAGTCAGTCAGTCACCTTTGAGTTTTATATATTTAGATTAAGTAGTCATAATTTTATTTAATAGTTTTCTTTTTATTATTTATTTGCTAGGATTTAGTTTATTTATTATTATATTGTAATTAATTAATGTACATAAAGAATATATATATATATATATATATATATATATATATATTAGGTATCTCTACCTATATGTCTTTGGCAATTGAATAAATGACGTAAGGAGAGCTTCCATTGATCAAATTCAATTCTTATTTACGATCAAGTATATGAGAGGAGAATAGAGACTGTACAAAATGTCGTTTTCATTGCTCCCAGAAAGCATTGAAAGCTAGCAAAAAAGAACGCCCGGAATAACTACTTAGAAATGTATCAATCACTAGTAGATGCTCAAATAGTGGGCGATCGATCAATCGGCCACGTCAATACATTAATGGAGTGCCAACAACTCCCCTCTGCCGGTTGCCAACGACGATCACCCTACACTTTCGCCTACCTTAAAATGAATGTTTTTTATTTATATTTGTAAGCCATTTTTGATAATAATTGTAATTTGGTAAAAATCCTATTTAAATATCAAACTATTCAAATGCAATCATAAGTAGATTTTCAAAAGTAGATCTTTGTATTTCTTCACCATAAAGTAGTTTATTTTGTAAAAAAAGAAATGAATTATATCCCAGAATTTATGTTTATCTTTATTTAAACCTAGACTAGTGGGATCAGATCCAGTCACAATACATTTTTACAGTTCATAACGGTGTTATTCTCATGAGCTCATGTTTCACATTGTTTATCACTGCATCAACACACTTCGCAAAAGAAAGTGTAGTTTATCAAGTATCCACCAAGGTTCGTGACTGGGTCCTTGCTTACCTTATAGAGGAAACACGTTGCTCGTGTCCCATTTCAGATTTGCAAACATATCGATACTGACCTCGTATGAACAGTTATTGCCTATCGATTTAGATTCCATTTGCGAGTGGCAGGCGTAGGCGGACGGTGCCCACTGCCCTCTGGCATACTAAGCGCGGATCTGAGCGGCCGCGTGACTAACAGTAGGAATTACCGAGATTGTAGCAATTGTATGCTAAGCAGCCGGCCGACACGCTATCGACTACCATCGACACTAGAATTAGCACTCGAAACGTAAACGCGACGACGTCAATTGATGCGAATCAATCACGTTCGTGAGATTCAGATTAAAGTACGTTCTAGAAAACTGTATTCATAATTTTTTTTTATCTGTTACGTTCTTATTTACTTATTTCTTAATGTTACGTAATGTAACATAAACAAACGATAATAGGTATTATTACTTTTTAGATAATTACCTATCATGCAAGCAGACAGAGCCCAAAGCCGCAAGCAAGACCCAAAAGCCACTAAGCGTGATGGTGGGCGATAAGAAATCAAAATAGTGATGGGATGCTAGCCACAACGCCTGTTTATATGATTCGCATTTTCGCTCATTCCCTCAATCGGATTTTATGATCTGAAGGGGAAGAGAAGCAAGACCCTCTGTCTGCCCCATTAAGTAGGTATAACGACGTAGTTTGGTTTTGTGACCCTTGGCGCATTTATCCCCGTAAGAGAAAAAAAAGAACATGTTAGTATGTATGCTTAAGGAATGTAGGAATACGTTGCTTTGTTTACCATGTGACAATGGTGATATATTGGTTGAGCGTATTCTTTGCGTTAAGCATCTGTATAAACAGCATAGTAAAATATTGCCTTTGCCCACCTCCTCGACATACGTAATAACGGTTCAAAATAAAAACCGGCCAAGTGCGAATCGGACTCGCGCACTAAGGGTTCCGTACCATTACCTATTAAAAATCACGTTTTTTGTATGGGAGCCTGGGAACTTAAATATTTATTTTATTCTGTTTTTAGTTTTGTTATAGCGCCAACAGAAATAAATCATCTTCATGTTTATGAGATTCAGCCTGGTGACAGACGGACAACGGAGTCTTAGTAACAATGGTCACATTTTTACCCTTTGGGTGCGGAACCCTAAAAATGATAATTGTAAGCAACAAAATAAGCAGGATTCAAGGTGAAATACCAAATCAGTCAAACGTTATGTCTGTCTTCCTTACTGAGGGAGATAAAGCCTAGGACCATAAGGTTATTACTTCTCAGAGTGATGGTCACGTAGAAAAATAAACGAAAAAGTGACGGGTTGCTAGCCGCTTCGTATATTTTGATATGATTTTCAAGTGTACTTACTTACATGAACCAATAATAAGATAATTTTCTATAATTTTTCAAAACTAAAAACTGACTTCACCCCGATTTTGATAAAATTTCCATGGAAAGTATACCCTTTCAAACAAAAAAACATTTTTCTAAATCGGTCCAGGCGTCTTTGAATAATCGGTGAACATACATAAAAAAAATAAAGGATCGCGACGAATCGATAACCTCCTCCTTTTTTGGAAGTTTCTTAAAAAATTAAATGATATGATTTATTTCTCGCCCCGTGAAATAAAAGTTAAGTCAAGGCAAATAAATCTCTAAACGCGTGTATTTAAGTATAAGTATATGTATAAACAAGGCAAATAAGTTCCCATTCCGTGTTTTTCAGTGGCATTATCAGTGAAACCAAAAGTTTATAAATATCATGCGAGTGTGCGGTGATGTAAGAGTCACATGTTCCGTTGTTTTGACAACAGCGTTATCCACAAAGAAGTTAACTTTATATGGAAATAAACATTGTTATCGTAACTGATTAATAGGGTTCAGCTCTTAAAATATGTTATTTACACGTGCAAAATTCAATCCTACTAATATTACGGGTGAACGGATTCAATTGAAAGGCATGTAGATGGCTTATTACTTGGATTAACACATCGGATACTTTTTAACCCAAAAAATGTGAGATTCCCATAACATCGTCAAATAACCTTTGACCACGCGCTTGGAAGGTGATATAATGCGGGAGATTTTATTATAATTATAATGGTTTAATTAAAACAAGTCCTAAAGTTAGTCCGCGTTTTTACAAGCTTTTATTTAACTTGCAATGTACGAGATCTTGTTTGTATGTATGAATGTTTGTTTAGGTCAAATCTTGCAAATCAATTTTTAACTAGTTGTTCTCAACCGATTGAGCTGAAATTTTGCATCCTTGTGTAAGTCGGACGACAATGAGGTGTTCTGATGATGGAGCCGGGAGATATTCGACGGAACTCAGTTATAAAACAACATAACCTCATTGATTAGGACTCGTTTGATTTGTCTTGACGAGCACTTTATGGTAGACGATGCCTAGTGTCTGATCAGTGATCACGGAGACGGAAGGTAGTTGATGGAACTTAGTATTAAAACGATGCAACTCCATCGAGTTTGGGCTTAATTCAATTGTTAATAAGTAATTTGGGCTCAAAATAAAAGCTTGAACAAAAAATTTACTTTTTTCAAAAAAACTGATATAGTAAGACGGATACCTCTAGGTTTACTGGGATAACTTAGTTTCTTATTATTGTGTATTAGGGAAGTGTCAACAGCGATCCTAATAATGTTATTCGTAAGTCAATATATATGATAAATTATTATAAACGTAATCCCGGTAAACAAACTAGACAGTAGTGGCCAATGTAACGACCTAAAAATCTTCCGCACTTTACATACATGAATGTATTATCTTGACACTAGGAACCTTGACATCAAATGCTGCCATCCTTATCGGGGAGACATCTGCTTGTTGAATTTTGTGTTTTATATTAACTTACCTACCTACTTCAGGATAACTTTGTGATGTTTATTAAAAACAGTTACGCAAGAATTTTATTTCGCACGGTACTTTATTTATCGCAGTGTACGGAGTGTGTATACATATAACACGCATCAGCAAAAACTTCAGACAAACGAAATGAAGATGCTGCCAATAGGCGGGAGGTGTGACCTGACTAGAAAAAACGAAGGGTTTGCACTCCGGGAGTGCCGGCAGAAGTGAAAACTTGAATATTAACGTTGTGCATTTTTGATATTTTGGAATGGTTAGGGAATAATTTTGCACGAATTGCTTTAATTATTAGTATAAAAGTACTATCATTTATGTGGTAGAATACAATATTTATTTATTTACAGCGTGCCACGCTGTTATACATTTTCGCCGCGCCGTAGAAAGAGAGGGGGATAATTCCTCTTCTACGCCGCGCCGGCTGTCTACGCTCCATCTGTCTTACGAATTTTCGATCAGTGTCACGTGTACTGACGCAAGTTTCCTGACGCGAGTTTATAATTTTTTACCCTTAAAAAAAAAGTATACAACGCCGCTAAAGAAGTTTTCACTTCAAAAATCAGTAATACCTACGTACGTGGCAGTTTTAAAGTGGCCCCCATTTAGGAAAAGGTTACATACAGAAAGTAGTCTCCGATGGTATGGCCATGTAATGCGAAGAGACGAACAACATGTAGTTGAGAAAGCTCTGTGCCCTGTGCCTGCCTGAACGTAAGAAGGGCCAAGAAAGGGTGGTGGACCAGTATGACGAAGTTATTAAAAATGGAGAACCTACGACCCGAAAACCTAGGACAGATGACTTGGCAACGAGTAACTAAAAGCGCTGACCCCGCATTAAACGGGAAAGTGCTAGGACAAAGAAGAGTGTATGGAGTGTAACTAGCATTTTGAATGGTGGGATTTATTTAGGAGCGATTGTAAAAATTATCACATCATAAGAAACCTACATTATTATTTAAGGATCAAACCACGCAACGAATGATGCGCAACGTATCCTGCATCGTACATAGAATTTCTATACCCGCGAAACTTGTCGTGGTATAAACGGAGGGGTAGAAATGTATGAAACGCAATACACCGTGGGGACCGCTAATGTAGTGTAAACTCTTATCTTATACTCTGTAAATTAATTTACAGGGCTTTGTATAATATCGTTATCAAACATGCACTTCCCGGGTTCCGCGGCAGCTGAATTGAGGTTTGATATCAGTATCGCGTTTTAGGGATAAGATAAATGTCTAAAAATAGCATAAACAAATATCTGCTGTTTCTAATTAGACTTTATCGAGCGCGTCTGAATATATCTGACCTGATGTGCTGGCGGCCTGCGACCTAGAACTGTGATATGGCTAAAACTGTTTAAATAATTGAATTAAATATAACAATCTTAGAAAAGTACAACAATGTTTGAACCGCTTTATAATAATTGTAATAATGTCTTTGACGTTCTAAGGGCTCTTTAACATGATTCAGAGCTAGACATCGATTGTTTGTCTTACTAACTTTTCTTTGACACAATAGGGAAAAGCAACTTTGTTTTTCTCTTCCTTAAGTACCTATTTTGGGTGTAGAAAACAAGCAGTTGTTGCAAAAGAATGCTATGATAATGTTACTTCATTATTTAAAATAAGTAGGTAAATATTTTAAACGTGGAACACTCTTGATAATATTTATTTGATAAAAAGCTACATACATAACAGAGGTTATCGAAATATCATATTATAATCATGCATGGCGGATAGGATCCCGGTTGTTATTTACCTTTTTTGTACAAAATTTGTAACAATTGAACCATCACTAACTGTATAGTCAAATTATTAATAACAAACAATAAATTTAGTAAAGGTTGTGATTATTACTTATTTACAGATAACTTGTGGGTTGACACGATGACTACCAGTAGGTATGTAATTCGCTACTTTCCAACAATTCAAATCAGATACTACATTTAACATACATTTTCTATGGTATTTGTATGAAATATAGACTAATGACCTCATAGTTTCTTGGAGTCAAATAGTTCAATTTTTCTGCAAAAATAAATATAAAATCACATTGACATGACAAGTGACATTTTTTGTGACGTTTTATTTTCTTAACGGTACTAAAATTTTATTTTTGTCCCAGTAAAGTACCTACCCAATTATAGTATTTACGTATGGCTTGGATTGTGATCTTGTGTCGAAATTCTGAAACCGTTTCATCATATCGGTATATCAAGCTGTTTATATGTAATTTATATACTGTATAGTATACCAATTACTTTTAGGGCTAATCCATACTTTTTTGCAAAAAATATCAAATTAACCTTTTTATAATATGATCCCAATATCTATTTTTAGCTATTTTTAGTAAATATTTTTGGTATTTTGTTCGTAAGTACATAATAGCTTGTTGCCCTTTCCCCACTCTTTTTTTCAAGGTTTTGTTTCCCAAGTGGATACCCATATCATACCTAGGTAGTTGTGATAATTGAAACCGTAAATAATAAATATTTGATAGTGAGAGCGACGCACACGGATATAGTGATGTCACAATGACAATGATTGTCGTTTGTTGAAATGCGCGCGCGCGTGCTTCACGGAACCATTGGCAGCCATTAAAGGAAGGCACGGGTTGTTTTCAAAACTAATTATTCAACGAACTCAGAGGAAGTTTGGCGTAAATATACTTCGTTTTATAAGTGGTGAATTCAGTCAAACACAAAAACATAGCTCTATCATAAGGGGAGTAAAGCGTAGGTGCCTCAATTTTGAATATTAAACGAATGCGGCAATCTTATTTATTTGCATAAGTGCACTTTCAGCGCCAAGTGTGTTATGTAGTAATTACCTCCTGTACCTATCCTAATTCGCAAACTACATACTGCAAATCATCAACACTACAGATTTCATAATTGTAATACGTTGTCTGAAACCAGTTACACCTTGTTTAAATGGTTACATGTCATTTATACTCGTTAAGGTAACAAAGTAACTAATACCACACCACACTGCTCATCACCAGCCAACAATTGCCTAGGTAATGTGAGCATATAATAGTGAGCACTCATGCCAACTCAATAATGTTTTATTAACGTTAAGGTCAAATTTAATTAGTGTGAACTAATTGCATCTTTCCGATAACCATGAATAATGACAAAGCAAAAAGTATGAGAAAAACTCGCCGATTTTATCAAGGAGAAATACCGTTTTCTATGAAAACATCGCTGAGAATCTTACCTCATTGAATTATAATCAGTGTTGGTTTTTACACAACCCATTCTTAGTTTAGTTTGCACTGCTTACTCACCTACGCAAACCTCGTAACTTCGTGATTCAAATGTGTAGTTGTATCACATTCGATTCGAGTAACATGTCTAAAAAAATTTAATCAAAAATTTTTCTTGTTTAGCTTGACCGATGGAATTTTATAAGATGTTGAACCCTGGTTGTCCAATCAAAATAACTCTGAATTAATGATTATATGATAACACTAAATAAAAGTTTTAGTTCCTATCTGTCTGAGGTCAGACTAAAAAATAGAGCTTAGGCTCTGATTATCCAAAGAAGTTAGAAACAAGGAATTGCCTGCGTAGATAAAGCCAAGCGTGTTCACTTCTTGCTGTTCTCTAGACTGCACGTGTCAACTTTACGGCTTCACGGTATTTTAATCAACAGTATCACGTTTTTGTCTTTCACCGGGAACAAGGTTTAGAAATGTTAAAATCCAAATAAAGCAATATTGTAAAATTATGTGTGATAACGGTATCATTCCTAACAATGTCTGTGCAGGTAGTAGGAGTAAGTTATAACCTATAAATAAATATTTTGTGACAAATCACAATGATTGAGCTAGCAGCTAACCCCAATGTAAGCTTCAACTTATGTTTTGGGATAGATACTTACCCAACAGTACTATATTTTATGATAAGTACTGATATAGATAGACACTTATATTATACCTAACCTACATACGATTTTATTCTCAGTAGTGGTTGGAAAAGCAGCTATTTTCTACTATTGCTATTTAATCTATGGATATTCTTAGGAAATTAGCTTATTAAATGCGATTGAATTAAACTTTTCCCTTTTTTTTCTTACAAAAGGCGACGGATGTTCTGCGAATCGAATATAGTGTTGTACTAGTCGTGGTAAGGCAGGGTAAAATTAATAAGCAGCATTGAACTTGAACGGAGTGAGGTGCGTGGCGTGACGTCACCCACACGTGCACGACTCGCGAGCGCAAGGCCGCCTAGCTACATCACTAGTGTAATAAAAGATAAAGCCTTTTGCTTGAAAAAGAACGCCTCGCGCCTCTCAGGCGAACACCGTAACGAAAGACAAAAAATTGGACGGTGTTGTAATTTTTTTTGCTGAATAATAAAAACTGATCCTGTCTGAATTTTAATAAAATACTAGCTACAATTTGTTGCTTTTTATTCGATTAGAGCAATTCATTTAGTATCTAAAAAGAACTAAACAGATGGTCAAGTCCTTTGAAGTGTTCCGAAGTAGTTATGCATTTGTAGGTAATTTGCTACGAGCCAAGGAAGTTGGACCCATACTTTAAAAATTTACAAATTTGCAAAGCCCAATTGAATTTAGGTGTGCCTTCGATATAATGACATTATCACAGAAGAAGATTAAAAAGATGTTATCATTCCTATTTTTATTTACAAGAAACATGTTATTATCAGAAGCACGAGAAAGATGATAAAAACATGACATTTACTTCATACCTAAAAATAAGTTTCCGTAATACGGCCCTATGTCCGTCGATTACAATTTCATGTAATCAAGTTAAATAAATAAGTAATACGACAAAATAAATGAATATACATACATATGTATAATTAAAGCTTCCGGTCACATTTTTTGGAGATCAACTGCCGCCTCACATTTCAAGAACTACTCGTTTAGACTGTATAAATAGGATGCCAAGGAAATACACAAACAAACAAATAAATTGCTAACTTTCGAAAAACATTGCTTCCATCGGCAGTCGGATAAAGATTACCATAATGTAACCTTTGTAAGGTCGAAATATACTCAATCTATTACTTCATGACCGGAGATCAGTAAGGCAACTTATAAGTTACGTATATATTGCATAATCTACCACTTGCAATGCATCATCGCGCCATTTAATCGAATAAAAATGTGTATTCATAGAGTAACTAATCAAAACTATTTAAAAGTTTGTATCTATACGTAAGTTATTAGGTCAGTAAAATAGGGATTCGCGAAACTAAATTCTGTATTTTTTGCTCCGAATAAAAAAAATACTATTTTCTATTCTAAAAAAAATTGATATGCCAGATGATTCGTAGGTTTAACTATCAACGGTTTTGTTCGAGAAATCATTTTAGTCTTTATATTTTTCAAAGACCTTTAAAGTAGGAGCTTCATGTTGTTGTATAGTCAGTTGATTTAGTTAGTAAATCAAACATTTGCATTCAGAAAGTGTGTTTTTGGAGAACTGATGAAAAGAAGTAAAAGATAATGGAATAAGCTTTTTTGTAGTAGAAAATACACAACACCCATCCCAAAGCACAGAATAAGTACTAGTACTCACGTACAGAAGTCGTACTAAGAAAAGAAATTCAAAGAAATATCTAGATATTTCTTTGAATACAATTTGAGTTCCTAGGTACCCAATGTGGTTAGCGCTATGGTTTAATTTTGCTCCTCACCTCTTCGTTTAGATACCTAGACATCCATTACAAGCTAATTTCATTCTTATTCTCTGGACAAACGATTCATGTAACTGAATTTTCCCCTTCGAAGTGGTCGCCGCGCGCATCGTAATAATGTTGGTATATTTTCGATACCTACACGGGGAGTGACACGGACCTGCCCAAAGCTAATTAGAGTTACAGAATATTTTTTTGATAATTTGCTACATTTATTTCAAATTAGAATTACTAAGATACTTTTAACTAAGTCTTATTTATTTACAAATAAATGAGTTAGAAAACAATGAATCGTTTCTTTTGAAAAGTCGCCTCATAACAATGTTACCTACACTCATTATCTGCACTTGTTTATCTTGGGACAACATCATTTTGAATAGCTTTAATAGCGTGGTGACGTGCATGTCGTTGATTAATGATTAGATGTGGAGTAGTGAGATAAAAGTTATACATAGGGCGCACTTTAAGTTTCCGGAACTGGCCAGTTACATAAACAATATTTAAAAATTTATTGCAACATTTGAAAATAGAACTCTTTGGCTGTAGAATGCAGTTTGTTTCATCTGACTGTCTTTTGTTTTTACCTTGTGGCGCCATTTAAAAAATTGTGTGTCTGCATCAACATGGATTTAACTCGGGAAAATTTTCGTAGTATGATTTTCTACGATTTTAAGTGTAATTTGACAGCTCAACAGAGCATCGCTCGGCTTGAAACAGCTTTTGGCAATGAAGCACCATGCAAGACAACTGTTTATAGCTGGTTTGCAGAATTCAAGCGTGGTCGTATCAATCTCAGTGACGAATCTCGCGATGGTCGGCCGTCCACCGCTGTGACCAACAAAAACATCGATGCTGTGCGCCGTATGATTGAAACAGACAGGCATGTGACCTACCATGAAATTCGCGCATCCTTAGAAATAGGCATGAGTCAAATACAATTAATCCTACACAAACATTTGGGTGTGAGAAAGCTGTGCTCGCGGTGGATCCCACACAACTTGACCGAGGCTCAAAAAACGGACCGCGTAACTTGGTGCAGTGCCATGCTTACCAGATTCAACGAAGGTGCGTCAAATTTGGTGTGGGACATAGTAACAGGTGACGAAACATGGATTTATTGCTACGATCCCAAAACAAAGCAGCAATCGAGCGTATGGGTCTTTCAAGATGAGCCGAAACCAACCAAAGTGGCGCGCGTGAAAAGTGCATCTAAGCGGATGATTGCTTCTTTTTTTAATAAAACTGGACACGTGGCTACTGTTGCTTTAGAGAATCGTCGTACAGTGAATAGTGACTGGTATACGACCATTTGTTTGCCGGAAGTTATTGACGAACTCCGTAAAAATAACCGTAAACGCCGTATCATCCTGCACCACGACAATGCTAGTTCTCACACGGCCAGACAGACAAACGACTTTTTGAAGGCGAAAAATGTAGAACTCATGAGTCATCCTGCATACAGTCCCGACCTGGCACCTTGTGACTTTTTTCTGTTCCCAAAAATTAAGAACCAATTACGCGGTCAACGATTTTCATCACCAGAAGAGGCTGTCGAGGAGTATGAAAAACACGTTTCAGAGGTCACCACAGAGGAGTGGCACAAGAGTTTTCAAAACTGGTTTCATCGAATGAAAAAGTGCATAGACGCCAAGGGAGATTATTTTGAAAAACAATAAATTAATTTTGTAGGTACCTTTAATAGTATTTTTTCATATTCATTCCGGAAACTTATAGTGCGCCCCACGTACACGCTAAATAGCAAAACTTACGAAGATGTTTGTTTTTCGTGTGTATAAGTGGCCAACACTGGTGTCAGATTTTTTAGGCTGCCTAAAGGCATCTGACATATCTTGACGACTGCCATAAAATACGGCTTTTACGTGCCTTCCGAAACCCGAAATTTTTATGCTACTTGTGGTCACCCATCCAAGTGCGGACCACGCGCGGTGTTGCTTTACTTGCGGAAGCGCTAGTAATGCTGACTCCCGCCGGCCCACCGAGCTCCACCTACGTTGTAATATTATAATTCTGAGGCACAGATTTTTAAAGGAATATACCTAAATACCATAATCGACCACTTTATTAAAAAACCTGGGGATATGTATATTTCTTTGAGTTAATATAATTAGTAATAGAACATAAGTTTACCTTATTTAATTCATTATACGAAATAATCATTTATTATCGTTTAATTAGTAACTTAAAAATAACAATTTAAAATTTAGCTACTTAATGCAATCTTATGTAGTTTTATTAAAAACATGTCAGTGTTTCTCCCCTTATAAATAAATATATTTTCTATAATAATTTGAGGTTTTATCGACTCTAAGTGTAATGTAAAGTGTTAACAAAATAATCGTCTATTTATTGAAATAGCTTACAAATACCATCCATAGTGCATCATGATATTAGCACTATTTGTATGCAACATTCGCTGGCATATTTGCGTATCGCGTCTTGCTTGCATAAGTGTTGTATTTCGCAACTCTAGCTAGCACTGGAAAGCAATGATGTAATGACTCTAGTGCTCCATTGATTAAACCTCGTGAATGTAACGGTTACTTAATCTAGCTTCACTCAAAACTGTTGCCGCGATTTATCAAATGTGATGCCTAAATAATATCATTAAGAACTCTACATATGTACAGTTTGTAGTGCATCGGTATAGGAGATGTGATATTGTTATAACACTAGTATTTTATGCAACAGTTGTATAAGATGGGTTAAAAAATGCGAGTGGCGCAGGTTACGATGCGAGCCTTGGCGAGCATCGTAAGTTGACGCCATCGAGCATTTTTTGACTACTTATACAACGTTGCATACAATACTTTTTCTACGACTACATTTACTAAAATAAATACAAAAATAAACAAAGAAAAGTATGAAATGCTACCATATGTTTGGTAGATACTAGGTATCTATGTAAGACTTAATTTTTTTTACTGACGTCTTCCTAGTGATTAAATGTGCCATTTTTGAAACATGGAGTCACTTAAACGAAGGTTTTTCATACAAAAAACCGTTTGTTCAGTGACTCTACGTTTGAAAAATGACACCATATGTTAAAATAACGATTTTATTATGTTGGCAGTATGGTAGATCTAAAGAAAAAAGTTATAGGTCTATGGCTAGGAGTATCGTTTTGGCGAAATAACGACACATGTGCTATTATATCAGGAATAGACTATGGACTTTTCTGAAATCATATAATCTATGTTCTTATATTAGTGTTCAGGACCATTTAAAAGACGGATAACAGTACAGGAGGAGAAAAAACTTCTTACGGTATTATGCTGAATGAATAGTATATGATTCTTTTTTTGTTAAGTATGACTGTCGTCATAAATATTATACATTTGCTTGCTTCTCATGTGTGTACGTGGCCAACACTTGTGTCAGACTTTTCAAGCTGCCTAAAGGCATCTGACATAGCTTACCAACTGCCATAAAACGAAATCACCCGGCCCCAACGGCTTATACGTGCCTTCCGAAACACGGAGGAGCTCGATAAATTTGTATGCCACTTGTGGCCATCCATCCAAGTGCGGACCACGCCCGGTGTCGCTTTACTTGCGAGAACGCTAGTAATGCGCACTCCACCGGGCCACCGAGCTACTCAAATATTTTATTAAACAATTGTACATTTTATTGATTGTATCAAAAATGTACGTACGTACGTACAGATGGATGATATTCGTTTAACCATTGAAAAAATAAGCATGTGAGGGTGTATGTTATCAAACAACAGAAGCTAGTTTATTGCGTAACAACCACACAGGCAAGTATACCTAAATGGTATGACAATTAAACTTTACGCAAGTGATGATGGATCAAGTAAAAATTATTAATGCTGACAATAGGATAAAACAATAAATAGAAAAATGGTAAGTATAAATGTGCTCTTAATGATACTAGTATGCTCAAACAAGTGAAGTGATCACACTCTAATGTAAATAAATATAACCGACAAAAGTCACTAACAACTCAGTCAAGTGCTTATGAATGGCGGTGCAGTAGGCTCAGTAGTCTCAGTCAATTTAGTGATTCAATATTATTCGGGAATATAAGTGATTCATGTCCTTATGGTATAGGCTAATTAATTTATTGGGTTATATTTTAAAAATTCTGGGATGTATGAATAAGGATATTGAGATGGTTGTTATTATTTGATTATGTGCAAAAGACATTTATAGCAGAAATTGAATTGCACCAAATAAAGTATTTTTCTTTCTTTCAAATGAATATACTTATTTACATAACTATTTTTTTGTAAGTATCTATACTAGATTACTTGTATTGCAATATACCTAACAATACAATAAAATACAAATCTTTTGAAATCTCTGTGTTCGCCACGAATGCTTTAATAATGGAATAAAAAAAAATTATAGGTATTTTTTGACAAATTTGACCTTCCTATTTTACATTTCGATTTTGACTCTGTTGTTAAATATTAGGTACATTATTATATATAATATTACAAAGGCGAAAGTTTATGAGTGAGTATGTGCGTGTATGTTTGTGACTTCTTCACGCGCAAAAGGCTGGATAAATTTTGATAAAATTTGGTATGCAGAAAGCTGACACCTGATTAACACATAGGCTACTTTTTTCCGCGGGTAACACCGCGGGGCGCAGCTAGTTGTTAATAAATATTATAAAAACACCTACCAAAGAAGATATTGCAGTAGTCTGACTAAAAAACTAACACAGAAGCTCTGAGATGTATCAAAGAGAAAACAATCGATGTAAGAAGAGGAAAAATGTTTGGACATTTTAAATGACACGATAATTCCATCAGAAAAATCATGGAAGAAAATCATAGGGGCAAGGAGCGGAAAAGGGAGGCCAAGAAGGATATTCATGGATGAAGTAAAGGAAAGGAAGAAGTCGTGTCGTAAGGGAAGTCAAGCATTTGACTGAAGATCCGGAGGCATGGAAAATACTCCACCGAAAAGAGCATAGTCTGCATAGTTCATAAATTGATGACGATAGATAATAGTATTTTATGCAACAGTTGTATAAAAAGGTTCATAAAATGCGAGTGGCGCAGGTTACGATGCGAGCATCGTAAGGAGACGCCATCGAGCATTTTTTGACATACTTATACAACGTTGCATACAATACTTTTTACTACATTTACTAAAATAAATCCAAAAATAAACAAAAGAAAAGTATGAAATACTACCATATGTTTGCTAGATACTAGGTATCTATGGAAGCCTTAATTTTTTTTTATTGACGTCTTCCTAGTGACTAAAAGTGCCATTTTTGAATCATGGAGTAACTTAAACAAATGTTTCTTCATACAAAAAACCGTTTGTTCAGTGACTCCACGTATGAAAAATGCCGCCATATGTTAAAATAACGATTTTATTATGTTGGCAGTATGGTAGATCTAAAGAAAAAAAGTTATAGGTCTATGGCTAGGAGTATCGTTTTGGCGAAATAACGACACATGTGCTATTATATTAGGAATAGACTATAGATCTTTCTGAAATCATATAATCTATGTTCTTATATTAGTGTTCGGGACCATTTAAAAGACAGATAGCAGTACAGGAGTAGAAAAAAATACATATATCATGCTCGTGATATATTATAAAATATTGAAGCGTACTTGGCATAAATGAAACAGGCAAACAATAGACTAGTTAAAGAAAAAAAACTCTTCGTTCTTACACAACTCTATGGTTCTAAGCTTCTAAGAATACCTATTTGAAAGATTACTTATATGTTTAGTGAGACCTTGAATACCAAGGTTACCACACAAATCAAGAGCAGTTTTTTTATGGTTAAAAAAGCCACTATTCAATGATAACACTAGTTTACAGTACATCTGTTGCCGAAAAAATTTCAGCTGTTGCTGACTACATATAATATGCTGTTTTCAAAGATATAATTAAAAGATTTTTATCAGCTTTAGTTTCTGAGTTTTAAGCTATATAGGTATAAAAAAGGAAAAAAACTAAGAAAAGCTTTACTAAAAAATAATTAATCATTGAGTTCTAAAAATTCGTTAGTATTGGTTTAAGCCCATTTTTATCAACCAGTTTGTAATATCGGAACAAAAGGTAATATCGTTTTCTTCGAAAAAAAAAACGCCGTAATTATTTATCTCTTTCACGATAAAAACTTATTTTAGTATCTGAGGAAAGCATTTTTTTTTCTTTCAGTCTTGATGCTAACAATTCTGAAGCTTGTTTTGAAAGATTTAAATCTCTTACAAGATCATCTAACTGCTTTTGGGAAAAGCACTTTGGCTCATTTGACATACTTTCAAAATCAGCATCATTCTGTAATAAGCTTGGTCCTTCAATGTCTTGTTCTAAGACTTCAGATATATTTTTAGGCTCTGAAGAGTCTGGTGAACGCTGCACTGGACGTTGAATACAACTAGTACTTGGCTACTGCCATTTAGCTCGTATTTTAGTGTTTAAACCGTTTACGTTCGCGCTACAAAAATAACAGTCTTCGAGATGATTTTGTGGTTCTCGCCAAATAGTAGGTGTTCCAAATTTGAAGGCATTTCTTTTACCACTTTTAGATAATCTTAAATATTTCACACACGATTAACAACTGGGAGCCTAAGACTTCTCATTTTTATCCAAGAGCATTCCAAAATACCCAAAATAGATATTTTTCATTAACTCTGATATAACTCTTCTACGATCGTTAAACACATTCTCTGCATATATAGCAAAAATGATCTGGGTTGTTTAAACAATGTCTTAGTGAACTACTCATGGCACAAAAACTTCAGAACTAATCTTAACACAGTACAATACGCCTGTTATCGATTAATATATACGCTTAAATAATAAAAATCAAAACAAAGTAACTCGAGCTGCTCAAAAAATTTTAAGGGTAGATTTAACAAAAACTAGTCATAAGTGAACATTATCAACCATCAAATTCGCGGCAACAGACAAAAGTTAAATTTTGTAAACTAGTGTAATGTTAAGAATTGGCTTTTTAGATACTGATTAAATTACCGGTGAAAAGTGCAAAGTCAAAGGGTAATAACCTTATTTATTGAAACGTTATATTATAAAAAGTAATGTGAGACGACATAATAACTAGTCGGCGATTTCCGACCACAATACCTGAAAACGGAGTTAAGTAGTTTTCCCGAAAACCGTTTTTTAATGCAAATCCGCAATCGAATGATTGTATTAAGGGTGTTTGAGGTTTATCTTTTTATCTGCCTAAACCTATCAATATAGGGACTTCTTCATTAAATAAAGTAAGTACTCTCGACCAATTAATGTTTGTTGACATACACAGATGTAGTTGCGGATACACTTCCACACAAACAAACAACATCTAAAGGGCATTGTTTATAAACATGCCCTCTTAATAATACCGACGTTTACATCGCGGTCAAATTAGTATCAAACCTTTTACAAAACAACGTATCAATGGATGATTTATACTTATATGTTCTTATATGATAATAAAAAAGAGATTTGAAAATTTACCCAGTCGTGGTTACATGTGTCATTTTTTTACTATAAAGTATATGTTTAGGTAGGGGTCAATTATGAACTTTTTTATGAAAACGTATTCAAATCAAATAATTTTATTTTCAGGCAACGTTATATTAGTTACAATATATTGCAAATATGTAACTAAATATATAATATAGTTTTGCGTGCTTCTCAAATGTTGAGAATCATATATTAAGAAATAAGTATGTAATTACAAGCATCTACACTTAAATATCATTAACATATTATTATTAACACGCTATATGTACCTAATACCTAAAACATACACAATCTAACTGACATAAATTTATCGTTTAAATGCTTGTTTTAATTTAATTATATTTTAAAGGAAATGTTATCTTTAATTTACACTCAAAGGATAAATAACCTATATATCGTGGTTCGTGTCGTAAACAAAAAATAAACAGTCCATACAGGCGAGACTAATTGGTAGACACATTATGTAGGGTAATTTGTCTGCGTAGGTAGCGTATAATAATGGTGATAATGTACCAATAGTTCAAAATACTACAAAACGAGGTGGTTGGTCTGTTAAGATACTGGTATCAAAATCAGACCAACAATGTCAGATGGAGCTCCGAGATATCTGATAGCTATCATCTCCCGTGTGGTGTCAGACAAGGGGGCCTTACCTCGCCCGATCTGTTTAATACCTATGTAAATGGTCTTCTTCTGGAGTTGAGTAGTACTCCGGTCGGTCTTAGGTTGGATGATAGATACGTCAACAACCTAAGTTATGCAGATGACATGGTACTTCTCAGCCCTACCATTAGAGGACTGAGAAAACTTTTAGCGATATGTCAAAGATATGCCTTAGATCATAATTTGATCTATAACGCTAATAAAACTAAAATGGTGGTATTCAGATCGGGCAAGGGACCGGAAAATATACCGGAGGTTCATCTCAGTGGCCAACCGATTGAAATTGTCGACAGTTTCAGGTACCTTGGCCACATGGTAACTTCTACTCTGAAAGATGACGCAGATGTCGAAAGACAGCGAAGGGCCCTATGCGTGGTAGGCAATATGATAGCCCGAAAATTTTCAAAGTCCTCTTTTGACGTGAAAGTAACACTGTTCAGATCTTTCTGTCAGAGTTTTTACACATGTCAACTTTGGACGGACTATACGAAGAAGTCGATTGATGGCATTAGGGTCGCCTATAATAATATCTTTAGACACCTAATGGGTCTGAAACGCTTTTGCAGTGCCTCAGAAATGTTTACAGAAGGTCGTGTCGACTCCTTCAATGCCATTCAGAGAAAGAGGATAGCTTCCTTTATGTTCAGAATTGACAGGTGTAAAAACTCTATTATCAGTAGCCTAGCAGAAAGGCTTTTGACGACTAAAACATACCAATGTTGGGTTAGGCTTACTCATGGTATGCATTAATTTCTGTGAAATAATTTTAATAATTTTTAAGGTAAATTTTAAATGTGTATTTATTTTATTTTATTTTAAACTATGACTGTACATATGAGTATGTTATATATAATTATGGATCTTGTGTCTGCAATAAAGAATTATTATTATTATTATTATTATTATTATTTGTTAAGTATCTACTTTACTTAAAGTAATCAGCACATAATTTGAATACAAAAAAAATTGTATGCTTGAGCAGCAGATAGCCCTTTCTATTTTCACACCTGTCTTTGAGTCTCTTTATCGAGCTTGTCGGTGAAGTATACGCCAAAATTCTCGTTCTTCAGCCTTACTTTTTAGAGCTTGATACTTGATGCTTTTTTTCAGTTGGTCTAGATACATAGCTCTTTCTGGACCTCTTCTATCTTTTTATCTTACCTGTCTTTGATTATATGAATAAATTATTCATTTTATATACAAAAAATCGACTTCAAGACCAGTGGCCGAAAAGTATACATAACTAAAAAGTACAGAAAAGCAAAATGCACACATTTTTCCCGTTGACGAATGAACCAATTGAAATACAGTTTCAATGGGACTAATTTGAAAGTTTATTTAAAAAAAAAACTATTTTTTAGATCGGATTATAAATGAGGGCCTCATCCTTTTTTAAGTCCTAATTATACAAATTGAGCTTGTACCAAAATAAATAATTATATAGTATCTCTACAGTACTCGTGGCAATAAGTTTGGGACAAATAGCAAAAATAAAATTAAATTAAAAAATAAACTATGTTTAAACTTCTTTCAAGATATTTACCCAACGATACTTTATTTTATAATTATTAAAAATAAAACATTTGTAGATATTTAAATTTTTATTTTAGTTAGAGATACATACCTACTCGTAGATTCCATAAAATGTCAGGAATCATAAAACTTGGCTTCATTGATAAAATTGATTTTCTGTGATTGACTATCTATATAGGCCATTACAGGAGCAGTGCGGAGGCGGTAATGCGACGGAAAATGCTTTGTGTACAATTTTGCTATTTAATTATGTCCGTTTGGTTTAAATGCTTCGTTTCTTTGCGTAGCTCTAGACAGAATACTTTACCGATGACTCATTATTTACTCTATTTAATTTAAATATTGAAATAAGTTCAAAGTACATTGTTTTCAATAAGTTTTTGAAGCCACCTTGTTTTACGCTTCGTTATTTCCTTTTAACAACATTGCACCCTTGTATTTTAAATTTTAATTTATAGATAGTAAGGTTTATATTTGTTTAAACGGACAGCAGTCGCATATTAAAAGGTCGAAGTTTATCATCGTCGTTTACTCGCTGTACTTTTCCTATTTGTTCTAATTTTAACAATTAATTACAATTAATGCAGTATGAGCCACACAACACAACCCGATAAGAGTCGGCCGCTATTATCTTTCGCGTAGGCTCATATCAGCCTGACATTTTACCCCTTATCGTTATCATTCACGCGCGTAGCTCATAGTACTATTAATTATTATAATAAATATATCATACGTCTAATTAGGTCCAGCAAAATTTGTTGAAAATAATACGTACCTCTATATAAATATATAGGAACAAATAACACTGATTGAGCTAATATATATATATCCAAGACCCAGGACAATTTGAAAAAGATTTCCAACTTGCCCTGACCGGGGATCGAACCCGGGACCTCTGGGGTGCGGATTAGGCTGGTGACCACTACGCCACGGAGGCCGTCATATATTTAATTATCTCTGGTTAAAAATACTGGAGGTTCTCTACGTGTTACAGAAATAGTTTTATTTTACTTTCTATACGAAATTGTATGGTTGATCAAATACATAGTTTGTGTCATGGTAATTTAGGTCGTACCATGGATCAAAATTGTCTTTATAAACGTTTAGTAATATAATTTATTAGAAATTGTAGAATAGCCAATATATCTTACAACATACCTATTACTACAAATTAGTTAATTTTGATTTGGTTTTTGAAATACCTACATGGATTTCATCAATTTTATGTAACTCGATAAAGATAATTACGAGCGGATTAAAAAACGATAGCGAAACGTGGATGAAATAATTATAAAAATACGAAATAATAGGCGATATTACCATCAGATATCTCTTTCCAACTCTGTTTGCATCTCACTCGACCACATAATACATAATTGACCGAGTGAGCGAAGCGAGCGAGGTCTTTAATTCGAGTTAACGCGAAAATATTTTTTTGTATGTATAGGTATGTATGTATCCATGTTTGTATATACAAATACTTGAGAACTGAATCACCAATCAATATGAAATTTGGAACATATATAGATAATAGCCGTAGAATTTTTAAGTTCATTGGGCATCAAAATTGGTTTAGCCGTTTTTAAGAAATACGTATTTTTGTGAAAACAAGTATTGCTAACCGTTAATGAGATTTGGATGACACTACCCGGGAGGTGAAAATCCCACACATTGGGAATTTTTCGTTTTGAACGAGACCTTACTTTTAATCTTATTTCGGACTAAATATCAAAACCACAGTTTGCAAGAATTAGTACAGGTGTCACACTAGATAAAAATTAGTTTGTTAGAATATGTAGAGTAGAGATGTCACACTAGATGGTCCAGTCTTTTAGGTCTTTACCATAGAGTACCGTAATATAAATAAAAGTCCTATATAACCAATAATTTCGCACACTCAGTAAAAAGCCGAAATGGCGAAACGGTTACGGGATTTGAAACAATTGACAACATTTCATTTTCTAAAAGGTATGAAAATTCGAGAATCATTTCGAGATTTGGCGATTCTGAACATGTAAAATATATTTTTCGATTTTTTTGAGTTATATTTTTAGAGATAAATGAAAAAAAAAACTCAAAAGTACAAGGATATAGGCATTTAACATGTTACGCCTTTGCTTGAACATCTAAAAGTGAAAAAATTATGTCAAGCTGTCAGCAGTCAATTGACACGTGCCTCAATCTGACAACTAACATCACGAGTGAGAGAGAGAGAGTAGCGTTGTTCTATAGAAGTATCAGTTCGATAGGAAGACCATCTAATATCGATAGTTCTTTCAGTAAAATAGAATTAGGATTGGAAAAAATACACATGCATCCAAATGTTTACATAGTTTGGTGACAAAATGATAATATTTTGTTTATATGATTGATATTTCAGGTTAATTAAAAATAAGATTGACATCCAGGTCTAAAAACTATAAAAAAAGGAAGTAAGGAAAAATGCTACCCTAAAATGGGGCGACTTTCAAAACACAAGGTAACATTTATAATAGCTTTTTTTGGTTTTTTAATTAAATCTTCCAAATTTCTGAACGCATATTTATTTATATTTTTTAAATAGCAATCTTGGTATGTCCGCCATCTTTTCACAACGCGTGTACGCCGGAGCCCTTGTTTTTATTTTCAGTCAAATTCACCCCAATTTGCTTAAAAACGCTGTAACTTAAAAAGTAAAAAGTGAAACATTTTTTTCTTTGTGTTCTAGATTCCTGTAAGGGGCGACTATGAGAATCCGTTAAAAAACGAGGGTTACCCAAAAACCCAATTTCAAGTATAGAGTTGATAGGGCAAATTTTTTTTGTCGAGTATTTCAAGCGTAATTTTTTTATGCCATTTGTTTTCCACATATGTTAAGTACATAAAATAACCAAGTCGTCAATATAATATTTTTTATGCCAAAAATAGATGAGATAGAAGCGTTTGAATTTTTAAATTTATCAATGTAACCCTTTCTTACGATACGTTAGTTTTTGTTACATAATGTTTAGATAAAAAACGAGGATTATATCTACTTCTTTAATTTTACTTTTTGTAATTCATAATACTATCGATATCGATATCTTACTGCTACAAAACACAACTCTATAGACGTCAGTAAAAGTTTTATTTTTTAATTATAATGTATGGCAAAGATCTAAACTCGTTACATCCTAACTCTTATACTTACGCTCTTTTAGAATGGAGAGATTTTAAACAATTTAATTTTAGGAGAAATAATGAAATCGGCGTCGCAGGGGTAGGCCTAGAAAGCGTTGGCGCGATGACTTGGACGCTTTCCAGCGTGATTGGTCAGAAGCTGCTCTGGATAGAGAAAAGTGGAGAAAAATGGGAGAGACCTTTGCCCAGCAGTGGGGCAGTATATGTTAATTAAAAAAAATGAAAACAAATGAAAAAGAAAAAATACGTATGTGCTTTTTTTTTTAAGTTCTTTAAGGAAAAAATATAAAATAAGAATATAAATTTTTTGAAATCAATTCGTCATACCTCAAAACTTCGAATCCCCTTGAGGGTAAAAAAAATATTTTTATATGTTTTTCTATACATTTAGTGTTAAGAAGATACTTAAATTTTTTGGGACTGCTCCCTATTTCGACTAATTAATTGCACATGCAGGCAGCACAGGACCCTGAAAAATTAATGTGTCATCCAATAATTTTGCACACTCAGTCCCAAGATACATGAATTATTAGGAGTCCAGCATTTCAAATAAATCATTTGATAGGAAACGGTAGTACTAAAGTTACTCTACTGATCTTATAAGGAATAGAGTTGAAGATATTATAGATATACTGGCCGCATAATATGTTTAGGTTTGTGATATTTTCTGTTAGGATATTTCTGTCGCTTGTCGGAAGGCTGCCTAAGTATGTTTGATTCTGGACCCTATACTATTAGAATTTGGATGCATCTTATATTATGCGGGAGGATAAGGAAAGGGTAGAAAAAAAGAATTAAAATATGCGGCCGGGTAAATACTTAAGTACTTGCATTATCATATTATTCCGAATCTTAATATAATCAGACGTGTGTCTCTTTGCCACTCTTTTACCGATATTGCGAGGGAACTGATTGATTATTTTGTAACGAAGAGCTAATGGAGAATGTAAAGATATAGCTATATCTTTACATTCTCCATTAGCTGTACGCAACAAACCCGTCGGAAACGTTTGATAAATCTAAAGTTGATGAGGTGTTGTGGTTAATTATATGAAGAATGAATATGTATATGAATGTCAGAACTTATATAGTTATTAATATTACTTAAATAGAAATTTAATAAATTCGTTTAGAAGATAAGGAGTAGATATCTTATTATTTTACTGTACCTAAGTACAATCATTTCATTATAAAACTGAATGAATTGGCTGATTGATATTTTGACTGTTTTTGAAAAACATTCGTGAGATACGCGCGTCAATAAACTTTATCACTGATAAGAGTGATAAAGAATACAATTTATACAATAACTACCGATACGGTCCTGTTTTGCACATGGAAGGCTATTTTTTAAAAGTAGTTATAAAAACGCCTTCCTACGCATAGAGCGCATCGTTTTCTGTAAAAAAAAGTTCGAGAATTTGTAAACTTGCCCGTCGGCAAATTTACAAATGCATTTAGACATATTACATGTGTACATATGCAATTGCGTACACATTACATATAGGTACAAATGCATAGTTATTACTAATGCATAACGCATTTTAGATATACTTAAATATTTAAGACGATTTTTGCTGCTGTGTTACAAAAGTAAAGTCAAAATATACTTAATTGTAAACTGTTAGTTACTCTACATCAATAGTAGATTGATCAACAAGGGTTGTAAGTGATCAATAACACCTGAGATATTTAGGCGCACGAGTGAGCTATGCGAGCGAGGGTGCTTATAGTTAGAGGTTGTAATTGATTACTTACACTCGAGTTGAACACTCTCCTTTTCATCATGATAGCGAGGAAATAATGAAAAACTTTTATAACAGATTTGGTTATGAAGTATCTACTTGCAATACAATGAGAATTCCTTTGGAATCATAGGAAATAAGTGTTTTATGACTGCCTTAGCCTTTATTTTTACCGATTCAGGCGTCAAATCTAAATCTTTACTTGGTCTCGTAATTTTTTGTAAAAAATATATATTTTACAATAAAGATTACTACAAGAAGATTTAGCGCGCCAAGGAGCAATTTTTTATAGCCTTCCACTTTTGGCGCATTCAGCCATTCGTGGTAGCCAGGGCGCTTGTCTTAAAAATAAAACTGAATTCATGCCTTTAATATAAGCCGCCCGGCCGCCTTTATTTTTCTAATATACTTACCTCCCTTAGGATGTAAATCGAACTTACAACCCGGATTTTGAGTTAAATTTATCCTTTCAGAGCTTGAATGATGAAAATAGAAATATTTCAATATTTGTTCTTTTGTAATTTATATTACTCTCCCATTTCTTACACTTTTCAAAAAATCTATGGATAAGACTTTCTTTTAGAAATATTACCTGCCTGGGCTTGTATATTTGTACCTGTAGTGCAAATATACAAGCACATAAAATAAGGGTTGAGTCCTCATCAGAGCCAGGCAACTGCAGTCCGTTCATTACCGCAGCCGCACACTCTACATGTTTAATTTCTTGAAGAATATATATTTTCCACTTTTTAAATAAAAAAGCTAAACAACTTTGTCGTGCAATAATTGTTTTAGAATTTTAATTGAAGAGAGTCCATCTGTTGTCAAGGTGGTAGAGTCGTGCAGATCTATGAAGTTGATTAGGTAATATAATAAATGAATAGGTAGGTAGGAGCTTTCGTGAATGAAGTTGCGGCTTTATAGTTGATCGAAAAGATCATATTGAAATCATATTGAAGTCAATTGAAGAGATTCGAAGAATGATAGACTTGATACCTACACAAGTTTTGTTAGGGAATGAAACATGAATAAGTGGAAATCAAGTAACCTTCCCAAAATCAGTTTCCATTATATTCAAACATTCTATCTCGACCGTTGCGCACAGGGGTAGGCAGAGACTATGGACCTCCACTGAAATTGCTATTGTTCTGCTTAAGACAGGCAGGTGTATCAGTTCAAGAATCTCTACAATGCTTTATTAATCTTGCTGGTCGCTAATAGTACAGAAGAAGTAAACAATGTTTGCCTCAGTTCCGCGGTAAACAATCTCAAGATTCTCAAGGCAAGTAATCATAATATGTTAATTCGAACATTCCAGATAAATGAAAATGAAGGGCCTGTCTACAGCAACCTGGAGCCCAGGTGAGGCGGCCGGCGCTGCGCTGGGAGAGCCGATACGCTAGGAAACAACCTAAATAAAGCGGCCAGCAGGGAGCAGCCGTCTCGGACGCGGAACACGCACACACCCGGCCAGCACCCACACGCGCCCGCCTCACGCACACACCGCCGGCCAGACGAAAATAAAATCCACTCGTATGCGCCATGCAAATAGGAAGGCGGCTGTGCACGCCAGCCGAATGAACGAACAGATCCTTACGTTTCGTGGCACTGTCGCAAGACGGTCACGGACGCAGCATCGCAGGCCGTGGGTCACAGCTTCGATTACCGCTCAGAGATCTCATCCGAGGAAAGGCGCCGTCCGCCACTCCGAACTGGTTTGGCTCGCTCGGAATCCGGTGGAAAAGTACACGGACGTGACGTCCACGAACATTCGGCACTCGTGGTCTCGCGCGCCGGCACTCCGCGGTCACTCGGCAGGAAAATCAACGGCCGGAGACTAGCATGAATGATATCACGGATGAGTATCGCGAAGGCCAGACATATACACGGTGCGATGTCGGCGCAGGTCGCAGCGCGACTGGCGGCGGCACTACGCAGAGCCCCGTGCGTAGTGAGTGGCCGTGAGGAGCGGGGACGAGGAAAGCCGGCGCGAGTACGGGCTACGGAGCGCCCGGCGAGGCCCGGCCCGCGGGGGGAGGAGGATTAATCACGTAGTAAGTATGCCCCCCTGGCCCGCGCTCCGCCCGCGGCGCCGCCGATAGAACCTGCGCCCGTCCGATACATAAATAAATACTAAAATGCAATATGAGCGCTCGTCGTGCCAGACCGAAACCGGACACTTCTCGAGGCGAAATGAATTCCTGCGTGAGCGTTGCCACCGAATGTTGGCGGCGTGTCCCGCGACGGGTCATCGCGATCTGGCGACGCCACGTGAACGTGATGCAATCTCTGCTCAAATGTTCTGAATGCTATCACTTACCTTGCGCCAACCAGGGTCTCTTCATCAAACTTGCTAGAGTCGCTAAGTCGTCCCAGCCACAGGTTGTGCATTAAATCTTCTATAGATGTTTATTTACTAGCTATAACTACTTTCAGAAACAATCTCTACGACAGGGATTTCCCAACACACGTATAGTGGAAAGGTTCTCAAACCGGTTAGACCTGACTGCACCGTTGACGATGGCTTCGTGTTTATGATACGTTAAACTACTTTAACTTACAGATTGTTATTGGGTGGCTGTTCTTGCCAGCTGATTATTAAGCCTTCCCCATATCAATGATACATTCCCTCAATAATTTCTAAAAGTTGGCCTTTTATTTTAGATACGACTAAGTTTCATTGAGGGCCATTGTGCAGGAAGAAAAGAAAGTATTACATTGGAAGATAAGTGACGATTACCTCATACAGACTTAAGTACCGTTTCGTCGGTAGCCACAAGTACCGAGTCGTAATCCGTCGAGGCCTATTGTCCCGAGAAACGGTTCCTAAGATAAGCCTTTGGAAGAAATGGTTCGGCCCTTTAGGACAAATGATCAAACGCGGCCTTTTGTTTACCAAATATGTTTCATTTAATCTTTAATAACTGTTTCGGACTTTGTAAGGTATCGCTTTTCATGTGCGTGGTTACTTAAAAGTATGTTGTTTGTTTTTAGAATGTTGTTCAAGAGGAGTACCTACACAATGTTAATACTATTCTTGAACAACACGCTACAAGCTACGACACCTGATAAAAAAATTGTTTAAATTTAGAAAATGCATATTGTTCAGGACTACGCAGCGAACTATGATATAGCGATAGAAGCGTTATGAGATAGATTGTGTGTCTTGCTCTTGACTAAAAAAACAAGGTGTATCCTGGTCTCGACAATGATGTTTTGATGCAAATGTTTCCTTTGTGTCCAAAGACATTTACTTACAGTTCCAATAATTGGTAAAACCTAAGATCTGTCCCTCAACACCGCCAAAATAAATTGGAATAGTAACAGTTTGATCACCAATTATTTCGGTAAACCTAATTTGAAACTTACCAAAAGAACCAAAACTATATAAAATCAATTGCATTGAAGTATTAAACAACTCGATGACCGATGTTTGGAAGGTTCACGCACTCGGAAGGGCCATCGCACGATTGGCCACGGTCCGCGAGGAAAATAAACTCGTTTTTTTACGAGCACTACAGAGTCCGACGCAGCTTTTCTACTTTTGAAATGTGATAAGTACGATGCGTATTATTCATGTCTGCTGGTGTAAATACTTAAAAGGGTATAGTAGTGTAATGATGGATTGTATTTTTAATGAAAGAAACATAAAACTTAGTAAAATAAACTATTGAAGCTACCTACTTATTCTGAACTTAGCCAATAATAAATCCTACCGGGTGCGTTATGTTCAATATTTTTTATATTATATCAAATGAAAAGTAATGAGTTGATTACAGACTTTATTTTTTATTTTTTAGGATCTACCAACCTAACCTGTTTACAGATAAAAATTCTCTGCTCCCGTGTTTTTAATAACATTACAAATGGCGGATGGATATCCTGCAATTGCAAAGATTTAGAATATTCAAGTATGCAAATGGGTAGCCGAGTAGCCGCAGCTGAAGTCACTTGAGGTTTAAAACTTCTGAACTCTACATTTTGGTAAAGTACAAAAACAATTGTTTTTAAAATTGAGCTCCAGTTCAACCATTGCACAGTGCTTCAATTATAATTATATGCATTATTGTAGTTAGAAGTTTCTCAACAATGTATAATTTTTTCCAAAATTATATGCGGGCGAATTTGAAATTAATTAATTAAGTGTTTGAAATATCAAAAACTCATCATGATCGACGTAACCTTTATCAATCCAACCTCTAAGTAAACATTAATACATAAAATAAAAGCGAAATCTAAATCTAATATTTACCTTACGTCGAAATAACATGTTGTTAAGTTGTTTGCTTGAGATGATAGTCGAAGCTTATACGTTACAGCCCATGTATTTAGAAACTTTCAGGGCCTTCGCCATCCGTTCTGTAATTTTGGGATATAAATAAGTATGCATTATTGAACCAAGAAAAAATACATGATCTGTATTTATATTTTATTTTAAAAAATTAAAAGTTCTCTAAAAAGTGTAATCTTCTTGTTATCTGTAAACAATATTGTAGTGTGTTCCTAAATAATAGATTGTGCTACAAGAGGATAAGGTAATATTTTGACGTCGAGGGCGCTATTTTGAATCCAGAGCGAAACGAAGGATCCCACAGTTGAATCACGAGCGTAGCGAGTGATTCTACGGTGGAATCCTGAGTTAAGTGAGGGATTCATGTATATCGCCCGAGAAAAAATATTACCGTACCCGAGTAGCACACTCTACTTTTCATCTCGATCAACTCGTGAACGGGTGATGCCGGGAGGGACTGGTCAGCTCGGCTTCGCTTTTTTTGACTACTTAATATTTTTTATTACGCAATTTATGTTTGTTTACTTGTTCGCAAGCATTACATGTTATAATGTGTCAACATTGTATTATATTATAAGTATTTATTAATTAAAAGACAATTATAATAATATGACAAAGCCCTTCTGGCGAGTAGGCGACCAATACTGTGAAAATGAGTTTCTTTCGGCGTTTCTTCTCAGCAGTGGTCGTTACGAAGCGCTAATATCGGTAGCTTTTCTTTAAAAATAAATTAAATTTTAATATACTTTACACGTAACATAAATTATACTTATTGACGTGTAAAAGTGCCTGTAAAGGTCTAATTACTGAATAAACATTTGAATCTTTGAATCTTGAATCTTGATCTATGAGAAAAACTAGCAAATACAAAACAATAGATATAAAGAAAAGTAGGACACCTATAATACCTAATCAGACTTCAACCGACAATTATTTGATACTAAACTTTGCAAACAAAGTTTAGTATCAAATAATTGTCGGTGTCATTTTCGTAAAATAAATACTAAGAAATAATTTTTGAAGACCAACAACTTACGATAATGTTCACTCATAACTTTGTATGCTTGGTTCTTCGTATATTTTTATAAGAATACTTGATACCTATTCACTATCGGCTTAAACTTACGAAAAGGTATTTAACACATTTACATAAATAATTACATGTCAATACAAATAACCTAAAACTTCTGTAATTACTTAAATCAAGGAGATAAATGGCGCTTTTTTATTATATTTATTTCTTATTCCGAAACGAAGAACTTAAAAATGTTTCCCTACATTCATCCATGTTGACGACGATATGTATCCCAAATTTAAAAAAATCACGACGTCTGTGCCAATTATTTTTTATTTTGAAACAAAATTCTTCTTTTTTTTTGCTGGACTGCCATCATTATTTTTGATTCTACATAGATTACACTCGTGTTCAGATTTCAAATTGGTTTTAATCCCTAGACATTGTCTTTTTCACGTTTTAGTCCCGAGAGAATAACCAGTAACTTAGCTCCAAATGTTTTGGGATGAAAACATCGTTTTTCGAGTAGATGAGATGAAAAATATCTATTTGCTTCTTCTACCACTATTTTCCAATTATTTTGTTATGTTTAATTTAGTTCTTTATCAGTTAAAGGAATGCTTCGGTAAGTTGAAATCTCTGATTAGTTTTGGTCAATTCTTCCATGGCTAAATGGGTCTGAAATTTAGTCAGTAGTTATAACATTCACTGGATCTACCAGATCGGTGCTGGACACGCTACATTAAGATTAATTTCGTCTTCCCAAATTTTCGAATGTATGATACAACATAGGTGTTTGTATTTTCCATGATTTTATTACTGATCGTCCAGATTTGAGTGCGTGGCGGCCTCCGCTAGCGGGGCAGCAATGCGTGACGCCCGACAGGTGTGGCGCGGCGGCACCGACGCTTCACTGACTACGAACTATCTGTCTGTATTTAGACTGTTAAGATAATAATATAGACTATACTATTACATCCAGTCTGTTTCATTATTAGCATCACATTTTTAAGTAACTTTAAAAACACATACATATCTTTTTTTGCTTGTGAATCCATTCTAAGTCATGATGTAATTGCTACCAACTCGTATCTCTAGGTACAATTTTGACATTTTTAATAAAAAAAATTTCGTCTCTGTTTTTATTTTGCATAACATAATCCTAACCGCAGAGGTCTTTGAAAAATAACACACTCTGATAAAATGCGGGTCCTGCGGCCTTAGTATGATGTTTTATCTGAGAGGTCTTTACGTATCTTCCCTCTGTAGCGACAAGATAAAATTCATGAATGGACACGTAGTAAAATGAGTTGTCACACGCAGACAGGTTTTAAACAGTGTTTCTAATGTCTGCTAAGAAAATATAATCATTTTAAATTAAAACACGCGTTTTGTAAAACAATCACCATAGAAAAAAGAATGATATAAGTATGTAATAATTCCTAGAAAAAATATTGCAACCAAAAGGTATTTAAAATTATTAAAATGAAATGTTATAAAAATGAATGTGCAACGGAACGTTTCAACTCGTGTCGTACAACCAACATAAAGGAAAATACCACCGCCGAGTACGTATGAATTCACCGCCGCCGGAGTGGTTGCAGGATTCATCAAAAGATGGCGCTGTAGTTTCGTAATTAAATATATTTTTAAGTTTGTAAACTTCAATATTACATTGTTTAAAGATGTCTGCCTACATTTAAATATGTAAATATACATTTAATATTAGTTCAATATAACAACTGTTAAAAATACGATTAAAAATGGTATAATTGAGCCTTATGTGGGTCTAGCAAATCGGCGACAAATTTACATGATTTCACGTTGCCAACCGTCGATATGTCTACTTTGACCTGTCAAAACCATGCTCGCACGGGAGTTAGGAATGAGATAAAATACGTTTTATGAATAAAAGTTATTTTGTAGCTCAATTTTGTCTATGTTTGTTGCGGTAAATTACGCAAAATGCGACAAATTTGAAGGATAAAATTTGTCGCCCTAATCATACTTGCCTCGCTGCCTGATGGAACAAAAGTTTCAAACATGTTTTTTTTTCTGTAACATTCATGTCTATTACTTTTTCACTTGATACATACTCTAATGTAATGTTTTGTAAATCAAATAATTTGGATATTTGTAATTGAATGACTTAATTCATAAACAAGTTTAGTAGAAAATTGGCACGAATGAATATGCGAATAGTGGACCATGACCTTTCCACAAAATCAATGTATCCAAGTACTAACATAACCTTTCTTAAGTCTCACTACATAGCAAAATAAAAAAATCTGCATTCTGCAATGTAAGTAAAGGCTATTCATTAACATATAGATAAATCGATCGGGCTGTCTCCCTGTGTTATGATAAAGACACAAAAAGTACTTCATTGGCTTTGTCTACAGTCTATACCAGTCCACAGCTGGACTAAAAGCCTCTCCCAATCAGGAAGGATTTTCCCATAATGTCCACGCTGGCTAGCTGGGTTGGCGGAAAAAGATGGTTATAACTTATAGCCTTCGCACAGTAGCCGCTACTGTCCGTCCTCTACTACCTATTACCTGCCTTAATCGCCTCTTACGACAATGGTAGGAGAGAGAAGGTACAGTAACTGGTGACAAATTATATTCTACTCTAATTATATAGTCACCATACAGCAATTTTTCGTGATAGGTATGAAATTAATTTTAGTGTAGTTTTTATTACATAATATACACATAAAAGGCAATAATATTGAAAGTGACATTTATTTATTTATTAATTCTCCATTTATTCTATTTTTACAGGTTAAGTCATATAGTACATAGATACTTACCTATAGTCTAAGATACTTACAGTTTGTTGACTCGTGACTAGCTATTCGCGCTAGGTGATCCAGCTAATCTAGATAGGTACAGATGTACTAAGATCTAGGAATACGACATCGCAGACGTCTGCCTGCCCACGCTCGGACTGTCTACCTTTGGTTATCTTGGAAATGATTGTATATTTTCACAATTTATTCCAGTAGTTGACAAGTTATTTTGAATTAGGAAGAAATTCTTATTTTTACGTAGGTTATAAGGATATAAAATTTGACTGTGGTAAATATAATAAAAATGATTTGTATTACGCCCCAAAACTAATTTTAACACAACATATCTGACAATATTATCTAGAAAGTCCATCTATCTTTAATCTATATAAGGACTACATACGTTCTTCTCGGTAGAGTAGTTTCCACGTCTACCTCTAATGACCCATCCTTTTGACCTGCCTATACAAGACACTAGTAAGTCTATTGAGACGAAAATGAAGACCTACTGGTACACTGGGACTAGCCCGTATTACTTAATAAAAATATGACTCGTCTCTACCATAACTACGAAGCCTCCCACGTTGAGGGGTGTTATGATTATAGCACTACTTTAAACAAAAATTAATAGGAATATGGCGTATGACCTACTAATGGCATAAGGTTTGGAAGCGGTGGTGGCCCAGCGGTTAAGGCACTGGATGTGCGTGTGTGAGGCTCGAGATCGATCCTCACCAGACGCGACTTGTACCTCTGAGTTTGTTCTCGTGTACGGTCATTTGCTTCCGGTGAAGGAAAACATCGTTAGGAAACTATACAACTAGTTCACTAGTGTTATTATTACTGTTGTCAAATAACAGTTATTGAGCCAAGTCAGATGCCTTTAGGCAGTTCTAAAAATTTGACTCCAGTTAGCGTCAACAATTAACTCACTTGATAATAAATAAGCTGGATATTAGCAATAGTTCCAACATTACCCTTTCGTTGCTGATTCTAAATACATTTTAACCCCCGATAGAAAAGGGGCGTTATAAGTTTGACGCCAATGTCTGTGTCTGTCTGTATCTTGCTGTTCATGTGTGTAAGTGGTCAACACTAGTGTCAGATTTTTTAAGCTGCCTAAATGCATCTGACATAGCTTGACGACTGCCATACAATGATGACAGCCGAGACCAACGGCTTATACGTGCCTTCCGAAGCACGGAGGAGCTCGAGAAATTTTCATGCCACTTGTGGTCACCAATCCAAGTTCGGACCACGCCCAGTGTCGCTTTACTTGCGAAAGCGCTAGTAATGCGCACTCCCGCCAGGCCACCGAGCTCCTATCTCGTCTGTATCGTATCTCTCGAACGGTTGAACCAATTTTGACTCTGAAAACGATTAAAGGGTTCAAAAGTTTTAAGGGATGAACGCTTGAAAGTCGGAGTTTTTTAAATTTTCCTGGCAAATAAACTTGTATATTCATAGTTGCTTTCACAGGGTTTACCAGTATGACGCACACGTTTATTTTCGTTCAACACTGTTTTATAATTTGAATAACATACCCTGATCCCTTTTAAAGGTTAAAGTTGAGATATGTAATAATGTGGTAGAGATTTTCCTTAAATACACATTTCATTTAGGTAGCTCTTTTATCTTAAAAATATACACTCAAAATTGATTTAGTACATATTTTTGTAAGAAGACATTTTAGCGAGTTTGATGAAAGAACTTCATAAAAATATAGGATCTATTCCAGATTTTTATGAACCTTTTTGACTATCAATAAACATTTTCTTACAAAGTCTCTTGATGGCCGGAAAATTCTTAGGAAAAGTTGTAGATTCATACTTTTACCTTTATCCACATAATATCAATTAAAAATAATAGTATAATACCGGAATGTCCTGTCGTCTGACGATCTCTTCAAACCGAAGGCGTGGCATTCCTTGTCGTCTATATATTAAAATGTCGGATTATTATAGTCTACCATTTGCCATTTCCTATTACCGACCGATTATTTTTAAGTACGTAAAACTCCTGTAAAAAGTGTAAATCAATATAAAAATCAATATATAAAGAAAATAGCTTTATTATCTATAAAAGGTCCAGTGTAGGAATGTTATGTCTATGATAACTATTGTCGTCTGGCGGTATCTTCAAACCGCAGTCTAGTCGTTGGCATCACAAATAAACGGTGCAGCCAGCAGCAGCCCAATATGTCGTCCATATTAATATGCCAAGTTACTATTGTCTGCCATTAACCATTTCTGATTGCTGATCGAATCTCGCGGAAGTATCAATCAAAGATCAAGTGTTTGTTGAGAAATTATGAACTTTTGACGTCATTATAATTATATTACGTTTGGATGATTAATTATTGTTATTTATAAGAAAAGAACTAGAAACTACTACCGTAAATACTGTGAAGAAGCACCGAAAGAAATCTTTTCTTTTTCACATACAGACAGTATTGGCCTCCTACGGCGACGAACAGAAAATTTGAAGAAAACTTTAAAGGAAATAATTTATAATAAAAATAATACATATTAAAAATAAAATATAGTATTTCAAAGTCCGGTGTAGTAATTTAACGTATGAATAACTTCTGTCGTCTGGCGGAGTGTTCAAAGTGAGGCGGTGTCAGCCGCAAATAAACTGCACTCCGATATGAATATGCTAGAGGTATTGTCGGCCATATGCCATTTAAATATTTCCTATCATTGCATAACTTTCTTGACAAATGGAAAAATTCGTGGAAAAACAAACTTCAAAGGTTTAACCCAGAAATTAGGCTGCACTTTTTTCACATCAATTCACATACAAGTATTATGATCACATACTTTTATAAAGTATTGTTTTAAAAGTTTATAATATTAGAGTGTATATACAATTTTCTTATCTAGGTATCTACTAATATAACAAAAAAAAATCATTTTGGTTTTTTGTAAAATCGTTTTTTTCTAAGTAAAATAATTATTTACTCGAAATACTGAATAAAATTGAGGGAATGTAAAAATGAATAAAAGATTATCTTACTAAAAAAAAGATTCAAAAAACAGTATGTAAATTGTGCGGTATGATAAATGTTGTCACACACACAGGTCAAAGCAGCGGCGCGGCACCGTCTCGGCATTCCCGGTGCTTTTATTCGTCCGACCGGTCTGGTCGGCAGTCTATTTCCGACCAAACCTACGCGTACGTTTCTATTTGTTTATCGAATACATTGCTGTCGTTATATTTACAAAGCTGTCTACGAATATTTTTAACTAATCCACTCCAAAGAGGCTGTTTGAAATCCGCAGGTCCGTTGAAATTACAATACAAATCAACTTTATTGCACCATAATAAACACACAAAAATTACAAAACAACAAGAAACAATATAGGTGCAAAGGCGGACTTATCGCTATAAATGCAATCTCTTCCAGCCAACCTTTGGGTGGAGGAAAAATTTATAAATTATATTATTAACGGACCTGCGCTTAGGGTTTTCAAACAGCCTGTAGGTTAAATAATTATTTCATGATTCACTCAGTATTTTGTATGAATTATGGCATGACGGAAGGAAAAATATAATGTGGTAATTGTTGTCTATCAATATTCAATATAAGGAAAATAATGTTCGATAGAATATTTGTTTATTATTGATTTTATTCTACTAAAGTAAATATAATTTTCCTTACTATTATTGATATATATTAATACTTATCTCTTTTAGTATCCGTTCAGCGTTCCCATATTAGGTAAGAGTATTTAGACTTGTAGGTATATAACTAGGAAAAGTACCTATATGCAACTTTCATAGGAAAAGAAAAATTTTTAAAGTTTTTATGTAAGTATATATGTGTAACATGGTAAGTATTGTAAATACTACTAATTATTCATCAATCAAGTCATTTAATTCAGAAAGTCTTACAACGCACTAAGTTTAAAATCTTTCCATACTTTCACGATATCCATAATACCAACATTGGGATTATTTTGAAACATTGCGCGTAAAATCGTAAGGTCGACTGTTTTGAGTTTATAAAAGTAAGTGGACACGTATTGGAAACACATTCTGCTTACTTTAATCAAGTCGATGGCCAAGGCGTAAAATAACCAATTCGCAATTATTATTTTTTTATAGATTATAAGTAGGAATCTACCTTTCGCCGCGTGAAAAAGCGATTCCCGAAAAATCATTATTTTCAAAATGCCATGTGCACTTTCGCTATAGTTAGAAGGAGATTTGTCCCCATATAGGTTATTTACAAATATTATATATTTACAAAAAGTCAGTCCTTTTCTAATTTTCTTACTGAGATTGGACTTCAGTTTCAAAATGTATCTAAAAGTGAGAATCAGACAAACATTTCAAGTTAAAGCTTGTTAAAATTAGTAAACACAAGTCGTTTTGCAAATTGTACATTTTGAGAATCAGACATTCTGCTCTTAAAGCAAGTCGATGTAGTGAAGGAAACACGAGCCGCTCATAGTAAACAGTGCGGGCACCGACGTGTGAAGATTCAGGCTTCCCAGAACCACAAAGATACATTGTTTCGCTGAAATAGACTCGCTTCAAAGAGGTGTCGGCTCATTAGGAACAAACTTGTTTACGCATTGACTACGTTTCCTTTAGCGCCATATCTACATGTGAATAATTGAATATGTGCCAGCCACATGTGCCGGCTAACATTTTCATATGGTTACTTCTTGTTTATTTCGCATTATGAAAAAAAAAACATAGTTCCATTATAGATTATTCCGTATTTAGAAACCAATAACACTTTCAATGATGGTATTAAGCTTGCAGGGAAGCAGTGGATGGGTCTAGTACAGAATCGTAGAAAATGAATATAATAAATATAGAACCCTATATTATAACTAGCAGTGGATCGATGTTTGCTACAAATAACAATCATGTAAGATGATGTAAGGTGTACACACATTTTTAATTTTCGGTGTCTACAGATTTTTTTATACCCATATGGCTTAGAGTGAAAACCTCGTATATGCAAAATTAGGCAATTTTATTTTATTATATTTTTGAAAAGAAAACCTCGAATCGTATAGCGCCATCTACGAGGCTAAATGCAAACCTCGTTACCCACCGCTCATCTCAGTTCGATAAGAAAAGCTCGTAACGGCGTGTTAATAAGTGATAAAATATTCAAAAACAAGAGAAATAAGTGCTGTTTGAGGTTCTTTTCGAAAAAAGGTAAGTCCTTTTGTGTTCAGAATCTTATATAGTTAAATCTGATATCTAATCAAAATGTCTTTAATTTATTACTGTGATTACCAGGTATTCTCAATAACTTAACATTATAATGACTGAAAACCTCGTATAGCATCATTTTACGGCTTCCTAAAGCCGTAAAATGATGCTATACGATAGTAAAAAAAAATAGATAAAGCCCGTAAAAGACGTTTAAATTAAATGATAAAATATGCTTGGTCAGGCTTTACACCACAAGAAAATTTTACAGGACGCAGTTTTTTGTTCCTCTTGAAAATTTACGGTTTTCGCAATACGAGGTATTCACTCTAAGCCATCGATATAAGTCTGATAACATGTTTGATTGATACAGAAACACTGGTTTAGATTACGCCAGTTATACCTACTAACCTTTTGTTTAGTTTTTAATCCCTTAATTGTATTAAAAATCTACCTAGGCGACTTCTTTTGATGAAATCAATTATTAGCCTCGTCACTCCCTAAATACCGAGTTTCATCAAAATCATTGGAGCCGTTCCCGAGATTGAGGTAAACATAAATGGTTCTTTTAAAGTATAGGATAATAATATAGGAACAGACTAAAAAATTTACGGCCTTATCTCAGTATCTTGGGATAGTTGCATCTGACTGGGAGAAATATTTTTAATGGTAAACCAAATCACGATAGGTTATAATTAAGTACAACTTTACATCTTAGCTTATTAGTCTATACTCTGTATCTCTCGACGTAGTCTCAGCCAGCTCACATTGTCTGAAAAGAGCACGCACTAAATCAGACCGTCCTAACCGCAACTGGGAATGCGACACTCATTACTAGTTATTTTAATTAGGTTAAAGAACACATTAATTTAATTGATTCCTCGCTGACGACATGCATCTCGCATCTGTCACTCGGGTTTCTTATCTTCTGGTTAGTATAAATTAAACTAAGTACTTATTATATACCTACTACTTCTCGCCTTGACGGTTGCCCATACCTTTGCTGCTTCTGAGGGGTGCTTTTTCCAGCTATATATACTTATTATTATTACATACTTCCTCTGACATTCATAAAGATATGATCTTATACAGTAATATAGTGACTAAACTGTGAGTGAAGACACTTTATTCAATTGCCAGAAAAAAGTGCTCTTCCAATTAGTAGCTAGCTTTACACTAGATTTTTAGGAATACTCAAACAGTGTTTGTCTACATTTAAAAGCATGCTACATACTGTATTTTGATATTTCATACTAAGTTGTGAGCATACACATTAGTAGGTGATCTTGTACGTCTTTGTTGTCGACTTGTCAGCATTTCTGGGGTTCACCTTTTCTGCTGAGGCCGGGTATAGGCCAAACATTTGTATTCTATTCATATACGAAACATATAGTTACTTACATGTTATTGGAACGAAGTTCCTTACGGCAGGCTTGGAGGAGATAGGGATTTTGATGCGCGACCGAACTGAAAAAAATGTGATAGTAAAACCGTAAGGATGACCTCGTTAAATGAGACGTGCGCAGGCGCGACAGTCGTATACACATTGTGTCGATTCTACATTAGCCGAAGGAACTTCGTTCCTACCTGGTGTCCCACGACACCACATTCTTTTTTATGTCTAGTAAATGTTTCAATTAATAGTGCTATTGTTGTATTGGATGCAGATTACCAGAAACCGACGCCAACGTGGTGCGCAGCGAGTACGGTATGCCTACGATATGATTAATTGCCACAGCTGATTGTCTAGCGTACCTATAATAGTATTTTATGCAACAGTTGCATAAGGAGGGTTAAAAATGCGAGTGGCGCAGGTTACGATGCGAGCCTTGGTGAGCATCGTAAATTGACGCCATCGAGCATTTTTTGACTACTTATTACCGGTGGGATCTTCTCATTTTCCATAAGTATTTTAATCATAATATGGTTTGTCATAAGGACTTTGTCATAATTTTTTTATCATAATTATTGTTTCACTTAATGTTTATTGTAATAATGGTTCTGTAGCCATAATCATAGTTTATAATACTGGTTTTTTTAAATAAAATGGTTGCCCATAATAGCATAGCCGACTCATGCGGCAGAATAGCTGACTCAACAATAAACGTACAGCAGACTCGTAATTGCAGTCATGTAGACCACCCAGGTTATGGTGCGGTGGGGGTGGCCCAATAATTTTATGATTTTGCGGCCTATTTTTTGATTTCATTAATAGTTATGATAAAATAATTTTTAATTTTATTTTACATTATGAGTAATTTGGTACTATTAATATAAAATTATATTATGATTATAAATACTTATGACAAAGTGTACTTATGATTAAAATACTTATGTTAAAAAAATATGATAAATTAAATTGTAAGAAAAATCATAATTAGTTATTATGATTATGTATAAAAGCATTATTTCAAACTATAATATTACAAATATTTTTATGAGAATCATTAGAGACCCTATCTGTGGTCTCGGCCGCAGTGCAGTGAATATTGAAATTCTGTGAAATATATCAGAGAAAGCTTCATGGAAATCAGTTCATTCGATACGTTCGATTCGATCAGTTACGTAAGGCTACTGAGAAATACACGTAATCGTGTTTCAATGAAAGTCATTGAGAAGCTGTAATGAGGTGAAGTGAGCATGAAAATCTTTGACGCTGTTGGTTGGGGTGGAAAATCTTCGACGGGAATCAAGAAGGATTTAGTGATGTGTGATTAAATGTAATTTAAATAAAATTGTCACTGGTAGAGTAGACTGGTAGATTTCTAATGTGGTAAAATATCTGGCTCAACAGAAAATCAATCAAGGTAAGACCGGAACCGACCGAAACTACTGGACCGGTAGGACCATCCACCTAATGTGAATAATAGTTGTGGCGACCTCTACGGCCACTATGAGGAACTACAATCAAGAGACAACCGACAATATAGTTCACAAGAAGCATATGAGATGGCGCCAGCAGTATCCTACATCTCGATCTCAGAGTTCGCCCGATTCGCTGCATATATACAACTTCCGACGATACACCGTCGGAGCCGCGGTTCCCCAGGCGCAACAACATGCCTGGCGGGAAGATCTTCCCTTTGTGGCAGTCGAGCATATCACCTCGCTCCCGCTACAATAGTCATTGTGACCGCTAAAGTATAAAATCAGTTATTGTAACCACTAATTCGTATTATAACAGATTCGGTTTTAGTGAGATGACATGACACTGATACATTGGTAGTATTTTGTCTTTTTAAGTCAATGATATAGTATATACAGTTTTATGCCTGTATTTCCAGTCTGTCCACTGCAGTACCCGTAACCGAAGGGCATGTATGAAGAGATTGATGAGTGAAGATGAAACAAAAGAGGTTTGTCACGATCGTAGCAAGTGGAGGTCCATAGTCTCTGCCTACCGCTGTGGGAAATAGGCGTGATATTATGTACTTACTTACATATGCATGTCCACCGCAGGGCAGATTGTTTTGGTAAAAAGGAAAAAATAAAAAAGGCATTTCGAACTCTCTTATGATATAGGTATTTTTTCTTTTGCCTAGCAAAACGTAACTAGGTGAACTTTTTAGAAACATATTGTCATGACAAGGTTACATGGACGATATAATTTAGTCGATGATAAAGATGAGTACCAGAAAAGATACTTATTCGTTCTCCGGACGCGTTTAAAGCTATTTACGGGTAAATCTGCAAAACACATCGCCGAAAATTACCAAAAAATATATTTATTTTCTGGAATTTCACGAACATACTCGTAGTCAACGAAAGATTGAGCTAGTCCCAAAGTTAGTTCGAGACTTGTGTTATGAGATACTAACTCAACAATACTATATTTTATAACATATACATATATAGATAAACACCAAAGACCCAGGACAATTTGAAAAAGGCCATTTTCCAACTTGCCTTGACCGGGGATCGAACCCGAATACTCTGGGTGGCGGACTAGTATATTGGCCACTACGCCACGGAGGTTGTCTTGGTACTAGAGTACTTTAGTTATTCAGAAAAGTTGTTTAAAATGGACTAAAATTAATTTAAAATTTGAGTAAGTAAACTATTTTCTTACACTTTTAAGTATAAATATTCACTTCTTTCAATAGGTAACTACAGTAGCATTCACAGGTCTCTGAATTTCACATTGTGTTTTCCAGACGATCTCAATATCGATCAATCTCGGCTGTCTCGGTTGACAATAAGATAAAGCGAGCATTCGAGTGCAGATGCATCAGTCAGCGTTAGCGATTAGTGTTGCCAGATGATCCGTAACGTCCACAGGCAAAAAATTAAAAAAAATCTTAATTACTTACATTAATACACGTAAAGATCATTTTCTTTTTACCTTCATGTTCAATGCCAAAAATTTAACAAAGACAACAATTTAATTATTAAAAACAAAAACTTACCTATTCATTAAAATTTTTGGCATTGGTCACAGCCTAGGTAGCAAACCCATCAATTAAGTTTTTGTTATATAACTGAGTTTCGTCGAATATCTCCCGGCTCCATCATGAAAACTGCTTATTGACTCCATAATATTGTATTGTCATCCGATTTACACAAGTAAACAAAATTTCTGCTCAATCGGTTGAGGATAACTGGTTGAAAATTGAGTTGCAATATTTGACCTAAACAAACATACTACTTACAAGATACATTGCAAGTTAAATAAAAGCTTGTAAAAAGAAAGAGAATAATTAGTTATTTTTTCCGGCAAAAAGTATACACAGGTATTACTAATCGTACTACACTAAATTATGTAGGTGTCATCGTAGCTTCATAGCCTCGTAGCGTAGCACGTTTTTCGTAGCACACGTTCGCTACGACCTAAATATTATAGTATTATAGAAAAAAATATTACCTATTTCGTTTGTAAGAGGGATTTATTGGTACATGAGATCTTAAAATTCGAAATTAGAAAAGTAGCAGTAGTATTTCGACTAAATTCACATCGAATTTCGTCTGAGCCAGTCTATTCGATCAATAGGTATCGATTAAGGCTGGCCAAGTTTCTGAAATTTTATTATATTATCGTGTCTGAAATTTACATGATTGTAGTAGGGATATTAAAATGTTCATTCCATTACACGTAATGGAGCGTCGCTCTTCGTTATTTGCTGGCTAGTCTAACTCTAATAACGATCCGTTTTAACCGACCGACACGGCTTCCGTCAGATAATTACCAGATTTAAAAATTTCTAGCTATTGACACAGATTGAATATCTCGTTTGATACAAATACGAGTATTTATAGCATAAATAAAAATAAATAATAAATTTTAGAGCATTATTGCATTTTTATGAGCCAAAAAACTTTTACTATTAAGATACACCGAAAGGAACTGGTTTCTGTTGAAATAAAGGAAAAAGAAACTCCTTTTCACGCCCGTGCACATTATGTATTTTAACTAGGGTATATTCGGATTAAAGAAACGAGCTATAAATTACTTTATCTTCACTTATGCTATGAGTCATCTAAAAAAGTTTTAGAAACGGTTAGCTTATTGCCAACATTAAAACAACCAGTGTCACAGTAACCATAATATCATCCAAACAAGTGTTATAATGTTGTACTAAATTTCATTATGCAACGCAAACTCGATCTCTTTCTTACCTACTTATTAAACAGCCACATTCTGTATGAATTTCAGAAAAAGAACATTGTCATGTACGCGCGATTCACTACCGCAGCTCTGTAATAAAAAAAAAGAACTTATTGGTTATTCGAATTTACGTCGTATCCCGCCATTTTTGTTCGATATTTACTAATATCGAACAAAAATAAATTTGCATTCCAATAATTGTACGATCCAATTTTTTTACAATTATTACAATTAATAATTAGGTATTAAAACAATCATGCGATACTATTAACACACTCGGCTTCACCTCGTGCGATAAACCCACATTCGTGTTTTAATACCTCTTATTATATATACTACAGTTGCATAAATAAAACCTATTGTAGTTATAGTTATTTTCTATGTAGGTTTTGAAATGACTCTGCTGAGAAGAACTACTGGAAGAAACTTATTTTGACCTTATAAGGTCGCTTCCTAGCTTAAAGGACTTTGTCATAATAACTGTCTCTGCATGATCATGACTCATGCTCATGCACGAATGTTAACAAAAATATTATAAAATAATATTTTCACAATTGAAAGTTAATTTATTTATAAAAGCTTAAATAATAATAATTAATTAATTAAAACTAAATTAAAGTAAATAAAAATATGCAATTACAATAAAAGCTAAAAATACCAAAATTAAGACTTAAGCTAGTAAACTTATCTTATAGTTATGAAACAATACATCATTTGAAAGATACATCACATTTTGAAAATATTACATCTCATTTTATTTTGACAGATGTTTTCTTTTTGTTTAGACGTTTTTCTAATTAAAAAGTGCTAAAGAATTTATGAATTAAATCGCTTGAATGACCTAGGAAAACATTTATATGTGTGCCAAAAAGATTTGGCAACCGGCTTCATTCTTTAATGTGCATGGTCGCGCGAATATTTAGGGTTCAGTTCAGTCATCGTAGTAATCACTAAGCTAGTACCTATACACATAATTTCATAGGTACGCTATATATTCAGGATCTATATACAAACGAGTTTCTTTATTTATGTGCAAATTTACGTCATTGTTTTCGACAAAATGTAGACTTAACTGCAAATTAAAGTCATCTTTTGAAAAATATTATGAAATCAATTAAAGTTATTTTTTAGACCACCGATTAGTGCTGAAAAAGGGACCCAAAAAACGGTTGTGCCTTTACGATATACGGAATCGTTCATCCGTTAGGACAGCACTCGCTTTACCAGTTAATTTTATCGCGTCACATGTTCAAGGAAACGCAAAACAGACCCGAGTTACGCACTGCTTACTTCAGATTTTAAAAGGCTTCAGGAGTGCCATTTTTGAAATCGCCAGTTATTATATTACGAATGGTTTGCACGAGCGTTTCTAAACGACACAAGTCGAAGGATTGCACGAGTGGTTAGACCACTTATAATTTTGTTACTTGTAGCGTACAAATTTCAAAGAAACCTGTCATGTTTAATATGTTCTGGTTTACGCTCCATTTTTATTTATTTTGAAACTTCAATCATATAACGTGCATTGGCGCGACGGTTCCAAAAATACGATCGGTAGACATTTTACGCGAGAGCTGAGTTGGAAAACTATACAAGTTCTGTGTTTCGCTGACTCCCTAGTCGAAAAATAGCACTCCTGCTTCTGTGAATTCCATGACCGTGCTATTTTCCGTCAGTCATGTTTTTTTGTGTAATACCTATACGTATATTTTATACAACGTAGAGAATACCCGTAATAAATCGAACCACATGCTATACAAGAACATTAATACTAATTTTTTTCAAGCCTTTTTTTTGTTATGTCCCACTGCTGGGCAAATGCCTCCCCTTGGTCCTTTACTCATCTCTGTCTGCTGCAAGCTCTTCCCGATCAGGCAAAAACTTATCCAGATCTTCTCGCTACCTGGTTCTGGGCCTACCTTTTACCCTGACGGCCTGCTCATAATCAAATTAAGGATTTCCATACACGTATCTCGTAAGATCAAAAGTCAACAAGACTTGGCTTATTTAAGTACTAGTGTGAAGATTTAAGGAGGAATGTTATTTTTCAAATTATCTATTTTATTTAAGGAATGTGCTCTTTGTAAATTAATTCAGTTATTTATCCTATAACTACAATCTTCTATCTCATACAATTAAATCTAGGTTTTATTGCAGTTTCAAAACTGTCTTTGACATTCCATATACTCTCACAATTAGCAAATAGAAACCAAGGTTTTACTACATTATTGTAGGTTTGTACAAAATGTAGCTGTAAACGTTTGTAATTAGTAGAATAAGCTAAGCTATAAGTAACAATCTGCCTATATTATCAACTTAAGGGGCTACTTGAATTTTCCGGGGTCCGGTGCTGCTCCCATTTGAAATAAATTATTTAAAAGGAATAAACGGAGACAGCATTAACAATTTTGTCTTGACCAGGCCCTAGATAACCCTTCAAACTATTTTATGAACTATTGTTTACAGTTTAAAGTAAGAACGTGAAGCTTTTATGCGCACATAAGTAAGCCAAAAGTGGCCATTTTTCGCAAATGTGCGTCGAAAAGTTTCACATCAGTAGTTCATAAAATAGTTTAAAGAGTTATCTAGTGCCTGGTCAAGACAAAATTTTAAATGATGTCTCCGTTTCCTATCATATGATTTATTTCAAATGGACGCAGCACTGGACCCCGGAAAACTCAGATATCCCCGTAATAAAACTACGGATCAATACACTTTTCTTGAAAGATCGATTTCCTGGCTTAAATATGTTTAAGGCGTAGGCGTATTATTTTCTTGATACCTCCGCATGTACAAAACAAGGAACCTTTTCATCCATTTACTGTTTCCTCATATATCAATTAGTGTCGATGTTAAAAACAGTGCATGTTATATAGATTATATTGCATACGAAAGTGCGTTTTCCTCCCGCGGTAAGGGTTGGGGGCTTCAGTACACACTGGGGTATCATTCATACTACGGCTGGAATTGGGTCATGAGGACAATTGGGAAAAGAAGGTGGCTATAGCGACCACAGCCTAGGTGTAATATAAATGCTTACACGATATTTCTCAATGATTAATTATGTAATAAAATTAATTATGAGGCTGTGGCATATTCTTTATTTTATTATGATACATTTATAGAAAATACTTGAGGGAGGCTTATGTTCAACCGTGGATTATAATATTCACAATTAATTATATTCTTTAACTTTAAGCCGTGTAACCTCCGACCTAGAATAGAACTTCTCCATTTCTTCCTATTATCATTCTCTTCCTATTCATTCTCCATTTTACAAGCGACCAGGACCAAGCATAAACATCTTGTGCTACAAGTGCATTCTCAAAGAGGCTTGACGTCAGGCAGGCGGCCGGTCGTAAAACAAATGCCGAATCATTTAAACTGTTTCGGCTATTTCTTGTCCACTTCGCAAGGTATTTGGCATCCTTCTTGTGACCATTGACATGCATATTATATTTGGAGAAGAAAAAGCGGGAAAGCACAAACTGGCCACCGATGTAGCACAGGCCACAGCTAAGGATGCAACCGATAACGCGCTTGATGCGCGGTAATGCGCGTATGTAATATTTATAGTCGGTGTTTCTCTACGTGATCGAATCAGACATGAGGAAATTCGTAGGAGAACAAAAGTCACTGACATAGCCCAGCAGATTTGTACGTAGAAGAGGCAATGGGCGGGACACATAGCGCGACGAACCGATGGCCGAAAGGGGAAAAAGGTTCTCAAATGGCGACCGCGTACTGGCAAGCGAAGCGTAGGATACCCACCCACAAGGTGGGTGACTAAGGTCGTTGGAAAGCGCTGGATGCAGGCCGCTCTGGATCGGTCATTTTAGAAATCTTTGGGAGAGGCCTATGTCCAGCAGTAGATGTTATGCGGCTGAAATGATGATGATGATGATTTAAACTCGAAACATGTTTACCACAATATTTAATGTGTTATTTTCGGTTAGGTTAGGTTAGTTTCTAGTTTACTTTTAATTTTAGGTTTTAATTTTATTAATTATTATTTATTCTATTTACAGTTTTCTACCTTATGTACTTATGTTAATAAAGTTAAAGCAATTAATATGTTTAACCATTCTCTAATAAAAATATGTGTTAGATGTTTACTGTAGTCGGGATTTCGACTTTTTCTTTACGATACCTACCCAACAGTGCAAACTGATAGGTTAAATAAATGGCTTGGAATTTCACTAACAATTGGTGAAGTAGTGTCGTGTGTCGCCACTTAGCGTTATTGTGACACTTCGTTACACGCATAGTGTCAAATTAAAGACAGTGAAGAATCTATATTTGCCATTGTTTAGTAACATTTGGGCAATAATTATGCACATAACACATGTAGTAGAAGAGAACTTCTACCGTTAAGATTGGTTCTATCAAGAGATGGTCAAAAGAATGAGTATTGTAAACATTTATAAAAGCAAATGTCTTTTTATTTTTCGTGTGTGACCAACACTAGTGCTAAATTTTTAAACTGCTTTACATAGCTGAAACAGCTTGACGACTGTCACACAATAATGACAGCCGAGACCGTAGGCTTATCGTACTCTGATGCAAGGAGTAGTTCGTGAGAATCTGTAAGCCACTTTTGGTCACCCATTCAAATAGGGACTACAGCTACGCCTAGGTTTTCGTAACTAGCGATAGCGCTTGAGTACTCCCACCAGGCCACCGAGCACCAATAAAATGAATTCATAACAATAGAGATGTGAATGTAAAAAAAATATATTTTATTTAGTCCTTCAACTAGATTATCCAAAAATAAAAGACCCATATTTTTCGTTCAGCAAAGTGGTAAAAATTCATAAAGATTCAGCGCTTCGAAGTTTCGGAGTGAGGGTGATTTATTTCAACTTTAAAAATCTTAGCTGATCGTGACGTCACGCGAAATTTAAGTGCGCCGGATCTTTGTCATTATTTGCCATAGTAAATTTTTTTTAAGTCTATGTTATTTGCCATAGATTTATAAGTAAGCAGATGGAACTAGCGTAATGTAAAATGAGACCAGAAATTAAATGTCATGCCTGACTTTAAAAGCGTTGTACCTACTATACGACACATATATGTAATCGATATCGATAAAATATGTATTTTGATTTTCTATCTTCATCTATATATGAAGAAAGAAACTGAATGACTGATTGACTGACTGACTGACTGACATATCAACGCACAGCCTAAACCGCTGGGTTTAAAGACTCCAAATTTGGCATATAGTTTCTTTATGAGGTCTAGGGGTGCACTAAGAAAGGATTTTTCAAATTCACTTGAAACGAGGGTCCAAAATTTGTATGGACAAACAGGATTAGATTGACTACTTTTTTTTTAAACTTCGCAACAGTACTCCCAGCGGTAAATAAGTAAAAATGTGTTTCAGGATTTTTCAAAATTCATACCCTAACAGGGTGTAATGGGGGTCCAAAGTTTTTATGGAGAAACAAGATTAATTTGACCATTTTATTCAAAACTTCGCAAAAGTATTCCCGGCTCTAATGAAGTAATATATATTTCAGGAAATTTCAAACTTCATAGTCCTAAGTTTGTATGCAGAAAAAAAAATTATTTTGACCATTTTATTCGAAAATTCGCAAAAGTACTCCCGGCGGTAAATAAGTGAATAAGTATTTCAGGATTTTTCAAAGTTCATCCCCTAACGGGGTGTAATGGGGGTCCAAAGATTTTTTGGAGCAATAAGATTAGTTTGACCATTTTATTCGAACTTCGCAAAAGTATTCCCAGCTCTAATTAAGTAATATATATTTCAGGATCCGGGAAACGGGGGACGGGGAGAGGGAGAATCATATAAGAACCATTTTTGACTTTTACGCGGACTCAGTCGCGGTTTAAAGCTAGTAAATTAATATTTTTGTTAATATATGATAATAAATAAATAATAAAAACATTTTATCTCTTTGTCCCTAGCGGAGTAGACTTAGCCTAAGCTTAAAAGTCAGTATGTATATTAGTAGACGCGCAAGTGGAAAATAAAATAAATAATCTTGTAAATTTAACAAACTTTTATTTAATTTTTTCTACTGTCGCTCTTAAATTATTGAAAGCTTATTTTTTTCAATTTCTTTTTCTGAAAATGGCGTTTTTTTTTCTAGTTTATTTTCTGTACGAGGAACTGTTTTATTTGACGGCCCAGGTTCTGCTGATGGAGGTAAAATGTCTCTATTCTATTTACATACGAAGTCTTCTGATCTAGGAAGGTCCTCTGATTTTTAATTTCACCTGTAAACAATAATTATTTTACGAACGTGACGACTTGACAGATATTTGTAAAATACTAAAAATTAACGATAGGTTTTCTAAAATTGATATCGTTGATTATCGTTAAATGAAGCAACATTCTAATAAATTTTACCAAACAAAACCGAAACTCGATATAAAATCTACAAACGTTTTTACTTAAAAAGAGTTTATACTGATTCAACCAAAAGCAATTGATTTTTTATCGATATATATTTCCATGACATAAAATGACGTCAATAAATTAGTCAAGCCCTAGCAGAATCATATAATTTTATATTTTATGCAATAAATTACTGAATTCCTTAAATAACTAATAAATATTGTGTTATCTCTAAATAAAAATATAAAGTGCATGATTTTAAATGGTTTTTTGGTGAAGTTGCGAAGAAAATATTGACGAAAAGATAAAGAACGTGTCTAGCAAAATTACCTGTAAAAAGTGTATTTATTGGGATTATAGTTTGTTGTTGTATCACAGTCGATATAGCTGCACTATATCATCTTTCTAAGGTAAGAAAAGTTATAAATTAACACAGTTTACATTTATAAAAATCCAATTTTCGCGTGACACAATATAAGTCTGGTTTCTAGGAGTCGACTCGTTCAAAAGTTGGTCACACGTCAATCTAACCGCTATCTCTATTGCTCTTGTGGGGGCGACTATTAACGTATTGTTTGTCTCACATTGCTAGTTCTGTCTATTTACGTAGTAAAAAATTTTTAAGTCTATGTTATTTGCTATTCAGAGAAAAGAAAAATTAGATGTAACATACTTTTTAATAATCTATATAATGAGCCTTAAAAATTTAAGCCAAGGTCTTAAAATAAGGTCTTACTTTGTAGAAGCCTACTTATATCTACTAAAACAGTGATCGTTATTGCAGCGACAAACCAAAGTACGATAGGTCATTGGGGCGAGGCGAATTATGGTACTACCTATTTCCTTTTTCAAAATAAGATGGTAATAAAAAGTGTTAACATTTAATGCGAGGTGTAGGTAAAAAAGTTTCTTTTGGCTCTTTATATTTGTACAATTTTGAGAAATATTTGGCCTGGTTCGTAGTAGTAAGTAGGACTCAGTTGTTCTTTAAACAACTAGAAAAATAACTGGACGAGTGCGTGTCGGGCCATACGCAGTACAGGGTTCCACAGTTGCGAATGCCGACTTTACTAAAAAAAGGTCTAAAAAAAACTAATTTTCTACTGAATTTGCATAAAATTTTAGGATTCCGAGTACATTTTTTAAGTAGGTCGCCTATAACTCTTTAATTTGAAAACCCTACTTTGACAGTTTTCCTTTAAACTTCGTTATTATACTACATGACTCTTGACTATAACAAAAAATTGCACTATAAAACCAAATATTTCAGAAATGGATCCCTAAATCGAAAAATGATGTTCACAAGCTCATCATATTTTTGAAAGACCTTTTCTATTGCTGAGTTTACATAATGGGTTAGTAGAGAAAAAAATAGACTCTCACTTTGTTTTTTTATGATTTTATTTTACCACTTTTCCGATTTGATAAATATACATACTCATGTCAAATTACAGATATCTAGTACCAACTTATAGTCTCTTTATCTCTATAGAAAAGAAACTTAACATAATATAAATATAAAAAAGGAAAAATATTATAAAATCCAATAATAAAATTGATGATTTAATAAATACTACAGTGAAGACCCTTGTACTTGGAGAAACAAACAGGGTTTATTTACATACCTCCGGAATATAGGTCAGGTCGCGGTATCTCGGGGCTGGTGCAGCGCCGACCTGCTAACCCAGATGTAGGTAGGCAGCCTCCCTTACCCCTAGGGTTGTAACCCTGAAGAGTATTTACTTTGAGGTAATTCTTCCTTTACAACCATATGACTTGGAGTTACACTAATGCCTAATTCATAAGACATTAGTAAATTGTGTACTGAATGCTACCAAATCTTTGGAGTATTAAACTTGAAGTTAAATTGATGAAATACCTCTTTGAGGTGTTTCATATTTGAAATTTGATGAAATACGTCTTTGAGGTATTTCATCAAATTTCCTCTAGCTGTGACTTGGAGTTAAAGACTTTCATTCCAAAAAAATATATATATAATGTTCTCAAAGGTGTCACTTAAATAATTAAAAAAAAAACAAAAATTCCTAATTTAGGTATATAGTTAGATGTGTAAATTCACCCAAAAAAACTCATCCTTTCACCAATGCGCATTCGGCTGATCTTTTGTATAAAAGGTCTAAATTTGTTATTTATTTTGACCAAATCGGGAATGTACTTTACTTAATCATAAGTATCACGGACATGTTACAAAATTTTGCATACTGTAAAATAAATCTACATGTAAATTCGTTTTTGGCAACCCTACTCGGACCAAAACAACCACCAAGGTTGAGCCCTCGCTGAGAAAATTCCAGGCCCTTCTGCCTCGAGAGAATGCCTGCTAGCAAATGAGCAAAGGCTCTATTGAAATGGTCTTGGAACAAATCTCACATTGCATTTCCTAATGACAGCTTGCGGCGAAAAAAATATACTTTCGAATACAAAAGTACAGCGATGGGGTAGATACAGCATTTTTCTTTATCACACGTACATTATTCAGATTACGCTACACGCATAATAGGCACATTGAGTAAATATGAATATTTACCTAAGGATGGTTTTATCTACAATAGGGAAGAGCACATCGACTTTGTGCATTTATCAATCCAAGCAATAGTTACCATGGAGTTCAACAGGCTAAAAAAATAATATTGATTAATTAGTAGTTACTAGCGGCCCGCCCCGGCTTTGGGCGGGTAAGCCGTAAGTCTTCTTCTTTAACCTGTCTCTATTGCTGAAAACCGCATTAAAATCCGTTTCATCAAAAGCCATCTAAGCTTAGAGGTACAGACGGTGGGAAGCGACTTTATTAAATACTACTTATGTATGGATATTGTCTAAATATGCATAATATGTACACAATCTAGGTGCTAATATTACGCTGAAGCAAAATAGCACTGTAAAATTTAATTGGACAGCAAGAAAAATGTCGTAAATCAGAAGTAATCTTAATAGCAGAGAGTGTACAGGCAGCAGCAGATATACATTATACATTACTCGTATATTGTTGTGTCGCATTTTACCATTTTTACCTTGGTAATTAGTGTAATTACACTGTAAATGCACGGGGTATTTTTTATTTTAAGAATTAAGAATTGCACTTACAAACAATGATAAACTGTACTTGAATAACATAAATATGTACTTGAATTTTACGTGACCGCATTTTAGCGGGCTTTTTTTTAGTTATAGGCATTTATAAATATTAATAGGTATGACAAAAACTTAGTAGTAACAATTAAAGGTTTTACGGCAAAAAATATTTTTTTACATTCTTTCCATTATAACTTTATCGGTCTTCTTTTCCCTCTGCAGCCATCTAGTCCCAAATATCATATATGTCGCAGACGGATGAATAAAAGGGGGCAGAGCGTGGCGTGATCGGCATCTGATATCTCAAGTGACGTAAACTACCCACTTAGTTACTTACAATACGAGAACAAACTGATGTCAGGATGAAAACTTACTTACAGTCACGTCACCTCACCGATGCCGCCACATGAGAGATCTTACGTGAGCCTTATAAAAATGTGACGGAATTCCAGTGCCCCGCCTCCGCACTGAATCATGAATCGCAACCACCATGTCTGGATTCCCTGGCCCCACAGAATTGAATACTGTGTATACACCTGGGCTTTCCGTCTTGCTTAAACAAACTGTCATTGTAATAAATCGGTTCACCAATCCACATCTATTACAATAATCACAATTAAATGAGTCATGGCCAAGCTACAGCAAACTACACAAACGAGTTGTGCACGATACGGCCGCCTGAACAAGACTGTCCCTGTCGCTAGGTCGACCGGTCTTATAACTTGCTGCTAACGAGTATTGCCATTTCAAATCCAACGGTTGCATTTTGTAGTAAATAACTTTCTCTTTGCACGTGTAAAAAATAATAAAAAGGGAATTGTACATTGAACTCTCCGACACGGCCATTCTGACAAGTCACACGTCCCAGTGTGACGCATTTGAAAATAATTGAACCTAACTGCAATATCAAATCATCTCTACTCGGCCTATCCTGATCAAACGATTTAAGACAGGGCTTAAAACAAACTCTTTTAATAAACCAAAACCTTTTTCTTTAAAAATTAAGCTTACATCATTACTAGGGATGATCACAAACTTTTTACCAACTATGAAATGACCACTGACCATTATTCACTCACTATTCAACCACACTTCAAAAAATTAACCATTCTTAAGACTCTGCTTGCTCTGTTAAATTACTCCTGTCGACTCTATCGATCATGGTCATCTCTATCGCCTAATTCGAGCAAAAGGACTCATGCCACCGTCGCAAGGCGACGTAATCTCAGAAGCGGTCGTCCTATCGCCTAATTCGAGCAAAAGGACTCATGCCACCTTCGCAAGGTGACGTAATCTCAGAAGCGGTCGTCCTATCGCCTAATTCGAGCAAAAGGACTCATGCCACCTTCGCAAGGTGACGTAATCTCAGAAGCGGGTCGTCCTATCGCCTAATTCGAGCAAAAGGACTCATGCCACTTTCGCAAAGTGACGTAATCTCAGAAGCGGTCGTCCTATCGCCTAATTCGAGCAAAAGGACTCATGCCACTTTCGCAAAGTGACGTAATCTCAGAAGCGGTCGTCCTATCGCCTAATTCGAGCGATAAGACTCATGCCACTTTCGCAAAGTGACGTAATCTCAGAAGCGGTCGTCCTATCGCCTAATTCGAGCGATAAGACTCATGCCACTTTCACAAAGTGACGTAATCTCAGAAGTGGTCGTCCTATCGCCTAATTCGAGCAAAAGGACTCATGCCACTTTCGCAAAGTGACGTAACCTTGCCCCCCTCATCGATTGACGATCACCACGTTGCCTCCCCAGAGCAAACAACTACAATTTAGTAACTCGACTAAATAGTGGTCAATGGGCTCACACTTACTCATTCGCTTTTAATTTAATGCCCGGAAAGTATACTGATCTCTAAAGTACTTGAACAGGTGCAAAATCGTCATAAATGGGAAGCACTCATCACGTCGCTCACCAATCGGCAAATGGCTGAAGGGGAAATACGACAAAATACATCTTAACTGGGTAACTAGTAGTCAACAAAAATAAACCTGTACAGAGCCATTTACATTGGTTTTGCACTAAGACTATCGCAATAAGAATATTGTTAATGCATTTGCAATCTAACCTATTTGGTATAGACTTCCTAAAAATAAAAATGGTATTGCTTATCGGATTATTGTAACGTGTTTGTAAAATCTTTTCGAAAAGTAAATTATCAGAATGAATACTCGTCTTGAACTGTCTAGATTAAAATTGACTCAAGTAACGGGATTTTACTTCAAACAACACAGCAATTAAAGTGTAGTTTTAAAATAATATTACGCACATAGTAAACAGTGAAAAGCCCTCTTTAAATCATGTCAACACCATGATCATGACCATTGTAGACTTGCCGACGTAGCCGTTACCACCTTAGCATCATCATTACCCGCTATCAATGATGATATCGTCATCATCATCACCGCCTTTTCATCATCAACAGCGTCAACATTTTCATCATCATCACCTTGTCATTATTGATGATAAAACCATCATCATCACCAACTCTTCATCATCGTCGTCATCATCATCATCATCAGCCACCGTAAGTCCAATATTGAGAAAATGCTGGGAGAGGTTATCACTACTACTATACAAAGAATGAGTACCTAATATCATCTTTGACCAGTATTCACGCGCCACAGTACTGTATTGCAAGTTCATAATTCTCAATACTCAAAAATGACTCAATTTGCTACGAATGGTAATCTGGCGCCACGGTCGGCTCCTTCCGATACCGACTTATGCCACCTCATTGACAATAACTTCGGGCGTCAACCGACAGCGACTCATGCCACCTCCAGTGACGATAACCTCATGTTGCTTCTACACAACAACCAATATTCCGGCTCCAACCGATCGTTAGCTTACTAAGTTTAGCAAATGTTACACACTCTTCGTAAAACTAGCGTACTCAAAACCAATTTACTGCTTGAATAGTGGTCAAAAGACTAGATTTCATAAAACTTTACACTTAAAATACTAAAGGATTTAAAATTAATTGCACTCTGCTTTAATGTCGAAAATAAAATAAAAACTCACCAACTTTTATTGGCGATCCAGCAGACAAGCCATGTGCCGCGAGCACAGACACACATACACGAGATCCGCTCACATTCACATCACATTACTTCACCAGCCAGCACCTGCTGCGTACCGCTGCTAGCTCCCATCCGGCCGCAACACGCGGTATCCATCTACTTGGCACATTGTAATCACTTGTTAACACTTTAAAACCTTACCTCGAGAACTAACGCTCTGAACAACGGGCAAACCACAAGTAGCATTCAACAGGATCTTCTTCCGATGTGAGCTCCAGATACAAATCTTACCTCAAATGTGAGCTACAAGTCCAGATCTCACTTCTGATGTCGCAGACGGATGAATAAAAGGGGGCAGAGCGTGGCGTGATCGGCATCTGATATCTCAAGTGACGTAAACTACCCACTTAGTTACTTACAGTACGAGAACAAACTGATGTCAGGATGAAAACTTACTTACAGTCACGTCACCTCACCGATGCCGCCACATGAGAGATCTTACGTGAGCCTTATAAAAATGTGACGGAATTCCAGTGCCCCGCCTCCGCACTGAATCATGAATCGCAACCACCATGTCTGGATTCCCTGGCCCCACAGAATTGAATACTGTGTATACACCTGGGCTTTCCGTCTTGCTTAAACAAACTGTCATTGTAATAAATCGGTTCACCAATCCACATCTACTACAATAATCACAATTAAATGAGTCATGGCCAAGCTACAGCAAACTACACAAACGAGTTGTGCACGATACGGCCGCCTGAACAAGACTGTCCCTGTCGCTAGGTCGACCGGTCTTATAACTTGTTGCTAACGAGTATTGCCATTTCAAATCCAACGGTTGCATTTTGTTGTAAATAACTTTCTCTTTGCACGTGTAAAAAATAATAAAAAGGGAATTGTACATTGAACTCTCCGACATATATATTATTTTCTCTATTCATTGTGAAACCAAGGTTAGATGTTATAATATATCTATTAAAATATCAAAAAAACATATTACAAAATATAAACATATTTAAAAAAAAACCGTACCTAGCTGCCCGCTGGCAACTGGGCGGCGGGAGGTGATGAGATAAGTAGAGAAAGGAACCAAAAGGTATATAAATATTATTATTACGTATAATAAAACAGTAAAAATTGGATGTCGGTACATTTAATATAATTATAAAAAAGAGTGCGAACGATAAGAAGATAGTAACTTAACACAAAACGATTTTTTTGCCTGTCTGTATGTAAGTATAAGTTTAATATTATTAAATACTAGCCTGTACACACAACTACGTTCGCGTGAAATTTAAAAATGTCGAAAACCTTCTCCGTGATATCAGATTTCAATAAACCAGAGCCTATATATTGCTCCAAGCTGACTTAATTTGTTATTGGAAACCGCGTAAATATCCATCCAGTAGTTTTGAAGATTAGCGTGAACGAACATATGTTTGTCAGCTTGGAACAATTTCTAGTTTTTTTCATTAAAAATCAGATATCACGAAAAAGTTTTCGACATTTTTAAATTTCACGCGAACGAAGTCGTGGGCACAAGCTAGTATTTAATAATATTTGACTTGTTTTTAGTAAAGACTGTACTTTTGTTTAACAGTGCAGAAGTCAAAACGAAGTGCATTGTAGTCGGCGGAAACACGCACGGTTTCGCGGCGCTAATTAAAAAATAAAAAATCTTTATCTTTTGCACAGACACGAGACCCGGGGTACGAGCGAGAACAATTTTACGTTCTTTTTGTTTAATTTTTATAATCAGAGCTATAGCCATCGCTTGTAGTAGACTCGTATGAGCATAAGAGGCAGGTTGATTACATCACAAACATTACATAGACTTTGCATCTCTATCCTGTTAGATATTGGGTACATTTTTTTTGGTACATTGGATTTTGTTAATGAATTCGTGAGGGTTTTTGAACGGACAAAGCATTGCCACTCGTGTAAGAAAGATATAGCTCGAGTGGCCCCACTAGATCGAAGTACATCACAAACCTCCCCTCCCTACTTCCATCTTTCTTGTCATCTCTATGTTTTACATTATAAATAAATATAATAGACGTAGTAGGTAGTTTTAGATTTAGATAGTTTAATTTAATAAACTGAGATTTTTCAATGCATATCATTGTGAAACCTTTTCAAAAGCCAATTTTCGACAAAATTTCAGACAGGTTAAATTATTTTAAAAAAGTTTAAGTTTATTTGTCAGACCCTAATTTTATTTATTTTTGCTGAAGCTTACGTCATGAAATGCCGCCCTGTACGTAACATACACTGCTGTATTAGGCACAACGGAAATAGACCATTTAATAAATTGAATCTCTTTCATGTAGGTAAGTAAGTAGCTGACGAAAGCAAATAATTTAAAGGTTGCCCTTTAAATTATTTGCTTTCGTCATCATCAATATAGTCTCTCTAATTTCAACAAAGATTCAAAGTTTTAACCTTAGGAAGTGGGTATGCAGCATTTCTATGTAACCTTGCCTAGGTTATTTGACCATTTAGCAGCTTTAATAAACATCATATTAGATGACATATTTGTGTTTTAATAATTCGAGTAAAAAAAAAGTAAGTATGAATTTTCTTTTTTGTTATCTTTAATGTATTTCCTTACCTATATCTGAACATTTTCCTGTAAGTCGGTTTACAACACAGGTAAACAAAGTGAAAGTAAAAAAAAAATCTCGATTTTTCCAGTCATGTTACTACGCAGCAACGACACCTATCAGGAGAGAGCCTTGTATTTATTTATAGTTCCATCCATGTAACATAGGCACCAGTGGCACTAGAAGGTGCCGACACCTTCTCAGGTTTGTTTTACTCGAATATGTTTTACTTTAAAAATTATCTGAATATCTGAATACATAAATGTATATGTAAGTAAGTACGTAAGTACATACTTAACACGACCTTACACCTACCGAGGTAGACGAATTCCGAAACCATGAGCTCCAAAGCCGTCTAAATGCTACTTTTAGTGTGGTTTTGTAGATTTTTCAAGTTGCCTAAAGGCATCTGATATAGCAGGACTTGTGAGAGCGCTAGTAATGCGCACTCCCGCGCGGGCCACCGAGCTCCTCGTTTTGTAGTTGTATGTGTGTAGTAGTTAGTTGAAAAAGAAACACAAACATTGTTTTCAATCAATTTATTTATATAGTTCCTTTGCTCGAGACAGTACGTGTCTCGTGGGGATTTTAAAACACCATACCTTGCCGATATGAATTACCTCTCTTTTCTTAGCGCGTCCCCTTGCATCTTTAGCTGTGAACTATGCTTCGGGGTTCTTCCTAAAGTACACCTGCTATGTATCTAAATACATACTTATTATGATATCATAAACGATCGAAGATCCTTAAAGTACTTAGATTATGTTTATTCTTTAAAACACCTACAGGGTGACTTCTTACCCACCAACCAAATTTTTAATGCCAGTTTAGTCCATGATACTGGACTACGTTACGTAGAAAAGTTAGAAAAATCAATAAATAAAATCTTCCTCCCGTACAAAATCCGTTTGGCTGAGTGCTGATTTGAATAGGATATTTTTTCGTTTTTCGTTAATTGTTTAAAGTAATTCTGTATAATGAACAGAACTTGCTTCAAAAAATATGACTGGTAGTTTAAAAGTCACCCTGTATAGTATATACCCGTTAAAAACTTATTTTGCACTTCGTTAAGTAAAGTCTATTGATTAGCCATAATTGGACAACAATCTACGAACCTATGCTTATAATATTCTTGAAATAGGTATAAAAATGCCAAGAAGCTAAGTCAAGCGCATTAATTTTTTCAGACTAAGTCCATTTTATCCAATTAGTGACACAGTGTATGGTCAACGAAATGCCTACTATGTACAGATAAACCACTCGGGCATTATCGTGATTCTGAGAATTTGTTCACCAAACAAGTTATGGAGGTTGGAATGAGCATACCCGCGCATCGTGTGCACACATGCGAGCGTTGCAAAGTGCTTACACGAAGGCTCCGATGCTCCAAGCCTGGCAACAGAGCAAGGCGCTGTGGAGTTGCGTTTGTAAAGTAAAGCTGCACACTGATACAGGCCGTTGTTGTGTGAGGATTGGTGTGGTGGTGTGCTGCGAAGCGTGGGCGTTACGTACACAGAGAGCTTTCACGGCGCAGCCTTGGCCGCGAGACACGTGCGTCACTAGGGCCGCGCTGCCCTGTACGTTATCGATAAGGGCTTGCAATGTATCGAGTATCTTGCAGCATTTTATTGTTTATCTAGACCGCTTGAAAACATGTACTTTGTTATGAGCTCGCACAATAAGAATTTCTTGAATCGATCAATGAATTTTCCTAAATTCTAAACGTTTCTTTGTGCTGGTTTTAATATCTAATATCACATCAATAAAATTGCTTTAAAAATAGCTTTTTATGGTGCGAAATACGTAAGTTCTATACAATAAGGAATAGAAGTAAAATAACATGATTTGTCTCAATGTCTCAAAGTCAGTAAGTACTATTGAAAATTTCGAGACGATTCGTTCCAGACTTCTGTAGGTCTGTTAGAGCATTTTAGCATTTTAACCGGCAACGCAAGTGGGTTCGTAGCACTGCTCAGCTTTTTCTTCTTAATAAATCTAAAACAGCTTTAGCTCATAAAAACGTCTTTCAAGAGTTCAACTTAAATCGCGTAAGTACAAAAACTTTTGTGAAACTTCAGTCAACCGACCGACGTCAGTCTACTAGGCAGTTAGGGCCTATGAGGTGCATTTTATAAAAATAATGACAAGCGAGCGAAATAAAAACAAAAAAAAGTGCGAATTGAACTCGCGTGGAGAGGGTTCCGTGCAAAGCCAAAGTTTTTAAATTATTACAAAATATCACATTTGAAATCCTCACCGTAAGACGTGAATTAACGACTACTAGCGCTATCTAGTGGTGTTTTAGTAAACTATTTTTCGTAAAAGAACGTATTAATTAAGTCTATATATTTTTTGTATTTTTCAAAAATTTTAGGCTCGGGATCAGGGGTGGGGGAATGGTCAGTTTTCGTTTTCTTTCGTAAATAAAATCAAACCTATTTTTTTTATATAATAACAAAAATATATTTGAGATCCTCATAACGAGCCCTTTCATTTGATATATGTAATATGGGACAGTGAGGGTTACAAAACTTTTTTTTAAATTTACTTATTTCTCCCCCGAAAATGAAACTTATTTAAAAAAATACTTTGCACATCTGTGTTTGGGTCATAGGATTACACCATTCCACAAAATTTCACCTGATTTGGTCCTGTAGATTCGGAGCAAATTGGCTGTGACAGACAGACGACGTACGTGTGATCCTATAAGGGTTACGTTTTTTATTTTTTGGGCGGAACCTTTAAAATTGACTACTACCCTAATATCTTATAACTCTATATTTTAATTTTCCTAGCTTTCAAGTCTTTCATACTATGGAATTATAAGTATTATTTTTTATCGATATTATTTACCCATTTCCTACATTCCCCTTCCCTACAGTGTCGGGCGGCGGGCGGTCCCCTTTCCCCCTGTATCAGCTGACCGACACGTGCACATATACTATTTCGTCTAGTGTAGACACAAACCCGGGTCAGGCCACCCAGCCCGGACCTGTGTGCTCCACACATCCAAAACCTTCAGAGTACTCGATGTTACTGCGCAGCGGGTTCAGGTCGACGCTTATTTATTACTAGCTTATGCCCGCGACTTCATTCGCGTGGACTTTATGACTCCGATCTAATGTAGATACATAAGAAAATACTTGTAGCAGGATTATATGTTGTCCATAAATTATTATTATTATTTTTATTTCAATTAACTTGGTGTTGCATCAAGTGTTCCAGATCTTCGATTTTTATACCTCAACAAAAAATTCATCAAGTTGAAGAACTTTTGCTAAGGCGGCATTTTTATATTTTTTATAGTTTATAGCTAGACCATTATGGTTCTGCATTAGGTGTTCAATATTCCAAAATCATTTATCTATACCCTAAAAATATTTTGCCCACCTATAAAATAAAAATGTTTCATTCGAATCTGTCCAGTATTTCTGGAGATTAGAGTGTACAAACAGACAAACAAAGAAACAGATTTTTTTTTCATTCTTCCTTTATTACTATGTCTCCATCGTACCAAATCTTTTTTTTTAATATATGCAATGTACAGACACATTTATTTTTTTACTGTTTTATTATGTTTATTGATGTAGCCTACGATTTTTAGGAAGAAATTTGTATGAGAGGTAGCTTCTGGTAAGTATATAGAGGCGCAGGTGGGGAATGCTGAAAATGTATACTACTGCAGCTTCAGGATTTTATAACATCATGTGTAACTCTATATGCATGTACTTATGTACTGTAATTACAGGTTGGAGTAAGGTGTAAGTACACAGATGGAGCGAGTCGCTTCAGCGACTAGGTATTGAAATGACAATGATGATACATTGATAACCCTACGACTTGTGTACGCTGCATTATAGGTATCTTAAGCGAAGTACGTTACGTTTATAATTCTGATATAATAATACTCTTGGGTACTTTGCCCTGTGACGGCAGCGATTTGGCCTCCATTTTTTATATAATTTAATATAAGTTTTTATTATTTAATTATTTTTATTTTATTTAGTTTTAATTGAAGTAGGTAGTATTTTAGTTTGTTTAGTTTTAATTAAGTTTTTTTTTTTCTTATATTGATTATATTTTTGTGTGTTTAATAAAGTTAGTAATTGGGGAAAAAAAAATACTCTTGGTGATAGATGTAATAATTCTAGGTATGTTTTTTTTGTGACTACGTAAGATGACCTAGTTATGTGGAGAAGAAAATTTTAATTACAAATGCCTATTGGCTGAAAGGTGATTAACTAAATAGATTAAAAGTGAAAATAGAATCACATGACGCTTGGTAGAAAAGATGTTTAGAAAGAAAACTGGCCTACACTATAATTCCCTTGTAGGATGTCATTGAATTTAGTGGAAGTACTTAGAAGAATATGAATTTTAAGTATGGATATGACGTTGTACATCGAAATTTAGAAACAACTAGCAGACGAGGTGCTTGTACCTGGTCAAAACAATTTTTTTTTTCAAAAGACTAATCTTTTCAAAACATTTAAACTCGCACTAGACCCCAACCATAAGGCACTGCACATTAATAGATTAGGTACATTTAGTATACTAGAAATAACGCTACACGTGTGTTGTTTATTCGTTGCACAACTACAAAAAAGGAAACATGACTTTGGTAAAGCTTTGAAGCTGAGATCTCTAACTGAAGCTTGGCGTTTTATTTTCTTTAATAATGCATCGTGACTTAAAGCTACCTAATATTAGTTATTAAACGGCGTTTTGCGAACCAAGGATTTCCTTTAACAGGATTGGTCCTTAGGGCCCAAGGATGAATTTTAAGAAGTAGATCCAGCGAAATTTTTGATGTAAGTATTTTGAGGGTTTTGGTCTCCACCTAAATCTTGATAGCTAAATAAGCTGTTATGCCAAGTTTGGTAGAAATTAATGATGCCAAATTTATTTTCCTATTTGCATAATTCAGATGATAAACTATCTATGTAATATAATCAAAACGTAAAAAGTTGCTTGCTTTATTAAAGGTAGATAAAAAATTCTATAAAATACACAAATTGTAATATAAACGTATTAGGAAGCTGCGAGTTTATTTACCAAAGAAAAAGAGTGTCGAATTGTAGTTTAACGAAGTAGGATCATCCAACTTCGAGAGAATGTTATTATCAACTGCTTAGTGCGCAATTCACAATTTTTTAAAACAAATCTATCAAAGCTACATGCATGCACAAGTAGGTACTTACTACATAGTTCAACTTAATCCTGCCGTGCGTAAGTTAACTTGTGTGTGGTGACATGTCCCACACAGTAGTAATTAAGTGATTAAAATACAGTGAACAGCACACAGCCCACTTGCACTCTACCGGCGTGCCAATCTGTGGACAAAAGGTCACAGCATTCTTGATGAGCATGAACAATGCCTTGGTGGGCGGGAATGGCGACTGACCATAAACGTGTGCAGTTTGGTGGACAACGTGATGCATATGCAGCAAATACTATAAATATCTAGCTTCGTCCGCGTAATCAAAAGGTATAACTATTATTATCCCTTAAGAACCTCACCTTTTTCCGGGTTCAGAAGTCATCAAAAGTCTGTAATATCGGCACAAATAGTCCCATTAGAGCTACTGGCAAAGTTCACTTGGTAGATCCTTTGGGACTAGCTTAAAATTTCATTCCAATCTGGTCAGTCGTTTTAAGTGTATCAAAAAATCTACCTAAAACAGAATGAAGGAAAAACTAAGCCGCAGAAGCCAATTACATTCTCATGCCTAAAAGTTCAGTCCATCTTAACATTCAAGTGTTAAAAAAGCGGACCCAGCAGGACGGCGGCCGACGAACATACAAAATTTAATCTCGTATTACAAATTCAGCCATCACTTTGTTTTGTAACCCGTCGTCGATCTGATATGCGCGCGCGCATGAATGCATTCGCAGTGCGGCGGCTTCCCCATATGGCCAAGGCTATGCCTTTTATGGCACACATAAGTGGCCACTCACCCACCGCCTGAACGAGCCACCAATATCAATGAACTGGCCATCAATAAAACATGTGGCACTAAGCCACGAAAGGAAACGGCGAAATGAGAAAAAGAAGTATTTCAAAAGGAATGCAATGCGTACACTCGATTGTTTTGCAATCGGAAGGCATTCAATATAAAGCTCCGAGTATACAGCATGAATTATTCGCGACAATTATGTAGTTTTTGTGATGATTATTATGCGATGTCATTGAATCTACAGCATGATGTTGCGTCATATTTTTTACTATTTGTAGCAGAGTAGCAAGTAGGTTGTAAGCAAACCTGCCTCTTTCAACCTCTGAACCCTCAGTCGAGATGAGCCGATAGCGCAAGCTAAATAAAAATAATGTAGTGCCTCGGTTTCGTGGGAGCGCTTAGTGGCCAGTCATGTCGTGGGGTACATTCCATTCAACGAGAATGGTGGTTACAAATTAGCTATATAAGAAGTTTAGACCAAAAGAAAAAAAGGAATTGTAGGAAATTAATGTCATCTAGAGTTACCGGCTTATATGGCAGGTATAGGATATGACCAATCACTAGTGGATCGCCGCGAACTTACACCTCGCTGTTATTATTCCACAAGTTTTTTTGCCAATAAAATTAAAAAACCCCTACTTTCAAGCATTCACTTCGTCAACATAAATTTTGAGGCTGAGCCGATTTCCAACAAACAGCTAAAAACCACCGCAAGAAATCTTGCTTTTACGTAAACAAAACCACATCGAAATCAGTTCATTTGTTCAAGAGCTACGATGCCACGGGCAGACAGACATTGGTATCCAACGTAGGTATAATACCACACACAATACAACACACACACACAATTCGGCTCCACCACAAGATAGCCCTCGCTCGCTTCGCTTTGTCTCTCGCATTATAAAATAATACGAAGTTGTTAAACATAATATATGTAACTGAAATCTCAATTCAAAACAAGGCTGAAAGCAAGATAATCATAGATCTGTCTTGGTCTGAGAGGAAAATCAATCAGTGGTAAAAATCTCAGAAAAAAATATGCAACTTCTCTATCTCTATTAATCTTTTTTATGTATAATTTTATACATTTTGGTGGCCAGTTATTTTAAAAAGAGAATAAAGGTTGCAAACTCTCTGTATTATTATTGTTATGTCCTCTTGGGCACGGTAATAATTATTCGATATTCTGAATTTATTCTTAAATGTTTGTACCGATTTAACTAAAAAGGCCCAGTACCTTCACGAAAAATAATAAAATTAAATTTGGTTTCAACCCTTTACCGGCGGACGTCTAATGAGGTGTTTCGCGCTGCATTCCAGCACTCATATTCTGGGAACATGCCTCCTTAATAGTGGGATGGTACGCCAGTTTTTACTTGCTGCATGTGGATATGATTTTTATTGAAATTTTAAAAAAGATTGCTCTAAGTAATAAGTGCTGGCTGTTTCTGTGATTTTTTACAATCGTCGGAAACCCTTGATGTGCGATCAAGAACTGAGTTATTTTAAGTTAATCTTCTAGAACTTTAGTTTTCTTTTTTATGTGTCTGTATGAGCGCTAACTACCTTCAGTTTTAATATATAAGTGCGAAGTTTTTATGTTTCTTGTACCGGCTATTCTGGGGCAAGACAATTATATGTCATTTTTAGGGTTCCGTAGTAAACAAGTAAACCTTATAGTTTCGCCATGTCTGTCTGTCCGTCCACGGTTTTACTTAGCGACTATAAGTACTAGAAAGCTGTGATTTGGCATGGATATGTATTAATTATGCGGAAAAAGTCGTAAAATAAAATATAAAAAAAAATAAGGTTAGCTCCCATACAAGTAAAGTGAAAAGTCAATTCTTTTTTCTTGACTAACCAATCATGTGGGGTATCGTTGAATAGGTCTTTCAAAAATATTACGAGCTTGTGAATTTCGTTTTTCGACTTAGGGATTCTTTTCTGAAATATTAGGTTTTAAAGTGATTTTTTTGTTTGACTCAAGTGTCCCGTCCTCTATCTGCAAAACGGTTATGGACACGTGTAAAAATTCACAGCTATAGTATATTTAAAGAAATTTAAAGAAAAGCTATCAGAGCTAGGTAGGGTTTACAAATTAAAAAGTTATAGGCGATCAACTTATAAAATGTACTCGGAAAAGGAAAATTTCATACAAATTAATTAGCACTGGATGCAGGCCGCTCTTGATCGGTCATTTCGGAAATCCTTGGGAGAGGCCTATGTCCAGCAGTGGACGTTATACGGCTAAAGTAATGATGATGATGATACAAATTAAATAGAAAATTAGTTTGGCATGAACTCAAAGTAGGCGTTTGTAACTACAGAACCCTACACTGCACATGGCCCGACACGCACTTGGCCAATTTTTAATCCACAATACTGGGTAACTTTCCCATTTACATAATTTTACAGATTCAATTTTCAAGATTTAATTTTCGGAAAGAAAATATTTTTTAAGATCATGCCGAACTATGCTGAAGATTAGCGGCTGAAGTTCAGTGAGAATGACACACTATCCAAGCTGAACTTCAGCTGAGACACTAAGTATTGAGGTACTTAATTTAGGTACGGTCTGTGCTCATCAATAATGTAATCATCATTTGCTGGTCCTACACGTCGTTTTCATACAATTAAGTAGTACTTATTATTAAAGTGTTTGCAATGTTTTTCGTGGCTGTATAGACCGATCCTAGAACGGCATATATTCTGACGTAAAAACCGGAAGCCGATTATTTTGTAATAGCTCCACTAAGTTCACCTATCTTCTCTCTAAATTCGTATAATCAGAAGAAAGAATTTAAATAAAACAAGCAAAAACTAAAAAATGCCATAAAATCACGAGCACGGTTAACTTATCAATGGAGATTGCAGTTTCCCATGCGAGAAGCCCCGCGACTGCTCACGCGAGCTTAGGATCGCCGTGAGAACCTCCTGCTATTATTGAATACCTGATGCTTTATCATTAGCGGATTACAAATTACTACAGTGCTCCAAATTGGCGGGATTATTGTTACAGTTGCTGAGTCTTAGGGCATAGGTTCTGTCGATCTAGTTAGAGATAAAAACGTGACAATGTTATGGGAAAATACGTGTGATGTGAATTTGTTAGTTAGCTCTACTAAGTGCATCATTGTCAAAAGAAGGAATGTATTCCTTCACAGCAATAGATACAGATAATTGAAATCTTTATCCTTTTAAAATGTAGACAGAGCCAAAGGTAGGAGAACCTAAAGGTCAAGCTTTGAAGGGTTTGGGTTATTGATAGAGAAAAGAGATTCAGAAATAGTGACCTTACTATTTAAGCATATCTACAAAATAATATCATTTGAAAGTAACAAAACGTCAAAAACCAGGAAGGTAGACGCATAGCTTTACATTTTAAAAAAAAACGAAGCCGATGTCTCCTCATAAAGGCGCCTGATAAGGAACATCACGATTAACTTAGAACTACTTATTTGTTTTGCTGTCCAGATATTCAGCTCTTAATACACCGATAAACTATAATGCATATCGTTTCGATTATTAAGGTTCGTCACCAACTTGACATACAATTTATTTTTAAATGGACACATGGGTACTAATATGTCTAGTTAAGAATAATCTGATTCTTTATTTTAAACTGTAGATATCAGTAATCAGAGAAAAGTAGTACTATCAGCTATTAGTCACAGTAATTTCTCCTAGGCCCTATAATTCGTTATCTATTAGTGTCGGTGTTCGCTTTCGGTTGTGTAAAAAAACCATGAGGCCATGTGCAAAAATAACAAGAAAATAGTGACTTAACCATTTACAGCCTACGATTTTTCCGGGCTGGAAAATAATGGCAACTCCGGTATTGCACTGCAGATGTCTTTCACACTATTACTTTATTGAACTATATATATATGCTACTACGTGATATACCTAATAGCTCAATGGCTACCTATATCCAAAAGTTTTTATGGCGTCTTAACAACGACCTAGATTGTCGAATCGAAAAAATACATTTAAGATTATAAGAATATGTTCCTAATTATATCCATATTAATAATAGGTTGTGGAAAAAGTCTTTTCACATTTTATATAAAAATATAAAACATTTTTTAATATAGTTTATTTACATTTAACTAAAGTATGTTGGTACCATTTTGTTCGATAACTTTTTGCTATCTTATAGGTAGGGACATGATCCCATTGCTATAGAAATTTTGGGTCTTCTGATCAAAAAACTGCCTCAAGTAGTTTTGGCAGTCCTCTCGTGATGTTAATCTGACACTGCCTAAAGAATTCTGAAGAGACCGAAACAGGTGGAAATCTGAAGGTGCCAGGTCAGGACTATACGGCGGATGCATTAACACCTCTCAGCCAAACTCTCTTAATTTTTGCTGAGTGGTTAAAGATGTGTGAGGTCTTGCGTTATCATGATGAAAAACCACTTCCCTTCTGTTGATTAATTCCGGCCGCTTTCTCTCAACTTCTTGCTTTAATCTTATCAGTTGTTCGCAGTAGAGTTCTGAATCGATGGTTCTGCCTGGTGGTAACAGCTCATAATGAATAATGCTCTTCCAATCCCACCACACACACAGCATCACCTTGTTGCGAGTTAACCCGGGTTTCGCCACAGTCTGTGAAGCCTGACCGGCCTTTGACCATGACCTTTTTCGCACGTTCTTGTCGTACATGATCCACTTTTCATCACAAGTTATCAATTTCTTCAAAAATGGTTCGTTCTCATTACGTCGTAATAAAGAATCACAAATGAGTACACGGTTCATTAGGTTTCTTTCAGAGAGCTCGTTAGGTACCCAAATATCGAGCTTTTTTGTGTACCTTTTTTTTCCAAAAGCGGTACGCAAGACGGACGTTACTGCGTATCCGCGTTTCAGTGTCAAGCAACATTGAGCACCAACGTATGATGATAAAGTCTAATTTGGTTTGACACAGAAAGAGGACGTCACTATCGTACGACTGACGTACTATTAGTAGGTCAAAACACTTATGTGTTTTGACCTACTAATAGTACGTCAGTCGTACTATTAGTATTCGTACGCTCTACTCGCATACGTGGAGTGTGGAGGTAGCCTGTGCTTTTTTTTCTAATATTAATTTTGGATCATTTTTAAAGTCAAATTGATAAGAAATGTTGATAAAATATAGCTCCAAATGATCCTCATCTATTTTTTGCAAACTTATGTTTATTCTATTTCATAGTTATTTATGTTTTATTTAAGTTTTTTTGAGGTTTTTACTTTTACTGTTTACTTTTACTTGTTACTTTTAAAGAAGCAACGGTATGGAATAAAAAAGGCAAACGTACTATGCCACATGCTATGAGTACTATAACGCGAACAAAAATAAAAATATCTAATCTACTAAAAATACACATACGGATTCAAAAAAGAAAATCTTGATGCGTGACTTATCGTTAGATACCTTCCGCCTTTCGATCCTGTTTGCTACTTGGTTTGAATAATGTAGATGGACTGGGTAGTTAGAATGCAGAGAAACGCGGAGACCGTTCCTTGTGAAAACAGGACATTATGAATGAGATCTTATTAATGTTAGATTGCCTGAAATCGAATTGTCTTGAGTCTTGATTAGTTAGATGTAGGATTGTTATGCAACGTTATCTATTACTTTATTTTAATTGTATTAAGAATCCCTTTACCCTAGACTTTTCCATACAAACATAGTCTACGTTTTATTTTGTAACGACACGTCTGATTTCAGTAAAAAATTGTAATTTTAAATAAATTGCAATTATCTAGGGTTATAATTGGTTTCTGATGGTAAAATTATGAACTGGAAAGAAAATATAATGGTGTAGAAGTTTTCCATACTGATGGTAAAATATGATACAATACACTATATTCTCTTTTAAGTGCATAATTTCACCATAGGAAATCAATTTTAACCCTAGATAATTGAATTTTCTTTTATAATTACATAATTTTTCCCATATCCGACATGTCGTTTCAAAATAAAACGTAGACTACGTTTGTATGGGAAAATCTGATTCTGTCCAGGGTAAGGAGACTCTTAAGATTTAATTTAAGTAACTTGTATATAAGTACATTTGTTGTTTTGAGATAACAATTCCATATCAAAAGTAGTTAGTTAAACATGTACTGACTTGTTTTACATGAGAACTGTGATCTTAAAACTTTTAACGGTGGAACACATAGTTGCGTATGCGATTTTCTGAATCTGGCATTCAAGTATTTATTGATTTGGAGCTAGTAGATAATAAAATAATAAAGTTTAAATGCTAGTACCAATTTAGTATCTATACCTTTTCCATGAAACTGACGTAGCTCCGGCATCGTCGGTACATATCTAGGAATGACACATTCGGCTACGTCAAAGGCCGGATTTATAAAAATAAAGTAAAACATTCCTCGTTTCCGATATCAACAAGTGAGTGTTTTTTTTTATCCAACTACCAGTCCCACAAGGCCCACAACCGCATTTTTAAACTGGTATTTCGAAAATACATTACAAAAAGCATTTGTGAATTGTGATCGATGATGTCATCTATATAAACGTAATTTCTAGCATTACAAAACTCACAGTAGGATTCCAGGTTACCGCGGTCACCACTTTTTCGGACGAAGACTGAGGAACGAATGGATTTTTAGCATGCTTAATAGTCTAGGTAAATAAGAACTGTTTTCCTTACTGGAAGCCTCAGGTGATAGCTCGTTACATCAACAGTTTTAGAAACGATCTTATGCAATATCATAGAGTTTCATTTTTATAAAACGAACAGTAGAGTTTTATCTGAAATTTTGAATTTAACTTTAAAACAAATGTGCCATAAACAAATTAATGTATTTTGATGCACCAAACTTGCAGATATGGCCAAAGAAACGATGAGAGAGTTTGCTAGAGTCTCTAGCTCTCTCTCTCTCTCTACTCTAAACTCTTTGATATATATATACCTCTGAGATATCACACTTGAGTTCTACTTACTGTTTTAAATAGCCCGTATCTCGACAAACCCTTAACCAAATATGTTCAAATTTACAAAAATATTATTTCTTGTCTACTTATGTAATATGAAATTACAATCAAAAATTCTCAAGTTATCTTTTATTTATTAAAACTTTAATATTTCATACTTAACAATAGCGGACTTATCGCTAAAAGTATTTCCTCTCAGTCAAAAAAAGCAAATAAAACACAATATACAATTAAATAAATATATACATCTCATCATAATTCATACCTGCATATAATATATTCCTTAAACCGATATTTATTACAGTACTTACAGAAACATATACATATATCATCTTTTACAATACATCCAAACCCTGGACTGTCCAAATAGACATCTAGAACTTCGCTCGCTTCACTAACTTAATCACATGTAATAAGAAAATAAAATGACAAAAGTGTAGCACTCTTCTCAAATCTGGAAGCCGGCCGCAATCATCTATATCGTAGTAAATAGTTCATAGTACATAATGTGTAAGATAGTCGAACCCGGAACTAGACGCTAAAGGATATTAGAGCTCAATTCGGTAGCGACAGCCATTGCCCATCTTCTAGGAAGTATAAATTCTGCCAAAGCGCATCGTCATGCTCAATACAATCAGTTTGACCTAAGGCTTTTAGCACAGAATGAACTATCAACTTGAGATATCGGCTGAATGTGTGTACAGTACAGTATACGATAAATTGAATGATAAAATCAGGTTCGACTAAAATGGCTTTTTCCACCACCCGCGCGCGCTAGCTTTCATGAATGACTAAATAACTGACAACTGAATGACTAAATGTATACAGTAGGTAAACCCTCTAGTGTGTCAAGTATCTACAATGATCTACATGTAAATATATTTACAAAAATTGTAGTGTATGGACCACAATAGGGCTTGGATCATTTGTGTTATTTTTCTTTCATGGACCTTTCTCTATGATGTAGGATAATTAACTTATCAAAAAGTTTGCAACTTGCTGCTATCTTCGTTACAACTAGGCCGTCGACAAATTGGTTCTTAAAATAGCCTCGTTAATAAGTGTACGCTAGTGCGAAACAACGTAGCTTGTACTTGTTGTACGCCAATAAATAAACAATGATTACAGACAATTACAGCACGGCGCAGCCGGCGCCACTCGGCGCACTAAACGGGTAATTCGGTAGTAAAATACGTCGTATTAAAAAATAACACTTATTTTGAGAGTATCGGTAAATTCGGTAACTGAGCAAGATTTATTTTATTCCATTCTAAAGATTAAACCGTGGCCCTCGTGCAATATTTTAGGTAAGTACTTCCTTAATTAGCACTTTCATTAATTTAATGTCAGTATCTTCTTTAATTTTTATGTACGTATTTTTTTGTTTTAGACCTCTATAGTACGTCCAAAAATGCATAATCTATGTTTCTCGTTCATTTCGTTTCAGAAAGAAGATGCTAACTTAACGCCTTCTTTCATAGTTTTGCCTACAAAATCAATATCAATATTTATTTACCTTTAGATTATATATTTTCTTATGAAATTAGTACGTATTTGTTGTATGTAATCTGCTACTCAATATCAGGCAAGTACATATTTAGGTAAGCGGGTGCCCTAAGTAACAGCAGAATATCTTTTCAAGTATTTTTTCTCTAAGACTTTGTGGTAAGATACCTATATACCTTCATCATCGCATGCGGCACCAAGCGGCAGCCAACGACGTTTGCTGCGCAGGCGCAGGCAAGGACGTCGACCCCCCAGCCTTGGCTCCGGCAATTAATTTCCACAATGTTTTTGTCTCTTACTCACTCACTACTATGTCATTAAAATTTATAATCCGGTCCCATTTCGAGAGATTTTAGTAGGCAGATTTCCTAAAATAAATAACACTTAATTGGGCAATTAGGTTGTTGTTCGCTTTTTATAGCCTATTCAGTCTCTGAGTAAGGTCTGGATATACTTCAAAAGTTAAATTATCGCGTGATACACTTAATTATTCAGTGTTTTATCTGAGTGATCCATTTATGTGAAAAACTATGTTTAATTAAGCTAAATGGCCTGATAAAAATATTAAACTTTGAGAAAACCAACCAACTTGATCTAGTATCACCTTTTAAATCATGAATATTTTGTGTCCAATTTATAAGCCGATGTAATTTTTTACATAATTTATGTAGGAATTCCTGCCTCGTTTTGATACGTCAACCATCTTCTGGCGTGTCAGTCATATACCACGCCCCGATTTCATAGAATTGGGCACGCGTAGATAGGTAAATCTATTTGGTAGGTTGATCCACGCATGGAATTATATTCAAGAACTAGTCAATCAAAGTGCGTCAAGATGTGAGCAGAAAAAAAAAACCAACACGCTTAGACATTAGTTCACTGACAAGGTATTGTATGTGAAGTTACGATGTTACTCTTGCATGATGCACAAATACACTCCGATAGCTATAGATATAAGTAAGTATGAGTAAGTACACTTCAGTCAAAAATTACATACTTAGTAACAGATTTAATGTCTAAGTGAAAACGTTAAGTTACTCCGGCTCAAAGAATAAATCGCTGCAATCTATTGACCATCAGCCGACCCCTTTCGGAAGACGTGCAAGCACGTACATAATCGAATATTCGGACAATAGAGCCGACCTGTCTAACCACTACAATTTTACTACGCTTCAAGACGGTTGGTTCTCCATAGGCTTTTAACGTTCGCGCCATGGGCTTAGAAACTTTTTTTTAAATTTTGTATATTTCTTTGCGTATGGTGTTTTGAGCGATGATCAACGGAAGTCTGGAAACTGAACCCAATACTGGAAAAATCCTTGCTTTGAAACCATCGCAGAACTTCTTTGTTTGAATTTAAAAATTTTACAATTGGGTCATAAAGATTATTTCTTATAGTTTAAGTTACTCCTGTGGCTGTTTATGCCGGTACCTTTTATGTAGAAACCATATCTACATTATTTTCCAAGCCAACAAGCAAGCAAAGTTCAAATTGTAATTGTCAGAACAGAAATATCCAATTATGTACATATTTTGAAGCAGGGTGAGACAGAAGCGGGGCCAATGTGAACACATCGCCAAGAAAGGCAGGATAATGACCTGCGCTGCGCTGCGTATGCGCACCTACTACGGCTCTTGTGATTGTGCTTGTGATCCATAAACAAGAAGCTTACAATCACATGGAGATTGACAAAAAAGTTTTAGAAGAGTTTGAATATAAAATAAGTATGTGTACTATGCATACAGCGTACATTTTGCTTGTGTCAGAATCCTCTGCGCACCGCGCCTCGATCTACTTTGTACTACATTATAATTCATCGCGTGTACTCATATCAATTACTTTTGACTATAAAATGTATCAATAAATCATTTAAAACTTTATCAAATCTTTTGGTGTGGTTTAGCAATAGACCATACAGTATGTTATGTACTCTTCTACACTCATCCCGGCTAGGATTAACTCGATGAAGGTGATTAATTTAATCTTAAGACCTTCAATCCAAATAAAAATTCAAATATAAGAAATTTAGAATGTCACTTTCAGCTCTGCACAATATAAATTAAATATACATAGCCGAACAATTGGACATAACTGGACAAAAAAGGTAGTGAAACAAAAAGTAAATCGATATAAAGCTGAGTGAAGTCAAGACAGCAAAAATTTAAGAGCGATTGAGAACTACGACTACCTAGTCCAATTGCTCGGAAAAAGAGGTGACTAAAGAAATCCAAAATAGCTTCACTTAGCTTTGAATGAAAATTTGTCAAAGAATTAACTTGGGATCAATTTCAGAAAGGCTAGTTTACTGAATGTATGAAATAACTGGTATACCTACCGGTATGCATTATACTATGTATTTAAAACATTTTGAAACTAAGAGATAAACTTAAAAATAATAATGCACTCTACTTTAGAGCGTAAAATCCAAAGTGATATTGACTACTTTATTCAGTATTGTGTATTGTATATTCTATTTGGTCAGCACTTCCCTGTCCGTGATATAACGACTATGCGTACTACAGCATGTAAGTACACACACCTACTGGACATTGTTAGTGATTGTGCGCTTGTGGGCAGAACAAGAGATAAATAGGCGCAGACGGTGTTTACTTTATACAGTGTTCGCTCTTTATGTTTTATGGATTCTACTGATGGTCTACACAACAGTAACCATTGTTTCACGTGGACGATATTCTTTATTCCATCTTAATGAGACAAACAAAAACTTGAACTGTAGAATTAATAGGTTTACACACAGTCCCGGATTTTATTATTAGTAACTACAAAACTTTCGTCTAACATTTTTCTAACATCGTTAGACGTTAGAAAAATAGTAGTAGAAAAATATTTTATGTAAAAAATATTAATAGCTGGTTTTACGGCTAAGAATGTGCTAGGATTTCCAAAATGACAGATCTAGTGCGGCCTAAGTCTAATTTCAATGAAAGTTACTGATGATAAGACAATGTCTTTTAAGTTGACTCGCTAGAACACCGTGATTTCCGTCGATTTTATTTTCTAGTTGAAATATCTTGCAGGACATGCCCATCGCATATTTTGTCGCAGTCGGTTTTACATCGTAAATATGTATTAGATTGTAATGAAGATAGGTAAAAGTAATTGAACGTGTCTGTCTCCTCTGAATGCCAATGCGACGACATGCCTTCGTGCGCTCGCACTGTTTGTTTTTAATCCACGCACTATCGAATTAAAATGCGTTTTAATTAATTACGTCTAAGGATTTTTTATTCCCTTGATGAGGTTTTATTTCACTTTACGTATTTTTATTTATAGGCTTGGTACAAAAACGCACATACAAATCCTGTCTAGAAAATTGGAAATCAACTTTGAAAACTCTGAAGGTCTTTGAACTTTTCTCTTTCGTCTCGATAATTTTCTGTTCTATGATTAATAAGTACGTAGGTAGGTACATTGTTTGTATTGGTAACTAAAATACAAAACAACGTAGTTTCAGTTTAGCTACACACTTGGTGTATTTACATATATTTATTTACTCAGTGTACAGAAACAAAGTATATATGGTTGCAAAAATAACAAGGGTTAAACCATTGAGATAGGTACTACTATAAAAGTTCATATTATCCCGTCGGGTAAAACAGTGATAAAAGAAAATCACGGAAATGTAGAGTCAAGCAGTGGCCGAACGTGAAAATTCGTAGAGGAAAAATAACTGGCAGGTCCAATAAAAATATTCCTGAAATTTGCGATATTCAGCCGACATCGATAATATGAATGGCAAATTCCTCAGCCCACTTACTGGCCTGAATGATTTCGACATTCTTGGCGCGGCTCCGATAATCCGAGAAAAAATAAACGAGCGACGTAAATAAGACCACTCCGAGTTGAAAGTGTGCACGGTGGCACGAAAAATAAATCACGGCGATATGGTAAGTACGTCGGGAGCGGGATAACGTATTTTTACGCAACAGGCTCTATTGTTTATAGTTAGCGTTGGGCGGCTGGTTATTCAACCGGGCACATTCCGCGACGGCCCCACTTTTTGCTCGGCCTCGCCGCCGCCGTCGCCCCGTCCTCATCGCCAAACAAAAACGACCAATTAGAACTTTTACGGCGAGAATTAACGTCGCGCATTGTCCACACTAATATCTGTCCGCAGTGCATCTCGGATACTGAACCTGCGGCGGTTAGTCTGAGTTTTATCTCGGAACGAATTCCGCGGCAATTCTTGCCTCTTGGCAGCTCTCAGAAAAACAGATACGTGAGCTGTAAATTATGCACAACTCGTGTTCTTTATCCCGCTGGAGACATCCCGCTCAGAATGATGTGAGGTTAGAGTTCTGGCGCCAGAGAGGCGATCCTACGCCATTGTTTACTCTCCGGCGGACCGTTGAAATAACGCTCCCAACGGTAGTCAATAGAGTGAAAATCCTTGTAGCACCTTACCCTCAACAACATTGCATTGAATGGATAAAGAATACCGTCGCTGTCAGACGCTATTGTGAAGAAAGTGCCTTTGATGGCTGGTTTTAAGAGTTGCTTTTATAAGTTATAAGTAACATTTTTCTTTTTATGTGAAATATTTTACTAATGTAGGTACTAACTATGAAATTAATTTCTCACGATTCCGACATAAACTCAGCACATTATTTAGAAGATATTAATATGAATGTTGAACACACATAAACTTGTATGAACATGAATTAGACCAACTTATCAAATACATCACATGATTTCTACATCACTGCGATCACGTCGTCATAACACAAACAACACTCGTGTGCCTACCCAAAAACGAAAAACTTCCATGTAATTTACGTCGCGACGTCCACCAGCCGCCTATCGGTATAAAAAATAACTCGACGAAATTAGATTTCGGTTTCCTTTTATGAGTAACATCGACTCGTTTAATCTCGAGGTCTAATGTTGGACAATGTAGGCAGCGCCGGCTCTAGGGTAGAGTGGGTGTAGCGGATGCTCTAGGTGCCAGCTAGTGAAGGGTACCTACTACTGATGTGCCAAAATTTAACGTGACTTAAACTCGGTTTTTACTTAGAAATAAGGTTTTGGCAGGCACTTTTAGAAGTTAATTCACATGATCTATTCGTAAAGAGTGCATAAAAAAGATTTTCGGTTGGAGACGCGTGTGTGGTGCAACTCCCGATGTTATACACGTTCGGAGGCTACCTACGGTACCTACCATGTGGGCTTTATGCCTGTTGTTTGTCTTAGTATCCTTCATTTGTCGAGATGCAAAATGTAATTAAATCAATAATAAATAAATAGTTACAACTCACACAGATTGAGCTAGCCCCCAAGTAAGCTTAAGCTTATGTCATGGGATACTAAACAAACAATATTATGTTTTATAATAACAATATATATAGATAAATAAACACCCAAGAACCAGGACAATTTGAAAAAGGTCATTTTCCTACTTGCCCTGGCTGGGGATCGAACTCAGAACCCAAAAATTAGTCAGATATACCCAAAAACATTACAATTCTTTTGTTGGATCAACCAAAGGGCACCAAAAGACAATCTTCCCTGACCAAGAGCTACTTCCGGCGCTGAATGTAGGACCAATAAAAAATGAAATGGTATGTTTTTATAGGAGTACGTGGCCCCGAGCAGACGCCAATACCCGATACGCCGCTAAAAAAAGTTCACTCCTGGAGCGCACCATCGACATTATTTACATTTTTTCTTATTCTACGGCAAAGTGGTGTCAAATTACTTATCTTGGAATGTTTGGTAGGCTGTATGGGAGAAACGTGCAGGTCTAATTTATTTTTAAAAGTCAAATCGTGAAGTAGCGAGCTTATAAAGTGCTAGGGTAGTACTTCGGAAATTCGATCTTCTAATGTTAATGGAAAACAGAATGGATTTTGTTTTTGATTGTTATCAAAGTGCCTATTGAATAATAAACATAAACGTTGCTTAAAAACAAAACCGTTTTTAGGGTTTGTTTTATTACGATGATACCTAATAAGTATACTTACGTTTTTCTTTGTTAGTTTGTTTACAAAAAAGTATTTGATCCATGTTTGAAAGTAATACCATATTAGCAAATTCTTTAATTAGAATTCAAATTCCTTAAGTAATTTTTTATATCTAATTTTTTTGCAAAAATAATGTTTATTTAAGGCAATAAATGATAATGCAAATAACATCCAATACTTCAAACATTTTGTTACATTTTCAAGAACGTTGCGTCATTTGACGAAAAGCTCTCGGCACGCAATATCAGTAACTTTGGCGAAACAAAGATGACACAATTTCTTTATTCCGTGCACTGCTTACTCATACTACGATGACTCAGGCGTCGTGCGAGTAGAGCTTAGCAAGTTACGATATGAATTTTAATGTAGGACCTGTTGAGACACGTTTATAAAGTATTTACTATATGTAGATACGTGTTATTCTAAAAAGGTTAACATATAGCGCGATACCAAAGATACATAAAAAGTTGTTATTGTTGCTTACTAATGATCTAACTTTTACGGAATACTTTTAATTATTTATATTGAAAGTATATACATTAATAGGTATGCATAATAAAGTATAAAATAAACTTCAAATACATGCTTGCCTTTTCAAAAAAAAGGGTTTAGTTAATTGGTTAATTTATATGTACTTATGGGAAAATCAAACATTTTCGATATAATTGGACTGTTTATTTTTATTAATTTATTTGGTCTATACACTGTGTTTAATTGGCTGAACGTATCTAAAAATTCTGCTGTTAATTTAAAATAATTTGAATAAGTGTTGTTACATAAAAGAAACGAGATATGGATAAAAATATTATGACTAAGAGCCTCAGACAAAAGTTATGCTCTGGTACATTTTCTGTGACTTGCCTAGAGTCAAATTCCCTTTTCGTTGTCTGACAATAACAAGCTATCTTTGAACAATTTTATTGTTTATACGTTGTTTTGTATTTTAGTTACCATTATACGAGAAACAATGTACCTACCTACGTACTTATTAATCATAGAACAGAAAATTATCGAGACGAAAGAGAAAAGTTCAAAGACCTTCAGAGTTTTCAAAGTTGATTTCCAATTTTCTAGACAGGATTTGTATGTGCGTTTTTGTACCAAGCCTATAAATAAAAATACGTAAAGTGAAATAAAACCTCATCAAGGGAATAAAAAATCCTTAGACGTAATTAATTAAAACGCATTTTAATTCGATAGTGCGTGGATTAAAAACAAACAGTGCGAGCGCACGAAGGCATGTCGTCGCATTGGCATTCAGAGGAGACAGACACGTTCAATTACTTTTACCTATCTTCATTACAATCTAATACATATTTACGATGTAAAACCGACTGCGACAAAATATGCGATGGGCATGTCCTGCAAAATATTTCAACTAGAAAATAAAATCGACGGAAATCACGGTGTTCTAGCGAGTCAACTTAAAAGACATTGTCTTATCATCAGTAACTTTCATTGAAATTAGACTTAGGCCGCACTAGATCTGTCATTTTGGAAATCCTAGCACATTCTTAGCCGTAAAACCAGCTATTAATATTTTTTACATAAAATATTTTTCTACTACTATTTTTCTAACGTCTAACGATGTTAGAAAAATGTTAGACGAAAGTTTTGTAGTTACTAATAATAAAATCCGGGACTGTGTGTTAACTTATTAATTCTACAGTTCAAGTTTTTAAAGGTATAAAATAAGTACATTATAAATATTCATCATAAACACGTCCTATTTTACAACACAACTTAAACTTAATTTATTCTCACTGAAGATGTTGACTCCCGAGAACTTTAGTTAACAAATTCTATCTTGTAGTCTTTTCGAGTTTACCCTTAGCTGTTCATGTAGGTACTTACATTTGCTGACATGGAATGGGCATTTAAGGCGGCCCTTCCCGGCGGCTCTGTCGTCAACGCGAGCGTAGTTCGAAAAGATTGTTTTTTCATCGAGGGCAATGCTAGAAAAAAAACCAAACAAAACAGAGAGAGATAACGTCTTAGGGCACGGTTTGCACTGTATTGAATGAAATTAGTATTATTATTAACTATCAATTGAACGAATATTAACTATTCATAGAGTGCGGAAATTTCATAAAACTTGTTCCAGGATATACGTTTTTGTCAGTAAGCCTTACAAGTTAGTGAAATAAATGTTTTTATTTAAAATTTTCATTACATTTGCGAGGTTTCTATCGAAATATTTTCTTTTATTTTTACAATTTGTGAGTACTTTATGAACGGTCGAAGTTTAGGTAAAATTTGTGCAAAGAAGCAGATTTTTGGAGGCGTATACTGAACTTGTTTTTCCAAATATTCATTTTTTATTACGATAGAAACCTTGAAATAGTGCACAAGATATCTGTTACTTCAAAAGTTTTCAAGAAAGATCACTTACAACGCCACAATTACGTACGAGCGTATGTACGAAAAGTAAGACGGGAAGGCTGCTCTTAACTGAAGAAATTATTTTTTTTATTTTTTTGGTAACTAGTATTGGTACCAAACCAATAGAAACTCTATTGGTTTGGTACCAAAGTCATGATTAAAAATATATATTATATAATTTCGAAGTCATAATGACAATTATCCGCAAGAAGCTTCGCGTGGTAGCTCCCATTAAAAAATGAACTGAAGATGGCACTCATAAAAAAAGTTCTTTAAGCATCATACTTTCTTCGAGTCTTTTTCTAAATACTGAAACCTGTTAAGGTTTCAGTATATGGAAAGGTAAATAAAAAAAATTGTACTTACTACAATTTTTCCCTGGTCATAAGCCATTCTAAGTACTTACTTAGCATCCCTTTAAGGATTATTTAGCCTTTTTGAAACAGCCTGTATTTGTATTAATACCTACGTATATGTTTATACTTATTCAAATGGTTCATATTTCTTTTTTCTAAATCGTTATTGCCAGCAGCCAATCTTTCGAATTTGCTATCTGCATTTTATAGTTAGTCCACTTCAGAAAGAAAGAAAAAAGTATACAAAACTGTATTTGGGGAAGACCAATTTCGTATTACACTCAACAAAAAAGGCTACCTGTGACTTCACGCAGTGCTACAACTTTTAAATATTTTACTACGTTGTTACGTAGTAGGGAGTAAAAAAAAAGACAATTGCTGGGAGGTGGCGCTTAACTTTGAAAGTATATGTTGAATAGAGTGCCATAAATGGAATCGAACCCCGGACTCAGTGTCTGTTCATTATACTGACAATATAAGGTACATCTACCTGTGCTTCTCGGTAGTGGCCGTAAATGCCGTAATGCGCATACAAGTATGCTTAATATTTAAACGATTCAGATAAGTTACGAGTTATCTTATACAATGTGTATTTTATATACTTGATCAAACGAAATGTGCGGAGATTAGACGAAATAATATCGACAAAAAAAGAAAAACGTTATGTTAGTTATTTAAAAAATCCAGGCACTTAAATTTTTTCGTCAATTATTTTTATCTAATTTCCTGTTTTATATTGTTAATTATTTTTTACTTTCTTAGCTTCTTAAATTTTGTACTTTTCAATGAGACAACTTTGAAGAAAATACGCCATTTACTTAAAGAGAAAAAAAAATCGAGACACGTCCTTTATTTAAAAAAAAAACTATTTCTTTTCCGGTTTTTTATCGATAACATTTCGTCTAATATCCGCAGATTTTGTTTGATCAAGTCTAAAAAGCACAGATTATATATTGGAAGGTTATTGATTTATAATCTTATAACATAGGTCTGTATAAAGTAAGTTTAGTAAACTGACACATCACACAAACCAAACTGTTTTCTGTTAAAGTTACTAAGCGGAGTTAAGACAGATTCCATTTTCATATTTTTTTATTAATTTTATTTTAATCTTTTTTAGGTATCGTTTTGTTACTTTGTATCATAACCTTGTAAACATACGAGTGTGAATCAAACATTTATTTCGATTCCATTCTGACTCGGTATCACCATAACTTCATAACACATGTCACAAAATCGTGAGAAACTTCTAACATAATATTCTTAAAATGTCGCTACATAAATAAAAAAAAAAAAATGCGGACACTTGTAGGAATTCTCACACCAACATCCATTAGGATCAGCTTTGAAAGCACAATAGACATATTGGGCCCATGTGTGCAAAACCCTTCACGGTCGATTGTTGCGCTTTGTGTCCAAATCACAAATTTTACCGAAAATCTGTCAAACGACTGCCCCGACTTTTGCACTTCATCAAAAATAAATTTATTTTCGAATAATGGAGTCCCAAACAACCTGCTAGTCCTTTATCATCTATACAACAGAAAAAATAGCCCCTTTTGAATTGACAATAGACAAGGAACGACTAATATTGTTTTTAACCATTTTTTGCTGCATTTTCGAGTGGTTTATGAATAGCTGGTGAATAGCTAGTCCGAAATAACCATAAATTGTTTTGTTCGTGTATTACAATACACATAACCGCATTTTGATGTTGAATAATTTACAAATAATTATTTTTCAATGAAAAATAAAGAAGGCGGGGCTAATTTAGAAATGATTTAGGATTCATTTTTTCATTGATCGCATATCTAAGTATTACAACCAGTTTACCTTTTTTATTACGAAGAATAAATGTATGTTCTTACTAAGTTGTGTTGATTTACTGATGAATAACTAGAGGATCCTCAATCTATTTAGTAAGTCCAATCCTGTGCAGGTTTTAGCACTACCAGCGCCCTGGGCGATATTTCTTCGGCGCCCCCTAACAGCAAATCAAAGAAGGGCAAGGTCACCTGACAAGTGCATGTCAGGTTATGCCACATTCTGATCAGGCAAAAGATTTCAGACTTACGAGTTCATCACACCACATACCACCGTGTGTATTATAGATCACAGAGTTTAATAAAGAAGCGTCGCTGGACGCCCCTTTATACCTAGCGTCCTAGGCGGTCGCCCAACCACGTCCTACCCTATCGCAAGTACTAATCCAAATCAAGGTAACTAAACAATTAGGTATACTAAACTTAGAGAAGGTAGTTCGCTGACATACCTACCTACTAAGAGCCAGTCAAGCCAGCCAAGGCTCACTATGCCACGGTAAAAATATACTTATATGAAATAGTGCCTACCTACCTAATAATCTTACTAAATTCTATATTTTTGGTCTTCAATGTGATACCAGCAAAATAAGTACCTAGGTGGGTGTTTACCTACCAAAGAGTTACATCTTTGACTCTATCGTTGTACTACCAGAAGTAGTACCGACCCTACCTAACAGATGTTAACGTAGCGACATCTTTGTGAATGCGTATTAACAAAACGGAATTTCTAAAGTGTCCTTGTAGTCGAGCAGCCTCTTCACACCATCTAGCGAGTGAACTGAAAAACAAATTACATTGTTGACTTTGTTATTTCGCTGCACCAGACAGAAACAAGATTAGATTTTGCTATAGATGGCGTTACAAGCATTTGTTAGCATATGCGTAACAAGTACTTAGTGGAAAAAAGGTAAATATCACCGAGTACGTATTTTCTTTCTTTGATTTGACGCGTTGATGTCTTTTAACTTGTTTAGGTATTGCTGTTGTCTTATGTTATTTTTTTAATCAAATTTTGTAATCCTGAATTTTTATTTTCCTTTACGAAGCTTCTTTGATATTTTCTCTATGATGTGACATTTTACCTTTATATGACATTGTCAATATTTTTTCTTTTTGACACTTGACATCTACTTAAGTACTATAAAAAGTATTTCAGACAATGTAAGGACTCTTTCTAATTTGAGGACAATACCTACATCTAATTTGTGTACAAAAATTAAGCAGTAATAAATAAAATTCGAGTTAAAAAAATATATTTGCAATGCGTAACAGCAACATGCTGCGCACACAGGCTACGATGATTTCGATGCGTATACCTATATAGGTACATGATGGTAGTAAGCATGTGCTTACTTCAGTATTTATAACTATAACAAATAAAAAACATGTCAGAAACTAAATTCCATAAGATTTGTTACACATCGCGTAGTACCGGCTACAAGTACCGAACTCTGTCTACCAATACTGGTAAACGCAAACGCAGGGACAGCAAGGATGAAAATACTTTCGAAAGGAAATTCAGGGAAATTCAACAAGAGATTACATCAAGGATCGAAGATGAAATGGATCAGAATCAAGAAGCCCGAAACCACATTAACGAGAAATTTGAGAAAATAGAAAGGAAAATCAATTGTATGATAGATTTACAACACGTCATGATAGGCTTGAGGAAGGATCTACACGCGGCCGAGACTCAACTATCTGAATTGTTCATTAGAGTGGAAAAACTGGACATTGCAAGTGAGGAGCAGGACAGCCTCAATTCCAGGAAGATCCTGTACCTGACTAAACCTTACATGATGGAGATCATTGAAGACAACAACTCCTTAATTTCACATGTCTGACACTTTTGCTCTACTTAAAACAAAGGCTACAAATATATTACAATTACCATGTTTTGATTGAAATAAAATACAATATTTTCCAACATCATATATTTTTCAGGAGTATATTATACTATAATTACAGCTCTGAGCTGAACACATTGATTTATTTAACATTGACTTTATTAATTACCTAATCTATCATCAGCTAAATTAAGAAAGATATAAGTAATCAAATGTTTTTGAATTCAATTTTTATAATAACTATCGAATTAATATCGTTCAAAACGCCATAAAGAGAAAAATACATTGTATAATATTTAATTATAAAAATTGTTGAGTATATAAGTAATTATATGAGCTAAAAAAAAGTATATTACAACACTGAGCTTTTTAAGTTCTACAGTAAAATTCAAGTAAGATCTCAAATATTTTCCAGTTCGTTCATCATCAATATATGGCACACGAGATGAAGTAATTTTTTACTTAATTAGCTGAGATTAAGAACACGAGAAAAGGCAGAAAATATTTCTTATCAATTATGTACTTAACGTACGACTAGATAGCACATAAGCCAATGAAGTACCTTTTGGGAGAATCCTACGGGTATTTCACTATTTTACCTAATATTTAATCATATATGATTATTACTAATATAACGCTACAAAGATGTTGATAAATGCAACAAAATTACTCTAAAAAAAGTTGGTAAACAGAATTTGTGCACCGACTTTGGACAAAGTTCTAAATGCAAATTGTTGGACAATTTGATATGTACAACAAAACAACTTACAACAAAATTTGATAGAATCGTTTTAACATAGATATCACAACATTAAGATACGTAAAAATGTCTACTACATGCAGATACACATTATCTAGAACTGCGGCTAAGCCACAAATTCAAAATATTAAATTTTTTACTTAACAGACTTAATAAAACTAACAATCGATTCTATCGTCACGTGATCCATCATTGATGGCCAATCAATTCAACTTTCAGCTGCTTACCAAAAAATAGTAAGAATATGTAAGACTAAAATGAGTCAAGAAAACTTGAAAAAAAAATGAACTGCATTATTATTCTTAATAGTTACAATATTAGAGAGTAATATACCCAATACTGATATAAAAGCAAGAAAGTATGAAAAGACATTTTCACTTAGTATGAGTTTTATGGAAGTTTATAAAGTATTCGTAAAAAAATACAAAAGACTACTTTCTTTCTAAAATGTCTTTTCAAATCTATCATTCATTTATCTATCAAAATTCGTTCTATAATTGGTATATAATATATTATATAAGTACGCCTTAAATTTACAATAGCTAAGTATACTCGGTACACTTCGAAAACAATTTTTATGAATAGGATTAGATCTGTACTACTTTTTGTAAGATATTTATTTTCACGCAGATACAGGAATATTGTCATTTTTAACTGTTACACAGTTTCGTGCTCACACAAGTAGATAGAAGTGTATAGACTTATTTTGCCTCTATTCTTCACTCACCCTGTACGAAGTCTGAAAAGTCACAGTCAACTACGTATTACACTTCACATGTACATGTGCAAACCTCGTCTCAGTCGAACAAACAAATGAAAGCCCTCAGAAGCCCCTCACCAAAACAGGCGCAGCAGCCTGCCTTCTTGTGTTTTTCTTCGGGGGCAAAGCTTGGCTGTTTCGGACGTTTAGGACGACGTGCGCACAACTTGCTTGGTTGAGGTTCCTCGACCGGTGGCTCAGACCGAGGGCTTAGATGCACAGGCAACGCTGCTGGCTCCGACGGACGCGGTCGAGCCCAACGTCGTAGAAGCGACTCTTGCTCCGCTCCCACCGGCACAGGCGCAGATAACTTTCGGGCACGCGCTGTCACTAGAGCGCGCTCCATGGGCTCCAATAACTCTAATCCTAAAGCTCTATCTAGATCATCGCCAGAGAGTAAAAGATATCGCGGACAATATGCTAGCTCTCCGAGTGCGGCTCTCTTATTACTCGATGTCAATTCTCTCTTGCTGCGCTTACAAACAGCAGTGGCCCATCGCGACAATGCTTCTGCTAGCACTAATTCACTAGATACTCGTAATGTGTCACGTTTTACAATGAGGGCAAGATCTTCATACGTAAGCTCCTCCAGACGTTCGTCGGTAAGAGCAGCATCTGCATTGTCATCCAATACGAGTAGAGCGTTGTGAGCCAGAGAATCGCACCAGCGGGAACATTGAGCTAGCGATCGGGCAGCAGCATCATCAGAAAGTGCAGGGAGTGGTGGTGCTGAAGCTGCACCCGGTAGTCTCGCACAGAGGAATCGCAGGTCCCGCAATATTTCTAGAGCAACTCCCGCATTCAACATCTCGTCCAGGCGACGTGCACATCGCTCTGCAAGTGGCGGGCAAAGGAACTTGTAGGCAGCGTCAAGGGCACATCGTGCTGTTCCCACAGAGTTGAGTTGAGTCGGTTCACAGTAGTGGTAGCGGAGTAATTGTTCGAAACCTCGTCGGTCGACATAGTCAACGATTATGACATCTGTTTTGGCCGAAAGAAGCGCCGCGAAGACTGGGCTGGTGGCGGCGAGGACTCTTCGATGACCGGGGTACCGCCAGGTGTCTCCGTTGATGCCGGCGACGAAGACGATGTCGCTCTGCTTCTCGTCGTCGTAGAGGCGGGCGTTCTCGTCGAGCTCGAGGCCGGAGCCGTCGCCGCCGGCCACGCTCTCTCGCCCCGACTCAATATCCTCCTCGGAGTTGGTGCGAGCTGGATTCGTCACCACCGTCATTGTGATTCGTTGCACTGGATATCTGAAACGTTAAAAACATTTACGTTAACAAGTGATTAAACAATCAGTTATAAAAATAGGAAAGAAAATTTGACAGTAAATGGCTCAGGTTTATCAATACTGTTATGTGTAAGCTGTAGGGTATACGAAAAACAGATTTCTAGAATTGCATAGTTAAGTCCCTTGGAAGCAAAAAATCAATAAACTCCGTCTAATCCTCTTATCCTTAATGGAACAAAATAAATATTTGCTCATGTACGGTAAATCTATTTGTAAAAGTATTTTATTTTGGTGTCTAATTAAGAATTAGGTGTCTATTTATCTTTCTCCTAAAAACAAAGAATTAACTGTGTTCTGTTCCTATTTACCGTGAACTAGACGCTAAACAGGTCTCTTAGCACCCCTATTATACCATGTGAGCATATAAACACCATATAAAGAATCATTAAGACGAAGTGGTAGCTAAAGTGGCGCCCTCATTTGAAATAAATTGTTTAAAACTAAATATGGTGATAACTAAAAATTTGATTTGTATAAATGTCTAGAAAGACCTTTAAACTATTTTATGAATAACCTTTGAAAGTAATATTGGTAGTCCGTCTTGTTTTAAAATTGTTTTTCGCCAAAAGTGGCCACTTTTGGCGAAAAACAGTTTTAAAACTGTACGGACTATTAGTAATAATTTCAAAGGTTATTCATAAAATAGTTTAAAGGTCGTTCTAGACATTGATACAAATCAAATTTTTAATTATCACCATATTTAGTTTTAAACAATTTATTTTGAATGAGGGCGCCACTTTAGCTACCACTTCGTCTTATTGCCTTGAATGAGTTACTAATTATCCCGAGTGTTACCATATAGTGCAAATGATAACCAAGGGCGATCGCACGCGCGTTTGTTACCAACAAAGTATTTTGTAAATAACAGAACGGGAACTATTGTTATTTCCTTTTGCGGTTAAACATATTGTTTTACAGCCAAGGTGATTAACACTTTGCAACAGCAATTGGTGCAGGAAGATACATAAATATTATATATTATCTTACATCTACGCGAAGAAATCTCTTTAAAAATATGTAGCACCTATGTATTATGTTTACTTTTATAAATGTTTCTTTTGTAAATTACTCATAAAAATTAAAAATTAAATTAAACAAGTTTGTACATATTTTTCTTTTGAAATTGATAAAATCTCAGCAACAGCGATGTTTTTTCGTGTTCCTTTTTTAGTGCGAGGAAGCCGGAAGGCACATAAAATTATCACGTAAACTGCAAAACTGTATGAACTTCTTTGTCAGTAAAGACCCTGAAAACTTGCTAACGAGCTAATAAACTTGCTTAATGTTATTAATTGTGGGAAAAAAAAAATAAAGTCATTCATTATTTTTCGCCAAAATAAAATTTCTTGGAGCGTATGATTTGAAAATGACGTCGAATAGATTGCTAAGCATCCCCATTCCTTTTGTGTCTAAGTTGCTTTTTAGACCTTAATTGCCATTTTCCACAATAGCGAAGTTCTTTTTACAGGAAAACGTGAAATTCCGTGGTCGAACAATCGTGTAGCCAAACAATAATACAAACAAATTCAGGTAGTATGAGTACACAGACAGAACTAGACTTGTTATAAGTACTTAGGCAAGTAAATGTCGTTTTAGGAACATATTAAAAAAACCCGACTGCTAATAATATTACTTATATATTATCTCGAATAAACACAATTTGATGCTTTGGAGTTTTATCGTTTTCAATTAAGCAAAAATATAAGCGAGTCGGAAGAAGTTATACACGATTATAATTTCGGTGTGTCTCTATCGGACTGGAGTGCGTCCAACATCCCGAAGTTTTTTTCATTTTACAATCAAAATTTCTACGATATTTTTTTTTGAACGAAAATTATCTGCCTATTGTTCAATCTTATTTCATTTCCTTTATCTTCCAAGTCCTAAGAAACTTAATAAGTAGGAGCTAAATAAAATTAGTTTAATTATAATATTTGTACCTACCTATCTACACTTTATTTTAATTTTGCCCCGTCTTTTAATAACGTTTAATAAGCGAATCGGTCATTCAGGTCATGAATTGATACTACTGTTTTTCCTTATTTCATAGTTTTATAAAATGTTTTGTATGTGTATGTGTATTTTTTATTTATTACTTAATAAATATTCAATGTAGGTAGGTACAGTATAAGGATGTTACTATATGTCGTTGTGCTCTCTCGTCCCTACGGATTAACATGGCTTTCATGATCTAGTAATGTTACAGCTTATTGATTTTCAGCCCGACTTTCAAAGGATATTATCGTAGGTAGGTACATTAATGTATCGTCTACGTGGAAATCCATTTTGTGTACAACAACAGGTAATTTTCTCTCGAAAACCTCTCGATATTCTTTTGTTATATTTTCATGTACCTTGTGGTATATAGCATGTTTGCTTCTTTTTCGTTTTTCTTGTGTGTTAGTGGCCAAGACTGATGTCAATCATTATATATAGGTTAACTTAATGACTCTCATTTAATAAAGAGAGCCGGAACCAACGGCTAAAGAGTCCCGTTATTCTGGACATACTTTCCCATACAAACGTAGTCTACGTTTTATTTCGAAACGACATGTCGGATATGGGCAAAATTGTATAATTTTAAAGAAATTGCTATTATCTAGGATCTAGGATTGTAATTGGTTTCCTAGGGTAAAATTATGAACTTAAAAGAGAATATAGTGTATTATATCATATTTGACAATCAGTATGGAAAACTTCTACACACTTATATTTTCTTTCCAGTTCATAATTTTAATGTAGAAAACCAATTATAACCCTGATAATTGCAATTTCTTTAAAATTACAATTTTTTACCGAAATCTGACATGTCATTTTAAAATAAAACGTACCTAGACTACGTTTGTACGGAAAAGTCTAGGGTAGGGGGATTCTTAAAGTGCCTTTTTTTACGCGGAGGAGCTCGAGCTAATACCACTTGTGGTCACTCATCCAAGTGTAGACCAAGCCTGGGGTTGCAGCGTTCTCGATCGAAGTATCGTAGGTAGATTACAATAATTTCGAACTAGTTTTAGTTCGCAAAATCGCAGAATTTACAATCAATTTTGATACATGTGATGTCGACTGTAGTATTAGCAGATCAGCGAAAAACGAGGTAAGTAGGTAGGTGTACATATTTCCATCTGCAAGTACACATTAGCCGTATTTCAGAAGGCAGTGTACACACGCGAGTGTTTCGCGAATCGTGCGTCAACGCCGCTTGATGCGTCACTCGCTGTACTCGCAAATCCAGAGTTAAGTACTGTTTGAGATGATTTTCCATTGGTTAAAACTAACAGCACGAGAAACTTAGTTGAGTACTTCAATGTAAGTAGGTATCTAAAAGAAAGAGTGTTAAGTTTAACTATCACATTTGTAGAGTGTGTTATTTTTGTAGCAAGAAAAAGTAAAGTTTCCATACTCATCTCGTAAAGACTTTAAGAGGGAGTATAGCGCGCGCTAGTCCACACAAAAAAAATGTTTTTTCGCTCCTAAATGTTATCTCATTTCAATGATTTATAGTATGTTCGATTATAAGTCGATTGTCCTGATTTCTTTTTCTTTTTTGTTATAAATAAGTATACAAGTCCATTATGTAAAGTAAATAAGTAGACTAACCACATGTAGCGTAAAATTTGAGACTCGAATTTCGTCGCGTTACGTGCCTAAATGGCGTTTCATGCTATTTCTACCCTACGGGGATAAGTTTACAACAGCCCCACTGTTCACACCATAGAAATTGTATGGACAACGCAAGTTGTCTTAAAACAAGTGGAACAGGATCCTTATTCCATGCTGAGGCACACGCCAGACTGGCATTCAAACGTTGGTAAACAAATTGATACTTTTTTTAGGATAACCTTCTTTTATGAAGTTCATCACTTAGATATAGCACCTAACTATACTATTAGCGCTTCTACATTCTATACATACTTATTGTAAACACGAAGCCTTCGGGGCGTATACAAGCTGTTTTTAAAACCACCAACCTAATTTTTGGAGCGAGTTTTGTCCATGAACTGAAGTACTTTCCGTAAACACAATTAATAAAAAATAATAAAAACTGCTTTCCATAAAAATCAAAGCTCGGCCCAATGGATTTTGTATGGGAGAACGAAAATCTTTTATAACTTTTTTTATGGAAAGTTATTCAGTATAATGGACTGAACTTACTCCAAAAATTTAGCTGGTGGATAATAAGTCATCCTGTATTTATATTTATCGTTCTTTTTTGGATAAACTTACTCAGAAACTACGTTCATGCTATTTTTACTTCGATTTATGATATACGAGTACCATTGAAGTATATTTCCACATTAAGATAATATTATTTAATCCGATAATTTTCCTGATTTTAAAAACCTTATTGTTTTTAACAAAGGTAAATAAGTAAACATAAATATATGTAGGGACAAATCATTGAGAGTAAGTAAGTAAGTAGCTTAAGCTTGTGTTGTGGGATACTAAATCAAAGATACTATATTTTATAATAAATACATATATACAATGTGCTATACTAGATCACCATAGTATAATAAAATTAAAATAACAATCAAAAAATGATAAAAAAATCGACATTTCCAAACCCGGGCCAACCCCAATTGCCCGGGCGACTGCAAACTTTTGTATGGAAGTGCCCTTTTTATAAGTTTTTTGCCTGTTATATTATTTTCATTATACTATAGTGATTTAGTATTATAGCCCGAGGTTTGATTTATTACGGGTATGTCCCTTCCACATTGTATATAAACACCCAAGACCCAGGCCAATTTGAAAAAGGCCATTTTCCAACTTGCCCTAGCTGGGGATCGAAAACGCTAGTCCGCTAATCCGGAAGAAATTGGCGGACTAGAGTGTTAACCATTTCGCTACGGAGGTAGTCAAAAGGTAGGATGGCACCTATTTGAGATAAAGCTAAGCAAGTTGAACTTTAAAAACTAAACATAACAAGTTCGAGGAAAACCGCAAAAACATCTGCAATGTACGATAGTTAATAGCGTGGTTTAAGTCTGCCAAGATTAAGAAATTACACTCCATGGCTGTTGGATATTTTGCTTGCAAAGTCGAAAAGTTTCCGAAGTTTCAAAATACCGCAGAATCCTTAGGCATTTTGGAACTTAAACAATGTTTCACGGAAAAGAAATGCTTTACTAAATCAACGGTTTCTACGCAAACGAAAACAGGAAAACTCTTTTGTTTTAAGTCGTTAAAAATTAGAGCCGTCCTACTTAGACTCAGCGTAATAAATTTATGTTTCCGTATTCTATTATTTATGTATGAAAGGGTCCGTTAAATTGAATATCAGCGAATTCTTAGCGGGCCCACGCGTTTGTAATGTCACCGCTCGTTTTCAGCATGAAAACCTACTTTATCATCTTCATTCATACAAAACATTTTAAATTATCTTAAAAAAAAACCAGATTTATACAAATATTCAGTGGAAGAAGGAAGGGGACAGCCCAGTGGGGCACATTAACAGGCTAACAAAAGAAAACAATCCGAAATAATTTAATAGAAAACATCAACATTTCAGGACCCAACAGCTGCCTCGCATTTGGCCACAATGTTAATAGGTATAAACAGAATGTTGCCATTCTATGAAAGATTACCGCCAGATACCTGGTGACTTTCTATTTACGAGGAAAATTTAATAATCAAAAACGAAAAAAAAAATCCGTCTCGTACAAACAGCACTTCGCTGAACGGATTCTATACAGCGTGTTTTTTAAATCACTGGCATCCTTTCTACTGGTGAAAGTACTCATGAATATGAGCAACATTTTGTTTGTCAGCTGTTCCATACTATTTTACAATACTTAGAATTCCAAAATGTATGGAACAGCTGATTTATTTTTCGGTTGGATTGCGTCGGTCCCATACAAAAAGTTGCTCATATTCATAAATAAATATAAATATATAGGGACAAATAACACTGATTGAGCTAGCCCCAAAGTAAGTTCGACACTTGTGTTATGGGATACTAACTCAACGATACTATATTTTATAACAAATACATATATAGATAAACATCCAAGACACAGGACAATTTGAAAAATGCCATTTTTCAACTTGCCCTGACCGGGGATCGAACCCGGGACCTCTGGGTGGCGGACTAGCATGGTGACCACTACGCCAAGGACGTCGTCGAATTCATGAGTACTTTCACCAGTAGAAAGGATGCCAATGATTTTAAAAACACCCTGTATAGGTGGAAGATTTTTTCTATTTTCTATTATTATATTTACTTTTTATTTTTAGCACAATAAAGTTCGGTTACATGCACTGAAGTGCCATTTGAAACGCGGAGTCACCTAAACGAATGGATTTTCCATACAAAAAACCGTTCGTTTAGTGACTCCGCGTCTGAAAAATGGCACCACTGGACTTATTCCAAAAAATCATCCTGTATTGTTACTTCCTCAATCTTATCTAGCCATCAAATTCTATCCAGATCATTATTATTATTAAAGTTATCCTTCTATTACGCTTTACTGGCAATATGGACTTTCAGCGGCTGCGGAATCCGTCCCAGGTTGCGCAATAAGAAATCCGCGCGTATTTTTATCTGATCCGAGAAATGCATAATGTAATTTCGAAATGGTAGGGACATTTACGATAGCCGGCTATTTGTGATGGCACCGGTGACCCACATGAGAACATTCGCATAGCTTTACTGTTCACGGATTGCCCTATATTTAGCTGCAAGTTACGAAAGCAAGTGCACAGAACTGCAGACCATTAGGAATGCTACGATGAACTGGTGTTGTGTGTGTTCCCTGTGTATGAAGAGATTCAATTAGGTACAATTTGTATAGGTTACACAGACAAAATTAGGTAGATAGAACAGAAGATGAATTTCTGAATACCTAAGTAGATCGACTAACACAGGTTTTTAGGGATCCGTAGTAAACAAGGAGTCCTTATAGTTTGCTGCGATTCTACTCAGAAACTATAACTACAAGAAAGCTTTAATTTGGGATGGGTATGAATATTAAGCATGCCGTCAAAGTGGTAAAATAAATCATGAATAATATCCTATACAAATTGGGAGTAATTTTTTTTGACCACCCCATGTCTGGGTTATCATTGAATAGGTCTTTTAAAATTATTGTGAGCTTGTAAAGACCATTTTTCGATTAAGGGATCCGTTTGTGAAATATTTGGTTTGATAGTGCACATTTTTGTTAGAGTCAAGTATCGACGAGAGAAGCAACTGGTACATACTAAGGTTTTCTTTCTCCCAGACAGGCATGAAAAAGTATTTAAGAGTAATAGGTGACTACTTATAGAAGGTACTCGGAAAAGAACTCGAAAATTAGTTTTTAGACGTTTTTAGTCCCGTGAACTCAAAATCGGCATTCGCAACTACGGAACTCTACACTGCGCAAGGCCTGACACGCACTTGGTCGCTGTTTTTTCATCTTGTCTTATTTATATCAATTAAAGATGTGTTTTAAAGTTTATTTTAATAACCGTTCTGTAATATAAAATTCAGTACGAGTAGATAATACTTTAAGTACATTTTAATGTTCATTAGAAAAAGTAGTTTCTTTTGTCAGTATTTTTAATATTATTCCGAATTCTTGACTATTTATATAAATAAAAATAAACGAAAATCGAAAAGTTTAGAAGCGAAGACGGTTCAGCAACTTGTTCCAATAACTTAAACGAACTCAATATTCCGATCACTGAAATGAAAACGGATAACGTACTTAATCTCAATTAACATTTTGAAGTTATTGTTACAAGAACACATTTTGAATAAGTAATATTTTTAATTCATGATTGTTAATGTTTAATTTGATGATTGTTTGTATTTTATTTGAAGAAAAGCATATGTAGGTATTTTAACGGTACTTTAATTCCGACACAATGTATATTGTTTTATGGAAATAAAAAAATGAAAAATGAAAATGAAGCAAGCTTCTTAAGACGTATTAAATGAAACAAATCTAGATGTTATACCGAAGGCCCGAGTACCGATGCATAATTCCTAAATTGCACAAGTTAGCATCTTTAACGGCGGTGAGTGACGACCTCGTACCAAATCAAGGCGATTTTAATTATATTTTATAACCGCTATTATGTCTCTCGATCAGCTATCATTGAATATAGTCGGACACTAGGCTGGGCACTAACACATTCGCAAGGAAAAAACGTTATAAGAAACACCATAATGCATCTAACATTAAAAACTGAATGTTTTTTACGGTAAGCATTTCAACGCCCATGCCTATTTTTTCAACTTTTGCATATATGTGTGTAGAAAATTAATTCAACTACTAATATAATATTTTATTATTCTTATATTTTGGTGGGTCATCAGTCATCGCATAAAACATTTTCTTTTTTTTAATAAGCACCTGAGTGAATTTGAGTATAATTCATTGGTAAGTATATTTGAGTTAAATACTCGTATCTATTTTTTACATTCAAACAAGTTGATATAAAATTTTGGTGAATATGTAAAAATATAAGTATTTTTCATATTCATTCAAAGAGATCAAAATAGACCTAAAGGAAATTATCACCAGTCAGCAGACTCCCTTCGCGCTTGGATGCTTGATTAAACTGGGATTTGATTTCTGAAGCGTATGAAATGCTTTTTTGTTGAACAACATTTCTATTTCTGTAGCGTATTTGAATGGGGTATAAATATCATTTGTAATTTTAATGTATGTCCAGCAAAGGGCTTTTTGCGGCTGAAATTATAATAATCATTCGGTTTTTGGGTAAAAATAGGCAGTAGCGAAAATGTGGCTTTAGCGCTTATGTGTCACCTTCGGTGTTATTAACATGAAAATAGATTTTTTAATAAATCAAGGCGTATTCCGCCAATACATGAAACAAAGATAAACTTATCCTATTTACCACGAACACAGATAAACATTTCATTAAACAAAGAATAGGTAATTAAAGCACACGATAAATTTTGTATTAGAGACTATTGGGCCCATTACAATTGGTAAATGTCCCATATGTTTTGCGAGATTAGATTTCGCAAGCTCGTCGCAGATCGGGCGCCTCGGAAATAGCCGCGACATGCGGAAACGACGCCGCTCTCCAGGCCCATGATTGAGAATTTTACATTTCCTAATGCCTATTTTGATTATCATTTTAGCATTCTATTTTGAGGAAAGATAACTAATTTGGCAGCAACAAAAAAAAATATAAATGTGCCAGGAAAATTGTGGAAAAGCGAAACAAAGGGTAAAGATAAACGGAAAAGCCTATGTAAAAAAATGGCCTATGTGTCTTAAACTAAACAAAACTAAAAGTGACTGAATATGAAGATAAATCTGTCGATACATTTGTATTCGACACTGAGATGCATACAAAAGTCAATATTTATATTCTATAGCTTGTTAATTGGGTTATCAAATAAAGACATTAGGTACATGTTTAAAGCTTTCGGTTAAAGAATGTTTATCCACTCTTAGGTACCCTTAGGATATTGCTGTTAAAGATTAAGCTTGATGCTTTCAAATATTAACTTATCAAAGAATTAAAAAATTCTGCGCTATTTATTTAGTACACGAAATTTCCTAAGTTGGACCAATTAGTCTAGTTAGGTACAAAAAATAAACAATTTCGATAGTAAAACTTCATCTACAGATTTTTAAGTCTTTTTTGTGTCTGTAGTTGTATTTCCCGAAACCACTCCTTAATTAACACTGATTATTTAGATTTCTTTATTTATTTTTAAACATAAGTTGGGTTCATAATAAATTTCTAAATTATCTTATATAGTAATAGTTTACAATATTCTTGTTTCTTACCCAGGCTGAAACCTGAGATACAAAGCCCGACTCGTACGCACCTGAAAGCGTTGATTAATTTCGTACCATGACTCACGCCGCCCTACCTACTTCTGCACACAAATATGTAAGTATATCTCGCATAAGGTTAATATAATAATCCATGGATAAACCTGAACACCGTTTACTAATCCCGAGCAAACAATCTTTTCAGAACCCACTAATTTTTAAATAAACATGGTTTCGTAACGAGGCCTTATAAAGACTCCTGGCATTGAAAGTAAAGTAATACAGCCAACAGTATATTGTTATATTATTTATATTTTTATTGTTCGACCTCCAGTTTGAAATCAGCTCTGAATCGGACAGAATACACAACGTACAAAGCATATATTAGTCATATTAGAGTTCAGCACATATTTATGTAAAAGATGCTAGCAATGTGCTAAGTAGAGTGATTTGCAATGCTAAGACGAGTATTGAATAATCTTGCAGCATATTATTATATTTCGTATACATATATGTACTGAAAATAAGAATTTAATTGAAGTAATTTATCTATACTCGGTATATTCAACAAATGAAAAAAGAGTTCTCGTATTTAAAATGCTTGTTACAGCACATTTTATTAAAATCATAGTAAGTAAGGTAAAACCCAAAAGATTGCAATTGTACTAAGTTTTCAACGCAAGTACATTAAGCACGGATGTCGATATTTGCCTACGTTTCACTTAACTGCCTAGATTTTTTTGAAAAACATATTCTATTATACATAGAACCGTTATGTACGAGCCGATGTAGGTACGGATTATTTCCGTACGTAAACATTTATTTACGTACAGGCATGGCGCAAGGAGACTGACTTTTACATGTCAGCATTTACTTGATTGACGCAATTAATGTTTACTTTTTTATTATATTGTGTCACAAAATCACTTTCAATAAATGAAGTAAACTTTGCCGTTCGTTTAGCTTTAACTACCGCCCTCAAACAGCATACCTACACAAGCAATGAAAGTAGGCATAGAAATATCGCTACTCGTTAAATTAGTAGTATTAACGCTAAATACCGTCAAAGATTCCACTCAATCTGTTAGATTAGAGATTAGTGTTAAAAGGGTTTTGAAACAAATATTTATATGGCCCTTTATATCCGTTAACAGAGCTGCGGCAGGGCGGGCGGCCCCGGACCAACCTAAATACTGTAACTAAACTAGGTCAAGAGTATCCCGCGCTGAAAATGCCGCGGCGCTTCATGGGATTTCATAGACGCTGGTCTTTCGATAATAAGCCAACTCTATTCCTAAACTACCGTCAATATACTTTTTATTTCCGTTCGAAAAAATTTCAGCTGTGTATGTTAAATGTAATTTTATGAAAAATACAAATTTTTTAATTTTATTTATTTTGCATATAAGATTCCGGTTGTTCTCGCGCCTCGGTGTAGGTACATACGACCTAGGTATCTAGATTCTATCAATTTAATAAAATGGGACCTTAAGGTATTTTGTACATAATATAAGTACATTTTTCAAAATCAGAAATGCTTCTTTAGTTTTAAGCTCTTCCTCATTAATGATTTAATTACGGTCATATAACTCGTTAAAAGTACATACTCATAAGGGAACGAGCCTAGGGACTCGCATATACTCGTATTTAAAGCCAGTGGAAAGGCATTGCACGTCAGCGCGAGTCTTTGACCCTGCCACCCCCGCCTCCCCTTCCATGAATTAATTATACTGATACAACTTAAGCTCTTTCTTTGTATTTTTTTGAAATGCTGAGCTTAATTTTTTGTTTGCTGAGCAATTAGTATCTAAAGATACCGTAGAAAAAAAATTCTCGTTTGTATTTTTTTTCTGCAAGTATCTAATGCTTGTTCCGATACTTTTTCCTCTTTTTATCTTTTTATCTTTTTTGGAGTAAGACAATAAAATAGGTACGTATCTACTATATACTCATATTGTTTTCTTATTAAAGAGCTTAGCTCTTGTCTGTGGAGCAACCGATACTTTCCATGTCTCTAATTACCTACCAGTAGTGCAGTAAATAAGTATACATTGGTAGGTCAGTCTGAGATTGGTAGACTTACTGGCGTGCCAGTGCCAGCGCTAACTCTTACACAATACTGGCAGCATGTAAATCCTAACTACTAGTAGCGTCAGTAGTACGCGTTCGTTAGTTACTGAAGATGTAAGAATGTAAATCCTCGTAGACTGACTGGCGAAAGTATGTCAGTGCATCAGTGCATATCGTAGGGGCAAAATACTAAATTTTCTGTCTCTCTGAAATAGTCTTGAATTGTGGGAAAACAAAGAATTACCGCGAAAATATTTAAGTTCCAAATCACGAAGGTTGTAAGCCTCATAAACAACATTTTACAGCCGATTTTAACAGATCACCGCTGACCACGCGTTAAAATGACTATAAAACAGAAGGTCAAGAGCCTCCTGATGCGTAACTAGCCAATTTTAAGAACCGAATTCACACTGCGCATACCTATTATAGGTTCTAGTGTGAATCATAGGTACGTCTAACACGTACTAACTAACGTTGTTATACATATAGGCAGATATGTAACGCTTTTATAGATCGATCGCGGACCTGATACATACTAATAAATTAAAATATTCCATAATAAGATAGCATTTATCCTATATATAATGCAATATGTAACGTCTATATGATATCCAAGCTACGATGGCACTTACCAGTTACCATCAAGCCAACATACATCATCTTCAGTTCATCATGGCAGACACATATGATAAGTAATCGATATCGAATGTGAATCTTCACTTCAAAGCATCTGACTCATTCGAGATGCTTTCTTTTTAGATTTCCTTTTCTTTTTTGCTTTATATAAAGGTAGAATTCGTATTAAAATACATAGCAGTTAAAACTGTCTGTACGAAGTAAATACAGTCGTACATGCCCGAGGGTGTAAATTAATTCTCAAAGCGCCCTTAAACCAGATTTCACGAAGTATTTAGTTATTCAATTACTCGCATGAATACAGAGTAGACATTACTAAAAAATAGGTACGTTTATAGGTTAACCAGCCGAGTCGCTGGGCGGACTGAAACGCTAACATGAGTGGGCGGGCGGACGGCATTTCTCTCACAGCGACACTCACACGTATAATATATTACATATGATAATTAGATTTGCTTGTTTGTTAGTATGTGCGTACTGTCTGTTTGTATTGCACACGAATTTAAATTCTGATATATTATATTATAATATACAATGTCCTTTTTAATTAAGTACAAATATTTTAAGGGGTTATTCAGTCCATCATTTTGAACAACTTTGCCCAATAAAATTATATCGAAATACGAAAAAAATATTTAGGTTCTCATACAGATCGAAGTAGTCACGTGATATCGTTACTATGAAAAATGCAAAAAAAAATTCGTATTTCGATATATATTTATTGATGGACTGAATCACCTCTTAAAATATTTGTACTTAATTAAAAAGGACATTGTATATGTGTTATGTTATATTCTATACATACTGGAATTATAAGCATACACTTTGTCTATTTATAACTGACTTCAAAAAGGAGGATTTATTATTTCGTCGGAATCATTTGTGTTTTTGTTTTAAATGTATGTTAACTGATTACTCGAAGACGCCTGGACTGATTTGGAAAATTCTTAACTTTTTTCAATTTTTGTTTGAAAGGTGTCAAGTAGTCCCTTATGATTTTTATCAAAATCGGTTGTGTAGTTTGGAGTTAAAGTCGGTTGTTAGTATTGAAAAATTATAGAAATTTATCTATTGAATATTTCTAAGAATTCATCCAAAGTAGATTTAACATATTTTTCTATGCTACAAATTCAATAGATTCTCGGAAACAGCTAATGGCTCGGCTGAAACTCTCTCAAATCTGTACTTTTTAATTTATTATGAAAAAATAACAATTTATCGGAAAAGCTCTTGTCAACAAGTTGCCGCTCCCGATATTAGATTTATTTCTCGGAACGCGCCTCGGTGTCGTAATCCAATTTATTCCTCTGGAAGTAATACGAGTATCCTTCACCGTAGATAGATAATGGAGAAAAGTTGTTTATAACTTTCATGAAATATTTAGCTTATATTATTTTCATATTTTCCTTATATACTCTCCGTAATATGCTCATCTTGTATACTTAAAAAAAAACATGAAAAAGAAGGAAAACAAATAATTTATGCATAACCAATTTATTGTTTGACGTTAGAAGTTTTATTGTTTGGTGTTATAATGCTGTCTGTCAGTCTCTCTGTCTGTCTGTCTGTCCGTGGCATCGTAGCGCTCGAACGGATGGCCCGATTTCGATGCGGTTTTTTACGTGAAAGCAAGATCCCTTTCGTTGGTTCTATGTGTGTGAAAAATTGGTTCAGCCGCTTAAAAGTTATTGGAGGTTGCAGCTTCAAAGTCAGGGCTTTCCCTGAAAAAATATAGATGGCGCTATAATAGCGGAACTACCTATACGATATCAAATCGTATCGTTAGTTCCACTATTCATCACTAGATGGCGTGCTTGACATTATCGGTAGGGTTTTTTTTTAATTTGCCCAGCGAATAAACATGTTAGCTTTAACTTTTAAGGAACTAATTTATGTACAATCTTGATTTTAAACACTTACAATTTTATTTGACAGGCATATATTAAAAAGATCCCCGACTTCCAAGCTTTCACCTCCAATAACTTCTGTATAGCGGAATCGATTTCTATTAAACATTGCTAAGAATCATCTCGACGGATAAGGCTTTCGATTAAAAAATTGCATTGATAGTGGTCCAGTCGCTTAGGAGCTACGATGCCACAGCCAGACACACAAACATGTCAAACTTACAACACCCCTCTTTTTGCGTTGGGTTTTAAAAAGAGACGTAGCTTCTGCTGGCAAGGTACTAAGCTAAGACGGCACTTCAAAATTTTCAAATTAATTCGCTCTTGTGACTACTTTTTTATAGAACATAAAGGTATAGTCAGGCGCAGCCTTAGCAGGTGTAGGGGAAATTATTCCCACACATATAGTCTTACTATAAAGGTACCACGCCGTATCCACAACCCATCCATGCTTATTAAATAAGTAAATAAAAGTACTCACTCACGCAGCACCGCGTTGACAGAGTTTCCGTTGCAAAATTTAAATCCATACTACAAAAGTATTAGAACTGTCTCAAATTAATATAGTCCCGTACAAAAGGTATATTAATCATGAATTTCGCCATTATGGAAACTTTTGCGAAGCTTACCTAAAGCAAAATATCCCATTGAATGTTTCCGCAAGCTTCCCATTGGTCGAAAATGACGTAGAACGGTATATACCTACGAGTACAGTTCACTTAGTTCGTATATACTACAGTCTACAGACTAATCATTACATAGCTGTGAATCAATGATTCATAAGTAAGTAATCGTCATTTGAATACTTGTGAGTGACGTAGCATTGCCTTCCATGCATAATTCCCCATCTTTTTACCCGACTGCGCCAGAAGGAGGGTTATGTTTTTTGAGAGTATATATGTATGTATGTATAATTGTTTGGCACGCTCTGCGGCCTGAACGGCTCGACGGATTTAAGCTTAAGAAGTGTCATTAAATTCCTCTTAATTGGGTATAAAAAAGCAGTCGGGTTTTTGTTTTTTTCTTTTTAATAATGACTGTTTCTTTAATGTATTAAACACACTTATCTTTATTTAAAAGCTACCCACGTGTATGTCTTTGCTTGTTCATATAAAAAAAAATGCTGCATACAGCAAAAGCGAGGTCCAGTGCTGCCCCCATTTAAAATAAATCAATTGAAAGTAAACGGAGATATCATTTAAAATGCTGTCTTGATCAGACCCTAGATACCCCTTTAAAATATTTTATTTTTGATCGACTTCAAAAAAGAAGGAGGTTGTCAATTCGACTGTATGTTTTTTTGAAGTGAAAACTTCTTTAGCGGCGTTGCACACTTTTTTTGTAAAGGGTAAAAAATGTTAAACTCGCGTCAGGACACGTGACCTGATCGAAAATTCGTAAGACGGATGGAGAGTAGACAGCCGGCGCGCGGCGCGGCGTAGAAGAGGAAGTATTCCCCTCTCTTTCTACGGCGCGGCGAAAATGTATGCCTGCGCCTGCTGTTTCGTTTAGGCGGCGCAGTGCGCTTGCGCGGATGTTCGTGTGTGTTTATGTTACAGCGTGCCACGCGCATCTATGGAAATGCACAACGTTAATATTCAAGTTTTTACTTCTGCCGGCACTCCCGGAGTGCAACCTGTGGACCGACTTGGATGATTTTTTTATTTGAAAGCTTGTAGCACCAAGTTAATCCCATATTAATTTGGCGAAGAAATTATGAGAAACTTTAGATATATGAAAGAAACTCTTGAAAGAAAATGAAGTCGGTTTTTTTTTTGTTAAAAATTGAATTATATTAACTAATAGGGGGTTGCTCCAAAAGCGGTATGCAAGACGAACGTTACTGCGTATCCGCGTTTCAGTGACAAGCAACGTTGAACACTAACGTATGATAATACAGCCTAATTTGGTTTGACATAGAAACAGGACGTCACTATCGTGCGACTAACGTATTATTTTATGAAGTAACCCATTTGTTTCCAGTTTAAAGTGAGAACGTGAAGCTTTTCTACGCACATACCTAAGCGAAAAACGGCCACTTTTTCACAAAAGCTTTACGTTCTCACTTTAAACAGTATTTCATAAAATAGTTTGAAGGGTTATACAATACAATACAAATACTCTTTACTGCACCATTTTACCCAGGGTCTGATTAAGACAATTTTTAGTGATATCACAGTTTCCTTTCAAATGTGGGCAGCACTGGACCCCGAAAATTTAGGTAGAGCCCTAAGACCATTCGACACAAACTCGTCCTAAACGCATTAATTTTTATAGGTTTTTCAGAATTTTCATAAATATGCGTAGACTCGTTCATGACATAAACGGGCACATTGTTGTGTATATACAAAGCTAAGATCTGAACAGGAAATAACGAAGACTAAGACTTTGAATAATAACTAAGAATTTAAATAAAAAAAACATGTTCAACTGGAGAATTGAAAACTTTAATAACCTATTATACCTAGATATAATGACACACGGACATGCTTATTTATTAGACTCGAACAAGAAAATTAACTATGATCTCCTCACATTTGATAAATACACAGGTCGCATAAAGGACTATGGCATGCGAGTTATATTTAAGACGATTTTTGAACTTGTAGAAGACATCCAATATAATAACAAACATGAAGAAAACTCACCTGATAGCGATTCAATGTTTTTTCGAAAATAAATGTTTGCACATACTTCATCAGAATATTGCAGGATTGTTAGAAAAATCAGACCCATTTTTAGTACATTTACAGGAACTGGCTGATCGAAATATAAATATTGATGTTCTGTGTATAACAGAACATTTCATAATGACAGGATATGAAAAATTTCTAAACATACCTAACTTTACATTAGCCGCTTGTTTTGGTAGGCCTAATATAAAAAGAGGAGGAGCTTGTATCCTTGTTAATAAGCAATACAGATGGAGAGAATTAGTGGACATAAAACAATTCTCCATTTTAAATATTTTCGAATGTTGTGCTATAGAATTAATTGATTATAAAATTCTTATTATTTGTGTATACAGAGTTCTAACAAAGATAAATCTTAATACCTTTTTTTATAAATTAGAACAAGTTTTGAGATATATTCCAAAATATAAATTTAACAATGTAGTTGTTGCTGGTGACTTTAACATTGATATATTAATAGATAGTAATGATAAAATTGAATTTGAAGGCCTATTGTCAAATTATGATTTCAAATTAGCTGTAAAAGAAGTTACCAGGCCTGCTAGTAATACTTGTCTTGATAATTTTGCTCACAATTTTAAAAACAAATGTGCAACGGAAGTGGTAGAATTTGGAGTGTCAGATCATTCTTTGATAATGATTAAATTACCAGTTAGAAAAACCGTAAAAATAAAATTTTGGCGAAAAACAGTGCGAGATTACAGCGCAGAAAATATAATAAAGTTTAAGAATTTTATCAAAAACCTAAGTTTCACAGAAATTTATGATACGGAAGATCCTAATATCGCGTATCGAACTTTTATAGATACTTTTAAAATGTTTTATGATCAGTGTTTTCCATTTTAAAAAATAACTATACATACTTGCCTTAAAGTAAAATGGATATCAAAAGGGTTAAAAAAATGCAGCCAAAAGAAAAGAAACCTTTTATGGACTTTTAGATTAAAACCTACAAAAGTTAATAAACTAAACTATAAACGCTATACAAAGTTATTCAAAAGAATTATGAAATTGACAAAATTGAGTCAAAATAATTATAAAATAAGTACATCAAAAAATAAATCAAAAACGACATGGCAAATTATAAATGACTCCAAATTTAATTTACCAAATGAATCTGTAACGCGACTGAAAATTGATGATAAAATTATTTCAGACCCCAATGAAATAGCAAATTCTTTTAATAACTACTTCATTGATAAAATTCAACCTGTAAAGAATTGTGGGTCTAATGTTACGTCAAATATAAGCCGTCAATCAAATTCTATGTTCATGGCGCCAAGCACACCACAAGATATATATAAAATTATTAAAAATCTCAAAAATACAAGAAGTGTTGGTTTTGATGGAATAGCAACAAAAATAGTGAAATCCGTGAATGAACATGTTTGTCATCATCTCAGTCATATTATAAATCTCAGTATCCAAACAGGTATTTTTCCAGAAGATTTAAAATTGACTATAATTAAACCTTTATTTAAAAAAGCAGACAGGGAACGTATGGAATATTTTAGGCCCATTGCCCTTAACTCAATATTTTCAAAGATATTTGAGAAATACTATTCAAACAAGTTGAACTCTTACTTTGAAGATAAACATATATTTTGTAAAGAACAAAAAGGTTTCCGACGTAAAAAAACAATCAATATGGCCATTTATGATTTTTTAACGAATGTTATTACTGAAGTTGACAAAAGAAATCCCGTTTGTTCTATCAATTGTGATATGACGCAAGCTTTTGACTATGTGCATCATAAAATATTACTAGACAAACTTGAAGCATACGGAATTAGAGGTAATGTCTTACAATTAATTAAATCCTATTTATCAGATCGTCGTCAAGTAACAGAAGTATCTAAATTTGATTTTAAATCAAAAACAGAAAAATATTACATATCAAATGAACGATGTGTATCATATGGAGTTCCACAGGGTAGTGTTTTAGGGCCTCTCCTTTTCATTATCTATATTAACGATCTTCCTATTAATATTAAACAAAGTATAACATTATTTGCTGATGATAGTACAGTAACAGTTAAATGCACAGACAAAAAATCATATAAATTCGAGGTTAACTCAACATTAGCCTCAATAATAACATAGCTTGATAATAATAATTTGAAAATAAACCTTGATAAAACTAACATTATTCATTTTACTCAAAGAACTAAAAAAGCGGACAATTTTAACATAGAATATCAGGGCAACATTGTATCGAATGTTCCATCTACTCGATTTCTTGGAATAATAATCGATTGTAAGTTAAAATGGAAAGAACAAATTGAAAGTCTTTGTAAACGGATTAGTAGTTCATCTTATGCCCTGTATAGACTATCTAATGAAGTACATACTGATGCACTAATAACTGCATACTATGGCCTAGTTGAATCAGTCCTTAGATACGGTATAATTTTTTGGGGAAATTCCACCGATAAAGATCTAGTATTTAAAATGCAAAAGCGCTGTATTCGAGCAATGTTCGGACTACAAAGTAGAGATAGTTGTGAACCGATATTTAAAAAATATAAGATTCTAACACTCCCGTCATTATATATATTAGAAACAGCTATATTTGTAAAGAGTAATCCTCACCTGTTTCCTAAATTGTCTGATACAGTAGAAAGAAACCGTCGTGAGGACAAATTGTGCATACATTCATCTAAAACTGCATTATTACATGATAGTGTATTAGGTATGGCACCGATAATATTTAATAAAATACCAAAGCTATATAAAGAATTAAATTTGACTTTGTTTAGGAAGAAAATTAAGTTATTTTTGATAGATAAATGTTATTATAGTGTTAAGGATTTCTTATCTGATAAACTGTAAATTGACTTTGTTTCATAGTAAATCGTAAAATGTTTATAGATTAAGTAGGTATATTTTTTTATAGTATTATTATGATAGATGATAGCTTTTCTGACAAAATTTGCACATCGGTGGTGGTAAACATGATTGGACGAAACTGAATGTAATATCTTGTAACACATGTTTGGCAAATAAATTATCTTTATCTTTAACATTATATTGCTTTTGTTGAAGATTAGGCAACGCTTCGGAAACTTGATCGTCATTTAGACTTAAATGGAGACTATAACAGGATGAACTAAAAGAACCTAAGTACGTGAAAGGCTCGCAGCCGGTCCGTATGTACTCGTAAACTTTTCCAATGGGACCAAAGCTCTCTTAATAAAATCGAAATTTTATTTGTTTTTTAAGGTTTTTATATTATTTTCCAGCCTGAGGAACTTGTTATAGTTATAAAAACTTGAGAGGTGTCAAGGGACACCCGGATGGAACGAAGTAAAGTATATAAATAGGTCAAAATTACATTTAAACTCTTTTCTGCGTTCTAAAATCAAGTTTTTTTTATCATCATAAATTTGAATGAACAGAAAGTATCGTTACAACTTTTGGTCTTTATTTTTTCCGTCTAGCTCCCTTTCGCAACGCGCGATAAGGAACTTCGTTACAAAAAATATATTGTTTTTTTTCACTTTTACATCTGATATAAATAGATACTTCAATAATTTATAGGCAATTCCAATCTCCCTGTAAGTCTATTGAAATCCCACTGCCGCCTAATTTTAGTAACGGAAGGATATAAAAACTTTGCGTATCATTTACAATTATGTTAATAGAACATGACTCAATTACGATGAAATTAAATAACTACATAACAATACACAATGATAACTTGCTTCATCAATATTTTCCGTGTCACTAAAATAGGAAGTATACGCAAACAAACAGTAACCACAGTTACTATGTGTCACGTTGTATTGAATGCAGCAAACGGTTATATATTATATAAGTTTATAATGGCCCTTAGACAGAACCTTAAATTAAAAATACCTTAAGTATTGTGTCACATTAATTAGTTATTTATATATAAGTTAGAGTAAGTACAAAAATTAACAATACATAAATAAACACGTTTCTTAAATTTCCAACAATCTCTGTGGACTCTACCATTGCTCAAAACAACCTATAGAATGCCAAATAAGAGTACCTAGCCTTAGATTGTTCTAAAATTACTTAAATAATGAGAACTATTCTCAGATTAGACCAAGCATAAGCCCTGAAGATTTAGTTCTTATTTACCAGCTAAGATAATAAAATTACGAAAGTAACTTATAGTAATGTTTGACTCAATTCATTATAGTTGTAATGAGAATTCGAAACTGCAGCATAAGATGCAACCGGGAATGCACTAAGATTTAGATAAAATAATATTTTGAGTTTTAAGCCATTAGTCTAACACAACTAGAATAAAATGCACTTTTGAGAGGTTGTGTTGTGAAGCTTTTCTACGCACAATTGCGAAAAACGTCCACTTTTGGCATTTGTGCGTAGAAAAGCTTTATGTTCTCACTTCAAACAGTAAACAGTAGCTCATAAAATAGTTTGAATGGTTATCTAGGGTCTGATCAAGACAAAATTTTAAATGATATTTCCGTTTTCTTTCAAATGATTTATTTTAAATCGGGGCAGCACTGGACCCGGAAAATTTAGGTAGCCCCTTAATACATAAACATACATGGAATCGGTAAATACTGAAGTGTGACGAAATCCGATACATGGAATATTGCGGTTATTGATGATTCAACGGACATTATTTATTTTCAGATACTAAGTACTCTTTATTTATTTAACCGAGCCAATTTCATTTTATCTGCGTATTGATAACAAAAGCGTACCAACGTATGTTACAAATTAAACGTGTTAGTATTTTTCTAGTAACAAAGAATGTTTAAACAGTATTAGGCTCCGACAGTATTTATTGATACGAGTTTTCCATGTTCGGTAGAGATACAAGCAAACGCGTACTTAATTAATTTGATAAGGGATTTTGATAACGTGTACTGTAGGTACATTATGTACATGTCGCAGTTCGATTGTATAATCCGCTGTCTGACAAAACCTTAGAGGTTTTGTCAAACGGTAGACAGACAGTCCAACTGAACGATTTTCAGCTGTTTTACAAAACTGTGTTGTAATAGCAAACAGCTAAGGGTTTTATCAAGCGACATACATATATGAACGATAGTACGTGTTTTGCTAACTTTGTTTTTGTTTTACTCTTTTACAATAATTTATATTTAGCCTATTTATTGTGGGTGCAATTAGTACAAACAGTTTAGTTTTTACACAGTCCGAGCCTAGATTTTAAAGTTCCTTGTTTTGTAAAATCTTGTAAGTGTTCTAAAGCTTTCTGGATAGAGGAAATACAGGGATCTGTCGTTTCACCCATGTAAGTATGGTATATTTGATGGCCGCTCTCGGTAACCTCTGATACCTTATTTCGGAATTAACGATAGGAAATAATGAATGTGCGTACCACCGGACAGACACTAGGACAATTTGTCGAATACTACCTGTATCTACTATAAGACTATGTAGGTAGTTCTTAGTGCATTCATTTATTTAATTATATTTGTGAGTTATGTACAAAAAATAGTACAGTTTAACAAAATATATGAACCTAAGTAAGTGATAGATTCAGTACTTGCATGGTATTGAACAAGTTTACCTTTTATTAGACCTTAATTTTTATTTTTTAACAAACAGAATTGTACCTTAGACTGATCTACAAATTTACAATACTTACTTACTCATGCGTGCCTAAATCTAAATAGGCTAAAATCTGTATTGCTTCCGAGAAATGTAACGAATCAAAGGAACACTTTGGCGAGGTGCCAGGGTGAACAAACGGCTCAAAAATATGACTTTGACTAATTATCGCAAATTCGCAAATCTCAAGGCTTTGAATATCAACTCTTGACCACGTAAATTCGACACATATCAAAAAAAATCTTTTCAAACAAGCTTTTATCTAAAACAATGAACTTAAAAATTTATGCTACTCAATGGGTTTGCGTCGTTTCATTACAGAGTTCCTATGGCCACCTCCCGGCTCCATCTAAACGTATGTGTGCAAAATTTCAGCTCAATCAAAAACCGCGAAGTGGGTCAAATTTAACTAGTAAGATTTGATTACAGACAGACAACGGGACAGGAGAAACTAAATAAGTAAAAGCTTGAAAAAAATACTAGAGCCTCTTTTCCGATAAGTTTTTATCATATCCTCTGTAGTTCACAATGTTTACATAATCTTGGACGATGGCGAAATAGTTTGTTTGTTCTTAGAGTTCCGTACCCATAGGGTAAATAAAAATGGGACCCTATTTTTAACACTCCCTGTTCGTCTGTTCGTCTGTCTGTCACCAGGCTGTATTTCATGAACCGTGATAGCTAGTCTGTTGAAATTTTCGCAAATGATGTATTTCTGTTGCCACTATAACAACAAATACTAAAAACAGAATAAAATAAATATGTAAGTGGGGCTCCCAGACATCAAGCGTGATTTTTATAGATAAAGGTAAGGAACCCTTCGTGCGTGCTTGCACTTGGCCGGTTATTATTTATTTATCATTTACAGCTTAAAAACGACTAGGATAAACATCTCGTTTACTTCTTTTGCAAAAAAAAAGACAGAAACTTAATGAAGAAGTCATTGTTAGAGTATTTACCCAAAGAACCATATATGCCATGTGGGTATATAGATAGGCATTAGGTATTTTAGGTATTTAAATTGTAGATCACAAAATTATTTTTATATTTTGTACGCAAACAATTGAAATAACTTGCTACATATTTCGGATGTTTAAACATTGCAGTACCAAAAAGCCTCTAGCGACATTGAATACCTTAATTATTTTTATTGAAACTACTTATCGTAACAATGTTATCACATTTAATTTAAAAATTATGTACTCAGGTGCTCAATTAAGAACCAGTTAATAATTATGAAGACAAAATAAGATGCTTATTTTTTTCATGCACCACATTGAACCTAGCTGAAAAGATAGCTAATAGATACCTATCAATTGAAAGCAACTAACTTTTTACTAATAAAAATTGTGTAACGAACCGACTACACAAAAGTATATTTTTACCTAACTACGAAAACAATTAATAAAATATCAAGCTGAACAATTAATTAACACAAATCAAAACATACAGACATTCGTTACGCCAAGTCACAAGTAAATTAAAGCGGTCACATCAACAGTGCAATAATGTTGTTGTGTACACAACATTGCTGTTACCTGTTGTTTGGAGACCGCAGTCAACGCTCACATTTCAGGTGCCAGCTGTTCACTCACTACACCAACTCTGCAGGTAATGTTATAATCGGTAACGTGCAGTTGTCTAAATGGTAGACATCGTATTAAACGCAGGGTGCCTGGGCGCGACCGGCGCGCGCCGCCCGCCCTTCCCGTACTCCGCTCAGCAGCGCTCGGGAGCCATATTTTCCGAGCTAATATTAATTTCCCGAAGTTGGTACGAGCGGGCGTTCCGAGGCTCGAGCGATAAGTAAAGCCCGCTGAATCGCTGCGGCGGCCGGCGAGAGCTGTGGCGGCCGCGCATGCTCAATACACTCCAAAACAAACAATAACCAGTACAGTATCTAAGGTAAATTATCAAGTATCTGCGGTGTTTACTATTGACAAAACCTCCTTCCCACTATATACAGACTTAATCGTAATCTTACAATCTCTAAATAATGTCTTAAACCTACCAGCGATGTAGTTATCTCCGTAAATAAAGCTTTAGATGCCCATACAGCAAATGTTGGTTCCTATGGTTACATGTCCCTACTCCCACCTACTGTTATATAGGTAATCTGACCTGATGCAAGTAAAGTGCATCTAGTACGCATGTTATAAACATTTCCTGGGATTTTAATAAATCAATAAAGCCATTTTATTTATAGTCATCCTGCTGACCTGTATGATGTACCCTGAGGATGTACCAAATAACTAAGCACAACTTTTGTTTTCACTCACTTGAAAAAGAAACATGTTCATGTTTACAAAACATGTTAAGTATAGTAACGAATATGTTCAAGATACTGAAAATTTCCTACGGAAAGATAAATAATTTAATATACCAAACGAAATACAAAACTAAACATTTCACATTTCTTAGTCGTTCGCGCTTTATATACTAAAGTATTTTTTTTCATCTTCTATAAGGGAACATTATTTAGCATTATAAGCTGAACTTGATGCGCACTGGAAAAATAATGGGTTAGCTATCAACTTATATCATTTTCGTATCCACTTTGACTCGAAATTTTTCTTGTTATTCGGTACATTTGAATAATAGCTCTACATCGTATACATAAGTACTTAGTTAATTATTAATGTCGCCAAAAAGAAAATAATGTTTCACGCTTGTTTTTATGACTTTAGTCAACAGGAGCAAATAATTTTTTAAAACTAAAAACTGACTTCACGCACTAAGTAAACAACCGATTTTGATAAAAATTCTATGTGACTACCTGACAAGTTTACTCTTTCAAACAAAAATCCAAATCAGTCCGGACGTCTTTGAATAATGTGTAAACTAAAAAACGTTAAAAAAACATAAAAGATCGCGACGAATTGATAACCTCCAACTTTTTGGAAGTCGGTTAAAAATACTATTTAAGGCTTAAGCGAAAACATCGACGCTATTAGGTAGCCCACCATCCGGCGAGATTAATCCATCACCGCTGCCATGCCTTTTTTAATTCTTTTCAACCCTAGCGCAAAAAGATGGAGGTACCTAAGTTTTTCATAGAATTTATCCAGCTCCTCCTCTCGTGCAAATTAATAGATAAAAAGCTGATCGAGGGAATTGGGTATGTATTAACCTACATGCATTTCCTCATAAGATGGGCTAGCTAAATGTCACTAATAGGCACTCGTACTTATTTCTGGTTCACATTTTCGCTCTTATAGTTACCCACCAATGTTGCTAAGCATGATCTATGAGTTTTACGTAAGAAATAGTATATAATAAGTGGGTAGGTAATGTTTACTTTCAAACTGTCGACATTTTTTTTACAAGAAAATAGCACATACGTTATTTCTTCAACATTAACTATGTTAATGTGCTACATTCGCAACGTAACATTCTTTAATTTAAGTCGGCACCTAGTAGATTTAGTATCTAAATTATTTCTTATTCTTACACAAAGAGGCGCTACATAAACGTAAATCGATTCTTTCATCCTGTAGGTACTAATTCCAAACAATGAGTAGCATTAGCAAAATCATTAAAATAACAGTGTAGTTGTTGGCTCCAACAGAGATTTATGAGTTCGGCCACAGCTCATTTGTTAGTATTTATTTGATAAGTGAACGGTAGCTTGTTATTGTATTTTGCGTAGAGCACGTACGAAAATATCCGCTACTCTGTGCTGTGGCTGGCCCTAATAACTCGGCGTATTTTAAACTCGTAAACGACGCACGTTTTCGGCGCCATTGATGCTGATTGTTGCGTTTGTAACGATTCTAACGCGCGTAAAACGCGATACAAACGTGCGCGTGAAGCGCATAGTATACGCGCGTTTGAATCGAAACAAACGCGCGTCGAAAGGTGTGGAGGAGGGGCGTGCGCTTAAACCACAGCACCGCCCGCGCCGCAGTTGCAATAATAATTTACTAGTATCTGGGTCTATACAATAAATTCGCTTCTTTTTAAGTTTTTTTCTTTTTAAAAGCAGTACTAAGCCAGCGTACGCAGTGTTGTCTCAACCGACGCCATTGTACAACTGAGTCTCTCTGATCAAAACGCAACTATACAGCGCGTCTATTATCTGAATAGCTGTATTTGCGCGTATACGCGCAGTAAACGAGCGTTTCACGATTGCACCGTGTGCTTAGGTAACAAGGTTGCGTTCGAATCTCGTTTGAATCGCATGAATGCGCGTCATCTGCGCGTCGTCTGCGCGTTTGAAATACGCCGTGTGCATAGGCTCAATTTTTTTTTGTAGTTTTGGTTAAATTCCGAAATGACGGTGATCATCATGGCCATGGCTGCCATTGGTATGCACTAAGAAGTACCTAATTAATTACTTATCACGTCTTATCTTACGGGACAAACAGAACCTATCATCATTCGGAGTTTTCACGGTCGGTAAGATAGGACTCTTAGTAGAGGAGTTGTTTTAAAAGAATCACAAATATGTATTTACAAACATTATCATATCTTTATCCCGGCATAGAAAGAACCTAGGGCCGTAAGATCCAAATGCCAAATTTAGTGTGGTGGTGGACGTCTAAGCGAAAAGATGGAAAAATAAATTTTAGGTACCTAATTTTATTATTCTTGAGACCTCTATAAATGAAAGTTATCTATTTTACTATTTATTATATACTATATAATTGCTTTCTATGTTATCTACTTCTTATAAGATATTGTCACACATAAGTAACTTAATCAAACAGATTGAGCTAACCCCAAAGTAAGTTCGAGACTTGTGTTATGAGATACTAACTTCATCATCATCATTTCAGCCGCATAACGTCCACTGCTGGACATAGGCCTCTCCCAAGGATTTCCAAAATACCAACAACTGTTATATTATTTGATATGAAGCAAGCGTTTGACATGGTACTTCACGTCATTCTATTAATTCTATTAAATAAATGCGAAGCGTGCGGTATTAGAGGTAAAGCACTAGATTGGTTAACTACATATCTTACAGGACGCAGTCAATATGTTGAAATCTTAAAGTATGATGAAGTAAATGAAAACATATTATATAAATCTATGAAATAAATTAATAAATCTGGAGTCCCTCAGGGCAGTATTTTAGGTCCTCTATTGTTTCTCTTGTAAATTAATGACCTGCCAAAAGTTACAAGACATGAATGTTCTCTCTTTGCTGATGACATAGCTTTGGTGGTACCTTGCTCTGACGCGATCTCTTATAATGATGATGTCAACGGTGCCATAAAAAACATTGTACAATGGCTTGAAGCAAATAACCTTAAGGTCAATACAACAAAAACAAAATATTTGCAGTTTCATAATCAAGGCGGTAAGGAACATCCATTGACACTAACTCTTAATAATGAAACCATAAAGGAAGTTGACGATACAGTGTTCTTGGGCATAACTGTAGATAAATGTTGTACGTGGAAACAACACATTGATAAAATATGTACTAAATTAGATCGGTTTGCTTATGCCTTATGGCGCCTGACAAAAATCAGTGACCAAAAACTTGCTCTCCAAGCCTATCACGTTTATGTGGCGTCAAACTTGAGATATGGCATCCTGTTGTGGGAAAATTGTGTTGAGCTAGAAAGACTTTTCAAAACGCAAAAAAAATGCATAAGAGCTATGTGCAATGTTCCTCCTCGCACCAGTTGTAAAAAATTATCTGTAGAAATGAGATTATTAACTCTTCCATGTATTTATATTTATGAATCGTGTATTTTTGTAAAAACTAATTTTAATTTATATTAACGGCAAGGAGATTTTACAAATTACAGCTCCAGAAGGCCAAACCGGCTTTTGTTACCGAACAGTAAAACTACACTTTGCTCCAGAAATTGCGGTTTTATGAGTGTCAAAATATATAACCGTGTACCTGAACCCATTAAATGCCTCCCTATTAATTTGTTTAAAAATAAACTTTACACATGGTTGACTGAGAAAGCATTTTATAGTATAAATGATTTTTTAGAATAATTTAAGATTAAAATGACATGTTTAATAAAATCTAATTAATTATCTTATCTTAATTTTATATAATGCAATTTATTTATTTATGTTTCACATTGACTTGAATATGAAATAATGTATAAAGTAACATATTTAGGTATTAATACAAATTTTGCATGCTGGAAACAGCTAAGTGTAACCACGCTTAAGCGAAATAAATCATTTCATTTCATTTCATTTCAAAATGACCGATCAAGAGCGGCCTGCATCCAGCGCTTTCCAGCGAACTTAGTCAGATCGTCTGACCACCTTGTCCTACGCTTCGCTTGCCAGTACGCTGTCGCCATTCGAGAACCTTTTTGCCCCATCGGCCATCGGTTCTTCGCGCTATGTGTCCCGCCCACTGCCACTTCAACGAACTAATCCGCTGGGCTATGTCAGTGACTTTTGTTCTTCTACGAATTTCCTCATTTCTGATTCAATCACGTAGAGAAACACCGATTATTGCCCTCTCCATTGCGCGCTGAGCGACCTTGAGCCTTCTTATGAGACCCATAGTAAGGGACCACGTTTCAGATCCATAGTCGAAGTAAGATAAGAACGAAATCGACGAAGAGATGAATATTCAACGATGTCTCAGTGATCAATCGGATCAAAACCGGGAGCGATCACCAAATAGTAAGGGGCATCGTGGATATTGATCTCAAAGTCGAAAGGTCACGGCTGATGAAGTCGACGCTCCGACCATCGCAGATCCAAATTGAAAACTCCGAAAGTTTCCAGCTTGAACTATCAAATCGCATCGAAGGCCTTCAGGATTGCGTTACAGTGGACGAGATAAACCAAGGGTTTGTAGAAGCTGTCCAAGCTGTCCATCGAAAGTGTTTAGGTCCCGCCCCAAACGAAAACCTCAAAAAATCTCTGCTCAGACCCTAGATTTAATGGCAGAACGACGATCAAGGCCTCTGCAGACCTCCGAAGATGCTGAATCATATCGGCAGCTCAACAGACGTATACGAAAGTCCTTGCGACACGACATCCGCTCCATTAATACTAAATGTATTAAAGAGACGATCGAGCAGAACAAAGGCTCCAAAGTGTTCGCAAGAGCTATGTCGGTTTGGCAAAGCCGATTGATGAAGTTGAAGATGGAGGACGGTGGCCTGGTGTCGACAAAGGAAGGGGTTCTGGCAGAGATCGAGAGGTTTTATGGACAGCTGTATACTTCCGTTTCTCAACCCAGCGGACAAATGGCTAAAGACCCAAGAGCCAAGCTGACCCGACACTATACCGAAGATATCCCGGATATCAGCCTGTACGAGATTAGGATGGCCCTCAAACAGCTCAAAAACAACAAGGCGCCGGGCGAGGATGGAATTACAGCAGAGCTTCTGAAAGCGGGCGGAACGCCGGTTCTTTAATTCTGTTCGGCTCGAGGGCGTATGGCCAGAAGCGTGGAAAAGGGGCGTGGTGGTCCTATTCTTTAAAAAGGGAGATAACACCCTATTGAATAACTATCACGCTCCTAAGTCATGTATACAAGTTGTTTTTGAGGGTCATCACGAATCGCCTCGCAAACAGGTTTGATGCCTTCCAGCCCCCCGAACAAGCCGGTTTCCATAAAGGCTTTAGTACCACGGACCACATTCACACGCTGCGGCAGGTTATAGAGAAGACGAGGGAATATAACCGGCCGTTATGCTTAGGGTTCGTGGACTATGAAAAAGCCTTTGATTCGATCGAAACGTGGGCCGAACTTCAGTCTCTCCAGCGATGCCGTATTGACTATCGGTATATCGAAGTGTTAAAGTGCTTATACAGTAACGCCACTATGACAGTCCGAGTACAGGAGCAGTGCCCGAGGACTATTCCACTGCAAAGAGGTGTAAGACAGGGAGACGTTATATCTCCGAAACTGTTCACCGTTGCACTGGAAGATGCCTTCAAGCTTCTGGACTGGGAAGGATTTGGCATCAACATCAATGGCGAGTATATCACTCACCTTCGATTTGCCGACGATAATGTTGTCATGGCAGAATCGATGGAAGACTTAAGTACTATGCTCGGAGACCTAAATCGAGTTTCCCAACAAGTTGGCCTTAAAATGAACATAGACAAAACAAAAATAATGTTGAATGCTCATGTCGCGCCACTATCTGTTTGTGTTGGGAGCTCCACCCTCGAAGTTGTAGACCAGTACATCTACCTGGGTCAGTTGATCCAGGCAGAGAAGTTCCAGCTTCGAGGAAGAGGTCTTTCGACGAATCCGACTCGGCTGTGCAGCGTTCGGGAAGCTACGCAGTGTCTTCTCGTCCAAAATACCTCAGTGCCTCAAGACGAAAGTGCTTAATCAATGTGTGTTACCAGTGATGGATGACTTATAGATACTAACTTAACGATACTTTATTATATACAACCTGGAAGGGACATACCCGTAATAAATCAAACCACGGGCTATAAGTACTACATTACTATAGTATAATGAAATTAAAATAACCGCCAAAATACAAAAAAATCGGCATTCCATACAAAAGTGCGCAGTCGCTTAGGCACTTTGTATGGGGATGTCAATTTGTTTTTTGGTTTTTTGATTGTTATTTTAATTTCATTATAAGTACTATAGTCATCTACTATAGCTCATGGTTCAATTTATTACGGGTATGTCCCTTTCACGTTGTATAAACATATAACAAATAAATACATACATAAATAGACATCCTAGACCCAGCAAGGTCAATCTGAAAAACAAAACATTTCCATCTTGGCTGAAAGTATACAAGTTTACAAACTTCTTTTTTCTTGTTTTTCGTGTATGTAAGTTGCCAACACTAACTTGTGAAAGCGCTGTAATGCGTATGTAAGTACTTCTACCGGGCCACCGAGCTAATCTGGATAGGTAAAATTACTCGGAATCGGAAGTATAACTACTAAGTTAAGATAGTAAGTATATTAATAAAGCAGGGACTAAGTAGGTAGGTCTAAGTTAGTCTGACGATGAAAGTATGTAAGGTAATCAAAGGTAATAGGTAAACTTGACCGTGAAACTATATGTTATATTGGGTGGATATTACCAACATAATTAGAATATTTCCGGTTCCGGTCACGTACTCACCTCGTACCTAATTCCTTCCGAAATATTACAATCACATTTTTAATTAATAATTAGGTACGATAAAAGAAGTTAAATATAAATAGTGCATCTGCAGGTAAATAATAAACAATATAAGCGTTAAGTAAATCTGCCAATTGTAAACAATTGTATATTGTGGATCAATAAAGTTTTTATAAATAAATAAAATAAATACGACTTTCCCCGTAACAACCTACATCTACATATTACATACCTACCTACATAAGTACATACCTAAATCAAATTATTTGCGTTTTGACGTGAAGCTGAAGGACGTAATCTTTTTTCACTATTTGTACCTAGCTACCTATCTATTATGACTATGATGATAATGACACATGTAAGTAGTAGGTACTTAACATAGTAGATATCTAACGAGCTGCTAGCGAGTAATAAGCTGTGGGCAGTTGGGCCCCTGTGGCTATACGTCGCACACTACATGGTTGCGCTACGCCTGCGCCCCGTGCGTCTGGTAGCCCTTCCGGGCATCAGAATGCAATATGCAATGCACATACAACGTGTAACGGAAAGGGGTATCAACCCATAAAAAAGGGAGTAAACATACTAATCAAAATGAACAACTTTTATATGGGACAATTCCTGAAATCCTTAGAAAAAAACTGCAGCTCTATACATTTCAGCACGGTTTGTATTTAGTTTTGTATGGAGGTAAAGATTTTTTTTTGTATGACGGTCAAGGGTCATGACCCCCGTGACCCTCCCCCGCTGGATCCGCCCTTGTGCACTCCTAGTGGTGAGCACCTAAAGGTGAAACTCAATCATTTTGTTTGTTTGTAGATCAAAAGTGCGTACGCGTACGCAATGAAAATGGCGTACGGTCCTATTGCTTTTGCCTTAGGTTCAAAATGGTTTCCGTAAATGACGACATCTTAAAACTTATTTGTCTACTTTTGTTCGTGTTTACCTCACTTCACCCCATGTATCACTAGAATAATTAGGCTGTTTGGTTCTGAATATGGGTTATAATTCTATGTCTGGATCTGAATCCTCCGCTTTGCAACGCGGAACATTGGCACACTAACTGGACGCGCGAGGGAGCTGACCGACGTACTTGCCAGGCGAAAAGTGGCCGTGGCGTTCCTGCAGGAGACTCGGTGGAAAGGCTGCAGATCCCGGTCCATTGGGAATGGTTACACGCTTATCTGCACCGGTGCACCTGGTGGCGAGGATGGGGTGGCCGTAGTGCTGTCAGAGGGGCTTCAGGATAGCGTCTTGGATGTAAAACGCGTCAGCAGCCGGCTATTGGTTGTGGTGGTGCTTGTCGAAGGGGTTATGACTCATTTGATAAGCGCCTACGCGCCACAGGCTGGCTATGGAGACGCCGAAAAGACGTGGTTTTGGGACCTACTCGGCGAGGTGCTGCGTGGCATCCCGTTATTGCAGGCAATCGTTTTCGGCGGCGACTTGAACGGTCATGTGGGTGAGGCGTGTGAGGAATTTGAGCGTGTTCATGGTGGCTATGGATACGGAAGTCGCAATATGGAGGGTGAAGAAATCCTCTCAATGAGTGCGGCGACCGACCTCGCCATCGTGAACACGTTTTTCAGAAAGAAATCCGAGCACCTAATCACCTACAGGAGTGGGGGACACTACCCAAATCGATTACTTCCTAACCAGAAGAGAATTCGGACTGTCAAGGATCGCGCGATTCAAAAAGGCATACGTTTCACTTGAGACACTTAAAAACCGCAGCCAACACAGGGCCCGAATCAGTGATCGCTTATTTATAATCTTAATGTAATCTTAATGAAGTTGTTAATTTTAAGACCTAATTAGCCTTGATTAGCTTTTTAAGGGGTCCCGTGCTGCCTCCATTTGAAATAAATTATTTGAAAGGAAACGAAGACATCATTTCAATTTTTGTTTTGACCAGGCTCTAGATAACCTTTTCTACGCACTTTCGGCGTAAATAAGTAATAAAAGAAGTATAAAATCTCCAAAACAAAAGGGGTTCCTTCAAAGACCATATATCGGCAAAGTAACCAACTGCAAAGTCATACCCGGCGAGAGTCTTACTGCGCAACACCGTCTCCTTGTCATGGATCATCGCATAAAGCCTGCTGGCAAGCCCACTAAACGCTGTCGACGCCAAATCAAGTGGCGGCGGCTCGAAATATCCAAGTCCCAAGAGTTCGCAAATGCGACGAAACCGATGGCGAAACAGTCCAGCTTCACTGGGACAAGATTCAAGGAGCTATCACTGGTGCGGCGAAGGCAGTGCTTGGTATGTCAAAGGGTGGACGCAAGTGTGACAAGGAAATTTGGTGGTGGAACGACACAGTCCAGAGAGAGATAAGGGTGAAGAAGCACTCTTTAAAACGTGGCAAGCGTCCGGATCTCCTCAAGACCACGACGCATACAGGGTTGCAAATCGGGCCACTAAGAATGCCGTTGCCCTGGCCAAGCGTAACCACGTACAGCCATTGTACGATAGATTAGAGTCGCCTAAGGGGCAGAAGCTTATCTATAAGTTGGCACATTCCAGGGCCCAGGGTCAAAGCGGCACAGGATATCTTCAGGTGCCGCTGTGTTAAAGACCCTAACGGCAACCTTTTATGCGAAGACCTCGCGGTGAAGGAGAGATGGCGCTCGTATTTTCACGAGCTGAACCAGCAGCATAAAGAGATGCAGACAACGGACCTCCCTCCAAATCAAGGATTAGTGCCACCAATAACGCCTAAGGATCCACTCAGCTCTTCGCTGCATGAAGGACCGGAAAGCTGTCGGAGCCGATGGAGTGCCCATCGAAGCCTGGAAGGCTATGGGTCCCCATGGTGTGGATATCTTAACAAACCTTTTTAACCGCATACTCTTCACCGGTAAAATCCCTGAGCAATGGAGGCTGAGTATTATTACTCCAGCCTTTAAAGGAAAGGGATCGGTGCAAGAGTGCAGCAACTGCCGCAGTATAAAGGTCATGTCCCACACCATGAAGCTCTTCGAGAGAATAATGGACTCTCGGATCCGACAGGAGAGTACAGTCTCGGAGTGTCAGTATGGATTTCGCCCCGGCCTAGGCACTACGGGCCCTATCTTTGAGAAATACTGGGCAAAGAATACGCCTCTCTATTTCCTGTTTTTGGATAAGAAGAAGGCCTTTGACTGTGTTCCCCGGGAGATGATCTGGTGGGCTCTGAGGTCCAAAGGGGTGCCAGAGATCTATATTGACATAATCCGCGATATGTACCGCGATTTCTAGTCCATAGTTAGGACTGCTATTGATGACTCTAAACCCTTCCCCGTTACAGTCGGGGTTCACCAAGGCTCGGTTCTCAGTCCATACCTGTTCAGTGTGATATTAGACGAACTGTCTAACAGCATCAGAGACACCACGAGCAACCTCCGTGGCTGCTTATGTATGCTGATGATATCACACTGGCGGATGCGGACAGAGGGAGACTGGTGCGACGCGCAAATGTGTGGAGGGAGTCGCTTGAAAACGGTTGTCTGAAGCTAAATGTGGCGAAGACTGAATACATGGCTTGCAATGCTACAGATCCCCCACCAGTACGTATAGGCGAAGACTTGGTCAAGCTTACGGACCAGTTTAAATACTTGGGATCTGTACTTCACGCGTCCGGAGACATCGATGCCGACGTCAAGGCCCGTATATCTGCCGCATGGGCAAACTGGTGGGAGGTGACTGGTGTCATTTGTGACCCTAAATTGCCTGTTAGGTTGAAGGGACAGATCTACAAATCCATCATTAGAGCTGTTCTTTTATATGGGAGTGAAGCGTGGCCTTTGCTTGAGCGGCACAAGCAGGAATTGCGTGTCACGGAGATGCAAATGCTGCGTTGGATATGCGGAGTGTCCAAGAGAGATCATGTGAGAAACACCCGCATCCGCGGCAGCCTTCATATCCGTGACATAGCAGACAAACTGCAAGAAAGTCGCCTACGCTGGTAGGGTCACGTCCTACGGAAGCCGGCAAGTTACGTGGGAAACAAATGTATAGCCATGCCGCCTCCGCCGGGCCCGGCAGGCGGGGTAGACCCAAGAAGTGCTGGCTTGACGTCGTCAATAACGATATGCGTGTTAATCGTCTTACAACCAAGGATGCTCAAGACCGTGCAAAGTGGAGAATAAAAGTCGGAAAGCGGACCCAGAGTTTCTCAGGGTATTTCTTTAGTATTCTGCGGCACAGGGGGAGGAAAGGAAAAGGGGGGAACGGAAAGCGGAAGGGCGGATAAACTCCCCCCTAAGGGGCAGAAGCGCGGAAACGCTTAGTTTCCGAGATATGAATTTATATACTATTTATTTTTGGTGGTCATTGAATTTTGACCCAGTCCCTTCTGTTGTGGCTCCGGCACCGAGGATCGCGGCGCTTGCACGGGTGTACCTAGTTCGCAGGCAGAGGTCTTCCTGCCTGCTCCTAGCCACCCGCGGCTCGCCGCGCTCCTCCGCGCCTCCGCGCTATAAAAAAACACTCTAGAGTAGGGCAGACAAGACTACGTGAAGTCGGGGTAGGCTAATTCGGTTCCGTCACTAATTTCGAAAACGTGTTGTGTTTTCGATATAAGTAACTTGTTATTTAACCTCTAAACTTTAAAATCTAAATTTTTCAAAAACTACTCATTTCCGCGCAAAAAGCAGCTAGGATAGGATTGAAGAGATTAATAGCAATAGATTGAACCCACAATTACCCAGAAATTCGTGCCGCAGGATACTAAAGTCAACCCTTTCTCAGCCTTGCAGCTGAGAACGCAACTGGGAAAATGCTGAGATGAGAGAGAGAGAGAGAGAGAGTCTGGATCTGAATCAGCCCATTTGCTATTGCTGGCATTCTATTAAGACGAAGTGGTAGCTAAAGTGGCGCCCTCATTTGAAATAAATTGTTTAAAACTAAATATGGTGATAATTGAAAATTTGATTTGTATCACTGTCTAGAAAGACCTTTAAACTATTTTATGAATAACCTTTGAAATTATTACTCATAGTCCGTCTAGTTTTAAAACAGGTTTTCGCCAAAAGTGGCCACTTTTGGCGAAAACCTGTTTTAAAACTAGACGGACTACCAATATTACTTTCAAAGGTTATTCATAAAATAGTTTAAAGGTCTTTCTAGACAGTGATACAAATCAAATTTTCAATTATCACCATATTTAGTTTTAAACAATTTATTTCAAATGAGGGCGCCACTTTAGCTACCACTTCGTCTTAAGTCACTGTCACTTGCAACTTGCACAGTTAGCTTTCATCTGTCACTGTCAATGTCAACTTAGTAAACATTCATTCAATTCATTCCTTCCTTTCCTTTGTATTTTGTTGCGAGTGATTGTAAAATGTAAACCCAGTTTTTTTTTTGTTTGTGGCGTAGAATATTAATATTCTAAGTAGAAATATTATTTTATGATTTAGAAAAAGATAACGCGATTTTCCCATTGTGGTTGTTTTTAAAAAATAACTATGTCGTCTTTTCACGAAAGACAAAAGAATCTTTTCAACCTCCTAAAAGACGCCGAAGATCAACACAGTTTTTCTAAAACAAATAAAGTTACAGATGCCCCTGATTATGGCATGATTGATAGAAGGACGTACAAGAGGCTGAAGCATGAAATGAAACAATTCAGAGGCAAAGAAAGTATATTTAAAAAGCAAGATGCGAATATAAGAGAATGTTTACGAGCGAAGTCCATCCCGGATCACGTCAGAAATCCCAATAAATATGTTTACTATTCATTGGCAGACGTGACTCCTGATCAAATGTCTGATGCAACAAATACTGCAACTGCTCTGGCCTTGATTCGGCAAATGGAAGATCAAAAAGCAGCTAAAACTAAAATGGAGCATGACCATGTTGATGATGAGACTATTTTTAAAAAACCAACCTTCCATATTTCCACTGCTGTTAAGAAATCCGCTCCTGTCCAAGATAGGAAGACTGTATTTAAAAACAATAAAATTGTTATGCCAGAGTATGTAGTTGGAGTGTCTAGAACGAAGAAGAAAGAAGTTGTCAGGACATCTAAAGATGCTGCAGACAACGAAGGAAAGAAAGCTCAACTGAAATTAAATCATCTCTATGATGATAATGATGAAGAAACTTAAGTGTATTTTAGACATGAATATTAAAATTTATTAATAAAGACATAAAACTTAGAAATGTCTTTACCATGGTCCATTTAGTTATTGTCTAAAGTTACCAACAACATCAACCCTAACTTTCAACAGGCTCTCTATTCACTTTCATAAAATTATGATACTTTGTACTTAATGTTATACAGAGCATAATAATACAAAAATGTAGGTTCAAATCTTTTAATATACATATTTTTTCCATTAACACTGTGATATAATAGCAGATTCAGTTTTAATTTCCAAGTTTTCCGTCTGCTGGTTGTCCGGTTTGGTTTCCGCACTAAAAGCACTGAGGTCCCGCATCATGGAGTAGGCATCTTCTCCATCTGCATAGTACTTAGGCTCAATCTCAAGGATTTTGAACCCAAGTGAATTTGTGTAGAGATTGAGAGCAGCCCTGTTGCTTTTTCTGACATGCAGAGAAACATATTTTGCCTGAAAATAGAAGAAAATCATCTAATATAAGGGCTTTTAGGAATTTGCTACATGATGGATGTTATGTTCTGACTTTAAAAAGAAATGCTTTGTATATTTTGACCGCCAGGTGTTCTTACAGAAAAAGTCCCCTAGGGCCAGACACATATTTTTCTTCTAAGACCCTTAGTACAATCACCATGCAACTGTGGCAGTCAACAGATTCAATGTGGTGTCCATTTTTAAAAACTTCTGGCTGTGGCGGAGCAAAAAATTTTTCATGACTGGCTTGCCTATTGCCATAGAAATTGATGGCACACCTATTGTGCCATTTAATCCATCAGCCATGTGCATAAGAAACCTTAATCTTTTTGATTTTTTTACTTATTTAGTGTTGATTAAAGATTCAAAGATTCAAAGATTCAAATGTTTATTCAGTAATTAGACCTTTACAGGCACTAAGTAATAAGTATAATTTATGTTACGTGTAAAGTATATTAAAATTTAATTTATTTTTAAAGAAAAGCTACCGATACCAGCGCTTCGTAACGACCACTGCTGAGAAGAAACGCCGAAAGAAACTCATTTTCACAGTATTGGTCGCCTACTCGCCAGAAGGGCTTTGTCATATTATTATAATTGTCTTTTAATTAATAAATACTTATAATATAATACAATGTTGACACATTATAACATGTAATGCTTGCGAACCAGTAAACAAACATAAATTGCGTAATAAAAAATATTAAGTAGTCAAAAAAAGCGAAGCCGAGCTGACCAGTCCCTCCCGGCAGCACCCGTTCACGAGTTGACGCACGGATCAGCCATCGTTAAACTCAACCATATTAGAGGGAATCCAACGACCCGACCAGCGACGCCACCACCGGATTGGACATTTTAGTGAGCATGAAAAACCCGAACTCGCAGACCTTGTCAAGATAAAATATTAATTATATGTTGGTCACTTATTGATCGCAGAGCATTTACATGTTTTTACAGTAGGCTTATTATGGTAACAGAAAATGCAGCAATTTATGTTTCATGTGTGGAGTGTAATGGAAAATGTTTAGGAAGTATCCACGCGTTTTTATCTCTTAAATAATCATTGATAGTATAGTACGCATTGTTCAATAAAACTTTTTTAACATGTGTTTTAAATTTTGCCATTGGTAGGTTAACGATCGCTTCGGGAAGTTTATTAAATAATGTTATACCTAGACCTAAGAGTGACTTTCTAGTTTTAGCAAGTCGAAATTTAGGCGTATGAAGCTGATTTTTGTTGCGAGTATTATAACTGTGAACATCATTATTTTTCTTGAAATTATTTAACCTAGATTTAACAAATAGAAGATTGTCGTAAATAAATTGAGATGTCACAGTAAGAATATTTATAGATTTAAATAACTCTCTTAAGGAATCGCGTGATTTTAGTCCGTAGATCGACCGAATTGCTCTCTTTTGTAACACAGAGATAGCATGTATGTTAGCCGCTTTACCCCATAAGAGCAAGCCATATGACATTATGCTGTGAAAATAACTAAAGTATACTAGCCTAGCAGTTTCAACGTTAGTACACCGTCTGACCCTCCTCACAGCATATGCTGCCGAACTAAGTTTCTTGGCAGTGGCCTCAATATGTTTATCCCATTTTAAGTTCCAGTCTACAGTTATGCCTAAAAATTTGGTGTTGGGTACCCATTCTAGAACTTGACCATTAAGACTCAAAGGTATGTGAGTATGTTCAGTTGGCATCAAACCTCAGAAGTGTATTGCAGGATATGTTGTTTAAAGTGGTTTTTGAGTGGCTTAACATGTTTTAATTAAAATGGCAGGTATATGATTATTTTATTCAGAAGTCACAAACTTTTTGAAGTAATTTCAAGTGAAGGGGTTATTAATTCTACAAAAGAATGTGTCTGATAACAAACTTAACAGATATAGTATTATATATAGTACTATATATAAGATTTTTAATTATTTGGTTTGAATAAATCTTTGTATTTATGGCTAGCCATAAAAATAATTAAACATGTTAAGTTGTTTGCTACTACTAATAGCTTGATCTACCTTTGTGAAAAAAATTTCTGGATAAGCCCTTCTAAAACCTAATTTGAAGAAGTTTTAATCATTTAGTAAAAGGGTATGCCTCAAATTAAAAAAGGTGATGACACGCATGCCTTCTGCATCGAATCAGGGTAGGTTATCCGTAATAATAATGCTACTTGTAAAGGTTGTTTACACCTGTTTTTTTTATTTATTAAATTTCTAGAGGTTATAGCTACAAGTTTATTCTACGTAGAAAAACATGATAATGTTGTTCTGGATAAACCCTGATTTTTTATCATTTCAAAAATGACATGTCTCTTGTGTCATACACCACACATCTGTGTTTTTTCTATATATGTTGTTGAGTTGGAAATGTAATAAATACATTAAGAATATGAGCCCAAAATCTGTGACGAGCTATATTGTGGCTTGTTTCCTACACAGTTACTACATTAAATTATTAAATATAGTTAAATTGTTTATACCTGGAAGCACTCCACCATAGCAAGTGAAGCTTGGTTCATGAGTTTTTGTGCAAGCCCAAGTCGGCGATGTGAGCGCTTAACTGCTAACGATGTAATGTGACCATGGCGGTTGTCTTCCCCATCTTCCTCCATTTTAGCTAGCACATAACCTATAAAATGGAAGATTTTTTTAATTTCTTACAGCTGTTTAGTGTTTTTTATAAGCCCTTTGTGACTATTTGTATGCTGACACTACAGTTAACAGCAACATAGGCATAGAAGATTCCTGTAAGGTGCTTGTATACAACTACATTAGTTGTGATCAAAATAGAATAGAATAGAATAGAAAATCTTTATTCAGTGATAAGGTACACTTAACAACTTACAAGTAAATCTTTAATATTGCGAAAATACTAAATCTGCTATATTTTAGATATATAACTTACCAACAATATGGCCTTTCTCATCTTCAGCTACATAACTGAGTTGGGGCCAAGACAGCCCATGGTAGAAGTAGTATTTCATCTGATAGTTCTCTGGCAAGCAGAGCAAGTTGCAATGCTGCATGTTCATCAAGTCACTTGGCCGCGCACACCTTATATTCATTTTGACCTGTAAGATTCTATATTACTTAAATCATAAAGTACCACAAAAGAAAACAAAATACTTTTAAGTTCATAGTTAAGCTTACTGAAGTTTTGGTATTCTAATTTGTTATCTTAATCCCTTCTTATTTTCTTAGTCCTATTCGGCTGTCTCGTTTCTGACGCCGGAGGCGTATCAGACATTCCACCCAGGAGCTCCCGAACAAAACGGAATTTAGATAAGCAACACTTCCAGAATATGTACCACCCTAGAACAAAGAAACAACATACTTGACCATTGAGCTGTTGAAAGCAATACTAATGGAATTTAAATTATTGTTAGTAGTATTATGAGCGCATTGGACTACTTACAAAACAACACAAAGACAACAACTAAAAATACACTACATAATCCAGTAAAAAAAGCTAATATTGCTTCCTTCATGTCTCACTACGCAAATGTTAATTGTACTCATATAAACACGAAATTAATGCATTCACTTTACCAGAACATATAACTATTATCCCTAAAACTATCAGTCAATCGATATAAGTCTCAATAATAAATTATGACTAAATTAATGTTTACAACGCGTGCAAGTAGGTACAGCGCCATTTTGATTACATTCATTTAAATAAATAATTAGCTATCAATGATGTCCTGTAGTAGGCATTATGTATTATGAAAAATAATTAGTAAATGATAAAAAATTCTGTTAAAAGCGTTTTACGTACATTCGATTTAGTTTAACAAAATATTCTTAGATCAAAATATCCCAAACCAAGATTACAACCTCACTTTTTTGACATTTGGATCTTTTGAATTTTCAATATTTTCATTCAATTTAATCATTCAAATTGTCTGTGTTATTTATGGTCAATTCTATCCGCCCGGTCACTAAAACACGCGTATGAGCGCGCGGAGGCGCGCGCCAGCGCGCGCGCACGTGTGCTCATATTATCCGCCCGTCTCGCACCGCACAATTAATAAAGAATCATATATGAAAGGAAGAAAAGCTTTATTTGGCAATCATAAGTCACAAGTGTCGCAACACACCGTTGCGCGCGCCATAGGCCGCAGCCCGCGCAAACGCCTATATTCGTGACCAGGCGGTGAGTGTCGGTTTTTTGACACAGATCAAAGGGCCAACCACAAACTATATAGGGATACTAGGGCCAACCGCCCGGTCACGAATATAGGCGTATGCTCAGGCTGCGGCCTACGGCGCGCGCGATGGCTTGTTGCGACTGAAACTAATGTATGGAAATGTATAAAACATGTCACGATCAACGACAACGGCGACTATTCAGTCTTATTTTGGTGCGATTTTACGCGCGTAACCCAGTTGCCTGGTCAGGTTTTGACTGTACCCGAGGCTTGATCTCATTTTACTCTGGATTGGATATTTTAACCGACTTAAGAAAAAGAAGGAGTTTATCAATTCGATTCGTATGTTTGTTTTTAAATTATTTTACGGCTGTATAGTGGCTTTTACAACCTTTATTCAATTCTATAACCCTTTTTATCTGCAATATTCCTTGAGTTGCTATGAGTAGAACGTCAATACCACTAAGACCTGGGGGTTTATAATGACCACTTTGACTTTTTTACCAGATGAGACAAAAATGATTTACACTGAAAATCGTGAAATGGCCACATTAGCGCCATAAATATATGTCCCACGAGCGACATTACTTTTCCCAATTTTTTTTGACAGTTTTTTCTATGGAAATTCTAAAAATGGGTTACAAATGTCACAATGTCCGAATTGCTTTTGTGATTGTGCCAAACGGGAGAATCACAAAAAAATTGTCATGAGTAAGTTTTTACGAAAAATCATCGCTACTTAGTTTGTGCGAAATATCTACGCGTAATGACTAATGACACTAGAGGTAGAAAGTAAATTGTATTCATAACCTATAAAAATAAGGATTAAGGCTTTCATAACTTATTGAAGCATTAATAATAGTAATGGAAAATATTTTGTCCACTTAGCAGAGAGTCTCAAGCCAAATGGGGAGTAGCTATGGCATTTAGAGGTAAATGCCTAAAACTGAATTTGTTTAAGCCGTCTTATATTGGCGGATTCTTTTAAAGGAGATTGAATTATTTTTACCATCACATGTCCAATATTGGATATAAGCACAATTTTGTCAAAAAGGCAAAAGTTATTTATTACTTAAAACTTTTTTTCTACATTATTTATTGAGGTTTTCCTTATAAATAAATAAATTAAGTACATACAGATATACTTCTTATCATGAATGACTATCTGCCTGGTATACTGCAAATTAAATTATAACAAGGCAAAGACCATATTTAGTAATATAATAAGGTCATGATCAAAATTCATAAATGATAGGTTGCTAGCCCATTGCCTTTATGGGCAAATCTACAGTAGTAGTCGGAGCTGGTATATTTTTCTCTATCTTATCTCCGACTGGCATCTAATGCCTACCGGGATTAATTCTGCTTATATTAGACTTTTAAATCAGTGCAAGTTAATGTTAGACATAAAACAAAATGGGTAGGTACTTAAATAAAATTCTATACATAAATATAACAAATATAAATGATTTATTCCGATGAATGTATGTTGTTCTTGTTTTAATCTTTGTCTTCAGTCTTGTTTTGCTTTAAAATGTTTATTTCATCTGAGCAAACCCAGCTTGTCATGCAAGTTTAGGATCTCATCAAGTCAACCAAAGGGTTCGCTTATGACTCTCCCTGTATTTGCAGGATATCCTCTCTTGATGGTACAAAACAAGAATGCTCCAGCAGTGGACGCATAGCTGCTTCCTTAGGGTTCAAGCAGCCTCTGCAAATATCATAAATTATTTATTACTTGTACAATTAATATTTAAAAGACATACTGGCACTTTAAAAGGATATATTTTAATTTTTTTGTTACATTACAAATATTGTTTGAGACTACAATATTTCAGTTGGTGGTCATACTACAACAATACTAATATAATATATGCCTACATACTACAAATCTTTATTATTATTATTTAACCTTTATTGAAAGCCGGGTCAAACATACTGTCGAACAGGTCGAACGAAAAAAGATCAAGCTGTCAAAAAGATTTCGGGCTATTGGGTCCAAGCCATTATACTTTTGTTGATACTGACATACTGTATACAAATTAAAAGGGTTTAAGTAAATCTAATTGTACAATGTACCTAACCTTTTTATGTCTATCACAATCAAAAGGTACTTACGTGCGTATGCCCTTTAGCGCAATCTGTGACATTATTTCAATACGCATTTCCATTTCTACCAAGGGCGCATAGCTACAAGACAATATCAAAGTAAATTATTGCAAAACTAATTGAAAGCCTTTGTTGAAAACCATTGAAATCTAATTACGAACTATTATTTATTATTTACCCTGACATCAATAAGAAGTGTCACTGTCATGTCATATGGCATACTTTTTATTGCCAGTAACAAAAAGAAAACACATTTTATTAAATATCTGTTTAATTATAAAATAAATGCATGGTTTTTACTTGATTGAGTTATATAATGGTTGAATATATATAAAAAACAATGTTAATCCTTTAAATAATGTATAAAAATTAACAAAAATATGAACCGGTAACGGTTTTTAATTATTTCGTGCGGCAACCTTCTCGCCAAAAATAACGAATGGATTTTCCATAAACAAAAACCGTTAGTTTAGTGCTTAGATAATTGAATACAGGATAAGCTTTACCTGCGCGTTCCCCTCTGCCAAAGTATATGAACAAAAATCTAATACGTTCATAAAAACTAGTTGCGTAATCGATTATGATCATTATGTGAATCGGTAAGGTATCTAAAAGACGTCTAAAAGTGCTCCGTTAAAAATGCCATGTTATGCAATTTTCTCTTGTAAAAGGAGGTCAAACACATTTAATCTTCCAAAAGATGGCATAACCTTTCATGAGTAAGTATTTTTTCGTTTTATTAACGTTGTTTTCTATTTAAATGTAATTTCTGAAATATCTATTAGTATCGATTTCGAAAAATATAATCGAATCTCGTTTGCAACTGGTTTTCTTCCTTCCCATAAAATAATCTAAGATCGCATACGAGACTAGTTCACTAACCCACGTTTAAATATATCAATTACATTCTTAAAGTTCTGTAATAAGGTTCCAATGTGAAAAACGATTAGTTGATGACGTAGGCGCACTCCCCACGAGACTCGTGCGGTGATGCGCACTCCTCACGAGACTAAGGCGCACTCCTCACGAGACTATGTATTTATGATTTACAACCTTGATATATATTTTTTTGTCTTCTCTCTCTTTCTCGCCAAGAGTGTATTATTATGTGTATTTACACATTTGTTTCAGTGTGAGTTTTATTGGTGTGCAGAAAGTAAGCTAGTGTGTGAGTTTTTTGTAGTGTGTATTTATAGCGACACAAATTATTACTGTGAATGTGTGATTTTGTTTAGATGTAGTAGTAGCTTACCCCCGCACCAAAAGCGGCAGAAAGTTTTGTAAGAAGATTTGTTTGCATAACTCATCCTGTATTAAATGATCTAAGGTTTAGTGACTCCGCGTTTGAAAAATCGTACCATTGAATTGAATTGAAGAGGAATTTGGGAGATTTTGTGACCATTTTACGATTTTTAGAGAATCTCTAGCAGTTCTGCGAGGAATACGGCTGATGAATTGATTTCGGAGCAATTCGTCAAAGTGGCCATCATAAACCACCAGGTAGCCCTTACAGCAATTCGTAGTTGTTGTTTTTATTGTAAATATATGTAATTTGATGATTAAATTTACATAGGTTATGATTGCCAAATAAAGCTTTTTCTCCTTTCATATGATTCCTTATTAATTATGCAGTGCGAGACGGTCGGATAAGAGGACATGATCAATGCTATTTTCGAAATTCTTACGTAAAAACCCCAAAACTGGCAATATTCCGCCGTCCGCGAATGAAATCGCGTGAATTCGTTGCATGTTATACGCACGCGCGCGCTGGCTCATATTCGTGACCGGGCGGTAACGGAAAAATAATACTTGCCATTATTTTGACATAAAGTTGACACTGCAATCATCGTCATTTGTCAGCAATACGTGCTTGTCAGTCTGACTCTGACACTGACACTTCTGACAGTATTTTCTCAGAACTGCTGCTATTGTTTTGTTTGTTGTGTTGTGTTGTGACTTGTTTTACAAATTAGATAGCCGTACTTGTCTTGTTGTGTACTTTTGGTTTGGTTGTGATTACTTATGTGTAAATGAGTTGGTAATCTTGGTAAGATGTGGTGTTTTTCATAATAAAATAGAAAGTAAGAAAGATTGACTATGTATGAATTTGATCACTTTACCAAAGAATAAAATTTATATTTAATGAAGAAAATGGAAGAAGAACAAGATGACAGTACTTCAAACTTGATTCCGTAAGTTTTTGAGTCAAATCGAATGTTTCATGATATCAAACAATGATATCATAATATGATACCCATGCATAATGACTGCTTGAAAAAAATTTTTTTTTTTTAATAAATTTTTAATTTTTCAGTCGTCGTAGAAATCCTACATTTAAGAAAGATGAAATTAAAGTACTTGTTGACCTTATCAATGAGTATAAATTGATAGTTTTAAATAAATCGAATACTACCTCTGCCAGTCGTGCTAAAGAATTAGGCTGGGCAAAAATAACTCAAAAGTTCAACAGCCATGGCTTTAGACACATCAGAAGTATTGAAGCTTTGAAATATAAATGGAAAAATTTACTCAAAGATGTTAGGAGGCTGTCAAAGAATATATTAGATGTGGATGAGAGTCGTGGTGATTTTGATGAGTTGACAAGTCAAATAGCAAGTCTAATGCATGATGAAGACATTAACATCAGTTTGGTTGTATTGCCTGAGGACTTTGAAGATGTTATAAAAGGTATTTGTAATATTGCTTAATGTCAACTTCATACATATAATAATTTTTTATACTTATTTTTATCACTGATGATGTTAAAACTACCCACTATCAAGTTATAAGTTAAAGCTTTAATTTTGTAATTTTCCCACACTTTAGTGTGGAACTGATATAAAGGTTTGTTGAATAAAATCTTTTTAGTTCCTAATGTGCACATTTTACGAAAAATAAATTAAAGTGCCCACCTACTTATTTGATGAGATATTTTTTTTTTTTATTTTAGATTTTAAACAGCAAGCAACTGAGAACTGGAATGAAAATGATGGTAAAGAATCAGAGGATTCTAGTGGTAAGTGTTTAAATGTTAAAATCAGGTAGGTTCCTTTGTTCCAATTAACTTGATATTTTTTCACCATTTCTTAGTGGTCTGTAGTTGGATTGGTGACCACAAGTGGCATAAAAAGCTATGGAGTTTGTCTGTGGAGTATTTTCCATGCCTCCCAATATTTGAAACAAATAAATATTTTGAACATATTTATTTTATAGGTGTAGTCTATGCCATTACATTACATCCATTTTTGAAAAGTGGATAAATTAGATTACATAGTGCTAATAAACCACTTAAAAATACACAAATAATTTATTTAATCAATACAATTGTTTTCTTTTGACTGTTTGTCATAATAATTACATACTGGTCATAAAACACAGACGTAAACTTCGCTGGTTATTTATTTAGGCGTATGACGTAATATCATGGCGGCTTCTATTTTTTGTTTGTTAATTTTTCAAAACTAAAAACTGACTTCAACTACACAATCAATTTTGATAAAATTTTTATAGGGCCACCATTCAAACAATAAAAAAAAGAATCTTCCAAATTGGTCCAGATGTCTTCGAGTAATCAGTGAACATACATAACCGCCCAAGTGCGAGTCGGACTCGCGCACTATGGGTTCTGTACCATTATCTAATAAATCACGTTTATTCACCCTGTAAATATTTATTTTATTTTAATGTAATCACCTATTTATTTTTAAAATGAATATAAAACAACTTAATATTCTGTGGTTATTTCAAGCGTCTACCTGTTGAGTATTGCTATTATTAAAATCGCACAAAAAAAAACAGCAACAAAATCAAGTTTGTTGTGTTGGAGCCGCACCTTAAATATTATTTTAGTTCTGTTTGAAGTATTTGTTGTTATAGCGGCAACAGAAATACATCATCTGTAAAAATTTCAACTGTCTAGCTATCACAGTTCATAAGATACAGCCTGGTGACGGACAGACAGCGGGGTCTTAGTAATACGGTCTCTTTTTTACGTACGGTACGGAACCCTGAAAAAACAAAAAAGATTCGAATTGATAACCTCCTCCTTTTTAGAAGTCTGTAAAGATAAATTTATTTTGCTAAACATGAGTTACAAGCAAGATATTTACATTTAAGTTCATCCAATCATGTTTTACCATCACAGGTGATTTTTAGAATTTTTCGATTAAAAACTGATTTGAAAAGCTGAAAACTGAATTGAATTTAAAAAGATATTATTATTATTGGTATTTTTGAACTAAAATTAAAATTTTCTGACTGTTTTTAACCTATAGTCCATATGTTTAGGTATTTAAAAGAATGTAAACAATCTTGACATGTCTTTTTGTTGAAATGTATAAATCAATACCTTTGCAAGTTAAAAATTATTTTTAAAATAAATAATTTGTAATTTGCATAGGTATTTATTTATAAAGTGTATATTTCAATAAAAAGACATGTCAAGATTGTTTACATTCTTTTAAATACTTAAACAAATAGATTTTAAGTTATCTCAAGAATATATTTTTAGATTTAAAAAAATACCGTATTGCTTAAAAAAATGTTACTAAAATCATCCTTGTCATAGCTTCCTTCTTCTTGAATAACTTCTTGAAATACCTAATAATGTATTTTTTTAATGTTTCAGGTGATGACAAGATTGTAAGGTAAATAAATCAATATTTTCTGTCTATGTAATAAATAAATCGTACATTGAATCGTCACAGTTAAATTAATTTTTATGTCCATGTTAGCCTGCTTGTTTATAATGTCTTTTTACTCCTCAGGAATAGATCTATGAACTTCTCACCACAAGAGTGCAAACTTCTGATGAAGTGTGTACGGGCTGAAAAGAAATTTGTTTTCTGTAAAGATAACACAGCAAAAGCTCTTCACATTAAAAATAGTGCATGGTCAAGGGTAAGTGTCAGTAGCAATGAGCATGTAATCGACATTGATGCTTAAACTGAAATCTTTTTTGTTGAATATATTATACTCCAAATACTTTATAAAAAATACCCGAAAATGTTAGATTAACACTTTATTATTGATTGAGCAAGTGGAGATCCAGTTTCTCCCTCCCCCAAGTGAAACAAGGTATAATATGAACTTAAGATAAATATTTTCTGTTATAAAATGGATAATAATTATTATATTTCAGATAACACATGAATTTAACATCAAAAGTCCTCAAAAAAGAAGCAAAAAAGTTTTACAAACAAAATTTCTCAACATGAAGCGCATTGCTAAGAAAGCAAATCTCAAAAGGTATTTCAAAACAAAAGGCACAACACATAAAAAATTATTAGAGGAAAATTGTAGCCAAATTCAAGTAAGTTCAAATAAAATGTTTTATAAAAGTCACAGAAAGTTAGTCAGAGATAAAGTATTAAATACTTTGTATACGGTACAAAAGAAGAACCTAATGATGTTAAATAAAGTTTCTATAATGCATTTTGAAAAGCATTTATCCTTAATAATTAGGTAGTAGTAACAGTTTTACTAGTAAAAAAAATATCTACTGTTAAATTGGTGTCTAGATAATGTATTGTTAAAGTCTTTATGTATATTTTTTACAGGGAATTAAATCGGAACCAGAATCCGAAATAGAAGAGGAGCCAATGAACGACAATGATGATGCCAATGATAGTGATGATCATTTAGAAAGTGAAGCTCCCCATGATTTTGATGAAGGTCACAAAGCAAACCCGGATCCATTGAGTACTGTGCTCAGCAGCGATTCTGGTTTAGGTACATATATACAGACTCATCTATAAATTAATTTTGAAAACCTTATTTCAATTTTTGTGACCTTAAACATTGCTGAAAAGTCACAGAATAAATAAATACGCAACAATTGTTTACTATGAATTGATATTGATAACATTTTCATCGGACCAAACTAAAAGTAAACAAAAAAAAGAATTTTACAGAGAGGGGCAGCTCAAAATTCACATTGTGGGCTCCGAACCTCGACGTTACTCAAACTTTAATTGGTTTGACAAAAGTGTCGAACGTCTCACACGTGCCAGCAGTGGCGTAGCTAGCATAGGTGGCACCCGGGGCGGATTTTATAGGTGTCACCCTAAAACTCAATCGAAACTGTTAAAATAAAAAAAAGTTATAATCATTTACGTTTTATTAAAATATGAGTACCTATTACAAATATTTGTTTATTATGTAAAACAAATTTAGTTTGTTAAAAATTAAAATTTCTTCCTTCTAGCTTTGACACTAGCGAACTCCGAAATCACGTCTTCAAAATTTATATTTTGTGTTGCTTCATGTTCTATCGTTAAAATACCAAGATTGTTTAATCTGGTTTCGGTCATTGTAGACCGCAAATAATTTTTAATTAATTTTAATTTGCTGAAACTTCTCTCACATGAAGCTACTGATGCACATATTGTTATAAATAACTTTAGTGCTACCGTTAGATTCGGAAGAGATTCTGTAAAATCCCATTCCACAATAAATTTCAAAAAGTCCAGTATCACCCAATTAGAGACAGTAATATTAGCCGCTTTTAAATGTCTTCTCAATCTTGGTATTTCTAAAAGGAGTTCTGTTTCTGATACTTCATCGTAAAGGTTAGTAAATTTTGATATAGCTAATTTTAACTGTTCAGTGTTTGCCGAAAGCCAGGTCTTTGACTGCACAACCTCAAACAATGAAGCTACGTCTTTAATGGACTTTACTCTTGTTTCGAGTTCAATATTGAATCTGTCAATGCATTCTAACATGTCCTTTTGAAGTTCCGCTCTAAGTGTAAGTCCAGCCTCGGTGGACGACGCTAACTCACCGGGCATGCGTTTCTTGCGACGAATTCGTCGTTCCATCGAAATGTTGTATTTTTCCGATTTTTGTACAGCAAAATCTATTGCCTCTTCTGCTAGATGCAACCGTTTCTCTCCAATGAATAGACGAAGTGCTTCTAGTTTTATGATTATTTCATCAACACATAAACCTTTACTTTGTAATGCAATCTGAGCATTGTTCACTTCCCTTAGCACATCATTCCAAAAGAAAAGAAAACAAGGAAATGAGAAATTGCACACAGCAGGCATAAGATTTTGTGCAGCACCTCTAGTTTCTAAATTTACGTCTTGGTCACATAGTTCCTCAATTGCAGATATTATCCCATCAAAATTTTCAGCCAATACTTTTACTGCACCGTAATGAGCACTCCATCGCGTTGTCGAAAGTCTTTTAACAGATGCTTTGCTGTGATTGAGGAGCACTTCCCAACGGCTTGTGGAAGTTGAAAAAAAGTTAAATATTGTTTCCACTGCTCCGAAAAATGTAACACAAGTCACATTTTGTGCGAACGAATGTTGGCCGCATAAATTAATTGAATGATCTATACAACCAATAAAAATTGCTTTATTGTTTTTTTCTTTTATAATAGCTTGTACTCCTCCGTGTATACCACTCATAACTGCAGCATTATCATAACCTTGAGAACGACACATCATAATATCTAAGCCATCGTTTTCAAGCTTCTTTAGTATTTCAGCGCTTAAGTCAGCTGCTTTTTTTCCATGTAAAGGAAAGAATCCTAAGAATACTTCTTTGACTTCTACTTTTCTATTATTAATTTTTACATAACGAATCACTTCAGACATTTGATCAACATGTGAAACGTCAGGTGTGCTATCAAACATGATACCGAAATATTTGGCCGATTTAATTTCGTTTACAAGCTGACATTTTACATGATTAGCTAAAACATTTATGAACTCATTTTGTATTTCTGGCGATAAATATGTTACTTTAGGTGATTTTTCCTGCTCCAAATATAGTATATGTTCTTTGAGTACTGCATCATACTTTGACAGCAGTTTAACTAGTTCTAAGAAATTACCTTTATTAGACGACCCTTTGGTTTCATCATGTCCACGAAATGCTAGGTTTTGTTTAGCCAAAAACAATGTTATATCTAATAATCGAGATAAAAGATTTTTCCACTTCTGTTTTTCCGTATTCATTAATTGCAAGGCTGCATCATCTATTGTGGTGTGAGATTTTAATCTCATTTCCAAAGTTTTCCACTTTTCGAAATTTTCTAAATGTTCACATGAAGTTTCATGGTCCAATACTTTAGGATTTAGTTTCCACCACTTCTGAAATCCAGTTGTAAATGTTGTTTGTATGTTACTGACAGCAAATAAACGACAGCAAAAACAGTACAGGTTATTTGATATAGGAGAAAATACCATCCATGATCGTAGAATTTTTTCACCACTAGGCATCGGTTTATAAAACCATTCCTGTGAAAGATGACGAGAATCACCTTTAATCTTTGAACCATGACGAGATACAGTAGGAAACGGTCCTTCTTTGTTCTGGAAATGTTCACTGCCCTTTTTTATTATGTCAATGCGAACATTATCAGGTACCGGTAAACTCCAATGTGAAACATCTCTCAAGTGTTGAACTGATTCTTCAAAGCTAATGCTATCTCCGAAAGTAGCATTAACGGCGTCATTTTCATTATTTATTTTGATTCCGTCAAGGTCCTGGGTCGTCTTCATTGATTCTGTATTGTCGATGTTGCTATCTGAATGTGAGTCTCCAAGATGTGAATCATTACTTTCGTCAGCAGGAGACTCGGGTACTTTACTTGAACTTTGGCCGCTATCTGCTTTTGTGACATATTTGAAAAGAGAACCGGACATGCTCTGAATTTCATCCATTTTAGCCTTTTTGGCTTTTCTCTGTTGAAACCCGCTTTGTCTTTTCGAAGTATGAATTCCCTGAGGCATATTTCGTTCTGGGTATTCTAAAAAATATTTTTAGTTAGTAAGTGAAACGTTGATTTTATAAACTAATTATAACAGTAAATAAACACCTACACGTTACGTAACTAGCTTTGTGAAATATATTTTTCCCAGACGCAGGATTGTTAATTTATATTACCTAACAATCCTGCGTCTGGGTGTAAATATGTTTTTAAGTATTATTAGAAAAATATTAGTTAAAAACTCCACCGTTAATTGTGATATCCGTGCCACGAGTGCTCGAGCTGCTCATCTCGGAGCAAAATCAACGTACGCGAAGTTGTATGATATGATTATGATAACTTTCAATCAAAAATCTAAACTTAATGTATTCCGTTTTTGTAAACAAATCCCATTGCTATTAGATAGGAAAATATTAAGTAAGTTAATAATAAATAAGAATATTATTTACAATTAAACATTATTACCTAAAGTAATATCGTAAAACGTGTAGAAATATAAGTAAAATCTTTTTACACCAGCAAAGTCTTTAAAACCTATTTTAATAAATAAATACCTTTAGTAGATAAGTAATACTTGCCCAGGCTAAACAAAAAAATATTATTGCAATCCGTCTGAAATACCTTCTTTAGGTACCTATTTATCATTTAGGACGTCTCAATAATATAGTTTAAAATACACAGTAATTAAAAGAGAATAAAATTGAAGGGTTTTTCAAAATAATCTAAGATACTGCTATTAGAAACTAAATGGATAAAAAATGTAAGTATTACCTGTAATAACAAAAATAATTCACTTACCTTGTTTATTTTCTTCAAGAATCGACTTTTATACAAAAAATGTTGTTTATAATATCTAATAATTAACAAACACTTTGCACTAGACTTTCACACGTTCACGTAAGCGAATATTGAAATGAATGCGGTCGGAAACAAAAGAAGCCCAATCCACAATACAAGTGACGAGCGCTATATCGAGGGAATCCCCTGACTAGCGTTGGTTATGCGCGAACGGGGTATTAAATTTTGGGGGAATCCCTGATCGATTGACACTGTGCACATTGTTTTTTTTTAATATCAATTATTATGTTCGTGGTACGATATTATAGTTACCTAGATAATTTTATTAGTGGCGGTTATGCTCTCTGCCGCAGATTTACGATTTTTTATAAATAGAAAGAACTATAACTGATGGTCATAGTCGGGCTCGGGTGTCACCCCTAAACGGGTGACACCCGGGGCGGGCCGCCCCCGCCGCCCCCCCTTAGCTACGCCACTGCGTGCCAGGCCGGTTCTTATTTCAGATCCGCACTAGCCTTTATGTGGGATGCATAAATCGAGTTATTTTCCACTGCGCGCTAGATGGCGTTAGTATGAAGATTACTCCCTACCTGCACTTAAATTATTGTAAAAACGTATGCATGTTTTAGGATCATCTGTAAATATAGAATCCTTCAACCCTTTTGAGAATAAAGAAGTCGCAAAGTTAAAAATTGAACTTTTAAAACACAAGATAGAAAATGCTAAGGTAAGAAAAATTCTTGGTAAAAAAGAAAAACAGGCATCTTGGATTCGATGTTGATTATATTTGTTTATTTTTTGTAGTTGGAAAAGAAAAGGATAGAAAACGCAATACAATCGGAAGCTAAGGCTCAAGAGTCGTGTGCTATAGAGAGGGCACTACGGCTGCGCACAGCGAGGTTGGAAGCAGTCGCTGCGGAGATGAGATTTCCGCCAACCCATTCCGCGTTGGTGTATACGGTAGAGGAAGCTGCTGCTCAATCCTACCTTAGACATCATCAGACTTGAAGTTATACACGTGTTGCAACTAAGGAGTAATGGTATGTGCATAATGTCTTATTTAGAGTGGACCATATAAAAGCATTAGGAAAGTAGTTGTAGAGTAAGTGTTTTATACGTGGTCAACTTTGTGATTACTTGTGATCTCTAAGCTTGTGACAGTTCCTTAATATGTAAATGAAATTATAATTATAAATAAATTTAATTTTTAAATATATCTCATGGTATTATTGATTTTTGATAGATATGCCCCATTCGTTTTAGGAAAAGTAATTGATTTTAGTTACTCAGTTATATATTCTTTGGGTTGGTTTTGGGTTGAATCAACGAATTTCGTCGTTGAAAATTGAAATAATTAATACACGTGTCTAGATACGAAAATTTGTATATTTTAATTGATTGCGCTTTTACAAGATGATTAAATTACAATTCAATATTAAAATTATTATTTTTAATATGCATTTGTACAATTCATCTATACCTAACTAAACTACAACATCTATGAATATATTATATTACACAACACTATTGTACAACATGCTTTTTACATTGATATCATATCCTACATCTATCTACTTATTTAAAGTACAAAATAGATACGTACATACATACAATAGTAAGTAATGACAAGCCACAATTACATAAATGATGAGCTTTACATATAATATTGGTATAATTGAGCACACATTGCTATTTGTTGAGTCAGTCGTCTTTAGGAATTGTTGCATAATTCAATAACAAATAAAATACACAGTTAATTCCATGGGCAATGTCTAGGAATGCACTGGTATCACTATTTTTCGATGAAATATAAGTCACATAAGTCATTTGTCCAGAAAGAAAACAAAGTAACGGTCTGTGATATTTTAAAAAGTTATGCTATTCAACTATAAAAAGTTGATGAGTGACATTTGTTTTGTTTTTAGTATTTTGTCTGGTTGAATGCTTATTGTAATAGTTATTTGTCAAAATCATATACATATATTAAAAATATTATATGATGAAATGAAAAGAGAATGTTATCGGTAGCACACGGTACACATTATTTTGAAATATTTGTATATATTTGTACCAAGAAGTACTTTGTACATAGGTACTTATAAAACAAAATGATATTGTAATACAACAAATATAAGTAGCTAATTATTCAGATAACATAAGAATGGTGAAGTATATTCATAGTTGCGATGTAAGTAAGTTTGGTTCACAATTTATGCTACATTAAATCCGTTAATCTATATGGCTCAGCCGATAAATTGTCCTAACGATACTTTATAAAGAAGACATTGATTATGTGTATAAGTAGTGCCCTAACTTTGTCGAATGAGGTACAAGTAGTTAGGCATTGTCCACAACACTCATTATGTAGTACAAAACGCATTTAGTCATTCTAAGTACGATATAAAATAGTTACAAGCGATGAAACCCAATGAGTATCAAATGGTCGCGCGAATCAGTATATAATTTCTCTCCCCGTTGCAAAAATATGGCTAAATCTTCATTCAGACTGGTGCAGTAGCAAATGTGTGCGCGCGGGGAAGCTAAAGCGTTTTTCTACTCCTGTAGTAGTAGTGTTATGTGTTTTAAGTAGTCGCGAACACTAATATACTTAAGTACATTGATAATTTATGATTTCAGGAAAGTCTATTAAATATATCTATTCCCCATAAAAGCACATGTAGCCGGCAAAATCCAATTTGGATTTTTAATCGTGTATCTATTTTACAATCTCAAATTTGGTAATTAATCTTTAAAAAAGTGATGTCGTACTTCGTGCTTTTTTCCTGTGGAACTTTGCTACGGCAAGTTTCATTTTCGAAGTAGGACTACTTTTGTTCTCCAGAACGCCCGCTATCGCAATCGCTGTTCTTCTCGCTTCCTATGAAACCAAAGTTACTCATATTTCATGCTATTGCACGACCATTTGAAATTAGCCTAATGGTTCCCGTATATCGTTATAAACAGTACCTAATCACGACGAAACCGTCGCGTAATATCCACATACACATCTACAATTATAAACGACACTGTTGCAAAATTGTATAAAACTGGACGGACAACTCAACTCACTACAGCAAATGAGCATCCAGCAATTAAAATCTCACTTTACTAGTTTGCAAACCTCGTTTAAATGAAATCTAATGGCAGCCTTCGTTAGTATATTTAGTATCTAATAGAAACTTGGTTAGTCGGCAGTCTACGTTGTATGTCGTATAAAGATATCTTTGGTAATATAGTGCGGACACGCACAACCATGATTCATGGTATAGGAAGACTCCAGCCTGGCTTTCGACGGCGTTACTATCTAACGCCTGCTTTAAAGTCCCTGGTCCAGGTGTAATAGAGCAGATTATTCTACTTAATCTGAAGTCATAGTGCGAGTTTTTAACGCAACGCAATCGACTCCTAATATTATTCTTTCGGGCATAATACTCCTCGATGTCGATCGCGCTCGACTCGCGTACTAACAATAAAAATCGCGTCTTTTTAACGCTAATTTGGCTTCTATATCTGTAGAGTCGCCAATGACGGTATTGACGGAGTGCCAGAATTGTTATGTGGCGTTAAAGGTGTGAGGGGAGTTGTGGCGTTAGAGGGCGGTACTGTAGTTGCGGGGGTGAGCGGCGAGGCGACGGGCGCGGGGGGCGGGTCAGCGGCGCGCACTAACACCCGCCGTAGTTCTTGTGCTCTTGCGGCTAATGTTCGCGCTGCTTCGGCCATTTCCGCGACTGCGCTGGCGCAAGGGAACTGCTGAGCGGCGGCTTTTGTCTTTGCAACTGTGGCCGCCAGTGCGTCAGATAGCGCGTCTGAACATCTAAGTGCTCTTGCTTTTAAGCCCGCGTGATGGGCGCTCCTGGGGAACAAAAAAAATGTCATAAAATAATCTACACTTTAGATATGATATGAAATAATAAGAATGAAGATGATAATACAGCAACGCCGCTCTAATCATCGCTAGCCGCGTACCGTACCGTACCTTTTTCTCAGTTTACGCAGCGAAAATTGCCGAAAGAGTCGGCCTATGAAAGCGACAGCTTCGTCGAAAAATAAATCGCAAAAGTAATATGTATATTCGTACGTACCTGTGCACAGTATCCCCAACATGCACGATTCGGTGCGCGCTCAGCACGACAAACTTCCCATGCGCCAGGAAAACGTCGGGTGGCTGCCCCATCTCTATGGTGCGTAGAAACGCCTCTACGGCCGTCGCCAGGTGCGCGCCGTACGTCGCCGTCTGCGCCGCGTAGAACGCCGCTAGTTGTCGGTCGTCGGGTGGTAGGCGCGTCGCTGCTGCTACCGCGCTCACCTAGAAATAGTTAGAAGCTATAGCATTGGGTGGCTTATCTTAGTGATCAATAAGTGGCTTATCTTGGTGATCAATAAGCAATGTGCAAATCGAATGCGATACAAACTCAATACAGGGTAGAATAGAAAAGAAAGCCAGACGCTATTACACACGGCCATTGCCGCGTGCGCGCCTTCATCAGTCTCACGTCTCCATCGATATTGGTGGAAGTGGAGGCACGATGGAACTTTTAATTAGTCAGCATATCGGTAGTCAGTTTCTTTTTTCGTCAATATCCGGTGTGTTTGTTCGGCAGCGAAGCGCAGATCTCCGCATGCTCAGCCCCACCGCACGCGAGACTCGAAAGGCACATAGTCTTATAAAGGCATTATAACTGCTCCTTGGTCTTAAAATGTGTTATTTACCTCTCCAGCGTGATCTGCGTCCCGCACTAGCGCATCGAACGAAGCCCTCAGTTTGTCCGGCAGCGCGGCGCGGATCTCCGCGTTCCGGCGCCCTACGGCCGTGCGAGACTCGAGCCGCACGTAGTCGTATTCCTCCGTCCATTCGTGCTCGGGCACTGTTGCCGATCGTCTGAAAAGTTAAGGAAAAACGATAAGTCATGGCAGCGACTGGTCTCTTAGAATATGATGAGTCTTGGCAACGCCTAATCTAGAATTGTTTTTGGAGAGGATGGCGCCAAAAATTTCTACTAAACGTTGTACTATACTAAACGTTGTATAGCTAGAATAGATCTAAACTTTGTCGCTAGGGACGAAGGCCACGGTGCGGTACTGAGTCATGGAGGATTCTTGGCTTTATTACATGTGATTCATCACCTACGGCACACTTCTAATGTGACGATTAAACTTGAACTGTACAAGATCATAGGTCAAGTTTTTAATTAATGTAGTGATGTATTTATTATAAATACGTTAAAAATTTTGATGAGATGAGAAACAGGAAAATCGTTACTACCGATACCAACCTGAATAGTAGTGACGCGTTTCCATTGATAAACGAGGCGGCTCTTCTGACGTCTTCAGTCAGAGACCTCGCACACGCCACGAGCTGGTCCAGCGCGTCCAAGGTACCATCTGTGGGTTCCCGATCCCTTTCGAGCCTCTCAGGCGCCCAGTCGCCCGCGTCTAGGGCGCTGGTTGCTTCGTGCGTTATCCGCTCGGCGTCTTTTAGAGCCTTTACTAGCGGCCTTAGTTTGACTGCGATACCTGCAGGGAAATAAAGGAATTTGTTTCGATTAGGAAGCTCTTTATTCTATACGTTTGGAATGAAATAAATGTTGCAAGGATTCTACTTCTGTGAATCCTTGATTCTTCTGCGACTGATTGTGGAAATATTTTTTATGCTTTAAAATTCCGGTGATCTCAACAAGGATACAGTGCAGGCTCTTGTCGGTTGAGTGGTTTTTATAATACCTACCCTGTCTTTTGCCAAATAAGCTCCCTGTATAAATTAAAATCATGATCACAAAATCTTTGCGATTCTATCCTTCCATGTGTGCTAACCAATATATTTTGTCACGGTACTCACCTTTATCTTGCGCATCATGCGCATTGGCAAGCGTAGCGTCGGCGAACACGGCCAGGTCATGTAAGGCCGCCCGCAGCCTCGCGCCCGCTACACGCACGTCTAGGACCCGCGGCCGAAGCGCGCCGCGCCGCCTCCAGCCGGGCGTCACGTAGGATAGCAATCGGGATACGGCTGCTGATGCTTCCTCCTGGACAAACAGATTATGCTTAGGTAAGTTACTAATCTTGCTATATGCACGCATTATGTGCTAACGACGGACAGTAATAGGTCAAAAACAAAAAGAGGACTTTAAAGGTTGGATCTCACTTGTCAGCACGGTGCAGCACTTTTCTATGCTCCTATTCTTTTCTGTCGCTCAGAACCGTCATTTGCCAGAAAACGCTATCGCACTGACCGTGCTATAGCGTTTCGTCGCTCTCCTTCTCGCTCTAGCTTATGACGGTTCTGAGCGACAGAAAAGGATAGGAGCATAGAAAAGTGCTGCTGCGTGCTGGCAAGTGAGATCCAACCCCAAAGGAAACCATTTCGAATAAGTTTCAAAACTTCATCACACAATAAAATAACAAGACAGCTAGATTCAAAATCCTCACTTGTAATCTTTCCAATGCTTCCAAGGCAGCATCACACGGCAAGGGTAGGGCTCTTGATCTCGGCACATCGTATGTACTTGACGCCGACGCCGCCGAATTCACTGAACTACCGGAGTTCGCGGACGCACTCGACGTCGCCGACGCGAGGGAACCCGTCCCGCTACACGCGGAGTCCGCGCTGGCAGGGCGCGGGGCCCTGGGAGCGTCGTACCAGTCCGCTACCGGCCGAGGACTGTCGTAGGTGGCGATACGCTGGACGGGCATCGGGGCCCGGGGCACGTCGTAGTGTGAGCACTCTTCAATCTGGAATTGATAATTCAAACCGCATTTAAGTATACTATCATCATAATATTAGCCAATTCAGCCACGTCCTCACGTAATCTTGGCCTGGTCAAACAAATCTCTCCAGCCTATTCTGTTTTCAATAGTCTCACCAGTTCCAAGCTCGAAGTACTTTTGGCTCTTATTTTGCTCCATCAATTTAAGTAGGTAACCCTTTTATTAATCATTTGGAAATAAATAAAATAATTCCGATAGGTACTAGAACTGCGCTTGTTAAATCCAGTGGACATGCAGTCTAATAGCAAGTAGGTTATCTGATATTAACTTATCATCGATAGGTACACTCAAAACGACTCTATCGGTGATAGCACCTGCACTCTGGATATCGACTATCGGGTATGTACCAATGACATCTGTGTCGTTGGTGTCGAGAATGAAATTATTATCTAGTTTAATCCAGACATTTCTTGAGGCACAAATGCCACGATCTTCGGAAATGACACCATCCGACAACAGTTTTTAAGCTCAAACAAAAAGGCACAAATTCCTATGTTACCTTAGTGAAGGCCGGTGTCTGCTGTCCCGGCAGGGGCTGGTGGGCTACCGGCGCCGGAGCCCGCACCCTCCGCCTCTGCAAGGCCGCGCTGGCATCGAACACGCCCGCCACCACCCGCAGTCTGTTCCCCGGACATATTCCCTGGAAAACACATAACAACTACATTACTTCTTGCAAAAAATAGGTATGTTGTTATTCGGTATATCAATACTTGCATACTTACATTTATACTAACTTAATATAGTCTTGAAGATAGTCTATTCTATAGGACAAACGAACATACAGTAGCGCAAAAACATAGGTACGCTCAGATGTATGAGGAATGAAAAAAAAAGTTTTTCAGTTAACAAATTTCGAATTTTGTAGAAAACTCTTATGCGGAAAAAGCAGTTTCTGACAACGTTCTGCACATGAGTTTCAAACCGAAGTTCACTATCCACAAAAATGCCCAAATTTTTTGCCTCTGAAACCCTATCAATCACCTTGCCAAGCATTATTATAGTAGGATTTTCACTGATATTTTTTTCCACTTGGTTCCGAGACTCAAGAACCATAGTCTTACATTTAGTAGGATTGAGAACAAGGGAATTCTTGTTGGACCATTCATTCATCTATTCTTTTCAGATCGTCGTTCATATTTTTTGCTGCGTGAGTGATATTCTCAGGTGTGTCTGAAATATATACTTGGACGTCATCGGCATATAAGTGATATTGGCAATGCTTTATTACCTTAGCTAGATCTGCGCTATAAATAATAAAGAGTAACGGCCCTAGTATTGATTCTTGCGGGATACCACGGTTAACTGGATGGGATTGCGACAGAAGATACGAACCGTCAGCGCGCAATAATTTAACTCGCTGAGAACGACCACTTAGATAGCTGTCAAACCATTTGACAGAGTGATGATCTAGGCCGTAGTATGCCAGCTTTGAGAGCAGCAAAGAAATGTCTAAACTGTCAAAAGCACGGGAAAAATCTGGTACGTGCCTACCTACAAGAAAAATTCGCGCATTCTTACAAATTCATACGTTTGGACAAATGTGGCCTTTGTTGCCGTCCGTGTTTTGCTCGAGCACTGTGAGCAGGACGCCGCGACGGAAGGCCAGCTCGTCAGGCGACTCCGCAATATTGCTGCATAATTCACGCACGTACCTGTCTGCCCCGCAGCGAGCACAGCCACCAGCCCTCGCTGCCGCCTGTGTTCTGCTCGAGCACTGTGAGCAGGTCGCCGCGACGGAAGGCCAGCTCGTCGGGCGACTCCGCAATATTGTCGTATAATGCTCGCGCCATGCACTGCAACAAAACAACGATACTAGTTTGATAATATACCACAGACATTATATTTATTTCTTTATTACGACGCGCGACGTCCTAATGTTAGACAAAGGCAAAAACCATATTTTTCTGTTCTCTAGGGTGATTTCAACCACCAGCCAAATTTTTGGAGCAAGTCCTGTCTATGAAACAGAACTACTTTCGTTAAAAACAATTAAGAAAAATAAATAATTGGCCAAGTGCGTGTCGCCCAATTTTTTTCACGTGTTTACATATAACCGTTTAGCAGATAGACGGGGGGGGGGGGGGGACAGACACTTGACTCAAACTAAAATTTTCACTTTAAAACCAAATATTTCAGAAACGTATCACTAAATCGAAAAACGGTGTTCATACCCTCATAATATTTTTGAAAGACCTATTCAACGATGCCAAACATGACTAGTTAGACGAGAAAAAAAATTGCCTTTTCACTGTACTTGTATGAGAGCTACCCTAAAAAAAATATTTTTCAATATTTTATTTTACCACTTTTTCCGCCTAATTAATATACATATCCATGCCAAGTTACAGCGTTCTAGTATTAATAGTCGCTGAGTAAAACCGAGGACGGACAGACAGACAGACATGGCGAAACTATAAGGGTTCCTTGTTTACTACGGAACCCTAAAAAACGAAATAATATATTCGGCATCTCATACTAATCAGCGCTCGGTCCAACGGATTTGGTATGAGAGGACGAAAGTTTTTTATCGATGTTTATTTGTATATTGGGTATGGATGTGGTATTTTATCTAAAAGGATGTTTTTGAACGTAAAGAGTGTAGCAGTATAAGAACGGGTCAGATGCCCCTGGGAAAATTTATGTTAAAAATATTGATAATGAAATCACCGTCTTAAGAGAAATATTTTCCTAAGCTATCACACCTCTGAATGCGTCAGGTTTTCAAAAAAAAAATTTTTTCAAATTTTGAAAAAAAAATTTTTTTTTTTTACAACATAATATTTATTTGTGATTTTTCTTACAAACATTAGATACACCAAAGAAGCATTGAATAAGGCATTTTCGAAGTCTCTGCAGTGATTTATATATCAGAAAATCACCAATTCAAAATATTAAAATTCAAAATTTCACGTATTTTAAGAGACACTATTACGATTTTTTTTTTATAAATAGCCCTTACTATGCTCTACAACATATATTTTTTTCAAAATTTTATCCAGGGTAGAACAGTCTTAAAAAAATATTATTACTATTCTGATATGAATATTTGAGCATCTGAGCAAGTAATTCTGCTTTGATTTTTTAAATGCAATTTAAATTTAAAATTTTAATAATTACAATGTTCAATAATTATAACAGTAAGAAATTGAAACGCGCTTTTTGTTTATCATGTTTACAATTTTTTGTAACTCTTAATGATAAATTATTATCTATTTTATGCATTCAGTCGTATTTCTACTCAAGTGGCATGAAAAGAGAGTATTTTGGCTTTGTTTAAAAAAAATTCTTTTAGTTTTTGTTTTATTTGGATATATTTTATATGAAGTTAATTTATATGTATATTGTTGCTTTTCTAGTTATCGCTTTATTGTTACATTTGTTTCAAGTGAGCATCTAGTCGTAGCCCCGAATACGCGACATGTTGATGCGTGTTTGTTTACTTTGTTGTTTTCTTGAATCCATGGTCTTAACGTATCTTTCTTTTGCCTGCTAATACAAAATTATGTTATTACAAAGTTGGCTCTTATACAGTTCAGTATTAGTGATTCTCATATAGATGTTTGCACTGTTATCATGAATAAATATATTTTTAAATAATCAAATAATTTAAAAATATATTGATTTTTGTCCAACAGTGATGAAGATTAACTATTATTATATTATTAAAAATTACATTTAAAACATCAAAGCAGAATTACTTGCTCAGATGCTCAAATAGTCATATCAGAATAGTAATAATATTTTTTTAAAACTGTTCTACCCTGGATAAAATTTTGAAAAAAATATATGTTGTAGAGCATAGTAAGGGCTATATATAAAAAAAAAATCGTAATAGTGTCTCTTAAAATACGTGAAATTTTGAATTTTAAAATTTTGAATTGGTGATTTTCTGATATATAAATCACTGCAGAGACTTCGAAAATGCCTTATTCAATGCTTCTTTGGTGTATCTAATGTTTGTAAGAAAAATCACAAATAAATATTATGTTGTAAAAAAAAAAAAATTTTTTTTTCAAAATTTGAAAAAAATTTTTTTTTTGAAAACCTGACGCATTCAGAGTTGTGATAGCTTAGGAAAATATTTCTCTTAAGACGGTGATTTCATTATCAATATTTTTAACATAAATTTTCCCAGGGGCATCTGACCCGTTCTTATACTGCTACACTCTTTATGTAATTACTTAAAAAGCATTAACAATGTCGCTAGGCAAATATGGACAGACCTCTGACTAACATGAACATTTTGGTATGCATAACTAGTAGAACGTGTAAAATATGCATAACGTGTAAAAGTGCCTGTAAAGGTCTAATTACTGAATAAACGTTAGGATCTTTGAATCTTTGAACAAACAATGCAACGGTTTTCCCGAAAGACTGATGTTTTTCAAAAAAGTTATCTACGTCCCTGGTATAAAAATGTGGCCACTAAATTCAGCCTTCTTTTTCGGTTGGTATTTTTATTTATTAATTAATGTACTTAATCTATTACCAAAATTTAACTAACTTTGTCAATGTATAAGAACGCTACCAACACTACAGTACCTATATAATGCGGTTGTAAGGTGAGGACGATTACCATACGGGCATTATTGTACAATTGATATGGTAACCGTGTTATTAATGTGCATTCGACACCGTAGCGCCCACATTAGGCGCATGTGTGCCGCAGCTGCAACGTCCTAAATCGGCCGATAATGACGGATTGCATTGTGCAACTGCAACTAGGGTTGCCATTTCAGGATAGATACAGCTGGATTTCTTAGGGCAAACCATGCCGACCTTTAGGCGAAAACCGCGTCTTGTCAGTTACGTGACTGAACTAGACAGAAATAAAATCTGTTTAGTAGGTACTGAATTTTCGGCCGGTGAGGAAGTGTGAGCTTGCAAAATTATTTATTTTTGTTTGGTTCAAATACTGATAGTATAATACGGCAGTACAGTAAAATTACCTTCTTCTTATCGTATGAGGGATTTGCATCTCTATGTTTTCTTGATCCCTAATACATAAAAACAAAATGATGAAAGAGCATAAAATGAGATAATGAGCAGATCAACACAAAAAAAATATATGTCTTCCACGAAAGCGATCCTTTAAGATGCAGTCTCTTCATGGCAGTTAGTGGGTTGTGTTTGAACTTTGAATACATTACTCCTGCTTGTACATAGTATATTATACTCTGATATAGTAAATTAGATAGGTGACCCTAACTGCAGTCCTAGGAACTGCAGATTGCAGTCGATGTGGGACTTGTGGGCGACCCGTTAGTTGAGGCAGGCCATGTCCGCTTCCGACGCAATCGGTTATTATGACGTTTATGTAATCAATGTAAGACCCATTTTTGCTGTTATAACAGCTGCAAAATAACTGCAAAATGGGTGCCAATAACAATTGTGACCTCAGACTTATAGTTCTCTGTGCCTCCGATGTGGACTAAGATGTGGAGGATGTGGACAATTATATTCTCTACCTAAGACTCGTAATATTTCCATACATCAAAGCTTGATAACACAGGTCACGGAAATTTCTAAAAAGATTACGGATGTCCTACGAACTCTCTATAAGTTAAAAAATTTCCTGCCCAGTGATACTAAAACAATGCTGGTGACTAAATTGATCCTGCCAATCATAGATTATGCTGATGTGTGCTCCTCGGACTTGACTGGCGATATGCTAAACAAGCCTGACCGTCATCTCAATAACTGTATTCGCTACATCTTTGGTCTTCGTAAGTATGATCATGTGTCGTCTTACCGCTCCCAACTTCATTGGTTACCAATTCGTCAACGGCGTAACTTGTACATTTTAACTGTCTTTTCGATTCTTTTTGAACCCGCTAGTCCTGCTTACCTCAAGTGTAATTTTCAATTTCAGGGTGATACCCATCTCAAAGATCTTCGCTCCTCTAACAATTTCAACCTATTTTTGCCTGTTCACCGGAGTAAGTTCTTTACACATTCTTTCATCGTCCTATCTATCAAACTATGGAACGATTTACCAGTTGATGTCCGGTAGGCTAAAACCCGCTTTTCATTTAAGAAACAGGTGAAGGCACACTTTCTTCAAAAACTGTCAGATAGATCATAGTGTATTTATGTAGTATATGTAGGTATTGTTTATCATAGTATATACCTAATAGCGTGTATTTTTTTGTATGTTGTTTATTGTTTTGACATATAGTCTTTTTTTTTCGCCATGTACTTATTCAAGTTTTGCAGTACCCCTGTCATTCTCTACATCACCCGTTTGGTTGACTGGTAGATAAGGCCTTAGGCTTTAAGTCTGCCATTACACTTGTATTTGTGTATGAAGTTAAATAAATAAATAAAAAATCATAACTTTTTAAAATCAATACATATAATAAAACAGCAAAAAATATGTCTGTAAATTGAATACATTTCCAAAAAAAATTGGGGTATGAAGACCATGAAGTAAAGTAAGAATAAAATGGAAACATAGTAATAGAGTAAGCAAAAATGTCTATCTGTTTGTACAGGCTAATCTCCGGAAATACTGGACGGATTCAAAAGAAACTTTTTTGTTATATACTTAGCTGTTAAGCCTGGGCAACGTATAGGGCATAATTGATTTGGAAAATGGAACACATGCAGAACCATAATATTCCAGCTAAACTATTAGTAACAAATTAGTAATATAAAAATGGCGCCTTAGCAAAAGTTGTTCAGCCTATTGAGCATTTTTGTTGCGGTATAAAAATCGAAGATCTGGAACACCTGATGCAGAACCAAGTTAAATTTATTTTCATAAAAATGTGTTTTTAAATGATCATCTGAAGTGGAAATATAATATACTTAATATTATATGGGATCAGATTAGAAAAAGAAATTGACTTTTAACATATAACACTGCTACAAGTATTTTCTTATGGATCTACATTATTTCATATATATATTTTAACGCCAGGGCCGGAGTCATAAAGTTCTACGCTTACCCAATTTTGTTCACTTTTCCTTCCATTTTTCAAACTATGACATGGGCATATTTTCTCCCTAGTAACTCGTATAACAACACTACACTGCACCCTCTCCATTTGACACTTTTGCCAGTCCCACACAACAGGCCAATAAACCACAATACACGACCGCAGTTCGAAACAAGTCAACACGATACACGATCGCTTCTATACTAACTCAACGGCGAACTGTTCATTTCATTTATCCCGATAAATGTTTACAACGAATATTATTTTAGTTTATTTAAGTTCAATTACGTAGCGATGAGTAACCGCGACGTCATCAAACGTGTATACCTACTATACAGAATAAATATTTTTGTGAAATAACGTAAGCTTAATTAAAAGTTAATGACAATATAATGTTAGATAGGTACCATACCCAAAGTTCTAGATTCGTTCGTATAGTTTTAATTAGGCTTATTTAATTTTCCTTGTGTCAGTTTACTCTTGATATCAAGTCTCAAGTTCAAGAGCAATCTAATAAGAGTTATTTGATTTTTTTTAGCGAAAATCCAAATTTGCCTATGGTATATAATATACGGTAGGCTTGGCAGACGCATGCACCGGACACCAAATTGTAGAGCCTCTAAACTGGTACAACTTTTATTTACTTTCGTTACGAAATCTTGTAAGAAAGGCTAGGCGTTCCGCCGTGAAATGACAAAAATTCAACCGTCCGTCCAAGATCTGAGTCAGATTTTACGCAGTTGCTAAAACTGGGGGATCACGGAGAATAGACTTGTTTTTTGTTGTTATTAAACCAAATCTTTCTCCATGCTAGCCCCAAGCGCCGTTTACCTTTGGTTCATTAGTTAGGCCTAGGAGAAAGATCAGCCCAGTGAGATGACAAAGATGCAGCCAAGCCGGATCTGAGTCATAGTTCGCAGAACTGCGGCTTTGTGGATGCGCCCGCGCTGGCGTCTCGTCTCGAGGGCACGTACGTAACCACGGTGAGGTCATTGCCTGACCTTTTAATTCATAGATTTTGATGCACAAATAAATGAGTAACGTTCAATACGTATATATACGTATAATAGTAAACCACTATTGATATTTAATACATATGAGTACTACTTATAACAATATGTTGTTTATCTCTCTAGGTATATCGGATATGAGATAATGACGAACAAATAAAATACATATGCATATAAGTCAATCTAAAATGTTGACTACAGGCTTTTATGAACTACTGATGTTTACATCAATAAATAATCGATCATATCCACGAAAATTTCTTTTAAATTACCGTTTATTTATGTTGGTAAAAACTCCTCAAACCTCACTTTCAAATTAAACAATCATTATTTTACATCTACCTAAGACGAAAATTATCGAACTAACCTATACAGCGTTACTGCTAACTAACGCTGCTAAAACCTCTTAACATCGGAATCAGAATCCTAACATAATATAGATGATCAGTGAATTTGAAAGGGAAGCCCATTTTTTTCTGCAATTTTTGTCTTTTATCTTGCAGATCTATAATGTGTTGGGAAGTCTGATTCTGATGTTAAGAGGTTTTGCGTCAGTTACCAGCAACCCTTAATACAATTTCTGACCTGCTTGTCTCGTCTTTAGTTTGAAATTTTCCAGCTTTAGTTCATGATGTACTTGCTATAAGTTTTTTTCCTTGTCATCGCTTTACAGTTTACAAGCGGCGGTAATGTATATTTTATTTTTCCTTTTAATTCTTTTCTTTGTAATTTATGACGAGTCGTTTTAATAAAAGAAACCTCCTGCGGTTATAAACAGAATTACAGGAATACTTAAGAAAAAAACTTTATTTATGTGATCTGTAGGTATGCGGTCAGTGCGGTTATGTAGGTGCCTATTATTTTATACCTATTGGAAATAGTGCTTATAAATTCAAAAAATTCTAGGTAGATTTCTAAGATTTAAAATGGATCCAACCATTTTTAGGAAATATCTTAAATATTTGCTACTTTTATAGCAGGCTGTAGAAAGTCATTATGAAGAAAATGGAATAATAATAAACGATTATATCTACCTAACTAGCTGTTGCCTGTGGCGTTGTCCGCGTGTTTTACACTTATTGTACACATTTTTTATAATATTAATATTATAAACTGAGTATTTAGTATTATAAACTGAGTAGTAGAGAGATAGATAATTAAGATTTTATATTTCATTGAAAGATGTTTTTTAATCGGATCAGTAGTTTTTCAGTTTATCCACTACAAACAAACACACGATGAAAAAAATATACTTACTTAAACTAAATTGAACAAATTTTCAAGCAATAAATAGAGGTAGGTAATATCTAGGTATCCTTATTATTGTATCTTACATCGAATAGCAAGTCCGTCTGTGAGATAAGTTTCACGCTTTTTTTACTCTAGTAAACGGTATTGTAGTTGCTCATATGGTAGTGGGTTGAAAATCAATGGGTTTCAAGCGTAGGGCCTGAATGGCGAGGCGGCGACCTCCGAAGGTCGCAGTGCCGTACTACGCGAAGGGTTAACACGCATGCGCCCTGCCCTGCTCGGGTTACGAGCGCCCCAGAATCCTGTTACTTTTAATTTTATACCAGCGTTTCATTTCCGTTGCTTAACGCCTTTATTATGAGGATGTGAGTGTCCGATGACTGATGATAAGGGAATCCCGTCCGGTCGTAATTAAAGTATAGCATGGGTATAGATTGATATCATCAAATGAACCATTCATATTACTGAGCTTAATTGGGTCTAATACGTGTTGCCACCTTCGGATTCCCTCAAAGATCGATCTTAGGACCACTGCGATTTTGAATATATTTTATTTGTAAAATTTAAGGTTTCTTCCACCTTAGTGGATTTAATGCCTTATTTAATGAAATATTCATTAATTAGGGCATTAAATCCGCCTAATTAATCTATCTAAGTCTACGTTTTTGGTCAATCATATTTTTATAATTTTTTGTAGGTAATTAAAATTGCAATTATGTAGGGTAATAATTGGTTCACGATGGTAAAATTATGACCTGGAAAGAAAATAAAAGGGTGTAGTAGTTTTCCATACTGATGGTCAAATATGATATAATACACTATATTCTCTTTTAAGTTCATAATTTAATGTCGGAAACCAATTAAAACCCTAGATAATTGCAATTTTCTTTAAAGTTACATAATTTGACCCATATCGGACATCTCGTTTCAAAATAAAACGTAGACTACGAATGGGAAAGTCAGATTCTTTCCAGGGTAAGGTTTAGAGTCCCCTTAGTCCTAAGTCCTTATAACTAGGACATGTCCTACCAAACATGAACATCTGCAAACAGCCAAGTCAGGCTATCATGCGGCAAAGATAAATGGCCCAGGAAACAAATGGGCTTGTTCAAAATAGTAACGTGACCACTGGAGCACAAATACAGAGCGTATAAATGTGACACTTTAGCTTTTAAGGTTGACTAGTCGATTCTTTTTCTATACTTCGGAGGGATTTCCTCCATTGTTTGACATTGTACGTCGTCTTTGAATGTAGAGTGCTGACCTCTCAGAGTATGGTAGATCGAATTACAATTTCTTTAGATTTCGTGATTTATGATTGTTTCCTCTATTATGCAAGTAAACTTTATGCACCCATCAAAAAGTTTAAGTAAGGGAATTTTTCAACCTTGCCATATTTAATGATAGTGACTGCAAACTCGTTAGGCTAGGCTTGACAAGCTTACGATTCTGGTCTGTCTCTATGTTTGTTAAGACACATGCTTGATGCTTGGCGTAGCAATAGTAGAGTGGGCCACATAGAAAAGTATACTACCTCTATACTTTTGGTACTACTAAATTGTACCATTGTGGTATACTTTTCTATGTGGCCCACTATACATATTTTTTGTGGAGTTATCCGTCTGTTACTTTTCTACTTTGTATATAGATGCAGTTTATAAAACGACAATAAAATTGGTGCATCTGGCGCCTCGCGTACCGCACGTCTAGACAAATTCCACTTTAAATACTTTGATAATTGCTCCCATTCTTTGGTTTCCATGACAGTAATTAATGTCATGGAGACACGATAATATCTCGAAGATATGCACAATGTGGGAGTACCTACCTACCTGAACTACATTGACTAATAACTTGAATCTTAATAGAGCTGTATCATAATAGGATAACTTAAACACTTGTGTACAGGAAGCCGTAGAAGCAAAAACGGAACACAACAATAGTCCCTTTGGCACTTAAAACTAGACCAGTCCAACTGTAACTCAGGAGTTTTCAAGTGGCAAAAACATCAGTACCACCGCTTGAAACCGCCGTTCGCATTTCAAAACGAGCAAGAAGTAGAGTAGATTGCAATCAGTGTCGTAGAGAACATTTTGAAAAGCCGCAAAACCAGGGCTGCCTGCCGTAAATCAGTATTCACACTCTAAAACAGTCACCCTTTCGGACCGAAATAAGGAGGATGTGCGGTATTGGGTGTAGTGATACCGTATTTCAAGTTTAAATAGGATTCGTTTGAATTGAAATGAACGGCTTTCCGTTCCTCGCGTGTTTTTAGTTTATTTGTTGCAGCCCTATTTTAAAAGCACACGTGTTTCTCTGCTAACGCGACCACATCAGCCACTTGGAATCCGTCCGCGATTATTGCAAAGATAATAACCACACTTGTATGCAAAATGGCAATTCAGCCTTTTTTGCTGGTAAACAGACTTGTAAAGTGGTCTCGCCATTTAGATGTAGCGGAAAAGTAATCGTCAAGCTGTTATTTAAATGTCGAAATGAAATCATCTCACGTTTTATTTTGCATTTTTTATCAATAAAATGCTTACCGTAAGTGCAAAGTGAGCATCATTATATATTTGATATGACAGGCCCTCTCATTTGTAACATTTAAAAGTTTCATTAAAATCACCATTTTATTACAGCTCTCAGGCTCGAAATAGTATCTACATATATGTATCTACTCAACCTACATAAATGCTTTTTGATCTAAAGTGCTTTGAGGTGTACTTTAGTTGGATACTTTTATCATATTGCTGCAGCCACAGTAGATGTAGCAAATCCGTCGCGAGCATCGAAGAGTAAATAAGTAAACACATAGTAAGTAGTAGGTATACCTACTAAAACACACAGAGTAATACTATGTACTAGTACTAGGTACCTAATGTAGTACCTGCCTACCCTACATGCAGTACCTTCTAGTAAATTTTAATCAAATTATTATGAACGAGACATTGACATTACATACCAAGTGAGTAACATGAATTAATTATTCAAACACAAGGCATAAATGAATAAGTTCGGAACGTTCACCTTAACTACACCCATTAACCTCTATCTTCCACACAAGATCATCGATATTTCGATACCGAGTGTATCCCAAATTCAATACCCGAATATTGAATTTGGGATACACTACAGCGCAGCCAACGACCCATCCCGATACGATAGATAATTCACCTTCCGCGCCTAAATCCACAATATGTTAATATTTATTCCCTGTAAGTGAAACGATCCCAATGCGAGATAAGCCTTCTATTTACAAATAGAAATAGAAAAATCTTTATTTGGTGCATATATACAACAACAAAAAATACAGAAAATTAAACACTTTCCTACCTACAATTAACAAAATAAGCCACCAAAATGGTTTCTCTCCACTTTTGTGACTCAGACTTTTCGTAGCCAAGACGCTGGTTTTCAGAATGATATGTAAGGTAGAAAGCCATAAATAATATTTCGCCATGGGCGCATATATCTAGTACATTATTTTACGTAATAATTTAGTTTAAAAAGTAGATTTCCGTTTATTAGATGATTGGTAAGTAGGTATATGAATACATTGGTATCTATAAGGTGGGTGAACCATGGAAGGCCATGCTCCTTCGAAGGCCAATTGTCAAAATTTCGTAGTTATTGCAATGTGATGACAAATTCCTTCTACTTACACAAACACCCATCGAACTGGAAATCACAGACGCGGCGGCGATTCTTTCGCGCTACTATTTTGGCAGTACGATCCCTCGCTTCTTCGATATCAAGAATCGACGACGTAAAAATAAGGTGGGTGTACCATGGAAGGCCACTCTAACAAATAAACAGTTATTATTCATTTATTTACTGGATAAATGAAACTAACAAATATTTAAGTAATACTTTGTTTTGTTATGTAACATATCAACCACTTCATTTTATTGTAGATTTAATCGCTATTCAGTAACTTTTAGTGTTAAATGACTGATTTATTATGATGGCCTTCTAAGGAGCCTTGTTCCTAGCAAGGATATTTTGAAGAGTTCAATGAAACTTAAGTTCAATCAATATTTATTAAATCTGCAATTCAAAAAAGTGGTTTATATGTTACGTAATAAAACAAAGTATTACTTAAATATCTGTTAGTTTTATTTATCCGGTAAATAAACGAATAATAACTGTTTATTTGTTAGAGTGGCCTTCCATGGTACACCCACCTTATGTGTACGTGAAATACGAATACTTGGGTATATTTATGTATTTACTTATTCTTAATTTATTATTGTGACTGTAATTGGATTTGTTTTGTCATTTTATTTCATTGCCTAACCGCAATATGACACGCTCTTTTAATATTCCTATTTCAAGAACTGACTGAATACGTTACCGCTGACACCTTTTTGTAGTATTTAGGTATGATGTTCTTTTTCCTAATTAAAGAAGTTATAAGCTCTTGTCTGTGGAGCAACCAATGTTATACTTAATTTGTAAAGTAATAATTACAAATCATCAGCTTTGGGATTATAAAAAGATTATAAAAGCGGGACATACGGCATACCTAATAGGTAGGTACGCAAAACAACAACTTCGCATTATGACTAAACTTCATTTAAACAATAAGTATAAGCGAACCTGATGTTACTCCAATTTATCGTGGAGCACTTAAAAACAAGATTAACACCCAGAACAGGCTAAATGGTTATTAAAAAGGAGTATTTTGTGGGAACCGGTAGGCGGCACATCGCTCCCAGGTCCCTGCAGTGGGCGCCCGACATGAAATGTGATAATGCTTGTCCAACAAGGTAAACATTGTTTGGACGGACACTAACAAAGTTGGTGTGAAACGAATGATAATGTTACCGCCGCGCCGTCTGTTTGTGAAATATGAAGTTGTACTAGAAATGAACCTATTTTAGTTGCGTTGATAGTTATTTTATTTTGAGTTGTAAATGTTTGTCTGAATGTAGCAAATAAGTAATAGGTCTTTACCTATGAAATTGCCGCTCTGCAGTACTGGCCATTTCAAATCAAAATAATTTTTGTTTGGCTAAGAATTCTAATTTCAAATTAATTTTATTTTAAAAACATGGAATTCTTTTTTCAAAAGTAGTCATTTGTTTATTGATTAGTGTTACATTTTCATCGCATTACAATCTTTTTCGTCATCATGGATACGTTAAAAATTCGAGTAATTATGCAATATGAGTACCGTCGTGGCAGCAACGCGGCACAAGCGGCACACAACATCAACGACGTTTTTTTGATGATACACAATCTACGGCTTAATTAGCAGCAGCTTTCGACGTTAGCGTCAAAACAATATTGGTCCATTTGTGTCCAATTGGCATGGTAAAAAAGCTTGACAAATGGGTGCCCCCACGAACTCAATGATCGCCAGCGCGAAGTACGCGTGTACGAGACACACAAATGAAGGAATTTTGAAGCGCATTGTTACCTGCGATGAAAAATAGATTCTGTTTGATAACCGCAAGCGCTCAGTAAGTTGGTCGGATCCTGGTTCAGCACCTAAACAAAGCCCTAAACGAAAACTTACCCCTAGAAAAGTGATGGTCACTGTTTGGTGGTCTAGCGCTTGTGTGATTCATCACAGCTTCTTACCAAACGGGGTGAGCATTACTGCAGACATGTACTGTGAAGAACTGAACACAATGATGGAGAAGCTGGCACATCTCCAACCAGCATTGGTCAATCGCTCCTCTCCGCTGCTCCTGCACGACAACGCGCGTCCTCATACTGTACAGCAGACGGTCTCCAAGTTGCAAGAACTGGGGTTGGAAGCTCTCCGTCATCCGCCCTACTCACCAGACCTTGCGCCTACAGACTACTACTTTTTCAAGAATTTGGATAACTTCTTGGCGGGAAAAAAATTCAATACCCGAGAAGCAGTACAAAATGCCTTTGAAAAATTTGTTGCCTCCCGTCCAGCTGATTTCTTTAAGAAGGGCATCAATAAACTGCCACTGCGTTGGCAAAGATGGGTTGATTGCATGGGTGAAGACTTCGATTAATACAAATAAAAAATACATGAAAAAAATTCGTTTAAATTTTTTCATCCAAACGGCAATCTTTAAAAATACCCATATGGTCTTTAATTGTTATTTTAATCTGTATTATTATTATGTAGTTATCAATACCAGTATGTCATCCGTCCTCCTATTTTTCTGAATTTGTCTTAAACCAATATTCAGTAACAGATCATACTACCCTCAATCCTAAATTAATACCAATCAATATTACTAAACAGATTTCCGTCCCATGATTTCTACGAATTTCTCTAATATTAATATTCAGGGCTTTCTGAGAAGGGAATTTCTGAGAGCTCATCCAATACCCAATTCTCAATAACTGATTAAATCTCGCGTTGTCCAATAAATCATATAAATAAAATCAATAAACACCCCAGTGCTATTAATTTCTAATGGAATTCAAAACGTCCGACCGACTATCACACAGACAGAGCATTCCTGAGACCGTCATAATTGCCCACTGGATTTTTACAACGTGTCTGTTGTATTAATATGATAATTAGGCTTTCATTACGATAGATACAGACGTTTATTGGCTGTTTATCAATGGTTTAAATTTTAAATTTTCATTGCCACCCACTGCATGTAGCGTAGCCCAGCAATGTTAACTAAAAAAATTAAATGTAAGTTAATTAATTTATCAAGGAATTGAATAAAAACATCACCATAGTACACGGCGAACAGTTGCACGATAAGGGGACGGATTGAAAAGGCTCCCTCCAACGAGGGTGAGGACAGAGGACGAGAGGGGCAGCGATGCAATTTTCAACAGCATTCTACAGTTCGCAGGCGTAGAGAATAGATATTACTTTTTAATCTTTTTAGCAGCGATAACAATTCTTTAAATTTCTTGCAGTGCGCATCGTGTGGATTTGTTCAGGCTGGAAAGCTTTTATTTTTTATTTTTCGAGTCTATTCGTGCCTGAATAAATCTACGATTTTTCAGGAATAAGAAGAATCATTACCAAGAAGAAAAAAAAATTTTTTTTAAAGACGCTTTGTGTTGTAAATGAATCCTGCAATTTTGAAAATAAGCAATCCCAGGAAATCTCTTAGCAACTGTAACTTCTGTTGTGAACGCGAAATAATTAACGGCCCGTCCCCATTTCTGTTGCCCAATTACATATCTGTCCCAGGGCTGTGCCAACTCAGCTCCAGCGAGTGACACTTGTAGCTTTGCTGGCCAGCTGCCAGGAGTCTCGACACAATGCAACTCGAGTTATCGTCGTCTACGCGATGCCGGTGGAATAACAACTTAAAATGCAATTAGGAACTATCGCGAATATTTTTAACTTCAAATCAGCTAGCAACCCTACGTAATTTACGCATATGACCTGTGAAGATAAAATACTTAATCGTATTAGGATACACACCACAGAACCTGGCTAAGCTACATTTAACCCGCTTATTCGTGCTCGTCAGACAGACGATGTAGACGAGAAGTTAACTTACCTTGATGTGCGTGTTACAACTAATCAATAGCTATGAGCAGCTTGGATAACCTAATAATATAAAGTATGAAGAAAAAAAAAAACAAAAATCTGTTACCTAATTGAACAAGAACTCTTATTTTTTTTATTTTACATCTTATTTATATATATATATATATATATATATATATATATATATATATAAGATGTAAAATAAAAAAAAATAAGAGTTCTAACATCTTACTTATATATATATATATCTATAAATAAGATGTAAAATAAAATAAAATATATATATATATTTATATATATATATAAATATATATATATATATATATAAATATAAATATATATATATATATAAATATATATATATATATATATATATATATATATATATATATATATATATATATATATATATAAAAGCGAAAATTACTCACTCACTCATCACGAAATCTCGAAAACTACTTAGCGAATGAAGATGAAATTTGGCAGAAAGGTAGATTGTGACTAGGAGACGTCCGCTAAGAAAGGATTTTTGGAAATTCCATCCCTAAGGGGGTGAAATAGGGGTTGCCAGTTTGTATGGAACTTCGTAATTTTTAAAGTGAGACACATGAAATTTTTAATTTATTTTAATAGTTAATAGAAAATAATAATGCATTTATTACATTTTAAAAATTACATCCCTGTAGGGGTGAAATAGGGGTTGCAAGTTTATGTGAATCTTCGTTATTTTTGAAGCGAGACACATGACATTTTCGAATTAGTGGTCAAAAAATAATAATAATACAGAAATAAGATATAAAAAATTGGGTGCATTAAGGGGTTGCAAATTTATCTGAAGTTGCATCCCCTGGGGTGCATTAGGGGTTGCAAATTTATATTATTATGAAACTTCGTAATTTTTTGAGTGAGAGACAAGTAAATTGAGACAAATAGATCATTTGTTTTCTTTTGCTTTAGCAAATGATTGTAACGGGAACGGGAACGGGAACGAGAACGAGAACGGGATTTTATAACACAATTTATAATGTAAAAAACCAATTAAAGATCCTGTTAGAACCTGTTTCGACTTCAAAGCGGACGAAGTCGCGGGTTACAGCTAGTTATTTATATAAACGAGATCCTGTACTTACTTAATTTTAAAAATTGATTAACTTAATTTTAAACCTAATTACAAAGTAAATTCAATTAAAATCCCTCTTCTGATTCTGACTTTTCGATTACGAAGTTTCCTCGTAACTCGTTTAATTTTTGATTTCACGCCAGAGGAGACTTGCTTGTCTCCTTCTGGTGTACCTAACTACCTACCGAAAAGATGCAATTTTATTCTATCCATACGATTAACTACGTTTGTCTGCAGTCTAGACTTTCTCATTTCTGTCAGGTATCTTTTGTTAAATTTCAATGAAGATTGTATTCACTTAGATATTATATCCATTTGTGTTCCATGAAATGAAAGGTTACTAAACTATTAGGATTAACCACATAACATTATATTTGGTGTGGTGTGGCCATCTTATTTATTCGTGCGTTGTATTTAAACACCGTTTTACAATGGATGTGGCTAACAACTATTGTTTTCAAGCTGCTTATAAGCTAAACTGCTTCATTTGACATCATGTATTGACCGCTATCTCCATATTGTACCAATTTCTAAGTCACGAAGAAGCTCAGGATTTCTTGTGTAGGTAAGTATTTTACAGAAAAATCTACAAATATTTTATTTCTCTTTTATTTAATTAGGTAAGTTCGAAGTAAAGATGTCAATAGCCACGTGTCCCACGCCCGATCCCAACTAATGCATGTTTCATCACAAGCTCATTAGCACCCGGGTCCGCACGATCACGCAGCACACAGCGTGCCTTATCAGGCACGCGGTGCATTGTTACGAGTACCTTGCTTCAATGGGTTTGCTGGGTTAGCCTCTTGTCACATTCCCCGCAGTCACGCCTCTTCATGTGACATAATTTATTGTACCTAACAGTGGCTACAGCATCTCGTGTTACAACAAAGGTCTCATATTTTAGAAATACGCTAAGAATACTACCATTATAAATACGCTGAGAATCCTAACGTCATCTCAGCGTCTTCTTCCACATAATTCTTAGTTCCCTACGAATCCTAATAACATTTAATTAATTTCATTTCATTACTTATTATTCTTCTTTGTTTTATCTATGCATCCACAATTCCACGTGCAAACAGTAAATGTCGTCAGCATAATTATTCGTCAGCTTCGAGTCGGGATAAATTAAAGCAAAGCTTGTGCTCGGTTTTTAAAATGAGAAAAACGTTGGAAATCTGTATTTCTGAATTAGGTAGTGGTGTATTGCCGGCGACAAATAAAGCAAGGCAAAGCGAAGCGAGGCGCGGCTGAGTTTAATCAGAGCAGTGCTCTCGAGTTGCAGCCACCAGTTGTGCATCAGACGAAATTGTTTGAAGCTCCTACAGCTATTCGAGAGGATCTGTGGAGTGGATGTACTAATGTGTATCTACCTACTGTCTACATCTCTGGTTATGTTGGAAGGCTTGATATGTTTTGTAATAACAAGGCAAGTTCTATCCGTATGTTAAATATTGAACAACTTTCGCATACCAAATCAGGCAAGAAAATCTATCAAAAATTACTTGTTAAGTATATGGTTTTCACGTTATGTTCGTATTTTGCTAAACTAAGTATGTTACTTATAAAAAGTAAAAAAAAAATATTTGATGCTTTGATAACTAGATATTATACTGACTCCAGCCATGGGTTAGTTATATTCTACGGTCTATGCCAAAAATATTTTGTATCTTCTACTCATTGATGTTCCTGTGCGGTATTTAGAATAAGCACAATACCAGATAATAAAAGCGACAAAAGAGACGGACTGGAATAGAACTGGGAAACCGTCCGGCCGGCATCTTCCTATTCTAATCTAATATTCAGATTATGCAACTTGTAGGAACGCGGTTCACACAAACTTCATTTAGATTAATGTGGAGCGGACATAAATTCGACGTTACAACGGCAGCCAGACAGCATGGATTATGCATTATATCGGCAAGCACAGTGCTTCTCAAACAATACTCTGAATGCATGAATATTGCCTTCTAGAGCTTTGTTGCATGCACGAGCCAGCTTCAGATAAGAATTGCATTATTCCATATTATGTAACAATATTGTTATGATAACATTTTAAATGTGTCCATACGAGTGTGCTCAGGATTTTTTTTAAATAGATTTGTTTAAAAAAAGCCTGCACACGTGTCACTCGTGACATTGGCTCACATTTTCCTTTGAGGCTTTTTCATACTATCACGTCTTTATTCCTAATGGCACAGACAGAGCATTTGGAGTCTTGCGGCTCTGAGCATACATTGCTCAGGTCGACAAGACTCATAAAAGCCACTTTTAGCATGATGGAAGGCGAGAAGGTGACAAAAGGAACCAAATAGTAATAGGTTGCTAGCCGCATCGCTTATTAATATGATTTTTATTTTCGCTCAGTCCCTCGATTGGTTTCTACGATCTGCGCGGGAAGAGAAGCAGCTGGTACATTCTAAGGTTTTTCTTTTTTTCCAGACCAGCATGAAGAAGCTTTTTTGATTTAGCATCAGTTTTAGTTCAGTTTACGTTTTGTGTTTCTTCGAAAAAATCTCTTTACGTTTACATAAAGATTATGATTATCTGTTGTATTTTTAATTTGTGTGGGTTAGGTAAGTATAGTTCGCAGGCCGCTTTAGATCGGTCATTTTGGAAATCCTTGGGAGAGGTCTATTCAGCAACATTACGTCCAGCAATGGACGTTAAGCGGCTGAAATAATGATGATGTCTTGATGAGGTAAGTATAAACTGACATGACACAAAATAAGCAAAACTTTTATCTTTAACTAGTTATTTGGCAAATAGTAGGTTTACTACGTATTTACTATTATTGCTTCAATATTTTTCTCTTAGCTTTCAAATGAAGCTAAATTTACTTTCTTGTGCGTAAACATGTTTTTACTTTTATTTGCGTAATTATCGGCTTTAATTTTTGCCAGTCCCATTTGCAGGATTCTTGCGGGTACCGAGCTGTCGCACCGGAAGAGACGATCAATCTTGAAAACGCAATAAATGACCTCCTTCTTTGGACAAGGGTCACTTGTACATATGGGCAAGGTAAACATGAAACGGTAAAGTTTGGGGGCCGGTGCTTGCAGACGAGTCAATGGCCCTCTGGAGACGAAACACGAACGTGCATTAGGTGCATAGTGAGCCACCCCTACGCTGCTCCAATACTTTACTTCGTCTATATGTACCAGTAATTCAATTTCATGCATGAAACTAATAACGTTGCATAATGTATGTCTAGAGTTAAGTAAGGATTATTTTGCTCTCACATGGTACCCTATTTTCATAATACCTATAGGTAAATGTTAAATGATATCATCTGTTTACCACTGCGGTTTTTTTCAGCGCATCAGTACCTAGAATAAGAAAAGTTTAATTAGTTAGTTATAAAGTGCTTATTCTAGGGTAGATGATATAATTTTAGTAGCTATTTATTACCGAAATCAAATAAAACAAAGGAATATTTTTAAAAACGTCAAGATTAGGGAAAACATTTAAAAGTCCGTAATTAATCCTGGGAGCTTCAGTGCCTCAGAGCCGAATATTTTTTGTTCGCGATCTCGACAGTCGGCATCCCCCTGCGGCGCGACGTCTCTCCACGGGATAACGCCACCCTCCGTTTTTTCGCCGTCCTATATATACCTAGCTATGGATTACTCTCATTACTGTACCATTTTTCTCCCCTAATGGAGGCAAACAATACCATAAAATAGGTGTATGCCTCGCATCAGAATTTTACGTCGAGGTCAGATCACCCCTATCCATCACGCCGTGCACAAAATTGCTTTCTTCCTTTATTCTTAACAGCTCTACTGGCTGCCCTTTGTAATCACGGGGACGCAATTACTTTGCTGCTGGCTCATGGCATTTAATGTAGACATCCACGCGGAGAAAGCTTGATCCCAACCGATACGTCAAATAGTCAACACCTGACAATTTGTTACAACTGGCTGGCTTGTTCGATTAACAAGGGAACATGTTTACAGGACGCCTATAAATAGCCGCGATTGATTGGTGTGGGAACAGTGATACTTAGTGAGATCTATCGATGGGGCGATTACAGACGTCGACAGGGTTTCGGGTCCCCGAGGCAAATTGGTAGAGACAGGTGACGTTTTGATGAATAGCCTGTCGCGCTGTCGCTTCTGTATGCCCATCTAGTTAGCTGTACAAGGATAGGGTTGACAAATTACTGAATTTGCCAAATCTGAAGAACTATTTTCAACTGGATTGGTTTTCATATTTACTTCTTTTCCTTAAAAGAAATTACAGTAGAGATTGAGAATTTTTATTTCCATTTGTTTTGTCCCCTACCTGTCTGTAAAATTCATAATCTCCACGTCTAGTCCAGTTATGTTTTTTGTTTAAATATTTTTACAATAAAATAAATTTCTAGGTGCTTTCAACAATGTACAAAACCCTTCTAAGACCAAACAAGCTTTACTGTGAAGTAGTTAACCCTGAATCCCAATAAGGCGCCGATGACCGTTTCTTCTCGCCGACTGCTACCGACTACCACGAGAATAGTTTATAATACCGAGCTAATCACATCTGATATTGAGTAATGATGGCATAGCTACAGAAAAAAAATTAAACGATCGCATGATTCAGTTATAATAATTGAGGCAATCAGTTTGCTTACACAGCCAAATGAGGATTGCGTGCCGCCCAACGTTTGGGTTTGGAGACATTTCCCTTTGTTATTGAGCGGTGACGCGGCAAATCATTCCAATACTTACTACATGCCCAACACGACGTTGTTTACCATTTATTTGTAAGATACGAATAAAATATTAATGCATTACGAATGTCTTGTTATTACATACATTTTTCATTGACTCTACGAGTGGGTACCAATGAATAAATAAAAATACTTTTGTCGGACTACAACAAAAATCAAAGAAAAATTTATCTTTTCAAATACGTTGTCGCAAATAATCATTAGAATTGGTTAGTTTTCTGACAAGCAATGTTAGCTGATTTTCAATGCATTCTTTTGAATCTATCTACCGATGTTTTTATTTATTTACGTAGGTGTGTATAAATAAAATCATAGGTGAATAGACATTGATAGATGTATTTAGATCTATTGCACACAAATTTTTAATCAGATAGACTATGAGCGGTCAAACTTAACTCTAATGGATCATTCTACCTACCATCCTATTTCTACCTACCTACTTAATCTTTCCTTTCCTACATAGGCATCTTCTATATACAGTAGGTACTTAATTATATCGTAAATATTTACTGCAAATAATAGGTGCTATAGTAGGACAATATCGTAGATCATAGAGAAACGTCTTTAGAGCAATATTACGGCAATATTACTATTACGGCATCCTCGATTTCCTATTGAGCTGTTCTGGAAAATGAAATACCACCTCAAGTTACAGTTCAAGATCTCGCCGTTTGATTTCAACATTCATATCATATTGAATCAGAACTTATTTAAAGTGGCTTCGTTTGTTGCTTGTAAGGAGTTGTTTTCATTAGATTGTAAGTTATTTTAAACGTAAACCGACACAAAGGCATCTAACATAGCTTCACGACTAACGGCTTAAAGCTTAAAGTGCCTTCGGAAGCAAGGAAAAATAAAAAAAATTATACAGTTACTTACAGTTTATCCTGTACAGGTAGGTTAAGTGACCAAAAACCATTTGACATTTGGTAGGACTAGCGTAAAATAGGCGGCACACTCACTTTAAGGAAGTATTTGTCATCATAACAATATGAGTCAAAGTGACATCAAATGCTGGTTGACCGTAGAAATAATTCTGCGAGATCTCTGACTATTCCGCCTCGATATTCGTCGCTTGTTAGAGCTAAACTCGACAACTTATTGCTTTCTGCACTCCTAGTCCGCGTGTATTTTGTATAGCGAAAACTATTGCCGTGCAATGTTTGTAAGGTAATATTTTGTACAGTGTGTTTATGCGGTTTCTCTAGTTTCCAATGGCTTTTCATTGGCGGCAATAACTTATCGTTATTACTAGTCAAATAGTTTGGTGATCGCCTAACTACCTTTATTCTATGACTGATTTAAAACATTTAGGACTTTGGAATTGATATCAATGCGCCCTGTTGGAAGCAGTATAAGAAATATAAATGTTTGACGAATATGAAACCAGATGAGGATCCTACACTATTACTATCACGTTTATATCCCTAACGGGGTAGACATGCAGGACCCTGCGGACGTTAGATCCCAAGGTCACTTTTGTGGCGATGGTGGGCGTGGAGAAGAAAATAATGAATCAAAATCGTGATGGGTTGCTAGCCACATCACCTGCATGATATGGACTCATTACCTCGATCTGCTCGAAAAAAGAAGCAACTGTTAAGTTTATTCCCAGACCAGCATGGAAGTAGAAGGAGTGTAGTGCGAAAATCCATTTACTTAATCCACCAACTTTTGGATCAGAAATGTCCAGATTATCACATAATGTATCACACAAAGTGACATAATGTGAACGCCGCCCGATTTTCCTCGACCGATGTCAACGTCAGACGATGGGGAGGTACTCGAGAATGCATCGGTTTGGAGAGGTCTGCTTGCCGCTGTCATGCACTGTGATGTGAAGATTTGACGTACAACGCACCCTCTTTAATCCCTCTTGGCTACAGCACAGCCGTCGTAAATAGCTGGGAATGAATGTAGCTAAAAAAATATCTTCTTTAATTTTATTAGAATGTGTTTAACACTATGGTGGGATCAAACCATCAAACTTGATATTGTTGGAACAACAGAAGAATGAAGAAGACGAGTAAGTCATTGCAACAGTTGCAACAGTTGCAACTTAACATAAGCATTCAAGTAAGCATTAAAGTTATATTGCCGCAATGTAAGACTATTTAATTTTACGTACTTACCTATCTAACCTACCTATTTCAATTCAAACAAAGTCCCCTTGATTAAGCTCTACCTAAAAGGGACCAACCTTAAACCGTCTTGAACTTATGAATGAACATTCTTAATACGAATCAACTTTTTCTTTTTTCAAACAGTGTAAACCTCTCGAGAAACTCTCAAAACGTCGAGTATCGATTAATCGACTTTTTCGGATGCAAATAAAGCTTCAAAATCACTTCGCTGGCACTTACGCCTCTCCTTTGCTACAGATAAAGAGCGGACTAGGAGTGTGAAGTAATGTTTTCAATTTCGTGGTGGCAATCATTTGGTCGGAAAGTATGTACCTACTGAAACGTTGCAGTTTGTAGCAGATAGATAGGGGATTTGCGGTCGCTTTTGTTTTAGTATGTATGTAGCCTACGAAACTCGTAGAGTTTAACCTCGGCTTGCTGAAACTACGCTGAAAGTTGAAACTAACGGATGTGTCAGCTTAGTTATATACTGTTTGGACATAATATTTATTTACATATAAAGTTACTTTAGTGCATATATAAGTTAAAGATGAGTTCAGATTTAAAACTTTAAGTTTAGTAATAAAAGCAACGAGTCTTATTATAAAACACGGGCAAACTAATTATTAGGTTTAATCTATTATCTGCCCATTTTAAGTTCACATTGTCAGACGATTGTAATTTCCAAAGAGTAAAAAAAATATACCTTCCTACTTGTATATCATAAAGATATTATCTTCACGTTGTATATTCTAAATGTTTGAATCTGACATAAAACCCATCTTGTCTCTTTCCCTCTTATGGGTATGTAGTGTTTGCCAGAATGAGACTTTGTTGTACGTCTGCTGCTGCTGTCGTGTAAGTACGTCAAAAGTAAAAAAGTAACCTCTTGGCTGCTTAATACGACAAAATTACAAATGGCATTGGTTTATGTTATGTTTAGGTGACTTTTTTATTTAGTACAATCATACGCGTCCTGGCGTATTTTATAATATAAGTAGGTAGTACAAAACAGGTTATACTTTGAGAGTTCAACGCGGAATCTAACTAATACTTCCTTTATGTAAGGTCATTTTACTTGATGACAACTTGTTTAGGGCAGGGTGGATAGTGGTTAAAATCTAGTACAAAAAGTTACATTACAAGACTAGTTTACTCGTACCTCTTTATAAAGGGTCTAAAACATTTTATCAACTCATCGCCTTCCTAAACTGGAGTTCCTATTAATACCAAAATTTAACGAGCAAGACTTGGGCCATAAACACACTTTCCAGCTTTGAAACAGCGCGTAACGAGCGAAATAAACATAATATTGGTTAAGACCTCCCAGGAACGTTCAATAAACCTATTAATTGACTGATTGACTAGCCCGCCGAAGCAGCTATTGTGTAAGAATATGCAATCAAGTGCAGTTTTCTTTGTGCCTGTCCTTAGATACAGCTGCAGGCATTATGCAGCGTAGCTTATCAATAATGCGACGTGAGAAATGCATTTATTGCCATAATGTTATCGAATGCTCCATGCATTCAAACCAAGGCAATAGTTGCATGTAAATGGTACATTTCAGATACTTAATTTGAGTCAATTCTTACATAACCATTTATATTGTAGGAACATATCAAAGAATTATTTGGAGAAGTTAAAGGTAAACCACTTTATCAAAGAGAATACATTTAAGCACTTGCACGTAATAAAAATCTTAGGTCTATGCTTGCACTCATCTCTGGCACATTGTCATTACGTGCACTTCTTATGAAGGTACTTTTTGCTCCTTGGTACTTCTTTACAAACATCACAGACATGAATAAGAACTGGTATAATCTAAATCTTTGAATGAGAAAGTTTGTTTTTGCGCTCTGGACCTAACAATCAAAGTCAGATTATTCGTATACCCAGATATATCCTATCGTCTTTTATTTTATCATTACAATAAAGGTACTTTAAGTATTTACCGAATCTAATTCAATTAATGACACTGACGAACATCACTTCCAGCATTCCCCAAAAAGCCATTATCAGCCTCAATTTGTACACTCCCTTTTATCCACAATGACCTGACATTTCCCTCGCAAAGTTTATAAAAGGTAAAGCCGTCTGTAATGGCCTAAATAATGCAATAAACGGGAATGTGACGCAGGTTTCGAGGGGAACCCATATGGTTCATTCAGTTGGGCAACTAATCCGTAGAATGTAAGTCAGGCCACGCGCGTCCCGGCTCCGATTGATAACAGATTTTATCGATTCACTACAACTACGATATGATACTCGAGGGTGCAATGTCAGCTGCCTTACCCTTTTCAAAGGAAACAGGTTATTGGAAGTTCTATCGAGTCGGTATCTCGCTAGTAATCGACTATGTCGGAGCTGATACGATACGATTGATATTTTGTTGCTGCAATACATTTTTTTTTATTTAATTGGATTTAAAATATTCTGGAGAATTTTCACAGTATATTGTTTTTCTTTTTCTTTGGTACATATGAGCTATATAAGTTGTAGTTTTCCGTTGTTTAGGATATTATTTTATATTCTAACTAAATTTTTCAACGCGTTGGCTTAGCAAAATTTATTTTCACGGCGATACCCTTATTTGAAACTATCTTTAGTGAACTATAAAGTGTGTTACTTCGTTAAAAGATGTTTCTAAAACAATGTTTGAGTAAACATTAATACCCTTCGTTTCCATAAGGGTACCTCGGCGACCTTAAAATAATTTCAGCGTTACTTAACACTGTTTACGTAGCACCGATACACCCCACGCCCTTTTATGGGAATTTAACGGCGCGTCATTTCGGGAGTAAATATATTAATCAAAAAGCGCATTAACGGAAATGAAGGAAAACCGTAAACATGTTATTATAAGACTGCTTAAACGTGATTACCGCAATATTACCACAAGAATACAACAATGCTTTATTAGTGTATTAATTTATTTGAATGATTTTCTTGAAAATCCATTATTACATTTTCAGGGTATTCACCGAACTAGACTTACATACCTACGTACACAGGTTTGAGAGCGTAATTCTCTGATAGCACTATAAAGAAAATATCCTCTTGCATTAGATTTAAACATGAATTAAAAACATAATGTGGTACAATATAAGATATACAGACGACAATTTCATTTAATTTCACATAGACATATTTCGACCAAGATTATAGCTACATTATTTGTATAAAACAATTTATTGTTTTGAAAATATAAAAATGCATGATAAGAACTTTGGACACTTTTTAACTCGTAGCCGTAGCTTGGCGGTCGTAGCACTTGTAGCCAAGTCTGTAGCACTTGTCTGTAACACCCCCCCCCCCCCCCTTTTAAAGGTTTATATTTGTACAAACTCACAAATGATATAATTTGAGTACAATCCGTACATGAATTTTATACAAATTGACATTAATTTCAAACTTGACATTTTTAATTAATAATTATGACATAGCAATGTATCCTCAGTCCACACACCTAATTTTAATATCAGTATAATTGTAAGGTTGACGTTTTTGGGGAAATGCTGCAGTACAGTTTGTTACCGCTTCTTCTGTACTTGCGCTTTGGAGGCGGCAGTAAACTTAGTTGTAAGTAAATGATCTGACGTCAACAACTAACTATTAAGAAATCGAAAGCAAAAAGAAATGACAATTATCAAGTGATATAAATATCCAAAGATAAATAAATGATTTTTGACTTTTGACTTTTGACTTGAACGACGAAATAGAACTTCAAATATAGTACCTGTTCGCTATAAAACCCTAAAGAGCGACTTGATCCAAGAAAAAGTACTAGAAAAATACATCCTAGATACATGAAACTATTTGTTGTAAGCCGTGACAGTCTTACCCATAAGCTAGTGACGAAAAAGTAAATCATTTGCCAATATCCTGAAATATATTTCTCATTTCTATCGGTATCTTGTGGCAGCCGCAAGCTTGCGTCAGCTTTCGCCCTATTTTAGAAGGCACGGGTCGCGGCCGTAGTCCTGCTCGCATCAATGGAGCCCCGCGCCGAGCGATGATGCTCTTATCTAGTGCGTCACAGGCTAGACGGCTATTTTAGTCGCCAATTTATCAATATTATGTCACTGATACTGATAGGAAAAGACATAATGAGAGTATGGCAATACTGAAGTTCAATGAAGTTATTGTTCGGTCAGATGTAAAGGCATGTAAAGGTTAATTGGGAGCATGAACAGTGTAATTATTTTGCACCCGCTATAGTTATAGTAATAGGGAAAATACTCCTTCAAAGTATCACATTTCTAAAAAGAATATATTAATATGCTCTCTGCTAGAAGTCTCAAACGCGTACCCTTCGTACCATACAAGCTGACCGATCAGCTGATTCGAGAATCTAGGGAAAGCAAAAATTTATTTTAAGATCTATATGGGTACGTCTTTTGGGAAAGTTGTTTAGTATTATGGACTATTCGTGAAACATCAAATCATCACCTTAACGTCTTTTATACATCTTAGAATCATGCAAATTTGTAAGGAAACACAAAGCTCTTTACACACAAAAAAAAAAACAAAAGAAACAATAGAGACCTAAACGTGTTAGAAAGACTAAACACCAAAATGAAACTAGTCTCATACAGCCCTCATCACATCACATGACTTTAAAAATATACAACCATATCCCTAACTAAATAAATAAATAACTATTTGAAGAATATGGAAAAATCTTCATTATTTGCTGTTGTAAATGAAAGGCAGGTTGGACCAAGACTGACTTTTATTACGATACCCTCAAGTACATCTAATATAAAATAAGTGATAAGATAACTAATACTACAACATCTTCCCTCTTAAAAGGAAAAAAAAATGTTTATATAATAAACCAGAGCAAAAAAAAAATGTTTTACACATTTATAACAACATTTTTCTGTAGAAAGTATAGTAGGTACTTTATCTGTTGCATAACATCTGTTGCACCTGACACCATGTTGTAAATGAAAGGCAGGTTGGACCAAGACTGACTTTTATTATGATACCCTCAAGTACATCTAATATTAAATAAGTCATAAGATAACTAATACTACAACATTTGCGCCAAATCTGAAGGAAATCCTCATAAATAAATGCTATTACAAAATATCTAAATTATTCGATGATAACTTAACTTCAAATTCACACTGATTTCTCTACTATATAAAAAACAGTTAATTGTAAAGTTAATTTTTAAGTAAAGTGGCAACTAGTTGAGCTCATGTTTGCTGTGCCCTTACAGGGCGTCACTTGTCATCTTTATGTCACAACCTTAAACTTGTGACTTGCAATAAATCTGATTTTGAATCTTAATTTACCCTTGAAATACATAATTTTAGAATATTTTGTAAAACGTTATATGGGTACTATAATAATATAACAGTTCCTGCAAACAAAAAGAAAACAGAGGTAGAGTAGGCTTTGCAATCGACAGATAACGTGGCAATGTTCACTGGTATCTTATTGCTGGGCGTTTCTCGCATTCCTGCGTATTTGCATTAAATAGATAATAATTATCATGTAATACAAGCCACAATCCGACGTATCACACCATTTACACCTTATTTTGCGTTGTTGGTTATGCATATCGTATCGTAATAAATATTGACTGCATTATTTATTACGCAAATATTATGGTTTTATGTATGGAACATGACTTTATTTTTTTTTTTATAAAAATAATGATTTATAATGATATTTAATTTAGTGTTTATGTAAAATAAACTTAATAGTCCTAAGGTTGACCCTTGACAAAGGCACAGAGTGGCGTTCCAAACTCTACAATTCTACTTTTTGAATCTAGTTTTTACTCATAACCACCGGCAAAACTGGGACGTTTTTGGTTGAAAGGCCAAATATAAAGATGATACCTACTAGCTGCTGTAGTACGAGTATATATAGAAGCCATAGTGTACAAAATAATCCCATTTTACATGCTCCATTATCAGTCTAATAAGCATATTTAGCATACAGCAAATGTCGTTCACGATCCTCTACCATTGCATGCAATGCACCACAAATACCACAATACAGATTGTCAAAGCCGCGTGCGCCGATATCGCGCACCCGCCGTGCATCCAGCGACCTTGCGCCCGTCGATGTCTTGTCGACGGTCTCCGCTAAAGCTAAAGATAGCAACAAATGTGCTTCAGACAATGAATGGTCATCTTGCCTTAGGTTTTCCCATAAAAGACGATAGTAAAAGTGCCCCCTTTATTTTTATCTAAATCCTAGGTCTGGGTCCTTTCAATTACTTAATTTCCATACAAGTTTGTGTGTAATCGACGTTTTATACGACCTTATCAAGATTTTCAAGAGACGATGTCGATTAAAACCAGTAAACACTTGACAGACTTCATTTTTCCCAAAAATTTTGGCAACGGAGTTTTTCGGGAGAATGTTTTTGCTCTTTGGGTTGTCCTTCTGTTGCCGCGAAGTTTTGCGCGCTTTGGCGATAGCGGCGCGACGCGACGGGAAAATAGTATAGGCGCTGACGCTGCGGCGATACCGGGGCGGCGGCGCCGGCGCTGGCGCCAGCCTCACTCCAAACAAGCATGTAAACCCTCCATTGTATGCGAAACACGCAAACAACGGTCCAACACATAAATTGCCAATCACACTTTTATTCCAGGCAGATTTTACTTTGACTTATTGCCAATGTGAACATTAAATCATCCTTTGTCCATCTATAAGTTAACTCTTTCCGTACATAAATTATACACTTTAGTACCGGATGTAACCCAGAATGCGCTGCGGTAAGGGTCCCCATATCCTTCGTTAGACACAATGTGAAAGTTCTACAAGTTGACTTGTTTGCATCAAGCAATTAAACTACCTATAGAGAAATAGAGACTATATCTACAAATTTCAAACTTACCTATGTATTTCGTTATAAAAAATAAAAAGTGGAAAAAATCTTGCAAATTGTCATGCTCTTTAAATATTGAGGTGATTTTTTTTACACAAGCAGGTCGTTTGCCGATACGAGGATCGGCGATGGCACAATACGCGACACGGCTTAAGAAGCAGATTACACCTCCGATACAAATCCGCTCCGTAAACAACGTAGCCTAATCGATTTTACATTAAAACCGTGTGTGCGACTCGAACCCTTATCTTCCTTCCAATACAGCTCAATTCCGTGTGATCAGATCGCACAATCTCAAACAGGAGACACCTGGGAGGCGCCGTAATCCTCAGACACAGGATTATTTTTAAACCTCAGCTCCTGAAGGGTATTCTGTAAATAGTTAAACGAGATCCCAGTCTAGATTACGCACAATCTATGAATCTAGGCCGCCTATCAGACAACGAAGAATTTTGCCTCTAGAAAATATTTAAGAATACAAACGTTTTCTATAGCAGTGCAGTAATAATAACTTGTAATGTAAAAGCTTCATTTAAATATAAATAAAGACTTATCTAAAGCAATGAGCCACGAGTCAGTTTTCGTAATGGCAGCTTAGCTGGGGCTCAGTGTGCTGCTTTCGTCTGCCATTTAATTGCTCGTCTTAAGACCGCCCGTCTTAGTAATTAGTGTGTAGTGGCGCCTGCGATTAAAGTCATTTCTGAGGCTGTCACCAGTTATAAACATCTGTTTTGCGAATTCGACGAAACCACAAGACCTTTACCGCAATGTTGTAAGTAGTTATTCAAAAATAGCTCTACTGATGATTTAACAGACATAACCAAATGTTTTTAATTAAATCTATGGTTTCAACAATGCTACAAACAAAATATTACGAACGTAAATTAACTAGGTACCTATATACCTATGTACTTTAATCAATCACGCACCCCTCTCGCATAAAATGCGTAGTCACGTACCCTTATATTTTAATTATATTCAAAATAAACCAGTCACGGCGTAAATGATGCAGCAATCTGACCAAAACATTTAAAACAGTAACTACTCTTTCAGAATCTTGTTTTTCACATAACAGTATTTTGTAATAGGTAAATAGATAGAAGGTAGATACTGTTTTCAATCCTAAGTAAGCAATTAATACTTAATCTTTGACCTTTTGACATGACTAACATGACTAAAGGGCCGAGTTAGGTACCTATTCCAAATATAGCTAACCAAATGACTTTTTTTCTACAAATCGTAAAAGACAAAGATATTGGAACTTTATATTTTTAATTAGATCGAGAATAGTAGGAACATCTTTTAAACTCTTTGTCTATTAAATAAAACATATTAGCCGTTATAACATACAGAGGAGGCCACTAGGCCACAGAGGTCGTCACCTCGGTGGCCTAGTGGTCATCATGCCCCAGGCAGTCACACCAGAAGTCCTGGGTACGATCTCCGGTCAGGCCAAGATGGAAATGATCTATTTCAGATTGACTTGGATCTTGGATGTTTATCTGTATATGTATTTGTTATAAAATATAGTATCGTAGAGTTAGTATCCCATAACACAAGTTTCGACTAACTCAATCCGTGTGATTTGTCCTTATATATTTATTTATGTATTTATTGGTAGTAAGTTTTTAGGGTTCTGTACCCAAAGGCTAAAAACGGGACCCTATGACTAAGACTCCGCTGTCCGTCTATCTGTCTGTCTGTCTGTCACCAAGCTTTATCTTATGAACTGTGATAGCTAGACGTTTAAAATTTTCACAGATGATGTATTTTTGTTGCAGGTATAACAACAAATACTAAAAACAGAATAAAATAAATATTTATGGGTGGCTCCTATCCTAAACAACAAACACGATTTTTTTGCTTGACGATAGTAACGGCAGCAGGTAGACGCTTGAAATATTTACAGAATATTCAGTTGTATATTGACTTAAAAATAAATAATAAAATAAAAATAAAATAAATATTTAAAGGGGCTCCCATACCACAAAAGTGATTTTTTATAGATAATGGTACGGAACCCTTCATGCGCGAGTCTGACACGCACTTGGCCAGTTATTTTAACAACCCCACAGTCCACTCTTCGAATAAAGAAATCTTGATTTAGAGAAAGTATAAAGATTCACTAGTATGTATAAATCCAAATAAAAACAAACATTATCGAAGAAGCAGAATTTTCCACTCGATTGCGACTGCATTTCTCAATTCTAATTCCGCTACGTGTAAGTTCTGACTTATGCCGAGTCAGCGTCGTGCGGAGCATCCTCAGTCTAGAAATACTGCAAGATTTATTTGAAGCCCGTGAGCGGAGTGTGAGGACTCTCGCTCGGAGCGCGTGAAAACTTAATGCCTTCGAGTACTAAAACTTGTTCACTTCAAAAGCCAGACGCTCAACTTTGCGTCGAGCAAACTCATGTTCTTGGCTCTATGTAGGTACTTACATGATTTCCAATAGGTATTGCAAGTGCAAGTTATTATACTTTTTGGGGTTAAACATTACTTTTATTTTATTATGTATTGACGCTTTCATCAATAACAAACATTTTTGAAGAGAGTTTGTACCTACTTGTCAGTCTTATTCATGAGAAATTATTTATTTCCTTAAGAAAATACGTAGGGCTTTCGTAGGCACTTTCTCATTTAGAAATATTTTTTGTTTAGAAAGGAGCGTAACAGTCTGAATAAATACGAGTAGCTCATACACACATTTATAGTTATCACAACTATTTTTTACCAAGATTAGCCTCGTGCAAATACAGGTGCGTATTCCGAATATTCTTTTTATGAACGAGGCTAAATAGAGGCAACAAGCGGCGCGTGTGCACAAAAAAATAGCTAGGGTTGTAAAATTAGGTTGCGCCTGTGATGTTTATGTTATGTGAGTGATTTCCTTTGCGACCCTCCGGAACAGAGCTAATTTTGCGACCTAGTCTCCTAACAGCCAGGTGCAGTCACTCAAAAGGTTCACTGAATCTGAGCTGAAAATAGTAACAGTTGCTCGGTAAACGAATAACTTTATTTGTTCAGTAGTTAAAATGTCATGGTAAATTAAGTACTTACTAGAAGTTATGTGGAATTTTCATTTTGCATAGATAAAGTTAACGTCAATTGCATATGCTTCAAGTAAATTAAGGATAACTACTTATGTTAGCTACTAGCCTTACCCATATTTATATCATGTTTCTGTATATTTTGATACATTTTTACTACCTATTTTATTTTAAGTAACCCAAACAAACAGTAACAATACACCGCCAAAATGTTACAAAGCCATTAGATTAATAATTTCACGGTATTTCTGTCCAGTCACGCATTAGACATAAATCTTTGTTATTAATTCTACGAACCTTATTTGGCCTTTTGATTTAGTTAATTATAATATTTTACACATTTCTTTTAAATTATATAGTCAATGTAAGTTTAACACAAATAACGTTGAAAGTCTCCTGAGTACATCATTTAAACAAATTGATTTATCGGCAACTCTAAAGTCTTGGTTGAAGTGTCAAAACAATTTAATTAAATGTTAAATAAAGTCAAAATCTCTTTAAACTTCTTAATTAACCTTATTATTTTTGGCGCACTCTACCATTAAGTAAAAAGCTACGGTGGGAAACAAAGTAAAAACAGAGTGTTGTTTAATTAAGTTAATTTATAATGTGGTGAGAGCAGTTAGCAGGGCCGGAGTAAGGGCAGGGGCGGTAACGAGATGAGCGGTCACGCGCGACTGGCGCCGGCAGATAGCGCCGCGGTAGCATACATCCCTCACCTTATTATGGTATCCGTAATGTCCAGTGACCGGATTTAACAACGCTTTCTATTGCGTTCTGCTTCTAGCCGAGAAACTATACATCCCTTTTAATTAGATTACTTTATTTTAATTACAGTCACAAGATGTGTAATAATAAGAATCGTTATGTTTTCATATTCTTACACATTATTTGATATAATTATGGGAGACAATAAAGAAATAAGTAGAGTCGCATATTGTTAATTGCACAATAATCAGTAAAACTCATCAACAATATCAACACATGCTTCAAAAGTATTTAATTATATTAAAACACATGTTTACTTCGGTGACTCATTGTCAGCTAATCACGATACTTATAACTTCAATAGATTTTTTACAGCACTCTGCGAACGCGTGGTCGAGTCGAGTATTATATTCATTTAATAGGAAACGTTTCAAATAACGAAATCTTTTGATGTTTGTTTTCATTGAATGTAGCATAAAAGATGATAAAAGCAAACCCAAGTCAAAACACCTTTGGAAAAAACTCTTTTGAAGTTTCATCACAAGGTAAGTAGAAAGAGGGATCATTAAAGACACTTTGATGAATTACTGCGAGAGTAACAAGATGATAATTAATTAAAACTTTTTTGGCTGTGACGAGAGTATAAAATCGTGTTCCAACAAGGTCGTTTAAGGGTTCGAGCAAGAAATACAGGGCTTGCGAGCGAGGCAAATAAATAAAAGTAATAAAACAGTGACGGCGGCGCGGGCGGGTTCCAATCAGTGGTATTGACAGGGGACCGGGATCGCATTGATCTAAACGTTTATTCGCTTTACACATGACAATAGTAAATAATGATGTAAACACGAAGAAATAGGACTTTTACGGTCTATAAATATCATCTAGGTACTGCTACAAAGTACTTTCTTTTCTTCAGGGTTTCTAAGCTTTAAAAAAATCAATAAAAACAGAACATTGTTTTTTAAAAGTAGTTTTCCTTAAATAAAAGTATTATCGTGTAAAATGAATAACGTGATATTGATGATGTACCTGATGATATGAAAATTTAATGAAAAATAATTATTTTATTGTTTTACAACTCGGCTCTTAGTTTAATCTTATTCAGAATGTTATAAAAAAATGAAATCGTTTAATGTTTATACTCGTACATACGAGTGCGAGTATACATGTGTAACTGTTGTTTTAATTAAGTTCTCCAGCGTGATTACAGAGCGGCATCCAGAAAGAGCAGTTACAAGAATGTTCCCGATAGAGCTTTGTTTGTTTACGCTACATTCGGTTAAGTATCTCGCTTGACCGATGCAATGCGAGCGTATTTCCAACTTCTCCGCGAATGATATGATGCAGAGAGTTAGGCACTTTGGAACAAATAAATGCGAGTATGGGTCTGGAAATATTTTGAGATAGTATAAGCAGGAATTATATTTATTAATATTTTCGACTAAAGACAATACTTTTGTGTATGGAATGGAGACATTAATATCTAATCAATGCATTATTTCTAAGAAAAGTTTTATGCAGGATCAAAGAATGGAACTAATGAAGTTTATTCGATTACACTTATTTATAGCATCGTAGCAGATGTTATTAAGCATACAACATGTCATATATGTAGTATTACCGAAGTATCACATGAATGGACTTTATCAGATTTTGCCAATATGTGCACAATGATGTCAAGGGTCTGGGAAACAAACAAGCTGAGCTGAGTTAAAAATAAATCGACATGTGCATCGGACGCCATTGCCACATGGGTCTGACTGAAGACGTCATCGGAAGACGGTGCTTTTATTATGTCACGTATCGGGCCGGATTCCACATATGGTGAAAAAAAGCGCCCTCAGGACAGATTTAGTTAGGTAAGTAAGTTTGTACAGTTTAGTTCCGAAACATATGACAATTTGTATAACTGAATACGGGACTGGATACTGTAAAGTACGGTAAGTAAACAGTAAGAGAAACCTCTTGCTGTTGATTAAGATATGCCCAATGCATTCGTTTTCAACTGGAAACTGAACCATTATTTATGTAAAGAAGTGTACCATTTAGTTTTACATCTATAAATTGTGTAATGTTTTTAATAATGTACCCTGAAAAATATCTCCATGAACAAATCACACAGATTGAGCTAGCCCTAAAGTAAGTTCGAGGCTTGTGTTATGTTATTGGATACTAACTCAACGATACCATATTTTACATCAAATAATAAACATTAAAGACCCAGGTCAATATGGAAAAGATAATTTTTCCATCATGACCTGACCGGGACCTCCGGTGTATTGGCGTGGCATGATGACCACAAGGCCACAGAGGTCATCAAATATACGTAAGTAATATCTACACTTAACAGAATATTGAAGAGAGAATAGGAAGTAAGTGGGTAGTGAATGTATACCTTTGTAGGTATACAGTTTTATTTCTTCTAATATTTTTTAAGAATTCACATGCACAAAACTATTTTAAAAATATGCATATATCGGCATTTTGGCATCGGCATGTATACAAGGCCTCCGTGTGAATAGGACAGAGTAGAGTCGCAATCGAATCCGGAACGAATGTGTGCGGCTGAGGCGAATCGCTCGCTCCATGCTTCATGGCTTACGATAGTTCAGATATGCGTGGCGTGCTATGTCTGCGTTGCGTAGGAAATGCCTGTAGCCTTCAGCTAACAGAGGATGTTAGTATTCCCTCTTCCCTTGTTTGAATAAAAGTATAAAATAAAATAAAAAAAACATATTTTAAATGAAACTTCAAAAAATCTAACTATAAGAAATAACCACATAACAATCTGTAATAGTTTGACATAGGTACATAATAAAACAATAGTTGGGGTTTCATCTGAAGTATTTCATCAAAAAATAATACCACTTCTGCCCCAAACGCACAATAAGTAAACATTCCTGGAAGAGATCCTTATACGGGATAAGTCCGCCGTTGTATGTTTGCTTTTCTGATTTGTAACTGTGTTCTTTCTTATGCACAATAAATCTATATAAAAAAAAACAAACAAAACAAATAATAAAACTTTTACATTTAATACCTACCTCATTAAAAATAAAACAAAAATAAAGGTCTTAGCATTTGAGCGCAAACCTTTTATAACTTTAAGGAGAGCGGCTGTTTACTCCAGCCAAACTCGTAACAACCATTTTCAGCAGAAAAAGTGGGTGTCCTTAAACTCTGTGCCCTGCAGAATATTTTATTCAAATAATTTCAAGTTGTTTGTTCAGCTTATTCTTTGTTCAAAAGTGACAATAAACTTTGTAGATTATTCGCCGAAATGTATCTGTAACATGCAAAAATTATCTTAATTTATTTATGAAAACGGCTCACGTAGGCAAAGTTGAAGTTGAAAACTACGTAAATGGCAGCTGACCTTTCCTTTGACAAGGTTGGGAGCCCTAGCACTTTCTACAGCCTTGCCGCGGGCCCTCGCTGGGCGCTGAGTCACGCCAGGTCACCTTACAAGTCTTAATCTGACGTAATAATAAAATATTACTAGTCTTTTTGGAGAGATCAGTGAGCATGTCAATAAAGTGTGAATGGCATCACAAATACTGCACGTCAGATTTTACGATTTGAGTAATGATTTAAATTATGACCGATTTAAAAAAGTGAGATGAAATTGAAACATTTATGTACTCACAGTCATTAATATCACTTTTCGCTGGCGCTAATGGAGCTCATAATGACTTGTTCTACATCGATAGGCGTTGCAAACGCAAGCCATTAAAACGACATTTCTCTATCGAACAAAAATATTTATGATCTCAACGTTGTAATTAGTAAATATTTGTTCAAATCTTCATTTTGTAAATATGTATGTATTATACTTAATAATACCTTTGTCCACCTACGTCACCGTCAAACATACAAAGGCGTAATGATATCCCAGCTAGGACGTGGGTGGGGCTAATAAATAAATTCACGAAGACAGTAAACGCCTTCTATACTGTGACCACCGGCTTAGACATTCCGAAAATCCATAAAGCCTCGGGTTTCAATAGAAACCGCATACCGCCGAGCCAGCCGCTTTTGTTTTATCACTTAAAAGTAGATATGAGGACCGAAGGTCGTAAAAAATGGTTAAAAAAAATATGAATGGAGCAAGTGCTAATCCTGTGGAATTTTGATGAATGGATGGAACTAATTCAAGTTCGAAGCTTACGAGAAACGTTGGCGATAAATGAGCCGTTCAAGTCTCAAATCTCAACTCAGTCAGAAACTAAAAATAAATATACTAATATACTCGCAAAAAAAGTTATTCCATTAAGACTCGGCTTAAGTAGTGCAATCCGTGATACATTCTCTAGTGGCTCTAACAGTTCTGGGAATGCGACTACCTGCTTTTTATGACCGAGATAAGGGCTGCACAAATATGCATAACCGACCCAACTCGATTATTGATCAGACCGCTGTGGCCGATAGGATTGAACGACTCTCCAAACCGATGGTATAATGTCGTATGGAAATGACCCAGTATCGCGAGTGACGTTCAAACAAACATATGCACGGCCATATGGTGCTATAAAGTGCAGCAATTTATTTAAATGGTCTGGTTTGCATATTCAAGTTCTAGAATGTTACATTAATCATTTTGTGCAATATAATACACAGGATAAGTACATTACTGCAGAGGCCGGGATATATGGCATTGCCGGACGAGTAGTTTTCAAGGCCTCGCTCATGCTCGGCCTTGACAATAATTACGAGTCCAGCAATCCCATTCCCACTAGTGTATAGAACCGGGAAATCCCGGTACTAAAAATCCCGGAAATTCCCGGTTTTTTGTAGCGGTAAAAGAACCGGGAATTAAAATACAAGAACCGGGATTTTTGGTACTTTCGGTTTTTTATTTATTTTTTCAATTATATGGCAATTGGCAACACCGACTCTACGTGCGAGCGGTGCAGGAGCGGCCATTTACAGTTACCACACCTTCGGTTAATAGAAGCATCTATACTTAATTACTTGCAAAACCCAGACACATATTCTTCTAAATAAATGATGAAAATTTAAGTGTATTTTCCCGTCCAAATAGTAACGAAATGTGCAATAAGAATGTATTACCACTAAAACGCACTAGTCCCCCGCCATCAACAACATCCAACATTCAAAGCCTCATCAGGTCATTGAAATAGAAGAGGACTCAAGTAATTTAACAAAGAGCGAGGAGTTAAAAGCAGAACTCAAGAAAATTTGCAAGGAACGGGTTAAATCAACGCAGAATGACAACCTTGAAACAAATGTAAAAATCGAGATGGCCCTTTTCGAGAATAGAGGAAATCGTGGGCTTCATACATACATACATATTATCACGCCTGTTTCCCACAGGGGTAGGCAGAGACTAAGGACCGCCACTTGCTACGATCCTGACAAACCTCTTTCGCTTCATCTACACTCATCACTCTCTTCATGCATGCCCGCAGGTTACAGGTACTTCTGACCTCTCCTTTTTTAAGAACGTCTGCAATCTGATCGCGGTACGTTCGTCGAGGACAACCCTGACCCACTCTTCCACTCACGTTCGCTTTGTCTCCTTTCATCCATCCTTGCAAATTTAACAAAATTGTAAATTTAAAGAAAAAAGATTTTTTCTCGTACATACTAGGTAGTAATTTCAGAAGCCATCATGAAATAAAAGAACGATTATGACTTAGTAAATTTAATTTATTTTAAAAAATTCAAAAATAATGCTAACTTAATGAAATTTGCACCTTGATACGAAAAAACGACCATAAATCCAAAACTAAAGATCAAAGAGTAAAGTGTTGTACCTCATTTGAATCAGCATTAAACCAGCAAGTTTTTTTAATACAAGGTCACTTTTCCGTAATACATTTTTTTTTTCAAATAAGTGCTCTTAAAGTGAGAAGTAATTTTTTGTAACGCTTTAAAATTTACGGAAAAAAAATCATTGCTCGTTAAGTTTGATACCAAGAGCTGCAATACAATTTTTGTAGTATTGATACATTATCGACTCATAATACAACACCTTTTGTTTTATTGTTTTTAATCAATTTAATTTTTTACTGATTAAATTGTAAAAAAACTCGGTAGTTTCATTGAAAAAACTAAAATAATTCATATCTTTTCGTGCAATGAAGTTATGGCCATGCTGGGCAAAGATTTTTTGTTGGAAATTACCTCCTTTATCTCCCTGTTTCGTTTGATCCACGACTTTTTGGCCACCCTGTATACGCGTATGCTCGAAGAGTGCGCTTTTATACTATGGTAGCAATGAGCTGTATGAAAAGTTACGGAATAAAACGCTAAATGTCTTTGCCAAATGTAAAAACAGAACTGTCATCTAAAACGTCAATGTCATTGTCTTGTTACCCTAAATACACTTTCTTGAAGGAAAACGGCCACAAATGAATTTTAATACTACTTTTCTAGCCTAGGTCGGTAAAGTAATACATGAGTCAAGAATTACAAACTTCGTGTCTTCTTTTAACTACAACAATGCCGTCATTTCCGAGCATGTTTGAGAACACCTTTTTATAGATTTCACTCAGTCCTCAGTTTTGATTCTGACACTCCATTCTGATTTTCCAGATCTTTGACCTATGTCTCCCACTTTAGCCCTAAATTATTGAATCCTTTTTCTACCCTTTCTTTTTACGAGGGTGCGTTTTTAAGTTCGCGAAATTAGAGGGTTGGATGATTAGGCTGAAAAAAATGGGGGGCGCTACAAAATAACAGATTTTTTAGGCGTTTGACAAAATAAGTTTGGGAACCTCTGCTATATACGCTAATGATCTGACTCACATCTCTCAAACAAAGTCTTTTGGTCAGCTGAGGCCAACCTATCAAGAGCCCTATCAAGAGCCTTAGAAGGCTTAGGTACACTATGCTGAGAATACTTTAAAAAAATATAATAATCATTTGCTTTGAAAATCGTCGTTTCAAATCGAGTCGAGTCGAGTCAAGAAAATCGCAGCGTACAGCACTATTCTTACGTTTGCCATAAAAATTTGAAATTAGCCTCGAAAACGTCTCGACACTTGGAATTGCTTATTATTACATCGCTGGATTTGAATGCAAATGAAGTCTTGCTTGTCTAATTAAAGCTGCAATGGAAAACTAGCGTTGAACACAAAATCGCCCGGTCGTGTTTTAATGAAAATAATACGGAGCTACAAAATAAATTGTTTTTTAATTAATGTCAGATATTTTATGACGAAGAGTACTAACTGATGAAAGAAAATATCTCGATTAACAGCTCAAACTTTATTGGTGGTGTTTGAACAGTTAGTTACCGAATAACGAGTAATTTTTCTTTCGAAACCTGACGTCGCACGCGATCGTCTGTGATCAGTGATCACAATGATAGCTGCCGAAGTCCCGGCTTTATAGAGAAGAAATAGCCCGAAAGCTCCGGTGCTGCTCCAGCGCAGCAAAAGCTACCGAAAACATGGTAAATGACAAAAAAATGCAAAGTTATAATTGTTTGTATTATATTTTTTAGGATTAAATGCAAATAATTTAAATAACACTGTGCAATAAATAAATATGTATCACCATCGCAACGTCAGTGCACTCATCTCATTACTGGGTGATCGACGTAAAGCTTACAAAAATTAATGCCTTTTGAAATCAATATCTTTCCGTAACCATGAACCTTTCTCAGATGTATCTGCGTGTCATGTTTTCTCTTAGTCATTAATCAATCATAATCACACGCATGAAATGAGGTTAAGATCCATTGCAATGACCTTTTAAAAGGTGTGATAATAAGAACAGCACACGTCTTTTGTCCTGGAGATGAGAGATAGCTTGACAAATGTAATAGCCCGGAACATATCCCAGCGAGGCTTGAAGCGCCACAACAAAGGACAAAGGTAGCGTAGAGACGCGCTCACAAAATATAAATAGAGTAACAAAAGTGTAACATTGAGTGCCAAAGACGGCATGCGGCAGGTCTGAACAACCATCACATGGCACTTCCACTGCTGTATTTAGTTTGGCAAAACGTCGCCCTGGAGATAGTCACGACTGATTTAATTGTCCAGGCCAACGTGCACTTCGTCGACGAGCAGTCGTGTCGGCCGCAGTGTAACATTGTGTGCCAAAAATTCATCAAATTCCACTCCAGTGCGACTGTGTTAAACTAAAGACAGCAATAGATCGCTGTCTTTAGTTTAACACAGGCGCGGCAGAGATAGTCACGACTTATTTAATTGTCCAGGCCGACGCGCACTTGTTCGGCGTGTAGTCGTGTCGGCCGAAGTGAAACATTGTGTGCCAAAAAACCATTAAATTCCATTTCTATAGCTGTCTTTAGTTTAACACAGTCGCGGCGGAGATAGCCACGACTGATTTAATTGTTCAGGCCGAAGCGTACTTGCCGGCGAGCAGTCGTGTCAGCCGCAGTGTAACATTGTGTGCCAAAAAACCGTCAAATTCCACTTCTATTGCTGTCTTTAGTTTAAAGCAGTCGCGACGGAGATAGTCGCTACTAATATAATTGTCCAGGCCAACGCGCACTTTGTCGGCAAGTAGTCGTGTCGGCCGCAGTGTAACATTGTGTGCCAAAAATTCATCAAATTCCACTCCAGTGCGACTGTGTTAAACTAAAGACAGCAATAGATCGCTGTCTTTAGTTTAACACAGGCGCGGCAGAGATAGTCACGACTTATTTAATTGTCCAGGCCGACGCGCACTTGTTCGGCGTGTAGTCGTGTCGGCCGAAGTGAAACATTGTGTGCCAAAAAACCATTAAATTCCATTTCTATAGCTGTCTTTAGTTTAACACAGTCGCGGCGGAGATAGCCACGACTGATTTAATTGTTCAGGCCGAAGCGTACTTGCCGGCGAGCAGCCGTGTCAGCCGCAGTGTAACATTGTGTGCCAAAAAACCGTCAAATTCCACTTCTATTGCTGTCTTTAGTTTAAAGCAGTCGCGGCGGAGATAGTCGCGACTGATATAATTGTCCAGGCCGACGCGCCTTTGTCGGCGAGGTGAGGAGCCGTGTCAGCCGCAGTGTATTCATATATATCTACATTGCTGGCCACGGCTGCTTGTCGCTCTTTGTGTGCTAGAGATGACTTTCAACAACCATCCAATAACATTGTTATGTAACATTTACATATCAAAGTCACAAAGACCGCGTCTTCTACAAAAAAACTGTCATTTGAGCATAGAATTATAACCCACATCCCTTATCTCTGCATTTGAGCTTATTAACTTTGGTATTTTTAAACTTTGGCTAATAAATAAATAAAAATTATATGTACACGTAGCTTTCTGTACTAACGTACAGTATTACTGTCAATAACTTTATTTGCTTATTTTGACGACAACTTGTTGACATTAGTGTATCCAAACTGATCACAATTTATAATATAATTTATGTCATGAAGGTCTGAACGGAAATTCTGACATCCACTGCGGTAAATATTTAAAGCAAATCTTTGAAGGACCGCTCGTTTCAAATGAAAGGAGGGCGGAAATATCATTTCTGGCGTGATACCTACATAGAGGGCAAGTTATTTATGGGGGTAGTTTTATGTGGCTATAATGCATCCTATATGAGGGTGTAAAAACTTGTGATAAGTGTACTGACACTTCAGCCGGCGCTGAAACAATTTTCCAATAGATATGAGCAAAGAAAGTTGATAGTGTTGATCTTCGAACGAAAGTTGACCGACGTCATACGAATACATATATATAAATATATTGAATTTATATATTACAATCTTTATTGACCGCCATGGTACAAAAAGTGAACTTAATGCTAATGCATTTTCTACCAGTCAACCTGTAGAAAGAAAAATTAAATTTAATGTAATGCTTGCTTCATATCCGTATATCGTATAGGTAAGTTGTGTTACAAGTATTTTTGAAAGATTTTTCTTTCCGCATCTAAAAACTAAGTAACCTACTATGTTATTTACAGCTCAATTATAACTATGTTGTTTTTATTTACAATTATAAATGAGCATTTTTTGCGTCCCGAACCTTAATTTCATCTCCAGTTACAGAGAAACGATACTATTAAGGTAGAGCACCTTACCTCGTACTTATAACTATACTTACTATAGTTCTAGGTATTGTCTTTATTTAGTACGTAGTAGTATAAAGGGTACAGCTGCTTTGACTTTTATCTTTACTATTAAATTTATGACGATTGGAAATATGAATTTTGTACCTATACCTACTTACCTAAGAACTCTAAGAAGTAGGTACAGTAATAAAAATTTCCGATTATATTCACGAAAGCCAAACTGACCAGAGAACACTGCACCGTGAAGTTTTAACTGAAATACACACCTGCAACAATGACAAATCCAACGTTATAAAAAGCTACAATATAAAATAAGAAATAAAAAAAACAGGAGTCACAATTCGTTCACACATTTACAGTCAGAATACGAGCAACTTTTGTATTGTACTTGTGTCCGTCCATGTATCTTACACAAAGGGTGCTGGGCGGTGGGCGAGCGAGGGTATAATAAAAAGCCTCAATAAACAGCCTTCTTTTTTGACAGTAAGCCTAAAGTTATAGAGCATAAGCATCAGGGTATAGGGTGGCTATTAGATGACAGATGAGCGGTATTTCAATGCTTTATTGCGCCAGCCTTTTTGTTATGAAACGTGACTTCCGAAGGTCGTCGACCTCGCTACTGATTCCTGTGGAGCGAGATAACCCGCTGTGAGATCGTTTGTTCCCGTGATGCATATCTTCCCACCTTTTTGGGGCTTTCGTTAATCTCTCCTGTTTAAGGAAATGTGTGACGTAACGAAACCGCGGTTACCGCTAGTGTAGATGCAATCCCACCAAAAACATACCTGTTAAAAAGGGGGCCAAGTTCCTATTGGCTAATTGTTCGCCTAAAAATGGGTTGAAATCCAATCCAATGCCAAGTTTAGATGCATTTTAAAAAATGTCTAAAATTATTATACTTCTAAATTTGAACTTGGCAGGTTTTCGTGCTATACGTAACACTTGATTAATTGTATAATTAAATTTATTATTTATATAATTAAATTAACCTGCCCAGTTCAAATTTAGAAGTATTATAATTTTAGATATTTTTTAAAATGCATCTAAACTTGCTATTGGATTGGATTTCAACCCCTTTTTTAGGCGAACAATTAGCCAATAGGAACTTGGCCCCCTTTTTAACAGGTATGTTTTTGGTGGGATTTCAATACTTTTTTTCAAGAAATCGTACCTATTTTATCTTTTTATAAGATATCAAAACGTCCGTCGTAAGTGTATTAAGAAACGCCCATCGATTTCTTATCAACTTTTCATAAATACTGCAGACGAAAAACACAATATCGCGTTTCAATTATACCGCTATCGAAATTAATTTATAACAATAGAAGCCTGATTTTTTTGGTAAGCAGTATTCAATAATAAGCTATACATTGTGCATTGTGTATACATGACAATATTTTATACCCCCCCCCCTCCCCTCTCCTTCTTCCCCCTTCTCATCGTATTCTCATTGTATCACTGGTTCATACTATTTTTATTAAAAATGTAATATTCGAATGAGCCAACTCACGCTTGACCGATTTCTCAAATTTCTTGTTTTTTTGTTAATCTTCATATAAAACACGACCTGCGTGCCAAATTTCATAACGCTAGGACAATTGGAAGTGGCCTAGAGGTTTTGATTACCGGTCAATGAGTCAGTCAGTCAGTCAGTCAGTCAGTCAGTCAGTGCCAAAATTAGCTATTTTCACAGGGTCATATTTCAGGATCTACTGAAGCTATATCAATTTTATCTCTGTACTTGCAATAGGCACTGAGTTACAGGGGGTCAAATGTGGGTCGAAACGGTTCGTGTACAACTGTACACGCGCGGCCTGTTGCTGGAACTTGGCCTGCGCACTACCGTGCGCTTAGATCTGCCAAAGCCGAAGGATTATTACGGAAGATAATCTGTTTCGAAGGAATTAAATCGGCCATAGCCATAAAACTGTTTAGTGGTTCGCGGTTATAATTACAGAATATAAACAACGTGTCATTAAATTTGCATACTGCAATACGTCTTGAAGGATACGGCCGAATCCGAGAGCAGTCGTAAAAGCAGCCACGGTCATTTTTCGCAAAAGTCCTCATGCATAATGACCTCACACTGTGAGGTTCACACCGGATATGTGAAGTTATTAAAAGCCTATACATATATCGTTAATATGCAAACTATATTTTGTTTTTAAATTGAGCCTAGTCCAATAGACCCAATACTTAGCTACTAACTAAAATACGTTATACAAAAAATCAAATAATACAGGACGTCTTAACTACTGTAATCTTGATGGTAGCAGCCGACAACCAATAATCTCCATCCCCGAAGTGTTGATTGTAGGATAATTAATAGAGTATCCCTATAGGATAAATTGGAGTGGGCGCATGATTTACGACAAGCTGCTTTGCGTTTCATCACAAAGATAAACCGGAAAACTTGACGATATCTTAATTAGTATACTTTTAATCATAAAATGATACGCCGGTACGATATCTCTGAGCCAATCATAACTTCGTCGATCAGATATTACGGGCTTTTGATTCTCTCTACTGCAGCAATCTGATCTTTAATTGCTTCTCTTTAAGCATAGATACTAATCATCTCAATATTTTTATTTTTATAGCATAGGATTCAAAATAACAAAATATTGTAAAATAATACAAACTTAAATTGGTAAATTGAGATCGTGCAACAAATGCAATTCGCTCTACGCTGACCTTTACATAAAAATGTCTTTTGATAACTCGATAAATTTTAAACAGGATTAACACTTAAAGCCTGCTTTATATCAAGCCTTTGGCGCCAGTGATCCATGTTTATATTTATTTGCCACAATTTCATTGCGGCAAAACACAAGAATCGCAAAAGGCACTATCTGCTACTTGGGCGGGCTGACACGAGCTATTGAAAATGTAATTGCTAGCCTTCTTTTGCTTGCAGTTAGCATTTGTCGTTTTACAACTTGAAATGCATTTCTGCAGTAAACTATAGGTTCAAGTTTTGCATTGAGCACGAAGTTAAGCAACACTGCACAGCTAACGATCCCAACCAGTCAATCGTTAACAATGCGTGGAATACTATCGCCTTGTCACTGTTGTGACATTAAATTGCGAATCGTTTGTTATTTCAAAAGTTTGCCTCTTAACAAAATACTACCAATTAGGCTTTTTTAAAGACTTATTTTATTGAATTGTAATAAATGAAGCGAAGGAAAGGAAATTGTTCGTAACTAAAATTGCAAATAGCCACCAGTTCATCTCTAGGATGTCGCGCCTAGACGGCGGCATTAAATCCGAATTTAAACGCAAACGTATTTTAGCTAGTAGCTAAGTTATATAGGATTGTTGAGGTAAACTACTTCAGTGAGCAAAGATTGTAAGTAATATTATAACGTATGTTTAATCTGTGGAAATGTGCTTAATGTCAAAGATCAAAGTAGAACTAATAAAATTCCTTTTAATTCCCACTACACGGTTTGTTTTTTTTTTTTGATTACGCCTATTATTCAGTTGCGTAGTTACCAAACAAAGGATGTTTTGTTTAAAAAAATAAACAATTGTATACTTAAACTTTCTTTAAAAAAAATAGGGCTACTGCAGGACAAGTCACAAAGGCATATTCACAATGTTATTCCGTCAATTCATTAGGAAGTTTTGAGGTCGATTAATTGGCTCTCTTACAGACGAGCAACAGTATGCCCGCGACACTTATCGGCGACGGTCACCGACTGTCGTCGCAAACGATCGCGTGACACGTGTCAATCTGTCACAAACTGTCGCGCGACCATCGGTGACAATCGCTGACTATCGGCGACCGTCGCCGAGAGGTGTCGCGGCACAGTGATGCTCGTCTTTAAGGCGGCCCTTCCCGGCCGCTCTGTCGTCAACGCGAGCATAGTTTGAAAAGCTTGTTATTTCATCCAGGGCAATGCTAGAAAAAGAGGCAAAGCAAAAATGGAGAGGTAGCGCCTGAGGGCCCGGTTTACATGTTATTGAATGAAATTAATATTAACTTATTGAACGAATATTCACTTTTCATTGGGTGCGGAAATTTTATAAAACTTGTTCCAGGTGATACAAGTTTTTCAGTAAGCCTTAGAAGTAAATGAAATAAATTTATTTTATATAAAATTTTCATTATATTTGCAAGGTTTCTACCCAAAAATTTATTTTTTCTTTTACAATTTATGAGTACTTTATAAACGGTTGAAGTTCAAGTAAATTTGTGCAAAAAAGCAGATTTTTGGAGGCTTATACTAAATTTGTTTCTCCAAATTTTAATTTTTTGGAGGAACCTAGAAATAGCGCACAAGATAATTGTTAGTCCAACATATTTCAAGAAAGATCAGTTACAACGTCATAATCACGTACGAGCGTTTGTATGAAAAGTTAGACGGGAAGGCCGCTCTTAAGAGGCGTAGGCGTATATGTATAATATGAAAGTCTCAATGCAGTAATCTAATACATTCTAAAGAAAGTTTATAAAGTACATTCTTGTGTTCTGATATTTATACATACAGTACTGATTTAAACCTTTATAGATGTGCGATAAAGTGAATGTCCTCTCTCTGTACTGAATGTGCTACACATTTATGTATGTAGATTGGTACTTCCACCTAACGTCATGTTCATTTCTTCGGCACCTACATGTATAGTGACCATAAACAGCAAATAAACGGGACATTGTCATGTGTCCCATTACTTAAGATAAGTTGTGACTGCCCACAGCCATATACGGTCATTTAATTAACAACACGACATTTATGCATTACATTGTTTACAAAATGGCCATGCGTACAGCAGTAGCGGCCATGATTTATATTTTTAAGAGTTCAATGTCTTTTGAGGCAAAATGTTTGAAAAAATATAATGTAACTAATCATATTTTAAATAGATAATTTAAATTAGTTTTAATAATTTATTAAATTAATAAATATATACGGTCAAATCACACAGATTGAGCCAGCCCCAAATTAAGTTCAAGACTTGTGTCATGGAATACTTACTCAACGATACTATATTTCATAACAAATACATATATAGATAAACATCCAAGACCCAGGTCAATATGAAAAAGATTATTTTCCATTTTGAACTGGCCGGGAATCGAACCCGGTAATACTTGGTAACGATAAAATCATATTAATAACACTAATGTTTATAAATATTTCAATCGATGATATAGAATATAGTCGAACGTGCATAATTTTGTACTTATTATGTACATCTTATTGTTTATTGGATAGAACTCAAAATAGGTTATTTTTCAGAATCACAAGAGTAACAAATCATGGCTACTATTCATTTGTAAAATAAACTTGATTCTCCACAGCATACACAATTTTTTAGATAAGTAGATAGGTAGGGCTTTATGAAAATTTGAAGAAGTAAATACATACATATTAGCAAATCGATCTTCTGTCGGTTTGGTTTTCGTTATAAAGTAAGTGTATCTACTCTTATTATTATTGTTGCATTAAACCGTTTATAACCAACGATTTGGACGCATTCGAATTTGTCCAGCGCGAGGCGTTGAATAATTCATTAGTTTATAACATCGATCGAATTAAGGCTTGTATTGGTATCGACAACATATCAGCAACATTGTATTAACATACATCTGACGAGCTCAGAACCGGACGAGTGTCGTTGTTTCAACTTGTTCGTGTCGATCAAACGTAATGTACTATTATTTAAGTATAATGCGTCTCTACTCTACTAAGTATCTTGTTTATGTGCAATATAGGAATGTTCATTCAATTGGTACATAATTTGTTTAAAATCATCCAAAACTATCACTTTATTGTCAGTTTACCCAACTACTTATAAATAATTATATTAAATGAATATTTTATTGAATAAAATAGGTAACATGCAATGGTAAATAGTGGATTTAATATTTCATAATAAATTCCATTTATTGACTGGATATTTAGTGAGTTATTTTTTTTCATATTTTGTATTTTGTGATCAATACAGAGGCCTACCCCCATGAGTAACAGTAGTGATGATATATATATGTATCTATATATTTAGTGAGTTATAGTTATTTCTATGTGGATATCTAACTACTTCTTTAAAATGAATAAGTGTCGTGGTGGACTTTCCTTTTATAATTTATGAAAGAGTCGAAACTCACGCGTAATAGGCTCTCTATAAACGAATATTAAAAAAATATTTCACTTCAATTTCTTTTTAAATTTGCTTTTTAATTTTTATATAAAACATAAAAAAGTAAGTACTAAATACAATAAAATCTTTTTTTATCTTGTCGAATGTTGTATGAACGTGTTTAATTATAATAAAATCTATAAACCAAACCATCGTCATATATATAAGAATCTCCAAAATACCTCCTAGTTTGCAGTAGGCAGCAATCACACGAAGTCACGACTGTCAACTGCGCTCACTGATGGTATCTCAGCACGAACTTTCCATAACAAACACCCTATTTCGGGGGTCACCTACCGCCGTGCGTACGTCGCGGTGTTCTATCAACTTTTGTAAAAATATGTTACGAAAAAAAAGACTTCAACGCGTTCTGTTACATACAGAGCGCGTTGAAGTCCTTTTTTAAAAAAAAAGTACGTAATTAAGCAAAGTGATCTATAATTTTTTTCACCGATAACGTAATATATACAATATTTGTGGTTGGATCAATGTGTGAGAATTATTTTACCTTTAAAAAAAGTTATGTATATTCATGCGAAAATGCCATATTTTATTTTCCGAGCCATCATATGTCCCATTGCTGGGCAAAGCCAGTATAAAAAAAAAAACGAAATTGTTCTATTAAATTAATCATAATATATAAAAAGCTTGCATTCAGAGCTTAAGTCAGGAGTTTTGTGTTACAGTATAAAGTCAAAGATAAATGAACCCTCATTTCTGCGTAATGAAATGTGTAATAGAAAATGTCTGGAAACGCGTTTTGAGACAAAGTTCGTTGTGCCTCAAACTGTGACCTTTTGGGACAAACGGTCGACGAATGTAAGTCACAGTCTTTAACAAGTCATTGACACGAGTCAAGTTTACCCAAGTTTAATTTATCTACGTCGAAAATTTATGAAAAAGAAATAAAAGTAAGGAGCTGATTCTGATATGGGGTACCTATTACATTTACAAAATAACTAGGTACTAAGTAAATATGTATCTTTATCACTTTGTTGTAACTTAAATGAAGTAGAGTCGATAATTTTTATAATGTAACTAACAAACTACAAATTGTATATTTTTGTACATCAAACAATTCCGAGACGCCCAGAGACAATAAAATGATTATCATCACTCTACAATAAATCTTGATATCTGATTTGTGATTAAAAAGTTTCTCTTTAAGTATTTAATCTCTCGGGATAAAAAGAAACGGCTAATATCATTACTGCTATCAACGCCCTAACAGGCTATATAATGCAAAGTAGTCAGAAAGTTCGCACATTTCCCGCGGACAAGCGCCCTGGATCCCTAAATCTTATTACTAAGTAAAAGCCAAAGAGTCGAACACATAATTTCTATCTCGCTATTGAATATAGAATTCAAATCAGAAGGGTCCAATTCACGTTTTAAGATTATACATTCAGCTCGTACCGACACTATCATTTTAAAGCTCCTACGAATGTTAATGGAGTTGGTTAAATGTGTTTTATACACGTCGTTTCTTAAAATCGTGCAACGATATCAATTTGTTCGTATGTGCTTAAAATTAAGATTCCGTGAGTCGTGTGGGAGCCTGCTTCCAAAAAGGGAGCCTTCCCTGCTGTGAAGGGACGTATTATAGCATAAGTTACTATGGGACTCGATTCTATGCCAACTTACCGACGCCAAAATTCCCAGACATTTCTGTTACTTAAAGAACAATCATGAACAATATTATTATTACATTCCAAGTCCGGTATTGGGCATTATATTACTGAAACCTTTTTGAGAAACTAATATAAATGTATTTGAAGCCATGTATAACCTTGATTTAATTTTGCTGTCTAATCTTGTTCTTGTTTAAATCCACAAATTCGGTTTTAAAACATCAAAACTAATATCACAAAACATGTAAACAAGAACTTAATTACAACTGGAAGATAACAAAGTTACAAATTGGTAATGTTGGGAAACAAGTAACAACGGCCCGTACCGTACATATTACCGTATATATATATCTCTTTGGATCGTTTGGAAGCTTCTGTTACCTTGCCAAACCACAAATTAAAATTAACCTTACATATCAACAAGTGTTTTTGCTGCTAATTAAATTATAACTGCTAGTAAATTCTAAGTTATCATCACTTTTTCATTACTATATATATTTTGAGAAAAACGTGCCCGGCTAAAAATATATAAGTAGATATATGTACACGTGTGAATAAATAAGTATTGGGCCCTAAATCTGTGCCCAAAACTTTCCTACCCTCGCTGGGCGACTTCGCGGTTCCCTTTTTATTAAAATGTTATTTTTAAGCCTCGTCACTCCCTAAGTACCGAATTCCTTCAAAATCGTTGGAGCCGTTTCCGAAAACTTTATAATACAATTACACAAACAAAAACGTTTTATAACATTCATTTTATCTATTTCTTTAGGATTTGAGTTTATTTATCTGGAGTTTTCAAAAAGAAAAAAAAGCAGCTAAATAAATAAATAAATATATAGGGACAAATAACTGATTGAGCTAGCGCCAAAGTAAGTTCAAAACTTGTGTTATGAGATACTAACTCAACGATACTATATTTTATAACAGATACATATATAGATAAACATCCAAGACACAGGACAATTTGAAAAAGGCCATTTTCCAACTTGCCCTGATCGGGGATCGAACCTGGGACCTCTGGGTGACGGACTAACATGGTGACCACTACGCCACAGGGATCGTCGAGATAGAGTTTAATAACTTCAACGTACGAGTATAAAGGTCAGTAAGTTCAAAATGTGTAAGTGTATAGTATAAGTAATGTGTGTGTACATACCTACCTACAATATCATGACTAGACAAACTTAAGTTAATGATCTAAGTACTAGCATCGTGTAGCTTTGCGCGCACCAGACCGACCACTTTCGCAAAACATGGACCGGCTTTTAGCAAAAATTTGATCAGTGAAAGTCAACTCAGATCGGAGTGCTTTGGACAACTGAAGGGACCACTCGATGAATTATTATGACACCTAGCTAAAACCATTCGCACGCAAGCATTGGGTGAAAGTTTTACTAATTACGGAGCTTCTCATGCATTTGCATTAATAGATGACACTTTGCAAATTTGTTAAATCCTGTTTGTTATTAGGAAACATATTTCATCTAGCAGCACAAGTGGGAAAATTGGCATGCAGACTTTTAGGTGGCCTTATGATCTCTACTAAAGATTGGCTATAAATACATAAAACAGATTTGTTGATATGAATTTACTGCAGTGTGGTTTCTTTTCTGCATTCGAATAACTTAATAAAATAATAGAACTAAATGCCATAGAAATCAAATAAGGATCAATTACGTATTTCGAAAGGTTTTTACAAACTGTTGTATTATGGGATATTTCAAAAACCATTCTAAATTTTCTTCGATATTATTATTATAATAACTAATATCATCAGACAATTTTTTTTACAAGCAGTGTACATTCAAGTACCAAGATACCTGACCAGGCCTTCTACTTATATCTTGAATTTGCTCTTTAACTAAAAATGATATTAACATGAAAATTTATATTCAGACAGATTTTAATTAAGTCTTTTTGAATAAAATTTTCATATTAATATTATTTTAAGTTTAAGAAAACATTGAAGATATAAGTAGAGGGCCTCGTCAGGTATCTTGGTACTTGACTGTACACGGCGGGTTCTTATAGACATGACATTACAGTTTTTTAAATAGTGGCTGAAACAATTTACATATTAACAATTTTCCTCCAACACTTCGCATCGCAGAGTTTATAAGAACCTATTAATTCTGCAGTTTCCATAATGGACGGACAGGCGACGGTGTAGCCGTCAGCTCACAGATATGGGCTCAATTTGCAGAAAGCGCCAAGCAGGTCCGACTCACTTTTTATATCGCACTCAGGGTCAATGACATCGGCTAAACACCATTATTGCAGTGTCAACGCACCAGGAAACGTCCACAATCTTCAAACATTTATTTCATTTTAAAAATTATGCTATTGCGGATGAAAATAGAATCACAATACAATACAATATGCGCCTACACATGTAAGAACTAAAATTACGCTTATAAGGAAGAGAGAAACACAAAAAGAAGATATATAGAATGCCTAAAAAGACCCTATAAAACATAAAGGAAGATGCACGTATTTTTATACACGTTGATAATACTCCCTACAGCACCATATACTAACACTAAATATTATTGACATGATTAAGTTAAATGCATTCCCTTATCATATCTTTTTTTAACATAGGCGTTCAAAATGTTGTTCTTCATAAATCATTGAGCTAATGTAGAACATACAATATATTTGTATATATGGGAGAAACAGGTAATTATGGAACTTTATGGGACAAGTCAATCATACTGAAAACCACACCTGATGGGGAATATCAATTACTCATACTCAGAGACAGCACATGTAATGACTCACTGCAATGATGCGCGGCTGAAGAATGCGCCAGGTGATTTTTTACGAATTAGTTTTTAATTTACATAATTTTCTTAGAATAACACTGATTGGTAATAGCTATAGATAAACCTTGGATATAAAACCAATAGGACTATGTACGTAACAACGTAGAAGTAGAGTCAATTGACTCTATGAAAAATGTATTCAAATTTTGTGATATTTCGTGCCTTTGGCTGACCTCAATTTTGATACCCTGGTTAATATAACACATATCATATTCCACATGATTTCAGTTTACCTTCCACTCTCAAAAATTTAACGACGGTATCAAATAACGTACTTAGCGACCGGGTTTCGCTTGAATATGGAAAACACGTAGAAAACGAGGTCCACTAAAAATACAGCTATCTGACACCAGAATTAGAAGTAGAAGACTAAGTTTATTTGCCAGACAATTAAAAAAAACCCCGACTTTCAAGCGTCTATCACCAATTACTTTTGAACCGCTGAGTCGATTTCCATAAAACATAACTAAGAACCATCTCGATCAAGTCAGTTTTGAAACAAAAAATCCGCATCAAAGTAGGCCTTTTGTTTAGGTGCTACGCTTCCACAGACACACAGAAATAGACACGTAAACTTATAACACCCCTCTTTTTGTCGGGGGTTCAACCCTACCTGCTAGATCGACCCTGCAACCGACATATAAATTACCGGCCAAGTTGTGAGATGAACTCGCGTGGAGAGGGTTCCGTACAATACCAAAGATTTTCTGTAAGTGAACGTATTATATTGAGTTGATCACTTTATTTTCAATTAATAGAATTCTAATCGGATTTGCTGTAATCTACAAGCAAAGAACTATAATTTGTTTTTTTTTTCTTCAAAATTTTAGGCTCTGTAGTTTCTGAGATCAAGGCGAATTTTTTATTTTACATTACTATTAAAAATATATTTGAGATCCTCATATCGAGCCCTTTCATTTGATATAGGTATGACACAGTAAGGTTTGCGAAACTTTTTTTTTATTTTTTTTTAATTTGTTCCCTGATAATGATCCTTATTAAAAAAAATATTTATTTAGCTTTGAGCATTTGTGTTTAGGTCAGGATTACATCATCCTATTAAATTTCATCTGATTTGGTCCAATTGGCTGTAACAGACGGACTGACAGACGGACGCACGAGTGACCCTTAAGGGTCCCGCTTTTCATTTTTGTACGGAACCCTAAGAACCATCGAAATAGTTACACCTTTAATCTTGTAAACAATCGTGACTTTCGGGTTATTTTCCTTTGCGATAAATCCACTCGATTGATGAGTGTACTTTCCTTGAGTTAGTACTGATGTCGCCAACGGCCTAGTTTCAGGCAAAAGTGCAAGAGTCACGCGTGACCGTGCCAGGACTAGACCTAGACCAGAGACTAGACTAGACATTAAAGTAAATCATGAGACAGAAGGATAAATCACAGACATATCTCAACCTGTAACTGAATCTTTGCATTCATGCATTTTGACCGCCTGGTGTTCTTACGAGAAAAGTGTCCCAAGCACACAACAATATTTTTTCTACTAAGACCATAGTACAAACACCATCCAACTACGGCGCTAGGGACATTGGTATTGCTGGTCGTATAATATATGCAAGTGCGGCAGTTAGTAAACTGAACGCTCTGAGGACTTCCGAAAATTCCGGTGGGTACCTATACTCTGATTTTTTCAAGAGTTTCCTATACCTATGTGTAACAAGCTTGCAAGGTGTTGCTATAATGTTAGACAGCGCCTTGCAATTCCTTTTTTTAATCTATGTGCACGTTAGGTGCATGTAACAGATTAAACAAATTTATTTGCTAGGCAAAAAAACCGGCTTCCGAGCAAGCGTTCACCTATATCTTATAAATCTACAATACGCTGAACCGATTTGCAAAGCGCAAACGTCATGATTTAAGAAAAACACTTCATAACGCATTTTAATTTCACATGTAAACATTAAGACGATATTTAGTGATTAGTAGCGGAACGATCCGTACGTGTATTACCATAAATGATTCGCCAGGAAAATTAGGGAAATCCCGACTTTCAAGCGTTAACCCCCAATAACTTTTAGCCGGCTGAACTGATTTTTATCAAACATAGCTAAGAACGACCGCAAGGAACTTGCATTCACTTAAAAAAATTGCAATCGGTCCATCATGACAGACACACAGACAGTCAGACCGACATTAGCGTCAAACAAATAACACTCCTCTTTTTTGTCGGAGATTAAAAAAGAAAAAGAAATCGGCGGTCATTAAAAATGTTACTACATCACAAAATGTGATGAGCTTCGCATCTATTTCTTATTAATTTAAGACTAGATGCTATTCTAGGCGTATCTCTACAGTGAAACAAAACTGGTCTGAGAAAAAGTGGCTGCAGATCTAGATCTAAAGTGGTGTTTGAGAATATAACGGTAGTTTAATTCGTATACTAGACAATTAAGTTGTCCTGTCGAGCGTCGCAGTGTGGTCGTCATATAAAATGGAGTTTTTGTATTACTTGCTATTTTATAACGTAGGTATCTTTTTAGGGTCCCAGTACCCAAAGTATACCAACAAGACTTTATTACTGAGACTCCATTGTCTGTCTGTCCGTTTGGTCACAGGTCACAAGACTATGTCTTGAAGCGTCTATTACGCTTGAAATTTTCACCAAGTAAGTATGTATAACTGTATGCATATAATGCGCATCAATTGCAATGCTATTTTACTATTACACGGTTCATATCTACTTAAGTCTGTTTGCGGAAATTTGATAAATTCATGGCTTCTTAACTCATTCTTTATAAATTGCGGCCCGCTAATTATTTAAAAACTTATACAATTTTATTTTATCTATTTTAAACAATTATTAACTGTATGTAGGTATAAAACAGAAAACCACACGCAAACACCCAAACGAGTCATTCGAAGCGCATTCCAGAACGGAATAGCAATATGAGATCGCCGCGTCCGCTCGCCCTTTTGGGCCACGGTTGACAATAACTGCGTGCCTCGTACCACGTAGACGGCGAAAGCGGGAGACAATAGGCGACTAATTATAATGGTGATGATAGGTGAACGAAGATATTAGTTATACTTTTCAAAGGTTCTCGAATGGCGACCACGTATTGGCAAGCGAAGCGTAGGACACCCATCCACAAGGTGGTCAGACGACCTGACCAAGGTCGCTGGAAAGCGCTGGATGCAGGCCGCTCTTGATCGGTCGTTTTGGAAATCCTTGGGAGAGGCCTATGTCCAGCAGTGGACGTTATGCGGCTGAAATGATAATGATGAGAAACGCCTCAAAATCAACTTGAAGCTAAGAGATGAGAATATAATGAAGGAATGTAGAACAAAATTTAGCATCGTTAAATCACCTATAAAGGAGGACTGCAATGAAGATATTACGACTCTATGATGACCAAAATAGTTAATTAATTCAAAGTTATAGCGATAGAAAAAAAATTTACTTAGTGCAAGTAAATAAATAAAAATTATAACTAGATTGTACCTTATAACACCCAAAAGTCCTGAAACGAAAATAAATTGAAGTCACCTGTACCAATAATAAACAAAACAAGCAAACTACCTAAAGCCATTAGTCCGGTGGCGGTCCACCAGCCCATTTTCGCCAGAGTGGACCCAATTTAATTGAACCAAACCCATCGTTTACTTACTTCCATGAATAGTTTTACATATAAAACAGATATAACTCAATTTGTATTGTAATCCCCGGTCAAATTGGGCTGCAGGAATGCACTCGAGTTTCAATCAAGCAAAAATTTGGTTTCGTAAAATAAGACAGTTTATGAGAAGTCTCTTTTATGATTGGCTACGATCCAATTATAGATATTTACACAAAAAAAAAATTTTGACGCGAATCCCTAATAGTATTGTGAGAGGTTTTCGTTAGTCCATTGTACAAGTATTGTATGTAAAACGCCAGAATGTTTTGTTTCTTTTGCCTGAAACAATAAAATGTTAACAGATTCCTTACGATCCGTGTCCAACAGTAGCACTCAGGCACTCTCCTCCAAATGATTCCCTTTCCGTCACGCTCCACACGAGAGCAGGCAGACGTCCTTAGACATCCTAAGAAAACCACAACTTTTCGCGATAACAACCTGTCGTCCTCAAGATACAAGAGCGAAACTTGAGCGCTTCAGAAATAACTTGCGATCTTCAATTATGAAGACTGTGATGTAGCAGCCACTTATATTAGCTTTGAGCTATTAGCTTCTAAGTGCCCGCGGTTAGGTCCACATTAGTTCAGCGTGTGTTTATCGGGAGCAAGGGCTCGATAGCTTAGTGCAGCGAATATTTGCGCTAGTTTCCCCAACGTGTCTTATCTCTGACGGACCGTCGCCCTCGTATCATGAGAGCAATTGATTCTTGATAATAATTCCGTGCTGATACTACTTTTACAATATTCTCATATGTTTTTCTTTAAGTAAAAGCTAATGTAGAGTCAGTAGAAATGAGAAGTCAAACGTAACGTGCGAGATCTCAATATCCTTATCATATCATCAGCTTTATCAACTCTCGACCGGAATAAAAGCAGGTTATTACTTTCGTAATAATAAAAAATAGATGTTATTATAGATTGACCGAAAAATATTAAAAATACTGTTCTAAAATATATACCACATTACACCAACGTGTCCTATAAGGGCTTCTACGTGATGGATCTGTATGCTCGCAGGCATCCCAAAAGACCCGGGTGAATATGAAAAATGTCATGTCCGTGCCGTGATCCTTACGGCACGGACATGACTGAAAAATATAAAAATATTTTTCAATCGTGTTTCTCAAACGTACTCAAGCTCCTCGACTTAAATTTTTCCGTTTTATTTTCTTGAGCCGCATCAATGGATCTATAAATGTATTGCTGGTCCTGTACATGCGAGTAGCCCGGAGCTGCGGCCTCGTAGAGCCAGGCCTCCATATAAGGAGTTGCCCGAATTGCACTTGCGCTTGCGACAGACGCGGGCGCAGGTATTTTAGGCGCACGCACTAAATTGTTTACACGCATGTGCTCACTTAAGCCTCATTTTGTTTTAAATGTCAATGTATTACTCGTATAACCACTGCGTACTGAGAAGAGTAATGCGTTATGTGATACCAAAGTAATACTCTATTCTTTACATTGTTTCATAAAAAATAAGATCGTTGTATGTTCTTAGGAAAATAAAAATGTCTTTAGAACTATCCTAAAGCTTATTGTCGGAAAAACAAACAATTTTATTTACAATAACCAATTTCTTGCGTGACGATTTTCCCAACAGCTTTGTATAGTTACGCAATAAAGCTATAAAATCAAAGCTCTTCTGCAGCCGATAGAAATAGAAATTCTATGTATCATATTTTAAATATCTAATTTATAAAGTATATCAAATGTAATCATTGACACTTGGCGTAGTTAGTTTCCGTGTTAATAAATCGATTAGACTGAAACAGCGGTAAATCCAACTCGGCATTACTTAGCATTAGTATAATTAAGTGGCAACGGGTAAAGTGCAGGTTGGATCACCTCGGCCACGATTGCTTGGCGCCACTAGACAGGATTAATAAAACAGACGCAATTACGTGAATATTATAGCCTTTTACGGGCGCTAATCTTTTCAAAAGAACTGAATACATAAGTACATATTGATTCAGGGCAACAAGGTTTTTGTTGCAATGAAACTAAAAGCTGTTTATTACTGAACTCAGTATGTATAATACGCACCCAGTACAAAAATATGCCTAACAGCTCTCAATTTTATGATATTTGGTGTAGAAATTGCAAATTTTATTATTTTTAAACAATGATTATCTCAATTTAAAAAAAATGTTTTAAAGGTCCGTTTCATAAATACGTGTGTGATATAGTAAAAGTCTTGCTCTTTGCTACAGCGTTTCAGTCATTAGCAAATTTAATGTCAGTAAGAAAAAGGATAAAGATTTTGCTGAAGACTGAATTTCCCCATACTATTTGTATTTTAATTTTTGTATTGAAAATGACATGGCAAATTCAACTTTACATATCTTTGAAAGAAAAGAAGGTAGGGACATGAATTAAATTTTGTTTTATAGACAAACGTGGAACTTAATTTTGCAACATAAAACTGACTATTTACATTTTTCTTAATAAATAGCACTCCTTCAAAAAATATATAAAATAACTGAATTTTAAGTTTTAAAAAAGAATATTTCCACAAATTTGAGCTAACTGAAAGAAAACAAAACTAGGCTGATAAACATTATACAAAAGTCTACTGGAAATACCGATTTGATTTCATGCAACATGAAATATATTAATTTTCGTTGCCCTGTATACTTACGGAGTAGACTGAGCCTATGCCCACAAGACATAAAAGTCACTTTCAGCGTTATGGTTGGAGTGTACGTGAAAAATGAATTTAAATACTGAGAGGTCCAAGCCGCATCACACCTCACCCTTTCCCTCGATCGTCTCTCACGACCTGGGTGGGATGAGAAGTTGAGATGAAGCTGATGCATTCTACGTGTTATATTTTCTTCCAGACCAGCATGGAATGTTAAATGGAATAAAATAAAAGAAAATTTAAGCTTTACTTAAATAAAATGTCCAAGATTGCCAAACTGGGGCGAACAATAAAACATCGAATGGTAGACGCTTCGATCGATTCTGTAGCCTAATAAGGGCCTTGGGAACATTCTCAAATGTGCAAAGGACGCCGCGAGGACGGTGCCGCTGGACAAGAAACCAAATTGCGACTGGTCGGTTATTTAAAGAAGGAATTTCTGCGAAACCACGCACTCTCTGCCCTTATAGTAGCGTGGTTGGGGAACGCGTCTCGTTTTTTGTCCAAATTATTCAAAACTCGTTCCCGAAGCTTTAAAAGTTTGGGAGTCTTCGGAACTTTGGGATGGTTTCGTACTTCGCATTTTTCGGATTTTATATGGTTAGAAACGCTTATGCAACACAAAATTTGAAATATTAGTAAATTAACAGTTAAAGAACGAAATACAGGTTAAAAATATTGAGTGTTATTTAAATGTATATGTGCATAAATATATATAAGTCTAGAGATAACTGGATTGTTGTCATAATCACCTTATCAACCAGTTAAAATGAATTCATATTAAAACTTTGTCATTACTCATTACTGATTCAAGAAAATGTTAAGCCAATTAAGTCTTTTAAAGCTGTAAGTCTGAAAGCTGTTCGTTTCCAATTTAAGTTTTCTATAACGTCAATTCAAACCTGAAGAGTCTTCCAGTTCATGACTTAAATGAAATGTTAATAAGTCTTTTGTTTTACTGAATACTGAAAGGCTACTTTCAGTAGTGTGCAGTTTATTGGCATTAAGGACTTTTGAATAATAACTATAAGAGAACTCATAAATAAAAAGACGGATTAAGATTGGAAATGAAGCATCTCAATGATTCTGTGTGTTCTAAAAAATTAACGACAAAATAAAACCTGTAGGTACACGTACATGCTAAGTAATTTGTACTGCTCAGGGCCGGACCGTGAGTTTAGGGGGCCCTGGGCTAATACTACTCAGGGGCCCACCTAATTACTCAAAGTATAGGAAAAAATAAGACAATAAAACATTTGATTTGTATTGTAATATTTTATGCTTTAGTGTTCAGGGTTGCCAACCCCTTTTATTTTTTTATTTTTTACGGAGGAATGATCCCTGTTACGGATACCCGTCAGCCTGCGGGGGAGGCTGTCGGGTTATGTGGGACTCTACGCCAGAGCGACGTGCCTACCCACTAAAAAACCTCCGGAGTTCCATCTCAACCGCTTTTGCCGGGGACACGGGAACGGAAATACAACCGCGAACCCCGGCGCGGCTGGCCGCCAAAGCGGCCCCTCCTCGGGGGCGTCACAGGGCCCCCCCACTTACCAAGTCGGCGCGTCCGGAACTCACGGACGCGCCATACCTCCTCGGCCCAATTGAGAGGCAGCAAACTCCCACGCAGTCCACCGCCTGTGGACCCATGGGAGCCAGATAAACCGGCTCCCAGCAGCGGAGAAGATGAAAGGCTCCGCCGCTTGCCTCTCGCCGCAAACGCGGTGCGGCACCGCTCGGTCGCGGAGGATAGGGAGAGCGGCAACGTAACACCGACACTCCTCCTCCTCCGCGACCGATCTCCAACCACAGCCACGGCGGTGTGGCCCCGCCTGAAGCGCCGGGAGGGCAATGAAACATTCCCCTCCCGGCGGCCCCACCCCGGGTGGGGGGAGAACTTCCCACTCCCACGCCGCCCCATTGGGCGCATCCCTACAGGCTCAAGGCCGAAGCCGAGCCCGTGGGAGCGCCCCTCCCCGGGTGGGGGGAGATCTTCCCACTCCCCCGCCGCCCCAATGTGGGCGCTCACTGCTGGTTGACGACAGCAGGAGTGCCCCCTCGCGGGTTCCACTTAGCTTCCCCGAGGCTACCACGGGTACTGAGCCCCCCCGGTACGACAAACCGGGAACCCATTGGGGGGAAGGGTTGCCAACCCCTAATTCATTCTTGATCAAGATCAGCTACATTTTTTTATCGTCTATTTTTTACTTTTACTTGACTTGGCTGGGGGCCCCTGGAATCCACGGGGCCCTGGGCTTAAGCCCAAAAAGCCATATGATAGATCCGGCCCTGGTACTGCTGAATTTGCAAATTTTCCTCCAATGAAAAAAGATTTAGATATCTATTATAAGTTTATTTTCTAAGCAAGCCGACTGCATTAGTGCTGTAGATATAACAATCAAAATTATAAAAAGATAATCTTCAAAATACCTACACAAATGTAAAGACAAAAATCTCATTATTTATGATTGCCCCTAACTAGTGAGTGTTAACTTTATCTGTCATCAATATTTGTGGTTATTACCAAAAAATCGATACCGTTCTCAGACTCCACACTACGCAGTTTGCAATATTATTATTTTTTTACTGTAAAACTTTGATCTTGAATGGGATGGCCGTTAAATTTGGAGGTATTGAGCTATATATCACCCTGAACTTCCTTATATTTCAAACGATTTAATCGTCAAGATCAATAACAAAAGTACATATGCGTCAATAGGTACTTACCTACTAAAAGGAAACCGGCGTAACACATGCAGATTCTGATAAGCTCACGGCGAGCCTTGTCCATTATCGTAATAAAGGCTAAGATGCAGACAATGTTCCCCGATAAAGGTTATAGCGGGGGTAACCTAGTTACGATGCACTCCTGGAATATATGGCTGTGGCTCGCCGTACGTGCATGTCGGGAATTATCGAGGCTATGAAAATTTATAGATTTTACTCCATCTACAAAATGGTCTGCTTCCTTGTACTCACAGTTCTTAGAGTCTGGCTAAGCCTTGGGCTAAGTTGACTCTGTCTGACTGTCTGACTAAACAATTTATACCACGTGGAAGGATACCCGTAATAAATCGAACCACAGGCTATACTAGATCACTTTAGTATAATTAAACTAAAATAACAGCCGAAACACAAAGAAAAATCGGCATTTCCATACATAAAGTGTGCAGCCGCCAGGGCAAGTTGTATCGGAATGTCGAAATTTTATTTTTGGTTAATTGGTTGTTTTTCAATTTCATTACCCAGACGAAAGTGATCTAGTATAGCCCGAGGTTCGATTTATTACGGGTATGTCCCTTCCACGTTGTATAATAGATTCTAGAATATTTTATACTAATTCTATTTTTTGGAGTTGAAAACTTATCACACTCTCAGATAGGTATGTAGTTTCGGCTAAGTAGTTGACTGAAGAAAATCCTCTTCAGGGTAGTAAGGTTTATTTTGAAGTGAGAGAATCTATAGTATAACTTGCCATATTTAAAATGCAGAATTTAACAAACCACTTCTGAAAATTGTCGTTGGTATCAACTTATGATATATCATAGATTTATTATAATAAGGTACCTACATCAACGCAAATGGTACTTTGTAACAAAGATTTTATCGCAGACTTTCAGATTGCATTAACATCAAAAAATGTAAGAACCGAGCTTTCAACTGGAAAAAGCGATAGCTGCGTAAAAGCTAGAAATGTTACTTTTCATGAATGGCAAACCATTAGCTCAGCTTTCATTGAGTTATTAAGCTGACCGGAATTGAATATTACTAAAGCTATTATTATTTTACGGTCCCATTCATAACATGCGTGTGCCAAGCGTGTGAAAAAGCACAAGTGAAACTTTTGCTTTAGATAAAAGCAGAAGAAAGGCTTATTTTTTATCTTATCTATAAGTAAATATTTAAACTTGAGCGAATATTTAAACTTACTTGCAGAAGAATAACACAATAGATTCAGGGCGTGGAACTTATAAAAATCCTTAATTTTTCATAAATGTATCTACCTAGTTGTTTTGTTTTGTTTTTCGTGTATGTGTCAACGCTGATGTCAGATTTTTCAGGTATCAGGATAGCTTGTCGACTGCCATACAATGATGACAGCCGGGACCAACGGCTTATACGTGCCATCCGAAGCAAGCAGGAGGACGAGAAATTTTTGTGCCACTTGTGGTCACCCATCCAAGTGCGGACCACGCCCGATGTAGCTTAACTTACGAAAGCGCTAGTAATGCTCTTCCTACCTACCTAGCTGTTAAAAAGAAAAGTAAAAGATTTTCTTTTTAGGGTTTCGTACCCAATGGGTAAAAACAGGACCCTATTATTAAGACTCCGCTGTCCGTCAGCTCGTCCGTCTGTCTGTCCGTCATCAGCTGTATCTCATGAACCGTGATAGCTAGACAGTTGAAATTTTTACAGATGATGTATTTCTATTGCCGCTTTAACAGCAAACACTAAAAAAGGAATAAGCGGGGCTCCCATACAAAAGACGTGATTTTTTAAAGATAATGGTACGGAACCCTTCGTGCGCTAGTCCGACTTGCACGAAGTCGGTTATTTTGTTTAGATATAAAGAAGAGCCAGAGAAGCGCACGGTGTTCTTGGTAAGATCACTAGGTAAATAAATATCTTAAACCGTAGGTACAAACGGTTCAAAGATCAAGCGAGGTTAAGAACACCAAATTATCAAAGTAGAATAGATAAGTAAAGATAAAAAATGTTACAATGGCCATTAACAGGATAGATAGGTCATTCCCCTTTGCCTAGACTATGTCCAGTCCATTTAATGTGTGCGTAAAGGCGCAATGAAAGCTAATCGACCGAGTTAGGAGGTCACTTCATGCACGTTGACCCAGTGGATCAAACTGGGTTTTATTGGATTACGTCGATACGAGTAAATTGACACGGTTATGGTCTATTCGCCACCTAAAACGTCATTTTGAGGATAAAAAGACCCCGGATAAACGCTATTGGGAACTGTAAAAGGAAAATTCTGGAAGTAGGTTTGTGAATAGGTACAACATTTTTCAAAGGAATATTAATTGTTACAGCTTAAATATATTACCTGGATGCTAACATAGCTTCTGAGAAAGTTTTTGTTTTTAATTATTAATCTTCTATCTAACTTATTTGGTTTGGCCTTATCAACGTTAAAAACTATTTAAATTATTAAAAAATTTTCAAGCAAGTAAATATTTTAGTACCTATCTTTTTAAATCAAATGCATACAACACAAACATTACATATAGTTTAATATAATCTAGAACCACTCGGCATGGATAAAAGGTAAGTGCGGTGACCCTCGGTCACCTGACACTATTTTACTAATCATATGCAATTTCCCATCGCGTTCACACCAAAGTTTATCTAGCCATTTAAGTAATAGCCGTATCGAAGCCAACTTGCCTTAAAAGATAAGCCATTCTTCGAAGTGAGCTGGCTGCTGACTCATACACAGCATTGAAGCCATTGCAACTCGGACACACGGTCATTCTGACCGCGAGACGGATCTTGCTGAACCACCTAGGTGACGCATTTACGGGTTAACTGTTTTTACTTATCAGGTAGAAATCGCGAAATCTAAATCTGTGCTTGCGACTCGTTTATTTCCAATACATAAGTCATCTCAATATTTTTTCAGCTGAACCTGAAGATTTTACCATTTTTTAAAAGATTTTATTTATCTTGCAATGTATGCTGTATGTTTGTTTATGTAATTCTTTGTTAATGAAATGTTGATGCTCTTTTTTTCTTTTTTTGATGAAAAGTTGTATTTGCATCGTACTTACACCCTATCGATCACAATATCTAAGTTTATCCTTGGAATAGGTATACAGAAAAAAATAAAATGGTCCTAATATATAAAGGTTGACAAATAAGTTGGACCCATTTGGCGGAAAAATAGGAACTAAATTTGCCATGGCAATCAAACACAGATTAAAAAACATTCGGTGGCGCCATCACGTCAGATCCATCAGTAACTTACTTGTTCAACTTACACAGACTTGGTAAGTAATTTATTAGTACCTAACCGTAAATACATTATACTAAGCTATTTGTAATTAATTAAAATACAGTAAATTACATAAATCTTGCTACGTAAAATACAAATAATTAAAACTATGCAATATCACGGCTTACTTCACTTACAGAGTATGCTAAACAGCGTATTGTTGCAACTATTTACAAAACCGTAACCAAGGAGTTGAAAATAGGCGGCGGAAATAGCGCCAACCTTCGGCCTGGATCAATAGGGCCTTGAACTTAGGCCAAAAGCGCGTCGAGCGCTCGACGAGCCTTCACGAGCGGCTTAATTGAACCTAAAAATGAATCGAAATCGTGCGCCTTTTATAGTACGATTGTCGATTTGTGAGTGTCGAGTTGAAACAGAAACTGCAACTACAATGTGAACTCCTCAATATTGAATTACTGAAGTATTTGAAGGGTTGATTCACTACAAAATATTTACTAAACATTTTTTTCCAATGTACAATATGTAACAAAAACCCTGTCCGATCCTTGTAGGAGCAACTCAGACCGTCAATATAAACAACTTTTCTTATGGGACCAATGCTTCAAACTCTAAAAAACATTGACATTTTCATACAAAAGTGTTCGGCTGGCGCAGCAATTTGTATGAAAATGTCGATTTTTTTCGAGTCTCAACCATTGGTCCCATAGTAAAAATTGTTCATATTGACGGACTGAGATGCTCCTACAAGGATTGGTTTTTTTTACATATTGTATAACCACATTTTATACATTTACTATAGAGGATATATAGCAGGTAACTTACTCACTATGGTGATAAACCAGAAAAATAAGATAAAAAAATATTTCAACAATTTAGATACAAACGAGTACAGTTAACGAATACGGCTGAGTTCTCATTTCACTTTAAAATACTTAAGTAAATGTTGTGAATGAACACTATTAGGATTTTTTAGGCCGAATTAGCAACACATTTTTTTTAAATCTTACACTTATTCTCATAAATATATAATCAAATTTTGGTGGTATAAACAAACTTATGTACTAAAATATAAAATAATTATTTGATATTTTAGTACATAATCAATGGTCAGTAAAACTAGCAATGGTAATACTTATTAATTAGTTATAGAAGTCCTTCATAGCAAATAGCACACGTAGAGTCAAATGTTTATAAGGAACAAAAATAAATTACTCAACCTTAAATTAGATTCTTGTTGTATCAATCTGAACGTAGTTAGGTACCTAAATTATGAAGAAAACTCAGAAAAAACCATCTACAGTTATAGTCAACATCACAAATACGAGGAATGATGGATCGAGTACTTACGCATATCGCAATCGATATCGCTGAAAATACAGATAGGGTTCCGCTTACGATATATCGGCATCGATAAGACATGCAGCTGATAGTGGAGGTAAGTGAATGTTTTCCAATGGAAAATGCGCATTCTGCATTATTTTGATTTTATATATTTTAACACCTGCACGAGAAAAGTGGCCTTTGAGTTTTGTGAACGGCTCTGTCTGCTTGTAGAGCCGCAAATTATAGTATTATGTACTTAAATATATAATTTTTTCTGTTTAAATTACCTTATTTTGACTCTATCATGAATTTTGTATGATACTTGTAAATAGAAGATTATTATCTAAGTGCAAATTAAATAATGACGGATGGATGTTAAAAGCGCTTTAATAAACGATAACATTTTACAATACATACACTTTATAACATCAAAAGACAAAATATACTTGTAATATAATTTAACTTGTAGATATAAAAGCTGATTAAATTTGGCACTTTTACTAGTTAGCTTAATTTATTAACTGAATGTAGGCGTCATCCTAATATAAACTTATTAATTATAAATGTAAAAGTCAAAGATATTATATAATAAATTTTAAATCTTTTTATTATTAAGTTATACAGAACAGTGAACATAACATAAATATTAATAAAATACTTATCTAGATAAAACGAAGCGTAGCTGTATATTGAAGGTAGAGTGATCATTTTATTATCAAAATTTTTATCAAAGAAGTATTTTTAATAGGATTATATTCTATCTTTACATAATCTTAGAAGTGGTTAAACGCACAGACAAAAGTTTAATGGTGTCAGAGTAAAAACATGTAAATATTTAAATGAAATAAACAAACATTAGTCATTTTCAAATAATCGATTTATAAACTTCCCCCCACAAATTCATGAATACCTAACTAACTCTACACCCGCGAATTACTGTGGGTGAATTTAATTTACCTATCCAGTTGGTGGGTAGATGTAAGTACTCAATGTATCGTAAATATCAATATGTTTATTAATATGCCCTACCAACTTCTGTTACACAAGGATACCTACAAAACATCAAGATTTCACAATTTATCGGTGGCATTGGCGTGGAGACATAAAATTAGATATCTCTATCTGAATGATTGCTTATCAGACCGTGAATCAATAATAATCATACCTAATCTATTCAAATTCTTATAAAAATAAGTCACGTAGCAGTAGTAGTAGGTAAAAATAGGCTAACGAATATAACTTTAGTTATTTATCATTTTAGTAACATGCATTCGCATGCCATATAATTAAAACAACATACTTACTGTACAAGTTCTAATATCACAACATACAATACCTACAACAAAACTTTTATCTAGCTCACAAAAATCATAGTAGAGGCAACCAATGGTATAAGCGAGCACGCTCGCGGGCCGCGGTTGCACACGCACCGCAAGCTACCCGGAAAAGCGAGGACTCACCTGCGTGGGGAGTACGGTCTCCCGGCCCAGGGGTATCGACATTTTGCTAGCGGCGCCGCCGGCCGCGCCCCGGCGCCCGCCCGCGCCCCACCATCCACCGACTTGCCACTACGAGCAGGAGCCCGCCCGATGCCGACTCCGAAGGCGCCTCGCACAAACAAGAAAAACACTTTCCCCGAAAAGCAAATTTCCACGAACGTACTCCGTCTTAGCACCGCTGGCACCACTACAACTGGTCTGCAGCACAATCCTTGAGTTCATAAATTAATTTGCACCGAATAAAAAACAATCCCAGTACAATTATATCAGAAAACGGCTACGTGAGATGCGAGTATAGAACCGAGACACCGGACTAGCAGCCGCCCCGATAGGCGCGAGCGTGCGACTGGCGCGCCACCGCTCGGCCGCCGCGCGCATTCACCCCGCGCCTTCGCACCACGGCCCTCTACGCCGACCCGACCGCCGCTTCGGCACAGGGTCGCGGAGCAGCCTCCTTCATCTGGCGGAGCACTCGCTCCTTACGGCGGACCACATGGACACGTGCCGCCACACGGCCGTAGTGCGGTTATCGAACGCGAATACACATGCGCACTGCGCCTCACCTCACTACCGCCGTGGCTCATTCATTTGTGCAGTTGCTTCCAACAACGCACAGCACACCTGACCAAATATTATGGAATAAGTCGATAATGGGCGCGTTGTGTCGAAACAATTACCGACTAACTGAGACACAACAGCTCTATGCTCCAATTTGTTTATGAGTGGAAGTCATTGAACTAAACAGGAATTAACTTCATTTGCGGCAATAAAGTATGGTCTTGAAAAACTACTACTACAGCATCCATATCTCATTTCGAACACCTGGAAGGTTTGGCAGCCGGTAAAGGAAAGCTAGTCATACTTATCTACCGTAATACCAGTCGACCAAATTAGCCTCCTCTGATGACGACAAAATCCTAGATACTTTTTGGACCAAAAATCTCAGGACATTTCCCTGTGTACCTAGTAGGAGAGTGCCATTAGAAACAGTCATAGAACTTTGAATAACATACAAGGTGGGTATTTAATTTTTAAAAATCGAAATGCTTTTCCTCACTTTGTTGTAAAAAAAATTTGTAAAAATTTCCTACCTACTTTCTATACAATCCAGGCCAATGGTTACTACGCCGATAAATTGCAGCTTTCAGCTGGTTGATAACGAGATTGGTTTAGCAACGTTAGAGCCATAGATTTCAAAATATTCATTTTATCCGTATTATATTAGGTGGTACATAAATAAATAACAAATACTAACACCCGCCCCATGTTGGGCGCCAATTACGTTATTTTATAGGCAGAAACATGAAACAAAAAACTGAAAGACCCATAACTACTAAATATAAATATTAACCAAATACTTACTGAGAGACGAGAGATGAAATCAAATAATCTTATTTTTTTCAGCCTGTCAGATAAGGCGTATGGATTATAGGTAGTTTTTCCACATTATAATTTAGTCTAGAAATCTGAATAAAGGGGCACAGGCATGCCAATAGCTAACTGGATTGACAAGTTTCCGACATTGAGGATCGGAAAGGTGTTTAACTTAGCCACAGTTAGACAGGAGGGCGCAATATACTGTGTAGGCGCCGTTCGAGGCTGCTCTCAATCGCCCACTTTTCCTTTCGATGTTCAGCGTTCGCTGCTCCAGATTACGTCAGTCGGCAAGAATCGGGGTTGGCCCTTCATTCACTATAAGCTATGAGGTTTTGTGAATAGAGCTATTTATTAAAATCAAATTAACACCTTCCAATAAAGCGTAAGTGACATACCTACTAAGCTTTATTAATTTGTAGGTAAGTACTTGGGCTTCCGCTCTACTATATTCTGACTCCAAAGTTAATCATTGAATTTACTGTCTATATTTCCTGGCTAAGTGTCTGTCATGTCCATTGAGTGTAGAAGTATATGGTTCAGAAGTTTAAGTTCAACAACACGTGATATTTTCTGTATTCTCAGTTCACATGCAATGTTACAAGTTTTTAATATAAGGACACACAGATAACCCAACTACAGGAGCTATCTAGGAACACACGCGTTTTGCCATTGACAAGAACGGCGCGGCGACAACTGAACTGAACGTCCCCACTGGGTAGTGGGGACGTCCTCACTAGAGACAAATGGGACAATTTTTAATTTTGTGTGTTTCGATTGTAACCACCGCGTCGTCCCCACTGGGAACGAATAAGAATTTCTATTATTTAACAGTCCTCCAGTGATCATCTTTGTGTAATCTAAAAGATTTGAAACATAAGTATGTAACTTTTATTTCAATATACATAAACCCTCCTTTCCGTCTACCCGAAAAATATTATATTAAAAAATCTTTATCATCTGATCTGTTTTTTACATAATGGAAGTCTGTTCCATTTTGAAGTCTGTTCTATTCCTCTTCAGTGGGGACGAATGGAACTGTAAAATAATATAATAAATAGTAATTCCCATTCGACCCCAGTGGAGACGACGCGGTGGTGAACATCGAAACACACGAAACCAAAAATTGTACCACAGTCGAATGGGATATACCCCGTGGCACGAAGTTAAAACTGCTTACTTAGCATATTGTGTCCCAACCACGGAACAGAGAAAAACATGTCCCAACAAATTCAAGAGCATCGTTATTTTTGGTGTGAGTGTGCTGAATTAGGAAAAATTTGTGCTTTTTCAAAAAACTTAATCAACGCGTTCAGGCCCCAAAGAGTTTTTTCCAGGACAGTTAAGTATACGACCGATCACCTGCTTGACGCAAACCATAAAGTTTTTGGTTTTCACATCATTTATATACCTATATTGTGAGAACGTATGGAAAATGGAACAGGTGGAACGAAATTCGCCGAGTCAGCTTTGTTTAGTGGAAATTTTGTGATCTTAGGTATACAGAAAGATCGTGCCTTCAAAACTAAATTGGACTAAAATGGCCGTCACGACTGAACTAGAAAAGGTGATATAAAATACACTATGTACCTTCTTACAACAATCGGTAGGTAGTCTAGAAAGAGATATGCTTGCTTACATGATGTGTAACATGGCGAGTTGCAATTTGTAAATCATTCGTTGCTAAAAGATCGCATTACAGCTATTACACAAACAAAGTGGAATGTAGCGCAACGCACATCTTTCCACTCTTATAGATAGACTAACCAAATGAATTAGAGCAGTATGACGAACCATTAACAGATGATGCTATACCAGACGTGTTAAATGATCATAAAAGGGCGGTGTAATTTGGTGCGTGTTTCATATTTTGTAATTTCATCTTCAACTTCAGTAGGTAGTTATTATTACAATCTGTAACTATGACAAGACTTCTCGGAGTCGGGATCGCGTAGGTACCTACTCTTATTGTTGTATTGGCGCGCAGGTTTAGCAACCACGATGTTCTCCTTCGTCGCCCCCTATTTCTTACCATTGATATTTTCGGTGAGATTATTGAGGCATATTTCATTACCTACTTCCGATTTGAACCACTTGGCGTGGACGATAGCATTCAAAGTACACCAACAAATTTTGCTGTTGAGCTCATCACTTTAAAATCAACAAACTATGTAGGTAGCTGATGATGTCTGTCTATTTCTTCACGCTGCCGCTGTCGAACTGCCGCGTTTATTTAAATAATATGTTATAGTAGCCCATCGATATCATACTACACTTTATTTCTCAAGTTTTTATTTTTCCTTTGTTTGCAATATTCGTAACTTAAAATGCATCATTACGTCATCATGTTAAAGCTGATAGGCATGCATGTCTAGCTTCATGTTGAGAGAACAATCTACTTAAACTATCCATACACTAACCTGAACCCCTTGCATCCCGCCATCGTACAGCGTCCACCGCCCGTAAGTCGTCATTTCAGCACAATTTCCACTCACAATTCCCGCAAAACCGTCATGCCTGCGTATGCGCGAATACAGTACTGCTAGGCGACACGGCGACCTCAGCAAATAAACTATTTAGCTTGATTAACGCAGCGTGTGCAAATCATTCGAGCGGCTGCGTCCAGATTGGAATTGATTGCTACGGAGCCAGCTCATTGACGTTATTGAGGAGAATGGCCAGCGCTGGGCTTAGCCAACGTTGGGTTCGGGGCTTTGTAACTCTGTGCGCCCTATATCCTATTTGATATGATGTTTGGTACATTCAGGTTCAGGATTTATGTAGGTAATAAAATGTAAAACAAATCAGTACAGAGTAAAATGCTGCAACTATACACATTGCACAACACGTGCAATAATGATTGATAGCTGAGAAGGATGATGTAAATAGTATCAAATTAGGTAACTGCTAAAACAAATTCTCCATTACATTTTCGGGTAGGTATTTAAACTAGTCAGATTTTCTACATACCGACAGCGACCAGGACTGGAATAAGTAGAATATATTTTTATTTTTAAGAAGACAACTTAGTGAAACTACGTGATAAGTACCTATCCTACATTCGAAATATTCACGAACATTTTTAAATATATTTAAAAATAGTGACCCGGTCAATCCAGTCATCCCTTAAGCCTCAAGGCCCCGGGCTGGCGCCTGAATCGCCTAGCCCTATACCCGTCACTGCGCGGGTACCCTTGTGGCTTGTTTACTACGATTGTCGTCGATGCACTTCGATATCACGTCCTTCGAATGACAATCAAATTACTGTGAGAAACCCGCTCCAGACCGCTCATCTGCATGGAATTGTATGCGCATTTGCGTTTTACGTTCACGACTTTTATTATGGAGCGGTGGTGGCCAAGCGGTTTAGGGTAAGAATACATCTGTGCACGGTCATTTGCTAGAGCGACGGAACGCCGCGGAATTGCCGATGTAGATGCATTTCGTCGCTCTCTTGCTCTAGCGAATGACGGTTCTGAGTGACAGAAAAGAATAGCAGCATAGAAAAGTGCTGTTTCATGCAGCCAGATGTAGCCCAACCCTTAGGCACTGGATGTACATGTGGGGCGTGAGATCGATCCTCACCAGGCCAGGACTGTGTCACTCCCCGTTTAAGGCGGCCCTTCCCGGCGGCTCTGTCGTCAACACGAGCATTGTTCGAAAAGCTTGTTTTTTCATCCAGTACAATGCTAGAAAAAGAGGCAAACCAAAAAAAGAGAGATAGAGCCTTAGGGCACGGTTTGCACTGTATTGAATGAAATTAGTATTATTATTAACTATGCTTTGAACGAATATTAACTATTCATAGGGTGCGGAAATTTCATAAAACTTGTTCCAGGATATACATTTTTGTCAGTAAGCCTTTCAAGTTTGTGGATTAAATGTTTTTTATTTAAAATTTTCATTACATATGCGAGGTTTCTATCGAAATATTTTTACAATTTATGAGTACTTTATGAACGGTTGAAGTTCAGGTAAAATTTATGCAAAAAAGCAGATTTTTGGAGGCGTATACTGAACTAGTTTTTCCAAATATCCATTTTTTATTTTGATAGAAACCAAGAAATAGTGCACAAGATATCTGTTATTTCAAAAGTTTTCAAGATAGATCACTTACAACGCCATAATTACGTACGAGCGACGTATGAATAGTATGACGGGAAGGCTGCTCTTAAGTATCGATAATATACCTACATTATTACTATGCGCGCGGCGACGACTCCAAAATACCCAAATTACTTACCCAAATTTTTATCTTAGTTGCTTCAACTGCAGACAATTTAATTATTTTATAAATTACATATTAAATTAGTCAAATTAATAGAGCCTTTGACTTGCAAAAGATGAAAGCGATTTTTAAGGGGATACCTGAATATTCCGGGGTCCAGTGCTGCCACCATTTGGAATAAATCATTTGACATATACGCCAAAAGTGGCCGTTTATCGCAATTGTGCGTAGAAAAGCTTCACGTTTTTACTTTAAACTGTAAATAATAGTTCATAAAATAGTTTGAAGGGTTATCTAGTGCCTGGTCAAGACAAAATTTTAAATGTTGTCTCCGTTTCCTATCAAATAATTTATTTCGAATGGGGGCAGCACCGAACCCCGGAAAATTCAGGTATCCCCTTTAGGTTTATACTTTGATTAATTGGAGAGGTAACACTTTGCATAATACTGAATGGATAGTTTAAACATTATATTACGTAGAGGAAAGTACCTTTGTTGAATGAAGACTCAGTAGAAAGGATTTTTTTAAATAAAAATATTGATGAGTTGTTAGCTGCATCGCCTACTAACATGATTTACATTTTCGCCCATTCCCTCGATTGGCTTTTACGATCTGCACGGAAAGAGAAGAAGCTGGTACATTCTAAGTTTTCTTCGTTTCTCGGAGCTTGTCTCAAAGCAGTATGGCAGATTGGTACCAGAGATTTTCTACAATATGGCTAGGGTTTAGGTATATTTAAACAATTCATAATCGACTATTCTTCACATAACACCGCGCCGATAAAACAGGTCACAATTTAATTTGCCAGGCAAATTAAAAAAAAAACTACTTTCGAGCGTTCACCCCCAATAACTTTTGAACGACTGAACCGATTTCAATCAATCATAGCTAAGAACCACCTCGACAGAAAAGGCTTTCGATGCAATAAAAAAACGCATTGAAATCGATACATTCATTTAAGACCTACGATACCACAGACAGACGTCAAACTTTAACACCCCCCTTTTTGCGGGGGATAAAAACAGAGTGGGAAGACTTTAAATAAAAATCAAATATAACTAGTACCTTAACATTTATTTAGAGGTCAGATGAGAATAGCACTGTTATGGCCTGAATCGAAGTTATCGGTTGCTGCGGCGCGACATCCGCAGGTCGCGCTCGATCTCGTACTGGCGGTAGTCTGCGCGTTCCAGGAAATCCCGCCGGTCCAGGTATCTGAAAGAGATAATCAAGCTTAGTAAGCTAAGCACAGCATAAGCCAAGCTATACAAGCCTCATCATCATACGTACCCTTCAAAAAATGGAGTCATGATCAAGAAATTATGACTCCATTTTAAAAGCCTGACCGTACATGTATCGACATACATACCCTGTTTTTCCTTTATTGTGACTTTCGATTTCTTCCTCAATGCCCTCCTCCTTCTTATAGGTCATCCAATCTAGCTTGGACTTCTCAAGCGTGGACAACTTATTTTTCCTATTTATAGCATCTAGCACACCCGACAGACCGCCTCCACTCTTTCGGGATGATGGCCCTTCCAAATTAGCAGCTGAAAAGAAAAATATTGCAAACACTTAAAAGGTTCAAAACAGACACTACATCAGAATCTTTACTAGTTACAGTCCTCGAGACGTTAGCTCGCGTAAGTGCACACAGATAGTGTAAATGAGACATCGGCCTGAGGCACGGCATGGTCCGCACCGGTTTATACTGGTTTTTGAAACTCGGCCTGAGACACAGCCTTTGGTACGGCTAGCCAAAATGGTTCATTTGTTTTTAATAAAACATTAATTTTATTTTTATGTTATTTTTTGACTGACTCTACTTATACTAATGCAAAGCTGAGCTTATGCCTCGAGGACTGTACTACAGAATCAAAAGAGGAGTTACTAGCTAAATCACCCATTTACATAATTCCTTGAGATATTAGCCCAATCAGTCAACCGGCTTTTACGAACTGCGCTAGAAGACAAGCTGCTGGAACATTCAAATAATGTTTTTTTTCCTTTTCACCCAGTAGGCCAGTACAAAACGCGAAATAAAGCTGCATTTTCGGTATGTTATTTAAGTAAGATTTAAAGGGCATGAAGGATTTAAACGAGGTCAAAATGAAATCTACAAATCAAAAAGTAAAATTACCTGGTGCATCACTTTCAGCAGTTTTAATTTTCTCTTTTATCACATTATTCTCTACAACTATAGTTTCGCCTGCAAACTCGAAAATCCGCCTCTCTCGTGCTTTATTATCTTCACCTGCATCATTGTATTTCTTTGTAGATTTATCTTTATTATCTTCAAGAGGCTTTGATGTATTCGTTGGTACGGTTTTAGGTGCAGATTCCTTTGGGGCAGCTTTTGGTTTAGTGTCAGTGCCTTCAAGAAACTTCGCCCAGAGATCTTCCTCCCTTTTCTTATCTTCTTTTGGATCAGTCTCCTCAGGTTGCTCAGGAGCCTCTTCTGACTCAGATACAGTCTTTTTCACACCATTCCTTGTCTTTAGTTTCTTTTTACCCTTACTATTACTAGCTTGTTTCACTTTTCGTTTCTTAGCTTTTTGTTCCAAATCTTTTTCATATTGTAAATCAGTCTCTTCATCAGCTGATCCTTCTTCAGACAATTGCTCTGGCTCGCCAGGTACGAAATCTTCATCACTGTCACTACCAGATGACATCTGAAATTAAAAATATTATTTTTAAATAATTATTTATAGCCAAAGTAGATCTTGTAAATATTTATATGATGTAATTTATTATACAGACCTTTACATATTCAAAGAAAATTAAAAAGGTGAAGTAAAATAAAAACAACTAAAAATTATAAATTTATTTTAATATGAGGAATAACATTTTACACCAATTTCTTTTTATTCCTGTTTCTATTTTTGACATTTGACACTTCATAAAAGTTGCTTCCTGTCTTTGTACGACGCTGGGCTCTATCAATTGCTCTTCTTTGTTTTGCTGTTACTCTCTTGTTAGAAGCTTCAGTGTCATTTGCCTTTCGTTTCTTTCCCTTCTGTGGAATATCATCCACTACGAATTCGCCACTTGCTGCCTCAAGCTTCTTTTGCTTTAATTCTTTCACAGTTTCAGGATCATTAGTCAAATAATCTTCCACATCACTGCAAATATTTTCAACATCACTGTAAATGTCACTTATATCAGAAGAATCGTCACCATCGTCTTCTATTTTATCTTTTTCACCATCCTGAGACTCATCAGCAACATTTTTTTCATCATCAATACCTTTGAGGTCTTCAGGAATATCAACTTTTTCTAGAGGTTTAATATCATCATCATTGTCAAATTGTAAACCAACTCTAATTTTGGCAAAATCTTGTGCAATGACAAGTTTATTGATATGTAGTACTGGCTTTTCTGAAGCCTCATTGTCTTCAGGCTTTAAATTTTCTAGAGACGCTTCTTCTTTCTCACTATCTTTTGTGGTGGCAGGAGCTTTAGGCTCAGGCTCTGGTTTTTTAGGTAAAGGAACTTCAAATCCTTCAGGTGCTACATAAAAAGGAAGCTTGCCTCTCTGCCAATCATTGAGCACCATTCTTGCAACTTGGTTAACATCTGGCTCCCCTTTCTTCAATAACTTTCCAGTGCGCGCTGCCATTTTCTCCAAAAATTCTGTAGCAGTCTCCCATCCGTCTACTTTGTAGGTTTTGATTAGGTACTCTTTCCTGACTCTTTTTATCACTTCTTCAATGTAATCATCAGGGTTTTGTACTAGTTCTACTCTCACAACTCCTTTGAGAACCTTTTCAGTATCTGTTTCAGCTGAAGGGTAAACAATACCTGGACAGTCAATCAAGAATATTCTTCTCATCAATGTAATGTACTGCCAAACTTTAGTTTCTCCAGCAATGGGTGCAACCTTACACACTTTCTTTGATCTTAATGTGTTGATGACTGAAGATTTACCAACATTAGGATATCCAATTAAACCTACACTAATTTGTTTTTTATCAATATGTAACTTGGCAAACTGACGCAGTAGATTAATCAAAGACCCTTTTCCAAAAGGATGTGTCATAGAAGCATGAAATGCTACTGTGGGATATTCTGCGCTTAAAATTGCAACCCATCGTTGAGTGACCCAGTTGGGAACTAAATCAACTTTATTCAAAATGAAAATAAGATGTTTATGTGGTTTCTCCTCTTTAAGGAATTTCTCTACATAAGGGCTTCTAGTGCCCATTGGATCACGAGCATCTAAGATTTGCAACAGAACATCTGAAGAGTCAATAACCTTATACAGTTCATTCCAAATTCGTTTGCTCATTCCTGCTCCGAATACCCAGTCTCGCTGCCCCTCCTTGACACCAGAATCTTCACGCACTCTGTCTAAATCCTTCAACTCATCATATTTTTCAGCCCCCTCTTCCACAGCCTTAGATAATGCCTCAATATCACAAAACTTTAAATTCACTCTCTTTCTCTGCTTTTTTGGACCAAATGTTTTGTCAAAGCCTTCAGTATCCAGTAAATGTACACGGGCATTTTTTGCCTTCTCATTCAATAAAGTTATCGGCAAGTTGGTAGGTTTCATAACAACCTGGTATGGGTTTTTCACAGCAGCTCCAAATTCTTCTTGAAATTTCTGCAGTGCATTCTGTGATATAACTCTAGAGTTTCCAAACCATTTTTGGTTAGGTTCAACACGGGCACGGGTCCCAGATGGAAGCCAGCCTTGAAAAGGTGCAGGACTTAAGATTTTACCAGTTTTGTCACGCTTGGCTTTGAAATTACGATACATCTGCAGCCTTTTTATTGTTCCTTTTGTTCTTGCATTGCCTACTCCTTTCAAACCTTCTGTGGGACGATCTGGATTCATAGAATGTCCAGATTTGTTAAACCCCTGCTTTCGGGGAGCTCCCGGTGCCGATCTCACTTTACCCATCTTTGAAATTATCGAATGTTTTAACTTTAACTACAAAAGCGACAATATAACTGAGAAAATCACGCGGAAAAGATTAGGATAACCTAAATTCAACATAAATTCACTAGGTATTGACAGCTGAGGTGAGGAGTTGAAGACGAGGTCCACATTCACGAACTTCAGGTACATAAATACCGAAATTATTTTGTTAATTTCGTACCAATAACATACCTCTTTTTCGTAGATTATAGCTTCTCGACTTATGCACAAGGCAGATTGATTGATTTTGTCACTATTTTAATGTTAAAAGAAACAAGTGTAGTAGTTAAAAATAATATTTTCAACACTTCAGTCATTCAAGTATTCGCAGTCTATAACAAACTTCAGTCTGTTTCACATTCACACACATTCGACAGTCGAATCTGTGAGTGTTGACACTCCACTCCTCAGAATCACAGAGGTGCTATTTTTGAAACGCGGAGTCACTTAATGAACTACGTATAGAAAATTCAAAGAAAATTTTGTACAATCTACAGTCCATTTGGTTACGTATTTAAAAAAATTAACAATCTTGTCATGTATTTTTATTGAAATATACACTCTATAAATCAATACCTTTGCAAGTTACAAATTATTTATTTTTTAAATTACCTTTTTTTTTGCAAAAGTATTGATTTATAAAGTGTAAATTTCAATAAAAAGATATGTCAAGATTGTTTACATTCTTTTAAATACCTAAAATGGACTATAGATACATATAATTCCATGATCTAGAATAACTACGAGTAATTATTAATATTAATCTCACAAAAATTAAATTGAAAACAAAACTTAACGCCACGCACATAAAGTTTATATTTCCATGATGCTCATGTTTAAATTCCTAAAGTTCCGGTGAGAGGTTCCAAAAGTTATCGGTTTCCCTTTCCTTCCAGAAGTGCGATTTCTGAAACGCGGAGTCACCTAAACGTATGGTTTTTGTATGGGAAAACCATTCGTTTACGTGACACCTAAACGTATGGTTTTTGTATGGAAAAACCATTCGTTTAGGTGACTCCGCATTTGAAAAATGGCACTTCAGATCAGAGAACGCATTTTTGAAATCATTTGTCAACTTTCGAATGGTTTACGCGAGCGTTTCCACACAAAAAACCGTTCGTTTAGTGACTCCGCATTTGAAAAATCGCACCACAAATGAAATTTTTGTTTTTTTTTTAAATGATCGTATGCGAGGGATTTGCCATGAGTGGTCTCGACCACTCGTAATTTTGACATTTGTGGCGTAGATATGTCAAAGAAACCTTTCATTGGATCAAAACCATAGACATATTTTCGATGTTTTCTGCGTAAAACAATATTGTGTTTAGCTGACACGATGGTTTCAAAAATACGCCCTAAATAAATAAAATAAATAAAATTTTATTTAACGAGGTCATCCTTACGCTTTTACTATCACATTTTTTTCAGTTCGGTCGCGCAGCAAAATCCCTATCTCCTCCAAACCTGCCGTAAGGAACTTCGTTCCAATAAAGCTCGGCTTAGACGGCAGCGGCACAGTAACAATTAAATTACCAATTACCAACCGCGTATGAAATACCTAGTTTAAATAAAGGTATGAATAGAATAAATAAAATCAATTAAAATAAATAAAAATCGAACGCTGATGGTTAAAGCCATCAGGAAATCACCTACACGTATTCAAAAATAGAACGTTTGTGATGAACAAAAACCGAAGAGGAAAATTCACAGCCAAAGCCACAGAAGGAGTATTCTTGGGATATGCGGAATATACAAAAGATTTCAGAATCTATATACCCGAAAGGAATGATGCTGTTATCAGCAGAGATGTAAAATTAATCGAAAAGATGCATTATGGCGGTACTCCTGCTGAGAAACGCAAAGATCTTACTCCAGAACGAGAAACAGAACAAATTAAAATTAAAATTCCAGAAAAAAGAAACAAAATTAATGAGAACTTACCTTTTTAAGAACCTAACCCCTTTATTCCAGCTCTAGTCAAGATCCTGTTGATAAATCATCTCCCTCATGTGGAAGACCACAAAGAGACGTGAGACCACCAGCATGGACCAAAGATTATGAGTTAAGTCGCTGCGTGACCATGTTTACGTCAGAAAATAATGACAACTATGACTGCTCTTTACTCACATACAAAGAAGCTGTGACTGGCACCGACAGACGAAATTGGGAAAAGGCGATACAATCTGAAATGGAATCTTTTTCTTTGTCTTTCCCTTTTCTCATTTTAGGTGGGGTCGGTTCTCCTAATTCTTCTTCGCCAGGTTGTTCTATGCTGGGTTGTTAGTGGGTTAACATTTTCCTTCTTCATCGCTCGGGCTATGCTCGTCCACCAAGTGGCAGGAGGACGCCCTTTTCCGGCAGCTCCAGCGCCTTGTGAACGACATAGTCGCGGTCCCTTCGCATCACATGCCCGTACCATCTCAGTCTGGAGTGCTATTTTTCATTTAAGGACTCACCGAAACACTTAAAAAACCATTTGGCCGAATTTTTGAAACCGTCGTGTCAGCGAAAAACAATATTGTTTTATGCAGAAAACATCGAAAATATGTCTATGGTTTTCTAAGAATTTCACTACTTATAAAAAAGCAGCACGAAACAGAACGGATTCTCTATGAAAGGTTTCTTTGACATATCTGCGCCACAAATGTCAAAATTACGAGTGGTCGAGACCACTCGTTGCAAATCTTTCGCAAACTAGCATTTCAAAAATGCGCCCGTTTGGAAACGCACGCGATAACCATTCGTGATGTGACAAGTGATTTCAAAAATGCTACCCCTGGTCTTTGTTAATTTTTCAGTTTTACGTGAAACTTTAAAACTGCCTCTCACAAACTCATTTCTAATCTTGTCCAATCTAGTAACACCACCCGACCATCTCAACATCTTCATTTCATTTGTATGGAGCTTTTGTTCATGCGTTCGATTTACAGTCCAGCATTCTGCGCCATACATCATCGCAGGTCGTACGGCTGTTTTGTACACTTTGCCTTTAGTTCTCACCGCCATACGTTGATCACAGAGGACACCAGTAAGGCCTCTCCATTTCTGCCAGCCGAAACTAACTCTGTGTGAGACATCGGCTTCAATACTAGCATCCGCAGTTACAACAGACTCCAAATATTTGGATTGGCTGACTTGCGGTACAAGCGTTCTGTCATCGTAGTATATTGTGGATAAGTTGTTGTTCGCAACCTCACTAAAGACACACGCCATGTGCTCCGTCATGGATCTACTAATTCGGAGTCCGTACCTTTCCAAGGCCACCGTCCATCTGAATAGGGTCTGTTGAAGCTCTTCTGGTGTGTGGTGTGTTTGAAACAAGCACGATATCATCTGCATATAGTAGACTCCATGGTAGAGGCGACTGAATATCCCTGGTCAGGTAGTCCATTACCAGATTGAAAAGAAATGGGTTTAGGGCAGACGCAGACCCCTGATGAACCTTTACCTCGAAGGCGTCGCTAAAGCCAGCCGGACTTCTTACTCGGGTTTTGATGTGAAGTACATATCTTTCACAATATCTATGTGAAACTCCGGTATATTTTGAGCTCTCATTGCTTGCCCGACTAATCTTCGGGGCACCCTGTCGAACGTTTTTCCAAATCAATAAATATTAGGTGTAAGTTTTGTTTATTCATGCGATGTTTTTCCATTAATATTCGAATTGCTTGGTTGCGTCATTTGTTGATTTTGACGGGGTAAAGCCAAACGGGTTAGGTGTTATATTGGAGAGGATTTGAATGCGCTGATTTATTATTCTTTCCCAGAATTTAAGGGTGTGCGAGGTTTTTATACCTTTAAAGTTCCCGCATTGTGTGACATCTCCTTTGTTTTTATAGAAAGGAACAAGGTAGCTTAGACACCATGAATTCGGGATGTTTCCTGAAGTTAAAATAATAGAGAAAAGCTTTTTAAGCCATACTATCCCCAGTGGGCCCAACCTTTTCTATAGCTCTGCGGGAACTTCGTCTGGTACTACAGCTTTGTTGTTTTTCATGCGGGAGACTGCTTCTTTCACCTTTTTTTAATACTGATATCTTGAATAGGGCCTAACGTTGGTTTAATTACGGGTAAGGGCTCACTTGGATATTCCTCATTCAAAAGTGTTTTATAGTACTCATACCAGCTTTTATTAAATTCGGAATTTGATGTCAAAAGTATGTCATTTTTGTTTTTAGTAAATTTATTCATTTTTATGTCTAGCGATAGTCTGGCTTTATGTTTTGCAATTTGGAATATTTCTTTATCTGATTTTGTATTTTCTAATTTATTATAAAATGTTTCACATGACTGTGCTCTGGCCACTACTACTGTCTGCTTAGCCACAGATTTTGACTGTCTATACTTTTCACGGTCTTCGTCGTTTTGAGATTGTTGCCACTGTTTAAAACTGTCTTCTTGTGCCGTAGTTTCTCTTTGACGGTTTCATTCCACTAGGTTGGATCTTTCCAGTACTTATACCGCCTTTTGCTACTCCCAAAAGAAGTTTTGCTTGGGCTATGCAGATTTCTTCAAAATTCTGCCACATTTTATTGGCATCATTGTACTTTACATTTAAGTCTTTTTCTAAATACTAGAGGTTTCTAAAGTTTCACCTTTTATTCCTTGTAACTCTCTCCACTTGATTCTAGATGTTTTATCGACAGTCGACTTGATAGGTTTAGGAACTATAAATGTTGTGACCATCACTCTTTCTCTCAATGTTTATGAGGCGATTTTTAAGATCTTTATCTAGGACCACGCCTACGCCATTTTTCTTATTGCAAGTGCCGTGATAGACGAGTTGATACCCCAGTCCTAGGTCTCTGGATTTCGACCCATTTCACCTTGTTTCTTGTAAGCAGCATATGTTCATGTTTCTCCTGTTTAGGGTCTCTGCAAGTTCTTGCCCACGTCCAGTGAGGGATTCCAGATTCCACGTCGATATGCGGAGCCGATACAAATAGTTCTTCTTGTCAATTTCGTCGCTTTGGGGGAACGCCCTAGCATTTTTCTTTACTTTATTCGCATCCGAGACAGGTTCATCCGCCGCCATCCCTACTGCATAGCCCCAGCCTGGGCATGCAGCGCTACAATGGTCTGTGCCTCGAATACGTCAAGGAAGCCCATCGCAGGGGTTTGATGACAGAGTATCCTTCTCTGGCCTTGTGGTCCGCGGGGGATATTTTATTTCTCCCCTTTCCTTTGGGAGTTAAACCCCCAACGAGCTTTCCCCTATCCGCCACCTGGGGACGCGGCCTCTAGGGAATCAGGCTACCCCGAGGCACAATCTGAAATGGAATCATTACAGAAAAATATCACCTGGGTATTAGTTGACAAATCAGAAGCCAAAGGACACAAAATACTGTCAAACAAATGGGTATTTCGGATTAAAGATGACGGTACGTACAAGGCTAGATTAGTCGTACGTGGATGCGAGCAGAAAGGAAACCTGGATTTCAAAGACATTTATAGCCCAGTAGTAAGTCAATCTGCATTAAAAACTTTATTAGCAATTGCCGCATCTAAATCTACTTCATGACATTTGACGTCAAGACAGCTTTCTTATACAGAGAGTTAACAGATGAAGTTTATATTAAAAAACCTGTTGGCTATGAAACTGACTGCAATACTACTGAAGGAGTTTGCCGATTTAAAAAATCATTGTACGGATTAAAACAAGCTCCATATACATGGAAAAAAACTTTTACCCAAGCGATGTTTGATTTGGGATTCAAGACAATCAAAACAGATCGTTTCGTTTTCATAAACGAAGATAAGTCAATAATAATCGGACTATTCATTGATGACGGACTTGTCATAGGAAAAGACAAGTAAAAGATCGAAGTTATTTTGAAGAAACTTGAAACCAAATTTAAAATGAAAAAGAATGAAATCCAAGTACTTATCTGGGTATGGAAATAAAAAAACTCAAAAGAAGGAATAATTCTTACTCAGAGATCGTACATAAATGACGTACTGGAAAAATACAACATAAAAAATGCCAAACCTTGTGACACGCCCTCAAGTAGCGACTCAAAGTCGATACAGGAAACTGCCCAGGAGAAGGAATATCCCTATAGGGAAGCAGTGGGAAGTTTACTGTACCTGTCTACCAGAACCAGACTAGATATCGCACAAGCGGTCAATCTAGTTAGCAGGAAGGTCGAAAACCCCACTAGAGAAGACGTTGTGACGTCTTCTAAGTCAAAAAAATGTTCAAATATTTAGTGGGAACCAATGAGAAAGGCATTTTGTTCAAACGAAACAAACCGATAGAGAACATCGATGCTTACAGCGACTCGGATTATGCTGGAGACCCATTGAAGCGAAGAAGCACTTCTGGCTCCGTGCTAATGATAGCCGATGGACCAATACCATGGGCATCCAAGAGGCAGCCTATAATAGCGCTATCGTCGACTGAAGCCGAGTACATAGCCGCAGCATACTGTTGCAAAGAGGCATCTAGGAAATGTGTAAATACTTATTTTCTAAGCCAACCTCACTTCGAGACTGCAGGGTTATATTAATCATTATTAGATACCGCTTCTCAGTCTCCACCTCTAAAGTTCTTACGATGACGGGGGACCTGGCTACATGTGTTCAAAAATTGATGTGTTGTTAAATTGAACCAAATATGCGGTCGTCGGTGCATTACTTGTACCTGCGCCGATAACCGCCATTTAGGTTCAACCTACGTGCCGGGAATTTGTACAAAAATGCTTTGAAGTCTACCATTTTTGTTCAACTTATTTGTGTCGCATTGTAACAGGTATTTTAGCTAATTCAGGCACCAGACCTCCGCATGGACAGCTCAGGAGAACTATTTTTCATTTAAGCCCTTACCGAAACACAAAACGTTTAGTTTTCCAACTCACCGCTCGCGAAATGAACCATTTGGCCGTATTTTTGAAACCATCCTTCTTCTTATCGAGTCGAAATGGCTCATATTAGATATTGTTAGACCAGAACCTAGCCACGGCAACCGCCCTGTCATTAGCCATATTCAGATCTGCCTTAGTACAAGGAATCGGGCAGTTGGAACACGACAAAAGATGGTCCATGGACTGTGTGACCCCACAGTCACACAAACTGTTGCCAGAGTTCCAACCCCATTTGGCTCTGCTCTCCCTGTACCAGATCGGAGTCTGTTTAAAGATTTCCAAACAGCCCAGGGGAGATCCTTACCCGGGGGCAGCTTCTCGTCAGGTGGAATGTCAGATGGTGAGGACGGGTACATATTTTGCCACAGTGTAAGTTTAGTCTTCGAGGCTTCTTTAGGTGGTAAGCTACGCTGTCTCAAAAAGCTGTTGCGAGGTTCTTGCCCATATAGCAGATGTTTGCTGTCATGCGTCTGTTTGTATTTTTCTCCTTCATAGGCAACAGTACGCCGAACGCTAGGTGGGGCTATTCCACATAGCGTATATAACTGGCATAATGGAAAACCATCCTGTCAGCTAGAAACAATATTGTTTTACGCAAAAAACATCGAATATATGTCTATGGTTTTCTAAGAATTTCACCACGAATAAAAAAGCAGCATGAACCGGAACGAATTCATCATAAAAGGTTTCTTTGACATATTCATGCTTCGGCCGCACTTGTGCCTATCGTCCCGAAGCAATTCGCGGCGAATCTTCGTACGTTCTGTACACTAAAAAGTTATCGCGATAAAGTGCTGGTCACACTAGCGGCTTCGTTATTTTTCACGAACTATCTGGCAATAATCCAAGATGGCGTCAGCTACGTGCTTTAAATATGGACGACGACTTTCTTTTCTTTAACATGTGTGCTAATAATTACATAATGCATTTATTGAAACTTAAAAAGAAACCTAGGAAAAAGCTAAAAATTTTAACACCATTTTATCGTTCCACTCCGTTTTTACGCATTAACAACTGTGGCACTGTCGCACAGCACGAGTCCGAACAAGTTGAAAACAAACGTCAAAATGAAAACAACGCTAGTGCGACCACGTAGAGCGAATAGTTAGCGTGCATAAATCCTTTGATGTATCGCCACCCGCGCGATAGCTAACACGAAATCCGAATATTCGGGACGATACCCGATAACGGCCGGTCACATTTGCGTGTGTAGTGTTATAGCACGAACCTTTGTGACGATAGGCGCAGGTCCGGCCCAAGCATCACGCCACAAATGTCAAAATTACGAGTGGTCGAGACCACTCGCTGCAAATCCTTCGCATACGATCGATTCAAAAATGCGCCCGTTAATGGAAACGCTCGCGCAAACCATTCGTAATGTGACAAATGATTTCAAAAATGCGGCCCCAGACAGTTTACAAGGAACAGAAACATCTGTCGTAATAATCAGTTTATATATTATTTTTTTGTATAATCGATAATCTTGTGGAGGAAAATAAACGTATATTTTTTTTACAATTTAAAAATGGTACTCCATAGCCCTTAGCAAATTCTAAACGGGACTTTAAAAATATTCAAATCTGTCTATGATCATGTGACCTTGGTCATACTATCTAATTTGTGCATGTGACAGTCCGTCGTGATCAGTCTGTCAATGTCAAAAAACTCAATCAAATTTATTGTCAAAAATCATCTGCAAGAAGAAAGAATGAATTCGTGATTGTATTTTACAGTATTTTGCAATCTGCAAAAAATATTCCTTGTTGTTGTTTACTCTTCGATTAGTTATAATACTAAATAATACAGAAATGTGATGTGCAATTTCAGTTAATTCGATCTTTGCAAAATTTAAGACTCCTATATCAGTGCCAGGCACAAAAATGTAATTTGGACCTCAATCGCTTTTTAAGGAGTTAAACTTAAAACTACCCCGATGCCTGTGAACTACGGACCACTGAGGACAACATGTATGACGTGTTGTCAGAATTCCGGGTATCGGAATTCGATTCTTTCGTGAACATACTAAGATTAACCCCTGGTGACCCACTGAACACATTCGGCGAAATGTGGTACCCTGTGTTTTTGTGGTCTTTGTGCTCATCTGTGTTTGTGCATACTTGCGCTGCGCTAGTCGCTTTCGGTACTCTGAGGAAACACAAATATGGAAAATTCTTCCCTGTCCTACTGATTGTGATGGGGGTTGTGAGTCCGGTAACTTCTGGTGTGGCCAGCAGTGCGGCGGTAGCTTTTATATATCGCGCCGCCAATCAAGAAATGCCTCCTATCCACGCAATGATTTGGGGTATTGGCCAAACCGTCTTAGGAGCGGGAATTGGTTTCACTCGGATTTTAGCTACACTGTAATAGATAAATTAGTACGGTTAGATACATTCAGCAATGTAATTATAGTTCAAATGAATTGAAAGTCAATTATCTTAGAATAATGGTAATGGTATAGGCGGTGCTGATGTTCAATACTTACATTTCTTCTTTGATGTTTATATGTACCTATTTAGTATTTTATGGTATGGCAAATACTCATGTATAGTAATTTTATAAGAATGTATACCATTGTCATTAATGCATGTGCATTATACACTCACATAAGTGTTGATTATAGATACTTAAAAGTCACAACCATCTTAATCATGGCCTTGTCCAATCCCATAAGTGCTTTTACATGTTAGGCATTTTGTATAGCATGCATTGTATGCCATACTTTAACATATAATGCAGCAGGTGTGTTATATTAATTATTTATTGGTTTATTTAAATTGAGGTTTAATTTTTTTTCATCCCTAGATACAGACGCCTGGTTAAACTTTAAAAACTAAAGAGTTTAAAGTACTTATTTTTTTCTCTGTATAGATGCAATGTAAATGCAACACTGAATGCCTAATATGATATGTGTGCCCTTAAATTTAGATTAAATTAAATCGTTCATGACAAGTTAGTTTAAGGTATGGTGATGAAGTGGCCTAGATCTGGTTAAACGAAAAGTGTAAAGGAAATTGCCTGATTTGTTGTTGATATTCAATTGTAAATATTTTTTCTTTTTGTTATGACTGATATTTCAACTTTCTGACCATCCAAAAATTATCATAAGCATTCCATTTATGAAATTATCACATGCTGTTGACATAATGTAGTTATTGTAATCCTGTGTATGTAATTTTCAAGAATAAAATATTGTTATATATGTATAATTAATTTTTAATAAAATGTTTAAATAATAAACTGACATTGTAATAATATATTAGGCTATATTTTAGAATTTTATTATTAAATTATTCAAATTTGACCCACCGACCTTGCTGGCACATCCATTTAAAAAATCATATTTTCAACCTATATTTTCTTGCTTTGTTTTATATTAATATAAGATCATATTCATTAGAAACCCTCAGATCACATATTTTGCACCCTCACCTTAGCGTGAGTTGCTAACTCCTGCCTGTGGACTGAGATTTCTTTTTCCACCCTCAATGTAATCTACTATTATTTTTGATGGAAAATTATTATTAAAATGCCAGTTTGTACAAATGCAAAATGCACTTAGTAAACCTAATTTTGTACTTACTCTTTTTATACTTATCATATCAATGTGTTAGAAGCTAGAAAACACTCAAAATCCATAAAATAGATCCTCAGAGAGGAAAAGCAAAACAGTCAACAGTCTGGCTAATAGCTGAACTAAATAGTCATTGGAATGACTTGCCATCTCCATGCAATATCAAATTAGGTTTGCAATTATTTTACCAGTATTGCCATATGAGACTTTTATTTTTCCTTGACCTATTAGCGGGACTTGTAAAGTATGGGATGGTTAAAACACTAGTGTTCATTGACAAAATGAATATAATAAATAAAAAAAAAACATATAGAAAATAATTTGTAACATCCGTCACCTATCGACAAACATAAAATAAACAATAGACTTGGCTCTCGTTAACAGGTGAAGGTTATATTTCATATATATTTTACTGTAGCCCAATATATTATTTGCTTCTTTGTCTCAAGCGAAAGCAAAGGATCATAAAAAATTCAAAAAATCTCAAAAGATGATACCAATATACCCAAAGCAAATATCGTCTTACTCTATGTACAATGTCGAAGTAAATCAGGCACTAGAGCTTAATTTACTTTGACATTACTATGCAGCAATACTATTGTAGTTACAAAAGTAGTACCTAGTTTGTATTATTAGCATGTATACCTATTGTATGAAATGTTATGTCCTCAATATATTGTTAAACTTAATTATACTTTCAAAAGAGCATATTATTATAACGCAAGAGCTACTTGTGCTTGCAAAATGTGAGGATCAGGAGACTATGTATGAATTGCTTTTCCTATTACCTAATACGACAATGCAATAAATTATGGTGCCATCCTTTTATGTTAATCTAGCTGGTAAGCAGATTATACCTGGAGGCGAGTAGGCACATTACTAGAAACATCCTTTACTCTAAGTTTGTGAAATTCTGATAATTAAGGTGCTGCCTGAAAACCATAAAGATAAAAATGTGTATTCATACATATAGTTTCAAAGGATCATATTTTTGAAGTTCAGGTACCTCCAATCTCTTTTCACTTGTACATATTGTATTAATATTTATGTATAGAATTTGTAAAGGGGAAATTATTATATTATATCCAAATATAATAAATAACTTGGATTTTATATATTATAAATGTCTATCTGTTTGACCCATAAAATAACCTAACACAGAATTAAATAAAATACAGAAAAGTGCTATAAATTAGTTTATTCACCTTCAAGGTAAAGTTTTTATAAGGCCACTTATATTATAATAACTCATCATAAAATAGATAGTTAAGGTCAAGCTAAAAGCCTGTCATTCAACTAATAACCACACAATTTTATAACATTAAACAAGTAATACAATATATTAAACTACCTATATACAAATAGCAATTCATTCACAAATTAAATTATACTTTAACTCCAACAATATTTATTCGTATACATAAAATTATTACATTGAACATAATTATTAGCTAACTAATTGACTCGGCCGTTCCCTTTCCTCCTGCCTCAGTTCTATCCTTATTACAAAGGCTATTTTACTGTGTATTTTATTGGTTAATATTTAAAACAAAAAATACCACTAAGAAATATTTTTTTGAAAGCAGCAGGAAAATTGATTAATAAATGAAGCAGCAATTAGCAGGGCCGTGGTGGGGACATCTCACTGTCTCTTTCGTACGCGCGAGACCTAATAGCAGTGTCAAGTCAAGACTTATTTATTTTTGGACAGATTAAAAACCATTTTGTTTTCAGTTTTAGATTAGGTTACTTACGTATAAAAAAATGATTACAATACCGTATTAGAGGGGACACGAGTCTACCTACTGTACCGACGAAACAAACAATGTTCGACAGGTAGAAATAGAAGCTTTACTCCAAAAGCGACACAACGTACGAACCTTCATAAAACAGACGTGCCAAACGCGTTGCAATGTCAAACAATTTTCAGCGCCACAAAATAATATATTTATTTGGTTATGAGATTAAAATATTCTATATCATTTGGTTTGGTTCCGTGCGATGTGAACTCAAAGTCTGCATTCGCAACTACGGAACCCTACACGGCGTGTGGCCCGACATGCACTTGGCCGATATTTATATATTATATATATTTCTATTTATTTTCTTACATATATACAGTCCGGAAAAAAGTAAGTCGGTCGGTCCAGCCATTCTCAAGTTTTAGCGAGACTGATGCATAGCAATTAATAGCTCTTGACGCCTTTATAATTTTTAATAGAAAATATCTTTACATCAAATTCAAGTTTTAATATAATTTTGTCTGGGACTGAGATACTAGAGAACCTTTAAAATCTTTTAAAATGTGCTTCCAACTCCAACCAGTGTATGATGAAAAAATAGGACTATCAAGATACAATGTAAGTAAAGAAACTAAAGATTTGGGGTCAGGGGACGGCCTCAGAAACTTCGAACAAGAAAACAACTCTTATCTTACAAAATGTGCAACCCATAACTTTGTATGTATACTCTGATGAGAGAACTTTTACAAAAATGTTATGTAGTTGTAAGTTGCAACTAAGCTGTAGTGCCATTTTTAAACACGGAGTCACTAAACGAACGGTTTTTTGTATGAAAAATCATTCGCTGAGGTCACTTTGCATTTTAAAAATTGCACTTCTTGGGTGAACGAAATTGTAGACTATGTACCACATAGTGTACTTACGTACATAATAGTAAGTACCAATAGTACAATACTTTAATTCACAAAGTACTGCTGTGAGAGTATTTAGAAAACCTCTTATGAATTTCATGATAGCGAGAGCTTTCTTCATCTTCCTCATGACTGACTTCATGAATAGTTTCTTCTAACATCAGCGGCAATTCAAGTTCTTTGGTCAATGTAATCTAAAAACAAAAAATGTTTATTATTTAATCTGTAAGTAAATAAGTATTGATTGTATATGAATACTAGCTGACCCGGCAAACGTTGTTTTGCCATTAAAAAATTTAGGGGTGGACTACCCCTAACATTTAGGGGGATGAAAAATAGATGTTGGCCGATTCTCATAGATACCGGATAAGTACAAAAAATTTCATCAAAATCGGTCAAGCCGTTTCGGAGGAGTATGGCAACGAAAACTGTGACACGAGAATTTTATATATTAGATACTTATATATGTATATATATGTATTTATTTATTTATATATCAATAACTTGATAACTTAGTTCCTGTAATATGATTACACTTATCTTCTTGATAGTTTAGTTTCTGTATCACTACTTTTACATTCTGAATCTTTGTTCTGTATCCACACAGTCCTATTATAAACTAATTTATTATTTGAAAATTCATGTCATGATATACAACCAAGTTACAGACAGACAGACAGCGGAGTCTCAGGGTTGAATCTCACTTCTCAGCAGGGAACAGCACTTTCTATGCTGCTGAAAGTGCTCTGAAAGTGCTGTTTCGTGCTGACAAGTGAGATCCAACCCTTAGTAATAGGATCCTGGACCCTGTGGGTACGGAACCCTAAATTAACTCTGCCAAAGGAAAAATTTTGTTAATTAAAAGTTTCATACTCATTGCATTTTTATGTGCTGTACACTAGGAACTAGGTATTAAATTTAAAGTTTTAAAAAGTTACCTCATGGTCCTCAGCATGGTGAGTACTCAATTGGGAGACACGGTCTTGCAAAGATTTAGTTTCTGCAGTTGCATCTTGCAGAGCTAGTTTTAATTCCACAATTTCCCTCCTGGCATTAGATAGCAGTTTCTCAGTGGTCCACAATTTTTCATTTAGCTCATTGTTGTTTACTTCTAGTTTTGCTTTAGTATTAGTTAATGATTTAATTTTATTTTCATACAACTTGAGCTCTGAGTCAGTATCACCAATACTTCTAGTTATATTTGTATTTTCAGACTGTATATTATTGCACATTTGTTTTAGATATGATATGTTTTGCTCTAGAATTGTTTTTTCTTCAGTCAAAAGTTTAACTTCATTTTCTAAAGCAGTGACTCTGCAAGTCATAGATGCTAAGCGGGCTGATTGACTATCTATTATATTTTCTTTATCAATAATCTTTTGTTCCAAGCTTTGAATTTTATTAACATAAGACTGCAACTGTTGTGATTTAGAGGCAGATTCACTTTCCAGAGAATGATTGGTGTTCTCTAATATGTTGGCTTCAACTGAAAGGCTTGCAAACTGTTCCAGCATATCAGACCTTTCAGCTTCTTTTTGTGATAATAACTCTTCAATCCTTCTTATTTCAGCTACATAATGTTGAAGCTGTTGTTTCATTCCATCTACTTCTTTTCTTGATTTCTCATATTCAATTTTATTAAGTTTCAAAGTTCCATTTACATCTGCTAAACTGTTCTGTAAATGTTTATTCTCGATAATCGCATTGTCAAGCTGCTGTGTCAGTCTCAATATTTCTCCATTCAAGAATGTAATTTGTGCTTCATTATCTACTAGTTTGTGTTCTGAGACCATATTTACAGTTAACCTTCTCTTTAGATTAGAAATTTCGTCATCTAGTTTACTCATTTCAAATGATTGAGATTTGAGTTTTTGTTCAAGCACACTTATCGTTTCTGCTTTATGATCTAATTCTATCACTAGGTTATCTCTTTCCTGATCGAGTTTTTTAATGTTGTCTATCAAATTTGACTTGTCATTTGTTAAACTGCCTATTTCGGCCTGCAGTTCTCTGCATTTCTTTTCCAAACAATCGATTTTATCATTTGATAAACTTAGTTTCTTTTGAACACATAAAAGTTCATTTTGCATTTCAGTGCTACTTCTTTCTGTTTCTAACTGAATATTTTTAATTTGATTTGCTAATGTTTTTTCTTTGATAACATCACATTGCATTCTCTTCATTTGCTCTCTTAAAAAGTTGCATTCATCTTTTAAATGATCAGCTGATGCTTTTCCAGTTCTGTGTGACATTTTATAAGACGAATTTTCCTCTTGTAATAACTCAATATCTTGTTGTTTATAAGTTAAATCTCTTTTTAATTTTTCAACCATATCCATTGCTTCTTTATATTTCAAGTTGTATTCATGTTTATCTTTTTTTAAAAGCTGCGTTTCGTGTGTCAATTGTTCAATCTTTTCTTTAAGCTTTTGGACATCTCTTTTGCAATATTCACTAGTTTCATTATATTTCACTGAATGTATACTTCTGTACTGACTCAATTGTTGACTAAGCATGATGTTTTCTTTTGATAATTCTGCATTCTCTGCATTTAACTGACTAATAATATCTTTATAATTTTGTTTATTTCCTTCTTCATTATTGCAAATTTTTGATCTCATATCTTCAATTTCTTTTTGTAGCATTAGAATTTTTTGTTCTTTTTCACACAATTTGTTGTGTAAATCTTTTACAAAAAGATTTCCATGAGTAGAAGTAAATCTTGAAGTACCTTTGTCCTGGCATTTGTTCAAATGTTTATTAAATAAATTTATTGATTCTGACAATTTATCCTGTACCTCTATCATATGTTTCTCATATTTCTTTCTTTCATTTTCAAGTAAGAGCTGTAGTTCATATTTTGTAGGACAGCTTTTATTTTGTTCACTTTCTGAATTGACTTGGCTGTGAACCTTGCAGAGTTGCGACAGTGACAGAATTTTATCCTGCAAGCCTTTGTTAAGTTCCACCAGATCTTTAATTTCTCTTTGCAATGCATCTTTTTCTTTCAATGCTACATTAAGTAGGTCATTGCTTTGAAGATCTTTTGTGGAATTAAACATTTCTTTTGAATTTTTGTGAGCCAGTTCTTTTTCCAGTTGTGAATTTTTCATGACTAAGCCTTCTAATCTTGTTTGCAAAAAGTTAACTTCATTCATCATAGCAGCCAATCTTTTATTGCAATCTTCTTCAACTTTAATTGCTAAGGTATCCACTTTTTGTAATTCTTCTTGTAACATTTTGTTCTTATCGGCTAGCCCGAGGGCTCTAATCATCGCCTCATGCTGCTTCTCTAGGCCGATGCTAATTTCCTTCTTTAACATTTCATTAGCATTTCCTAATTCATGGATTTGTTTTATGAAACTTTGTATCCTGCTGTCAGAACTTTTGTTGCAACAATCTTTATTTATGGCAGTCAGAGGTCGACCACCTTCTAATAATATATTTAATCTCACAATTTCGTTATCTCTATGCTCAATTTGGTTTTTAAGCAGTCCAATTTCATCCATATACTGTTCATTTTTCTCTTCCAGTATACTTATTTTCCTTTGTATTTCAGAGACATCTGTTTCAACGCTGTAATATTTCTTGTCACTGCACATACAAATTCGAGAATTTGTGTCTCCTGCTTCTTTTCGTCTGCTCTTGTTGCGACTGCTTTGTGTTTCAGCACAGAGCCCTCGAAGACTAAGATCTCGTAAATCATGTTGCAACTTACTTATTGTAGTATCCTTTTTCATGAGTTCTTCAGTCATTACCTTTATTTTCCTTTTAGTTTCTTTTGTTATTTTCATATTCTCTTCTTTTAAATGTATGACATCTCTATTTAGCTGATTGTTTTCTTGGATGAGTTTTGCATTGTCACATTTATACGGTTCTGCTTCTAGCATCAAGGAATCACGTTGCTGAAGTGCTTCTTTGGATAAATCCATATAATGCTGTAAGCTTCTTGTTGTTTGTAATAAATCGGCTACGATACATTCTACCAAAGGGACTGCATCAACTGGTAATGTGTTATTATAACCCAACTCCTCCAATTTCCGCTTTAAACTAAAATATGCTTCACCCATTGTGAAAGTTTCAAATATTTTTTTAAATTTCAGTCAATGTTTTTTACTACATTTCGTTATTTTTATATTTTTGTTTACAAAACAATTTTCATGTTGTCAAAACTCAAAATAAAATGACAGCACATAACTATCTAATTTGTGGACAGCACAGACGAAGTAGTGAATGACAGACAAAGAGAATTCAAATGATTATAGAGACCACAAACTATATAGAGATACGACAAGACAAGACAGTTTGAATTTTTCTTTTTAAAAATTGTACAGATAACTTATGAGGTTCGGTAAGGCAAAACAAGGTAGGTATGTATTACTTTTATTATGTTGGTACACTTTTCAGCCACGGGTCCATGGCGACCCGGTCCTTTGAGGAGTTCATGGGGCCAAAGCAAACATGAAGAGGCCTTTTAGTACCTTTTTATCTAAAAAGTGAGATGGCTGCATCTATGGAGGTCTACTTATGCTTCGGCCGCACTTGTGCCTATCATCCCGAAGCAATTCGCCTCGAATCTTCGTACGTAAAAGTTATCGCGATAAAGCGCTGGTCACACTAGCGGCTTCGTTATTTTTCACAAACTATCTGGCAATAATCCAAGATGGCGTCTTCTACGTGTTTTAAATATGGACGACGACTTTCTTTTCTTTAACATGTGTGCTAACAATTACATAATGCATTTATTGAAACCTAAAAAGAAACCTAGAAAGAAACAGCAAAAAATTTTAGTACTATTTTATCGTTCCACTCCATTTTTACGCATTAACAACCGTGGCACCGTCGCACAGCACGAGTCCGTACAAATTGAAAACAAACGTCAGAATAAACAACGCAAGTGCGACCACGCAGAGCGAATTGTTATCGTGCTTAAATCCTTTGATGTATCGCCACCCGCGCGATAACTACACGAAGTCCGAATATTCGGGACGATACCCGATAACGGCCGGTCACATTTGCGTGTATCGTGTAATAGCACGAAGCTTCGTGACGATAGGCGCAGATCCGGCCCAAGCATTATTAATATACCATTAAGATCACGGAACAGTGAGATGCACTAAAAAATGCTTCGGCCGCACATGTGCCTATCGGCCCGAAGCAATTTGCGGCGAATCTTCGTACTTTTTGTACACTAAAAAGTTATCGCGATACAGCGCTGGTCACACTATCGTCTTCGTTATTTTTCACGAACTATCTGGCAATAATCCAAGATGGCGTCATCTTCGTTTTAAATATGGACGTCGACTTTCTTTTCTTTAACAAGTGTGCTAATAATTACATAATGCATTTATTGAAATCTAAAAAGAAACCTAGAAAGAAAAAGCTAAAACTTTTAACACCATTTTATCGTTCCAATCCATTTTCACGCATTAACAACCGTGGTACCGTCGCACAGCACGCGTCTGTACAAGTTGAAAACAAACGTCAAAATAAACAACGCAAGTGCGACCACGCAGAGCGAATTGTTATCGTGCTTAAATCCTTTGATGTATCGACACCCGCGCGATAACCAACACGAAGTCCGAATATTCGGGACGATACCCGATAACGGCCGGCCGGTCACATTTGCGTGAATCGTGTAGTAGCACGAAGCTTCGTGACGATAGGCGCAGGTCCGGCCCAAGCATCGTCATCGACAGTCCTCCTCAGCTGCCAAACTATTGCCAGGGAGGGATTTACTTGGTTTGGGCTTTATGGATGGGATGTTAATGGACCGGGTAACTGAGTTATGGAGTGAGATACGGACATCTTTCTAAAAATCTCTCACAACAATTTTAGCCTGGTAGATGGTGACTTGCTGCTCGTTGGCTACACTGCCTGTGGGCAAACTGCTAGCCACAAAAATGCGGCCAGGGCGCAACACAATGTGAGCAGCTAAGGATGTCGAGAGGTGCGGCTCCGGTTACACCATCACGGGGCTTACCCCCGAGAGCGGGTTTCCCCGTTATTACGCCATTACGTGCAATATACTTCCACCCTGGAGCGTATGTTCTGCTCTTGCGACTCCACTCTGGCCGGCCAGTTAAGACAAGCAAGACAGAGGCGGGGGGTGTGTAACTGTGTGTGTAAGCGCACATTTACACATATGTGTATGGTCCCCCTGGAGGTAGGGTACGTGGTGTCGCCACTCACCAACAGCTCGCCACAAGCTGCCCTGCGTTGACTGACTGCACTGGGAATCCAGTGAGCGATGAGCTCGTCACGTCCCGACGCCGATACTTTTTATTATTATTAGTAGTCTATGGCTGTTAATTATTGCCAACATAACAAAAGAAACTGTCAAGGTTGTCAACCTGACATTGACAGTTTGTTGACGCCTTCACTCCTTCGATTTCTTGTTTTCTTTCATAATGTTTATATTTTATTCAAATATTAAATTTTTAATAATTTGAAAAGCTAAAAACGTGTCACAAAATATATACTGAAATATACATAAGTTTTAATATGAGTGTATATTTATAAACAACAATGAATCCTTACAAGGATATGGAGGAAAGTTCCTTCACTGCTCCTCTTCACCTGAATTACGAGGATATAGCTACAAAACTTCTTAAAGATCATTATTTCCTGACGGCGCTTGAACTCCATACAGAGCTCGTGGAAAGCGGGAGAGAGCTGCCTCAACTGAGAGAATTTTTCTCGAATCCTGGAAATTTCGAACAGCATGTTTCACGGGCCTCTGATTTTAATTCTATGCGTAAGTATTTATTTTAAATGGTATAAATCATTCAGACTGCCTGTGTAAGAGTGTCACTATTAATTTGTTTTATTTTAGACCGGACACCTAGTCAAGCAACCTTAGATTCTTTAGATACTGCTCGATACTCGGAAGATGGTGGTGGGGATCGCGGTGGCAGTGGCGGAGATGTGGCTGTCCTTGAATTTGAGCTGCGCAAAGCTAGGGAAACAATTAATGCTCTCAGAGCAAACTTGACTCAATTTGCTGGTAAGAGTGTAAACAAACAAACTGTTAGTTTATTTATTAATATATCCATCATTAGTTTTTTTTCTCTTAATTTGGCACAGCATTCCAGCTTTTTTTTTTCTTAATTTGGCACAGTATTTGGCATCATTCGTGTTTAAAATCCTGTTACATTTATTATTATTTATAGGTCGACCAAGAAGTATCCATACCCACACTATAAAATCACAATATTTAATACTTGGTTGTGAAACCAAGGCCATGCATATGGCCTTGGTTTCACAACCAAGGCCATAATAACTTAAACCATTCCTGTTAAAACATAGTAAATTTACCTAATTACTACTATTTACTATAATTTGTTTAAGTTCTATAGTAAACTTTGTTTATTACATTGTCAATGTTTTCCAGATGGTGACTCTGCCTTAGATAAGACTGCAAAGGATAAATTCAACCAACGCTCATTAAAACCCCATGAGAAGAGGGCGCTCAACTTCCTTATTAATGAATATTTGTTGCTACAAGACTACAAACTTACTTCCATAACATTTTCTGATGAAAACCCAGATCAGGTAACTTCTTCAATTTCAATTTCAATAGCCTTTATAGTCCGGTAGCGCTAGCTAATTTTAAGGGTATAACTTACAAGAACTCTAGATATTCTTATTTCTTGCCTCTGAATAGAGTCGTATCTAAAGAGTTTATTATTTCGATTTGTGTCACTTTCGGGGTCTGCGTTTCGGGAAATTTGTGACTGTTTTATTTAATTCCATACTGAATCGACAAAATTGATTTAAAGTTGTAAAATAGAATAGTTTTGTATCAAACGTAGCCAGACTAGTGTGCAAACCTATTTGTGTCACCCTTTGTCCACTGCAAACTGGCTAAGGGCCCATGTATAAAAACAGTACCAAAAAGATAATTAGTGTTGAAAAAAATAATACAACATATCAGTAACAACTAAATATACCCCTTGTATTCATTTGTGTCACATTAGTCCAGGGATTCTTATTTATTTTAATTATTTTGATTTTCCAAGCAAAATACGCTTCAAAAGAAAATTAGAATCATTAGAGTTTATATATTTAGTATCATAAATTCATAAAAGATTGACATTCTGAGTTTGTGTCACTTTCATCAACAAAATAAGTAAAAAACACAAAAAAACATGTTTGCCCTTAAAGTAGACAAGTGATCTACGGCGCGCGAAGGACGACGGCAACGTGTCCGGTGCGGGGGTTATGTTTTTGCACACTCTAGACTACGATATTTCATTCAATCTATGAAGAGATAGATTATAAATCCTAACTTATGTCAAATAACGGAATACTGGCTCATATTAGGTACTTAAATATATGTTACTCCGTAAGAACTTCGTGACATAATCACTTTCATAAATACGAACTGCTTTAATACTTACAAACTATTGCTAACAAACGGTTTACTCAACTGTGCCTAACTAGCTGGAGATAACGTCGTTTATCGTTATTACGGCATAGTGCGTGTGGTACACGGTGTGGTGGCGCCTAGTATTATTACTTGTGACGAACAATAGGGTTCACACATTCCTACATGGGATGACAATAAATTGTAGTAGGTGAAAGTTATGTAATGTTGTATGGCAAAGAAACACTTGCAGTTAAAAATATATAATGACAAATTATACAAAGTGCATTTGAAATAAGTAGCATTAATTTAACTTATTAACATACTCCCATAAAGGATATTTTGTACGGCAACAACACTGCAATTAATGCAGTAATTAAAAAGTATCAAAAAGTAAGAAAAATTACCAAAGTATCAAAACACTTGATTAGATTGAGATTGAGATTGAGACGCGCGCACGTATTGTGTATACTTACGAGCCGTGAGGTCATAGAACCCGCCGCACACAGCCACGGACACAACTGAGCCACTGAGCGGGAGCGGGCGGCCGGCTGTAACGTTGTAACATATTCGTTACGATTTTTAATATAACTAAAACTAAAAATAAAAATAAATAAATTATAACTAAAATTAAACAAAAAAAAAGGAAAGGTTTTCTTGTGCCTGAGCGCGTTAAACACGGATCCCTAAATATCTCTCGTCCCGCAAAACCTGTTTGACCGGTGCCCCGGCGGCTGCGCGCGCGCCATTGCGTCGCTGATCTTATATTGAGACGGACACGTACTGCTGGTGATTTGGCTAAGGTCGAGCCTGCATTCTGATACTTTTTAATTTATAATTAACCTTTGGCAGTAGCTGTAAACCAGCCTAGCATTGGCTGCTGTGTGGTGGTTTTCCATTAATTTAACTTATTTGGATTATTAAACCCCGTTAGGGTAAGTTTGAACAATGTTTTTAAATAAAAGTGTAGGTGGTCATAAAATTCTTTGCGTTCACATTAACATTTTGAAAATATATTAGTTCGTAGTGTTCATCACTTTAGCTTTGTTTAGGTTGCCTGTCTCTCATCATCAAAATCAATCATCATTAAAATAATTCGTCATCATTTATCATCAAAATCATTTATCATGTCCTCATCTGTTAATCACCCTTTGTAAACTCCGCTTTTGATTGCCTCACGCCACTTTCTCCTTCTACCTTAGTACTTCTTGTATCTACTAGCTGCGTGGCATGAGCAATCACGGATGTCAACTGCTGCCTAGATGCTTAGTGCTTGGATGATGATTCCAGGGTCCCAAGTTCCGGCTGAAGGTGCCGGCGGCGAGCGTCGTGTTGGTGACTTCTTCACGCCCGGCCATTTTGAAGATCGTCGATGCCCGCTTGGCCCACAAGGGAAGTACTAGACTGCGTGGCAAGGTTAGGTGGCCATCCGAACTCACGACCTAATTGTGATTTTGTGGGGGTAACCACTAAATAAATTTTGTTTAACGTTACCGGTGTTTCATTTAATATCCGGAACGTAAGACTGGCGCCAAGACGTGGTTTATTATACATGGCCTAACCTTGCTTCGTAGTAAGTAGTTGGTAGTTGGTGGTTGTGTTCTTTATTTTTTTCTGTTTGTGAAACGTTTATTTTATTTTTTGGTTGCATTCTGCGCTAAAGCGTACCTTTTTAATACTTATTACCCATATGGTTCCGTATTGTTAGTTTTACAAATATTGTTTTTTTTTTTTTGGTGTTTGTAGTTTTATACATAAAAAGGTACACCTTAGTCGTTTCAAGCTTTTTTTCTTTCTTTTTTTGTGTGTTTTATTTTATTTTATATCATCATCATAATCATCATATTTTTATGCCAACCTAAACGTTCCATAGTTATTAATATTTTTATTGTAACAAAACGGAGTATTTTTTTTTGTTTTAAATATATTTTTAGTGTCTCATTGTTCACAATTTACTCTATTGGGTTATTATACATAGTTAACTTTAAATTATGTCTTATCCGGTAAAATTTTTATCATTACAAAAGACTGAGTTAGAATATGAGGTTGCAATCAGAGGTGCCACACCTGCATCAACGGTAGAGGAATTGCGGAAACAGATTTCTAATTTTGGCCCAACATTTCCATCTGAGGACATTTTAGAAAGTTGTTTCGATGTAATTGAGGATTTAAAGGGTATTAATATTGCACTTGAAAAAATAAAATGTAATCTAGTATCATCCTTAGATAAAAGCAATTTACTGAGAACAGAAAATCTTCTGCATCACTTATATCATCGATTCAATAGAATAATCGCTTCTGATGATACCAACGATTTGATTGAGACCTCCTCTCAACAATTTCGTTCGTATTTCGATAAGTATAATTTAGTAAAGGATCAGGGTGTGGACCGGCTGATTTCTCCAAACATTACTGATGCAGCTACAAATGCCCCATTTAACATCACAGTTTCCTGTAGTGATCGTAGTAAAACTGCCGATATTGGCAAATTCAAGTATGATGGCAAAACATGTGTGCGAGCGTTCATACAACGTATTAGCGAGTTTTGCGAGGCGAGAGAAATATCGGATTCAAAAATTTTATCCTACGCGACAGAAATATTCACTGGTGACGCAGTTCACTGGTACAGGAGCGTCAGGAATCGGGTTTCGAACTGGGATGAGCTAATTCAATTATTAAAACAAGATTTTGATCAGCCTGATTATGACTATAGGCTTCGTCTTGAAATTCATTCCCGAACACAGGGTAATAAAGAGAGCATTATAGTGTATGTAGCAGTAATGTCTGGACTATTCGCACGACTTTCAAAACCATTATCTGAGGAAGAAAAGCTCGAAATCTTGCTTCATAATATTCGTCCATGCTATGCAACCCTATTGGCCTCTGTACCAGACATTAAGGACATCGACACATTGAGGCAACTTTGCCGTAACTTTGAAAATATTAAGGCACGTGCTGCCCAGTTTCATGAGCCCATCGGTCCGACTCCTGATTCCTTAGCTCCTGAATTCGCTTATGTTGATAATTCTAATAAATCAAATAATCACTATAGTAAAAGTTACTCAAACAATAATAACACTAAACTTAATTATAATAGAAATTTGAATGCAAACAATACAATAAATCAAAACTATGTACATGCAATCCAATCTAATGTAAAGAAGCCGCTTTATTGTCCTAGATGTCGTGTCGATACACATAATTTAAGACAATGTACTGCTAATAAGGACAAGATATTTTGCTTTGTTTGCGGGCATGAAAATGTTAAGACACCTGATTGCCCTAATTGTTCAAAAGGTCAACCAGTTGCCTCAAAAAACTAGTTGGGCAGAATTGTGGCAATATTGACCAGAACAGGTTCAATGGCAAGGACTGGAATGACTGGTTAAGATTCATCTCATTATATTTTAAATCATATAAAGTTGACACAATTCTGCAAACTAAACCTCACAATGATCTTAGGCCATATGCCGATGTTAAAGTAAACGATGTGCCGGTAGCAGGTCTCCTTGACTCCGGATCTGCAGTTACTATAATTGGTAGCAAACTCCGTGCACTTTTGGAACGGAAAGGTACACAATTGGTAGAGGATGATTTTATTACCGTCTCTGCTGCTGGTGGGCAAGTTTTAAAAAGCTCCGGATACTTTAAATTATCTGTAACTTTCGAAAACTGTACTCATGTCATTAAAGCGTACTACATTCCAGAGATCACGTCATGCCTCATTCTAGGTATTGATTTCTGGCGCACCTTCAAAATTTGTCCAAAATATTTAAATGCAATATCGCTGAAAACTACTCACCAAAATGTTGACGATAATTCGGTTGCATTTGTTCATGGTTACGATAAACTAGATTCTGTCGAAAAAGCTATAGCTGATGATGTAATTGCTCAATTCTCATTAATTTCTTCTACTTCTAAGGGCTTAGGAAAAACGTCTTTAATTGAACATGGCATCGACACCGGTAATGCACAGCCTATCCGTCAGCGTTATTACCGAATGTCACCCGAAAAACAGCGGATATTGGTTGAGCAAGTAGACGAAATGTTAGGTCTAGATGTTGTCGAGCCGTGCGAAAGTGCTTGGTCATCTCCGGTGCTGATAGTTAATAAAAAAAACGGCAAGCCTAGATTCTGTCTCGATAGCAGAAAACTTAACGCAGTTACTAAACGCGACGCATACAATTTGCCCTACATTTCCGAAATTTTGGATAATCTTCGTGACGCTCGTTATTTATCTAGCATAGATTTATCGAATGCATTTTGGCAAATACCTATCAGGCGCGAGGATAGAGACAAGACCGCTTTTTACGTTCCTGGGAGGGGCACTCTCCGTTTCAAACGTACTGCGTTCGGTCTAACTAACGCACCAGCAACTCAACAACGTTTAGTTGACCTGTTGTTTGCGGAATTCGATCTCAAAGTTTTCGCTTATCTTGACGACATAATTATAGTTTCCAATGACTTTAACAGCCATGTCGCCATATTAAAGAAGGTGCTTGAAAAGTTAAAAAATGCGAATTTAACAATAAACTTAGAAAAATGCAAATTCTTTCGTAGTGAGCTCAAGTATCTAGGGTATGTTGTAGATAGCAATGGTCTCAGAACCGATCCCGAAAAAGTAGAAGCGATTGTTAATTATCCGACCCCTACGTGTCGTAAGGATGTTAAACGCTTCCTAGGTACAGCAACATGGTACCGACGTTTCGTTCCCAATTTTAGTACGATTGCCGGTCCGCTGAACGCCTTAACCTCGACTAAGAAAGGTGCACCGAAATTCAGTTGGACTTCAGAGGCTGATGCTGCCTTTTCTAAATTAAAAGAGTGCCTTGTTTCTGCCCCTGTTCTTTCATGCCCCGATTTCACCAAAGCATTTGAAGTCCATACTGACGCGAGTAATTTTGGGATTGGGGGTATGCTTACCCAAGTGGTGGATGGTAAAGAACATCCCGTAGCATATATGAGCAAATCATTGTCAGCGGCCGAGAGGAATTATAGCATTACAGAACGCGAAACGCTTGCTGTAATTGTGGCTTTGGAGCACTGGAGGTGTTATTTGGAGAATGGGAAGCAGTTTACCGTTTACACGGATCATAGTGCTTTAAAATAGTTCCTATCGATAAGTAATCCAACCGGTAGGCTAGCTCGTTGGGGTGTCCGTCTGTCGTCTTTTAATTTCGAACTTAAACATCGACGTGGTAGTGATAATGTTATCCCTGATGCTCTTTCTAGAGCCGTACCAGTTAGTTCGTTGTCTTCCACATCTTAAACCAAGGACAGTTGGTATAAAAATCCAACTGAAGTCCAACTGAATTTCGGTGCACCTTTCTTAGTCGAGGTTAAGGCGTTCAGCGGACCGGCAATCGTACTAAAATTGGGAACGAAACGTCGGTACCATGTTGCTGTACCTAGGAAGCGTTTAACATCCTTACGACACGTAGGGGTCGGATAATTAACAATCGCTTCTACTTTTTCGGGATCGGTTCTGAGACCATTGCTATCTACAACATACCCTAGATACTTGAGCTCACTACGAAAGAATTTGCATTTTTCTAAGTTTATTGTTAAATTCGCATTTTTTAACTTTTCAAGCACCTTCTTTAATATGGCGACATGGCTGTTAAAGTCATTGGAAACTATAATTATGTCGTCAAGATAAGCGAAAACTTTGAGATCGAATTCCGCAAACAACAGGTCAACTAAACGTTGTTGAGTTGCTGGTGCGTTAGTTAGACCGAACGCAGTACGTTTGAAACGGAGAGTGCCCCTCCCAGGAACGTAAAAAGCGGTCTTGTCTCTATCCTCGCGCCTGATAGGTATTTGCCAAAATGCATTCGATAAATCTATGCTAGATAAATAACGAGCGTCACGAAGATTATCCAAAATTTCGGAAATGTAGGGCAAATTGTATGCGTCGCGTTTAGTAACTGCGTTAAGTTTTCTGCTATCGAGACAGAATCTAGGCTTGCCGTTTTTTTTATTAACTATCAGCACCGGAGATGACCAAGCACTTTCGCACGGCTCGACAACATCTAGACCTAACATTTCGTCTACTTGCTCAACCAATATCCGCTGTTTTTCGGGTGACATTCGGTAATAACGCTGACGGATAGGCTGTGCATTACCGGTGTCGATGCCATGTTCAATTAAAGACGTTTTTCCTAAGCCCTTAGAAGTAGAAGAAATTAATGAGAATTGAGCAATTACATCATCAGCTATAGCTTTTTCGACAGAATCTAGTTTATCGTAACCATGAACAAATGCAACCGAATTATCGTCAACATTTTGGTGAGTAGTTTTCAGCGATATTGCATTTAAATATTTTGGACAAATTTTGAAGGTGCGCCAGAAATCAATACCTAGAATGAGGCATGACGTGATCTCTGGAATGTAGTACGCTTTAATGACATGAGTACAGTTTTCGAAAGTTACAGATAATTTAAAGTATCCGGAGCTTTTTAAAACTTGCCCACCAGCAGCAGAGACGGTAATAAAATCATCCTCTACCAATTGTGTACCTTTCCGTTCCAAAAGTGCACGGAGTTTGCTACCAATTATAGTAACTGCAGATCCGGAGTCAAGGAGACCTGCTACCGGCACATCGTTTACTTTAACATCGGCATATGGCCTAAGATCATTGTGAGGTTTAGTTTGCAGAATTGTGTCAACTTTATATGATTTAAAATATAATGAGATGAATCTTAACCAGTCATTCCAGTCCTTGCCATTGAACCTGTTCTGGTCAATATTGCCACAATTCTGCCCAACTAGTTTTTTGAGGCAACTGGTTGACCTTTTGAACAATTAGGGCAATCAGGTGTCTTAACATTTTCATGCCCGCAAACAAAGCAAAATATCTTGTCCTTATTAGCAGTACATTGTCTTAAATTATGTGTATCGACACGACATCTAGGACAATAAAGCGGCTTCTTTACATTAGATTGGATTGCATGTACATAGTTTTGATTTATTGTATTGTTTGCATTCAAATTTCTATTATAATTAAGTTTAGTGTTATTATTGTTTGAGTAACTTTTACTATAGTGATTATTTGATTTATTAGAATTATCAACATAAGCGAATTCAGGAGCTAAGGAATCAGGAGTCGGACCGATGGGCTCATGAAACTGGGCAGCACGTGCCTTAATATTTTCAAAGTTACGGCAAAGTTGCCTCAATGTGTCGATGTCCTTAATGTCTGGTACAGAGGCCAATAGGGTTGCATAGCATGGACGAATATTATGAAGCAAGATTTCGAGCTTTTCTTCCTCAGATAATGGTTTTGAAAGTCGTGCGAATAGTCCAGACATTACTGCTACATACACTATAATGCTCTCTTTATTACCCTGTGTTCGGGAATGAATTTCAAGACGAAGCCTATAGTCATAATCAGGCTGATCAAAATCTTGTTTTAATAATTGAATTAGCTCATCCCAGTTCGAAACCCGATTCCTGACGCTCCTGTACCAGTGAACTGCGTCACCAGTGAATATTTCTGTCGCGTAGGATAAAATTTTTGAATCCGATATTTCTCTCGCCTCGCAAAACTCGCTAATACGTTGTATGAACGCTCGCACACATGTTTTGCCATCATACTTGAATTTGCCAATATCGGCAGTTTTACTACGATCACTACAGGAAACTGTGATGTTAAATGGGGCATTTGTAGCTGCATCAGTAATGTTTGGAGAAATCAGCCGGTCCACACCCTGATCCTTTACTAAATTATACTTATCGAAATACGAACGAAATTGTTGAGAGGAGGTCTCAATCAAATCGTTGGTATCATCAGAAGCGATTATTCTATTGAATCGATGATATAAGTGATGCAGAAGATTTTCTGTTCTCAGTAAATTGCTTTTATCTAAGGATGATACTAGATTACATTTTATTTTTTCAAGTGCAATATTAATACCCTTTAAATCCTCAATTACATCGAAACAACTTTCTAAAATGTCCTCAGATGGAAATGTTGGGCCAAAATTAGAAATCTGTTTCCGCAATTCCTCTACCGTTGATGCAGGTGTGGCACCTCTGATTGCAACCTCATATTCTAACTCAGTCTTTTGTAATGATAAAAATTTTACCGGATAAGACATAATTTAAAGTTAACTATGTATAATAACCCAATAGAGTAAATTGTGAACAATGAGACACTAAAAATATATTTAAAACAAAAAAAAATACTCCGTTTTGTTACAATAAAAATATTAATAACTATGGAACGTTTAGGTTGGCATAAAAATATGATGATTATGATGATGATATAAAATAAAATAAAACACACAAAAAAAGAAAGAAAAAAAGCTTGAAACGACTAAGGTGTACCTTTTTATGTATAAAACTACAAACACCAAAAAAAAAAACAATATTTGTAAAACTAACAATACGGAACCATATGGGTAATAAGTATTAAAAAGGTACGCTTTAGCGCAGAATGCAACCAAAAAATAAAATAAACGTTTCACAAACAGAAAAAAATAAAGAACACAACCACCAACTACCAACTACTTACTACGAAGCAAGGTTAGGCCATGTATAATAAACCACGTCTTGGCGCCAGTCTTACGTTCCGGATATTAAATGAAACACCGGTAACGTTAAACAAAATTTATTTAGTGGTTACCCCCACAAAATCACAATTAGGTCGTGAGTTCGGATGGCCACCTAACCTTGCCACGCAGTCTAGTACTTCCCTTGTGGGCCAAGCGGGCATCGACGATCTTCAAAATGGCCGGGCGTGAAGAAGTCACCAACACGACGCTCGCCGCCGGCACCTTCAGCCGGAACTTGGGACCCTGGAATCATCATCCAAGCACTAAGCATCTAGGCAGCAGTTGACATCCGTGATTGCTCATGCCACGCAGCTAGTAGATACAAGAAGTACTAAGGTAGAAGGAGAAAGTGGCGTGAGGCAATCAAAAGCGGAGTTTACAAAGGGTGATTAACAGATGAGGACATGATAAATGATTTTGATGATAAATGATGACGAATTATTTTAATGATGATTGATTTTGATGATGAGAGACAGGCAACCTAAACAAAGCTAAAGTGATGAACACTACGAACTAATATATTTTCAAAATGTTAATGTGAACGCAAAGAATTTTATGACCACCTACACTTTTATTTAAAAACATTGTTCAAACTTACCCTAACGGGGTTTAATAATCCAAATAAGTTAAATTAATGGAAAACCACCACACAGCAGCCAATGCTAGGCTGGTTTACAGCTACTGCCAAAGGTTAATTATAAATTAAAAAGTATCAGAATGCAGGCTCGACCTTAGCCAAATCACCAGCAGTACGTGTCCGTCTCAATATAAGATCAGCGTCGCAATGGCGCGCGCGCAGCCGCCGGGGCACCGGTCAAACAGGTTTTGCGGGACGAGAGATATTTAGGGATCCGTGTTTAACGCGCTCAGGCACAAGAAAACCTTTCCTTTTTTTTTGTTTAATTTTAGTTATAATTTATTTATTTTTATTTTTAGTTTTAGTTATATTAAAAATCGTAACGAATATGTTACAACGTTACAGTACCCCCCTTTTGTCTTACGTTCCGGATATTAAATGAAACACCGGTAACGTTAAACAAAATTTATTTAGTGGTTACCCCCACAAAATCACAATTAGGTCGTGAGTTCGGATGGCCACCTAACCTTGCCACGCAGTCTAGTACTTCCCTTGTGGGCCAAGCGGGCATCGACGATCTTCAAAATGGCCGGGCGTGAAGAAGTCACCAACACGACGCTCGCCGCCGGCACCTTCAGCCGGAACTTGGGACCCTTAGCCAAATCACCAGCAGTACGTGTCCGTCTCAATATAAGATCAGCGACGCAATGGCGCGCGCGCAGCCGCCGGGGCACCGGTCAAACAGGTTTTGCGGGACGAGAGATATTTAGGGATCCGTGTTTAACGCGCTCAGGCACAAGAAAACCTTTCCTTTTTTTTTGTTTAATTTTAGTTATAATTTATTTATTTTTATTTTTAGTTTTAGTTATATTAAAAATCGTAACGAATATGTTACAACGTTACAGTACCCCCCTTTTGAAGACGGATTTTAGCTTTTAAATAAAATTCGCAAGAAATATGTCCTACATGTTAATTGTTACTATTTAGTTATTAACAAGTGGTAATTTTAAATCCTTGATGTGCCAAGCACCAATATTTTTACCTGACATGTCTGCCAAAATATAGACCAGAGGAGACCTTTTTGCAATCACTCGACATTTTAAAAACTTGGGTGCTAATTTTTTTGAAAAGAACTTGTCTTTATCGCTAAGAACATAAGCACGTTTCATTACTACATCGCCTACATTGAACTCGATGGCTTTGCGACGTAAATTGTAATGAGACGTGTTACGAGAATGGGCATGCCAAAGTTTAGCTTGAACTTCCTTAAAAATAGTAGAAAGGCAGCCCAAACTTTCCGCATAAAGATCCCGTGGAAGAAATAAGACCTCATCACCCAAGTCGTTATCTGTATAGTGACTGCCGCACGTCACAAGTTCCCTGCCGTAAACCAAGAATGACGGGGTAAAACCAGTTGATTCATTTACGGAATTATTGATAGCAAATTGCACCTTTGGAACAAAAACGTCCCAGGTTCTATGATCGTTATCGACGTACGTAGATAAACAAGTAATTATAGTTCTGTTATATCTCTCCACAGTATTAACTTGTGGAGTGTATTTAGGCGTAAAAAATACATTGGGTATGTTATATTTTTTAAACAAAGAATCTGTGATTTTACTAATAAATTGTGTACCATTATCCATCAGTATAGTCTGAGGAACTCCATGGACAAGAAAAACTGACTCTTCCAGTATTCCAGTATAAAAGTAGACTTTAGAGTGGGTACGTGAATAAGGTTTAAAATCGAGTAGGGACGGGTGGAGTCACACGAACGCTTGAAAATGGTAGGTTATTCAAGGTTACGTTTAAAGTAGGAACGCATGTTAGTGTACTTCGGTGCGACGAAATTGATACTATTATAATTTATTTATTTTTTTGTAAGTTTTATGACGATTAGATTTTTTTATTTATTTATAATTGCAGTAATGGTATCTATCAAAGAGTTACACTCTTTGATAGATTTAGAAGTTTTATTAGTCTTTAAATACTTTGTAATTGAGTTTGTATCATGGGTATAATAGATACTTAAAAGGCTGCCAACGAATTCAATTCCACTCTGTATAGACTGAGCTAGCCCCAAAGTAAGTTTTCAAACTTGTGTCATGCGATACTATCACAATGATACTATATTTTACTGACCGAGCAAATGAAGTGTCTCAGTTTCGAAATTGGCTAAAAATGCTTTTGTCCCTCTGTCAGTTTGTCTGTCCGCCTGTTCTCGCCTACAGGTCGCATTTCTCAACAGATTCTAGTGAAATTTTGTGAGAAGGTTTGAATATTATAAAGCATTTTCTTGTCGATTCAGGTTTTTGAAATTTATTTATTTTATTATATGTATTTTATTTTATTTTAGATTATTGTAGGTATTCCTACATGTTTTATGCAACTTAATTTCGCATTGGTCCTTAACTGTTTAAGTGTCCGGAAAGCGTCCACATATAATACATACAGTACTATATTTCAACTCCATTTTACTTTCAATTAAGTAAAGCATTAAGAAAATATAAGATTAAAAACAAATTAAATGAAAATTGTCGTATTAAAAATCTGCAAGACTGCAGTTCATTTCGCAAGTATTTTTTTTTATTTTTACCATTACTAGCGATGGGCATTCACCCGGATATTTACCCAAGGTTGGGTATTTACCCGATGCGCACGGGGTAAATAACCGTATCTACTAGTTTGGGTGGGTAGATTGGGATATTTATTTAAAAATGAGTGGGAGTCTGCTAACTTTGTATATGAATAAATAAATAATTATTTATTTATTATTATTATTTGTATATGAATGTGTGAAATGGTTATGCCATGTATTATTAAATAACATATATTGACATAGAATAAATATCAAAGATTAAAATCCCTAATGCTGTCCATATATACAGATTTCATCTTATTTTATTTCTGTTTGCTTATTATAACATATAATTGGGTCAAAAAACATTTTCCAGCAAAATAAATGAAAACTAACACCTGTCAATTTACGCGGCATATTTTTTGAGGGAAATATTATAACGAGTTGATAAGGGATCAAAGAAATCATCAATACGAATATATTTTGTTCGGGGACTAACCCTGAAATCAGTAGTTTTGGCTGTTTGATGAGCATTCATAAAAATTTACTCTACTTATACGTATGATGGTGCTCATATAAAGATATCGCATTTGATGTCTTTTTGCTTATTTTAACATATAATCAGGTGGACAAACACTTGCCAACAAAACATGTAAACTAAGACGTGTTAATTCGTATGTTATTCCCATACAACGGGTAGATTGCGATAAATACCCGGCATATTATTTTGTGGGAAATGTTATAACAAGTTTACGGGGTATTTAAGAACTCGTCAATACGAATATTTTTTGTTTCGGGACCAACCCCGTAATCAGTAAATTTGGCTATTGTTTGAGCAGTAAAAAAATGTACACTCCTTATATGTATGAGGATACTAATATATTGACATAGCATTTAATCTGTCTTTACTTATTTCAACATATAATCCGCTAAATTCCAACAAGTCTAATTAGAAACTTTTTCCTAAACGTCAAAACAAACATCGTCTATGGGATTTGAATGAAATAGCACGGCGTGACGTCAGAGTTTGTTAGAGTCAAATAGCGCTCATATTATCGGTTTTTCTGCCATATTACATCTAAAATCACGTTGAAAATGGATATGATCAATGTCAAGTGACAATATTTTGTGACTTTTATTCTCTTATCAGTACAAAATTTTTTTTTTTGACAAAGCCAATCGCGGGAATGGGCTAAAATGCGAACCATGTTCATGGGTGATGCGGCTAGCAACCCATCATTGTTTCGATTCCTAGGGTTCCATAACAAACCCTTATAGTTTCGTCTTAATAAAAATACTATCTATCCCAGCCACTTCTGCTTCAGTAGAGAGATCTTTTTTTACTTTCGCCAAAATACAATAAAAAAAAAAACAAATTGACGACAAACAGAGAAAGAGAGAGGAGAGTAAACTTACTATTTATATTCCCAAACAGAAACTTGTCAAGAAATTTACTAAATAACTTGATAGTAACATAGAAAAAATACTCAGAAAGTTACTTACTCGGTAAGTTACTAGGAAAGTTGCTGTATGGTAAGATACTCAGTAAGTTTCTTAAAACTTACTTGTTAAGTTACTAGTAATATTAGGAAAAAAATATTTAGAATTATAATTTTGGTTGCATTTAAACTAGAGAAGTGGTAGAAGTCTTATCGGATCACTATAATCACAAATGAAATTTAAGAAAAAAAATTTTTTTTGATTATGTTATTCTCCGATGCATAGTTGAATGAAATCAACCATGCATGGATGTCTGCTGCGCTACAGTTGGAGCCGGGAGGATTTTGGTGAGCCTTCAAGTGGTATTGTGTTAACAAAACTATTGTGGCTTACAAGTCGGCTGGTATAGGGTTGAGCTCCATAAAGTGCCTAGGGTGCCTAGGATCAGAAACCTGCTTTTTTATTTCAAGATCGCTGTTTCCATACAAAGGGTAAATTCGGATAAATATCCGGCAAACTATTTTGTGAGTAGTTTTGGCTCTTGGACGAGCAGTCAAAAAATACTTCTCTATTTTTTATATGAAGGTAAGGCTCATACAAGTACGCTGACATCTCATTTAAGGTCTTATAATAAGTTAAAGCAGCCTATTTTCATTGTATGATTAGTATGGTGGTTTCATATATTTTAGTATCGCATATGACGTGTACCTGAATTTTAAGCATATCATAGCACTAGTGATCTGCCGTTACCGGTAACATAATCGAGTCGAGTATTTTCCCAGTAACGTTACTGTTAACATTCCCAAAAAGTAGTAATATAAGGTAACATAGAAAAACAATTTTCCAATATATTTCATTTGTGATTATTAGTGATACGATAAGACTTCTACCACTTCTAGTTTAAATGCAACCAAAATTATAATTCTAAATACTATTTTACTAATATTACTAGTAACTTACCGAGTAAGTTTCGAGAAACTTACTGAGTAACTTACCATACAGTAACATTCTGGGTATTTTCTCTATGTTACTATCAAGTTATTTAGTAATTTTCTTGACAAGTTTCTGTTTGGGAATATAAAAAGCAAGTATTCTCTCTCTCTCTCTTTCTCTCTCTCTGTTTGTCGTCAATTTGTTTCTTTTTTTGGATGTATGTTGGCGAAAGTAAAAAAGATCTCTCTTCTGAAGCAGAAGTAGTTGGGATAGATAGTATTTTTATTGTTTATTGTCCCAAACACGATTAAGAGAAAAGCGTTTCCCACCATGAGAGTGACAATTTGCCAAATTACAGCTTTCTAGTACTAATAGTCTCTGAGTAAAACCGCAGACAGGGACGACGAAACTATAAGGTTTGCTATGGATCCCTAGGAATCGAAACAATCATGGGTTGCTCGCCGCATCACCTATTAACATGGTTCGTATTTTCGCCTATTCCCTCGAATGGCTTTTACGATCTGCACGGGAAGAGAAGCAGCTTGGAAGAGTGTACGTGCGCATTTTAATAAATATTACATAAATAAATTAACAAGACTAACAAGATATCTATTAAACAATATTACCAGCATTTGGGAATATTACCGGTAACAATAGAAACTTACTGGAAGTATTCCCCTATAGTAAAGTACTGGTAACGGTAATTTAATGCGGGACATCACTAGTTTTCACGCGCTTTCCGACAGGTGTTGTGAAGAATTTACTTATAATATATAATTTAATCTAAGATTCAAGATTCAAAGATTAAAAGATTCAAATGTTTATTCAGTAATTAGACCTTAACAGGCACTTTTACACGTCAATACGTATAATCTATGTTACGTGTAAAGTATATTAAAATTTAATTTATTTTTAAAGAAAAGCTACCGATACCAGCGCTTCGTAACGACCACTGCTGAGAAGAAACGCCGAAAGAAACTCATTTTCACAGTATTGGTCGCCTACTCGCCAGAAGGGCTTTGTCATATTATTATTATTGTCTTTTAATTAATAAATACTTATAATATAATACAATGTTGACACATTATAACATGTAATGCTTGCAAACAAGTAAAAAAATATAAATTGCGTAGAAAAAAATAAAAAAATATTAAATAGTCAAAAAAGCGAAGCCTAGTTGACCAGTCCCTCCCGGCAGCACCCGTTCACGAGTTGACGTACGGATCAGCCATCGTTAAACTCAACCATATTAGAGGGAATCCAACGACCCGACCAGCGACGCCACCACCGGATTGGACATTTTAGTGAGCATGAAAAACCCGAACTCGCAGACCTTGTCAAGAGAAAATATTAGTTATATTTTGGTCACCTATTGATCGCAGAGCATTTACATGTTTTTAAAGTAAGCTTATTATGGTAACATAAAATGGAGCTATTTTATGTTTCATGTGTGGAGTGTAATGGAAAATGTTTAGGAAGTATCCAAGCGTTTTTATCTCTTAAATAATCATTGATAGTATAGTACGCATTATTCAATAAAACTTTTTTAACATGTATTTTAAATTTTGCCATTGGTAGGTTAACGATCGCGTCGGGAAGTTTATTAAATAATGTTATGCCTAGACCTAAGAGTGACTTTCTAGAAAGCCGAAATTTAGGCGTATGAAGCTGATTTTTGTTGCGCGTATTATAACTGTGAACATCACTATTTTTCTTGAAATTATTTAACCTAGACTTAACAAAAAGAAGATTGTCGTAAATAAATTGAGATGTCACAGTAAGAATATTTATAGATTTAAATAACTCTCTTAAGGAATCGCGTGATTTTAGTCCGTAGATCGACCGAATTGCTCTCTTTTGTAGCACAGAGATAGCATGTATGTTAGCCGCTTTACCCCATAAGAGCAAGCCATATGACATTATGCTGTGAAAATAACTAAAGTATACTAGCCTAGCAGTTTTAACGTTAGTACACCGTCTGACCCTCCTCACAGCATATGCTGCCGAACTAAGTTTCTTGGAAGTTGTCTCAATATGTTTATCCCATTTTAAGTTCCAGTCTACAGTTATGCCAAAAAATTTGGTGTTGGGTACCCGTTCTAGAACTTGGCCATTAAGACTCAAAGGTATGTGAGTATTGGGTTTATTCAATAGTGAAAAATTAACGCGTGTCTTTTGTGTGTTTAAGGCCAGATTATTAGTCGTGAACCAATCTACCCACCAAATGGGTAGATTGGGTATGTATATTTGCCCACCGCCCATCTTTACATTACTATTGCGTGTTCGATGTACCTTGCGTAATTTTATTCACAGCTTATTTTTACCCGACTGCCGAAGGAGGGAAATGTGTGTTACAAATTGCCTAATTTGTTTGTAAGTAATTTTGTATGTATGTGGGTTTGTGCGTCAAATCAAAAAAGTGACTTAATATACAAGTGTGTATCCAAGTTTGAGAGGTTTTAACCTCCGAAAAAAAAAGAGGGGTATTATAAGTTTGACGCTAATGTCTTTCAGTCTATCCGTCTGTCTCTCTGTGTGCCTGTCTGTGGTATCTTAGCGCTCGAAAAGATGGACCGATTTCAATGCGGCTTTGCGGTGGTTTATTTATTTAACTTTATTACATGAAATTGTAATTGATGGACTTAAGGCCGTAGGCCTTTTCCACCAGTCAACTTACAGGTGGTGCTGACAGGTGGTGCAAAAACTCCAAAATTAAAAACTCAGAGCACTTATATTATAACAAAATACTAACCTACGTGCATATCTACGTTACCACAGAATAATAAATAATATAATAATAGGTGGTTCTTAGCTATGATTGATAAACATCGGTTGGGCCGTTTTGTAGTTTACTTCAGACAAATATTGGATGTTGCTACGGATATTCATTCTACTATACAGTTCCTCCACCCATCACTAAATGGCGTTTACATATGAAACTATAGAAAGTCAGGATTTTTTTAATATTCCTGGCAAGTAAACTTGTGTTTGTGTGAATTGAGTATATGTACGTATACCTAAACAAGTTTGTATAGGTTCATTGTCAAAAATAAATAGGAAGAACTGCATTTAATAGCTTGGTTGAATGAAACCCATGCTTATAATAAATAACCAAAATTGTGAACAACGTCCCTATTTTTTTAATGCCGATTGATACAGTCAACCATAACAATCAAATTTTTTAAATAAACATATCATTTTGTACAAATCTTACACGAGAAGATTCTCGCGTTCTCAGAAGCAGCACATAAGAACCTACTCGTGCTAAGGTTACAGTAGTGCCGGTCATCATCGTTAGGTAGAACAGACACACGGAGAACAAACAATATACACCTTTACCTATAAATCAAACATACTTACTAACATAAAAGACACGTAAAAAAATGATCCTTCTTTTGCAGTTGTTGCACACATAAGTACGTCATTCAAGGAACCTTTGTAAAAAACATGTTGGTCACTGACACATACGGAAAAAATAATCAAAGTACTTCTAAATGAAGCTTTTGTTAGAACCTATAAAATAACAAGATATAAGTTTAAAAAACTAATACCCGACTACGCGAGTCATATGTTATATTATAGTCTAAATTTATTGTATTTAACATTCGTTATATACGTTTTTTGCATACAAATTAGTAGCTATGTCACCCGGACAATAATGACGAATCGATTATATGTATATGTATATTTAGTGAAAATTGAACAAACGGTTTGGATACTACGGGGAAACAGACATACATACACACCCACATACATAAACTGCTAAAATCACTACCCTTCCTCATGGCTTTGCCGTAGTCAGCTAAAAATCCAAAATAATTAGTAACGCGCGCTGCGGCCGGCACGGCGGACAGATACTGTGCCGGTATGTCACGCACACACCCGTCCCCGCGCACCCATGCGTGCCCCCACGCTCGCCCTGTCTTCTCGCGCACTTTGAGTTTTGGCGCGGAAATATTTAATTTTTTTCAAATAATAAGATTGCCTGGATGGAGATGACACAAACTACGAATTGTGGTTTATCACACTACAATAATGAAAAAGACGAAACTCTAATAACACTAATAATCTTTTGTGTCTTTTACAGAGTATTGAATTAAAAAAATAAAATACAATAAGATATCGTGGATGAAATGTGACACAAAACATTTTGTAACACATATATTAGTGCTCTATGGCGTGTAATACCTATTTATAAAATTCTAATATTCTTAAAAAGCTATTTGAGCGAAATATTAAGTATTCGTGAAATGACACTGATCCTGTGGCCAGATGATGACACAAAAAGCTTTTGTACATCAGACACCACGTAGTTATTGTCATGCAAGTGAAAAATTCATCTCGAATTTTCTTTTCATCTCATAATGTTCGAAAAGGCAAATACCTAAATTTCTACCCAAGCAAACATCGAAGATGACACAACGTCATATTTTAGGTTGGTCAAGGGGTCTAGAAACTATATGCGAAAAATCGAAATATCTAATATTCTTGAAACTTAAAAACCTAGCGCTACCGGACTATTATTGCTGAATTTACTATAATTGTTTTATATACATTTATAAAAGCACTTTAATCAGTCGTTGGCGTCTTCAGCATGTCCTTAAGGACCCTGTGATACTTTTCAAATCGTCAGACCATGGTAAATTACTTATTGTACTTTTCCCTCTCACGTTTGCTAGCTGTATAGTCACCTTCTCCTTTATCTATTTCATGTAGCTAATCGATGCCTTGGTCTTCCTGGTAAATTATCAATAAACAATGAAAATAATTGCTCAAAATAAAACAGATTATTATTTAAAAGCGTCTGTTATAATTGTATCTTGGCCACAGAATAAGTACTAGTACTTACGTATAGAAGTCAATATGGTTTAATTTAGTTTGTGTCAGTGAGCACCTTTTCGTTTAGATACCTAAAAATCTATTGTAAGCCAATTTTATTCTTATTACTCTGTACAAACTGGAAGACATCCCTTAAAGGGATAAGTCAGCCTTTGTATTGTTTTCTTTTGTATTTTTGTTGTGTCCTTTTTGTACAATAAAGTAAAGAATTTACATAACATAAGATAACATAACAACCGATTCATAATAGGTAGGTACCTACACAAAACCAGTCCAGTTAGCAGCCGCTAGGGTTGTTGTGTGCCTTTTCTTTATCTTTCCATGACGATGGAGTTGGTGAACACAGGTGAAAGAAATGTGCGTGGGGCACTGCTCACTTGCAAGTACTTTTATAACACTTTCATGTCTTTTCCAGGACTTTGAGGACTGGGATGATATAGGCCTTAACATCCCCAGGCCAGCTGGACTGGTTTCTTTATTCTGGGGCAACTCTTCGTCATTAAACATCCCCAAAGCTGATGCTTCCACTGAAATGGATGAAGAGTTTGTTGATGCAGAGTGTCAGACAGATTTGGAGGATGGAAATGTGTGTGTCAGTTGTCAAACCTCATTAGATAATGATCATGATTGGAATCATGAGGTAAGTTTCATTCGTTTGTTATTTGATAGTTTATGTTTTGGCAATTTTGTAAGAAAGATGTTAAAATCTTTGAGTTTTTAAAAACTTGAGTCATTGACTGATTTTAACTAAAAAAAGTTTTAGTGATAGTGTTTACCTCAGTGCAATTATTTTGTAAGCTAATATTTTAGTGATAATTTGTAGATAGACGTAGTTAGATCAAGACACACTTGTATTGGCAAATTAATAGACATTCCCCATTGCAGCTCCTAATTCAGGCTGAGGAGATAGAACTCCTCAAACAGAAAATAATAGCATTAGAGACAGAAAAATTGAACTTCCAGAAATTGTATGACGCTGCTATTGTCAGCCTTAACTCTTTAACAAGCCCCTCAGTGGATAGCAAGGAAATGGAACTGAACATTCCTGAAGAAAAACTCTTGTCCGTTCAGATGAGGACGCAACCAGAGCAGAGACCATTGACATGTACTGCTGCGGAGAACCACTATGGCAGTGGAAATTCAACTCACAGTGCCACTCCGGAACAATTTGAAATGATTGATAGTGAGAAAAACAGTGTCATGTAAGTTATTTATTTTTTAGCTATAAATTTTCTTTGTGTGTATAACCAGCTGCTCAATCTAAATAAGCATTGAATTACTTAGCAGGTTTTCAATATTTGTACATATTATTTTCATCAAATTTTCACATATAAGCCCAATTTTCATCATCTTTGTTTTATTTATGGTCTATGTCTATCTTCTTTGGTAAAAACGCGTGACATTGTACACGGACAAACAAGTGTTAATCTATTTGGTAAATTTAGAGATCAGCTCAAATAAAGAATTCAGTGCCATATATTGTGCAGGCATGTTGATTTTTCATGAAGTCTTGGTTAGATTGTAGTGAATTTGGAACAATTAGTAACTCCTATACAAATATTAGTTAGAATGTTAATACTTTGTATAAACATTATACTGTTAAAGTAAAATTAGTATGAGTAAAGATCTGTGGTAAACCTGCTATTACATTTGTCTTCCTTCAGTTTCTATTTTCTCATATGTTATGTGTTTTATGAAGATGACGTTTAAATTGTTCATTAAAAACAGGCAATGTATATACATACTGACTGAAACTTATTTTAACTTCCTTGATAGAATTCGCAAAGACGGCTCTAACACGAGTTCGTTTGAGCCAGCCGCGGTCGGCGACAGCGTCCGCGACTCTCCCCTGCGGCGCAGCAGCGTGACGACGCTCGACGACACGCTGAGCATAAACGACGCGAGCGAGTGGACCAGGGTGCAGTATGAATATAACCCTGTCGAGAACATCAACAAGATGTGGATTGATAGGTATGAATAAATTCTATGTATTCATACCTATCAATTATATAAATTATGTAAAGATTCGAAAATGTACCACTTTTCCTACTGGAATATTTCGCCATCAGTGCTGACTTATTTTTGTAATGGATTTGTTGAAAGAAATCGACACTCAAGCATACGAAGCGCTTTGTCTTCTGTTCTCAAGTCAGCATGTTTTGGTAGCAAGTTTTTTTTTTTTCAAAACTATGTATGTCTTTACCACACTGGCTTTACCGACCCTCGAGTCGATAATCTTTGGGTATGACGTATGCTAGAAGACAGCCTCTGTGGTCCAGTGGTCAAGGCGTTCGCCTTGTCATCATGATGGAGGTCCTGGGTCCGAATCCCACTGGGAAGTATACTTTGTGAAATGTTGTTTCCAGTCTGGTTAGGATTTTGCAAGCTTGAATCACCATTCAATTCAATTCAAATATATCTTTATTATCATAGGATATTTATAATATCTCTTAATAATCGTCACTTTGTTTTATTGCACAATAATTGTTGACGTCAAAAAGTTACTTAGAGCTAAGTTTACTGCCGCCTCCAAAGCGCTAGTGCAGAAGAAGCGGTAACAAACTGCACTGCAGCATTTTCTCCAAGAACGTCAACTCACAATTAAATTAATATTTATAGTTGATATGTGGACAGAGTATACATTGTTTGTTGTCATAATTTAAATTAATTTTTTAATGTCGAAATTTTGAAATAATGTGAAATCAAGTTGTAAATTCAGTATGTACTTAATGTACCAGATTATGACCATTTCTGGGTATACAAACCTTTAAGAGGGACCCGCGCCAAGCTCAAGCCAGACTTTGTTGTCTTTAAGACAACAAAGTCATCGGTCCTATAATAAGCCTTCTCACAGAGTACCTTCTTTACATAAGCTTTAAACTTTTTGTCAGGCATATCAAGGATCGATTGTGGCAGTTTATTATAAAAAAGTATACCGTTCCCCATAAACGTTTTACTAACTGTTTTGAGCCTATAATACGGGGCAACTAAGTCACTCTTATTGCGTAAGTTTCTGACGGTAAAATCGCTTACTTTATTGTATGAGGAAATATTTTTCCTTACATATAGTATGTTTTCAAATATATACTGTGATGGTAAGGTTAGTATACCTATTTCCTTGAATAATTCTCTGAGTGAGTCTCTAGATCCTAAGCCGTAGATAGCTCGAATCGCCCTTTTTTGTAAAATGAAAATAGTCTGAATATCGGCTGCACTCCCCCATAGCAGTATGCCGTATGACATTTAACTATGAAAGTAACTAAAGTAAACTAGTCTAGCAGTTGCTACATCTGTCAATTGTCTTATTCTCCTAACAGCATAAGCCGCAGAGCTAAGCTTATTTGAAAGTTTTAATATATGAGCGCCCCACTGAAGTTTCGAGTCGATCGCCAAGATCGAGTTTTTCGCCATCTATCAGTATGTCGACGCAAGCTTGCCTCACATTGGGAAGAGAAAATGGAATGCATTGGGTCTTTTTCGCATTTAACATGAGGTTATTGGTAGTAAACCAATCAGAAATGGAAGACAAGGTGCTGTTCACCGCGCTAGCATCTGTGCTATGACAGTCAATTTTGAATATTAGCGAGGTGTCATCAGCAAACAGCATGCCTATGCCTGCCTGTTTCTCAACCATGTAAGGCAAGTCATTTACATAAACTAAAAAAAGGAAAGGTCCTAGAATAGAACCTTGTGGTACGCCGATTTTAACATTAGATCCGTGCGATTTTATGCCGTTTAAATCAACAGTCTGAAGCCTATCTGTTAAATAAGATTCTATTAATTTAATTGAATTTTCATCAAAACCATATTGACTTAATTTAAGCAAAAGTGTCGGATGATCTACGCAATCAAATGCTTTAGAGAGATCGCAACAGGATCCAATCCCATCATTTTTGCTCTCCCATGCGTCGTAAATATGAGTGATGAATGCCACTCCCGCATCGGTGGTTGATTTTCCGCCAGTAAAGCCGAACTGTTGGCTATGGAATAGCTTGTAGGTCTTGAAGTGAAGTAGCATTTGATTGAGCATTATCTTTTCGAATACCTTACTCAAAACTGGCAAGATAGATATAGGTCTGTAGTTGCCAGGGTCTGTTTTTTCTCCTTTTTTGAATAAGGGGATTAGTTTACTACATTTCATTAGGTTAGGAAATATGCCTTCATCAATACATTCGTTAAATATAAAAGCTAAATCACCAGCTATGACATTTATAATATGGCTTACTACAGCAACCTGTTTGTCCATAAAGAAAGATGATTCCGTGTTTCGGAAGGTACATATAAACTGTGGGTCCCGAACGCCATCTAGCGTTTGCTCATCAAACCTATCCAAGGATTGGTTCTGGTCTGCCCTTTGGATTGCCGAGGTCAGACGGCAGTAACTCTGTGTAAAAACCAATAACCTCGTCAAATCACTTGGTTAGGTAGCGGACCCCGGACTCTGAAACGTTATCGCTGAGTATGCAACCGGGAATACGCTCAGATGATGATGATCACGTATGCTAGGAGAAAGGGCAGTTCCCTCATCTTACTTTGATTTATAGGTACTTTTTTACTGCATCTTGAAATATCTGTACAAAATAAAAATAAAATATTTATGTTTTTGCAGCGGGCTTCCCAACAGTCTGAAGGTGTCCTTACTGAACTGGTGCTGTGAATCTCTGAACCTCAACGAGCCTCTCACCAACGACCTTTTGGCCGAGCTAGTAAACAGTGACAAGCCCATGACGCTTCCAAGTCTTCTTACTTTAGTTGCTGACACTCTGCCTAGGGTGAGTACAAATTTATCGTCATTTTTTTATGAGACATTACATTATGCTATTACCGTATCTAGTTTTTTTTTTTGGAAGAGCATAATCTAAATATCTAAAAATCAACTAACTGCCGCCCCCATTGTGGATCGCGGTGGTGGGCGCGTGGTGGTGTAAATATTCCACTATTTTTTTTCGATTTCCTGATTGGTGCAGGGCAGGTGCCTTGGTTTGCCCTTCCCCAGACCCGGGCCTGAATTGATACAATCTAATTTTGTTGTAAGTTTAGTTTAACGATGGCTAGATTATATAGACCAGCCTCCTCAAATATTGGCCCCTGTTCTATTTTTAAATATATGGCAGCGTGAATTTAATCATACATAATTAATTTTCAAACAATTTGGTAACTTATAGATGGAAAGTTTATTTCTTTACAATTTGCCGTGTTGCTTGAATCATTCATACCGTATTTAAAAACACGTCAAGGCATTTTTTATTACGTTTACCATGTTTTCGTATGGCTTTCGCTTTTCAACTACGAGTGTAGGAATAAGCTAGTAGTAGAAACATTTTGACGGTGTGTAATTTATAAATCATCAGCAAAACTTAATTATAATCTGTCTCAATATACATTTTTATGTTAAATTGTTTAAGAGAAAATTCAAGATACAAAGAAGAGAGCCTGGTCAGGTATCTCGGTACTTGACTGTACGTTACGTACTTGAGGAGACGCTACATATTTATTTTTATTTTCATGTGTCGTGGCGTCATCAGTAGCGTGCATTTCATTCAGAAAAAAAAACAAATTTGTCTACCTTGTGCCACCCTAATAATGACGGCAAAGTGAGAAATGTACCTATTTTCTTCGATGTGAAGTCATTCTTGTAATTTAGGGAATCATACCTTATTTACAAGAACGGCTCCATATTTTATAAGGTATAATAAAATATCACTTCCGTGGCGTAATGGTCAATACGCTAGTCCGCCAATCCGGAGGTTCTGGGTTCGGTCCCCAGCCAGGGCAAGTTGGAAAATGGCCTTTTTCTCTTGTCTTGGGTGTCTATCTATATATGTATTTACCATAAAATATAGTATCGTTGGGTTAGTATCCCATAACACAAGCTCTAGCTTAATTTGAGGCTAGCTCAATCTGTGTGATTTGTCCCTATATATTTATTTATCCAAAATATAAATGCACGTCACTGATGAATGATGATGAAACACAATTAAGTTGAACTTCAAAGCATTTTTGTACAAATTCCCGGCACGTAGGTTAAACCAAGTGCGGTTATCGGCGCAGGTACAAATAATGCGCCGACGACCGCCATTTTGGTTATTACATGCTTTATATATTAAGCAATACAAACAAAAACCTATTTAGGTTTATACGTGGTAAGGTGAGTCACTACTCGTTACAATGTTATACAGTAAATATATATATTTTTAAGAATTAATTTACATTTGGTACTATTTTTTAAATTACTAATTTCTTCAATAATATTGTTAGGGTATTGATTTAAAGTAGATGGCAGGAAATACTCCCACACCGGTGAACTTATTTGTGTCGCATTGTACGTACTAACGGAGAAATGAACTCGTAGCTGGTGCCGCACACGCTGGTGTCGCGGCGCGCGGAGGCGGCGGCGCTGTGCGCGGCGGGCGCGGCGCTGCTGCCGGCCAGCGAGCCGCGCCGCGCGCGCCTGCTGCACACCCTGCTCACCCTCGTCAAGAAGCCCGACCAGGCCGACGCCAGGGCTATCTGCGAAGGTATGCCCATACATCATTTCCTCAAGTCTGTTTACGCCATTGAATTATGATTACTATGGAAACGTAACTTCAAACTAGTTTTTTAGGCGTTGCGCGGGCTGCAAGCAGCCCGCGGTTTTTCGTGCAGCTGTTGAGGTTGACTAAGGTATGTTTCCAGTTGAGAAAATGGGTAAAAATTGCAGTCAGTAAGGAAGTCATAAAAAATAGTTTAGATTCGGATTGCGCGACCGAAAAACCTCAAGAATATTGATTTTCAGCGAAATTGCTTGCAAGAGAGAATTGGCGGCCATCTTGGATTAATAAAAAGTAAACAAAATCGTCAAATTTAATTTTTGAGAAAAACAGATCCACGGTGCAATGACAATGATCGCTATGATAGCGTCATATACCAGCCGCTGATTGGCCCGGTAATTGATGTGAAGTTGGTGGAAGTGGCCTCCACATAGACCTAGATTTTTTTCACTGTTAAATCTACGGGCCTCCATACTGCTCCAATATTTCTCCTTACTTTGGATGATGTTATGCAGCATTTGTCATAACCAGTCAATTTATTGTAGCGTAAAAAGCGTGTAGCAGTAAAAAGCGACGGAACGCTATAGCACCGGCCGTGCTATAGATTAAATTTTTATTATATTGTTTATATCGCTGATATCACTGTTTGCGGCGAGAGGTTAGATGTGGTTGGCAAATACATATTTGGACATTGTTTATCCTTCGACCAAAATCTTCGAGCTAAGGAGATTGATCGGCGAATCCAGCTGGGATGGGCAGCATTTAGTAAACTGACGGACATATTAAAAAATAGGAAAATACCACAATGCCTAAAGAAACGCCTCTTCAACCAGTGTGTTCTGCCTACATTAATTTATGGTGCCGAGACATGGACTCTGACAAAGGGAACCATGCATAAGATCGCAGTTTCGCAAAGGGCCATGGAGCGAGACATGCTCGGTATCAAAATGCAAGATCAGCATTCGCAATGTGGAACGTTCATGACGTGCTCTCTAGAGTTGCGAACCTAAAATGAAACTGGGCAGGACACCTGGCTAGAAAGAACGATGGAAGGTGCAGTAAGGCTATCACCGAGTGGTATCCTAGGAATGGAAAACGGAGTGTTGGGCGTCCGGCAGCTAGGTGGGTCGATGATATCAAACGGATTGCTGGAAAAAACTGCATAGCTAAGGCTAGGGATAGAAGTAATGGCGCAGACAAAAGGAGGCTTATGTCCAGCAGTGGGTCGTTGAGAGCTGACGATGAAGATGATGATGATGTATTGTTTCAATTTAATTGTATGCAACAAGCAAGAAACTTGCACCGTGTAAATGGGCATTTAGGGATAAAGACATAATTAGTATTGTTACGAAACTGGGGTTCGAGATTTGGAGAAAAACGCCAAACCTCGTATGAGGGTATTTATACACTACGGAACCCTAGATTAACACGTGAAGATGGTCTTCCTGATGATCAAGTCCAAGTCGCGTAGCAGCTGAGATATCTCGCCGAGGTTGTCGCAGGTATTCCACTTATCGCACTTAAGACGGCCCTTCCCGGCGGCTCTGTCGTCAACGCGAGCATAGTTCGGAAAGCTTGTTTTTTCATCGAGGACAATGCTAGAAAAAAAAGCAAACCAAAAAGAGAGAGATAGCGCATTAGGGCACGGTTTGCACTGTATTGAATGAAATTAGTATTAATATATTATTAACTATCCACTGACCGAATATTAACTATCCATAGGGTGCGGAAATTTCATAAAACTTGTTCCAGGATATACGTTTTTGTCACTAAGCCTATACTGAACTTGTTTTTCCAAATATTCATTTTTTATTTCGATAGAAACCTAGAAATAGTGCAGAAGATATCTGTTAGTTCAAAAGTTTTCAAGAAAGATCACTTACAACGCCATAATTACGTACGAGCGTTTGTATGAAAAGTAAGACGGAAAGGCTGCTCTTAAGTAGGCTTCCTTCGCTTCGGTTCTCTTCGAAGTAGTCACTTTCGTAGCTCATACTTAACTGGCGTGGTGCGCACTCGACAGCCTTTTCATTTGCACCGGTATAGAGGTCCACATTACTCTAATATTCTCCATACTAGACGAATATATTTCGATATCGGGAAACGTCGAGGCGCCGGTACGCGTGTGAGAGTGCAACTGGCTAAATAATTCTAAACTTATGCTAGAAGGACATAAGGCGTACTTTCGCATTTTATAATGCGCAATAATTATGCGGTAATGGTAATGATGTCTGGTTTGTGGTTTGATACTGGATATCGGTTTGATATAATATACCTACTGCTTGAACTAACGATAATATGTAACGCAGAATGCCAATGAACTTATTGTTTTATTATATGTAAATAAATATCAGCAGTTTATGACACCTAATAACTCGGTGCTGCCACCTATTGAGAGAAAGAAACAAGGAACCTATAACTACTACGAATTGCTGAAAGGACGGCCAGCTCAGCTATGTGCGGATGACGAGGTGCGACAGTGCTTATTTTCAGCTAATACCAAAATAAACGCGTGTAATGGCTTACTTATATAAAAAAAACCGGCCAATTGCGAGTCGGACTCGCACACGCAGGGTTTCGTTCCTTTATCTATAAAAAATCAGGTTTGTTGTATGGGAGCACCATTTAAATATTAATTTTATTCTATTTTTAGTATTTGTTGTTATAGCGGCAACAGAAATACATCTGTGAAAATTTTTACTGTCTAGCTATCACGGTTTATGAAATAGAGCCTGGTGAAAGATAGACGGACGGAAAGCGAAGTCTTAGTAATAGGGTCTCGTTTTTTACCCTTTGGGTACGGTACCCTAAAAACTAAAAAGGAAAACAAAAAATCAGCTCTGTGACTCTACGTAGATACGTCAGTTACAATATACACTAAGAGCTTTTTTATTAACTCCTTAATTTTAATTTCAGCTACATGTCTCATAGTAAAATGGGGAGGCAGCGGCGAAGTACTATCTTCAATAGCAGAATTACTAGCATCAAGATCGCCCGAGCGTCGAATACTAGCCAGCCAAATATGCGTGGCCATAGCGCCATACGTGCCTATAGAACTATGCACATCTCTCCTACTTAGCCTAATATTACTTATGTGTGAATCTAATGAAGTGGAAATAAGGAGTCTGGGGCTGAAAGCTGCTTGTCTTATCTGCCCGGTAGCAGATCACAAGTACGAGCAGCTGGAGAATCTCATGTTTAACTTCTTGAAGGACCCGGTGGAGAAGAATGTTAGAGATGCTGTGAACATTTTTGTGCCTGTGTTAGCGAGAAATGCTTTAATTGCGGGTGAGTTATTATGGTTACAAAATTGGAAGATTATTTGTACTTATCCGAGTTTATTATCAAATCTTATTTACATAGGTATATTGCGATCTTTTTTAACGAATGTACATAATTGGTTCCGCCATAAAAACAGTGGTAAAGGAAAACATTATGAAAATCAGGTCAATTCAGTCCTAGAAACATTAAATCCAATGAGGCCTTTATCGTGTTATGTTTAGTGACTACCATAGACGACGATGACGTACCATAGAAGAAGGATTGATTCACCCAGACTCATCAATGCACCTACAGTATTTTTTTTAAGTTGAATGGTGTGGCCTAATACGCTATGTATTAGGCCACGTATTAGGTGGCACTTCTGAAGCGCGGCAAAATTTCACAATAAATAATATTTTGTAAATATTAAATATGCTATAAACATTGATAGAACAATACGAGACGTTATCTCAAAACAAGTAGATTAATAAAGTTTGGAATGCAAATATATGACTTTTTTTGTAACCTGTAGGTACAATAAACAATATTTATGACTGTTCTTGTCGAACAGAACTTTTATCTTGCAACCCACATTTAGACTAAATGTACAACCCAAAGGTTGACCGGTTCGCAACGCTTTGGCGTTAAGTTTGCCTATTCTTTTAAAGTTCTTTTTGATAACTGTTAAAATAGTCATTTAAATTGAAATACCTAAATAAGAGGTCGTCAAAATTTTCATGCTCCCGGGCGGCTGACATTCACGCTACGACACTGATTTTATTTTTAGCTAGTAACATAAGTAATTTTATTTGCAGGAAAACTATCGTCAGACCTATGTAGAAGAGTGATGGCGAATTTCGTGAAATCCTCGACAGACGAGGAATGGAAGCAAACTGTCTTATACTTAGAGGTGCTACGTATGCTGGTGTTGGCGACGCTGGCCTACGTAGTCAATGTACAAATAGTTAAGGATGTTACCCCGAGCGACTGTGATATCACCATTAATTTACAAGAGGTAATTTAAGTGTTAGGCTCCTCACGCTCTAGTCGATCACGACCAATCGTGGCCGTGGCCGCAACCTTGGTCGCAGACCAAGTATGCAGCCACTATCTGTACATATAATTTATATTTATAGTAAAACAGTATTAATCGCGTGTCTGTACATTCAGTAAATTTATGAAAAAATGAGTGGGCAATAAAAAAAAGTAACTAAACATGAAAAAGGGAAAAAATGACTGTCTGTATGTATTTTCACGCCAATTTTCGAAACTACTGGACGTGCAACGTATAGGCTTTGTTTCATTGAAATCTGAAATCAGAAAAAAAGTTGTCTTTTTTATATTTAACGCGAACGAAGTTGCGGGCACCAGCTAGTACAATCTATACATAGGTTGGCCAATTGTGCCGAGCCGGTGGTGAGCGGCCAGTGGCCGTTGCCGCCAATAGGGAATATGCATGAAAAAAATATTTGTTATTTAACCAGTTTTTCCATAAAAACTTACTAACAGTGAAAACAAAATAAGAATTGGTTAAAAATGATCGAGATATAACAATTTTACAAAAATATGTCTATCTCACTCGCAAATACGCTATTTTCTATGACAAATGTATAGATGATGTGGAATTTGACGTCACCAGTCCATATCGGTCTTCTCTTTCTTATTGAAACTTTAAAGTATCACATGTCCGTCGCTGATTAAGATATAAATTCTTTCATTTTTGTTTACTGTGGTAAATAAGGATTTTATTAAACAAATAAAAAAAAATACATGCATATGCCCAATTGCTCGAAGTTCATATGGTTTCTTTAGTTAATAATCCGTTGCGCCCACTGTTAGTGGTCTTTGCCGTTTGGTGCGCGAGGTGTCTTAATGTAGAGTAGTTTGAGATTAAGTGCGTTCTCAAGGAGGGTTAAATTCGTATGGCGGCCGGTTGTAAAAATTTTGGACTGTCATGTTGAAATAAGACTTTTAAAATATCGATGTACGAAACTTCGAAAACTTCTGTATGGAACTTCGAAATTTGCTATGAAGAAACTTTCGAAGTTCCGTTCATCGATATTTTAAAAGTCGAAGTTCGGTATGACAGTCCAGTCCAGTCCAGTCCAGGCACTGCTCGATTTGTGTCATCCAGTTCTGGATTTCTGGAGTAGATACGATTGCTACGGATTCATCCTGCTCCAGGGACTGTCATACTGAACTTCGACTTTTAAAATATCGGTGAACGGAACTTCGAAAGTTTTTTCATAGCAAATTTCGAAGTTCCATACAGAAGTTTTCGAAGTTTCGTACATCGATATTTTAAAAGTCGGATTTTAACATGACAGTCCAGTGCCTGAACGAAGTTTGTAGGTACCATTTCAACAGAAGGCAAGTTAAATTCAGACCAAAAACTGCGTATTCACATTTTGTGCCGAAAAATAGGTCATGAAACATCGCAAATGGCCGTTCATTATCAGTCTCTGAAGCAGAAAGCAATTCTGAATCATTCCACCATCCAAGATCTCGAGGAAAAAAAGGACCTCACGCGACAACTTCAAGAACTCCAACAAACCATCAAGGAGTCCACAAAACCTCCCTCGGGAGCAGTGTCCTTCGCCGATATGGTTAAGAAAGGTGAACAGAAATATGTACAGCCGACCACTACAAGCTCTGTGGCTATCTATTCCTGTGACAAGATGAAATCCAGCGAAGAGATTATAAAACCAGACGAAATGAAGTTGCATGTGAGAGGTTTGCGCAAAACCAAGAACGGTGGTGTTATTATCAGCACCGAGACCAAGGCTGACATAGAGAAGCTTAAACAGTCATCGCATCTCAAAACCTCTGGCCTCACCGTGGATGAGCCGTATAAACGAAAGCCAAGAATAGTCGTCATCGGAGTGCTCTCGGTTATGCAGGAAATGGAAGTCTTTCATTACATATACAACCAAAATCTAGCCGACGACCCTCAAGCCATCTCTCTTGACACTATTTTGACGTCTATTAAGCTAAGTCATAAATCGGGAAAGAAGGACTCCCAGTCATGTAAATACATCATTGAAGTTACGACACAAATACGCAAGGCTATAATAACCAAGGACAGATTGTTCGTGAATTGGTCGTTCTGTCCCGTGAGAGATTTCACCTTAGTAACTAGGTGTTACAAATATCAGCAGTATGAACATGCGGCCAAGACATGCAGAGCTGATACCGACACTTGCGGTCATTGTGGGCTAATAGGTCACTCGGTAAAAACATGTACGAAAACTGCTGAGCCGCCAAAGTGTGCAACATGCCTGCACTACAAAAAGCCGTGCAGTCACAAAACTGGTACCTACCCCGATTGTACAGCTAAAATTATAGCCGAAAAAATATTCATTGACTCCATAGACTATTAATGTGATAAAAAATACCATTCGTGTAAATTGCTAATTTTAGGTGTCATTATGTAGTTTTTTCTTTATAGAGTATATAATATGCGATACTTAGTTCGATTTTGGTATTTTTCTTTTTATTTTTACATTCTCCATTTATAAGTGTAATATTGTTATTTTATTTTTGTTTATTTCTCTGTAGTTAATATGTTGGAATTCATTAATTTTTTTTTGTTGATGACGAGTCCTTGTGACCCGTAACACAGGTTCTTCGGAAACCTATCATAGGCACCAGTTCTCCACATCTTTTATTGATTATTATTTCATTACTTTTAAGTTTTATTTTACCTTTTAAGTTACAGTAAGTTTTTTTTGTGGAGGAAAATAAATATACATTTATTATTATTATCATTTCAGGTACCGTTAGAAGGAGAGCAGGAGTATTTTCTAGAGTTACAATGTTATATGGACGGCGTGGACGCGAAGTCGTTGCTAGTAGCAATGAACAGTGTAGTGAAACAGAAGCCCGACGTGAGATGGGCCCAGTTGGCGTGGTTTATCGAATTGTAAGTTTTACTTAGCTTTTATGACTTGTCGCCGTTGACGTACCCAGTATAGGGGTTCAAATTCCCCCGAAATAAAGATACTATCTACTCAGGTTTAGTGGCATTCCCTTCGCCTAAAAACGGGACAGCTTGACGCGCGCAAAACGCCCTTTTTAGGATTCTGTATCCAAAGGGTAAAAACTGGACCCTATTATTAAGACTCCGCTGTCCGTCCGTCTGTCTGTCTCAAGGCCATATCTCAAAAACCGTGATAGCTAGAAAGATGAAATTTTCACAGATGTTGTATTTCAGTTGCCGCTATAACAACAAATACTAAAAACAGAATAGAATAAATATTTAAGTGGGGCTCCTACCTCCTATACAAAAAACGTGATTTTTTATAGATAATGGTACGGAACGCTTCGTGCGCGAGTCCGACTCGCACTTGACCGGTTATTCTTACTTATACTGCAATAACAAAGAAGGCGATAGAAAATGGCCGTTTGACATGTTTCAACTTATCCTGGTCGCGTAGTGCTTCCGCCTAACCTTTGCAAGTATTGGCCGCCGAGAAGTTTTTTTCTTTCTCGTCGGTTAGCTGAAAATGCAAAAAGCGTCTTTGGCTTGTTAATGGACTCAGGTGTGGCGTTTACTTGTCTATTGATAAGCTTGCTACATAGATAAGCGGGCTGGCACTGTCAACAACAAAGCAGACCCGAAGCAATTACTGTTACTGCACTGGTTCGGCTTGTGCCAATTGGGTAGTTCCTTCGGGTCTGTGGTGACATTGAAACGCGGAGTCACTAAACGAGCGGTTTTTGTAAGGAAAAGAAAAAAACTTTTGGTTAAGTGACGGCGCACTTCAAAAATAGCACTTCTGATCGGCACAAATTGGTTTTCAATACATACAATAAACCGGCATGATTTGGTAGATGACAAGCTGAGTGATTTGTGCGGTTTGTGATTCCCGAACATTCATTTACATATGTTCAATTTTACCGCCCGGCTGTGCCGATTCATTAATGCCGGCCCGGCCCGAATAAGTGTGTAGCAACCCATACATTTCAAACGTTCGATTGATGATGAAGGTTATAATATAAGCTTTGCATAAGCTATGTGATAATAACATGATACTCCTAATAAGTATTGTAGGACATGTGACGTAAATTATTATTATTTTCTTACTTTTTGCAGAGTTAAGCAAATCTTAGAGGTCTCAACAAAGAGCAAAGCGCTAAATCACCCCACTATATACGAGCACCTTATATCTCTCTTCAGTAGTTACGTAGACAACTTCGGAGTACACTTCACCACCCACATCTTAAAGCCGATCTTCGCGGAGGTGATAGGTGACTTGGAGCAGAGTATGGAGAAACTACATGCGATCAATGTGGATAGCACAATCGTTGTTGGTATTTGTTTGGTGGCTGTGTTACCTGCCTTGGAAGATAAGACGCAGCATGAGGAGTTATTGCAAAAGTAAGTTGTATAGGGCGTACGCTCCGTTAAGCGGGACCACACGAAGGGGTCAGTCTATCTCTGTCACAAACACTACGTGAAACAGAGACACGGCAACACGCGACGGATTCTGCTATCTCATTCGCACAAAAGAGATTGTGATGCGCCCGCCTATCGTAGCGGACACCCTAACACATATGTAGGGTATACACACACATTTTGTAGTAACATTAAAAAAAAAATTAAGACACGTATGGCTCTTGTAGTACAGAGAGAGAAAGCAGGAAGTCAAGGGGTTCAGTTGGAGTTTGCTTTAATTGGTTTTGCAAATTGATTCTAGTGGACTTTATAATATGAAATTGGTGTTACAAATGCTCATTCTCATGGACAGTATGTGCAATGTTTAAAGTGGACAGTCATAGTGCGGCTGTAGTGATATTTAATTGTGGATTGTGGTGGGTCTTTAGGCGCCCCGTTCGCCACTATGAAAACCAGTGGACACGTATAGATTTGTAGACAGAAGCTCCCTTGAAGCAATCAAAGGACCTACACCAACTTTTTGTATAGTTAGGGTTAGGGTTAGGAATAAAGAAGTGTGAAATAAAGATGGGTTCTAAAGAACTTGTATCCAGACCCGAAAAATAATTATAAAAAAAATTATACAGAGGATGGTCATGCTCTGTAGTGGAGACTAAAGACATGATAATGATATATTTCTATTTTAGGTGGATCATGTACAGCAGCATTCGCGGCCTGCCCGTGAAGATATTCTCGATCCCGCTGAAGTGGGTGGCGCGGCATCGACCCGACGACCTCGATAACTATCTGCATCACCTCAGAGAATGTAAGACCGAACTACAACATTCATACTTTTTATCTTTGTCAATTTTTTACGCAAATGGTTTTTCGACGTTTGGAAGAATAACGGAAATACTGAAAGACCTTTTCCCAGCAGTGTGATACTATTACACATTTTACAGCGCGTATTATAACATTTATAAACATGGGTACTGAAAGCTGAGGGAAAGCTTATGTAAATAAAGTACTTTGTAAGAAGGCTTATTACTGAACCGATGATTATCTTAAAGGCAAAAACTTCTGGCTTGAGTATGGCGGGGGTCCCTCTTAAAGGTTTGTATTTGTGCACTTACAAATATCATAATTTGAGTACAGTCAGTACATTGATTTCAAATTTGACATTCTTAATTATGACGTAACAATGTATTCTCAGTCCACATATCAAATTTTAATATTAGTATAATTTGTAAGTTGACGGTTTTGGAGAAAATGCTGCAGTACAGTTTGTTACCGATTCTTCTGTACTTGCGCTTAGTTGTAAGTAAATGATCTGAGTCTACAATTACTTATTATGAAATCGAAAGAAAAAAATTAACAATTATCAAGTGAAACAAATATTCAAGGATAAATAAATGATTTTTGACTAATATGCAATAAAGCGCGAAAGCGCTAGCAATGCGTACTTCCACCGGGCCAACAAGCTCCCTTTTCCCGTCTAAGATAGGTTAGATAACGAAGCAATAGTAACCGTGTCTGTTCTCCGCTAGTCTCCGCCAGCAGTTGCGAGAGTGCGAGCGGCAGCGCGATCCGCGCGTACATCGGCAACCTCATCGCCGAGCTGCTGGACTTGGCGGAGCTGCAGCAGAGCTGCCTGGAGCGCCAGCTCATACCCGCCGTCATGGCGCTGCTGCATGACGACGACGTGTAAGTTGATTTTATGAAGTGGCAACCTTAACCGAAGGCACAGAATTTAATATAAGTATTACATACAGAATGGTCTCCTAAGGTCCCGCGCAACCATGCGTCCTCGTCCCCCGTCCGCACATCTTTCCCCCGTTTGCATCGTGTGGTAGGTTTTCAGCAGGCTCTACAAGGCGAGAACTGGGACAGGTGTGAATTCAGTGCCGAAGGGCTGCTCAAACAAACTTCGTTTTCGAGATCCTTGGGCGACGATTGACATGCATAACCTTATAAAAAAAAACCGGATCGCCTTAAAAGAAATGACAGTCTCGCAATATCATTATCTTCATGAAAAACCGAGTCAGTAGAGGGCGGGTCAGTAAGTCCGTGACTTTTTCCTCTCCTTTGAGATTTTTTTTATCCCTTTCAAAAAATATGATCTGTCGAGGTCATCAAAATAGGCATTTGTTTGTGAGATGATTTCGTCGTTGGAGTCAAATCTCTTTCCGCCGAGCCGTTTCTTTAAGTTTGGGAACAAGAAATAGTCACTCGGGGCTAAATCTGGAGAATAGGGCGGATGAGGGAGCCATTCATAGCCCAATTCATGGATTTTGGCCATGGAAACTGCACATGTGTGCATCCTTGCATTGTCCTGGTGGAAAAGAACTTTTTTTTGGCCAAATGCGGTCGTTTTTTTTTCCATTCCTCATTGAATCGACCCAGTAAGTTGGTATAATATTCGCCATTGATTGTTTTCCCCTTTTGAAGGTAGTCAATGTGGATTATACCGCGTGCATCCCAAAAAACAGTCGCCATGACTTTATTGGCTGTTTTGACTGCTGTCCACGGTTACGAAACGGCGCAAAAACTCGTCCATATTGCGGTTTAACAACGCCAAACATTCCTGCGAAATTGTCACACGGTTGCGTTTGTGGTCGATTGTGAGCAAACGCGGCACCCATCTTGCGTAAAGCTTTCTCATACCCAAATGATCATTCAAAATTTTAACTAATTTTAACTTTAACCATGTGAGATGCCTATGGCTTCCACAATCTCTCTCACTTTCAATCTCCGATCTGCTAAAACCATATCGTGAATTTTTTCAATTGTTTCGGATGTAGAGACCTCAACTGGGCGTCCAGAACGTTCGGCATCTTACGTGCTTGTACCAAAGAATACTATACTCCTCCGAGAAGAAGCGCCACTCCATAGAAAAAAAATTACCCTGACAAAATTTTAGTTCCTGATAAGTAGGGGTAGATAGCGCTGGCGTCGAATGTAGTAACCGGTAGTGCATAATCCAATGACGCGCGAAATATGAAAGTCTACCATTGTGTGATGACGGCGGGAAATTTAAAATCTCAAGGATTTTTAGGTAGGATTTCAGATTTTTTTCAGGGAATTAACTAATTATTATTTATTTTGTTTGAGCGAGTAGTTAAAGTGTGAAACACAGGTTTAGAAATAGAGAAGAAACTAAATTCTAGTCGCTCAAACAAAAAATCACTATATTAAATAAAACACAGGTGTTTAAGAATTTTGTAATATTTTTATTTTCTTAGCTAGCCGTTTTTGGGCCAATTCGCTGGCGAATTTTCTGTTTTCCAATACGCAAAACCTTTTAATTAAAATTAATGTAGTCGATTGTTTAATCATTTTAATATTTGATGACAAATACTCAGGACATTCGTTAAGAAAGCTAAAATTTATTTTCTCCCGTATTAACAACATGCATTTTCATTTAATTTGGTCTGAATGAGGGTTTTCTTGAACATAGTTTAATAACGACCTCAGCAGATTTTTCCACGCAAGCGACAAATCTGTGGTTAGCATATTGAAGACTATGCTTGCCCTCTGCATATTCTTTAAATTCTGTAAACAGATGCAATCCACTAGACTTCTCAGCAAGCATAGCCTTCTTACATTGATTACAATCTGTTGCAATTTTTTTTAAAATAAAGCCACAGACATATGCACATGCTTGCATTTCTGCTGAAGTTTCTATTTCCTCATCAGACACACTTATTTCATGTAGGGAGACATTTGTTTCAGCATTAACATTAACATCGACATTAACTACATTTGTTTTGCTACTGGAAAACAGATGCCTAAAATTGTCTAACAATTCGCTATTATCTGGCTCACAATTTCTATTATCACTAATAATGTTTCTTAAATTCGTAACCATTGCAGTCTTCAGACCGGCAACGAATTGAGCGACTGTGGGATTGTCATTTGAGCCACAGTTGGCTCTAATAGCCCCAAAGCAATTTTCCAAGGCATCTTGGTTTATTCTTCTTGTTGCGATTGTTTTAATCTTATGGATTTTATTCAAATTATCCCACAGTCGCTCATACCCGTTTAGCAGTTTAAGCCATCCTGTTTGTGATGGTGGAGTTCTTTTGCTCCCTACAAACTTCATTTCATTCAAAAGTATTTTTGATTTTATGATAAATTTCTTATGTGGACTACTCGCAGTCCAATTGGTCTTGTATGGCTTCCCATCTTCTCTATCCGGTGAATTTGCATTCAAAAGATCAAACAAATTGTTGAAGTGCTCCAAAAATGTTGCTGTGGCAATAGCTCCTGGAGGCAGCTCATCTGAAACAATATTATTATTTTTATATGGTTTCATGAAAATAGTGCCATTTGTAAATAAAGATTTTATTCATAATAAATAAGGAAATAAGATATGGTGAAAAAAAAATTCCAAAGAGTACTGAATTAGTACATAAGTACTTGAAGTAATAAGTACTTTAGGAGTTTAGCAAGTACAGCCTCTAGGCTGTACTTGCTAAACTCTTACTTACTTACTTGCAAAATGTACCTGGGGTTGCTGGGGATATGCTCTAGCATATCCCCAGCAACCCCAGGTACATTTTGAAGAAATGAAACTTACTAACCTATCTATGACGTGAACAATTGTTGAAAAAAATTTTTACTCTTCTTTTTTAACACAAGATATGCTAGCAATGGCTATAAAAATTACTTTAAAATTTTTGTTATTAGACGCCTACATGTAATTAATAGCAAATTATTTTTCAAGCTCTTTCACATAATAGGGGAGACGAATGATATAAAGCAAATGTCTCCAATTATTTTTTTATTCAATACTAGCTTTTTCCCGCGACTTATTCCGCTTAGTTTTTTCGGGATATAAATTACCCTATATGTTAATCCAGGTAGTATTCCATGCTTGTCTGATAGCGAACAAAAAACATAGAACGTACCAGCTGCTTGTCTTCCCTTATACAGAGTGCCAGATTATGTACGTACCACAGGCGAAGCCAGAGCGGACCGCTAGTATATGTATATATATACATACTAGCTGACCCGGCAAACGTTGTTTTGCCATATAAATAGATTGTATGTATTTTTGTATGTTGTATCATAAAAAAATAGAAATTAAAAATTTTGTCTAAAAAATAAAATAAAAATTTAGGGGTGGACATATATATATATATATGTTTAATATTAACTATTATGATTAAGAGTTTACTTACTAGTAGAAGTTTTTGAATATATTCCCATTGCTACGGAGTGGCTGAATATCTGGGCAGCCAACTTAACCCTCATTTTTTCTTTGCCGTTGGGTTGGATATGCCGCTTTGACAGCTTCGGTGCGAAAACGAAGTGTGGATTTGAGTTGTCAAATTCAAAGAACTGCTCGATGTGCTTCCAAGATGCAACACCTAAAATATTTTTTTTAAAAACTTAACATTGGATAGAGTATATTATCCGAAAGTGCAATAAAAAAAAAATTGTTTTAAATTGCTGCACTTTTAAATAATAGTACTTATGTAATACATATTAAGTAGTTATGTACTATGAATTACCTATTCCAGTTGAATTGCCTGCATTTGTGGATTGGACAGCGACAGGTAGTTGCACGTCATATGTCATAAACAAATTCCTGAAGCACTTCAGGAGGTGCGGAGGGTCTGGCAATGTTACGATTTCATTGCCTTCATATTCGAAGTACGGGTGGTCCACACTGGATCCTAAGTTCTCCAGTGCTCTTACATTGACTCCATCCATGTCACAGACTGTTGCACAACCTTTCATGCCTGCATTCAGACATCTATGTAGAACCTGAAAATGTATAAAATTACTATAGTAGGTGTAACTTTTATGGATATCAATATGTTAGTAATGTACCTATATCATACCTCCTTAATAAGGACAGTTAATCTGTCTGCAGTGACGTAATCACCAGACAAATAAAAAGCAACTGGCTGCTTCTTCATTCGCCTTATCCATACAAGCATGAATACTAATGCATGGGAGACAAATACTTTGGATTTGCCTTGATGACCGTGGTCCTGATATCCTTCGATCACATCTGATTTTGGGTTGTATCTAATATTTTTCATTATAGACATTTCATCAAATGTTAAAAAACACACATCATCTGTGTTTTTCTTGGCGTTTTTCTTTAAATTTTCAAATATAATTTCATTTATTCCTGGCTTTAAAGTGAAATGTCCCAAAAGCCTTTTTAATGTTGATGGACTTGGCAAACAGAATAGCCTCTTCAAAAGGTTGTAAGTACGAGGAGATTTTTTGTATAGTTCTAAAGCCAAAAATTTATGCTCTTCATTCCACCTCCTTCCTCTGAGCTTCCTTTGACCATTTTGCAATTCTCCTTGAAGCATTAACGCCATTGAAGGACTGATTTTTTGTTTCAATAGTTTAGTGACATTTTCATTGCCATGCAGCATCTGAAGGGCATCGATGCCTGGTTTTTGTTTTAATGCAGTTCTAAGTTGGGTCACTTTTTTCAACAAGTATTTGCATTTGTTGTAATTTTTAGTTTCAATAGCTGACAGTCTTTCGGTCTGAGTAGATGTCGCCTTCTAAAAACAAAGAAAAGTGTTTGGGTTAGGAAAACATATTTAATGTGTTTATTAAAGGTGAATGTGTGTAAAAGGCGGAGCTCATCTCAGCAGACACACACCATCATTAATTTGTACCTGCCTAAGCCAGCCTAATCAATACCATCATTCAATAAAGTATCTACTGTACATAATATGTACAGTATGCACATCATGTATTCCCATCTAATATTAAAAATGCAAAAGTTTGTGTGTATGCTGGACCGATTTTGATAAAATTTGGTATGAATACGATACATACACTTACTGACCTCATTCTTTTAAAGGAAGAGATTGTAATTTGTAGTAAATTGAAAATTATTATAGCTAAATATTTTTACTTACAAAGTTAAATCTTGTACTAATATGGAAAAATTCTACTTACACATTCTGTTTTAAATGAACTCTCAGGCATGTTAGGCTGTTCCGGCATGTTAGGCTGTTCAGGCATGATTTGACCGTGAACCTGAAAACAATAACTTCATATTATTGACGGTTCATACTAGCTACAACAGTATAATTATTGTATATTTCTCTTACTCGAATATGGTTTTCAAATCTGGAGCCCATACTTTCAAAAAGACATCAACTTACTAGAAAGTGTTCAAAGAAGAGCTACCAAAATTCCTCAAGCTCTCCGTCGTAAATCATATGAAGATAGACTGAAAGCCCTGCACCTCACTACCCTCGAGGAAAGACGCCTTCGTGGTGATTTAATTGAGACGTTTAAGATCCTCACTCTTAGCTACAATCTACCTGACTTGCATACAATCTTCAACATGAGACAAAGCACAAAACCATCATGAGGACACTGCTACCAGTTAACTCGTACAGCAACTAAAACCAAATCTGCTCATCACTTTCTCAGTAACAGAGTGGTTAATAACTGGAATAGACTACCAGAAGAAGTGGTCACTTCCCCTTCCATAAATGCATTCAAAAATAGACTCGACAAGTGGATAAAGACAAATAAAGTGTCGTTAATGAATTTATGAACTGTGAAAAGACTATGGACTCTCAGCACTGTGTGATATAGACATATCAGCTCCAAGCTGCTCGTCTATAAATAAATAATAATAATAATATTTACAAGTACTACTTACCCCTAAAATGTTAGGGTTAAAATCACGAGAAGGTCCAGCTACAGGGCCTAGGAGATTTTCCTCATTTTCATTGATACATGGCACAGCAAATTTCTGTAATTGTATCTTATCTGTTGAAGCGTATGAGGAATCAGCAAAATGTCTACTGCAAATCACTTTACATGATTTGTACAAACCACCAGTCTTTTTCTGAATAGCAAAACATTGCCCATGCCATTAACCTGAAACAATAAATAGATTAATGATTTATTTGTTGATATTTACATTTATTATTTATATAAATATATTTGAAGATGAGGTGTTTATAACAACATACTAGCGGTCTGCTCCTCCTGGTACATACATGGCCTATAGCACCCAGGGATAACTTAGCCAACAGTGAAATAATTTATGAAATCGGTCCAGTAATTCCTGAGCAAACAAACAAACTCTTTAGCTTTATAATATTAGTAGATTTATTTTACATGTAACTACAGCGACTCTATGTGCATTACAAAAGAATAAGAGATATTTCTATAGCTAATAAATTAAAAGCGAGTGCATTACTTACTGGTAAACATTTTCATTATTTTTATTAAGTGCTGGGTACCGGTGCATCCTCAATGCAGGGCTTGATGCCTGAGTGGCACCGCACTTGGAGCATCTGAAAATGTATTTAATTTTTGAGATTTGGTAATTAAAGAGTAAAAAGCTAAAACGGTTCTATTTCCAAAGTTGCACAACGTGGTATACAAAGAATGCTCTGACCACTATGTATCAAGTTAGTATTAACAACCAACAAAAGAATAACTGTCAAAAGAATTTTATGTACCATCAATCAAGTTTATAACTGTGCGTTACTTAATTATTGTATTAGGTCAAAATAATGTTAGGGGTTATCATTAATAATGAAATGCTCTTAGTTTCCCCTGTGTTTATTTTTGAGCGACAACCAAAGTTTTAAGTACAAGTTTATTAATCATATGGACTATCACTCACCTTCGATACATATGAGATATTATACACTAATTTAACAGCACTCGTGATCAAGAGTTCTTTCTCACAAAAACAAGTAATTTTTCACAAAAACAAGAGTTCTCACAAAATAAAAAAGCAGCAAGTGCACAGCAAGTGCCACTTTATAAAGTTTTTATAAACGAATTTTGAACCTCAGAAAATGCTACGGAGGACACAGGGGGGTCAACTCAACGTAATACTACTGCGGAAGATGATGATTCAATCTAGAAATTATGTGAAAAGAAAACAGAACTGTTTCTTCACAACACAAGTTTTGAAATGAAAAATTGAAAACAATGGCTGCCGGTCACTGCCGGTGGACCGGAAGCCGACGCCGGCAGCGGATGTAATTTTTAATGTTGAAATTACTTTAATTTGAAAATATACTAATATTAGCTAACTAATATTTTAATACAACGACAACTCGACAAGCTTTTAATTTTTTTTTATGAATTAGTAATAGAAGATATTATTTGACATAGCATAATAAATCTGCTTCATTAAAAAGCTCATATCTGCTTTATTTTCTCTAAAAATCATGAGCTTACGAAACTACCACGCTGAACTTTGTTTCAAAATAGCCACACATATTCCAGATCAACTATCATATTTTGTCTCTGTGTGCATAATTTTTACACCGACACGAAAGTGACCACCCCCTGGCTTGTACGGCCACATCGCAATTCAGTAAACCACTTCTTTACCATAGAAATGGATGGTGCAGAGTCCCCATAGTATTTATCAAGCTTAGCCTTGGTTTCAGTGATGGTTTTTTTTCCGCAAAAAGTAATGCTTAATGAGCACACGAAATTCACTTCTGTCCATTTTTTTCTCAAAACGCGCGGTAGTATGCTATCAACGGCTGCTAATTCAAACTAAATGACGCGGCTTGTTCAAATTTTGACAGGAGTCAATTGACAGTTGCCTGTTGACAGGAGCATTGTTGCCATTTTAATTAAGAGGCGGGAAATTAAAAAAGTCACAAACTATACTTACCCGCCCTAGTATAAAAATGTAATTATACTACAATAGTATTCCACGGTAACATGAGTTTCTTAACATTTTTTACAAAATATATTGCTGTTACTGTAAGACGATTCATTTGTGATCTTCAAGTATCATACCATTATATAAATTTTATCGGTACAGCTTATATTTTATAAAATTAATGTAAATATTGCGAAATCTAAATCAATGACTTATTGAATTTAATGGATTGCATAACTAATAGGCGAAGGTTATTAAAAAATATTTAAATCTTTGAATCCTGCCTATGAAAACGTTGTTCTGAGACTGTTTCAGTAAATCCATAGTTTGAACCTGTGGTTTGAACAATCTATCTATTGTTTATTCTGTCAGTAAGGTTTACAAAATGAATTAAAGTGATTTGATTTCGTAGGCTAATAACATTTGAACATTTAATGTGGAATGGAAATATCCGTAATTAATCGAACCACGGGCTGTACTAGATCACTATAGTATAGTATAATGAAATTAGAATACAAGTAAAAAATTAAAAATAAAAAATTCGCCATTTAAATACAAAAGTGTGCTATCGCCCGGGTAATGTGGATGGAAATGTCGTTTTTATTTTTATTTTTGACTTATATTTTAATTTCATTATACTAAACTATAGTGATCTAGTACAGCCCGTGGTTCGATTAATTACGGATATGTCCATTCCACGTTAAATATTCAAATGTTATTAGCCTACGAAATCAAATCACTTTATTATCATTATACTAGAATGATCTAGTACAGGATATGGTTCGATTTATTATGGGTATGTCCCGTCCACGTTGTATGATGAACAGGGCGGTTCGTGAAGTGGCCATAACCGCGTGGGGCAGCGTGACCCGCAGCTGCATGATCCGGGGGCTGGAGTGCGAGGCGCAGTGCTGGCCGCCGGTGGAGGGCCTGCTGCGGGGCAGCTCGCCGCGCGAGGCCGCTCGCGCCGCCGCCGCGCTCGCCGCGCTCGTGCTGCCCACGCCGGACAGCCGCGCCGTCTCCGACAGAGGTTCTCTTTTTGTTTACTTACTTATCTCTTTTTGTTTAATCACCCGAGATCCGAACCACGGGTGCTATTGCTATCAAAAGTATGGATATGACTAAAAATACCGGGATTTCTTGAGACCTTACTAAGGTCTCGAAAAATCCCGAGAAACTAACAAAGCATAGCCTGATAAAATATATAAAAAACATTAAAATATATCCTGACATCACATAATTATGATTGTTTTATTTATATCCCGGTACTTTAAGTCATATCCATACTTTTGATAGCAAAAGCACTGTGATTACGATCTCTGGTAATGACACAAATTGAGATTTCTTTTCCTAGTGGACAGGGAGAGAATGCTGTAGCATTAAGTCCACCTGTATTTTTTGTAGCTCAATAAAGTTTTAAATAAAAAATAAAAAAAATTACGTAAAACGGAAAGAAATTAGTATAAGTATTTAAAAAAAAATGGATTTAAAATCTTCGAGTCTTCGTGCTAACGAATAATATATTTTTCTTTTTGCAGTAAATTTGTGGAGTTTTTTTTTAAGGTTCTTTTATTTTATTTTAGTAAAAATGTTACATACGTCTTTGGACCTCAATTTTTTTTATTATTAATTTTATCTCCATTAGATTCACGGGTCTTTTCACCCCGGTTCTTTGAGGGACTTGCGTGGGGATACAGATCCAACACGTAGAGGCCCTTTGGAGAAGTTGATGTAAGGTTGCGCTCCCGTCAAAATCCATTCCTGAATATACCTATGAAAGGTTTACCCTTGAATATGTTTCTGCAGGAGGAAGATCTATTGCAAGAAAAAGGGAAAAGTCTATGGATTATGGAATGAGATTGGGATGGACTGATGCTGAGATATTGCAATAGAAACGTAACCTGCCATAATCATTATTACTGACTATTTTTATTATTATTATTGGGCAAGTCTCTCCCATTTCTTCCATTTACTACTTTCCTGTGTTTCAAAAAGGATGGTCGAGACCATGCGTTGAGATGGTCTCGCCAGCGCTTATACAGCTTAAAAATAAAATTATAATACAAATTGCAGCGGTGTCGTTGCTGTGCGCGCTGTGCCACCGCAGCGACCTGAGCGAGTGGCTGTGCGCGCTGACGCCGGGCCTGCAGCTGGCCGCGCATCACGCGAGGCACCACCCGGAGCTGTTGCCCGCACTTAGGTAACTTTATCATATAGGCAGTGGCGTGTGCGTGTGCGTGCGCGTGTGCGTGTGCGTGTGTGTATGTTTTTTACTTCTTCACGCTCAAATAGCTGGATCAATTCGGATAAAATTTGGTATGCAGGTAGCTGACACCTGGATTAACACAGGCTTTTTCCGTGGGTAACACCGCGGGGCGTAGCTAGTAAGTGATCAAATATAAAATAAATATTTCATGACCAAATATAGCCTTTAGTTCAGAAATATTTTCCAAGGATCTTCTACCAAAGCTCACATCGTAATGTGAGCATAACACGGAATGAAATTAGCGAGAGTGCATTATTGAGCCCGTATCAGTGCCTGAACACCGCGCCGCCGCCCCGCTCACCTGAGAAAACTGCCGCGCTAATTGTTGGTTTTTATTTTCAAAGAATAATTTAGAAATAGTAGATTGTGCTACAAGAGGCTAAGGTAATATTTTGAAGGCGAGGGCGCTACTTTGAATCCAGAGCGAAACGAAGGATTCCACAGTTGAATCATGAGCGGACCAAGTGATTCTACGGTGGAATCCTGAGTGTAGCGAGGGATTCTTGTATATCGCCCGAGATAAGAATATAAAGAACAGTGAACACCTACAAAACCTAACAGACTTCAACCGACAATTTAATACTAACCTTTGTTTGGTGTCGTTTTCATACATTAAATACTAAGTAATATTTTTTCGAAGACCACCAACTTAAAATAAAATGTTCACTCACAACTTTGTTTGCATGGTCCTTCATATCTTTTTATTTTTATACGTAAACTTGATAACTATTTACTATTGGCTTAAACTCACTAAAAAGTATTCACATTTACATAAATAATTACATTTCAATACAAATAACCTAAAACTTCTGTAATTACTTGAATCAAAAGAAAAAAATGCGCTTTTTAATTATACTTATTTCTTTTTCCGAAGCAAAGAACATTAAAATTTTTAACCTACATTCATCCATGTTGAAGATGCTACGTATTGCAAATTTAAAAAATAACGAAGTCTGTGCCAGTTACTTTTTATTTAAAAAAAAAATCTTTTTTTTTGCTGGACTGCCAACATTATTTTTGATTCTACATAGATTAAACTCGTGTTATGTTTTCAAATTGGTTTTAATCCCTAGAGATCTTCTTTTTCACGTTTAAGTCCCGAGAGAATAACCAATAACTTTAGCTCCAAATGTTTTGGAATGAAAACATAGTTTTTTGAGTAGATGAGATGAAAAGCAAGTGTTGGCGTATGTGCGTAGAAAAGCTTCACGTTCTCACTTTAAACTGTAAACAGTATTTCATAAAATAGTTTGGAGGGTTATCTAGTGCCTGGTCAAGACAAAATTTTTAATGATGTCTCCGTTTCTTATCAAATGATTTATTTCAAATGGGGGCAGCACTGGACCCCAGAAAATTCAGGTAGCCCCTTAACATGATTCGCATTTTCGCTCATTCACTATCTGTTTTCACGATTTGCGCAGAAAGAAAAGCAGCTGGAACTTTCTGATTTTTTTCTTTTCTCTCAGACCTGCATGGAAGGACTTAGAAACCTATCTAAATCTATTTCAGAAAACTGGAAGAAGTAGTACAAGCCCCGTCGCTGGCGCAATTCAAGCCAACCATAGAGGTTCTCCTCCACAACGTGGCCGGGACGTCGGTGGGCAGCGACACGTCGGTGGGCAGGGAGCCGCCGCGGCCGACTTCCAACCTCCAGACGGCGCAGGAGGTCGGCAGGCGAGTGACGCAAATGTTCCAACAGTCCAAAACAAATATAAACCTGCAGAATATTTTTAAGAAAAAAACGTAGGCTTCCCAAAAATATCCCTCTTATTTTAAACACAGACTCACTTTAGTACTTGGATTAAACCATTATCCGCCCAAAACAAATAGACCTCTCGTGTGACAAACGCTATCTACTTCATTTAGGTGAAGGGTATAAACAAGTTCTAAAGTTTTGGTTTTCAAAATACCGCGCTTTGATAGCATTATTAATGTTAATAGAAGCGGGGCTTAGCATGGACATTTTTGTTAAGTCTAACACAGTCTGTCTGCGACCACGAATGATGTAACTCCTATCGGAAACGTTAGACGTAACAAAAAAGGTTCGTGCTAAGCCCCGTTTATATATACATTAATAATAAATTCTAAAGTTAATCTGCGTTTTTAATAAGACTGAAGAAGAACATCTATAATAAAATAATATATAATAAAACACAATGCAGAATAGAACGTAATGTAAAAAGCCGCCAAGTTTTTTGTGCCAACAGGGTCTATAATAACGCAAATGTTTCTGTTATAAACTGTAAAAAAAGGATTTCCTACTTTGCCCCTTGGCACAAGAACCTTGGAAGCTATGGTGACACAGTGTTTTTGTTTTTTCTTTAATTACGCACACGTGGTTAATTGTTGAATGTGATAGTAATTTAAGTAGGTAGTTGGGTTGAAACAATGAACTCACAAGTATATTTAATAACTATAGGATATCACTTATAAAAAAATTGTTACTTATGTAAGAAAAAAACTCGTGCATCATATTCATTTTTAAATAAGCAGTATATCCTCCAATTAATTCCTCGTTAAAAGAAACATGAACATTATTAATAGGTATTTAAGTTTAAAAAACCATGGCTTTTGTTAACTGAAATATGTTTACCGAAACCTATTATGCTACTTCCCAATTAGGGTGTTAAAATATTGAGTTAATATTTATTTACCTGTCACTTACTGTACGTGAGATGCCGCCTGCCTTTTAGTTAATTTGTATTATCAGTAGGTAGGCCACCCTGCGAAATTTCAATGGGAGTTACATACTATTTTTGATTGGATTTTTATGCGTTCAAAATACAGTACTAAAGAACTCAAACTACATGATGAAATAGTTAAAAATCACCAGGCGTGCGGGACTTGAACCGACGACTTAGTCTTTATGTCTATTATCTTCCAACCGAGCTACCACATGTTCATTATATCCGTTATTCACCCGCTATATGGCAAGTAGTTTAATTAAATTTAGTTTTGAGTATATTATACTAATTTGAATAAAAATGAAGTGTTTTCAAGATTTTTTTATATACCTAATTTTAATCTTTTCACCAGAAGTGATACACAGCAATCGAATTTTACATTTTACCTATGCCTGCACAAAAAAAAAAACAATTATAACTGTCATCTGTCGATGTCAAATGGTTAAATTATTTTCGTTACGTTGGTGTTGTCATTTGTTGTAGGGAGATGACAGTGTCAGTATCAGTACAGTACTGAAAGCGGAATTGTCATTTTTACTCAAAATCTTCATCGTGTCGTCACTTCCTATAATAAGCTTGACCTTGCTTGAAAATTAAGGTCATTAAAATTTTTGCAAATATCTAAATAAGTAAGAACTTATTTTAAAATCTGATTAGAGAGAGCTTCTCCTAGAGGCTATTCCTCAAAAAGGTGTGCGATTTTTTTTAATTACGTGAGAAGCAAATTTAACATTCCAATGCGTCTTACTTTATGTACTTAACACAGAATTTAGTTTTAGTAGATTTAGTACAAAAAGCATCGCAAGAGATCCCTTACGATAATAATATATAATGATTATATTATAATAATAATAAAACGTCGAGTAGGTGAAAACCTAAGAAAGTATAATAATAACACATTCTGACATATATAGAATACATATTCCAATCAAATATAATGTACTAAAAGAGTTAATAAGATAAGTAATACTCCAAAATCAAAATTATTCTGCCACTCGCAATTTTTTCTGTTATATAATAAGAGCTTTTAAGAAATTTAAGTCTTATATGTGTTTATTAACAACCTATTATATGTATTATGGAATTGTTTTACAGTAATTAGGAATGTGATAAAATCTTGATCATTTGCCTCAGTATATCGATCCAGTGCTGTACTAAAGGCCTCTCTCAGTAAAGGGAGGATTTGCCCAGAATCACCACGCTAACAGGCGGGTCGGTAATCGCAGACGATGGTATAAAGTCTTTGCACAGTGGATGCTTCTGCCTGTTCCCTGTTCTTAGGAAAAAGGGTGAAGACAAGTCGTATTTTACTTAGCCGTCATTACACGGCATAACTATCAATACTCGAATTTATCAATACTCTTGATTTAATAATCATATTCAAATAATAAACCCCCTGTATTTCGTGCTTCCTTACCCCTACGAATTTCTATATTTTAACTTCGTCTAATTTTAGCTATTTGATATGCTTAAATTTATACAGACTCATTCCAATGTTGTAAACTATTTTATTAGTTGTTTTTTCTTGTATGGTTGTATAATTGTATATATAATTTGATATAATAATTTAAAAATAAATGACACTAATATATCAGGTCTCAAAATAAGGATAGATATAGAATCTCATGTATTCTGCCAATCAACTTAACATATAAGTCTTACCCCTGCTGGTTTACTCATAGACTATACTAAGATAACTGATGTTATTGATAGTAGGTACGTACAGGTAAGCACGCGTTTAACCTTTAATAATGTACTTAATAGTAAACATGTTAAAATTACTAATTGGCACATAAGTACTTGTAAAAATTGTGGTTGTGTCAATATTTATTTTATGAAATATAAATTTTATTTTATATTTTGTTCTCATAATTTCCTACCCTTGTTACAATTATGTATTTATAGATAGTTTGGGTCTGAAAACATCCAAACTTAAGACGCCTCCTTGACTCATTAACAGAAACGTTTTAAAGAAATGTACTACGTGCAACCGACGTAGAAGGATGAAGAAGATGGCGTTAAGTTTTGTGCTGTAACTTGTGAGGAAAAGATTGCTCATTTATTTATTTAAATTTTAATCGACATCCCCATATCCCAAAGAGCACAAAAAAATTTATTCATTAATTCCACTACTTGTATATTGTTATCTGTGATATTCTTTTTAAAATTTTAAAACTACGTTTTAAAAGTAGTTGCTTATTATGTCAATGTCGGTTTAGTTCTGTTAACTTCTGTTAGTCAGTGATGCCAACTTAGCTACTTTCTAGCTAGAACGAGCTATGTTAACCCCCGACGCAAAAAGAGGAGTGTTATAAGTTTGACGCTAATGTCTGTCTGTCCGTTTGTCTGTCTGTGTATCTGTCTGTGGCACCCTAGCGCTCGATCGGATGGACCGATAACGACGCGGTTTTTTTTACGTGAAAGCAGGTTTCTTTGCGATAGTTCTTAACTATGTTTGGTAAAAACCGATCCAACAGTTGAAAAAATATCAGCTTTTTATCACCAACTAAACCATGGCTTATAACTAGATGGATTTTTCTAGGTTTCCGTGAAAATTCCGTCATAGAAAAAAAGCACGTATTAAAGTGAAAGGTAATTTCAAATGTCTAACCGTTTCGTCTGAAACTTAGTTGGTAGACCATATTACTGAGATGATCCATGTTCCCGGATCAAACCCCAGCCAGCACACGCTATGTTTTTTTGTTTTTAATTTTCAGTTTAAGTTATTATTTTTATGTTGGTACGCTTTTCAGCCTCGGGTCCATGGGGACCTGGTCCTTTGAGGCCAACATGAAGAGGCCTTTTAGTACTTTTTATCTAAAAAGTGAGATGGCTGCATCTATGGAGGTCTATCCCTTAATGTACCATTGAGATGCACCGGACAGTCCTCCATAGCTGCCGCCAGCATAAATGCCAGGGAGGGTTTAACTTGGTTTGGGCTATGTGGATGGGATTTTAGTGGACTGGATAACTGGGTTATGGAGTGAGATACGGATACCTAAAAATCGCTCACAACAATTTTAGCCTGGCAGATGGTGACTTGCTGCTTGTTGGCTACACTGCCTTTGGGCACCCTAACTAGCCACGAAGATGCAACCAGGGTGCAACACAATGTGAGCAGCTAAGGGTGTCGAGATGCGGCTCCGGTTTCACCATCACGAGAGCGGGTTTCCCCGTGATTACGCCATTACGTGCAACACTTTCACTCCGGAGCGTATGTTCTGCTCTTGCGACTCCACTCTGGCTGGCCAGTTAAGGCAAGACAGAGGCGGGGAGAGTGTGACCATGGGCGTACCGAGGGGGGGCAAAGAGAGGCAGCTGCCCCCCCTGGATTTTGTTGACGTCCCTACTTACTATCTGCTTTTGTCGATAAAAGTTAAGAAAAAGAACTTTTTACCATTTGCAATAAATTATACAACTTTTATCAAGTTTATTTGCCAGGCAAATTAAGAAAACCCCGTCTTTCAAGAGTTCATCCCTCAATAACTTTTAAACGACTGAACCGAATTTCATCAATCATAGCTGAGAACCGCCGCAAGGAAACTTGCTTTTACATAAAAAAAACCGTCGAAGATGTCATAAACTGTATTGCCGACGACCCTTAAAAGTTAATTTTTAAATATCAATCCTACAGTAAGAATAGGTATCATTTCTTTCTCACCATCTAAATCATGAAGATAAATGCGGGTGCATTTCAAAATCTAAACTAATTTTTACCCCCGATAAAAAAAACTGAAAAATGTCCGTCCGTCTGTCTGTTATACGCTACGGATATCAATCCCACTTAACATCGGTTAGAATATTATGTAGTTCCGCCACTTATCACTAGATGGTTTACTAGATGATGTCGTCAAAGTTTTTCTTAATTTGCCTAGCAAATAAACTTGTTGTATGTCGTGCAGCAACAATTAAACTTGTAGCTATATTTTTAAGGTACTTTTTCTAGCAGTTTTTCTCTAGCATTTTCTCATGCATGGCATAACTAAATATTTTCAAGAGTTTGAAGAAAAATTAACACTGCCATCGACATTTACCTCATAATAGTTATGTATGCAACTGTAGTATAATAAGGGGTATTAAAACACGAATGTGGGTTTATCATATGAGTGTTTTAATACCTAATTATTACAATTGCATACAAAACTTTATCTACACCCATGACATGAATTCTCTATAAAAGGTTCTAAATCCATTGGGTGTTGAACAGTGTTGTAAGAACTCTATGTAAATTCCTGGTAAGTTTCTTGCTGAGTATCTAATACAAACTAACTATGTATGTATAGGTAATAATCAAGTTATTTATTGTTATAATAATTTAAATTTTGGATCGTACAATTATTGGAATGCAAATTATTTTTGTTCGATATTAGTAAATATCGAACGAAAATGGCGGGATGCGACGTGAATTCGAATAACCAATAAGTTCTTTTTTTAAATTACGGAGCTGTGGCAGTGAACCGCGCGTACATGACAATGTTCTTTTTTTGAAATTCATAAAGAATGCAGCTGTTTGATAAGTAAGGGATCGAGTTTGCGTTGCATAATGAAATTTAGTACAACATTATAACACTCGTTTGGGTGATATAATGATTACTATGGCACTGGGTGTTGTAATGTTGGCAATAAGCTAACTGCTTCAGAAACTTTTATAGAAGATTTACAGCGTGGGTGTAGATAAACTTTATTATACACACTACTACTATTTATACAATGTTTTGTTATTGTAAATAAACAACAACAACCAATGAAAGGCCCTTGCTATTGGCTACCAAAACAGTATCTACCTACTAAATACAGACCTACATAAGAGTCTAACTAATGAAATCTGACCCTGAAAAGTCGCAGCAAATGCACATTTTTTAATTCATTTAAATCCTTGTAGATATTATTAATGTGATAGTACATTAAAGTATCAAAGTTTATAAAAAGTTTTTTTTTTTTAATCTACAGTATTTTAAAGTCGACGACGCGCTGCTGCCGTCGATTATTAATTATTGTGCTACCTACCCTTATGTTATTTTTGATGATAACCGCACGCGCATTGTACATAAATAGTAATAATATGTGTTTTCTCAGTAAGTGAAATACTATTGTATTTTTTATGGGAAAAAATAAAGTTCTTTAAACATAAGTTTGCCGCGAAGGGTTTTCAGGGCTAGCTCAGCGTGTGACTGACGTCACATTCCAACGCTCTGTGGTGCAATTTTTAAACGCGGAATCACTAAACGTACGGTCATTTGTATGGAAAAACCATTCGTTTAGGTGACTCCGCGTTAGAAAAATGGCACGGCGGCTCCTCTCGCGTCACGATCTCACGTCGTCGTCATAACTATCTAATTTGTGGTCGTCGCACTAGCTAGAGCTAGCTGGCCCGCCCATAAAATTCTTGGTCTATGGGCCCGCCAGTAGAATGTGACGTCAGGCAGGACTAGAGATGGGCGGTGGGTAAATACCCAATCTAGCCATTTGGGTATATACCCGGTAGATTGGATAAATACCCGTATCTACCCATTTGGTGGGTAGATTGAATTATATATGAGTAAATTCTTTTGTCGGAAAGCTTGCGTCGGAAAGCGAGTATAAACATGTGAATTGCCAAGTCTAAGTTTAATGTTTTTGTATACCTTATCATATGTTAAAATAAACAAAAGGATCTTGATTTTTTATACTGCTCATACAACAAAAGATATTCGAATTGTCGAGTTCTTTAATCCCCTATCAACTTATTATAACATTTCCCTCAAAATAATATGCCGGGTATTCAGTGGCGTAGCATAGGTCACTAGCACCCGGTGCGGATTCCAAATTTGCCGCCGTCTTATTTTTGTAAACAATTATAAAAAATTTGGGCATGGTAAAAAGAGTACTTTTATTAGTTTTATTGGTTGTAGTGAAATTAACATTTTTTATTGAGAAACCTTGCGCTTGCATCACCCATGCATAGAACCTGCATAGGTACCTGGGTATTTGGTAACATAAAAAAACACTGAAAGAAATTAACTTTTTTTTTAATTTTAATTTTTTTTTCTATATTTTAATTTTTTTTCTAACTGCCACCTCCGCAGCGCCGCCCCCGGCAAAGTGCCGCCCGGTGCGGACCGCACCCTCCGCCCCCCCCATGCTACGCCACTGCGGGTATTTATCCGAATCTACCTATTGTATAGGAACATACGAATTTACAGGTCTTAGTTTACATGATTTGTTGGCAAATATTTGTAGACCTGATTCTATATTAAATTAAACAAAAAAGACAACAAATGCGATGTCAATATATGAGCACCATCAATCATCATACATATAGGTAGAGTAGATTTTTATGACTGCTCATCAAACAGCCAAAACTACTGATTTCAGGTTTGGTCCCGGAACAAAATATATTTGTACTGATGAGTTCTTTGATCCCTTATTAACTTGTTATAATATTTACCTCAAAAAATATACCGCGTATTTACCACAATCTACCTGATGTATGGAAACATACAAATTGACAGGTCTTAGTTTTTATTGCTGGAAAATATTTGTTGACCTAATTATATGTTATAATAAGCAAACAGACATAAATAAAATGAAATCTGTATATTTAATATGGATAGCAACAGTGATTTTAACCTTTGTTATTTATTCTATGATATATATTCATTTGATAATACATAACATAACCATTTCACACATTTATATACAAAGTTAGAAGACTCCCACTCATTTTTAAATAAATATCCCAATCTACCCATCCAAACGGATACCTACGGCCCGGTCGAATCTCGCATCGTGCACTTATTTTAAAATTCCATATATCTCCTAAACCAAAATATTTTATTTTTATTTTTAACAAAGAATGCGATGAGCTAAAAATCAAAATTGGTGAACTAAACATTCTTCATTCTAGCAATCTAGCTATATTAGCAAGGTGTTTAAAATAGTAGCTAAAGGTAGCAGTTGGCAACACTGTTCGGTCAGTCTGTCAGTCATCATTGTGTTTAGCGTTGCATAACTATCGATAGTTTGACTATCGATAGTAACTGTTGACCTCGAAAAACAGTTACAATATCGATAGTATAGATTGAAATACTAATGATGAAAGGAAAAACTATCAATAGCAGTCGCGGGGCCATCTCAGAAAACGATTCCCATCGAGTTAAGAACTATTGATTTATTACAATACTATCAATAGTTCTTTAAAACAAATAGCACCTTTACTATCGACAGTATCGATAGTATTAATTAAAAACTATTGAAACCACAGACTTACAATATGTTACAAAAAAACTTGAGAGGTGTCAAGGGACACCCGGATGGAACGAAGTAAAATATAAATATAAATAGGTCTAAATTACATACAAACTCTTTTCTGCGTTCTACAATCAAGATTTTATTATCTTCATAAATTTGAACGAACAAAAAGTGTCGTTACAACTTTTGGTCTTAATTTTTTCCGTCTAGCTTCCTTTCGCAACGCGCGATAAGGAACTTCGTTCCAAAAACCCTGCCCAATCCTAGATAAATACATAAGTAGCTTAAGTGTAAATTCATGCCACGTGGTATTCTTTGTATTTACAATAATGTTTAGTCTGCTTCCCTTTATACTCTACTATAAGTAACAAAAACCTTGTCCGATCCTTGATAAGCAACTCAGACCGTCAATATGAACACTTTTCCTATGGACCAATGCGTTCAATAATCAGCGTCAATACTATCGATAGTATCGATTGTTTAGCTGCTATTGACGGTCGATACTATCGAATCGCATCAATAGTATTGCTGCGTTTGAGCCATCGATACTGTCGATAGTATTGAGTTTTATCAATACTATCGATATTCCGACTATTGGCCGACTAAAGATAGGCTATCGATAGACTATCGATAGTGGCCTATCGATCGGCAACACTTAATCAATCTCTCGTCAGAGAGTATTATATCCTTTGATACTATTGCTTGCAACACTGTGTTGTGAATATGTGACTTTTGAGTGACATATGTCTAGTTTGTGGTGATTTGATACAACAAAGTTCTCTGTGATGTGATAGTAAGTCATAATAAGTAGGTAGCAGTAGCGCCAGTAGCACAAGTAGGGTAGGTAGGTATAGGTACCGAAGTGACTGAAAGAATATTTATATTTTTGTTTGGCCAGCCACATTAAAGCAAGAGGTTCTAAGCAGATTTGGTATATATAGATCTTCCTGTCACTTCTAATTATTTGATCACAATTTACACAAATCGCAATGTCTGAAAAGCATTTACAAACCGGTAAGTCATTAGATTATCATAAAACCTGTTCTTATTTTCTATTCAATTTATTCATACTTGACTTTAGCATTAGGTACTTATTAATTTCATATAAGTACTCGTTCAGAATCTTCTGCATTGAGATTATAAGGATTTTTTTTCGATCAACTATAATAAAATTTATAAGTATACATTTTCAGGCGATTCCCTGCCGCCCTACCCCGGCAAACTGCGACTGTTTGCTATGAGGTTCTGTCCATATGCCGAAAGAACCGTTTTAGTTCTAAACGCCAAGAAACTGCAATATGACCTGGTTTTCATTAACTTGGACAACAAACCTGAATGGATTTTCAAATACAGCCCAAGAGGTAAGATGTCACGTCGACTTTTCTGTTAACCTGGATGCAGGCAGCAATGAAAGGAGTTTAGATATCTTTAAAATGATTGATGTAAAAAAACCTTCATTCAGTATAGAAGCATTCTGGTATAGAATTCCGGTAATGAAAGCCAGTACATGTGCCTGTACTGGCTTTCATTACCTGTTGTAAGTATATTATCAGAATTATGAAACAAATAAAAGAGTCGAAGATAAGATTCAAGATACAGTCGAGTTAAATGTCTGTTTCAGTCCTGACTTTCATTATTACTCTGTCAACATTCTGTTATCTTGAAATAAATAAGATTTTTATCACTCATTTATAAACTATATATTTATTATTTTAGATACCTAGCTACTGTGGTTAGTGTGGTTAACCAGTACAAAGTGTGTGGTAGATAAGAGGAATACTGATAGTGGTTATGCTTGCTTTATCATTTCATTTAAATAAAAAATAATACTTTCATGAATCCCTGGGTAGTAGATTTCCTGTAGCAGAAATGATGCAAAGATAAAATGTTTACCAGTTGCTTCATCTTCTGCTGCTTGGCATGCAAAGAAAAAACAAATCAGTTACTTCCTCGCAGATACTGGAAATTGTGGACGAATGGGCGTTAATTATTCTAAATAGGCAACTTGTAACTGTTTGTGACGCCCATTATTTCTTTTAAACCCACCATACAGACCATACTTAGCATGGCCTTTAGGTTTCGTAACCCTTGACTCTATCTAGTGTGTAGACGGATAAACTATTACAATTTGTGTGTTCAAAATAAAATTCATAATAAAAACTTGAAAACAGGTGCGGTGCCAGCTCTAGAATATGAAGATGGCAAAGGCATATTCGACAGCAACATCATAAATGTATACTTGGATGAGAAGTACCCTGATATACTTCTACAGGCCTCTGACCCTCTCCGCAGAGCACAAGACAAGATGCTTGTTGAGAATTTTGCTGCTGTAAGTGTAAGACTTGTAAATGAACAGAAATTGGAAAAGCCAGCCTAAAATATTTCATACAAATTTTTTATTCATATAACCTGTGTTGTAATAAACATCTAACATGAGAACAATTTAAATGTTGGCTTAATATACTGCTGAAAGCTGAGAGTCATATTAGTTAGACCACAGATACAATATGGGTTAATATTGAAATATCTACATTTATGTCTGTAATAATCTTTGATAGGTTTATTTATTACTATAGTCCATTTGTTTAGGTATTTAAAAGAATGTAAACAATCTTGTCATGTCTTTTTATTGAAATATACACTTAATAAATCAATACCTTCGCAAATTACAAATTATTTATTCAATAAATTATAAATTACATAATTTATTTGTAATTTGCAAAGGTATTGGATTTATAAAGTGTATATTTCAATAAAAAGACATGTCAAGATTGTTTACATTCTTTTAAATACCTAAACTAACGCACTATAGTAGTGAAGAAATATCAACTCATTTATTGCTTTTGAAAATCATAACCACTACTATTTATGGATATTTGTTTCTACATATCAGTGTTGAGGAAAATATGAAGTTTATTATTTATCAGTTTATTATAACACACCTAATTACTTCCTTGTTTTGAATTCTAGAAATGATCAAACAATAGACACAGAAGTGAAGAGTAATAAATTTGTTACATGTTTATTTTATTTATTTACCTTTATTACATTAAATTGTAATCGGCAGACTTAAGGCTGTAGGCCTTTTCTACCAGTCAACCTACAGTTAACAATAAATTAGTGGACCCCTCGATATACATATCACAGATTAAAAAGGGCTTAATTTCAGGTCCACTAAGTTGTTGACCTTTCCACATTCGTTTTTCTTTTGCCATACCTTGTACCGTTATTTGGTGACAGCGCTCCTCGTATCTCTGCGGTGCCAGTACGCTCAGTCCCGGATTGTCTGGATATCTAGTTGTGCCCACTTGGTATCCTTATTCACGGCTGTCCATCATGTGGAAAGTGATCTCTCTTTGCCTTTCTTCTTGCTGTGAATGGCTAAAGCCCTTTGAACGCAATGGTCCTTATCTCGTCTTATCACATGCCAAAGCACCTCATGCGACTGTCAATCATCTTTTCTGTTATGGGTGCCATGTTGAACATGCTTCTTATATACTCATTTCCGACTTTGTCAAATCTTGTGACTCCCGCTGACGACCTCTATAGCATCTTCATATCATTTATGTGCATTTTCAGTTCATGCCGCTAGCCTTCTGCGGTTTTGTAGACCCTACCCTTAAATTTTTAAGGCATTCGGTTGTCACACAATACGCCAATTAGTGTTGACCTTTCCATATAACTTGGACAAAATTATTTTTCCTCACCTTATTGGACTCTATAGCAGCAACTTGTATTTTTTTTTACTTTCTACAGGCTCAGTCAGCGTACTACACAGCTGCATTCAACTCTCAAGCTCTGCAACCCAGCATGGTAGAGAACTATCACAGGGGTCTGGAGCTTCTCCAGAAGGAGGTTGAAACTCGGGGAACCAAATACCTTCACGGAGATGAACCTGGTCTGGTGGATTACACTCTGTGGCCGTTCCTGGAACGTTTTGAGGCCCTGCCCCTGCTTGGCAAGCCCGAATTTGCTATTGACAAGTCTAAATATGCAGCACTGGTAAGAACCAAAAAGTCAAATATTTAGAGACAAGTTATAGCATGATCCCCATCACGATCGAATTAGGAGCTCGGTGGGAATACGCATTACTAGTGCTTTTGCACCAGTCGTGGTGATCTTGAAATTATTTGAGCTCCTCAGTGCTTCGGGACGCACGTTAAGAGCGGCCTTCCCGTCTTACTTTTCATACAAACACTCGTACGTGATTATGGCGTTGTATCTGATCTTTCTTGAAAACTTTTGAATTCACAGGTATCTTGGGCGCTATTTGTAGGTTTCTATCGAAATAAAAAAAATGAAATTTAGAAAAACAAAGTCAGTATTGGCCTCCAAAAATCTGCTTTTTTGCACAAATTTTAGCTGAACTTCAACCGTTCATAAAGTACTCATAAATTATAAAAGTAAAGAAAATATTTCGATACAAACCTCGCAAATGTAATGAAAATTTTGAATACAAAACATTTATTTCACATACTTGTAAGGCTTACTGATAAACACGTATCTCCTGGAACAAATTTTATGAAATTTCCGCAAACTATGAATAGTTAATAATAATACTAATTTAATTCAATAGAATGCAAACCATGCCCTTAGGCGCTATCTCTCTTTTTTTGGTTTGCCTCTTTTTCTAGTATTGCCCTGGATGAAACACCAAGCTTTTCAAACTATACTCGCGTTGAAAACAGAGCGGCCGGGAAGGGCCGCCTTAAGCCGTTGGTCCCGGCTGTCATCATTTTTTCGCAGTCGTCAAGTTGTCAGATGCCTTAAGGTAACTCGAAAAATCTGACGCCAGTGTTGGCGGCTTAGTGAGAGAGAGCGACGGAACGTTATCGCACCGGCCGTGCGATAGCATGTTATAGCATTCTGCGCTCTCACTCGCTCTGGCAAATGACGATTCTGAGCGACAGAAAAGTATAGCAGCATACATGGGCGTACCCAGCTTCTGGCCTAGGGGGGGGGGGGCAAGTCCGATTTTTTAGGTCAGATCGTCTGTTTTATATACACAACAAAAGGACACGTACATGAAACATAAGGTATATGTAGTGTGTAGGGCAGACACCCGCAAGAGATCCTGCTTTATAGGTAGTTAAAAAAAAAACGTAAATGTAAATATACATTTTATTTCAATTGTTTGAATCGACTTCTGCTTTAAAAGTAACTTTCGAGCTAAAATAATCGCCCATACTGTTAACGAGTTCTTTATTTACACTAAGCATACAAAATCCTTATAACCTGTCTTCGATCATTGTTGATCTCAGCCACGTTTTAACGCGTCGGGTATGGACACTGAAATTGTACCGAATTAATATATTTTTGTCATCTTCGTTAGGCTTAGCTCCTTCATAACAATAAAATGTCAACCTCTCATTACCCAACCAGCTCCATGGGTCCGATCGACACAAACGAACCTCAACTTTAGTGCATTGTCATAAAATTCAGTTTATCAATCAGGCATTTTTGACTATGGCGTTTGACCGTGCAGTTTGCAAGCGCCACTGCGCCACAATCGCCAGCCGCCGCCTGCCGCGGCAAGTGGTCTCGAACGTCAAAGTGCGAAATCGGTATAGCTGCCCACTAAAATCGGTACATTTGTCCCCAAAATCGGAATAGAAAAAAAATACAATATTCAGTCAAATTTGTCTATTTATCAAAAAATAAACTAATCAATAAATAAAATAAACTAATTCGATTCTTCAGACAAGTCAAAAAAAAAAAAAATCATTTATTTATCTTTGGATATTTATATCACTTGATAATTGTCATTTCTTTTTTCTTTCGATTTCTTAATAGTTAGTTGTTGACGTCAGATCATTTACTTACAACTAAGTTTACTGCCGCCTCCAAAGCGCAAGTACAGAAGAAGCGGTAACAAACTGTACTGCAGCATTTTCTCCAAAAACGTCAACCTTACAATTATACTGTTATTAAAATTTGCTGTGTGGACTGAGAATACATTGCTATGTCATAATTATTAATTAAAAATGTCAAATTTGAAATTAATGTCAATTTGTATAAAATTCATGTACTGATTGTACTCAAATTATGTCATTTGTGAGCGTACAAATATAAACCTTTAAAAGGGACCCGCGCCAAGCTCAAGCCAGACGTTTTTGTCTTTAAGATAATCATCGGTTCCGTAATAAGCCTTCTCACAAAGTACTTTCTTTACATAAGCTTTAAATTTTCTATCTGGCATATCAAGGACCGATTCTGGCAATTTATTATAAAACTTTATACAGTTTCCCTTAAACGATTTACTGACTATTTTCAGCCTATAATACGGGGTAACTAAAACATTTATGTTACGTAAGTTTCTACCCGTAATATCACCTGTTTTATTATATAAGGCAATATTTTTCCTCACATACATTATATTTTCAAATATGTACTGGGATGGTACAGTGAGTATATCAATTTTCTTAAAAAAAACTCTTAGGGAGTCTCTAGATCCTAAATTATAAATAAAACTAATTGCCCTTTTCTGTAAAATAAAAATAGTCTGTATATCAGCAGCACTCCCCCAGAGAAGAATCCCGTAGGACATCAGACTATGAAAGTAACTAAAGTAAACTAGTCTAGCAGTTTCCGAACGGAAAACCCCTAATTACATTGAGTTGTAGGACCCAAGCTCCCTAAAATATGAAATATTCTGTAAAAATAACTAACTACTCATCCATACTTACCAGTTACTATTGATCCCTGTAACGTAAAATATAAATAAACAGGGTTGCCAACTGAAAACTTTGGAAAATTGTCAAAAAAATCGTTTGTAATTGCATTTCGGTATTTCGGGTTAGAAGTGTAAAATCGGTAAAAACGTCGGGAAAATTTCCATGTATTATCTGAAATCGTAAAAAAAATGTTGCATTTCGGTAGGATAGAGCCCATATTGGTAGAAATACCGAAAAATCGGTAAGTTCGAGACCACTGGCCGCGGTGCCGATGACGGACGAAGATTAGGTACCGAATCTAACCGAGCGTTCATATATTACTGACTGGGCGGGAGTGATAAGGACTTGCGACCGACTTACATTTATTTTAAACGTAAAATGTCTTTGCCAAATAAAAATAATTGGCCAAGTACGTGTCGGGCCACGCGCAGTTCCGTACTTACGAATGCCAACTTTGAGTTCATGCCACTAAAAACGTCTAAAAACAATTTTTCGCTTATAACTTTTTAATTTGCAAACCCTACGTAGCTCTGATAGTTTTCCTTTAAATTTCGTTATATATACTATATCTGTTTTTTTTTCACGTGTCCATATACAACCATTTAGCAAATAGAGGGAGGGGGGACACTTGACTCTAACAAAATTTTTCAATTTAAACCAAATATTTTAGAAACAGATCCCTAAATCGAAAAATAGTGTTCGCAAGCTCATAATATTTTTGAAATACCTATTCAACGATACCTCACATGATTGGTTAGCCGAGAAGAAAAATGACTTCTCACTTTACATGTATGGAAACTATCCTAAAAAAATTTTTTTTCAATCTTTCATTTATTTAACCATTTTCCCGCATAACTAACATACATAGCCATGCCAAATCACAGCTTTCTAGTACTTATTTTATAGTCACTGCGTAAAACCGCGGATGGACAGACAGACAGAAATGGCGAAACTAAAAGGAGGAATCATTTTAGTTTCACCATTTCTGTTTACTACGGAACCCTAAAAAACAGAACTGTCATCTGAAACGTCAATGTCACTGTCTTGTCATTCTGAATACACTTCCTTCTTACTTGTTTACTTCTATGTCCTCGTTGTACTTATTTTTAATAGCATTATTCGCCTCTAAAAATCTACATTACCTTCTAAATTACTAAGTCAGCCACAACCTACGTGCAACTGAATAATACTATCTTATCTATCCACTAGTTATCTTCTATGTAAGCCACTCTAAATACAACTCAGCATGGTGGATATTATTTTGCATCTAAATTTGTATCATGCAATCAAGATATAAACTTCTAAAATGTTAATATATGGCACCAAAAACATTACCTTCTTATTTTATAACTCAGTATATTTAAAATGTGATTCATTCTTCATTAATTGATAGTCAAAATTTACCTGAAATTGTCATCAAATAGTCAATTATGGCATATTACCTCGGAACTATTGAGGGTAGAGAAAAATAAAATACTTTATTTTGGTAAAAAAAATCCATTATGTATCGTTGATAGGGGACGGTGGACCGGTTGGAGGGGGCTTGGTTACTGATGTGTAACTAAAAACTAGTAAATACCTCGGGTATTGTCTTTTTCGTGTCAAATTTTCTTTACGGATATTTCGAAACGTAACATCTCCGGCGCTGCGGGAAATGCAGCCCCTCTACCCTTGCGTAAGAAAACGCAGGCACTCATGCTCGACTTCGCAGCTTCGGCTTGCTAGTCGCCTATGGCGCCTGCGTTTTCTTACAGCGGCTTAGAGCTGCCCTCCCTCCGGGCCTCCGGCTATAAAAAATCACTCGAGTATAGGGCAAACAAGACTACGTCGGGGTTGGTCAGTTCGGATTTGCCCATAACTTTCATGTGAATAAAATTGGTTATGTGTTCTGGGACCATTTCTGTCCTGTTCAAGTTGACTATCTCTTCCGAGGTAGGGATCCTCAGTCTTCCAGTAGAGACACCTAAAACTCTGGGTTCTTCAGTCTCCTCATCCTCCGATGAAGAGCCTGCGGAAGGTGAATTGGGATAAATATGACTGTTTAGCGATAACCCAACCTCAAAACTATAATCATTAATATCTCAGTAAGTTCCGCGCGGGGGGGGGGGGGGGGGGTGTATTAATTGGTACAAATGTCCGGTCACCCTCATGTCGTCTCGCGCACTTGCGCCAAATCGTGCAGTGCAATGGCTATTTTGACGATAAAAAAATATGATGTATTTAATTTACGTGCTAAGTTATAATATATGATGATGGCTATTGAGGCTTGAATTGTATTTTTTTTGAGGAGCCTATGTTGAAGCTGTAAAACGTAAAATGGTGATGAGTTGTTAAATCCGAGGCGGAGTTAGTAAATTTGGTGGCAATGTGTGACAAAAGACGAATTAGTTTATTAGAGGCTATCTCAATTTCCCGTTGCTTAGTTATAAAATAAGAAGCTTTTTCACGTGGCCAAAAAAATATTATGTTGCTTGATTTATTTTTTATCATATATGTATTTTCTTTTTTATAGGTTGCATACATGGATGTTATGAAGAGCGCCCCAGCCGTCCAGGCCTATCGCCTAGCCCCTGAGACCCACGCCAAGTTCACCGAGTCCCGAGCCAAGGGCGACCCCGACTACAACATGCTGGACTCCGGCGCCGCTGTCTGCTGCATGCGCCCCAGGAAGAAGAAGGAATAAACTGTGATTTCTATTTCGAATGTGTCGTTAATACCTTAATAAATAAAAGTACAATGGAAATTAGATGCTTTACTTTCTCAACTGTTATCCACCCCCTCGGTCCGGACCCCCGGGGTCGCCCTTGTCTCGAGACTTCTTCCCAGGAAAAAAGAAGGAATAAACTGTGATTTCTATTTTCGTGTTTCCCGTTGCCCCGTCATGTCCCCACCAGGTGGGGACAATGGGATTTTAATTAAAAAAAAATCTAATTACTTCCCGTTGTCCCCATTGCGTTATCTATTTCGATATCTCGCTCGTTAGTGATTGGACGATCGAGCGAAGTTCTCAGAGTCTACTTAAGAGGCTTTTCACAATTGGTTGGCTGTCTAGCTCGCACAATCAAACATTTTTGAAGATTATTAAAAAATGTTACTCATTTAAAAGAAAAGTGTTTCATAAACTTTGTAATACATTATATGTTAGATATTGTAGACATCTTTGTATATTGTGACATTGACTACATCGAAAATTAGGTCATCAAAATTTTAAATTTTTGATCACCTTATTCTTGATACACACACATAAACAATTAAAAAACATGTCTACAATATCTAACATATAATATATTAAAAAGTTTATGAAACACTTTTCTTCAAATGAGTCATATTTTTTAATAAACTTTAAAAATGTTTGATTATGCGAGCGAGACAGCCAACCAAATGTGAAAAGCCTCTTAAACAATCCGGTGTTTGTATGTATAATATATATGTTCGCCGATATTTAAGTACAATGCGTCAAAAGTTATAACTTCATTCATTGGGTACCTAGTAGGTCTGTATTTTAACAAATGAAGTAGTTCGGAATACTTTCTGTTGCTGTCCCTACTAAAGAGGATACAATGCGATGCGACACAAATAAGATGAACAAAAATGGCGGACTTCAAAGATTTTTGTACAACTTCCTGACACGTAAATTGAACCAAAATGGCAGTCGTCGGCGTATTATTTGTACCTGCGCCCATAACCGCCAACTTTGGTTCAACCTACGTGCCGGGAATTTGTACAAAAATGCTTTGAAGTTCCCCATTTTTGTTCAACTTATTTGTGTCGCATTGTTGTTTTGAATAGTTTTGATCGGACATTAATGAAATTAGGTAGGCATGTAGAAGCAGCTAATAAAAATAGAATAAGTTCGAACATGAGGCAAATCTGTCAAGGGGTTGCCGTGATATGTGGGGTTCACGAGTTCACAATTCGAGGCGAAATACTTCATTAAAAATAAAAGTATGTACAATGGAAATGAGCTACTTTTTTTTTCTCAACTGTTGTCTACCCTCTGAGGCCCACTCCAAGATCACGACATGCTGGACTCCGGCGCCCCGGTCTGTTGCAGCATATCGTAGGCGGGATCACCCTTGGCTGGGGACTTCTTCCCAGTCTTGGTGAACTGACTACGTTGTATATACTTATCTATGCTTAATATTATATTTTTTACTTAGTGGGATTTTTAACACTATTGAATCTTGATAAGTACATAGTATTTTGCACAATTCGCAAACTTTCTCCAAAAACTATTTCTACAAACATTTTTAAATTCTGAAAATACCTACCTACCTATCTACAATGCAGTTACTTGAGAGCAAACCATGCAGAAATCTTATAAAACGTAAATATAGATTATTTACTTGTGCAATATCATTGACACCGTTCGAAGTAAGTAGATACTGACAAACGTAGCAACTAGCAACCTTGTTCTTGACATTTCGTAAAATACCTTGGAACATGAGTTTTATCGTATTTTATCAGTGCTATCGTGTTTTATTAGCATAAAAAATAATGATTGCCTCCACGTTTACTTTTGCCGTACACGTCCTTATGTCATCGTTCAGAGTGCTTGCCCCCGTTGCCCATCTACTGGAGTACGCGTTGCCTATCAGAAACATGGCCACTAAAGCGCTAAAAGAAAAAATTAACTTCAACACTAAACATTTACGCAAAGGTGAGTTTGGTTTTATTTTCGATTTTACGAAGTCTGGTGATAAAAGTACTGACTGATTTAATAACAAATTCTAGTCAAATACTGATACACTTAATTTAAATGTACTTTTTAATGTTAACCTTGCACCATGTTGTGAAATCAAGTTTTTTTTTTTTAATTTCAACGTTATTAACATTGACTGTGCATACAAAGTCCACCCACAAAGAAACCTACCTACTAGGTTGTTGTAGTGACGTGAATTATAAATGAGAAAAAACCCTGTAGGCGTAATAAAAATCTTAGGGGATTAATAAAATTAAAGCCCATATACAACAAATAGCGATAACTACGAGTAAAGCCTTTGTAATGGAACGCTCTTTCCTTTAATAACATAGAAAAATAAACATTATCAACAGGGTATAAAGACGGTTTTGTATTTGCAACTTACAATATTAAAAACTTGATTTGTATTCCTCTTGTGAATAAAATTATTAAATCTTATTATTTTATTACATTAATTTTATATACGTGTTGAAGGATATACCTAGTGATTCAATAGGGGCCGTCCATTAATGACGTGATGTTGATTTTAGCATTTTCAACCCCTCCCCTTGGCAATACGTGGTGAGGTTTAAAATTACCCCCACCCCCCACTCAATATCACGTCTATTTTTTAGTACCTACCAAGAATCTTAACATTTTTAGAATTTTATCTTTTAATACAGGTATACAGTATAATGTAATTTTACTCTAGAAAATTAAGGACCATGATAAAATGTCTAGACAAAAAGGTTGCAGGTTGTTTTTGACTGGCAATAAAATAATATTAAAGGAATGTTTTTTATATAAATTTATTTAAAGTCTCCGCAGGATAACACTTCCGTTCCTTTCTTTCTTTCATTTAAATTTGTTCTTTCAGAAATCATAGAACTTTATTTTAGAAAGAGTACAGACTCTAAATGGTGGTTTACAATTTATCGATAAACTTTGTGTTTGTAGAAATAATGTTTTTTAAGTGTAGTTAGTTAAGATGGAATCTATGCCCTGGGTGTATGTACTGAGTTAGATTTGTTATGGGCAGTCTTGTAACTACAGGTTATCTAATATAGTAAGATTCATTCGAATTTCAAGTGTACAGCAAGTGTTCTTAAAATATGTACCTAATGTAAACTTAACAGAAAACCATATCCGAATCCAGTATTTTTTTTCCTTAGGATAACCGAAAGAAACTCATATCGTCAAACATCACACTTCTACATACTTATGCAATGTAGATGGGGCATACCCGTCTACGTTGTTAGTACGTGATAAATCAAACCATGGGCTATACTAGATCACTATAGTACTTATAACGAAATTAAAATAACATAAAAAAAACAAAAAAAAATGACGAGTCCATAGAAATTGCACGGACGGCTGCACACTTTTGTATGGAAATGCCGAAAGTTTTTTGTGTAATGGCTCTTATTTTAATTTGATTAAAATTACTGATGTGCCGCCGAGAAATTTTATGATCTTGGAAATTTCTTTCCTTGAAAATTTCCGGAAATGTCAGAAATTTTCAAAAAAATTCGAATATTTTATTTGAAAAATTTCCTGATGAAATTTCCGGAAAATTTCTCGGAAATTTTCAAGAACGATACAACACTGATTATAGTATAGTATATTATACTTATATTATACATGTATATAGATATAGACCAGTACAGCTCGTGGTTCAATTTATTACGGGTATGCCCCTTTGACGTTGTTTATGAATATAATATTCATGAATGAATTACATTTTATTTTTTTGTCCGGTGGCCCCGCTAACGCCAGGCTGTACCCAAAAGGGCCACTGTGGCACGCGTTTGACGAAAAAATAAAAACACGTGACAGATATCTTACTGCACTCCCCTCCCCCCTTGTAATATTTCGTGATATTTTCAAGCCTCACGTGATTAATGGAAGACCCTAGGTAGTGAACTCGGAAGGGCTAGTTTCCAAAATCAGCCAAAAACGAAGTAGGTACGTAAGAGTATAAAAATTCAAAGTACCACTCGTTACGTACTACTTATACGTTTACACTTTTTGTGTAACAATTTTTTATAATAATAATAATAATAAAGGCGTCGGGACGTGACGACCCCATCGCCCACTGGATTCCCAGTGCAGTCAGTCAACGCAGGGCAGCTTGTGGCTAGCTGATGGTGAGTGGCGACACCACGTACCCTACCTCCAGGGGGACCATACACATATGCGCTTACACACACTCATACACACAGTTACACACCCCCCGCCTCTGGCTTGCCTTAACTGGCCGGCCAGAGTGGAGCCGCAAGAGCAGAACATACGCTCCAGGGTGGAAGTGTATTGCACGTAATGGCGTAATAACGGGGAAACCCGCTCTCGGGGGTAAGCCCCGTGATGGTGAAACCGGAGCCGCACCTCTCGACACCCTCAGCTGTTCACATTGTGTTGCGCCCTGGCCGCATTTTCGTGGCTAGTTAGGGTGCCCACAGGCAGTGTAGCCAACGAGTAGCGAGTCACCATCTAGAGATTTTTGGGTAGATGTCTGTATCTCACTCCATAACCCAGTTACCCGGTCCACTAACATCCCATCCATAAAGCCCAAACCAAGTATTTACTTGGTTTGGGCTTTATGGATGGGGTGTTAGATTTCCCTCCCTGGCAATAGTTCGGCAGCTGTGGAGGACTGTCCGTTAGTGCATCTCAATGGTACATTAAGGATATAGACCTCCATAGATGCAGTCATCCCACTTTTTAGATAAAAAGTCATCTACTAAAAGGCCTCTTCATGTTGGCTTTGGCCCCATGAACGCCTCAAAGGACCGGGTCCCCATGGACCCGTGGCTGAAAAGCGTACCAACATAATAATAAAGCCTTACAGACAAACATTTCAATAATTAATTACACATCAAATAATTTTATTAACAATAGTTTTTTTTTTTTGGTTTGCTGTTGTCCTCTATTGGCAAAGGCCTCCTCCAACTACTTCCAAGATTCTTGCACACTGGCTACTCTCGTCCATGACTTTCCTGCTGTTGCTTTTATATCGTCTACCCATCTTCGCCATGGTCTACCTCGCTTTCTCTCCTTATGTCCTGTGAACCAGTACATAACCATGTTTGACCATTTGTCACCTCCTCTCACAGTGTGGCCAGTCCATTTCCACTTAAGTCTGTTGCCAGTTATTGATGCATTTCTCGTTTTAGTAAGTTTCTTTATTTTCGTAAGTTTTACTCTGTCTGACAATCTTAGTCCTAACATACTTCGTTCCATTGTATTTTGGCATGTAGATAGCTTCTTAAAAGTTTGCTTTATTCATAGCCCAAGTTTGACATCCATAGGTAAGTACAGGTAGTATACAGCAGTCAAAGAGTTTCCGTTTGATCTTTATATTTGTATTACATTACAAATACAAACAATATACAAATACAAATATAACAATTTTTTATACTCGTGGTTAATATTTTGTACAGGTTAACAACTAAGTCAGTGGGGGCCATCGACAATAATAGCTCGTTGCAGTGGGCCTATTATATTATAATAACTGTAGCGCCACAGAACGTTTTTCGGCTTCCGTACCCAAAAATAGAGCCAGACAGGAGATATTCAACATATTTCAGTATTAAAACAACATAACCCTTTGAGTTTGGACTCGTTTGATTTGTCTCGACAAGCACTTCATCGCAGACGATGTCTTGGGTCTGATCACGAAGACGAAGGGTGGTCAACGCAACTCAGTAATAAATCAACATAACACTATTGAGTTTGCACTGCTTTTATTTATCTTGACGAGCACTTCATCACAAATGATGTCCAGGGTCTTATCACTGAGACGGAAGGTGGTCATCGAAACTCGGTAATCAAACGACAGAACGCTAATTAGTTTGGACTCGTTTCATTTGACGTAACGAGTACCTCATTGTAGACGACTACACGGAGACGGAAGGCGGTCAAGAGAACTTGGTAATAAAACAACATAACACTATTGAGTTTAGACTTGTTTGATTAGTCTTGACGAGCAATTCATCGTGGACGATGTCTTTAAATGCTCTGAAAAAGAAAAAACTCAACAGGGTTTCTTTCTTTTCAGAGTATTTAAAGAAAATAGTTCTGACGTAAGTAGCATAGGTATGTGATACTGTCATCTAGTGACAACAACCATTGTTATACACTAGTGAAATGCTACTGAACGAGTATGCAGGGTTCGTTAAGATGTTTTCGTTCACCAGAAGCTAAGATATAATTACTCCGGAAGTAAGTGGTGGTAGTTGATAATTACCGTAGTAGTAGACACATACAGGAGTAAAAACTCAGAGGTACAAATCGCACCTAGTGGGAATCGAACTCGTGCCTAAACCGCTTGGCCACCACCGCTTCCTTCTTGTACTGTGGCATAGAAATGGACTCTAAAATGTAGGTATAGCTAACAGATACATTAAAAAATCCTTATCCTTGACGGAAAAGACAGGGCCCAGGGCCGCAAGTCAGCAAAGGCCAGCCGGGCGGCGAGAGAGGGGCGGCAAAATCGAGTATATCCACACCTCCCATGCTACCGATACCCGTGCCGAATTGCCGATACGGAATGCGGGCGGCGCGGCGTCTTCTTTTCTACTTTTGAAGAAGGATAAGCTATTAAAGAAGTATATGCTATTATACATTTTTAAATAACCACTTAAAAATGTATAATAGTATCTCAGTCTGAATCTTAGCTGACCTGCATTTGGTACTGTCTGTAATTTCCTTGTGTCTCCAGGCGACCCTATGCCGCCTTCCAGCGGGAGGCTGCGGGTGTACAACATGCGTTACTGCCCGTACGCGCAGCGCACCATGCTTGCTCTCATTGCGAAGGGCATAGACTACGAAGTCGTCAACATCAACTTGGTGGAGAAACCCGAATGGTTCTTAGCTAGAAGTGCCTTTGGTAAGCGAAGAGCTTAATTATAGTAACTGTAACTTTCTCAAGCGATTTTTCAAAAGTACTTACCTGACTTATTTTAATTCAACTAACTACTAAGACTGTCTGTTGCATGAATCTTTATTATTAGATCAAAAAAATAATATTTAGAAGCAAATATGTATAATGCAACACATATAAGTTGAACAAAAATGGCGGACTACGGACCATTTTTTTACAAATTTCCGACACGTAAATTGAACCGAAATGGCAGTCGTCGGCGCATTACTGGTACCTGCGCCGATAACCGCCATTTTGGTTTAACTACGTGCTGGGAATTTGTACAAAAATGCTTTGAAGTCCGCCATTTTTGTTCAACTTTTTTGTGTTGTTAACTTTTTACTGAACTAAGAAAATAAAAATCTAATTTCAGGAAAAGTGCCAGCATTGGAGGTTGCTGACGGAGTGACTATTTACGAAAGTTTGGTGACAGTGGAATACTTGGACGAGGTGTACCCACAGCGCCCTCTGTTACCCAAAGACCCAGTCATGAAAGCTTACGACAAGATTATCGTTGAAGCTACTGGTCCAGTAAGTAATAGTTTGGTTATGTGTTAGGGCGATTTAAAAGAAACATCAAAGTTTCGGAGGGACGAAACGGTCAAGTACCTAACTAAGTATACTTAGGTATAACCAAGTTAACTACTTATGTTAATGTTATATAATAACTTATATACTTACTTAGGGACATAAGGTAGGTGTACCATGGAAGGCCACTCTAACAAATAAACAGTTATTATTCGTTTATTTACCGGATAAATGAAACTAACAAATATTTAAGTAATACTTTGTTTAATTACGTAACATATAAACCACTTCTTTTTACTTATAGATTTAATCAATATTGATTGAACTTAAGTTTCATTGAACTCTTTTAAATGATCTTGCTAGGAACAAGGCTCCTTAGAAGGCCATTATAATAAATCAGTCATTGAACACTAAAAGTTACTAAATGGCGATTAAATCTGCAATTAAAAAAAGTGGTTTATATGTTACGTAATAAAACAAAGTATTATTTAAATATTTGTAAGTTTCATTTATCCAGTAAATAAACGAAAAATAACTGTTTATTTGTTAGAGTGGCCATCCATGGTACACCCACCTTATTTTAACGTCGTCGATTCCTGTACTGCCAGACCGTACTGCCAAAATAGTAGCGCCAGTGATTCGCCGCCGCGTCTGTGATTTCCAGTTCGATGGGTGTTTGTGTAAATAGAAGGAATTTGTCATCACATGGCAATAGCTAAGAAATTTTAATAATTGGCCTTCGAAGGAGCATGGCCTTCCACGGTCCACCCACCTTATTTTGTTTCTACTACTTTTATTATGATAATAGGCAGGACGTCGTACCAATACCTACAAATAAAGGCGTGATGTACGTATGTGTATGAAGCATATATAAAGCAACTATAAAGTTACCAACTCTCTAATAAAACATATTTAAACTAGTTTATTTGCCAGGCAAACTAATAATCTTCCGACTGTCAAGAACGCCATCTAGTGATGAGTAGCGGAACTGTAGATACGACTTGATATCTGTAGCGCTATGTATTGTTTTTTAGGGAAAGCCCTAACTTAGCGTTAACGCCCAATAACTTTTAAACGGCTTAACCGATTTTTTATCATAGCTTATAACCACCGCAAGGTAACTTGCTTTCATGTTATAATTTTTCAAAACTAAAAACCGATTTCTCCCCCGAACTACCCAACTGATTTTGATAAAATTTCTATGGGACCACCTGGAAAGTATACTTTTCAAGCAAAAAAATAATTTTCCAAATCGGTCCTGTCGACTTCGAATAATCGGTGAACATACATAAAAAAATAAAATAAAAGATCGCGACGAATTGATAACTTCCTCCTTTTTTGGAAATCGATTATAAAAAGCGCATCGAACTCGGTCCATCCGTTCGAACGCTACGATACCACAGACAGACAAGACAGACAGACCGGCAGACATTAGCGTTAAACTTAAAATACCCCACTTTTTTGTGGAGGGTTAAAATACGCAAGTTTTCATACAGGTATACTTATTATTAATTAAATTTTCAGATCCATGCCTTCTTCTATAAACTCATAAGAAGCCCCGATACAGTGACCGAAGACCATATCGCAGGGTACCACAAGGCTTTAGCTTTCATCGAAGAGCAACTCAAGAAGCGAGGCTCGCAGTTCCTGGGGGGAAAGCAGCCAGGGTATGCAGACTACATGATCTGGCCTTGGTTCGAGAGGATAGAAATGGCAGACTTGGATGAGAGGATCAAGATTGATGCACAGAAATACAAAGTTTTGGTTGGTATAGCGCACTGAAGACAAAAAAAAATCTAAGCTCCGTAGCTCTGAAGTTTATACGTAACTACATACAAATACTTTTGTATAAGAGGATCGAATTTATTTTCACGATCTCTTCGATATTTTTGGGTTGAATCTCTTTGTGTCGCTGTCGACTGTACAAATACCTGTCTTTTTTTTCAGACGGAGTACATCGGCCGCATGTTCCAAGATCCAGTAGTGAGCCAGTACATCGTACCCAAAGAAATTTTGAACAAATTTTTAGTTCCATACAGAAAGGGGGACATGACCAATATAAACTATGACCTGATGACTGAAGACTAAGCTTGGGCTGGGTACGGGATTTCGGATTATTGAGCATATTGTTTCGAAGAAACTTTGTTTATGTACTTACCTAAGCATAACGTCTAATAAAATATACTGAAACTATTTTTAACCACTACTACTTTACTTATTTTTTACGCACGACGCACGCCGTTGCGAATTTTTTTCTCCACTGCCTCATAGGTTCGAAGGCTTGTGGGCTCGAAGGATGCTGTCGCGAACGACGCTGTTTCGAAAAACATTTGAACCACTGCCTCCCTCACACGCTCGAACGCTCGTGAACTAACTAATACTGTCTCATGTGCAAATGATTCATTTCGATAGCATAAACCACTTGAACAGATAATTGTTTGTAAACATCAGTCGTATATTTTGTGTTGCACAAAGAAAATCAATAAAAATATACATTTTAGGTAAGTACAAATATTTTTCATGTGGAAATGTTTATCGAAACAGCGTCGTTCGCAACCACATCCTTCGAGTCCACAAGCCTTCGAAACTATGAGGCAGTAGAAAAAAAAATCGCACCAGCTTGCGTCGCAATAGCGGCGCTCGCAACTACGTAGGGAACCCGTTTATCTTGCTTATCTTTGGCTAGACCTAGGTTTATCCTTTATCATTCCGGCTAGACCTAGGTGCAGATGGTCGCAGGTGGTTAAACTTAGGTGTATCCTATTTATTTACATTAGGTTAAAAGTAGGTTTTTAGTTCCGTTAAGTATTATTTTGGGAAGGTAGTCTTGTGTTGCATTTCCCGATCAATTTTCGTATTGTGCCCGTAGGTAGACAAAAGTCAAAACATCTTTTGAAGACAAATCATGTAGATCCGGGTCAAGATTGTTACCTAATGTATAATCATTTTGACGACCTCCGTGGCGTAGTGGTCACCAGGCTAGTCCGCCACCCAGAGGTCCCGGGTTCGATCCCCGGTCAGGGCAATTTAGAAAAATTGTCCTGGGTCTTGAATGTTTATCTATTTAAGTATTTGTTATAAAATATAGTATCGTTGAGTTAATATCCCATAACACAAGTCTCGAACTTACTTTGAGGCTAGCTCAATCAGTGTTATTTGTCCATACGTATATATTTATTTATTCAACAAGTATTTCGGGACAAGTTTATTTGCTACGCAAATTAAAAATCCCCCGATTGTCAAGAATAACATCTAGTGATGAGTAGCGGAACTAACAAAGTCGTGTAGGTAGTTCCGCTACTCATCACTAGATGCACATCACTAGCGCCATCTATTGTTTGTCAGAAAAAAGCCCTGACTTTCAAGCGTTAAGGGGCTACATGAATTTTTAGGGGTCCAGTGCTGCCCCCATTTAAAATAAATAATTTGAAAGAAAACAGAGACATCATTTAAAATTTTGTCTTGATCACCCTCTAGATAACCCTTCAAACTATTTTATGAACTACTGAATACAGTTTAAAGTGAGAATATGAAGCTTTTGTACGCACATACGCCAAAAGTGGCCGTTTTTCGCAATTGTGCGTAGAAAAGCTTCATGTTCTCACTTTAAACTGTAAACAATAGTTCATAAAATAGTTTGAACGGTTATCTAGGGTCTGATCAAAACAAAATTTTAAATGATATCTCCGTTTTCTTAGTTACGTCGTATTAAGACGAAGTGGTACCTAAAGTGGCGCCCTCATTTGAAATAAGTTGTTTACATCTAAATATAATAATAAATAAAAAAAATATTTGTATCAAGGTCTAGAATCAAAGTGGCCACTTTTGGCAAAAAACAGTTTTAAAATTAGACGGACTACCAATATTACTTAATCCTAAAACCTTTTCCGATTATCGTCCTATCTCCATACTTCCTTTTCTATCAAAAGTCCTTGAACGCCTTATCCAGTCCCAGATATGCAGTTTCCTTAATAAAAATAATTTATTTAATCCTTTGCAATCAGGTTTTCGTACAGGTCATAGCACCGTTACTGCCCTTATCAAAATATCGGATGACATTCGCCTTGGTATGGAAGAAGGGCTGCTAACTGTACTTTCTTTATTAGATTATAGCAATGCTTTCAATTCCGTTAATTTCGATATACTTCTTGCAACATTGCGCTCTATTAATGTATCTCCATCAGCAAATGAATGGTTTCGCAGTTATCTGTATGGTCGCAGGCAGCGCATTCGCCTCGAAGACTCTTATTCTTCGTGGTGTAATGTATCTGCTGGCGTACCGCAAGGCGGCGTCCTCTCTCCTCTTTTATTTTCAGTCTTTATTAATTCTATTTCAAAACACATTTCTTGTCCCTATCACTTGTATGCTGACGATTTACAAATTTATTCTCAAGCTCCACCCAGTGATATTGCCAAGGCTATCCAAGATATAAACAATAACTTAACGCACATAACTGAGTGGAGTCGTTCAAACGGACTGATAGTGAATCCAACAAAAACTCAGGTGATAATCATGGGCAGTTCACGCATGCTGGCTAAATTAGACAGATCGACTTTGCCTTAAGTACAATTTGATGGCGTGAATATACCTTACTCAAAAACGGTTAAAAACCTAGGATTGACCTTTGATGAAAATTTATCTTGGGGCCCTCAGATGCAAATTACAGCTAGTAAGTTATATGGGGCTGCGGCTTCACTTAGAAGACTGCGTAATTTTCTACCTACTGCTACTAAACTGGCGCTTGCCCAAACACTTTTGCTTCCTATTTTAGATTATGCGGATGCCTGCTATCTTGATCTCACTGAGGACCAGCTAAGTAAGCTTGAGCGACTTCAAAACTTCTGCATAAGGTTTATATTTGGTTTACGCAAATATGATCATGTCTCACAATTTCGTACTCAGCTCAAGTGGCTTCCTATTCGTCATCGCCGGAATACTCATATCCTTTCTTTATTGTATAACATATTATTTTACCTTCCATCCCCCTGTTATCTTAAGGAACGTTTTGAATTTCTACATTCTAAGAATAGGCACAATTTAAGGTCATCAGAAAATCTAGCTTTAGACATGCCTATGCATCGAACCAACTTTTACGATAAGTCCTTTACGGTCCAAGAGGTGCGCCTGTGGAATGAACTGCCAGTTTTAATACGGCAGGCACAGTCTCTTCCCGTTTTTAAGAAAAGGGTAGTAGATTACTATCTATCAAAAAGTAATTAATTGGAATGATCACATTATAAATTACTCTATTTTATGTAGCTATCAAGTTATCAGTAAGTCTATTTGCTATTTAATAATATGTATTGTATATGTATATGTTTTATATATAATTTATGTATTGTATATGTATATGTGTAATATATAATTTATGTATGTATATTGCCTAAACCTATTTATGTTTTAATGTATTTATAAAGGTTAAAATGTGTGTAAATTTATGTTAAGTTTATAGTTGCTTTAGATACATTTTTTCTTCTTAGTCAGTTGCACCACCGTCTTTGTCTTTCTCACATTCCTCTCCATCCACTGGTTGTCTGGAAGAGATCGCTTTAAGCGATAAGACCGCCCATTGTACTCATTTAATTTAAAATTATTTCTTTGTGTTAAATTTTTTCTTTTGGTGTACAATAAAGAGTTATCTATCTATCTATCTATTATTTTCAAAGGTTATTCATAAAATAGTTTAAAGGTCTTTCTAGACATCGATACAAATCAAATTTTTAATTATTACCGTATTTAGTTTTAAACAATTTATTTCAAATGAGGGCGCCACTTTAGCTACCACTTCGTCTTAACATCAAAAACCGATTTTCAACAAACATACACCGCAAAGGAATTTGCTTTCACGTAAAAAACACCACATCAAAATCGGTCCAGCCGAGCGCTACAATGCTACAGACAGACCAACAGACATTGCGTCAAACTTATAACACCATTTTTTTATCAGGATTAATGAAATCTATCCTATGTCTTTCCCTAGGTCTTGAAGAGATTGTTAATTATTATTTTTTAAAGTCAAGAAGTTCAACTTGAACTTGTTTTGATTTGTTTTAATAGGTATATAAATTGAGAGGAGAAAAAAAGAGTATGTTAATTTTCTTTAGTTAAAAAGTTAAATTTTGCTACTTTATCTTAGTAACTTGACATAAAAAGATTGTTTAATTTTTATATCCTTTTACATGAAGAGATTGATGATTATTTTCTAAAGTTAAGAAGTTGAACTTTTTATTTTGTTTTGATATCAAAATTCACAGGAGAAAAAAGAGTATGTTATTTTAAAATAGCTAAGAAGTTAAATTTTATTTCTTTTTTTCGTTTTAATTTATATCTTTGGGCATTATTTGCTTGGCTCGGTAACTTTATTAAAATCAAAAATTTTTTGCCTCTTCACTCCCTAAATACAGTTTCATCAAAATCGTTGGAGCCGTTTTCAAGATCTTCATTAAATATATAAAAAAAATTGCTTGTTGTGTTCATAAGCAGTAACCGTTTTGTATTACAGGTTTAACATCATCTCGACTGGATCATTTATGAGGATTTTATTTACATAACTAACTCTAAATGATATCATCTCATAAATGAATCATTAAATAAATAGAAATGGAAGTTTAGAGTAAAACAATATATTTGTTTGCACAAACAATTACCATGAGTTGTGAAAGAAAAAAAAACTGTGGATCAAAAGAAACATACTTAGGCCATTTCATTACTTTAATAAGATCAAAAGAACACAGTATACAAAAAGGAAAAAAAAAACAATACCAATAATTATGAAAGAGAAGTTCCGAGAAGAATTGTTTTTAAGCAATCAGTGTAAGTTCTTAATTCCACCAAAAAAATACTTCATATTTAAGTATTAAATCCAGCTTTTCATCTAAATAAAACTGAATTTTTAAATAGAAAAAAAAGTTAAAATTAAACTTAAGATAATATTTAATACTAATGTCAATATATTTTAAGTCCTAATACATAATTATAAATATGTCAAAACATTTATTTTAACATGTCAGTAAGCATATTTATCCGTTATACAAATATATTAGGTATTTACCTAACGAGTTCTGTACCTTTGTAACAACATACAAAAACGAGAACTGAATAGCTGCTTTGGATGTTAATATATTTTGTCTTCAGTCTTAACTTGCATTATGTGTTAAAATAACAACTAATTAAATGTTATTGTTAGTCATTTCTGTACTTATCAGCTAATGCTTCTAATTTGGAAACAATTTTATTTAAATCAGCATTCTTGTCTAGTTTTAGGTAAGCGGTATTTCGTACATCATGTAGTTTAATCCACTCCGGAGCTTCCTCTGTTAAGACCTTTATGTCTTTTTGAAGATCATTTGCCGACACATTTGCTTTAAAGCTGCTTTCTAATTTAGAAAGAATAATATTAAGAGCAAGTACATTCTTTCTCTCAGTGACAAATATGTTCCTCAAAGTCCTAGCAAGGTCTGGCAAACGGCTGTAGATTAAATATTTCTGCTCGTGTTCAGAGGATCTAGTCATGGCCTCGAGTGCCTTCGCGGCCTGCTTAGCTTTTACTTTTTCAAGCAAAGATGCAGGAAGATTACGTAATGCAGGATTCAAAATATTTACTCCACTTGTCGAAGGCTGATTTACTTTAGGCTCAGCACTTTCAGTGATGCCAGTTGCTTTTTTCTCTTCATTAGTCAGACCTCTAGCCTTAGCTTGAGCCAGCTTCTCAAGGGCTCTCTCCATTTTAGTATTGCATTTGAACAGTTCTCGAGCCTTTGCTAACACATCTTGAGCGGAAGAATACTTATCTGCATTTGGCATCTCTGGCAATTTGGCACATTCAACTTCTGATACCTTTTCCAGTTCAAACTCAGGATGCCAGCGCACTAGCTTGTTATCTGGAATGACCATAGGAGGGTCCAGTGTAGACAAGAACTGTGCATGATGTTTCTTCACTAGCTGAAGCAAGGTATCATAGAAGTATCTGCGCCTCTCAAGCAGTACACTTGGGTTCATTACTTTAATATCATTTGGGAAGTTTGGAGATATAATTAATTCATAAGCCTCCTTATGAGAAGATGTACTGAAGTTTTTGACCTTTTGTACTTCATAGTTGTAGAAATCAGGAACTAAGTGTTTTATTTGAGCAAGATGTTTTTCAGTGAAGTTTCTCTTGAGCATTTCTTGTATGGAGGGCTTTAGTTTGGCAAATGTTACTTTCTCATTTCTATTGTAAAGTAGAGCAACTACAGTTTCCATTCCCCGGAATAATTCAGCCAGGAATCTGTATTGGTGAGGGAGAGGTAGGCTAGTTGATGATGTGGCCAAGGACGCATGCCTGATATATGCAGGGACCTAAAAAGAAATATAAGGATAAGATTGTTAATAAAAAAAAACTTAGTTTAAGTCTTCATAAAATAATAAGAAAGCATGACTTTCAGAAATAAGCTAGGTTAATTTAATTCTGACACTAACCTTGCTAGGACTTTTGACAGGGCTCACAATAACCTTACGAGGAGAAATCAAGGCTCTTTGTACTGATTCAACAGGAGACACATCACTTTTAGGAGACAGTAGCTCTTTTTGAGCCAAATATGCTCTTTTGCTGGGGCTAAAACAATTCAAAAATTATACAATAAATATTGATACATATCAAACAGGTAGATAAATTCAGTAAAAATATATAATAGTTAGCTCAGAAATGTCAGTAGGTAGCTAATTAATAAATAGCAAACTGAAAAGGAACTGAGGAAGTGTTAAGACATATTTTACTTATTGGACTATTTGTAACTTTAAAATTAAAACTAACCTTGATGGAACTTCAACCTCTATTGATTGGAATCCAATAAGGTTCCGTTGCTCATTAGCCTCCTTCAACTCATGAATGCTCTTACTGATGCGTTCTGCTGAAGCCTTCAATTCTGCTAAGCGAGAGCTACCGGCCAATTTCTTTCTAATGACCCCCAAACTTAACTCTTTCCTGGCTGAATTTACGACCATCGATTTGGTAACACTCACATTTTTAGCAATGTTCGAAACGTTTGACTTGTTCACAAACGCAGTCGCATCGCTGGGCTGAGGTGCGGTTTTCTTCGGGCTAGGTTGGAGTGTCTCACTTTCTGATTGAAGTGGTTTTATAGATTTTGCATCAGAAATTTTCGTAGGTTGTGTTAGGATCTTGATATTTTCACATTTCCCAATTAAATTCGCCCCTCGTATGCTCTTATTTTTGGCTTGTGAAGCCTTTTCTAAATGAGGAATTTTACTTTTGGCACTAACTATATCATCGACGGCTGGTCGTTTTCTACTATTGAAAAATGAAGTAATTGTTGTTTGCGACATCTCAAAAATTATCAGCAGAACTTAAAATAAATCAAAATTACACTATCAATGGTATTGCAGACGACCACATTTGTCACTTTTCCCTCCTAAATTGTCTTATGGCTCCCGCTAGCAAGAAGAAATATTAATAAAGGCTGGCTTGGCTTGGCTTGGCTGGTTGCCTGACTGACACTGACAATGAATGAAATGAAACAAGCGCGCCAACTTTTTTTTTCTTTTATATAGGCTGGAAATCGATGTACGGACAGACGACGTTCTTAAAAAAGGAGAGGTTAGAAGTACCCGTTACCGGCGGGCATGCATGAATGAAGAGAGTGATGAGTGTAGATGAAGCGAAAGAGGTCTGTCAGAAGTGCGATTTCTGAAACGCGGAGTCACCTAAACTAGTCTTTCCCAAAGTGGGCGATAACGCCCCCTTGTGGGCGCTGGAGGCTTTAAGGGGGGCGGTAACGGGCCCAGAATAAAGTTGGGGGGCGCTGATGTGATTTAAGCAATGAGTGATTTATAACTTCAGCTATTTCATATTTTAAATTTCGCTGAAATTAAAATCCTCTTACTACACAACATCCATTCATTAGTTCATATTTATATCCTTTTTTATTGTACAAATATAAACTAAAAATGTAATTAATATTTATTATTTTCATGCGTTCACAACGCTATTTATATCAAGAAAAACCGCATAAACACAAGTTTTTCTATAAGTATTACACAGATAGAAAAACTTGTGTTTATGCGGTTTTTCTTGATCAGACGAAGGCATTTGATCTGGTTAGATACGACATCTTATGGACTAAAATGATGGATGCTGGTGTACCGCCAGATGTAATAAACATATTTAAGTACTGGTATGAACACCAGTTAAACCAGGTCAAATGGTCTGGACAGTATTCTGAGGAGTATAGATTGGAGTGTGGGGTGAGACAGGGTGGCCTGACATCACCGTCACTCTTCAATTTGTACATAAATCAGCTGATAGTTGAACTGAGCAACACACGTGTTGGATGCTCAATTGACGGCCAATGTGTCAATAGTATCACCTATGCTGATGACTCCGTGTTGCTCAGTCCATCAATCGCGGCACTCAGAAGGCTTTTAGTCGTCTGTGAGAGGTTTGCCGAGACACATGGCCTCATTTTCAATGTCAGGAAGACTGAGTTCATGGTATTCCAGTCAAAAAGTCGCAAAATAGACAATGTGCCGGCTGTTACATTGTATGGGAAGCCGATTGCGAGGGTGTCGTCTTTCAGGTACTTGGGTCATTTGGTAACAGAAGACTTGAAGGACGACAGTGATATGGAAAGGGAAAGTAGGGCTTTGGCGGTTCGCTGCAATATGTTAGCCCGCAGATTCGCTCGATCTGGGACAGAAGTTAAAATAACCTTGTTTAAATCCTTCTGCCAGTCCATGTATACATGCAATCTGTGGGATAATTACACGCGGCGCGCCTACAATGCTCTCCGAGTACAATATAATGATGCCTTCAGGGTGATGTTGGGGCTTCCGCGACACTGCAGTGCATCCAATATGTTTGCGTATGCGCACGTTAATGGCTTCCATGCCGTATTGCGAAAGCGGATCGCATCGCTGATGCGCAGAGTACGCGGAAGTGCCAACACCATTCTGAAGGTAATAGGTACTAAATTTGACTGTCCGATTGTGCGGCACTGGGTACATACTCATGCCGTTGTCTCGGGGTCGCACAGTCGGTCAAGAAAATATTTAAATTAATTATGTATACTAACATAGTTCGTAAGTTTTGTAATACTAACACTAAATGGACGTATGTCTGATTAAATAAATTTTTATTTTTATTTTTATTTTTATTTTATTTATATCGTTAAGACGAAGTGGTAGCTAAAGTGGCGCCCTCATTAGAAATAAATTGTTTAAAACTATATATGGTGATAATTAAAAATTTGATTTGTATAAATGTCTAGAAAGACCTTTAAACTATTTTATGAATAACCTTTGAAAGTAATATTGGTAGTCCGTCTAGGTTTAAAACTGTTTTTCGCCAAAAGTGGCCACTTTTGGCGAAAAACAGTTTTAAAACTAGACGGACTATTAGTAATAATTTTAAAGGTTATTCATAAAATAGTTTAAAGGTCTTTCGAGACATTTATACAAATCAAATTTTTAATTATCACCATATTTAGTTTTAAACAATTTATTTCAAATGAGGACGCCACTTTAGCTACCACTTCGTCTTAAAGGAATCAAACACTGAAAAAATTTCGTGTTTTAAAGTTTCGCAGGTGAGGTCCCCACTTCCGAATCTCTTTATTATTGTAAAATTGTATTATTATTGCTATTTTTTTATTTAAAATTAACAATGTTGATTATTGTTATTTTTTATAAAAGATACTCTAATGTACGTATTATTATTGCTCTCTCTTGTAAAAAAGTCTAGTTTAGAATATAGGTTGAATTAAACTACAGGCAAGACAAATATGTGATTCAGGTTTTTATGGTGAAAAAAAATGGGGGGCGCTACAACATAACAGATTTTTTAAAGTGGGCGTTTGACAAAATAAGTTTGGGAACCTCTGACCTAAACGAATGGTTTTCCCATACAAAAACCATACGTTTAGGTGACTCCGCGTTTCAGAAATCGCACTTCAGGATCGTAGCAAGTGGAGGTCCTTAGTCTCTGTCTAGCCTACCCCTGTGGGAAACAGGCGTGATAATATGTATGTATGTATTATGCTTCGGCCGCACTTGTGCCTATCGTCCCGAAGCAATTCGCGGCGAATCTTCGTACGTTTTGTACACTAAAAAGTTATCCCGATAAAGCGCTGGTCACAATAACGGCTTCGTTATTTTTCACGAACTATCTGTACCCCTACCGGGAGTTTTGGCTTACTACAGACGCTAGCGTCTGTAGTAAAATAATTATATGGAATTCTGTACAGCGCCCCTAGCGGATAGTTTGGACATAAAAATACGTACCATGAGTTGCATTCGTTAACTATTGTAGTTACGTATTCTTTACTAATCGATACCAACTGTAGTTAACGAATAGTTAACTACGGTTTTGGCACCATGAGTTACAAATTTGACAGCTGTCATAGTCACTAACTATTCCCGCAGTAGTTACGGGAGTCACTTTGTTTTTTAGCGTGAGAGAGTTTACTACACATCGATTTTATGCTTTATTTTCGTGTTTTGAAAAAACATTCATGTCAAAAAGGGCTTATTTAGCGTGGAGAATGCCTGCCGTGGTTAAATTAGTAGACGAGCGCGACCAAAAGTCACTAGCTGCGAAGATATACGCACTCCAAAATCCGCTTGAGTTTTACACCGAGAAACGATTTAAAGTCGTTTTGTGCCAGCCAGCAAGCTTATATAGATTTGTGTAACATGCTGAAAGAACACACAAATCATCCAGCAAGCAAATGTGCTAAAGAAAAAGGTGAGTAGAATTTAACAAACCTCGAAAAGCTTGTTTAACAATAAGGGATAAGAAAGTGGTCCAAATCGCCGATTCTCTCCTTTTACATTTATCTTGTAGATCTATCTCTTCGTCAAATTCTCTAATTTAACATTCATTATTATATTTAATTTCAGGCACAATGTTCCTTGGTCTTCTTCGCTAAAGGGATCTACCAATGTGTTGTTGGGCAGGCTTATAACTTCTCTCAAGAAACAATAATACTGTGTTTGTGGCAATAAACAACCAGGCAGATCAATACATAGGTATAAGCGGACTTTGTACAGCAACTAGAAGCGGATTGGCTTTTAGGTCAGTATGAAAGATAATGTCTCATGTGTAATGCATTAAATTTATTGATATTGATTATCTACATTAAAATTTATAAATTTTTCATATAAGCATTGAATTTTTTGCAGGCGGTTCAGCGCATCCCCAACGGCTTATATCAAAATAGATTATAACGATTGGGTTGTAATAGAGAACAAATTTGACAAGAACTGCTGGCATTGTTATATTAAGGACCAAACATTATTAGCTGCCCCAAATTATCACTGGATGTTGTGTATTGCACAACAATAGTTTGCTAGATGACATTGCTGATCCACGAGACAAGCCAGATAAAAGATGTAAGTCAAGTTAATAAATTAAAATTTGTATACTTTGAAAATTGTCTCACTTTTGTATTTAAATCTGTAAAATGTTTTATTTTCAGATGTACATCTGGTTTGTAATGTAATTGCAGAAAATCTGCATAACCAGCTACTGATGGGAGCACTGAGAACAAGATAGCAGATAGTGTCACCAAATCATTCTAGCATTAGTATACCAGCAGTATAATTGGTTTCATTATAATTTGTATCCTCACAGAGATATATCATCTTGATAAAACTTGGCAACTGTTGGCTCTAAGAGTTTCTCTCAGCAATGGTTATTTTGAACTGCCATTATTTTCAAGCTTATTTAAAAAATATCATATTATGTATTTTCCTTATACATTATGTACACTGTGACATGCAAGCCTAAATAAGAAAAAAAATAAAGAAATTTAATTTTAGTTTGGATTTTTAATATAACGCCTTATATACTGGAATGTACAAGCTGCTTCTCTTCCCGCACAGACACATCATTAAAGCAAATCAAGGGAATCTGAATCATAGCAATAGATAATGCAGTAGGCAACTCATCACTATTTTGATTTCCTTTTTCTATATCTAAACGCCTACCATAACTCTAAAAGTGGCCTTCAGTTTTGTGGCTCTTTGCCTCGTCTGCCCATTAGGATAGGATAATGCCCGTATGATGAAATAACATTTACAATAAAACAAAGATAACTGTTTATATGTTTATTTGACATATTACATTATTCTGGAGAACGCTCTCTCAAGCTAACTCAGGCTTAGAAGGGCTGGGTGAGCTTAAAAGCCCTCTTCTTGTGTTGTTCTTAGAAGCTTCTTCGGTCCATTTCCCCTGTCTGTCTGGCATAGGTGCTGATGGTTACGGGCTTGGCAAATGGCGATGTTTTCTTGGCTCCGGTAAAATTCAGATTTCATATACTGCAAAATAAAATACCTTAGGTTATTAATTGTTAATGATCATTTTATATTGTAAGTCAAAAAGTTAATTAGTTTTTGGATTACAATGTTTCTATTAATATTCAAATAAAAATAAATCATGGAAACTGTAGTAGATTTGAGTAAGTACATTGCTTCATGACATGCAACATCCCATGCCAAATATGAAAAGCTTTAATTTACATTGCAATAGATGTTTATTAGAGTCAAATCTTGCAGTTACATTACACAATTTATTAACTTCCAAAAAGTACATAAACACTTTATAACTTACCTTTTATGAAGGAAACAATAAGCGTTGCCTCTTTACATCTGTTTTACTATTTTTTAGAGCAATAAAGATATTAACTACAATATACGAGCTAAATTTTTAATTTAACACAAATAACAACTTGTTTTCATTTCATAATTTTTAGGTTAGATAGAAGAGAATAACCAAGGAAATTTAAGATACCCGTAGCTCCTTACGACACTATTCAATGATGAAGTTTTTTAATTTATCCGTATCAAGTATGACGTTGACAAAGTGCTCTTAAAAAATATAATTTCCAACTTGGATACACATGTATTTTGCCAATTTTAGCATAATCGACTAGTATGAAGTGAGCCACAAAACTTAGCTCACTACCATAGAGAAAATGCTTAACTATAGCACCTGTCGTCTACTCGATAGCGAGTATCGAAGCGTTAGATCAAACTCATGGTACCAATTTTACGCCAACGATCTCGTTTGCGTCTTCACCGTAACGAGAATAGTTGCGTCAAGCGATTTTACTACAGTAACTCCCGGTAGGGGTACTGGCAATAATCCAAGATGGCGTCATCCACGTGTTTTAAATATGGACGACAACTTTCTTTTCTTTAACATGTGTGCTAACAATTACATAATGCATTTATTGAAACCTAAAAAGAAACCTAGAAAGAAGAAACTAAAAATTTTAACAAAATTTTATCGTATCACTCCATTTTTACGCATTAACAACCGTGGCACAGTCGCACAGCACGCGTCTGAATAAGTTAAAATCAAACATCAAAATGAACAACGTAGGTGCGACCACGCAGAGCGAATTGTTAGCGTGTGTTGGAGCCTAGGTGTCCTAGCATCGGGTATAAATAAAATTCTTGATGTGCTTCTTGATACTTGTAGTTTAATTTTGAACTTGAGTATACAATGTACAATAGCAATGATATATTGCTCCGTAGCTTGTGTAGTAAGAAATGCGAAATAGAATAAAGAAGGGGGGAGGGCAAGCGCGCGGGCATTTATATACGGTCATCGCGGGAGGACGTGAGGTGGGGGGGCTGCTCCTTGACCATCGTTGACTGGAGGGCGCGAACATCCTGCCCCTGGTTGGAAGCTTCTGCTTGCAACACACATATTTTCGACAGCGCCCGCCTTACGACGCCCCTCGCCGTACAAATGTCTGCCACTCGTGGAACACCATCTGCGCCGGGGAACAGGCGCTCTACACGCCCCTAGCGCCAGTGAAGTGGAGGGGTGTGATCTTCTTTGAGAAGCACCACGTCCCCAGGTTGAAGGTCTCTGCAACGAACACGCCATTTAAGCCTATGTTGAAGCTCGGAGATTATTCGGACTGCCAACGCCGCCAGAAATGCTGACGAGCTTGCTCAATGCGTTGGTAGCGATTTAATCGTGAAGAATTGATGTCTTCTAGTGATGAACTGGGCAGTGAGGTAAGTGGTCTTCCTATTAGAAAGTGTCCCGGGGTAAGGGGGGTGAAATCATTGGGTGAAGTAGAGAGACGACTTAAAGGTCGGCTGTTTAGGATAGCCTCTACTTGTGCAAAAATTGTTGACAGTTCCTCGAACGTAAAATGACTATTACTTAAAATTCTTCTCAAGTGGTGTTTAGCTGACTTTATACCTGCCTCGACTAAACCATTAAAATTTGACGCGTAGGCCGGAGAAAACCTAAATTCGATATTTTGATTACTAACATTATCGATAATGAAGTTGGAATTTTCTCGCAGAAAGATACTTAGCTCTTTGGCGGCCGCTACGAAGTTGCGGCCGTTGTCGCAAAATATCCGCCGGGGCTTGCCTCTGCGAGCGATAAACCTGCGTAACGTCAGAATAAAGGCCTCTTTGGACAAATCACTTACTACTTCTAAGTGGACACATTTGGTTCTGAAACATATGAATAGGCATAAATATGCCTTTGTTATCTTGCAGCCTCTGCCTTTCCTATCGGTGATCATAAACGGGCCTGCTAGATCCACTGCGACGGTACTAAATGGAAAATCCGGTCCAGAAAGACGATCAGCTGGTAAATTGCCCATAATGTTGTGTATAGCTCGAGCACCTATACGCCTACACTTGATGCAACTGCGAGCCGTGCGACGAGCCAAGTCTCTACCGCCTACGGGCCAGAAGCGGTCACGTATTGTACTAAGTAAAGTTTGTGGACCGGCATGTAGTAAATTGGTGTGTTCTTGCTGAAATAATATTTTTGTAAAATGATGTTTAGAGCTCAAAAGTATGGGATGTTTTTTTATCGAAATCATAGTTAGAATTGCTAATCCTACCACCAACCCTGAGTAAACCCGAGGCAGTCGAGAAATGGATTGAGAGAAACAATGTGAGATTTAGGTTTCAACTGAGCCTGTTTTTTCAATATTTTAATTTCTTGGGGGAATGATTCTTGTTGAGAGCATTTGATTAAATGAGTAAATGCCATTTCTAACTCTTGAACTTGAAGTGGTCCAGAATATTTATTGTTTGGGTATTTACAATTGTGAATGAAACGACACATGTAGGCCGTGACTCTTTGTAAGTATTTTAAATTGGAATATTTGGTAATGTCGATGCATGGGGTTATTGAAACAGCATTAACGGCTGAAAAAGTGTGAACTTTGACTTCTGGTAGTGAGTCAACCTTCTGAGATTGTAAAGACGGCCACTGCGCTTCAGACATGGGGAGGAATGGAGGACCAGACCACCATAACGCGCTGTTTTCAATTTGGTTCGGGTCTATGCCACGAGAGGCCATGTCGGCTGGATTTTGCGCAGTGGGGACATGCCGCCACAATGAACTATTAGTTAGTTCATTGACCTGAGATACTCTGTTGCAAACCCATTGTTTAAGCCTAGAAGGTTCAGTGGCTAACCAGCCAAGAACAATGCTTGAATCTGTCCAGTAATGGTAGGCATTTATTGGCCTACGAAGAGCGCTACTCACAGTGGCCATAAGTTTAGCCGCTAGTAGAGAACCGCAAAGTTCGAGACGTGGCGTTGTCAAGGCTGGCTTGGAAGGCGAAACCTTGGCTTTTGCGCAATAAAGGTGCACGCTTACGTTTCCAGCTTGATCGATAGACTTCACGTAAATGCAAGCGGCGAATGCAGCCTGACTCGCATCACCGAAAGCATGAAGTTCGACTGAAACAGGTAAGTCTCTGATTACATTTCTAGGTATGGATATGTTGCTAAGAGATTCTAAATTATTTATAAAACGGTTCCAAGCTTGTTGAATGTCGATGGGAATAATAGTATCCCAATCAACCTTGAGAGCCCACAGCTTTTGCATGAGAATTTTAGGTTTTATTGTACATGGACTCAAGAGACCAAGTGGGTCGAAAATCTTGAATGTCTGGGAAAGTATGGACCGCTTGGTTACAAGAGCGTTGTCATTGGCTTGTTTAGAGATTGGAAATTGTAAAGTATCTGCATTTGGATTCCAGTTTAGGCCAAGAGTGTCACACGATTGACTGATAGCAAGATTGTCTTGTGATTTATTGACAGTTTTTTCTAGTAAAGACATCGAATTAGATCTGAACTTTCGTAAAGTAAAACAGCCTGTGGCCAACGCATTGGACACAGCTTTTTGAATTTGAAGTAACTTTGATTCTGATGAGGTGATCAAGTCGTCTACATAAAAATCATTTTGTAAAATAGTTTTGATTTGTTCATCGTCACACTCTTCGCCCAGCTGCCAAATGCATCTCGTGCTCAAATAGCTTGCGCTTGCAAAACCATAAGTTACAGTGTTCAACCTATAAGTTTTCAATGGACTTGATGCGTGGTTACGCCACAGTATTAATTGTAAATCTCTATCTAACTCATTTACTTGAATTTGACGATACATTTTCTCGATATCGCCTGTGAGCATGTACTTGTATTGTCTAAATCGAATTAAAATATTAAAAAGTGAATCTTGAATGTTAGGACCTATCATTTGTAGATCGTTGATTGACAACCCTGAACTTGTGCGACAGGAAGCATCATATACGACACGTAGCTTGGTGGATTCCGATTTGTCGCGCAGAACTGCGTGATGAGGAATAAAATAAGAAAGAACTGGCTTATGTATTTTGGCTTCGGTCATATGTCCTAAGTCTTTGTACTCTTGCATGATATTACAGTACATCTCTTTCAAAATTGGCTGACGCTCGAAACGTTTTTCGAGACTGAAAAAGCGTTTCTTTGCTGTATTGTAAGAGTCTCCTAAAGCGTCAGGGGTGTCAATCAAGGGCAAGCGCACAGAGAACCTGCCATCGTCAAGGCGAACGGTGTTTGTTAAAAAATGTTTCTCACATGGATTCTTCCCATCCAATCTGCCTCGCGAATAATCTTGTCGCTCTGGTAACGACTCAAGCTCCCAAAACTTGCTAATTTGATTGTCGATTCACTCGAACTCTAAAAAAATTGCAAGTGATGTGTGCATTAGTGTTGGTTTTTGAGTGTGTGTGATTTTGACCTAGTGGACCAGCTAAAAACCAGCCTAACTTGGAGTTACGTAGAATAGGTAGATTTCTACCTAATGATTGTTGCTGAGGGTTAAGTAAATCCCAGAACAAATCAGCTCCGATGAGCATGTCTATTTCACTAGGGATGTGAAAATTTGGATCAGCTAAAGTTATATTTTCTGGAATACTGATTTGCTCTTTATTAATAGGATATTTAGGTATGACATCGGTAAGCTCTGGGAGAACTAAACATGACAACAAGACACTGAATGGATTGCACCTAAACTGCAAAGTGATGGTACAGGTCTGAGGCCTTGCTTTAAGGGCTGAATTACCTATTCCCACTATACAAGTGTCTATTGGTTGAGTTAATAGACCCAAACGTTGTTTCAGTTTGTTAGTGATAAATGAAACCGTGCTGCCACAGTCCAAAAGGGCCTTGACGGTTTCAATTTGCTTGTTTACTGGATTCAAAACATTGACTAGTGCCGTAGAAAGGAGAACTTGATTGCTAGAACTTGCTGGTATACTTGAAATTGAAAGAGAAGTTTGATTATTAATGTTAGTGTTACTAAAACTTGAATTGCTTAGGTTATTTCCACTACCAGGGGAACTCGAAGTAAGTGTATGTGTCTGTTTGTGTAACATTGTGTTGTGACGCTTCTGGCAATGACGACAACTACTTAACTTGCATGAATTTGTGTGATGTCCACTCCGTAGGCAGTTGAGACATAGCTTGAGCGCAGACGCTTGCTTGATCCTTTCATCTACGTCCATAGCAGTGAATGTAGGGCAGTCATATATCCTATGATGACCCTTGCACACGAAGCAATCTTGACTTGACCGCTGAGGGGTAGCTGAAAGGACGTTTAAGGACTTGTTATATTTTTGAACCTTGTTATTTGAACTGTGTGCACCTGTAGGTACATAACTTGAACTAGATTTTTCTTGTTTCTATCGGTTAACGGCTTCTAGAACATCCGCTCGACCCTTGAGAAAGTTGTGAAGTCTCTGGGACTGACGGTATGTATAACACTTGTCAATTTGATGTGTTGCCACTGTGTGTAATTGACAAGTGTCATACATACCGTCAGTCCCAGAGACTCTATGGGTTATAATTCTATTGCTTCGGCCGCACTTAGGCCTATCGTCCCGAAGCAATTCGCGGCAAATCTTCGTACGCTTTGTACACTAAAAAGTTTGGCGATAAAGCGCTGGTCACACTAGCGGCTTCGTTATTTTTCACGAACTATCTGGCAATAATCCAAGATGGCGTCATATCTACGTGCTTTAAAAATGGACGACGACTTTCTTTTCTTTAACATGTTTGCTAATAATTACATAATGCATTTATTGAAACTTAAAAAGAAACCTAGGAAAAAGCTAAAAATTTTAACACCATTTTATCGTTCCACTCCATTTTTACAACCTCCATTAACAACCGTGGCACCGTCGCACAGCACGCGTCTGAAGTGCAATTTCTGAAACGCGGAGTCACCTAAACGAATGGTTTCCCATACAAAAACCATACGTTTAGGTGACTCCGCGTTTCAGAAATCGCACTTCTGAACAAGTTGAAAACAAACGTCAAAATGAACAACCCAAGTGCGACCACGCAGAGCGAATTGGTAGCATGCTTAAATCCTTTGATGTATCGCCACCCACGCGATAACTAAACACGAAGTCCAAATATTCGGGACGATACCCGATAACGGCCGGTCACATTTTCGTGACGATAGGCGCAGGTCCGGCCCAAGCATATAGCTAAAGAATTATGACTTATCTCTGGGCCCACGGCCCACCCGTTCATCGTTATCGTCGTCTCGCTCACACATATAGCTTTGTTTCGTTCGGTAAAGGAATTACTGTGGTATCTAAACTTAAAAATAAAAACATATTTATAAATCAAATTCTTGGAAATCGTGGACTTAAAATTTGAATTGTATTTTTTTGTATCAAGTATGATATATGAATTGTGACAAAATAGAATAGCTTTATATAAAATGTGACAAGAAATGAATTGATTATGTGTTATATTATACGATAATACGACACGAAAGTCAGTATATTGATAAAAATTAATGGTACATCACATACAGTAGTAATTTTTAATTATATGAATGTGTATTGACATTATTCACATTTTTATCCATATTTCTAAACTCGCTAATAGGCTGAGCTGAGCGGCTTACGCTATTAGAAGAATCAGACACAGATGTAGCAACTGCTAGACTAGTTTACTTTAGTTACTTTCATAGTCTGATGTCCTACGGGATTCTTCTCTGGGGGAGTGCTGCTGATATACAGACTATTTTTATTTTACAGAAAAGGGCAATTCGTTTTATTTATGATTTAGGATCGAGAGACTCCATAAGAGATTTTTTAAAGAAAATTGATATACTCACTGTACCATCCCAGTACATATTTGAAAATATATTGTATGTGAGGAAAAATATTGCCTTATTTAATAAAACAGGTGATATTACGGGTAGAAACTTACGTAACATAAATGTTTTAGTTACCCCGTATTATAGGCTGAAAACAGTAAGTACATCGTTTAAGGGAAACTGTATAAAGTTTTATAATAAATTGCCAGAATCGGTCCTTGATATGCCAGATAGAAAATTTAAAGTTTATATAAAGAAAGTACTTTGTGAGAAGGCTTATTACGGAACCGATGATTATCTTAAAGACAAAAACGTCTGGCTTGAGCTTGGCGCGGGTCCCTTTTAAAGGTTTATGTTTGTACACTCACAAATGACATAATTTGAGTACAATCAGTGAATTTTATACAAATTGACATTAATTTCAAACTTGACATTTTTAATTAATAATTATGACATAGCAATGTATTCTCAGTCCACACATCTAATTTTAATATCAGTATAATTGTAAAGTTGACGTTTTTGGAGAAAATGCTGCAGTACAAGTTTGTTACCGCTTCTTCTGTACTTTGCGCTTTGAAGGCGGCAGTAAACTTAGTTGTAAGTAAATGATCTGACGTCAACAACTAACTATTAAGAAATCGAAAGAAAAAAGAAATGACAATTATCAAGTGATATAAATATCCAAAGATAAATAAATGATTTTTGACATTTTTTTTTTACATTTATCCAATCCCTTAATAGGTTTTTACGATTGGCGTAGAAAGAGAAGCAACTTGTTTATATACTTATTCCAATAGGATAGTATACTGGGTCTGGTATCAAGAATAAGGTATAGTCCAGTTTGACCTTACGACGTTTGGCTTTTTGCCCCGGACGCACAAACTCATACATAGGTTCGCAAACACTTATCAAAGAATACATATTCGTAGGCCAGCACAGAAGCGCACTCCATTCATTATTGCCTATTAATTACTCGAGCTTAAATTGATAAAGAAGATGTCAGTACAGTATCTTTATATTGTAAGTTTGATTGCCGAAATAGCGACTTAAGGTAATATTCAGTCTGTTAAAATATAAAATTTTTAATATAAGTAGGTACTTTTGTATCGCAGTATACCTTACAAAGAGGTTTAGAGAGGGTAATTTTTAAGGTCCACGTACGAAAAAAATCTATCAATACATTTTAACTGCCGCAAGACTCAAAATACTCTGTCTGCCCATTAAGGATAAAGAGGTGATCGTATGTATGTATGTATGTAATAACTTTTACGCGCGACTTGGTCCGCTAAATGATTCTGTACTTAATAAATTTAGTACTTTCTAATAAAGACTACTTTTGTATGGCAAAATAAGAGTCCCCATACAAACTAAGTTCCACTCCCATTGTTGGCGGAGCGCCTCCTTTTACCGAGTTTTTTTTAATGTTATAGTTGTCTTTTTTTAATGTCAAGAATCAAGATGTTCCTATCAAAATTTAATGCGCCAATTTCTTTTATTTATTACTAAGCTCCCGTCCACCGCGAACACTTAGTGGATTCAAATAATGTTAAAGCCTGATATAAATAAGGTCGAAATTAGCTTGATACGTAAGAAACTATTCTCGATTATATGCATATCATTCCTAGGGCATCAAGCGAATTTTGACTTTATTGAAATTTAATAGACCCTTACCCCCTTATTCATAAAACAATACAAACGTGTGCTAAACCTGTTTTAGTTAAATTATGTTTTTCGTTCTTTCAATGTCAAATATTCAAAAGAGGAAGAGGAACAAAACATGTTTTAACTAAAATAGGCTTAGCAAACGGTTGTTATTTTTTATGAATATGAGGGTTAGTCTTTTAGTGCAGTCACAGAATATGTACTCGTACTCACGTGCAGTGGACTCGGTTAATGTTCCGAATGCCAAATATAACAGAAACACATAACCGTAGATGAGGTCTAAATTTGCTTAAAACTCTAGATCATACATGACATGACTGTCGCCGACTGTTGTTAGCTGTCGCCGACTGTTACCGTCTATTGCTGACCGACGTATGTCACTGTATGGAAAAATCACAGTCCGCAACACCACTCCGCAATACAGCTCCGCAATACCGCTCCGCTTAGGTGGACACACACATTCGCAACCCTTCTCCGCGTTCCTTTTTGCACCGCTCCGCTACCTAACTCCGCTTAGATGGACAAACAGCCTAATAATCTGCATCCGCATCCGCGGATGTAAACATTATTGCATCCACAACAATCCTAGTTCATACAAACGTCGGATCGTTCAAGTAGACTCGGAGAACTTCGCTGGCTTTGCTCGGTCGTTCAGTAAGTAAAATATTTTAAATATACCTACATTTATTACATGTATATACACACATTAATATACCTACATACAATATATAAATAATGAATGTTGATGGTGGAAATGAAATATACATTATTTTAGAAGATAAGAGTGTACTTTTCTTTTAAAAGAAATTTTAGTTGAAATGTCTTTGATGTCAACGGGTAAAGCATTCCAAAGCCGTGAGGCTTGTAGGATAAAGGGTTTGCCATAAAATTTGTACGATGTAGAGAAATAGAAATAAGACGAGTATCGGCAGAGCGAATTTGCCGATCATGCATGAGTGTCGGAACGGAAAGAAATTGAAATTCGCATTTGAGGTATTGAGAAGAATTTTGATTCGAAAGAATTGAAAAGAGAGTGCAAAGAATTCGCATTTGTCTGGAAGCCATTTAAGCTCAGAACGGAAAGATGATATTTCATATTTCCGGGCAGAAATTAAATGAATACAATTATTAACGAGAAGATCAAGCTTATTGAGAAAATCTACATTGAGGTCTGGGTAACACACGTGAGCGTAATCAATGATTGGTAAATGAATGTTCGAATTAACAAAATATGGCAAGAAGTTTCGAAGGCGGTGAAGCTGCTGAAGAGGAACAGTAACAGAACGACCGTCTTCGGCTACCTTTAGCCGTTTAGGAGAAGTAGGGTATCCAAGTCAAAAATCGATGTCCCGTAGTTATTTTTTTAATATATGTACAATACAAAGACATAAATGATAAACAAAAATTTTAAATGTAGTCCTTGACAGTTCAAGGACTTAATTTTAAATTTTTGTTTTTCAACTTTTTCTGGCCTGCCATAAATGAAGAGTAGGTAGGGTTTACAAAATGCCCATTTGACGAGAGGTAAAAGTATTAAGCGCATTAAATGTAGAATGTAAGCTGGCTGGCGCATAGGAATAGCGCGTGCCGTGGCCCGTGACCTCTCACGCGCTACTCCTAAACTCCTATGCGCCATGCCAGATGGCGCCGAACACTCACGGGAAGCCGCGCGTCTTCTCTTGCCGAGCCAGCTGCTACCCTTCGCTTCTCTTCACTTACCTTCGCTTCCGTTCAGGTATGAGATCAGCCTTACGCGACACGTCACAAGACAACTGCAGCCGTCGACAAGTGGCGACGAATGCCGTCAACCTACCGTCGACAAAGTGCCGTTCGTCTGTATGAGCCGTCTTACAGTCGGGATCAATTTGGAATGAACTTGGGGCCATGTTTTGGGTGTGGGTGTGTGTGAAAAGTATTATTCTATTTAAGTACAAGTAGTCCATTTAGATTATCCAAAAATAATGGACCCGGTTTTTTCGGATTATTAAAGTAGAAAAAAACGCATCACCGTCCTGTGAAAATCGTACGACGTTGTGCGAAACATAATGTCATTATTATTTTATTAAAAGTTCAAAAACATAAACAATATTCTTTATACCATTCCTCCTCTAAAAAGTTTATTTTATTCACTGAACTGAATAAAAAGAACTTTTACTCACTATTTTGTTTATTTATTTAATTCACTGAAAACATTGAATAAAAAGCACTTTTACTTATGTACTATTTTGGTTATTTATTTTATTGACTAAAAACAGTGAATAAAAATCACTTTTAATCACTATTTTGGTGTTTGAGTTTAGAAAAGTTACTCTTGATCTTAGTAATTGTTCCAATTTGAATTTGCATTTCCATTGATTTAACCTTCCTATTTTTCTTTAAATGTCTATTTTTGCTTAAATCTTTCTTTTTCTTGTAGTCATGGTATAAAGTATACTATGCAACTCTTGAATAAAACGGATTTAATCGAGGGCCATGAATCACACGCGTCGCTCAGGATTCTAACACAATCACTCCCTGCGTTCGTGATTCAATTGTTAGAATCCTTCACTTGCTCGTGATTCATCTATGGCCCTCGAATTAAATCCGTCTTTTATTCACTAATTACATAATACACTATTAACATTCTAGCTGATGAGCTAAAACAATGGTGACAACATTGTTTTAGCTCATCAGCTAGAATGTGCTGATGTTTGTTTGTATTTCATATGTCTCTTCCCGGGATAGCAAGACCCATAGGGCTCTATTGCCCCATAAAAATAAAGACGAGATAATGTAGGTATACATGTATACGGCTCTGCTGTCCGATTTTTCTCAAACTACCTGCCTTACACAACCACAGCCGGGACCAATTTGGAATGAAGACGATAGACCTACAAGAACCCTCGCCTCGCACGAACCAAGTATCGTCGGGGTTGCTATCTTTGTAGGTTTGAGGAAATAAGGGTCAAATCTAGACGCGGTGGAGGCGCGGACAAACTGGTGAAATGTAGCAAGAAATGTATCATTCTGCCTTTCATTGCATGTTCGCTGCAAGCGTGGACGTGTAGTGCGCTCTGTCCGCGCATTCACTCCTCCCGCGCACGTTTCCACCAGAATAGAGATGAGTCGTTCGCGATTGAACGAATCAAAAGGAACGGGTCATTAGCTCGTCACGACCCGTTCGTTCACTTCTACAAAAATGATTCGGTCATTCGTTTCTGGCTTTTTTTTTACTTCGGCCGACTTGGGTCGAATCGATCGCGGCGAACGAAACGAACCGTTTCCTTCGCGATCGATTTAGCTCACCTCACACCACAGAGTACATTATATATACTGACCTCACACTCACTGACAGACCCGCGCCTACGCTGCGACCTGCGAACGAACGGAGCGACACTGCGACACGATTCCGAATGTTTACGAAAGTTCACATAAAAATGAAATATTAAGAGTCCATTTTTACTTACTTATTTTTACTTAGATATAAACACTTTCTAGTTTTTGCTACTGTAAACTTTATGATCTGTGTAAAAGAAACTCTCACTCTAGAAATAAAATATATTGAAGGTTAGTCTTTGTCATTAGTGGGGGTGACGTATAATTCTTTTCGCGCGCTATTTTGGCAGCTTTTGACAAAATGTAAATAGAGACATTATGGTTTTTTCATACAAAAAACCGTTCTTTTAATGTCTCCGCGTTTGAAAAATGGCGCCACAGTATCTATTCGCTCGCGATCGGAAGCCGTTAACGATTGTTTCGTGAGAAAACCAATCAATCGATTGAACGGGTCGAAAGATCCGCGTCGCCTACTAAACGGTTCAGTGTTGATTGAGATCCTAAAGATTGAACGAACGACACATGTCTACACCAGAACGCCGCGAACACGACCCGTGCGAACATGACCCGTCGTCACATGTTCTTCGTACGACCGTGCATTTTGCTTAGGATTTTTTTAAAGAACATTTAATCTTGTGAATTTCACGACATTTCAAGAACTATGTATGCTAGTGTTAATCAGAAAGCCTTTTATTAACTCCACGCCTCCACAGTGTGGTCTCTCCCCGTCTTATTATAAAATCAGAACTAACTTTGTTACTAGGTTTAAACCATTATCCGCCCAAAATGAAGTTGACATTGACAGGTGAGATAGTGTGATATTACTAGAGATCAACTTGATTTGGTCGGATAATGGTTTAAGCCTAGTAACAAAGTTAGTCTGGGTTTTATAATAAGACGGTCCAAGTTTGTTGAGTGCAAGAGCGCGTCTCCGAAAAGACCGTCCAAACTGCCCCGCTCCACGCATACTGCCAGCTATACGTGTTCGTCCGAAAAACCGATAGTACTCAGACCGCTCCGCGCACGGTTTGCAACGCTCGTAGCGTTAGGGTCGAAACAAACGAGACGCAAGTTGCGTCGCGTAACAGCGCAAGTTGCGCCGCGCAACTCGCGCTCCGTGTGGCCGCTTTACCCGCGCAAGATGTGCTAAGTACATAATGACGCACACAGATTATTTGGTCAATTTAGCTGGCTAAAAGACAATATTGTCTTAGTGGATTGTCCTGTCAATGGTTTCGTCTGAATGAAGGCAATCATTGTCTAATTGGATTATCCCGTCAGTGGCTTTGTTTGAATGAAGACTCATTGACATGGCAATCCACTAAGACAGTGAATTGTCTTAGTGAATTGCCATGTCAATGACGTTGTTTGAATGAAGACAATCACTGTCATAGTAGATTTTTCTGTCAATGGCTTCGTATGAATGAAGATAATCATTGTCTAAGTGGATTGTCCTATCAATGGCTTTGTCTGAATTAAGACAATAAATTGGCTTAGTGGTTTGTCATGTCAATGGCGTTGTATGAATGAAGACAATCACTGTCCAACTGGATTCCACTAAGACAATCAACTGTTTAAGAAGGCTGTCCTATCAATGGCTTTGTCAGAATGAAGACAATCATTGTCTTAGTGGCTTATCCTTTTAATGGCTTCATATGAATGTAAACAATGAAGTATCTTAGTGAATTGTTCTTCCAATGGCTTCGTCTTAAGGAAGACAATGAATTGACTCAGTATATTGTCCTGTCAACGGCGTCGTATGAATGAAGATAATATTGTCTTGTGGATTGTCCTGTCAATGGCTTTGTCTGAATGAAGGCAATCATTGTCCAAATGGATTGTCCTGTTAATGGCTTCATCAGAAAAAGTACAATGAATAGGCATGACGAATGAAAAAATATATTTTGCCTATATAATAAATATATTAAAAATATTGTACACTTATTTTTTCTTTTCTCTGAGAAACAAAAAGTTAAAAAGATACAGCGCATTAAAATTTCGTATGACATCATGGCGAGGTGCGATTTTTACTTAACGGTGACGTCGCAAGCCCCACTCCGGAAATTTGATGCTCCGTGTCTTTAAGAATTTTTACTTTTTTGGTAATTTGAAAATATGGGTCCATTATTTTTATTTAATCTAAAAACGGATTATAATCATGGTACGTTATTTACTTTTTGTTATTTTATTTCAACAAACTTATATCTACATATCTTTTATCTATATATCTTTGCAGGTAATCATACCTTTTTCACCCTGTCGTCACCCCTATTATCTCAATATATTTTTCTGTCCATGGTGTCGTATGAATAAATACGACTATACCTAATATATTAATAAAAACTAAAATATAACATAGTAGGTAGGTAAAAGTACAAAATATTAACACAAATAACATACATAAACATAAGTAAGTAAGTTATAAATATCTAACCTAGATGGCTGATGATAAGTACCTACCTAATTATTACTAAAAAGTGGTTCAGAAAAAAAAGTTGCGTCCTAATAAGGGTAACAAAAAAAGTATAATTAGTTTTTTTTTTAAATTCCGAATGGCTGAAATATGCTATTTTATTAAATTAAATATAGACGATTTTCCCGCTTTTTGCTATTTTGAAAAATTTCAATAATTTGAATTTTCCCGAAAGTTCTACATAATTTTTGAAACTACTTACAAAATTTCACAAGAATCGGTTGAGAAATGCGATTTTTAGGCGAGAACAGCCGGACAAAAACATTTAAGGCCAATTTCGAAACTGAGACGCTTCGCACATTTTGCTCGTTCGGTCTATTATTTGTTACCCTACCCTACCTCTTCCTACTTCCTAACTGTGGGAGTTACGAGTTTGGTCATCCCGGTCCTTTGAAAAGCTTGCGGGGGGTGATACAGATAAAGGCCCTTAGACCTTCGACCATAACCTTAGACCATACTCGAAGACTATAACCTTATCGTTATAGTCTTCGAGTATGGTCTAAGGTTATGATTTATATTAACACATGATATGATATTTATGTTAAGGTTATGATATATATTAACACATGATAATGAAATATGCTTATATTACTTTCATTACCTAGTGAGGTGCCTATCTACTAAGTATGTAATAATATGAACTAGGTAGGTATAAACATAACTGCCTGAACTTTATCTACCAAAAATTAATAATAAACATTCAAACATTCGAAACTCTTCAAACATTTGCCAAAAATTAAACTTTCACACTGCACGTACATATCAGAGGGACCTACCTATTTTTAATAACGTTCATTGCCGGTTGATTTCTTATCAGAAATCGGCAATAAGCGGCAAAAGGATACCTATGTACCTAATACAGCGAGATGAAAAATGAAACTGAACGATCCGTAACGTAACCATAGTAACACATACGACGCCGCGGCGACACCAGGCACACAGCCATTCAAGAGCGAAATAGAAAACTGTCTATCGCGTGTCGGTGTTTGCACAAAGAGTTCAAAAGTACCGCTTTCGTTCTCGACTGTCGCGGACGGCTATTAGAAAAGCCGACAAAGAAGCTATACCGCGGACAAAGAGTACACACAGTACAGATGCGACAATTGGGTATTTTCCTAGGTCGATAATACATTATTAAGTACTGTTCAGAAAATAAAACGTTACAAAATAATGTTACTTGTCATTGATCATATACACTTTCCATGTGATTTTTTTATTTATTTATTTATTATTGCAGAAAAAAATATATAAAGAGCGCTATTTGACTCTAAGAAACTATGACGTCACCTGCCTTTATTTCATACAAATCCCGTAGAAAATGTTTATTTTGACGTTTAGATATATGCGTCCAAGTGCGAGATGGACTCGAGCACAAAGAGTTCCTTTACCTTTGTTGTATGGGAGCCCACTGAAATATTTATTTTATTCTGTTTTTAGTTTGTAGTCATAGCGGCAATAGAAATACATTATCTCTGAAAATTTCAACTGTCTATCTATCCTAATAAGATCCTGCCTGGTGATAGATAGACAGACGGGCGGACAGACGGACAGCGAAGTCTTAGTAATAGGGACCCTAATACTAAGACTCCGCTGTCCGTCTGGTACCTTTTATTGAATTTGTATGAACTTTTCTGAGTACATTTTATAAGTTGGTCGCTTATAACTTTTTAATTTGTAAACCCTACTTAGCTCTGATATTTTTTCCTTCAAACTTCGTTATTATTTTATACAACTACTGTTAATTTTTCACATGTCCATATATAACCGTTTAATAAATAGAGGGCAAAATTTACAAAATTTCAAGGGACACTTGACTCTAATAAAAATTTGCATAATAAAACCAAATATTTCAAAAACGGATACCGTAATCAAAAAATGGCTCAAGCTCACAATATTTTTAAAATCCCTTTTCACACGATGGGTTAGTTGAGAAAAAAAAAGAGTTACTTTACTTGTATGGGAGCAAACCAATTTTTTTTGTTTCCAATATTTTATTTTACCACTTTTTTGGCATGATTAATATTCATACCTATACCAAACTACAGCTTTCTTGTACTTATAGTCTCTGAGTAAAACCGCGGATGGACAGACAGACAGACATGACGAAACTATAAGGGTTCCTTGTTTACAATGGAACCCTAAAAACCGGGCAAGTGCGAGTTGAACACACGTGAAGAGGGTTCCGTACAATACCATAATTTTTTTGTAAGTGAACGTATTTTGAGTTTTCCAGTTCATTTTCAATTGATAGAATTCTTTTATTATTTGTTTTGTAATCTACAAGCAATAAACTATATTTTGTATTTTTTTTTTCAAAATTTTAGGCTCAGTCATTCGGAGATCAGGGGCAAATGGTAAATTTTCATCTTCTTTCATGAATAAAATCAAAACTATTTATTTGACAATAATAGCAAAAATATATTTGAGATCCTAATTACGAGACCTTTCATTTGTATATAACACAGTAAGGTTTGCAAAACTATTTTTTTATTTCCTAATTTGTCCCTCGAAAATGAACCTTATTAAAAAAACACAAAACGACGGATTGCACTCCGGGAGTGCCGGCAGAAGTGAAAACTTGAATATTAACGTTGTGCATTTTTGATAATGGTAAGGGAATAATTTTGCACGAATTGCTTTAATTATCAGTATATAAGTACTATCATTTATGAGGTAGAATATAATATTCATTTATTGCGGTATCGTACACAAACATGACAATTTATATTACATTAAGTAAACACTTTATATACACAAATTTTACGAATACACAGCAGTGTGGCCACTACACAGACAGTCGAGCCATCAGCTGTCACTGTCACTATCCATGGATGCGCGTGGTACGCTGACATAAACTCACACGAACATCGCGCAAGCGCCCTGCGCCGCCTAAACGAAACAGCTGGCGCAGGCAAACATTTTCGCCGCGCCGTAGAAAGATATTTCAAGGGATACTTCCTCTCCTACGCTGCGCCGGCTGTCTACTCTCCATCCGTCTTACGAATTTTCGATCAGTGTCCCATGTCCTGACGCCCTGACGCGAGCTTAACATTTTTTACCCATAACAAAAAAAGTGTACAACGCCGCTAAAGAAGTTTTCACTTCAAAAATTTTATTTCCTTATTATTCCTGTAATTTAAAAGCAATAAACTATATACTGAATTTTTTCAAATTTGTAGACTCAGTAGTTTCCGTGATCAGGGTCAATTTTCGTCAATTTTCGTCTTTTTTATGAATAAAAACAAAACTATTTATTTTATAATAATAACAATAATATGATCCTCATAAGGAGCCCTTTTATTTGATAAATGACACGGTACCTTTTTTTAAATTTAAAATTCCTTCCTCGAAAATTTACTTTACACAACTGTGCTTGGGCCATATGATTACACCATTCTACCGAGTTTCACCTGATTTGGTCTAAAAGATTTAGAAAAAATTGGATGTGACAGACGGACGGACAGACAAATGCACGACTTGCATCTGTCTGTCCGTCCGTCTGTCCGAGTGATCCTGTAAGGGTTTCGTTTTTTTAATTTTTTGTTCGGAAACCTAAAAATATTTAAAAAAATGTCCACAGGGGTAAAGCTGTGGCCTGTGGACTACGGATAGTATTAATATATAAAGATATACTGGTGAAGTACTAAGTAGATTGAATGTGCAAAGTCATAAAGTTCTGAAATTAGTTATTTAACATTTTGTGTGTAGCAAAAACTAGACACAATAGTAAAACAATTTATTTATACCTGGATCCGGTATAGCCACACACAAAAGGTTAAGATTTATAACAAGAAAACGATAAAATCTACGTTCCTCATCATTCTGCTTTCATTCTGCGCTTCCCGCTCCCCCGTCACTCTGAATAGGTAATTAACTGGGGCATCTCGCAGATCGCCTTGCACCTCAGCCGCCTCGAGTTTACGAAAACCTCACCTTAGGAAGAAATTAATTTTAGTATTTCAATCAAGCCTCTAAGCTGAAGAGGGGGATGCTTAAAAAATATATAATTACACTCGAAACACATAACCCTTCTTTTGGTGCACTTGGATAAAAATGTTTTGCTGTGTAAATGTACTCATTGCAATTTTCTATGTCTACTGTCGCATTTGTACTGTATGAATCTGTCTGTATCTACTCTATGCCAGCGGCGGCTTTGACCTCTTCTAGTATTCGACGGCGGCAATCGAAAAAAGAAGGCGGTGCTTCTTTGATTCTTTTGAGTTGCACAAGCCGACACGCAGTCAACGACATGAACATACTTAAGGTGTTATTACACTATCCGATTTTAAAGAACTCTACTTAGCATCCTAACTAGGTAGGATGGTACGATGCGACACAAAAATGTGGAACAAAAATGGCGGACTTCAAAGCATTTTTGTACAAATTCTCGGCACGTAGGTTGAACCAAAATGGTGGTTATCGGCGCAGGTACAAATAATGCGCCGACGACGGCCGTTTTAGTTCAATTTACTTGTCGAGAATTTGTACAAAAATGCTTTGAAAACCGCCATTTTTGTTCAACTTATTTACGTCGCATTGTAAGTAGAGTTAGAATCGCTGGTGATTACACAATCTTTACTCGCATCCCAAATTGTACGCCATTTTTGAAAACGATTTCCATACAAATAACCTATCGTTAAGCGACTCCACGTTTGAAAAATGGCACCAAAGATGCCTGATTGATTGATGATGATGATGATTTGCGTAAAAATATGCAAAAGTAACGAATATTTGATGGTTCATAACTTTTTAATGGCTTTTATAATTATTTTACTATTCTGTATCTGTACAGACAAAATGTATAATGAGACAAAACGATATCATGTTAAACTTTGCATGTACTGTATGTGTCAAACAGTAAAGGAAATCCCCTCCGAAATTTTATAGAAAAAGTATCGACTAGTTCACTCTTAAAATTGGATAGTGTAAAAACCGCTTTACTTCTTTCTCGCTTTTACCTCGTGTTATGCCCCACACAGTGGTTTGGAAATCGGATTGCGTACACATAGAAATGAAATTTTGGTTTTTGTTTGGATTCTTTACTGATTCAACTGATGTATTCCACTAAGGCCACCTATCTGAATGGCACCTATACCATTCCACATAGGACACCTAATATTCGCAGGTGCTTTTCATGGACTTTTTATTTTTACATTTTTGTCCAAGAAGATCACAGCAGATGCGAAATTGCCAATTGTTTTACTCGTTATGAATAAAATGTAGGTACTAGTATATTTTTAACTTTTACTTTAAATGACACCTAACACAATTCTTTTGTACTAAGTACATATGCGTAATTCGTATGGCCTTTGTTCTGACGGCCTCGGGCTCTGTTTATTTCGAATGTTATAAAGACGTGTTAATATGTCTGAATGTATGCGTAATTAATTAACGTTTTAGTGAATTAAATTGCTTTTATTCATTACTAGCTGTTACCCGCGACTTCATTCGCGTAGATGTCGAAAATGGTTCTATTCTAATAGAATCTTTAATTGGTTTTTACGTCCTGTTCCCGTTCCCGTCATTTGTTAGAGCAAAAGAGAACAAATGATCTATTTGTCTAATTTTTTTTGTCTATCACTCAAAAAATGAAATTTAATAATAATATAAATTCGCAACCCCTAATGCACCCCAGGGAATGCAATTTTTTAAATGTAATTTCTGTAATGTTATTTTTAATTGACCACTAATTTAAAAATGTCATGTCTCGCTTCAACAATGACGAAGGTTCATATAAATTACAACCCCTATTTCATCCCTATAGGTATGTAATTTTCAAAATCTAATAAATGCATTATTATTTTCTACTAACTACTAAAATAAATTAAAAATTTCGTGTGTCTCACTTTAAAAATTACGAAGTTCCATACAAACTGGTAACCCCTATTTTACCCTCTTAGGGATTAAATTTCAAAAAATTCTTGCTTAGTGGGCGTCTCTTAGTCACACTCTACCTTCTATATCTATATCTTCATTGGCTTGGTAGTTTTCGTGATGCGTGAGTGAGTTAGATTAATTATATATATATATATATGCTGCTGATGTATAGGTTCACTTCGTGGTCACGAATAGGCGCCCTTCGTGGAATAGACTAGATTTCATTCGCGCAGATGCCATTCAGACGGGTGCCCTAAGTGGAATACCTCATTCAACTTTTATACAAGTTAAACTTCCATGGTGCTTATTATAAATTACGAGAAAAAAAATGTACGGTACCCAACATAATGATGAGTAAGCAATACTTTATTGAAGACCAAAAAATAAAAATAGTTAAAATGTAGCTCGGTCAGATCGCTAAAAGCACATTTCTTCCAGACAACCGATGTATGGAGAGAAATATGGTGAAATGCCACTATTTTTTAAAGACAAGTCTCATAGACAAGGTCGGTTTTGTATTTCAAAAATAAGTTTTTCAAAACATTTTTGTCCCGCTTTCTAACACTACGCGACCTCTGTGCAGGCGCGTGCGAGCACGCGTAACGCAGCGCAAGTTGCGTTGAGACGCAACTTGCGCGTCGTGTGAACGATTGGTAGAAATTGTATGAAATGCTATGTAAGCGCGTAACGCGACGCAAGTTGCGCGACGCAACTTGCGTTCGTCTGGTCCGGCACTTAAACTTAGAGAATTGTGTTACATTGCAGCAATGTGGACGGCAAATTCTTTAATGCATGATACATTACATGTGACCTTGCAGCAGTATGTACGCGACTTAAGAAAACAAGAGTTTATTTAGATTTTTAGGTAAAAATATTGTATTGTACTTCCATAACATTATTAAACCTATAAAATAAAATAAGATTAAATTATGATGGTTGTATGGTGTAGCTATGTTAAGGTTTATTGTTTCTTCTGTTATGCTCTTCTCGTGCATTTTCCCAGTTTGCTATTCGTCTAACAGGAATCGAGATACCACCACCTACTAACATAAATGCCCCAGCTACATAAAACGAAATTTTGTAGTTAAACGCATTTTTAATTATACCTGCCAATGGCGTACCTACCAGAGTTCCACAACCTTGAAACAATAATAGTATACCAGTAGCATTAGTTAATTTATCCAAACCGTACAAGGAAACAACCACTAAAGCCCTGAGGCTAGCGAAGCTAGATATGAATAAGCCGAACGATATACAATAGCCGTATTGAAAAAATACATTGTATGACAGACTAGAAAGTATCGTGGATAATCCAGAGACACAACATGCTAGAGAATATAATTTTAGAGGATCATACTTAGTAGCTAAAACACCCATCACTAATCTACCAACTGCGTTTGAAATTCCAATCACAGTCACAAACAAGTTACAATGAACTTCAGGCAGGCCGGCTCTTTCATTTCTGTCTTTAATAAATACATAGGGCACTAAGCAGCCTGTATACACAATAAGTCCGCTCAAGCTTAAAAGCAAAAATGAATATTTACTTAACAATTTGGGATCTACCATTGTAGCCAAGACTCGTCGAGTCGCAGTTGTAAAAACTCCTCGCTTTTCCTTTAAATCAGTCGCAGTAACGGCTCTAGTTACCGCCATTTGATATTCTAACCCTGTTTTTGCTTCTGCTGAAGTATCCATCATACTTTTTTGGTATTCAGGAAGCTTTTCTATTTTACCATCGTAAAAAGCATCATCTCTATACATAGGTCGTGATTCTGGAATGTGCTCTTCCCAGTGACATAGCCTTTGCCAACAACTTCTCTTCTTGGGTTCATCAACATTAACGGTAATTTCCATGGTCCTTTTCGTTTTTTCTTGAACGCTACCCCGTGATATAATTGATTGTACTTGTTTTAATTGACGTTTGCTTATACCTCCATGAGGGCTATGTGCGGTTAACGTTAATCTTGACACGGCTGGAGCTGTCGATGTGCCCGGTTGTGTTGGAGTTGTTGTGAAACCTTCTTCTACTACAGTCGCCGCTGTCGGGAAATTTGCATTCGAGACTGCGCTAAATAAGCGCTCCGTTGCCGTTGGCATCAATCCGCCACCCACGTTTGATTGTGAACCACCACCAGCTGTAGCTAAATTTGGTAAGTAAGTCACAGTTCGAGTTGGATCATCAGTGGCTGTAACTACTGTAAATGATAAAAGAGGTCTATATGCCATTCCTAAAAAGTAAATTAGACCAAATAGTCCGCTATGGAACAAAGTTATTACTCTCCAACCAGCCTTTTCACATATATATGTATTGATCGGAAATAGTACCGCAATTCCAACACTCGATCCAGTTGCAGCTATTGAAAAAGCTATTGCGCGCAGTTTCTCAAAATAAAATCCCACAACGAGGGCACTTGATAAATTTATAAAGCAGTACCCAAATCCGGCGAATCCCCCATAAAAGACGCAAAGGGATGCGTAATTTGTGGTAAAGTATGAACATATCAATGAACAGGAGACAATAACAGAACCAGTCATGCAACATAGTCTAAAACCGAATCGATTAATACAAGCGGAAGCCAGTGGCCCCACTAGGAAATACAATGCAACTGCCAAGGAATTTACAACAGCCACTTTTGAATCATCTATTCCAAAATCCTTTTTGATATCTTGAATTAAACTTCCAAATGTAAAACAAACTCCATCCAAAATCATAATACTGCTGAAAGCCGCTGCTACAACTACCCATCCCCAGCCTCCTTCTTCTGGGACAGAAATTTGCGCTGCAATTTCTGTTTCTTCACCACCTTCGAGTTCATCTGGTCTGCTAATAACTCTGCTAGGAACAACCAAAATGCTTTTCTTAATTTCGGTAACACTTTTGGGCTTAGGTGACATTTTATATGCTCAATACTAAACTGCAAATGTATCTCTCGTTGTCATTTTGCCCTCTTGATGATATTATTTCATTTAATGTATTTAGCATAAATTATTTGGATATTCGCACAGTCTGTGTTTGACTTGATTGATAGGTAATCATCATGAAGTTAAAGGGTAAGTAATCATCTTGTTATAACCAAACAGAATTCAAATATTATAATTATATTCTCTCTGCTTTTCTGCGCCAAAAGCAGAACAATCATAGACTTCGCTAGTGGAGTCGAGTCATCGAGTCGCATGCTCGCGTGACTTATCCTTGCTGGGTACACACCGTGCCAACGAACGCCAAAGAATGCTGCCTCTCGTTTCTTTTACATCAAAACAAAAGAGATGCAGCACATTCGATGGCATTCGTTTTGTATAGCACAGAAAAGTCAAGCAACGATGATTGATCCAAAAAATAATAAGGCTTGGTTGGGTTGATCTTAGGGCGCTTGTGCACTACACGAATTCAATTTGAATTCGAATCTGATCCGGTTTGGCAGGGCCGGATCGTGAGTTTAGGGGGCAGGCTAATACTACTTAAGTGGCCCACCTAGTTACTCAAAGTATAGGAAAAAATAAGACAATAAAACATTTGATTTATATTTTATGCCTTAGTTTTTTTATATATAATAATAAGCAATAGACTCACGCACAATTTTTTGTGTCTATGGCCTGGTGACAAGATATACCTATGACCAAATATGCTTACTCACTCTCGAACGAAAAAACACTTGATGCGGGTATTATTTAGCGAAACGTAGTTAGTTATTACTTTATTACACATGGTATTAAGGAATATTTTAGGTGTTAACGTTAATCGCGTAGGAGGAATAAAAGCTATGTTATTATATTACTTATTAATTATAACGCTATATAATGTAAATATAATAGCTTTTATTCCTCTAATAAGGCGAAGTCGCAGGCATCAGCTAGTATTTAATATTATAAAGTACAAGGTGTCCAGAAAGAGTGTCGGGTATTTGTTTTCGCGATGCATTTGAAATGGAGCGGGGCGGAGGGGTGTGGGAAGGACATCGTTGCGTCCGCTATTTTGTGGATGTGGAGTTTTAGTCGCGATGGAGCAGTCAGTACCCAGGGATGCATCGCGCTTTTTGCGTACAAGCGTATTATCTTAACGGCGATTCAATAGTGGTGGCTCAACGTTTGTATCGTGCGGAATATCGTAAACGCCATGCACCAAGTGACGATAGCATAAGAAAATGGATCCGGATGTTCGAGAATACAGGTGCGACGGTAAAAATTCAACAGTCTGGTCACTCTCGGTCAGTCTGCGACGAGGAAACAATTGATGATGTGGAGGCGTCAGTTCGTCAAAATCCGTCTTTATCCATCCGAAAGCGAAGCCAACTATTGAACATCAAAAAAACATCCTTGCATATGATTTTAAAGAAAGATTTGCACCTAAAAGCATACAAAATTTAATTGGTTCAAGCATTGAAGGATACGGACTATGCTAATCGATTGAATTTCGCGAACGAGATGCTGCGACGATTCAATAACTTTGAAAACATACTGTTCAGTGACGAAACAAACTTTCACCTGAAAGGTCATATTAATAAGCAGAATTGTCGATACTGGGCACAGGAGAATCCAAGACGTAAGCATGAGCGACCCCTGCACAGCCCAAAGGTCGTTGTTTGGGCCGCTATGTCTGCTAGAGGAATAATCGGTCCTTATTTTCATGAAGATCGACGAGGTCGACCACTCAATGTGAATAGTGACCGTTATTGTGATATGCTGCGAAACTTTTTAGGCCCAGCGTTACAAGAGTTTCAAGGTTTCAATTCAAGCACGTGGTTCCAACACGATGGGGCCATTTGCCATACATCAAATCAAGAAATGGAAGCAGTAAACGAATTATTCCGAAATAAGGTCATTTCGCGTAGGGGTAACATTAACTGGCCTCCCAGAAGACTCGACTATTTTTCATGGGGATACCTTAAAAGTAAGGTTTATGAGAATAATCCGACGAACCTGACCCAATTGAAGCAAAACATCAAGTCAGAAATGGCAGCAATATCGAGAGCTACGTGTCAGCGTGTTATCGCCAATCTTCGTTCCAGATTAGAAGAGTGCCAGCAGCGTAACGGGCACCATTTGGATAACATCATCTTTTCCAAATAATTTTGCACTTTATATCCTAATAAAAAATAATAAAATTTTTGTTAATTCCAAGAAGTTCTTGTTTTACTGAAATAACAAATACCCGATACTCTTTCTGGACACCTTGTAAAATATTAAATACTAGCTGATGCCTGCGACTTCGTTAGCGTGGAATTTAGTTGTGCATCAGGTGAACCAGATCTTCGATTTTTATACCTCGACAAAAAATGCTCATCAGGCTGAACAACTTATGCTAAGGCGACATTTTTATATTTCTTATAGTTTAGCTGGACCATCTGCATCAGCTGTTCCATTTTCCAAAATCAATTATACCTATATTTTGCCCAGGCTAAGATACATAATATACATACATAACACTAGAATACATCATTTTAAATAGCCATTCTTTAGTTTTATTTGTTAATTAATCACCCTGTAAAGAGGAAAAGCATAATATTTGTCCCCGCCCGCCTCCTGCGCCCAGTGCGCCGGCGGCGGATTGCGTGGTCAGTGGTGTCCTCACGCTCTCGCTCCGCCGCCTCCTTGCGGAGCATCACTTGCTCCGCAAAGGCCTGCACCGCATTCCACGACGTCTCACTGTCGACCATGACCTGAATCAAGGTCGGCAGAGAAAGGTCGTCCCCCACGAGCGCACACATGTCGGCGCGCTCTTCCGCCCAGGCTGGGCAGCTCTCCAGTGTGTGTTGGGCGTCCTCGTCCGCACACCCGTCACAGTGGTGGCATATGGCAGTCGGCTCCTTACCCGCTCTGCGACACAGGTACCCTCCGAAACAACCGTGTCCGGATAGCACCTGCGTCAAGCGGAAGGTGAGATGGCCATGTTGCCTCGCCAACCACTGGCTTAAGACTGGGCGGACAGCCTCAACCGTTCGGATTCCGAAACTGGGCTGCTCCAGCCTATAGGCCCACTCCTCGATAGAGCGCTGACGCAGCTCACTGCGACGTCCCTCTACTTCCCTCGGTGCCGGTCGGTGACCCCGGGCCAGAGCCTCCTAACGCCAATAAAATAGAGACGCGAGGGCACTCGCTTCTATGTCCCAGGGTAACGAACCGGCAAGCAGACTGGCAGCCTCAAAGGAGATCGTGCGGTATCCCCGGACGGCCCTTATCGCCATCAACCTCTGCGGTCTGCGCAGCAGGGTGATACTTTGGCGATTAAGGGACTCATCCCACACGGGGGCGCCGTAGAGCGCCATCGACCGCACGACCCCCATATAGAGGCGCCTGCAGGACGCCTCGGGACCTCCGAGATTCGGCAGGAGCTGCGTCAGCGCCGACGCCGCCGACATGAGCCGCGGAACCAACGCCTCGAAGTGGGCGCCGAAATTCCATTTGCCATCAAGGACGATGCCTAAGTAGCGCATCGTCGGCCTGATGGCAATATGGGTTCCACCCACCATCAGACTGGCGTCTGGAGGGGGCGCCTTCCGAGGGCTATGAAAACATAGCGCCTCAGATTTGTGGAGCGCAACCTCCAGACCCAGCCGCCGGATTCGGCGCACCACCTCGGCGACTGCAGCCGTGGCGAGGATTGACGCCTCACGAAACGAGGTGCCGCGGGATACCACCAGGGTGTCGTCAGCGTAACACACCAACTCCACACCTGGGAGATTAGTCCCCCGCAGCACCCAGTCGTAGCCGATGTTCCACAGGAGTGGTCCTAAGACAGACCCCTGCGGAACACCGCGCGTCACCTCCTTCTCCTTCCACCCGCTTTGCGCAGGGAAAATGACCCTCCTTCCTGAGAGGTAATCTCCGATGAAGCGGCGCAGGTATGTTGGCACCCCGTGAAAACGGAGTGCCTCCATAATGCAAGCCCATGGGAGGGTGTTGAAGGTGTTGGTGATGTCGAGAGACACCACCACGACGAACCCTCCCTGGGAAACCGCTTCCTGCGCCACTGACTTCACTCTCAGGATGGCGTGGATTGTGGACCTGCTCCGACGGAATCCGTACTAGCAATCCGCCAAGTTCGGACCCACCGTCTCGAGGTGCCTGACCAGGCGATCGGTAGTGACTCGTTCCAGCAGTTTGCCGGCCTCATCAAGCACCACGAGGGGACGGTAGCCAGACGGAGAGTCCGCCGGTCGTTCCTCCATCCTAAGCAGGACCATCCGTCCCGTTTTCCACGCCGTTGGAAATTTTCCCTGCGCAAAGCAGGCGTTAAACAGCCCCCTCAGCTGCTCCTCCAGAACATCCAGAGCGAGGACAAGAGCTCGACCCGGGATGCCATCCGGACCAGGGGCGGTGTTTTTGGCACGCAACCTAAGGATGGCGGCGCCTAACTCGCCCCTGGTTATCTCGGGGATCTCCTCAGAGATGTCCCCGCTCTGTTCTACCGACGGAGGAGCCATACTGGGAGGCTGAAACTCCGGGCCCTGCTGCGGGAAAAGAGCGGCCACCACTTCGTCCAGGAGCTGCGGCTCCAGACTCTGCGTGAGGGGGACGGCATGTGGCAGGAATTTCTTCCTGACCAATCGATACGGCCGTCCCCACGGGTCGCTGTCTAGTGTCGACAGCAGCTCCTCCCTAGCCGCTTCTTTTGCCGCAGCAATGGCGACACTAAGCGCGCTCTTCGCCTCCACGAGCCTCCTGCACAGGGCAGCCTCTTCGTCCTCGTTCCGGCGCCGTCTTCTGCGGTAGCGGGCATATTGGCGTCTTGCCACAATGCAGGACTCCCGGAGCCGAGTTAACTCCGGGGTCCACCAATATACCCACCGCCTGGGAGGGCGAGTACTGGCCCGGGGCATCGCAGCGTCACAAACCGCTGTCATCGCACCCCGGAACCTTTCGGTCTCGCCCTCAACCTCCACGTTGACCGACGCCTGGAACCAATCCTGGACTACGGCTGCCTCATGCAAGAGCTCCTTGTCGAGGCACTTTAGCTGCCACCTCGGGCCGAGTTCAGTCGGGATCCAGCTTGGACCGCTCGGAGCGACTGCGGACGCGGAGAGATCAAACCGCACGTAGCGGTGATTAGATAGATTCTCCACGTCCACCAACACGCTCCAGTCCTGAACACGCGCCGCAATGGCAGGGCTGGCGAACGTTACGTCAACTATTGACCCGCCACCGTCGCCCCGCCAGCTTAGGCACGTGTTGACCGAACCCCGGTTCAGGACAGTCAGCCCGAGAGTGATGAGCCACTCCTCGACCACCAAACCCCGCGCATCTGATGCGGGAGATCCCCACGCCATGGATTTAGCGTTGATATCTCCCGCAACTATCACGGGATGAGGGCGGCTCCTGAGCACGAGTGCCTCGACATCGGTCAGGAACGCCTCGAACTCGCAGAGCGGCCGATTGGGGGAAAAATACACCCCAATCACTACGACACCGCCCAGCAGAGCAGAGACGATTCCATGACCCCGCGCAATATTCGCGGGAGGCGAAGAGCGCGCCGACACAATAAGTGTCACCAGGCCATCCCGGTCAGACACCCAGTTGAGGGCGGCCGGCGGGACAAAATATGGCTCGGCGACAACCGCGACATCTATCAACCACTCCGCCATGCTCTGGCAAAGTAAGTCCTGAGCCCTGGCGCAGTGGTTGATGTTCGCCTGTAGGAATTTTTGGGCCATACTTATGCGATGGCCCCTATCTCCATCTCCTCCGAGGCGCTTGGTTGCGCCGGCCGGGCGGGCTGTGGCTGGGCCGTGGCCCCTGCTGCAGCGCGCCGTCCGCGTCGTTTGCCGGGTCGGGAGGCAGAACATGCCTTGTTCCCGACCCTGTGTCCCGCCGGTTTGCCCTGCCCCGCGCAGAGGACGCAGTTAGGGGCGTTATTACATTGCCCGGCTTTATGGCCAGGCTTACCGCACCGCAGGCACAATGCACTCCTGTCGGCTTCTGCAGTGCATGACTGTCCAACGTGGCCAACCTCGAAGCAGCGGTAGCACTGCAGTGGTCTCGGCGGCAGGACTACAACCCGCGCCAAGGACCAGCCGACACGGAGGCGTGCACCTCCGGCGGTGAGCCGCCTGGCAGCCGCCACCGGGCATCGGACGAGGACCGACCGGGTGCCGGAGTGGTCCTCCTTAATGTCCCCGACCCTAACATCGTCCTCTGCGCACTGACACTACCTACCCTGGATTAACACATAGGCTACTTTTTCCGCGGGTAACACCGCGGGGGCCGTGGCGCAGCTAGTAATTAAATATTACGGAAAAATCACTCAGATTGAGATAGGTCACAGTAAGTTCGAGACTTTTTGGTATTTATATTATAATGACAATGCATTATACAAAGTTAATAAACAATTATTCTATATGTTTGTAAAATATATACTAAGTTCATCACTGACTTTAATATTATACTTGTATAATACACGTATTAGACCTAGTTTTTATACGGATAAACTGTACTGTAATTTCGGAGAACAAAAACTACTTATTCCGAAACAGGATATTCTTTTAACTGTCCACACTTCACTTCGTCTGATCCACGTACGACATACTCGTAAATATGTAAGAAAATAAAATAATTTTTTTTTTTACATTATACATGAAACTTTATAGTTTATTGAATTAAATGTTTTAAACGAGTAGATCTAAATAAAAAGTAATAATATGTATTTAAGCATCCATTTTGACTTAACTTTTATATAATGTATATGCGTCTGTACCAATTACGTCAGTAAAAATGCAAATTTCGGAAGTTAGCTATTTGTACTTAGTGGTCGCTTTTTCATAGCCAACCGAAATTGGTGTTTATAACCAAGATTTAAGTGCTGCCGCTAGGACAGTTCTATCCATTTTACTAGGTTAGGTTAGGTTAGAACCCATACCCCCCCAATTGGTACCCGGTTAGTCGTACCGGGGGTGCTCAGTACCCGTGGTAGGCGATAGCCTCGGGGAAGCTAAGAGGAACCCGCGAGGGGGCGCTCCTGCTGTTTGTTCCACCAGCAGTGAGCGCCCACATTGGGGCGGCGGGGGAGTGGGAAGTTCTCCCCCCACCCGGGGAGGGGCGCTCCCGCGGGCTCGGCTTCGGCCTTAAGCCTGTAGGGATGCGCCCAATGGGGCGGCGGGGGAGTGGGAAGTTCTCCCCCCACCCGGGGTGGGGCCACCGGGAGGAGAATGTTTCATTGCTCTCCCGGCGCTTCAGGCGGGGCCACACCGCCGTGGCTGTGGTTGAAGATCGGTCGCGGAGGAGGAGGAGTGTCGGTGTTACGTTGCCGCTCTCCCTATCTTCCGCGACCGAGCGGTGCCGCACCGCGTTTGCGGCGAGAGGCAAGCGGCGGAGCCTTTCATCTTCTCCGCCGCTGGGAGCCAGTTTATCTGGCTCCCATGGGTCCACAGGCGGTGGACTGCGTGGGAGTCTGCCGCCTCTCAATTGGCCCGAAGAGGTACGGCGCGACCGTGAGTTCCGGACGCGCCGACTTGATGAGTGGGCGGGCGCTGTGACGTCCCCGTTTGGCGGCCAGCCGCACCGGGGTTCGCGGTTGTATTTCCGTTCCCGTGTCCCCGGCAAAAGCGGTTGTGATGGAACTCCGGAGGTTTTTTAGTGGGTAGGCACGTCACTCGGGCGTGGAGTCCCACATAACCCGACAGCCTCCCCCGCAGGCTGACAAAAAAAAAAGGTTCGAACCCATAAACCTATAGGTTAGGTTGTGTTAGAACTACGATCAACACACATGAGCCAACCGAGCGAAGCGAGCGCAAGTAAAGTATTACTTTACTTGCGCTCGCTTCGCTCGCTCGGACCGTAAATTTAATTGAAAATTTAATATTTAAAGGTTTGGTATTTTAAAAACACTGACATAATATGTAATGTTTTAGTAATTCTAATTCTGGCATTGTACAGTAAGATGTAATCGGTTCAGGTATTTTAAATCTTAAGGTATTTTGGGATCGTACATTTTAAATAAATGCGTTATGTTTTTTGAGTTTCTAATATGTACTCCCATAGCTAGTACTAATAATCCATGGTTTAAATGGTGACAAAGAGCTGATATTCTTAGTGCTGGATCGATTTTGACCAAAGATATAATTTAACGAAAAAAGAACGTGAGTGTCGACTCGTGAAACACTCGGCTGGAACAAAGTCACTTTCGTAGTTAATTATTAATTCGTGACGGGTCTTACACTTTTTTATTAATAAATAAAGGAGATACATAATAATACTTTAAATAATAAAAATTAAAAAAGAATTAAAAAACTTTATTGTATGCTGGGGCTTGAACCGGGAACATGGACTATATTAACCGAGCTAAAGACGAGTTAGACAATTTCTCGCAATTACCTTTCACTTTAATTTGCTAGATAGCGCAATCTAGTTATAAGACATGGTTTAAATGGTGATAAAGAGGCAAGAGCTGATATTCTTAAAACTTCTGGATCGATTTTTACCAAACATAGCTGAAAACCATCGCAAGGAAACTTGCTTTCACGTTAAAAAAAAACACGGCGCAATTTGTCCATCCGTTCGAGCGTTAATATGCCAGAGACAGACAGACGTTAGCGTCAAACTTATAACACCACTCTTTTTTCGTAGGGGGTTAATACCTGAAAACTAGAGATGTGTCGATTATGACTTTGGCCGACTAGCCGACTAACCGATTATTCGGTTGTGAAGAGGCCGACTAGTCGACCGACTATTCGGCCAAGCCGAGCACGGTTTCCGGGATTTCCGTAACGCTTCGTTTACAGCCGATTTGCGTGCAAGTCGCAAACGCCGCGCCGCCTGCGCGCCTGCGATCGTATCGGAACCTGCTTTGTTTACTTCGCATTGTTTCTTGATTTTTGCTTTCGTAAGGACAAAGCGGTGTTTTTGTGTATTTTTTGTGTGTAAAGATAATAAGTACTCTTTTTATAAGAAGCCGGATAGTCGGCGCTCTTTGCCGAATATTCGCCAACTAGTCGCCGACTACGATAGTGGCCGGATAGTCAGCTTTACCGACTAGTCGCCGTCTACTCGTCATATCTCTACTGGAAACACAAATTTCATGCATCGATAAACATTTGAAGGTAGCTCAACTAAAGATCTAGTATAGCCAACATTTATTATTCGCAAATTATTCGACACTTTTCCGCTGGGAAAATGCACACGTACATAAACACAGTATGGTTAGAGATGGGCATCTACCCGGGTACTAACCCGAGCTTGGGTATTTACCCGATTTGCACCTAAATAAAGGTAAATACATATTTACCCGTTTGTGTAGGTAGATTGGGATATTTATTTAAAATGAGTAGGAGTCTTCGAATTTGTGTATGAATGTGTGAAATGGTTATGCTGTGTCTTAAATGAATGTATATCTCATAGAATATATGTGTGTTTTGTGACCTCTCTAAGGCATTTGATTGTGTAGACCACGAAACCCTTCTATCCAAATTTGAGCTCTATGGAATAAAAGGCAAATATCTCGAATTGATTAAATCTTATTTGAGTAGCCGTATTCAAAAAGTTAGTTTAAATCAAGTAAAATCTGAAGGATCAACCGTAGTGATGGGTGTGCCCCAGGGTTCTATCTTAGGTCCTTTGATATTCCTAATATATATCAATGATTTACCATATTATGTAAAAGACTGTAAGTCTGTACTTTTTGCTGACGATACTTCGCTTGTTTTTAGCGTAGATAGCAAAACTTTCGCCTCTGATGAGATTAATAAAACATTGTCGCAAGTGTTGGAATGGTTTACGGCTAATAATTTAGTTTTAAATGCAAACAAAACTAAATTTGTAAAGTTCTGCTTACCGAATGTTAAAAAAGTTTCAACACGATTACTTATTAATAAGGAAGCAGTAGAAATGGTAGATAACACAACGTTTCTGGGAATAACGCTTGATTCCGGGTTGCAATGGGGTGCCCATATTAAAAACTTAGTTGGAAAGCTTAGCTCTGCAGCCTGCGCGGTTAGGAGAATAAGGCACATGACGGACGTTGATACAGCGCGTTTGGTATATTTTAGTTACTTCCATGGTGTTATGTCCTATGGAATATTGCTATGGGGTAATGCTGCGGACATAAATACTATATTTGTTTTACAAAAACGCGCTGTTAGATCTATATATAAATTAGGTGCTAGAGAGTCTCTAAGGGAACTTTTTAAATACATTAATATTTTGACTCTCCCTTCGTAATTCATCTATGCGAATATTATGTACGTGCGTCAAAATATATATTCATATAAGAAAAATAGTGACATTCATAGTATAAACACTAGAAATAAAAATAAATTAGCTTTCTCAGCTTTTCGGTTGCAAAAAACAAAAAAAACTTTTGTGGGTCTTAGCTTACGCCTCTATAATAAAGTTCCAGGTAATGTAGTAGCGTTACCATTATCTAAGTTTAAAACTGCCATTAAAAATCATTTAATCAATGACTATATATCATTGTCTGATTGCAATTCTTGTAAATAGATGACTGCAAATTTTAATTGTATTGTTTAAATATATAATATTATAATGTATACCTAGCTAAAGTGTAAATCTGTATTGTAACTGTAACATAGCCCATCAGGCTGGGTAGGGACCAATACTGAACTGGGTTTCTTTCGGCGTAATCTTCCCAGCAGTGGTCGTTCCGAAACGCTAGTAGTTTTTAGTTTTTGCACTAAAATAACATTTAAAAAAAAACACCTTCAATAAGTGTTAAATTTATCAGACATTGAATAAAAAAATTTGACTTTGACTTTTGACTTTATAAAAATCTACTCTCCCTATATTTATTTAAATTTTATTTTATTTGGGAAACAAAAAGTTACATAAATTATCAATAACAATAAACTTAAGTAATGCAAAAACCAATCAAGTTTCTTCAATTAACTTATAAAGAAATACCGAACAGACTATGAAAAAATTAAAAGATAAAAAATTAAGAAGTGGGTACTTAGTCTAAACCTAATTTTTTACCGAAAATGACATATTAATTTAACTATATTTCAAGTATCAGCACTCAGCGACCTAATTCCCTTTTTATATAAACCAATAGACGACATGTATATATCAAGGTCATTAAACAGTGAATTATAATTCTGACAAGCACGATAAATGAATGTATTTTTTGTCTAATTTGTTTCAAGTACTGGTTCTAAAAACAATTTCTTATTCCTAGAATGTGGACGATGGTATCTCAAACCTATATTACTTAAAACTTTAAAGGTAAACAGAATCTAAAGAATTATACATATATTTCCTAGCTTTAACCCACGATTTCGTCCGGGTAGAAGTCGAAAATGGTTCTAATTGGATTTTTTATTGGTTTTTTAAGTTATTAATGTTGTGATAACACTGATAGATAACATATGAATAATTATGTTAAAATGGTTGAATACTTATAAAATATAACATTTTTTATTATAACGTAGGGATTTAAAGGCCTAGCAGAATCGGCAAACCTCCCTCTCCCGCTCCCTTTCCCGTTTCCTTCCCGTTCCTGTTCCCGTCATTTGCAAGACCCAGAGAGAGCGACGGAACGCTTCAAAATGGTAAAGCTAATCTTGTTTCTCCATAACTTCAGACCCCCATTTCACCGCCTTAGAGGTTGAATTTAGAAAAATCCTAAAACACTGCGGTTTCAGCTGCTCGTTGATCGATCTCTCAATGTCAGCCATGTCTATGTCTATGTCAAAAATGTTTCTTATAGGGCTCTCCCTCTCCCTGTTCCCTGTTCCCTGTTCATTGTTCTATGTTCCCTGTTCCCTGTTCCCTGTTCCCTGTTTCCTGTCCCCTCTTCCCTCTTCCCTGTCATTTGCTAGACCAAAAGAGAGCAACGGAACGTTTCAAAATGGTCAAATTAATCTCGTTTGTCTATATAAACTTTGGACCGTTCCACCCCTAAGGGAATGAATTTTGAAAAATTCTAAAATAGTTATTCACTAATTTACCGCCGGGAGTACTCTTGCGAAGTTTCGAATAAAATGGTCAAACTAATCTTTTTTCTCCATACAAACTTTGGACCCCCGTTTCACTTATTAAGAGCCGAAAATACTTTTGCGAAGTTTCGAATAAAATGGTCAAACTAATCTTGTTTCTCCATAAATCTTTGGATCCGTGTTACACTCCGTTAAGGGATGAATTATGGAAAATCCTGAAATCGTATTTACTTGTTTGCCGCCGGGAGTACCCTTGCGAAGTTTCGAATAAAATAGTCTTACTAATTATGTTTGTCCATATAACTTTGGACCCCCTTTTTTTTGGTGAATTTTGGAAAATCCTTTATTAATGCACCCCTAGACTTCATAAGAAACCTTTGTGCCAAATATGGAGTCTTTAGACTCAGCGGTTTGGGCTGTGCGTTGATATGTCAGTCAGTCAGTCAGTCAGTCATTCAGTTTCTTCTTTTATATATATAGATGAAATGTGTATTACTTATTTAGAGCCTACTTTTGCGAAGTTTCGAATAAAATGGTCATACAAATCTTGTTTCTCCATAAAAACTTTGGACCCCCGTTACACCCCTTTAGAAGATGAATTTTGAAAAATCCTGAAACAAGTTTTCACTTATTTACCCCCGGAGTACTCTTGCGAAGTTTCAAATAAAATCGTCAAACTAATCCTGTTTGTCCATTCAAACTTTGGACCCCCGTTTCACCCCTTTAGGGGATGAATTTTGGAAAATCCTTTCTTAGTGCACCCCTAGATCTCATAAGGATTCTATGTGCCAAATTTGGATTCTTTAGACCCAGTGGTTTGATATGTCAGTCAGTCAGTCATTCAGTTTCTTCTTTTATATATATAGATGAAATGTGTATTACTTATTAAGAGCCGGGAATACTATAATAATAATAATATAATAATAATCATTTATTCAGTAAAAACACATTTACTGTATGAGCTATCATCTCATACATTTTAGCAAACAATTAATATCTACATAGGTAACAATATTTTAACCTACTTTTTAACTATATGCACAACTTAGCGATTAAGTAATCTGGGTCAATATGTCAATCAAATAGTGATCTTAGCGTTTAAGTGAAATCAATAAAACTAGTGTGAAGAAATCACTCGACGGGTTCGGTTATATTCTCTTCGGAGTTCCTCCCGCCTAGCTAGCAACCCTTCAGCTTAACTTAGCTTAACTTAGCTTAACTTTCTGTGTGGTTAGCCCATACATATGGTCCTTCGAGCTAACGGTTAGCGGGACTTTTTGCGAGTTTACTCCTTCGGTCTCGCGTACTGTGAACTAGCGCGTGTGGATTAATTCGAGTTCATACGCTTTCCGCGTGACGTGACAGTTTTCATGAACTTTCGTTCCGTGGGACACTAGCATACTTCCGGGGCACGTGTTCGCGAATCTAGGAACACTCCTCGCAGCTTCAGCTACAGCAATTAGCTTCAGGAACTTTCATCGTGTTTGCGTGGGATGTAAGACGCGCAAGCTGCAGATAACAAGTAAGATCTTTCCTGTATATTACTAACCAAGCTATTACAATGTCGAACGTCCAAGCGGTATTTGACCGCCAGAGCGAGCTCGTTGCCAAAATCCAGCAAATTGGCACCAACTTCAACAAGGACTCAACTCATAGAAAAACCTCAGAGTATTTACAGCTACGTCTAGAGACCTTAGATAGCCTCTGGGGAGAGTTCGAACTTAATCATGTACGGTTAGAATCGTTAGGTACCAAAGATCAAAGGTATTTTCAGGAATCTATCTTTGAGCGAACTAAACAATATTATACTGAGCTTCGTGCGAAAATAGCTAAGCACGAACCGTACAAACAGCCCTCTGGATCGCGCCCAGAGGAAAAAGATAATGTGGGTAAAATTGATGAGCTTTTATCACGTCAAAGAACTAATTTCCGAGCATTCCAGCGTATGATATCTAGTATTGAGATTAGTGAAATTACAGAAAAATGGGAACTAGATGACGAGCTTAATAACTTTCAATCTATCTGGAAGAACATTGACAAATTACATTTAGATATAGATAATATTCTGGGAGGTGAAGATGAAGTGTATCTTAATGAGTTTTTAAAATATGAAACAGAATTTAAGCGGATGAAAAGAGAATTAAATCAAAAACTAGCTGCAACCTCTCATTTACAACATGCTACTCCTTTGTTAGAAGTTCCCGTTTTTACAGGCAGGTACAATTTTTGGCCCACTTTTTTTGATCTTTTCTCTGAATCAATTCATAACAATAAATTCCTGCCAAAAGCGCAAAAAATGCAACATCTGAAAGGCAAGTTAAAAGGAGAGCCTGAGCGTCTAATTCAGCATTTAAATATTTCAGCTGAGAATTATGATATAGCATGGGAAATACTGACCCATCGTTATAATAATACGCACTTATTATTCACAAACCAAATAGAAACTTTCCTTAATCAACCTATAAGCAAGCCGACATCTCAGGATATCAAACGACTTTACGATACCTCAACTGAATGTATTCATGCAATTCATAATCTTGGAGTGGATACAACAACCTGGGACCCGATTCTCGCTCATCTTGTTGCTAAGAAATTGGACAGCGAGACTTTAATTGATTATAAGGCAGCGCGCAAGTCCCCTAGGGATCTAGCTTCACTAGACGAATTAATGCAGTTTCTCGAAAGCAAATACATCGCACTTGAACCTAGTACACAAAGATTTGAAAAACAACACTCGTTTAATCCCTCGAGACAAGCTACCAATTCTTCTAAACAACATTTTAGGAGTTCATATAACAATAACAGGTCACCGTTCAGAGGATTTCAAGCTGCCCATGCGGCGCCACGCATTAGATGTCCTTTATGTAATTCGGATCATGAGCTCTACAAGTGTTCTAGATTTATCAATATGTCCGCTGACCTCAAATTGAAAACGATTGCGCAATTGAAACTCTGTAAAAACTGTTTATTTAAACATAATGATAAATGTATGTCAATAAAAAAATGCAAATACTGCAACAACGCGCATCACACAAGCATACATGATTGTTATTCTGGGTCACCGGTACAAGGTGCGTCTTTCACAGCTGAGCAACCTCTACCAAACACTTTAACTTCGTCGAATCGTGTCGTCACCAATAAATCCTTTGTCTCCAACAATGTCTGCGCGACTGATGAAGAAGTCCTATTAGCTACAGTCTTACTAAATGTCAAAGCAATTGACGGGAATTATGTAACCTTACGTTGTCTATTGGATCAAGGTTCCCAGTTAACTCTAATCTCCGAAAATGCAGCTCAACGATTAGGATCACCTCGGCGTAGGTTTAGCGCATCATTAGCAGGTGTCGGCGTCAGTCCTAAACATAGCAGAAGTATAGTTACTCTAGAATGTCATTCAATCTACGGTGACTACAGCTTCATTACCGAAGCAGCTGTTCTCCCTCGTTTAGTAACGGATTTACCAAATGTCTCATTTTTAAAACAATCATGGCCTCATCTCCAACACATGAGGTTAGCTGATCCCGATTACAACATCTCAAAGCCAATCGATCTGTTATTAGACGCTAGCGTATACTCCGACATTATTTTGAGTGGATTAGTCAAAGGTGCTCCAAATATGCCGATAGCTCAGCAAACAAAACTTGGTTGGATCCTGTCAGGTACCGTGAAGACTTTCACCTGTAGTGTAGTCATTAACGATTTGGAGGAAATAGCTAAATATTGGGAGATGGAGGAAGTTCCCAGCACAGCATCCGAACTTAGTGAAGCAGATAAATACTGCGAAGAGTATTATCAGGCCACTACTAGACGCCTAGAAAATGGTAGGTACGAAGTAGCCTTGCCTATGAAAAGGAATTATAAAGAGTTTCTCGGCTTGTCAAAGGGAAAAGCTATAGCACAATTCAAGCACTTAGAAAGCAAGCTAATTACAGATAAAACATATTCAGAAAGCTATATACAATTTATGAACGATTTTCTACAGTTAAATCATATGCGCCTAGCGGGCCCTGACGAAACCCCTAAATGTTATCTTCCTCACCACGGAGTAGTAAAAGCCGATTCAACAACTACGAAATTACGAGTGGTCTTCAACGCGTCGTCAAAGACTAGCTCTGGGTTTAGCCTAAATGATCTTATGGAATGCGGTCCCAATCTACAGCAAGATCTACCAACTTTATTGTTAAACTGGAGGAAATTCAAATATGTCTCCAGTTGTGACATTCAAATGATGTTCCGTCAGATTATGATGAGACTTAGTGATCAACGTCTTCAATCCGTTATTTGGAGGGAGCATCCCCTTGAACCACTACAGGAATATCTTCTGACTACGGTTGTATACGGGACAAAAGCAGCTCCGTTTTTAGCTATGCGAACTCTAAGGCAGATCGCCAACGACGAAGCAGATAAATATCCTATGGCAGCCTCAGCTTTAAAAAATAATTGTTATATGGACGATATTCTGTGCGGAGAAGATACAATTTCAGCCACAAAGGAATTACAAAACCAACTTATTGCAATTTTAAAAGGAGCAGGGATGAACCTACGAAAATGGTCCGCCAATGATCCTCAGTTATTAGAAGATTTACCATCTGAACAGCTAGATAAGCCATTCAACTTTAAACATCCCGAAACTAGAAAAACATTAGGTCTGCGGTGGATACCTACCAACGACTCATTCGTATTTTCTTACGACATTGGTACGCCAAATAAAATTAATTCCAAACGACAGCTCCTCTCAGCTATATCTAAAATATTTGACCCACTAGGCTGGCTTTCACCTGTAACAGTTAGAGCCAAACTCCTCTTTCAAAAAACTTGGGCTACTAATATCGGATGGGACGACGCTATCCCTTCAGATATCCAAATAGAATGGCTTCAGCTTCAGCAAGACTTATCAAACATTAGCCAATTCGTAATACCACGATACTTAGGCAACTTAAATGAAAAATATCAATTACATGCATTTTGCGACGCCTCGGAAAAAGCTTACGCTTGCGTTGTGTATTTAGTGGCACGCGATAATAAAGGAGAGTTCACAGCGAGACTTGTAACAGCTCGTACGAAATTATGCCCTATGAAAAAGAAGATTTCATTAGCACGATTGGAACTATGTGGCGCCCTACTTTTAGCTCAGCTGATAAAAAATATTAAAGGTTCATTTGACGTTACGGAAATTTTTGCATGGACCGACTCTACCATAGTTTTGGGTTGGCTTCAAGGCGACATTAATCGATGGAAGCCTTTCGTAGCCAACAGAGTTCAACAAATTAAAGAAATCATACCAGCTGACAGGTGGAACCACGTAAAATCTGAGGACAATTCTGCGGATTGTGCTACTCGCGGAGCTACAGTCGCTAAATTACAAACAAGCTCTCTTTGGTGGAAAGGACCAGAATGGTTAAATAATTTTGAGGCAAATAATATTAAAAAGCAAACTTATAGCGCACCTTCATTGGAAACGAAACAAGCCAGGGTGAACGTAGCCTTACAAACAAACTCGGATTTCATTGATAATTTATTATTGAATAACAGCTCCATCACACGTGCTGTAAACATACTAGGTTGGGTGTTACGTTTCAAGGCCGCTTTACGTCATACTACGAGGAACCATGACACCTATTTAACAGCTGATGAACTAGATGACTCATACAAATTTATTATTAAGCAGGTGCAAAAAAGCGAATTAAGAAGCGATTTTTTTGACATTACAACCAAAGGACATGTCCGTCCTAATAGCAAACTAGCAAGTCTCCATCCATATCTAGATGAGGAAGGAATACTGAGAGTAGGAGGCCGTCTCAGCTACGCCAACATTGGCAACAAGTCAAAGCATCCAATTATATTAAGTAGCCATGGTCGATTCACTAATCTTATTATCGAGCAAGCACACGTCACTACGCTGCATGGAGGTCCACGCCTTACCCTGTCATATATAAGAGAAAGATATTGGATTATTGGCGGGATGAGAACAGTCAAGCGACAGCTGCGTCTTTGCGTTAAATGTCGACGCTTTAGCAATGATAAACAGCAGCAAATCATGGCTGATCTCCCTCGAGCAAGGGTTACACCCTCTAGGCCCTTCACCAACACAGGTTGCGATTTCACTGGTTATTTTGATCTTAAATTGAACAAGGGTCGAGGAGTCACAACATATAAAGGATACGTCGCTGTTTTTATCTGCCTGGCGACAAAGGCTGTTCACCTTGAATTAGTGACAGATCTTAGCACCCCAGCGTTCTTAGCAGCTTTTCGTCGTTTTTGTGCGCGGAGAGGGATGCCTCGCCACATGTATAGTGACAACGGAACAAATTTCGTGGGAGCCAAACGCGCATTAGACAAAGAATACAAAGAAATCGTAAGGACGATTAACCAAGACTTCTTCAGAAATCTCAGCGAATTTAACATCGAATGGTCATTTAATTGTCCCAGCTGGGCTTCAGCGGGTGGTATTTGGGAAGCAGCAGTCAAAAGTTTTAAACGGCATCTGAAGCGTGTTTTAGGAGAACAGAAACTCACATATGAAGAGTTTACTACTTTACTCCATCAAATAGAGGCTTGTCTAAACTCGCGGCCTTTATATCCCTTGACAGAAAATCCTGAAGATTCGTATCTTACTCCAGGACATTTTTTGATAGGCGACTCACTGTTGTCAAGGCCTCAAATGGACCCAGACCACCTTAGCTTACCAACGCGTTGGCAACTCGTTCAGAGCATGAATAAACAATTTTGGAAATTATGGTCAGCGGACTATCTCCAGCATTTACAAGAACGGTCTAAATGGAGGCAACCTATCAAAAACTTCGATGTTGATGACATTGTCTTAATAAAGGAAGATAACATGCCCCCTGGCAAATGGGCATTAGGTAGGATCCAGGAACTACATCCCGGCAAAGATGGATATGTTCGAGTGGTATCTCTTAGAGCAAAGGGTGGTATAATTAAGCGTCCTGTAACAAAACTTTTACAACTACCCATATCAAATAAAGAAATCGATATTCCTCCCAACAATGAAACAAAACAAATTGTAGAGCATGAGCCAAGGCCAGCACCTGTAAGGACAAAGAGAAATCCTAAAATATTTTCAAACTTTATCACACTTGTACTTCTACTACTAGCTTCTTTTATACCTCCGTCGGCACAAAATAACGTTTCGACAACTTCACTAAATGATAACAGCTCCTTATACTTCGATAAGATTTCAAACATAAAGAATATTCGGGATGAATGGAAGCTAGTTGTTTACTACAACCTAACCAACTACTTTCAAGCGATTGAAGATATGGATATATACATTAATAATCTAACAGATATAAGCTTGGCTATGAGATGCAGTTCCCCATATCGAAGAATATCTGAGCAGCTAGCACATGAACTAACGGAGATTGAGCATTACAATCAGCTATTTTTGAGCTCCAACAACAAACGACAAAAAAGAGGATTAATAAACGGTGTTGGTAGCGTAGCAAACTATCTATTTGGAGTACTAGACGACAACTTTGCACAACAATACGCCAAGGACATTGAAAGGGTATCCTCTAACGAGAATCATCTTCAGCAGCTTATAAGAAATCAAACGCTCATCATTGAAGCCGAATCAAACATTGTGAAGCGCAACGAGCACATAATGAATAAACAATTTTCCCTCATCAAAGAACATTTAGAAGAAGCTTCCTATGAAGTAAACCAGTTACGTTCCGACATAAATCGAGGTCTTTATTTTACAGCTTCAGCCCTATCCGCTAACATCATACTCGAGCACATAAGACGAACGCAAGATTCTCTCATCAACACTATCACCGATATTACTCACGGTAGCTTTGATACTCACCTCCTATCTATAGAACAACTGGAAAAGCAAATTCAATTTATTTCCAACCAGCTACAGGGTGATCTCAAATTAGCTGTTGAAAAGGAAAACATTCTAGATTTTTACAAAATGATTAAGGTATACGCTAAGGTTCATAGAAGTTACCTTATCATTGAAATAAAGATTCCTATTGTCAGCGAAGAAGTATATGAACTCGACAAAATCATTGGCATACCGCAGAGTAATGGAGCTCATTCGTCTATTACCATATCTATGTATCCATATTTAGCGTTTAACCTTCATAAAGAGAAGGTAGTATTCCTCACGGACTTCGATCTACAACATTGTCTGCACGCCTCGGACGAATATTTGATGTGCAGCTTAGACAAGCCACATTATAACTTAGATCTTCAACAGCACATATGCAATATCACTTTAATTAATGCGGAAAAAATATCATCACCTTGTATCCACGAGCAAGTGCCATGTATAAACAGATGGATCAAGTTACATCGCCCGAACATATGGCTGCATTCATGTTGCGGCAAATGCAGCGTTCGCATATTTTGTCCATCCGAGGTCATTACTAAAACGTTGACAGGCAATGGCCTCTTCACTTTAGGTCAAGGTTGCACTTTAAAAAGCGATTCCTTCATCATTTACTCTCACAATAAATATCTGAAAACACTTAACGTCCAACCTACATTCGAAGCCCCAGAGGTATCCGTCTTGAACACTCTCATAAATAGCTCTATACCAACATATGACTTTACTACAGAAAATCACGAACAAATCTATCATCAGATAAAGGACGAGATAAATAATCTAAAGCAAGCATCTTACCCTGATCTTACTTTTCACGACTTCCACCAGTATGCAGTCAGCTATTCGAGCCTAGCAATACTAACATTGGTAATCGTAGCTATATGCATATTCGTAAGAAGGAGACGCCGTCGCCAGCACCCAGGAACAGCAGTCCTCCCTGCCTCAAGCAGGGCGGGCACTTCAACGAGCAAAGACAATTATTTCGGTCTTCGTGTGCTTAATAGTGAAAACCGCGTTTCGTGTTGTGAAGGTCGTGAGTGCCACAAGTGTGTGAGAGGGAGCGTAGACACCAGTGTAGAGTATAACTCGCCTCTGACGAACCAACCGCACTTTGTGTCTATTCCTATTCCAACGGACAGTTATGGGGAATCGGTGCGACCTAACAAAGACAAATAGGCTTATCGAGAACTTAAACAATGACACTAACTTTAATATTTTGGTTTTACTACAACATTTCCAATCCCTCACTGTATTGTTTATATCATCTAGCGTTACTTTTCAGCTTGATTGTAGTTGCTATTGTAGATATCATTTTATTCTAGATATTAAGTAAGTAGTTGTCCTTTCCTCCTTTTGAGTCGGCAAGATGTATGAGCTATCATCTCATACATTTTAGCAAACAATTAATATCTACATAGGTAACAATATTTTAACCTACTTTTTAACTATATGCACAACTTAGCGATTAAGTAATCTGGGTCAATATGTCAATCAAATAGTGATCTTAGCGTTTAAGTGAAATCAATAAAACTAGTGTGAAGAAATCACTCGACGGGTTCGGTTATATTCTCTTCGGAGTTCCTCCCGCCTAGCTAGCAACCCTTCAGCTTAACTTAGCTTAACTTAGCTTAACTTTCTGTGTGGTTAGCCCATACATTTACAATGCAAGTTGTTGAGGCCTTCTAGTAGGTATATCAATACCCGTGACAGAAAACCTCGCTCTTCCATTACAATAATTACATTTGATGTATTTTACCGATATTGAGAGAAAAAAAAAACAATAATTCAAGGAGACTAATAAATAATGTGCGTGTGTGTAAGGGAGTGTATGTGTGTGTGTGTGTAGGGTGTGTTTGTGTGTGTGTGCCTGTGTGTGTGTGTGCCTGTGTGTGTGTGTGCCTGTGTGTGTGTGTGTATGTGTGTGCGCGCGCGCGCGCGTGCGCGTGTGTGTGTGCGTGTGAGTGCGTGTGCTTATGCTTGTGTGTGTGTTTTACTTTTGACGATGAAGGAGATCTTCAACCTTATCATATGTAAGCTTCTTCAGCCAGTCAGTCACCCACAGATATATAGTTAGACTAGATAACTTAAACACCACAATCTGTATGAAAACCAACCGTGTCACTTTTATTCTGCCTACTGTGACGTCACAAGAGCGAATTAGTGGTGCGAATTCCTCGTTGCCAGCGCAAAATCGATTCAAAGGCGAGGCCGCCGCCTCACGCGCCGTTCGGCTCGACTCGATTCAGTCAGACAGAGGTCAGTCTTTGTAGTGTATGGATACCTCTTGGATACCTCTGCATAATCTTAAGTAAGTATACTCGTTAATATTTAAATTTAAACACGAGGGATTAGTATAGACATGCATGACAAGAAACGCATTAGTTTTAGATAACCTAAAAATATTTATTACAACCAAACGGGACTTAATCGCGTACACATAGATGTTTATTTAATTACCTCGACGTTTCGAACGTTCAAATCACCTGTGTGTACGCGATTAAGTCCCGTTTTGTTGTATAACCTAAATATCACTAATCGATTCACATGAATGACATCGATTTTCTGACAGACGAATGATTTAGACAGACGAATAATATTAAAAGGATTTATTAAATAAAGGAAGCATATTTGAATTACATTTTCAAAATAAAACTTATAAGATTTTTAGCTCTGTGAGCTGTAAACATCGCTTTGTTTTGAAATGGTAAAAATTTGTATTTTTTTAAGTACCCTGAATCAAGTTTTCATCAAATTTTATACCCATACACATACATAAACAAAGATTTGTTTTTGTATGGGTATAGGTATAAAATTTAAGATTTTTTTAGTTAAAACTCACCTACATTAACTTGTATGCATGGTCATATTTTACTTGTTGTAGGCTATGGAAAGAACCAGAGAAGATATTTTAGAAGCCAAAAGAAGTTAGTATCATTCGTCTGTCCGATATCGATTAAAATCGATTATCGAAACATGTTGTAGAACGAACAACACTAGTTGCTAGATTTGACAGACGAATGAATAGTTGCCTTGTACCACGAACTCGAAGCGATGAGCGACAGTATCGCTTATTCTCATATTCATCGTCTCTTAACACATAGCGTCAGATTAAACGCTCAAAGCAAACGCAGCAATGTAATGTGAACATTGTTTAATTACCGATAATCTCTAGTTACTTAGGTACAGACTTGGGATCACACCTCGGAATACTTAAAAAAATAATTTAAAATGAATTTACGCATAATATAATTTGAAAATAACTTACCTGTGATAGGAAACATGTCCTTGCGTTTGTGTGCACACAATTTTTGGGCTATCGCAGTTTAGTACGACGCAACAACGCATTTTAATAATATTTACGGACGACCGGCCACAACAACAGACGCGCGCGGAATGTCTGTAGTGACGACCAAGTGTGGATATTCTCCACAGTTCGGACACGCAAAGTAGATGCATTTGCGTTATCTAGTCTAACTATATATCTGTGCCGTCACCGATATTTTACACTCATGAGCAGATTTAGAGTAAATCGATGTTTTTATATTGGCAATTTTATAAAGATAGGTACTTTGAGAATTATATTGTCGTCTTGCAGTTGCTGTTTTTACTATACTCACTGCTAAATTAGGGGTTTTTCTTCTGGTGGTTAAAATTTGAGGATCAAACACTAAGGTTTTATGTAGTTTTAAGATTGTGTTTAGTATGTACAACTTGCGAATCGTCAATAACTCACATTCCTGGTAGAGTAAAGTTGTAGAAAACCGGTAATTTTTGAAATACATAGTTTTTAGCAAAGCTTGCTGCGTTCTTTCTAATTCTAAAAATTTGGTTTTTGTTGCACTTCCCCATACGGGAATGCAATATGTTACAATCGATTGAGCTAGGGCGATATAGATTTGTTTCAGCAGGACTTTGTCATCCACATGTCTTAGCGTTTTAAAAATCCATATCAACTTTCTAATTGACAAGTTCTATGTGCTCGTGCCACGAAAGACGTTGATCTAATACTACTCCTAGGTACTTTGTTTTACAAATTTTATCAATATGGGGGCAGTCGCAAGTTAAAGTATTTGTATTATTACAGTGGTGTATTTTGATATTAAAGGAAGTATTAGGTTGGGTCCTATTACTTGGGGAGAAGCAGATATAATTTGTTTTCTGTGTATTAAGAGTAAGCAAGTTCGCATTTAACCAGTTCCTAATTTTACGCAATCCCATCTCAGTACTCTTGCGTACATTGTCCCAATACTTTTGCGAAGTTTCGAATAAAATGGTCATACTAATCTTGTTTCTCCATAAAAACTTTAGACCCCCGTTACACCCCTTTAGACGATGAATTTTGAAAAATACTGACATACGTTTTCACTTATTTGCCGCCGGGAGTACTCTTGCGAAGTTTCAAATAAAATAGTCAAATTAATCCTGTTAATCCATACAAACTTTGGACCCCCGTTACCCCCCTTAAGGGGTGAATTTTGAAAAATCCTTTCTTAGTGCACCCCTAGACCTCATAAGGAACCTATGTGCCAAATTTGAAGTCTTTAAACCCAGTGGTTTGGGCTGTGCGTTGATATGTCAGTCAGTCAGTCATTCAGTTTCTTCTTTTACACTCGTATATACAATGTCCTTTTTAATTAAGTACAAATATTTTAAGAGGTGATTCAGTCCATCATTATTAACAACTTTTCCCAATAAATATATATCGAAATACGAAAATTTTTTTTGCATTTTTCATAGTAACGATATCATGTGACTACTTTGATCTGTATGAGAACCTAAATATTTTTTTTCGTATTCGATATACATTTATTGGGCAAAGTTGTTCAAAATGATGGACTGAATAACCCCTTAGAATATTTGTACTTAATTAAAAAGGACATTGTATAAGATAGATGAAAGGCTCATAATATTGACATTGTATTTGATGTCTCTTTGCTTATTCCACCTTTAGTGATCTGCAGAAATTTTTTAGCAAAAAATATAAATAAACTTAGACCTGTCGATTCGTATGTTCCTATACAACGGGTAGATTGGGGTAAATACCCGGTATGCTATTTTCAGGGAAATGTTATAACAAGTTGATAAGGAATAAAAGAACTCGTTAATACCTTTTGTTCCGAGACCAACCCCAAAATCAGTAAATTTGGCTCGTTTGAACTGTCAATAAAATGTTCTCTCCTTATATGTATGTGAATGCTCATATATTAACATAGCATTTGATTTGTCTTTGCTTATTTTAACATATAATTAGGTCTACAAACATTTGCCCGCCAAAATGTAAATATAGACCTTTCAATTCGTATGTTCCCATTCAACGGGTAGATTCGGGTAAATTCCCGGCGTACTATTTTGTGAATAATGTAACAACAAGTTTATCTATTATAGTAGATCGAAGAACTCGTCAATACGAATATATTACGAATTCGAATTTGTTCCAGGACCAACCCCGATATCAGGTTTAATATTAAACTAAAATAACCTGATATCAAAAAAAATCTCTCCCTTTATGTATGAGAGTGCTCATATATTGATATCATATTTAATCTGTATTTGCTTATTTCAACATATAATAATGTCCATAAACATTTGCCAGCAAATAATGTTAACTTAGACCTGTCAATAAGTATGTTCCCAATTAAATACCCGGCATACTATTTTGTGGGAAATGTTATAACGAGTTGATGAAGGATTGGAGAACTCGTCAAAACGAATATCTTTTGTTCCGAGATCAACCTCGAAATTAGTAGTTTTGGCTCTTGGACGAGCAGTCAAAAAATACTTCTCAATTTTTTGTATGATGGTAAGGCTCATATGAGTATGTTAATATGTAGTATGTTAATATATGCATTGAAGGTCTTTTTACTTATTTTAATATGTCCTTGCACATCTTTTAGCTAAAAAATGATAATAAGTCAAAGCGCCTATTTTCATCGTATGATTAGTGTGGTGTATTCATATATTTTAGTACCACATGTGACGTCTACCTGCATTTGAAGCATATTATGTATAGCGTTTGAACGCGCTTTCCGACACAAGTTGCGAAAAATTACTCATATAATTCAGTCTACCCCCCAAACGGGTAGATATGGGTATTTATCGGTATTTACCCAATCTACCGGGTACTCGAATGGGTAGATTGGGTATTTACCCATTTAGGTGTAAACTCAAAGATGTGTTTTCTCAATAAAAGAAGAAAATATTTGCGAAAGGATCATCACATCACAAATTAGATAGATATTGTCACGTTCTGCAACAAGGACATTTTGCGAAAGGAAATTGTCCAGTTTTTTTTCTTTACATTTTATTAACAAAATATTAAATAATATTATATTTGTCTGGCTGAAGCCCTCGGCCTTGCAGGCGAGCGCAAATTTATGATAATCCTTAAATTTTTCCGCTGTTTAGCAGTTTTTAGTTACCACAGAAATTTTCAACCCTCTTTTTACGCCCCAGGATTATTTTACAAAATTCCCTTCAAGCTCTCGAGTTTAGTACCATAGACTGAACAAATATACCTTACCTAGTCTCTTTTTATTTCAGGATGGCAACATTTTGTCAATTTTTGACTTGTTCGAGCGCATTTTGTTCTGCGACCGGCCGCCATACTCAAACAAAAAGATTGCAATGAAAAGATAAATTTATATTAATTGCAAGTTGTTGAACGTGTTTTAATTTACTAAATGAGTTCTAAATCAGATGTAAATAGAAGAGTACTCGCCATTCAGGCGAAAAAGAAACGCCATAAACTAGGTAAGAAGAAAAATCGTGAGGAGGATCACGGCGGTGGTGGACAAGGAAACGGGCTGCGTAACCAGACCCAAAACCATTTAGAACCTACACATAGCTCTTCCAACGAGACGATCGAAGAAGACGAAGATGAGCAATATGCTAGCGACGATGAGGAACAGGAGGATAGTGCGGATTACTGCAAGGGTGGATACCATCCTGTCAAAATTGGAGACTTATTCCTGAATCGCTACCACGTCACTAGGAAGTTGGGATGGGGACACTTTTCAACTGTTTGGTTATGCTGGGATTTAGTCGACAAGCGATTCGTCGCATTGAAGGTGGTCAAGTCAGCGCCCCACTTTACAGAAACGGCCCTAGATGAAATAAAAATTCTGAAAGCAGTTCGTGATAGCGATCCTGCTGATCCTAAACGCAACAAAACTGTTCAGTTGCTAAATGATTTTAAAATAACAGGAGTGAATGGTACACATGTGTGCATGGTGTTTGAAGTGCTAGGCCACCACCTTTTGAAGCTGATACTCAAATCTAATTATAGAGGAATACCAAGGGAAAATGTTAAAACTATTATACGACAAGTGTTGGAGGCACTGGATTACCTTCACACCAAATGCAAGATTATCCACACTGACATTAAACCTGAAAATGTGTTGGTTTGTGTCGATGAAACTTATATTCGAAAATTGGCAGCTGAAGCTACAGAACTACATTCCCTGGGCTTAAGATTGCCCCACTCTTTAATTAGTACTGCCCCTAAAGAGTTCCAAGAGCAGGTAGTCACTGCTAAAATGAGCAGAAACAAAAAGAAGAAACTCAAAAAGAAAGCCAAGCGCCAGTCCATGTTGCTTAAGAAACAAATGGAGCAAATTGAAGAGATGGAAGAACAGAAAAAGATAGAGACCAATAGTGAATCAGCTCCAATGTCTCAAGACAATGACGACTCCCCTCAGACCCCCGAGGAAGCTAGTGTGATTGAGACCACCCGTTCTGAGAATGACAATACTGTAAATGGGTGCAGCATTCTGCAGAGAGCAGATGATGAGGCATTCGACACTGATGCTGAGGCAGTCCAGGTGAGAAACAAACAGTATGGATGTGGCGATGATGCTGGTACTCCTATGTCAGAAGGAGAAATGACAGACACTCCACCATCATTCAACTCTCAATCTACAAAAGGAAAATCGATGGAGAAAAAACCTGATCCTGCCTTTGATGTTTGTGACTTGGAAGTCAAGATTGCTGACCTTGGTAATGCTTGCTGGGTCCATCGACACTTCACTGAAGACATTCAAACAAGGCAATATAGGTCCCTTGAAGTCTTATTGAGTGCTGGGTATGGAACATCTGCTGACATATGGAGTACAGCATGCATGGCATTTGAGTTGGCAACTGGAGATTATCTATTTGAGCCCCACTCAGGCGATGGGTACAGCCGGGATGAGGATCATCTAGCACATATTATAGAATTACTTGGAGACATTCCCAAGAGAATTGCAGCTTCAGGGAAGTATTCTAAAGTGTTCTTCAACAAGAAAGGGGAGTTGAGAAATATAACAGGTCTGAAACCATGGGGATTAGTGTCTGTACTCACAGAGAAATATGAGTGGAGTCAGAAAGATGCAGAGGAGTTTGCTGACTTCCTAAAGCCTATGCTGGACTTTGATCCTAATCGGCGAGCCACTGCTTATGAGTGCCTTCAGCACCCGTGGTTGATAGAGGCTGCGAAGCCCGAACAAAAGGAATCTGAGGAATAATGTACATGCTCTCTTTCTGAGTGAATGCTCATTCATTCATGAAATCAGTAGTGTCTACATACAAAGTATTTCAGTGTTTACATTTTAATCAAAGTTTATTTATGGATTTGTTTGTGAATAATTTAATTTTTATCTAGATTGTTTTGTTAGCAATCCTTGATTGGAAAATAAATTGTGTGCATCTACTGGGATAATGTTAATACACAAGTATCTGGTATCAAGTAGTGGCAGAGTATAAGATACACTGGCTGCTCAAGACGTAGCTACTTATTGGTCAGACAGACACATAGAAATTGGCATATAAACATCATAAAATACCTGATTGTACAGATAGCTTTAGGAAAAATTGTGATGTATGACATGTAGACAATATAGGTTTTGTCACATTAATCTTTTAGGAATTTATTAGTTGACATAGCTCGGCACATAAACCATCTAGAAGTGAGGAACCTAATATTTAATGAAGTCATGCATGCAAACTGTAGCCATTTTGGTAGTACTTTCACATAGTTTAAGTTTGTGTTTTATCACTATCACAATAAAAATCTCATAATGTTAACTTTAGGAATAAGACAGTATTTGTAATGCCACACCTCCGAGACTGCCTTTTTATAATCGATGAGTCATCTAAATTTAACAATGGCTGGAGTCCACTGACATGGGAGGCAGTTGGAACAGTGTCCCCTACCAGCTGATAGTTAATATTATTTATCATAGATCCCAATTTACATGACCATTTGTAATAATTATATCTGCAAATTTACATGAATAAAACGTCAAAACGAGCTTGTTACTTTGTTTTTTATTATGAAACTTTCCCACTGAGTCACAGAATAAGTGCTAGTACTGAGGTTACATGAGGTTGTTGTTTTATAACTTATATAGATAAAGGGTTTACCTAAATTAGCTTCAATACAATATTTTAAATCTAGAACCCACTGTTTGATTCAGTCATATAATCATTTAAGAATCTCTAATAATCATATCATACAAAGCATGCTTCGGGCTACAAGCATAAATATTTAATAATATATAATCTATAAATACTATACTTATAGATTATATATTATTAAATAAGTATACTTATTGGTAACTAACTTCGTGCGCCTGGACTTTATTGACTCCGGTGTATCTGCATCAGGTGTTTCAAATCTTCGATTTATATACCTTAACAAATTTTGCTAATTCGTCATTTTTAGGGTTCCGTAGTAAACAAGGAACCCTTATAGTTTCGCCATGTCTGTATCTGTCCGTCCGCGATTTGACTCGGAGACTATAAGTACTAGAAATATGTAATTTAGTATCGGTATGTATAATAATCATGGCAAAAAAGTGGTAAAATAAAACATTGAAATAAAAAAAAAAATGGGTTCTTAGCTTCCATACAAGTAAAGTAGGAGTCAATATTTTTTTCTAACCCATCGAGAAAAATATATTGCAAGCTTGTGAACATCATTTTTCGACTTAGGGATCCGTTTCTGAAATATTTGGTTTTATATTGCAAATTTTTGTTAGAGTCAAGTGTACCCTGTCGCCCCCCCTCTATTTATTAAACGGTTATACAACGTGAAAAGGACATACCCGTAATACATCGAACCACGGGTTATACTAGTTCACTATGGTATAATGAAATTAAAGAGAGCTAAATAGGGTTTACAAATCAAAAAGTTATAAGAGACCAAGTCATAAAATGTACTGCGAAAAGGAAAAGTTCATACAAATTCAATAAAATATTAGTTTTTAGACGTTTTCAATGGCATGAACTTAAAGTGGGTATTCGCAACTACGGAACCCTACACCGCGCGTGGCCCGAGACGCACTTGGCCGGTTATTACATTTCTTATAGTTTAGCTGGATGGAGTGTTCCATATTCCAAAATCAATTATGTCCCATATGTTTGCCAAGGCTTAATAGCTACATAACAAAAAAGTTTCATTTGAATACGTCCAGCATTTCCGGTGATTAGCGGTACAAACAGACATTTTTTTTTAATTCTTACTCTATTTATTTGTTTCCATCGCCCCAATTATTTTTTTGGAAATATATTCAAGTAGCCGCGCCCCGCGGTGTTACCCGCGAAAAAAGTAGTTATTCAAAGGTGTCAGCTTCCTGCATAGCAAATTTTATCACAATTGGTCCAGCCGTTTGCGCGTGAAGAAGTTACAAACATACACACACACACTCACCAACTTTCGCCTTTATAATATTAGTGTGTTATACAGACACATTTTTTTACTGTTTTACTATAACCTAGCTGGTGCCCACAACTACGTTCGCGTGAAAGTTAAAAATGACAAAAACATCCTAACGTCTGATTAAAACAAAGCCTATAAGTAAATATATGTTGCTTCAAGCTGTGCTTAATCTATTACTAAAAACCGCGTCAATATCTGTCGAGTAGTTTCGGAGATTAGCATGAACATACATACAGACAGACAGAAATTCTTTCGTCTTTTTTAGGTTGTTTTTTTTTATTGCCTACACTTATTTTTTCATAAATTTATCAAATGTACAGACACGCGATTTTTACTGTTTTGATATGTATATAAGCACAGCATACTGTAAGTAGGTAAGTTATAACTTCATTCATAATGTACCTAGCAGATCTGTCTTTTAACGAATGAAGTAGTTCAGAATACTTGCTGTTGCTGTCCCTACTAAAGGGGATACAATGCGATGCGACACAAATAAGTTGAACAAAAATGGCGGACTTCAAAGCATTTTTGTACAAATTCCCGACAAGTAAATTGGACCAAAATGGCGGTCGTCGGCGCATTATTTGTACCTGTGCCGATAACCGCCATTTTGGTTTAACCGTAACCGTACGTACCGGAAATTTATACAAAAATGCTTTGAAATCCGCCATTTTTGTTTAACTTATTTGTGTCGCATCGCATTGTTTCTCTTTAAAAAGACAGACCTGCTAGGTACCTAATGAATGAATGAAGTTATAACTTACCTACTTACAGTGTGTTGTGCTTTTTTTGTCCAACTTATTTGTGTCGCATTGTTGTTCATTAATTTATCGCGGTCCAGTGCTGCCCTCATTTATTTGAAAGGAAACGGAATCATTTAAAATATGAAACTATTTTATGAACTACTGAAGCTTTTCTGCGCACAATAGCAAAAGTGGCCGTTTTTCGCAAACATGCGTAGAAAAGCTCCACGTTCTCTTCCTATAGAATCAAGTGTGGCAATTGCGAGTGACAGGCTAAAAATATGTACTAGGATGTAACCAGTGTTCTCAAGTAAGTGATACTTATGTATCTTTTTTCGAGAAGAAATTTCTTTAAACCTGACCTGACAGTAGTTCATAAAATAGTTTAAAGGGTTATCTAGGGCTTGGTTAAAACAAAATTTCAAATAAAACGATATCTTCGTTTACTTTCAAACAATTAATTCAAATGGGGGTAGCGCTGTATCTGAAAAATTCATGTACTTGCTGACAATATTCTGTCTCACACACGTCTCACACTTTTGTCACTCTCCAAGGGCGCCGGATTTACAGGGGCGCTTCGGCCGCCCCTTTATATCTCCTCGCTTATTGATCAAACAAAGCCTACTTCCTCGTAAATTCATTCAATTGAGCGAATAATCGTTATTTATTTTCGGCAAATAACATAATTATTTCAAATGAGGGTAGCACTGGACCCCGAAAAATTCATGTACTTGCTGACAATATTCTGTCTCACACACGTCTCACACTTTTGTCACTCTCGCGTTGATAAATTAGGCGCGAGTTTTCACTATCCTATCCGTCCTATATACTTTTAGGAAGATAAACAGCAGTACTAAATCTCGTGCGTCGTAAAATTTTACTCAGTAGCGGTTTTAGGGTAGGGCGCGGTTGGACGACTGCCAAGGGCGCCGGATTTATAGGGGCGCTTGGGCCGCCCCTTTATATCTCCTCGCTCATTGATCAAAGCCTACTTCCTCGTAAATTCATTCAATTGAGCGAAAAATCGTTATTTATTTTCGGCAAATAACATAAAATACATTTTTCATACAATCCAAAATACATAGGTTTGTACGGGTGATTCGAATGAGTTCGAATTGCAGTTACGTAGGTAGGGGGCGCCGTAGATATCTCGGCCAGGGCGCTGGTAGTGTTAAAACCAGCACTGCCTAACTAGAAAATAGCTTGAAGCTAGAAACTTGCCTACTATTTATGGTTTCTAAGCCTGACTTGATTAGGGCTGTGATTTCATACGTTGCCTACTTCGTATAACATAAACGGCTTTACTAGTCTCTTTTCTTTTTGCTTGATTGATTATTATGAACGGTTGATCTAGGTTGACCGCAAAGTGGGTTCAACGTAATTAATCACCCAAAGATGTAATAAAGTACCTACGTCCATGGCCATACGAATATGCTCTTTCTCTATAGCTAAGTATGACCTACTGTGTGAGCGAGGTTTGGTCGGCGTTTGAGGCCGGAAACAATATTGTAAAGGAGCCGTTGGCAACTCTGGCGGCCTATTGTGTTATATCAGTGTGATATATTATAGAAACATTTGTGCGGCTGTTACATGAGTCGTCGTCACGGTATGCACTCGGCATTCACTTTCTGAATAGATAGCTGGTTCACAAAAGCGACAAAACGAGCTATTTTGATCGGTAAAAAAAAAATATCCAATTTACTTGTTTATTTTGAGAAACTAAGTAGGCAGTTAGCCCCTTTTGGACAAGCTATTATTGTGCGCACTTAATACCAGACTCAGACGAATGCTGGTGGTCTGGAAGAGAAGAATCGAAACGTAGAATACTTATACCAGCTGCATCTCTTCCTGTGCAGATCGTAAAAGCCCAATCGAAGGAAATGAGCGAGAATTTAAATCATGTGGCCCTTGGATGTCACTCTGTATATCCTGTTAAAGAAAAAGACGTGTGAAAATAAATAAAAATAAATTTGGAAAATCCAAAAGTGCACGCCTCATAAAGCTCATAAAAAAAGGTAAAAACAAAATATTTCTTTAATGTACATATAAATATTTAACCATGGTGAATGCACCTACAAATATTTGACAATATCAAATGTCAAAATTAAAATTTCTTCGTTCTGCAGTTTTTTTTTTCTTGTTGTTGGCGATGAAACTTCGTTGAAGCTTATTTTGCCAGTGTCTAGTTAACCAATGGCGCGGGCGCAAATTTCTTTATTCCTAACCCTAACCTAACTATACAATCAAAGGTTGGTGTAGGTCCTTTGATTGCTTCAAGGGAGCTTCTGGCAACAAATCTATACAAGTCCACTGATTTTCATACTGGCGGACGGCGTCTAAAGACGCCCACCACAGTCCGCAAATAAATATCACTACAGCCGCACTATGAGTGTCCACTTTAACCATTTTACATATTGTCCATGAGCATGAGTATTTATAACACTAAACTACACCGACTTTATATTATAAAGTCCACTAGAATCAATTTGCAAAATAATTTAAAGCAAACTCCAACTGAACCCCTTGACTTCCCGCCAAAAAAAATTCTAGTTCTGCAGTTCTGCTTCGGCCGCACTGCCCATAGATACATAAGATGCAAAGAAGGCGTACTAAATTAGCTCACGATTCAATATAACCATCTTTTCTTTTCTTAAGGCAAATGTAATGCGTTAGAGCGAAATCTCAATACATATTTTATTTCTTTTTTCTGTAGGGTGTCACAAGCCTTTTTGCACACTAGTGTTGTCCATTATCGATATTTTCTCGTATAGATAATTTCAATACACATAATTTGCTGATTTACGCATAGATACACATTTTTTGTGATCGAAAGGTTCCAGGTTCCAATCCCAAAACTACCTTCAAAACTATATCAGCTCTTAAGTCTCAAATGAGAGAAGAAGAAGAAGAAAAGACATTACATGATTTTATTTATACCTATGTTTAAATTTATTTTATAATTAAAAAAAAAGAAAATTAAATACACCTTTTATATTTATACTCGATTTTTTTCATCACACATATGTCATATTTCGATAAGCGTCACATTTTCCGGGTCTTTAATTTCATACGTAAACCTATTCAAAGTCACACATTTATCCATGCACAATATTGCGCGTTATTATGTTTTTTCCGTAGCAAAGAACACAAAAATTTTGACCTATATCAATGTAAAATATGTTGATGATGATTGTTTAATTAAATAGGTAAATGTTTTGTAAACGAGTATTGTGAGTCTTGTGTAGTTGTGTAGTATGGAGTATCGTATTGTCGATGTTAGATGTATGCACGTTTCATGTACTAGGAAAGACATCCAATGACATCAGTCATTTTAATCCAACCAAGTTGGATTGGAATACAATGATACCAAGAAAAGGAACTATGACCAGATATTTAAATGACACTCATTTAGTGACATCACGATAAAACCAAGAACAATACGATTACTTGTTTCAGTCGCTCATATAGCAAAAATCATTTTCGCCGTGTGAGTAAGATTGCTAATGTCAGTTATTACTTAAAATGACCACGGCTAGAAATCAAGCCTACTATTGTCTGTGGTCGTAAGAATGCTGGAGCAATCGACTGTAAGACGTTTCTACTCCTCTAATATATCCTCCATCTTGTTCCTTTTTTGAGTCACTGAAGCTCAAGTTTGTATTTGCAATCGTATATCTTATCTTGGTGCTTAAGATTTTGTAATAGTTGGTGATATCCAAGAAGATCAATTCAAAGTGCTACATTCCTAAATTGTGTGAGTAAAAGGAAAGACTTTCTTCTTCATAGATTTCTGTTCAATGCAAAAAGTATGTAAGTATATAATCTCTTCGTTGTTCAGTGAAGACCTGCGAAATAAGTGAAGCTTAATTAAGCAAGTTGCTAGTCTGTCATATATTTTAAAGATTTCATAGTTTACATAACTAAAAATTTTAGATAGTACTCGTTCATAGATAACGCATAAGCACTTCTTATATGCATTTGTTGTTACAATGCGAAAAATAACTTTGTATAGTAATAATTATGTTCAAATGATAAAACTTATTTTAGGTATAACCTTTAGATTCACGAGTCTTTTTACCCTGATGTTTAGGAGACCTATGTGAAGAAACAGATCCAACACGCAGAGGCCCTGTGAAGAAGTTGATGTTTTAATAATGTTTCTTATTTTTTTTTTTTTTTTCAGAAAATACTTCACCTGATGATCGAATTTAAATACAGAAAGGCAATGGGATCACACATATAATAAACCCCTACAATTGCAGAACTTAAATGTTTCACCGGAGCGTTATTGGATTGTTATGGGGTAATATTTTTTATTTTTGTTTGTATTTATTCATGATGCGCTTGCAGAGGGTTTTGTGTGAGAAAAATATATGCTGACAATCAACAACTGATCTATTGTAGCCCTGTATAAATCTCAATGAAACTCAAATGTCGATATTGTTGGCAGATGAAAATTAAATTAGCGCTTCAAGGCATCCGTTGAAAGTAAGCAATAAATTTGGAAATAATGTGTTCAGCTAGCATATTAAATGTCTCATAGTTTGTGTACTAAAGCATTGATCAGCAGTGGATTTCATGTAGCTGATATGATAATGATAATTAAAAAATAATTTTGTTTGAGCTACTTTTAAACATATTAGGTACTTGAATTGTCATCAAGATTCATCATTAAAGTATTTATCTCAATTTTATGTTATCAATTTTCTTTTCAGATAGTCATAAGTAATGCTTCATCTACATCCATTTCTTAACTATCACAGTTGGAATTTACGAAAAAAGCCTCAGGTACTTCATTTCAATCATGCTATTTATTTATTGGTTCTATCTTCTCGCAGTGTCTCGGTTCTAACTTACTTAAATAACATATTGTCTAACTAACCTATAAATAAAATATTTAAATCTTAGAATAAAATTTAAAACATATAGGTAGTATAAAAACGAGCTAAAAAAATGTGGGTAAGTTACACTAAATATTAGTTAGGTTAGTTACCTAAATATGTTCTAGTTCGAATAGATTTATAATTTTCATATTTATCTCTACATAATTTATGTTATTATTTTTCTTTTCAGATATAACGAATGCTGCGTCTACGTCCACTTCTCGTTCGTCAGTTTGAAGAATAAATATTCATTCTAAGGCATGTATACCGTGAGATGGGTCATCATAAAATATTTATAAAATAAATGTGCAGACCAAATGCAAAAAAAAAAATACATAAAAGCAAAAATAAATCATTATCATAAATTAACTCAACTGGTTTTATTTGCTTATTCTTTTATATATTACAGTTAAAGCTTATCAATAAAAAAGGCAAATTAGCACGCCATTTTGAACAAAAAACAAGACCCCCAACCACCCCCCAGCATTTTTTGCTAAAGGCTGTTTGGCATAACATTCTTTGCCGAGGAACTTAGTACTGAAGTTTAAAAAGTTGAATTGCCAGAACGCAATTTCTATGTGTTCACTGGATTGGTTAAAATAGGTTGAAGAGAGCACTGATTGGTTGAAGAGCCCCTACGCCAAGCAACGAGAGCGAATCAGCGACAAGAACGCTACGATACAAAAAGCCAATACCGACATGTCTGTCTGATCCTGATCGCTACTTAGTTTGTGAAAATGACTAAATAATGTTTAAATCTCTTATCTCGAGGCAAAACGAGCCAAGCGAGATAGCAACAACAGAGGCCGTTTGTCCCTTTATGAAAATTGCCATGCAAGAAAAACATGACAGTTAGTAGAAAATGGCAGTAATTCTTTTAGAACTTTACGCATTTAAAAAATAAATTCAAGGTTATTTTACGCGTAATTATAAATACTTTGCCTAATTATTTAATTATTTTGTAATATACTTCACAACTCCTGAATTATCTTTAACTTAAATAAACGTGGTAGAATAATTTTTCAATGCTGTCAATGTCAACCAGTTGAATGTGTCAGTGTCATGGCGGCTTCTTTGAACCAATAGGGTGACTATGCGGCATTAGTAGTAATTCTTTAAACTTGTCTATAAATGTTTTTTATGTTCTCAATTGCTGCTGTTCCGGGAGAAAAGAATGTACCAGCTGCTTCTCTTCCTTCGGATTTCAGGCGAAAATCTGAATCATGTTAAGTGATGCGGCTAGTACCGAACCTATCATTTGATTTTCATTTTCTATTCATCAAGCTTAACGTAGCCTTTGAGTTTTACAGCTCTAAGCTCTGTCTTTCTCAAAAAATCAAACTCCTTAAGGAAATTGGGCAGTGAGATACAGTAGGTCTTCGCCAAAAATTACATAAAACTATTTTGTTTAGTCATGTTTGATTGTATACAATAAACATATATACAAATACAATTTCTTTTATATTAATCCTAAATAATCCATATAATAAATAACTGCCTCCGTGGTCCAGTGGTCAAGTTCGCCTTATGATCCGGAGGTCGTGGGTTCGAATCCTACTGGAAAGTTGAAAAACTTATTGAAAAGTTGTTTCCAGTCTGGTTAGGAAATTGCAAGCTTATATCATCTGATTATCCAAAAAGAAAGATTATTTCGTATTAACTGTGGGCCCCGAATGCTATCTAGCTAACCTGGTGTCCTCTCAAACCTCTTCAAGGATTGGTTTGGTTCAGGACTACCCCTTGGGTTGAAGACTTGCAGAGGTCAGGCGGCAGTCACTCTGTGTAAAACCATGTAACCTCGTCAAATCACCATGATTAAGTAGCGGATCCCGGATTCTGAAGCGTTACCGCTGAGGATACAACCGGAAATACGCTCGAATAACGATGGATGTGAAAGATTGTTAGTATTTTTTACTCATTATCATAATCTAACTTAGCCCTTCTTCCGGCTACTGCTGAGCAAAGGCCTCTTCGTTGACATTCTATGCTATTTAATTTAACAAAATGTGGGTGTATTTAACAAAATGTAAGTTTTTCTGCAATATTTTTTTGTGTGTAAAATTGTGGAATGCACGCGAACAAGTCACAAGCAAAGCAAACATTATTCATATACGTAAGGTCTTGTCTAAAACTAAAAAATTCCATTTTTGTATTCATACAAGTTTTAATAAGTAATTATTTGCCCGAATAAAAACAACATTATGGTTACTCTAATAGATAGAGACACATGGCATCTGTATTGTATATCTCGCTCGGCTCGTTTTTTAGCAGTGAGTGCTCAGTCCTGTTTGAATGGTACGTCCATGCAGTTAAATTATACTCTATATTGTACTGTATTATGTATTACTCTATGTTATCTCTACTAAGTTTGTGGGTACTATACTACTACCTATCTTGCATGAAAGTGCAATACATAATAATTTCCAGGTGGTGCAGATTTTAGTTTTCTTACAATGTTCGCCGATATGATTGTTAATAAAAATTGAAATTTTATTTGGAAGCAAACATCTGTAGCCCTGTTTATTTTATATTCGTGACATTTACAAATTTCTGACTATTCATTATGAATTTATTTTATATGTACCCAGTCGTCACGGCTCACACCCAATTGTTCGCGACGATCGAAATTGGTTTAAAAATTCTAAGTTGGTGGATATTAATCGATTTCCATTACTTCTCTGAACGCACCCTTTAAAGTACCGCTACTCCACACCAGATAGCATCAGCATAAATGGGATGAACTTAACAGAGAAAGCGCAATACAGTTTCTAAGCAAAGCGAAAGAGACCGACTCTTGTCAAAGTCAATCGCGAATGAACTAGAAAGTTCATAAATGTGAAAGAGACATAGATTATAGATGACAGGGACAGAGCTACGTTCGAGAACGTTCGGGAATCTGGAACTGGAACCTTCCTTACATTTTGATATATAAAGGGGCTAGGTCGAGTTCCTAGTCAGTCAGTTTTCGAATGAAGTTCAAACATTTCGCTCCGAGTGAACAAATCTCGAGTGACTAATAGTTATCTTTTACTTTCAGTGAGTGCACAGTGCGTCCGTTTGAAAAATTAATTATTCCCGCCATATTCGCTTCCATAGATTAGTGTCAGTGCGCGCTGTATTTAATTAATCAGTGCAAGCAATATATAAGCCATAAAATATAACTGAAATAAGGCGATTTTTGTGCAAGAGAAAAAAGATTGAAAATGAACAGTTTAATGCTAAAGATTGTCCAAGTACTTTGGCACAGCAAAGTACTAGTAAAACTGAATTAACAACACAACAAACTTCACTTAATATTTATGATGTGGGTATATCTGGATTCTAACGTACCTATTAGTGATGAAATAAGGTTTAAAGTGCTCGGAACACCGTGGAAACCTCCGCAAGATTATGATTTCAAGCAGGACATCGATCATAAAAACGAAACACAACAACGTGCATTTCGTCACGAGTGGCTCACAGCATACCCTTGGCTAGCCTATTCTGCTCAGGTTGAAGGACCACTTTGCAGTACATGTGTATTATTTCCCACACTAATTCATCGAGGCAGTACTCAGGGGCCATTTATCGTTCGGCCACGCAAAAAATATCAAAAATTTCATGAGTGTGCGAGATCGCATGCAAATCTCATGCAAATGGCATCGTGAATCGGTTATACGTTCTAAAAATTTTCTGGAAATCATGCAAAGAAAAAAAAATGACGTTTATAAACAGATTGATACTGAATATAACAGGGAAATTTCAGAAAACAGAAAAAAACTTCAACCCATTATATCTTCTGTCTTATTTTGTGCTACGCATGATTTACCCCTTCGAGGAAAAACAGAAGATGGGTCAGTTTTCAAAGACGTTTCCGAGTTGAGGCAGGAGATACGGTTTTAAAAGACCACTTTGCAACTGGTTCGAAAAATGCTCTCTATGTATCCCATCAAGTACAAAACGAAATTATTGAAACCTGTGCTGACGTTCTTCGTGAAACCATTACTAATGAAGCAAAAGAAGCGGCATACTTTTTAATCTTGGCTGATGAGACAGCGGATATAAGCGGGACTGAACAGCTTTCAATGGGCATACGTCAAGTTTGACCAATCAAAACACAGTTACGTAATACTTGAATACTTTTTGGGGTACAGACCACTTTAAAAATTAGATGCTGTATCGATTTCTGAAGGTATAATATATTTTTTTGACATCATGTGGTTTAGATCTCAACAAAATGGTTGGGCAAGGGTATGATGGTTGCTCCACGATGGCTGAACATGTTGGTGGAGTTCAGAAAATAATTAATGATAAATATCGCAAAGCAAAGTATTTCCACTGGGCTAGTCACATATTAAATCTTGTTGTGTGATTTAAATAATTTGAGTGAAATAAGAAATACTGCTGGAACTATTAAGGAAACTATAACTTTGTTTAAAGAGAGCATTTTACGGCGAAAAAAATTCTAAATATTCCCTTGTTTTGCGAAACCAGATGGTCTGCAACAAACGAATACAAAAGTATTCGAATTTTCACTCAAAATTTCACCAAAATTGTAGAAGCATTACAAGACCTCTGATTCAGAAGATCAAGCCACTAATTGTAAGACAAAGGTTAGAGCTTACCAACTGCGCACTGCTTTGACCACCACACAATTTATTGTGGCATTTTATATTATTGCTACTTACTCGGCAAAGCTTGAGCCTGTCTGCAACCAGCTTCAACAAGTGGATTTAGACATTAATTCAGTGAATGACCACATTTGCAAACTCATTAAAATAATAGAGGGTCACAGACAAAACGTATCGCAGGAATTTACTGCTATATTTGGAGAAGCTAAACAAAGTTGCGAAGACCTTAATATTGAGATTAAATGCCAACGAGTTACGAAACGACAGGCTCATCGATCCAACCACCCATCCGAAAACGTTGAAGAATTTTACAGAAGAGCTTTATACATCCCTTACCTTGATTCGATCATTTCTTCTTTAAAAGACAGATTTTCTGAAAGACATAGATTTGTATGGCGATCTTTTACCTAAACTTGGTTTGAAATGTGGAAATATCCACAGCCAGCGGAAAATAATATCAGTGGAGTTGATGGGTATGAAAAACATCGTATAGATTTCTAGAGGCAAAAGATTTCTTTCCTTCGGTAGCAGAAGCGATCAAGATTGGCCTTAGTCTACCCGTTACAACGTGCACAGCACAGACTACGGAGCAGATACGTGCACAGTAGAAAGATCTTTTAGCACACTGAGAAGAGTTAAAACTTGGAATAGGTCCACAACAGGTGACGAGCGACTGTCTACATTATGCTTGTTAACTGTCCACCGAGGCAAGATAACCAAGGACAATAAAGATAACTTTATAGAAAACGTCATTAATAAATTCGGTCAAAAACCCCGCCGGCTGCAGTTGCTTTTTAAATGAGAATTGTGTAATTACTACCTACTAATTATTGTGAATAAAAAAATGATTTCCAACAGACGGCTCTTTATTTCAATAATTCCTCGAGATTCCCAAGAGGACCAAGGGGTGCAAGTGCACCTGGCACCCCCCTGTCGGCGCCCATTAGTGAATTTTTCGTTTTGAAGGACATTATCTATTATTCTTATTCTGAATTAAATATTAAAAGCAATTTTAGTTATTAGTTTGTTAGAATTTGCAAAGATGTCGCACTACATGCTTTCTCATTTTACGGTTTTATGGTATAGTATAACCCAGATCAGAGAGAGATATATGGTATAGTATTCCCAAACTTATTTTGCCTGTCCCACTTTAAAAAAATCTGTTATTTTGTAGCGCCCCCCATTATTTCACCATAAAAACCTGAATCACATATTTGTCTTACCTGTAGTTTAATTCAACCTCGTATATTCTAAACTAGACTTTTTTACAAGAGAGAGCGATAATAATACATACACCAGTACATTAGAGTATCTTTTATAAAAAATAACAATAATCAACATTGTTAATTTTAAATAAAAAAATAGCAATAATAATACAATTTTACAATAATAAAGAGTATCGGAAGTGGCGACCTCACCTGCGAAACTTTAAAACACGAAATTTTTTTAGTGTTTGATTCCTTTAACGATATAAATAGCGTTGTGAACGCATTAAAATAATAAATATTAATTACATATGAACTAATAAATGGATGTTGTGTAGTAAGAGGATTTTAATTTCAGTTAATTTTAAAATATGAAATAGCTGAAGTTATAAATCACTCATTGCTTAAATCACATCAGCCCCCCCAACTTTATTCTGGGCCCGTTACCGCCCCCCTTAAAGCCTCCAGCGCCCACAAGGGGGCGTTATTGCCCACTTTGGGTTTTTTTTCACTTTGCCCACTGGTATAACCAATAATTTCGCACGCTTTGTGTGAAGCCTGTTTGGTGTGACGGTTTACGCGATCGAAACTAATAAGGAGTCAATTGGTTCAAATCTCCTCAAAGGCTAAACAAACCTTTTAAAAATCTTTTATTGGTTTTTCTTTTCATTAATGCTTCGGCCGCACTTGTGCCTATCGTCTCGAAGCAATTCGCGGCGAATCTTCGTACGTTTTGTACACTAAAAAGTTATCGCGATAAAGCGCTGGTCACACTAGCGGCTTCGTTATTTTTCACGAACTATCTGGCAATAATCCAAGATGGCGTCATCTACGTGTTTTAAATATGGACGACAACTTTCTTTTCTATAACATGTGTGCTAACAATTACATAATGCATTTATTGAAACCTAAAAAGAAACCTAGAAAGAAAATGATAAAAATTTTAACACCATTTTATCGTTTCACTCCATTTTCACGCATTAACAACCGTGGTAACGCGCACAGTACGCGTCTGAACAAATTGAAAACAAACGTCAAAATAAATAACGCAAGTGCGACCACGCAGAGCGAATGGTTAGCGTGCTTAAATCCTTTGATGTATAGCCACCCGCGCGATAACCAACACGAAGTCCGAATATTCGGGACGATACCCGATAACGGCCGGTCACATTTGCGTGTATCGTGTAATAGCACGAAGCTTCGTGACGATAGGCGCAGGTCCGGTCCAAGCATTAGGTTAAAGTATAAGCGATAATTTCGCGCGCCTAATACCAACTCCAAGCCTAATTGGCGTAGCGGTTAACACAATGGACTCGAAGTCATTGAGAACTCAGGAATCTCAGGTTCAAATCCCACCTCACTGCAAATAAATATATTTGATATTTTATTTTATCATGGAATAACATTAATAGATGACACCACGTTTGCAGGTTTACAGCTTAAATTGTTGGCAGAAAAATTACGCGAGATGGCTCTCTATTTCAGTTATATTATAGTACTCTATGACTCTATGTTATCCTCACAGAGTACTTTTGTATATACTGAAATAGAGACCTATCTTCGCGGTGTGAAGCGGAAATAAATTTTGCAATGCATAACTAACGCCATCTGTTATTTTTAGTCAGGATTAGATATATATATCTATACCACGAAGCCGTTTATGGTATACCTACTTTATAGTTTACCTACGTATGATGTTTTTGTTTTGGGAGATAAACCTGCCATACTTCACAATGTTTATGTAATTACGCCAAAGAGATAATTAATGGAGATGGCAGTCACACAATATTTTGGATTATAAATAATTAAGTACATAAACAATGCGAAATAGGCTTAAAATGAAAGCCTTATTTAAAATGTAATGAAAATCAATTATATTATCAAATCACACGATCATCGCAGAATATACATGGTTGAAATGACAAAACATATCCAAAATATAACACAGTTCTATTTGTCTCAGCACATACTTTATATATTTAGTAAGTTTTCTTGATTTTTGTTTCACACCAAAGTTCACATCACAACATTACAAACTAGTACCTACAAGTTTAAAACTTTATCGGTGTTGCCATTTACAGATATAGAAATTGTACCAAGACAAAATTGACGTTGATGTAATTTTACGGACATTTGTCTTTTTATGGTTTGTTTAATGTTTTTTTTAGTTAAAATCATATTTATTGGTTTTATTTTCACCCTCATTTGTATCGAATTATATATTTTTTTATTAATTTAAAATCTACTATCGTTAAAAAATGAGTAAGTAACTAGAGACATCTTTTCAAATTCTATTGAACTATTTAGTTACTTTTACTAGTTATGCCATCTGTTATTTCTAGTACGAACTTATATTATATGACCAAATAAAATGATCTTGGTTTATATAAGGATCATACAAAGATAGAATACATTTTGAATCGATATCATTATACATCATAATTTCCTACTTTGTAGTACTAACATTAACCCCTCTGGTTATCCTACTTCGTCTGTGACGCTATCTTGGCAAGTGAATGATTACCTATGTGTCGTGTATGTGTCTTAGCTAGCTCAGCTCCTTGGCTTGGGGACATACTATCTAATTTGTGTCCAGTCTTCCACACATGAAAACAAAGAGAATTCAAATCATGAAAATAAACTTCAATGTTTGTGAACAATAATAACTCCAATGAATTACTCAATCAAATCACGATCCCTTGCGTGTCAGAAGAGCCCAGGGCCATTAATTACGGTGCTCAAAGATCACTTTTAGCGTAATAAAATGGAACATTAAATCTTTTCAGGCATTTAGAAGCCATGAAAAAGCTGCAATACTTGTGCTCGTGGACGGCTGCTTATGTATTCAAGTTGGTGAAGAAACGAGCTTTGGTCCTGTTATGTACAATATCAATATTTTATGCCATAATGAGATGGAAGTTGATGTGTATTGACATACATTCTCATATGCACATTCAAAACATTGTAAGTACCTAACCACTTAATTGCTTATAATATGAAGTCATGAAATATAGAAAGCCATTATTAGTATATTTTCCCAGCCAGAATTGACCGATAAATTAAAGATGTGGCAAAAAAAATCTGAATTAAGTTTTTTAGAATCACTATGTTTTCATTCAAGTTTATATGTACCTATTTTATATGATATTGTTATGTAAGTGTACTATTTCTTTTTTTACAATGATTCCAGTGCGCCACTTACTCAATTGGCATATCTGTGGGAAGTTTGTGCCAAGGTCTGTGCAAAGACGGGGAGACCTCATCCATTTCCTGTCATTCATTTTATCTTGAAAAAGAAGCTGTGTTTTCTGGAAGCTGGCTGAACCAGAGTGTGGTGTTCAAGAAACTTAAAAAGACAGATGGAGCTGTTTTAGCACATTTGGATAATTCTGGCAGAGCCATTTTTCCGTCTGAAGATGAGTTTTCTCAGATGATAAAGAAAACTATAAAATCCAAGTTTAATATCTCCATTGATGATATTGATGCTAAAAAGATGTCTAATATACAAACTAAACAAGAAAAAATGGTAAGACGAGTTGAGATGCAGAATGTTTGGTCTCTATTGCAAGACAATGAATATCTCGCAATGTTGTTGTACGACAAATATGATATTTTCCCAAAGCTCCTTGGTTCTTGTGGGGATTTATATGCTGTTCAAAAACTGGACTCAATATCAGGATATTGGCATTTGATGACATTGTATGATAGTGCAGAGGATTGGGACAAGAGGATCAAGACTGCCTTAATGATAATGGATTACTTGTTATTGTTAGAAGAGAGGTTGCCAGAACCAATGCATATATGTGGAGTTAAAATGAGCCATTTTGGTTTGACTCCAGATGCAAAGAAAATTATGTACTTGGATCTTGACTCTGTACATCCCCATACTGTAATCAACAAAATGACTGGTGACCAATCTGACTGTAAACAGCATAGTGACTGCGATTTTTTAGATTGTAGATCATTCTGTAATTTGATTAGTCATAAATGTGATCAAGGGATAGTTAATAACAATTTGCAGATTGTCTGTGAGAGGATATTCTTAGGATGGGTAATTTCTGGTAGGGTGATGGTGCCAGGTCTGCTGTTAGGGCCTCGGTCGCCTAAAGTTCTCATTGAGCTTTTGGACCAGTGTGCAAATCCTGAACGAACTGCAGGCACACCCAGAGCACCTGCTACAAAAGAAATAAGAAAAAGATTGTATGATTTGTTAAGTAATCTGAAGCTTTATTAAAGCATCAACTTGAATTAGTACTATTAGCGTAATGGTTTATACCTTAATTATTCTAGTCAATTAATGTGTTAATAATGTCGACGCGGCGTTAAACACTCTTTCCCACTGAAACAACAGCGGCTGGCAGCATGCGACACTTAACTGTCCAACTATAATCACCTTTATTTCTTTTTTAGAAATGCATAGAGTTGCATGAAAAGTCTTGCAATGCTGCTGGCAGCTAAGTCACAATCTCTAGTCAATAAGTATAATTTGTTAGATATTTTTAAGTATTAAGACATGCATTATAATGTGTGGTGCTAGCTATTTGCAATATTTTGTTTAGAAAGCTGGTTTATAAATATTAACATATTCAACTAATACAACAAGTACCAGATCTGGCCAAAGGCAGAAGTGTAAAGAATGTCCCAATATGGGGGATCCATTGTGATATTTTTATTATGTAAATTAGACGCGTTAGCATTTACTTTTAATTCGTAAGTATAGATTGTTATTATTTGTACTTGTAGTACCTGGACCCTTACTCCAAAAGCGGCACGACAGATGTACGTAGCTATGTATCCGCGTTTTAGTGTCAAGCAAACTGAGCGTTACACAATGATAGTGGAGTCTAAGTTGGTTTGACACGGATACAAAATGATACTATCGGACGAACTATCGTATTTTATGGAGTGACGGTCATCTTCTCTGTGTGTTATGTTGCCCACACTAAACTGCTGTGATATTTAAATCATGTTTATAACTAGAACTAGAGATATTTAATTTAAGAGTGATTGATACCTTTACTGAACACATAAAAATATGTTCGGCGGCGACTTGTGTGACTCGACAGTAGTGACAGTCGTCGACAGTCGCGCGACATACCGTGACAGCAGTAATTCTGCGACAAAGGTCGCCGATCAGGGTCGCGGGCATACTGTCCTTGTCGCTAGTCTCTATGAGCCCTTAACCCTTTCACCGCAAGACTATATCAGTTTCCGTGGCCCGTGCCCCCACACAGTATTCCAAAAACCCTTCGGACCGGACATTTTTAACTGACCCCGTAGGTTGACGTAGTTTGTTATACTAAGCAATTGTCTAGAAGTAACCCCTATTCAAATATGGATAGTTTTCGAGAAAAAAATTCTTAAGGTTCGCGGTTCCGGAGGGACCGAAAAATGAAAAATATTATTTATTTATACTATGTTATTTTTTTTTCAACTATTTATTTCTAGTATGATGTGCCATTCAATTATGAGCTCTTAAGGCTTTTTATAAAATAACAATTGTTAACAGTTTAGAAGATAGTAAAAAAAAAAACAATTTTTGATTTTGATTTATTTTTTCAAAAAGTATGTAGTTTCCGCACGAACTATTTTATGCTGGTAATACTTTAGCTTTATAACTACCTTGAAAAAAAAAAACAGCCCAGTATCTTGCGTCTAACTTGAGATATTCGCCATTAATTTTGTATAAAGTGCCTGCAGCATTGGTCATAGCAAAGTTGCATTGAAAATTTTGCTACACGTACAATTTCTGAGTACAAATTGCTTAGATATGTACTTTTTAGTTGTGAATGAGAGGAAAAATTTCCTGGTTCGTTAGCAAAATTTTCAATTTCAAATTTTCAACTTGGTCTAACGTGTAAGCATAATATATTGATCAAAATAACGAACCAGGAAATTTTTCCTCTTCTTCACGACAAAAAAGTACATATTTAAGCAATTTGTACTCAGAAATTGTACGTATAGCAAAATTTTCAATGCAACTTTGCTATGACCAATACTGCAGGCACTTTATACAAAATTAAAATGGCGAATATCTCAAGTTAGACGCCAGATACTGGGCTGTTTTTTTTCATAGGTAGTTATAAAGCTGAAGTATTACCAGCATAAAATAGTTCGTGCGGAAACTACATACTTTTTGAAAAAAAAAAACAAAATCAAAAATTGATTTTTTTAATATCTTCTAAACTGTTAACAATTGTTACTTTATAAAAAGCCTTAAGAGCTCATAATTGAATGGCACATCATACTAGAAATAAATAGTTGAAAAAAAAATAACATAGTATAAATAAATAATATTTTTCAATTTTCGGTCCCTCCGGAACCGCGAACTTTAAGATTTTTTTCTCGAAAACTATCCATATTTGAATAGGGGTTACTTCTAGACAATTGCTCAGTATAACAAACTACGTATATCTACGGGGTCAGTTAAAAATGTCCGGTCCGAAGGTTCTTTGGAATACTGTGCCCCAGCGCGAGGGGTATGAAATCTTAAATAAATACCTATAACCAAAAAGGGAAGTGGATACTTAAGTTATGTGCAATATGAGCGGTTTTTTTTTGTCGGAAATATCCGACGCCGGCTGAATGGGCACGACAATGTTTGTCGGATAAATCCGACGTTTGCGGTGAAAGGGTTAAACATTATTATCAAACTTAGCTCTGGCTTGGGTGGTAAGTAAATTCCTGCGTTCTAAGCTAAGGCATTCTTTATATCACTGTTTAAAGTATTTCATACCAGCCATAATAATACATATATCTATAATATAATATGGCGAAATATCCACTATTCAATTATACACTGCTCGCACAACTGCTTTACATTTATATTCTCTAGTCATATTAGAATTTTAAACGGAATTGTTTACGCAGCTGTAGATACTTATAAAATGTTCCATTTCTTCTAAATCTTGATCAATAAACCAATTTTACCTAAAATGGGTCGTCCTAATGTGTTTTACTAAATGCGTTTCATTGCATAGCTAAAAATAGGAAATATATATTCAACAGTGCAGTACACATACGAAAACACACACAAAAAGTAAAAAGTGGTAATATTAGTAAGACTAAGAACTGATGCATGTTATGAATGCTTTAAATTAATTGAATATATTGAAAGAAATTCCTTGTACAAAAGCGATTAAGGGGATACCTGAATTTTCCAGAGTCAACTGCTGCCCCCATTTTGCGAAAGACGGCCGTTTTGGTATGTGCGTAGAAAAGCTTCACGTTCTAACTTACTGTAAGCAGTAGTTTAGTTCATTAAATAGTTTGAAGGGTTATTTAGTGCCTGGTCAACACAAAATTTTAAATGATGTCTCCGTTTCCTATCAAATGATTTATTTAAAACCCCGGAATATATATATATATATATATATATATATATATATATATATATATATATATATCATGTAGCTCCATAAGGGGATACATGAATTTTTAAATAATGTCTCCTTTTTCTTTCAAATGGGGGCAGCACTGGACCCCGGAAAATTCAGGTATCAACTGGCGTTTAGACGTTGCATTGTTCTATTTTTCTTAACGATAGTTATGTCATGTGATCGACGTGAGGGTTCCACTGGCGTTCTATTTTTTAGCAACAATAACAATTTCTTAGCATAATTTTATATTTCATAATTTTTTAGAAGTATAGTTTCTATAATATGGAGTATATTACTCCGGTTGCTCCTACGACTATTAGTACCTACTACTGTGGCTGTGGTTTTCCATAATCTTGTTATTTCGGTTTTTTATTATTGGTTTGTTCATATTATATATATATATATATATATATATATATATATATATATATATATATATATATATAAAATATTCTCTCTCTCTCCTATGAATCATATATAAATGTATCTATACTTTCATAATATGAACAAACCAATTGTTTTACTATTGTTTTTATTTTATCGACAGCAAACGGATTAAGATACCTACAAAGTATATCTGAGAGATTAGATCCTCATATAAAATGCGCAGCGTTTTCCTGCGATAAAGCTATCCGATCTAGAGCAACCTCTAGGTCAGTCATTTTGAAAATCTTTGGGAGCCTATGAATGAATGAATGAAAACCTCTTTATTGCGCCAATACAAGTTTTACAATATAAAATAAATAGGTGCAATGGCCGTTCTTATCGCTTAGAGCGATCTCTTCCAGACAACCGCTGGATGGAGAGGAATGCACGTCAGCAATGGATGACAATTATGCGGCTGCAGTTTAAAGTGAGAACGTAAAGCTTTTCTACGCACAATTGCGAAAAACGGCCACTTTTGGCGAATGTGCGTAGAAAAGCTTCATGTTCTCACTACAAACAGTAAACAGTAGTTCATAAAATAGTTTGAAGGGTTATCTAGGGTCTGATCAAGACAAAATTTTAAATGATATCTCCGTTTTCTTTCAAATGTCTTATTTAAAATGGGGGCGGCACTGGACCCCGGAAAAATCATGTAGCCCCTTAAGACTGTAGTGTGGTTTTACCCACAGTATAACGGAAGGTTTAAAGGACCTACGTGACAAAGAGCAATGGCAAGCAGTGGCTAGCAAAATCGTCTCCTAATTTAACTAGTACGGGAATAACTTCCGAAACTTTGCCAAAGGTCAGAAGGTTGATGAAGTAGATGTAGTATTGTAGTAACAGTGTGCTGCACGAACGACGCATGCGTACTCCGCGGCGACCTTCCCGCGTCCTCACCGCCAGTCCGCCGCTCTCGTCGCGCCATCGCACATGTAAACAAGCAAATGTGCCCATGACTTTGCTTTCGATTTCATCGGGATAACTCTCGACAGTAACAAGTGCAGTGCCCATGTGTTTAGCTTACTCTATGGTGCGATTTTGAAACAACCGGCGTAATTAAAGGTTGGTATAGGTAATATGTTTATGTGCGTACGTGCTATCATGATAGTCATTCATAAATAACAAGAATTATACTTACCCAACTATGTAACGATTTTCTTATTGTCTTTTCTTAGGTATTAATGGACCTACAGTAAACTTAAACATACATTTAAGATACTAGTGATAAGTGACACGACCTTGACACCGGCTTGTAGGTCAATAGCCTTTGCTTTTCCCTGTTTTGTTAAAATTGTATAATATCTGATTCCATGCTTATTTGGGAGAAAATAATCTTCCACATACATTTGTATGTGTATGTGATAATGATAACTGTTTTTCCTCTCGCGCAGATTTTAAGTAGAAATTGATCGAATATGCGAATGGACTGTAACCATTTATGATTCCCTTAAGATGTCATTTTAGTCTTAGAGCCACCAGCTAAATGTGTGGCCTTTAGGAGAGCACTGTCTACTATGATATGATAGCACACTCTAGCTTACGTACATAACATGTACGTCGTACATATATAATATACCTACTCACTCATTCTCTCATAGTAGAGCTTAGGGAAAAGAATCCAAAGGTCTATTGCAACGTGATGATGGGTGTGAGGTGGATGGAAGGGGGAATGAAAATAGTGACGGTTTTTTTGCTCACATCGCTTATATATATGATTCATCAGCTTTTCGTCTATTCCCTCAATCGGATTTTACGAACTACGCGGGAAGGAAAACCTACTTATCATGAAATTAAAAATCAAGAGTCAAGAATCATTTATTTGCATTCTGAGATGTTAGTATGTATGTACAGTCAGGTACCAAGATACCTGACCAGGCCCACTACTTATATCTTCAATTTTCTCTTAAATTAAAAATAGTATTAACATGAAAATTTATATTCAGAAAGACTTAATTTAAATCTGTCTGAATATAAATTTTCATGTTAATATCATTTTTAGTTTAAGAGAAAATTGAAGATATAAGTAGAGGGCCTGGTCAGGTATCTTGGTACTTGACTGTACATTGTATAAACCTGCAGACAAGTATGCAAACATATCGTTTAAAATTAATTTAAACTCGTAGTAATTAGCTAAGAAATACAAGTAATATTTACATAAGTTACAATAATATCAAAGCTTAATATTTCGTTTAGATTTGCAATTGGTTACAAATTCACTAATGTAGTAAAAACATTGTTCCATCAGCCATTTCGTTAGTGTCGTCTTAAAAGCTATATTAAATAAATATATACACGTATTTTAAAAAATACTTTATGTATATATCTTTGTGACACACAGGTTGAAACAATCTGTTCATGATAATAGCTCGTGTTTCTTTAGCTACCTTTACCTATTTCACTTCTTTTTTACTAAAATTGTGGGTGAGTTACTACGAATATACAGATGTCCTTAAATTCTAAGCCTTAAATGTATTGACATGGCAAAGGTACAATGTTTAACTTTTTAAAGAGTGGTTGGTGTACAGCTATCATCGATCCAAGCATTACAAATGGCACATTTACATTTTTTTGGACTTTGAATGCTTTTTCAATTATTGAACTATTATTGACATAGTGCATATATAGTGCACTGTCTGTTTTGATTCAAGTTACGGAAATATAAGTGCTATTAGATTATAATCATGGCATTCATGGCCTCCTCTACGAATAATCATGGCCCATTTAGTAGACACAATGATTATCCCACGGTAAAAGTACTGGACTGTCTCGTCCGCTTGTAAATTATAATTTAGGGCTCAAGACAGTCAAGATGAATGGGACACCGCGTGGGACTTTGTAAACGCTGAATTAAAACTAGGGCGTAACGATTGTACCTACTTAGCCAAATTCTAGGTTTCTATAAATATTAACGGTAAATATATATCATTTAGCCTGCGCAGTGCACAAGTTAGTTACTTGCTAAAAGTTCCATGGGTTTGCAGTTCGGCCATTAGAAGTAGTTCTTATTAAAAGTACCTACTTACGTATTTATCTCCGGGGTGGTGTGAAAGACGAAATAACCCTAGAAGAAGTGCAAGCGCTCTGCCACACCTTATCTACCCAGACAAAAAAGGAAAGTCACTCGATGCGATTTCTGTAGGTATTCTGTAGGTGCGATCTGATTAAAAGCACTGGCTCAGAATAGGTACGTAATAGTACGGTAAAGCTATTTTTTCGTACATATATAAACATAGTGATTATACGCTCTTTGTTTATGTATTTCGCGTTTCTCGGCGAATATGGTCAAATCAGTATATCATGGATTACTTAAATGTGTTGTAAAAATTTGCGCAAGGCAGGTAATAAAAAAAAGTAGCAAAAGTATCTTCTACCTACTTATTTCTAGTCCTACCTAATACAAATAAAAGTAATTATTAAAAAAATATATTTTAAAACAAGCTTTTATCTAAAGTGCTCCTCAAGACGAATCAAATGAGCCCAAACTCCATGGGGTTGCGACGTTTCATTACAGAGTTCCTGTGGCCACCTTCCGGCCTTATATGCAATGTCACGCGAAATACGTGTGCGTGCAAAATTTCAGCTCAATCGGAAATCGGGAAGTGGGTCAAGATTAACTTGCTTACTGCAAGACAGACAGATAGACACACAACGGGACAGGTGAAACTAAATAAAAGCTTGTAAAATAGTTGTAAGTTACAACTTGTAGGTTTGATTGGATTTCAAAGTTTAAAAGGTCAAAGAAGGAGAGGATAAGAGTAGTCAGTAAGTAAATTAAATAATCTCAATAAAACTTTGAACGTGCTAGTTATTCGTAGGAAGACATATATAGGTACCTACTTAAGACTAAATGGGAGCGTCGATCTCGTCTGCTGTCTGGAATATCTTGGCGACGACTCATAAAATGTGATTGTCTTTCTCTTAAATTGTTCAAAGGTTTGGAAAACCAGATTAAACGTTTACTCTGTCTTTCAAACGGTACTCTGGATGTCCCGACTCTGGATATAAAGGGGACCTTTTATACTTATACAAAAATCACATGTTTGTACAAGCGATCTATTGACGAAGCCAGAAGGTACACACAACAATCACATTCATCATTAGATCTGGAATGTCAGTTAGAAGCAAGAACTCATTTCTTTGATTGATTACTTTTTGGAGGTCCCTCAGCATCGAAAAAAATCTCTATGATATCTATTATATTGCTTAGACATTAACGTTTCAGCTCAATCGGATAACAGAAGTGGATTTAGATATGTATGTGTTTGTAAACGGAGATGGATTATAGATAGATAAATATCTCTTTAATGTACACCAAAAAATGTAACACAAAGAAATAATTTTACATTAAATGAGTACATTGGGCTTCTTATCGCTTAACTCAATCTTTTCCTGACAACCAGTGGTTGGAAAGGAGTGTAAGAAAGACAAAGACGGTTCAACAACACAAAGCTCTCAGATTTCTCTATATCTACGTTTTGTACCTTCTTAAATAATGGAAAGTGCGTGAACAGTAACTACTTGTAATTCGTTGTTGGCTCTACAAGTTTATAAAAGTTGACGATACACGATAAGACAGAGATGATTACAGCTCATGGTGATGGGCTGAGTGCCGTCAAAGACAAAATCTGTCAGACTATCCAGGCCACGTCCGTCAGATTTAAGAACACTTTTTCCACCACTAATATGATCCGACTTGTCAAATCATCAGTGCGGCCATAAGTAGCCTAGATATTCTAAATCTTTGACATCTGGACTCTAGGCATTATAATTCTATGATTCTGCTGTCTTTGAGAGTATGATGCACATATAATTATTATAACCCATAGAGATGATGCATGTGACATCTAACAGATGATCAAATTTAGACACCTACCAATTTTTTGACGGAGCGAGCGAAGCGTCTCGGTTTCAAGATTGGCCAAAAATGCTTTTGTCAGGCTGTTCGGCTGTTATCGCCTAATACAGGTCGCATTTCTCATCAGATCCTGGTGAAATATTGTGACGTTCGAAAATATATAAAAATTTTATGTCGACTCAATATTTCGAAAATTTTCAAAATGTCTGAATATGGAAGTTGAACACGAAAATATAATACTTCAGCCATTAAAAAAAATCAAGAAAGTTCATATTCTTTTTTGTTACACAGCTTTTTTGTCCGCGCAATATTTTTAATCAGTTTAAACTTTAACGGGTCGGGGTGACGTCGTCGGGGCGAGTGCTACGGCTCACAGAGCCACTAGTATTAGGTACTAGTAGATTTGTACTAACATAAAATAGTTATAAATATTTACTACCTACTTATGCCAGCCTATTACGACCAGACAAACATGGCGGCTTGCAAAGGAATGTTATTTATGACGGATATCGCAAGAATCAATTACACTCGGTGTTTCAAGAGCACGGCCATTTGGTTTATGTGCTATTCAGCCGGCCGCTTTCCAATGCCTTTATCTGACTGCTGCGTTGAATTCATTGCACTTAAACAGTACCTGTAGCGTATGAATCACTGGTTACTAACCAACGTGTAGGTATTAAATTACATACAGCCTTACTTTTTTAGTTTATCGTCCTCAAGAATCAAATTATGTTATTATATTAGAAAGATTATTTTATACTATCTATACTTACTTCAGTATCTCCTTTGTTTTCTTCTTTTAATCCCTGTGTAATCAAACATGGACAGCACTTTTCACGACCACGAACTTACCACACTAATAGTCACGCTGCTATCAGCGGCAATTTTTTTGAAAAGAGTATAAAAGATTATAATTTCAGAATCTTATAAGGAAAACAAAGGAGTTAATTAAAGTTAAAAATAATCGAATGTTCATATGTACGTATTTTCCGAATTGGACTGAGTCCAAAGGAGATAAGGTTTAAGCGTCTGAATGCGCTCATCAGCGTTCCTGACTCGTGCGTGTCGTATGTATCTGGCAGCTGTTTTATAGTCTGTGTTTTACGTGTTTATTATTACTGGCTAAATTAAAAAAAAGCATTTACGTTAACTATTATGCGATTTTTTCGGAGAAACTGAGATTTTATGCGTGGTTGTGATCATTGCAAAATTAAACGCAAAAAACTCTTCATATAAATATGTAAGTATAAGTAGGAAAAAGTATGTCATCAACACAGGTCAGCTATACGCGTTCCTTACAGAAAGGTCATATTCGGTTTCTTATTTACCTACTAATTATATATTTAGATTAACAGAAAGGTTCTTTGAGGATGTAAAGAAGAAATTTGAACAAGATATTATACCTACCTAGGTTAAAAAAACTAAAATACGATTGCGGGAAAATTCTCAAACTATACCACACTTGTCACGTTATCATGGATTGAAGGTATGATGAACTCTCGGCTGCGTCGCATTCGGGTAAAAAAAACTTAGAAGAATCACCTGATACACCTATTATATACTAGCGACTCACCTTGGCTTCGCAAGTCGAGTGTGCTCTACAATCTACCTACATGTTCGTGAAAACCGCATCAAAATTCCAGCTGTTCAAGGCTTATGTTGCACAGACCATAATAACAATCCAGGTCTATGGAGCAGACACACCGGCTAAAATTAAGTAGGTATGCATTGAAAACAACATAGGCATTTTTTTATGATTTTCAGAATAAAATCATTTTTCATAACCCATTTTCAGAGAGCAATGTATGTAACCTACCTTTGGTAGTGCAAGCGATGCATTTTTGAGGCATCAGGATATTTTAAATTGATTACGTCCTACCAGCATTTTCCAAGTTAGGTACTATATAGGTAGGTACTTATTTCTGTTGTAACCCTATGTTGTTAGACGCAATAAGTATCTTTGACTTAATATCGCCATACGTTTATACTTAATCTAATATTTATTAGAAAAGTCTATTTTGTGCAGGCAATACTTTCATTTCATAAAATACCGATATCTATCATTTGAAGTTACGAGTGCCGTAGATGCTGTGCTAAGATCCTCTCGGTCATCAAACTCGTTTAGATTATGGAGGGTTTACCTCTTCGCTATTGATATAAAACCTCCTATTAACAATCTTACGAGGTTCTCGGATGGTGGGCGTATAATAAACCACGAAGTGTATACTATTGAGTTTATTACAGGTAGGTGTCATTCTCATGGCTTGTACAAGTTCACAAATTTTTGGTTTGGAGCTTTGCAGTGAATTAGATATTAGATAACACGTTCCGTTACATAATAAAATTACTTGTAGGTCTGTGTGATGCACCTACGAAATGTTTATTACTTTGCAAGTTAGGAAGTGTTACGTACCTTGGCAGATGGAGTGGGGTGGCCTGCCAAGTATGTCACCTGATTCGATCATGCATGCGGGGGTGTGGTGTCGGAGTTAGGCATGCCTAAGAAAGGAAAATAGCCGTGAGGCTATCGGCCTAGATCAGGATCACTCTATCTTTTACTGTGAATGTCGTAAGAGGCGACTAAATAACTAAGCATAAACACCGCATGCTACAACTGCATTCCCAAGGAGGGTTGATGTCAGACGCAGGTAAAACGACCGGCTGTTCGTTTAACTATAGCCATAAACTGTTTCCAGAAATTTCTTCTCGATTTCGCATGGTCTTCGGTATCCTAGGATGATCATTGACATGCTTATTATATCATGAAGGAAAAGCGCACTAAGATGTATAAAATGAATACTCTTTACACTGATTGAGCTAGCCGTAAGTTTGAGACTTGTGTTAGGGGATACTAACTCAACGATACTATACTTTATAACAAATACATATTTAGATAAACACTCAAGACCCAGGACAAATTGAAAAAGACCATTTACCAACTTGCCCTGACCGGGGATCGAACCCGGAACCTCTGGGTGGCGGACTAGCACGGTGATCACTACGCCACAGAGGTCGTCGGATGTAGAAGAATGACTAAGATTATGGCCAATAAAAATCTTAGAGCAGGGAAAAAGGAATGACTACCATTACCACCATTAGCGTGCATTTCAGACAGATACATAGAATTTGTCTATCATGTCCACCCTAATATAATGTTGGATGCCAGTGAGAATTGTATTTTGTTGGATATGGCGTCATTCTCGTGATTCTGATTAATGCCTACCCTGTAAAAAATAGTTGTGCACGTCACTACCACTCTACTCCGGTAGAGTCCGCATCACTATGGCACTTCTGCTTTCTGTAGTCAGAAGTTAACGAACGCTAAAAATGATAGACAAACATGACATGGACAAAGTGTTCTTCTATTTATTTATATTTATTTAAAACTTTATCGAGTCAAAGCTACAATAGGTTAATCTCCCACCCGCTTGTAATGAATAATCTGCTTTTTTGTCTTTAAGAGAGCTTTACCTTTATATATATCTGTTTATTAGTTTACTTTGTTGATTTTAATACATTATCAGTGTCCCACAAAGTTATAAAGACGACTATTGGCATCATTTTTTTTTGTTAGCAAAAAATGTATGTTAGGTAGGTATTATCATCTAGTAGACAGCGATTATCATTAAGATATATACCATTTGTACATAAAAATAGATTGTTATTGATAAATATTATTACCATCTTAGTCTTCAGAGATAAATCATTAGCTTAAAGTTACTAATATATTTCTTTTTTTTTTGGTAGGTTTCTACAATTTAATTTGTTAACAAATAGTTAAGTGACAGTTCACTGAAAACTAAATGATCATATTCGGTATTTTATTTACCTACTTATCTTAAATTTAAAACTGACACATCAATGTATTTACAATTTCATCAGATGAGTACAATAAGTATATCAAAACAAACAGTTATGTAAATCATTACGGGCTATTTACAAATTAGCATGCGCTCACCCTCGTGTCATTTCGTGCACCTACGTGTTGACACGCGATAATTCAATGATTATAATTATAATTAGTTATGAAATTATAACTATTTTGAATGGAATATCCCCGGATATGGTTATGTATATTATACGAGTCGCTGATAAAAATGTATCTTTAGAAACTGATTTATGGATGTTGATAGCTGTATGTAGGTTAATTAAACTCAAAATACTGGTCATTGGTTTAGGTTGGTCACATTATGAACTTGATAAAGACATTGTGTGATAGAATGTTTTCCAAATAAGTATATACTTAGTTAATTAGGTACTCATTTTTTATAGAAAGTGTTTCGACACTTTGATAACCCATGGTTGCAGGTACACGAAGCCGGTGTGTTTGATTTGGTGAAACAATGTGGCATAAAATATCTCGGACTCCCTTGAGCAGCAGTCGCTACGGATGGAATGATACTGTATGAGTGCCTTTAATATTAACTAGATCATATTGTTTTTATGCGGCTTACTGACGTAAATGGGCACATAAACACGTGAAAAAAAGAGAAAGATCTATATATACATATGTATAAAATATCGTAAACTTATAATGTATGATTTCTAGTGCTTAATATATGTGGCTTAAACGAAAGGCTTTTTTTAAAAATAAATAAAGAACATTAATTGTTCAGGCAACAGGTGTTTATAAATTTACGGATGCCGCTTAATTGAAATAAATTGATTTAAAAATTCTATATGAAACCTTATTCCCTAATTAAAAATAAATTAGATTTAGTTGTATGGAGTATCGCTGTAAAGAAGTCCGGCAGTTGATTAAAAGACTACTAATAAAAAGACTTATTCTATCAATTCCTCATCATCATCGTCATTATTTCAGCCGCATAACGTCCACTGCAGGACATAGGCCTCTCCCAAGGATTTCCAAAATGACCAAGCTAGAGCGGCCTGCATCCAGCGCTTTCCAGCGACCTTCGTCAGGTCATCAGACCACCTTGTGGGTGGGTATCTTACGCTTCGCTTGCCAGTACGTGGTCGCTATTCGAGAACCTTTTTGCCCCATCGGCCATCGGTTCGTCGCGCTTTGTGTCCCGCCCACTGCCACTTCAACGAACTAATCCGCTGGGCTATGTCAGTGGCTTTTGTTCTCCTAAGAATTTCCTCATTTTTGATTCGATCACGTAGGGAAACACCGAGCACAGCCCTCTTCATAGCGCGTTGAGTGACCTTGAGCCTTTTTATGAGACCCATAGTAAGGGACCACGTCTCAGAGCCATAAGTCATCACTGGTAAAACACATTGATTCAACACTTTCGTCTTGAGGCACTGAGGTATTTTGGACGAGCAGACACTGCGTAGCTTTCCGAACGCTGCCCACCTGAGTCGGATTCATCGAAAGACCTCTTCCTCGAAGCTGGAACTTCCTATCTGGATCAATTGACCCAGGTAGTTATACGGTCTACAACTTCGAGGGTAGAGCTCACAACTCACAAAGGTAGGGGCGCGACATGGATTTTCGACATTACTTTCGTTTTGTCCATGTTCATTTTAAGGCCCACCTGTTGGGAAACTCGATTTAGGTCTCCGAGCATAGTCTTCCATCGATTCAGTCATGACAACAATATCGTCGGCAAATCGAAGGTGAGTGATATACTCGCCATTGATGTTGATGCCAAATCCTTTCCATTTCAGAAGCTTGAAGGCATATTTCAGTGCAACGGTGAACATTTTTGGAGATATAACGTCTCCATGTATTACACCTCTTTGCAGTGGAATAGCCCTCGTGCACTGCTCCTCTACTCGGACTGACATATAGTGGCGTTACTGTAAAAGCACTTTAACACTTCGATATACTGATCGAATCAAAGGCTTTTTCATAGGCCACGAACCCAAAGCATAACGGCCGGCTATACTCCCTCGTCTTCTCTATAACCTGCCGCGGTGGTTGAATGTGGTCTGTGGTGCTAAAGCCTTTACGAAAACCGGCTTGTTTAGGAGGATGGAAGGCATCAAACCTGTTTTCGAGACGATTCGTGATGACCCTTGAAAACAACTTGTATACATGACTCAGAAGCGTGATAGGCCTATAGTTCTTCAATAAGGTGTTATCTCTCTTTTTGGAGAACAGGACCACCACGCCCCTGTTCCACGCTTCGGGCGTTAAGGCCTCGAATAGAACGGAATTAATCTATCAATTAAGCTGAGATAATCAATGAGCCCTTTTGCGAGACATCGGCGTCAATGAGTCGCAGGTGCAGTAGTGCTATTTTTTTAAACGCGGAGTCACTAAAAGGACTGTTTCTTACACAGAGAAAACCATTCGATTAGTGCCTCCGCGTTTCAAAATGGCACTTCAGGTCATGTGACGCCGTTTATTTCAGTCTGTAAATGCCGACGACTCGAAATTTGGCACATCTTTTGGATACACTTGCTTGCGTCCATTACGACTACGATTTTACTGGATTCATTTACTGGATTCAGTATTACGTGGGTTGGTTTGGTACGGTCTTTAAACTATCAAAACATCCCGTTTTTTTTTGCTTACCAAGAACCAGAACCATACATTAAGTAATTTTGACTGACTGACTAAATAATAACAAGTTCTGATGTGCCATTTGTTGAGGTGTTTGACAAACCCCAATATAGTACCTATTTTATTTTTCAGTACTCTAATTATATCACGTATAAGGGCTTTGTCACAATTAATTTAAAAGTCAATTACGAATATCATCAAAAAATGTAGTCCTGACATTAGTGAAAAGACGCATAAGTATTCGTCATGGAAAATTAAAAGAGACTAAGCGACAAGAAAAGCATTGATCATGAGGATGCAGCGAAATAAGTAAATAAAAACTGAAAAAAATAGTAGGTACCTATCAACTCATTTATAAGGTAGAGTATCTAGGTCACACACTCTAAATTAGATTTTTATACATTGGATGTTGTAGGAAAAGTACCGAGCCGACCCTTGGCCGGTGATTGTATGTTGTGTGAGGTCATGATACGATGGAGTGCGTAGAACAAATAGTGTGCCCTCGCCACTCCAGATAGCACACGCTGACAATAGACTTGCGTAGGTACTTACAGCAAGGGCTCGCAGACATTGGTCTACGTAGTACACACTGATTGCAGTGTGTACTTATTCATTTGTCTCTTAACTCATTCCGTCTTATTAGAAAAAGCGGTTTTACTTAAGTACTTAGTTTAAACCATTATCCGCCCAAATATGTCACCTCTTTAGTCACTTAGGTGAATAAAATAAAAAAAAGCATTCAAACGAAAAAAGTGACTTGATTGCGATAAGAATTCACTAGAATTCGGCATTAAACACATGTATGTTTTGAAGCCTCCTTTTGCAGTTCTAGTGTATCTAAGCACTAGAACTCCACACGTTACCTATAGAATATGTCGCGGAAGGCCGAGTAAAAGGGGGTGCAGAGCGGGGCGTGATCGGCATCTGATATCCCGAGTGACGTGAACTACCCATTTCTTACTTACAGTACGAGAACAGACTAATGTCAGGATGAAAACTTACATGCAGTCACGTCACCTTACCGATGCCGCCACATGAGAGATCTTACGTGAGCCTTATAAAAATGTGACGGAAATCCAGTGCTCTGCCTCCGCACTGAATCATGAATTCCATCTACCATGTCTGAATTCCCTGGCCCCACAGAATTGAATACTGTGTATACACCTGGGCTTACCGTCTTGCTGAAATAAACTGTCATTGTAATAAATCGGTTCACCAATCCACATCATTACAATTATCACAATTAAATGAGTCATGGCCAAGCCACAGTAAACCACACAAACGAGTTGTGTACAGTACGGCCGCTCGAACAAGACTATCTCACTGTCGCTAAGGCGACCGGTTTTATAACTTGTTGCCAACGCCATTTAAAATCCAACGGTTGCATTTTGTAGTTAACAACTTTCTCTTTGCGCGTGTAAAATAATAAAAAGGGAATTTTACATTGAACTCTCCGACAAATATATGTCATTGTGACATGTCTGTCATTAAAGAAAATACTAGATAAATATAGTTTAAGCTGTGGGTTATAATTCTATGAGTTTTAGCTATAATTTTTTAAAAAATAATCCGCATTATTAAACATCGAGTAATTTATTTCACGACCTGTGTGGCCTAGTGGTCATCATGCCACGCAGTCACACCGGAGGTCCTGGGTTCGATCCCCGTTCAGGTCAAGATGGAAAATGATCTTATTCAGATTAACCTGGGTCTTGGATGTTTATCTATATATGTATCTGTTATAAAATATAGTATCGTTAAGTTAGTATCCCATACATAATACAAGTCTCGAACTTACTTTGGAGCTAAGTCAATCTGTGTGATTTTTTCGTATTTATTTATTATTTATTTATATATTTCGTCTCTTAAGTATTGCTTGAATCTTTAGATGTAACGTCATCAATGGTTGAAACAGCACGTAGCGTCGTAGCCGCCACAAAACATGAGCGCAGCACCGGCACCGGAGACGTCTGCGGTCAGCCCGCGACCGCACGCCCGCACTCACACACCCGTATAGGTACTTGACACTGCCCGCAGATCTAATAGTTTCTATTGTTCTTACATTTTATTGTAGGAATTGCAGAAGCTAAACTCGGTGATTGGGATCTACTTTTTAACCCCCGACGAAAAAGAGGAAAGCTATATTTCGATGTGTCTGTGTATATGTGTGTGTCTGTGTGTAGTGTCGTAGCGTCTAAATGAATGGGCCGACATTGATGCGGTTTTTTTGTTCGAAAGCCGACTTTGACGACCACGACCTGTGGCCTAGTGGTCATCATTCCACGCTGTCACATCGGAGGTCCCGGGTTCGATCCCTGGTCAGGTAAAGATGTAAAGGATCTTTTTAAGATTGACCTAGGTCTTGGTTATTTATCTATATGTGTATGTATTTGTTGTAAAAAAAAAGTATCGTCGGGTTAGTAGCCCAAAACAAAACTCTCGAACTTTCTTTGGGGCTAGCTCAATCTGTGTGATTTGTCTGTATATATTTATTTATTTATATTTGACTTGATCGAGATGGTTCTTAGCTATGTTTGTTGGAAATCGGTTCAGTTTAAATGTAATGGGTTTTTTAATGAACGCTTTAAAGTGAGGGCTTTTTTATTAGCCTAGCAAATAAACTCTTTTAATATTACAACACCATGTGGTCAATATAATTACTTATTTTTAGGTTACTATCTAAGTTTTTGTTCATTAGAGTATCCGCCAATATAGTATGTTTACTTTGAAACAAAAAATTTGCACGCCACGCCTAGAATAAAGGTGATAGAGATAGCTTGTTAGAAATTGTTGTTGTACTTTTATGTGATATTATTCATACACTTACTCGAAAAAGATACACTTATACAACGTGTAACGGAAACGGGGCATCAACCCGAAAGGGAGTAAACATACTAATCAATGTGAACAACTATTACTATGGGACCATCCCTGAAATCGTAAAAAAAAATCTGCAGCTCCGTACATTTTGGCACTGTAGATAATTAATTTTGTATGGAGGTGAAGATTTTTTTCAGGGATGGTCCCATAGTAAATGTTGTTCACATTGATTAGTATATTTTTACTCCCTTTCCAGTTTGATACCTCCTATCCATTAAACGTTGTATAGTGTGCACTATACAGGGTGTTTCAGAAGGCAAAATAATACTTTATTTATATTTTAATTATATTGAACAGATTACACAGGAAATTTACTTCTAAATATATAATCTTTTTAAACTTTTTTTTGCCGTGAAAAGTACTAAGTATTCGCGAAATAAACAATGTACACATTTATTTAATAATCAAGAAAATAAAAAATAAATATAAGCTTAACGATGCAGAATTATTTAAAAATTGTAAAGTTGTAAATGTAAGTGATAAAGTAAAAATGGAAATTGTGTGTGAAAACCTACACCATTTTTTGTTTAAACTTACAGCCAGAAGCACTGGTTTGCGTAATTTAACATACCTACCTAGATATATCCTACCTTCATATAAGAACGTTAACGGTAAAAGAATGTGGGAGTATTTCCTGCCATCTACTTTAAATGAATACCCTTACTATATTATTGAGGAAATAATTAATTTAAAAAATAGTACCACATATGAATTAATGCTAAAAACTATATATTTACTGTATAACATTGTAATGAGTAGTGACTCGCCTTACCACGTATAAACCCAAATATGTTTTTGTTGGTATTGCTTAATATGTAAAACATGTAATAATTGTGTGCGTCAAATAAATAATTAAAAAAAATATGTATGTTATCTAAAAGATAGATAGGTAGGTTCTAGATTAATTAATCACATGGTCTATTTACATCCAAAAAAATGTCAGATCAGATATACCTATGTAGTTAAGTAAGTAATAGAAAAGTAGGTAAATATTATTATCATACATACAAAAGGTGACTTTAGAGGCCAATGTTATTTAGGTATATAATAGTACAGTGCAATTAAGATAAACCTATAATTAAATAGTCCTAATTAATTGCAGAGACTTTGTTTTACTTCCAATTAATATAGCTGTTTGTGTGTTACGTATATGTTTGAGAAGACGCGAAGTAAATTAAATTTTAATTTAAATTTATACTAAGGATTTAATAATAATCCATTACCTACATAAAGAGTGCATATTTTTTGATACATAGGTAAAATTAGCGTGTGACAAAGTAGAAAAACCCAAATATATTAGCTAGCATTTTACCTTATGATATCTATGAACCTTGGATTGATTAACTGTCTTTGGCTTTTTGTAGATTTTCATGTATTCCAGATTTGATTTTACAGATTTAAAAATGCTGCTTTGATTTGTTCCGTAATTAGTGGTTATATTTCTTGTATTTACATTTTCAGTTATTTTGAAGATAAATAAATAAATCGTATCCAGTGCCGGTCTAGGTGTTTGTGTACTGCAGTGTACCTGAGTATTTTTTTTGCATGAAAAAAATTACTCTAATGCACATAAAGGAAGCGAGGCATAAAATTTGAATATTTATTCACACAAAATTTAAGTTTAAATTTTTTCCAAAAGTCTCTTCAATGAAAATCAACCTCGCTCGATTTTCAGTGGAAACGAGTCACTGATATTTTTAACCGACTTCAAAAAAAGGAGGAGGTTATCAATTCGTCGCGATCCTTTATTTTTTTAATGTATGTTCACTGATTACTCGAAGACGCGTCGACCGATTTGGAAAATTATTATTTTGTTTGAATGGGTATACTGTCCAGATGGTCCCATAATTTTATTAAAATCGGTTGTGTAGTTTAGGGGTTAAGTCGGTTTTTTAGTTTTGAAAAATAATAATTACTCACGCCTCTAGTGGAAAAACATGTACAGTGAGGCCTTCTGTGCTTAAAGAGGGTAAGATGCGTGACCCCAAGCGATGACATATTAGTCAACTACCTAACTAATGCCGCCTACGAGCTGACTGCCACGGTTCCGTGTTTACATACACTGCATAGGTTTTGGATAACTTTATCAGGTTGTTTTGCTGCGGTCGTAAACAACTTTCTTGTAATCTGTGGCGGACGGCGATACAATCCAGCTGTCAAGCCATTAGTTGGCCTGACATCTGGATTGTATCTCTCTTTCAAAGAAAATGATATTACTACTAAGGGTTAGTGATACATTTTACTTTTTGTTTCTTATGTTACTTATATCTGGCGAATGTAGTTAACACTTGAAATTAACATTTATTTTAAGGGTTATTATTTAAGCTGGTGTAGGTATGTGCAATGGTGTATTTTTTGCAATTTTTTTTATATCCCTGCATTCATCATGCTTCCATATAAGATATCCCCTATATGGATTGGAAATTTACATATTGTTATTATATTGAAAAAATAAGAATTTATTTAGACTAGTTAGTAACTACCTACCGTATTGAGAAACTATAGTATTCTGCAATGTGCGAACCAGTATAGTTAATATTGCAGCAAAGTTTGTTAAATGAAGCAAATACTGGAAATCCAGCTATTCCTAAGAATAATTCATAGGATTTGCATAGACGCTCTTGTCGTTGGTTCTCTTATTCTATTAGTCTATAATCTTCTAATTATCCTGGTTCTTGTTATTGAAGGCAGGTTACTGCTTTGAATAAGTATTTTATCTATTTTAAAACACTATAACTAGCTGGATGCTGTTTTCTGCTTTGTTTCCTAGGCGTAAATTTATGACCTTTCAACATTTTAAGTTGGAATTTACATACAAAGTAAAAGAACCACTCTGCAAAAAGGTGTTAAAGAAATTGTTTCGAACCAGCCACGTTTACTTTGCACGTTTGCTGAGAGAAGTTAACATTGTATTCTTTTTTTATAACATTAGCTCGACACATAAAATATTTACGTAAGCTCAACAAAAAAGATTTATTTATTTACTCGAATCAGACTATATATAGATATACAGATTTTTTAAATACTAGCTAGTACTTTTGAACAAGTTAAACGTGATATTAAATAGGTGGATATAGTCTAAAAAACGGAACACGATGAAAGCGTCGTTTTCGGCGCAATATGTTCATCTGAATTGATTTTCAAAGTAACAAGAAATATTTCTTTCGTAGATTTATTATATATATATATATATATATATATATATATATCACTTTATTAATCTTTTGAAAAGAAATAAGAAAATTACAACGTTTGGTTTTTAAGAATTCTATTGAAATATTACTGATATTATTAGATATAATCGATTATATCTAGGTACATGTATAACGTGATTGAATAAAATATTTTAAATAAATACTTTGAAAACTCTTAAAAGAGCATTTCCTTTTTTGTGACAAGCTAAGGATGACCATCTGATTTCTGATCCGAGGATCGCCTTGATTACTAATAGGTATATTACACATTTTAATTTTATTTTACTGAGGTCTTAAGGTAAGAGTCCCTCATTTGAAATTAATTATTTAATCGTTAACAGTGTAATAATTATTTAAGATAATCACTACGCAGTAAAAAAGCCCTTAAAATTATTTTCGGTACAGCTTGAAATCGCATGTTGTAAAGGTAAACACTACCTGCAAATAAATAATATTTTTCCCTTATCTATAAAGTAAGTACCTAACATTTACTCGTTAAACATCAGAGTCGAGTTCTTTCAAATAGTGACCTGTAAAAGAAATCTAGGTCTGTGATCTGTGGATGCTGATGACGGTTTATTCCGTCGATTGCGGGGCCGCTCAAATTACATAAGTGCATTGGCGCGTAAAAGTTTGCACTTGCCAAATAAAGTCGCACGCTCACTCATTTACTCCTCCTCATCGCCTTCACTTCGCTTACTTATTAATAAATGTGTCATTGTTTTATTTGCCACGAGCGTATCGCTCCGGTAATTTTCCATGCGAAATCGTTAACCCCGTGCGATAAGAGGAGAGAGTACAAGTCTTGCTCGTCCCCTTATTGAAATAAAGTAAGTGTGTCAAGATTCATTTATCAATAGCTTTATCAAAATGTTTCTATGTCACTTAGTTATATAAAAAGTAAACACTAGATATTTGATATATTATGTTCCATATTTCATAAGAATCCGATTTATAGCGTATGTAATGTACTTTTCGTAGAAGGGATCAATCTGAGGGATGAATGTCTACCTACATTTTCTTTTTTATTATTATTATTAAAGCACACATCATTTCTTACCTCTGCTGCCCTGGCCGTTACTAAGAATTTAATAATTGTTACTAGTAGTGGTATCTACATAAATAATCAAAAACCCATTGTATATATCTTCCACGCGGCAGTGTGTCAGAGCCAAGTTCAAAGAAAAGAACTGGGGCGACGCAGCAGCCGTGTGTATATTTAGATACACGAACTATTTCTAGCTATTTTTGAAATCTATTTAACCTAAGAACATGAAATGTAGCATATACATTTAGTCTTCTAGTTTATCTTAAACTGTAATGATAACGTTTAAGAAACCGGAAAAATATTATTGATCCACTAATCCATGATCAAAATGATAACCTACTTCCATATGACCTTGAAAGTTTATATTTGGCATATAGGTAGACTGTTCCGCGTATACAAAGGAAAAAAATAAAAATAAAACTGTGAATTTCGTAGATTTGTTGTATCTTTTTCAATTAATCGATTTAATTAGGTAAAGCGCCTATCAAAATAAGACGAGCTTTTTGCACAGCTGTATCAGAAAGAATTCAAAAGAAGACATGTTTATGTCTTCTTTTGAGTTCTTTCTGATACAGCTGTGCAAAAACTAATGATATCCCCAAAACATTAATGTGAAAAATGGGAGCCAAGTTCATTTTTGGTTTAAAAAGCATTATGATACTTCACTAGAAATAGTATGGATAGCGTCACAGGCACAAGCTAGTGCATGATATCTTGCAACGTAATGATGTGGGTATCCAAGCGGGAGGCGCGAGGGCGCTTCCTTGGAATCCTGCGCTGGCGCACTCATATCATAGTCCAGCCAGTCGAACGCATCCTGCCTCGGCGCCTACGCAGCCGTGCGGTGCACCCGAGCGTAGATCGCGAACCGCCCCTGTCTTGTGACACTGTGACTAACTGATGACTCTAGTGGCTAGTGTCAGTGTGTTTGATATTAAATGGATTTGCGGGTAAGGATCTTAAATTTATTTGAATTTTTAACTGTTATTATATTTTAGGTTGAATTTTTTTGTGCTGCATAAAAAATATTTGATTAATTATAAGAGTAACTTTAGAAAAATACACATTAAAACTTTGTGTGGAAGAAAAGAACTGCTGAGATGGATGTAAAATTTACGAAAGCCGTGGGTAGACGTAGTTAGCTTGTTGTATCCTATGTTATTTTTATTCGTATTTGCCTGTTTCCAGTCATGTTAGAAAGCTTTCTTCTCTGTTTTTTTACACCATACCATACTTTATTTGGTGTGATTATATTACACCAAATAAAGTATGGTCTGTATGGTCTTGCCAAAGTCGACAAAATATTAGGTTTTAAATCTAGTTAAACCATATGCTTGAACATTATTTCAATGGAACATTCCAACATGCTTACTTCCATTCGATTTCTTGTTTACTAACTCCATTTGGTAATAGACATGATAGCAGAGGTCCACACTACAAATGTTCTAAAATACAGAAACTAAGTGGGTTTTAATTAATTAGGTACATACGCGCTTTACGAGTACACTGAAGATTTAAGTTTTGGTACCTAACATGGAAAGTGATTAAATTTCCTACAAACTCAAACTACAGTAGGACCAAAACTATCTACCTACCAGTAAAATCACTTATTTTAAGAGAAATTTTAACTTCTCTTACCTATTTTTAACGTAAATCTACCATAACAACGGTTGGCATAAACTTCATTTCTCAGAACATAAAACTCATAATTTTGTAATTCAAAATAATCTTTTGGCAAAAACATAGGTATCCACAATAATTAAAAAGTAGAACCATTATATTGCAAAAAGTTCATACTCAGAATCTTATTTTGGCATACATTTCATATCTGTGAGCAATCTTACGTCACTGAATCGATGCTCGCTTACTTCGCTCGCTCGTTCCTGTGATGCCTGTGATTGTCACTGCACAACCATAATCTAACCTACCTCCATGATCCATGACCAATTCAGGGAGCCAAACTGGCCGCTTCCGTCACTTAAACGCGATTATGAGAAATCATCCCAAATGAAATTCTGCCATCTTAAAAGTAAATGCCATTTACTATTTATTTAATTGTACTATATAGGAATTATTGCATTTTGCTTGATTTAGGTACGTTTTGTTCTCTAGGCAATTTACAGCTTAGGCAGTAACACTACTTGGTTGTCTGAGGACCTGGTAAAAACCTTAAAGGCGAGATGTGTATGCCATGTGTCCGTCTATGTTGACAGTCCAGGCTTCTTCGAATAATCGGTGAACATAGGTAAAAAAAAGATTGCGACGATTTGATAACCTAGGCCTTCTTTTTGAAAGTCGGTTAAAAATTAAGCTAATTACTTTTACTTTACTGACCAATTATTAATACCTGCGAGAGAACTAATCACGCCCAGCTTAATTTTATTATAATTAATTATCTATACCCAATAAAAATATTGAATGAAAAGGCTGCTTGCTGTTTAGTAAAATAAAGATAAAATTGTTATCAATAAGAATAACTGCTCATATTTTATCTCATTCGAAATGTAAATGAACTATTAATTACTAATTAATAAAATTATGAATAAAATAATTGTCTTTATCTTAAGTAGTATCGAATCATATCAAATTACCTAAGTATGTATTCATATTGAAAAATAATCATATTGGCGACTTGGATTTAATTTTACTCCGTCATTCAATACTTTGTGATTTTGATGTAAAACTTAAATAGTGAGGAACTGAGGAAGTATTCTATAATAAACGATTTAGTAACTTATAGAACAAATATTTCTAGTATTTTCAATCAACTCATATCGTACTCCAATTTTTAGGCGAAGGTTACCCATTTTTCTTGACAATCCTAATTTCATTATGTATGTTTGAATTGTATCTATATTTGTGTTATTATTTTTATTATATGACAATAGGAGAACTAATTTCTTTACTGTCTCCAGAATATGTGGATATTTATTGGTACTTCGATTTATTTACGAGATACAGACTAAGGAGCTATAAACCATCGATATCGGAAAACGCCTATATCGCGATAAAATTTATATTCGTGTGAAGTCTAGTGGCTCGCTAGGTAGGTAGGTAGGTACGGTGAATTCACACAACACTGGTGGTCCTATAGTCGTATATAAAACGATATCGTAAAATGATCAAACTAAATAGGTACCCATACAAATACTCGCAAAGGGTCAAAGTGACCCGACCCACCGATCTAAGTAGAGATTTCAGCTCGTTATTTCAAAAGGCAAGATATCTTTGTTGCTGGGAAAGCGCAAAATACGAGATAGACCCTATTCGGTGCTACCTATGAGACCTTTGTGTAGTATTTATGGCTCACGACCACAATAGCAAACAGGGCGATTTATAATGATTGTCGTATTGTTTTCATTTGAGTCTTAGGCCCAGGCCCTATAGTGATTTGTTTGTCGCATTATTTCAAGCTTAAAACAGAGTAATCTTGATTGAAGAAATGAAATCTTAATCCAGCTAAAATTAAAAATAAACTTATGTCCTAGATTCATATCTATAAAATGCCGAAAAAACGACCAGCTCAGCTTTGCCCTGCGGTGTAGGAACCACAGCGCTGATTTACAGCCGGTACCAAATAAATAATTACTAGGTAGTTATTAGGTAAGTACATGTTTGCGCCAAGTATGAAAAATATTATTACAAACGTTACGATTTCGATATATATTTTTGTCATTTAGATGCCACAGTTGAACTAAAGTCCACTCACTGTGTCCAGCTTATTTCAATTTCTACGATACTTCCTTCCAATCCCTGTCAAAGCCAGAACATCATTCCATCTCATTTAAACATGAATTTTTAACTTCGATAATGAGCCCATTCAAAGATATACATACCTACACGGTTTATTGTCGAATACATTTGATTTGTTTTTATTTTATTACAAAGCTTTTAAATCATTTCCAATATGATTCTTAGTAAGCACAGCATTGACAGCCAGCCAATTACGTATAAACATTCTTTAGTTTCTTTCGTAATACAAAATAAACATACAATCAATACAAACAGGCATATGTATTTACAAACGCCGGATCACTCACCTAGACTCTGAGAACTTCTCTTGTTTCGCTCGCTCGTTCAACAGTCGTTCATTTTATACTCGCTGTACAACGAATAGAAATGTGAAAATCAAGGGGATAAACAGAACATTTATATAATTACGGATGAAAGAACACTTGTCTATGTACTTTCGCAAGTCAAAGCAGCAAATTTCTAGGAAGCGGTGCAGGCGCCCACCCTATAAGGCAGTACAAGATACTGGTTCTTCCAAAGCAGAACCTTAAGCGCATAATTTCTGGCTAAATTTAGCTTGATCGAGCTCCAGATTAGGAATTGCTAGCAGTTAATCGCCTCGTAATATGAATTTATCACTACAACTGTGAAGACTTATACTTGTAAAATAGGTGGTATATGCAAAGTGGGATAAAGGGCACAGAAAATTTGTAAATAATTAATACTGAATCGACTTTTACCCGCCTATCCGACGTCGACCCTTTTTTGAAAATGTTTTTGTGCGATAAATTTTTCACACGTAGCTATGTGTTTAGACATGTGTTTTAAAATCATAGCTACATAAAATAACTACCTACCTAGAACAGAATGAACGTAAGTACTTAGAGTTAACTACTAAACTAAAAAAATATTTTCTTTTACTTAACGTGATATATATTTTTGACCCTCCAATAGATATTTCGTTAGTTATATGCGTCATGTTCGAAGAAGTCTGTCCGCTTGTTCTATTCTTTAGGTCGCATTTCTCAACCGATTCTAGAGAAATAGGGCGGTTTGAATTTCAAAATGGCGGAACCATGGTGCATGAAAACGTTAAAAATAGTAGACAGAGCTAATATTTTCGAGTATATATGTTACATTTCTTTTACAATTCGATGAAGTCTAACCTATGTCACAAACTACTTAATTTCTTCAGTAACGTAGCTGGCACAAAGTGTTAGACCGTGTCGCGGATTGCTTGCTTGGATGCTCTAAAGTAAACTGAATTTAATTACCGGAGGCTCGTGAGTCATAGAAAGCTCCAAGCTGTTGTAGGCGGCTCTACGTAGAGACATCACGCAGCATCATACATCACATGACACCATTTTAAACTGATTCGACGTCATTTATTGACTTCTGAATAATGTTCAAGGGGTTCTCTTCAGCTTCTAATAGATATTTAGATCGATACTAGTATTTACAGCTTTAATTTAAAGTGAAACTTGATTGCTTATGGAAGTTTTAACTCGAACGGATGCATTCGAAAAGGTGTTTAATATATGTAGTTACTTTTATCTTAGGTTTAAATGCAGATTAAATTTATTTATTTTAATTTTAAACTTTATTTTTAAAAATGATATAGTTATCTATAGGTAGAGGAAGAGCAGCATATTTGGAATAGTGCAGAAAATTTGGGATAGTCGTGTTTACAAATTTGTACAGATGACATCTGTGTTTTTTCGTGGTACAAACACGACGTATTAACTGATTGAGATCTAATGACAGGGCGCCATATTAACATTTCGGCTGACAGCCCCTCGAAAGCAAAACGCTTTAATCTACATATTCCTTAAAAACAAACTTGTATTCCAAATATACTGCACTTCCTCTATATTCGCAAATTAATAATTCGAATATGAAAAATTTCTTTAAAATAATTGGGATTGTTAATGGGACACGTGCTCTGCCTGTTGTAAGGTCTGTATGTCTGTCTGCCTGTGGCATCTTAGCTCTTGAAGGGATGGACCAATTTCGATGCAGTTTTTTGACGTGAAAGCAAGTTTCTTTCCAGTGGTTCTTTGCTATGTTTGATGGAAATTGGTTAAGCAGTTCAAAAGTTATGGAGGGTAAATACTTGAAAGTCGGTTTTTTATATTGGCCTGGAAAATAAAATGATCTTCAGAGGATACCTTTACTTACTTCAATAATAACAGATGTGGAAATTCGGACCCATGCTGATTAAAACAGCTAAATGCCATTGGTTTATACCTTTGTGGACAGACACAGATATATCCAATACAGTTGTTATGTTAAGTATAGCATAAATATGTTATATCTCCATAAAAAGAATTCTATACTAACTTAGTATACTTTTTGTCCTTGGATTAGGTTTTTGGCTGGTGCTGGTAAAATGTCCTACAATGAAATAAGTAAGTGCCTACCTTCTACAAATTATAACTATCCAGCTGTCGACTATTTGTGAAATGAGATAATCACCTATTGAACAAGTGAAGATAATGTGGTAATGACGTGTCATTGGCAAGCGTGCCAGTGACGCCGTTGTCACGCACGCTGCGTGCGCCGTCACGCTGCGCTTGCACGCCGCAGCTTCACTTACAATGCAACTACACACTTTATATGTTATAATATTAACTACGCCATAGACTGCCTTTTACGTGCAATTACACATTTTCAATAATTTATTGGCACGAAATGGGTAAAAATATGCACCACGTTATTGTCGAAGCTGGCGGTTTATTATAGGCACTACTTCTTATCTAAGAAGTTTAGTAGGCTTGTAGGTACAATTACAACATTTTGAGCTACTGCCTTATAACTTATTTTACCGCATCAACTACGCATTAGTAGGTTAAAAGATTCAAAGATTCAAATGTTTATTCAGTAATTAGACCTTTACAGGCCCTTTTACACGTCAATAAGTATAATTTATGTTACGTGTAAAGTATATTAAAATTTAATTTATTTTTAAAGAAAAGCTAAGGTTAGAACGGGAAAGGTCAAAAATAAATTATTCAATACTGTTAAGAAAATAAAAGTCACAAAATATTGTCACTTGTTATGTTCATGTCCATTTTCAATGTGTTTTTAGGTTTATTATAGCTGAAAAACTAGTATTAAGGGGCTACATGAATTTTCCGGGGTCCAGTGCTGCCCCCATTTGAAATAAATAATTGATAAGAAACGGAGACATCGTTTAAAATGTTGTTTTGACCAGGCACTAGCTTTTCTACGCACATACGCCAAAAGTGGCCGTTTTTCGCAATTGTGCATAGAAAAGCTTCATGTTCTCACTTTATTTTATTTTTATTTTATCAAACTTTATTATTCCAAAGTACAAATATACTTTTAACAAATGGCGGACTTAATGCTAAGAGCATTTTCTCCCAGTTAACCCTAGGGATAAACAGAGAAAATTATGCGGCACAAAAAAGCAATACACATATACTTACATTATAAAATATTACTATACAATATACAATTACATTATATACCTATTATATATAAATTTCAGAATAAATATCTACTTATACAATACTTACATCTACTTATACTTACATATACATCTAGCTATGAAGAGAAGAACTAAATAATGATGATTTTATGAGGAAAGGGAGTTTAAAAGGTGGGCGTGAACTTTTCTTTTAAAAGAGAATTTAGTAGAAATTTCTCTGATGTCAACGGGTAAAGCATTCCAGAGCCGTGAGGCTTGAAGAGAAAAAGAGTTAGACATAAAATTTGTCCGGAAAAGGGGGATAAAGAGCTGACGTGTCTCATTAAAGCAAAGTTGTCGATCATGAGTGTCTGAAAGATATTTAAATTTACATTTTAGATATTCAGGATAGTCAGGATTTGTGAGAATAGAAAAAAGAGTACACAGTTACCGAAGTTCCCTGCGTTGGCGGATAGGAAGCCAATTAAGTTCAGAACGAAAGGAAGACACATGATCATATTTTCGAAGACAGAATATAAAACGAATGCAGTTATTAAGAAGTCGATCAAGTTTATTAAGAAAATCAACATTAAGGTCAGGAAAACACACATCAGCATATTCAAAGATAGGAAAAATTAAAGCCTGTACAAGTAAGACCTTAGTTTTAACAGGTAGAAAATTCCTAAGACGGTTCAATTGTTGGAGACTAACTGTTATGTTACGACTAATTTCAGCGATGTGAGTGCTCCAGCTAAGAGTGGCGTCAATTTGTAATCCAAGGTTTTTTACAGAATTGCAGAAAGGAATAATATTATTATTGAAATATACAGGTTGGATCGAATTAGTGTCAATTTGAGCAACCTGCCTCGAACTTCGCACAATTATAGCCTGACACTTAGAGGGGTTGACTTTGATACCGAAGTCGTCAGAATCGTCGTCGTCAGCGACGATTCTGACGACACGGCTGTTGCTTCTATTACTGAAAATAGAAGCAACAGCCGTGTTGATATCTTCTGCTGGCGACTGAGCATAAATTTGAAGGTCGTCAGCGTAGAAATGATAAGAACAACCAATAGTAGAAGAAAGAAGATTTATAAATAGAGAAAAAAGTAAGGGCGATAAAATACCTCCTTGTGGTACACCAAGCGTCAGGGTTTTCCAATCTGACAGGTCACGGTTCAATCGAACCGATTGCTGCCTGTCGCTTAAATATTCTGAGAACCAATCCACCATTGAGCATGAGAACTGGAGATGATTAAGTATAGCAAGGAGAATATCGTGATCAACCATATTGAAAGCGTTAGAGAAATCAATGAGAACAAGGATGGTGACCAAAGTATTCTCCATGCCTAATCTTATGTCCTCTGTAACTTAAAGGAGAGCAGTAGCAGTACTGTGACCAGGTCTAAAACCCGACTGTAGAGAAGTAAGGAGAGAATTAGAAAAAATAAAGGAAGATACTTGTGCGTGTACTATAGCTTCAAGGATTTTGGAGAGGAAGGGGAGTATAGAAATTGGCCTGAAATTATTTAAGGATTGAGGAGATGTAACTTTAGGAAGAGGAATAACGAAAGCTTTACGCCAAAGAGAAGGAAAGGTCCCAGTTACAAGGGAGAAATTGATGACATGAGCCAGGACGGGAAGAATTATTGGCAAGATGTTAATAATCATTTGTCTACTCACGTCATCACATCCGACCGCTTTTGACTTAATGGATATTATAATTTTGCGAATTTCATCCTCAGTGGAAGGAGAAAAAGAAAAGAGGTCTATTTGAGGCTTGGCCATGGAAGTTATTCTAGAAATTGTAGCAGCTTTGACAGTAGGATCAAGGGAGCTTGTAGAGTTAAAATGATTATTGAAGTCATTTGGGGAGAAACTAGTAGTTGAAAAAGAATTAGTTTTATTTTTAGCAAGGCCCAAAGAACGGAGGAACTACCAAATATCGGCCGACGAAGATTCCGTAAGGTTATCAGAAAAATATTTACGCTTGGTTGCTTTTACAAATTTATTACAACGGTTGCGCGCCTTCTTGTACGCTGCCCAATTATAGTCTGTTCTATTTCGTTTAAATGTACGAAACGCCCGATCCCTTAGTCATAGCCATGCGAACTCCTCTAGTAATCCATGGAAAAGGTGGACGCTTTACCTTAACAGCTTTTAAGGGGGCATGCCTGTCATACAGTGATATAACGTTGGAATTAAAAATTGACACCTTCTCATCAATCGACGTAGCCTCATATATCGCCGAAAAATCTAGCCCAGCTGCATCACTCAATAACTCATCCCGATTTATACTTGCCATACTACGTGTCCAAATAATTTTAGGTTTAACTTTAGGGGATTTTAATTTATAGGACATGTAGAGTAAATCATGTCTAGAAAAAGAGGGCGCTGGTGTCTGTCTGTGCTTTACGACAAGATCTAGGGAAGAAGTGAGAATCAAGTCCAGCCACGTATCATCAGTATCAGGGTTAACGTGAGTAGACTCTAAAGGCAAAACGGAGAGATTGACTGACTTAAGTGTGTTGAGAAGTCTTTGAGAATGCGATTTATCGCTGTCGACAAGATCAGTGTTGAAATCACCCATGACTATGTGATGTGGATAATCCGAACATAGTGAATCAAGAGTTGACTCAACTTGAGAAAAATAATTGACGCCAGGAGGAGAATATACAACGCCGAGGAGGGCCTTCGCACCGTTGACAGAAACTTCAAGAAAGATAAATTGTACCGCACTTGAATGCACCGGAGGCGATGATATTAAAATTTTGTATGAAATGTGACTGCGTAAATAGATCGCAACTCCTCCACCACGCATATCTTCCCGATCATTTCGAATCAAACCCTGATAAAGAAACCAGTAAAGAGGATAAAGAAGGTTTGAGCCAACTTTCAGATACTCGAATAGCATCAAAAATGGAAGATGAAAAAGTATCGAGTAGATCGGTATGATGAGCTGGAATACTTTGTGCATTCAAGTGACAGACATTGAAAAAAACTGTAAACTATAAACAGTAGTTCATAAAATAGTTTGAAGAGTTATCTAGTGCCTGGTCAAGACAAAATTTAAATGATATCTCCGTTTCCTATCAATTGATTTATTTCAAATGGGGGCAGCACTGGACCCCGGAAAATTCAGGTATCCCCTTAAGAGCTGTATTTGACTCGAAGAAACTATTACGCCATTAGTCTATATTTCATACAAATCCTATAGACAATGTTTGTTTCGACGTTTAGAAAAAAGTTTCTTTAAAAGTAGTAAGTGATTTATTGGAAAGTTGCGAATTGACAAGAGTTATGTTTAGGTTGGGTTTAGGGCCGTAACAGACGGGGCGCAAGTTGCGCGGCACTTAACATAATATTTATATTAATTACTGATACAAACCAGACTTCAATCATATAAAATTGTCTATTGAAATTGACGTTAAACTATTGTATTTACCAACTGCTCGTAAAATAGCGTACAAATTTTACAGCAGATGTACGGACAACAGTGCAACAAGATACACAAAATCATAGCAATTTCGCTACTATTACAATCGCATAGAGTACAGGATCACTTTAAATTGCCCATACCTACAACATAGGGCACTACACGATCACTGGTGCTATTACTGCTAAAAATATCGTTTGAAAAGGATATGATGCATATTTTTATCGCTTCTGAAACATGTATTTAGATGCTGACGTACACGCAAATTCTCTTTGAGAGATATCATGCTTCATTCTTGTAAACAAACCGAATGTCAAAAATGTATTACCATAGAATACGTCCCGAAATACCATAGAATACGTCCCGAAAAGACAGTCCGCTTTGAGGAAAAGACAGATTAAGAATGTACAGAGAAGGAAGTGCAAAGGATGGTGAAATTGAATAGACCTTATGGTACAGGTGGGTAGATGTGAAAGTTTTCCGACAAATAGGTACTTACTACCGACGCCTTTTATGTCTAATCACATGTATACGGGATCATTTATACATACAAAAATATTTTTTGCCTATTTTATAATAAATAAGTACCTATCATTGATAACTACGTCATATATGTCATAATAAAAAATGAGAGTACATAAATTCCCAGTAGAGCAGTTAATTCTATTTCTAATTCGCGCGTGTCGCCGAAGGTCGCCCGCCGCCGCCCGCCCGCCCACTCACAAACAAACCCGTTAAAGGGTCAGTGAACTCGATGACTTTTCAGTTTCATCCCGGAGGAAGACCTCAAAGGATATTGTTTGCTTATATAATAAACAAAGCCCTATATTTGAAGCATAAGTACAAACGTTATGAAAATATGTAGGTATTTTGAAATAAAATGACCAAAAATATTCTGGACTACCTGCTTCAACATAATTTGCTTCTGCCTATTGTTTTTCTTTCTTTTCGCCTAAAATATAGGTTGTTAATAAGTATTGTTCTATAAACAAACACTTCAAACTATTTTATGAACTACTGATTACAGTTAAAAGTACAAACGTAAAGATTTGACAATTGCGAAAAACGGCCACTTTTGACGTATGTGCGTAGAAAAGCTTCACGTTATAAAATAGTTTTTCTACTCCTGTACTGTTAACTATATTTTAAATGGTCCCAAACACTATTATAAGAACATAGATACCTAATATGATTTCAGAAAAGTCTATACTCTATTCCCAATATAATAGCACATGTGTCGTTAATTCGCCTAAAAAGATAAGGTTCGATAAGCTTATACTTGATCAACACTAACTGCACAACTACCAACATAACAAACAACTGAATTATGCAGTTCGTATTAAAAATAAAACTTTCCGGATTAAATTCTTTACTGCCAATATAAAAATAAATATAGTCACTATAGGAAGTAAACGTAAATTAAAAAAAAAAAACAAAATTTCTCATAGGTACCTAGTATCTGCCTAACTAATGTGTCAAACATTTTCATATTTTTAGTTGTTAATTTTTGTATTTTATTTGGTAAATATAATCTTAGAAAAAGTATAATATGCAACGTTGTATAAGTACGTCAAAAAATGCTCGATGGCGTCTCCTTACGTAATCCGCGCCACTCGTCTTTTTTGAACCGTCTTATACGTAGGTAATTGTACTTATTTATTATCCCTGTGCAGAAATTGCAAATTAAAAGTCCTTTAGCAATAAAACAGCTATGTGATAAATGCAATATACTCGTAAATTGGTCTTAAAACGTACAGTCACTATTTAATAACTAATTTACTTCGTATACCGTTTTAATTGTTATTTAAACTTCCAGCCAACTATGGAACCATAAAATGTACGACAATAGACAGAAAGTCTAAGAATTTTTTAGTCATCATAAGTTACAAGCAATTGGAAACTATTTAGTTTATTAACTGTGCATAAGAAAACTGCGCCTCATACTTAACACTTTTCTTAATTTTGATCTGAAGCTTTAGATTTTTTTTTATTTTTATTAGTTTTATTATGTTCTTTTAATATTTCAGATGCTTTGTTCAATATGTTAATAGTTTTAAAGTTGTTTACGAAAATAAAAATACGTTAATTTAATATTTAATAGATTTTTCTTAATTTCTCAACATGTTGTAATGTTCAGTATTGCAATGCATAAGCTGATCGAGTATATTTTTAAACTGGCTGACGTCTGAAAATAATTTATCTTTACTAACGGAATGTTTGGCCACTATGTCTTACTCTACTTTTGTATGCATCCCAATGAAAAAATATTTGGATGCATATAAAAGTAGAGTTGGACGGACATAGCCGCCAAACATTCCATTCAAAAATATCTTGCGACAACGCGGATCGAATTTGAAAAACAGAATACGTCATACTGGTTTCTAAAACTGAAACAATGACCAAATTGTTTGAAATCCACAAATCTGTCTGGGTTCCGGCTTTATTTTATGAGCAACTCTATATACTAAGACTTTCCTGGATTTGCAAGTATTTGTGATGCATATGTACGTACATGCTAATCTTCGTTAAAAATTATAAAGAGTTCAGCATCAGTTTGCATTGTGGCTCAGGCATGCTTAGTGTGCCGTAGGTATGCTTTGTTGATAGCCGACGTACCTAGTATGAATGAAAGTATACCATGAGCAAAATGAAGTTATTTTACCATTCGTGCCTTGGCTTATTTGGAAATTACGGGTGTAGCTAGTTGCCAGGCGACACGACGGGGCGACAGACTGCTCCTAGGAAACTACATGTTGTCGTAAACCGTTTATGCAGCCTATGCATAAAATCAAAAGAGCTACAGAAGAGTAGATAAGGCAAGAATTCTAAACATGATGACCAACATTTTACTGCGAATTTGTCTGAAAAGTGTATACAATTCCCTATATGATGAAGTGTCGACAACATCCTTTAAGATGTCAAATAAAAAGACTTAATTTGCATAAAATATATTCCCGTAACATTTAAAGAGACCTACAAATAGTAAACCCAAAAAACATGTCTGTAAAGATCCATTGAATTTAATTTTCTTCATCATATCAGCCACAGGAAGTTCACTTTCAGACAAAGGCCTCCCTCAATTTCCAAATGTGAGTCTCTATTTTATACTATTTGCGAAGGTACTGTTTTATTTTCAGTACTGCTTAAATTAGCGGACAAAGTTTATTTAAATATTATGCCCATTGTCATTGAGCAAAAGAAAAAAGTCATTTTGTGCTTATGAAGACAATGTTCTTGGCACGAGTAGTCCAGTTTGGCCTCGCTTTACCCGAAGTTTTCGCATTTCTAGCAAGTGCGCGCAACGTCACATCTGTTACTTTTTAGTTTATGATCTATGTTTCAGTAATGCGTATGCGCCGACCGGTTGGCGGCGCATTCCTGCAAGATCGGGACCTTCTAACAGCTAACTTAACTGCTGGAAATATTGTTACTTTGTGGTCAACCTTTAAACAAATACGTGCTCCTTATTTCCGTTTTTAATCCGGGCTATTTTGATGCGATATCAAGGATGCAATATATATTTTCAACTGATAATGCATTTTAGAATAAATATTGTTTTTCCAATATATTCCAAGGTACTTAGCATATCTGACTTTGTGATTTTCTAATAGCCTGCATGTTACAAAAAGACAAAATTATCCTTCTTGCACGGGCCTTATAGAATAGGTATTAAACAATTTCGACAGTCAAAAAAAATCGAAAAAATTCTTTCTATTTTAAGAACCAGCTGATAAAGCTGAGGTGAATAGAAATATTTGAAATTTTATCTATGAAAGCAGATATAGTTGAAAATCATGGACTGACTTTCAATATTTCGCTTTTTAGTAACATCCTGTGAATGTATATAAGTAAACGTGCCACTGAACTTTACAACAAAAAGATCATAAAATACTACTACATGTGTATTCACGACGTTTCATAAAGATGACTGTTATCTTAATATGACCACTAAGATAGAACATTCTTGGATTTTCATTGTTTTGATAACTTTACTACTTATTGTCGCGTCAGTAGATACAAGTAAAAGTATATTTACTTTCGGGAAATATTATATTTTCTTTTTTTTGTTCATTAAAGCAACTTTATTCATGTTTCCTATTTTAGTTGAGTTTTACCTATTAAGATTAATTGTAGGTACCTAACATTAATTTTACCTAAGATGCGACTGAGAAAGGTCTAAAATAATGTCTGTGATTAAGAAGACCATAGATAGCTTTTTATCGCTCTTGCTTCTGGCTAATTACTGTGATCTGGTACATTTTTCTTTATTCTTTACTGTCCTTAGGTTTATAGTGGACTGTGTAAGTAGTGTACCTATATATTTCTAACTGTTGTGAATTTTGTTTTCTGTATATTACTATAGAATGAAATACCACAAAAAAAATGTGAAAATGGAAACCAAGTTCAAGTTTATGATATGGTCTGGTTGTCGACTTCACCGACAAAAGAATTGAGATCTAAAACGAAAATATATTTAACATTATGTATATTGAAATAAATTTCTTTTTTTTTGCTACAAAAATGTTTATTATTTTAAAATTTGATTTTGAAATTATTTAAGTATATTTAGCAAAAAACTAATGATCTATTGAATCTCAGCACTTGACCTGGCTAGTTAATTTGGTTTATGTTAAATAGATTTTTATTATGAAGTTGTCAAAAGTGCCTGCAAATGGTTCGTGTAATGTTGCACACTGTTGCTGCTTCGCCTTTTCTTGGCTTGATTTTTACTGTAGAATAAATGTTTAACAACTAATATCGTTATAAAGGTAAAACATAAGTTTTCTTTTTTATGTTTAAACTCAAATTATCTTAATTGGTGCAATTATCTACGCATACTAAGCCGCAAATCACTCGCGTTTTGTTTTGCATGTTTATCACTTCTGCTGGTATAACTCACGGGCTGCAGGGCTCACCGTAAGCGTGGGCAGACTTTGTCGGCAGCATGACAACTAAATTCATTGAGATAACTGGGGACTGGAGTCCAGATCAGGCTTGGGGCGAATAACCTATTTGGTATTTATATCGGGTACCTAATAGAAAGTTTGTTTGAACTGAATTCCTATGGCTTGCGGTCTATTTAGACTCTATAGACGACTTCAGACCAAAGAGATACTGCGTGTTAGTTCTAGTTGTACGGTTGACAAATTACCTTTGGTATTTACTTGTTATTTATTTCAATTTTGACAATTTTCATTTATTTTTTCGAATTCGAAAACAAAAATAAGACTTATAAATAAATACTTTACTTACTTATTGTTAGTATGCGTATATTGTAAAAACGGCCTGAATAACGCCCGAGCTAAAACTGGTGACATTGAGATATGCAATGTATTCAAATAAACGGACAATTGAAGACAACTGCATACCAACTCGAGACGGCAGTCTACATAAAGAGAATGTGTAGTCTTGTTGTCTTTGATTTAAAGGACAAATACCGTTGAATTGTCCGCACACCAAATTTCATGTTGAATTGAGTAAACACAATATTATCGGCAAAATTTTTTAAATTTAGAATAAATGTGTTCTGTGAATATTATTATTATTTGACAACCCCTGTGGCATTATGGTCAACACGCTAGTCCGCCAGTCCGGAGAATCTGACTTCAATCCCCAGCCAGGGCAAGTTGGAAAATGGCCTTTTTAAATTGTCTTTTGACTTGGTGTTTATGTATATATTAATTTATTATAAAATATAATATCGTTGGGGTGATCCCATAACACAAGATTATACTTACTTTGGGGCTAGCTCAATCTGTGTGATTTGTCCCTATATTTTTTATTTTAATTATTAATGTTTCGTTCAAAAAATGAAACAACAGAACCCTTATAGGATCACTCGTGCGTCTGTCTGTTTGTCCCTCCGTCTGTCACAGCCAATTTGCTCCGAATCTACCGGACTAAACCAAGTGAAATTTGTTAGGATGATGTAATCCTATAACCCAAACACAGATGTGCAAATTGAATAAATAGTTTTTTTAAATAAGCGTAATATTTGGGAACAAATTTAAAAAAAGTTTTGAAAACCTAACTGTGTCATAATAGGTATAATCAAATGAAAGAGCTCAAAATGAGCACCTCAAACATTTTTGATATTACTAGAAAATAAATAGTTTTGATTTTATTTATGAAAGAAGACGAAAATTTACCATTCCCCACCACCTGATCCCGGAAACTATAGAGCCTACAATTTTGAAAAAAAAATACGAAATATAGTCCATTGCTTGTAGATTACAGTAAAACCTATTATAATTCTATCAGTTAAAAATTAAGTGGTAAACTCAATATAATACATTCACTTACGGAAAATAGTTCACTAAAACACCACTAGGTAGCGCTAGTAGTAATTATCTCGCGTCTTTCTGTGAGGATTTGATTTTTTATTATTTCAAAAAGATTTGCACTGTTTGGAACCCTCTCCACGCGAATTCAACTCGCCCTTGGCCGGTTTTTATTTTAAAATGCGAAATGTATCAAAAACAAATAAAAATGAGTAGTTTGTAAAAAACATTGGATATAAAGCTTTATTAAAAAAAAAAAAATAGTAGGTACCAAAATAAAAATAAATTACTTATCCTAAAATTAACATAAACGGCCTACCTCTAAATAGTCTAAACGATAAGACTCTAAAAAATAAGCCAACTTTATTCTAACGTTACTGTACAAAAACAATCATCCATTATGTCAATGAACAGTCGATCAGCAGTAATAAAGTAATGTGTATCAATTTAATGCAGAATGGCAATAATATTGAAATTTATGGCGTAACAAATCACAATTTAATTTTTTGATTTTAATTGTGATGGTTTTCAATTTCAATCGAAAGGCAGCTGTGTCTCTTATAAAGCGTGTTAGGATAGGTATAATATGCGTAAAACATCAAACCACGGGCTATACTAGTTTTGGTATAATTAAATAAAAATAACAGTAAAAAAATATTAGTCATATTCATACAAATGTGTGTAGACGCCTAGGCAATTTGAATGGGAATGTCAATTATTTTTGTTTTTTGACGGTTATTTTAATTTTATTAATTATACTATTAGTTGCTAGCATATATCCCTCACTCGTTGTATAAGTAGCACTCTCTCTATTTTTAGCAATAGGTTGCATTTGACATGGTACACATCCAGAATTTATTCCTTGAAGTCAATTTTCAAATCCTTGTATATTGAGAGCGATTATGTCTGCTACGCTACGAGTAACTATCTAATTGTATAACTATTTATACTGTTAAGTTTACCGTTTTTTTTTTACAAATACAAAATATCTTTACTGTTTTCCCGAAGAATAGTTACCGATGACTTCCCGTTATTGTAGTCGAGCAGACAAGCAGCGACAACCAGATAGGTGCAATCAGTAATTTAATATTCTATGAATATATTAGAGATCGATAAGCCGGCTTGGCGCACCGTAGCACTGCGCCTGCGCCTACGCAAAGCTTCGATACCAGTCACAGATACCAGTGCAGTCTGGTCCATCCACCGTCTTGCAGCCTCCCCACCCTAAAACTTTATAATTTTATGCTCTTAGTAATAAACCAATATGGCAATTAATTTTACCCATCAGGTATGTGTACTAGTCGAAAGCACAAACATTATAAAGGTACCTAGTTATTTTATAGTTAAGTTACTATTATTATATTAAAATATGTATGGAGTGGTTTCATAGCTCATTTTTCGACATAGGTGTCGAATATGTACGTCCAAATAATAATAAATAGGGAAGTGGCGAGGAGAATGATGATGTACGTCCAAATAAAGAGTTTTGAACGTAATTTTTTAGTTAAGAATGTAAGATTTAAAATATTTTCTATAATATTTATTTTACTGTAAAAATGTAAAGGGGTAAAATATGATTTACAATAGGTAAATCAATGATACTTATTTAAATAACAGGTATAAGCTAATTGAAAATTTGGATTCAATTTAAAACAAATAATAATATATATTACATGTCTGGAATCTACTTAATATGGGACTGGAATATTCTACAATGATCCACATGTTTCTACCTGCTTCTTACATTATAATTCCAGAACACGAAATGTCGTCGCCGGCGACCGTGGGTATTTATGGACTCACAGGATTAACATAAAAAATCTTACCCGACAAGCTATTCTAGTCAAAGACCAATCCCGTTTACTTATTCGTACGATACGAGAAGTGATTTCTGTAAGTAACAATTAAAACATTCAATTCAGATTTTGTTAAGAAGTAAACTGTGTAAGTAAAGTAAAACTTATTAAACAAAATTAATAAATCTGAAAATAGTTGGTAAAAACGGATCAGCAGAAGTACCTCGTAGGAAACAATGTTTCGTTGTAGGTAGAATATTGTTTTTTTTACTTCTTTCGAAAAAAGTTTCAGGAAATCTGCTTATATTACTTATTTTCTTATGGTTTAAAAAGTTCAGCTTAGCACTCTTATAGACGAGCGACAGTACAGTATGCCCATGACACCTGTCGCCGATCGTCTCGCGGCAGTTTTTGACAGTTTGTGTGTGACAGATTTTGTGTGACGCGGGTCTGGACGCATTTCTTGCGTTGTTGATTTTTTGTAAACAAATAAATTAGTCGCGATTCGTGCGTTTTAGAAAATTTTAAAAAAGCCTTCACCTAATAATCGCGGGTGGTGCGCCTATTCGGTGATGGTGACTAAATAAATAGATACGGGAAAGGGATGAATGGAACTCTAGGCATACTTTTTGGCAACATTAAGTATTTAAACATAAGCATTATGGAAATATAAACTTAAGTATGTGGCACTAAGTTTAACGTTCAATGTTGTTTCTTTACAAAATTATTACTCGTAATTTTTCTAGTTTGTAATTTATTTGTCGGGAATAGAACAAACTAAATTAATGCGCCTGTCTGCTGTCTACTACGGAACTGAATGTGGTACGTTGCACTCTGTGCTAAAAATACGCACTCGAAAGCCTGGCGAAACATTGGGAAAGCGTATTTGTGACAGGTTAGTATTCTTCACGTGCATATTGTAGCTAAGTATTCACTGTAGTACAGTAATATATTACTTTTTATGGGTCTTACAGAGTCGTAATGAGCATGGTTTGTTTTATTACTTATGAATGGCTTCATCACGTTAAGTCATGATGACATGATTGGAGACTGTAACAAAATAATTAACTAGATAAATTCCAGGAATCTGGACTGACAAATACAGCGGAGGGGTTTTGTGTTCCTTCTATGCTAAACATGACATCAGAGAATAAAATCCCTGAGGGGCGGGACAGAAAAGGGATGGAGCAAAACTAATAAAAAATGTTTTATTAATAATAAAAGGACTTGAGGATTTAGTCTGACTGAATGCCCTTGGGTGTTTTAAAAGCTTTTAAAGTCAGAGTTGTGTGTAACAACATTGACTGGCATATAAATGAATAAGTACATTTAAGAACATTGAATTTTTTTACTGTATTGTTTATTTTTGGTATCGATTGTGATAGTTGAAACATTATTTTCCAAGAGCAATGCACCTCCAATATTCTTTCTCGCAAGCGAAACAAGTTCTTTTATTTCTCGTTTTCGGTTGCTGCAATACCAGTACTACTGATTACATATTGGCAGAATTTATGTTACGGCTTGCATCGTATTCGTTCTTGGAGACGCCGAGGGCGCCAAGACATCACACGGTCGGAGCGTGCGCATCACGCGGCCTCTGCGTGACTTTTATTTATATACGTAACATAATGTATCTAGTAATTCTATTTTATCAGTCGCATTGAGGGATTAACTGACAATTTGCTGTAAACAAAAGTTAATGATATGGATCATTAGGGTGCAGATGCAGAATATCTGAAATAGGTGGTGACGTCTCGTGGCCGTGCGCGCTGCCCGGGCTCATTCGCACGCAGCGCTAGCGCCGGCCGGCCGCTCTGCGCTTATCATAACGCTTTATCATCTACCCTCATACTAACCCGCGTTAAAAATAAAATCAATCAAACAAAAAAAAAACAACATAAATACAGTGAACACGCCCGACCCGTGTGACAGTTATCAGTGCGTTTGTTAATTATAAATAATATCAGCAAATAAATAAACATTGGACACGTTCGTAAAGTGGGGCGCGATCGGACAGGGTGTGATTGATGGACTTTGTGTGAAGTGAGCTTCTTCGTGTACCGTATTGATGACCTCTCCCAAGCTTGAGATGACATTGGAACATGAGATTCCTGTGTTGATGAAAAAGGTAATTAATTTTTGGTCGGTAGCTTTACATTTTTATAGGCATATTATGTTAATTTAACTAACTTCCTATGTATCGCCTCGATGCATATATTCACTTTTAGATATATTGACGTATATTTTATATTTATTCTACTCTAAGCTTCAAATATCTTAATTTATTATTATTGAAAAACGCTCCTGCCTGGCTCAATCGCAGCCGTAGATATGACTTATCGTCTGTCTATCTATTATTTTTTATCGTGTTGTTAGACGACTTAACCTATGTCAACGATAATCAATAAATTTGGCTACAACAAGTACAAACGAAACATTTACGAAAAAATGCCGACTGTTCATCATCATTATCATCCGAACGTATGCTTCCTCACGGTAACGTTTCAGAACCCGGGGCCCACTTACCTAACCAAGGTGATTTGACGGGGTTACTGGTTTTTACACACGGCGACTGTCGTCTAACCTCAGCAACCCAAAAGGATCGACTAGAACCAATTCTTAGATAGGTTTTGATGAGCAAACGATGGCGTTCGGGACCCACAGTTTATACGTGCCTTCCAAAACACGGAATCATCTTTATTTTCGGATAATCAGTTGATTCAAGTCTGCAATATCCAGAATGGAAACAACTTTTCGCAAAGTATGCTTCCCAGTAGGATTCAAACCCACGACCCCGGATCACAAGGCGAACGCCTTGATCAGCTGGAACACGGACGGAGGCAGTCAAGCAGTAGACAGAGGCAACAAAACATGCCGCCTGTTATCGGTTACAAATCGCCTGTATAATTAAAGGATTAAGATTAAGAATTAGATTTTTTCACATCTCATCTTCCGTTATTAACTGGTATAGTGGTAGACAGGTCTTATATCTATCCTATACGTATGTAAGTACATCTATCTATATGAGCATGTCCGGACACCTAGTAGGTAATTTACAAAAAAAAAAATGCAATTAAATGGGTGAATAGGAATAATGTAGGATTTGTTGTTAGAAAATCATATTACGTTTATGTTAATAAACATTTTTAGGCACAGCTTACCTCTTTGCGAACAAACAGTCAAATAAATGACTCACCCAATTAGTGAATGAACTATAAATAACTTAATAACCTTATTATCCATCTATTAGCATGCATATTTGTTAATAGCGTACTTATCTGCATCCCTATCGTTTTTTGTAAAAGACATCGTGCGAACATTTGCTCCAATATCGAGTGGAAAGCAAGAATTACAGTATTTTTACATTCCGCTCGATTTACCTAAACGCTTCGTCTGTCTATCTCGCTGATCTATTCATTCAATGACATCCTTTTTAAGCATGATTGTGTTCAAGAAAAATACAAACGCGATACTTGGAAGTGTATCTTGCAAGGCAATCCACCACCTTACTTTATGGAGTGTCCGGATACTGGTCTGCGTCTTGTTACAACCCTAGTTAAGGTAATTTGAATTGCTAATGCCATCGGGAACGGTTTATTACTTAGTGTCTAGTTGCTTGTTGATTATTAAATACCTACAAACTTGCATATCAATATCTACAAACTTGTATACAAGTATCCTTAACTAGCCAATCTGAACACGGCTGCAGCCTGTAGCCGCAGTTGACAAGCATATTATTGATCTATAGTGATTACATAATTATTGCTAATTTTCGTTTGCTGAATGCTACTGTTTTAGATATTATACCTATAAACAGTTTCATTAGAAACTAATAGGTATATTAGGTATCTCGCACATGATTCGTCTTTCTTAATGATGGTGTTTAGACTTGTCTGATATGTGAAGTACCACAAATACATATACCGCAATAATATTTATTAGAAGGTAGTGCAAATTTTTCTTAAGTATTTTTCTGATTATTTATACCTACTTACACACAAAGCTCAGGTTTTGTTGACAAACTTTTTTGTTTTTTTCGGTGGATTATTTATTTAGGGTAAAAACAGGAGGTCTTAAATATCTATGATTGATAAGTAATATGTGGAGGAGTGTATTGTATCATATTATACATATAATTACCTCGTGTGGTTGCAGTTATACTCGAAGCTTTACCTTATCTGGCTGCTATCCCTGCAGATTAACAAGTTATTCATGAGAGAGACGCCTGGTTATGATGGAGGTCTAATTTGAGCCAGACTTGCATATTTTATGAAGAGGGTGTAATTATATCTTCGATGAATATGTTGGGGCATTTTAAAGCGGTAATATTTCAAATGAAGTTAATTACATTGTTACATTACTTTCATAGGTACTTATATTTACCTTTTTAGTATTTTTTAACACACAACAAACCTCAACTACTACTAGAATTTAGAATATCTTAACAATTTACATAATTAAGTATTAATTCTGGAGTTCGATAACCTTAGGCGCTAGTAAATTAGAGAATTAATTCTTGAAATGTAAATTCTCCAAAACTGTGTTTATTGTCATCACATTTATGTATGTGTTTCTTAGGTCATTGAACTTCCCGAAATACACTGAAAATGGCGCGATGTCGGTGTAAATATTTACGTCGATTCTGTGAAAAGGAGTGAAACTTATGCAAACATGATTGCTAGGTAAATGAAACAATTTGCAATAACATTAATACCATTTGCTTTAAACTTAGACAAGTACTTTTTAAATATTATTTTTGCTACCTCTGCTGAGATACTATGAAAATAATTTTGCTTGGAACTTCAATATTTTATCATTTTTGGAAATAAAAAGAATTCTTTCATGCTTTTAAAATTCTTTGCTTAAACGACCAATGAACTTTAACTTAAATTATTTTGATTGAAAAAATAAAGATAAATAAGTTCTTACTTTTATGCTTTAGTCAGTCAAATTCGAGTCGATTCAAGTTCTCAAATAAATTTACTGTATGTTACGCGATATCTTCGCCATTTGTTAACCGATTTTGATGATTATTTTGTTTTTTGAAAGCGTTTTAGTAACAAGTCAGTTTAATATTAATTTGGTAAAAAATTAATGAAGAATTTTGAGAATATGGAAGAAATTCCTGAAATAAAATGAATTCGGATGTTTGTTATAAAAATAAATATTTCTTTTAAGAATCTTTATATAAAAAGTAAGTTTTATTTAAATGTTTTATTACAGTAATTTCTATTTAATATAATTTATTTATGTGGGATACAGTATCAAAGATTACAAGTTTATTTACCAAGCAAAAAAAAAACCGTATTGCTATAGTTTCATATGTATGAATTTTAGTATTATCAATATGATATCATACACACCATCTAGTAATGGGCGGGGTTTTTGTACAGATGGTGGTGCCATCTATTGCTTCTCAATACAATTGACTTGAATGGTATTGGAATGGACACCAATAGCGCCATCTAGATATAAACCATTGTTTTGATTGTGAAAAAGATCTGATACTCTTCAAACTGCTGGATCGATTTTACCAAATATAGCTAAAAACTACCGCAAGGAAACTTGCTTTTACTTAAAAAACCCGCATCGAAATCCGTTCATCCATTCGAGAGCTACGGTGCCACAGACAGACAGACAGTCAGACGTTAGCGTTAAACTTATTACACCCCTCTTTTATCGTCGGGGGTTAAACATAGCCCAGTTTGTTATCGCATAGACACGGAGGCAATCGTGAGGCAAACAGCCAGGCCCGGCCGCGTGATCCGTAAGATGTCGGTGCGGGTGTGTGGCGCCGACACAAACAAGTATGCAACTTGATTTCATCATCATTATTCAAATAAGATTGTTTTGCCTGTTTACTAGTTTTTACATGATTAAATTCACAAAAAAAAACATTTATTACATACAATAATATAAACAAAACAAAAAAGAAACTAAAACTAAACTAATTACTTAAATTACTTACTTATAAATAAAAAAGCCCTGGCAAATCGCTGCCCCGTGGTAACGTGCCCAGAAGGCTGGCAGCATTGCCACGTTGTATGGCAATGCTTATCTTTTGAGCCCGATAAAGGCCAGCCCTCTGGTCACGCGTAATTTCAGTCAATTTTCGGGCGACAGTGTTATATAATTTATGCGCCGATGGTCCCCACGGCCCCAAAGTTTCAACCCCAAACGGCTCAAATAAGTAATTATTGCCGAGGCTACTATATTTGCGCCGTTTGAGGTTTTCTGCAGCAGCTGCGGCTATCCCAGCTTAGACCTTGTGACCGGGAGATGAGACGGCGCCAGAGTGTCGACACAAGTAGCGTCCCACACAAGGGGCCGTCCCAAACTCCAAGGCACAAGGGTCATCCCATCCGGTCTCTTGCCGTCATCCCTAACCAGGCCGCTAGGTTCTAGAACGGCTGGTATATGGATGCTAGCAAGAGCCCGGTGGATTAAATTATTTAGGGCAGCATGACGCCCCAATCGCCCAGCGCTTTTACGACAAGAGAGGCCGTGGTGACCCAAGTCATCAACACTGTCGCCGCAGGAGCAGCGATGTGCCACGGTGCAAATTGCGCCCAGTCTCAAAGACGTCGCTAGCCGAAAAGATTCGTCGTCAAGCAAGGTACCGAGGTTGGGTGATGGAAGGGCTTGTAGCCAAAGCCCAGATTCCCATTCCGCGACGGCGAGGAGGCGGGCTCTCTCTGCAGCACTCCCAGATGTTTCTATTAATTTAATCTGGTTTGAGCTGCAAAGCGGTCCGTCCCATAGCTTCTGCGAATTTGGAAAAACTGGAATTTTGGAATTTGGACATAGCAATGACCATGCATTCTTGGCCTCTGTCAGGTGGCTAATTTCAATGTTAGAGCTTTTGAGGATCTTTTGGCATAGATTTTCAACACTATGTGCAGAGGACAAGAAGGCTGGTAATGCAACACTGGAAATTTTTCGAATGCCCAAGCCTCCATACCGAATAGGCAAAGAGGCCTGGTCCCAAGCGCGTTCATCTAAATTAATATTTAAAATACTTGAAAGGGAATTTTTAATAAAGGTGTCTAATTTTTTAACCAAGTGGGGATATTCCAAAAGTGGCTGCAACGCAGGTTATACGTAAAGTTAGGAACAAAAAGGCAGTAACGTATTATGGTAAAGGCAAAGTGAGTGTGAATTTCTAAAAGACGCTGCAAGGCTAAGTTAAAATTTTGGGTTTTATCATCGATGAATTTTGCAAAGGACTCTTCAAAAATAGGTGAACCTAAAAGGTGAAGGGAAGATTTGTCAAGAATTTTGATATCAGGTGCAATGCAACGAAACTTAGATATAGTATCCTCTTTAGTTGTGCATGCATCAGAAAGAAAAAGTTCACATTTAAAACAAAATCCGTATTATCTGAGCCCAAACAGCCGTCATCAAGAAACCAAGCGTTAAATTTTGAATTTAGTTTTTTTAAAATTGGATGGATGGCAAGACTAAAAATAGCTGGCCCCAGGGGATCACCTTGCTGGCAGCCGACACAGGAAAGGATTAAGTTGTCTTTAAACATTAATTTCGAATTTATACTGTAACATTGCCAAATATAATTGTATAGAAAAGGAATTTTATCTCTTACCTGTGTAAGCAAGGCAGTCCTATCCACCGAGTTAAAAGCGTTTTTTATATCCACTTTCAACAGGACCTTTCCACCCTGAAAATTCAAAAATGTACGTAATGAGTGGACGGCGGCTTCACATCCACCTTTGGAGCCAAAACCTAATTGGATTGGTTGAAAATATTCACTCAAAGTTGATGTGATGGCCCTACAGCAGATCTTTGAGGCAATTTGGCGCCTTAGAGGACATAGCAAACTTCTGTATTTACTTTTCCGGATAACATCAAGTTGATCAAAGCAGTGAGATCTCCAAGAAGGGCTCCACCAGCAGTCCCACAGTCACTCCCCAAAAGGTCTTTAAGATGTTGAGGGGACAGGCCATCAAGACCGCTGGCCGAACCACTCCTAAAAGATATCACTGCTTGGAGAACGTCCTCAGGAGATACTGTTAGGGGGTTTGTTAAATTGTCATGGGGGCATGGAAGGTCGAGGTCTGCAGAAGGTGGATGTCTCTCACGCAATGCTGAGAGGGTTTCTGGGGAATTTTGGGCAATCGCATCGTCAGAGAACAACATTTTGGCGGCCCCCTTTATATCTCCCTCACTAATTTTGGATTCTACATGTTTTTTCAATAAATTCGACGTGTTTTGCTGTTTCCCAAAATCATTAAAATTTAGAGGTTGAGAGTCGCAACAGTTTTTTTAAATTTTACTTGTGAGAGTTGTATTAATTGAATTTGGTGATTCATTTTTTACATGTAGAATCCTAAAGGGGAAGGTGAATAAGTGCTCCCAGGCTTCAGTGGTATTATTTGATAAAACGTCTCTTATATTGGATGATAAGGTTTCTGATACAGTGATACGAGCTCCTTTGGGTATTCTTTTGACTATTTGTGTACTATGTTTTAATTTTGAAAGTATCTGTTCCAAAGGGGTGTGTGTATGGAAAGAACTGGACGGTGAGTCAGGTAAGGGACTAAGAGGCCTGTTCTTGTGAACTCTTGATAAATGGATATTCAGACCTCTTTGTCCCTTAAAAAACCTGGGTTGTAGTTTACTAGTTTATAATTTTGCTAAAATCTTTTAAAGGAGTTCGTTAGTCCGGTGGGAGTACCTAACCCCGGACGTGGTCCGCACTTGGATGGGTGACCACAAATAGCATACAATTTCTCTAGCTCCTTCGTGTTTCAAAAGGCATATAGTAGGTACGAAGGCTGTCATCATTGTATGGCTGTCGTCAAGCTATTTCAGATGCCTTTCGGCAGCTGTAATGTCTGACACACACTAAAAACAAAAGCAAAGCTAAAATCCTTATGCAAGATTCGTAGAGATACTTTTGATTCATTTTGGACACAAACAATTGTTCTATGCATTATTGATTTACCTAATCATGTGCAAAGAAATCATAAAATTGAATACACTAGATGTAGATACCTAATAATTTGGTCAAAATATTTCAAAGACCGAAAAAATTACAACATTCCAAGTATACCTAACCTATAATTAATATTCACTTATAAAATTTATAAAATATTCATCAGATTAAGAAGACAAGATATCGCATTTTATATTTTATTCCGAAGCCTTATTAAATAACTAGCTGATGCCCACGTTGCCCGCTTGGAAAAATTTTGGCAATCCCGCGAGAACCATACATTTACCCGGGATGAAAAGTCCCCACCAATCCTCACGACACTCGAGTAAATCCCCATTTCGCATCATGAGCTCCCTTTTGAGAGAACACAAATGCAATAGACCTCACAAATTCAGTAACATCCCAAACGGAACATATAACCTGGAAGATGGTTCAGTTAATTTACATTTACAGAATCTACATAATTATCATGATCTCAACGTATGCTCTGTATGTAGTCTATGTACAGCCGATTTGCGCACATTCTCCCGGAAATCGGACATAAAACAAAAAATTAAAAGTTGCCGAGAAGTTATAAGACTAAAGTTTTATAGACGACTTTTGGCGAAGAAGCATGTTGCATTGCACATTGCAACTGAGTGTGTTCAAGAACAGCACTACACCACGCTTCGTGCATAATATACCTAACCTATTACAGAACGTATGTATCGTTTTTTTGTGGTTTACACACTTAATTCAACACACACTTTTTCAGTGTTTCAGTGTTACGGTAGATTATTTTTTGTCGTTAAAGCAATCGTGCCTATTGCTTACTTGCATTTATAGTAGTCTTCAAGCAGAGAATGTGACCCTTCACGTCATGCACCATCATGCAGCAGTATTAGTGACGAAATTGCAATGAATAGGTAGCTCGATATGGTGTTGACTGTACGTACATACAAGTAATTTTTTGTAATAAGTATTGGTCACGAACTTTTTTCTGTGTTTACAAACATAATAGAAAGGCGACTGTGCAATCAGTATGCCGCTGTACTCGGAGTGATGCACAAATATTTAAAGTAGCAGCTAGAAGGAACGTTGCTGGGTGGTCAAATGCCCGCGTCTGATAATTTTGCCATCCCCATTGTACCTAGACCTATTGAAAGATTGTCTTCTGACTGCTTAAAAAGATAGAATCGCAAGAGAGCCCTAAAAACGGATCTATCTTCTTAAATGAGCTAAATGATTTCATTTCTTCACCTCATACTGATAAAAACGAGATAAATACAGCAGTACACTCTATAGTAGTTAGCTGCCATCGCATATAGGGGTCAGATATTTAGCAATAATGATTTATTTTGTATATCTGTGTTATTTGTCCTTATCAATCTAGTTTTCAATCAAATGTTTTGTATAAAGTTTCTACTCTAATCATTGATAATTCCAGACTGGCTTAAGGTACATTGTGATTAGCCATTGCAGGTGGATATTTCAAGAGTAGCCAGTAATTTTTCGTACTTATCTTTTATCACTATAAATTAAAAAAAAAGCTACTTCCCATTTGAATTGAATAAAAATGATCATACGCTGAATTATAGACTACGTTATCTCAAAATTCTCAAATGCATGATTTATAAAAGAATTGTTTTATTGCCGCCCCATAAATACTGTCGCCCTTACGCGGTGCACTCCGCTTGCCGCGCGTCTGACGCAAGCTATTGTGCTCAGAATGACCAAATAAAATTTGATTTGTACGTCTCCAACTCAATGATTTTCAATCAAGTCCAATGTAGACAGAATTGAATAAGTGCAGCGAAGGGGACAAGACATGGTCGCCAGCGAAGTGTTTTATTGATTTAATAGATACTCGTATGTTTACAAATACATTACGAAAATAGACGATTGCTGAAGATTTGAATGTTTAATTTTGCCACTTGAACCTATTTATCATGACAAAATCTAAAACCGGTATGTTTTTCCATCCGCTAAAAGTCTAATCATAATCACTTAGAAAATTAAATACGTAATTTTAGCTTAAACACACAGCAAATTAATAAATCTTAGTTTATTTTTATACCTTCTACATTTTTAATTATAGTTATGTCTAAAAAGTCAACATTTATCACCATTTTGATTTTTCCTGCGCGTTGATGTCTTTTGTATTGAACCGGATTAAATTACGCGTAGTTTTTATTTTATTTTAAGTTTTCCTAAACTTTCTTACTGAGTACAGTTCAGTCATAGTTTAATAGAAAGGTTTTTACATCTTCTTAGATATTTACATTTAGTTATGGTAATATTTCGGTCTTCAGGGATTACTCCGTAAATCACTCTGATCACCATGTATCCATCGATAAACCTTGCCATCCTACTTCATGGGAAAGCCTTCAAACAAAATGTCACATTGTGAAAGCGCAAAAGTTTTATTTAAACCGGTCGGCGGCTGACAATCAACTTTTATACTCCATATTAATAAACCAATATGAAATCTAGCTTGGCTTCACTGAGAGTACAAAATCTCTGCTGAGAAAGTAACTAAACTATTTCCTCAATTGACATAGATATATAGAAACGTATTTAGTTAACCAATACATACTTTTTCTAATTAATTTATTAAAAATATTTAACGACCTCCGTGGCGTAGTGGTCACCATGCTAGTCCGCCACCCAGAGATTCCGGGTTCGATTCCCGGTCAGGGCAAGTTGGAAAATTGCCTTTTTCAAATCGTCCTGGGTCTTGGATGTTTATCTATATATGTATTTGTTATATAATATAGTATCGTTGAGTTAGTATCCCATGACACAAGTCTCGAACTTACTTTGGGGCTAGCTCAATCAGTGTAATTTGTTCCTATATATTTAAAAAAAGCTGTTGCTGGCTGGTAATTTTAAAAAGTATGTGTAGGTACATATATACATAAAACCATGTAATACTACTGTTATTCAACTTTTTCTTTAAATAAACTCGTCTCTTAGTTAATGAAATAGAAACAATTTGTATCTATTTCTAGACGTATGAAAGCATGCAGTCCGCGCTCAAACAAAGGTCAACCGAAACATTCCGAGGGCGATATAGTAATATTAAACACAAATGGATCACAAAATGAAGTGCACAATGTCACTCTTATTATAATTATAATATTCGATAAGGTTAAAGAGCAGTTTTATCAGGGCAAGGGGCGGGGCGGACGTTCAATTGTTTACAAGGTGTCTGCTCTTCTGTTATTATAGTATACGTAGTTGGTAAAGATTAGCAGCTAAGTTTTACTTCTTGACAGAATATATAGGTATGTAGCTTTTGTTACTAAAAAACGAAGTTATGAATATGTATGAATCGTGGCTCTAGTTATTTGACAAGTTGGTTTGTTAAATTTATTAAAAGCAAACAGATTTTTTTAATCAATGTTCAATCAGGAGAAGATGCCATTTGCCTAAATTGCAACTTATTCTTTATGTAACATTGAATCTTGTTTATACCATAATAGTCGGCCGGCTCACGCAAACTTGAACCTATTTGGGATTCAAGACTCTTCTAATTAATACGCTAAGTAGCTCTTTTCTGTGAAGCAATTAAAGTTTTACACTGTTTTCTACCTAAAATCCAAATCTTTAAGTTTTTTGGAACGAAGTTCCTTATAGCTCGTTGCGAAAAGGGGCTAGGCGGAAAAAATTAAGACCAAGAGTGCTAACGACACTTTTTGTTAATTTAAATTTATGAAGATAATAAAAACTTGATTTTAGAACGCAGAAAAGAGTTTGAATGTAATTTAGACCTATTTCTATTTATATTTTACTTCGTTCCATCCGGGTGTCCCTTGACACCTCTCAAGTTTTCTTTGTAATATAAAACTATCTTTAAATCTTTGCCTCTTTGCTCTCCAAGACAAAGGCCCATTTAGACGGTGCAAGTTTCTGCCTGTTGCATACCATTTTATTATAGCAGTAGATAACTAGCCTAGTCTAAATAAAACGTCAACCTTACAAATAATTTGTTGCTTCAATAAAATTGTATGCAAGACCGTCTAAATGGACCTTTAAGAACGCTTAATGTTTCGCGCTTGAGCGCAAAAAATATTAATGAAAAATGGCACCACTTGCGGTTGTGGGTCGCGTAGCGCCTTCGTGTAGGCACGTCACATTCGCCCTGATGAAGACCTCCGGATAAGGTCGAAACATGTCGGCCAGTAGCTGATTCTCTACGTGAGTAACCCGTGCTTGTTATTGTTAATAATGAACGGGTTTTTGTATAGAAAAACCATTCACTTCGGTGACTCCGCGTTTCAAAAATGGCACTTCTCATCTAACCGGCGCGTCGGTGGCAGCGCGTGATCAGATATTTGTAGTGAGCTGACGCGTTAGTCTAGATGTGGACTATTTCCGAACACAAAGTGAAAGTCATGACATCGTCCAAATAGCACAAGAGAGTATTCCGTGCTATTTTAATTTGTTTACCTTCGCATGTTACATATACAACATAAAAGGGGCATGCTTGTAATAAATGTAACCACGGGCTATACTAGATCATGTATAATGAAATTAAAATAACAGTCTAGACAAAAAGTGGCATTTCCACATTGAGGTGTACTAAACACCCATACTAATTTGTATGGGAATGCCAATTTTTTTTTGTTTTTTGACTGTTATCTAAGCGCATGGTAGTGTTCCAGCAACAGGCCGCGTGCATGCCGTGCACTATTTACACGAACCGTTTCGACCCACTTTTGACCCCCCTGTAGCTCAGTGCCTATTGCAAATACAGAGATAAAATTTATTTTGTACCTACGTAATTATATACTAGTACTAAAGCAGTATGGCAAATTTCATAGATATAGCTTCAGTAGATCCTGAAATATGAACCTGTGAAAATAGCTAATTTTGGCACTGACTGACTCACTGACCGGTAATCAAAACCTCTAGGCCACTTCCAATTGCCCTAGCGTTATGAAATTTGGCACGCAGTTCGTGTTTTATATGTAGATTAACAAAAAATTACGAAATTTAAGAAATCGGTCAAGCGTGAGTTGATTCAATTGAATATCGAATTTTTAATAAAAATATTTATGACCAGTGATAAAATGAGAACACGATGAGGAGGGGGGGGGAGGGGGTATAAAAACGATTTCTTGAAAAAAGTATTGGGTGTGGTGGCGAGTCTTGGGAATGGCAAATGTTTACCAGTGGATCAGGCTGTTGACGAAGATGATTATGATCGATTTTAAAGTGCATAAAAACTTGGCATTGGATTGGCTTTCAACCCTTTTTTAGGCGAACAATTAGCCGATAGGAACTTGGCCCCCTTTTTAACAGGTATGTTTTTGGTGGGATTTTAATTTCATTATACTATAGCAGTCTTTCCCAAAGTGGGCGATAACGCCCCCTTGTGGGCGCTGGAGGCTTTAAGGGGGGCGGTAACGGGCCCAGAATAAAGTTGGGGGGCACTGATGTGATTTAAGCAATGAGTGATTTATAACTTCAGCTATTTCATATTTTAAATTTCGCTGAAATTAAAATCCTCTTACTACACAACATCCATTTATTAGTTCATATTTATATCCTTTTTTATTGTACAAATATAAACTAAAAATGTAATTAATATTTATTATTTTCATGCGTTCACAACGCTATTTATATCGTTAAAGGAATCAAACACTGAAAAAATTTCGTGTTTTAAAGTTTCGCAGGTGAGGTCCCCACTTCCGATACTCTTTATTATTGTAAAATTGTATTATTATTGCTATTTTTTTATTTAAAATTAACAATGTTGATTATTGTAATTTTTTATAAAAATATTATTATTTCTCTCTCGTTTAGAATACAGGTTGAATTAAACTACAGGCAAGACTCAGGTTTTTATGGTGAAAAAAATGGGGGGCGCTACAAAATAACAGATTTTTTAAAGTGGGCGTTTGACAAAATAAGTTTGGGAACCTCTGTACTATAGTGATCTAGTATAGCCCGTGGTTCGATTTATTACGGGTCGGTCCCTTCCACGTTGACATAAACTAATATGAATAAGTATTTTTGTTACTTTATTGGTTGATAAAAGCCATGGTATTTAATTAGGTCGGCCGGATTCGTTGTCGTAGTTAAAATGATTTGGATGTTCTGACACTTCGATGGTCCTACCAAAATTAATATTTGGTATATAAGTATATTTAATGAATATCTATTTTTATATTTATAAGTAACAGGGGAGATAAACATTTCTTAGAGTTCACGCAGATAGGTACTTGACATGCCAGTGGAATATAAGAGTGTTCTCCGAATTAGTTTTATGCTTCTGTTAGAAGATATGTGTTTCTTGATATGTGTTAAATATAAATAAACTTTACTAGTACCTAATGTATACTTAACTTATTGTCATGTAAAAGTGCTTGCAAAGGCCTAATTACTGAATAAAAATTTATTTCTTTGATTCTTTGGCTTAATATACCTGCCAGTACCAGTAGGCGTATTATTTTTCAGTTAAGTCAAAGATTACAAGTATAGTTAAGGTACCAGACTACTTGCAACTGACACAAGATTCTATTTAAACCAGTTTTGTGATGCGTTTTAGATGAATTTCTACATCAACTATGTTTCGATACTAAATTGTGCTAACTCTCTACTCAGAGGAGAGACCTATGAAGTTGCCTTTAAAGAGTTTCCTTTATCTAACGCAGCTCACTTCTTTTAGAAGGGCATCTATACATCGCCACTACTTTGGCACAGATGTATCAATAAAATACTTGTATTAATATGATTAAAAATATATTACTATCATAAAACTAATTTACGAAACAGCAACCAGAAAAAACTTGTTTCATTATATTTTTTTTATTGTTAACAAAAACTACCATTGTTCTGTCTTATGGATATACAGCATTTAGTGCCTCAGTTTGCCCATTGAATGAAAAAGTGAGACGTTAGAAAGCAACATTCCCGCATTACAGTCGACTTATTGCCGGAAGCGACTGTTCCACAAATATGTTACAGGTCGACATTGTTGGCACAGATCGACGTTGTGAGATACCATGTGTAACAAAATGTTAATCGCCAATATACGACATGTACTAATTACTATTCTCTTTCCTAATATTAACTGGAAATGTACTTAAATGGATTGTGTTTCTTGATTTGCTTCATAACGACTCCATTCGACCTTTGGGGATAAAATGCCTTATTATTTTGATAGGAAATAAGCTAAAGCCAACTTTACTTTATCAATGTCTCACTCCAGTCATAGATATGTGTGTTTTTTTCTGGCAATGCTCCTATCTGAAGCCGATTATGCATTGCGATCAAATAAAACATAATAAACTCGTTCATGGACATTTACCTAATTTTGGGGATTTACTTACATATAGAGACTCCATATTTAGATACTTATAGAAAATATACCTACATAGACATATTTTTAGTGTAAAATAGTCAGTAGGTAACATCTACTGTGATCATGAAACTAAGAATAGTAAAACAAACAAAGTATGTAACTAGGTTTACAACAATACTAAAAGCATTAGTCTCGCGTTTGAGTGCCATATTTCTCTGAGACTTGTTTGCCGAGAGACATAACAGACTTTTAAATTTACCTATGTATTCGTTCATGAATGCTATGTTTGAGTGTTAGCGTGCACAAACAACACTATACATATGCCATTGCCGCCACATAAGCGGAATGACCGCTGCGCGCCCTCTGCGCGCCTCGACAATCAACGCCTCATAATTTTGGCCAAATAGCCTTGTTTAATTAAAAACTGTCCATCCATTAGGAGAGAATTTGCGAATACCTATTAACATAGCGGATTTTTTAATGGGTTTGCTAGGCATTGCATATTATAAGATTTAGAAAAACACGTCCGAGACTACATAATACATGTTCAACTTGGAAATGTCAAATTCTCAGTAGGTAGGTAGGTACATACGAGTAGATCTCTAACTGGTGTCGGCGTCGAGGGTCGGGTCGCTAAATTCCCTAGAATCATTTCGATTTTTTTTAATACCATATGCGTGAAGTTCAATTTGAGCGCACATGACTTTATTTCGTATTATCAAGGTAATAAATATGTTTTTCTACACCTGTCTTTTAAATGGTCCCGAACAAAGATAGAATATAAAAGTTGTGTAGATTTGCCACCGAGCGTCCAGGGGTAAGAGAAAAACATACTAATGATTCTACGTATATTTTTTTCATGGTCGGGTTATAGGCACACTTTAAATATATAAAATTTGAAGTGTGCCTATAACCCGACCATGAAAAAATGTTCGGTCGGTGATAGAGACAAAACAGGGAACTCTTTTCATTTTCTTCTTTTAGAAATCTCAATAAGACTTTCTCGCTCTATCAAAGCGTGTCAGGCCCTTGGTCCTAAACACTAATATAAGAACATAGATTATATGATTTCAGAAAAGTCTACAGTCTATTCCTAAATAATAATAGCACGTGTGTCGTTATTTCGTCAAAACGATACTCCTAGCCATAGACGCTAGATATAAAATGATGAACGCGAGAAGAAAAGTTGCAGATAGTAAAAGCCAATCGTGAGAAAGGGCAAAAATGCGAATCATGTTAATAAGCGATGCCACTAGCACCCCATCATTAGAGGTATTTTGATTTCTTTTTCCACCTTCTCGCCCACCATTATACTAAACGTTGTTTTTAGATCTTGCGGCCTGCTTAGAGCCGCAAAACCTAAAATACTCTGTCTGCCCCATAGGAAAGACGTGAGAGTGTATCAGTACCTACATTCCATTAATAGATAATATTTTTTGTTGTAAATACTCTTATCAATGTTCAGCACTCGAGATAATTGTTAAGGACATTATTCTGCAATAACCAGGCCATTTGCTTGGTAGTCACATGAAGGGTACCTACCACAATGAGCTGATTGATATATCTCTGCACAATCGTAATAGAATTTTATCGCAGGGTTCGATGACCGCACCTTATCTATCTTCTTCAATGAGCCATGTGACGTGTTTCTAATTTCATTTTAATAAACGTTAATATCTATTATCTAATTATTGACATAATCTTATTTGTAGATATGGAACTTACACGTTCTTGCTAAAATCTAAAGTTATGTTTAAAAGATACTTACCTAAGCTCGATGGCCCAGCGGGAATGCGCATTTATAGCGCTTTGGCAAGTAAAGCGACACCGGGCGTGGTCCGCACTTGAATGGGTGACCACAAGTGGCATAAAAAAATCTTGAGTCCCTCAGTGCTTCGGAAGGCACGTTTATGCATTTAGTCCCGAAGTTATCATCGTATGGCAGTAGCCAAGCTATATCAGATGCCTTTAGGCTCTGAAAAGCTCTGAAATCTGATACCAATGTTTGCCACTTACACACACGAAAAAAAACACTAACCTAAGAATTTGTCACTTGTTACCTAATTCTAGAAAAAAATGCTTATGATTAGATAAACACAGTGATAGATAACAAAATACAAAATCTAATGATAACAACATGCATGACAGCTTTAGCCGAATGTTTTTCAATTATATCAGCCTATCAGTAACGAATCATTTTATGACAAATTTGCCTAGGTACCTAAAATTGAATAGTAGCTTGTGCTACAAGGAGATAAAGTAATAATTTGAAGGCTAGGGCGCTACTTTGAATCCAGTAAAGCGAGGGATTCATGTATATCACCCGAGATAAAAATATTACCGTACCCGAGTAGCACACTCTACTTTTCCTCTCCATCTATGAGAAAAACCAGTAATTACAAAACAGAATATAAAGAAAAGTTGAACACCTACAGTAAATACAAATTACCTAAAACTTCTGTAATTACTTGAATCAAAGAGAAAAATTGTGCCTTTTTAAATATAATATACCTCGTATTTCTTTTTCCGAAGCGAAGAACATTAAAATGCCTACATTCATCCATGTTGACGACGATGTGTATTCCAAATTTTTATTTTTACTTTAAATCAAAATTTTTTTTTAGCTGGTCTGCCAACATTATTTTTAATTCTACATAGATTACACTCGTGTTCAGTTTTCAAATTGGTTTTAATCCCTAGAGATTTTCTTTTTCAATTTTAGTCCCGAGAGAATAAGCAGTAACTTTCGCTCCAAATGTTTTGGAGATAAAAACATCGTTTTTATTCAGGTTGCACTAGTTATATGACAAATCGGAAGGATTGGTTAATTAATTACTCTTCTAAAGTTAAAACCCAAATTACTACAGCTAATAGTGATACAATGTTTAGTGAAGGCGTAGGAGATGTCAATGTGACGTTAAAAAACAATAATGTTAAAGTTATTAGAGATGCTTTATATGTACCAAATGTAACAGCAAATCTTTTGTCGGTTAGCAAAATAGTACAAAAAGGTTATGTTTTAGTTTTTGATACTAATGAATGTAATGTTTACAGGAGGGATAATGTATCCATTAATGGTTTCTGTGAACTGCAAGCATCAAAGGTAAATGAAATTTACAAAATAGATCAAGGACAGGAATGTTATTCAAGTTTATTAAATAACCAAGAGCCTAAGATGTTATCCGAAGGTAAAGCTTTTGTATCCAGCTCTGATTTGTTGGAGTTATGGCATCGTCGCTTAAGACACTTAAGTTTTAAAGGTATGTTAACTCTTCGTGATTCTTTGTCCCGCGGTATTAACTTTCCAAATGAAAATCTGAAGTCATGTCCTCCTTGCATTGAAGGTAAACAAAGAAGTAAATCTTTTCCCCGTGGTCAGGCACATAGAAGCGTGACAAAGTTGGATTTAATCCATATTGATATTTGTGAACCGATGTCCGTTAATAGTTGGAGTGGAAGTCGTTATTTTATTAGCTTCACTGATGTTTTTACGCGAAAATCTTTTATTTATTTTTTAGATCGCAAAGATCAAATAACTGTTTTGAATACGTTTATTGAATTCAAAAAAGTTGTTGAAAATCAAACCAATCTAAGGATTAAGCGTGTTAGGAGTGGTAACGGTACAGAATATTGTAACAAAAGTTTTGAGAATTATTTTAAGCAATGCGGTATAATTTATGAAACAACTGTTCCATATACACCCCAACAAAATGGCGTTGCTGAGCGTCTTAATAGAACTTTTATGGAAAAAGCTAGAGCAATGTTGCGAGACGCTGGCTTAGGAAAAAGGTATTGGGCTGAAGCAGTCAATGCTGCTTGTTATTTAAAGAATCGTAGTCCAACCGTTGCTCTAAATAAGGCTACTCCTGAAGAGCTGTGGACTAGTTCTAAAGTTAATCTTAGTCACCTTAGAGTCTTTGGCTGTATAGCATATGGTCTTACTCCACAATGCCAACGTACAAAGCTTGATCCTAAATCAAAACTCTAACTTATGCTAGGATATTGTGATCACACAAAAGGTGATCCAGCTGATAGTAGCAAAATGATTAAAGCTCGTAAAGTAGATTTTATTGAAACTGTTAGAGGTACTGATTACAATACTGATAAGTTAAATAACTATTGTAATGATTCTAATAATACCGTTGAAGTTTCGATTTATAATCGGAATCCTCCTAAATAATAAAGCATTTTTGAATCTGATGTTGATGAATATGCTACACCAGATTTATCTTTCAATTATGGAATTCAGGATAATATTTATGACGATACTGTTGTAGATCATTCTATTATTGATGAGATTTTCTCTGACGAACAAAATGTTACTGAGTCCCCATTGAATAGTACTCAAGCTTCTGGAGATATAGAACCTGCTTCTTCTATAAGATTTGATACAGATTCTGAGGTTGCAGAAAACTCTAGACCTGTACGTGTGCGCTGTCCTCCTTTACGATTTCAAGATTATGAAATGAACTATTTTACTGAAATAGGTTTAATGGGACGGAGTGAACCTCGAACGTACAATAAAGCTATAAAGTCTGAGAAAAGCAAACAATGGTTAGAGGCAATGCAGGAAGAATATAATTCTCTAATGTCACATTACGTCTGGGATCTTGTAGATCGACCAAAAGATAGTAACGTAATAAAATGCTAGTGGATTAAAAAAAAAAGTTGATGCAAGTGGTAATTTTGAAAAATTTAAAGCTCGTTTTATTGTCAAAGGATTTACCCAACAATATGGCATTGACTTTGAAGAAACCTTTGCTCCTGTCGTTAGACATTGAACCTTATGTTTACTTTTTGCAATTGGTATTCAAAATGACATGGATATTGAACATGTTGACGTTATTACAGCTTTTCTTAATGGAGATCTTCATGAGCGCATTTTTATGGAACAACCCACTGGTTTTGTGATTGAGAGGCAGAATAAAGTCAGTTTACTTAAAAAGAGTTTGTATTGACTCAAACAAGCTATATATTGCTTGAGCTTGGAATAAATAAGTACACAAAGTTTTAGTTACTTATGGCTTCACACAACTTAAAACAGATCAATGTGTTTATTTCAAAAACAAGGAAATTATAGCCTTATATGTAGATGACTTCTTCATATTCAGTTCTAATGAACATGAAAAGAAATTACTTTACAAATTACTCAGTTCTAATTTTAAAATTAAAATACTTGGAGCTGTGAAACAAGCATTAGGTATGAAAGTAGAGAGAAACCAAGAACAAGGTATCTTAAAGTTAAGTCAGTCTGAATACGTGAAAAACCTATTGATAAAGTTTGGTATGAATGAGTGTCATAGCATAGCGACTCCAATGGAAGTTAACTATAATCTTCCAAAAGCAAATACCTTGGATACAAGATTTCCGTATCAGGAACTAATAGGAAGTTTAATGTATCTCGCTGTTTGTACACGTCCAGATATAGCGTTTGCATGCAGTAAGCTTAGTCAATGTAACACCTGTTATAATGAGTCTCATTGGAATGCTGCTAAGCGGATTTTGCGGTATCTTTCGGCTACAATTGACTACGGACTCAATTTTAAAAGAGGAAGTAATGAAGTTTTAATTTCATCCGACGCAGATTGGGCGGGGGATACCAACGACAGAAAATCTTATTCTGGTTTCATTACTAGGTTAGGAAGTTGCATCGTAAACTAGCATAGTATAAGCAACAAAATGTAGCCTGTTCTAGTACAGAGGCGGAATATTATGCTCTTGGCAATGCTGTAAAAGAAGGGAAATTTATTCGTAATTTTTTGCAAGAACTTAACTGTAAAGATTGGTATATTATGCTCTTGGCAATGCTGTAAAAGAAGCGAAATTTATTCGTAATTTTTTGCAAGAACTTAACTGTAAAGATTGGTTTAAATCTAAGGCAATCACCATTTATAATGACAATTGTAGTACATTGAAAATGGTAAAGAATGAGTGTTTTCGAAGGACTAAATACATAGATGTACATCATCACTTTATTCGAGAATGTGTTGATCGTCAGTTAGTTTGTTTAGATTACAAGCCTTCTTCTGAATTGGAGGCAGATCTCTTTACAAAAGCTTTACCCAAGGTGAAACACAATTATTTTATTAAGTATTTAGATTTAATGTAACATTATTTATTTTTCACTTTGTTCAATTTAGATCTTGTACTCTTGCATTATACTAGTGTTCATTTTGCACAGGTTGCTCGAGTAAGGGGCAGTGTTAAAACCTTCTTAGTAAGAATGTTCTTACTGGCTGACAAGAAGTTTTATATGAAAAATGTCACATTAAAAATATTGTCTTTATGTTGTCATGGTGAAAACTTTCATTATTTCAAAAGATAGAATATTCAATATAAACTGAATTTATGAAATATTTACATAGTGTTATTATTTGTAGATATATTTAGTGTAATATGTCTTTCAGCTATTATTAGTTAACTCGCGTCTTATTATGACGATTTAAAATGTCATATTTTAACCCCCGTAGTAGTTAAGTCGTAAATGATTGTAAAACATACCACAAATGAATAAAAATATTTGACTTTGTCACTGTACGGAACACTCTCCACGCAAGTTCAACTCGCATTTGCCGGTTTTTTTAGTTTTTGAAACTGTGTCTTTGGCGGTGCCAACACTATCGTGTAAAATGTGCTTATGCCGCCCCTGCTTGGTTTTGCCACCTACTTGATTACTAGTACCTGAGCAGTACGAGTACACCCCCAGAGCTGTAGCCACGGGAGGTGTACTCTAGATTGGGAATTTCGGAGGGGTTTAAGGGTACAAAAGCCCCCCAAAATCTCAGAGCCAACCAGCAGAGAGTAATGGTCAGTTAAGATATTCAGAACATGATGCGACTGTGCATTTTGGTGTATAAACAACTTTTATACTTCTTCAAAAGTAACCAGACGCCGCTCACATTCCGTATCGATAGGAGGGGTGGATATATTCGATTTTTCCGCCCCTCTGACTTCGCCGCCCGGGGCATGGGCCCCGACTTGCCCCTCCCTAGATCCGGGGCTGGGTGCCAACTTAACTCAACTACAATCAAGAAGTCAGAGAATATTCCACATACCCTTAATTATCACCCTAATTCCCTTATTTTTAAGTTCTACACAAAAAGTGTAAAATATGCCCTCTTCTACCAATCTACCAACTGAGTGTAGAGAATCTTAGGAAATGGCAAAATATAAATACTAAAAGTTTGCTTGAAAAATCAATCATATAAGAGCGTTCAATCATTTTAAAAACCCAATATTTGAAGTTTCACTGTGTATAAAGAGAGGTGTACAAGTACATTACATAAGTACGTACACATTGTAAGTACATGTAGGTACTTTCTCCAGTCCATTGTTTCATTGCGTCACCTTGAACGCTGCTCAACCGTGAAAGACACAATGTTTACATGCAGCTCCGGTGCAGTGATATTATTTAATTTCTGATTCCTACGAGTGTTTTGCAATAACACACCTACATTTTAGTGATAATTGTAGAATCACACAACATTTTATGGAGGGTGACATTGCATTATCAACATAATATAAATATGACTGTTTGGCTCCGGTTCATACATTCGCAGCTGTGGCGCTTGTGGCTCGCCTTCTGTCAATTTTGTCACCTATTAAAAAGAGTTAATGTTGCTACAAATAAGTTTGAATGTATTTTTCACAGAAGTTGTGATTTTCGTTCGTACAGCATCAACTTTCGAGAAACGATTGACCTTATTTATAATCATAATTATTTAAAACGCTCTTTGCCGTGTCCAAACCAATTAAATTTTCACAATTTTTATGATATCAACGACGTCCTTCGACTAAAGTTTCAAATGAAAACTCATTTACGATGAAGAGTTTTCTGTAGATGAAACAAGTAAAACCTTATTTACAACGTATAAAGTATATACTGATGGTCTTGGTACCTTCTTTATGTGTACATATTCAAGGATGCAGCTTGAAAAACCTGACCCTCATACATACAGACATACTTATTTAACCCTTATTCTTTCCTGGAATGTTAACATTCCTAACGTTCTCCTCATCACATGACATTAAATTGTGGCAATCAAATCACATGATAATCTATTTCAAGTGACGGTCCGATATTATTTATGGACGGTAAGTGGTGTGGCCAAGAGGCTCGGAGCGGTGACCGCGCTGATTGGATAATGGCGCATCAACGGAACTATATTTATCTGAAGGGCCTCCCGAAAGCCCTAAATCACGACGATATCCTAGTTTGCAAGAACGACAGTTTTAGTGTAACATCGGGCTTTGAATGTCATCGCCGCTATGTCTATACTTACCGGTAAACTTTTCATTTGAAATGATAATAGAAAGATCTTTTTTCTTTCATTTGGTTTAAGAAATTACTGTTTTGTAATAGAAATAATACGCAAGAGTGAGACCTCTTAAGCGATTTTTCGCACATTGATGACCGTTTGAGAAGCCCGCGTTTATCTTTGATTTCGCGTGATGAAGCATTTCTACGACGTAATTACGAGTAATATTTCATTTATAGACAGAATTTTAGAACGTACATATTCGCGGTTTAGGTATTTTTTACTACGAAAACCTTGCTTCACGTTATCCATGGTTAATGAATTGTTTAATTCTTTTAATTCCTAGGCTGTCGATGTCCCACTGCAGCTGGCAAAGGCCTTCACCTTTTCCACTTCCTTCCCCTTTTACTCTTTTATTAGAATACTTACTCTTGGGATTTTACTATTATTATGAAAATATTATTCTGCAAATTTTACCGCAACTTTAACTGGAACATTTACCTTTTATTTATATCTAAGGCAACCATTTGTGTTAAGGTATTTTATTATAGACAAAGAAACAAAAAGATAGCAGCATAAGTTCAATGTCACACTCATTTTTTGAATCAAAGACACGTCTGGAAACCGTCGCGCCCTTTCTGAAACGCAGCCAGATATTTTTGGGAGCAGCGCCCACGTTTCCATGACGCTTTGTTTTTGGCATTTATTTCTAATCACGTAACATGAATAACGGAGTACACGTCCGAGATTCGTCATACATATCATCCCTGGCATAGAACGCGTGCAGGAGCGCATGTCTCATCATCATACGCAACTTTGGCCAACTCAATTATGTTCGTCTTATGTAGTTATAGCTACCTACTTAGATTCTAACATTTTAGGTCTAGTAGTTTAGCAGCCAGCAAGTCATATTTTTTAATATTAATGCAATTGCAAAAAAAAAATAAAAAAAAAGTGTGAAAGAAAGACTAAAAGCCCCAGGACTAAAACTGTGTAGTGGAACGCGGTTTTAAAAACAGTTCGATGCAGCGAGCGCCTTATTCTCGTATGCATTGGAACAAATCAATTCATCAATTCAGTTCAATTTAAGAGGGAGAATTTGCTCTGGCATGTTGAACTTAGAAATACCAAATATCTCCTAATTGATTAAGAACATCGTAGAACCATCGACTTTCCACTGAACTTTGAAATAAATAATAATGTGTGTATAGTTCATCTATATACATAGCAATCTGCGCTACAAATAAATTCAAAAAAAGATTTATAATATTTTTTTTATAAATTGATTCTTTTTGGTTTTTAATATCTATTATTAAAAATTGTGTCTATTATGTACCTTCCTTAACAATAATAATGTTAATAAGGATTCAAATGAAATAAAAATTGTGTGTTTAAAATTTTCCGCGCGGATATCAGGTTCAGCTTTCGTTAGCCAGACTCAATATATTAACACTTATTTTATTCCAGTGCACAGAGCAACATACAGTTCATATTTAAAACAATTCGACTAACGAGTCCAACATGCGCTCTCCAGCTGCAAGGATTTCCAAAATGTGCCTTGCGTCATCATCATCATCATTCTTAGCTGATATTACGTATATTCTGAAGATATTCAATAATGTATGTAGGTATAACAGACGGTATTGTATCCTTAACTTCTTCTATTATACCTAGTGTGTTGTCCACAAATGCGATTGAATTTGATCTTGTTTTTGTTCGATGTTCTCGTACCTACTTAGGCCCGATGCCGTGTACGTCAACTGTCATGTGAATTAATTTATTTTCGCCGCCACGAATAAAAGCAATTTCAAGAACCATGAAACGTTTGAGCTTATATTTGTAATAGGTTTTCATTTTTACTTTAATATGTTACATGTTATAATTATTCTGTGAGAGTTGGTCACTCATTCTTTTGAAACTATAAGTGCAATAGAACTAACTTTGACTAATTTTACATCTACACATAACTAATATAGGTAACATATATTTTTATTACTTTAATGTAATGAGTTATCTGCTCCCAGATTTTAGTTTGAAGTAAAAATCCCCATTAGACTTCCAGATCTAACTTCGTTTACATACTAATAAAACTATGTACTTACAGAACCTACCATAGGGGAAAAAATCGATACTTTGTGTCATTTTAATATTATAAGCACCTTATGATGAAATTAATTAAAAACGTTAAGAACTATAATGTTATATTTAAACGTTAACGAATTATATATTTTTTTATATAGTTTTCGTCATCTAGTCACTTAAACCTTAATTGGTTTATATTGGGAACGTCACTGCGCAGAGTAGGGTCATGGCTACGCGTTCTAGATCTACCTACCAAATGGGTCACCCGCCGACCTTCGGGCGGCTGTTAGAAAAATAGATCTTACCGCAACCTTGTGTTTTCCAAAAGAAAGTACCTTGAAGACATGTGCTCATTATAGCGGAGTGGAGAAAATGAAACTATTTTAGTTATTCAAACGTCAAAACTGCAATTTTAGCCCAGCCGGTGTGGAATCACGAGGACGTGCCAACTTTTAAAAGCCGTGACGTGTAACGGTTCTGGACACATAAATATTTTAATTAAAACAGGAAACGGATGCGGAGCACGTTCATGTGCATATATCGTGCATAATACCTATGTATAACATTATACACTCTACCAGCAACTGAAACTCTATAAAAATAAACTTGTAACATTTTATTAACGTTGACCTTCTGAACAACTAACTGCATTGATAACGCAGTGGTTAATTTGCGATAAAATATTATTTTAAAGATTCATGTATTTTTATGTTATTTTTTATCGAAATACAAGTATTTTACCGGCTATTATCTTGGTACGCGCTGATCATAGCGAACCTATGTAATTTCATTATCTTATCAAGTTCATTGACTCTTGACATTCAACTTTCGAGTTCCGATAATATCATAAATCTTACCTATATTGTTTCTCTTCTTTTTTAACGTGCTAACCTTAATCACTTTTCACATACTACGGTGAAAAAGTACCTAATAACAATTTATAAACATGTTTTTCAATCTTAGCTATCCGATCGAATGATCTCATGTTACATGCGTTTGTAACGTGTTGTTATTGTTTATTACAGACGCAGATGAGCGGTGATCGTGCGGGCTCGCAGTGCGGTCTTTCGTCACTTCTGCCGATGTCGTGCCGAGGGCGGGCAGCCGCCTTCGCTCGCGACCTGCACTCGCGCCTGCGCAACCTCGGCGCCGCGCAGGACGACGACTGCGAGAGCAGCTGGCTCACCAGGGAAAACCGACCTACTACCTCCGCACAACGCGACCATGACACCTTCTATGACTTTGAAATCGAATGTGAGAGCCCTTCCAGCCCCGTCGATGAGTTTGATCCGCCTTTTCCCGAACGTAGCCCCAATGATGATCAGGACCCACCTTTTTACGATGTCAATTCCGAACCAGACATTAAGGATCCAGCTAAAATAACGCTACAGCAACCCGATAACGTTAAAAACGGATTCACATTCTCAACGGCTTTTTATACAGAGTCACCGGTAAAATTACAACCAGCTCCTCGAGAAAATGGACATGCTGATAAAAGACTGTACTCTCCGATCACATTTGAAGGCTGCGCGCGACAAAATAGCCTAGATGAGGTCGATAATGTAATAAATACATCTTTGGTTACGGATACGGACCGTCTCAGTTTACCGACCACGCTATCTAGTGTTAACTTGGACAGTGATTCTGAATTCGAGTCTGCGAAAAGTGATCCTTCAGACGCTGTTGATGATGTCTTCCAAAATGATAGTAGGTTGGAAAATGATCTCACGGAATATATTGAAAATTTGTCAGTCACAGAAGTTGAAGCGACTGTCGAGGAAGAAGTTTTAACGAAAAGTAACGAAGAAAGGTGTACAGAAGATTTTAAAGAAACGAACATTTTAGAAATTATAACCAGTGAAGTGATTAACGAAAAAGAAATATCTCCAGCCCCTGAAGTTGATTCAACGTTATTGACTACAGAAACTAAAAACGAGGAGAATGAAGATACTGAAGATGACAGACCTCAGCGGGTTCGACGTTGTTCTTCCTTGAAAACAGGAAAAACTCCTCCTGGGACTCCTGGCAGAAAAAAAATTGTAAGATTTGCCGATGTACTTGGCCTTGATTTAGCAGATGTCAAAACGTTTATGGATGAAATTCCTGTTATACCTAAATCAGCTTACGATGATCTCACCGGTTGTGACGTTGCAAGTTCTCCACCAGTACGAGCCTCGCCTAGACTAGCCACTCTCACGTTGGTTCCATTGTTTCAACTGCCTCGTGATGTCACGGACAAACTTGAATCGCTAAACGTGTGCCTTGAAAATGCGCGTGTGTGCGATGGTGTGCACGTCACCGTTTGTGGCTCAGTGCGTGTACGCAACTTGGACTTTCACAAAACGGTACACATTCGTTACACCATGAACCGATGGAAGACGTATACGGATTTACAGGCTTCCTATGTGCAAGGATCTTGCGATGGCTACTCGGATCGTTTCCAATTTGTTTTATATACACCTTCTATATTGTCAGGCCAGAGGTTGGAAGTCGCCGTGCGATTCCAATGTAAAGGCCAGCAGTTTTGGGATAATAACAGTGGAGCTAACTACTGCTTCGACTGTTTAGCGTTAGGCATGAATGGATCTATGCAGCAGCAGCAGTCGCCGCCTGGACCACTACACCCGACAGTAGATTGGCATCCATCGTTCTACTGACGCAGTGTGCGTTCTCCTAAGAGATAAACTCGTCGGCATCGGAACGGCGATGGCAAGCGATCGAGAACGGATCCGGCGGGTCCCGGGCCGGGTTAGGGATCGCTGCCCGCGAGAGACACCCGTTGCTAGTCACATTCCTGTGCCTATTTTAACTGCTGTCAGTTTGCAAGGCGAGTGTAAGCGCGGAGTCCTATAAATGAGGCTTTTAAAAGTTGTAAAGCGTTTTTGTGATATGAAATAGATTAGGTGTAAATAATAAATAATAATTCAACGAAATTGCATCTCGTTTAGAGTGCCATCAACTATAACAACATTTTGAGATGTATGTATAGAGTATCGTCCACGTAGACTATAAAGTACGAGGCGTGAGCGGACGCCAACGTGTTCCGTGCAGGAGTGGCTGGCGGCGGGCGCATAACGGGCCCTTACCTTCCTCTGTAAATACAAGCGAGAATGATATTTGAATGAAAACATATTTTAATACAATTTTATACAAAATACTAGCCTTATGTATTAAAGTATGTATAGGTCTAAATCCGAAGTAAAGGGTCTCACAGACGGCTAAGATGCTTTAGGTATATTTTGATGTTAAGATACGATATTATAGAATATTAACCCCTTACCTGTTACTGGGAGGAATTCCTCCCAGGTCAATTGTTTATCTATTGTTTTATTTATAGGGACAGGTAAAGGGTTAAGGTATCACAGACAGCTAGGATGCGATGTTCATAGGTAAATATCTCATCTCAAGATCAAATCATTCTTATATTAAGCATCTTAAGATGTATTTACGCTATGTATTGCTTGGCATCTTAGGCAACTTAATATCAAAATATATATCATCTTCGCCTGTGTGATGTAACATTGAATTGTATGGTGATATTTGATCAAAATAGGTATGTCGCATTTTCGTCGTCTGTGATGCCCTGAAATGCAAAAGCATCACCTAGTTAGCGAGATTTTAATCACAATGTAGTTAGCACAGTAACACGTTAACGATAGTTTTCTATGTGGTGAGATGAAACGACAAACCCTTCTAAGATCTTTATGACGTCTTTTAAATTGTTATTGAAGTCAGCGTGCCTGTCTGGTAGTCGGTTATTTTCATAATGTAATAGGTAGCTGAAGATCTTTAAACATGTTAAAGCATAGCGATTATGATATAACTTATATAATTTATATTAGTAACTATATCGATGTTATGAACTGGAAATGTTTAGAACTTATTTTTTTATATTTAAAACACGAACTCATGACATATTTTCCTAGCCAAGAACTGATCTAAGCGTAATAGAATCGTTGATTCTGTTTGAGATTTTTATGAAGAAGACTAATAGAAATTATGATGAATTAAATTATTGTTATTTTTAAGCAATATACCATTTAAATTTATTTATTAGGCCGTTTTCTATTATATTTTATATGTACCTGAATTCTTGAATTGTGGCCATATTAATTTTATACTAAGCGAATCAGAAAATGTTGTCTCTATTCAATAAATTGTTAAATATTTGACACCCGATTTATAAAATAACTTCTTTCATAATAATAAATTAATGTGCATAATTTATACCGTGTAGTTTTATTATGATTATTATTAAAAAACTTTATTACACTTAATAATAAACAAAAATTACACACAATTTTAAACACAGTGGTACAAATATGGTGGACTTATCCCAGAAGGGATCTCTTAAAGTCGGCCAGAAGAACAAAAGATATACATAAGTAATACATATGAATAGGAAGGCAGAAGTACGAACAGAAGAATGAAATACAAAAAGGTATAAAGTAAGGCTTAATACAGTAAAAGTTTATACCTTATTTAGTTTTACTTATGTTTTGCGTAACATAACAAGACCGGCCAAGTGCGAGTCGGAATCGCGCACGAAGATTTCCGTACCATTATTTATAAAAAATCAGGTTTGTTGCATAGAAGTCCCACTTAAATATTTGTTTTTCTTCCGCTTTTAGTATTTGTTGTTGCAACAACAGAAATACATCATCTGTGAAGATTTCAACAGTCTAGCTATCAATGTTTATGAGATACAGCCTGATGACAAACAGATAGACAGACAGATGGACAGTGAAGTCTTAGTAATAGGGGTCCTGTTTTTGCCTTTTGGGTACGGAACCTTATTATCTTATTCTGTACTTATCTAAAAGTCCTATAATGTAATATCTATCTACAATGCCCGGAACATAAATTGACCCGTGCGCAGAACGACGTTTTCAGGTATTAACAGGGTGCGGTATGAGGTGGCGACGTGTAATAGAGCCCGATTATGATTTCTTGATAAATCGTTAAGATTTTCTATCCGACTACAGAAAGAGGTTAATGTTTTCCACTAGTAAACAATACGGTTTGTATTTATGTAATTGGCAGTTCTTGGTTCAAGTTCCGGTCCTATGTCGAAGGCATCGTACCAATGAGCGATAGTGATTAGTGGCTCATAATAACATTAATTTTCCTCCATCAGAAAAAAAATCTATCCATATATCTAGTAATCCATGTTTTTTTTTTCAATAATCTTTACCATTTTTTTTTTTATTTTAATAAGAAATAAAGCTTTATTTTGATAATTTCATCGGGAATTTTAAATTTCTTAGACATCCACAAATTAACATATTTGTGTTCAACTATATCTGCGCCGACGCCCGCCTTTTTGGTTCAACTTACGAGCCACGAGTTGCCTAATCAAAGTAGGTACGAGTACTTTTAAATTAACCATTTTAGCGAATGTTTGTTTATTTTAGTGGTCATCTCTGCGTCTGACATCATATGGCCAATGGCTTTTACGTGCCTTCTGATTCTGAAGCATGGAGATTGGAGATGTATTGATTTTTACTCAACCCATAAAATAAAATGTCTCGTTAGTATGCATTCTTTATACATTTATATTTTATGAGTCGGTGTTCTTACAAATTGGGAAATTAAATAGATATAAATGATACGCACGTGTAATATTCTTAATGATTTATTTTATTTATTTAAAGGCGAAATATATCACAATTATTGGATGACATTTCATTTTAAAATATATGCATTGCGAATCATCGATTAAAGAAAGAAATAACACTGAACAGAAAGTGAATTATCTGTAGGTCTCACCTTAGCAGTAAGATAAAGTTATCTAAGGAACAAAATAAATAACACAATCGACTGTTTACATATTACCAAGAAGTACATACCTATACGCAATGACTTTCTAAATTATATATATTGACATTGATTTATAAAATTTATTTGAGGCTACTTTGAACTACCTTGAACTACCTCATATCTACATGACTCTACACAGTTAACTGAGTATGTAGCTACTCTTTAAATTAAATTTAAATTTTTCTTTCAGTATTCATAGTACTCGTATGTATCAAACCAATATATTTTTTAGGAGATCAAGTAGAGTTTCGTCGCCGTATAAGATAAATAAATAAAATATGTTTATTTTCATTCCTTAACAATTAATTCTTAATCACGCTGTAACAAAAGTTCAAATAGGTAAGTAAGTACTTTTCCTGTTGTTCGTTCTCATAATAAAGGACTTTGGACATGATCGTTCCACTAAAAGACAGTGACTGCTAATGAATATAGATAACCTAATATATATTACATCTACTATATACAAAAAAATTACATTTGTCGCAACGTATATGATATTATTGTCATGGAAGTATATACTTATAACTAACGTTGGAAAAGTGTTTTTAAATATAACAGTACAGAACTTAAAAAAAGGTTTCAGATAAGCACAATATAAAGCAGATTAAAAAACTTGCTTCTGATTTCTCTAAAAATACATTTAAACATCAAAAGTAGGCAGTATATTTATGTAAATCTTTTCGGCTTCGGTCACGACTTTATTGACTTAAGTCACTTAATTATAAAAATACTTTATATTACTTAATTACGAAATTAACAGAATAATAAATAGTCACATGGTCACACATGTGACGACAGTTGACAGAAACACACACAACTCGGGCACACTAGCAATATTAAAACATCTTCTGGTATGTTTCCGCACTGGTTGTGCAGTAAATCATAAGTACTATTACAATGCAATTATTTAATGTTAAATGGCCATAAGTATATGAAGTACAAGCTACTTGTACATGTACAGGTTGGTGGTTGGTAAATACCGCAATCCTTCAAGTTTCAATTATGCATTTATAAAAAGATTAAGCATAAAAATATATCTTATGTAAGCATCGTTTGTTGTGTAACCTCAATATTATAAGAAGGTATACTTTAAAAATAAGTTATCATATTATTTATAGAGGGATACAACAATTCAACCGTGCGTACAGACTACCTTTGTTGCTATTGCACTAAAAATTTACAGTATGTGATAAACAGGACAAGGGACACCTTCATGGGTAGGTACTTGAAGGTAAAATAATTATTTTCTTAGCTTTTATGATTAGTCCGGATAGGACATTATTTATATTTCCAAAACATTTTATGAAATTAACTGAGTTAGCGTCATTTTGGCAATAATGCAATATAAAATTTTGTTTTGTTATAGTAGGTACTTGTTTTGTTTTTACATTCGATTTATTTGGCTATATCCATTAGCCTCATAGGTTTCTGTGAGATTTAACCAGGTACGTAAAACATACCCAACAATGTAGTTACATAAGCTTACTACATAATTTTTCAGCATACAACAATAAGAGATTAGATTGGACCATTAAAAGTGATATGTACATTGTACATACAAAGATAAACCAGCAAGCATTTCAAATTTTTTGGATGAAGCCAAATAAGTGTTATTTGTATTCACTATTATAATTTAATATGTGTTTGTGAGTTCAAATCTACCTTTTTAATTTCGTAGAATTCAGAGAACTGTACTGAATAATTTTTACACATAAACATGGGATTCGTCCTGGGGCTTGACAATGACTAAAAATTCAGTCAACAAAATGGTTGCTTAAAGTAAGTACTACCTTGCCTCGTTTGCGCCATTCGTCTTTTACTTCCAGGGGTAGACTAGGCATGTTTATCGTGGGATCTCTTAAGGCGCGCAGCATGTTTAGCTGCTGCTTGTAAAACTGATAGACCAATAATGGACTAAACTTTAATTTAATAAAATATCCGTCAAGGTTATAGTCTACCCGGCCTCATTTGCGCCCTTCGTCTCCTAGTCCTAGGAGTGGGCAGAGTTATCGTGGGATCTTTTAAGGCGCGCAGCTGTATGTGGAGCCGCTGCTTGCAGAACTCGTAGAACTCGATCTCGCGCGTGAAGTTGGCGCGCACGATCTGCTTCACGGCCTCCGACACCGGCGGCTTGAACGCGTTGCGGTTGATGCGGTTGAACGTGTTCAGTTCTTCTGAAATTATATGGTACGTTTTATTATGAATACATACGGTAGGTACTATTAATTTCTTACTCTTTGGACACCTCAGGCCCAAAGAAAGACTGCCTATAGTGTAGTCACCACACTATGGTCGATCTTTCTTCTTTTCTTATCAAGTGTGATAATAATATTTCGGGGTCCAGTGCTGCCCCCATTTGAAATAAATCTATTGAAAGGATACGGAGATTTCATTTAAAATTTTGTCTTGATCAGACCCTAGATAACCCTTCAAACTATTTTATGAACTATTGTTTACAGTTTAAAGTGAGAACGTGAAGCTTTTCTACGCACGATTGCGAAAAACGGCCATTTTTGGCGTATGTGCGTAGAAAAGCTTCACATTCTCACTTTAAACGTGAACGTTTTTTGCAATTGTGTGTAGAAAAGCTTCACGTTCTCACTTTAAACTGTAAACAGTAGTTCATAAACACATGTTTCAGATTTTCCGAGCAGCCTAAAAACATCTGACGTAGCTCAATGACTATCATGTGTGGTACCTGGCTCAGTGGATTTCCACAAAATGAGGAAACGCATCAAGTGTAACTAGCATTTTTTATTTTGTGGTGGCATTTTTGATCATACTTTATTGTATTTGTTTATATTTCGTACTTTAAACTTACTTTTAGTGTATTTATATTCAAAGACACTTTTATTAATAACAGAGTGTATCTGTTAGTTCGAGTGTGATAAAAAATTACGGAGAAAACAACTCTTTATCTTTTATAAATCAGCAAAATATACAACACAGTACTTACAACAAATGACCGATCATAGAGCACGTGTTTTGCAATGTGCAAATAAATTAATATACCTACCTAAAGAGTCAGTTTAGAAGACTTTGCACCAATTAATTGAAACTGATAAAGCCAATGTTTTTTTCTTAAAGACAACAAACATAAAAAAGCGTAACTATCACATAAAGCCAAGTTATTAATAACTGTGTTTGTATGGAGTTAATTAAAATATTTTTGTATTCACCTAATTTTATTATCAGTGCTTATCATATACAAATAAAAATAAAGAGATTTCTTTTAAGATAAGCCTGTATATATTTTTAAAATCTATTAGGCATTTTACTGAGGCTTCAGTTCACTTGGTGTGACTATATGCTAGCCTACCTCAAGGGGAACTTCGATAAGTATTATATAACTTTTTATACCTTGTAACTAAGATGAAATATTCATTACAGGTGTTGTAAGCAATTTGTGCCTGTGTCAAATTACTATCTTGACCAACTTTTTTATTTATTTTGGTAGGTTAGTCTTTACTAACCCAAATAAACTACTTACCCATTAGTTTACTTTTAAACTAATGGGTAAGTAGTTTATTTGGGTAGGTACGTCACAATCAAAACAACTTTAAGCACGGGTCTTTTTAATAAATTATGATTGCAAGGGGACCAATTTAAGTGCTTCCGTGAAAAGGAATGAGTTTTAAAAAAAAAGACAAATCTCAGCATTAAATTAGAAGATAACATAAATAATTAGCCAAGTGCTTGTCGGGCCACGTGCAGTGTAGGGTTCCGTAGTTACGAATGCCAACTTTGAGTTCATGCCACTGAAATCGTCTAAAAACTAATTTTCTCTTAATTTCTAATACTGTCTAATTCTAGTCGCTGAGAAAACCCGCGCACAGACAGACAGACAGACAGACAGACATGGCGAAACAATAAGGGTTCTTTGTTTACTACGGAACCCTAAAAAGTTGGTTTGAAGTATGGCTCAACTCAATGTACCTAACATCGCGATGGTTACTAGTTCACTTTCACACCTGTACAATGTCTATTAACTCTAAACTAGATCAATATCGGAAATATGCGATAATTATGACAGTTATTGCTGCAAAAGACATTTTCGAAATGACATGAGACCGGTAACACAATAGTGGGAAATGTAGAAACGCCAGTGAAATCACAGGAAGCATTATTGCTTTGCATATAAACGTAGGCGTCGATATCGTTGATATCTCTGGTAAGTTCCATTATTCTCTGTACTGTGTGTAAATACTTAATTTCTATGATGACAGACGGTTTTTGAGGAATTAGATAACTTGTTGTTACTATCCTACAATTTTTAGGAGTGTGTATTATGGCCCTAGTCTACGCTCTGACGCCGCGGAAGAAGCGCGGGATGTCCCGCTCAAAGGCCAACTAGAAGCCTGGAGTTCATGTCTTTTGGCACTAAGATCAGTCTGTACCGTAAGATATATATTATATACTAGCAAACCGTATCCCAGTAGTGGTGCGGGGTGCTGCGGAAGAAGCGCGGGATGTACCGCTCAAAGGCCAGGTAGAAGCGTGGAGTTTATATCTTATGGCTCTAAGGTATTTTTGTCCCGGAAGATATCTATAATATATAGTAGGTAGCAAACCTTACCCCAGTGGAGCTGCGTGGCACCGCGGAAGAACCGCGGGTTGTACCGCTCGTAGGCCAACTAGAAGCGTGGAGTTCATGTGTTATGGCCCTTAGGTCTATCTGTCCCGTAAGATATATTTACCTATATAGTAGCCAACCGTACCCCAGTATAGCTGCGTAGCGCCGCGGAAAAAGCGCGGCATGTACTTCTCGAAGGCCAGCTAGAAACGTGGAATTCATGTCTTACGGCCATAAAAGTTTGTCCCATTGTTGTCCCATAAGATATATATTATATAGTAGCAAACCGTACCCCAGTAGAGCTGTGTCGCGCCGCGGAAGAAGCGCGGGATGTACCGCTCGAAGGCCAGCAGCGTTGAGTTCATGTCTTCCAAGACACCTACAACTGAGTAATCCTGTTCCACCACACGCTTCGCGCGCTGCAAGGCTTCTACGCTGTTAAATGGCCTGGAAATACAAAAATCTTATAAGTAGTATTGGATCTTGTATATAAAAGGCAGATAAAAGAAATCTAGGTCTATGGTAAAAGGCATTGATATGATATTTTTTTGTAGCAAATCAAATTCACTTCAGTAGCCTTTTGCTACAAAAGTGCTTTTGTAAAGTTTTTAGATACGGGAAGGCGTACTACTTAGTTCTTTAAATTTACACACCTGATTTAAAGATTACAAATGGCCTAAATTGATGGTCATCAAAAGACTACAGCCGTAAAGCTTTTCAAATTTCTATCAGCCTAGATGGATTGGACACTAGATGGCCGATGGGGCAGACGGTTTCTCGAATGGCGGCTACGTACGTACCGGCAAGCACAGCGTAGCATACCCACAAAGTAGATGGTCGGACGACCTTAGCAAGGCTACAGGAAAACGCTGGATGCAGGCCGCTTCCAATCGGTCGTTTTGGATAACCTTGGGGGAGGCCTATGTCCAGCAATGGACTTCCTGCGGCTGATATGACGATTTTTTTACGTAGGCGATATAAGAAAAATTATGTCAAAGCATAAGAATTAGCCACACAGGACAGTAACACCTTCACAAGCTTTGCTAAAAGTGTGATCTGAGGCTTTTGTAAACAGCCACTTTTTGGGCCAGGAATACGAAAAATAGGTAACTTACGTGCACTGGGGCTCGTGTCCGCAGAAGAACAGCGTTTGACGGCGGTGGTCTCCGATGCCTTCGTGCGTCTCGCCCTCGATGTAGCGGCACTCCCGGTCGCCACTCAGCACGCAAGTCTCGAAATCCTGAAATATTTTGGCTGCATAACGTCTACTTCCGGACATAGGCTGCATAACGTCTACTTCCGGATATTCCAAAATTACCGAAATAAAACGGAATGTTAACATACATATCACATGTCTATGTGAACTGGGTAAAAATATTTATTTTTATATTTAACTCAACTAAGTAGATTATTCAAAATAAAGGACTCGTATTTTTTTGTTTCACAAAGAAGTAAAAATTTACAAAGATACAGCGCTCCGAAGTTACGGCGTGGGGGTGATTTACGTCACCTTTAGTTAAAAATCGTAGCTGATCGTGTCGTTACGCGAAATTTAAATTCGCTATATCTTTGTCACTATTTGTCGCTATATAACGCTAATCAGTGAAAAGAAAATTATAAATACTATCTATCTAATGAGCCAATTTTTGTTATTGTTTTGTATCTACTACTTATTCAATTGTGTAGTCTTTTGGGGTTTACGACCCTAGGCCCTGTCTACCTTGTTAGGGATAAGACGTAATATTTTATCTGTATATCCTTTATGTTTTTAACTTTTTATTTTTATGTAGATCTTCCAAATTCTATTATTTCTTTTTGAAACCCATAAAACTCGTAGCAGGTTGACTACGAAACTGTTACGGAGCTACGTGTTGTAGTATTTTTACTACGAGTAGCAAATAATTTTATTTAAGAAGATATGTAAACACTTAAAAGAAAAACGGATAAGAAAGTAGATCATATTTCTGCTAAAAAGATAGCGGTTGTATCAGTAGACAATGCTGGACAAATCACCTACAAGTATATTACTGATCGTTCTGCGAAACCCTAATTAAAACGTCAAACTTTTTGCTGCCGCAAAAGTAATTTATTTTTTGCGCACCACTAACCAAACGGCGCTGAGAGCTACATGTATGTACTTAAGCATATAAACTATGACTATTGTCTACTTGCTGTACATAGTAAGTTGCACAACGTTTAACAATAGGCGAATAATTAACAAGGAAAAATCTGCAAACGCTGGGCGCCTGCAATGCCATTAATTTTCATAATACGCTGGTGCGAATTACTCTGTAGCTTCGGGCTATCGACTCTGTGTTAATGGTGTTGGTCTTGATTTTTTTACAGTCTATTTTTTTTGTATCATGTCGTACTTCAGATATAAAGGTTAGGTATTCTGTTAAATGCATAGGTTTTTTTAAAACTTAATGAGTTTTTTTCGGGGTTTCTTCTCAGTGGTGGTCGTTCAGAGACGCTAGTCGTTTAAAACTTTTTTTTTTCTAAAGAGTATGTTTCCTCCCGCTTTAGTTGTCAAATTATCATCATCATTCTCATATCAGCCAGCCACAGTAAGTCCTCTGCTGAACAAAAGCCTCCAAGGATTTGACACCAGCTGTCAAATAATACTCTCCAAAGAATTTTGATTTTTAGCTAGATTTCGATTAGATTCTAAATCGGTCATACATGCTTTTCAGACTAGTCTAGTATTCTTGTAAGTACTTGTAGTAAACATAGGAATTTATATCGGTGATAGTAAATTTCTTCGAGTTTATTGATAATTATTTGCTATCTGATTTATTAGCCATTAGGCCTATCCCAACTTCAAAAGGCTTGTTACATATAATATCTTTAAATCAAAATGATCTTTATGTCGAAAGCATAATCACTATTCTTTGTCTATATAACTATAGGCTAGTTTACAATCGAACTGCATTGATTACTGTTGATTTATGAATGGACCCAATGCAGTACATCAATTAGCTCATAAAAGAAGCCGGTGTCCCCATTCTCCGGTTTAATTTGCCGATTGATCGTGATCATTGATTTTTTTCCTGTGAACCGCAGCCGCGCATCACAATCGCTTGTCGTGACCGATCGATCTGAACTTTTGACTGTAGTCCTAACGGCACTGATTCTAAGATGGGTATAACGTTTTATTATGCACATTATCTCTAAACCAAAACCTTTTAAAAAATGCATCACCTAAAAAAGAACTTAAGAATCCTGAAATAGCTCGTCCAAACTTAATAAAACGAGAGCGACCTCGTCATAGATTTGTACAAAAAAGTTAATAAGAAAAGCAGCGCGCACGAAATAAAATACTTGTTTTCCAGATAACAGCGGCAGATCGTGGGGCGTATAAAAACACACTATCACGTCAAAAGCACGTCAATTACAAGTGCCGGCCGTCGCGAATATTATACGCTTTTTCATTGGATCAGCAATACCTCATGCCATAAGAAACACTGACTAGAAATCAATTTCCGAACGATTTCAAAACCTATAATGTACTTAATAATTATAAAATAATATCTTTCTGGACTTAGAGATAAAGTAAGGAAGTAAGGTTTTTCGCCGGATTATAGTTATATTACATAGGGCGCACTATAAGTTTCCGGAACTGGCCACTTACATAAACAATATTTAAAAATTTATTGCAACATTTGAAAATATAACTCTTTGGCTGTAGAATGCAGTTTGTTTCATCTGACTGTCTTTTGTTTTTACCTTGTGGGCCATTTAAAAAATTGTGTGTCTGCATCAACATGGATTTAACTCGGGAAAATTTTCGTAGTATGATTTTCTACGAAATTAAGTGTAATTTGACAGCTCAACAGAGCATCGCTCGGCTTGAAACAGCTTTTGGCAATGAAGCACCATGCAAGACAACTGTTTATAGCTGGTTTGCAGAATTCAAGCGTGGTCGTATCAATCTCAGTGACGAATCTCGCAATGGTCGGCCGTCCACCGCAGTGACCAACAAAAACATCAATGCTGTGCGCCGTATGATTGAAACAGACAGGCATGTGACCTACCATGAAATTCGCGCATCCTTAGAAATAGGCATGAGTCAAATACAATTAATCCTACACAAACATTTGGGTGTGAGAAAGCTGTGCTCGCGGTGGATCCCACACAACTTGACCGAGGCTCAAAAAACGGACCGCGTCACTTGGTGCAGTGCCATGCTTACCAGATTCAACGAAGGTGCGTCAAATTTGGTGTGGGACATAGTAACAGGTGACGAAACATGGATTTATTGCTACGATCCCAAAACAAAGCAGCAATCGAGCGTATGGGTCTTTCAAGATGAGCCGAAACCAACCAAAGTGGCGCGCGTGAAAAGTGCATCTAAGCGGATGATTGCTTCTTTTTTTAATAAAACTGGACACGTGGCTACTGTTGCTTTAGAGAATCGTCGTACAGTGAATAGTGACTGGTACACGACCATTTGTTTGCCGGAAGTTATTGACGAACTCCGTAAAAATAACCGTAAACGCCGTATCATCCTGCACCACGACAATGCTAATTCTCACACGGCCAGACAGACAAACGACTTTTTGAAGGCGAAAAATGTAGAACTCATGAGTCATCCTGCATACAGTCCCGACCTGGCACCTTGTGACTTTTTTCTGTTCCCAAAAATTAAGAACCAATTACGCGGTCAACGATTTTCATCACCAGAAGAGGCTGTCGAGGAGTATGAAAAACACGTTTCAGAGGTCACCACAGAGGAGTGGCACAAAAGTTTTCAAAACTGGTTTCATCGAATGAAAAAGTGCATAGACGCCAAGGGAGATTATTTTGAAAAACAATAAATTAATTTTGTACCTTTAATAGTATTTTTACTTATAGTGCGCCCCACGTACTACTACATAAGAACTTCTTCCTATATGATACGCAGTTTAGGTGTTGACGAATATAGAAGATACTTACATTCAGAAAGGAAAATTGCCCGGTGTGAGTATCTAACGTCAACAATCGTCTTTAATTACTTCTCGTCCCCGCGCTGGATATCCGTAAAAAATTGACAAAAAGTGAAATTCTTAAGGAGAAACAACCCAAATTCGTCTCGCGAAACAGCGTATCATTTAGGAAGAAGTTCTTTTAAAGTGGTTATTGGTATTTATAAAGACAAATCTTTACTTTCGAAACTCCAGTTAAAAGTTCTAACTTTTGTAAGTAAGTACTAACATTTTTGTAAGCGAGTTATTATTTGACAAGGCTACAATCAATAAGGAACTTTCTCAATGTCTGAAATAACGTGACCGAAAATAGAAATATCTGGTTATTTGTATATCTTCTGCTGTGGCGCTGCTAACGTCCGGCGCACGTGACCAATTGTCAGACAATTGATCCACAAATCGCAGCTCGGTAGGATCGACCCGACATAATGAACAGTTCAGGGAACCAGCAAAGATGAAGCGATTCTCGGGTCATCAGTAAACGGAAGGTTATAACTTAGTAGATATTGGGATATGTTTTTAATTTAAGAATAAGTAGGAATTAGTAGAGAAAAGATATACCTATGATATCAAAAAAGATAAACATTAGAAGAAATCATGTACTTAGTTGAGAAAGAAATCTAAGTTTAAAGTATTACGATTGTACCTATTGTACAAGGAGAAAAGCGCGTGCGCGCGTTAGCAGAGTCTAGTATTTTCCTGGGTCAAAATAAATTATTTTGTACTGATAAGAAAATAAAACGTCGCAAAATAATGTCACATTTCTTTGAACATATCCATTTTACCGCGATTTTAAATTTATTATTTCAAAGAAACTAATAATAAGAACGCTATTTGACTCCAAGTATGTATGAAATACGAAAGATGACGAACAACGACGTCATCTTTCGTATTTCATACAAATCATCAATACATCAATACATCAATACATATAATAAAACAGTAGGAACCGCGTGTCTGTACATTTGATAAAATTAACAAAAAATGGGTGTGGGCGATAAAAAAAGAGTAACAGAACACAAAAAAGATTTTTTTTAATTTTTTGTCTGTCTGTCTGTATGTACTCGCTAATCTTTAAAACTACTGAACATATTTTTACGCGGTTTTCACTAAAAGACTAAGCTCATCCCTGAGCAACATATAGGCTTTGATTAATTGAAATCTGATATCAGATAAAAAAGTTATCGTCATTTAAAGTTTAAAGATAATTTTTCTATGGGCGATTTAAGCAATACATAAAATAGCAACAGATGGTGCCTCAAGAAATTTTAAAATGCGCTATGGTTGTTTTTGTGAAAAAATATAAATACTAGCTGATTATTTATCTCTGTACGTAAGACCTTTTGACTCTTTTGTGATTTGGTTTGTTACTGTTATTAAATTGCTGAATTTGTTGATTTTGTACTGTTACTTGGCTATACTTGGCTATGAAATAGCGTTGCATAACAATCGATAGTTTGACTATCGAAAGTTGACTTCAAAAAAGTCACAATATCGATAGGACTATCGATACTATCGATAGTATCGATTGTCAATAGTTTGAATACAATTGATAAAAGGTAAAACTATCGATACTATTGAATTAAGATAGTATCGATACTATCGATAGTATAGGTACTGTAATTACTTTTTTTACGAAAAGCTATCGATAGCTAAACTACTATCGATAGTATTATAATATCGATATTCGTCACAATACTATCGATAGTTTTTAATACAAGTAGTACCTTAACTATCGATACTATCAATAGTATCGATTGTATAAATCGAATTGATACTATCGATTGTCCTGTCGATTTGTTACTGTTTTTCGAGGTCACGATAATATCGATAGGCTATCGATATTTTATACTATTGCTCACAAGTCAGAAGTCCGTATTTTATGAAGATACGGACTTCTGATCTTGCTTTGAAGCTTTGTGGGTTTCGGATAATTTTGTTGATTTATTTATAATTTGACACTTGGCTATGAAAATGCGGACTTCTGATCTTGCTTTGTGGATTGGTTAGATATTTCGGATATCTTCAAAAGCTTCTTGACTTTATAGATCTAATGAACTAAGTTTGACATTTGGCTATAGCAATAAGGATTTTGTGATCTTGCTTTGTGGATTGGTTAGGTATATCATCTTTAAAAAATTTTTGGCTACATAGATTTATTGAATTATATATATTATTGTATTTTGTGCTTTGCTTTCAAAAATGCTCCGAAGAAAGTCTTGGGTTTTTAAGGGTTCATTCATAAGTTGTTGTATGAATAAGTAACTGATATCCATACATCTATAGATCCTTATAAACTTTCACATTTGCAATATTAAAAGTATACCGCATCACAATAAAAAAATCGAACTTTAATATACAGACTAATCTGACAATAATTTTAAATTTGTCATGTCATCAAATAAGGTGTGTAAGAAAACTGAATTTTACACGAGCGAAGTCGCGGGCACCAAATACAGATAATAAAGTATGTATTCGTGAGCAAGATATACAATATGTATTTTTATTTTTGATCAAAAGAAATGTTCAAATATAAGACGAAATATTATCGATGAAAAACCGGAAAAAAATTGTTTTTAACGCTTACATTTTTTTTTGGTATAGGTATTTCGTATTTTATATTTTTCTCTTTATGTAAACGGCGTATTTTCTTCAAATTGGTCTCATTTGAAAGCTACAAAGTTTAAGAAGCTAAGAAAGAAAAAAAATAACAATACCGAACAGGAAATTAATAAAAAAATAATTCATGAAAAAATTAAAGTGCCTGGATTTTTTAAATGATAATGAATGACATAACGATATTTTTTTTTCCATTTTTTTATCGATAATATTTCGTCTAATATCACTTCGTTTGATCAAGTATAAAAAATACACATTGTATAAGGAGTTACAGAACATAAAAAAAAATTTAAGATTTTTTTTGTTTGTCAGTGTCTGTATGCACACTGTACACCCGAATGTCCGAAACTGCTGAACGGATTTCGCGGGCACAGCTAGTCCCATATAAGATGTTTGTTTTGTCATTTAGAAAAAGTATGTGATTTGACTTGTTGAAAAATAGCGGTTGAAAAATAGCGGTTGAAAATTAAAAAAGAAAGAAATCTGTAAACCTATTCTTTTATTGCGTCAATAACATACAAAAAATCATTAAGATTCGACCACATCGGAGTGGAAAAACATTTTCTTTTTTGTATCCACGAGTGTGCATATTTCCTTCTGGCGCGTCGTGTTAATCAACGTGTATTATACATATAGGTTGGGGAAAAAGTCTTTTCGCATATAGTATGTATGAAAATGTAATAAAAACACTTTGGCTATACTATTTGTACCTGGCTGGTTTTAGTATCATTTAAAAGATTAAATTTTAAAGAAGATAATTCTAAATTCAAATTAAGAAAATGCGTGAATTTCATTTGTTTTTCTTACCGTCAAGATGAGTGAATCTAATGAAGAAATTAGATACATTTTAAAATTGTACTACCAAAAAGGTAAAAATGCAACGCAAGCCGCGGAAAGATATTTACGACGTTTATGGACATAGTGCAGTGTTTGTGAGGTAGCACAAATTTGGTTTAAGCGTTTTCAATCCGGAAATTTTGATGTCAAAGATGCACGTCGCTCTGGTCGCCCTGTTACGGATAAAATGGATGCTATTTTTGAAAAATTGGAGCAAAATCGGCATATCAGTAGTTACGACGTAGCTGAAGAACTGGGAATTGACCACAAAACAGTTTTGGCGCAGTTGAAAAAAAATGGGTACACAAAAAAGCTCGATATTTGGGTACCTCACGAGCTCTCTGAAAGAAACCTAATGGACCGTGTACTCATTTGTGATTCTTTATTACGACGTAATGAGACCGAACCATTTTTAAAGAAATTGATAACTCAAAGATTCAAATGTTTATTCAGTAATTAGACCTTTACAGGCACTTTTACACGTCAATAAGTATAATTTATGTTACGTGTAAAGTATATTAAAATTTAATTTATTTTTAAAGAAAAGCTACCGATACCAGCGCTTCGTAACGACCACTGCTGAGAAGAAACGCCGAAAGAAACTCATTTTCACAGTATTGGTCGCCTACTCGCCAGAAGGGCTTTGTCATATTATTATTATTGTCTTTTAATTAATAAATACTTATACGTGTAATATAATACAGAAAAGCTTCCGATACCAGCGCTTCGTAACGACCACTGCTGAGAAGAAACGCCGAAAGAAACTCATTTTCACAGTATTGGTCGCCTACTCGCCAGAAGGGCTTTGTCATATTATTATTATTGTCTTTTTATTAATAAATATTTATAATATAATACAATGTTGACACATTATAAGTAATGCTTGCGAACAAGTAAACAAACATAAATTGCGTAATAAAAAATAAAAAGTTGAGTAGTCAAAAAAGCGAAGCTGAGCTGACCAGTCCCTCCCGGCAGCACTCGTTCACGAGTTGACGCATGGATCAGCCATCGTTAAACTCAACCATATTAGAGGGAATCCAACGACCCGACCAACGACGCCACCACCGGATTGGACATTTTAGTGAGCATGAAAAACCCGAACTCGCAGACCTTGTCAAGAGAAAATATTAGTTATATGTTGGTCACCTATTGATCGCAGAGCATTTACAAGTTTTTACAGTAAGCTTATTATGGTAACAGAAAATGCAGCTATTTAATGTTTCATGTGTGGAGTGTAATGGAAAATGTTTAGGAAGTATCCACGCGTTTTTATCACTTAAATAATCATTGATAGTATAGTACGCATTATTCAATAAAACTTTTTTAACATGTATTTTAAATTTTGCCATTAGTAGGTTAACGATCGCTTCAGGAAGTTTAGAAAATAATGTTATACCTACACCTAAGAGTGACTTTCTAGTTTTAGCAAGTCGAAATTTAGGCGTATGAAGCTGATTTTTGTTGCGCGTATTATAACTGTGAACATCACTATTTTTCTTGAAATTATTTAACCTAGATTTGACAAATAGAAGATTGTCGTAAATAAATTGAGATGTCACAGTAAGAATATTTATAGATTTAAATAACTCTCTTAAGGAATCGCGTGATTTTAATCCGTAGGTCGACCGAATTGCTCTCTTTTGTAGCACAGAGATAGCATGTATGTTAGCCGCTTTACCCCATAACAGCAAGCCATATGACATTATGCTGTGAAAATACTAAAGTATACTAGCCTAGCAGTTTCAACGTTAGTACACCGTCTGACCCTCCTCACAGCATATGCTGCCGAACTAAGTTTCTTGGCAGTGGCCTCAATATGTTTATCCCATTTTAAGTTCCAGTCTACAGTTATGCCTAAAAATTTGGTGTTGGGTACCCATTCTAGAACTTGGCCATTAAGACTCAAAGGTATGTGAGTATTGGGTTTATTCAATAGTGAAAAATTAACGCACTTAGTCTTTTGTGTGTTTAAGGCCAGATTATTAGTCGTGAACCAACTAAGTACTTGAGACATAGTATTGCTTACATCGTCATAGTTTGTGCATTTTCTGTCAACCTTAAAAAGTAAAGATGTATCGTTAGCAAACAATACTACTTCACACAACTTTTCTGCAAAACTGCGGAGATCATTAATATAAATCAAAAACAAAAATGGACCAATTATTGAACCCTGAGGCACACCCATGCTCACTGGTGCACTATTTGAGGATACTCTGTTGATTTCAACTGTTTGAGTTCTATTATCAAGATAAGATGAAATAACAGAGAGTGCAGTATCAGTAACGCCATAAATTATTAGTTTATTTTTTAATATTATGTGATCGACACAGTCGAATGCTTTCGACAGATCGCAAAAGATACCTATAACGTCTTGTCGATTCTCCCAGGCTTCGTAAATAATTTGAACTAAGTAGTCGCTGCTGCATCAGTGGTAGAGCGCCCTTTTGTAAATCCATATAACTGGATCACGTACGACAAGAACGTGCGAAAAAGGTCATAGTCAAAGGCCGGTCAGGCTTCACATACTGTGGTAAAACCCGGGTTAACTCGCAACAAGGTGATGCTGTGTGTGTGGTGGGATTGGAAGGGCATTATTCATTATGAGCTGTTACCACCAAGCAGGACCATCGATTCAGAACTCTACTGCGAACAACTGATAAGATTAAAGCAAAAAGTTGAGAGAAAGCGAACGGAATTAACCAACAGAAGGGGTGTGGTTTTTCATCATGATAACACTAGACCTCACACATCTTTAACCATTCAGCAAAAATTAAGAGAGTTTGGCTGGAAGGTGTTAATGCATCCGCCGTATAGTTCTGACCTGGCACCTTCAGATTTCCACCTGTTTCGGTCTCTTCAGAATTCTTTAGGCAGTGTCAGGTTAACATCACGAGAGGACTGCCAAAACTACTTGACGCAGTTTTTTGATCAGAAGCCCCAAAATTTCTATAGCAATGGGATCATGTCCCTACCTATAAGATGACAAAAAGTTATCGAACAAAATGGTACCTACATACTTTAGTTAAATGTAAATAAACTATATTAAAAAATGTTTTGAATTTTCATATCAAATGCGAAAAGACTTTTTCCCTAACCTATTATATCGTACCTATAAATAAAATTAATAATTTTCTATTAGTTTTGTAAATAAAATTTTCAAATTAGAACGGAAACACTAAAAATATTAACTTACTAAAACTAAATTAAATCCATAATTTTTTTCCATATTTCATATTGAATCACCTTTGTTGGTAATAATGACTAGACGTAATACTTCAGTTAACCAGCACAGAGATTGAACGATTGTCAGGCACCAAACTACACATTCATCAGGATCGTTTTTATGATAACGCACACTTTTTTGTCACAAAACCGAGACAACAGAATGGTAACTGATCTAATTTATTATCAATACGTACAATAGCACTGAGAAAAAGGAATGGTTGCTAGTAGCAAAAAATTTTGCTACACGTTACCAAAATCGAATGACTGCTAAACTCAGGGCTACTGGTAGTTAAAATGTGTTTTTATTAATAGTTGTAGTTTGGAACATGTAACTAAATGGTTCTGCTAATGAAAACAAAAATTTGGTATCTACTAATCAAATTGCAAATAGCAAAACTGGTTCAGCTATTTCTTTTTCTCAGTGATAATGTCTTGTCTTGATTAATAAACATTTTACTTGACCAGCATAGAGATGAAGGGATACCTATGAATACATTCATCACGATCGATTTTATGCTAAGAGAGATGAGATGATCTTGGCATAAAACGATTCTGATGAATGTGTTCTCATTGCGGTCACAAAATAGGCGTCGTATTAAAATAGTAACCGATCAGTAGTCGAAATTATTCTCATGTAATAATAATAAATCAGGGATCAGCTCGGTGATGATGCGATTATTAGACCCATAACCATTCTTAAGGAAAGTTTTTTTGCAAAGAGTACGAGAACACCGCTTTTATCATAAAATAGAATTAATAGAAGACTAAGTACAACCAAACTACAAAATATGGCTTTTAGATCTGTCCTGTCACTTCGACCAACGTATATATTTTAAGGTTGGTCAGTTGGTCTGTAACCAAGTCACCAACCATAAAATATATACGATTTAAAGCGAAAGCGTCGCATCTACTATTCTCTTTATTTTTTTTACTGCATACAAAGAAGTGAATAATGAAACGACTCTGCCAGCCGAATACATTATTTATCAGCCAATTTAAAAATAGCTTTTGTTTGTGTTCCTATAACGTTCTATAATTAGATGCTAACTATATGATAAAGGGGAACTTTATTTATTGGAGCCAGAAAGATAAATAAGTAAGACATCACTGATTGTCATACTTCGAAAAAACTAAAGATTAAGTTATAGCTTGTAACCATGTTGACCAGTTTTATTTATTGATGAGATTGAGTAGGTACCTACTACAACCCATACTATTAACATAATATATATTTAACAACCTTTTATACTTGAAGCCTGTCCTGTGCGTGTGGCGTTCCCCTCTATGGGTTATTATTCTATGGGCGTTCTATTTTTGTTTGTCAGCATATTTGTGCAGATAAGAAAATGAAAAAAAAACCGCTAGTTTATGCATAGTATAAACGTTCATATTATTATTAAGAATAGGATGTAGCGTTTCACTCAACCACTCCTACCTGGTCATACTCTTGGGAGAAAAGAAGAATTTATCTACGAAGCAACTTGCTTATAGTTAGCAATATTTTACAACCAGACTAACAGCCCTCCTTGATCTGAGGCTGCACGGCTCAGGATGCACCCGGGAAAGTCTATCTACCTACTCGTATCTCTTTAAAGCACGTACCTTCTTCAGCCAGGCGGGGTCTGGCAGCGGCAAGTCCGGGAACGCCCGCTTCCGCTCCACGTAGTACCAGGGAGCCCGCACGTAGTAGTACCACGAGATGACGCGCTCCACCGGGTCCCGGACCACGTTTACGTATATTGGAGCGGGATACCCAAACCTGGAATGAAATAATGTCTTTATTTTTAAACAATTGGTTTTATCGTTTATCTTGCAAAACCTGCGTGACATTTTGCAATAATTGGAAAAATATATCATCCAAGTAAACGTAATATTGTTTTGGACTACCTATTACTTAATTTGTCACTTGCTTTTTTTTTTTTAAACAACGTAGTAAAAGGCAGAAAGATATCGTGGTGGGGCCCGATTTGTATAAAATACACGATAATGGTTTTTGTTGAAACGTCCAACCTTTCGGATGGAAACTGGGAATCTAACAAGCAAAATTCGAATTATATTGGGATTGCATTATTAGCTTGAACAATATATGGGAATTCCTATGCAAAATAATGTACATTCGTTACTCGCATTACAAAGAGCAGGTAGTTTTCATGGTTTGGACGTAAAGCTTTGGCCTAACAAGCTTATGTTGTTCTTTATAGTAAGAGCTAGACCTCTTTGGAGGCGTATATAGATTCAACAATTGAATTTTTGCAGCACGAAAGTAGTTTTGAATATCAAAAGAATTACGATTCGCGAAAGCTTTCCAGTCGCAGTAAACATTAAAAGAGTTTTTCATCTTCTCATTTACTTAAACAAGGCTACAGTTCCTTTGCCTTCTAGATACGATAAACCTTAAAGGGGTGGAAAACCAATAAATAAGAATAGTTTCTTTCATGGCGGCTGTAAATGTGCTAACAACCCATTTTATTGCTTACAAGTAAGATTCTGTTTCACGACCGTGTAGGTCTTCAAGCAATTGAGGAACGTAATGCGGCATGTTTACTAGTAGTTTATACATTATGTGGGCGTAAAGGTGGAAATAGGGAAAAATACTTTGTGCAAAATTTTAAATACCTATTGGATTAGTAAATAGTTTAAAAAAATCTTTACGATAAGAATTTATTTTAGCAACATTTTACATTTAATTCTTTAAATATTTATATCTAATGGTTTTGTCCCAAGACGTACGACTATATTATTTTGGAGAAACTATCTTAGACTTTAGTTTACGTGAATCGTACTAGGTTATTTATATTATTAGATATGTACATAAGCACTAATGTACGTGATTCTCAAAAGGCTTATTTTTCTCCCGTTATCCAATGCCATCTCTCGCAACTTAACAATAGTCGCATAAAGCGATTGTACACGTGCCAGAGCCACAATTACTGTTAACAAGAGCAGTCTAATCATCCGAGCAATTAATGTTCTACACATTAATCATGTTAGTAGTACGCTCGATAGTGATTGATGAGAGGCAGTTCGTTTTAATTAGGGGCGGTACTGGACTGCGGCTTATGGATTGGTTTTCAGGACTCTTTGTAACGTCAATTTAACAAACTATGATTTCTTTGCTGTATAACTTTAATCAAGAATAATTTTAGTAAGTAAGCCACATATGTAGGATATGATATGATGTTTAAGTGAGCTGATTACTCTGGTGGTGTGGAGAAGAAAGAAAGGTTTTGAAATAATACCACCTAAGTTGAGTACTTGAATTAGACTGATTTATTGCTATCGAATATGATTACTTTGAAATGTATGAACGACGTTGAAACTACTGAGACCTACGTATAATAACTATTGTTCAATAGATTGAACATAATGTATATAGGTACATTACCTAGCCTACATATGTGACATTCTCAAAGCCTGTGAACCTAGAAAAGGTTATGTACACATCAGGTGTGTATAGGTAGTTACTGAGCGTGAGTAAAGTTTCTCATCACTTAAGATGATTGTAGCACCGTTTTCCGAGATTCATTTGTCCGCCGAATCATCCAACGACTTAACATTATCCGTAAGCACGTCTTAAAATAGTAACGTAATGAGTATAGAATAAGATGAAGCAATAGAGGTGTTTTATGCAGTAACGTTGTAAGTGTATGTCGCTATGTAAGTACTTACCTCCTTGAGAAACAGGATTGAAAATAGTATTTAGTACTCTAATATAAGTCCCTACTAATTCATTACATAACTTAGTCTAATTCTGTTGACCAGCTTATTTCAAACATCATTATTTACTTGAGAACTCTACACTCCATATGTACATACATGTAAGTTCATATAAGTAAAGACTAGGTTACTTTTTGCCGCCTGTTACCGATATATGGAAAGACAGTAAGAAAAATTATGACTGGAAGCGTTGATACACGGTAAACAGATTTATTTCTCCGTTTACTGTTCATTCCCAGTATTCATAGTCGTTCAACAATTGAGAACAAGCTGGGTAATTGTTAGTGCGAAGATATACATAATTAAAACCAATTAATTGCATTTGCATTACAATACAAAGGAGAATAAATATTACGCTTGATTAGGTAGAAGCCAAGTAGAATAGAAAAAAATAACCTTTCATATGAGTTTCTTTTTATTAGGATTTTAAGATTATTAAACTGCTGTAGATATTAAATATGCTTAATTTCTAAATTGATTTTGAATTAAAGTGCTAGATATACCCATAAATGGCATACTGACATGGGTAAATCAGTGAACAAAACGAACTTAACTCAAATGTAGGAGCAAGTATAAATACATAAATCACCACCTTGCTGTTACTGTACAGCTGAAGCTGCTATAAAGTGGTTCTTCAGAGAATGCTCTTACCTTCCCTTTGTTTACTCTTACGACACTTGTGTGAAATGAAAGGGTGGTGACAAAGAACAGATTTATTACCTGGTGAAGTTGGTGTAGCAGACATGCTTGATGTAGGAGGCAGGTGGCGTGTGCGCCGTCACTATGCTGGCCAGAGCCTGCTGGTCGGGGGGCGCCAACCGAATGGTCTCCACCCGCTGCACCGCATCGCGGTGGAATCCTGTAAAACACAGACAATCGACCTGCTACGAAACAATTTTGTAAAAATATTTAAAAAAAAGTGTGGGATAGTAAAAAAACAATTTATACACGTACGTAATATCCTTCTAATTATAAGCCCAAGCAACCGTCAGTCGTCAACCGAAGTATTTTAATTTTTCTGACATACTCTGCTTTTTAGCATTTTTACGTAATCCTACCACACATTTATAAGTGCAATCCACAACTGGTGTAAAGATAACCACTCGTTACGTTGCATCACCTTCGAAGGGTTTACATAAGCTGTGAAGATCCTTTTAATATTCTTGTGCCGTTGGTAAATACCTACATCTGATAAAGTCACACCTAATTAGTCATAATCGTAATGTTCCTGAATGTGAAAGTGGTTTGGTTTGTTTGCTACTTAATTCTTGTACTATACGATTTCTAAAAGCTTCATTCTACAGCAACTGTGTGTGTAGGAAATACAACACACCGGGTAAAGTCATAAGACTCATAAGAAATCGTAGAATCAAACAAGTGCATGCGTTTTTCATTAGACTCGAAACGAAGAAGATTTTTTAGTTTTTAATTATAAAGGGCTTTGTAAGACTGTTTCATTTGTCAAATATGACATAGCCTTAAGGTTTTGCGAACATTGGCTCCGGTCTTCTCATTGCTTAAGGAACCATTAGCGATAGTGTATGTGTACGTTACTACTTTTAATCTTACCGAACTGATTCCTAATGGAGAGCCGACGCAGCAGCTCCATGAAGGTCTGGCTGCCGACCTTGGGCACCCGGTTGAAGAACAAGATGTCCATTCCGGCGCGAGCCGTGTTGTTCAGCTCCCAGGGTTCCGGCAGGATCTCCTCCACGTAATCCTGCTCTATGTCCTGTCGAGAGTCTTCGGGCTCAGCCTCTAAGGTACGCTGGGGCTTACTCCGTTCCTGTTGGAAAGAAAATTATGATTCTTATTATTCAAAACATGGCACATTTTCAAAGTTTTCGAGGTGAAGTCTTTGAGTAATGTAATGACTAGTACAATTTGAAAAATACATGAATGACATTCTGTTTTTTCCATGCCAAAATTTCCAACCAGAGAACGACAAAAGAGGGATATTTGTAGTGTGCACATTTCAATATGAATTGGCAAACAATATATATTATGGTGAATTAGCTCGTTAAAGAGGCAGTAGGCGGGATTCATAGCGCGACGAACCGAGGGCTGATGGGTCAAAAAGGTTCTCAAATGACGACCGCGTACTGACAGGCGAAGCATAGGACACCCACCCACAAGGTGGCCAGACGAACAAGGTCACTGAAAAGCTCTGGATGCAGGCCGCTCTTGATCGGTCATTTAGGAAATAATTAGGAGAGGCCTATGTCCAGCAGTAGACGTTATAGGGTTGAAAAGATAACGAATATTATGAATACATAAACGTCTATTATGAAACGTGACCGGCAGGCGGAAGTTTTAACGGCAACGCGCTAGCAGCTGTGATGAGATAAGCGTTTTCTTGATATGATAAGTTTGTGTATTGTTTGTAGCGACTAACTTGTATCTTACAAGCGCTAAATAAAAGCTTAAGTAAGTAGATTTAATCCCATTTACTCAACACGGAACTTGACGGAACATTCACTATATAACAATTCAAATAGTGGAATAAGTTAAAGCTTTACCGTAAAGCAAATTTGAATTACTCGACAAATCTGTTCTCATTTTTAGCCTTAGATGGATTCTATCATCTTACAAATAATATTTTAATTAGACATGACTTACGGCCGTAGAAATATCAAGATTTTGTAACAGTCGATCGGTGATTTAATATCGCATTGTGCGAGTGACGTGGAGAGAAGTGCGTCTTCCTAACAATAGCGCAGTAATAGCCTATTAGTTCGTAATGTAAAGCATGCACTGTAAATAGTGTACCGCCTTCCTCATCATGGTGGACATGGTTCACATAAGTCAAGTTGTTGCCGAGTATTTTTGAGCGAGCTTTACTATTGGTCAGTGTCTTGAAATTGAAACAGGTTGTTTATTACGTTACATAAATTACAAATACAAATGCGTTTATTTATCGAACTCCTTAAACTAGTGATGTTTACTGGTGGCCCCACCCTAGGCAACAATGCCTGTCCTGTGGAAGCCTTTATTAACATTTCCAAAAACTGATTTTATTATGTAAACTGACTTAAGCCGGCAATAGCTTATTATCAGAAAAAGCTTATAAGTAGTATAGTTTATTCTATTCTATTATACTAGTAAATTTTTAAGTTGGTATTTTATAAAATAAATGTGCATAGTTGTAAGTAAATGATCGGACAGTAACAATTATTATGAAATAGAAAGAAAAACAATCACCAAGTAATGATATTAGAGTGAAATCAAAAGAAAAAACAATTATCAAGTGATAATATTAAAATGTCTAGTCTAATGTACCCTATTAGACTTCAATGCGTAGGAACTTTTCGGTAAAATCATAAGTCCATGGTAACAAAAGTGATTGAATAGAAGATCTTGCTGTTCCAACTGAGGATTCTCTGATATTACACATCCTGCAAATACTATTATAAATAAATGAAGATGCAAACTGAGTGAAGCGGTGAGCAAAGGCAGTGTTGACGCAGTGGATAGAAATTCTAAACACTCTTCTCTTTACTAAACTGGGATATTTTGGAGATTTCAAAACTTGGCGATGAGTGTCTAAAGCTATTTTTAAAATATAAAGCTTACGTACACTTAAAACTTTTACCTCGTCATAAAGTGAAACTGTGGGATATAATAATTAAATATTATTCTATATCAATACTATTTACTTTTAAAAATCTACTACGTGGAATTATGAATTTAAATGAGAGCGGCAAGGACATTTTACTAATTTATATTTTGACAACTTTCTCACGAGTAGAGTTCATGGACAAAACTACCCAACGGTAGGGTCAATGTCAAAGAGCGAAAAGCCCATTTTAACTCTAGGAAGCGAGCGATGTTTATCAGCGAATAACACATTTAAAGTATTCACTCGGCCTGTTTGAATGAAATTTAATATTACTGGATCCATTCTTAAGAGATGTGAAAGATAAGGTTTTTTAAAATTATTTTTTTGCACAAGCGTGAGTCCAAAGTACTTATTGAGACAAATGAAATAAGCTCAAACTCGATGGAGTTGCGTTGTTTTATTATTAAGTTCCATCAACCTTCTGTCTCCGTGATCAGACCTTGGATGGACATTGTCTACCGTAAGGTGCTTTTCAAGACAAATCAGCCAAGTCCTCCCCAATGAAGTTATTTTGTTTTATAACTGAGTTCCGTCGAATATCTTCCGGCTCCACCATGAGAACAGCTTATTGATCCCATAATATTGTATTGTCATTCCACACAAGAATGGAAAATTTCAGCTCAATCGGTTGAGGGTAACTGACTGGAAATTGAGTTGCAAGATTTGACCTAACAAACATTCATACATACATACATACGAGATACAATGCAAGTTAAATAAAAGCTTTTTATAAAGCACAACACAAAGGAAAAATATGATGTCTAACAGGTAATCTATCTTCTAATTTTTAAGTAACGAGACTACTCACCGCGCCTGTGTTTCTTCGTATCGCTTCCAGAGCTTCTTTGTATTCTTGGGCCGAAGCAGTTGCGTGCTCTGTGCGTTCTGTCTGCAGCCCTGCCAACAATATAATAAAAACAATGATATAATTACGTTTTAGATAGTAATATCTAATTCTAAAATTGGTTTTAAATTTTATTTAACATTTTTATGCTATTTTTTAAAATTGCATCTCTTTAGGAAATATGTGAGGTATCCACATATACAGGGTGACTTTTTACACACCAGTCAAATTTTAGGAACAAGTGCATTCCGTGATACTGAACTACTTTTTAAAAAAGTTATTAAAAATCGATAAAGAATTACCCGCACAAAATCCGTTTAGCCGAGCGCTGATTTGTATGGGAAGCCGAACATTTTTTATTTTTATTTTCTTTAATTGTTTTTATGGAAAGTACATGGAATGTAACGTTTGTAATTATAATAATCATGGACAAGACTTGCTCCAAAAATTTGGTTGGTGGTTAAAAAGCCTGTATGCAGTTATTTCGCGTACGAAGTTTTTGCAACGATCAAGATTTTTACGGCTGCTTACTAAAATGTTTTCAATATATTAATGTGCGCTAAATTATGTAAGCGGCATTTTCATAAATACCTTGATTAGAATTTTAATTGGTAGATCCTATAAGTCTATAATAAGCTTAATGTTATAAGACTTTCAGGGCTTTTAGCATTAAAATTCCAATCTATTTATAGATAAGCTACTTTTTAGAGATAGGGGCAGCGTTCACAATTATCGAGTTATTTTTTTTTTTGCAACAAACGGGTATCATGCTTGGCGACTCTGGAACTAATCGGACAAAATATTTCAGCGGTTAAATTTAGGAGTATTCGCATTTTAGCGATCCGTTGAATCTCGCGTTAACAATGTTAGCAAAAAATGCAAATTTAATTGCCGGAGCAAAACCTTGCGATACGGTAGTCGATGTAATTCACTTAACGGTAGCTTTTGTAGTTTTAACGGCAAACACTCATTTGCTTTACGTTTATTTACATAAATGCGTGCTATCCCTTATTAAATAAATACATCGGCCTTACCTCTTTAAAGTTAAATAAATAAATAAACATGTTGCTACTAATTAAATAATTTAACTTCCGTTGCAATTATTTACTAGAATTATCATTAGACACAGACGTAAGCATATTCTTAGAATGTTCTTTTTTATGAAGCTAGTGGTAAAAGCATTAACTTTGTGTTGATTGTGAAAGTAAAACAAAGTTAGCATAAAAAGTATAACTCAAAATATAAGGTAAATTTATTAATTCATAGCAAAAATATGCTTGTTTGTTAAGTAGTTTTACATTACATTTCTAAGAAAACTTTCAAAAATTTCAGAAACACATCTGTATACAATGAAAATATATGTTTATCTATAAAAGAGTTTTAAATAATGTTTTTTTTAAAGCAGCACAGAATGTCGTCAACTACTATTTAGATTTAAAATTATTGATGAGAATAATATATAATATCCATAAAGTACACTTTCTATATGTTAAAGCCAACAAAATAGCATCCTACCTAGCACATAAATCCAAGGACCTGACACGCTTTGATAGAGCGAGATAGTCTTATTGAGACTTCTAAAAGAAAAAAAACAAATGAGTGCCGTGTTTTGTCTCTATCGCCGACCGAACATTTTTTCATGGTCGGGTTATAGGCACACTTCAAATTTCATATAATTGAAGTGTGCCTATAACCCGATCATGAAAAAAATATACGTAGTATCATTAGTATGTCTTTCTCTTACCCCTGGACGCTCGGTGGCAAATCTACACTACTTGTATAATATATTATTCTCTTTGCATAAATCACTGTAAATCGTCACTATGGTTTCTAATGCAACTATCATGGAGATTGCCTTTCTCGAATAGGTAATATTGCAGTTTTCATAATGTGGCTATTGGCAGTATCTTCTTCGCCATTCGGAACAAATAATTATGAAATTTGCAAAATTTAGAAAAACAGAAATCATATATTTTAATGGTATCGTTAACATTTTTTTCAACGCAAATAGCCTCATATGACAGTTGTGTTGTAAGTATTTATTTTTATCTAGATAAGACTGACATCAGTCTTATCTTTTATATAGATAAAAATAAATACTTAAATACTTTACTCTCAATCACACCTAAACACATAAACTGCATTTATATATAGGTACCTATGTATAAATTTAATTTCTCCTGTGCGTATATCTGCGTAGACTGTTGACTGTACTCGATGATCTCGATGCGATTTTCACTAACATGTAAAGCAGAGGTTCCCAAACTTATTTTGTCAAACGCCCACTTAAAAAAATCTGTTATTTTGTAGCGCCCCCCATTTTTTTCACCATAAAAACCTGAATCACATATTTGTCTTGCCTGTAGTTTAATTCAACCTATATTCTAAACTAGACTTTTTTACAAAAGAGAGCAATAATAATACATACACCAGTACATTAGAGTATCTTTTATAAAAAATAACAATAATCAACATTGTTAAATTTAAATAAAAAAATAGCAATAATAATACAATTTTACAATAATAAAGAGTATCGGAAGTGGGGACCTCACCTGCGAAACTTTAAAACACGAAATTCTTTCAGTGTTTGATTCCTTTAACGATATAAATAACGTTGTGATATTAATTACATTTTTAGTTTATATTTGTATAATAAAAAAGGATATAAATATGAACTAATAAATGGATGTTGTGTAGTAAGAGGATTTTAATTTCAGTGAAATTTAAAATATGAAATATCTGAAGTTATAAATCACTCATTGCTTAAATCACATCAGCGCCCCCCAACTTTATTCTGGGCCCGTTACCGCCCCCCTTAAAGCCTCCAGCGCCCACAAGGGGGCGTTATCGCCCACTTTGGGAAAGACTGATGTAAAGCATTCCATCAGATTGGTGGTATATAGGTAAATGTGGTATATGATATCATCATCACCATCTGAGCGTATTTTCCTGGTTGCATCCAGGTATTTCGACTAGGTAGCGGACCCCCAGGGCCCGCTAGTCGGGACGGAGATTTGACGAGGTAACTGGTTTTTACACAGAATGACTGCGGTCTGACCTCCGCAACCTAAAGGGTAAACCAGAACCAAACCTTGGGTAGTGGTGTTTTACTACTAGTGTAAACTATAGTAGTATAAAGACCGGACGGGTTGTAGGTAGGTAGTATATACAGAATACTTTACTACATTTAAATATTATACAGGTATGAAAAATATATAACCATTAAAGATAATATGATTATAATGATATGTAAGTGTGAGAATTCGCTGAAAGCAGGATAATTAACTCATTAAAAATCCACTGCCACCACGGCTACCACGAAAATATTAAATTAACACAATAGGTGTCGAAACAAAAAGAGAAACTGCAATTAGTTCCATGTTCGTTAAAATGTAATTCCGGCAGATTCTCAGCTGCAATGTTGAAAACCGAAAGTGGAGTAACCGGTTGCAGTGAACGATATTTTGGCTGTATTGTCAACAACGAAAGTTGTGGTCGCTGAGAAACCCGGGCTTTCGCCGGAACAAAGCGGAGATGGTCCCCTTGATAACCTTCAAGTATTAACTGCCTTTTGTATTCCGACTCCTACGATAAAATGCGGTAGATATATGGTACACACGTTAACTTTAAAGATCGACAGATAAGACGCGATATTAGCAGATAGTCAAAAGAAACCGCTAGACCTAGATTCGTTTAAAGTGCATGTCGATTGTCAGAAGATAGTGCGAATTAAATATTTGATGATCGCTTAGGATGATCGAAGTGACCGCAAATCGACTTATACGCTGCTTTAGATATATGCTTCCAAAAGGTATATTGGTGCAGTCAAATAAATATTGATATAATGACATACACATTTTCTATTTCGATAATAATAAAAAATATTTTTAAGTTTATGAGGTACAGTAAATGACGAAGAGGTTTTCCTTCCTTTTAGGTATCTACTATTTCTAAACCCATCGCTAGGACTCAACATTTGTACCTACCTAAGTTCTTTTTTAGTACAATAATTTCTATTTAGGAATAAGAAAGTACGAAAAACCTACATAGATATATATCTACAATTCTACATATAAACCTTTTTTTATTTTTGGGATTACGTTACACGAACAAAATAATTTGCAGGGCATTAGTCTACTAAACCATTAAAATAGATGACCGGCTACGGCCTGAATCGGCATGATTAGTGCCGCCTAACTCCATATCTTTGCACGAGAAATAACTTCATTTGAATTACCGCAGAGCTAATAATACATAATGTCATGCTTAGGCCACTTCCACGATCATTATTTATTTTACGGGGCATTATTGCTACGAATCGGTCGATCGACCGGCGAATTGTAGCAAGAAACAGAACAAAAACCTGCTTACCATTAGAGCATGAACTGCTAATAAACTGTTCCCAGCTGCTACAAAAACTACATCTTCATTTCGAGTAATAACGGCGACTAAGAAAGTAAATAAGACGGCAAGTTTGATATATGTTATAATAATGACGGTCGTAAAAAGAGGAGTGAATCAGCCGCGTTCCGTAGCGGATCGTATCCGGCCACAGATTCCATTCTTACCGTCTTATTATAAAACCCAGAATAACTTTGTTACTAGGTTTAAACCATTATCCGCCCAAATCAAGGTGACGTCTAGTAATATCACACTATCTCACCTGTCAATGTCAACTTCATTTTAGGTGGATAATGGTTTAAACTTAGCAACAAAGTTAGTCCTATTTTTATAATAAGACGGTTATCGACACGTCAAAATAACGAGAAGAATGTATTCGTTACTTACACCAGTTTCAAATCTTTACAGGTGTCTAATTTAGCACTTACTGACCAAGTTGCAAACAAACGATAGTTTCGTTATATGTACTTTATTGAAATAAAAATAATGAACGCTAGAGAAGAATAACTTTCTACCATGAGAATCCATCATTGTCCCATCACTTTACCTAGTCCGACGCTGTGGCAACTTAATTGATAATTAAAATATTAGAAACGCTATTCCATAAACATATTAATAATGAAAATAAGTAGCAATTTGGTAGATAATGAAATGAAATATAACGTAATCTTCATCGCTTTTTGAATGATTACATAAGTATTTACATACATACTATCACGTCTTTAGCCCTAAAGGGACAGACAGTATACCTTTTGGGTCTAGCGGCTCTAATCAAATAAAACCTAGGGCCGCAAGGTTCAAAGGCCACTTTTAGCGTGACGATAAGCGAGAAGACCGAAGAAGGAATCAAAATAGTGATGGGTTGCTAGGCACATCGCCTAATAACATGATTCGCATTTTCGCCACTTCCTTTGATCGGCTCCTACGATCTGCACGGAAAGAGAAGCTACTGGTACATTCTACGTTTTTACTTTTCTTCCTCTGAAGAAAGATTGAATGATTACAATTTACTCGGTAATGAATACTAGTTTTTTTACAGCCCAATGTGATGATAGGATAGGACGGTTAAGCGTGTGCCGTTCACATCTCAGCGATGATCGATGCCCTATCTATCGAGAATCGGGTGCTAAATCGATATCGAGTTAATATGGTGAACTGAATTATTACTATACTGCCAATCATATCGCTGATCGACACCGTCACTTTCTAATCTCGTTACTATTTCGTTTTTGCCATCTTGCGTTGTATGATACATACTATATGAAAGGAAATTATATGTTTGTTTTGATGAGAACTTAGTGCGCACCTCTATGTCTGTACGCGTAAGTTTACCCATAATTATTAATTACCGTAGATTTTCCGGGTACCCTTGTATGAAATAAATGTAAACAGATAACGATGCTCATCAGTTAGACAATTTTATATAATATCAAAAAAAATTTTTAAAAGAGTTACTGATGTCAAAAAAAGTTAAGATTTGACTGAAAGTTGAATATACGAGTGTATACATCTATTTTTATATCTTTCAGTCAAAACTTAAATTTCATTCTATTTAATGACTAGTAAATTAAAACTACTGGTAGCTCCATTAGTCCGTACAAATACCCCAAAATTATAGGTGATGGAAAACATTATTTGCAAATGGGCAATGAAGCTCAAGTAAAATAAATATAGAGTAAAATCGCGTGATCTCTCTATTAGTCTTGATTTGTGTGTAATGATCACAATTTGAGCGCGCGCGCCACAAATGGCTTAATTTAAAGCCGCAGGTCATTTCCCCCCTTTACCCCTCCCTTCTATGCCACTCACGACGCGACGGTAATAAAATCACAAAAGACATCATTTTAACGGATCCCCGCTGTTGAAGTACCTATTATAACGTTTATAGCACTTGCTCGTAAGGTTAAGTTGACGACCTACAGAGTCGTTGCCTGTGCGAGCTTAAAAGTAGTAACTTAATCTCCGAGTTAAATATAACATTGAAATAATTTCCCTCTGTAAGAAAGGTTAGTGAGATTGTATCAATTTTATTACTTGCTGACTTAAATTGGATATCAAATAAATCGGTTTAGTCTGGTAACTTGATCACTGAATAAATATTGTACAAACATAGATAATTTCTCTCAGCTCAGGTCTAGTATCTTAGGGAGATGTAATCATTTTAAAGGACCTATTAACTTAAGCTGAATATCAAGTGAATCTCTTCAATCAGATAACACAACTGTTGCATTAAAATTCTTACTTTATATTAATTATTCGTATATTTTTAATTAAAAAGCCTATATGCTAATGCTTAGCATTCTAGGAACAGTTGGCGAGATCAATTATATTTAGGTACGTATAATATGCAAGCCAAGTTCATCCCATGATTAGATATTATATATAATATGTAGGTACATGCCTGACAATTTAATCCATCGTGCGTCCAACTACCTATATCTACGATCCAGCCTTCGTAAATAAAAACACTATTGGTGACGTCGATTCTTCAAAATAGTTTTTTTGAACTTGCTCATAATTAAAATGGTATCAATAAAAATAAGTCAAAACGAAAAATGCAAGAACATACGATATGAATCCTAAAGCTTTACATGACATAATTGATAATTATGTGGTTGATTTTAAACAGGCCGTTTAATTAGTGTTAATGATAGCAAAGTGCGGCTATTACGCCTTACCTCACTTGTAAAGTTATAATTACAAGTATGATGCTTTATCATATTTTCGGAAACACCGCCACACGCGTAGATTATCTTTTTTATTTCATTCACGTTCAAATATATAATTAATGTGTGATGATATAATCTTTCGTATTGTTAGATCTAAGGTAAAGGAATCGTAAAATAGTAAAATAGAATTATTCACAACTTTACGAGTAGACTGGAATTTGGTTCGCAAAATAGAACTTAAGGGTCAAAAAAGCGGAAATCAGAATAGTAGGATGGCTATTTCAATGAAAGTTCTAATTTGCTAGATCTAAAATTTTATCGATCAAAACTGATTAGCAGACAAACGATGTTTTCTTTCACTGGCGACCAATTACTTTAAGCCGTTAGAACCTTATTGAAGCATTATTCCAACTTTTTTTCTCCGGAAGAGAACGACCTCCGCTGTACCAGGCAGGATGCATTGCAGTAGTTTTTCTCCTTTTTAATTGAAACCCGGTTTATACGCGCTTACCTATCAACAGGTAGGTTACATTACCTAAGTATTTACAGTATTTGCCCAGTAGTTTTATTTTTACAGTAAACAATACTGTTTAAATAAAAAAAAATCGTTTATTTCAGATGACATGGATTCATAATTGTGTTAGTTTTACTTAACCTATGTTAGTAATACATATGATGGTTGCGTTCATTTATGTATAGTTCGGAGTGGGTTTCAACTATCACCCTCCTTCCAAAAGACGCCCATAAGGTAGAAGTATATAGCGATCTTATCACGTCTTCAATGTGCTATTGGGGCTAGCCCGCACTCTGTTTATAAACGAGGTGGCTTTTTTACGAAGAATTGCTGCAAACACATCAATCTAGTACTCCGCAAACATCGCCGATGCGCTACAAAAACGAGGTAACCCCAGCATCATCCTGAAGACGTCATTATATTATTGTATTCGTAAGATAGTTGACCTACAGATTACATGTGAAAAATATTCTGGCAGTATGCTTTAAAGCGTGACCTTTACTTTTTCGGTGCATCGGGTAAATCAGCGAGCCAACATGTTGGACCTCACTGCAAGCGCCCTATCTCTATCAATATCTTCATTATTTTAAAGTCGTCGGTTATGATTGTTTGACGACCTCCGTGGCGTAGTGGTCACCATGCTAGTCCGCCACCCAGGGGTCCCGGGTTCGATCCCTGGTCAGGGCAAGTTGGAAAATGGCTTTTTTCAAATTGTCCTGGGTCTTGGAGATTTATCTATCTATATATTTATTATAAAATATAGTATCGTTGAGTAAGTATCCCATATCACAAGTATCCCGTAACACAGTATTATTTGTTCCTTTATATTTATTTATTTACTAGCTGATGGCCGCGACTTCGTTCGCGTGGACTTTATGACTCCGACGTATTAATATAAATAAAAACTAATGAGAGAGAGAGAGAGAGAGAGAGAGAGAGAAAGAGATAGAGAGAGAGAAAGAGAGAGAGAGAAAGAGAGAGAGAGATAAGAAAGTACTTGTAGCAGTGTTAGAAGTTAAAAGTCAATATTATTTTAATTATTTATAAATTATGTTGGGAGTCTTTCCTTCAGGAACCAATATGAAAAGACCTGAACTAACCCTGAAGAAAGTCACATAAAGTTGGCCATGCGAAAACCAGTCCTTAGATCGACATCAGCAGCTTCAAGCGTCTGACACTGGGACTTATTGTCATAGCAAAGCAAGTAAACACATGGAACTTTGTATTTTCAAAAGGAAAATTGTTGGGGATGAGTTGCATACGCGGAATAAATACAGTTTCACTGGCACCACTCACAGTAAGAATCTCAGCTTCAGTTATATTTCGCTTCAAAGCATTGACTTTGAGTGTCTCAGCAGACTATGCCGAAGTTTAGCGGCTAAAGTTCAGTGTCTAAAGTTCGGTGGGGATAACACACTAAATAAGCTGAAGTTCAGCCGCTGAAGTTCGGTGGAAACGCCGGACAGTAGTGATGTGTGGAGCGGGAGAGGGAATGGGAGCGGGAGCGGGAGCGGGAGGAGCAGGAATCGGTTTCCGTTACACAGTTTCGGCGGAGTCAAATTTCGAATCAGCATTATTGGCCCTCCGACATTAAGACTTATTTTGTGAGCCGAGAGTCCATTTGCTGCAAGTGAATTAAGAAACTCAACTGGATAATTGGTGGCGTCGTCTATAACACTATCCAAGGAAGTATAATAATAATAATAATAATAATAAAAAAAAAAAAAAAAAAAAAAGACGAGCGCGGGCCGTCGGCCCCGCCGCCGCGACCACCTGCGCGACGGGGACGACCACCGCTGCCGGCACGCTTGGGGCCTGCGGGGCCATCTGCTCCGCACTCGGCTCCCGCTACCGGTGGTGTAGTGCGTCGCATGCGATGGACTCAAGCAAATAATGAGAACTGCATGCGCGCCTATTATGGGGCCACAGAGGGAGAAACTAACATGACTGCGTATCGTGGTCGGATGCTGTCTCTGTTTCAGGCGCTTGAACCATCTATCACCGTCTCTGCCCAACGATTATCGGATCAAGTACGGGTTATTCAGCGTTCCAAACGACTGGACGACTCTGTGCTTGATCGGTTACGCCTGGAGTCACGCCCTGCTCGCTCAGTCCCCTCTACGTCCCGGGATCGACCTGCCTTGACGTCGGCTATGGTACCACCATCAGCTCAGCCGACAACATTGCTGCGAATGATCCCAGTGACGACGGAGGTGACTGTGCGAACATTAGCGTAAGTACCCAGGCCCATGAGCAATTGAGGAGGACTTTGGATGAGGCGATTACAATGTATCGATCCACATCTAACCTTAGACCGCGATTACCGCGCCTGCCTACGAATAGACGCAATCTGGCGTTAATGGGAGCCCTGGATGACTTGCTAGTCTCGTACTTAGAGACTAGCGAAGACCTTGTTGATACTCACTCAATTTTGTACTGCGGGGCCATCGCGGCGTGTCGGGTTGCACGTGTCAAGTTCCCTGAAGTTGACCGTGCATCTCGGGCCGCCGGTGGTGTCCCCGCATGGCAAATGCGAATTGAGTGACGTATCAACACATTCAGGACTCTCATTGCAAAGCTAATCTGCTTCAGAGGGGGCAACAATCGCTCCCGAGTCATGCGCTTCGTGAATCAAGCATTTGCGGGGACTGGAATCAGACCCCGTGATTATTTGTCTTGTGTCACGGAGCGCATTGACTTTTTGAAGCAGAAAGTCTTTGCGTGGGCGGGTCGTATTCGTCGTTACAGGGAGCGTGTGGATCGATTCCAGCAGAATCGCCTCTTCCAAAGTGACCAAAAAAAGGTATACCGGAAATGGGAGGGAACTGATCAACGTGTGTTCGACGGGCAGCCTCCGGATTCTTCTGCTATGATTAATTTCTGGCGTAGCATCTGGTCGGTGCCGGTTGAACACACGGAGGGCGATTGGATTAGTGTCGTCGAGCGTGAGTGTGAGGATATCGAAGCCATGGGGGCTGTCACTATCAACCCCGATGACGTAAGTTGTGCAATTCGTACGGCACATAACTGGAAATCTCCTGGGCCGGATGGATTGCACAACTTTTGGATAAAATGGTTTCGAAGCTCACACGAACGCTTGGCGGAGCAATTTCAACACGCCCTAGAGCTAGCTTCACTTCCCACTTTCCTTACAACGGGTATCACCTTTCTGCTCTATAAGTCAGGTAGTACCACGGATCCGAAAAACTACAGACCCATCACGTGCTTGCCGACATTATACAAGCTCCTTACATCCATTTTGGGAACAAAAATTAATAGGCACATTGTTGCTAATAAAATTTTGGCCCCTACTCAAAATGGCTGTAGGGTTGGGTCCCGTGGTACTAAAGAGCTCCTCCTCATCGACATGACTATTAGCCAACAAGTTCGACGGAATAAGGTGGCTCTTTCTACAGCTTGGATTGATTATAAGAAGGCCTATGATTCAGTGCCTCATTCATGGCTGCAAAGGATATTGGAGTTGTACAAAGTTGATACAACTTTAAGATCCTTTCTGAGCACTTGTATGAGACAGTGGATCACAGTCCTTTGTCAACCGGGAAGTGGAGATAGTCCCTCAGATCCGTCAGACTATATTAGGATTGAGCGAGGCATCTTCCAGGGTGAGAGTTTGAGTCCGTTATGGTTTTGTCTAGCCCTGAATCCTCTTAGCTCTTTGCTAAAGGACTCAGGACTGGGCTACCGGCTCAGAAGAGAGGGTGAAGTTATTTCTCACCTACTGTACATGGATGACCTAAAGCTATTTACACAAAAACGAGCTGACTTGGTGAAACTACTAAAAATTACAGAAGTTTTTAGTAGTGCCATCAAGATGGAGTTTGGTGTAGATAAGTGTGCGGTTATGCATGTACAGCGGGGGAAGGTTGTAAATTCTACAAATTTACAGCTTTCTGAGACAATAATGATCAAGACTCTCTCGGAGTCGGAAACCTACAAATACCTTGGTATGTCACAGTCATTGGGTATTATGGATGGGGACATAAAACAGGCGGTGAAGAAACGCTTCTTTAGCCGAATGACAAAAGTACTTAAAAGTCTTTTGTCAGGAGGAAATAAGACGCGTGCCTTCAACGCCTGGGTGATGCCCCTACTCATATACTCCTTTGGCATACTAAGGTGGACTCAGACTGAGCTGGATGCTCTGGATAGAAGGGTCCGCCTACTGCTCACAACATTTCGTATGCTACACCCACGCTCATCTGTTATGAGACTGTACATCCCGCGGAAGCGTGGAGGTCGAGGCTTCTTAAATGCTAAGACTCTCCACAACCGCGAGGTTTGCAGCCTTAGGGAGTACTTCCTTAACAGTGAGTGTGGCTTGCATCGTGATGTTGCGGCAGTAGACAAGGGCCTCACGCCGCTCTCCTTGGCAAATGAGAACTGGCGCAAACCAACGGTGTTAAGTACCGAGGATCGCATGAACGTATGGAAGAGCAAGGAGCTCCACGGGCGGTTCTATCGGGCCTTAACAGGGCCCGATGTGGATCAGCTTGCATCGGTGAACTGGCTACGTTTCGGTGACCTCTTTGGGGAAACTGAAGGTTTTGCCTGCGAATTGCAGACGAAGTCATGATGACGAACAACTATCGGAGATATATCCTGAGGGACGGTACGGTTGACGTCTGTCGAGCATGTCGACGTCCCGGAGAGTCTATCAGGCATATAATCTCTGGTTGTTCTCATCTGGCTAACGGTGAGTACTTGCACAGACATAACCTCGTAGCCAGAATTATTCACCAGCAGCTTGCTCTTCGATACGGACTTGTACAATCTGAGGTACCGTACTATAAATACACACCGATGCCGGTTCTCGAAAATGGTCGTGCCACGCTCTATTGGGATCGATCTGTCATCATGGATAGGACTATTGTCGCCAATAAGCCTGATATCGTGCTGACAGATCGATTGATGCGCCAGACAGTGCTTGTTGACATCACCATCCCTCATGACGAGAACCTCGTGAAGGCCGAGAAGGACAAGCTTAGTAAGTACCTTGACTTGGCCCACGAGGTGACTGCCATGTGGAATGTGGATTCAACGATCATTGTCCCGATAGTCGTATCGGCGAACGGTCTTATAGCGAAGAGTTTTGATCAACACCTCAAGACTCTCTCGCTAGATGGCTGGATCAAGGGTCAGATACAGAAGGCAGTACTCCTGGACACGGCACGCATTGTCAGGAGGTTTCTCTCTTTGCGGCCCTAACCGCCGGTAGCTTGGACCTTAAAGCCCCTCTGCCAGTGGGCAGCTAGATTAGGTTTTTTATAATATGTGTATTTTTTTGTAGAATATTTTATATTTTACTTTTTATAGATATATTATAAAACCTAATTTAAGAAAATATGAATAAATAAAGTGAATAATAATAATAATAATCTTTATTTCGGACATAATCCATATTATGTTAGTAATGAACAAAGTAAACTTAATCCTAGTGTTAGTAACAGGAAACAGCACATAACACAGACAAAACAACACAACTAACAGCTAGGTTCCCACCTACTGGTCACCGGTATCTGGACATCAACCTCAGTATGAAGGCGCAACCAGTGGCCCAGTAGTGGGGAGTTCCATCGATCTGTGAACACGCGCAGAATACTATTTGAGCTAGCACGTAGGCGACCCAATAGCGCCGCACACCTCTTTCTAATAATTGCATAAAAGCAGTCTGTATGGGCGTCGGCAAACATTTTTGACGAACTACAAAAACACGGCAGCCCAAACAATACTCTGAACGCGTCATTATATTGAACGCGCAAAGCACTGTATGCGCGCCGCGAATAGTCAGCCCACAGACTGCATGTGTAGAAGGACTGGCAGTAAGCTTTAAACAATGTTAGCTTAACTTCTCTGCTACACCCCGCAAATCTGCGGGCCAGCATATTGCACCGCACAGCCAGCGCTCTGCGCTCCCGTTCAATATCCGTATTGTCACTGAACGTGTCAGTCACCCAATGGCCCAGGTACTTAAACTTATTCACTTTAGTGAGTTCCTTACCACACAGACTAACAGGGGGTGTGGAATAAGTTTTAGATCCAGATTTGAATATTAGGAACTCACTTTTGCTGGTGTTATATCTGAGCCCATGGGATTCCGCATACACCTCGCAAATGTGTATCAGTGTCTGCAATGCGCCGATCGAAGGGCTCAACAACACGAAATCGTCGGCATAACTGATATTATTAATACTGACCCCATCTATGTGGCAACCTATATTGGTGTTGTTGAGCTCCCCGACTAGTCGGTTCATATACAGATTGAACAGCTTGGGCGAGGTCAACCCCCCCTGCCTCACCCCGCACTCCAACCTGTATACGTCCGAGTGCGCACCTGCCCACCTAACACTGTTCCTCTGATTACTGTACCAATATTTAAATATTGATACAATATCCCGAGGCAGTGTTGTGTCATTAGTCATTGTTTCCCAGAGTACATCATACGCGACCAAATCAAACGCCTGTGAGTAGTCCAGGAAACAGGAAAAAACTGGTGTGTTCCTCTTCGTATAGTACTGCACAGTTTGCTTGAGACATAGGATCGCACTTTCTGTAGACAGGCTAGGCCTGAAGCCGAATTGATTGTCGTGCAGCATAAACCACTTCATTACCAATAATTTGCGTCATAAGTTCTTCATTAATTGATTTGTATTGTTCATTTTTTGGTGTCAATATGGCGAGTTCACATAACCAAGAATTTTCCTGGTGTGTTATGCTCTGAAGGTCCGGAAATACTGAACTTATAAGTTGTTCTTCGGACGAAAAACTCACCTGACCATTCTCTTTAAGAAAGAGACCTTCCTCAACTTTTAATAATATTCTTGAAAACTCTTGGGCATGTGAATTAACACCGCCAAGCTGGGCTCTCATATTAATTGTCAATCTGAACTTTTGTATTTGAGGCCACAGATAAGACTGTTTTAATGAGGAGTTAATCTCATCTGCCCTGGAGCCCTAACATAAAACTGGAAGGGTTTGACGAAAATCTCCCGACAACAAAAATGTGACATTGTCTTTTGGCCTGTCATCTCGACGAATGTCTCGCAACGTTCTATCTACAGCTTTCACTGCCTTTTTGTTGGCCATTGTGCATTCATCCCAAACGATTAGACAGCAAATGATAGGTTTAGCCAGTTGAGGCAAGTCGATATCAAAAATTAGGCCCAAACTGATACCGCCTTCACCACATGGAGTTACTCCCAGCTTATGTTATTATATTATGCTAAACAACTTTAACCTGATATCTTAGATTTCCACATCAGATGATCATCGATTTTAGTAAACAAATATTTATGCAAATAAATGTAACTTGGTTCAGGTGTTCCAAATCTTCGATTTTTAGGGTTCCGTACCCAAATGGGTAGAAATGGTACCCTATTAATAAGACCGTCCGTCTGTTTGTCTGTCTATCACCAGGCTGCATCTCATGAACCATTATAGCTAGACAGCTGAAATTTTTATAGATGATGTTTTTTTGTTGCCGCTGAACAAAAACATACAAAATACAGAATAAAATAAGTATTTATAGGGGGCTCCCATACTACAAACGTGATTTTTCATAGATTATGATACGGAACCCTTCGCGCGCGTCCAACTCGCGCTTGGCCAGTTGTATTATAACTCAACAAAAAGTTCTCATCAGACTTAACAACTTTTGCTAAGGCGGCATTTTAATATTTGTGTTCCCGATCGGATCATTTTGAGAACCTCATTCTATGAGTAAGCAACCAATACAACGGCAGCGCTTTCTTTTATGGTGTAGATTAGATATTCATGGACTATGATGACATTAAATGTTCGTATTATCCAGTGTCATGCAAATCCATCGGTTCATGTCATGTTCGCGTCATTCCATAAGTTTTTTGATTTCGGCTAGGACTCTACTAGGAGGCTGTGCCGTTGCCATGTGCCGTTTTTGTGTTAGATGTGTTTTACTGTGTGTGTAACTATTTTAGTGTTAAATAATAACAATATGATTTAACTTCTTTATAAAACTACTTTTTTTCTTTTAGCTGGAACCAGTATAACTTGAAGGAACTTCGATAAAATTATATGGGCAAAATTTAAAAAAAAACTAGCTCACTGTGATTTTTAATGTACTTATAAGATCCAACAGCAAGATCTACAACGCTTCCTAGCCGAAATGGACAAACATTTGTAATCTCCTTTAATCCTATTTACTATTTCCAATACCCTGTAGGCCTCGGCTCGGTCAAAACACTCTGGGGTTTGGAGCGTGAATGTTAACTACAAAAGCCTGTATGCTTCCTAGCCAAAAACACAAGACTTAAGGAATGTCGCGACAATTTGTATCAGTCATGTCGAAATTACCGCATTCATTACAGATTCGTATTATCAAAGTACCTAGATGATTATAGTTGACTTGCAATCATTTTGATATAGTACCTAACTTTTATTATCCCCAACTACTCGCATTATCCTTCAAAGACGATGATAACAAAATTGTTTTTTAATAACTCATTTAAAATGAAACTCTTATATTAATCAGCTACAGTACAGGAACTTAACTCAGTGATTACAGTTATAAAGTAATATAATGCTGCATAATATAATCTTTTAGGCCCATAAATAAATGTGATTTAATGAGCACTTGACATCTTGATAATAGACAGTTGGGCTAGAATCCACGGCTATTAAAAGCCCTATTTTGAGGTGAAGAGTATTTTCTTATTTCTTTGACACACGGATTATTTCCTAGTATGCCCGAGCTTATCGTTTTAAAAATTCTTTGTTAAGCACTTTAATCCCGATTAATTGGTATTATCAAGACTTAAAATAAAATGAGAACAGGCAGACTTTATCGCAAAATCATGTATGCAAATGCTTGCTTTTTGCAGACGACTTGAAATTGTTCCTTGGGGTTAGCTGCGCGGTGGACACGGCCAAGCTACAGAAGGATTGACGCTGTGGTGGAGTGGAGTCGTGCGCACAACCTATATTTTAACGTTAATAAGTGCAAAGCAATTACATTTACTCGTTCGCGATTACCAATATGCGCCACCTACCAAATCGATGGCAGGGCAATTCAACGTGTTTCTGAGATTTGTGATTTAGGTGTTACCCTAAATAGCAACTTTGACTTCCACGACCACATATTCAAAATTTGCAAGGAAGCGTCTAAAGCTTTGGGATTTATATTAAGGGTAGCATCGCAGTTCGAGGATACAAAAGTTGCGCTTGCACTTTACAACGCGTATGTACGAAGTAAGTTACAGTATGGTGCGATCATTTGGGATCCCTATGAAAGCACATATGCCCTTATGATCGAAAAGTTACAGAGGAAATTTGCCCGCTGGTTGTACAAGAGGACTTACGGATATTATCCATACCTATTTCCCTCAATGTATGTTTCGGGAGCGGTGGGCCTCAACACATTAATCTTTCGAAGGAAAATGCTCGTGTTAATCCACTACTACTTTCTAATAAACAACACCCATAAAGTTATAAATGCATTGGCATTAGAGCGATTTGGACTGTGTGTGTGTTCCCGCGCGCTGGAATCGAGGTGGTGGGGCGGCTGTAGCGCCGCGAAGACGTCCGCGCTTGTTTACTGCTCCCGCTGGCACTAACTATGTAAAAAATGCTCCAACGGCTAGAGCTCTGCAGTTGCTCGGTGACATGCGCGTTCAACAAATTGACATTGACATATTTAACGATTCTATTAATAATTTTATAAATAAGTTAATATTGTATTTAAATTCTATAAATTTTACTATTTAATCTGTTGACATTTTAAATTGACTAACCTGACTTTGTTTTATTTTCTATATTTGTGTAAAATTTTAGCTAACATGCGGATGCTTTGATTGATGTAAACTGTTAAACTGTGTGTAATTTAAATAAATAAACAATAAACAATGTATATCTTTTAATCGTCTGTACATATCTTACCTATATGATAAGTAAATGCTTAATTGGAAATATTCTTACATCCTACTTAATCATTACATCTTTATACCCTTCCCAAAGTGGGCGATAACGCCCCCTTGTGGGCGCTGGAGGCTTTAAGGGGGGCGGTAACGGGCCCAGAATAAAGTCGGGGGGCGCTGATGTGATTTAAGCAATGAGTGATTTATAACTTCAGCTATTTCATATTTAAAATTTCACTGAAATTAAAATCCTCTTACTACACAACATCCATTTATTAGTTCATATTTATATCCTTTTTTATTGTACAAATATAAACTAAAAATGTAATTAATATTTATTGTTTTAATGCGTTCACAACGCTATTTATATCGTTAAAGAAATCAAACACTGAAAAAATTTCGTGTTTTAAAGTTTCGCAGGTGAGGTCCCCACTTCCAATACTCTTTATTATTGTAAAATTGTATTATTATTGCTATTTTTTTATTTAAAATTAACAATGTTGATTATTGTTATTTTTTATAAAAGATACTCTAATGTACTGGTGTATGTATTATTATTGCTCTCTCGTTTAGAATATAGGTTGAATTAAACTACAGGCAAGACAAATATGTGATTCAGGTTTTTATGGTGAAAAAAATGGGGGGCGCTACAAAATAACTGATTTTTTAAAGTGGGCGTTTGACAAAATAAGTTTGGGAACCTCTGCCTTAGGGAGTAGACAGAGCCAAAGGTCGCACGCAAGGCCCAAGGTCACGATTAGCAAGATAATCGTTTTCCATTGAAACTGCAATGGGGTCAGCTATCAGTCAACTTATAAGGCAGGCCAATAATTATTTTCCGTGTTTCGCTATCTTCCATGGAGAAAGTTGTTCATAAATAAGAACATTTGTTGTTGCTTTCGCCTGCTATATTTAAATTATTTTTTCAATGCTATCCCGCAAAGTTGGGCAAAGCTTGTTTCCATCATCTTTTACTTGTCTGTTTCATATGTAATGAACTAGGTCATTAAAAAATAAGTATCTTTCTTTTACATATCGATAGCATTCGCTAAAGTTTATTTTCTGACATCACGTTTTTCCATTGCGTATAAGATTTTGCAGCCCCTATTTATTTATTTATTATGAAACCTCTTACAATTTAAAGGTAGAAATAATTAATTTACTATTAAAACGTATCCACTTCGAGAAATGCTGCAGCCATAGGTATTCGAATATGCTACTATGTTCAATTAGTTAGGTATAGCCGCAATATGATATTTATTTAGGTATTCATATTGAAATGACTTTCGTAGATAACCAAGAATACTTAAATTTTTCGGTGTCCAGTGCTGCCACCATTTGAAATAAATTATTTGAAAGGAAACTGAGATATCATTTAAAATTCTGACTTGACCGAGCCCTACATAACCCTTCAAACTATTTTATGAATTACAGTTCCAATTAAAAGTAAGAACGTGAAGCTTTTCAACGCACATTTGCAAAAAACGACCATTTTTGGCTAATGTTCGTAGGAAAGCTTCACGTTATCACTTTAAACTGTAAACAGTACTTGGTTCATAAAAAAGTTTGAATTCTTATCTAGGGTTTGGTCATGTCAGAATTTTAAATGATATCTCAGTTTCCTTTCAAATAATTTATTTAAAATGAGGGCAGCACTAGACGCCGAAAAACTCGAGTATACTCTTAAAATAGTTTTACACCGACTAAAGTATCGATTAGATCGTGCATTCCTAGACACAACACGGCAGTGCAAGCTCCGGGGGATGAATCGTGATTGTATCTGAGAACAATCATATTATTTATGCATTCGCCTGCGAGACATCGTTGCGGACAACGGGACGAGCCCGCGCCGCGCCCCGCCGGCTCTCAGCCAGGATGCAGGAAATTACACATTCTAATGTTTTACTAGGAGATGCATTTGCTTACGTTTGTCCTGTTTAAACGTGCGTCGTATGGTCTTATGTGATTTATTCTAAAATTTCTAAACCATTGCTTTGCTCAAGTTTCATTGAATTTAATGCAGGTTGAATAAAACAACAAATCTCAAAATACGCTTGCATTTTAGCATATGTATGTAAAACAGTTACCCTTACGTTTTACTCGATTGTATAGACTCGTATATAGTGAATACCTAACATCTACATATCAATACCTACGTCATTATCTTCGTAAACTTTTATAAAAAAAAATAAGTACAACTCATAACGTGCACCAAAGTAAAAATATATATCCCCCACTAATGCGATTCGAACCGATCGCACATATGCTTAGGTATTTATGAATAATTATGTTCCCCCAGTAATTTTTTCGAAACCCTAATCGTTTGTAGCTTTTGCTTATATAAAAAATATATATAAAGTAATAAGGGCCAATAGACGACCTCCGTGGCGTTGTGGTCACCAGTTGTCCGCCACCCAGAGGTCCCGCGTTCCATTCCCGGTCAGGGCAAGTTGGAAAATTGCCGTTTCCAAATTATCCTGGGTCTTGGATGTTTATCTATATATGTATTTGTCATGAAATATAGTATCGTTGAGTTAGTATCCCATAACACAAGTCTCGAACTTACTTTGGGGCTAGCTCAATCAGTGTTATTTGTTCCTATATATTTATTTTATTTATTTATTTAATAAACATACATTTATTCATCACACACTGAATGAAACTACCCAGGCAAGAAAATCCACCTGAATTTCCACCAATTAGCCACAATCACAATGCATTGTAAGAAGTCGTCGGCCGTCACATAACTCGCTGTTATCTCAAACCATGTCTCTGTTGCACTCTTTCAATGTCGCTGACAAGGCATTGAATCACCCACAGTAGGATCCTCGTGAGAAACAATTAAACAGACTGAATTAAACAGACAAACAGCATTGTTTATTGTAAACGTTATTTCAAAGGTTACTTACATATATACAATAGATACCTATGTACTTGCTTATAATGTACACAACTGTCATGAGTCAGATCAAATTAAAAACAACTATTTACTTGCAATAACTTTTTGACATTTTGTATATAATTTTTACAATAACCTAGCTTGTTTCTTATAAAATTCTGATTAGTCATATTTTACACCATTACAGTAATAAGAAACAAGGTACCATTATGAAATCAACTGTGTATCAACAATCCAACCTACGACTCAAATAAGTATTTTAAATTCATTTTAATAATAAGATTGTTAGATAAAAAATTTCAAGTAGAAGAATTCAAGTGTGGATAATATGATTATAAAAGGTACCTACAATTTTCACCACAGAAGTGTTATATTTTTGTTTATAAAATATACATATATACATACTTAATGTTATAATAGATTCATATCCAATGCTTATGCTACTCCGAGTACTATTGGCAACCTTTGTTTGAAAACAATTTAACGTAATCGACATTCAAAACTACATCTATTCCTAAATAAACAAGTACCGCCCGTATTCACATGTCCTTGTCGCCAAATCCCTCAATTATATTTTTTCTGTTTCCTCTTGTCTCGTAACTCATCTACCTAGCTGAAATAATACATGTACAAAAAATAATGTAATTCTATTTTATCGCATATTAGAAATATTTTTTGTTACAAGCGTTTAACATAAATAACTATTCTGACAGCATAATAGTAACGACATTTTAATGGATATAAAATTTTTAAGGATGACAAATGAATGTATGTTTACATTAGGAAATTACATCATTCACGTCACTAGGAAAGAACACACAAGAATGCGACGTGTGTGAATGTGATGTATTCTTCTAATGTTAAAAAAACCATTCTGATGAATGCAGTGTCAAAACATATAACTAGAATACAAAAATAAAAATTGACCAAGTGCGTGACGAACCACGCGCAGTATAGGGTTCCGTAGTTACGGATGCCAACGTTGAGATCATGCCACTGAAAACATATAGAAACTAATTTTCTATTGAATTTGTACGAAATTTTCCTTTTACGAGTACATTCTATAAGTTGGTCGCCTATAACTTTTTTATTTGTTAACCCTACTTAGCTCTGATAGTTTACCTTTAAAGTTCGTTATTTATACTATAACTGAGAATTTTTTCACGTGTCCATATACAACCGTGTAGATGGTGGGGGGGACACTTCACTCTAACAAAAATGTTCACTTTAAAACCAAATATTTCAGAAACTGATCCCTAAATTGAAAAACAGTGTTCAAAAGCTCATAATATTTTTAAATGACCTATTCAACGATACCCCACATGATTGGTTAGTCGATAAATAAAAATTGACTTTTTATTTTACAATATACATACCCATGCCGAATCACAGCTTTCTAGTACTTATAGTCGCTGAGTAAAACCGCAGACGGACAGACAGACAGATAGACAGACATGGCGAAACTATAAGGGTTCCTTGTTTACTTCGTAACCCTAAAAAAGGAAATTTATCTATACTTGGTTACGAATAGTTTTATGGTTTATATGACAATGACGCTTCAAAACACGTGCTTTTGAAAAACTTTTTGAAGCTGTCACGAAACAAGCGTCGGCTGAAAGCGCCGTGTATGTCGGGGCCTATTTACTACAGACCGAAAAATCTTTAAATTTATCGATAGCTGTGGGTTCTATTCTTGTGATACCGGGGATACTAGCTTATGCCCGCAACGTCGTCCGCGTAGAAGTCGGAAATGATTCTAATAGGACTTTTGATTGGCTGGCTGACTTCCAAAAGGAGGAGGTTATCAATTCATCGGAATCTTTTTTTATGTATGTTCACCAATTATTCGAAGACGCCTGAATCGATTTGGAAAATTCTTTTTTTGTTTGAAAGGGCATCATACTTCTCAATGGTCCCATAGAAATTTTATTAAAAGCATTCAGGACAAAGATAGAAAATTATAGTACTCACATGTAAAATCTTGGAACAAAAATGTGTACTTACAGCAAGAAATCATTTTAACACCTAAATTTTGTGTCATAGAAAAGCTAAAGCTCATATCGATCGATGTATCCGCATGATGGTACCTGTTAAAAGTTGTAATTACAAAACAGTGCATTTTAAATATTCATCGGTAAAATAATTAAATGGTTGGTTCACATTATGGAGATTTGCAAGAAACCTGTTCAATGTTGCAAGGAACTTATCACGAGAGTAGCCAGCATTTCAAATTAGACGAATTTCAGATAACACAACTGAATTCCCGATTCCCGACCGGGCTGCAAGGGTTAACGAAACATGGCCGTCGCTAACGAGCAACAAGCTCAAGCTAGTTTGCTTCCTAGTTAGTATACCTACTAAGTCAACACTAGATACTCAAATATTACAAGTGCCATAGAATTAAGACATAAAGAACCAAGCAGAGGTTCTTACTCTGAATCATATAGCCACTGTGAAAACTATGTCAAACGCCATCACATAGAATTATAACGCTATCACATTTGTTTAAGCATTATATTTTTTTCTATGAGTACATCAGTAATGACTTCACTCTAAAGTTGTCAACTTTTTTCACACACTCACACCATAACAATCAGAATGTGTGTTTCTTCATCTAAATGACTCCATTATCAGTTAACCTAAGTATATAAAAATACTTCACATGGAAAATGTGGGTTACTTTGTATCAATAAATCTATTTATAGAAAGGAAAATATTAGAATTCCATTTTTCTTACATTTATGCAGGAACTTTAACCAGAAGTTTTAAACCTTTTTTGTGTTGGGTTGTGCCTTTATGTACTATAATTTTAAGATTTTAAATTCAAAAACTAAATAATAAAAAAAAGATATGTAAGTATAAGGGGCCTATCTAATAAATGTAACAGTAACAAATTAACAATTACTCGTATTTGTGACAGGAGATACGTGACAATTTGTCCGGACAAAGATGTCAAAATTGTTCTATTAAATACTAAATTGTCAGGACGGGTTTGAGACAAGCACCTTTACTCAATATCAAGGCAATGCGGCAGTTATCTAATAATAATAAAAAACTGCCAAGTGCGAGTCGGACTTGCGAACGAAGGGTTCCGTACCATTATCTATAAAAATCACGTTTGTTGTTTGGTCTTTTTTATTCTGTTTTTAGTAGTTTTTGCTATAGCGGCAACAGAAATAATAATCTGTAAAAAAAATCAACTGTATAGCTATCACGGTTCATGAGATACAATGTGGTGACAGGCAGACGGTCGGACGGACGGACGAACGGACGGACAGCGGAGTCTTAGTAATAGGGTTCCGTTTTTACCCTTTGGGTACGGAACACTAAAAAGAACTGTGTTAATGTTGTTACCGTTGACTTTTATGTATACATTAGGTAGTGTTGACGAATATTTGGTGCAAACTGTACAGTACAAAGACGCACATTTAAACCAAAACGAACTTATATCAGCAAACAAAAACAGTACCAAAACGTAAAAAAATTGTTATTAATTTATTACAAATGTATATCAAAAAGCGACAATTTGTCAATTACCATGACAAATAGGTCAGAGAATATTTGCTTAGAGACTCGACGGATAAAATCAGACAATTGTCGCTTTTATTATACAATGTAAAGATATTTTAAATAGGTACTAAATAAACTATCGTAACTTTACACCTGTTTTGTATCGAGAAGTTTATTTACAAAGACTAGAAGGCTGCTAATAATATTTTATTGCCTTATTGGGAGGAAGTTGTTATTTTCATGATCTCTCTGGTTGTGGATATTTATGGTAGAAAGTAACACTATCTACCTTATTAGAATATTACAGCCCATCAGCATGGTCGGCCTTTCTATGAACTGAATCTCTTTTGGCGCATCTTCTGAGCAGTGGTCGATCTGGAACACTGTAGCAATTTGTAGATTTTTTAAAATATAATATTCAATATTATATATATATATATATATATATATATATATATATATATATATATATATATATATATATATATATATATATAAATATGAATAAAAATGAAATAATTACCTTCAGTAAAATGTATTGTAGATTGAATTAACATTTTAGATGTCTCTTTCCCCTCCATTAATTATAAAATATGACATACAAAACCCAGTAGTTCACTTAAGGTAGGCTTATGCCTTGATAACAACTCTGTTAGTATAATTTTGTCTGTTTTTTTATAAAATTATTTTATTGCTTTGTCCTAATCTTTATTTTTTCACTTCTTTATTCCTAACCCTAACCTTAAGTTAAGATTGTATAGTTAGCTATACAATCAAAAGTTGATGTAGGTCCTTTGATTGCTTCAAGGGAGCTTCTGGCGACCAATCTATACGATTGAGTGGCGGACGGCCGGCGCCTAAAGACAGTTCGCAAATAATCACATCACTACGGCCGCACAAAGAGTGTCCACTTTAAACATTTCACATATTGTACATGAGCATGAACATTCATAACACTAAACTACACCAATTTCACATTATAAAGTCCACTAGAATGAATTTACAAAACAATTTAAAGCAAACTCCAACTGAACCCCTTGATTTCCCCGCCAAAGAAAATTTTGTCTAATGGGAATCAGCATAAGTTACCAAGTGACTTTTTATTTGTCAAGTTAGCACGTGCTTCCAGCTTCCAAGCAGCGTCGCGGCGCGGTGTATTTCCATGAAATTTCACGGCCTGTTCACGGTAATGACATTTAGAGGCGTGACTGGTCGCCGCCGCCAGTACCGTACAGTGCACTTCGATCGGTACTGTCGGCTTTAGACAGTCAAAACTGAGAAATTTTGTTAGAAATGTAAAAGTAATTTAGCTAGCAGGGCTTAGTTTCATGAAGAAGCTGTTTAACATTATTATAGTTGCAATATTTGTTTCACCTTGTCTATAGCTACCAGGTAGTCAGGAGAAAAGAAATGGCCAAAATTGTAATAAGACTCTTGGTCGCAGGTCATTATCAAATACCCACGCAACGCACAAAAACATATATTATGTACAACTTATAGGAGTCTTTTTTTGTGTAGGTGGTTAAAAAATACCGAGAAATTTCCCATATGGATCTTAAAGTGCAGTATGCCTCACTCCGTAATCAGGAAACATTTATCAAATGCAGTTTAGAAATGCATGCAACACTTACGGAGATTAATGTGTACACGGCGCTCGATACTGTTTCTCTTGCAACAACCACTCTAACACCTGTGAATCTGAGCTATCTGGGATCGGAATGTCGACAAATATCTCTCGGCGCTCTGCCTGTACAAATATTTCTCTTACGTAAACACTCCTTGTTGAAACCCACTCAGGACCACATTTCATTGGACCTTTACAAGCGACCGACAAACTATTTTTATTTATCAAGTATATTTAGAAGGTTATGGAATCAAAATACATGTGGCTATTTATGTACACATAACCTTTCAGGAAGTATATTGAGATGATTTTAATTTTATTGGGTATAAAACAAATGAGTTCCTGATTTAATTTAAAAAATCAACTAAGAAAAAAAAAAACGGGATCGTAGCTTCAAAATCGTATGATCACTTCTAACTTTATTCGATTTTTCACAATTTTTGTTGAGTCAAATATCTTTACCTGCTGATTTTATAAAATTGTTATTCATTTGTTTATACTTTTACTTTACACAGAAGCGCTATTTAAAGTAAATAATGAACATAATTACATAGGTGCAGGTAATAGTTATAGGCGTAAAGCGCATAAACGCGTGCAAAATGCAAAAGTTGTAACTTGTAAAAGAATATTAAGTGAACAAGTATGCGTTTACGTAATGTTACTCAATAACCAAATGGCCGTGTTACGCAGAGCACACTCCTAATTTCTTTAAGATTATTAATGGTAGCTAGTAGACAAAACCGGAGAACTAGCCTCTGAATGGAGCTAAAGCTTTTCTAACTTTAGGTACGTATTATAAAACACTTCATTATGTGAATTTATTGAAAAAAAAAAATATCTGCCTCTAAAATTTATTTTCTTTCTTGTATTTATAAAAAAACATATATTTTCTGAAAGTACTCTAATATATGTGCAAAAAAGTGGTAAGTGCTCTAGATAATGCACATCAATTTGTAAGTATGGCAGGTGGAGCAGAAAGCACGAAATCGAAATCAATCACCCATTAAAATAATTCACTATATACTTATAATGTAAATAAAAATAGAAGAATATTTGTAGCACTTTCCGAGTATCAGAGTAATCGCTACCCATGCCACAAATCTCGACAGTAATGAAATAGAGTTTAATATACTTATAAATTCGAACAACTTACACTACGAGACCAGTTATGAAATGTATAAAAAAAACCAATTCGATAACGTGGTCTCAGGGTTGATCCCCTAAACAAAAGTTAAAAGGTAGTTATGAAAATGAGGAATTCCATTTATACCCCTCTGAAATCGTTATAATGAGATACATTGTATGTAAGTTTGTCCTCCTTCATTCGATCATTAAAAAATACCCATCTTCCAAAGTTTTTTAGTTTTCTGCGCGTAGGCTAAGATAGTTTCAGTTGGTTACCTTTGGGATAATCGCAATTGTAAATTGTTTTGTACATGTAACCATGGCCATATCCACAGAATATATGTATGTATTCGGACTACTAAGAGCAGGAAGTGCGTATAAATCAGGCAGCTTTCCCGTCCGCATTTACACAGATCGTGTCTACATAAGGAGCTCCTTAACTGTTAAGCTGCTTTTCCACCAGACATATGCTTAGTTGCCTATAAAGGGGTTTTCAGAATATTCTCTAGCAGAAAAGTTAAACACCGGAAATTAACACTAGTGGCTCTATGAATGTAGACCTCGCTAGTCTGTCTTTACATCTCACTCCTGACCACTTTAAAAGTTGTTCATGAGGGTAATAAAAAAGTCTTATGACTATTTTGATAATTTTCGAAATTTCAAAAGTTCGATTTTAAGTTTTTAACGCCCTATATTTTAGCCATTATGAAAAATTTACAAATATTGATTACATTAAACAAATCTATATAAAACACGACAATCGGTTGTGAAATGCGACCTGTAGGCGAGAACAGCCACAAACCGGACATCGGAAATTTTCGCCGAAATGGAGACGCTTCGCTCTATAATTGTATTGAAAAACTTACATGTAGAGCATTTATCCGGAAAGGCTCACAAGCGAAGGCTCTCTAGTCTAGCATAAGTAATAAAAGTCAATGATGAAATTCACAAGTATGCCATTTTTGAAACAAGGAGTTACCTAAAGGAATGCTTTTTCCGTACAAAATTCCGTTTATTTAATTGCTCACTCGCTGTCTTCTTTTTTTTTAAATTGCGACATTAAACAGAGTCCCATGCCATAAACAAGTCGTGATTTATTAGGTCCTAGCAAATAGATTATATATTCTCAGCTTTTTCGATCAAGCATCGTGTTTTGTACCTTACTGCCAACCGTAAATCTACATTACTACATAGTAAACGGATAAAATCCGTGGAGCAGTAACTTTGTATAAATCACCCAGCCAACAGTGCATACGCAAATCAGGTCTGTACTCGTATAAGGAGCGGCGGACGGTTAGTGTCGGCAATGGGCCCACAATGGATCCTGACTGGTCAGCCGATGAAGGCACGACTTGCCTTCCGGATCTCTGGTCGCTGACCGATCTGCCGCGCTCAATTGTCAGCTCACCGGTTGCCGGAGGTGAAATGTTCTCTTCAATAAATATCCTTTATTTACCCGCTACTTTAAGTCCCATTTAAGTACCTAATATTGAAGTTATACTAAGGGTTTTATTGGACAATCCTAAATGTTTAGTTCGATTTCAGTGTCTTAAACAGCTCTAGAATGTATATAACTTTTTTTATAGACTTTTAAACAATATTTTGCATGCTCGGAGTTGTTTTAAGTTCCTTTCTTCTCCTTCCTGGCTTCTTCTTTTCGGTAAACTGTTGGCCGATGGTTTTGCTGAGCTTTTTGAAAGATTTAATATCTTTCAAAATTCAAATCAACTACGATTTTTCGTTATACTAAAACTGACAGTCAGAGGTATATCAATCAATAAACAAGTTTGCAGTCTGCAGGCTGCATCTTATGTTATGTTCAATGGAAGTAAGTAGTAAACGTAAACCCACATTCGCTATGGCGAGAAATCTTTATTGCAATTACAACAATACCTAATAAATTTACTATCTTCTATGATGTTCGCCATAAAATCGTAATAGGTTATCTATCTCTACTTGCTGTAATGTTACGAGTAGTAATAAGAATGTCAGGCAGTGACTCGCAATGAACTATAAAATAAATCCTAAGATGTGATATGCAGAACAAAGAAAGTTCATTGTCTTTCTACAGTGTTGAGGAAACGATGTTCCTTGTTGCAATTGCTGTAGGTCGTGACGTCGTCTCTAACCCATTTATAAGCCATAATCCCTTCCTTTGATCACACAAAACAAATTTGTAAATTCTTATCTGCTTCTGTAGGAAAAACATTTCATTTCAGCTTGTACATTTCTCTCTTCTTTTGGATTATTAATTCAAATATAGTGTTAATAATTAAGGATACTTAATGTGATCAAAATAGAGTTCTGAATTCTAACATTATAGAGGTATACCTAGTTTTATGATAAAAGTTACTCCAATTAATTTAAGTAGGTAACTGGTTATATCTAAATATAAACTTTTCCACTGATCCAAACAAACTCGGTAAGCAATATTCCAAACTACAAACAACCCTATACTCGTATCTATAATATTTTTACTGACGTAAGAATTGTTATACGAGTAATCTACGTATTTATTTACAAGGAGCAAATATTACATTTTAATCTTCAAATGCCTTTTATAACGTTGATTATAGATAGTAAATAGAATTAATTCAACCATATGCCTACTATCACAAAACATGACGTATCACAATGCAGCAATAATAAGCTCTTATTAAGAGAACCACGGTTGTGAATGCTGCTTATTTTTATTTATACGTGTAATTATTACTTTTAAGCAAGTAACTTTGTTTACAAAGTGTTTTTCATACTTTCTGGATATATTTTACTACCAATTAAAAATTGAAATAAAGTGAGATTATCAAGCGTTTGATTAGACAGCCAAATTAATGTTTCGAATTTTATTTCTTTACGTTTAATGTAACCTAAGCAAAAAGCTGACTGTTAAAACGTTTATAGGTATTGAAAGAAACTGAAAGTATTTGTCATATTTATCTAGATACTCAAATGAGACTCATAATTATAATTCATAACAAGAGTGACAATATCTCAGCATAAAGTGGCCATAATGAACGGCATTATTCATACCTATCTCGACTTTCGCTCTCATCCGCGATTTATTTGACATCCCATCCGTTTACACGTAACGTAATGATCTGATTATTATGCCTGATATATGCATATAGATCGCAGGACGTTGCATAACCTAGGTACATACATTTAAAATAAAATGAATCACATATTCTTTCTTGTTTCATAATAATTGTGTTTGAAAAACTAATCATGTAGGTACCTACGCAACCTCAATTTTTTTATCCGAAAACAAATAAGCATTCGTGTCACAATAATTGTTTTAAAAAATTACTTAGAGACTTTTAAAATAACTGTACAGAATTACTAATTAATTGTTACTACTTATTAATATATATATATAAAACAAATCGGTGCAGGTTAAATATCGGTGAACAAATATAAAAAAAAACAAAAGTTTCCGATTAATTGATTACCACCTCCTTTTTTGAAGTCGGTTAAAACAAAAAAGAACAAGAACAGCCCCAAATTAGGTAAGTTGAAACCCATCAATTACAATTGCAAATACAATCAATGGAAGCAATGTTATAGATCAATTTATTGCAATCATTGCAATTTTGTATAGCCATTGAAAGGCGATTGGCGGCTGTGATAGCCTGAGCCTAGAAAGTCGTCCTATATCTAAGCTTTCTAGCCTATGGAACGCTTTCAAGTTTCCGGCTTCTATATGATAGATATTGTGCAACATAAGGATACATCTCGCCGAAATGAGATGAAAGTACCTACTTTCTATAACTTGATTGTCCGATACATTTTCTAACGCTAGGTGATATTTTTCGCGATTTCAGAATTTGTAACTAAACTTACATAGCCTCAATTTTTTATGTTACCTATAAGTTTACTAAAGTGTGATTGGGGCGGGGCACGTTTGCCGAATGCATCCTGACAGGTGGGCTACCTTGGTAACAAAGTGGACTCCCGAAGATGGCCGAAGGAAAAGAGGCAGGCCCCGGAAGCGTTGGTGTGACGACTTGCGACAGTTTGAAAGGGAATGGTTAGAAGCAGCACACGATCGAGATATTTGGAAGGAGATGGGGGAGACTTTAGCCCAGCAGTAGAGGTTAAATAAAAAAATAGGTATACAATTTCCGACAAAGTATGTTTATGTGTGCAAACAATAAAAATATTTCCATACGAACTTATTATCAATTGATTTCCTCCAGCGCGTTTGTCTGGACCTACTAACTGAATTCAGAATTGCTAAAATTCATTGTTAAGGTAAATAAGTTTGTGTTTTGAAAAAGTGTTTATTTACAATGCTTATTGATTTTTCAATATGCAATTGAAAAATGCTCACAGAATTTTGATTATGCTATAAATACGTTTGTGCAACCGCACTAACGCGCCACTGTTAATAAAACAAAGCAAATGTAATGTTTATGCATCAGAAATGGAAGTACGGCATAAATTGCTTACTTTAGTTGGCTGCAGAGTTAGAGTATTAATATTATACCGCGGCTAATGTTCTATGGTATCTAGTGCCGACAGGCGCGAAATTTTACAATGCACGGCATCTAATAAATTTATATTCTAGTCCAGACCGCTATCTAAGGCGTAAAATCATATTACAAATGATTTCATACAGTAATTGAAGATACTATTAAATGTAACATGAGCAGTGTTTTAGAAAAAAAAAAAAAACAAAAAAAAAAGATCTTAATCTTAAAATATCAGTCACTTTTATGGGTGATTTTATGTGTAATATAAATGTAATAATGTGATGACAAAGAAGTTTAGCTTTCTGATTTGAAACCAGTGACAATCTGTATAAAATATCATATCGATTATACTTAATTCTAATAATCAGGCGATAGAGGCATTGAAAAATTGGTAAAGCAATGATTATGAAGATGGAAACGAGTCAAGACTTGCCAAAGAATTGTGCTTTGCCATTATTTTTTGATATGTTTTACATGATCATATTTCTATTCATATGTTTGTGCATAATAAGTAGGTAAGCTCAAACTTCACACATTAAATACCCCATTCAATAGTTTTTTGCCTACCTTATCCTGATGCAAAATACTCACGACAACAATACCGGGATCGTGGTAGACTGATGCGAGAGTTTATGAAGCACAAAGGGTGATAAAATGGAATCTGGTGCGCCTTACAACGACCTAACGGGAGAGCTGCACGCAAGCCTCTACACTTTACAAGGAAATTCATACACAAAATGTTTTGACCTAACAGCCATGTATTTTGACTAGCTATGCTGATGATGAATAATAATGGATATTTTAATAAAACTGAAATCAAGGCAATGCTTTTGCAGACTGAGATTCCATTTATATTTATTTACAGAAATCTAAAGTATTTATTTTTTTATTTTGCGTATCAAAATTTTTGACCCTCACATTTTTTTTATAATGACGGATAAGCTTACTGCTATTTGGAGTAAGATTGTTTTACAAAATAGGTTCAAAGTTTTTTAAAAAGAATCAATATTTTCACAGAAATAAAAGCAATAAAAATTTTGTTTCTTATGAATGAATAAAGGTTAATCGAAATCATTTCATTTCAAAGGAGTAGCTTACTTGTTGCTTGCTGTTCCTATTCCCCTAGAATAGTAAGCAAAATTATCTGAATTATTTCAAAGTATATAAATAATATTTTTTTTCTGCTTCGCATCTAGAGACAAACCATAAACCTGAATAAAAATAATTTATTGGTTGCCTACATATTTTAATAACAAAACGGTAGATACTTAGGCCGAATACATATAGTCGTAATATTACTACTGCAATAAACATAAATTATATGCCGCTATGGCGCTATTTCGATATTAGAATTACAACAGTTGTGCTCTCAGTGTCTCAAAGGTACACCAAGTTATGTTTGCAGAGTGGTCCGGGCCAGCTGTAAAGGAAAGCGTGCACCGCACGAGGGCGGTACTGTCTCGGGGGCGGCTAATATCATTAGTCATCGCAACTTTAAGACATCTATACTACATCTTCGGAAAAGTAAAGGCCGGAAAGCACACTTCAGACTTTGAAGCAGCATAGCTACCTAAGAATGCAACCGAGATGGAGCTAAAATAAGGCAATAAGCAAAGATAAACACCATCTATTCATATTTTGCTCTACCCCTGTCATTCTCGACATCACCCGTTTGGTTGACTGGTATATAAGGCCTTATGCTTTAAGTCTGCTATTACACTTGTATTATTTTATACACAACAAAGTTAAATAAATAAATTGTGGGTCAAAGGCAACCCAAAGACTTCCAAAATATAGCGGATGGTTAATACGGAGTGTATACCATTTTTTTTAAATTAAGAGTTTCAGAGAAATTACCCAGCCTTTTAATAAAGCGTTTGTACGCATTTCTGGATTTTCTATGGGGGTTTTCAAAGGGGTAGTGTCTTAAACTCTCCTACGGTTGAATACATAATAATAGTACTAAGTACTGCTGATTGCTTCGACTATCGATGGCTGATTGATATTCATCAAGTAAAATATACTATTATATTATCGTAGTCAAAGTGTTATTAAGACATACTGTGTAGGTACCGGTTATAACAATTTTTGACATTTTGGTAAATATGCCAAAAGGCAGAATCCCACTTATTTCTGAATAGAGAAGGTCAGTCTGGCAATTAGATGGGCGACAAAATAGATATAGGACGCGGGCGTTCATACACCTAGCGGTGATCATGAAGCGGTCTATGAACCTCACGGTTTGGTAAACTATAAACTGTGCATAACTACATTTATTAGCATAATGACCCATGTTATGTAACTCAATGATAGGGTTATAGCACAAGAAGGGGCAATTTACACCACAGCACTCGACGGAAAGCCGCGCCCGCCGCTCACTTATAATTGGTATGTTTGACGTGATAACCGTCAGGTATAAAATAATTTGATTACTGTTAGGCAGATTTTATTATTCACTTTGTATATTGTTAACTTGACTGTGAAGTGTTAATTTGTATTATTAATTTAAGGTAAGCCCTGAGGTGTTTGTAACTATACCTATGTTTTACTTCATGAGAAGTGAGCACCTACCTAAGTATGTGTTGATTTGATTCTATTTGATTCTAAGAGTCAAAATATCGTAACGATTTTTTTTTTACTGCAAAGGCCTACGAATGATTACGTCTAATAAAATTTCGTATAGTAGTTATTGTGTTTTATTTGTTGATCATAACTTACTCGTAATGCTTCAAAATTTAAGTAAGTAGGCTTTGTACACCTAAGTTATCAAATAAAATAAATCCTTTAGTAAGTCCAGATTATAAACAGACTTATTTAACAACATACCTAATCGTTGGACGCCAGTTATAATGATATTTATTAAAGTATTTTGTTTCGACTGCCTCCGTTGTCCAGTGGTCAAGGCGTTCGCCTTGTGATCCGGAGGTCGTAGATTCGAATCCCACTGGGAAGCATACTTTGTGAAAAGTTGTTTCCAGTCTGGTTAGGATATTGCAGGCTTGAATCACCTGACTATCCAAAAAGAAAGATGACTCTGTGTTTCGGAAGGCACGTATAAACTGTGGGTCCGGAACGCCATCTAGCGTTTGCTCAAACCTATCAAAAGATTGGTTCTGGTCTATCCTTTGGGTTGCAGAGGTCGCTCTGTATAAAAAACTATTGGTTAGGTAAGCGGACCCCGGGCTCTGAAGCATTAACGCTGAGGATGTAACCGGGAATACGCTCGGATGATGATGAAAGTATTTTGTTTTTGTTATATGGAATTGTACTTTTATAAACATTAATCATTCTACTACAACTGGATAGATGGCTTACCAAGAGCGAAAATTCTCTTTAATGCGCAAATAATGAGGCAACCATTGCACTTTTTATCGCCTTTCGTTGAAGTAGTGGTATCGCCGCATCGCACTGTATATAATTGCCTCTGCCTCTGCAAGCATGCTGGCTTACTCGTATATTTCCTTTAACGTAATTATCAAATAAGAACATGGAGAGCTGACCGTTCTTTCTAATGGTAGAAAATAGGAAACGAAATATTTCACCTACCAAGCCTACTTCATTTTTTAACAAAGTTTATCAAATTTGCATAATTAGATCTTCCCTATCTACCTTGATCAGTTAGATGTGGCATTGGAAGAAATATTAATGCTAGGGTGGAGTTATCAGTATCAGAAACGAAACGTTTCTTCTTATTTAAACGGGCAGAAATTGACGAAATTTGAGACTTAAATGGTAGTAAATGAAGGTAGGTAGGTAGTCATTACTCATTTTATGTATAATATTTTTAAATTTCTAAAGCTATTATATCATTTGTCATAGCGTGTGACTAGACATAGCTTAAAACGATGATTATATAGCAAGATTACAGATTCCTTGTTACACACATGATCATTATATTAGCCCCAACTACATACCTAGTTGGAGGCTGATGTATCGGGATGATATTCATAGGTAATCGATACCCATCGAGATCGCTCAATAAGGAAACGTGCCCTGCGCCTGCACTAATGCCGGCCATCCTACTGCGGTCGCTGAGACACGCCGGGCGCTCCGCCACACCATTAGTCTGCGGCATTTTACCGTAAGCACAACTATTTTCGTAACTAAACCAAATAAACGCAATTTATTGGGAATCTAATTCAACTGTTTCTCCGCCCATTCGTAACAGACACTCTGAAAAACGGTCCGTACGACGGGAACTAATCAATCCGTAACCGCGATTTTCCAAAAAAATATGGGGAGTTAGTGAACGGTATCGGAATGAATGGAGTGTAGAAGCTATAAAATGTTTTTGTTGTTAGTGAAAGTTTTGGTCGAGTTCCCGTGGTAGTGACCGTAATGTCAAGTACACACGCGACCGGCCAAACAATGGGACAATTCAAACATATATGCTTATTTTTAAGTCAGACACTTGCATTTTCAAGAGTTTAGAAAAACTACCTACGTATTATACTCAATTTAAAATCCTGTGACTTCAGTCATAGCCGGCCACACAGAACGATCGCTATCCGGAGGGCGAGGGCGGTGCTTTTTGTAATGTCTTGAGCATTTATTTAATGCAATCTAAAACATAGAAACAGGCCGCGGTCTCAAAGGTGTATTATTTTCTTGCCACAGGTCCGCCCTCGGACCGCGCATCTCGCAGTAAATTCTCAAGTTCTGTAGTATGAACCTAACTTTGTGAAACATATTTTTACATTGTAGTTTGCCTATAAATAAGTATCGTGTCGTTTCCGGCATAAACTAGGGCTACTCCGTCTTCTTCTATGTTAGCCGCAGCAAGTTCACTGCTGGATATAGTTTTCTAAAACGCCTGATTCCCTTTTCAACATTTTCCTTTTTTTTTTTCTTTTTAATTAGTGTCGTCATAAGAGAAGAGACGAACAAATGACATTAGAATTTCGGAGGAAGGTTGTCACAGCCAAATCGTTTTATCTAAGGGTTACTTTTTTGACAACGAATAGCCCGAATTCACAACTCGGGATACGGATGCAATCGGAAAAGCGCTAAGATGAGAAGAAGTATAAGTAGCAAATAAGTACTCACTCTCTGTAAGATGGTTGAACGCTGTGATGTCATCGTTAAGGCGGCCTTGCATGCGACGCAGCTTAGTGCTCAGGTCTCTGGTGTGAAGGAACAGGAACAATGTGCATGACACTGCCACCAGTGCCACCAGCTCGCTCGTCCTAAAACAAAAATATTACGTATAAAAAAATACCTGAAAGTCCTTAGACAACGCAAAATGGGGAGACTGGGAAGGAAATTTGGGAGGCGATGTTCCAACAGTGAGAGAATACAGGTTAGCTAAAAAATACCAAATAGTTCTGATTTATAAATAATATCCTAGTCTTTATGTAAAACGGCTAATTATACAGAATCGTTACCGTTACGACATCATCACACGACAAAAGCGTTGTTGTTGTGATAAATCATTGTTCTGCAATTCATTGATGTAGCACGCTATGCATTTCCGCGAATTTCAGGATTTACAATAATAACCGGAAAATTCACATTTACTTTGAAGTGAAGGCACGTGCATTAGCTATACACCAGTCCCGTTAATCATTAAATTAGATTGAGAAAAAACCTAGGTACTTGTACTACCTAGGTATTGGGAATTAATAACAAAAACGGCTCTAACACACATTTTTTCGCAATGTAACTGTAGACGACGGAATGTAAAAAACTTATAAAAATTGTACTTTTTCATAGGTTTGTGTAATATTTGTTAAAGTTATGTATTTGTTGCTTTAAAAATTAAACTTAATAAAGGTACGGGTGCAATGACGAGTACACAGCCTCCCCGCGTGCGTACCGTATATATGGTTGTATTGCGTTTGTCGCTTAGTCGCCTGCCTTCCTATTAACGAGGCATACGTATCTCACGTCATTCCGCCGGTACCTTACCATACGTAAATTCATAAAATCGTTGTTGTTATTTCCTATCACCTACATTGTCTGGTCCTTCGAGCCGGATCTGAACCAGCGACCTATGGATCTACAGTCCACCCATACGAAGAATTCCATCGGCATCAAGGAATGGAGTCAAGGTAAGTAATTTACTCGTTCTGTCTAATGCCTTTTTCTGTTTCAGGTTATGCAGGTCATCAGGAAAGCTTTTCAATTGTGAGTACTTCAACAGCAGTATTTCAGCACGCTCCATTAACGTACGCTTCGGGTTATTGGTAAGTTTTCCTGATGACCTGCATAACCTGAAACAGAAAAAGGCATTAGACAGAACGAGTAAATTACTTACCTTGACTCCATTCCTTGATGCCGATGGAATTCTTCGTATGGGTGGACTGTAGATCCATAGGTCGCTGGTTCAGATCCGGCTCGAAGGACCAGACAATGTAGGTGATAGGAAATAACAACAACGATTTTATGAATTTACGTATGGTAAGGTACCGGCGGAATGACGTGAGATACGTATGCCTCGTTAATAGGAAGGCAGGCGACTAAGCGACAAACGCAATACAACCATATATACGGTACGCACGCGGGGAGGCTGTGTACTCGTCATTGCACCCGTACCTTTATTAAGTTTAATTTTTAAAGCAACAAATACATAAGTTTAACAAATATTACACAAACCTATGAAAAAGTACAATTTTTATAAGTTTTTTCCAGGTGTTCAATGGCTTGTACATCAAGAACATTTTCTCTAGGCTTAGCAGAGATGCCCAGGGAATCGGTAGCGATAGATTTAGAAATTAATTCGTGAATTTCATGCAGTTCCCTTTCTTTGTTCATTTCATGTTCGGACAGCAGAAATGTTGACTGAGGCGCAGGCTCAAGGACACGGGAAGAACGTAAACAGCCATGAACACACCAGCCTAATGGTGTGCGAGTGAAGTAAGGGTCGCCAGGTTGACCTCTTATGATTTGCAACGGAACGAGAAGGTCATAATTGTCCTCTCCAATTAAAAGTTCAGGTTTGCACTGGTTATCACTAACGTAATTTTTTATTTCAGGATTTAGAAGTTCCAAACGAGCCAGTTCATCGGTAGATATATTTTGCACAGGTAAGTCCATTGGTGCCGAAACCCGGGAACACATGGCCAAAAGGGTTGATCGAAGATGTGTTCCCAGGCAAAGACGGGCGAGTGCGCGTTGTTCAAGTAAAGACGAAGTCGGGCGTGCTATGTAAGCCGGCAACTCGCGTCGCGCGTATTTCCACGGGGTTTGAGTGCTGTTCCAGCACTAGGGAGGGGAATGTAGACGACGGAATGTAAAAAACTTATAAAAATTGTACTTTTTCATAGGTTTGTGTAATATTTGTTAAACTTATGTATTTGTTGCTTTAAAAATTAAACTTAATAAAGGTACGGGTGCAATGACGAGTACACAGCCTCCCCGCGTGCGTACCGTATATATGGTTGTATTGCGTTTGTCGCTTAGTCGCCTGCCTTCCTATTAACGAGGCATACGTATCTCACGTCATTCCGCCGGTACCTTACCATACGTAAATTCATAAAATCGTTGTTGTTATTTCCTATCACCTACAGTAACCATGTTTTCTTTTTGGTATTTATATGAACAAGTGATTTTTAAGACGATTTCATGAGTTAGGTAAATAATTTTAAATGGAGTTGACAAACACAACAGTAGTTGTAAAGTAAATACCTATAAATTATTTAATGGTTATTTTAGCAATATTTTAAGACGTATGAAGTATTCACTGTAGGGAGAATTAATGCGCTGTTTTGTCTCCCATACACGCATCTCATTACTTTAACGGCCTGATTCAAAGCAAGCGCTTGAACCGCTGACCCTTTCACTGGCATTCAGTACGCGAAGGACCTTTAGCTTAGCCCTAAATGCTTCATAGATTCCTACCACGGTACACTTAGTTAAGAAAGTGTCATACGGCCATATTTTCCAAAGATTGCATTACAAATAGGTGGGGTATAAGACTTATAAGTAAAAAACAAATAGCATTGTCATTGTCTACGTCAATGATACCAATGATGCTCAAAGAAAAATTGCAGGTGATTTTTTTGTCTTTCGAAAATATACCAATTCTATTTTCAAGTTCCCAACGATGACTTTATATCGATATTTGTTGATTGTATGTTTGTTTATAGCGGGTTATCTTACAAGCAAAAAACAAGACATTAAAAACGCTCACGATTTAGTTGCCGTCGTCAGAGTTCGCGTGTAGAATACAATAGATTATCATTCTGACACGAACTCCACTCATAGTCTAAGCTAAGAGTCTGCAAGGAAATTTATACCTTTGTACATAGATCTTCCAATTCCAAACTACTCGACAGTATGCTGACAGAAAAAAAAATATCAATACTTCCTGATAGGTATATGTGTGTGGAAACATTATAAATTGTTGTGCTCCAATATTCTGACAAAAAACATCCTTTCACATGCAAACTTTAGTAGGTACGACGATTCGGTCTGTTATAATAAGATCCATTTCATATACTGGAATAATTTAATAATGAACTTTATAAATTAGATACATATTTTATGTGAAGAAATTAATATGTATTTTAAATAATTTCGATTAGTTATTCATTACTACATTACTATAATTTACAGGCAGCACCTTCTTAGAAAGGCCTAACTACGAGTAAGTTATAACTGCTTGATAGCAGTTTATCAACAAGATGATTATAAGATCAGGTACAGAACAATAAATATCTTTTTTCGTTATTTTATAGTTTTACGTTAGCAGCTCTTAGACTATTTACCTTTGACTGCGCTCCAGTAAAGCGCGAGAACTAACGGGTTTATATTCCCGGTACGCCATTATCGTGCTGATTTGTATTTTACATGGCAAACAAATTCTTACACCTGTTCCCTGAACTTTAAGTCCCACTCGATCTAGTCAGAATTTTATTAAAAAACGTTTTGAAACAATGATGATGGCAAAAAGAAGACTTTCAAAAAGTTTGTCAAGTAAAAATTCAATAGCAATCCCCAGGCTCCGCTGCAACACAGCTTATAATGCAATCGGGAAAATGACGAGACTCGGGACGAGCAAAAATTCAACAAAAAATGTTTTTACCAGCTTACGATCATCTTTAAAGTAACCTGAATGAAATAGGAAGAAAGAAAATTCATAATAGGAACCTACTTAATTAACCTATTACAATTGTAAGCCAATTGTCTAATGATCATTTCAAATTACGATTAATGTTATATTGTAAACTCGGAAGTAATTTTTATGCTTAGACAAATCTATTTCCCTGTTTACTTAAGAAGTTAAGTATTCATTTTCACTTTGCGATATTTTAATTAACAGTATTTCTATCCTTCGTGTATCAAAATATTTTTCTTTTTGCTTTACGTGGCTGAATATTTTTTTTAAGTAAACTAGCGTTGTTGAGTTCAAATGTTTTTTGCAGTATGTTCGATGGGGAAAGTTGTTTAGTATAATAGACTTATATCTTTATTATATATACATATATATCTTCTATTGAGTGTGGTTTGTTTTTAATATAAAAGAACAAATAAAGATTTAAAGATGATTATTTGTATAGTTTTCTTCCGTGTTTTTTAATCCTCATCCCACTTATATTTTATTCGAACTTGTGTTTAAGTAACATCGTGTATGTTTGTATGCTATCTTTTAAAATAAGTATTATGTATGTCAAGTACATCGAGTTCAGGTATAACCATGTCTTGGCTGTAATTTCACGCTCCTCGTACTCTATTGAAGCGTGGCACGAAGACTTTCCTATTATTCTTTTTCACTAAGCATTTTATTCGTGTTAAATTAGAAAGCTGTTATCAATTCTGTGAATGTAGGAACTATCTGTGTAATTACATGAACTATCACTATAATTACATTATCGATTATTCAATAAACTAAATATAACGTACTTATATTTAGTTTCTTTTTAAGTTGATGTATCCGGTACTTAAGTGAATTATGTATTATATTTCTATGACCATAATTAATTGAACTCTTTCCGGGACACTTACTGTGATAGACGTAAAACAATGCGTGTGGCAATCAGATCAATATAAATTCAAAAATAAGTACTTCCTTATTACAAAGTGTTGTACGTATTTTTTGATAAATAACCAATATTATTTATTAAGTACTTAAGTGATAATTAAAACAACAAAAAAATATTGCATCGCTGTGTACACTGATTTGTATTGTTTAATTGAACAATGATACAAGACAAATAAGTTTGCAATTCCGAATAATCTAATTACAGCCATAGGTACGAAGTATTGTCTATCGGCAGTCATAAAGAACGACTCTCACGGGCTGAGAATACCCGAGGCATTGGATTTATGTTCAATTATTTACCTATGCCCACATTGTTCAGCATCGTTCAAGGCATACCTTGTTCTGCTTGCTTCCTCTACTCATACATTCCTAACTTACTTGTCGTAATTATATGTAGTTATTGCCGAAACATCGCAGGCGAGTATAGATTCAAAATAATGTGTTATAGCGGCTATTTTTCGTTATACATACAAACATAAACTATTATGTCTTTATCTCTAACGGGGTAGACAGAGCCTCGGTAAGTAGGAATCATAGCCCATCCTATTACTAAGCCACAGTAAAGGAGGTACTCCTTTTGAACTGTTGATAAATTTTTCACTAAAATAGAAGAGGAAGCTTAAATTCAAATAAAGTACGTATATATCTCAAACGATGTATTTTAGTTTTATCTCACGCCCTATCATTTATCACTCACTAGTCGCCTACGTGCATCATAACTTTACAGGCCAAGTCCCTTTCCTTTAGAAATGTAAAAGTTATTCCTTTCACATTTTGGCTTTCTAGATTAAAACCAGTACGTTCAAACGTTAGCCACACTCCCTGATTATAGCTTGATATCTTATCGAATGCACCTACAATATTTTTTTAGTAATGGACAGGCAATAAGTTTGATGCTGCGTTCCACGAATAAGTTCCCTTCGTTTATTCACATATGAGCACGTAATAAAGCTTACTGTGATCTAATAACTTAACTGCGCTGCACTCCAACTTGCAACAACCACGGAAATGTATACTTACGATAAATCGATCGAACTTCACTTTGTTACCTTTGGAGCGATATAGTCCACAGTTAGAATTTTTCAATTGATAAATTTATACCACCATATTTATAGATAGAATAATATAAAAAAGGGCAAGTGCGAGTAGGACTCGCGCACAAAGGGTTGCGTGCGTGTTATGTATCTATGAAAAATTACGTTTGTTGTATGGGAGCCCCACTTAAATATTAATTTTATATTGTTTTTTTTTTATTTGTTGTTATAGCGGCAACAGAAATACATTATTTGTGAAACTTTCAACTGTCTAGCTATCGCAGTTCTTGAGATACAGCCTGCCAGCGAAGTCTTAGTAATAGGGCCTCATTTTTACCCTTCGGGTACGGAACCCTAACAACCAAACTAATTACAACAAATAAGTAGGATACCTGAAGTGCGTGACAACCGCATAGCGATGCTTTTTAAATCCATTAGTTTTATTTCTTAAAAAGCCTGAGCCTGAACCTAACTTAAATATATTTCTTTTCATATTTAGCCCATCGCTTATTTAAAAACTTTCTTGTTTACGTCTATTTTCCTTGATCGTCTTCTACGATCTGAGTAGAAAGCCAGCTGATATATCTTTTGTTTTGTAGTCCTAGATCAAATACCTACAGATACATTATCGTATATTTATCCCGTAAATAGAGCCAAAGAGTCTCAAGCCCCAAAGGTGATTCTTAGTAAATTTCTGGTATACAGGGTGACTTTTTACCCACCGGACAAATTTTTGGGACAAATTCAGTTAGTGTTGTAAAAAACTGGAGTCCGGGAGTTCTACATTTGCAAACTCGACTTAATTTTGCATGCTTGGTAGACTAAGATATTCATAAGTCGGACTCAAGTCGAATAAGAACTCGAGTCGCAGAACCAACTCGAGTTCGAATACCAAACTCAAAGCAACTTTTACTTTACAAAGTCTCTAGTACAACAACTTATACAAAACATTACAAAATAAAAAATATATATTTATGATACAGTGCCAATAGTCATATTTGTTATTTAGTTTAAATAAACAATAAAAGTATACAAATACCAGACTCGAGCGTGACTCAGTCCATTAACAGACCCAAGCACTAATACCGAACTTAGGTCTGTTAAGAGAGTCATATAAAATAGACGTGAAATAATTTAGTTTCACACGTCTCATTCAGACTTAAAAATCGTTTCAGATTTTATAAATTTGATTTTTACATAACTGTCATGGTATCATGGTACGTGTCACCTTGGTGTCAGCAAATAATATTTTTGGTCTTGATCGATTTATACCGTTATAATAATACAATAAGTACCTATTTTGAACCTTTTTATACTATTAGTAGGTGACGAGAGAGCTGGCTGTTTTCTTGCCCAACGCATCAGTATTGCGATCCATTTTTGGCACTATGGCACATGTGCACGACTTTTTAGATTAAATTTGAAGCAGGTATTTCACTTTTTCTCTCTATTTGGAAATATGTAAATTATTATATTAAATTAATATCTTCCTTATTTAAATAAACAATTGATTTAAAAAAATGGTACTGTCAAATTGTTGTTATTGACAAAAGTTATGATTCGTTTCTTAGTACATTTATTATTTCTTAAGTTTATATCATAACATAAGTTTCTAAAACTAAAAGTCACAATTTAGCTATTTGGTCCTTCTTCCAGTTTTTCTGTTTGGAAACAAGTTGAGCATTTTGCGTGTAAAGATTAATCTTATTAGCGAACGATGTCGGGGGTGGCTGCTAATCCGAGACTAAACGGTAATTCATAAGATTTATAGCTGCCACTAAACTACGCTTCCGTATTTCTATGCGGACGAAAATTAACCTTATCGAGTTTAAAACATCGTATACACATTTTATTTTATCATTAAAAACAGACATTATGTAGTAACAAAGTTAAATACAATGTAATAAATATTTATTTTTTAATAAATTAACAAAGAATGTTTGATACAAAATCTTATATTCATAGTTAACATGAATCATTTTAATTTCTGAAAATGTAAAGTATGTTGTGACAAAAAATTATTAGTAACAAAAAAGATTGATTTCTGATCCAGTACATACTTATTACTTACGAAGGTACTTTTAATAGTGATTAAAGAACTGTAATCAGTTTCAAAAAGTACAAATATTTTGCGTAGAATCATTTAAATAAGTATTGATAAAAAACGACAGCTGAATATAAATGTGTGACTTTGAAGTGAATAAAAAAGAAAGTATGGAATGGATTTTATATAACCATATATGCGGACGTGGTAAGTGCATTAAGTAGTTCTTTATGGGGCTAATCAGGACTTTTGAAGTCCATATAAAGAGGGGGCTGTTGTACAATTAAAGCCGTGGTCTGGGACGAACGGAAAGTTTTAGTATTCCGCGTATCGACGTTGGTAAGGGACTGTATAATTTCAACAAGAAATACGTGCTTCCCGTTTTGGCGTTAGGAATATTTATCCAAACAGAACATACTGGCAAAATGTAGTTATTAAAATACAACGTAAAAATTTTTGAAAATCGATGCTATGCCTTTTATTATATGCCTTTTGTCCTACTTAGTAGAAGAATAATAATCGCTAAATGTTTATTTTAATGCACTTGCTTTTTGTCAAACTGCATTTCATGGTAATCTTAAAACACGATGTCGGGTGCAATCACAACATGTGCGTGAAACCGTGAGTAATTCCTCGAGATCACAATCGGTGTTAACGACAGTGAAATTAATTCAACGGCCGTGGCTCGGGTCACTGGGCCGCCGAAAACTTTGCGGACGGAAACCAGAGATAGTGGCGGTGGACTAATGCTTTTTTTTAAATTAACGCGTTAATAGTGTATAGGTGGATTTAAACGAAGGCTCAGGCTTATTATCCAGTTAAAAAACTGGGCGATGATATTTTGAATATTACATGGGTATGATGGGTACTACAAACTTTCACGCATAACACTTATATTTTTATTTTACAATACGGATGTGGACTAAATAACTTTAATGGCTCATGGGGTACCTAGATGTATATGATTAAAACATATTGTAGTATTACGAGTAAAATAATGACCAAGATATAGTGCATTTATTAACGATCTTGTACGATTTTCACAAGACGGTGATGCTTTTCGCCCCCACTCCGAAAAGTCGTTGTATTTGTGAATTTTGACAAAGAAATTGAAAACTAGGGGTCCATTATTTTTCGATAATCTATCTGACGGACTAAATAAAATAATATTTTTTGGAACCAGCCCACATCCCTATTATATTTCTATCTGAATAACTACACTACATACATTGATGTTCTATCAGTACAATGTACGACAGGCGTACTTGATATAAGTGCAATATTATTATAGAATTTAATTCTTCAATTTTATTGCGTCTAATTAAATGTTAGGAGGCGATACCATTACTACAATATGTAAAGTCAATTAAACCCAAGCCATATACATTTTACTGACTGGCAATGAGCCAACCTAACAGCTTACGAGTATCAGACTGTACTCACACCGGACTTGACGTCCGATCTCGTATTACAAACAAAAGAAAATTAATGAAGATGAATTTATACTGCCTATAAATAACGTACCTATAAGTACCTTCAAATGAATATAATTTTTTATCGTTATCTATAACACGTCATAATCAATCAAATTGACGTTAAACTGCTTTTTTAATAATGCAACGCTATTGCGCTGCTGTAATTTAAATGATTTTATAGTTATTAGCTTTAGAAGAGAGCAATAAATGTAGAGTTACATAAACGAGCAGGGATGTTTTTCTTTTAATTGTTTATTCGTTATATATACATATTTTTGTTTAAAAATGATGGTAGAAAGAGTATAATATCTAGTCTAATGCAGAAATGTCTAGGCTTCTTTATGAAACTAGGATAGGTGTTACAACTTTTAGAGGTTACAATAAATAACCTTTTACGATCAAAAAGATGTTTATTTGATTGTCACTATAATAAACTGAACCTTTAAATCTTAAATCACTCAAGTGATTAAATTTTCAGTAACATCTCCAATTTGTATTTCTGTTGATAAAAAAACAGTTTTAAGTATACAAAATAAATTATCTTCTCTTTCTTGTTCTCGTCCTTTCACATGTAATTCTTAACTATTTATTGCATGTGAAAGTTTTTATATGTGTACACTCTTTTTTTCGTTTGTTGTTGATCTGCTCTGGAAAATGAGAAAAGCCCGTTGTACTTTTTATTGGCGTTGATTACCGCGCGTCTGTCCACGCGGTACAAAAAGTGACCGATTGACCGACAACTTGAGCCAACGCACATTAAAGGCATATTTACATCTCAAAGCAAACAAAAAGTTCAATTGATGAAGTAATTTTAGTTTTTGTAGAGATCAACTAGCAACATAAAGTATCAAGATGTGCAGAATACCAGTATCGTAGATTTCAAACAGACACATAGAATTAATCTACCCTGTGCCACCCTAATATGATATGGGATACTAGCGAAAAATGTATTTTGCTTAATTAGGTAAGATAAGTGCCTACCCTGTCAACTTGCACGTCCTGCAGAATACCCTTGAGAGCATGCAAAGTCTGTGAGGGTGTATTCATACACGCAGCAGCAGCAGCGTGTGAAAATAACAGGCTTTAAAAAAAAGGAGGTTATAAATTCGTTTTTATGTATTTTCACTTACTCGAAGGCGTCTGGACCGATTTGGTTTTTAGTTTGAAAGGGCATACTTGCCAGGGTCCCATAAAGATTTTATCAAAATCGATTGTATAGTATGGAGTGAAGTCGATTTTTTAGTTTTGAAAAATATTTGGTAAGTAATCGCATTTATATTCATTTACTGGGGAAACTTGTTCAGTGTTCAATATCATTGGTTGTGTCTGTGAATACCTATCTGGGACTATTTGACTATACTAATAAATATACATTAGTCGGAGTTATGTAATACTTATAACAGTTCTGTGGCAGATAAATGCCTGGGATAATGTTAAAATAAGAAACAGCGACAGGCAAAGACTAGTAGAAGAATGGGAGTGAGGCCTTTGCCTAAAAAATATGCAAGAAACATAATATTTCTGGATAGCAAACAATGAATATGTTAGTTCGACAAAAAAATGTACCTATTTGATTTAAAAATAAATACCAAACCCAACAAAAAAGCTTATGCTGTACCTCAACATTTGGCGTATTTACAGATAAGTTCTTACTTTAGAATACATAAGACTTCAACGATCACAAAATAAAATAAAAGCAACAAAATGCCCTAAGGATACGCAGTGGGCTGGGTACTAATGTAGAAAGCTTTAGATGCATGTGGCCGGCTAAAGGCCATGCAGCCTAGCCGAGAAAGCTGGGTGCAACCTACACGACTGCTTTCCACACGAGATGCACTTTCTGATATCAAAACCACTATAAATAAACAGCTCTGTGCCTAATCACTGCTCGTAGCACAGATGCGCTCGGGAACTCTAATGATCTCTGGGTGGCATCTAATCTGTAAAGTGCTGCCTTACTTCAACTTCTAATAATGTAGTTTATGATTCATTACATGTTGTTAGAATCAATCTGGTAAAAATTAAGTTCTCTGGTGGGATGTTCTGTCGATTACTTATGATTACTTATATATTTTATAATACAATTTTTTACAGTTAATCTTTCAGTCTGATTTTGACATTTCGAATTTTCAAATAATCTTTTTGGGGTAGGTAAGAATACGAATGTGGACTGAATTTTTTTTTGGCTCATTAGATAGAGCATTAAAAAGTATACGTAATAAAAATATAAGTATACGTATTTTTTCTCTTCTCCGATTAGCAAATATTGACGAAGATACAGCGCATTTAAATTTCCCGTGACGTCACGATCAGCTACGATTCATAACCAAGGGTGACGTAAATCATCTCCGCTCCGAAACTTCAAAGCGCTGTATCTTTGTAAGTTTTTACTAATTTGCTAAACGAAAAAATATAGGTTCTTTTGTTTTTGGATAATCTAGTTGACGGATATAAAATAATATATTTTTTACCTAGTTTACATCCCTATTATGAGAAAGTATGATTTGAAATGTAGTAGTAGTTGCAGAGAGAAAAGTCTTTATTATTATTATATCAAGAATACTATTTACGACTTCCATTTGATGACAAAGAAAAACGGTAAAACCTAGCTTGCTGTGCTGATCCGAAAAACAGTGGAATAAGGATAACTCGGAATAAGAACAAATTTTACGACTTTATAATATATCCGTAATAAGAAAATTAAACTGTTATAAAAACAAACGTTTACTTGGTTGCGCCACTGCCTTCAAGGCTATATTTACATGGTAGGTAGTGTTTTGTTAAAACGATGGGAATAGTTCGACAATGAAATTTTACTGGGTATTGTGATAAAAATGCCTAACGTCTACGTCGACACCGCAACTGTTTGTTTTGATGTAAGTATTCGTACTATCATAAACAATGCATTATCTGCTCATTAAATAAAAATATGATGCACATTTTTATCACATCACATCATATCATAGACACTTAATGTGTCCTAAAAGTACTTAAAAGACAAATATGCCGACTGCAAAAATTTAAATTATTAAACGCGAGAGGTACCTATTATAATATCTTCTCTAATAAGTGTAAACACAGAACTCATAATGGGGTTACATGTTATATTAACAGTCTAGCTATATCATAATTAGTTTAGACACCCTACACAGGTGGTTATATTTGGCTGCAGAAAAACGTGACTAAACGTACATTAATTTAAAAAAAAATGCAAATCGTAACCAACTTAAATGTGTTCGGTTAAAAAATAAATATTATCGTTCGGCAGGAAAGAGCAAATTCTCCAGGCCTGTACAATTTTCTAGACAACAGAATGAGGCACATTATGATAGCAATTGTACATCCATTGTTTTATCACATGCTCGCCTGAAATAGTAAAAGTTAAACTGTAGGTCAGATAGTCTCTTAATAGCCGCAATAAAGTTTTTATAGAGCCTCTACAAATGGGAATAATATCGCATGTGAGAGTGCGTACGAGGTTTGAGAGTAGATCACGAGAAATCGTGGTCAGGAATCACGCATACTTTTGGTAATTTGGTCATCCCAAATTAGTCATGACCCAAATAACAGAGAGCATTTAAAAAATCTTTCCGTGACAAGCAACAAGAAAAGGGGAAATTATTTTAAAACTTCGCTTGTGGCATACTTTCACCTTAGTCAAAATACATAAAATTACGTGGATCAAGAGTTATTGATAAATCGAATTAGTAAATTTACGAGTACTTTTACTTTAGCACACGTAATATGTAATACAACTACACAACTGATTGATTTCTAATATATGAATGACCTGATTTTAAGTTTGTAGTAAGTAGTTTGTAGGGTGTAATAAACAAGTTAAAAAATTACACGCCTTACACAGAGACTGTCTGGTAAATCGCATGATAAATCATGATCACTGTAACGTCAAAATATGCCTAAAACTAAAAAAAATACTTCTTATCAAAAAGAAAAATTGCATCACATTAGTACACAGAGTCTCGAAATGATTGGAAACCACTCGCCTGCTAGCACGGCCTACCTACATTCTGGCTCAACCGCTTATCATCGCGCGCAGCGTGATTGTCCACACATCTTGTTTTTATTGCTTAATTTGGTCAACTTTTAAGCACTTTTTTATATATTTGTACCAAGAATCGAGGACTGAGTGCCCCTTTTCAATATGTAAAGTGGTATACCAGTCAGCCTGTATAAAAAAAAACTAGACATTACCACTCGTCATAAGTTAGATTAACTTTTAGTTTTACAACAGTAGAGAGTCAAGAATCACAGTTACTATTGCTTCTTTGTATATAAAGAAACCTAAGTTTGTATAAAAAGAACGTAAAAATAATTTTTGTTCGAAAGTATAACGGCGTGTTCAGGCGACACGCGCACCCCAAGCTCAAGGCTATTTGCGCACGCCTAGCGCGCTTAAAATTTTTGAATTTTTTTGCATTCCTGTAATTTGAGTCCCATCACACATCAATACAATTCAAATTGTAAGGCCACACGCGCACGCCTCGCCTACGCCACGCGTTCGCATTGCCTCCGCCTTACGCCCAGAGCTCGAACTGACTGGACTTCGGAAAACGCAATTTGAGTAGTATTGATTTGTGAAAGGACCCAAAAATTTCAAAGCGCGCTAGTCGTAGGCTGTTATACTTTCGAACAAAAATTATCTATACGAGTGTATCTCAGGAAAAAACTTACTTAAATGATAAGCGCATTGGGAAAATTCTTCCGGGCAGTTAGAATTCTATACAAAAGACACAGATAGCCGCGTAGACTAGGAATTTTCTCAAGCTGGGCACGCTACCAAGTTAGCACTAATGGTCACTAATTAGCTGTGCACATTTAACGATTCGGGGTAAAGACTACTTTTATGGCGAGCCGGATGGCTGCGTCGCAAAATAAAAAGGATATGAGAAGGATAACCGTGTATGTCTTCGGGAACTTGCGGCATCTAAGAAGTATGAAAGAAGCTGCCTAGATGTTGTTTCTCGAAGAGTCTGATATTAACACTATGAACAGATGACAATGGCAGCAACAACAGGTGCATGAAGATCTTGTGTGCTTTTATGAAGATGAAATGTGCTTTTATTATGAGTGTACTGTATACCTAATTAATCGATACAATTTAGCAAATAAAGATACCTAGAACAAAATCGCAAGTAAAGAAAGAAGATGCACTATTACGACCTGGTGTCCGATGTCTACGTTCATCTGTTGTTTGTGTGTGTTACTTCTGCATATCTAGAAACACACTGTATGAACTCGAACGTTGCATCGACTATATGGTCAGTTGACTCACGGAAGTTTACTTTACGGAAGTTACATTCACTAAAATCAACCTAATTACGTACTTCTAGCAAACTTGCAAACTATTTCGCCGCTATAAAATAACAATTAAGATTGACAGTACTGAACAACTAAAAGTGTTGACGTGTTATATGAAGAACTAGCGTTGATCGATCAGTCTCTATCTATCTATGTCAGCCATGTCTATGTCTATGTCGAAAATGGTTCTTATAGGGCTGCCCTGTTCCCTGTTCCCGTTCCCGTTCCCGTTCCCGTTCCCGTTCCCGTTCCCGTTCCCGTTCCCGTTCCCGTTCCCGTTCCCGTTCCCGTTCCCGTTCCCGTTCCCGTTCCCGTTCCCGTTCCCGTTCCCGTTCCCGTTCCCGTTCCCGTTCCCGTTCCCGTTCCCGTTCCCGTTCCCGTTCCCGTTCCCGTTCCTGTCATTTGCTAGACCGAAAGAGAGCGACGGAACGCTTCAAAATGGTCAACCTAATCTTGTTTGTCTAAACAAACTTTGGACCGTTTCACCCCCTTAGGGGATGAATTTTGAAAAATCCTGAAACACGTTTTTACTTATTTACCGCCGAAAGTACTCTTGCGAAGTTTCAAATAAAATGGTCAAACTAATCCTATTTGTCCATACAAACTTTGGACCCCCGTTTCAACCACTTAGGGGGTTGAAACGGGGGTACTTACTCGTAGCAGGACTCACAAACTTAGCTCAAAAATGTCGACCATTTCCTTTGATCAACGACATGAAGCAGAAACAGATAGCACATTATATATTTTCTTTTTGTTCCCAGCGTGAACAGCCAAAGTATAGTGTTAAGTGAAAGTGTAAAGTTGCATCTGCTACTAACCATAACTGGTGTAGTGCTCTTAAAGACAAACGGGTAAGTATTATAACTCTAATTATGTGGAGTGGTAACACTGGGATCCTAAGTGCGGCAGATTATAGTGTAGCATAATAGCATTAAAGCTTATTTTTTATGTCAGTCTTGCAATGCACATGATATGCATTTACGTGTACTTTTACGATACCACTATGAGTAATTACTCGCTCTTAAATATTTATAATACGAGATACGAGATACGAGATTATATAAAATATAATTATACAGTGTGTAAATGTACAACCGACGCATATTCGAAGTGGTGACTCACTCCAAAGAAAAATTTTGTACAACTTTTCTATAGGAAAGCAAATTACGAAGTTAAAGACATGCTGTAGCAAGCTACAAAATTCAATAGAGCTAAGAAATTATTCCTATGGGCGATGGAGCAAAAAAGACCTTGAATGGTGACCGCGTACTGGCAAACAAAGCGTAGGACACCCACCCACAAGGTGGTCAGACGACCCGACCAGCGTCGCTGGAAAGCGGTGCATGCAGGCCGCTCTTGATCGGTCATTTTGGAAATCCTTGGGAGAGACTTATGTCCAGCAGTGGACGTTATGCGGCTGCAGTCATGAAGGAACTATTCAACACATAAATTTTCATAATTGCTTTTTAAGTTAATAATGAAATAAAAGAGCATAACTTAGTTCTTTTGTTAACAGTTAACAAAAGTCCTAACGGTTAAACTGCAATCAACATTAATTTGCATTCAAAAGTGGATTTTGCCGTCGTCCCAGAAAAAATACAACTATTTAGGTAGGTACTTACGTAATTCTACAAACCGTTAATTACTTGATTTTGATTACCTGATTGAGCACACAAATTTCAAAAATTATTAGAAATCACACAAAAGAATAATAATGTAGGCAATATTCCACATTATGTTTGATTTGATGGAATGAAAGGTTTATTTAAATAAATAAGATAGAATTATTTACATATAAAAAAAAAGAAAAGTGTAATACCCGCTATAAATTTAATCTAAAAAACTAGCTGCATTTCCCCGTTAGATCGCAATACTGATGCGTCGGGCGAAAAAACAGCCAGCCCTCTTGGCACCAGCAGCGGAGATCAGTCTTGGAGAGATCTCTAAGGAGACCCCTTGCACCGGCGTCCCATGGTCCGAAAGTTTGATTCTACTCTTTAATTTCAGGACAAATTCACGATTTACTATTGGTATTAAAGCATATGATGATTTAATACCAACTGGTAAATGGTATTAATAACCAAACAAGTGCTCAGTTGGAAACGATTTGGCAATAAATTAGGTATCTTATCACATTTTATTTTATGCTTCCGTAATAAAATTAATCTAGTTTATAATGAACTGACGAAAACTCGTGATGCGACAATCACAGGACCTATGTTACGTAAATAGAAATAAAATTTGAATAAAATATAAATCAGCCCGCACCCATACAAAGTAGACCGTTAATAGATGCCTACAGAATATATTCACGTAATAAATCGATATTTGGAAATGCTTATATATAAGATACAATAAAACATATGAGAATAATCTCCGAGCCGAGTTCATCCTCTCACTTTCGCGCCGAGAGCGTCAAATCGTGGGACACTCGGACATAACAAGCTTTTATGATACATTCTATTGAGCACTCGTATCCACGTGACCGCCCAATCCAACCACTTTTACTTTCCAACCTCTCATCTCTACAAGTAAACATTCGTGACATCACATGTTACGTGAGCTGATTTTAAATCGTATCGTTTGCTTTGTAGTTCAAGATCCAGAAAAAGTGTGGAAAGCCGACATGACGTAACTATTAGACTGCATGTTCAATTTGCCATACATCATTATTTGCATGTTCCGCTTCAAAACAGACTCGATCACGTGAAAGAAATGCTGTATTTATAATGTATGCAAAACGTGAAAATGAAAAGCAAAATAAAGTTTCTAAATACATATTGTTTACAAGTTTCCCAAATCGTCTGCATCTTTGCAAGTCAGTAGTAGTTGTGCCAGTAACCTACAGCCCGGCATGATTTACCGAACGATAACCCGAAAGCGCGGTGCGTGTGAGCACATGTCACCTGCGACAAGGCTCCGACGTTGGTCGCGGCGGCAATGTCACCGCAACAATGACGCGTCTGTGATGCAAGGACGTTCCCACAATGGCGCCGACGATTTGTGCGCTACTGTGTCACATCCGCCACGTTCCGCTTGTCTGCTCTGGCCCCATAAATGCTTGAAGTAACATAAGTCGCAGCTTTGCGGCAAGCGGCAAGGCTGCGTTTTGGTACATCTAAACTGCATAGCGAGAAAAACCTATGAGATTAATAAATAAGAGAACGACACTATGTTGATTATATGATAAATTGAAAAAAGACCTTCTAATACTCCGCATTTAAAAGTCGAACTATCGTCCGCCCAGGCCTTTGACCAAGGTGAAGCCAGTGGTGTTTACCGAACGACAAAACCATTAACTATAAGAAACCGTTTCACATAGACAATATATCATTGCTTTCCCAGACAACTTACAGTTCTTCTGATTAAATCGCCGAATTCTAATTACATTAAGTAAATAAAAAGATAAACTCCACTAAAATGTAGATTGTTAAAATGCGATTTCCGACCAATTATGTGCACGCTTTCGAGCAAAAATAGCATGTGAACAATGTGCACGCATCTCTATAAAACTATTTATTATTAACTAGTTATGGGATATTATTTGTTTCCGAATAGCTATGTTGCAAAGTAATTGCAACAAAGTAGATAAAAGAGTAGTCATTGTAAACAGTTTGACAAAACAAATTTATTCTCATGTAAAGTCCAATATTTACTCGATATCTTTTTTCTTGGGTTCAAATTAAACTCGACACTCACACACAAACACTAACTAATCCGATTTTAAGCTTGAAAATTGATGAATTAAAGCTTTTTCTTATTTTTAAATATTAATAAAATATATCGCAATACCAAAAAGTGACTTTAAATTCATTTCAGTTTAAGGGGATTGATGATTTTAAATACATTGTTAGTTTTGTAACGATGTAATTTTGAACGATCTTCGCTAAACAGACGATGTATCTCAAATCAGCATTTTAAATTCAGCATAGTGGATGCCCAGCCAAAGCTTAAGATTGGTCATTTTGGAAATCCTTGGGCTATGTAAATGCGTTATACGTCTGAAATCTTTTCTTTATTTTATTCTATTGAGCGTTTTCTTTTAATCTCTTTGCTTTGGTGCAATACTATAAGTATTATGACTAGGTGTTTGCACTCTTTGTTTTGGTGCAATACTATAAGTAACTAGGTGGAGCGTAAAACACATAAGTTTTACCTGCACGAAACGCTCAAGAAAGTATTGAGCTTTTGAATCAAACGCGCAAAACATTGACACCAAAACAGATTGGTCTTGTTAACCTTAAAATGATACAGTATTCATAAAAATTTATTACAAAAATCACTTGAAACTGAACAAGATCGATTTCTGAATGGAAGTGCCGCTATCAAGTCGTCGAACACATTCCTAAATCGGCGGTTCCCATACTTCCCATGTAATTTTGCCGCGCATACCGTTGCGTCTGGTGAAATTACATAACCGTGGTCAATGATTGACATTGAGCTGCTTATTTAGTTAGTGATTTATTCATAAAATGCGAACAAATTACACGAATTAATAACGATACAACAGTAATCTGTATGAATAATGCAGTGCTAGCTACTGAAGATAAGCACGCGGCTGCTTCTAAATTTTTTATCGTTATCTACCCGTATATATAAAAGCGAAAATTACTCACTCGCTCATCACAAAATCTCGAAAACTACTAAGTCAATGAAGATGAAATTTGGCAGGAAAGTAGATTGTGAGTAGGAAACGTCCGTTAAGAAAGGATTTTTGGAAATTCCATCCCTAAGGGGGTAAAATAGGGGTTGCCAGTTTGTATGAAATTTCGTAATTTTGAAAGTGAGACACATGAAATTTTTAATATATTTTAATAGTTAGTAGAAAACAATAATGTATTTAATTGATTTTTGAAAATTACATTCCTATAGGGGTGAAATAGGGGTTGCAAGTTTGTATGAATCTTCGTCATTTTTGAAGCGAGACAAATGACATTTTAGAATTAGTGGTTAGTAAAAAATAAAAATCCATTAATTATACTTTAAAATTGCAACCCGGAGGTGCATTAGGGATTGCAAATTTATATTGCTATGAAGCTACGTATTTGAGTCAGAGACAAAAAAAGTTGAGATGAATCGATCCGTCGCCGTCGGAACGGGAACGGGAACAATTTTCGTCGGGTTCGCTTGGCCTTCAAATCCCTACACTATTATAAAGATTGTTATATTGAATAAGTATTCAAAAATTTTAAATTTTTAACCTAATAATTCATATGTTACAACAAAATTAGTGACGTAAAGAAAAACAATTAAAAAATTCTATTAGAATCATTTTCGACTTTTATGCGGACAAGTCGCGGTTTTAATTTCAATTTATCATTTTGAATCATAGTTCAAGTATTAAATCAATTCATGTGTCAATATAAAAGACAATATCGTGTTTTAACACTGTATTTCCTCCTATTCCTATAAAACCTATAGACTTTTACGAGACAAGTGTAATATTTACATAGTGTGTAAAATGGAGAAGGTAATAGCGATACACAGCTTGTCTCATTGGAAATTAATTATGCCATTCCAACATGTCAGATTAATAAAGTCGCTCGTAGAAAATCACCTGCCAGCTGATAGCAATCGGCGCATGCCAATATAATACCCAGATAAAGTATGGAGATACCAAACCGGAACAGCTCAAATTAAAACGGGTAACTGGTGTGGTGACACTCCGCATACTAGCGGCGGCGGTCAAAGTAAGATTCAAACGCGTTCCTTTTGTATATGTTTCAGGGCCTAAAATACAAAGTTAAAATCAGCGCTTTGCAAAACTGCAGCGCACCTCGTCAATATATGTATATTAAATTGTAAGTGTATTGTGTTGTAGTTTTATTGTTTAATTTTTTGCGTTGCAACAATTTATCTGTTTTTCCTATGGTTGACTGAAAGAGAACGGTTTTAGCGTCAGTCCGCCAATTGTAAACAATTTTTAATAGTGGATCTTATATTATAAATAAATAAATGCTCTACTTACATTAAGCTTACAGTGTTTATAAACCCAAAAAAAACATTTAACTAATATTTTTATGTGTTACACTAAATATATTTACTTTACTTTTAAAATACATCTACAAAATTTTGGCATTTATATTTTTGAAACTTTGGAGAATTTTGAGAGTATCGCCTTGTTAGTTTTTATATTTTATATTGACGATGCGGATGACATGGCTATTTGAATACATTATGTTACGTGACGGTGTCAACAAAAAATGAGATTATACTGCTCAACTGGTTGTTTGTTTGACAGCAACTGACGGTGAAAATAAGTTAGCTCCTTATTAACAAATACCACGTAATGTGTTATCTCTATTCTGCCTTATTGAGGAGCTCGGTGGCCCAGCGAGAGTACGCATTAAAGCGCTCCCAAAAGTAAAGCGACACTAGGCGTGGTCCGCACTTGGATGGGTGACCATAAGAGACATGAAAATTTCTCGAGCTCCTCCGTGCTTCGGAAGGCACGTAGAAGCCGTTGGTCCGGGCTGTCATAATTGTATGGCAGTCGTCAAGCTATTTCAGATGCCTTTAGTCAGCTTGAAAAATCTGATACTAGTGTTGGCTACTTGCTCACACAAAAAGCAAGCAACTGCCTTGTTATTTTGCATATAAAGCGCTCCGAATTCTGGTGAAATTTCATTTCCTGAGATGAGTAAAATCGAAATGACGACCATTTCGTTGAACTCATTGAAGATAAGATTCTATCTTTCCTTCTGGACGCTATCCTACCAGACATAAAAAAGCTACAATTCGTACGGTCCAGTAACAATCCCGTAACCAAAATCATAAATCTTAAAATACCCATATTTTCACGTAGACAAATATGAGATATTGAAGTCCTACTTGCGTCGAATACAGTTGTATTTCACACCGTCTTTTTGCCATTTCACCGACCGCGTTACGCACGAAGCAAACAAATTAATAGTCAATCTACAGTCTAGCCACAAATTATACAGAGTAGAGAGTAATGAACATAACCTAAGCACAGGATTAAATGCTGCAATGTAGAGCAAAACTAAGACATTGTCTTTAAATTAATTTATTAGTTCAAATGTACAATTCCCAACTTAATAAAATAATACAATTATTTATTAAAAGGTCACTTTGTACAGAATTTATAATTAGTTTTTCACCTAACATTTCGAGGAAAAAAGTCTTTGGATCCTCTGGTCATAAATGCGTGTTCGGTAACTAAACTTTTACTTTTGGTGTATTATCAGAAGGAAATTCAATACATGTCACATTTCAGTGTGAATTTTTTTACAAAATATTCAGTTTATGATACTACTGATAAAAAGTCACATACCTACAGTAGCGTGCATTTCATACAGACACAGAATTTGTCTATCCTATCCACCCTAATATAATGTCGAATACTGGCGAGAAATATTTTTTGTTGGATATGGAGCCGTTCTCGTGATTTAGTTTAAATTAATGCCTACCCTGTAGAAAAAATAGTTGTGCACGTCACTGTGTACCTATTATACATATAAGTATATTGTTCATGTAACACTTCTGTACGCTTATGTATTTGAGAGTTTGTTCCAATCAAAACCGCACTTCTTTTGATATCTTCATATCTCGCCACACTCAATTACACTGGGAACTGTTTAAATTAATCAAGCCTAGTTTGTTTGGGCTCACTCGTCTTTTTTGTGGGCTCTCGAGTCTCGCCTCGTCTTGCATCATTCGTTTTTTTGTAAACTGGGCAGCTCTCTAATGCTGTTTCTGCAAACAAACGACATATTAACCTCGCATTCAAGAAAGCTGTCTTAAATAGCTTTATTTTAGTGCCCTTCCACACTGTACGTGGTGTTATTATGATTTGTCAACTTTTTCAACATAGGGGATCTTTATAAAAGAAATTGAAAAATACATAAGTACGTTATTATTTAACTAAAGCTGTTGAATTGTTGATAATTGGCTTTGCTTTGAAGGTAGTTAAAAAAAATTTAGGACTCTAACAGACGAGCGACAGCGATTGAACCAATTTACCGGAATGTAATGTGAATGTGTTATGTCAGTTATTTCTGACACTAATTTAAAATTAGGAGTACTTTAAAATTTAAATGGGTGTTACAAATATTCATAATTTTATACAGCTTTAAATTGGCTATTATTTAGGTTTCTACGGGACGAAATAAGTTAAATAAAAAAAAATAACTCACACGTAAAAATTTAAGTATACTTATTCGTAGTACTATAGTAGCTTCATTTTATTTCCTTACTTTCTATTAACTGATAATACAGAAGCAGTAGCAGAACGTGTAGGTTAATTTTATATCTTTTTAAGTTTAAAAGTTAAATGATTTCATTATTAAATTATTTAACTTATTCTTTTAATTATGGAGCAGTGATAATTCATTGCGTCAGCATTATTCTGAGTTCATGGAATGTGCTTATGCACTTGACGCTTGACGCCATGAAATAACACCTCATAAAAAAAAAACAAATGAACCATAGCGATTTATTTTAATAGTAATTTTAGTTTAATAACCCCTTAGGTATAAATTAATAGCCTACTATGTTTGTACACGGCAGAACGGCATTAATCAAGATTACGTCTCTTAAATAATATCTGTTTGGTTGATGACTCAGTCTAAACTGAGATTAAATTGTTGAAACCTTTTTTGCTTCTTCCATTATTTATTCTTTTTCATTACTCTGCCACTAGAATAAACTAGCAAAAATGAGAAAATTATTAAAGGAATAACAAGTGAAAGAAGCAGAAAAATTTTCAACTGTTTAATATTTTTGATTTCATTCGATTCTTTATTGTTTTTTTTTTATCAAAATAATATCCTGCCTGGACAAAGCTATAGTTTCTTGATTTACCGAGTTCACCGATCCGATCAGCTTAATACGCTCTTGTACATTGGCATTTTATTAATGGAAATCAATTTCCGCCGTCTACGTTCATTAAAACAGGCGTCAATACTCGTTTGTTATTTATTTCAGTACTTAATTGATATAAGAATGCTATAGAATAGTATTTATTAATGAGCAAGTGATGATTTTTTTTCACTATCGTAATATTCGTAAAGTAAGTTTTAAAAATGTTCTTAGTGTGCAATTTATCTAGATCAAGCGTTTGCAGTCTGTTTTTTTTTCGTGACTAAGACAATTCTAACGATCAGTACACCAAAGTGTTATATTTGACTTAACACATAGTCATAATTATTATTAACTTTTAATGACACTAAATGAGCTTTACTTAGCATTCCCAGGTAAAACAAAGTGATAAAGTTATTCTAATTCAAACTATTTTTAAATGTTTAGTAAATCAAAACACAAACATAAATGTAGAGACATTCCCTCAGACATAGTAAAGTAGTTTCTCTTGATTGAATAAACACGCATATCTTACGTTGCCGTCAATTTATCTACTCGTACCCGTAGTCTACTTAGCGAAGAATGGATCATCATATGTTAACCCATATCTCTGTAGAAATGTGCACATCACTGTATACATGTTGCACAGTGATTTACCTAGATAATTGAGCATAAATCAACGAAGTCGATCTGCAAGGTGGAAAATATATGTCAAGTTTATTCTTTTTTCGCGTCATGAATCACTAAACAACAAGGATATTACTTGTACTTAAAGAAATGATATCAACAGAGTAGTAACCTAACTAATTAATTATTTGGGTCAAACGGTGATGAAATTTGCAGTTAAAGACTACTGAAATTTAAAAATGTAATTTTTACGAATTCGAAAAGTTTTTGATAATAAATTTCCTCCCCGCTTGAACCAAACAATTAATTACTGCTTTGTTAATATTAATTATTTTTGAAGTGAATTTCCTTCACTTGAAAGACCTTGCATAACTTTGCAGTACGATGTAAGTATGATGAGATGACATTCATTGAAAACAACCTTTCATTTTTTCACATAACTCAGTCAGTCAGTCTATGTCTCTACGCATACCTAAAAGTAATAGTATTGTTATAGCACAGAAGGTAAAAGAGTTTTTTTTTTATTAGGTAACGCAATAATAAACCCGGGAGTTAGCTTTTCGTTACCAAATTAATAAAAGTTTATCATATTGATGATATATTCAGAACACAGCACAGACTCTCGCAGATTAGAGACTTCCTTAAGAAACTTTAAAAAGCTTGAGATTTCTAACTAAGCAGGCTATCTGAATTCCGTTAAGAGCATCCTATTAGGAACCAAAGTTTATATAAATAAGCTTATGTATTCCTACAGAGGATCAGATCCTTGCCCATTAAAGTGTATAAAAGCAATTAATCGCCGGCAGTGACTGGCCTCCTCTTTCCATTACGCTTTTTGTGTTTGGCAGTGACGTGACGAGGCATACAACGCCAATGTGCGAAACTGAGCACCTGCCACCAGGGCTGCCCGGTTGTGCAGAATCTAGCTCTTATGAGGAGAAAGTAACATAATTTATGACTTTAGAGTGGCTTAGCATCCCGCTAAGCTGATTAACAACTTAAAAAGATTCCACGGTTTTAATGTTTCGAAATAAAAGTAGCTTCTAAATATAGATAAGTAAGACTGTTACGTGAGTAGTTACTGTAGTATAGCATATGTTGTTTGTTAGAAAATACTCGTAGTACAAATACTTGAAAGGAATACCTAAATCCATATAATATTATAAAGATAAGGTAAGCAGGTATTTAACCTGTTCTTTTTATTTGTTAACATGTAAATCATTCCTTAGTAGGCATCATAAGGAAAAAGTTATTTTCAGCTCTGGTCTTAACAAATATTTTGATTTCATATCAAAAATGGCTGACGGACATTATCGGCACATCTCTTGGCATTTGGTAACCCTAACACTCAGCTGTCAAATCATACGCACCATCAGGCCATCACAATATTGTGGGCAGAATATGAACACCACGAACTGACAGGATCAACAAGCTTCTTTGTCCATTAGCTGGCAACACTTGAACTCCTTTAGTTTTGACAACACCTAAATATTAAGTAAGTTTTTATACGCTTGCTAACCAAAATTAGACATTTAATTTGCACGAGCAAAAAATATGATGAGGTGACTACTCGTCGCCGTCTCAAGTCGGCGAGGAAATAACAGTCATTTCCTTTGACACGATTGGTTTATGTTTCTTGTAATTTAGTGCTACTTAGTAAACATATTGATTTTCGAAATATTTTTCTACTACAACGTAGGAGAGCTAGTTGAGTTATTTTCTAATAACTTTACCTGACACCTGACAACATATTCGAGTAGTATCTTTGAGGTTGTTTAGCATGCTCATGATGGTGGTTATAAAGGCTTTAAAATAACATTTTACAAAAAATATGTTGTTCGTCATTATCTTTATAACATATATTTTTCATCATCATCATAATCATCAGCCGCACAATGTCCTCTCCCAAGGCCTCTCCTAAGGATTTCCAACACGGCGGATCTAGAGCCGCCTGCATTCAGCGCTTTCCAGCGACCTTAGTCAGGTCATCAGACCACCTTGTTGGTGGGTGTCATACACTTCGCTTGCCAGTACGTAGTCGCCATTCGAGAACCTTTTTGCCCCATCGACCATCGGTTCGTCGCGCTATGTGTCCCGTCCACTACTACTTCAACATAGCTTGTTCCGCTAAACAAACATATATATTTTTGAATAAACATATATTATTGGTCAACACCAATATTTAAATAAATTTACAAGATATATCCATTTCTTTCATGCCGGTAAGGGAGAAAAGAATAAATATTAGGATGTACTAGCTGCTTCTCTTCCCATACAGATCGTAAAAATAAAAAACGACGGTTTGCACTCCGGGAGTGCCGGCAGAAGTGAAAACTTGAATATTAACGTTGTGAATTTCCATGGATGCGCGTGGCAAGCTGTAAGCGCCCTGAAGTGCGATTTCTGAAACGCGGAGTCACCTAAACGTATGGTTTTTGTATGGGAAAACCATTCGTTTAGGTGACTCCGCGTTTCAGAAATCGCACTTCTGCGCCGCCTAAACGAAACAGCAGGCGCCTGCATACATTTTCGCCGCGCCGTAGAAAGAGAGGGGGATACTTCCTCTCCTAGACCGCGCCGCGTGTATTACGAATTTTCGATAAGGTTACGTGTTCTGACGCCCTGACGCCAGTTTAACATTTTTTACCCATACAAAAAACAGTGTACAACGCCGCTAAAGAAGTTTTCACTGCAATAATTTTATGTTATGTAATAGGTAAATACGATTATTTGAAGTATAGGTACTTAAATAACTTTATTACTAGATACACCTTCAATTCGTATGAAACCTACATAAGTACAATTTATTTATGTACCTTATTACGTGTCTAAGCCACGTCTGAGCTGTATACACAGCGACGGTCTGAATCGTACGTAACTTGCATTTTATTCGCCTATAAAACCCTCCTAATTAACTTCCCTGGTATTCCTGATGCAAATATCTCGTTTGCTGCGCACGATATCTAAAACTTTCGATTTGTTAGGCTGATATGGCTGCAGGAAACTATAAACCTACTTTTTAACATTATGTTTCGATATTTTATTCAAACCTAACTGTCTACATTTTATTCATGTATTTATCCTTTATAATAATAATAATAAAGCTTTATTTATTCCATACACATTAATAATTTTTATACATTTACATACATATTAATATTTCTTTCTTAAACTGTAGGTTTATAATTCTATATAATAGTTAAGAAAAAAAAAAAAATGATATATAGTATTTAAGCAAAATGTCAATTGTTTAAGTATTCAATTGTTTTTAAAAAATATTAATATTATAAAGATTATGTATTGATATCTAATTTAATGTTATTATATTTACAAATGTCGAGATATGAATTTATGTATATGGACCCCTCTCGGGTAAAAGCCTCCCCCAAAGATAACCATTTGACCCTGTTTTCTGCTACTTTCATCCAGTTTTTTCCTCCATGGGCTTCTATTTCGTCTGCCCATCTGGCATTTGGTCGACCTCTCCGTCTCCATCCTCGGGGCCCCTTCCACTTTGTGACTTTTAGTGTCCATCTGCTGTCAGAGTACCGAGCGATATGTCCGGCCCATTTCCATTTCATCTTTTGTGCATGAAGTAGGGCATCTGTCACATTTGTGGTCTTGCGTATCTCTGTGCATTTTATTCGGTCTTTCAATCTGATACCCAGGCAGCTTCTCTCCATGGCTCTTTGTGTGGTTAGTATTTTGCTTTTGGCCTTATGGTCGAATATCCAGGTTTGGCAGCCATATGTAAGGCAAGGTAGTATAGCAGAATCCATCACAATTTTTTTGGTTTTAGAGGAGAGTTGGGATTTGAGTATCTCTTTGTGAGCCTAAATTTTTTTCCATGTAGATATATTTATCCTTTACTTCAACATTTTTCAATAACATGACAAAAAACTATTTCAACAGATACCTATTTATATTCCACTCTATTTCAAGTCTTTGGCGACTGTTGGGTTTATATCTGAAAACTCAAAGAAATAGCAAAAGAATATATCAATTCTTGTCTCTCTCGATATAGTTCATCGTTCTTTATTCTACTATCAACCATTAATCAGACAATTATGAACCCCTGCTTGGCCTTTCGGAAAAAAGTCTATCAAATGCACCGATATCACAGCGGGTGTTTGATTTATATGCTTATGAAAATTTACTTAGAACATTTGAAGTACCTAATTTTGAGGAATATTATGTGTATGTAATTAAACTACATATTTCTTCAGATAAGATGTACCTTATGATTGTATATTATTGTGATGCGAGTATGTAAACGTATGATACTTATATAGCTAATGTCCAATAAGTAACATTAAAACCTACCTTATAAAAGTGGTTTAATTTAGCTCGCGTCAGAACTCCTCACCTCTTCGTTTAGATACCTAAACATCCATTCCAAGCCAATTTAATTCTTATTAATCTGGACAAACGATTCATGTAAATTAATTTTCCCCTCCAGAGTGGTCGCCGCGCGCATAGTAAAGTAGGTATATTTTCGACATCTAAACGGGGAGCGCCGCACGCGTTCTATAACATCGCTGCCGCCGCCGCGGCTCCGCTGAAGCTGTGACAGAGGAATGTGTAAACGCTCTATGATACCCATCCTGCATTGAAATAGAAATGACTTCTTATTTTGAAATGCTTCAGAAGTGGGAATAAATAAAAGGGAATGAAACGCCCGTTTCCCGTGAAATCTCGCCGAGCGATCAGCACGACCGCTCCCGGGACAACTTAATGGCCAATTTAGACGACTGACGTGACTATCGCACGACAAACGATGCCTAATTACGAATTAACCAGTGCAGGTGACAACTGTAGTGGATATATGTACCCTTGACCTTAAAATGTGTTGTTTTTGAAAATTCACTAAATTCGTTCGAATAACATACAAATATACATGTACTATTATAATTAAAAGTAAGTACTTAATTAAGATTATTATATATCGACGATTACCTGCTATCTTCTCTCACGAGGCACGAAAAATCTCATCCAGTAACAAAAATAAGCGTCCAAAACAAAGCTTAGATCGTTATACAAGAGCAGAAAGCTAAGAAAGTATTCGCGATGAAAGTTGCAAGACCTGTTGTTATTGTTCATATTTCCGAATTAGAAGATTCTTAATGACTACAGTGATGTACTTTCGCCGCGCGTGACAGACTGCCATACCACCACAAGTACCAAAACACGCATGCTGCTAGGTAAGTACTCGTGCGCTATTAGAACGTAATGATAAACATTACGTAGATGTGAGCACAATTTCTTCAGTGAATCATGAATGACGCCCCCTGTCCGGCCGGTGCCGCCTCGTCTGAGAATAGCCGAATTAATTGGACCAAGCTAAATAATATTCTAATTCCTGTATTCATAAAAATTAACAAACGTTTGCTAAGCCTCATTTATTATAAATATATTTTGTCTCGTTATTACTATGTTGAATATCAAAAAGAGGGAAAGGGATAAAAGATGTTTTAACTAAAACAGGTTTAGCAAACGATTGTTAATTTTAACTAATATGAGGGTAAGTATTGTTAAGATTTAAGAAAACCTTATAGTATTTGAGGATGAGAGTAAGCATTTGCCATGAACTAGCCAACAAGCTTTATATCCTAACACAAATACGTAAGTATGGTACATTTGTGCAAACCATTGCAGATTAGAAATGGAACTAGTTGTTTTATAAAGAGAACTGTATCTAGCTGAGAATGATGATGATGAATGATGATCATCAAGTAGAATAAACAAACCAAATACTCAAAATAAATGTAAATATAACAGAAAAAAAATGTTACTCTAAACAACTACAGGGATGTGGACTGGGTCCAAAAATATATTTAGTCCATCAAAATTATCTATTATTTGCTACCAAATTAGACAAAATAAATGAGCCTTTTTTTTTTTTTGTCTTCATCTTTATTGAATATCTAATCACGTCAAAATATATACTAGAAGTTTTTTATTTAAATATCTAAGATAGGATAAATTACATATTAACAAATAAAATGAAAAAGTGAAATACCTACTATGAATTTAATCTAAAAAATCGTGCCCATGCGGCATAGTGCCAAGAACGCTGGCCAAATTTCCCCTTTGGATCGCAATGTTGATGCTTTGGGTGAAAAAGAAGCCAGCTCTCTTGTCACCAGTGGCGGAGATCAGACTTGGGGAGATCTCTTTAAGGAGACCCCTAGCACCGGGGCCCCATGGTCTACACGCCAAACGGCACAAAAATATAGTCATCATTTAACGAACTATATTTGCGCCGTTTGGCGATCTCAGCGTTTTCAGCAGCCGAACCAGCTTGTGAGACTGACCCCACACTAACGCCCTGCCGCGTTCCCAGGGGATCAGTGACATTCCATCAAGTCTCTTGTCATCATCGCGTATAACACCCTGAGGTTCGAGGGTACAAGGTATGTGAATGGTGGCCAGAGCCCTTCGGATAATGTCATTAAGAGACTCGTGGTTCGAAAATCTACCAGCACTGAGATGACAGTAGAGACCGTGGAGCCCAAACTGATCCACGTCTCTGCCGCATGGGCAACGATTAGGCGTACAAACGAGTGTTTGTAAAAAGCCGGAGCCCAACAGTAATCCAAACACTATTATTATCTCAAAATGTACCTATATTGTAAGATGGGATGGCGTGGAGCCAATGAATAGACTCCTTTGAAGAAACTGCTAGGAGCCGAGCGCTGTTGATGTCATTCAGATTTTTCAAAATACATAGGGTAATTTGCGTATAATGTAAACATTATTGTTTCTCTTTTTAAGTATTATAAAAAAAAATAACATCTTATCCGCTTACTTAATGAAGCAATAACGTACCAATATGTATATTTTATTTATAATGATTATATTGACTTAACTGGCTATGCTGTCATAGTCATTTAATTATAAAACTATCAGTTTAACTTTCAAGTTTGATGGTCCTATATTTTATGGGTCAATAAAACTTGAATTTCCGATTCCATTTATATCAAATCATTTATTGCAGTTGAGTGGGGGAAATATTTTTTCCTTAATTGTTATTATGCGATAATTTTGCGTATATCGTATGAACGTTATTGTTTTTTTGAATAATCTATTTAATTTTTATGCAGTATGCAATTAAGGAAATTGGTTTTTATATACCTAATGATTTTTTTTTTAATAAAATAAATGTAAATGCCATTATTAATAATTGAATGTTTTGACTCAATCACCGTTTTTGAGAGAAACTTAATTCAGCTGGTGCACTAACGCACTATATACTTACACTTTTATAAAGTATTTCTGCCTATATCGTATCACAAAGTTGATCAAGGCCGTTACAAATGACCTACTACCTATGTGGCTTTAAGATATTTTTTGTAAATATCTAAATTACTAAATCGTACTTGTTTATGATAAAGAACTTACTTAAAATCCAGCATAAAACTTCTTTAGCAATATTAAAATAGAAGAGAAGTTAAAAAAATTCATCGGGCATTGGAAACTGTAGTTAATTGGATAAGATTGATCATTTTCTGTACATATAGATTAATAAGAAAACTAGCTCTCTTGAAACACGAATGTAAAGAATGATTTCAAAACTCTTAAAAAGGCCACGGTGTTTACCTTCAGTTCGTTTTCCCATAAGCGATTCACTCGTGACGTGACCATTGAAAACACGTCTGAAGAGGGCCTGTGGCAGCGGCAGGCTCAAGGCTATTTCCCACCATCTTCTATAGCTTATAAGGCTGTTCCGAGTGGATGAGTGTGTACCTTACGTACCGTATACTTCCATACTAATATAATAAATGTGGAAGATGTGTGAACGTAACTCTGTCTATCTGTCTGTCTGTTACATCTTCACACTTTAAACACTGAACCGATTTAAAATAAATTTGTTTGATATAGTTGGAGTTAAGGGTAGGGACATTGAATATTTCCTATCCCAATATTTGAAATTGTGGTTTTTTATGCACCTTAAGGAATTTACTACTACTTCTACTAAATTATCCAATAAGGAAATGAAAAGGATGGCCTAGATTCTTTCTTATAGTGTACGATGTTGCAGGTTTTTAATAAAGCACTATAGACTAGTATTTGAGGTGCTTACTTCGATGGTAAGTGAAACTTGATTGCATAGTACCTACTCCGAACCGTGATCACGTGTACATATTTGTAATGTCCCTGCAAATAAGTGTATTAATTTTTTTATATAATTGTTACTGATCACAAAATTATGCTAATATCATAATTAACATGTCATAATTAATAAAAAACCAGTAGGTATACGGCTTTTTTTACAAAAATGACCGTGCAATAAATTATACATAAAAAAATATTTTCCGTGCATATAAATGACATCAACGCGCACGCCATTTAGCCAATGATATTTTTTTTTATTTCGTTTTAGTTTGTTAATCATAATAAGAATTAAAATTGACTAATTTCACACATTTAATATATTTTTCTTTTTTAATATATAGGGACAAATTACACTGATTGAGTTAGCTCCAAAGTAAGTTTGAGACTTGTGTTATGGGATACTAACTCAACGATACTATATTTTATAACAAATTCATATAAAGATAAACATCGAAGACCCAGGACGATTTAAAAAAGGCCATTTTCCAACTTACCCTGACCGGGGATCGAACCCGGGACCACTGGGTGGTGGACTAGCATGGTGACCACTACGCCATGGAGGTCGTCCACGGAGGTTTAATATATTAAAAGTTAACACTGAACAGTAGTTTGAGGTGTGACGGATGAAATTTCACGTTTTTTCTTGTAAACGCGATAACCGCAGTCTATTGTTATAATGCGAACATCAAAACGTCGTTAAATCTTATTGCTGTCATTATCGCTCGGCGACCCACATCGAGGCTATCGCCGACAATTCAACTTGACATTGACAGAGCCATGGCCATAGTTTAGTAGGCTGTGATTATGCTGATCCCAAACGCTGAGATAGACGGAGCAGCTAGAAAGTGTTAAGTTCAATACGTCTGCCCTGACTTTCAACTTCTATTAACTATTAAAATATTTAAAAAAAAACTTTTTCATATCTACCAACCCCAGCATGCAAGGAATGAAAAAAGTCATATAGACTTTTTTCATCCTTTGCCTATTAAATAAATAAATATTCAACAGTGAACAGAAGTGTAAGGGAAACCTTTGAAATTTATCTTCTTCGAATACGTGTAGTAAAAAAAAAATATCGATCCAATCTCATGGAGCTTGTGGACAATTTACAGTAAAATTAAAAATAATCTTCTTCCGATTCATAGATAAACGGCTGTCTTCGACTTTTTATCAGTGACGAGGTATCCTCTAATAAAGTCTAATGCAACCTTCCGATGCACCTCAAACACGCACTGTACGCTCTAATTAACACACAACAGGCGATTATGAACTTTACTGCTCTCATTACGGAGTGCATTGTAATCGGTAGTTGCATGTGAAACGATGTGGTAATTAGAATAAACAATGCACCTGGCTTTAAAACTGGGGCTACATGATCCGCGCAAAGCCGTAACTTAACAAAGTGAGCATATTTGGGCGGCCACGTACAGTCAGGAAGTCGTGATTGTTGAGAACAGTTTGCTTGAGTCGCCATCTGTTGACGCCGAGCGAAACTACAAATATCACGTGACGTCTGGTGACGATTACTCCCCACTACGTGCTAGCGGAGACGACTTGTTTTATAGATTTATAAACTAACGTATAAATAAGAATAATTTTTAATAAGCAATAAATATAGAATCTTTAAAGTTTATTTGTTAGTTCGTTTTGTGAATACGTTAACGGTTTATTATTTGAATTGATTTGCTTTAAAGTTTTCAATAATTCTTTGAATTAGAATTAAAGTTTTGATTGTGTCAAATTTCTTATCATTCTAATGTATAAAATAAAGTGTTATGTGTATATTTATGTGTTTTGTTCCCATTTGGAAAAAAATTCAAGACATTCAATTCTTTTATTATCCTACTTCGCGTTCCTTTCATATCGGAGGTTGGACATTTTACTTTTGAACGCACTATTTATCGGAAGTTGGATATTTCAAATTACACTAACATTTTAATTAAAATATGGTAAGTTACAGCAGGGAAGAGTAGCTCGCATTACTGTCGTGTCTTCTATATCTAAATCAAACTTTATAATGCTGTTAGTGCTTGGCACTAAGTATTTTCAATGGTAAACGGCCTGTACCGTGCCGTCACGTCGACAGCCCAGTTTGCTCGTTTCTTAAAAGTGCAACGTTAGAACCTGCGAATTGTGGTCGGGGGATATTTTTATCCATCTTGATCAACTGATTTGAACGTTGCAGCATTAGAATTATGGTGCAATATTGCGAAGGGCGTTCCGAGCAGTGCGTACGGCTGCGGTTCCGCAGTCTGCCATTGTTGCACTGTTATCTCAGATATGTGTCAGTGTTATAAGATTGTAATGCGACACCGTAGCGGCATATCGATTGGTATCGAGGACGGGTATTGTTTGTTCGGGTATCACAGCAGATCCAAGCACGCGATTCTCTCGAGACATCAACTTGTTACGAGTAGACTGAAACCCGACTTATTATTACTAACGATAAAAGAACCTTTAACATAATTAAACTTCAATGGATACTTACAATTAAAAAGTGTTTCTAATCACCTTATCTGTAGAACTTGTATTAAATATTTTACTATTTATTAACTGCTTGTTGCTAATATACTTAATTAGGTAGTTACAATTAGTATTTTTTTTCATTGACTTTTTACGAGTATTATTGCAAGTTATCCATCTAGATCGTGCTCTATCCAGTTAATTGCCCCTCTTTGAATCGCACACTCATTTCTTTACAATCGATCGACCCACCGGCACCGTTTGCGCGGTACAAAGCATCCCAAGTCAATTATTAGGCTCCAATTTCCGTAACAATAGCTTTTGGTCTCGCCTAGAAACTGTCCAGCCAACAAAGCCACTGCAATTTTCCAATACATTAAGTGAATCCGCGATTCCGTGATCTCGATGTACTTACCGACTTTCACGGGAAGTGGGCACAGGTGGTCTTTACCCGCTCTTTACACCTTGTTCAATATTTTTGATGATATTTATTTCATGGCATATTTTCTCTTAAATTACTCATTCAAGATTGACTTTTAAGTAGGAGATAATAGTGGCATTAACATTTTTTCGCTTTATATACATTTTTTTATACCGAAAGCTGACAATTAATTAAGCCATTTTAGAAAGACAGATCGTATGAAAAAGATAACTTAGAGGCTCGTTGATTGTGGAAGCTTAGCAACTCCTTAAAACGCAAAATAGATACATGCATATTTAATGGATTCTCCTGTAAGTTGCCGAATTGTGCTGCACCTTATTAAATCACTTTACGAGATCTTATTCATTTTATAACATTTATCCACATTTTATATCGTGTAAGTAATAGATCAAAATTTTTACAATGGATTGATATATTTACACTTTACAACAAAGAAATGAAGATAATACTTTTTTTGAAGAAGGAAGTATATAGAATGCACTCCTTTCATACAAAAAAGCCGATGATGAAAATGCAAATTTGCAAATATATCGGTCATATCATATTCATATGTTTTCACTATTGCAAATTTTGAAAAATTAGGAATAGTTTTAGACCCCACTCCTTTATTGTGTAAATACCATACAAAAAATCATTGAGATCAGATAACATTTAGGAGTGGAAAAACATTTTGTCTTTTTGTATGGACAATTACGTACTATGTAATACTTCCTTCTATAGAATAGACGGTTGAATTTTCACGCTCCTTATTGCGGGGACTTAGAATGCTTTTATAACGTATTTGTTCTGCTAGAGGTGTGGTCTAATACGTAAACTATTGCATGTAGGTATTCGCTTCATTCATTCTATTTGTCGGTTTCTCTTGTAATCCCAAGCTTAATACCGAGAAAGCCAGTCTTTTGTATTAATTCCAACATGTAATTGTAGGTACATTATAAAGCAAACTTATTTGTGGAACTGGGCATACATTAAGCATTTAACGTTCATCCAATGGAAAAGCAAATGCTAATATTGTTTTCAGAATTCTATTAAAATAACAAATACCATTTATATACAGGCAAGTCAATGGAATATTATAAATATATATTTATTATTATAATTATTATATAAACAAAGCATAAATTTGTGAATAAAACAATTTATAACGGTATAAACCACTTGAAACGAGTAATAACTAATATACATTATTTGATTATTGTTCCATCATCATAGAGGGGTCCTTTCAAGACCTTTATATATGAACAAGATAAAAATCGACACGGTTATAGAGCTGATAAACAAACCGAGATAAATAATAATAATAAATAAATAAATATATAGGGACAAAATTGTGCTGTGTGGTTTTCGGCCTAGAAAGAACCACTGCATTTTCTCACGTGGATGTCGTAAAAGGCGATTAAAGGATATTTCCGTCACTGAAGATGAACAGACTTTCGATGGGCAGCATCGTCGGAAGTACGATAGTGACTCCCACTGCGCTCGCCAACCCGCCTGCCAAGCGTGGCGAGTATGGCAATATCCCCTCATGGATAGAAACCAAATTGAACCAGGCCCCCAGTACCCGGCAACCCTGCTATTCCTGACTCCGGTAGCGGTCATGGTAACGGCGGGGCAGGAGGTGCTCCCCCGGATGGGAACCAGCTACCACAACCCCGACGAAAATTGACCCTGGTAACACACAATGTCCGCACATTGAGGACAGACGAGAAACTGGCTGAGGTGGAAGAGGAAATGAATACAAGGAAATGAGTATATTGTAGGTTACGGTGGGACATTGTGGGGTTGTCTGAAGTCCGAAGAGAGGGCGAGGGCACGACAACCGTAGAGTCTGGTAACCTACTCTATCACCGGAAAGGAGACAAAAAGAAGTCCCAGCATGGTGTCGGGTTTCTCGTCCACAAGTACTTCATTAACAACGTCACAACCATCGAGAGTATTTCTAGCAGGGTAATGTACCTGATACACAGAGTATCTAAAAATACTCGCTGAAGGTCATACAGGTATATATGCCAACTGAGGATCACTCCAATGAAGAGGTAGATGAAGTGTATGAGGACATCATACATACTTCTGAAACCTATTTTACGATTGTTATGGGGGATTTTAGGGCAAAATTGGGAAGACGAGGCGATGGAGAGTTTAGGCTGGGAAATTTCGGATGCGGAGTGCGAAATAACAGGGGACGTAGGCTGGCTGATTATCTGGAGCTAGAGCGACTCTTTGCGATGAACTCTTGATTAAAAAGCCGCCGCAAAGAAAGTGGACCTGGACAGGTCCAGCAAAGAAAAACCAGCCCCCTGTTGAGAACGAAATCGACTTCATCCTAACGACGAAGAGACGAATATTCAACGATGTCTCAGTGATCAATCATTGTGAATATTGATCTCAAAGTTGAAAGGTCGCGGTTGATGTCAACCGTCACAGGTCCAGATGGAAAACTCCGAAGGCTTCCAGCTTGAACAATCGTATCGCTTCGAAGTCTCCAGGATTGCGTTACAGTGGACGAGATAAACCAAGGGTTTGTAGAAGCTGTCCAAGCGGTGGGATCGAAGGTGTTTAGGTCCCGCCTCAAACGAAACCCTCATAAAATCTCTGCTCAGACCCTAGGCTTAATGGCAGAGCGACGATCAAGGCCGCTGCAGACCTCCAAAAATGCTGAATCACATTGGCAACTCAATAGACGTATAAAAAAGTCCTTGCGACACGACATCCGCTCCTTTAATACAAAATGTATTAAGGAGACGATCGAGGAGAACAAAGGTTCGCAAGAGCTACGTCGTTTGGGCAAAGCCGATTGATGAAGCTGAATTGACTCCGATTGACTCCGTCTTCAGGTGGCGTGGTGTCGACAAAGGAAGGGGTTCTAGCGGAGATCAAGAGGTTTTATGGACAGCTATATACCTCAGTTTCACAACCCAACGCACAAATGGCTAAAGACCCAAGAGCCAAGCTGACCCGACACTATACCGAAGATATCCCGGACATCAGCCTGTACGAGATTAGGATGGCCCTCAAACAGCTTAAAAACAACAAGCACAGAAGCTCTGCTGTAATTCCATCCTCACCCACCGCGGGTAAGGATGGAATTACAGCAGAGCTTCTGAAAGCGGGCGGAACGCCGGCACTGAAAATCCTTCAGAGGCTCTTTAATTCCGTTCTACTCGAGGGCATAACGCTAGAAGCGTAGAACAGGGGCGTAGTGGTCCTGTTCTTCAAAAAGGGAGATAACACCCTATTAAAGAACTATAGGCCCATAACGCTTCTGAGTCATATATATAAGTGGTTTTCAAGGGACATCACAAATCGTCTCACAAACAGGTTTGATGCCTTCCAGCCTTCTGAACAAGCCGCCGGTTTCCGTAAAGACTTCAGCACCACGGACCACATTCACACGCTGCGGCAGGTTATAGAGAAGACGAGGGAGTATAACCGGCCTTTATGCTTGGGGTTCGTGGACTATGAAAAAGCCTTCGATTCGATCGAAATATGGGCCGTGCTTCAGTCTCTCCAGCGATGCCGTATTGACTATCGGTATATCGAAAAGTTGAAGTTACAGTAACGCCACTATGTCAGTCCGAATACAGGAGCAGTGCACGAGGGAGTATTCCACTGCAAAGAGGTGTAAGACAGGGAAACGTTATATCTCCGAAATTGTTCACCGTTGCACTGGAAGATGCCTTCAAGCTTCTGGAATGGAAAGGATTTGGCATCAACATCAATGGCGAGTATATCACTCATCTTCGATATTGTTGTCATGGCAGAATTGATGGAAGACTTAAGTACTATGCTCGGAGACCTAAATAGAGTTTCCCAACAGGTGGGCCTTAAAATGAAGATGGACAAAACGAAAGTAATGTCGAATGTCCATGTCGCGCCCCTACCTGTTTGTGTTGGGAGCTTCACCCTCGAAGTTGTAGACCAGTATATCTACCTGAGTCAATTGATCCAGGCAAGAAGTTCCAGCTTCGAGGAAGAGGTCTTTCGACGAATCCGACTCGACTGGGCAGCGTTCGGAAAGCTACGCAGTGTCTTCTCGTCCAAAATACCTCAGTGCCTCAAGACGAAAGTGTTCAATCAATGTGTGTTACCGGTGATGACTTATGGCTCTGAGACGTGGGCCCTTACTATGGGTTTCATAAGAAGGCTCAAGGTCACTCAATGCGCTATGGAGAGGGCTATGATCGGTGTTTCCCTACGTGATCGAATCAGAAATGTGGAAATTCTTAGGAGAACAAAAGTCACTGACATAGCCCAGTAGATTAGTTCGTTGAAGTGGCAGTGGGCGGGACACATAGGGCGACGAACAGATGGCCGCTGGGGCAAAAAGGTTCTCGAATGGCGACCAAGTACTGGTAAGCGCAGTGTATGACACCCACCCACAAGGTGGTCTGACGACATGACGAAGGTCGCTGGAAAGCGCTGGATGCAGGCCGGTTATTTTGGAAATCTTTGGGAGAGGCCTATGTCTTGCAGGGGACGTTATGCGGCTGAAATGATGATGATAGGGACAAATTACCTACACTGATTGAGCTAGTCCCAAAGTAAGTTCGAGACTAGTGTTATGGGATACTAACTCAGCGATACTATATACGTTTTATAGATATACGTCATATGTAGCTGATTTACCCAGATTTTAACATTCCAACGAAAACTGTGTCCTGCTGTCATACTTTCGGCTCTGGCGCACTGACAGTCCCGTGCTCTGCATCTTGATTGGTTCGTGACATTCAACTGACTACAGTTTACATACATTCATGCGTCATTAACGCCAATGACTCCTCGAGAAACTGCATACCAAAAGGAACTATTCCGTTCAGTAAAACTTTCTTACGAGTCATAAATGTTAAAATCACACTTTCTAAATCCCACAAAACAAACTATTTTTTATAAACTCTACCGTTTTGAAGATTTCATACATATATATATATATATTTTTTCAAAATAACATCTGATAATTTGAGCACAACAACGGAAGTCATAACATTCCTTATTGACCTACAAGCCGATTTGAACCCACAACTCACAACAATTACTCGTAAACAGACAGCAGAGACAGTACATCGCGTTCAAATAATGAACGGTAACTCTTTAACAAAAACTCGATTCATGCAGGTTGGCGCTGACCCCACAACTAAATTATCTAACTGTTCGTTATTTAATTTTGAGACCCAGCACACGCCATGTCTCAACATAGGACTCCATTATGTCGGTTAACATTCCCAATAAGAACATACAAACGAGATCGGAGCAGTGTCTAGGTTATTTTTCTTGACACTTTAAGCGCCATTGTCACAAACAATCATAAATTTATTGTGTCTGCAATGATGGCGTTCAAAATTAAAGTCGCCCTATAGCGCACATCTCAATTAGAGAAGAATCATTGTTGCTATATGGTTCTATTATGTTTCAGCTTTCATGTCTTACAGTTATTCAGAAGTCGCGTCGAATGAGCTAAAAATTGCATGTTTTAGTGGTCTACCTTTCATCTCTTTTTATACAATAGATACATCGTTTTAACATGATTATGGACATGGTTTCGCGAGTTTCGCTTTGCTGAGCGCGCTACAAAAGAATGATCCTAAGCGAAATAAGCTTATTGCGCGCACAATAGAAAATCCTGTCAAGTTGTTTCAATACAATGAAATCCCATCTTGTGGTACATATACTTACGATACAAAGAACTCTCCTTTCCTAAATTTTGCAACGATTCATAAGTTCATATATTTTTTTTTGTAAAACAAGTGAATACAAATCACCCTATGATGTCATTTTTTCACAAAGTATACGAACAAAGGCATAAATGAGACTTAAGTCATGTTTGTACTTGTTAGCAAGGGATTAATTTACTTGTGGGAAAAATTACATTAGACGCAATTTGGAATAGGTTGTACTCAAAGAAAATTCGGAAAATTACTTATCTATTTTTATACGACGTCAATAGTTTACAAACATTAGCTACAAAAGTTGTTAAGTAACGACAAAGGAATTGACTCATATTTCCACTTGTGACAATAGTATTGAGTCTAATGGCATACTTAATCGCGGAATTGCCAGTGAAGCGCCATACATTTCCCATCAACAGCATAACGTTAGACGTGGTGGTCGATGTAATGTAGGTATAATTAGTGCCCGATGGCCGTCATGGTCGGGGGCAACTGAAGCGTGACTCTAACTGTCAATAACTAGACCTTGGTCATAGATGGAGAATATTTATCTTACGAACCTTATTAATAATGTACTTACATTATTTTCTCTAAGACCTTGTTCCTGTTTCTCTGCAATAATGTAGCAATCAAAGTTACATTTTGCAAAAACTAGGACGTTAACGTAACAAGAAGACGTCCTATTAGGAAAAGAGTTCATCTGAAGAGGTTAGACGATTAGATAAAAGCTTAGTTTCTTCAAGATGTGAATTGTGACCCAAATGTCTACCTTTTTAATTTACTTATCTGTTGGTTTCATATTTATTGCTTGTGTAATACACTAGTTTTTCAAAGATTTTATTGTAAGTTATAAATTATGAACAGGCTGGGCTCCGCCCCAATTGTTATTGTACAGACCAAATTAACACCATAAGGATCATAATTGAAGAAGCATCAGAATAGCAACATGAGGTTTACTTCACGTTTATGGATTTCGAAAAAGCTTTCGACACTATACATTGGTTCAGTATTAGGTCTCGTCTGAATGAAATGGGAGTCCCGCCGAAAATTAGGGATCTGTTAAAAGCCGTCTATAAGAAATACTCTTGCATGGTAGCTCACGAAGGTGTTACTGTTAGACAGGGCTCTCTGTTATCACCTTTGCTATTCCTCATCGTGTTGGATGTTGTTCTGCATAAAGTGAACGACGGCAAGCGACGAGGTAAAGAGTGGGGGTTAACAGACCAGCTGGACGACCTATGTACGCTTAGCCACAAGCACAGTGATATTCAACCCAAGCTGGATGACCTTCAACGCGAAGCGGGGAACGTTGGACTTAAAGTTAACGCGCGTAAGGCCCAGGAAATGCGTATAATAGAAAAGAATTTGTTGTCATTAACGCTCATCATCATTTCAGCCGCATAACGTCCACTGCTGGACATAGGCCTCTCCCAAGGATTTCCAAAATGACCGATCAAGAGCGGCCTGCATCCAACGCTTTCCAGAGACCTTGGTCAGATTGTCTGACCACCTTGTGGGTGGGTGTCCTATGCTTCGCTTGCCAGTACGTGGTCGCCATTCGAGAACCCTTTTGCCCCATCGGCCATCTGTTCTTTGCGCTATTTGTCCCTCCCACTGCCACTTCAACGAACTAATCCGCTGGGCTATGTCAGTGACTTTTGTTCTTCTACGAATTTCCTCATTTCTGATTCGATCACGTAGAGAAATACCGAGCATTGCCCTCTCCATAGCGCGCTGAGCGACCTTGAGCCTTCTTATGAGACCCATAGTAAGGGACCACGTTTCAGATCCATAAGTCATCACTGGTAACACACATTGATTAAGCACTTTCGGCTTGAGGCACTGAGGTATTTTGGACGAGAAGACACTGCGTAGCTTCCCGAACGCTGCCCAGCCGAGTCGGATTCGTCGAAAGACCTCTTCCTCGAAGCTAGAACTTCCTGCCTGGATCAACTGACCCAGGTAGATGTACTGGTCTACAACTTCGAGGGTGGAGTTCCCAACACAAACAGGCATGAAACTCGATTTAGGTCTCCGAGCACTAATATAGTATAATAGTACTTAAGTCTTCCATCGATTCTGCCATGACAACAATATCGTCGGCAAATCGAAGGTGAGTGATATACTCGCCATTGATGTTAAGGTAAAATCCTTCCCAGTCCAGAAGCTTGAAGGCATCTTCCAGTGCAACGGTGAACAGTTTCGGAGATATAACGTCTCCCTGTCTGACACCTCCTTGCAGTAGAATAGCCCTCGTGCACTGCTCCTGTACTCGGACTGACATAGTGGCGTTACAGTATAAGCACTTCAACACTTCGATATACCGATAGTCAATACGTCATCGCTGGAGAACTGAAGCACGGCCCACGTTTCGATCGAATCAAAGGCTTTTTCATAGTCCACGAACTCTAAGCATAACGGACGGTTATACTCCCTCATCTTCTCTATAACCTGCCGCAGCGTGTGAATGTGGTCCGTGGTACTAAAGCCTTTAAGGAAACCGGCTTGTTCGGGGGGGCTGGAAGGCATCAAACCTGTTTGCGAGGCGATTCGTGATGACTTTCGAAAACAACTTGTATACATGACTTAGGAGCGTGATAGGCCTATAGTTCTTCAATAGGGTTATCTCCCTTTTTAAAAAACAGGACTACCGCGCCCCTGTTCCAAGCTTCTGGCGTTACGCCCTCGAGCAGACCAGAATTAAAGAGCCTCTGAAGGATTTTCAGTAGCGCCTTGTTGTTTTTGAGTTGTTTGAGGGCCATCCTAATCTCGTACAGGCTGATATCCGTGATATCTTCGGTATAGTGTCGGGTCAGCTTGGCTCTTGGGTCTTTAGCCATTTGTCCGCTGGGTTGCGAAACGAAAGTAATATTGTACAGCTGTCCATAAAACCTCTCGATCTCTGCCAGAACACCACGCCACCGTCCTCCGTCTTCAACTTCATCAATCGGCTTTGCCCAACCGACATATATAGCTCTTGCGAACACTTTGGAGCCTTTGTTCTCCTCGATCGTCTCCTTAATACATTTAGTATTAAAGGAGCGGATGTCGTGTCGCAAGGACTTTTGTATACGTCTATTGAGCTGCCAATATGATTCAGCATCTTCGGAGGTCTGCAGCGGCCTTGATCGTCGTTCTGCCATTAAGTCTAGTGTCTGAGCAGAGATTTTTTGAGATTTTCATTTGGGGCGGGACCTAAACACCTTCGATCCCACCGCTTGGACAGCTTTTACAAACCCTTGGTTTATCTCGTCCACTGTAACGCAATCCTGAAGGCCTTCGAAGCGATTTGATAGTTCAAGCTGGAAGCTTTCGGAGTTTTCAATTTGGACCTGCGACGGTCGGAGCGTCGACTTCATCAGCCGCGACCTTTCGACTTTGAGATCAATATCCACGATGCCCCTTACTATTCGGTGATCGCTCCCGGTTTTTATCCGATTGATCACTGAGACATCATTGAATATTCGTCTCTTCGTCGTTAGGATGAAGTCGATTTCGTTCTTAACAGGGGGCTGATTCTTCTTTGCTGGACCTATCCAGGTCCACTTTCTTCGCGGCGGCTTCTTGAAGAACGAGTTCATCGCAAAGAGTACCTCTAGCTCCAGATAATCAGCCAGCCTCCGTCACCTGTCGTTTTGTACTCCGTATTCGAAATTTCCCAACCTAAACTCTCCATCGCCTCGCTTGCCCAGTTTCGCGTTAAAATCCCCCATAATAACCGTAAAATAGGTTTCAGAAGTATGTATGGTCCTACTGATGTCCTCATACACTTCATCCACCTCTTCATCGGAGTGATCCTCAGTTGGCATATATACCTGTATGACCTTCAGCGAGTATCTTTTAGACACTCTGAGTATCAGGTATGTTACCCTGCTAGAAACACTCTCGATGGTTGTGACGTTGTTAATGAGGGACTTGTGGACGATAAACCCGACACCATGCTGGGACTTCTTTTTGTCTCCTTCCCGGTGATAGAGTAGGTTACCAGACTCTACGGTTGTCGTGCCCTCGCCCTCTCTTCAGACTTCAGACAACCCCACAATGTCCCACCGTAACCTACTCATTTCCTCTTCCACCTCAGCCAGTTTCTCGTCAGTCCTCTGTGTGGACATTGTGTGTTACCAGGGCCAGTTTTCGCCGGGGATGGTAGCCGGATCTTAGTATTAGCATTAACGCTCGGAGAAGAACAAATACAGCGCGTGCAGCAGTTTACGTACCTTGGAAGTGTAGTGTCGCAATTCGCAATGTGGAGGAACTGAAGAGGATATATATGACATCGCGAGTTGCTAAAGCTCGAGCTACCTTCGCGTAATTACGCCCCATATGGCGGTCTAGGAAACTCACTCGTAGAGTTAAGCTCAAAACTTTCCGTTTCAACGTGAAAATAGTCCTACTCTATGAAACCAAAGTTATCGCGGAGCAGATCCAAGTTTTGATAAATCGCTGCCTTCGACAGTTAAAAGGTACCTTTGGCCTGATAAGTTTTCTAATGAACGCCTGTGCCAGCTCTGTGGTGAAACACCAATCGATCACCAAATAGCTCGTCGCAGATGGACATGGATTCTTTTATTCTTTGTCTGTTTATCATTTATTTATCTGTAACAATTTATCTGTTTTTCCCTTTTATGGTTGACTGGGAGAGAAAGCTATTAGCGTTAAGTCCGCCAATTGTAAACCATTTTTAATTGTGGATCAATAAAGTTTTATAAATAAATAAATTAATGGATCGGCCACACGCTTAGGAGGGATCCCACTCACATTCCAAGGCAGGCACTGGAATAGACCCCTCAGGGCAAGAGGAAGTGTGGTGGACCAAAACAGACTGTACAATACGGTCGGTAACAATGGAAATGAAGACAATCGGGCTATCTAGGCCTGAAGTAAAGCGCGTTGCTCAAAACAGAATGAGATGGAGAAGTACTGTAGTGGCCAGCTACCCCACCCAGGAGACATACGACAATAAGTCAAAGTAAGTCATAAAATCTGTCCATCACCTTAAAATGTAGCATCAATTTAATTGATGAATACCTAAACTTTCGTATTACAATATGCATTGTATTTATATTTTAATAAAAATTAAATCAGAGTTCTATTTACAGTCAACAAAAACAAGACAATATTTTTACGAATTTCAGTACCTACGTAATTACAGTTCACAAAAATGTTCTAAATCACTCTATATGTGTCATAAATAATTTGTTGTTGTATTATGTGCATTAGTTTGCCACTATAAGCAATTATAATGAATAAAAACACCACACATAGATTTTTATTTTTTATCTACGTACAACTCACCTACGGGATTATATACTGGGGAAATTCTGTAGATGTCCAAACTACTTTTCTCCTACAGAAAAGATGTTTAAGAATTATTTACAACATGTACTCTGATGAGACATTGAGAAATGTATTCAAGGAAAATGGTTATCTTACGTTGAAGAACATTTACATACTTGAATTATGTGTATTTGTAAGAAAAAACATGTTCATCTTTAAAAGAAAGATTAGAAGTAACTTGAGGGACTTGTACAGCCATGATCTATATTTACCCATTATAAATAACGAAACATACAAAAAAAGTGCTTTTATCTCTGGAATCAAAGTGTTCAATCATTTGCCTACAAATATAAAGAGTATATACGATTGCAATTTATTTAAACGCTCATTAAAAAGCTGGTTATTAGAACGTGTATTTTATGATCTTAATGAATACTTTGAGTATGATACCCTTAGACCGTAGGTCTGCGTTGTTATAATTTTATAAGCATAAGATTATATCTAGTTATTAGTTTTTCTATGCTTTACTATTGCATGCCTGAAAGGGTAAACTGTTGATACTATTTTATTTTAATATTGTACCACCCATTTGTACATAGTTTATGCAATAAAGAATTTTGAAGTTTGAAAAAAAAAAAAAAAACTCGTTATGTAGAATTATCACAACGGTAGCTATTCGAGATATAAGAAAAGCTCTTCACATTTGCGATGAAAATGATAAAATCAGTGTGCAGTGAGAGCCATTCTCGTTAGATTTCTTTACGTCTGCACTACTTGGTTCCTAGTTTCTTTTCCAAGAAATAACGCGCCCATAATTCAGCGATTGCGTCTTCCATTGTGACGAAGAATTAACGTATTTGTTGAACTGACGGAAACGAAATTAGCAAAATTGTCAATGAGAATGTAGCTAGACTCTTGACTTTATTAATTCGTGATAAATTATAGGTATTTTGTGTCGTTTTAAGTAGATAATTATGATACTCATGCTTTCACATAAGTACCGTGACTTAAATTAGTAAGAATTATATATATATTTATTACTTCCATAACAAAAAGTATTAACATAGTTTTTGGAATAGGCCAGGCCACTATTTATTTAGTTAATTGAGTTGAGATAAAACCATTTCTTACAAGCTTAAAGCCCAACTTCATTAAGTTACGGTACTTACGATAGCATCAGCAATTAAGCTTTCATCAAATTTAGCACGTGTGGTTTTTTCAAATGTGAAAACATGGTGTTGCAAAAATTCATCTGCAATCGAGAAATTGCTGTTCATGCTCCAGTTGCGCATGCGGCGGCGGTCGTTGTCGCCGGCCGCGCGCATACACTAAAAGTAGTACAGATGTGACAATTGATATAGTGGACGCGAACGCTCAAACGGTCTCAAAGATTTGAAGCTAGAGACAAAATGGATTAGATTAAGAATAAAAGCATTGTCGTAATAATAAATACAACACAAAACATTTATTTACAAGACGCGACGGTGAACTCATATGATAACTGGAGTATAGCATCTTTCTTTTCTTTATTATTTTATTCTGCCGGCAAGGTGCGGGCGTCGCTGGTGGCTGCGCCGGCGGCGGCGCGGCTTCACACGTGGTTGTCCACGAAAATCTGCACTAAACAACACTTTCCCCTCGACATGTATTATGTGATGTTACGAGGTTAATTTTGGAGCAAAATTATGATAAGCGAATTCACAGCACTTCGTAACAATAGCCGCGATTCGGCGGAAGATATAGATTGTGATATAATATTGAGAATGATTGAATGATGAAATTTTATTCTGTTTTAAAAAGTAGAATATATAACGTACGGTTGCACAAGTTTCTGTAAATTAGTGACAACCAGGACAAAAGTCACCTGATCGTATGACCAACTCTTTCGCTTCTAAGTTTTTATTCCTACTTACCTATATACTTTTCTGAATTATTTATTTTTTATATGTACCTATGTAAGTATAAAGACAGGCGTGTATTTAAGACTTCCTTATCACTGCAATGAGACACCTCTGGCAGCGATATAATAAGCCTAAATCACATATAATTAATATCGAACTTGACATATAGGTATACCTAAATAAGGCACCTTCGATTTTCTATTTCGTCACCCCAGGTGTATACTAGATATTTATTTTATATTTGGAGGCGAGGACTCTTGTGCTCTCAATTTGTTCACAAAAGCCACCTGTTGCTAAAGAAGTTACGTTTTATCACATAGTAAATGTAGTGCGTAAATTGAATGTCAGGAACGAAATCAACGGGTGTTCCTCGTTGATTGTCAGCAGCAGAGAGCCGGCGAGATGTTGATGACAAAAAGTTGCTGTCGAGACGATGTCATTCACCTCGTAATGAAAAATAGCTACTTCTATAATTACTTACTACCTACAGTTAATACTGCCACAAAAATATATTTTACCTTTATTTCCCCGTCAGATAATTGGTATTGATGAGGCAACTGGCTAATCACAACAAAAACTCTTCTCTCAATGAATTAGTTACACATTTCCTGTGCTCTATTTATGGGTGTTTTGTATTCCATAATTATCTGCAACCTTTCTGTTTATGGGTATCAATAGACGTGGGATAGCGGAGAAAATCGTGCTGTGTACATGTGCTACAGACAAAGAAGTAAGTATAGACACTTTGAAAGTGCTTACCGCTTGGGCACGCTAATCCTCCGCTGCCGGAACAGGTGGTCCATTGTTTCTAAGCTCTTCTTTGTTTTTCCACTTTGCTCGGACTCTCCCACACAAATAGAGGAAATTACGGACTTTCACTAGATCTCGGCGCTCGAGTTGCAGCTTGGCACAGTTCTGGAGAGATGTCGTTGAATTGCACAACACAGTCCACAGTAGTCCACACAAACGTTTCTACGTGAAGTTATGGCATGCTAACCTCTGTAAGCAATACATTGTACGTCTCATGTGAGGATAGCGATCTCAGTCACTGTTGCATGCAGTTAGCAAAACTATTTATCTACTACAGTAATTAACGAAACGATAGGTTTCACTCTCGGTTTATTGCTATTCTAGTAAGTTAGACGTTTTATTGCCGACTTTCTAGGTCTATCATTCATTCTTCTTCATCGTTTTATGACATGTGTGATTTAAATTATAAAGCGCTTTTATTTGAAATTCTGGTGAAAAATAAATCATTATTTAATTTGTGTATACAAATCCAACAGAGATGATGATGATACGATAATAGAACCAAACAGCCTTTCGGCAGCGATTATATTCATCTGGAGAAAGTGAAGACGTGCGTTTGCGCCGCTCTCGGCGGATTTTGATTCAAAACTCCTATTAATAGCAACTCATAGCATTATCTTCATTTAATTCGCTAATATCATACATCACCTTTAACCCCTCAGTTTGGTTGCTTTTATTTTGTCTGACTTTCACTAGACAAATAAATTAAATGCACTACAATGGATGCCTTCTGCAATGGAAAACGGTTTAAAATCTAATTAATGTGGAGCTGTTTATATAAATATTAATTTGAATAAAATTTTTGTACCTTTTCGTCTTACTTGTGTACGAGAAAAATCGAAGGTATTCCTAAATACCACTGTCCTTTCCTGTGGTTTTAAAACCTAGTAGCAACATTTATTTTCATTGTCTGTTTGGTTTCCCCATTATTATTCAGTAATGCTAATGCGCTACGCTGCTGGATTTTGCTAAACGAACATTTTTGCATTTTTACAAGCCGCTAGTTTGATTTGCAAAATGGTCTCATCAAAAATTAAAAAAAAAAGGTTTCCCCCGTTATATCTGATATCCGAATGCGATATTTTGATTGAGCGGTAAGTAAAGTGCAAATGATGCACTCAAAATTATTGTTTTTAATATTTCCATCAATATTGACCATCGCAATATTAGAAATTGATGAACAATGTAAATCTATCTAATATATCGATTAAATCACCATGTCTTATATTTTAAGGTTTTCTGTTAAAACATTTATAAATTTTATGGGTTAACTTACCTTCCTTTTAATAGATATTGTTTCTTAAAATTTAGGGTAACCATAAAATCCGAGAAAAAATAGCAATTCGAATTTCATAGATGCCTACTACTCAGTCATAACCGGGCTGAGACAAGATAAATATTAGACACCATCGCACACGGAGGCGCTATTTTTTATGCCTAATCGGAGTCTCTATTTTATTATGTCATGAAAGCTTTTTCGCTAAGCCATTCGCTATAGGACAACCTGTATAATGGGCTATTTACACACTGTCAATAGCTTCGTGTGAATGAAGACAATCCACTTCAGCCGATTGTAGTCAGGACAATCCAGAGAGATAGAACGTCGGAGTGTTCTGATCATTGAGCCTGGGGCCGTAAGACCCAAAGGCCACGTCGCGTAATGACAAAAAAGGATTTAAAATAGTGATGGGTTGCTAGCCCATCTCTATTGTGATTCACTTATTTAAACTTCACACCTACTATCACACTAAACGTGGCCTTTGCGCTAACGGCCCTAGGCTCTGTATACCCACTGTGAAATAAGACGCGATTATAAATCTGCATCGTATCTAATAGCGCAACGTAACTTATATTTAGTAACGTGTAAAAGTGCCTGTAAAGGTCTAATTACTGAATAAACTTTTGAATCTTTGAATCTTTAGCAATTTTCGCCTGCCTATGCATCCAACAAGAATCTGAACTTGACGGCGCGGCGTTCACGAAACAGTGCCGCAAAACAGGCTTACGTGTGAAAAGCATTGCATTTTCATAGCATTGTCTTAGTGGATTTTCCCGGCTAGTGTTGGCCCATAAAATTATATTTACTACCATTCCATACTCAGTTTCCAGTAAATACCAAAACTAAGTATGGTTAGCTATTTTCATAATTCGGAAAATAATGTATTTTATTTTTAATGAGTAGATAATTTTCAATAACAAATGGGGTAAGTAAGATTACCTAGAAAACTACATCCAAATAAGAAGGATATAAAATTATTTATTTGGCACTTCATTTATCTATAACACTAACTAATAAATTAAAACTAATTTAAAGTATTTATTTTTAACTTAATTTATAATATTATTTTTTAGAATATTAGATCCTATTTTATCTTAGATTATTTTATTTTATTGGTTCATTTCATGTACACCTAAAAATTTACAAATAAAACTTTATAAACATAAACATAGTATATGGGTGCTAGTTATGTCTAAAGAAATAAGTTACCTACCCTATTTGTATAATTTCATCTGTTCAAAGCCGGAATACTCAAGGGTTACTAAATAAACACAAACCATCAAGTAACAGGTACCTGCAATTTACTCTCACATGAGACCAAATGCATCCAGAATAAAAATAAAAATATTTTTCACAGTTTTGTTAGTTGATTCTTGTAAATACGTAAACTTTTTGCGTGCGCATAACTTTCTACCGGTGCGGTTGCGGAAAACGCGACAAGCGGTCGTGCAGCCACGCGATGGAGCACTAGCCGACTGCGCGGCCTACGCTGCACATCCACCACCCGTCTCCGACAGGGTGAGTGCGGAAGGAAAAGTTCCTTTCAGGAGCCGAGATCGATTAACCTTTGAGCTGAGTTAGAGCCTGTCAATTTTATGTTAAGGGGCTACCTGAATTTTTCGGGGTCCAGTGCTACCCCCATTTGAAATAAATTGTTTTAACGGAAACGGAGATATCATTTAAAATTTTGTCTTGATCAAGCCTTTAGTAGATAACCCTTGCAAACTATTTTATGAACTACTGCTAACAGTTTGAAGTGTCTTTTTTTAGCATTTTTGCGTAAAACGGCCACTTTTCGCAAAAATGCTAAAAAGAGCTTCACGTTCTCATTTTAAAATATAAACAGTAGTTCAAATAATCGTTTGAAGGGTTATCTAGGGCTTGGTCAAGGCAAAATTTTAAATGATATCTCAGTTTCCTTTCAAATAATTTATAATAATATTTATTATCATAACTTCATAAAAATAGTTTAATATTATTACAAGCTTTTATTTAATTTCTGTCCTATGGTACCTAATCCCGTTGTCTGTCTGTAATCAAATCTTGCAAGTTTAAGACCCACTTCCCGGTTTCCATTTGAACTGAAGTTTTGCACGCATACGTACTTATATCGCGTGCCCATGCAATATTGTGATGACATGGAGATTGGAGCCGATCTGATAATGGAGCTGGAAGCCATAGGATTTCTGTATCAAACCCATCGAGTTTGGACTTATTACGGTTGTCTTGATATAAGTACTTGGGCCTCACAATAAAAAAATAGTTGCCGAAGCGGCCGGAGAGAAAGCTTGTACGAAATATATAGGTACCTGTATTTTTTTTTATTTATTTGTAGGTATCTATCTAGTTAATTAAATATCTGGTGCATTCAATAAGACGTGGTCTTTGGGTTTTCCGGCCTTGGGCTCTAACTGTTTAGAGCCGCAAAACCAAAATGCACTGTCGCTCTATTAGGGATGAAGACGTAATAGTATGTGTGTGCGTGTGAATAAGTAGGTATAGGTATAAATATTCTGGTACAGCACGTACTGTTTTTGGTCATACTCTGAAAAATCACGGCCTTAATCCGGGTTATTTATTTTGTTCCTAGATATGGTTTAAAATCATGTTCTCTTAACCATTAATTCACCTACTTAAGAGGAATGACCGTGTCAAAAGAGATGGTGACATATTCTTGTTTTACGTATAATGGTTTAAGCCAAGTTCTAAAATTAGTCCGCTAGTTCTTATTCTGTGATATATGTGCGTGCAGGTATTACTATAGTCACCACAAAAAAAATGAACATGAAGATCATTCATTTGTACCTAGGTAGGTATCACTCACTATCTATAAAATCCAGTAGACACAAGACAGTGATAAGATTATCTATCTAATGGTAGGTGTCATCATTGCTCCTAAGAGTTACGTATCTAGCTCTGGTGACCTCACATTATTACCTATCTGTCTTTCACACTTGATACCTAAATGTGTGCTAAATAATGCGTTGGTAAATACAGAAGCCAAATAAGAATTTGACGACACTGTCTGACAGACATTTGAGACTTTATATTGACAAATTGATACGAATTAGTTACTTATTAAAAAAAACCTATGTCTGTGCAAGTAACGGTCAAGATATCATTATTCACGTAACGATATATTGTAATAACATACCCTCGCCTACAAATTGCATCCACAGCTCCAGTTATTCGCTATTATTTCCTCGTTAAATGCTCGCATTGTAATGATTGCATGCTTCCTATCGAAAGAAAACATTGTGTTAATCAAATGCCTTAATCATTTTATTTCAAAAAGCTTAACTTCTTTTGACTATTAATGCTTTTAATCGAAAGTGTTTTCGCACAGCTTGAGCTGCGCCTAGACCTTAAGCTATACCCTAGGGTCATTGAAGTGGCAATGGGCAGGGCACAGCACGCTCAAAACCGATGGACGATAGAATTGAAAGCGTCTTGAATAGCGACTTCATAAGTATACCTGGGAGTCAGCCGACCTGACAAGGGTCTTTGCCTAAAAGTTATTTTTAGGGTTCCGTAGACAAATAGCAAAAAACGGATTCGTCTAAGAACTATCTATACTGTTGAAACTTGGTAAGTAGTTGTATTCTGTGAACCGCATTAAGATTTTCACACAAAAATAGAAAAAAAAAACCATAAATTTTGGGGGCTCCCCATACTTAGAACTGAAACTCCCATATGTGGGGAGTATTTATGGATAGGTCTTCTTCTTTTTTCGTGTCGATTGGCTCAAATTACACCAAATTTTGTCCCTCCAGTAAGTTGCCACTCTTATGCCTTCAAAAATGATATTGAGGTTTCTAATGTAATTTTTTTTTAAAACTTAATTTGTTTGCATGAGAGACACTTCCAAAGTGGTAAAATGAGTCCGCCCCCCCCCCCCCCCCCGTGTAACTTCTAAAATAAGAGAATGATAAAACTAAAAAAATATATATGCACACTTCCACCGAAAATTGGTTTGAACGAGATCTAGTTAGTAGTTTTTTTAATACGTTTATCACCATCAAACATCGATCAAAGTTACAACGAACTACAACAACTTTTATATTATGTTACTTGCTGCTACGGAACTCTTCATAGGCGAGTCCGACTCGCACTTGGCCGCTTTTATTTAGTTTCACCTGCCCGTTGTTTCATTAAATAATCTACCTATGATTAGGTGGTATTCTTCAGAAAATTATGCAATTTTACTTTATTGGAAAGACCAAAACTTATTCTTATTTACATAGACAAAAATATATCGCGGTCACTTGTGGACACGACTTCACACAACATGTATATGTACATACGTTAAATAACTTTATTTGAACTTATTTTTCTTTTATCGCTTAGTGATAAGTGTTAAGATTTCTCCAGATTTCCCAGCGTCGGATATGAATTAATGACTGCCATATGACCATAGCAACTGGCCCAAATTACATCTTCGATTTCATACAAAGCAACAACTAGAAGCGTGCATATTTCCGTGCAGCGACTACGAATGTGGTGTTGTGTTCCTTGTGTAAGCATTTAAAATAATTATAAATTTTATTAATAATTTAATAGTTAATTTATAGTCAATTACTTTAGAATTATAGATATTAAGTATAAAATATTGTTGATCTGAGTGCACGTGCTATTTCCGGTTGTTGTTTACTCACTCCTATATAAACGATCGGTACGTGCGCAACGATTCATTCTGTAAGCATTTAAAATAATTATAAATTTTATTATCAATTTAATAATTAATTTTATAGTCAATTATTTTAAAATATTAGATATTAAGTATAAAATATTGTTAATCTGAGCGCACGTGCTATTTCCAGTTGTTGTTTACTCACTCCTATATAAACTGGCGGCACGTGCGCAACGATTCATTCGATCTTGTGCCTTCCTCGGGTGAGGACGTCTATTGAGTGTGTTAGATTTATTAATATATGTATGTATGTGTATTTATACTAATATTAAAGTAATACCTTTTCTATATATCATCACTAAGCAAGTAGTAAGTATTTAAGTATAGATTGATTCTAAAAACAGCTGAGGCATATACTAATGAATAATAAATTTAATCTACCAGATCCATTCCTGGATAAAATACACAGGTAATAAGAGGAAATTAAAGAAAAGAATAAGTATTCAATTGTTTATTGCTCAGATAAGCTATAAGCTATACAAGAGTATAATTAACCCAATCACCACATTACTAACTTAAGCAAATATATCAATCTATTCTTTAACTGGCCTTATTTTAAAATTACCTGGTACCCGTAGGGCCGTTATGTACATTATTAAAGTATAAAGGCGATAATTAATTTGAATTTAATACCAATAATTATATTTAAAAACAAATCAGCATCAAAACATTAAAAGTTCAAAAATAAAAACATATTTAAATAAATTTTTAAACATAAAATATACTTAACTCTTGAGAGGTCCGCACTGTTCGACTGCTCGGGAGCGAATGTGCTCCGCTCTTTTTTTTTTTTTTTTTGACGTGACAGACATAGGTTGCCTCGGACGGCATTTCCTATTTCACCCGGACAAGGTTTGAGGAGCGGGCCAGAGGCCCGGCTTCCTATATTTTTTATACTACTAGCAGCAGCGCAAAGGGCTCCCAAGGGGGAAACCTCGGCTTTGGGCGCGCTAGGGATTATGGCAAATTTTGGGGTGCTGCAACACCCATGTTTTGCCGGAAGGGCCGAAGCTACGGTGCCAGAAGGGCCTACTTAGGACGCAAATCGTCCAGGTACCGCCGGGCGGTACCTAGTGAACGAGCTAATGTTCCTACGCCTACGTATTCGATTACGACGAATGCGGGGGGGTCGGACCGCGAGGTTCCTCTGGCTACTCGGAGCCGCAGAGGTATCGAATTGGACCATGTCAGCCATAATCTGGTCATCGGAATCAGAGAGAACATGCCTCGGACGTCTGCCGGTGAGTCGGCGAGGGTTGTGCTCCGGGATGTAGTTAGCTGCCTCTCTAACTAGTCGGTTCGGGTGGTCGGCGGCTTTATCAAAGAAGCGTTCGGACGCTTCTTTCATAAAGTGCTTAATGGACGGGAGTTCGAGATCGCGGTGTAGGTCGCAGTTTCTCGCTATCCTTGGAGCGTTGGTAGCTCTGCGGATGAATCGGTTCTGTACTCTTTGAAGCCTAAGCATGTGAGTTGGGGCTGCGTGTGCGAAGACAACGCTTGCGTAGGTCAGGAGTGCTCCGCTCAGAGCGTCGATTCCTTTTATACCGATCCCGCCACGTGCTGTTTACCGTTAAACACGTGCCGCTATCGTTGGACCATAATAAAAGTATTAAAAATCAAGAATTCTATAACAAGTGACTTGGATAGATTACTTAGTCGTTTACAATTTTACCTAAAACTAAACTAAACATTATTTTAAATCACATTAAAAATATATAAATATAAATAACCTAACACGGCCATTCTGATGAGTACTACGTTCTCGGAGTACATCTTCAACTAAAACCATTTTTTTTGTACTTTCTAATTTATATTACATATGTTCACACTGAATCCTCTTTATATATACATTTGGCTCTAAATAGTCATGGGTTGAGCACAGAAAGGGCGACAGTCACAGCCACAAGGAACAGTTATCAGACAATACACCCAGGCTCTGCCACAGTCACAGCCACAGGCACAACTGCCACAGGCACCACAGCCACAGGCACAATAGCCACAGGCATAATAGCCACAGGCACAACAACCAGGGGCAAAACAGCCACGGGCAAAATAGCCAAGGGCAAAACAGCCACAGGTATTGACGGCCACAGGCACAAACACAGGCAGTCGGTTATAGCCACAGGTATAGTTACAGCCACAGGCACAGTCGTCGTGTGCACAACCACAGACTCAACCTAAGTTTAGCCATCTGAACTATCAAAGGGAAACAATATAATAATTAATAAATTATAATAATCAGAATCATAGTCACATAGGAAGTACATTACATTGAGTATTAAACAGCATCATTAACAGTAACATCTTCACTAGCCCATTCGCCTGGCCAGTATCGTAACTTGTCTTTGGAAATGATTAAGTTTCTTTGACCTGTACCACGTAAACTATACCGATCATGATTAAGTATTTTGGTTATTTCATGAGGACCCCTAAATTTCGGTCTCAGCTTCTCATGACGCCGGTGGTCTTGATAGACGTACACTGTATCACCGACATGATAAGTCTTATTGTCACGACGTACTGCATCAAAACGCTCAATTTTATCGCGACTTCTTTTAATCGATTTTGAGCAAGTTCACGATCTGCTTGTATATCAAAATTTTGTTCAGTAGCAACATTTTCGCCGAGAACTTCATTAAGCCGAGCCTGAACACAAGGTATGTTAGAATTTCGTCCAATTAATAACCGAAGAGGAGAGAACCCCGTTGATTTTTGAATTGTGGTATTTAACGACAATTGTACTTTATATAACTCGTTCGGCCAATCTGACAGATTATTACACTTAGTAGTGAGCATATTGATTACTGTAGAGACATATCTCTCAGCTTGACCATTTCCACGAGGGGTACCAGTGGCGATCATGTGATGTTCGATTTCTAATTCGCGAAATAAATTCCTTACTAAATTAGAACTGAAATTCGTTCCACGATCTGTAATAATTAATGACGGAGTACCAAACAAAGTAATTGTCTCTCGAATCAAGGGGATTAATTCCGAAGCGCTTAGAGTTTTGAGTTTATTCAAAATACAGAATTTAGTAAACCCGTCAATTGTAAGCAAAACATATTTATAGCCATCTGTCGATTGTGGAAAAGGACCTGTACAATCTAGATGAATTGTATGGAAAGGTACTGCACATTTATCAATAGGATGCAGAAATCCATTTTTTGGCCCAGAACGGCCTTTTCGTTCTATACATATTTTACAATGATACAGGTACTTTTTCACAAAGGCCGCCATGGAAGGAAACCAAAAATTCTCTTTTATTTTGTCAATGGTCTTGTAAAAACCCACGTGACAATTTTCGTCGTGAAATAGTCTTAGAATTTCGAATATGCAATTTTTGGGAACATATAATTTAGGCTGCGACTCTGAACTAACCTTGTAGTATAGTAAGTTATTTATTACGGTATATTGATTTTCGTCCAAATCTCCAGTACCCAGTCTATCAATTAACGAAAGTGTTTCCGGGTCGTTTTGTTGTGAAATTTCTAGCCAAGATCGGCAATCATTTGGAATAAGGTTAACGGACTGTGGTTGAGGCACTCTAGAGAGAGAAGTCTGATTAATAGTTTCTTTGGGAGTCCCGGCAGGATTGCGGCTTAGAAAATCTACATGGGTTATATATTTCCCTTTCTTATAAATTATTTCAAAATTAAAATCTTGTAAATATGTCCACCAACGTGCTACACGAGGTGATAAATCTTTTTTATTAGCTGTAGATTTTACAGAATTACAGTCAGTGTAGATTTAGAAGCTAATTCCCGAAAGATAAACTCGAAAGTGTTTCAATGCATTATATATTGCCAATGTCTCCAAGTCATATGAACTGTATTTTGCCTCTGTTGGTGTAGTACGTTTACTATAGTATGCTATGACCTTTTTTTATATCTTTATCTTTTTGTATTAATATTGCACCGTATCCTAGGGAACTAGCATCTGTGTACAGTTCCGTAGGTAACTTGGGATCATAAATTGACAACAAAGGTTTGGAAATTAAACATTGTATTACATAATTTCTAGCCACATCCTGCTCAGGTCCCCATTCCCATTTTTGGCATTTTTTGGTAAGTTTTGTAATGCAAGCCGTGCGGGGAGCTCTACTGGCCGTTTTCGCGTTTTAACGTAAGTGGAGAATAGGGATATTAAGTCCGAGGTAGACGTGACATTACTGTTGAATGATGCCATTTTTACATTTACTTCTCTAATCCCACCACAAATTAATTCAACTAGTTGGGTTTCAGAAAACTTAATCTTAGTACTTTTTAATAACCTAATTTTCTCCCTCGCGTATTCGCAATATGAATCTGCTGAGTCAGAGGAATAAGCTACAGCCTTATACAGTTTTTCAGATAGATTAGATTTCTTTTCTCTGGGTAAAGTGAACAAATTTCATTCCGAAAGTTCTCCCATGTACGACCATCTTCTGGTTGCCATGAATCAAACCAGGTAAGTGCAGAGCCCTTGAGGGCCTTACCTGCCTTAGCAACCTTCACGAGTCCACTCCAGCCAAACTCCTCTCCAATCTTGTCTATGTTGTCACACCAGTCAGCGGCACCGCTGTCGCTCGAACCTGGATCAAACATCGGCAAGGCCACGTCGTCTTGGCGGCGATTGTTGGAGACAGCGTCGCGTATCGCGGTGAGAAGACCCCGAAGAACTTCTTCACTCACCGTTATCGTTACCTAAAAATAAAACATGTTTCAACATTCTGTTGGCATTCTATCCCACTTCTGATGTTAGATTTATTAATATATGTATGTATGTGTATTTATACTAATATTAAAGTAATACCTTTTCTATATATCATCACTAAGCAAGTAGTAAGTATTTAAGTATAGATTGATTCTAAAAACAGCTGAGGCATATACTAATGAATAATAAAGGTAATCTACCAGGTCCATTCCTGGATAAAATACACAGGTAATAAGAGGAAATTAAAGAAAAGAATAAGTATTCAATTGTTTATTGCTCAGATAAGCTATAAGCTATACAAGAGTATAATTAACCCAATCACCACATTACTAACTTAAGCAAATATATCAATCTATTCTTTAACTGGCCTTATTTTAAAATTACCTGGTACCCGTAGGGCCGTTATGTACATTATTAAAGTATAAAGGCGATAATTAATTTGAATTTAATACCAATAATTATATTTAAAAACAAATCAGCATCAAAACATTAAAAGTTCAAAAATAAAAACATATTTAAATAAATTTTTAAACATAAAATATACTTAACTCTTGAGAGGTCCGCACTGTTCGACTGCTCGGGAGCGAATGTGCTCCGCTCATTTTTTTTTTTTTTTTTTTTTTTCGAACGAAGGTTACGCTGTATGCTGGAAGCATTATACAGCTCACCGGACGCGACGGAATTTAAAAGGCGGGACCAACATTTGCCAGAATGGCAAGATGTTGTCCACACCGGAAAAAGTGACAGCGCAAAGGGCTCCCACAGGGTGGGAACGAACCTCGGCTTTGGGCGTCACTGAGATCGGCTTTGACTGAGTGTCAAGCGCCTGAAGGGCCGACCGGCGAAAAGCGTCCGGGTACCGTTCGGTACCTCGTGAACGCGCCAGTCCTACTCCTATTCCTGATCCGCACTCGCCGGCGAGTGGAATTTGCGATCGAGCTAATTGTGATTCTGTGCCTGCGTTGCGCAGGTGACTCTGTCGAAGGGGGAATCGCACGACTTATGGGGTCGTCCGGATCATGGAGCACATGCCTTGGTCTCCTACACCTGACGAAGTTGGATGGGTCGTAGTCGGCAGCTTTCGCTACCAACTGGTTTGGATGTGTGGGGGCGCGTTCAAAGGATCGTGAAGCGGTCTCTTTGAAGAATCGAATGATGGAGGAGAGCTCCAATTCGCGATGCAGGTCCACAGTGCGGGTGCCCCATTCCGCCTGGGTGGCCTTCCTGAGGAACCTGTTTTGTATGACTTGGAGGGATTTTATGTGCGTTTTGGCAGCGTGTGCGAAGCATACGCTGGCGTACGACATTATAGGGCGGATTGCTCCGCTCAGAGCGTCGATTCCTTTTATACCGATCGCGCCACGTGCTGTTTACCATTAAACACGTGCCGCTATCGTTGGACCATAATACAAGTATTAAAAATCAAGAATTCTATAACAAGTGACTTGGATAGATTACTTAGTCGTTTACAATTTTACCTAAAACTAAACTAAACATTATTTTAAATCACATTAAAAATATATAAATATAAATAACCTAACAAGTGCGAATTATTTGTCGTGTCGATGTAATTGAGTGAATTTATGTCTCACGAAAATAAATTATTATAACGAAAAAATACTGAAGTGTTAATTGGATAAAAACCCATCTATCAGATCAGAAAGCGGGATCTTTTCAAGGCTGTAACTCCTTGATTAAAACGACTCTGCGCTCCACTGAGGTACGTTATTTTTTTTTTTTCTGTACCACTTTGATTTATGGTACTAGTCTATCAAGCTGGAACTATACACGAATTTTGATGCTGATCTGTTACGTATGTACCGATCTATATTCATTTTATGCAAAAAGTATTTCCCTGTTTTTTAAAACATTCTTAATCAAAAGCTACAAGCCTTAAGTGCTACTTTAAACCTACGGGTTATTATTTTGGTTAATTCTTTTTCCCATTTGTCGTCCGATTATTTAAGGACACCTACTGTTTGAATCAATTTTATTTTTTTAGCTATCATGGGCAATGACAAGAGGAAACACAAAAGGAGACATGAGTCGGACAGCGAATCCGACTTTTCGAACCAGCAAAGAGATCACCGAGGCCAATCAAAACGGAGCAAACGACGGCATCGTTCGAGCTCCACGCGGCGAAGTCGTCGCAGCCACAAGTCTACAACTGCAGCCAGTCAGTGCGGCCACGAGTCTACTGCTGCACCCAGAGAAGACATCATGTCTACTGTGAGTACTCCATCTTCTCAAACCAATTCAAATTCAGACGCTATTGTTACTGCATTCAAGGAGCTTATACAGACTTTTAAAAGAGACGACGATAGAGAACGGTTTCCAACTTTAAATGTAGTGCCCGAGTTTGACCCTTCTAAGCGTAATCAGACCATTGAAATGTGGATACTTAAAGTAAACGAATGTGCTCAGATTTACAATTGGACTGAAAAACAAACTATTCACTATGCGCTTCCTAAACTGGTCGGGTTAGCTCAGAAGTGGTACCAGGGTCTATCTAGTTTATTGTTTTCTTGGGCTGAATGGCAAGAAAAATTACGCACAGCCTTTCCTAGCGATGAAAATTATGGCAACCTATTAACGGAGATGCTTGCCTGCAGAGCTCGATTTGGCGATTCCTTAGAAGAGTATTTCTATGATAAAACTGTTTTATTAAATAGATGCAACATAACAGGTAAAAATGCAATCGATTGCATTCTATTTGGTATTGAGGATAAATCAGTGAGAACCAGTGCCGAAGCTACACGGTTTACTGAGCCAGACAAGTTATTGGTTTATTTGAGAAATGTTAAAACATTTCGAAAATCTGATAAACCAAATCAGCTCTCGCAGCCAGGTACCTCTGATGGTAGGCATTCAAAATTTGTAAAACCAACACAAGGGGCTTCTGATCCTAAATTACTTAAATATTTTAATTGTGGCCAAGAAGGTCATGGTTTTTACAAATGTAAGCAGCCAATCAAACGGTGTGACTCGTGCCATAAAATAGGACATTTACAGGCAAATTGCAAAAATAAACAAGAAAGTAAGACTGTTATGCGTATATCAAAAGAATTAGATATAGAAACAAAATATTTCAAAATAGCAAATATTAACGGGCATTCTCTAAAGTGTTTTATAGATTTTGGTAGCCAATGCACTATGTTACAAGAATCATTTGCTAAAAGTTTACTAACGACATGGTCAGTCTCTGAATTACCCATTCTAAGAGGATTTGGGGAAAGTATTGTTAGTTGCATAGGGAAATGTAACATTAACATTCAAATTGATACAGTCATAGCACAAGTTGAGCTTTTCAGTGTTCCTGATCGGTTTCTTAAAGTTCCTCTTCTTGTTGGCCAAACATTCACAGAACAAGAGCACGTAATCGTTTATAAAACTCACGACAGCCTGAAAATTACCAGTAAATTTACAAACACTATTGACTTATTAGTATCGACTAACGTAACTGTACAGGGTTACACCGAAGTTGAAGTATATTCTTTTCCCATGTACTGTGGTGATTTATTTATTGAACCCAGTCTTAGTTTACATAGTGAGAAGTCTTACGAAATACTGCAATGCGTCATTAACTTAACAAAAGGACGAGGTAGGATTGTGATTAGAGGTCTGGTTCCTCAGGGATTTAATTTAGATATGGGCACTTTACTTCTTAGAGCCCTTCCCTTGAACGACGTTCTCGTCTTAGATGTCAACAAAATAGAAAAATGCCCTATTAACCAAGAAATTTCAGCCATCGAACCTAATATGGTTAATGTTCAAAATGAGATCAAGCCCTGTCACAAAAAAGAGTTGCTTGAATTGTTTAATAAATACCGAGACTGTTTTGCTTTTTCTATTAAAGAATTAGGATGTATTAATGAGTCGGAAATGAATATACAATTAAATGATTATAGTCCTGTAGTTTATAGACCTTATCGATTGGCGTATTCCGAAAGAGAAGTTGTTCGTAATATGATACAAGATTTAGAAGATGCTGATATTATTCAACAGTCTTCATCAGACTATGCGTCTCCAATTATTCTTGTTAAAAAAAAAAAACTGGCGATTATCGACTGTGCGTTGATTTTCGGGCACTAAATAAGAAAACTATCAAGGAACATTACCCTCTACCGCGTATCGATGATCAATTAGATAACCTGGCAGGTCACAAGTATTGCACCACTTTAGATCTCTCATCAGGATATTACCAAATCCCTATGCCTGAGTCCTCTAGACATCTCACTGCCTTTATAACTCCGGATTATGAATTTAAGCGCATGCCCTTTGGTCTCGTTAATGCACTATCCACATTTCAAAAGACTATAAATAACATTTTGGGAAATGCTAGATTTAAAGAAGCTTTTGCTTATATGGACGATGTTATTATTCCTTCGAAATCTATTGAAGAGGGATTACAAATTTTGCATGACATTTTGGAAATTTTTCGCTCTTCTGGCATTACTCTCAATTTATCAAAATGTAATTTCTTAAAACAATCAATTGATTATTTGGGTTTCGAAGTTAATGCTATGGGAATACAACCGGGTAAAAATAAAATAGAATGTGTAGAACAATTTCCAACACCTACAGACCAGCATAAAACTAGACAGTTTTTAGGACTAACTAGTTTCTTCAGAAAGTTTATTAGAAATTTTTCTAGCATTGCAAGGCCCTTAACTAATTTATTAAAGAAAAATTCCCAGTGGCAGTGGGGTGACTTGGAGGACGAAGCGTTTGTTACTTTAAAGCGAGAATTAATAAAGCGTCCCATACTTGCATTTTATAATCCCAAGTATGAAACACAACTTCATACGGATGCTTCTAAGATGGGAATAGCAGGTATACTAGTCCAACGCCCAGATGAAAGTTCACCATTTAACGCTGTAGCTTATTACAGTAAACAAACTTCCCCAGAAGAGGCAAAATTCACATCATATGATCTAGAGACCTTAGCAGTAGTATCCTCTTTAAAACGATTTAGGGTCTATTTAATAGGAATACATTTTACCATAATTACAGACTGTAATTCACTTAGGGCTACATTTGAAAAGAAGGATATAATATCTCGAGTAGCTAGATGGTGGAATATTATACAGGAATTTGATTTTAGTATAGTGTACAAACCAGGCATGACTATGTCCCATGTTGATGCTCTCAGTCGTAATCCTATTAAGGACAGCGAGATTCATGTAAGACAAATCGATACTAACTGGATTAACACTGTTCAACAAAGTGACTCAGAACTACAAAGGATTATTAATATTTTAAATGACAATGCCAATAACGATATTGTCGAATTAAAACGTAATTTAGTAGTTAAAAAGGGTTTATTATATAGAAAAACTGAGGAGGGTGACCGTTGGGTTGTCCCCAAGGGTGTCAGATGGCAAGTGATGAAAGCAAATCACGATGACATTGGTCATTTTAGTTTTGATAAAACTTACGAAAAGATAAAAAGTAGCTATTGGTTTGCCAAAATGAGGCGCTTCATAAAGAAATACGTACAGTCATGCTTGGAATGTGCATATGCTAAAGTCCCCTCAGGAAAAAGGGCTGGTCAATTACATCCCATTGAAAAACATGATTTCCCATTTCACACTTTACACATAGACCATTTAGGACCATTTGTTCGCAGTAAGAGAAAGAATACTTATATATTGGTGATAGTTGAGGCCTTTACAAAATTTGTTATTTTAGTACCCGTTAAAAGTACTAAAACTTGCCATTCTATTAATGCATTAAAAAATTATTTCCATACTTTTAGTGTTCCTAAACGTGTAGTCTCAGATAGGGGCACGTCCTTTACTGCAAAAGCTTTTAGCAAATATTTAGAATCTCTTGGAATTAAACACATATTAAATTCGGTAGCTACCCCCCGTGCAAATGGTCAGGTAGAACGATTTAATCGCACCATTTTAGCTGCCTTAACTGCTACAACTTATAATAAACCTGAAAACTCCTGGGATAAGTACTTGTCAGAGATACAATGGGGTTTAAATAATACTGTAAGCAAGGGAACGGGTAAAACCCCAGCTCAAGCTTTATTCGGTTTAAATTTAATTGGTACCTCGAAGTATAAACGATGTTTGCGATAGTACTATTGATGTTAATAGTACTGAGTCAAACTTAGATGAAATAAGAAAAGATATAGTTAAACATGTAAAACATGATCAGGAGAAGCAAAAGGCTCGATTTGATAGTCGTAGAAAGGTCGTGTCATATAAAGTAGGAGAACTAGTTAGGGTAGAAAGAGAGATTCCTTCCTCAGGAGGTAGCAAAAAGTTAATACCCAAATTAAGAGGGCCCTATCGTATTGTAGAAGTACTAGATAATGATCGATATATTATTGAAGATACTCCATTATCACGTAAAGGTAACCGAAAATTTACGGGAACATTTTCTGTAGACAAAATCCATCCTTGGACGGTATTTCAGAGAAACGAGACAGATTCTGATTCCTCTGGTAACGATAACGGTACATAAAACAATTAGTTATACACTCTTTGATTGAGCTGCATTTAGAATTTATTTTTATATTAAATAGATACAATTAATAAATGTCAATTATAATACTGCATAAATTAATAATGATACGAATAGTCGATTATTATTTTTTTATATATAATTTTAAAACATATATATATTATTTTATATATATATATAAGGAAGATAATTATTGGCTGGGGATTGAAGAGGCCACAACAATATACTTACTAGTTGATTGTACTGGGTATTATATTGGCTGTGGATTGAAGAGGCCACGACAATATACTTATTTGTTGATTGTACTAGGTATTATATTGGCTGTGGATTGAAGAGGCCACAACAATATGATTATTTGTTGATTGTGCTAGGTATTATATTGGCTGTGGATTGAAGAGGCCACAACAATAAATTCTGTATCAGTACAAGTATTGTTTGTGTATAGTCTCTGTACTTGAACAGAGCGTGAGTAATTGGCTATAAGATTGATTAAGTATAACAATATTTTCCGAGACGGAAAATATGTCGGGAAAGGCCGACTGTAAGCATTTAAAATAATTATAAATTTTATTAATAATTTAATAGTTAATTTATAGTCAATTACTTTAGAATTATAGATATTAAGTATAAAATATTGTTGATCTGAGTGCACGTGCCATTTCCGGTTGTTGTTTACTCACTCCTATATAAACGATCGGTACGTGCGCAACGATTCATTCTGTAAGCATTTAAAATAATTATAAATTTTATTATCAATTTAATAATTAATTTTATAGTCAATTATTTTAAAATATTAGATATTAAGTATAAAATATTGTTAATCTGAGCGCACGTGCTATTTCCAGTTGTTGTTTACTCACTCCTATATAAACGGGCGGCACGTGCGCAAGGATTCATTCGATCTTGTGCCTTCCTCGGGTGAGGACGTCTATTGAGTGCGAATTATTTGTCGTGTCGATGTAATTGAGTGAATTTATGTCTCACGAAAATAAATTATTATAACGAAAAAATACTGAATTGTTAATTGGATAAAAACCCATCTATCACTTGCTGTTTGTTAAAAGTACGAAAAATTGGGTACGAAAATAAAACCATCTATCACTTGCTGTTTGTTAAAAGTACGAAAAATTGGGTACGAAAATAAAACACCAAATTTGATTAAAAATGGTATTATAGATACAAATTGGGACTAGCAAATGATAGTGAGATAGTGAGTCATACTCGTCGTGCCATGGGTAGTTTGATTAATGATACCAGTAACAAATGCAGTATCCCTAAACAAACACGTTATCTTATCACTATATAGATATATAAACAACCAGTATCAGCACTATGAAGCTATGAGGACTTATATCAGACATTATATTATACACGTGCCATGTTATTGGGAAATTCAGAAAAGTTGTATCTAAGGTTCACTTCACCATAGCATAGCACAGATATAATATCAGGATCAGAAAACACAAAACATACTAAACTGCGTTTGTTGTTAATAGTGTAGGTCAAAATTCAGGTCTATGGTGTTATTCAGATAGATATTATAAAAACAAAAGTAATGTTATGAGTTATGACCAAAGAGAATTCAAAAAAGTTGAAACATGATATATGACAGTTGAAAAAATAATTTAATACACAGGTATTTGAATTCTCTTTGTAAGATTCTATTTAATTTAGTTGTCTGTACTCTGTAAGGTTCTATACAGTGTCCAACAAAATATACTGTAGTCCATGATACTGAACGACTTTCCCCAAGGATCACATTTGGAAAAATGAAAAATAATTTAAAATTTCCCATACAAGATGACCGACTAGCTGATTCAAAGAACAATAACAAGCTGATCAGATTTGAAAGGATTTTTTTTTAATATTTCGACAAAAATACTCCTTAGTCCTTGGGTAAAGTAGTCCAGTATCATAAGACTCAATTTACCCATAAAATAGTTTCAGTATATTTTGTTGATCTTTTTTTAATCAGTAGAAATATATCGCATATTGAATAATATACATAATTAAATACATGTCTAGCCCAGTTTTAAAATAATTTACATTTAGTAACATTGAAACTAAACATAGTTACAAAGTTGTTTTTACAAAATTATACTATACAGTGGGACATCAAATAATAAAGGGTAGATTAGATAAAAATAAACTAAATATTATGTAAATAAAGTCCACAAACATAAAAATATCACAGTATAATGATAGTACTTATACACTAGAATTGTAAGAGCTTACAAATTTCTTATACCTAAATGTACAAATTGCTTACCTACGTAATAAGCATGACGAATGGAAAAATATTGTTAGCCCATCGGTTAGATTATAAAAAAAGATTGTATGTGTATTTTAGCTTTTCTCTGAGAAACAAAAAATGACAAAGATACAGCGCATTGTAATTTCGCATGACGTCACGGCTATGTACGATTTTTACTTAGCGATGACGGCGAAGTCACAAGCCCCCACTCCGGAACTTTGATGCTCCGTATCTTAGTGAATCTTTACTTTCTTGGTAAAATCAAAAATAGGGGCTTAAAATAATTAGATATCAAAAATAATTCTTGGATAATCTAAAAGACGGACTAATTACAATCATACTTTTCTGACCCTGTCGTCACCCCTATTCTATAAAATATAGAGTGCCATTTTACTTAGCCAAAAGGCCTGTGCGGACGAGTGGCGAACTTTGGTACGCACAGGACAATAACTGCCATAAGTGAAACACGATGGACTACGAGTAAAACCACATAAACAGGTGCGCTTAAAACTAAAAAAAACTCACGGTTTTTTGTCTTCCGCCAAAAAAAATTTTTTATCGTGTTGCCTACATAAATTTGTTTGATACTAGGCTCCATAATCATTAATCCATTGCCCTTTTAGTAGTGCAGTCTACTTAACATGTCTGCCGTCCTAAGACGTATTTTGTTGATACCCATTCTAAGACTTTAAATATAACCTATCTATAATGAGTATAACATACTAGTCCATTTATTTAGGCATTCCCTGGAACCACCTAGATCCATATAATTATCATGTATGATTTCTAGTATCTAAAGAAAAAAATAATCTGTGATTCTGAATCATATCATTATAATTAAGAACCAAGTACCCAATACGTCATCAAATATATTTCAGTCAAATCTATATCCATGAATTTTACATAAATAAGCGCAAAGTTAATGATTTGCGATTATTTATATGTTTTAAAGGAAAAAAGACTATCTACTTATATCTAATTGTATAAATCGTTGCTCCATGAACCCACGCCTTATTTTACTGGTCCTTGCGGCGACGTTATTTTTCCCCAGCCCATGTAAAAGAAAATAGTCGAATAAGAATAAATAATCCCAATTTGTGGACCAGGGTCGGGACATGGTCGTTTTGGGCAAGGGGGTTGATCAGTGGCTGGTTTGGCAGGGTGGTTGATGCCGAGTTCCCCGTTGCCGTAGCAACCAATAAGCCTAGTATTGGGGAAGGCGTCGCGGAAATATTTCTGTTCCACTTCATGCTTCTGGTCACGTCCGATGCATGAGAGCTTCAGAACTACGCTATGTTCAAAACGCGGCACTTTATTAGAGAACTGAAAAAAATATTAACTTAAGTTTAAATAAATGTTAATTTGTATGTATTATACTTTTCAGTTTTTCTTAAAAATTCTTAAGTACCTGTATATTATGCAATTAATACAAAAATCCTCAAAATACATTGAGAAATAAATAAAAAGAACTGTAAAAACAAATGACACAAAGATATCAAAGTTCCCGGTACTTAATCACCTAATAAAAATAAAGGGATTATGACAATCTTCCATGATAACAAAAAGCCCCAAACAGAGTACCAGGAATTGATCAATGATATCATATTTAAATAAAAATATAACAAAAATCACCTCATTGATAGTCTTTTGTATTTTTGACTTGGTAGAGTCAGCAGATTCTATGACAAGAGAGAACACTTCAAAGTTGTGCTTCTCAGTCTGTTCCAGGTCATTGCTGTTCTTTGGCAGGGTAAACATTCCAATGGACATCAAGTTCTCGCTCACAAAATCAGTTCCATCATTGACACGGTCTATCACATGATCAATGTCGGTTGGTCCATACATTGTGTCTTCGACTATACAACCTCCTAATCCATATGGGATGTCTGGTTGCCTAAAATGAAATATCATGGTAATATAAAAATGTCAGTACATAATTGATTTTTTCTTTCTTTAATAGTTCTTTGAATAGTTTTGCCAAATTTTTCAGTTAGTTATTTAGCTATTGCCTAATTAAAACCTATTCTACAATAGGTATTAGACTAGGATTAATTAAAAAATTTCAATAATAAAAATTATTTCAGGAAATGCAGACTTTCTATGTTCATCATACATGAAAAAGAAAAGAATACTTACACTTCCTTGAAATGATTTAAATAGTAAAAATCTTCAACAGAATGCAAGAGAAAATTTTCAGTCACAAAAACCAGTATCCCTTTGAAAATTCTTTCTCTAGCTATCTCCTTGACAACATCAAAGAAGTCTCTTTGCATATTACAGTTTGACTTTATGTTGATGACATGGAATTTGACATCAGGGATGACCGGTATGAACAGTCCACTAATGAAAGGCTGTGGCCTCCTGAACATACAACGTGGAATTGTATGTGAATAAGTGGGAGAGTCCAGCAGAGGCAGGTATGACAGGTAGCCCGCCCGTATGGTCAGCATGCAATGCTTTGGAGCACATACATAACGCTGGACCACATCTATACCTGAAAGAAATTGAATAGCCATTTTCAAAAACAGTGACACAAATATTTAGATTGGCAATTTACTAATCAGTCATGGCAACCAATAATTTGTAGTAATGTAGATTTAATCACAAAATTGTAGGTGATTGGTGGGATGTAATTGGAAGGACACAAGATTATTTGCAAATTTAAAACTCCTGACTTTCAAAGGTTCACCACCAATAACTTTTAAATGTCTGAACCAATTTTTATCAAAACATAGCTATGAACCGCTGCAAATAAACTTTCTTTGACATATTAAAAACTTCATCGAAATATGTCTATCCCGTCGAGAGCGACGATTCCACAGACAGACATTTGCGTCAAACTTATAACACCCTTCCTTTTGGTCCAAGGAGTCAAAAATATAGCCTCATTTGAGCCAATCAATATAATATATATTTATATAGTATCGTTGGGTTAGTATCATATAACACAGGCTTAAGGCGGCTCTTTCCGACCGCTCTGTCGTCAACGCGAGCATAGTTTGAAAAGCTTGTTGTTTCATCCAGGGCAATGCTAGAAAAAGAGGCAAATCAAAAAGAGAGAGGATACTCTAAGGGCACGGTTTACATTCTATTGAATCTACTTAGTATTATTATTAACTATCCATTGAAGGAATATTAACTATTCATAGGGTGCGGAAATTTCATAAAACTTGTTCCAAATGATACGTGTTTATCAGTAAGCCTTACAAGTGTGTAAAATAAATGTTTTATATTCAAAATTTTCACTTGCGAGGTTTGCATCAAAATATTTTCTTTACCTTTATAATTTATGAGTACTTTATGAATGGTCAAAGTTAAGGTAAAATTTGTGCAATGAAGCAGATTTTTAGAGGCAGATGTTATTTTTCTAAATTTAAATTTTTTATTTCGATAGAAACCTAGAAATAGTGCACAAGATACCAGTGAGTTCAAAAGTTTTCAAGAAAGATCAGATGCAACGCCTTAACACGTAAGACGGGAAGGCCTGTCTTAAGCTTACTTTGGGGCTAGCGCAATCTGTCTAATTTGTCCATATATTTTTATTTTATTTAATCAATTTGAAATGATGAAAAAGGTGATAAGCACAATGAATCAACTTACAACAATGTTTCTTTTCACAAGGTTTCGAGCACCGTAGATCTGCCATAGCATTGCTTAAATTAGGAGGGGCAGCCAAAGTGTTCCGGAAACTCCATGGGCGGGGCTGACTAAACACTTCAGAACAATTATTTGACATGCTCAGCCCTGTTGTGTTGGCAAATGTAAAGACAACCAGTGGCTCAGTGTCAAATGAGTAAGATTTCTTGAGCAGGAAGTTTTTGAAGTCAACTACAAAGTCAGCTGGACTCAGCTGCTCGCGTCTCAGGGCAAGGATTGCAGAGTGCCATGTAGAGCAAACATGCTTGCATAACATCTTATCCTGCCATTGCAGATTACTCAAAATCTTTTGGGCAATAATATAGTTATTAATCACTTTCTCAATCAGAGTGTGCTCACATGTTATTGGCTCTGTATCTCGAACCAGTTCCCTGTTTTCTAAATATGCTGCAACATTCTCTGGCAATGGCATCTTCACACATGCTATAACTTCTTCTTCATTGGAACTGGCTTCTTCACTGCTTTCTGCAGAACTGGATGAACTTTGACTATTACTTTCGTCTGCCATTTTACTTAGATTTCGGTTACAATTTGGTCTTCTGCTGATCGCTGGAGTGGGTCTCCTTTCAAAAGCGCAAGAATAAAGCAATACAAGTAGATAAAAAAGAATATGAGATAATGGCCTATGTAAATCATCACATCCCGGAGATGCTTCTTCAGTTGCCCGCGATTGTGGATTTCAGCAGGATCGTATGCACCGAGATTTCCTCGAGGAACAGTGAAGTATTCAAACGTTAGCCATATAAACATAGGCAAATTCAAAATAAATAGCGCGATCTGTCCATGCACCAGTAATAAGAATGTCACGAACGAATGAGCGATGTATTTGGGCAACAACCAGTAGTTTAATTTATCGCAGCACTCTTGAGCATTCAAATAGTCACACTCCAAGTCAGAAAGGGTGATAATATAGTAAACCAAGAGAAACAAAATGCCACCGCTATCGATTAAAGATAGAGAGAACAACAACGTTTCAGCTAATATCATACCTATAATTTGATAACGATAACCAACTATAGGTATTTATTGTAAACGGTAAGAAAAAATATGTTTTCCTCTTTTTCGCAAATCACAATCAACTGCAATCAAACTTTTACCTATTTAATTTATGGATGTTATTGAATGCCTATTGCCCAACCAAAAACAAAATAAATCGAGTCAACTCAAAGCTCGAAAAAACTAGTTGACGGTTAACATTGATTGACTGAGGGACGTTTCGTTTGCGTTTGACATTGACATACCTAGGGATGAGCGATATTCATCGATGGTGAATAAACATCGATGTTTAGCGGGAATACATCGATATTTTAGAATCGATGTTTTTACTTCGATATCATCGGCACATCGATGTTTTGAGAATAAAATATCGTTAGGGCGTCATCTAGCGGGCATTGGATGTACTAGGTGGCTATCAAGTTCAACTTTTTCCACTAGATGACACTGATCAACGTAATCAGAGTAAGCCGTACGAATAGTTATTTCTTTGCATTTCTCGAGTGATAAAAACAAATACTGTCAACGTCAACGTCGTCAACTTCAATAATTTTTTTCTAAAAATGTTGTAATTTCTGTATGTAACAATAAACATATTTAATTAAAACATAATAGACAATTTTATTTGTTACCAAAAACATCGATGTGATTAGACATATCGATGTTTTTCAATCGATATTTATCGTACATCGATACTTTTGATTCGATGTTGACATCGATGTCAACATCGATGTTTTTCTAATATCGATCATCCCTAGACATACCTACATTTTTACTTGACTTTGACACTTGACATGTACAGAAGTTTTATTCTCTATGGTTGGCAGTTGGCACATTTATGTGCATATATAGGTTAACACAAAGATGAATATGTAGTGATATAATATAACACCAGGGGGTTTAAAACGTCCACTGTGACTTTTTCACCAGACGATTCAGATATGAATTACATCGAAAATCGTAAAATGGCACATTAGCGCAATAAATATATGTTTCACGAGCGACAATACTTTTCCCAATTCATTTTTTGACAGTTTCTTATGGAAATTCGTAAAATGGGCCACAATGCCCGAATTGCTTTTGTGTCAAATAAGAGAATCATAAAACGTTAGTCACGAGTAACTTTTTACGAAACATCTACGCGTAATGACACTTGAGGTAGAAAATAAATTGTATTCATAACCTATAAAAATAAGGATTAAGGCCTTCATAACTTATTGAAGCATTCTCTGAAACTGGAGAATATTTTGTTTAGTTAGCAGAGGGTCTGATAGGCAAATGGGGTGTAGCCATGGCATCTAGAGGTAAATGCCTAAAAGTGAATTTGTTTATGCAGTCTTATATTGGCGGATTTTTTTCAAGGAAATTGAATTATTTTTACCATGTCATGTCCAATAGTGGTATATAATATATAAGCACAATTTAGTCAAAAAGGCAAAAGTTATTTATTACTTAAAACTTGCTTTTTACATTATTTATTGGGGTTTTCCTTATAAATAATTAAGTACATACAGACATACTTATCATGACTGACTTTATGACTGGTATACAGCAAATAAAATGATTACAAGACAAAGACCATATTTAGCAATACGATGAGGTCATGATCAAAACTAATGATAACCCTTCTAAATCCAATCAGCTAATAATAAATGCCCCTAATAACGCTATCTCCTACACTATCCCTGATCGTCCCTATCTCCCATACACATCAACCTTACCTACAGAAACACATACAAATCACACAAGTACACTGACACTCACGCTAACTAAACAGCCATAATTTAATTTAGTATTTAGAATAGTGCTTCCTCCTACAATTTAAAATACTTAAACTCAATTAGCACATACAATAATCTAATCTATTAGGCAAAACTCGTAGGTACACCTGCAATTCCTAAAAAAGTATTCCAAGGGAGGAGCCTAGTCACCTGTAGCACAGGTCCTCACGGGACCTATTTCAGAGACTAGTCTCTTCACAAAGTCTACTATGACTTAACAAGACTGCGAAATAGAGATAAGTAATTAGTTACTTGATACCTATCGTAATGTAACACTTTTGTCAATTCTGTGCTATTGTGAAGAGAAAATAAACGTTCATTATTATTATGATAGGTTGTTAGCCCATTGCCTATTTAGAATTCTAAGAATAACTACTTATCTACAGTAGTAGTAGCAGTTGGTACATTTTTCTCACTCTTATCTCTGACTGGCATCTTATGCCAGCCGGGAATAATTCAATTTTAATATTAGACTTTTAAATCAGTATAAGTTAATGTTAGAAATAAAACAAAATGGGTAGGTACTTAAATAAAATTCTATACATAAATATAACAAAATATGAATGATTTATTCTGATAAATGTATGTTGTTCTTGCTTTAATCTTTGTCTTCAGTCTTGTTTTGCTTCTTATTGTTCATTTCATCTGACCAAACCCAGCCTCATGCAAGTTTAGGATCTCATCAAGTGAACCAAAGGGTTCGCTCATGACTCCCTTTATTTGCAGGAATTCCTCTCTTAATGATACAAGAATGCTCTAGCAGTGGACTCGTTGCTGCGTCCTTAGCCTTCAAGGAGCCTCTGCAAACATCATAAATCATTTATTGCTTATACAATAAATACTTAGAAGACATACTGGCACTTTAAAAGGATATATTTTTTTAGATTTTTTGTAACATAGCAAATATTGTTTAAGAGTCGGTGGTCATACTACAAGAATACTAATATAATATATTCCTACTACAAATCTTTATCATTATTTAACCTTTATTAAAAGCCAGGTCAAACATATTGCCGAGCGAAAAAAGTCTAGTACATAAGATTTTTGTTTGCCAAATAAAGATTTTCTTTCTTTCTTTTCTTTCTTCCTAAATTAATTTAGGGTTTAAGTAAATCTAATTGTACATTGTACGTAACCTTTTAATAAATATCACAATCAAAAGGTGTGAGTACTTACGTGCGTGTGCCCTTTAGCGCAATTTGTGACATTCTTTCAATACGTATTCCTATTTCTACTTTCCTATAGCTACAAGACAATATCAAAGTAAATTATTATTGCAAAACTAATTGAAAACCTTTAATCAGAGGGGTTAATGTTAGTACAACAAAGTAGGAAATTATGATGTATAATGATATCGATTCAAAATGTATTCTATCTTTGTATGATCCTTATATAAACCAAGATCATTTTATTTGGTCATATAATATAAGTTCGTACTAGAAATAACAGATAGCATAACTAGTAAAAGTAACTAAATAGTTCAATAGAATTTGAAAAGATGTCTCTAGTTACTTACTCATTTTTTAACGATAGTAGATTTAAATAATAAAAAAAAATATAATTCGATACAAATGAGGGTGAAAATAAAACCAATAAATATGATTTTAACTAAAAAAACATTTAACAAACCATAAAAAGACAAATGTCCGTAAAATTACATCAACGTCAATTTTGTCTTGGTACAATTTCTATATCTGTAAATGGCAACACCGATAAAGTTTTAAACTTGTAGGTACTAGTTTGTAATGTGATGTGAACTTTGGTGTGAAACAAAAATCAAGAAAACTTACTAAATATATAAAGTATGTGCTGATACAAATAGAACTGTGTTATATTTTGGATATGTTTTGTCATTTCAACCATGTATATTCTGCGATGATCGTGTGATTTGATAATATAATTGATTTTCATTACATTTTAAATAAGGCTTTCATTTTGAGCCTATTTCGCATTATTTATGTACTTAATTATTTATAATCCAAAATATTGTGTGACTGCCATCTCCATTAATTGTCTCTTTGGCGTAATTACATAAACATTGTGAAGTATGGCAGGTTTATCTCCCAAAACAAAAACATCATACGTAGGTAAACTATAAAGTAGGTATACCATAGACGGCTTCGTGGTATAGATATATATATCTAATCCTTACTAAAAATAACAGATGGCGTTAGTTATGCATTGCAAAATTTATTTCCGCTTCACACCGCGAAGATAGGTCTCTATTTCAGTATATACAAAAGTACTCTGTGCCTTTAAAAACCATTGAAAACTAATTACGAACTATTGTTATTTACTCTGACATTAATAGGGAGAAGTGTCACTGTCATGTCATATGGCATACTTTTTATTACCAGTAACAAAAATAAAACACATTTTATTAAATATCTGTTTAATTCTAAGATAAATGCATGTTTTTTTTCTTGATTGAGCTATATTATAGTTGAATATACATAAAAAAATGTTAATACTTTAAATAATGTATAAAAATGAACAAAAATATGAACCGGTAGAGTACCGGTTTCTAATTATTTCGTGCGGCAACCTTCTCGCCAAATATGTATTGCGATTTGAATTGAATTGAAGAGGAATTGGGAGATTTTGTGATCATTTTACGATTTTTAAAGAATCTCTAGCAGTTCTGCGAGGAATATGGCTGATGAATTAATTTTGGAGCAATTCATCAAAGTGGCCATTTTAAACCTGCCGGTGTTATTGTTTTGAAGGTAGTTATTGGGATTGGAACCCGGAACCTTTCGATCACAAAAAATGCGTATCTATGCGTAAATCAGAAAATTATGTGTATTAAAATTATCTATACGAGAAAATATCGATAATGGACAACACTAGTATGCAAAAAGGCTTGTGACACCCTACAGAAAAAAGAAATAAAATATGTATTGTGAGTCTTGTCCTTGTGTAGTATGGAGTGGGTGGAGTATCATATTGTCGATGTTAGATTTATGCACGTTTCATGCACTAGGAACACAGACCACATAACCCAAAGACCACGCTTTCATGGACTTTACAACTAAAACGAAATCGCCAAAAGTTGGCGGGGTGCGGGGCAAGGTCCGATAGTTTTTATTGGTTCGCTCAAGGTCACGCCTTGATTGACGATAGCAGGTACATGTCACCGGTAACTCCATAGTGATGGTGACTTTGTCTTGATATCGATAAACCCGTTGAGTTTACGATAAAATGGAAAAATAAAAATAAATGTTTATTTCTGTTATATAGTAACATCATCAGCAAAAAAATAAGGTCGATGCACAAACACTAATTCTTGTTATAATATAATTAAAACACACGTGAAATAAAGTAATCGCAATCGTCTAAACACGGTATTATTTTACAATATATGTAAAATGTTATATATTTGTTGTTGTGTTGAAACCTATGTCCAGCAGTGGACTTCTATGGCTGATATAATGATGGTGATATATATATGCATACATAACATACATAAACTGTATTCATTACACTTCTTTAATAGGGAGCAGCAAGGTTGCAGGATAATAATAGATGCAGGCCGCTTCCAATAATAGATCGTCTTGAAAATCCTTTGGGGAGACTTATGTCCAGCGGTGGACTTCCTATGGCTGATGTGATGATGATGATATATACTATGCATAAAAATATACAAAACTACATACATAAACCGTGTAATCATTACACTTATTTAATAGGGGCAATCTTGTATATAAACCAGATTTAAATATCAAGCAGTCTGAAATACATATATACTTTTTGTTTATCTATATAATAAAATAAATTTTAAAACAAAATAGTTAAAATGTTGTCGATAATTAATTCCTTATATTTACGTTGTGTCTCGTCACTATCAAATAGACAGAACGAGACAACCTTATGCTAATCGCATGAAGAGAGAAAGAGACTTTAAAAAAAGACATCAACGGGTACCCTTTTAAAAATAAGGTAACATGTTTTTCTGGAAATCATATTTCCAAAATGTTATCACAGTTTTTCTATGTTATTATTACTTCCCGGTGAAATGTAATGCCATCTTTCATGAGACTGGAAGTTGCACTTGACGTTCGACATAGTATCACAGTACAATTCGGCATTTTAAATACTGCATTTAATTTTTCTTTAAGAGCACACACATTGTTCACGCATCGAATGTTAGTCGCAGAATAAAGAGCAAAAAGGGGGCGGGGCCGCTCATAGGTTATGATATAACCTAGGCATGGCGAGCGCCGGGCCTCGGCAAAGCGTGGTCTTGTAGGTTGAGTAGTTTGTGACTAGGAAAGACATCCAAATGGCATCAGATCAGTCATTTTAATTCAACCACAGACGAAGTAGTGATCATGATCCAACCAAGATCAATGATATTTTTCAAATTATTTATATATTATATTAACGAAGTCTTGGGTTAAAGCTAGTTACATATAAATTTGGGAGCAGCAACAGGAGCAAGAGCAGAAAAAAATTGACATAAAGGACAACCTATATAATAAAATTATATTATTATATATAAGTAAATTATTTTCTTCGGCGACATCAAACGTGGAATAACTATGTCACCCGCCATGTAGCCCCGACCTCGCACCTTGCGATTTTTATTTATTCCTGAAAATAAAAGAAAAACTTCGAGGAAAACGTTTTATGGACACCGAGGAAGCAGTGGCTGCGTTTCAAAACGCCGTCGAAGAGACCCCTAAAGACGAGTGGGCAAAGTGCTTTTCTCAGTGGTTCCATCGGATGCAGATGTATTGACGTAAAAGGACACTATTTTGAAAAGATGTAATAAAAGGAATATCTTGCTAGTGTGCTCAGTTTTTGATTTTCTAAGAACTTTCAGTTTGACCCTCGTATAATGAAATAACCATTTGTAACTAATGATTTATTATATTACATATAGATGATTTTTTTAGTAATTTTATTTTCGTTTGACAAAGTTACCTAGTTTGTCAATCTAGATTGAGATATTGTCGATCGCAGGTAGGTTTTATCAGCTTAAGTTTGCAAAACGTAAATTTAGGATTTTTTTACCAGTAAGTAGGCCCTCGATCAAAGAGCGAGGGCAGGGGCTGCGGCGCCCCTTTAACCCGGCGCTCTGGGCGGTCGCCCAACCGCGCCCTACCCTAACGCCGCTACTGGGTAAGAGAAAGACATTAATGATACTACATATATTTTTACATAGGAGGTCGGTCTCTCATGGTAAGTATAAGTGCATGATTTACTTTTTGAAAGCATAATCAATTAGCAGAATTCATCGTTACTTACTATTTTCCATACATGTATAAGTGTATGTATGTACGTATATATTATATTTTAGTTATATATTTATACTAGCTGACCCGGCAAACGTTGTTTTGCCAAAATTGAGGATTGTATGTATTTTTGTATGTTGTATCATAAAAAAATAGAAATTAAAAATTTTGCCTAAAAAATAAAAAATAAAAATTTGGGGTGGACTACCCCTAACATTTAGGGGGATGAAAAATAGATGTTGGCCGATTCTCATAGATACCGGATAAGCACAAAAAATTTCATCAAAATCGGTCAAGCCGTTTCGGAGGAGTATGGCAACTAAAACTGTGACACGAGAATTTTATATATTAGATAATATGTATTAAATATGCATTTATTGTATTTATGATAATTAAAGTAATTAAGATATCTGGCTTTATATCTTTTAAGTTTCTGCTAATTAAGACGCCCTTTCTTATCTGTTTATCTTTTTCTAAAGGTTGACAGGGAGAGAATGCTTTAGCATTAAGTCTACCTATTGTAGCTTTTGGCTCAATAAAGTTTTTAAATACATAAAATAAAATGTTAGTGGTCTCGATAACTGAGTTATGGAGTGAGATACGGACATCTACCTTAAAATCTCTCACAACAACTATAGCTGTAGTAGATGGTGACTTTATTATTATTATAATTTGTAATGGGAAATTATAAAAATACATAACATCGCTTAAGCGTGTTTCAGCCTATATTATTCAAAATCTTAAAGGGGGCAAGAACGTAGGTAAACATTGATATAAAAAAGATGCACTGAGTTCTGATAGCCAAATAAAACTATATTTTATGTGTCAAAATTTTTAATTTAACATTCTTTTCTTAAGCTAATAAAGGCTTGATAAATATTTACAAGGTTTTCATTACAGGGCAAGGTAAAAAACTATCCAATTACTCTACAGATCCAACTCCTGTAGTTATCACATCATCGTAATTACATACATATAATTGTATACTTGGCTCTGTTACACATAGCAGGCTTTAAGCCATATACAAACATATACGTATTGCTTATGTCACTACACATAATAATATATTAATCTGTGGTCACTACATGTTATCATTGCAGCTTGATAAATACGTGATTATTTAGTAGAGGTGCAGTTAATAAACATATCGAAGACATAACGAAGCCAATTACTACAATGTTATGTTGACAACAGTAGTACTGACTGTAGAGAGCTAATGTAGATATTATTATTTTACGTAATTTCACCACAACTTATCACCGACTCGGAATATAATCTACTACAAAACAAGGATTAAAAACTCTCCTAAAATAATTACAACAATAACAAATATGCAGATAATACGCTATTCAAACATTAATCTCACTTAGTATCTCGTTAAATAGATATCTAGTATCAATATAAATACAAAGCTATGCAACACACTAGGCCTGTTAGACTCGAGTTACGCAAGGGATTGTGATCGACGCGCCGGCTCGTTCTTCACAAGCACATTCGCGTCTAGCAGTCGTTCAGTTGATTTTGAGACGATCTCTAAATTAACCTATATCCAGATTGAGATATAATACCTACATTAAAATGAACCTTAAATCAATATGCTTAAGTTCAAACTATTGAAAAATATTATACCAACGATAGGTACCTGGAAAGTTTAAGAAATCCCTACTAAATCGAATATTTGGCTAAATGGATAGGTACAATTTCGATAATGAGCAAATAGATTTTTATAAATATTTATTTCTAGTAGTTTAATAAATTTACTTAGTTAATGGAATATTAAGTTTACTTAAAAAGCAAACAATATTAGTAAATTGAAAAAAATTGCCCTAATGTTTTGATTTACTTAACGATATACGAATAAGATTTGATGTTACTGAATTAGATACAATGTGATGCTAATATAATTCTCTAAAAGTATAACAAAAATCTTCCACAACTATAGCACCGAACCATATATGGCTGTACTTCACCTTAGCTTTGCGAAGTGTCGCCATATTATCCAACCAACGTAAATATACTCAGATCATAGTTACCTATCTCTGAATCTTTAACACAAACTCGCGGGTATTTCAAAAACAGATCATACAATGCCACTAACCTCAAAACAACATTGGCACAATCAGGGCAGTAACACCATATTCGTTGTAGTTTCAGGTAATGAAAACTTTAATGTAATATAAATGCAAATAATGGCAATATGTTTTCGATTCATAAATTCCGCTGTTTTAATTTATATACCTGGTAAAGCAACGGCAAACGCAAGATTCATTAGTGATCACTCACACCTATCAATGAAAACGACAAAATATTGTAGGTACGATAAATAAATAAGTTACAAATAATGCGTTTCGACAATTATGCAAGCAGTCTAGCGGCGGCAGCACGGGGCTGCGGGTAGCAGTCAAACATCAACTTATTGATAATAGTGCACCTATCCTACGCTTTAGACGATACATTGGAATGATACATTTTCAAGAATGTTATGTTGATACAAGTATTATAATTCTTCTAGGTAAATCAAACATCTAATAAGTAGTTATAAACCATCAAAATTACTATAAATCGTGTTACAAACTACAATAATAGAATAATTTAATATGGAAGGAGAGTGAACAAATAACGAGTGAGGGTAGAATGTTTGCATAATTGTAGACGCTTGGAGCCCTACTTATCTAAATGATTCGTATCTAACATTGTTCCCAAGCTGGTCCCACCCATGACGATGGCTTGCGAATGTGCAGCTCGCCCTGTGTCCGCCTGCAGCGCCCTACAAGAGAATGGTAACGCCAAGCGATTCAGGGACGCGAGGCAAGCTTGCTGTGCCACACTTTGCACTTCAACAAGACTGGAATGTCACTTATTGATTTGGGAAATGGCCGCCACGCGAGCGGCGTCGAGCGGATTCTATTCATTGACACAATATCAACCTTTATACATTCAACACATAAATTATATTAATCGTGTACATGACCAGGTGTCTCTTCGATTGAATGTTTGTGTTTTAACAAAAACAATTCTTATGATAAATTTCCCTAGGTTTTAGTCATCGGGCGGAATGCAGAAATCCACAACTATGTTGAGTATTATTATTTTCAATATATACATAAGTAGATACGCTTATAAATAGAAAATAAAATGGATTTATAAAATGTGAGCCAAGTATGTCACTGCGTACGGTGGCGACGAACGCGAACACTCACTAAGTATATGAATAATAAAATTAAACTATTTATCAACTAGCGACACAAACAATTCGTACCGACTATTAAGTACCAAATAATAATACAATCTATCTAGTCCTTCAATGCCGACACTATGTGTCGAACACTTATTAATTTAAGTTCGTCCTCAACGGGGCGTAAGTCACATCATGGAAGAACGAGTCACTGCAGAGACTAGCTTACGTTGCTCGGCCGCTACTCAGTAGCGGCGCTTACCCGACGACGGCGAGCAAAGGACCGTCACACGAAAGCACATTAATACGGCCCACATGGCGACAGTAATGGAGATCATAGCGTAAGTAACGTTAGAGAGCGATGGCCCTGCCGGCGGGTCAGGTGGCGTCGTACTCGATTCTGTCCCACGAGTAGTGCTTGTGTGCGGGCCGCGGCGCGGGTCGGGACAGCACCCCGCCCAGCAGCGGGTCGCACTGCGGTACCGGCCCGCGCCCGAACAGGTTCGGGATAATCTCTGTGCTCATATAGTCATACCCGTCGCCGTCCACGTTCATGTTGGAGTTCGGGTCGATCAGCTCTTTCAAATCAAACTCGCACGGACGATCGTCAATTCTCGTATCTTCATTCTGGAACGATGGCAGCGAAAGATCATCTATGTAGTCAAAACTGGTGCGACTGTAATCAAGAATATCGTTACCGAGCTGATTCATTGTAATTCTCTCTGGCTCTTCCCCAATATCCATAGGTGTTTGCGGTTTCTCTTCCGTGCGGCTGTGATTTGTATCTCCGGACAGGAGACTGAAGAAATCGTGGTTGCTGGTCGACGAGTCGGGACCGCCGAAATCAGTGTGAAAGTCATCGTGAGAGAGAAGATCCACGCTTAAGTCGGGGTCGATCTCGCTCGTCGGATCCACGTCACAGTGATTGACGTTGGTGCCCGATTGCATATCGGGGTGACTCATGATATCGTCGAGCTCTCTCTGCAGCTCCTCGGCCGCCAACGAGTCTCTGACGCGCGAGTCTTCCAGCACGGCCGGAGAGAATGCATCGGCGGCTCCGTTTATGAAATCACTCTCAATGCTATGCACTGTGGAGTCGTCCACGGCCGAAGGCGGCAGCTCGCCGTTCTCGACGAGGATCTCCAGTACGTCGTCCATGATCTGGCTGTCCTCCGTGCAGTCGTGGAGCGGCGTCAGCGGCAGCTGTGGAGGCGGTGGAGGCGGGGGCGGCGGGGGCGGCGGCGGGGCGCGCTCCGGCTCGTAGTGCGTCGGTAGGATTGCGATCGGCACAACTTTAACGCCATTGAGTATGTAAGCTTGGTTCCCAGTCTTCTGTTGCGTCACGTCGGCGCCGCCGTCGCCGGCAGTGGTCGGGGAGGACGCTACTGTGAACAGGCGCACGAGGCGCTCGGGAGCGGTGTCGGCGGAGGCGGCGAGCACGTAGCGCGCCGGCTGCGGCTGCGGCGCGGCGGCCGGCGCCTGCTGCAGCGCGTCCAGCTGCGCGCGGAGCTGCGTCATGCAGATGTGCGCCTGCAGCAGCCGCCGGCTCTGGTCGCTGGCGGCCGCGCCAGCCGCCTCGCGCCGCACTGCCTCCATCTGCTGCCGCGATGCTTCCAATTTTCGCTCGAGTTCTTCAATCTGTCGCCTCTGCGATTGAACGATGTCCTCCGAAGGATCCTCGAGTCTGCTTGACTCCGGTGAGGCGACCGAGGCGATTGAAGCTATCGAGGTGACCGACGCCGGCGACCGTGGGGCGTCCTCCTGTTTTTCCAAGAATAACCGGAGCCTCTGGATCAACTGAGGCTTGGGGCCCGAAACGGGTAGGTTCCGGCGTTTACATTCCGCCCGCAAGTCGGACACTTTCATGTCTTCGAAGCGAGAAGCGAAGGAGAAGGAGGCGAGCGGAGCGGGCGGCGGCGGCGGCGGCGGAGGCACAGAGTACGCGTCGGAGCAGTCGGACGCCACGGACGCGGCGGGCGAAGCCGGCATGAGCTGCAGCAGGAGCTGTTGTTGCTGCAGCAGTAGCTCGTACGGCGTCTCCACAGAGCCGAGCGGCGAGGACGCCTTCTGCGCATTTGGGGGCCCCTTGTACTCGTGGAACTTAAAACGCGCCTTGGGCTGCTGTTTCTGCTTGTTCTTTTTGCGGTTCTTGTCTTTGCCGGGCGCAGGGTGCTGCGGCGGCGAGGCGACGCTGGCCGGCGACAAAGTCGAGGGCGGCGACGGTGACGGCGACACTTCCTCCGGCGGCCCGCAGTATGAAGACGGGTGCTGCGGACGGCCCGACGCTCCCTCGCTGGTGGCCTTGAAAGCGACCACGCCAGTTTTGACGGCGGTCTCTATATTCTCCTCGGTGTGCAGGATGTTCTTCTTGATGAGCTCGAGCGGGCCGGGCCGATGCGACAGCTGGTCGTTGAGCTGGTCGGCCAGCCGCGCCTTCTTCAACATCCGCTGCTTCTCAGCCAGACTCGGATCCACATGGCTCTCCTGAAACCCCACAGTTTAAACAAATATTTTATTGTTGACCTGTTGAATTTGTTCATCATCATCGATAATCATCTATATCCCACTGCAGGGAACACATAAGCCTCTCTCAGCGCACGCCAACCACCTCGGTCCTGTGCCTTAAGAAACCATTTATGTTGTTACAAATACTTAATGAAATAAGTACATATGTTTACACACCTGTTCTAATATATGCAGTCGTTCTAATTCTTGGCGGTCTGGCCGCCGTTGAATCTTCGCCTTGAGTAAATCTCCAGTTTTTGCTCTTTGTAATTGCTTGCATTGTTCAAAATACGCGGGCGGCGTTTTCTGAGCTGTAAAATATAAAAAATATACATTAAGTCCGTTTTAATAACGGGATTTCTCGGAAAAAAGCGTTTTTAATGATCTCAACGTACATAAATTACATATTGAAAATGTGTGATTGATTACGATAGGTAAGAATGATTAAATTTAAAATGTAGTTTTTGAATAAAATAGGCAATAGCCATTTGTTTGCTATTTGACTTAATTTCTCAAAGTAGGTGAATAAAAAATCAGACGTATCGTATTACAAATGACTATTCACTGTTAAAAAGTTTGTCGCTTAATAGATCATATTTATCGAGAATACATATTTTCTACGAAAGCGAAGCCACCTATGCTGTTGCCAACTGCTAGTTGGATGCATAGTTGTAAAACGCAGTATTTTTCAAGTCAGTTGGAAAACCTCATTAGTGGCGGGTTTCGGCTCGTAAATAAAAATGTTCCGCCCACGCGCGAACAGCGCTCGCGGCCTCGGGCGCCTGTCCGCAGCATTCGCTCTAATTACCGCCGCTCATATCGCAATTAATTTGACTATGATTTGATTACTTTCACACGTGTTTTTTTATTTATTTATTTAAAGTTGTACAAAGGCACTACTTTTATTATTTATTAAGATCTTATAATACTTATAAAGATCTCTTCCAGTAGGCCTGTGAAAGATGTTTATGTATGAAAAGGCATACAGGCGTGTATATACAAAGAATTAATAAAAATGAAACTACAAACAAACGTGCTTATAAAAAAATATTGAAATCTTTGTAATAGACATGCAACCATGGGGTCTAGCGCATGCGGATTTTGATAGCATCTATGCCCGACTAGCAACGTCGAGCATGACTTGACAAGGCTTGGAATTTATCGTGTCTGTAGTGCTAGGTAGGGTAATCAATGTAGACAAAGTGATAGAAGTAGATTTTTTTATGTATTAAAATAATGCTTATCATGTTAGATTATACCCATATAGACCCAGATTTTTTTATGCTCTTCATATACAAATTCTGTGGAGGTGTGGTGTCAGAGTTTTCAGGCTGCCTAAAGGTAGTTACCTTTAGGCAGCCTGAAAACTCTGCTTGACGACTGCCCTACAATGATGACAGCCGGGACCAACGACTTATACGTGCCTTCCGAAGCTCGGAGGAGCTTAAGAAATTTCTATGCCACCCATCAAAGTGCGGACCAAGCCCGGTGTCAATTTATTTGAGAACCCGCGCACTTCCCGCCTGCCCACCGAACTCCTTACTTTCTAAACAATAAATGTACTTACGGGGCATGATTCCTTGCGCCACGAGCTGCGTGATTGGCCGTCGCATCATCAACTTAACTTTCAACGCTGTCGAACAAAATTAAAGCAATAAGTATATAATATGTTAAAATAAGTAATTACCAACTGTGAATAATATACAGTCAAATCAAACATAAATATGCTGAAAATGAAAACAGGTTTTCCTGTCGCTATAAATATATTATCGCTGTAGGTAGGTAATTATTATAATTTACATTCAATTGGAGTACACATGAGTCGGAGACTAAATAGCTATTCTCATGCGATCATTTACGGGTTCCTTTTCCATGCAACAATGGGGTCTAATTGAATAGCTGGCGTAGGAAAACGTGGTGTTATGACTTATGACGCGGGGTGACGGACTTTGACGCAGGTTACTGGCAAGCCGGACGACGTGATCGATACGTCGATCGAGTGTGATGGGATCGATACTACCATCGCGTCTTTACGAAATACGGTATTTCTTAAGAATGTCATTTGATTTTCTAGAAACATCTACGTTTAAAATAGTGTTCCTTAAAAAAATATTGCGGATAAAACAGTTATTCAAATATAAGAAATTTTTAAGGTTCCGTACCCTCAGGGTAAAAACGGGACTATCTAAGACTCCGCTGTCCGTCCGTTTGTCTTTCTGCCACCAGGCCGTGATAGCTGCACCATAACATTTTCACAAATGATGTATTTCTGTTGCCGCTATAACAACGAATATTTATGTGGGGCTTCTATACAACAACCGTGATTTGTTATGGGTACGGAAACCTTCGTGCGCGAGTCCGACCACACTTGGCGGGTTGTTAAAATAACATCAAACGTTTACAGATTTATCGATCAATGGTAATTTTATGTCGAGAGGACATTTATAGAAGAGCCTTTCAAAATAAGAACATGATGCAGGAATTATAATCGATCGACATACGATTATATCGATTAAGTCCGCTGAGTGGTGTAGGCGAATAGAGCTCTATATTATTATTCATGTTTGCGTGCAGACAGGGGGAACAGCGACGGCGGACAACGCTGGCGCAACGCCAAAGTAAATAAACACTGCACAAGGAAACTAGTGTTATGCCGCGACCGTATTACAGACGAAACATTCACTACCACTGGGCCGAATATTGTGGGTTACTGGGCGTCGTAGCTTCGCTCGAATTTCGTTCAAATCGGATCATCCACGCGTTTTAGTATAGATATGACTTCAGAACATGGAATGGAAAACATCAAAGCCACGGTTTTTTCCGAACTGTAGGTTATATTGATAGAATGTTTTTGACGCATTGTAAATAGTGCTATAAACAAGTAAGTAGGTATCATCGCCATTACAAATTGGAAAATTCCACTTTTGAGCCTTTTTCTTTAAACGCCATTCATTGCCTCTTTAATTGAAAAATATGTAGTTATTTTTATGACATGCCCAAAATCATATTACAAGTATTACAACTATTCTCAGGCACCTACACATTTTTTGTTAAAAATACAGATATACTATTAAGAAGCCAAAGTAATTATTTACGCCGTGTTCAAGGCGCCTAACAACGGATGGGAGTTTATTTATTAGCAGAGCAGACACTGGTGGCTGCGCCTGCGCAATATGGCCGGAAATGCGGACGGATCCTGAATACTGATGCGAAAAGACGACGACCTGCACATACAAGTCCTAAGCTAGGGCTACTGCCTTTGAAAGAAAGAAAAATAATTTGTGGACACTAAAGCCAGGATATACAAAGGCCAAGATTGACAAGTTTAAACGTTTTTATCTCTGGAGTTGTCGAAGTTGGTTGGACGGGAGTCACGGGAAACACAGCGTTAGAAAATGGTTACGAAAATGAACATTCACAGTATTTCCCCGGTCAAATAGTTGACTGGCATAAAAAGCCTATGATGTTTAGTCCGGCTATTACATTTACAATAAAGTTATTACAAACAAACAAAACTAATACGAGAAACACACCATGAAGATACACTAACATCAATCGTAGATCAGCCTGACGACGATTAGAGCTGTCGATTCGGGACCATAATTTCAGTGATAACTATGTCGTTTTTGTACAGAAATGAAGACACAAACAAATATGGCGTTAACCTTAGACCTAGGGTGATTTTCACTGAAGCCGAATTAACCGATGTAACGAGATAAATGAATTGTATGACCATCTACAAAGCCGGTCAAAGAATCCGTCCTTATAGTTGCCTCATTAAGGTCATGATTGTATTTTTGATCGCTACTTTAAATATATTTTAGACATTAATGAGTGAAAGTAAAGGCCATAAATGTGAAAGCTCCGGAATAATTACTTTACAATCGCGTTAAGTGAGAATGGTCTTACTTCTCACGGAAAGACGATCACTTAATTTAAAAGAAGAGCGGGCTTTACATGCATACATACGTATGGATGAAACACTGCAAATGTTGTTCTTCAACTAAAAGTCGCCTATATTTTATTTATTATGCTTTTACAATAATACGAGTAAATGCGTCGGAACGGTAACATTTTGACATTATGATTTAATGGCAGTCTCTATTTTGTGTCCCATAAATTGTGGATATTAGGTGCGTCATTGCCATTTATACATGGCAAAACAATGATATTACCATCTGATGTCTGACCACATTCGGCCGGACTCAGCAAGCAATCCTTGCGACTTCTAATGACATAATATAGAAAAGTATCGGTACTAACATTCCTTGTGCTTGCCCATGGCCGGCTGCAACGGGCTATCGTCAACGACCACTTTCGGCGGAGACACGCGAGGCGAGCTCGACAGCTCGCTCGCGCCGCTCCCGCTCGCTTCACGCCCAGCCATCTCCTCGGTACCGGAACTGCAACAACAAAAATTATTAGCAAACTTTCTTTTCATGTGGTTGATCAGAGAAAATTTAAAATTCAAACACCCCTAACTCAACTGAATGAAAATCGGCCCATCCGTTCATGTATCCACAGTGTACATGCCATGCATCGGAGATTAAAAAATATATATTGGAACAATAAATTGATAGTCAGTTAAGGAAGGATCATATTGTGATAAGATAATTTTTGGATCCGATCTGTAGTCTAATAAATTTAACCCTTTCACCGCGAGACTTTATATCAGTTGTCGTTCCCCCAGCGCGAGAGGGGTTCCCTACAACCAAAAAGGTATGTGGATACTTAAGTTATGTGCAATACGAGTATTATTTTTTTGTCAGATAAATCCGACGTTCGCGGTGAAAGGGTTAACCCTGATGATAACCTACCTTTTTAATCAATTTCTTCACATGATTATAGGGTAAAACCAGAAAAATTATAAAGCAGGCTCTATCTTCATGATAGATAGATCTATAAGATCAATGTGATATACTGATTTAATCATCAGCTTATAGGCTGGAAAATGTGAGTCACACACACACTATTCAGCAATCTTATTTCTATTTCTAACATCTCATTCTGATTTCATAAACCATCAAATAAAATGGTCACATTGGTCAATTAAATCTTTATTGGTTTGTTTTATAGCATGGTTTTATAACACCATTTCACCACTAATTTTAATCTACGCCTTTATCAACCGACTTTAAACCCTTTAATAAGAACGTTAAAAGAAAAGCTTGCCAATAGCCTAATCCGAAGGTTTTTTTCAATAGCGGGCAAAGCAATTGCAGGTGGTAAGAACTTTACGAAATATGCATAGACCACAGATAGATCACAGAATATAAGCATAGACCCATCTAGATAGGAAGTATTAATTTGAGCAGCTGTTTTTGAAATTTTTTAAATAAAAATACAAAGAGACACATGGCTGTAAATATCTTTATGGGCAAGAACCTCATCCACCGCGTCTTAAGAGTCGCAACAGCTTTTTGAGACAACATAGCTTATTACCAGGAAGTCTCGAAAACTCAATTGACACTGTGGGAAAACAAGTACAATTCAATCTGAAGAGAAACAGCCCGGAAGGGATCTCCCTGGGCTGTGTGAAAATTTTCTGACTGACAGAAAAGACTCCGATCTGTTACGGGTTGCGCACGTCGAGCCAAATGGGATTATTCTGAACATAGTTTTTGTGAATGTGGGGTCACATTACATGGAACTCTTTTTTTCCAGGGAAATTGGATATTTTCCTAAGTCAAAAATAAATTATTTTGTACTGATAAGAAAATAAAAAACTTCGCAAAATAATTCAATTTGTCTTTAACATTTCCATATTGACGTGATTTTAGATTTATTATTGCAAAAAAACTGATAATAAAAGCATTATTTGACTCCAAGATATATATATCTGCTTGTATTTTATACAAATACCATAGAAAATATTTGTTTTGACGTTTAGAAAAAAGGATCTGATTTGACTTGCTGGAAAATAGAGGATTGCCAGACTCTTTTTACTAAAATACATAGATCTGAATGCAAGGCAGTCGCATGACCAGGTTTTGGTCTAAAGCTATTATCAACTTGATGAGAAGAAGATGACCATACAGTTATAATTTTTTTACTGCGGCCTAGATAATATTTAAATTATGTCATCGTAAACATCGTGCGCGCAAGCTGTAAGAAGACCGCATATTTTTTACCGATAGTTCAATCAATGTTCCTCAGTGTCAACTGGAGGTGGTTCATACAAGTGGCTTACAATATCTTAAGCTCTTCCTTGCTTCTGAAGATACGTTAAGCTGTTGTAAGCGTTCAGATGGTAAGGCAGCTTGAAAAATCAGAAATTAGTAGGTAATGGCTACTTGAAAATTTACAAACCTGAAGATATCGTCGGAAGGGGGAGTAGCCGGCGTGCGCGGCGGGGAGACGGGCGACACGGGCGAGGCCGCGCGGCTGCGCTCGCGCCGGTGCTGCGGCTTGAACCACTCGGGGTAGATGGCGCTCAGCGTCTCTACCAGATCGTGGTCCAGCGTGACGCGCCACGACGCGCGCTCCTCTGAGCCCTCCGAGCCGCTGCCTCCACCGCACGACGATCGGCTTTCTGGTAACAAAAAAAGAACAATTAATTTTCGAGCCAAAGGATTTAAACAGGAGATACAGCTAGCAATCCGTCACTATTTTGATTTAGTTGCACGTCTCATAAGCGCGTGGAGGTAGTGCTCTACTCTCAAAATGGCCGGATGTCTATATAGACGTAATGTGCCACGATTACGCTATAAATACTTAATGTATGTATTTGTAACATTTTTTAATAGCTTCATTATGTCCCGGGATTGTTTCCTATTGAAATTACATCTAATTCGGTGTTGTTTAATAATAATTGATAAAATACTCAAATTGCCTTTTGTAAACAACAAAAATATGCGAAATTATTTTGACGTCTGTTTTTTTTATTAAAATGTTACTGCTCTGGATACAAGTTCTTTGAGTCTATTTTTTTTAATTAGCGCACGTATGTCACGTGTTTGTTCTGTGTATTTTCAGATTTCCCCCATGAACCCCATGACAGTTTTTGAATTTTCCAAACTTATTTCCAACTCCACGTGGCTTTTAGGATGTTTGGTTCAAGGTTATCTTTACCTCGTAATAAATAAGGACATGATTTGTACATCATTTTTTGATAACTACGACCCCAAATAATCCTTTAGTATTTATCAGTCAGCTTGGTTTTGGTAGGAGTAATAATATAACTCAGTCTATTCCCAACATGAGCACAAGATTGGCGTGTTTGTTTGTTCCTCTCATATCCTTAACCAGCCGTCTGAACGTCATTATGCCTGTCATAAGTTTGGCATGCAGGCATATAGTAAGTACCGAATTTCCCACAATCTTTACATAGCCAAAACATTACTGGACGAACGGAAATATAATAAATGTTTTGTATTTTGCGTAGTTTTTGACTAGACTTTCTCAACCATATTTTGATATAAAAGTACACTTTTGTTAGATATAAGTACAAAGTACGAATTTAAATCTTACTTCACCCGTTTCACGAGATAAATTCTAATGTGCGGTAGATACACAAAACTAACGGCCGAAACTACTGCTGAAATTCAACGCGATCTGAGATAAAAGAAATCTGTAAGTTGTTGGGTGCGGATAGCCAGCGGAATACCGCGCGGGCGCGGCCGCACCGCGGTGTGATTGTTTACAGCGCGCGCTGATTGTTTCGGGTCCTTGAACGTGTTTGCGATAGCCGAAGCGCCAAGCTCTTTGATGCATTCGGCCTGAAGAGCATTGCCGCTTTACGATAATGCGAATGAGCGTGAAACATTACCTTCGTATACACTCCAAGTGTAATATAAATACGTTGGACTCGGGATGGACGCTAAATTACTAACTGGGTAATGTAAGAGCATGCCTATGTAGTTCAAGTACATTTTGTACTAAAATAAATTCATATTCGTCACTCATAGGTACGATTAGTAACTGGGATTTTTACATCAATACGATGGTAACATACCTATTATGATTGGACATTAAGACATCATCAGATTCGAAGGAAATTGGATTTTCTATACATATAGAGCGACCGGACATGCAATAGACATTCAAGATATTCAAAACGTTTTTAATTCAACGCAAAAATGAGAAAAATACTTTTAAAATGGTTAATCTCAAAACAAGCTAAACACTTATCAATGATGCGGAACTAAGGAATACTACGTAATCTAAGAATTAAAAATAAATCACATACATATTTTTTGAGTCTGCCTTCCCTAAAAGTGCGAATGTTTTACATCGTTTTCTGTACCTATCCAGAAGCGCGGAAAGATGGTGAGGTTACGTAATCTTTAAAACTCGCAATAAAGCCGAAAATACGAGGGGGAATAAATAAAACATCTGTCAGCTTACGTGAGTTATGCAATATACACTAAAAGTTAGGTAAACATGTGATGCCTTCAAAAACATTAAATAATGTTTTATATAATGGTTATAGAAATTCCAAAGCAGGCGCAGTTAAACTAAATTGCTTATACTTAGTAGTTCTAATAAGTAATCAATACTTTATCTCAATAGAAATAAATAGAGAATTTTTGAGTTTTATATGCTGATGGGTAACTTTGTAAGTTTGTTTCAAACAACAGTAGATATAATGGCACGTGTTGGAGATGCAGATAATTAAAAACTTTGTCACATACAAAAACACCTTGTACCCAATTGTAAATGAGATACTTATATGAACGAAAATCTCTATTGCTACTATACAACGTGCCTGTTTTTCAACACAGTTGTATATAGATGTTTTTACCAAGTATATTCCACAACAGATAATTTAATAAGATAAACGTCTGTTACGCATTTTTACGCCGCTATTACCAAACACGTTTTTGTAAACAATTCCGCTCACGTCCGACTGACTCATACAAAGTTTGCTGCAAATTACGACGGCAGAAGTCAGTTTACTGTATGCAATGCATAAACACACATAAAAGCCAATAAATAATATTGTTGTTATGTAGGAGTACATATAAAAACTTTAAATAAGTGGTGAAGGCTTGGTTATCTGCGAGACCTTTTTTTGAATCTCACGCTACGCGATTTTGAGGAACCATCGTGAGGATATCTGCTCAATAAAGATATATCGGTGCCATTGATATGTTTCTCACCAGCAAACATTTTATATTTTCACATTTGTAGCGGACAAACGGTTAACATCTACATGATCTCTACTAAAAACCGTCATATTATGTTTTTCGACACAAGGAGACAAAAAAACCATATTGTCCATTACTCTAGAAATTAATTTTTATAAATCAAGTTATTTTTTAAACCTAGCTACCCAACAATGACGGTTTGATTTTTATAGTAGTTAAATGAAGATTTTTTTAAATAAAGAAGCATTCATGTAAACATCAGTAACTACATTTGAAAATTTGCAATGACACGCAATGACTTCTAATTTTGCGCCAACTCAAAAATAACAAAATGCTGTGTGGTTTTTAAAACTATTGCCGACGATGATAAATGTCTAAGTCTTTGCATTTCTCTCAGTGCATTCAGAACACGCATATCCTACAACGATCTTGACACAAATTAACAATTGTATAAAAGTGTAACGTTATTATAAAACACGGACTAACTTAATTATCAGATCAAAAATAAAACAATTATCCGCCCAAATCAGGTTAAAATGGTATAAATTTACAAATGAGATAGTATACTGCGCTGATACTTTTTTATGCCTATTTAATTTTGGTATACATATTTTCACTTCGATCAATCATTATATTCTTGACTTGTCGCCCCTAAACAGACAGAAATGGAAAATAATGATAAACATGGAATTTTAGATTGATCATCTAGTGATGCAAACTATGATATAAATTGAAATGAGCTCAGAGTTTGATTTTCTTTCAATATTAGTCTTTACGCTCGGTATTTTAAAATGTTGCGATGGCAGCCGCTGAAAATGTTCGTGTGCATATCGTTGGCTATTTTTCTGTCATTGAGTTGAGGTAGTCACCGCAACTCTGACTCGTCTCGTTTTACGTCACCCACGCGCCACACCGCTGTATCGTAATTGGGTGCCATATGTCACTACTATCACCTACTATGTCGATCTGACACTCGAAATATTTAAAAACCTCTCCCCCATAGACCTAGACTTTTTTTAACTGCATCTCCTATTGAAAATCGCCCACAGGCATGAATGGTGCCATGAAGGCAAGGATGGTGTCTGTTTACGAGTAGTTAATACTCAATATTTATTGCTTCCTTAATGTCCAATACAGGTGTTACAATAAAATATGGATCAATGGGCCCTGGCGGGCGCTGCAATGGGAAAAGGACAATTTTCTAATTTCAAAGCTTCAATTTATGTGTAGTCATGCTTTTTGTAACTACGTAAATGTAATTTTTGTTTGTTTGTTGTATCCATTTGTGAATTTTTGCACTTTATTCATTAAATTGCCATAATTATTGATAAATTTAAAATGTAATTATTTGATATTTGACAATAATAACGACATGAATGTCAAATTTCATTATGTTTTTCGCTATTATATACTAACAAATAATGATAAAAAATAATACTAAAATGCCACTACAAACATTTGCTTACTTCTTTTGCCAGAGTTTTAAATTTTACGACACAACATAATAATTATATTTAGGTATCTTACTTTGAATGTAGGTCAAGGCTTTCTCGCTTTAAGAAAAAGAAATCGTGTTGAGTCGGGCGCTAGAAGAGTCGCGTCAATCAAGGTGTCAGCGTAGGCAGATAATCCGCAGTACACGTTCTCTCTTTGATTGAATGCGACATTATACTAATACATGAATGCTAAACGAAGTGAGAGTTACATTTATATCTCCCGATTTAAAAATATAACCGTATCCGAGTAGCACACTCTACATTTAAAGAATATAGAGAAAGAAGAACACCTATCTACATATACCTAATCACAGTCCAAACGGCAATAACCTCTTTTTGGTGTCGTTTTTATTAAATAAATACAAAAAAAAATCGAAGATCACCAATTTCTTATAAAATCGTTGCGAATTGATTTAATTAATGTCTTTTTCGTTGTACGTGATTATGCATTTATACGTAAACTCGATATTAATTTTATCGGCGCTTTTCAAATAATATCTATTCCAAGCGAAGAACATAAAAATGCTTGACCCTGACATGTTGAGGTTGAGGGTAGAGCACTACCTCAACGCTCAGTTTATGAGGCGCGCTAACTGTTTGCCTAAATTCACCCTTATAAAATGTGTTGAAAATATGTAAGTATTCTAAAGTGTTTATACCGAAACTGAGACGCTTCGCGTTTACTCGATCAATAAGTTAATAAAAATAAAGGGATAATTACGCATACCTACCGAGATAAGTAGTAAAGTGAAGAGTGGTTCACATTTTTAAACTTGGTTATATTTTACTGGTCCACAAGTTAGCCCTGACATTGTTATCGAGTGGTTGGTATACAGCCTTTGTGAATGGCGAGTTCCGTGCGGGTACACGTCACCGGAGGCTGTGGCGCTTACGTCACTTCTGCACACGGCACATCAGCTCACGCGTGGGCGCGCGCACTTGTCTTCGCCCACGGAAAAGTTAAATTGTTTACAAACTTGCAATACAAAGTTCTTATTATAATTGTATAATATTTAATTTTATTGTATACACAACAGGTACATTATCACGTCTTTATCCCTAACGAGGTACACAGAGCCCCAATGCCGTATGACCCAAAGGCCACGTTTAGCGTGATGGTGGACGTTAAGATATAAATAGGGAATCAAATAAGTGATGGGATGCTCGACGCCTATTAACATAATTCAGATTCTGTCCCATTTCTCGATCGGCGCTTACGATCTGCGCGGAGAGAGAAGCAGGTGGTATTCTAAGTTTTTAACTTTTGTCTTTTCTTCCCAATACCAGCATATAAGATCCAAAAAATTACTCTTAAAAATGCCTGTTTGCCACTAAAACAATCATACAGACAACGGACAAGGAGTAAAACATAGATAGCAGACGTGCAAATAAGTCGTTGTATTTGTCATCAATTTTCGGAATAGGTCAAGAACCCCAGGTCACCCAGGCCACACGCACAGAACAGAATAACCTACATAATAATTAGCACTTTTGCTGACATGATTGATGGCAGAAAAACTAAATAATTTCCATTTTCGAAAAGTAAAATATTTGTTTGCCAAGATTTTGGCCAAGTAGGTCGCGCCAGTTGTAGCATACGTATCAAATGGCCGCATTCATTAAGGCGTCTATTCCAAGACAAACACCAATAGTCACAATCCTCCGCAGTGCTAGGCTAAATATGATTTATGGGTAGGGCTACCTACTATACAGGTTTGACCAGAAATCGAACAGTTTGAGGGGCTCTCTCCTCAAACTGTTCGAGAAAAGAATCTCCAAATCTTCCATGCTGGTCAAAGCTGTTTTTATGCCGAAAAAAAAGTAGAATGTCCAGATTCCACCCTTACCGCGCAGATAGTAGAAGCCATTTAGGAAATGGGAGAGAATCTGTACCAATTCATTTTATCTGGTTATCTTTGTTGTAGCATCTCTAGTCTTCTAAGCTAAGCGACCCATGGTAGGGATTTTTAAGAGAATGTTATTGAGTCAAGCAGTGGACTGATATAGCGTTGTAAAGAAAAGAATATTGTGTTAGGAGTTTTAACGCATCACCTTTCAAGGCTCTATCTACCAACTGCACTTACTGCTGTATCGCATTTATAAATACATCCTTCCTGACTCAACATTATTAATAGACTCTACAACGACTATTGTATCTATCTACGATTCTACGATACTAATTAAGGGTGTCTGCAATCTGCTGTTGCAAACTTCAATAGATTTTATAATCTGCATCTGCCATTTTAAAGGTGGCAGCCCTATTTGGGACTGATCTCGTAAGCGGCTAAGCGGCGACAAAGATGTGTGGAGAATGACCCCGATATGCCCGGGACGGTGCGTGCGCACCTCACGCTCAGCCTGTTGTGAAGTCCAATTTGTAAAAATATTCCACTGATAAACATTTGTCATCTGAATTTTTTTAAATGCACATTTTTACATTTTGTTTTTCTTGATTTGCTGCTGCACGGCAAATATAGAAACGAAGCAGGACGGGTTTAGTCTGTCTTGTTTACTCGGTAACTTTTTATTTTTAATAGTTTACTAGCTTTTCGGGCTTTGCGCAGCCTGCAAGTAGGCCGCGATTTTTCGTGCAGCTGTTGAGATAGACTAAATAACATGTCCTGTTGAGAAAATGGATAAAAATTGCAGTCAGTAAGGGAAACTTGAAAAAATGTGTGAGCGGCCATCTTGGATCCAAAACCTGAATGCAGTTACAAGTTCCGCGGGGTGCTGTACCCCCGCATAGAAAAGTTCAGACCCCTGGCATGGTCGAGTAGGATGTTATGCACGTATTATTTCTTCTGCAACCGGTCGGCGCTTGGTAGGAATGGCTCGGCCTACGGCCTTGCAACGCAGCCGGCCTGCGGTCTCGCGGTACACACTCGGGAATTGTCTTAGCATGGCGGCCATCTTGAGTATTGAAAAAAATAAAAGAACAAATGACAGTCGTCAAATTGCTAACGAAGCCCTACATTAAAAAAAAATCATGCCCCAAGCCCCAACCGATTTGCAGGCCGTACCCCCTCCACATCAGAATCTGGTGATCTTCAACGTTTCAGATTTTTCTATTTGGTTTCAAAACATCCTCTATACGATAGTATATGAATCATAATGGAAAAATTATAATTATAGTATGTGTGAGTACATTAATCCGGTGCAGGAAAATAACGTAAGGAACCTGCACACTACTGAACAAGTTCTAGTGTGTGAAATGAAGAAAAAAGCTTGGGATCCTTTAAATGTCCTAAATGATAATATACTAATGAAAGAGTACACTATAAAAGGTGTTTTTTAAATCACTGCGGCATCCTTTCTACTGGTGAAAGTACTCATGAATATGAGCAACATTTTGTATGGGACCAACTCAAACCAACCGAAAAAAAATCAGCTGTTCCATACTATTTTACAATACTTAGAATCCCAAAATGTATGGAACAGCTAATTTTTTTTTCGGTTGGATTGAGTTGGTCCCATACAAAATGTGGCTCATATTCATGAGTACTTTCACCAGTAGAAAGGATGCCAATGATTTTTAAAACACCCTGTATAACCTACAATACTCATTAACAAAATTGTTTGACCTGTTCCGGGGTGATAGGGGTTATTCCTTCAACCACCGATCGGCTGGATCCGGTAGAACGAACAATCAATTGTGTCTGTGATTTATGTGCTTGATGGGTTTAAAATAGCTATTACGACAATACGTTAATTTTAATAAATAAGTAATTTTTGGTGCCAAAGAAGTTTTATTCACTTTCGGAAACCTAAAAACCGACTTCACCCCCAAACTACACAACCGATTTTGATAAAATTTATATGGGACCACTTGACAAATATACCCTTTCAAACAAAAAAAGTTTTTTTTTGAAGTCGGACTAGGCCTCTTTGAATAATCGGTGAACATGCATAAAAAAAAAACCTTAAAAGATCGCGACGAATTGATAATTTTTCTCCTTTTTGGAAGTCGGTTAAAAAAGGATTCCGAACATAACATAACCCAACAAGTACAAAGTCGTTTAGCATCGTATAAATGATACGTGCCTTATCAAATTTCACGATCTTGAGGGCTGCTGCAACTTTATATCCTCGAAGACAGTACTAGCAAAGCAATTCACAAGTACGAGTCTTCCACTTATTATCGTATGTGACTCACAGAAAGATTGATGAGCAAATGAAAAACATTGAAAGCTAAGATAAAGATCACAATTTCCATAGCTCTATGTACAATTAGTTATTTTTACAAACTCAGTTGTAAAATTCAACTTAAAAAGATTTTGTAAAGCCATTTCTTTGAGGAGTCTACAAACCAAAACGGGCGTGATCTTTCATTTTATCAGAATTAGGCATTCGGTACTCATGGCGCCGTCGGTACCTCTTCTACCGAGGCATATTGTGGAGCTCGCTTACACAACGTGTATAACTTGGCTTACCGCGCTAGGCTAAATCCGGAACTCAATTGACTTTCGTAAGTCGATGAATGAATTTGCCGACAACGGCAAACGTCTGCCGCACTTCCCTCGCAAGCCGACGATGATGGATGGACACGCGATAGCAAAACGCAATACGTTGCGTTTGTTTGTAAATACTGTTAACTAACGCTAGCACCAGCATCGATGGATTACATTAAGTCGATTACAGTGGCGTACAAAACATAAAACATTTGAAATAAATAGGCATGAAATAGTACTTTAAAATAATACATGAATAGCTGTTGAAAAAATCATTACAAGTTCGTCTAGCTTTAAAACTAGTTTCTATTAAAAGTTGCCACTTTGGTGAAAAATCTTATTAAACTACACGGACTAGCATAAATAACGTTTAACGGTTGTTCATAACTAGCATTAAACTAAATATTAATTTCACTATATTGAAATAATTTATTTGATAAATTATTGAAATAATTTATTTCAAATAAGGGAGCTACTTCTTCACTTTATTTAAATAATCTTATCTTCATATCAAGTTATACTAGTTACTATTCCGAGTTATTGTACTTAAATATAGTATTACTTTCCCCTATGGTACTAGAAATAAAGTTGACACTGCTAACTCGGGAGTTTTAAGTATTGATAATGCTAAGTATATGATAAAGCCATCAAGAAGTCTTTTCTTAGAGGACTTCGCTTGGGTTGTCTAATTATGTAGGTACGATCAAAATTGTGGTAGATGACTTCAGCAAATCACTTTTATAAGAATACGCTAAAATTGTATACCTATCTAAACTTATTACGCTATGTAACGAAAGCAATTTAAGGCTCGTTGAAGTCTTTTATTTTTACAAAAATAACACATATTTAAGGGTAAAAGACTTCAACGAGTCTTCTTTTCAAGAACTGTATATAACAATATTTTATATACAAATATCACGTAACGTCCACGTGAATCTAGTTTTCAAACATATGACACGTCTGTACGTAAATATAAATTCAGTGCATAAATAGATAACGAACGTAGGTAAGTGTCTATTCTGCGATAAAAAGTGTCTTGCGATTTTTATAATCAAACGTTGATTGAGCTTAAAAGTCCACAGTTCACAAAATTTACAATACTATTTTACTTGAACTACAGTTTAACAGCCAGTTGCTAAACCTATTTTAGGTAAAACATCTTTTGTCTCTTTCCCTCTTTTGAATATTTGACATTGTAAGTACGAGACAAAACATATTTTACTAAAAGAGGTTTAGCAAACGTCTGGTAATTTTTATTATTACCCGACTACGGCAAAGCAAAAGGAGGGTTATGATTTTGACAGGCTATGTATGTATGTATGTATGCATGTATGTATGTTCATCTGTTCCCTCGTAACTTCTAAACTACTTATCAGAATTCGACAAATGACATATCATTAGAAGCGTCTTAATTGTCCACTGGTTATAGACTATATGGAGTTTCACAAAATCTAATGTGGTGTGTGCTTGTACATAATTACAAGAATGCTTTAATGATGTTAAATATGAGCGATAAGAGTAAAGCGCGGATCACGGGAACTGTGAATCGCTTTATGCAATGTAGAGCAGATGTTGTGAAATTTTAAAACCATAGAAGGATTGTTTATAAGTGCCTTGGATCATAATAAATTACTTAAAAATCCACATGACAGTCGATCGTTAGCAGAATTAGATAGATTAAGAAATCTTCCCAGGTCCTCTTATTAGTTCATCAATTTAACTTTTGTTAATATTATGCGCCACAAATACACTTTAACACCAAATAGTACAAATAATAAAAAGTAAAAAAACTAAAACCCAACTACGACAAAAACGACGCTGAAAAAGTATAAAACAAGATTTTCAGAATACTGAACTGAACAAAGTTGCTAATGTAGTTGCAAGTAAATGGTACACAGTAGACTCTACCAAGATGCCTTCGTTGTAAATTGACAATAATGTCATACAATACTATTCTGAAGTATGCAATATTCACTATGTAGAGATAAATTTTCATGTTTGGAAAGGCGTAGTCACACGTTACATATACCTACCTACCGTAGCACTTTGACAACGTCTTGTTTTATACTTTTTCAGCGTCGTTTTTTGTCGTAGTTGGGTTTTAGTTTTTTTACTTTTTATTATGAATAAGAGGGTTAGAGTCTAATTTACAGTAACAAAAAAAATTGTGCAAAACCTCACCTTTACATTTTTAACTTTATTTAAAGGCTAAAACAAACCCGTTGAGACATAAACAAGTTATAATAGCACATTGTATACCCATACCGTCCATACAGCACACGATGGTCAAGTCGTAACTACAGAATGTTATTAAATAGGTTTATAGACGAAACGACGGCGATAAACTGATGTCTCATAAAAACTTACATTGTTATCGATAAATACTCATTACTGTAGAGTCGATCCGACATTCGTGTAGGTGGCTGTGCTGTTCAGCACACTTTTATAAATCCGACTGTTTCCTAAATAAACGAAAGGAGAGAAGCGATGTCTTGGTCAAGATTTCGTATTAGTGTTGCCGCTCGATACTCCACTATCGACAGTTTGTTCGTCGTCAGGATCGATACTATCGATAGTATTGTTGGTTAGTATAGAATAATATAGTATTGCACAAAAAAAAATGTTTCTCTTTAAACAATTAAAGACACTCACACAATAAACACGCAAAGACAGACTAGCGATGCCGGTAAGTAAATCTAAAGGAGAAGACTTAGAAATGTTTAAGGATCCGTACCGTACCTAAGCACTATCAAGATGTACAATAAAGTACTAAAACTAATTACATCGGAAGAAAATGATAAGAAATTCTTTAAAAAACTTAAATAGTTACTATTGGCGAAGGGGTATTACTCGATCAAGGAATATTTAAATAAAATATGAATGGCATATTAAAAACATATACGTAAATATATATACAAAACATCACAAATTGAGGTAGCTAGAAAGACTCAACATCAACACACACACCAAAATATACACTAGGTACCCGTAGTTCCAGTTCCAGTTTTAAATTGCATCTTACCAACGCACTTGCAGTAATTATATTTATAATAATTATAATTTTTTGTCTATGAATACCTATTATTAAAAATTTGTTGACATTGAACTATTACACTTTACAACAATTTTTGACGTAAAAGTTACATAATTTAATTTATATTTTCTTACTATTCACATTAAATTAACTTAATGTTTAATTTCAGTTTTTTTTTCTTTAATATAAAAACTATTAGGTATTATAAAAACTGAAAAAAGTACCTATAAGTTGCCAGGGTTCGTGTACTCACCTACTAACCATCGCCTGTATTCATTCATGTAAACAATAAATAAAGAAATAAAGAAAAGAGCTATCGATAATATCGATTGTCCGGCAACACTATTTGAATGCGCACTATTTTCTTCAATCGATTACTTATAATTCAAATAAACATCTGAAAAGTGAAACTAATTTGGCGTAAACTTCCGTCAGTGTAGAAGAACGCACGCAACACATTTATGAATAAACCGGCCAAGTGCGAGTTTAACTCGCGTGGAGAGAGTTCTGTTTAATGCCAAAGTCAAATGTTTTATTAATAGGTTGGGGAAAAAGTCTTTTCGCATTTTATATGAAAATTCAAAACATTTTTTTAATATGTTTTATTTACATTTAACTAAAGTATGTAGGTACCATTTTGTTCGATAACTTTTTGCCATCTTATAGGTAGGGACATGATCCCATTGCTATAGAAATATTGGGGCTTCTGATCAAAAAACTGCGTCAAGTAGTTTTGGCAGTCCTCTCGTGATGTTAACCTGACACTGCCTAAAGAATTCTGAAGAGACCGAAACAGGTAGAAATCTGAAGGTGCCGGGTCAGGACTAAACGGCGGATGCATTAACACCTCCCAGCCAAACTCTCTTAATTTTTGCTGAGTGGTTAAAGATGTGTGAGGTCTAGCGTTATCATGATGAAAAACCACACCCCTTCTGTTGATTAATTACGGACGCTTTCTCTCAACTTCTTGCTTTAATCTTATCAGTTGTTCGCAGTAGAGTTCTGAATCGATGGTCCTGCCTGGTGGTAACAGCTCATAATGAATAATGCCCTTCCAATCCCACCACACACACAGCATCACCTTGTTGCGAGTTAACCCGGGTTTCGCCTCAGTCTGTGAAGCCTGACCGGCCTTTGACCATGACCTTTTTCGCACGTTCTTGTCATACGTGATCCACTTTTCATCACCAGTTATCAATTTCTCCAAAAATGGTTCGGTCTCCCCCAAATATCGAGCTTTTTTGTGTACCCATTTTTTTTCAATTGCGCCAAAACTGTTTTGTGGTCAATTCTCAGTTCTTCAGCTACGTCGTAACTACTGATATGCCGATCTTGCTCCACTTTTTCAAAAACAGCTTCCATTTTATCCGTAACAGGGCGGCCAGAGCGACGTGCATCTTTGACATTAAAATTTCCGGATTGAAAACGCTTAAACCAAATTTGTGCTACTCTCACAGACACTGCACTAGGTCCATAAACATCGCAATTTTTTTTCGCGGCTTGCGTTACATTTTTACCTGTTTGGTAGTAAAATTTTAAAATGTATCTAATTTCTTCATTAGATTCTTCTCATCTTGACGGTAAGAAAAACAAATGAAAATCACGCATTTTCCTAATTTGAATTTGGAATTATGTTCTTTCAAATTTCAACTTTAAATAATACCAAAACCAGCCAAGTACAAATAGTATAGCCAAAGTGGTTTTATTACAAGTTCATACATACTATATGCGAAAAGACTTTTTCCCCAACCTAATATATTGAAATCCTCGCAGTGAGACACGATTCAACTACTTTTAGCACTGTCTAGTGATGTTTCCGTGAATTATTTTCCGTAAGTGAACGTATTTTATTGAGTTTTTGTTGGTTGGTTGGTAATGTACACGCAATGAACTATATATTTTAATTTTATTTCAAAATTTAGGCTCAGTTCTTTTCTAGATGAGGGGGAATGGTGAAGGTTTGTCTTCTTTCATGAATAAAATCAATACTATTTATTTCAAAATAAAAAAAATATAGTAAGGTTTGCAAAACTTTTTTTTTATTTCTTAATTTGTCCCCCAAAAAAGAGTATCATTTAAAAAATATTTATATACTTTGCACATCTGTGTTTGGGTCATAGGATTACACCATCCTACCAAATTTCACCTGATTTGGTTCGGTTTCGGAGCTAATTGGCTGTGACAGCCGGATGGACAGACGCACGAGTGATCCACTATAAGAGTTCCGTTTTTTCATTTTTTGTACGGAACCCTAAAAACAAGACAATTTATATTCGCGAATGCGCAATCTTTTCGTATAAATATCTCACCAAACTTAGAATAGCTCGCTCACAACGCATACCACGGCCGAACCCATAGCGGGCCGATGACGTAAAAGGATGTTTTCAGCGAGTCGGCAACCGTCTGTTTATCGTCGAAGCACAGTTAGCGTGGTAGAGTTAACCTATGGAAAACTGCAGCTGTAAAAACACACAGAATTACCACTTGTACCATTCGCAATACGACGTGATAGCTATCCTGCCATTACGCAACCGACGACAGCGCCCACGCGTGATGGTGCTGATGCTAATAATGGTAAACACGTGTGGAGGAGAGCCCACAGACCACATTAACTTAAGGGGAATCTGAGTAATAAAGTGATAAACAAATACATTATACGAATTGAATTCTGTGTAGGATGAGCACTAAATTGAAGGCTAAAATAGATAAAACGATTTCCTTTTCATGTGTTCTAGATAAGGCTTTCTAAGACAGTAATAGAATAGCAGTCCGAATAACGAATTCTCTGGTACGTACATACAAGGTACATATTTGCACAGAAGTGACACTCTTTAAAAGAGTGCCACTTCTACCGAAACTTACACAATATAATGAACTTGTCTCTCCAGTACTTCGCCACCTTTGTTTGTTTTTAACGCCCGACGAAAAAGAGGGGTGTTATAGCTTTGACGTGTCGGTGTGTCAGTCTATGGCATCGTAGCGACCAAAACGAATGGGCTAATTTTGATGCGGATTTTTTGTTTGTTTGAAATCTTTGGTTTTAGTGCAAATTTTTGTTAGTCAAGTATCTGCCTTCTCTTCTATACTTAGTGATGAGTAAATAGCCGGATGGTTTGGATTATTATCTATTATAATCCATAAATAGCCATTAATAGCCTTTCTCTAGCTAATAACCCCGCTATTAATGTTTTGTAAAGAAATAAATACTTTTTATTTGTTTTATTGTAAAATCTTTGGGTGTGAATAAAAACTGGGTTCACGTACGCAGTAGGGTTCTTTATTTGGTAATTTTTTAATTTATTTTATCTTTGTTTAAAGGTTTTTAAAAATAAAATAAAAACACGTTTTTCAGAAAATTCAGTTTCGTTAAATATTCCATAAGCAATTATCCAAAGGATGAAGATCAGGATCAATCTTCAGTCAGAGGTGGTGAATTCCGTTAAATTCACATCTAACCAGCGCTGGGTTGATTTCGCTTTGAGCGCTGGTGTCGAGTCTTGTTGAAATAACCAGTATTTACCAGCAAACACAGTGTTGCTTCTCTAAAATATCGCTTTGGTAGTTAGTTGCTTTAGTTTTTACCACTTGTTTGCAAAAATGAAGCATTGTCACGCCTTCGTAGGACACACCCCACCAAACCATCACAGATGCTGGGGGGTGGTCTCTTTCGGTCTTCGGGATCATCTCAGTAGCTTCTTAAGAGCTGTGCGCATAAACTCTATCGTTTTGACGATTAAACTTCTGTTTGACGGTAAAAATGTTTTCATCCGTGAGGAGAATTTGGCCACTGGCCATCATCTGCGTGCCTCTGCAACAAATTCATGGTTCGTTTGTGACGAAGAGCTGCAGTCAAGAGCTGACCTGTTTTTCTTCGATAAGCTCCAAGCTTAAGGTCTTCTTTTATGATACGAGACATAGACCTAGGGAATATTTTCATTTCCCTAGCCGTGATTTTCTGCTAATGGATTGGATTTCTTCGGATTCTCCCTCTGGTGGCTTTGATAGCTGCTGGTTTCCTGGTTATTGGAGGTCGACCGTATACCGGAGGTATTGGAGGTGGCCTATCATCGACAAAACACTTTTGTTTTGTCGATGAAAGGCCAAGAGTTGACTAGAAGAAATTCCATTATGGGATAAGTCTGCCGTTGTCAATTTACTCTTTATGTTGTTATTTTATATAATTGTGGGTTTTCATAGTACAATAAAGTTATTACAAACAAACACATCTCATTGTACCGCTTGATGGTCGGGTATAAAAATTTCTGCGTTAATTTTAGTGGTTTTAACAAATTGAAAATCTAGACTGGTGTTTTGTTACACACGGGATCACTGCTATTCAATTCTCTGTAATACCCCAGTCCATCTGAATACTGCTCTGTGTTATGTTGAAATAATAGTATAAAACTTACTTAATATGACCTTCTACCTTCATATTATTTCTTTTAAAATGCCCTCAGATAAGTTGGGACAGAGTTTATGGCAATAGATATAAGGCGATGGGTAGGCATGGCCTGGAGAACCACGGCTCTGACGGTGATATGTTCGACCGTCACAAGGGGAAGATCTTTCCACCAGGCATGGTGTTGAGCATGAGCATGGGGAACCGCAGCTCCGATGGTGTATCGGTTGTATTTATGCAGCGAATTGGGCGAACTCTAAGATCGAGACATAGGATACTGCTGGCGTCATCTCGTATGCTTCTTGTGAACTATGGCATCGGTCTTCTTTCATTGTTGTTTGTGGTTGTAGTTCCTCGTAGTGGCGTAGAGGTCGCCCCAAAACCATCATTACGATTGACACATCGCGTTATGAATTAACTATCTACCTATCTCATTACTTGACATAACAAAGAAACCACCAGAAATAGATCCATTAGCGTGCGATACAACCTCAGAAGTGGAGTCCCAATTTCTCATACTAACTGTATGAGAAATTGAGACTCGCATTTTTGAGGCTTACCGTACCAAACTTAGGAGAGTAATTGGGCTGAAGAATATTTTTGATCAACAAACAAACAAAAAAAAAGCAACTAAAACGAAAACAAACAAAAAAAGTTATTCCCAAAAATCGTTGTAAATGACTAATAAAGAATTTAAAAAATAAAATTAAGTACATTAAAATCTAACTACACAAATCAATGTAAACAGCTAATTGAAATTTTTTAAATGGGCTATATAAGTTATAACTTAAACATAAATTTACTACTTTATTTAATAAGAAAGATGATGAAAATAAAATCTAATCTGACAGTCCCTAATCCTGAAAACCATGAAGGAAAAATTAAAATACTAGAATAACATTAATAGCAGGGTTATCATCCATAATTGGCTATTAACGGCTATTAACTGCTTTTAATCGGTTATTAGCCAAATGATATTAACCGGGTTATTAGCATTACCCATCACTATCTATACTGCTAAACGGTGGTATATGGACACCTGAAAAACATCACGGCAGTAGTATATATAAACTATCAGAGTTAACTAAGTAGGGGTTACAAATTAAAAGTTATAGGCGAGCACTTATAAAATGTACTCGGAAAAGGAACAAATTTCATAAAAATCCTATGGAATAACTTTGTAGAAGTTTTAGTCGCGCGAATAAGTCGAACACGCCATTCGTAACTACGGGACCCGACACTGCGAGTGGCCCGACACTCCGACACGCACTTGGCCGGTTTTATTTTTAACTTGCTTGGCAAATAAACTTGTTGAATAATAATAATTTACGCAGGCCTTTTTTGATAGTGTATATTTATACTTATACACGCGTCATAAATATAGTTTTTGTAGTGTCTTAGAGAAAATCGCATAAAAATTTAATCTTTCTGCTCCGTAATAATTCTCTGATCAATCCACAGAATCAATCCTAATCCAAGTAAACGTGACTTGTGGGTCGAACTACATACTTTTACAGATTCACTAGTTTTCGCGAAGAAAACTCTTTTGCGCAATCATAAATCTCACACAAACAACTGGCGAAAACGCGATTCTTGGCTATCATTTTGTGAAGAATTAGAATTTTTGAATGGAATGCCAGCCGGCCAAATGGCGGGCCGATACACATTAAATTAATCTAAATAAAAGTCAATTACGTAAGAGAAAATTCTTATGTAGTATTATGTGAGACACTTTTAGACGGCCATTAGTAATAAACGTTTCCACACATGAAGATTATTATTTTTGCCCTCGCACCAAACCAACGGCCCGCGCACTCGTGTTTGTTTCGTACCGGCCATTTAAAAATACGTTAGTGCCGCCGTCGAAACCATAAATTTAAGGAGTGCGAAAATATCTAGTAAAAACTTCTTCCTAGTCTAATAAAAATCTTGAAGAAATTACCGTATTTTATGTCACTAGCTGGGTTACTTTTTAGGGTTCCTTAGTCAAATGGCAAAAAACGGAACCTTTATGGATTCGTCCTGTCTGTCTATCTGTCCGTCCGTATATCACAGCCACTTTTTTACCGAAACTATAAGAACTATACTGTTGAAACTTGGTAGGTAGATGTATTCTGTGAACCGCATTAAGATTTTCACACAAAAAAATAATAAAAAAAACAATAAATATTAGCCATACTTAGAACTAAAACTCAAAAATTTTTTTTCATCCAACCCATACGTAAGGTTGTCTATGGATAGGTTTTCAAAAATGATATTGAGGTTTCTAATATCATTTTTTCTAAACTGAATAGTTTGCGCGAGAGACACGACCAAAGTGGTAAAATGTGTCCCCCCCCACACCCCCTGTAACTTCTAAAATAAGAGAATGATAAATCTTAAAAAATATATGATGTTCATTACCATGCAAACTTCCACACTTTGCCTATATGTGTAATTTACACGTACCTATTACGAGCTTATTCGATTATTTTAATTAAATACCGAGTGTGATTATAAGACTAACAATAATATATCAAAATTAAAAACCGACTTCACCAAACTACACAACTGATTTCTTACTTCTTGATAAAATTTCTATGGGACCACCTGGAAAGTATACCCTTTCAAACAAAAAAGAATTTTCCAAATCGGTTCAGGCATCTTCGAATAATCGGTGAACATACATAAAAAAAAAATATAAAAGATCGCGACGAATTGATAACATCCTCCTTTTTGGAAGTCGGTTAAACATATTAATATTCATCCTCAGTCAGTAGACATCAAGTACAATGCCCGCTAGTTAGATTAATTTTATTAAAGCTTTTGAATGGAATTTGAGTTTATTAAAGACATTGACGCACATCTTGTAACACAAATCATGCCTATTTGCAAAAACACTTTATTTAAGACGAGACGGGAATCGCGTGACCATATTACATACATTTCATCGATGATATAGTATACGAGTAATATGTTGAGTCTGAATAATAACACCTCAAACCGCACTCGTATAAAATTGATGCCACGTCATGTAATTGAAAATAGTTAACAAAATGCATGTAATTGATTACAGAGACTACCAAGATTGCGTAAAGGAAGCGTTAGATAACAAGGGAGATTTGTAAAATTTAAGCTTAAACATAAAATCTTCGTTCAAAAGATAATTAATGTACTTTCGCATTAATGTTACCTTTAAACCTGGGGGGGGTGGTAGTCCTATGTGATGTGTTTATCGAACCAAAATCACATGCGAAGCGCCGGACCGGTCGAGTCATTGTCTAAAACTCAATCTTGCCTATGACCTCTATAATACACGAGAACAAAACAATAACCTGGAAAAGTTTTTTTTTTTTTAATTTATGGTGATTCTTTGGAACCCCCAGGGCACTAAATATAGCAGAACGTAGACGAGTTTAGGCTCAAGCTAAAATGTGTGTCATACATAAACACAACACCCTTGTACTAGACATTGTATGAAATGAAACAAAACAGTACTTTTATGGATGTAGCTTTCACGACACGTCTGACGTCCATTTATATGATTCACCAAACGATGCCCAGTTCTGTTTCAAACATTACCTACACTCCATGCAACGACCACAAAGCAGTAATATTATGTTTATTACACTTGTATGTAGCGTGTAAGTACGAAACGCTTTCGAGTAAATGACAAGTTGTGCTTCCCGGTTGAATTGGCAGTTATTTACATCGGAGATAAAGCTCAAGCTCAAGCTGAGGATCAACCAGCCGGAGCCGCAACCTTGGCGTAGCGCGACGGTAGTTACGCGAGTGGAACAATCACGTCAACTGATTAATCTGAATTTATATTCATTGGCAGCCGGGCGGAACAGTATACAATTAACTGAAACACTTGTAAATTGTCTCACGGAGACAGTACGAAATAACTTTTGAAGCTATCTCTTGCACGACAAACATTTCCTTGGCAACGTTGGACATTTGGGCAATATGGTAGCTGCTTCACTGCCGCTGAATTAAGTGCCAAATTAAACATCGTTCATCAAATGAAACATTCGCATTTAACGTGGTCAACTTTTAGACGGATTAATTTCTTAATGCCCACGTACATCTATTCTTACTCGTATAAATGGACTGGTGTTTTTATTGTCCAGAAAGAAAGCATCAAGTCTTCAAGCGCCAGATTTCTTAGCATATTTATGCTGCCGACTACGGATATGAATGAAAAAGATGTTTCCTTTCTTTCTTTCAAAATAGTAAACATAAAACTAAGTACATAAGTAATCAATAATTATGTTTTTACGACTCTCGAAAGTTTATAGACATTCAATCTAACGGCGATGAAGATACTTATATCAGCTGGGGAAAGGAGATGATAGGCATGTAATCGGCGCCGGTGTCGCATCCGACGGTGTTGTGATGATGTTCACACGTGTTTCATTCGTCATGTTTCACGTGCGAGTCTGCCCAGCAAGCTCTGGCATAGTGCCGCGTGACGACTTACACACTGTATGAAAATCTTCAATATCATTAGAAACTTATTGACGATCCTGAAGCAAGCTTGTAACATAAATAACTCTACCTAATTCCGACCTCTGATTATGATACAAATTCATTAAATACTAATAATTTCATACTATAGAAATAACGAAACCATTGGTCAATACTCACTTACGACAAAATCTGGCAGGGCCGTAAAACTACAATTAGATGCTAAACATACATTATGCTATTTTGATTTTTTACTTTGAGTCATCTTGTGTTATAATACAAAAATATGCAGCGACGAGTCACACGCAGTAGTCACCAACAGATAAATTATCAATCCTTTGGCAATTGTTATAAGTATGGTAACGCAGAATGGGCGTTGAAGCCGATCAGCCTATATTACCACGGCAGGCTACTCAGCCAAATAACAAACGAGCAAAGCGAGCTCTGTTTTAGGTCAACGCTGAACAAATACCAAACGGGTCGGTCGGACGCTTCCGTGCTCTATTTCTGGATTGCATATATAAACGATGCCGAGGACTGCGTTGCCGTCGCGACTTTTGCGACGTGAGTTAACCAACAAGCAAACGCTAATCCATACTAAATTATGCAGAAAATATTGTTTTACCTCACATGTAATGTTGCTGTTGTTGCAAGTTTGCAATGCTAGTCGTGAGTCTTGCCTGAAATTGAAACTTAGGGGAAATTCTTAACTTTAGAGGAAATTCGAATTTCTTCGTCAATATAAAAAAAATACTCATAAAGTATCTAAGAACCGATATGAATAATGTCGTCAAAAGGAATGTTGGAACCAGAACTGCAAATTGTGTCAACGAAAACCTGCACAACTCGTAGTGGATGGATCGACGTTCAATTCAACATGACAATATAATTCGCACTACCTGCACTGCTCAATTCATAGCAGTATTCTGCAATAGAATGTAAAAACAATTTTACAATAGAAATCACATATTTGCTATAATTTCTGAAATAAGTTCATTTATACAGGGTTACTGGTAACTAACGCAAAACCTTTTAACATCGGAATCAAAATCCTAACATAATATAGATGTGCAAGAAAAAAATAAAAAAATCTAAGAAAAGAAATTGGAATCCCCATAGAAACTCGACCAGGTGATCAGTGAATTTGTATGGGAGGCCCATTTTATTTTCTGTAATTTTTGCCTTTTTTCTTGCAGATCTATAATGTGTTGGGGAGTTTGATTCTGATGTTAAAAGGTTTTGCGTTAGTTACCAGTAACCCTGTATATGATTTTACTTTTTATTTTGATTTGAGGGTGGCATTCGGAAAATACTCGAAGCTGATGCCAACGTTACTAAATGGAATGACATCCTTCCATTTCAGCCTCTATCTTTTCCTGCATAATTAAGAAAACCACTCTCAAATAATAATAATTATAATTTGATAACAAACAATGATCATATACATATTGGGATAGTGAGAACCTTATTCCAACTCATACTACCTATCTAATCTGCAATCAGATTATTAGCGAGTCATGAAAACATGATGCACTCAGATAACACAAAAGTTCAGTAATTGTAGAAACAGGAAAGCGTGAAGGTTTGGCATAGATTGCGGAAGTGATAATTCGAATTTCGCAGAGCGGGCGGACATAGGAGTGGAGACGACGACCGCCTCAATAGGCGGTCGTCGTCTCCACTCCTATAATCTAAATAAGGAGCAAAAGTTCAACGGCCCGTGCCGACTGACTAGGAAGAAAACATCCAAAGACAGCACTGCTTTGTGTCACGAATCTGTCCTCATTTTTTATCTTGACATGTTAAAAATTCTAAAATTCACCATAAGACTCATACCACTCCAGAATAAAACTATCTCAATTCGTGCATGTTCATATTTAGGTTAAGAGGAAAAAATATAATGTGATAAATGGGATTCAGAAATTATAATATCTTCTAAGAAATTGGTTAAATAAATAGGTCAATACTCGAGCTCGTTCCTGCCGTCACCTGTGCTACCTGAAATAAAGTGCTGTAAACCGTGATATTTAGATTCATAGAAAATGGGTCTAAATGTCAAAAGTCGAGAGGAACACTTTCCCTTGGCGGCAGATGTACTGACGCGTATGACGTACACCTTTGGCAAGCGTTAAGGCGTGAGACAGGAATTGCGTAAAGGTGTCGTGAACACTTCATTCGAACTGTCTCTGAGAACTTTTCAAGTCGAAAGTACAGAAATACCATTAGCGTCCGTCAACAACCACAGAAATAGCGCCTGTTCAAAATACAGTCAACAACTTAATTGTTAATAGGTATTAAGCGCACGATGAGCTATCGTGTTTAATTAATGGTGTGTAAGTTAAGGTAGGACATACACATGTCGATTTTTATCACCAGTACAGATGTGTTTACCTTTTGAAAAAGTTTTTTCAGTGAGCTGATCACTGAATAGGAAACTACAATTAGGAAGCAGATGCAATCTTTTTTGCATGTAAAACCAAAAATATCTGTTAAAAACAAAATTATCGCAGATTTAAAGTGATACTAGTTAACGGATACCTGAATTTTCCGGGGTCCAGTGGTGACCCCATTTGAAATAAATCATTTGATAGGAAACGGAGACATTATTTAAAATTTTGTCTTGACCAGGCACGAGACGACCCTTCAAAATATTTTATGAATTATTGTTTTACAGTTTAAAGTGAGAACGTGAAGCTTTTCTAGGCACATTGCGAAAAACGGCCACTTTTGGCGTGTGTCAGTAGAAAAGCTTCAAGTTCTCACTTTAAACTGTAAACAGTAGTTCATAAAATAGTTTGAAGGGTTTATCTAGTGCCTAGTCAAGACAAAATTTTAAATGATGTCTCCGTTTCCTTTCAAATTATTTATTTCAAATGGGGGCAGCACCGGGCCCCGAAAAAATTCAGGTATCTTCTTAAGTCTAAAATATTGTAGCCCATTTAACATACTTGCTGTTAAGAGCGGCCTTCCCGTCTTGCTTTTCATACAAACGCTCTTCCGTGATTATGACGTTGTAACTGATCTTTCTTGAAATTTTTCAACTAACAGGTATCTTGTACGCTATTTCTAGGTTTCTATCGAAATAAAAAAATAAAATTTGGGGAAACAAAAATAGTATAAGCCTCCAAAAATCTGCTTTTTTCACAAATTTTACTTGAACTTCGACCGTTTATAAAGTACTCATAAATTGTAAAGGTAAAAAAAATATTTCGATTGAAACCTTGCAAATGTAATGAAAATTTCAAATAAAAAACATTTATTTCACACACTTGTAAGGTTTACTGAAAAACACGTATCACCTGGAACAAGTTTTATGAAGTTTCCGCACCCAATGAAAAGTGAATATCCGTTCAATAGATAGTTAATAATAATTATTATTTAATTCAATAGAATGTTAACCGAGCCCTCAGGCGCTATCACTCTCTTTTTGGTTTGCTTCTTTTTCTAGCATTGACCTGGATGAAATAACAAGCTTTTCAAACTATGCTCGCGTTGACGACAGAGCGGCCGGGAAGGGGCGCCTTAAGAACAAAAAATAGTTGGTCATGCTGACATGACGACGCACAACAAGGCGGCCAGTGAGGGGACACAAGCTTGTAAAATTATTGAACTAAACTACGAAACCTAAACGTGGAAAAATCTTGGAGTCGTTCCAACCAGCTGATTGATGAGGATGGTCATTTCGTACACGGCCAATCCCGAGCTTTTTCTTATTATTTAGCGAAGAAGTGGACGAGTCTATTTTTATGACGCGAAAAACAAGTCACCACAAAATGTGCCGCCTAACTACAGAAAGTGGATAAAGACAAAATTAAATTTTAGTACCTACGGCACTACAAAAAAAAAAAGCAAAATATCATACAGCACTAAAGAAAAGTTGTCATCAATGTAGCATTGCTTTCGTTGGTCGAGATACAGATTACGTTGATACTTAGATAATAAGAAAGATCAAACAGTTTACAAACCTAAATCAAATTGGACTGCAAGGCACAAAGCATAAAATAAAATTTAATAAGACCTCAAATAATTTTGAATTCTACTGAAACTTCATAACTGAAACAAAAGCGCTGCAATCGTAAAAGACGATAAAGTACCTAAGTAAATAGGCTAGTTTTGGCCACATGAGCAAGCGTAGGCGCCCTAGAATGCGTTTAGCGACTAGATAAATGTAGTCAAACGATCCATGTTGCACCCTTTTACAAATATTTTTACATAACATGTTTATTGCGAAGATATTATAGATATACTAGCTTTAACCCGCGACTTCGTCCGCGTGGAAGTCGAAAATATGTCTACGAGGATTTTAATTGGAAAATGTTGATATTTGTTGACAATTTTTTTTTTAAATATTTTTATTTTTTAATAAAAAGTACCCTATGTTACTTCTAGTACCTCCCAGAATATGTGTACAAAATTTCATGATTATTCGTCAAGTAGTTTTTGCGTGAAAGCGTAACAAACACGCTTTCACATTTATAATATTAGTAAGGATTATGGGGTCAACCTTTTTTAATGGAACAGGTTCGGCTCAAATAGAACGAGTACCCCGATGTTTTCTTTCATTCATTTTGGAGACAAAATTGTTATGGTTAATACTATTCGTTTACTAACATTCTTTAGCAGAGAACGGCATAAACACATCAAAAATATTAACCACAGTCGTTCGGATTTCAATAACCTATTTATTATTTAATCATGACATGACCATGATTGTGTATTCGTCATACTGTTTCGATAATAACAATATAGGTACCTAATTATGCACTGAGAATAAATATTAATTCGTAATTTGTTGGCCGTAACTAATTAGGCACAAAATATTTGTCCCCGGACTCACCGAAATTGTGGATTTGCCAAGCTTTCAGACGTTCAGAAAAGAGGAACGTGAAGGCTAATTACCTGAAAATAAAAGATAAACAATTAGTGCAGGCGCACGGTTCCTATTCTAAAACATCTGGAAAGGTATGTGTTTGTACTCGTAGAATATAAATTGTGTAACATACGCGCCGTAGTAACATATGTTTCGTTCACATGTTATTTTTTAGCCCACTACTCTGAAGCGAGAAAGAGGGTTTTGTGTTTTACTGCTATGTATGTAAGAATGTATATTCATCTATTCTGCTAATAAAAATCGTTCTAAAATCCGATCTGTGGTTTATTACAGTAAGCAACAAATATACAGATAAACAAACCCGAAATAATGCAAGTCGCTTATGAAGTAGTAAGGCAAAAACATAAAAAAGTGCAGTGAACTGTACACCATATACATACATATATAGGAATGTATAAAACATTTTCCTAAAAGGGGCAAATAAGTTTGAAAAATCCCGAACATGCACGCCTCATAACATAACGCTCATTAAAAAAAAAGGTTAAAAACAAAAAAAAGACTATTTTTGATTGAGTATTTTATCAATTATAATTAAACGAAACAGAATTAAATAGTAATTTCCAATAGGAAGCAATCCAGTGACGTGATAAAGCTATTCAAAATAAATGGTACAAATACATTAAGTATTTCGAGCGTAATCGTGGCACATACGTCCATACAGCAGAGTTGGGCGTAGTTAACTACTATTGTGTAGTTTGATTACAAATTACAATTACATGTAGTTAACTACAAGTAGTTGAAATTACATTAAATTTAACTACAACAATTGAAACTACTGTAGTTGTAATTTGTAATTGTAATTAAGTAGTTATAACTACAAATTACAATAAGAATTTATTACCGCGGGCGTGTATTAAAGGTGTTGTATTTCGAAATTGTAAGTGTAAAAACTTGTTAGCAAGCAACGAAAATTTATAAGTAAATAAATCTTTATAGAATATGTAGTTTCAAAAAGTAGTTTGTAATTGTGATTTACAACTACTTTTTGTAGTTTATAGTTCAACTACTTTTTCAATTACTTTTTGTAATTATGTAGTTGCGATTACTAACTACAAAATGTAATTGTAGTTAGTAATTAGTAGTTTAATTACATTTTGCCCAACTCTGCCATACAGACAACAGGACATTCACGAAAATTTCTATTTTAGTTTTTATTTTATTGTATGCTTTAAAAATATTATCTACAAGTATTAAATGTCTTCATAAAAGGGTTGTTCTTCATATATATCTCTGTACTTATATTATTGTATTAGTGCCATAGAATATTATAACAGAGACAGTTTAAGTCCAGAAAAATGCTTGACCCTAAACATGTTGAGAGCAGAGCACTACATCAACGCTCCGCTTATTAGGCGTGCAATATTAGCATTTAAGAAAAGCTGTCGCAACTTCCGCTCGGGTGCATCATACGAAGAGCAGGCAAGTGACCATAGCAACTCACTTGCAGTGCGAAAGGTGGAAAATTTAATATGCTGCTGCTGGCCATTTACTCAATCGTTAAGGTTCTGATTCATACATCGGTAATATCTATGAACTTTTATTTAACCGCTGTTATCGCCCGCATGTTGTTTGCATATTTGACTAGTTGTACGATCGTCTGAACCAACTTTTATTTCTATTTGCCAACAAACGACTTGTTCATGTACAATATAAAATAATTTCTTTAAGTCGAATATCGCTCTTAATTTTAGTTTTTCTGCAATAATAAATCTATAATAGAGTTGAGTGGATATTATCAATGTCAAGTGACTTATTTTGTGACGTTTTATTCTCTTAACATTACTAAATAATTTATTTTTGATCCAATAAAGGATCCAATTGTCTGTACGTAAGTACGTACTTACATACGTCTAAAAGATCCGCCGTTTCTGAGTAGTTACGAACGAAGTAATTTTTCATTCATAACCATGGCGGTACGCGACGTCCGAAAAAATGAAAGTGACAATAAATAAATCACGCCATGACGAACTGACAATACTCGAAAGTTACGTTACTGGCGCCAGAATACGTATGTCAAAATGTAATAATTGAACGTACGCAAATAGAGGAAGTCTTGTAAACAAGTTTGACAGCGCCGTCTGATACCGCCTGCCCACGCCCGGTGCTCCCATAGGCTGGCCTAAACATAACAGTGACATAATAAAGGGTTTTTTTCACCTGGAGCCGAAGAACGGGACTAATGACATGGTACAAGTGGAGCTACAACCTTTCACGGGAATTATAACATGAAAAACATAACATGTAAGTGCTTGGAAATTTTTTGATTAGAATAACGTGAGACACAGACACTATTAACACAGCACGGGTTATTCACGTAGAGAGTCAGCTGTCTCTCTACGTAAGTAACGCGTGCTGTGTTAATAATGCTTGAAATTTGCTATTTAGAAACAATATTGCCGAATCTAATAGAATAAAGAAAATAGGAGTATAGGACCCACAGCATCTCCAAAGACAATACAGAAAAACTTAGATCATGTAAGTATAACATACAGAATTTTCTGAATACCTACTTATTTTGAGTACATCTGACATAAGTAAAAAATGAATTTTGTACTATAGTTAAGAGTAAAAAAATTGTAAATAACGTGGAAATATCTCTTCTAATGATCAGCGCAGTTATTATTGGAAGCATGGTTCCAAACTGATAATGCATCAGTTTAGTTCAATGCCCAAAGGAATAAGGAGTGCGTATGGAATTTATTGAAACTATGAATTTACCTGCGGCCTTAGTATGATGTTTTATCTGAGAGGTCTTTACGTATCTTCACTTTGTCAAAATGTACACGACAAGATAAAATTTATGAATAGACACGTAGTAAAATGAGTCGTCACAAGCAGGCAGGTTTTAAACAGTGTTTCTAATGTCTGCTTAGAAAATATTATAATTTTAAATTGAAACACGCGTTTTGTGAAACAATCACAATAGATAAAAATGAAAAGAAAAATTATATAAGTACGTAATTCCTAGAAAAAATATTGCAATCAAAGAGTATTAAAAATTATAAAAATTAACTGTCATAAAAATTTATGTGCAACGGAACGTTTCAACTCATGCCGTACAACCAACATAAAGAAAAATACCGCTGCCTAGTACGTATGCATTCACCGTCGCCGGAGCGGTTCTTGGATTCATCAAAAGATATATATATATCTTATATATATCGCTATAGTTTCGTATTTAATTAAATATTTTTTAAGTTTGTAAACTTCATTAATACATTGTTTAAATATGTCTGCCTACATTTAAATAATGTCAATATACATTTAATATTATTTCAATTGAATAACTGTTTAAAATACGATTGAAAATGGTTTAATTGAGTCTTATGTGGGTCTAGCAAATCGGCGACCAATTTACACGATTTTACGTTGCCAACCGTCGAAATGTCTACTTTGACCTGTCAAAATCATGCTCGCACGGGAATTAGGCATGAAATAAAAAACGTTTTATGAATGAATGTTATTTTGTCGCTCAATGTTGTCTATGTTTGTTGCGGTAAATTCCGCGAAATGCGACAAATTAGAAGGATAAAATTTGTCGCCGTAAGCATGCTTGCCTCGCTGCACCTGTTTAATAGGTCAGGCGGCTGAAGTTCGTTAATCTCTGAACTGACATTATTTTCGCGACGGTGCGCCACGACCAGCGTACCAACAAGCCAAAAGGATCGGTCATTCTGGCTTCGTACCAAAGAACGCGATCGCCGGCCTAACTAATTTGCATTTCGAGACCCAAGTTGGCATTTTGTTTGGTAACATACGACCGATTGATCATTACGCTTCATTAGGTTCTATTTCTGATGAAAATGATTTAAATTTTCATAGAACTTTGAGGAGCTCAATGGAACAGCGACAGTACGCACTTAATGCATACGCATGTTTGAACAACTCCGAGTTTCTAGTTTACACTTGGATTTGTGACTAAATGGCATTTATTTAAGTCAGGCGCCTGCAGGCAGCTTGATCGGTGTGAGATCAAGCTGCCTGCAGGCGCCTGTGTGGTTGCTACCACATAGGTACGAAAACTATTTTTGTGCTGTAATGTAACATTGTTTATGGGAAAAAACAATAAGATGTGCTTTAAAATATATTATTAATCTGATTTTAACCACATACCAGAACTTATACAGTTAACTTTACGACCAACATAGAAGCTACTAGGTTGCGAGATACGCAATAAATACGGTGTTGATATTGGACGTGTGCGAGTGACAGGTGCGTAGCGTGACTGTTATTTTAAACGAACTAATAATCTATTTTTAAATGTTTGTACTGTAAATAGATTAATGACACATGTGTTGGCGTGATACACCTAAAAAATATTGTCGATAAGTCCTCGATTTTTTAGAAGGCGAATGGATAATACGAGGGGTGATCCAAAAGTAATGATAATCGGTTATTAATAGTCCGCATAAAAATCCGAAATATATTTTTCCTGTATGCTCATACAGTTACTAAGCCACCATAAAAAATCATATAAAAAGGCTGCGATACTCGGCATGTACATTCATTTGAATACGAACTGTCGAAGTGATAACATCAAAATGGAAAAAAACGAAATTAGAGCTGTGATCAAGTACCTCTGTCTGAAAAAAATGTCTACCAAAGACATACACAGTGACTTAGTGGAAACGTTGGGAGACTCTGCTCCTCCATATTCTACAGTTGCACGCTGGGCCAAGGAGTTTAAGCTGGGCAGAACCTAACCGAAGATAATGTAAAGAAAGTTGAAAATATCGTATTGGCGGATCGAAGAGTGACCATCAGGCATGTAGCTGAGATCACAGGAATCTCATATGGCAGCATTCAAAGAATCCTTACCACCGAATTGCACATGAAGAAGGTCTCTGCGCGTTGGGTACCAAGAATGTTAACCGACGAGCAAAAGAAAAAACGAGTCGATATTTCGAGGGCCAATCTCGAAAAGTTCCAAGCGGATCAAGAAAAATTTTTGAGTCGTTTTGTGACCATGGACGAGACTTGGATCCACCATTTTGATCCTGAGACTAAGCAACAGTCGAAAGCTTGGAAGAGAGCCTCTTCACCGACGCCTAAGAAATTCTAAGTGTCCAGTTCGGCGGGGAAGGTTATGGCGTCTGTTTTCTGGGATGCCGAAGGAATCATTATGATTAAATACTTGGAAAAGGGAGCCACTATTACGTGGTCTTACTATGCAGACCAAATAAGAAGACTGCGGGAGGCAATTAAGGAGAAAAGACGCGGCAAACTGCGAGCTGGAGTGCTGTTTCACCAAGACAATGCACCGGCTCACAAAGCCGCAGTTGCGTTGGCTGCCATTCAAGAAACGGGATTCGAACTGCTGGAACACCCACCCTATTCGCCAGATCTAGCTCCCAGTGACTTCTACCTCTTTCCCCGGCTCAAAGAACACCTCCGAGGCGAAAAATTTGAAGATGATAGCGCAGTGATGGCTGCTGTTGAGGCGTTTTTGGAGGGTCAAGAAAAAGATTTTTTTTCAAAGGAAATAATGGGTTTAGAGAAGCGATGGACCAAGTGTATTGGCTTGTTAGGAGACTATGTTGAAAAATAAAATGTATTTTTTACTATAATGAACTTGTATTATTCTCATTATCATTACTTTTGGATCACGTCGTAGTATTTTTATTTATCTATGCGCCGTCTAAAGTATACTAGCCTCGTCATTATCGACACAAAAAAGACAACGCAATCGCAAACGCGCATGTATCTACGATCTTTTTATATATTAGGTCCCCCTGAGAGTAGTTTATACCGAAAATTGCAACCCTAAAAACCTAGTGCTACTACGTATACCATGATGCTCGAAAAACTGCGAAATTCTAGCTCTTGTTTTAGTTATTTTGAAAAAAGTACCTGAATGAAAAAAACTACCTGAATTTTCCGGGGTCCAGTGCTGCCCCCATCTGAAATAAACAACTTGATAGGAAACGGAGACATCATTTAAAATTTTGTCTAGACTAGGCACTGGATAGCCCTTTAAACTTCTTTATGAACTACTGTTTACAGTTTAAAGTGAGAACGTGAAGGTTGTGCAACAATTGCGAAAAACGGCCACTTTTGGCGTATGTGCGTAGAAAAGTTACACGTTCTCACTTTAAACTGTAAACAGTAGTTCATAAAATAGTTTGAAGGGTTATCCAGTGCCTGGGCAAGACAAAATTTTAAATGATGTCTCCGTTTCCTATCCAATGATTTATTTCAAATGGGGGCAGCACTGGACCCCGAAAAAAATGAGGTATCGTTAAGGAAGCGTTTTTCAGGTTTTCTTCTATACATTTGTCACACAAACTAAATTTACTAAAATATACAAACGATGTTTGCGACGTTTGATGTTGATAATGACTGGCCTATATAGTTTTCATTAGTATAAAAGAGAAAAGAGGTTTATTTCATTTCAAAAAAGTATAAACAAAAAGATCATCCGCGAAAAGCTACACAAACCAAGAGTCTAACTCCAAACCAACTGATTAATACAATAATGCCAGCGGCAAACCCGTCTTACTCGTACTTTTCATACAAACGCTCGTATTTTGCACAAATTTTACGTAAAGTTCGACCGTTCATAAAGTACTCAATAATTGTAAAGTAAATATTTCGAGATAAACCTTGCAAATGTAATGATTTTAAATAAAAAAAAAAAACAACATTTATTCAACACACTTGTAAGGCTTACTGAAAACACGTATTACCTGGAACAAGTTTTATGAAATTTCCGCACCATATGCATAGTTGATAATTTGATATTCATCCAATAGATAGTTAATAATAATACAAATTTCGTTCAATAGAATGCAAACCGAGCCCTCAGGCGCTATCTCTCTCTTTTTGCATTGCCTCTTTTTTTAGCATTGCCCTGGATAAAACAACAAGCTTTTGAAACCATGCTCTCGTTAAAGATAGAGCGGCCGGGAAGTGCCCTCTTAAGAGCGGCCAACCCGTCTTACTTTTCATACAAAGGCTCGTACGTGATTATGTCGTTGTACTGATCTTTCTTGAAAACTTTTAAACAGGTATCTTTTGCGCTATTTCTAGGTTTCTAACGGAATAAAAAATTAAAATTTGGAAAAACCAATTCAGTATAAGCCTCCAAGAATCTGCTTCTTTGCACTAATTTTACATGAACTTCGACCGTCCATAAAGTACCCTTAAATTGTTAATGTAAAGAAAATATTTCGCATATATATAGAAACTTATATATGCGAAATATCGCTATATAAACTTCGCAAATGTAATGAAAATTTTAAATAAAAAGCACATATTTCACACACTTGTAAGGCTTACTGAAAAACACGTATTACCTGGAACAAGTTTTATGAAATTTCCGCTCCCTATGAATAGTTAATATTCGTTCAATGGATTGAATGGTTAATCTAAGCGCACGGTAGTCGTGGCCAAGTTCCAGCAACAGGCCGCGCGCATGCCGTGCACTATTTACACGAACCGTTTCGACCCACTTTTGACCTCCCTCCTCAGTGCCTATAGCAAGTACAGAGATAAAATTGAAACTACGTAATTATATACTAGTACTAAAGCAGTATGTCAAATTTCATAGATATAGCTTCAGTAGATCCTGAAATATGACCCTGTGAAAACAGCTAATTTTGGCACTGACTGACTGACTGACTGTCTGACTCACTGACCGGTAATCAAAATCTCTAGGCCACTTCCAATTGTCCTAGCGTTATGAAATTTGGCACGCAGGTCGTGTTTTATATGTAGATTAACAAAAAATTAAGAAATTTAAGAAATCGGTCAAGCGTGAGTTGGCTCAATCGAATATCACATTTTTAATAAAAATATTTATGAACCAGTGATACAATGAGAATACGATGAGGAGGGGGGAGGAGGAGAGGGGGGAGGCGGTATAAAATATTGTCATGTATACATAATGCACAATGTATAGCTTATTATTAAATACTGCTTACCTAAAAAAAACAGGCTTCTATTGTTATAAATTACTTTCGATAGATGGCGCTAGCGGTATAATTGAAACGCGATATTGTGTTTTTCATCTGCAGTCTATATGAAAAGTTGATAAGAAATCGATGGGCGATTCTTTCTACACTTACGACGTTTTGATATCTTATAAAAAGATAAAATAGGTACGATTTCTTGAAAAAGGTATTGAAATCCCACCAAAAACATATTTAGACGTGGGTCGTTACGTCGTTTTCAAGAAACGTCACGAATCCAGTTACTTAGGTTGGCGTCACCTGTTTTAAAACTAGTGATTTTTGTAACTAGCTATTTTCACTCAGCTACTCTGATGACCGGCTACTATAAACCCGATAGTTAATTTCGTTTTTTGTGTAACTGCATAGGTAGTGATTTCGTTTCTTGTGATATAGTTACTTTACCGTTACACACGAAACAAAACAAATCACTATCGAGTGTCTATAGCTATGAAGTTTATATCAATACAATAAATTAACTTCCCTAAAGAATGAAACTTTATTCAGGCTTAGGACTGGCAAGGCAATGTAACTTTGTAAAATAACGCATTTATAAAAATCACTAGGTACCTACATAAAATATTTGACGCGACGCGAAACACGTCACTCGGCAATAACGCATTTTGAAAAATCACTGGTTATATATACGTCGCGAAACTAGTGATTCGGTTACATGCCAAGTAACTAGTTATTGTATACAGTGACGTGAAATAACGCTCATGCCTACCTGTTAAAAAGGGGGCCAAGTTCCTATCAGCTAATTGTTCGCTTAAAAAAGGGTTGAAATCCAATCCAATGCCAAGTTTAGATGCATTTTAAAAAATATCTAAAATTATAATACTTCTAAATTTGAACTTGGCAGGTTAATTGAATTATATAAATAGGTTAATTTAATTATATATATAATAAATTTAATTATACAATTAATCAAGTGTTACGTACAGCACGAAAACCTGCCAAGTTCAAATTTAGAAGTATTATAATTTTAGATATTTTTCTCTCTTTTTGTTTTGCCTCTTTTTCTAGCATTGTCCAGGATTAAATAACAAGCTTTTCAAACCATGCTCGGGTTGATGATAGAGCGGCCGGGAAGGGCTCTCTTAAGCCGAAAAGCTGATCTTATCAGCAGTTGTGCGTACAGAGACAATTAAGAGTTTCGCAAACTTATGGCCTGGCCCGTATTTCCATCGTTGGGAAACGTTCGAGCGCGACGTTTCGAAATCGACGACACTAAGCGCCAAGCGCACTGGCTGGCCAAGTGCAGAGGATGACGCCCCCAGATGACAGCGGTAGTCAGAAATAAGTCTGCAGGCTAAACAAACCCGGCATTTCCGGCGGGCACGTGCGTAATGCTAATGACACAATTAATATCTCATTTAATAAGGCACATTCGAACACATTTCTTTTGTGACCAGATTTTCATAAACTTTTCATTTGAATTTAATTAAGCTAGCCTACGTATTTGTATCACAAGTTGAGATACGGTGCGCTAGACCGACTTCTCATTCTCAACTATTGTAAGAAGGCTTCATCCCAACCTATATCGGTATGAACTGTCATTCAAACCCACACTGAACGGCACGTCACGGCAAGAGTAATTCGTTAAAAATCAAAAGCAACATGTTTGGCGGCGGTGCGCCATGAATGGGCGTAATAATTATTACGCAAGTTGGCTTGGCCCCCGCCCCTGACTCACTCGAGCAAAATTATTATATCTAAAGAAGACTGGAGACTGCCTGCAGCTGTACGGTGTGTATCATAAACACAGCTTTCGCTTTTACATTAGATGCAATATATATTTTACGGAAATGCAGAAATGTCGCACCCAACATATATTTTATAGGTGACTAACACATAACGATCATATTTATTAAAATATAGAATTCATTGAATATAATTTGTGATTTTGACGATTAACTAAAAGATATGAATTGAATACTAAGCCCATAAAAATTACCTACGATAAGAAATCGAATACGTTTATCTCAACAGTAAAGTCAGCAGATAGCGAAATACAAGTGAGTAGGTAATTTTAGCATTCGTAACATAAATTGTCCTCGATGATGTTTGGCAGAATTTCCAAGTTGCAAATTACGTAAATGATCCCGTTGCATGAATTATGGCGCGCCGGGACGATGAGGTATTTTGTGTGGTTTTGTGTTTGCCAAAATGAGGATTATTACTGGTCATCTGCAGCACGCTTAATTAACGTCATGATTTAACCAGTATGACTAATTACAAAATCGTGTAAACGATGTTTTATCATAGAATAATTTTAGGAGATAGTCTGCAAGATATATTCTTAGTGCACACAATTGTTCTTAACGCGGGTTTTATGGGCATTAGAGAAGGGGATAGAATGCTTATATATAATATAGACAAACGATAACTAGATTATTGCTGCATTTTCACAAAATATTAAATGTAGGTGTAACGATTCTCAATCTAGAGGTATGTTATTTATAATACTAAGCACAAACAAAACAACAGTTGGTCAGGAGAGTCAAACTACCGAATCGAATAATTTGGAACTGTTTCACTGCACGCTTACAGCTTAAATTACATTACGCTGCATAACAAAACAACAAAATAAATATTGTATTAAATGGTTATATTATGAGGCTTGTTAAATCTATCTCAAAATATGTCTACAAAAAACAAAACGCGGTGTAAAACAGAAACTGCATTTTTGGTACCTTAGTTGAACCCCTTGGGTAAGTGTGAAATTTCATTTTGCAAGCAAAAAAAATAGTTGTGCTACTTGCGTAAAGTTAATAACTGCAAAATCAATATCAATGTGCATAATTCAATTCAAGGTTATTTCTAAACACTAGACTACAGTATACGATCGTCTTTTTAACCAACTTTCAAAAAGGAGGAGGTTATCAATTCGTCGCGAGCTTTCATGTTTTTTTTATGTATGTGTTCACCGATTATTCAAAAACGGCTGGACCGATTTCAAAAATTATTTTTGTTTGAAAGGGTATACTTTCCAGGTGGTCCCATTGAAATTTTATGAAAATCGGTTGTGAAGTTTGGGGGTGAAATCGCTTTTTAGTTTTAAAAAAATATTTTTATTCTCTTTTTAACTAGCCATATTTTATAATTAACATTTATAGTCTATTTAAAATGTTTATTACAATTTAATCAAATATAATCCGATAACTTCGAATAACGTGGGAAGAGTTACTTGAGAAATGTAATAGAATAAAAATTAGTACATATGTATATGTAATACATTTAGAAGCTACGAAGATATCACTTATTTATGCGACCCTTTTATTTTTTCTGTCCATACAACAAATGCCCTCGCATTTCTTCATCTTTTGTTTAGTATGTCGATAGGTCATATTTGTGAAAAAATCGTTATTAGTTGATATAAACATTTTAAATTTATGAAACCACTCCCGAATCTTAACTAAGTACGTATTGTATGGACTTTTACTATTATCATTATCTGCAAATACAGTAATTATGCAGGTTAGAAAGTATTTGCCAGCAAAATTACAGACGCGATGTTCTTCATCGTAAATAAAACTGTTTAAATAGCTTGTAATAACTACATAATACGTAGGTATACTATATTCATAAGGTGAACTAGATTAACCTGAGTGTGGGAGAAAGTTGATTACGGGATTTTAAGTTTAATATTTCAGACTAGATAGAATACCTACATTACTAATTAATACTAAAGTCATGCAGAAAATTTGAAGTAATAACAAAAAAATATAAAAGAACACAACATATAAAAAACAAACATTTGCACTTTTATTGGTCCTGGGTCAAAGATGAATTGATCATATCAATTTTCAACTTGATTTAAGATTTATTATTGCAGAAAAACTGATATTAAGAGTGCTTTATAATTCCAAGGAACTATGACGTCATTAGTTTATATTTCATACAAAAATGTTGGTTTAGATGTTTAGCAAAAAGTATCTGATTTGAGTTGTTTCTGGAAGTTTCTGGAAATAATGTAATAGCGAATCAAATGCTGGAAATAATGTATTAGCGCTAATAATACCACTGGTAAGTAAAGAGTTATTTTATTCTTCAGACATGAAACTAGTCTGCGTATTGTGAAAATACTAAAATGTTGATCCATACAAGATGTATAGAATCTGATGAACAGATTCCTATGCAATGAATCATGCAGCAAGCGCGCACTCGCGCCTTCTCTTGCCTTTTAAAACATTGACGTCAAATTCCGTAAATTGGTGCAAACTACATCGCATCAATTGCGTCATAGAAAACGCTCTTATTTATCTTATTAGATAAACGAGTCTATCAGAGATCTATACAGTTTATTTTTAGCGTTTCTTCCTTCCTTACTTTACAACTAAAATCAGTTCGTAGCGTTTTCAAATCAACGCGAGCTGAGGCATACATTTATACTTCCGTGTCGGCATTCAATATTTTACTGACTATAGTACAGTTATTATCACCTGTCACGGGTTTTAACCTGCTGATGATTACAACTAAATGTATGCATGGGCGTACCGAGGATGAGGAGGCAGGGGGAAGGGGCATCTGCCCCCTGTTGGCTTTGTCCCTACTTACTATCTAAATGAAGTTTATTTGCCAGGCAAATTAAAAAACCCTGACTTTCAAACGGTCATCCGCAATATCTTTTGAACGACTGAACTGATTTTGATCAAACAGCTAAGAACCAACGCCAAGGTCACTTGCTTTCACGTTAAAAAAAACATTGAAATCGGTTTATCCGTTCGATAGCTACGATGCCACAGACAGACAGACCGTTATTCAACACACTCAGATGCATGAAAAAAACGTGGCCAAAACCGGCTACCTATTATCGAAGATAGATTAAATGGGTTTTGTATATACAAGCTCAGTTTACATAGATTATTTTTTTCGGTAAGGGCGAGTCCTTCACGGAAGACGTTACGAGTATAAACTGTTTTGCATGAACTTTCAAGGGTCTTTCACCCTTGAAAGTTTATCTTAAAATAGCTGTTGTTTAATTAAAGAATTTATACTAAAATATTACTTATTTAATTTATGTTTATTTATTTGAAGATGCTTATAAAAAATCTGATTTACCCACCCCTTTTTGCATATTCATAAAAATTTTCAATTGTTCAATATTAATTATTCAATTAGATCGATACGCTCTAGATTGCATATTTATCTTATCTCGTGCTTGACCGCCAGGGTCATGAGAAGTAATTATTTTTTTGTTTACAGACATAAACCTACTGGCGCCATAACAAAATTTAATTAAGTACTATTTGTTTACGGCCCAACCCTTTTTTCCTTAAAAACAACATAGCTGTAAATAGTGGATAGCAAAACAGATAAGAAGAGATTTATAATCTCCCAGTGGATTACGTGCCACCAACCGGATAGGCTAATCAAAATAGTATCTTCCAATGTCGCGACGGCGGCGCACGCTTTATTTTAGAATATATTTGGGTATACTTAGCGCTGAACGAACATTAATTTAACCAAGATGTCTTATGACGAAATCCCAGCGCAGCGAGGCTGGTGGAACGCGTGGCCAATTTTAACGGAGATGCCACACATAGCGGTAATGATTTTGTTGAAAAATGGACTTTTTCATATAAGGATTAGTATATCTGCTGATTATATTATAAATTTTTATGATTTATTTTAACTGTCTATCTTTATTTATGAGAAATTAAATTAGCTGTACCTATTTTTAAAGGGTTAACTATACAAATAAGACCGCAGTCGTATAACCTGTACGAAGAAATTTATTATTCTTCAATAAACTATACATATATACTCTAAATACCTACTCCGTACATATTTCATATCATTCAATAGGCTAAAGTTAAATACATATAAATAAATTAAAAAAAGAATGTGGTGTCGTGGGACACCAGGTAGGAACGAAGTTCCTTCGGCTAATGTAGAATCGAAACAATGTGTATACGACTGTCGCGCCTGCGCACGTCTCATTTAACGAGGTCATCCTTACGGTTTTACTATCACATTTTTTTCAGTTCGGTCGCGCAGCAAAATCCCTATCTCCTCCAAGCCTGCCGTAAGGAACTTCGTTCCAATATAAATATATATGGACAAATAATACAGATTGAACTAGCCCCAAAGCAAGCTTAAGCTGGTGTTATGAGATACTAACCGAACGATACTATATCTTATGATAAAGACATATATAGATAAACACCCAAGATCCCGAACAATTTGAAAAAGGACACTTTTCAGCTAGCCCTGGCTGGGGATCGAACCCAGAATCTCCAGATTGGCGTTGTAGCGTGTTGACCATTACGCCACGGAGGTCGTCAATATTTTATTACATACGACAAGATCCTAATAGTAGATCACACTGACGTATTACTACCCTAATTACGTCAGATTATCATCATACCACAAATCCACAACCACCAGCATTGTGTTTATAAGTATTTATATATTTTCCTTATAATGTTCTTAAAAAATAAAATAGATCAACCTAGAACGAATATAAAAACAAATTTAAAGAGAATTCTTTCCACCTATCTTGACATGTGAGTGGAAAAATGTACCATGTCGCAAGTAGTGATTCCCGGGAAGTATTATGTAAGATGGCCGAAATACGTCTGCATGTTACACGGTTAATGGATGTCACAATAACTCTGAAATTCTCCATTCACATGCTTATAATATTAAAAGTGTTGATTTAGAAGCTCATAAAGTTGATGATTTACAAAGAAAATTAAGGAACATACATCGCACTTTATTGATGCCTCAACCTTTGTAATAAAAAGTGTAATCGAATTTTCTTTAAATGTACTTAAAAATAATACTATAGTGTGACTAACAAATTCTGAATGTAATAAAAGTAATAGATAAGTCGATAACAGGTGGTACAATAAGCTTAAAATGTAATCTATATACATATAATATTTCTACTATCCAATAAAAATAAAACGTTTATTGGTTTTCACCTATCCACCTAATTAGAGCAAGAAAGCACGAATAACTTTGTGACATTGGCCCTGCCATCATACATAATCACGCAAATCCTATAGGTAATTTAAACAAGCAATTCTTGTATATATATGAAGATTGTATATATATATATATATATATATATATATATATATATATATATATATATATATATATATATATATATATATATATATGAGAAACTCGGTATAATCAGAAATATCTCAGAATAATCAATACAGACTAAAACATAGTTGAGAGGATGACCATCAGAAATTGAAAGTGGTCAGTCAGCGTCCAGTTGACACCGCTCCAAGATACTGTCGGCAGATAACGGTAATATGGTTCATGTGGTCGGTGCACCTCGCGCTAATCGCGGCCGACGACACCGCAGCTAATCTTAATGCACATTCGAGAGCCAACACAACAACGATTACAAGTCGCTGTCATTATTGGTAATGCATTTGGCAGTACACCGCGCCGCGATGGAATCCCAGTTGGCATTTCAATTATTCAAGAACAACAGTCTACTAATAAGAGAGTACATTCCAATCCAAAAGGTTACCGGTAACGGTAAGACGGTATTCTTCTTAATACATCCCAGAATACCAAAATGATGTATCAGAAATCTCTTTTAATATTAACAAATAATAACACAAAAAGAAGGACAAGAGTTACTCCGGTGTTTTAGAATATGCTTGTCCTAGATAAATCAAAATTTATAGCTTCTTCGTGGTCTAGTAATCGGACGTAGACGTGAAACTTGGAAACATTTGGTAACGTAGATTTGGAGCCAACGGCTCTGTACTGAAGGAATATTACGGCTGTCAATGTCCAATGTTAAGATTTATGTCCGTAAGGCTTCCACCTGCTAGTTTATGAGCTGCTCGCAAGCTAAGAAAGAAGTGTAAAACTGGACTGGACAGTGGATCGTAAAGCAGCAACGAGGTCAAGGTAGAGATTTAGAACGAGGACGGGTCCACTAATTACCGTCCCACCATGTCGATATTGTAACTAGCACAGTAAATGTGTCGCATGAAAATAGTTCCCTTATAATCATTATTAGTTACTTGGTCATATTTTTTTTCTTGTTCATGTAATCTTTTGGTTTTCATGAATCTATATTTTTTTTTTATTAAAGAGAATAATTATAGCGATGACTAATATATTCAGTACATTCTAATTTTTGATATGAGTCAGACAGTGAAAATATAATTAAGGATTAGCGTTCACGACAAAAGGTTTAATCAATCAACAAACACTATTCAGAAACTGCCTAAGAGTTATTTCGAGTTATGCGTTATTTCTTATACTAAATATGTACTATTTAATACAATTCCAATACTAATACAAGAGAAAGTAATGAATTTTATAAATGTTTTATTTTTCTTATCGACCAAAGCAAAACCTCGAAAATGAACAGCTTAAACAATTAGTTATTCGAAAAATATTGTCATAAAATTTGCAAAGTAGTAGAAATGCAAGACAAGAAGACAGTACAGAATGTGTGAGACAAAGAAATGACAATAATGTATTGTTGTTGCAGACATAGTAATGCGAAGATAGTTTAAATTCAACAAGTGGTTTATATGTGAATTACACAACCACAGACAGTCAGTGCCAAAATTCTATTTGTAACGACAAACCGAGATGGGTGGCAGTTAAATATACCCGATATTTAACTGCCACCCATAAACTGTCGAATGAGGTACTGTCTCCGAAGATATCACAAAACTAACAATAAATACGACGAAAAGCGACGTCTTTGGCTCCCAAACGTAAACAAGAAGAGAAATACGGCTGAAAGAATTTTCAGGTAAAAAAATCTTTAATTTAAATGGAGTGAGAGTTTGCCAAAGTAATAGTCGAGTTTGAGATGACGATGGAGACAGAAAAACTAAGACAAGCATATTTTACCCATTTAGATAAGTTGTAAACCTCAGAATCGAAGAAAAGTGAAGTCTCTTTTGAAGCTTTACTTTGGAAGAAATGGACATCATTATTCTAATGAAAAGAAATTGAATAGACATCAACATTTCCTCAAGCCGAAGATCGGTTTAACTACGTTGTATACTCGTACGGGTTACGCTTCCGAGAATAATTATGAGTTTGTTTGCGATTCCTTAAAACAAACATTCCGTTCTTATGTGCGACAGAATTACTGCCTACACTACAACCGAGACGCCGACGCCTGTTGCATAAATAGACACATTTCTTGGATGGAAATTCACGATTCTTATTTTAGGGCGGTCTTCGAAACCGTAGAAAAATGCGCGCGTGTCACACCAGCCTAATTTTATGCGTTGAAAAATAAAACGCCTCATAAAAACTACCAAGCCTGTCTTGTGACTCCTATGTAGAATTTAATCACAGCTTTAATTATATTTAGTTGTTTACCCTTCTAAGAATAAAGATGAATAATGGAAGATCTAAAGAGTAGGTTGAGTCGGATTTGTAGTCGGAGGTTTTGCAAGAACATTCTTTATGGTAAAAAGGGTGGGATGGTTTTGGCAGCACTGACTAAATTAGTAGTTGGCAGCAAAGGAGTCGATCATACACATGGTTACATCAGTTTGAATGGACACAGGAAAACACCACAGCTGGCGGGTGTAACAAAATAAGTCTCTTCGCCACTAAAATATTGATTTACGATACTTAGTAAATAAGCACTATACAATTCCTGCGATACGGGGAATACGAGTGTTGCAATTCGGTAATGTAGATTGTGATTAAAACATGCAGACCACTTCAGCTGACTACAAAATCAGCGATGTACTACATTGCTGATTTTGTACCTAATTTATTTCTTCTGACTAGTTACATGTACCAAATAATCTGTACATCATACATCTAATTCAAAAGTATCTGTTGACATCGCAGCTACCTACAACACATGCCATGATTTTGCGTTTATGATACAATTATGTAAAAAAAATTATTAGGTATTACTACAATCCCACAATCCCCACATCAATCGAAAAGGTCTTCACAATGGTCTACTTAAGCTTAGCCAATTATATGCGCAGCAAGTCATGGCTTGCCACCTCCTTATTATATGAGCCATGAGAATCAGAATGCCTCATAGTAAAAAGTATATCAATAGCGAATAGAATAACAAGATTCAGTCAAATACCATACTTGTTTACGGATGCCAGTCTCGCAAAATCAGAACGCAGTCTTTTCCACCATAAAAAGTTTTAAGACCACAATCCATTTGAAAATCAAAGCAGTTAAAAAATTAAATTACTTGGCACCACGGCAAAATAATCAAATTATGTTATGAATTTTGAGAAAGCAAGACTTTAAATTTCGACCCAGTTACATTTACTAAAATCTTTTTTGTGCTCAAAGCTGTTTTATAGGGTTATGTAGCGGCGTTGGGAATGATGACCGATGATTTCATTGAGGGCTCGTGTCTCGACGGCAATAATTGATTGGCGTCCAGACGGTCTCGGTGGCGTGTCAGTGATGCGGCACCTGTCACAACAGCGCCTGTTCCCAAATTAAAGAGAACAAGAGAAAAGTAACTCGGGCTTTAGGTGAAGAACGCACTTATTGCCGAACAAGTGGTTTTTGTATCATCCTTTTACTTGATTACAGGTTAATAAGCTATTATGCTTCGTCGTCTGCAGAACTTTTCTAAAGAAGATTCACTTTATTGATATTATTCGTGCCCAATTTAATATAATGTGGTAATAAAAGTTAAGGTCTACTTGTTGTTTAATTCTCTGGTAGGTAGAAGGTAGGCTTCCCAGGAAACTATTGAATTCATGAGAGTCATTTTATTCCTTATCATGAACTTGTGGTTTAATAAATAGGCTACCGTGTCAGGAAGGCTCTTTTTTATCGGTACTAATCAATGTTTACAGACGATGAACTACAAGGTATATCTCGACGATGAACTACATGGCATATCTCATCGGTTAGATGTTAGAAAGATATCGAAAGACCGTCAACACTCCAAAGATGTGTAGTTTCTGTCGTCTCTTTAGTTGATGCCCGTCAAAACAGCAGCGCCTGGTGCCGTCACTGTCGCCGCACACCTTCACATACGATGTGGACGCTAAGTGGTCATCGTACATCAATGGTTTTCTGGACTAACAACTAATAAATTATCCATTGAAGAAGTTACATTTTAAGAAATAATCAGTCTGATGGACTGGTTGGTGTTAGGTGGAACAGTTTTCTTCTTATTCTTATTTACTAGCTCAATTTCTTATACTGTAATTTTATGCTCATACTCTGTTGGGGTGTCTTTATCAATGTGTCATCATTTCAATCATCTACACCTATATTCCATTTGTTTAGGTACTTCTAGTCTTTTTATTGAAATGTACACTTTACAAATTGACATCTTTACACAAATATAATGCGTAAAGATGTTAATTTGTAAAGTAATTTAAAATTAAGAGTGTAATTCATAATTTATACAGTCATTGATTTGTAATTTGCAAAGGTATTGATTTAAATAGTGTATATAGTAATAAAAATACATGTCAAGATTGTTTACCGTTATTTAAATACCAAATGGACTCTAGTGAAATTTCGCGAATATTGTGATTGTAATAAATTAAATAATAATAAAACCAATGCAAGTGGCGGACAGACGGACGGACGACAGACAGACAGATAGACACAGCAAAACCAAATTTAAAAATATTAATTAATTTAATAATATTTAAAAATAAACTATGGCTTCGTTTGCGATATTATTCGCATTTAACTTGCATTGTTCACATTAAAACCAATATCTATACAATTTATCAATGACTCCATAATAATCTTTATCATTATACTATAGGAATATTAACAAAGAGCACGTAAGGTTTGACTGCCGGCGGCCGACGGCGGGTAGCGGCGGCGCTCTCAAATTATGCAAGAGACAAGGTGCAATGCAAAGCATGCTAACGTACGCTGAAGTGCATGTGTTTACGAGACGCCGTTACATAATGCTCATTCCAGACTTTATGCACCCTATTTATACGCGCTTTCCATTTCTACTACGGTGACACATATTATTTGATATTTCCTTCCAGTTAAAAAAGCTATCCCATGGCTGTGAGCTTTTTAACCGACTTCAAAAAAGGAAGAGGATATCATTTCGACCCGTATGTTTTTTTTGTATGTATTTTTTCGCGATATTTTCGTCACTTGTGAACCGATTGTGATGTTCCTTTTTTTAAATTTAACAGCCTTTATTTGTACCAAAGTTGGTACCGTATACTTTGGTGAAGATATAATGAATGAAGACAGAGGGCGTGAATTAAAACGGATGATGGTTCAATAGTGGCCATTTATCAGAGCTTTGGTCGTCATGTTTGTAAAGTTGACCTTTAATACAGGTTTTTATAGATAGAAAGCAGGATTTTAATGTACGAGGTTTCAAGAGGGCTTGAAAATCAGTCATATATGTACGTACAGTCCACTAACATATGCGAAAATTAATAGGTCAGGGAGTGCCAAAACCATTCCCGTTAAACTCGTATAACTTAACCGATACGTTAGCACCAATTAAGAACATTACATTAGCATTTATTATATGAATTATACTTTGGAAATGTGATCGCAAAGCGGACAGAACATCCCGTTATATGAACTACCGTAAAGAGAGAGCAATTAAAAGAAAAAAGATGCCACACGAGCATTGCTATGTCAAACTTGAATTTCAAAAACATTAATTATGTTAATATTACAAACATTCAAACATCACGCCTTGAAGACGGTTTCTGACGGTGGCCAGTAAAATTTTAACTGTGGGTTTTTATTATAAATGTTCGTAACTAATTATCAAGATTATAATACCATATTTATTAAAAAAAAATATTCACATCTGGCTTTTCGGAATGTCAGCTAATCCAGAAATACATACAATAAACGTATGTAGTTTAAAGAATGGTGATTTGAAACTACTATGTACTTATTTTGTAACCCCACAGCCAAAAAACGGACACGTTAATGAGTAATACCATCAGTTGATAACACAAATTATCACGCAGATTGATAGCAAACGTGTAATTATTCATTTGTTAGTAGGTACAGTTTTGACAGACAGGTGTCAAAAACATGGCACGTGGCGTGGTGTTCCGGCACCCGCACTCTCAGCTGGTGATTAGAGCGGGAGATATTCTTATCAATAGTTATAGACAGTCATAACTAATCGAACATTTATAAACAATTTATTCGCGTATCAGATCGGAAAACAAAGTCCTCCTAGAGGCCAGTCAGTAGATATTTACGGTCAATGAGTGGCGAATGTGGCGATTATTGCCTATCATCATCACTGCCATGAAAACTTAAGTTTTAGTGATTAATAGTGAAGTGACAAGTGAAGGCGATTCCAGCGCAAAGCAGATTATCGTGATCGTACCGTCGCAGTGCCTGCAGCGCTTGGGCTCCGGCTGCGCGAGCTCGTCGCCGAGTTCGCGATGTCGCACCGGCATGGCGGCGCATCCCGCGCCGGCGCCGCCACCACTCTCCGGGTTCGGGGCTCGCGCGCTCCACCTCGACCGCTCCTCTAGCGGCGGCGGCGTCGCGGCTGCCACTGAGCCTGATATACGCCGCCCGCCCCGGCCGGTAGGCGGCGCCCATTTTCAAAGTTATTTTGGGCGGCTGTGACTCACGACCTGAACTGCTTGCGCGGCGCCCGCGCATCACAGGCTGCTCCTGCGCGCAAGCCTGCACGACCCTCCAGAGAGTTCCACATTCTTTAGGCACTCCCTGACTAGCATAATGTAGGTATACTCCATAACGCTTATATCAAAAACCGAATTGTAAAAATAGCACAAAAATTAGAAAGTCGTTGAATAATAAAAGAAATAGTTATTGAAATAACTAAGAGTACATCTACCTGCTAAATATTACTCACTGGAAGAACTGGTAAGTCAATAATAGCTGGAAGATCTAGCAGCATAGACCTCGTGGAAGAGGATAAATTGTTCCCTTACACAAAGACTCAAACCATATGTTTCTGAAAGCACATACTAAACTAACACTACAATATCCAACACAAATAAATTGTGCAAATTAAGTAAGATCTGGCACCTCTACAGCTCCCGATCTGATAAAAGATGTCCGTATAAATTGAGAAGCCACATCAGATTTTAGAAAAACGCAAAGCACCCCGTTTTGTAGATGATGAGATAATTTTGTAGCTGGCATCCTGGAATTGGTAGTATGCATCAAAACAATTTATCATTGCATTAATGATTCATACAAGGAAAACATTATGTAATTCCAGGAAAATCAGTTATTTTCAATAACATAACATTTATCAAATATTTTTTTTTAATCTATTATTTTACCCGAGGCTTCAGTTCACATATTTAAGTGTAAAATGCTGATTATATCACTTGACACATGTGTATTGAAATAAAAAATTACGATAGGTGAACTTTTGATGTTATAAGTAACAATGTGAACAAAATCTCAGCAATCGTTGCATCAGCCTCTAACAAGCCATAAGCACATTCTAGCCCATTTTATAAAGAAAACTAGCAATCCCCATTACAATATTTCCCATGGAGTACATTGGACATGTGTGTATGAACTATGTATAATTTATTTAGCCCCTCTAAGCTACATTGACAAAACTCACACAACCAGCATAACTCAAGGATATATCTTTAACCTCTGCCTACATATAACTACAAACAACATTTATGGACATCATAAAATATAGTATTGTTGGGTTAGTATCCCATAACTCAAGCTTAAGCTTACTTCGGGACTAGTTCAATCTGTGTGATTTCTCTCTATATATTTATTTATTTTATACTAGCTGTGCGCGCGACTTCGCCCGCGTGAAAATCCGTTCAGCATTTTCGGACATTCGGGTGAACAGTGTGCATACAAACAAAAATCTTAAAAATCTTTTTAGTGTTCTGTAACTCCTTATAATTATCGTTGTTTTTTTTTTCTGCTTCCCGTGCTGTCAAGGAATAGTCGAGTTTTAGGAGTGCTCCCGTTATTTAAACAATTCAGCGTGAAAAGTCTGTGCATTAGCAAAAAAGTGGTTAAAATCATAGAGACAAACAACGGCAGTGCACAATAATAGTGAAATCGGCAAGGAAAAAGTGTTAAAACACGGAAAATCGTTGATCCCAAAGTCGACTTCGAGATTTTTAAGGTTATCATCTGTCAGTGTCAACATCGTCGATCACTTCCGCAAACTGCTACCAACATAGCGATACTTCGATCGAGTGCGCTCGGAAACTATCGATTTACATACTCATCATAGACAAGGAGTGCTGCCAGACTACAAAAAATTCTACCACTTAGCAAAATTTTAAAGAACATCGGAACTAATCATGGATGCTGGTCAGATACAACTATTAATTGAAAAAATGAACGAAACACTTAATACGAGAATGGATGAGGTAAAAGAAGAAATGAATAAGCACACCTCCTCTCTCATAGAAAATATTACAAAAACGCTGACAAGCACGTTCGAGGATAAATTAAAACCCTTAGTGGAAGGAAATAAAGAAAAAACATACATGCTGCTGAAAATTTTATTAAAGAAGTCTTGAAAATTAGAAAACAACTAATACCAAAACTGAAAGAAAAAAAAGAGAAGGGTAATATTACAACAATTAAATTTGATAAGCTAATTATAAAAAGAAACCCAACCCAAGAGAGAGCAAATGAAAAAAGAAAAGGATCGCCCACACCCGTCCAACCAAACAAGAACAATGAAGGGAAACCAACACCTAGAAATAAAATGAATAAAACTAACATGTTCTCTTACATGAGAACTCGTTCAAATTCAACGAACGAATTAGGTAGCAAATAGCAACTACAGATCGGAAGCCGGAATAACAACAACAATAAAACAATAATAAACAAACAAACAAAAACACTTCACCCCAATCCGGCTGGTCCCCGTGGGGTGTGCGACCAAAACCCTCCAAGGAATAGAAATAGAAATAAAAATATAAAAAAAAAAAATACAACTATAAAATGCCCCGATACAGAAAGACAGAAGTGGAAGAAAGATTGCCTTTACATCTCAACACTCAATACAAGAACATTGCGAACAAATGAAGCCCTGTGCGAGCTGGAAGATGCTATCGCTAAAATAAAATGGGACATAATAGGACTATCAGAGGTTAGAAGAACAGGAGAAGAAATATTAGATTGTAAAAATTTCATTCTGTATTACAAAGGAGAAACACCAGGTATGTTCGGGGTTGGATTCATCGTAAACAACAAACATAAAGATTGTATCGACGAATTCACAGGCATATCAGAACGCATTGCAATCCTTAACTTAACAACTCGAGAAAGTAATCTAAAATGGTCCATTGTACAAACCTATGCACCTACAGAGCAGGCATCAAATGAAGAAAAGGAAAAATTCTACAATCAGCTAAATACAGCTATGAGCAAAACCTACAAAAATGTCATAGTGATAGGCGATTTCAACAGCCAACTAGGGCAGAGATGTCAGGGGGAAGAAAACATAATTGGCCAATATGGCACAGGCAAAAGAAATAACAACGGCAGAAGATTAATAAGTTTCGCCAAGAAACATAACTTGAAAATAATGAATAGCTTCTATAACAAAGGCATTAACAGAAAGTGGACGTGGATATCGCCAGACGGCAAAGTTAAAAATGAAATTGATTTTATCCTAACAAATAGAAGAAGAAACTTTAAAGATGTAGGAATAATAAATAACCTGAACTTTAATACAAATCATAGAATGTTAAGAGGATCGCTGCATGTCGGAAACATAAAAACAAGAAAACATATACAAAAGAGAGTCATGACTATACCCTTACCAATACCTGATACCCTTCTTGCCGAATTGGAAGCAAATCTTCAAGAGATTGACGAAATTGCAGTACAAGATAGGTACAACATAATAGAACAAGGACTGAAACAGCTGACTGATAAACTAAAACCAACCCTAAATAAACCTGATAAAATTGGGCATGAAGCTGCTAAATTAATAAAGATAACACAAACATTATTATAAGACAAGAAAAATAACAGACATGAAATAGCTGAAATTAGCAAGAAGATTAACACCAACATAAGACTACACAGGAAAAGGGAGAGAGAAGAAAGGCTAATCTATCATATTGAGAAATCAGGCGGAATAAAAAAAGCATTGAATAAACTAAATGAAACAACGAATTTGATACCCAAAATGAAAAACAAATTGAATAAAACCAAAACAAATAGGAAAGAAATAGTAAAAATCGCTGCACACTTCTACAAACAGCATATGAAGACAAAGACAGAATAATAGAAACAAACATAGCTACTGCAGATATTGTCCCACCAATCTTTGAAAGTGAAGCCAGGAAAGCCATAATAACCCAAAAGAACTTCAAGTCACCAGGGGAAGATGGCACAAATTAAACACCTCACAAAACTGTTCAATGATATTCTAAAAAAAGAAGAGATCCCAGAGCAATGGAACAAAAGCACAATAATTCTGATACATAAAAAGGGAGACAAGGACCAAATAATTAACTACAGGCCGATCAGCATAATACCAAATTTATACAAAGTATTTTCTAAAATAATACTGGCACGAATGACCAAAATACTAGATGAAAATCAACCAATAGAACAAGCTGGGTTTAGAACTTACTTCTCTACGATAGATCATATTTACGTGCTAAGACAAGTCATAGAAAAATGTTACGAATTCGGCATCAAGTACTATATTGCTTTCGTAGACTACAACAAAGCATTCGATTCATTAAAACACACAATGATATGGGAAGCACTTGAAAGCCAAGGAATAGACAGGAAATACATTCAAATACTTAAAAAAATATAACTACAGCATGGCAAAAATTCAGCTAGAGAGGAAAGGGGAAATGTTTGAAATACAAAGAGGAGTACGTCAGGGAGACCCGCTCTCTCCAAAGTTATTTTCAGCTGTGCTGGAGCAGGTCTTTCGCAATCTGCAATGGAACAAATATGGTATAAATATTAACGGCACAAGACTACACCACCTCAGATTTGCGGACGACCTAGTTCTGATAAGCACAACACCAGACGAACTACAGTTAATGCTGCAAAGTCTAGCACAAGAAAGTGAAAAAGCAGGTCTAACCATGAATGAATCGAAAACGAAGGTTATGACAAATGGACACAAAACCAACATTACCATCAACGGTAACATCATAGACTATGTAGATGAGTATGAATACCTTGGACAGACCATCTCTCCAGCCAACTTCATTGCAAAAGAAATCACAAAAAGAATAGCTAACTCATGGAGAAGATTTTGGTCTCTGAAAGAAATAATGAAAAACAAAGACATCCCCCTAGTAGCAAAGATTAAAGTGTTTAACTCCTGCATACTTCCATGCCTATCCTACGGCTGCCAAACATGGTCACTAACAAAAAACAACCTCAAAAAGCTGGAAGTATGCCAAAACGACATGGAGAGAAGTATGCTAAACCTAAAACTAAAAGACAGGATAAGACTGACAAAAATTAGGAAAAGGACAAAAGTAATAGGGATCACTACAACAATAAGAAAAATGCAATGGAAATGGACAGGACATATGATTAGAGAAGGCAAGGATAAATAGACAGAGAGAATAACACCATGGTACCCGAGAGAAGGAAAAAGGAAAAGAGGGAGACAAATAAGGAGATGGGAGGATGAGATAAAATGGATGAGATATAATGGCAGGGAAGACGTGGCCAAGAAGGGCAAGGGAAAGAGATAGTTGGAAAGTCTTGGAGGAGGCTTATGTTGGAAAAGACAATCCAGGGAAAGGGTGATTTTTCATAAATATGGATAAATTATTATTTGCTGTATTGTACCTGGAATGAAGCTATAAATAAATAAATAAAAAAACTAATATCTTGCTCACGAATAAATAATTTACTGTCTGTATTTGGTGCCCGCGACTTCGCCCGTGTGAAATTCAGTTTTCTTACACACCCTTGTTGATGACATGACAAATTTTAAATTTTTGTCGGATTAGTCTGTATATTTACAGTTCAATTTTTTTATTGTGATGCGGTATACTTTAAGTATTGCAAATGTGAAAGTTTATAAGGATCTATAGATGTATAAATATCAGTTACTTATTCATACAACAACTTATTAATGGATTATAATGAATCCTTACAATTATAATCATAACCTTTGTGTATAAATATATAGGTAAGCTGACGAAGTCAGCAGTCATTCGTAACTTCCTATCTGTAAAAGTCTCCCGAGGCGCGAGATAGCGAATAAAGTTCACGATCAGCACTTAGTCGAGACTCCCTTTGAGTGGAACTCTCCGAGGCGCGAGTCAATGAATTTCGTTCTCGATTAACACTTAGTCGTGCCTGTCTTTTGTCATTGGATTCTTGGGATCTTCTCATCCGCTGTCTTTTCGCTTGTCTAATATTCTGAGACAGATTTGACTTTCTTTGTAGCATTTTTGAAAGCAAAGGACAAAATACACTAATATATATATACAATGTGTCCGGTCAGCGGTGTCGGAGACTTTGGGGGGATGAAATACGGTATTTTTTATCGACAAATCACCCCTCATAAGTAGTTTTTCTCCTACCATAATAAGATGGCAGCCATTTTGTTTTTTTTTTTTAATCGAAGCACGAGTTTTATACTAGCCATAGCTCCCTATGTAGAGGTCCTAGAAACACAAAATAAGTCTCATTCGAAAGCAAAACATGTAGACCATAAACTATTGGTAAAAAAATGCTAATTTTATTTATAAAAAGAACCAAAAAAATTGCTAAAAGAAAATAATTATGTAATTATTTTGCATTTTTTTTACATTATTAGGTTTAAAAAAAAAATCTAAGCTGTTGGCCTACATTTTTTTTATGTCTAAACGATAGAACAGTATGTCCCCTAAATAAAGCAGCATACATCTTAGCCCTAAGTTACATAGTTCAGAAGCTATGATGGTTTGAATAGACCCCTTATTGTCAAATCCGGCAGTTGAGAAAGAAATAAAACAAAATACTTAGTCTTCACGACATTTATTTTGGCAATAAAAAAAAACAATGTTTTAACCATTGTTGTAGAGACTAATTAGGACCTGGTAATGAAGATGATGATGATAACCATTGTTCGAAATGTCCTCCGTGGTGTTGCAGACATGCTGTTGCTCTTACTGCTACATGTTGCGTAGAGCGTCTTATCATCGCTTTGTCATTCTTTAATTCATTTCCGACTTGAATAATTTTGTTAATTAGCTCCTCGCGTGTATTTGGCACGTCGACATAGACTTTCTGTTTCATTGTACCCCACAAGAAAAAATCAAGTGGGGTCAAGTCCGGTGAACGCGGTGGCCAAGCGATTGTTCCACCGCGTCCAATCCACGGCGTATAAAATTCATTTAAATGGCTTCGTACATTCGCAGCGAAGTGTGCCGGAGCTCCGTCCAGTTGTAGAGTCATGCCTATCCTATAAATCAGTAGTATTTCCATTAAAGCATCCAGAAAGTCGGTTTCCAAGAACTCTAGAAATCTAGGGCCATTCATCGTGCCTGGCAAAATTAGTGGGCCAATTAAAATATCATCAATCATTCCTGCCCACACATTTACTGAAAATTGGTGTTGAAAACTGCTTGGTCTCACAGCATGAGGATTATCATGGAGCCAAAGATGCTCATTGCGATGGTTAATGTAAAGTATTTTGTTTTATTTCTTTCTCAACTGCCGGATTAGACAATAAGGGGTCTATTCAAACCATCATAGCTTCTGAACTATGTATTTTAGGGCTAAGATGTATGCTGTTTTATTTAGGGGACATACTGTTCTATCGTTTAGACATAAAAAAAATGTAGGCCAATAGCTTAGATTTTTTTTTAAACCTAATATTGTAAAAAAAAATGCAAAATAATTACATAATTATTTTCTTTTAGCAATTTTTTTGGTTCTTTTTATAAATAAAATTAGCATTTTTTTACCAATAGTTTATGGTCTACATGTTTCGCTTTCGAATGAGACTTATTTTGTGTTTCTAGGACCTCTACATAGGGAGCTATGGCTAATTTAGTACAAAACTCGTGCTTCGATTAAAAAGAAAAACAAAATGGCTGCCATTTTATTATGGTAGGAGAAAAACTACTTATGAGGGGTGATTTGTCGATAAAAAATACCGTATTTCATCCCCCCAAAGTCTCCGACACCGCTGACCAAACACATTGTATATATATATATATATATATATATATATATACATATATATATATATACATACATATATATATATACATACATATATATATATATATATATACATATATTTTTAATTAAATAAATCTATGTAGCCAAGAATTTTTTAAAGATTATACCCGAAATACCTAACCAATCCACAAAGCAAGATCACAAAATCCGTATTGCTATAGCCAAATGTTAAACTTAGTTCAATAAAATCTATAAAGCCAAAAAGCTTTTGAAGATATCCGTAATATCTAACCAATCCACAAAGCAAGATCAGAAAGTCCGTATTTTCATAGCCAAGGGTCAAATTATAAATCAACAATATTATCCAAAATATTAACTAACCAATCCATAAAGCAAGATCAGAAGTCCTTTTATTCATAGCCAAGTATAGCCAAATACCAGTATAAAATCAACAAATTCAACAACAGTAACTAACCAAATCACAAAAGAATCAAAAGGTCTTACGTTCAGAGCAAAACAATCAGCTTGTATTTATACTTTTTCACAAAAACAACCATAGCGCCATAATTTAAAAATTTCTTGAGGCGCCATCTGTTGCTATTTTATGTAACTATAAAATCGCCCATAGAAAAATTATCTTTAAACTTTAAATGACGATAACTTTTTTATCTGACATCAGATTTCGATGAAACAAAGCCTATATGTTGCTCAGGGATAAGCTTATCTTTTTGTTAAAACCGCGTAAAAATCTGTTCAGTAGTTTTAAAGATTAGCGAGTACATACAGACAAAAAAAAGATTGTGTTCTACATAGGGCGCACTATAAGTTTCCGGAACTGGCCACTTACATAAACAATATTTAAAAATTTATTGCAACATTTGAAAATAGAACTCTTTGGCTGTAGAATGCAGTTTGTTTCATCTTACTGTCTTTTGTTTTTACCTTGTGGCGCCATTTAAAAAATTGTGTGTCTGCATCAACATGGATTTAACTCGGGAAAATTTTTGTAGTATGATTTTCTACGATTTTAAGTGTAATTTGACAGCTCAACAGAGCATCGCTCGGCTTGAAACAGCTTTTGGCAATGAAGCTCCATGCAAGACAACTGTTTATAGCTGGTTTGCAGAATTCAAGCGTGGTCGTATCAATCTCAGTGACAAATCTCGCGATGGTCGGCCGTCCACCGCTGTGACCAACAAAAACATCGATGCTGTGCGCCGTATGATTGAAACAGACAGGCATGTGACCTACCATGAAATTCGCGCATCCTTAGAAATAGGCATGAGTCAAATACAATTAATCCTACACAAACATTTGGGTGTGAGAAAGCTGTGCTCGCGGTGGATCCCACACAACTTGACCGAGGCTCAAAAAACGGACCGCGTCACTTGGTGCAGTGCCATGCTTACCAGATTCAACGAAGGTGCGTCAAATTTGGTGTGGGACATAGTAACAGGTGACGAAACATGGATTTATTGCTACGATCCCAAAACAAAGCAGCAATCGAGCGTATGGGTCTTTCAAGATGAGCCGAAACCAACCAAAGTGGCGCGCGTGAAAAATGCATCTAAGCGGATGATTGCTTCTTTTTTTAATAAAACTGGACACGTGGCTACTGTTGCTTTAGAGAATCGTCGTACAGTGAATAGTGACTGGTACACGACCATTTGTTTGCCGGAAGTTATTGACGAACTCCGTAAAAATAACCGTAAACGCCGTATCATCCTGCACCACGACAATGCTAGTTCTCACACGGCCAGACAGACAAACGACTTTTTGAAGGCGAAAAATGTAGAACTCATGAGTCATCCTGCATACAGTCCCGACCTGGCACCTTGTGACTTTTTTCTGTTCCCAAAAATTAAGAACCAATTACGCGGTCAACGATTTTCATCACCAGAAGAGGCTGTCGAGGAGTATGAAAAACACGTTTCAGAGGTCACCACAGAGGAGTGGCACAAAAGTTTTCAAAACTGGTTTCATCGAATGAAAAAGTGCATAGACGCCAAGGGAGAATCTTTTGAAAACCAATAAATCAATTTTGTACCTTTAATAGTATTTTTTCATATTCATTCCGGAAACTTATAGTGCGCCCCACGTATTACTCTTTTTTTATCGCCCACACATTTTTTTTGTTAATTTTATCAAATGTACAGACACGCGGTTCCTACTGTTTTATTATATGTATTGAAAAGACGTAAGAACAAAGTGAAAGGGAAAGTAAAAAGCTTTAATTGAGAAGGGGTCTAAAAACCTAAAGGGTTTACAATGAATAAACACATAGAAACCAGATACTTAAGCATTATTAAAGTGACGATCAATGAATCTGCACAGTCATCTGGTTAAATTAGCCAACTAATTGGACACCTAGGCCCTTCCTTGAAGGCCAGCTTCTAAAAGAACAATGACAATATTTTGTGTATTGGTGTAAAATCACTTTAACATGTCTTATCAAAACAAGGACTGCTTTTAATGACTTAAATATTTGGTCATTCTTGATAAAATATAATAATCAATTTGTATTTCTATTACTTTCAATGGGTAATACTTATTGAAAGGGTAAAACAGTAAATGATGACCTCCGTGGTGTAGTGGTCACCATGCTAGTCTGCCACCCAGAGGTCCCGGGTTCGATCCCCGGTCAGGGCAAGTTGGAAAATGGCCTTTTTCAAATTGTCCTGAGTCTTGGATAATGTTTACTACTGCGCCTACAAACAACATAATGTATACTACTTTTTTATGAATATCTATTTTTTAGACTTGTCACTCCATAAGCACCGCATTTCATCCAAAACATAAGAATTGCTTGTTTAAAGTACAGGATGTATATGATCCTCGAATTCTATAACGTGGACTGTAAATTGTAAAGTCACAACCCTAACACTATGTAGAAGACCCGCAATGGCTGCAATGATTCAGTAATTTTTTATATTTTGATCTTCCACGCAAGGTTTAGGAGAACTAAATGTCACTAATGGGACTCCCATTTGAATTTAATACATTTTGATTTATTGACTAAGTAAGGCTACATAATATATTTCGAATCAACAACATACTTCTGGTTTAGGTTAATGAAAACTGAAAACCAGTGTCACCTCACAGGCTAACTACGCTGAGTTTTGGCCTTTTTACATTGCTACAGCACATACATGTTAATTGTTTTTTTTTTTTGAATGTGATGCAGTTTTTGTGAATAAACTTTCTATCAATCTAATTTTCTCGGTGTTGTTCATTAAGCAGTACTTAGGTGCAGTTGTGTCAATGCTAGATAATAAAATGTCTACTTTTTACAATGATGTACAGATTGCACAAAATAACTTCACGGCTCGGAAGTTGGCTGCAAGGGACAGCGGGGTAGCTGGCGCCCGGCGCAACGTCTTTTATTTTTATTTTTTTTATCTCTTCTTCTTTTATTTTTTTGTATCATTCTCATAGGAATTTTATCAAAATCTGTTGTGTAGTTCGGGGTGAAGTCGGTTTTTAGTTAAAAAAAAATATATCTTTGTACTAAACAATTAAGTTGGGCACAAAAAAGATAAGTTTATATGGACATGGACCACACTATAATAGAATACCGAATGTTGGAAGTCCCATAACTCTTCATCTGTTGCAAATTTTAAAAAAATAGATAAACCTTTGACTTAAAAGATTGACCTGGGAGGAATTCCTCCCAGTGACAGGTAAGGGGATAAAGGTCTTTGAATTTGTTCAAATGAACCTATTTGGCCAAATGTCTTTTTAGATATGTAAGTAATGATCAAGTGGAAAACAAGGTTATTATTATTCTAATAAATCTACTCTTTACACATAATGAACTGCATTTGCAACATGATTATAAAATTAATCAAAAAGTTAATAATAGATAACATTATAATGCGTAGTGTCTGGTTACCGCACAGCTCATGACATGACACTTGCAATCATTCGCATAACAACAAACCAAATTAAATGCTGTAATTGAGTATATTACCCGGAATTTATATCTTAACAGTATGATATCTCCATTGCAAGCACATAAGACATCAACACACTGTGTACAACATACTATACAAAAAAGATGAAACAGATCGAAAGCATATTTTAGTGGGCGGCCTGTACGAGAAAAACTCACCTTTGAACAAAGATTTGAAGAAAGACACTTTACAACTCCAAGAAAAATATCCAAATTCACAAAACCCCGTTAATCCACGTCACTGTTTATTATCACACAAATATAGAAATAAATAGATCATATCTTTGCGCTATCGTCAATTTTCCTGCCATTTTGAATTTTTGTTTTTTTGTTCATGCATGCAGTGTTGCCATATGGAGAAGGCGTCAAATCTGTATATTCATTTTTAATAACTACAAAATCCGTAGGATTATTATATATCTCTTTTAGATTCACGGGTCTTTTCACCCCGATCCTTTGAGAGGCTTGCGTGGGATACAAATCCATCCAACACGAAGAGGCCCTTTGGAGAAGTTGAAGTAATGAGACGCTCCCTTCAAAATACCTAAATATACAAAGGTGTACCCTTGAATAGGTTTCGGCAAAAGAAAGATCTATTGCCAGAAAACGAGAATAGTATATTTCATTACAAGTGCGGAAAGGCTGTCATTGCAAACAGTTCCGACAAATGTCTACCCGAGCCGAGGCGCAGCCGAAGGCGAGGGTTGACAGTCGGACCAAGTTGCAATGACGGTTCCACACGTGTACTGGGGTAGCATTTTTGAAATCACTTGTCACGTTACGAATGGTTTACGCAAACGTTTCCAAACGGGCGCATTTTTTGAATCGATCGTTTGCGAAGGATTTGTAACGAGTATCCTTGACCACTCGTAATTTTGACATTTGTAGCGTAGATATGTAAAAGAAAGTTTTCATGATGAAGCCGTGCCTATTCATGCTGCTATTATTTCAAGGTGAAAATTTTAGAAAACCATAGACATGTCGAAGATTTCTGCTTAAAACAATATTGTTTTTCACTGACACGACGATTTCAAAAATACGATCATATGATATTTTACACGAGCGATGACTTGGAAAACTACACGGTTTTCGGTATTTCGGTGAGACCCTTAATCAAAAATAGCACTCCTGAACGACTATTTTTAAAACAGTTGCGAAAAAATGAAGCAATTTAATAAAATAATAAAAACACAATAAACTCAACTAACTAATCATTTATTTCTTATAAAAGTTATAATTCACATATACATTAAAATTGGTACTGTTTTTTATACTAACTGGGGAAGTTTTAGGTTAGATAAAGATAAAAGATAAAAATATGTTTATTTTCTCCATAAATCTGAAATTACAGGTATACAGTACTATACGGATAGAAGTTATCTTTTCAGATTGGTGGAGATTGGAGTCTGTGGAAGGCTGGCCTGTGACACAGATCTCCAGAGCTCTCACATCTGAATACATATTTGTATTACAGAATAAATGAGGCTTAATTATACTTAACAAAAGAACTTAACAAAAGAAACAAACAAAAAGGGTTAAAGTAATAACAGTAAATTTATATCAATAATATCTAGATTATCCTATCTACGTAGGTACGTATAAATATCCCCAGTATGGATGCGTGAGTGCGCGCATGGATAAGTGGAATTAATTATGGAGTTATGTAACAAACAGAGCAACCCATTCTTTAACCTACTTACATAACATATTTACAAAGTTAACCTATTATTTAAGTGGAATGAGTAGATGTTCCGTATCATCGTAATTAAGTGTTTGCAGGTATCTCAAGACAGATAATTTGCAGGAGTATTTGGGAAAAGGAAAGATATTGAGCTTACTGTGGAAATTATTGTAAAGGAACGGGCCGGCGAAACAGAAGAACCTTTTGGAGAAAGCAGTGTTTAGAGCAGAAGAGGAGTCGAAAAGACGGTTCCTTCGCAATAAATTTGGATTAAAGATGGTGATACTATGTTGCTGTAGAATGGTATTTGAGATAATATGTAAGTACTTCACAATACTGGTAAAGATCATGAGTAGGGAACAAAAAAGGTTTGAAAGTGCACACTTTGAGCAATGCTCTATGGGCCCTTTCAAGTTTTAGGAAAGTGGTCTTACAAGCACCTCCCCAAGATGTTATACAGTAAGTCAGCAGTGATTGGCCAAGAGCGAGATATACCATTTTAACAATTTGAGGATCAGCCACGTGTCTTAAACGTTTAAAAATACAAATTAACTTACGGATTCTACCGGCAGTAACATTAATATCTGGTTTGAAACTTAAGTTCTTGTCTATGAGCACGCCCAGATATTTTGCAGTATCTACAGAAGCTAGGGAAGGACAGTCACAGAGGATATTATCATGGGTGGAGTGGGAGTGGGCAACGATCGATAGGTTAGCTAAAGTAGCTTAGCAAACAAATATGTTTGCAGATCGTAAATAGAAAAATTAATTATATGAGATTTATTAAAATTAAGAGTAAGCAGATTAAGGCGAAGCCAGTCAGATACAGCATTCAGAACGCTTTGAGCCCGTTGATAAGTCTCATGCCAAGTTTTGGCAGTAAATAGTAAGGCGGTGTCATCTGCATAGAAAATAATTTTGCATTGAGGAATATTTAAAGAAAACAGACCATTGATATAGACTAAGAACAGGGTAGGGCCCAGAATACTGCCTTGCGGTACGCCGTAGTGAACGGGAAGCTGAACTAATGTGGCCATTAATGACTAGTCTTTGAGTACGACCTGTCAGAGGTTGCAAATTTACTGTTTGAGACAAACTATTATTGTATTCGTATGATTGTTCATGTATATTTGTTATATAATGGCGTTTGCTAGTTGATGGAGTTGGATCTGATGAATTATCATTATCAACGAAGGTAGATGGACGAACGTTCTCTTCAACATGTGAAGGAGACGGACTGGACCTTAAATTAATGGATTGTGTGATTTTTTTTCCCAGTTTCTAGTTTGTTGTTTAATGATTCACCAATATAGCTTTCTGCAACTTTGTCTGATTTCCAACCTCCTAGTCGCTTTCAGGACGTCAAATTGGCTCCTGAATCTGTAAATAATGTAGCAGAGGTCCTCCTGAAGCTGTGCCCAGTATAATACTAAGCATCCGGCAGACCAAGAAACGTAGCTATTTCTTTTGGCATATTACCAAATTTATTTATCCCGATTGTTTGAGCTGTACACTACCCTTTATGGTAATTTTGAAAAAAACGGTCGGGTTTTCCTTTTTGGGACCGCTGATTCATATATTTTTGCACTACATACATATTATCACGCCTGTTTCCCACAGGGGTAGGCAGAGACCAAGGACCTCCACTTGCTACGATCCTGACAGACCTCTTTCGCTTCATCTACACTCATCACTCTCTTCATGCATGCCCGCCGGTTACGGGTACTTCTAACCTCTCCTTTTTTCAGAACGTCTGCAATTTGATCGCGGTACGTTCGTCGAGGACGACCCTGACTCGCTCTTCCACCCACGTTTGCTTTGTAGACTCTTTTAGTGAGTCTCCTTTCATCCATCCTTTCTACATGTCCGAACCATGTCAACATTCCTTTCTCAATTTTTGTTACTACATCTTCTTTCAGTCCACACTGCTCCCTTATGACATCATTTCTAATCCGATCTTTCAAAGTAACACCATACATACTCCTCAGCGCTCTCATTTCAACTGCATTTATTCTACTTTCGTGCCTTTTTTGCCATACCCAACTCTCACTTCCATACACCAGCGTCGGTATCAGCTCTCCATTATGAACAGCCAAACGTGCTGTGTTTGACACTTTCGTACTGTTCATAAAGGAGTGTAGTGCCCCATTCACTTGATTTCCCGCATTCACTCTTCTTTCTATATCACTCTCGTGCTTTTCATCTCTTGTAAACTTACATCCCAAATAAACAAACTCTTCCACTTGCTCCACTGTACACCCATTTACCACAATATTGCATTAATGCAATATTTTTGCACTATTCTAAGAAAATCTCCTTCAAAAACAAAGCTTCTCGGTATCTTATTTTTTGTGTTCGGAATCTTGATTAGTAGCATTCCTCCATGGGCTTCAATATCTTTTGAAGTAATATTGGGTAACTCCTCTCTGCGCCAAGCTCCAACAACGCCAAAAATCAGAGTAACCTACAAAAAAAGGGATTTGATTAATATTTTTTTAAATAATGTATCGACTGTATTTTTGCGATTTCGTAAACTGAATACTAAAGAAAAATCTATGTGCTTATTAATAAATTACCTTTGTGGCTAAATAACGATCATCGGGAACTTCGTTCAAAAACCTTTCCACTTCATTCGATGTTAATATTTTCGACTTTTTACTTGTAAAACCGTCTGATTGTCGTTTTAAGAAAGCATTTAATTTTGGGTATTCACTTATATCCGCGTTGTTCCTTATTTTCAGCATACTTTTTATCATCGAAAACCTGGACCATAACGTAGAAGGTTTTAATTTTGCTGAGAGTTCGGAGAAGTATGCCAACATAACATTTTCTGAAAAACTATTTGCTTTTTTCTCTTCTCTCTACGCAATAAATTCGTCGTATGTAGATATGTAGCGACTTTTTGACTTTTCCGGTAAAATATTCTCCGAAGCATTTTGTGCAATTATACTGAGTTCCGGTGGTGTTAATTAAAAATAACTAGGGTCGAAATTACTCATTTTGTGCAACAAACAACTAAACTCGCAAAGAAAATTTCTGAAAAATGGCGCCAACCGTAGAATATAAGCAGAAATTTTTTTTCTTCATCCATTCTGGTAGGCAAAGGGAACTATGCCCATACAGCCAAGTCTACAGTAGAATTTTTTTATTGATATGTAATTAAAAAGAAATTTAATGAAATGAAATGATACCTAACATAACTCATTCAATCAAATCATTAAATCTGATATTGAAACAAATTAGTAGCTTCTTTTTAGAAATATACGTATTTGCATGAATCATAAAAACTCCTATGAATTTTTTTAGTAAAAATTTCATGGTTGGTTTTTCTTTTTAATAGACATTATTTTGACAGTTGGGAAAGAGAACACACGAGTTCGGGAAAGGTAAAAAAAAGCACGAGTATGTAATAGCCCACATCTCGAACGCTATACGTCCCTGCAATACGCGACTTTTTGAGCAACTGTATTAAAAAGATTTATGCACTATGGAATGAGATTGGGAATTTGACTGATGCTGGGATATTGCAATAGAAACGTCACCTGCCATAGTCACTATTGATGACTATTGTAGGCAGGTGGCTTGCCATCCACTAGATAGACCGAAACACTCATACGCGGAGACAGATTACATATACAGTTAAAATTCCGTATGAATTACGTGAGAAATTAAACTAATACGTTTATGTGATTATATCTAGATACTACGTATCTTTATTCATCACTCTTTAGGAGCCTGCAGAAATCAGTCCGTGAAATTTCGATACGATCGCGATGAGCCCTAAGAAGAAACCCTGAGAAGAAGCTCTGGCCTCCCTCCAAGGCGTGCTGCGTTTGAAACACCATACGGTTGTTTTACTGTCGCTTGGCCCTCTCCACGAAGCTACCTACGAGGACCGCACATACTCACAGTCCACTGCTTGACACGGAACATCAGTGGTGCGATTTTTCAAACGCGGAGTCACTAAACGTACGGTTTTTTGTATGGAAAAACCATTCGTTTAGGTAACTCCGCGTTTGAAAAATGGCACTTCAGACCCTACGTGTGCGAGGCGGTTAACGTGTCATGTCATCTGAGCTCAACATCAAAGGGCCTCCCGCACAATAATCACACCATACTGCCAGCGATGCACGATGCACAGCGCTATCTATAATGGGGAAGGAATGAAAATTTTAAAAATGCCTGAAACTTTTTCTATCGTTAGGAATAACATTCCTGTTTATCGTAAATAAATATCGGATTTTTTGGTTCAGTCAATAAATTATAAAAAAATAAAAACATTTTTAATCGCAATTTCGTTCACCAATCAGCTTAACGCCATCTTTTCTTTTGCCCGTCTCGTCTGACGTGTACAAAAGATGATGTCATATGACAGTTGACAACTTAACTGCCATTGCGGTAAAATAAGGCTACCATTTTGACAACGGTGACAGTTACATGATAGTCAAGCTGTTAACTGTCATATGACAGTGGCAGATAAGTTGTCAATAAGTTATGAAATTATTTTTAATACGTCAGATGAGAAATGGCAAAAGAAATGGCGGCGTTAAGATGAATGGTGTACGAAATTGTGATAAAAATAATTTTATTTTTTATAATTTATTGATTGGACCGAAAATGTGATATTTATTTACGATAAATAGGAATGTTATTTCTAACACTAGAAAAAGTTTCAGGCGTTTTTAAAATTTTCATCCCTTGCCGATTGTTTTACGGAACGTGGACTCTCATTTTTTTTTCTTTTTTTTTTTAAATGTTTATTTTATTTCCTCCACAATTTATCTTAAAACTGAGTATAAAACTAATACAAGCATAAATAGGTAAAAAAGTCATACATTAAAAGGTAAGGAAGTGTGTTAAAAGTGGAGAGCTGGTGCCCGTGCTAGGTTTCCGAAGAACCTGTATTACAGGTCACCAGGATTCGTCATTAATAAATATAGGTAAGGCTTATACATAATTTAGGTATATATGATTAATATAACAATGACACATTATTTATAGCGATCTTATGTTTAAAATATAATAAGACCTACATATTTTAAATTAAAAACATTAATATACATGAAAAATTACCAATCTATATATGTATATCTTATAATATATTTATATACATAACTTACTAAATTAATTAAATAAAATTTTTAGTTTGGCCATAGCTTTAAGTTAATATACGATTTTTAATAAGTTTTCGGTCTCGTTATACGTTAGCTTTTGCAACCACTCAGTGATCGATTTTTTGCACTTATATTTATTTAATGGATAAACAAAAATATTATGATTGATTTCCTTATAAAGGTAAGGACCAAGAAAAAAGAAAAATCCCTTTATAAATTCGGAGTTAAATGGGGGTAAAGAAAAGTTAAGTCTATTATTTCTACTTAGGAGTTGAGCAAGGAAAGAAAGTTTAGCATGCTGCTGCATCATAGTTGCGAGTATGAAAAGCTGTCGTACCGTTAGCACTTGGCAATGTTTGTATAGATCTGTTGTAGGATACCTGTACGGCTTAAAGGTACATACCTTTAAAATAGCTCTTTGAGCCCTTTCTAGGACAATAAGATGAGATTTAGAAGCGCCACCCCAGGCCGTGATGCAATATACGATGATAGATTGGCATAGGGCTATGTAAGTCATGTGTAGGATAGAAGTATCAGCTATGTAGCGTAGCTTTTTGAAAATGTAAAGCAGTTTTCTTACTCGGCCAGAGAGTTGCTTGATATGTGCTGCAAAGGTAAGATTCGAGTCAATTATTACTCCTAGATATCTATTAATATTTGTCATCTCTAATGAAATACAGTCACAAAATCCTTCAGAGCAATTTCGTGAAGAGTAGGTATGCGCATACAGTTTGAAGTGATCGGGGTCAGGGCGATTGACATTACGGATACTGAAAGCCATGTATTTGGTCTTGTTAACATTTAGTGTCAAGAAGTTTTCATTTAACCATCCTTTCACCCTGTCAAAACCTAATTGGGCCGACTTATAGGTTTCCGTCCAGTTGTTTCCTGTAAATATTGTTGCAGTATCATCTGCGAAGGACACTATTTTACAATTTTTAAGGACCAGGTTACATAAATCGTTAACATAGACCAGGAACAGATTTGGTCCCAAAATACTTCCTTGGGGTACTCCAAATTCGACATTATGGTCTGTACTTACATAAGAACCAATCTTCACACGTTGTTTACGATTTGTGAGATAATCAGAAAATAATTTTAGCTGTATCCCTCTTATACCAACTTTTTCTAATTGAGACCAGCAGGGAAATTGACACTGTGTCAAAGGCTTTACTGAGGTCAAGATATATCACTAGACACTTGGTGTTGGAGTGAAGAGCTGTAACCGTTTTTTCAACAAGCGCATTTACAGCTTGCGAAGTTGATCTACCTGAACGGAAACCAAATTGATTTTCAGAAAGCAGGGAATTATTTTCAAGGTATTTGATAAAGCTTTTGGCAATAATACGTTCAAGAATTTTGGATAACGCTGGTAGTATGGATATTGGGCGGTAATTGTCAACATGATCGCTGTCGCCAGCTTTATGTATTGGATGCACTACAGCAATTTTAAATACGCTCGGAAAGATACCTTTGGACAGGCATAGATTACAGATATGGGTGATAGCAGGGGATAAAAACTTTTTATGAATTTTTAGAATCCTTGCAGATATATTATCCCACCCTGGAGCAGCATCAGCCTTTAGAGAGTCAATAATGAAACAGATTTCTTGCTCATCGGTGGTATTTAAAACAAAGGACTCTAGTTTGGACGAAATATTAGACTGTGAAGATGCAGAAATTGTTGTATTCTGTTTAATTTGGTCGGCTAGTGTTTTACCTATGTTAGAAAAATAATCATTAACGAAATTTACAGATTCTAATGGCGTTGCTTTAATAGAAAGAAGAGAATCCGACTTGTTTCGTTGCTTGTACATATCTGTTACTTTTCGTATCGCCTCCCATAGATTCTTTGAGTTTAGACCAGCCTTTTTAGTTCCTCTTTGTCATACAATCGCTTTAGTTTTTTAATTAGGTGACACAAATAATTTCTGTAACGCGTATAAGTTTTGTTGAGTATTTCATTGTCAGGGTTTGATTTTAGGCGTTTACGCATATTGTCCCTATTTCGCATGCACCTTAACAGTCCGGGAGTTATCCATGGTTTTAGAGTACGTTTACGAGAAGAAATAGATTTCATCTTGGAGCTCATTTGAATACATTTATTTAAGGTATTTATTACGTATGTTGCTGCAAAATCAGGGTCACTAGAGTTGAAAACAGGAGAAAAATATGGAAAAAGTATGGAATAGTTAATTTGAGAAACGATCTGTTTTCGATTTCTAATGTTAGTTTCCGTTGACAAGGCAAGTATAACTGGGTCATGATCAGTTATGACAGTATCAATGACTAAGCACTTAGCAGGAAGTTTAGTTTTTACCATGATGTGATCTAGGCATGTATTGATACGGGTTGGAAGATTATGAGCAGGAAGCAGTTCATGGTATGCTAGGAGATTTAAATAGTCAGGACTTCGATCATCGTCATTGTCGTTAACAATGTCTATGTTTAAGTCGCCAACGAGAATTATATTTCTAAAGGATCGTAAATTATTGAGAATTGTGTCAAGAGAACTTAAGAAGTTGGCAATATTTTTATACGATGGCGAACGATAAATAGCTACAACTGCAGTACGCTGACCTATTTTTAAAACCACACTATTAGCATCGAATAGATGATGTGATATGGGTACTACATTCGAAAGAGAGTGATTTGCATAAACCACTACCCCATCATTTTGTAAGTTATTGTTTGTACTACAGTAGTAGGAGTATCCATCTAAGACAGGTATATGTATGTTTGTATTTGTAGAGAGCCAACACTCTGTAAGAACAATTATGTCTAAATGGATGTCCATACTTTCAGTCAGTAAATGGAGCTTCGGAGTGTTTTTTGAAATACTACATATATTTTGATTAAGTATTGTTAAAGAATTACCGTGTTTGTAGGTTGACAAGAGTTGTTTACAGCTATCGACCTCACATATCATTGACTCAGCTATGGACATATTATCCAGGTCATCTATTATTCTTTCTGACATAATTGAAGTAACTATGATTGTTTAATAATTTACTTACTATGTGTTAAAGTATGTATCACAAAAAAAGTGCTAAATTAATTAGAAAAACGGCGCTCTTAGGCGCCTACATAGTCTATTGAATTGATGTACCTTTTTTCGGCCATAATTTTGGCCGGACAGTTTGTATCGCCTGTCTTGTGGTTGGAAGGCTTCTTGAAATGAAGGCATGTTGCACATTTTGGGGGCTCTGTCTTTTTTGAGCAGTCTTGTATTCCATGACCTACAGTGCCGCAGTGACCGCAAGTGACGTCATCCGCTCTGCATGACTTGGCCACGTGTCCGTATTGCTGACACTTGTAACACCTAGTTACAAGTGTAAAATCTCTGACTGGGCACGATGTCCAGTTGATGAAGATCCTGTTTTGCGTTATAATGGCCTTGCGTATATTCGGCGTCACTTCGATTACATAATTGCAGGTCTCTGAGTCTTTTTTCCCCGATTTGTGGCTTAGCTTTGAGGTGAGCCAAAAATGTCTCAAAAGGCATGCCTTGAAGCTTGTCGGCTAATTCATTTTGATGGTAGAGAAAGCTAAATACTTCCTTTTCCTGCATCGCGGAAGACACTCCGATGATCACAATTTTGGGTCTACGTTTATGTGGTTCATCAATAGTAAAGCCCAAGGTCGTTAGTTGCTCCGATTTCATTAACTTCTCGATGTCGGCCTTGGTATCCGTGCTAATGATGACTCCACCGTTTTTGGTCTTACGTAGTCCTCTGATGTGTAGTTTCATCTCATCAGGCTTAATAATTTTTTGGACGAGTGTTTTAGTCTCCTCGCTTGTTTTTAATTTGTCAGTGGGATAGATTGCAACTGCGCTCACATTGGCTGGTGTAATAAAATTTTGTCCGCTTTTTTTAACAATATCCGCTTTTGCATTGTGCTGAATATTGCCCGACTTCCAAAATCCGTACAGATACGGACAAATGCGTATATATGGCAACCTTGCATGCATGCCTGTGCCTACCTTCAGCCATAGTATAAAAATGCTTGGGCCGGACCTGCGCCTATCGTCACGAAGCTTCGTGCTATTACACGATATACGCAAATGTGACCGGCCGTTATCGGGTATCGTCCCGAATATTCGGACTTCGTGTTGGTTATCGCGCGGGTGGCGATACATCAAAGGATTTAAGCACGCTAACCATTCGGTCTGCGTGGTCGCACTTGAGTTATTTAATTTGACGTTTGTTTTCAACTTGTTAAGACGCGTGGTGTGCGACGGTGCCACGGTTGTTAATGCGTAAAAATGGAGTGGAACTATAAAACGGTGTTAAAATTTTTAGCATTTTCTTTCTAGGTTTCTTTTTAGTTTTCAATAAATGCATAATGTACACACATGTTAAAGAAAAGAAAGTTGTCGTCCATATTAAAACACGTAGATGACGCCATCTTGGATTATTGCTAGATAGTTCGTGAAAAATAACGAAGCCGCTAGTGTGACCAGCGCCTTATCGCGATAATTTTTTAGTGTACAAAACGTACGAAGATTAGCCGCGAATTGCTTCGGGACGATAGGCACAAGTGCGGCCGAAGCATTTAATAATATAATATTACCTGGTATTTTCTTCCCGTGACAGCTGGTGAAGTAATTGGAACAAGAATACGTTATCAGTTGCGGAGCGGTTCTCAAACTTTTTTGGTGAGGAAAAAGTTTTTTTTTTTCCTTTTCTTAACGTACCTACAAAAGTAAATAAGTACGCTAATAATATTACAATCTAGCCTTAACTCAGACTAATAAGTAATTTAACATTGACCTAGTTTTATACGTTATTGACTAAGAATGTGTCCATCGGCACTTTTCTTACTGTCTCTATTAAAGGAAGGGCACTTTGTTCTTGTGTCTCTATTGGCACATCAATGCACTATAACACCACTGTATTTTAAATTAAATTACACTAGTTCAAATGGTTTAGTTCTTTTGTGACGTTGCACTATGTCCGTGTTGTCGAGGAGCTGGATTGCCTCAACATTCACATGGTGAAGCAGTCTATACTCATGTGCTTCGGCGTATTTCTTGATAACTTTATTGACGGTCTGCATGTTAAGGTCCCAGTGTAGATCGTTGATTCTTATATACCAGGGCGCATTCACAATGGCCTTCAGTACATTATTTTGGAAGCGTTGAATTATTTCAATGTTACTTTGTTTGGTACAACCCCATAACTGTATACCATAAGTCCATACTGGCATGAGGACTTGTTTACAAAGTAGCATTTTGTTATTCACTGACAATGCAGAGTTCCTTCCAAGCAGCCAGTACATTTTTTTGGATCTTATATCAAGTTCCTCTCTTTTCTTTTTGACGTGGGCTTTCCAGCGAAGCTTCGCGTCGAGTGTCATACCAAGATACTTAGCAGTGTTTTCATATGGCACCTGCTGTCCATTTATGTAGACGGGACAGTAGTCATCATTTTTGTTTGTGAAGTTGACGTGGACGGATTTTGATTCGTTAAGTTTAATTCGCCATTTCTTTGTCCAGTTGTGAACTTTATTAATAGCTGCTTGGACCTTCTCTGGTGCTTCGGCATGACAGTTTCCAACTGCCATAATAGCCGTGTCATCAGCAAAGGTCGCAATACCTAATACACTTCCTTAAGGTACTCCAACTTTTATTTCCTTAACTTCGAAGTATGCATGATCTTGTCGCACTCTATAGGCTCTATCGGTTATATAAGACGTTAGTATCTCTACAAAGACTTTGGGAAGCATTCTTTTGAGTTTTAAAATACGGCCTTCATGCCACACTTTGTCAAAAGCTTGTGCTACATCTAGAAAGATAGTTTAGCAAACTTTTTTATTTTCTAGAGACTGTTCAATGATATTAGTTATCCTATGTACCTGATCAATTGTAGAGTGTTTTTCCCTAAAGCCAAACTGATGTTCAGGTATAAAATTTCTCGTTTCAATTATAGGTTTAAGCCTTTTAAGTTACAGTTTTGACATTACAGGGAGCAAGGATATTGGCCTATAAGACGTTGTTTCATTTGGTGGCTTTCCAGGTTTTGCTATCATTATAACTTCAGCTATTTTCCACAAGTCTGGTACATACCTAAGTCTCAATGCAGCATTTATCAGATTTGTTAGTTTAATTAGAGCTTTTCTAGGAAGGTTGTTTAGTATTTCCCCTTATATCAGATCAAAGCCAGGCAATTTTTTTGGATTGATTTGTTGTTTTATTTCACGTAAGACTTCATTCGGTGTCACAAGCTTTATGTTGTCTTGTTCATCATTAATATCGCTGATTACATCAGTTTCGGCCTCATAATTTACTTGCTGACTTTCATTTGATTTAAAAATATCCTCTAGATGATTAGCAAACTTAGCAACTTTTTGTTCATTAGTAACTGCCCACCTTCCAGATCCCATTCTTAGGGGAGGGATGTGGTTGATGGGGCGTTTTAAATATTTTGTGGCCTTCAAGAGTGAGTAGTCTGTGCTACGGTCACTGGTAAGCTTTTGAAGGTACGTGTTTGTACACTCATCAACATGATTCTGGATTACTCGTTTAAGTTTTTTGTTCAGGTTATTAATTTTCTCTTGTCTTCTGGTGACCTGGTTTGGTGCCATAATTTTCTTTGCTTTCGTTTTTCTGTGATGAGTTCTCTAATTTCTATTGGATATACATTTCTGACAGTTTTCTTTTTTATCTTAGGAGTGTTGTTCCATGCAGTCCGTTGTATTAGAGTAACAAACTTTTCAAGATCTATATTAAGCTAAAATAACCGTAAACGCCGTATCATCCTGCACCACGACAATGCTAGTTCTCACACGGCCAGACAGATAAACGACTTTTTGAAGGCGAAAAATGTAGAACTCATGAGTCATCCTGCATACAGTCCCGACCTGGCACCTTGTGACTTTTTTCTGTTCCCAAAAATTAAGAACCAATTACGCGGTCAACGATTTTCATCACCAGAAGAGGCTGTCGAAGAGTATGAAAAACACGTTTCAGAGGTCACCACAGAGGAGTGGCACAAAAGTTTTCAAAACTGGTTTCATCGAATGAAAAAGTGCATAGACGCCAAGGGAGATTATTTTGAAAAACAATAAATTAATTTTGTACCTTTAATAGTATTTTTTCATATTCATTCCGGAAACTTATAGTGCGCCCCACGTAGCATGAAAATTGAAGGAGTTATGGTCCAAAAACTTATCATTATTTTTCTACCTAGTAACTGAAAATTTCGGAGTGTGAATATTTGGAGCAATGTGAAAGTCAGTCAGGGGTGGCTTTCCTGAACTACCTGTCCGGTAGTTTATTGAATATGTCATACGGGTACGCGGACCCGGCTTCCCGAGCTGCTATGGACTCACTCCTTTATGTCTTCCGAGTCAGTAGTATCCCATCACCTCTTGTCCTATTCCAATCCCGATCAACCCTGTCCTTATATACTTTTATCTATGTATGTGTTACTTTATCCTTGCCTTCTTTTTTTCTATGCCAATCTAAGGTCTGCCGTGCCGAGGGATGCGTGGCTAGGGGCGAGCCTAGTCTCGAGCGTGCCCCTTTTGCCCTGGGGTCGGGCGCCCCCAGAACAAGGCTAGCCTTCACCTAACAAGGGGCTCTGTCAGGTGTGACCGGATAAATCCCCATCACTCGTGGGAACGCAATGGATCAAAAGCAAAGAAGAAATCCGAATGGCGGCGACGCGGTTCGCAACTCGTCACGTCACGTTTCCCGCAGGTGCGAAAAGCGGTCTTTGGACAGCCGCTTGGCTACTTTAAATGTTCGAGGGGGAATGAATGAAAAGGTAGATGAGGTGTATCAGATGATGAGTGAAAGAAAGATTGATGTCCTGTGTGTGAATGAGACGAAAAGGAAAGGATGCGGAACCACTAAATGTGGTTCGTTCACGGCGTATTGGTCAGGAGTACCAGAAACCGCCAAAGGCTGTCAAGGAGTTGGCCTCATCCTTTCTAAAAGAATGGCAGAGTGTGTGAATGAGTATGAATTTGTAAGTTCAAGACTTGTTTGGATTAGAATGAAAGTTGGGTTGAATCGTATATTTGTATTGGGAGTATATGCGCCTACAGAAGGTACATCTAAAAGAAATAGAGAAGAAAGAAAGGAATTTTGGAAAAGTGTAAATGATGTTTTGAGTGGTTGCAAAGACAATGAGAAGATAGTCATGTTAGGTGATTTTAATGGATGGGTTGGTATTAAGCGAGATGGTTTTGAAAAAGTATTGGGTTCGTTTGGCGATGAAAGGGAGAACGAAAATGGAAAAAGTTTACTTGAAGTATGTCTGGAGAAGAGTCTTTGTGTGACAAACACTTTGTTTTGTCACAAAAAGATTCATATGTATACAAGGGAGCAGAATGAAATGAAAAGTATGATAGATTTTGTAATAGTGGATGAAAGAATGAAAAAGGATGTTATTGATACAAGATCGTATCGTGGTGTGGGGATATTTACCGATCATCATTTAGTGATTTCCAAGATTAAAAATCTTTTTAGAAATTGGCGTCACCATAAAGTGAAATCCCCCAATAGGTTGGAGAGAGTTAAGGTTGAAAATTTGCAAGGAGAAGAATCGAAAGAGAAGTATAAAAAATGTTTAGGAGAAGAGTTAAAAGATATAGATAATGAATGCGACATTGAAAATTTATGGAAGGTTTTAAAGGAAGGAATTATCAGTGCCGCTACCAAAGTATGTGGGATAGCCAAAAGAAGAAAGTGTAAAGATACGACGAAAGTATGGTGGGATTCGGAGGTTCAGGCTGCAGTTGTAAGAAAGAAGAAAGCATGGAAGGATTGGTTAGCCTTACGGGCTGACGGGAACAAAAATAGTATAACAAGTGAAGTTGTTTCTGCTGCAAGAGAAGAATACAAGAAGATGAATGTAATCGTTAAAGAAATAGTTAAAAAGAAGAAAGAGGAACAAAAAGATGATTTTGATAGAAGATTGTCTCAAAACTTTAAAAGTAATATCAAATACTTCTGGAAAGCTGTCAAAACTGCTAGAGGAAAGTCAGCGACCTCAGAGTTAACCAAGATCCGAGACAAGAATGGAAGATTGTTAATCGAGGAAAAGTGTGTCTTAGAGGTATGGAAGGAGTATTTTGAAGGATTGTTTGAAAAAGACGAAAGAAAAGTAAATAAGACGAATGAAGACATGCATGAGATTGAGTTGCGAGTTTGTGGTGATGATAAAATAAAAATGGAGGAAGTCGTGAAAGCATTAAATGGAATGAAAATGGGAAAGGCTGGGGGATATGATAGAATTAATACTGAAATGCTGAAGGCCGGACAGGGCATCGTGGCAAGTCAGCTGTGTCGCCTTTTTAATATGTGCTTTGAAAAAGGCATGGTACCGAAGGATTGGTGTAAGGCGGTCATTGTGCCCCTCTATAAAGGCAAAGGCTCACAGCAAGACTGCAAGAACTACCGAGGCATTAGCCTTCTCAGCATTGTCGGTAAGTTGTATGCTAAGGTTTTGATTGAAAGAGTGATAAAAGATACTGATGGAAAGATATGGGATGTTCAAGCAGGATTCAGAAAGGGAATGGGTTGCGCGGATCAGGTCTTTTCCTTAAGATGCATTCTAGGAAAACTTTTGGCTAAAGGTCGAAAACGCTATTGCGTCTTCATAGATCTGGAAAAGGCCTATGACAGAGTGGTGAGGAATGAGTTGTGGTCGACACTGTCTGAGTATGGGCTGAACGGTCAGCTGGTACGAGCACTGAAATCACTTTATAGCGATTCCAGTGCTTGTGTCAGACTTGGTGGCGAATACACAGACTGGTTTAATATTGAAAAGGGTGTTAGACAGGGATGTGTAGCGTCACCTTGGCTGTTTAACCTATTCATGGACAGTTGTTTGACAAATCTGAAAGATGTTGAATGTGGTATTAGAATGGATGAGTTACTTATAAAGTGCCTCCTTTATGCTGATGACCAAGTATTACTTGCAGACTCAGAGGAGGAATTACAGAAAATGGTAACCGTTTTGAATGAAGCTTTGGAGAAAAAGGGAATGAAAATGAATGTGAGTAAAACGAAAGTAATGGTATTCGAGAGGGATGAATGTATAACAGAATGCAATATTGTGGTAAATGGGTGTACAGTGGAGCAAGTGGAAGAGTTTGTTTATTTGGGATGTAAGTTTAGTAGAGATGGAAAGCACGAGAGTGATATAGAAAGAAGAGTGAATGCGGGAAATCAAGTGAATGGGGCATTACACTCCTTTATGAACAGCACGAAAGTGTCAAACACAGCACGTTTGGCTGTTCATAATGGAGTGCTGATACCGACGCTGGTGTATGGAAGTGAGAGTTGGGTATGGCAGAAAAGGCACGAAAGTAGAATAAATGCAGTTGAAATGAGAGCGCTGAGGAGTATGTGTGGTGTTACTTTGAAAGATCGGATTAGAAATGATGTCATAAGGGAGCAGTGTGGACTGAAAGAAGATGTAGTAACAAAAATTGAGAAAGGAATGTTGACATGGTTCGGACATGTAGAAAGGATGGATGAAAGGAGATTCACTAAAAGAGTCTACAAAGCAAACTTGAGTGGAAGAGCGGGTCAGGGTCGTCCTCGACGAACGTACCGCGATCAAATTGCAGACGTTCTTAAAAAAGGAGAGGTTAGAAGTACCTGTAACCGGCGGGCATGCATGAAGAGAGTGATGAGTGTAGATGAAGCGAAAGAGGTCTGTCAGGATCGTAGCAAGTGGAGGTCCTTAGTCTCTGCCTACCCCTGTGGGAAACAGGCGTGATAATATGTATGTATGTATGTATGTGAAAGTACGCAGTATACGTGGGGCGCACTATAAGTTTCCGGAAGTTTCATTTTTCGCCTTCAAAAAGTCGTTTGTCTGTCTGGCCGTGTGAGAACTAACATTGTCGTGGTGCAGGATGATACGGCGTTTACGGTTATTTTTACGGAGTTCGTCAATAACTTCCGGCAAACAAATGGTCGTGTACCAGTCACTATTCACTGTACGACGATTCTCTAAAGCAACAGTAGCCACGTGTCCAGTTTTATTAAAAAAAGAAGCAATCATCCGCTTAGATGTACTTTTCACGCGCGCCACTTTGGTTGGTTTCGGCTCATCTTGAAAGACCCATACGCTCGATTGCTGCTTTGTTTTGGGATCGTAGCAATAAATCCATGTTTCGTCACCTGTTACTATGTCCCACACCAAATTTGACGCACCTTCGTTGAATCTGGTAAGCATGGCACTGCACCAAGTGACGCGGTCCGTTTTTTGAGCCTCGGTCAAGTTGTGTGGGATCCACCGCGAGCACAGCTTTCTCACACCCAAATGTTTGTGTAGGATTAATTGTATTTGACTCATGCCTATTTCTAAGGATGCGCGAATTTCATGGTAGGTCACATGCCTGTCTGTTTCAATCATACGGCGCACAGCATCGATGTTTTTGTTGGTCACAGCGGTGGACGGCCGACCATCGCGAGATTCGTCACTGAGATTGATACGACCGCTTGAATTCTGTAAACCAGCTATAAACAGTTGTCTTGCATGGTGCTTCATTGCCAAAAGCTGTTTCAAGCCGAGCGATGCTCTGTTGCGCTGTCAAATTACACTTAAAATCGTAGAAAATCATACTACGAAAATTTTCCCGAGTTAAATCCATGTTGATGCAGACACACAATTTTTTTTATGGCGCCACAAAGTAAAAACAAAAGACAGTCAGATGAAACAAACTGCATTCTACAGCCAAAGAGTTCTATTTTCAAATGTTGCAATAAATTTTTAAATATTGTTTATGTAAGTGGCCAGTTCCGGAAACTTATAGTGCGCCCTATGTAATAGAGACCCAAAACTATTGTAATGTGTATATATACATAATATGGCTCATATATTTTGGAAACGTAGGCATGAATACATACCAACATTCTTATATGCATATATAACACATTTGAGTGAAGGTTTTTAGTTATTAGTTATTAGTGAAGGTTATTAGTTATTTAAAATATTTAAATAATAGTATTTTAACTCAACTCTCAACCACCAAGAGGACGGATCCGTCACAGCGAGACGTCGACTTTATTTTAGAATATCCTTTCTCACAGACGACATTTGAATGAAGAAGTTTGACTTTATTATATGTATATAATGTGAATGTGACAGCGACTCCGACATTGAGTGATGAATAATAATATTATATTTTAATAATAATAGTACAATTTTATATAATTTGTAAATATTTTATTCAATAAATGGCAATTTTTACTCTAAATTAAATTATTTTTAAATATGTAATCATGAAGCGCGTTGAGTAAAGATTAAGCCAAGCGCAGGATCAAATGTTATGGCTAGGCGTAAGCTATGTACACAGGAAGGAAGGAAAAGAAGGAGATCACTATTTACAGTTTATTTATGTACACTTCACACTAGCACAAACAAATATTATATATACAGAAGGTGAATGATGTTATCGGAGTTATGGATAAATGATGCTCTCCAAAAGTATTTACAATTCCCTATTAAAATTTATTTATTACAGGAAAATTTTAAAACAAAAAGCGAGAGCAAAAAATTGTTACTAGACTAGCCGCCGCACGTCAGGCGTGGCGACACCGTCTTCATAAAAACGGTTGACGGCCACGCATGCGCGTAGCGGTCTTTCATAAATGACAATATATTTATATACATGTAAAAGAATGTATGTCCGGTTGTATGTTGCGATTAGTGAAAATTTACAATATTTACAACTTATTCATACAAAATATATGTACATACAAAATACAAGTATAAAAGGAGTGGCAGTGCAGGCCACATCACCCCCCTCCAGAGACCGTCAAGGGCGATAATAGATGCCTAGGAAACCGTACAACACAACCTGAACGTGTCCGTAGGATATCATTTCTTTGGGGTTCAGGGAGTGTATCGTGAGGTAATGACGGCATAACTGGGGTGTGTGTACGTGTGTTAGAATTTGATGGGGTGGCATGTGTGGTGTTTGTGTCACAAAGTATGTAGGCCGGCTTAATGCGGTCTATCGATACCGTAACCGAGTTACCACGAATTAATATTTTGAAATTCTTGTCCCCTCTCTCTAACACTTCGTGAGGTCCAGAATATGCAGGAGTAAGAGACCCACGAACAGTGTCATCACGTATAAATACATGTGTAGCAGTTGCAAGGTCCTTGAAGATGAAAACCGATTGCTTGCCGTGTCGAGAAGCTGGTGTAGGTCTAATATTACCTACAAACGACCTAAGACGTGACAAGTAATCAGTTAAGTCAGTGGAATCTTCTTTACTAGGATGGAAAAATTCACCAGGGAGTCTCAAAGGTTCGCCATAGGTGAGTTCAGCTGTCGAAGACGAAAGGTCTTCCTTAAAAGAGCTCCTGATACCTAGTAAAACTAGAGGAAGTGAATCGACCCAATTTGAGCTGGAATGACAGACAATCGCAGCTTTTAACTGCCGATGGAACCTCTCGATAAGGCCATTACAAGACGGATGGTAGGCCGTTGTACGTTTGTGTTGAAAGCCTACCAGATGAGAGAGACTTTTGAATAAGGCAGACTCAAATTGGCTGCCCCTATCGGTGACAATACTAATAGGACAGCCAAACCTAGAAATCCAACCATGTAGTAAGGCCTTAGCAACGACTTCAGCAGTGATTTCTTGGAGTGGTATTACCTCAGGCCATCGCGTGAATCTGTCAATAGCTGTGAGGCAGTACCTATAACCTTGGCATAAAGGAAGTGGGCCAATCAGATCTATGTGAATGTGGGCAAACCTTGCACTCGGAAGATGGAAAGAACCTAATGGAGATGAGACGTGTCGAGTGACCTTTGATCGCTGACAAGCAAGGCAACTTTTGGTCCATTCTCGGCAGTCTTTTCTGATTCCTGGCCACACATATCGATCCGTGACTAATTTTAGGGAAGCATTCACCCCTGGATGACTAAGGGAATGCAGACAGTCAAATACCTGCCGACGATATATCTTTGGGACGTAAGGTCTCACGTTCCCGTCTCTTTCTTCACAATATAAATCTACCCGAACATCTGGCAGCTTCATCTTCTTCAGACGCAATGACGTGTTGTTTTCAAGGAGAAGTCGCAGTTCAGGATCTGAAGTTTGAGCGTCCGCTAATTGATTTAGATCAACAGGCTGTACGATCTCTTCAATCCTCGAAAGGGTATCGGCCACGACGTTGTCCTTACCTGCTATGTGCCGGATGTCAGTCGTAAATTGAAATATAAAATCCAAGTGTCGAAACTGACGAGGTGAGCAGTTCTCTTTTCGTGAATGGAACGCGAATGATAGGGGTTTATGGTCGGTATATACTATGAAGTCTCTAGCTTCGACCATATGCCGGAAGTATTTGATTGCTTCATAAATAGCTAGTAATTCGCGATCGTAGGGAGAATACTTCTTCTGCGCTGGACTCAGCTTTCTAGAGAAGAAAGCGAGAGGCTGCCATCCTTGGTCCTCCTTGAATTGCTGCAGCGCTGCTCCAATAGCGTTGTCGGATGCGTCTGTCACGACTGCAAGTTTGGCGTTGCAATGTGGGTGTGCAAGAAGGGCTGCCTGGCATAGACCTTTCTTGCAGTTTTCAAAGGTTTCGCTCTCTATTGATGAAAAATACACAGGATGCGAGCCTTTTACAGAACCTTCTAAAAGTGCATTTAGGGGAGCTTGTTGGACAGCTGCACCAGGAATGAATCTTCGGTAGAAATTAATCATCCCTAGAAACCGACGAAGCTCGCGCACTGTTTTGGGCACAGGAAAGTCTTTTATAGCATCAACCTTTGCAGGGAGGGGCTTTGTACCTTCAGCTGAAATGAGATATCCTAGGAAAACTACCTCCGAGGCGCCAAAATGCACTTCGAAAAGTTTATTACGATGCCATACTCCTGCAGCCTGGAAAACAGAGTGCGAAGGTGTTCTTTGTGCTCTTCTGGAGTCCTGGAGAAGACCAGAAAATCGTCCAGATAGGGAAAACAGAAGTCCAGGTCCCGCACCATCTCATCCACAAAACGCTGAAAAGTTTGACCGGCGTTACGTAAACCAAAAGTCATGTACGGAAATTCGTACAATCCGAACGGCGTTGAAATGGCTGTTTTGTGAATATCGTCTGCGTTAACTGGGATTTGATGATACGCCTTCGTCAGGTCGATAGTGGTGAAAATCTTGCATCCTGAAAGGCTGTGAGAGAAGTCCTGGATGTGGCGTATTGGATACCTGTCCGGAACAGTCCTCGCATTAAGCAGTCTATAGTCCCCGCAGGGACGCCAACCATTGTTCTTTTTAGGAACAAGATGAAGAGGAGAGGCCCAGGAAGACTCTGAGGGTCTGGCTATGCCACTCTGCAGCATAGATGCAAACTCCTCTTTAGCTATTTTTAATTTGTCTGGGGCTAATCTTCGGGGTGTACAATAAACAGGCGGGCCGGGTGTAGTGCGTATGTGATGTACTGTATTGTGTTTAGGTGTGTGGTGTGTACCGTGTGGGCGTGTGATGTCAGGAAATTGTCGTAATATGTCAAGGTAATCGGACTCACCAGTTACGGATTTGACCGAAGAAATGATATCCGACGGTCGTGCAAGCGAAGCCACAGTCGACAGACTAGTGCTATTGTCGATTAGTCGCTGGTTCCTGCAATCTACCATCAAATTATAAAATGACAAAAAATCAACACCTAAAATCAGCTTTATTACATCGGCAACAATAAATGACCAAGCAAAGTCACGACGCAAGTCTAGGTTAAATACCAAGTTTACGTGCCCGTAAGTTGCTATAGTCGTGCCGTTAGCCGCACACAAATCATAATCAGTACGAGCCCGGCGCTCTTTACAATAAATACGGGGAAATACACAAAGATCACTTCCCGTGTCTACCAAAAACTGCAATTTAGTCTTTTTGTCCGTCACAAACAAGCGACCACTATTGACGCAATCGTCGGCCGCCATTACCGATTGCTCGTTGCGTTTCCCGAACCAAAGTCACACGGCTTGATGCATTTATCCGCCTTATCACCAAACTTGGCATGATACCAACAATTTGGGTACTTCCTGTAGTTGGACTGGGATCTCGCTCTAGACCGGGAACGGCTTTGGTTGCGGTTGACTGATCGACGACGGCTGTCTCTTCCCGGCATCTGGTTAATTTTCGTTGTGAGGGCTGCGACTTGTTTAGTGAGCTCAGCGATCCGGTTTTCCACTGTCTCACTGCTCCTACTAGATGGGGTTTCTCTCGAGGACGAAGCAATGAGACAACGTCATGGACACGGTCAGCTAACTCAGCTAGCTCATCCAGGCTTGCTCGCTGCTGGGAAGCTATGATTGTCTGGGTCCCAGATGGCAGTCGGCTCGTCCAAATTGTCCTAAGAAATTCCTCAGGAACCCCAGGAATGCTGATGGTTTGCGATCTCCTAACTGCTCATGGTCCATAAGCTGTTTCAATTTCTTCTCACGAGATGCCGACAACCTCTTGATGAGCTCGGTCTTCAGTTTATCATATTTATTCGTCAACGGTGGGGAGGTGATGACGTCCTCAACCTCAGCGGCGTACTGTGCTGCCAGTTGCCCAATAGCATAGAAAAATTTGGTTCCGTCTGCGGTGATATTGGCCAGCTGAAATTGGCCTTCAAGCTGCGCGAACCAAAGGGCCGGTTTTTCGGCGTAAAAAGGAGGTACCTTTACGCCGACTCGAAATGTCTCCAGCGCCATTTTGCCTTTTTGGCTATCTCCGCTCTCCGAATCACTCATTTCTGTGTTCAATGTGGGTCACCAGTGAAGCGCGTTGAGTAAAGATTAAGCCAAGCGCAGGATCAAATGTTATGGCTAGGCGTAAGCTATGTACACAGGAAGGAAGGAAAAGAAGGAGATCACTATTTACAGTTTATTTATGTACACTTCACACTAGCACAAACAAATATTATATATACAGAAGGTGAATGATGTTATCGGAGTTATGGATAAATGATGCTCTCCTAAAGTATTTACAATTCCCAATTAAAATTTATTTATTACAGGAAAATTTTAAAACAAAAAGCGAGAGCAAAAAATTGTTACTAGACTAGCCGCCGCACGTCAGGCGTGGCGACACCGTCTTCATAAAAACGGTTGAAGCCACGCATGCGCGTAGCGGTCTTTCATAAATGACAATATATTTATATACATGTAAAAGAATGTATGTCCGGTTGTATGTTGCGATTCATGAAAATTTACAATATTTACAACTTATTCATACAAAATATATGTACATACAAAATACAAGTATAAAAGGAGTGGCAGTGCAGGCCACAATCATATATATTTACTGTTTTAATTTAGGGGTAGTTTTAAGGGTAGAAAAGCTTAAGAATATGATAATCATTTTCGAGAGTGTGGAATAATATTTAAATCCTTTTCATTTCATCAATAAAATTTTAAATTTTTTTTATCAAGGGGTAGTTTTCAAGGGTTGAAAGGGGGTTAAAAAATTGACAATTATTATAGAGAATATAAAATATTACTTACTCCATACTTACATCTTTTTATGTCATACCAAAGTATTTCTTTGTGATTTTTTCAATTTAGGGGTTTCAAGGGGTTGAAAATGATTTTAATATGAGGTAATTGTGTTAGAAAACACTTTACAATTTCACCACTTACTATTAGACATGTTTTCTACCGATAAAATGGCTCAATGTCAATTTTTCCATTAAGGGGTTGTTTACACCCCTTAAAAATAATAGGCGGAGTTCATATTATTTTCACTTTTGAAGTTAAGGGTAAGATGAGCCTAATTCCAAAATTTCAAACAAATCGGTTCACAGTAAAAAAATTCGGAGGTAAGACCGTATTTTTCGCTTCAATGACTGCACTAATTGACGAAATTTTACCCTTGCACATATGCACAATGTTTGCTTGTGTGAGAGTGCTATTGAATAACCCTATCAAAAAATAATTTATAAATTCAAATACGAGTAATACTGGCAGCACCACTCAAAATACTCATACGTAATACTTCACATGGATAGGGCTTTTTTAAGTTAGTTTTGATAAAGGTTATCTTTTTTGTATAAATATTGGTGTGCGCGGTGTGCGCCTATTGTTTCTATGATTCTATCCCGCGCAACGGTTCTATATCAATAACGATGAGTACCTAATCGAAACAATTTAAGAAAATGCGCAAGGTGTGGGAAAACACGCGCTGAAGATATGATTACTATTATTAGCGCACTAGATTTCCAAATCCTGGCATTGGAAATATGACAAAGTAAGTAATAATATACCTACTGTAAGAGTGTTCATAATTTTTACAAAGGAACAACAGTCCCACGACAAGATATACCAATGACATAGGTAGTTGAGTTGATAGAATTTAAAGATACAGCAATATGTTTACACTGTTAATTCGATTTACAAGATAATAATGTTAGTATATGAGCTTTGCTACGTCTAAGTAATTTGGTACAACTCAGAGGTTTTATGTCCCGCAGTGGCTACAATAAATTGTGAAAGATTGGCTTAGTCTTTAAAAGGAAAAACAGTTTTTAACCGACTTCCTAATATGCATGCCATTCTCTTCGGTCTTGAGACAGGAGAATAGGAGGAGACTATAGGAGACTTAAACTCAACAGTGGGTGGAGAAAGATTGAAGCAGTAAAAGAAGAACCAACTTCCAAAAAGGAGGAGGTTATCGATTCATCGGAATCTTTTTTTTTTAATGTATGTTCATCGATTACACTGTTCAAAAAAGAAATAAATTTTGCAAACCCATGAAAGGAATTCAACTGATTTTAAGAGGACATTAAAAAACGTTCACAGTGGTAATAATTTTATGCCTTAGTTAGCTCGGGTTTACTGTGGATATTAATAAAAAGACTTACAGCTCAGTTAAAAGTTTACTTATATTAATACATTTATTAATTTTAAAAGTGTAAAGTTGAACTACTTTTTCTTATATAATCGAGATCTACAGCTTCTCTTCTTAACGTCCAACAATAGTCTACTAGCATAGCAGGGCTCAACTTTCCCTGATAACGCTGTTCCATGCCTGCTATATTCTGGTGGAAACGCTCACCGTGCTCATCCCTAGCATCCCTAACGTCTCCCTCACATTGAGATAAAAAAATTAAATGTGAGTCCAAAATATGTATTTTGAGGGACATTTTACAGCCAATAACGCGCAAGGCTTCAGTCATATCTTTTACAAGTGTTTTATAGTTCTAGTAAATTTGTAAAAACATGTACCATGAATTTCCAAGCCTTGCTTTCTTCTTTATTCAATTGATCAATGATAAAACAATCAATGATAAAAAACATATATAAATCGACGTAAATAAAAACAAACACGCAGAACTCAATTAAAAAGCTAAAAATTCACTAAATACAAAATACACTATTCAAACTATTTGTTAGCTACAGATTTAAGACTCTACACGTTCAGAAGATACGATGAGTAGACAGATTTAATCCTGTACACAAGTTTGTTTCTGTATATCATACTCGTTAGATATGAGCCATTGAACAAAATAAAACATGTTCGTGGATATGCGCGGCGTTAATACTCAATACATGTTGCAACAAGCACATCGTATAGTGTAACTCAGAAAATCGAACTAAGCCAGCTGTGAAAAGTCTATGGTTGATGAAAAGTCACCGTGTACTTCTTGATATTACAACTCATTATCACTAGGCAAAAACATTGTTGACCAGTGTTATTAAAACACACCTGCAGGTTTAAAATGGCCACTTTGATGAATTGCTCCAAAATCAATTCATCAGCCATATTCCTCGCAGAACTGCTAGATTCTTTAAAAATCGTAAAATGGTCACAAAATCTCCCAATTCCTCTTCAATTAAATTCAAATCGCAAGACATATTTGGCGAAAAGTTTGCCGCACGAAATACTTAGAAACCGGTACTCTACCGGTTCATATTTTTGTTCATTTTTATACTTTATTTAAAGTATTAACATTGTTTTTATGTTTTTTCAACTATAATATAGCTCAATCAAGTAAAAAAAAACATGCATTTATCTTAGAATTAAACAGATATTTAATAAAATGTGTTTTCTTTTTGTTACTGGCAATAAAAAGGATGCCATATAACATGACAGTGACACTTCTCCCTATTGTCAGGGTAAATAACAATAGTTCGTAATTAGTTCTCAATAGTTTTCATTAACAATTTTGAAAATAATATTTCAAATATTCCCGCTCGCGTTGTATTGTCGGTGCTAATCCGCTGCAGCGCTAGTGACTATCAGTGTGTATATCTATGGTTACATTTTTTTTCTATGGAGACGTCATTCTTCTCTCGTCAGAGAGTATTATATTTTTTGATACCAACCTTGTTTTATTTTATTCAATCATGATTAGTGTTACGTTTTCATCGCATTTCAATCTTTTTCGTCATCATGGATACGTTAAAAATTCGAGTAATTATGGAATATTAGTACCGTCGTGGCAGCAACGCGGCACAAGCGGCACGCAACATCAACGACGTTTACGGAGCTAACGCTAACAATACAAACCAACGCACCACCTGTTATATTGGTTTGCTCGCTTCCGTTTTGGAAATTTCGACCTGAAAAATGAACCTCGCGGTCGTCCGAAGACTTTGTTCGACAACGACGAATTAAAGGCGATTGTGGAAGCTAATGATACACAATCTACGGCTGAATTAGCAGCAGCTTTCGACGTTAGCGTCAAAACAATATTGGTCCATTTGCGTCAAATTGGCAAGGTAAAAAAGCTTGACAAATGGGTGCCCCACGAAATCAATGATGATCGCCAGCGCGAAGTACGCGTCGAGACCTGCCTTGCACTGCTCATCAGACACACAAATGAAGGAATTTTGAACCGCATTGTTACCTGCGATGAAAAATGGAATCTGTTTGATAACCGCAAGCGCTCAGCAAGTTGGTTGGATCCTGGTTCAGCACCTAAACAATGCCCTAAACGAAAACTTACCCCTAGAAAAGTGATGGTCACTGTTTGGTGGTCTAGTGCCGGTGTGATTCATCACAGCTTCTTACCAAACGGGGTGAGCATTACTGCAGATGTGTACTGTGAAGAACTGAACACAATGGTGGAGAAGCTGGCACATCTCCAACCAGCATTGGTCAATTGCTCCTCTCCGCTGCTCCTGCATGACAACATGCGACCTCATACTGCACAGCAGACTGTCTCCAAGTTGCAAGAACTGGGGTTGGGAAGCTCTCCGTCATCCGCCCTACTCACCAGACCTTGCACCTACAGACTACTACTTTTTCCAGAATTTGGATAACTTCTTGGCGGGAAAAAAATTCAATACCCGAGTACATAATGCCTTTAGGCAGTACATAATGCCTTTGAAGAATTTGTTGCCTCCTTTCCAGCTGATTTCTTTAAGAAGGGCATCAAAAAACTGCCACTGCATTGGCAAAGATGCGTTGATTGCATTGGTGAATACTTTGATTAATACAAATAAAAAATACATGGAAAAAAATTGTTTAAATTTTTTCATACAAAATGGCAATTTTATAGGTAAAGACCTAATATAAAAGACGCGACAGGTTCATTTGTTAGCCCGGTTTACACCCAACAATCAGTAGTGCCATTTTTAAACAAGGAGGAACACTTTTCTGCCATAGTTTTCACAGCCTTAAATATTTCTTTCAAGTGTGTATACATTTTCATAGTTCAGTTTAAATCAAATGGTAATTTAAAAGAAGTAAACAAATATTTGTTATACATATTTAGTTTATTCATGCTTTCAAATTAATAAATCAGAACTGTCAAAATATTAACAACTGCAAATGAGTTATCATCTATTTTTGAATCGGCTAATATACATACAGTAAGAATATTTAATACATCAACAATGTGTACTAAAATTTTTGAAATATTATAGTTTGGGTGCCGCCAATAATAGGCGATAAAATTATGACGTCATTTTTATTAATATAAGGCCAATTGCCCATAGATCTTAGAGTTAGGTAGCATGATGAGAACTTGTCCATTAAATAGATGGGTAGTACTTATGAGCTTTGTGGCCTTTACGCTGAAACCAATGTGTTGACAAAAAGCATTTTTATTATAATATCGTTTTATCATACTTTACCATTATTTATTTACAAAGAGAACTAGAACACTAATAAAATTATAATTTACTCCAGGGAAATATACAAATTTTGAATATGGCTTATAATTACAAAAGGCCAATTCAGAAAGGCATTCTAAAGTTTTTGAATAAAGAGAACAGAGAGAAATAGAAAGATATTTAAGAGGCATTAACTTTCGCGCGTTTCTGGAACTGAGCTTTTTATCATAATTATGAGAATACATTTATAGTACCTACGTTAATTTTACCACAATTAAGTTTAAAGAGATACGAAAAACACTTTTGTATGTACTTAGTACATAAAATACACTAAAAATAAATAACTAAGTATTAACTAAAATATAAATAAAACAACAATTATTAATTATTCGAAGTAATAACGAAATAACTATATGAATTAGTATCTATAGATTAACGAAAATATCGATTATTATTTATTCATCAAAAAGCTTTTGTCATAAAAAATAACACGAAATGCCATTTCTCGTGATACCTACACATGATAAATTTATTTCTAAATGTTGACAGGTAGAGAATGCTTTAGCATTAAGAATCCCCTTACCCTTGACTTTTACATACAAACGTAGTCTTGCTTTTATTTTGAAATGACGTGTGGGATTTAGGCAGTATTTTGTAATTTTAAATAAATTTCATATATTTAGGCATATAACTAGTCAAATATGAACTTGAAAACAAATATGAGAGTGTAGAAGTTTTCCATACTGATGGTCAAATATAATATGATAAATTATATTCTCTTAAGATTCATATTTTGACTTTGAACTAGTTATATGCCTTAATATATGATATTTCTTTGAAATTACATAATTTCGCCAATATCTGACATGCCCTTTCAAAAAAAAAGGTAGACTACGTATGTATGGGAAAATCTGATTCTGTCTAGGGTAAGGGGACTCTTCAACTCCACCTATTGTAGCTTTTGGCTCAATAAAGTTTTTAAAGATAATAAATATGTGTTTGGCTGTTTTTATCGCCGTGAATCCTTATTGCAATAATGAGTGAAGAAGACGCATATACCCATTTTAAGGAGAGTAATTTTAACAATTATTCATCTGTGTATAGATTTCTCTCATTCCGCTTACAAGTCATAATTCAAAGTAAAATAAGAGTAAAAGTGTGTACGTTGAAAGCTTAAATAGCGCCACAATCAATTTATTACATCACGTTAAAGATTTCAATTCTTCCTATGAGTTGTTTACAATATAATAGGCGGCAAAACGTAAATTTAACAAATCTGAAGTAAATTATTGTTCTTAAACTATCTTAAGTAGAATCCCTCACTGGTTAGTAGTTATAATTATTCTTCTATATTTAATTTTCCGAGTTCGTTAGTGTTTGTCACATGTGTTAAACACAAGCTTTTAAATTCATTTATGTTATGAGATCATAACTCTTTGGTGTAGCAAAACAATAATTTACTTTAACGTTCGAAACAAATCAATTAAATGCTTTCGCAAACAGTTCGCAAACACAAACTTCATAAATATTTTTACAGGCAAAACGTGACTGACTAAATTTAAGTTGCTAACCAATGACTGGATGCCACTAATCTAAATTTTATATACAAAACTCATTCCATAATCACTATAGTGATATATGTGCAGCCGACCCTTTAACGAATATACTATACATACAGGAACCAAACCAGACTTAAATAGCACACTGAGAAACAACATCTATATATGTATATGTTCAATGTTTTCTACTATTTAACATGATGAAGAGGTAAAGAGATATCACAATGTAAATGCCCAAGATATTTGTGTGTTACAAGGTTAAATTCACTTTGTACACTTTAGACTTTAGATACTTATTTGACAAATGCATTTTTAATACGAACAATAAAGTTTGACTTGACCTTAAGGGTGAGCGCTGCGTCACTTGAAAGCAGGGCCGTTACTCCATGAAATAGGGATAGTCGTTCGATAGTATCGTCCTATTTCTGTGTGAAACAATATTAGACTATATCAAATAAAACGGTCATTAGGCCCATACTGACATACAACTGCGAGGCCTCGACGCTAACACTAAAGGAGAAAAACCAACTACTGGTAGAAGAGCGCAAAATGTATCGTAAAATCCTTGTGCCGAAAAAAAATTCTGACGGAAGCTGGAGTCCGGAAAACTGTGGCTAAAGAGAAAGCTGGTAAAGCAAGCCAAATATATTTAGTATCGAGGAGCAAAATATAATTGGTATCACTAAAGCGTTCCGCTTACAATGGCTTGTGTATTTGGAATCTGGAAAGAATGAAGGAGGATCGTGGCGTTAAGGCAGCGTATATGGGAAAGGTATCAGGCCGAAGCCCAGTAGGTCGACCCAGATATCGCTGGAGCGATATGGTGAAGGTTAATCAGCGAGATGGAAGTTGTCAGCTGGCAAGAAATCGCTCACAATAGAAAATAGCGGAGTTCTTTAGTCTCGGAGGCCAAAACCCACTTCGGGCAACTGAGCCAGCGAAGTAAGTATCAATATATCTTAACGAGCGTTAAGATATATTGATACTTACTTCACACTTGACTTGACACTGTAACGCGTCACGTATGTAGCTACGTATGGCTGTATGCCACTTATGCAATAAATATCTAGCACGTCTCAATCCTACAACATTTCGTGCGACAAAGACAGGTGATCGGCCATTTCTGTCTCACAAATGGTTTGTCACTTATACAGACTGAATCCGTTGGGTTAATTTTTTTTTGACCTATTTACTATGAGTACATAGTCAAACTTTATGAACGCTTTGAAGTCCAGTATTTTGCTTCTGGCCAGAGATAAAAATATGAATAAATAACGCACGCTCGACTAACACGACTTCAAGCAACCATATCGATAAGACGTCAACAACGTAGTTCCGTATATGAACATTTTCTTTGTTTAATTGATCACATATATATTTAAATCAGAACATTTCGATCAAAAAACTGCATTCATCGTAATAAAAAATATAGAGTGCAATTTGGGTCACAGACACAATATAATCTAAATATACCCAAATTTAAACATATCATAATATATGGGTATAATTAATTAAGTCTACAATGTACTGAATTTATAAGAATAGGTAAGTCCATAATTATTTTTCGCTACAATATTTTCATAACTCTTCCAACGGACACAATAGGGCCTCTTTTTTTTATTAATGCTCTTGAATTTCTAGAGCATACAGGCAAGTTTTATTTTTTGTTTGTGCAATAGTCTCCCATTATATTTGGAGCATTTTATTATTATTTTTCATGCTAACTTACATTACTTTCCGTTTTATATAAAATAATGGAAGCAGTGCTTTATAACCCCAATTTCTGATGAGTAAATATTATTAAAATCACTGAGATGGCACGTGTAATAATGTCATAGTAAAGTGTGTAAATAAAAAACAATTTAGTACAATTTCAACTATTTGAAAAATAAAAGACAACTAAAGTGTTACGTCAGACCAAAGGCGTACGGGCAACGGCAAGCGGAGGACGATTGAGATGCAAATCGTCAATGGCCTGTTGCTAGCCGGTCGTTTTAGTAAAAGGTTAACAAATAATTATCATCATCATCCTAGCGTATTTCACGGTTGCATCCTCAGTGGTAACGCTTCCTACCTAACCTAGGTGATTTGACGAGGTTACTCGTTTTTACACAGAGCGATTGCCGTCTGAGGGGGTACGGGTAGACCAGAACCAATCCTTGGATAGGTTTAAGCAAACGGTAGATGGCATTCGGGGCCCACATAGTTCCACACAGAAACATTGAATCATCGTTTTTTGTAGAATTAATAAAAAAAAAATTACGCCTTGACTCTGGACCACGGAGGCACACAAAAAGTATATAGCGGAAAAAATGGAACTAAAGACACCACATCATTTAAAAATCTGGGGCGCAATGCGCTATCATTTCCTGTACATAAACTCAGTTGTTGACCTGACGTATAATTAAGTTATGCGTTGCCGCTGCCCGAACTCTTGATACACATGCCATAATTTGAGTTACATTACTTAACAACCTTCAGGTACTTCGCCGTTTTTCTTGGTATGATCACAATCGCCGTTTTGTTTCACGTGGTTATTCTGTATTGACTTCACGACCTCCATTTCCTTCTTTTCTTTTTTTGAATTTCGTAATTCGAACTCGAGTCTGTGGCGGATAATTCTTTGGACTATATCGTCGGTTGTCATTGTGTTGCCAGAATCCAAGGTCTGAAAAAAGAAAGTTGCAAGTTATTAGAATAAGTAGATTTTTTAAAAAGCTTACAGATTTTTTTTTTCTGTGTAAAAAGACCAGTGCGACAAATAATACGAAAACTGAGCAAAAACCACAAGAGCAAAAGAGATAGCGATCAAAGTGAAAAGTTTTGGTACAAGACGTCGCCAAGGCCGCCAAGGCATAAAGTGCATAACACAGAGAAAACGATATCAACGACTTGCGCGATGGTCGTCTTTTCTTTCCAATGGACCAACTTCTCACAGAAACAGGAGTACCCACCTTAAAACAACCTCTTTGTTTGGGCACTGCATAAGGACCGGATCCGTCGATGCGACGTCTCGTGCGATGGACATCATTCCATGGCAGACCACCTTCACACTAAAATAGGAGTATACCCACCTTAAACCATCCTCTTTGTTTCGGCACTGCAAGAGTCGGATCCGTCAACGTCTCGCGTGATGGTCGTCATTCCATGGCAGACCACCTTCACACTAAAATGGGAGTACCCCCTTAAAACAACCCCTTTGTTTGGGCACAGCATAAGAATCGGATCCGTCGACGTCTCGCGCGATGGTCGTCATTTCATGGCAGACCACCTTCACACTAAAATGGGAGTACCAGCCTTAAAACAACCTCTTTGTTTGGGCATTGTATAAGGATCGGATCCGTCGACGCGACGTCTCGTGCGATGGACGTCATTCCATGGCAGACCACCTTCACACGAAAATAGTAGTACTAACCTTAAAACAACCCCTTTGTTTGGGCACTGTATAAGGGTCGGATCCGTCGACGTCTCGCGCGATGGACGTCATTCCATGGCAGACCACCTTCACGCGGAAATGGTCCATCAATTCCGCGGTCACGCTGTAGGGCGCACCGATCACGACTTCATGGACGTACTGTAAGGAAATATTCCTAAGACTAATGAATGTGCAATACTATGTATGATTAATATGATAAACCAATGGTCGTTATGTAACAATAATACTTTTAAGAACTGGGGCCTTACTATGACCTCTTATAGCAGTCTTATTTTAATATTACTTTGTCAATTCGTACCACGACCAATAGAAAACAACATTAAAGTAATATTACTTTAATGTTGATTTTGCTAGCAATTTTGTGACGTCACACACAATCATTCGCTCAATCGGTACCAGCAGGAGTACGATCTCCGAAGACAGCGTTTATGGAGCCCTATCATTCATCACTATCTTGCTCTACGTAATAATAACGAGCGGGATGGCACTTGTCTGTCGGGCAACATTACTTTATCTGAGTTTCTCAATGGTGTCATGCTACGAAGGCATGATTAGCATTATTGTTGAAACGTCAAAGTAGCAATTAAAATGGCTATTGGTTTTTTTTTACGACTCTGGATACATGTCCTTTAGAGCCTATCTTTATTTCTTTGTTTTTTTATTCCTAATCCTAATCCGAACTAGTTTCAATCAAAGGTTGGTGTAGGTCCTTTGATTGCTTCAAGGGAGCTTCTGGCGACAAATCTATACGAGTCCACTCCTTTTATAGTCGATTGAGTAGCGGTATTCATAATATAAACAAGAATTGGATTGGAAGAGACGAAAAAATTATGTAATCGTAAAAGGCGATCGAGGGAATGTTTTTGTCTGGGGCTTTATCATAAACTTAACAGAAAAATCATGACAGTTTAGGTCCGTTTTGTTTCAAGCTTATAATAAAATTGTTTCAAAGCGTACCACGAGCTTTAAAACAATATTGTTTCTTTGTTGCCAAGTGATTTGAAGGAACAAATGATATGTCTATTCCCAAGCAATTGTGAGAGTGAGATAATGCTATAATTATTTCGTATAGCTCCATCACCGGTGCGTGGCGTTTCATTTTATTATGATGTATGTCTTGTAAAATATTAATTTTATTAGAAAAGAAAATGTGATAGAGCACTGTATTATGTTACATAATGTAAACGACATTAAAATCTAATTTGTTTTATAAAATATTCGCTATTATATTTAAAAAAAAAACTTGAAATTATAATTTGTAACTGTTTTGCATTCGCGAGCGTGATATGGAATAGTTTTTTATCAAACCATGAAGGTAGTTATCTCTATGAATTTTAATTCTATGGTAGTGACAAAATCTAAAATTTTTTTTGTTCTTTGGATATAATATTCTCTTTGGTATCCGCAGCCATTTAAAATGTCATTTCGACATTTATTTATTTTGTTTGGATAAAAAGTAAATCATATTTTTCCATGAATATGGCTAATAATTTACAATACCAAGTAAGTTTTTCATATTTCTTTGTGTTAACATTATTGATGTGAAATTTTACTAGTGATTTGTAGTGATAGATCTTCTTGACCCTCCCGCAGAAATTTCATGTGATTGGTTTGTTTTTTGCAGCGGAACGAAAAAATTATGAAGCAGGCGGATTTTCTGTAGGAATTCCTACATACTAATGAAGATGTGTATAGCTTCTAACCGTTCTCTTCGGAACAAAGCTTGGGAGTCCTAACATAACCAATAGTGAGAGTGTATGGGATACCCAACAAAAGGTAATCAAAATATTTTAAGAATTACATTATTCTCTTATTTTTAAGGAACCACAATTGATTTGCTCTTAGAATGAAACCCTTCTGTAAAAAAATAACATTTCCATGACAAAGTGCAATAAGTAAGTATTTAATATTTGTTTCTTTTTTCAGGACTTCGTCAATTGCTTTCTGGATTCGTCGAGCAAGAGAAAGTGTTATAAAAAATTGTATACCTATGCAATAATATCAATGAGAAAGTTTTCACTTGTATAGGTCAATAATTTTATGTAGTAGAAAATCATTTGTTTTGTTTTCTTCTGTACATTTTGGTAAAGTACTTTTGTAAATAAAAAATGTACATACTATCACCATTGCTTTTAATAAAATAACTTAAAAAGATCGTGTTTTACTATCCTTTTATGAGACAGGTTCTTGTTAGTTTATGAAATTACATAATTAAACTATTCTATGTCTTCTTCTTATCGTGTCGCTGGCTCAAAATTCAAATTTTGTTCTTCCAATACGTAGCCACTTTTACGCCTTCCTCTGACGCAGAGTATAGGTCAAGCATGAAACAGCTGGTAGGGCACAAAGGGCATGAGAGGAGGTGCTGCATAGTCTGGTCATCGTGACCACACTGGCACTGTGCTTCTGCTTGGTCAATGTAGCGCCAGCGCGCCAGATTGTGTGTACATCGACCTACCTCAGTTCGGAGGCGATTCAAGCTCTTCCAAGTGGCCCATGGCAGTTTATGCATTAAACTATTCTAGGTGTGGTTGGGAGAAATAACGCATAGGGTATTTTTATCTCGAAACAAAAGATCCCCATAGAATTGACAGAAAATAGTGGATATACGCAAATACCTCACGTCTTCACGCCCAACGGGGTAGACAGGGTCTAGTGCTCGTTTGGGAGATTTTTTTTCTTTATTATGGTGTGCCATTACCTAAAGACCAGTGTTGATGGTGGAATGAGGGAATCTAATAATGATGCGTGCTGCCCACATCGTCTATTGGCATGATTTAGATTACATACTTATTATTTTATTTACTTTGGGGCTAGCTCAATCTGTGTGATTTGTCCGTATATATTTAATGTAGGGTTTCGTCCATTCCCTCAACCGGCTTTTACATTCTGTGCGAAAAAAAATAGGTGGTAGGTACATAAAAAATTGTAAAAAAATAAAAATTGTAAGTCTTTGGGTAAATTATTGATTTTTTCTTTTCTTCTACATTTGGATTATAAGACTCGGTTTGTTGATAAAAGTTTTGTTTCCGCGGCAACCGACCAACGTTTTCAAGACTGCTAATTTGACAATAAAACAATACCGCATAGGAGCTCATGGTGCACATTAGAGTGAATGATTTGCAGTGACGTCAACAAAACTGCTAGCAAATACAACATTAAAGTAATATTGTATTAATATTGCTGTCAGACGCCCATCGGGCTCAAGAACGTGATAGACTTATACAAAATATATAGCGTTATCTCACTGTTATTCATTCGTTCTGTCACGTCACTAAGCAGGAATATAACAATCTTGTTTCCAGAGCTCATGGTGCGATTTGAAACAATATTATTATAAGCTTGAATCAAAACGGAACCAATCCATTATAGTTTTGTAAAAGTTCATGGTACGGCCCCTGGTCAAATTCAGTAGTTAGGGTTATTATTGGTTTTTAAGATGTAGTACTAAAGTACTAAAACTAAATAATAAAATGGTATTCTTCACCATTTCTTATTAAATGATTAAGAATCTCCTTACCCTAGACTTTTCCATACAAACGTAGTCTACGTTTTATTTTGAAACGACATGTCAGACTTCGGTGAAAATTTATAAAGAAATTGACAACATTTCATTTTCTAAAAGGTATGAAAATTCGAGAATCATTTCGAGATTTCGCAATTTTGAACACGTAAAATATTTTTTCAGATTTTTTTGAGTTATATTTTTAGAGATAAATGAAAAAAACTCAAAATTACAAGGATATAGGCATTTAACAGGTTACGCCTTTGCTTGAACATCTAAAAGTGAAAAAAATATGTCAAGTTGTCAGCTGTCAATTGACACGTGCGTCAATCTGACAACTGACATCACGAGTGAGAGAGAGAGATAATAGTAGTGTTGTCTTTAGAAGTATCAGTTCGATAGGAAGACCATCTAATATCGATAGTTCTTTCAGTAAAGTAGAATTAGGATTGGAAAAATATACATGCATTAAAATGTTTACATAGTTTGGTGACGAAATGCTAATATTTCCTTTATATGATTGATATTTCAGGTCAAATAAAAATAATATTGACATCCAAGTCTTAAAAACTATAAAAAAATGAAGTAAGGAAAAATGCTACCCTAAAATGGGGAGACTTTCAAAACACAAGGTGACATTTATGATAGCTTTTTTTTTGTTTTTTTTGTTATTAAATCTTCCAAATTTCTGAACGCATATTTATTTATATTTTTGAAATAGCAATCCTGGTACGTCCGCCATCTTTTCACAACGAGTGTACGCCGGAGCCCTTGTTTTTATTTTCAGTCAAATTCACCCCAATTAACTTTAAAACTCTGTAACTTAAAAAATAAAAAGTGAAACATTTTTTCTTTGTGTTCTTAATTCCTTTAAGGGGCGACTATGAGAATCCGTTACAAAACGTGGGTTACCCAAAAACCCCATTTCAAGTATAGAGATGATAGATCAAATTTTTTTTTGTCGAGTATTACAAGCGTAATTTTTTATGCCATTTGTTTTCCACATATATTCAATATAATATTTTTATGCCAAAAATAGCTGAGATAGAAGCGTTTGAATTTTCAAATTAATCAAAGTAACCCTAATTTACGATACGTAAGTTTTTGTATCGATATCGATATCTTACTGCTACAAAACACAACTCTATATACGTCAGTAAAAGTTTAATTGTTTAATTATAATGTATGGCAAAGATGTAAACTCGTTACATCCTAACTCTTGTACTTACGCTCTTTTAGAATGGAGAGATTTTAAACAATTTAATTTTAGGAGAAATAATGAAAAGTAGGTAATGAAAAAGAAAAAATACGTATGTCCTTTTTTTTGAAGTTCTTTAAGGAAAAAATATAAAAAATGAATATAAAATTTTTGAAATGTTGTCAATTGCAATAATCTAGGGTTATAATCAGTGGTCGGATAATCGGATGTATATTTACCTAAAGCTGAGATGTTGGCAGTTATGGAGTGCACTTTTGTATCTGAAAACTCCCGGGATTCCGGAATCGACAAAATTTTGTGTTTTGATTATGGAATTAAATCGGGTAGGGTGTACATTTCCTTAAGTTCAGGTGTTGGCTAATATGGAATGCACTTTTGTATCGATTGTAAATCTCGCGATTCCGATCGAATTTAATGCTTTTTAACTATGGAATCGGATGCCGGCTAATTTTGTAAAGCAGGTTACCAAACTAGTATAGATGTCATGTCACGATGAGTAATTATCTTTCTTCTCTCCACATAGCGACAAACAACTTGGTGTCTTGAGTTTCGTTAAAAAATGTTTATGTGTAGTACTGCGAAACTAATAAACATTTCATAATGAGTGCGAGTGATACGGCAAATTATATACCTGCTTGTATGCAGGTAGTGACCCGAAAGTAGTTCCTTTTGTTCATTTAATGACATTCGTCGCTTTGCCGGATTTTGTATTTAAAAAATATGTTTTAAGAAGCCGATTCCATAATTTCCTAGCCAAAAATTAACTTTAGGCAAATATGCATCCGATTATCCGACCACTGATTATAACCCTTGATAATTGCAATTTCTTTAAAATTACATAATTTTTCCCAAATCCGACATGTCGTTTCAAAATAAAACGTAGACTACGTTTGTATGGGAAAGTCTGTTTCTGTCCAGGGTAAGGGGACTTTTAAGTGTTTAAATTCAAATTGACTGCCCTTATTTTGTTACACGCTCAAGATAGCTCAACGCGCTATGGAGAGGGCTATACTCGGTGTTTCTCTACGTGATCGAATCAGAAATGAGGAAATTCATAGGAGATCAAAAGTCGCTGACATAGCCCAGTGGATTAGTTTGTTGGAGAGGCAGTGGGCCGGACACATACATAGCGTCACGAAGCGATGGCTGATGGGGCAAAAATGTACTCAAATGGCGACTACGTACATGGCAGGTGAAGCGTAGGACACCCACCCACAAGGTGGATCTCTAGATCAGTAATTTTGGAAATCCTTGGGAGAGGCCTATGTCCAGCAGTGGACGTTATGCGGCTAAAATGGTGAATGATGATGAAGAGTTGAAGACACGATGCAAAAAAAGGAGTGTTATAAGTGTGACGCAAATTTATAACACTTCTCTTTACAAACTCCTCTTTAAAAATACTATCTTAAAATCTACGTCACTGTACGCCTTTTAAATGAAATTATTGCATTGAAGATAAACTTCCTGCTACCAAAACACGAGAAACTGACTGATGACCTCAGCATTCAAGGTCGGCGACCTCATAAAACATTGCTTTACAATATCTAATCATTTTCTAAAGTTCAATAGATATTTGTGGTCTTGTAATTGAGATGTTTGATAGCTTTTTATGATTCAGTATTGTGTTTTACGATGTATATTGTGAGGTTTCAATAATTAATTACAATACACGTAAAACATGGTACCAATCATTTTAATAGGAGCAGCAACATTGTTTTTAAAATTAAATGAAATCTTAAATAATAAGCATGATTTGAAAAGCTTGTTGTTTCATTCAGGTTAATGCTAGAAAAAGAGGCAAAGCAAAAAGAGAGAGATAGAGCCTTAGGGCTCGGTTTGCATTCTATTGAACGAAATTAATATTATTATGAACTATCCTTTAAACGAATATTAATTAGACATAGGGTGCGAAAATTTCATAAAATTTCATACAGGTAATACGTGTTTTTCAGTAAGCCTTACAAATGTGTGAAATAAATGTTTCTAATTAAAAATTTTCATTTATACATTTGCGAGGTTTATACCGAAATATTTTCTTTACCTTTACAATTTATCAGAAGCGTGCATTTCATAGAGGCTCATAGTATTTGTCTACCCTGTGCCACACTAATATAATATCTGATATGCTTGATATGCAGCCGTTCTGTAATTTAGGTAAGATTAGTGCTTACCGTTACAGAATTAATATAAGTATTATGTATAACGTACAGAACGGGATCTTCTAAGATTTCGCGCAATATGCGTCCCCGTTCCCCGTCCTCTCCCCCCTTCTCGCCTTGTCGAGGCGGCTGCAGGCGCCTGCAGCCGACCGATCATAACCCTCCACACGACGCGAACGGGGGAGAGGTGCGGGGTAAGGGGGCGGGGACGCATATAGCGTGGGATCTTAGAAGATTTCGTTCTGTATGTAATATTATATTAATTCTGTGCTACCGTGACAAAAATATTTGTGCAAGTTACTGCAATTTATGAGTACTTTATGAACGGTCGAAGTTCAGGTAAAATTTGTGGATTACTGAATTTGTTTTTCTAAATTTAAATTTTCATTTCGATAGAAACCTTGAAATAGTGCACAAGATACCTGTTAGTTCAAAAGTTTTCAAGAAAGATCAGTTACAACGCCATAATCACGTACGAGCGTTTGCATGAAAAGTAAGACGGGTTGACCGTTCTTAAAAAGAATGAAAACACAGTTGCGTGCGCCTGACGTGTATGGCATTGACATACCTATACAAGCTTCATTAGACACGAAAATTTGTCGTTCGTTTACTATTCTCATTTTTGATACAAAGTGCGAAATATACTTTTATTAGTAGTCTTATCAGATAGCAGGGAAACACTAATCTTATTTATTTTACAATAGTATAGATTTCTAACAAAAAGGTATATAAAATCTGAATGACCGGGCTTCGCTTGATGAATAAAATTCCTTGAAAGGTTCTCGAAAAATGAAACCTAGTTAGATCGATTTTTCATCTCCGAAACCCTCTACATACAAAATTTCATCGAAATCGTTGAAGCACTTTTCGAGACCGTCTATCTATTAACGAGTATGTATATTAAAAAGTTGTGCTCTAGACGTTGGGGTACGAATTTTCTTCAATTGGTCTCTCTCGTTCGCCAGATGTTTTACTTCGATTGTCTATTTTACTTACTTGCATTGCAGTTTCATATGTATAAGCTATGACTCGGTTTGTCTCGTTCTCTTTTTCCTTTTATCTTTCCCTCAATGATATTTTTTATGAAACCGAGACCCTCATTATATACATATATATATATATATATATATATATATATATATATATATATATATATATATATACATATATATATGTATATATATATATATATGTTTATACAAGAAGTGCCCGTTTAAAGTAATAGTGGATAAACATAACATAAGCCTCGTATCCACTAGGAAACATTTGACGCGCGACATGTCGCACTATATGTTGCTCGTCATTGTTGAAAGGCAACGCAGAACTTTGTGTAGCAACGTTGTCTGTCCATGCATGACCAGTCGTCGGCAACATGACGCCAGAGGAACTAGTGATAATTTCAGCGGCTACGTTTCTAATTTTATCGAATAAAACATCAAAATGAAAACCTCGTTACATCGTTGCGCGTCACGTCTCCACTCGACAACATTTGATGCTCAACTGCATGTTGCATGGAAACAATCAACAAACCGTGCAACGTGCAACAACAAATGTAGCGCCCCAGCCGGCAACGTCGCGCGCCTTTGTGCAATGTTGCTGAACATGTTGAGCGTCACGTGTTGCGCGCCAAATGTTGCCTAGTGGATACGAGGTTATATAAATACATTGCATAAGGAAGGAAAATGGTTTATGCACCTTTTAGGGTTTTCTGTCGGTTGATTCTCCACGTGTGTTTTTACCTCGTTTATAACTTTTTAATACATATTTTTTGCATATTTCGTCAACCTTGTAGTCTTTTGTAAGGATTGATATTGGAATATTAAACTGCAACAGCAAAGTGCACGTGTGGAGGATGGTGCGCTTATATATCGAATTTTTTTAATAGGCTTAGCTCTGCGGCTTATGCTTTTAGGAGACTTAGACAATTGACAGATGTAGCAACTGCTAGAATAGTGTACTTTAGTGTCCTACGGCATATTGCAAGGAAAAATATTTCGTCGTTCAATAAAGTAAGTGATTTTACCGATAGAAACTTACGCAATAAGAGGGAAACTTACGCTTAGTTGCCCCGTATTATAGGCTGAAAACAGTAAGTAAAACGTTTATGGGGAACTGTATTACTTTTTTTATAATAAATTGCCACAATCGCTCCTTGATATGCCAGTCAACCATTTAAAGCTTATGCCCACTTGGTTTTCATAGCTGATTGAGTGGCGGACGGCGCCTAAAGACGCCCACCACAGCCCGCAAATAAATGTCACTACAACCGCACTATGAGTGTCCACTTTAAACATTTTACATATTGTCCATGAGCATGAGCATTTATAACACTAAACTACTGCAATTTCATATTATAAAGTCCACTAGGATTAATTTGCAAAACAATTTAAAGCAAACTCCAACTGAACCCTTTGACTTCCCGCCAAAAGCACCCAATAAATCCCTTTAAGGTTTGTATACTCACAAATGTCATAATTTGGTTAATTTGGTACATACTGAATCTACAACTTGACATTACTTAAAAATTTAAACATTAAAAAAAGAAATATGACATATCAAACAATGTCAACTTTAAATATTAAGGGGCTAGGTAGGTACATGAATTTTCCGGGGTCCAGTGCTGCCTCCATTTGAAATAAATCATAGGAAATAGGAAACGGAGACATCATTTAAAATTTTGTCTTGACCAGGCTCTAGATAACCCTTCAAACTATGTATCTTATAAACTACTGTTTACAGATTAAAGTGAGAACGTGAAGCTTTTCTACGCACATTTGCGAAAAACGGCCACTTTTGGCGTATGTGCGTGGAAAAGCTTCACGTTCTCACTTTAAACTGTAAACAGTAGTTCATAAAATAGCTTGAAGGGTTATCTAGAGCCTGGTCAAGACAACATTTTAAATTATATCTCCGTTTCTTTTTAAATGATTTAATTCAAATGGGCGCAGCACTGGACCCCGAAAAATTCAGGCAGCCCCTTAATTTCAATGTAGGGTAAGTTGACGTTCTTCGGGAAAATGCTGCAATGTGTTACCGCTTCTTCTGCACTATACTAGAGCTTTGGAAGCGGCAGTAAACTTAGCTGTAAGTAACCATTTGACGTCAACAATTGTGCATCAAAATAAAGTGAGAATTACTAAAAGATATTATTAATATCTACGATAATAAAGATATATTTGAATTTAATGACTTAGGTTTGAATAAAACAATAACATAATGAGCTCGAAGGTCGGTTCATTGGGTGTGATTTGTTTATAAAAATATAGTGTAAAATGCAATTAGTAAATCAAGAACGGATTGAAAGCGAGGGCCATAGATAAATGCCTTAGATCATTTAATACAGGATAAGCCTTACCGGCGCGCTCCTCTCTGCCAAAGTATAAAACAAAATTCTAAAACCTAGTTGCGTAATCGATTATGATCACTATGTGAATCGGTAAGGCATCAAAAAGACGTCTAAAAGTGCTCCGTTAAAATTGCCATGTTATGCAATTTTCTCGTGTAAAAAGCGATCAAACACATTTAATCTTCCAAAAGATGGCATAACCTCTCATTAGTTTTTTTATTAACGTTGTTTTCTATTTAAACGTAATTTCTGAAAAATCGACGAAATATCTATTAGTATCGATTACGGAAAAAATAATCGAATCACGTTTGCAACTGATTTCCTTCCAGCCCATAAAATAATCTAAGATCGCATACGAAACTAGTTCATTAACTCCCGTTTTAAATGTATCAATTACATTCTTAAGGTTCTGTAATAAGGTTCCAATTTGAAAAACGATTAGTTGATGACGTAGGCGCACTCTCCACGAGACTATAGCCCACTGCTGCGCACTCCTCACGAGACTAAGGCGCACTCCTCACGAGACTGTGTATTTATGATTTACAACCTTCGCCTTTATTTCCTGTGTATTAGAGTTGATATATTTTTTCGTCTTTTCTCTCTTTTTTGCCAAGAGTGTATTATTATGTGTATTTACACATTTTTTTCAGTGTGAGTTTTATTGGTGTGCAGAAAGAAAATAAGCTAGATTTTGAGTTTTTTGTAGTGTGCATTTATAGCGACACAAATTATTTCTGTGAATGGTTGATTTTGTTTAGACGTAGTAGTAGCTTACCTCCTCACCAAAAGCGGCAGAAAGTATTGTAAGAAGATTTGTCTGCGTAAGTCATCCTGTTTTAAATGATCTAAGATAAATGCCGTCCAAGTGACTTCTAACGACTGACTCACGACCGTAGGGAGTGCGTGAAGTGTTGGATCCTGAGTGACGCGAGTAATTCATGAACATGACCCTCGATATAAATCAGTTTTATTCAAAAGTTGCATACTAACTACCTATACTTAATACCATGAGTACGAGAATAAATTCTCAAAATCAAAATCTGACTTCTCGCCCAAACTACACAACCAGTTTTACAAAATTACTATATTATATATTTAATACTATTTCGAATAATCGGTGAACATACATAATAAAAGATCGCGACTAATATAAACCTCTTAGAGGGGGAATGGTATAAAAATGCATTTTATCTCATGTACATTGTACATGCGCTGAGATGATTGTGCCGAGAACGATAAAATCATTGTTTCGACCTCAAATATATTGCGTAGTGATTACTCCACATGCTACCAAAACATGGTAATAAATTCGTCGAGTTTTATCGCAATATAGTGTATTTTATTAAATATTGTTTTTTTTTTTTAATATACCCAATTTTCGTGAAACGCAAAGGCACATTTTATTTCATTTGTTCAGACGTTCTTGGAACAGTCTATAAGGTCCTAATTTCTATGCCCATAGTGATACAAATCAAACAAATAAGTACCTAATCCCACGCCATGTATTTGCCTTATCGCTCGAATACAGTAAGTGGCATACGTGAACAATGGCTATGGTACAGTCGACCACACATTAATAATAGCATGACTTATCAGCGTTTCAGTTATTAAGTAATGAATTCATAAAAATTTGCGCCGAATAAAATATTTTGTTTTTCTTTCTTTCATAAAAACCACGCACTCTATCACCTAACAGTAGAGACCGTTTTACAACTAAAGATACATTGACTTCCACCTGTCGGGAACTGACATGTAAAAATGTAAACATTTGAAGAACATTGTTCATTCATATATTCCATAAAATTTCCATTACTATTACACAATACAAATATTTACGATTATCTTGAACTTTGAACATAGTTTTTTTTTTTAAATCTGCGATCAGTCTTCCGCCTATGAGCAGATGAATTGTGGGTAATTTTTCTACGGACGGTGCTCCCCAGTGGTAGCAGCGTTTTTAAATGAAAACGTGTCGTTTTGGACGTTTTTTGTAACTGATCGATCAGAAAAGAGTTAAAGAAAAAAAGAATGATGCCCTGCGATGGGACCTACTATGACACTAATATTATAAAGGCGAACGTTTGTGAGTGTGTATGTTTGTTACATCTTCACGCGCAAACGGCTGGACCAATTTTTGGTAGCAGGAAGCTGACATCCTGGATTAACACATAGGCTACTTTTCCCGCGGGTAACACCGCGGGGCGCAGCTAGTAGCTAACAAAAAAGAAAGTGAGTATAATGAACAGTACTGGGCATTTTAAAGTGAAGTTGTAGGTTTTATTTGACCCAAAGAATACTGCGATTTTAATACCTACAAGGCTTTTAAATCTATATAAAATCTAAAATAAAAAGAACATTATGAACTTACCTTGCAGGCTAGAACTGAAAGTACCCGCTCGTGTAGATTCATGATGGGGTAATTTGACCCTTTGTACCGGTTCACCTCCAAGTCCGTGTGCAAGCCAACGATGAGAAAATCACCCTGCGCGTGCGCTTGCTCCAGGAAGTCCAAGTGGCCCACGTGGAACAAGTCGTAAGCACCCGCCACGTATACAACCTACATACAAAATATTAAAGTAAATCTCCCAAACAATAAAAAATTCAGACCACATAAAACAATACAGCGCTTCAAAACACAGATCACACATTAATACGAAAACTCAAATGATAAGTGTGCCAAATGAAATCAATGACAATGCATATTTTATTTCTTATGGTTAGTGCCAATTAGAGAGTCAAAACCATCACATTGACCTGATAACACCGCAGCTAACCTGTCAGTTCGCATGTCATCGCGCTTCATTGCCATTTTCCATAGGTATAATATTTCTAAAGAAGCTCCCATTATTTTTATCAAATGCGCGCTCTAGAATAATTCGCTATGAAGAATTGGATAACGAGACGCAACTGTGATGGAAGGTATTAGTCAGCTCATAGCTTTAATCGGTGTATTTGTAGAAGTCATTATTTGTCTGTAGGATTTAATAAGGTGGTTATTTTTAACCATAAAGACATGGACAAATATCGGTTTGTTTTGTTTGTTTGTTTGTGCGCTATTAATATATATACTCGTACATAAATCACAATGTTACTAACCCTGTCTGTAGGTTTCGGTGACAGTCCACTGCTGAACTGTATAATTTTCTGTGTGGTGGGGAGGAACTGTGAGCAGCCGGTGTACGGCGACCGGGCAGTGGAATCTGTTCCCAGGTTCGATGAGTGTTCCAGAGCTACAGAATATTCTTTGTCACCCCTCCTGGAAATGACAGAATGCCTTAAGTGCTATAAGTGGTCTTATCATTATTCGTTAGCCGAGATGAATCTGACGCTTTTATAAGCAAATAATAAGAATTTAAGAATTCTTAAAAGTGCCCCGCTATCGGCAACACTGACTTTTGGGTGCATCAAACATCGGAGTCATCCGAAGTTCTAAGTAAATCTCTACACCGCTGACAGTGTTATGTTATGTTATGTAATATTTTATTGTACACCAAAAAAATATTACAATAATCAAAAAAGAAATACACAGAAAAGACATTTAAATGTACAACGGGCGGTCTTATCGCTAAAAGCAATTTCTTCCAGACAACCGATGGAGGGAGAGATTACAGTGAAACGTTAGCAGAAGGGGTGTACACGACCAAAATACAATACTTACAATACCAAGTACATATATAAAGATAAAAATACATACGTACAGATATATACATACAGGTAAATAAATACATATTTTATAAATTGTATACATATTATACAATTTTATAATACATATTATAATATTATATATATATATATATATATATATATATATATATATATATATATGTCGGAGAGTTCAATGTAAAATTCCCGTTTTATGATTTTACACGCGCAAAGAGAAAGTTGTTTTTGTTTACGAAAAATGGAACGGTTGGATTTGAAATGGCAACATTCGTTAGCAACAAGTTATAAGACCGGTCGACCTAGCGACAGGGACAGTCTTGTTCAGGCGGCCGTATCGTGCACAACTCGTTTGTGTAGTTTGCTGTAGCTTGGCCATGACTCATTTAATTGTGATTATTGTAATAGATGTGGATTGGTGAACCGATTTATTACAATGACAGTTTGTTTAAGCAAGACGGAAAGCCCAGGTGTATACACAGTATTCAATTCTGTGGGGCCAGGGAATCCAGACATGGTGGTTGCGATTCATGATTCGGTGCGGAGGCGGGGCACTGGAATTCCGTCACATTTTTATAAGGCTCACGTAAGATCTCTCATGTGGCGGCATCGGTAAGGTGACGTGACTGTAAGTAAGTTTTCATCCTGACATCAGTTTGTTCTCGTACTGTAAGTAACTAAGTGGGTAGTTTACGTCACTTGAGATATCAGATGCCGATCACGCCACGCTCTGCCCCCTTTTATTCATCCGTCTGCGACATCAGAAGTGGGATCTGGACTTGTAGCTCACATTTGAGGTAAGATTTGTATCTGGAGCTCACATCGGAAGAAGATCCTGTTGAATGCTACTTGTGGTTTGCCCGTTGTTCAGAGCGTTAGTTCTCGAGGTAAGGTTTTAAAGTGTTAACAAGTGATTACAATGTTACGGCCAGATGGGAGCTAGCAGCGGTACGCAGCAGGTGCTGGAAATTTCTGGTGAAGTAAAGAAAAAATGTGAGCGGATCTCGTGTATGTATGTCTGTGCTCGCGGCACATGGCTTGTCTGCTGGATCGCCAATAAAATTTGGTGAGTTTTTATTTTATTTTCGACTTTAAAGCAGAGTGTAATTAATTTCAAATCCTTTAGTTTTTAAGTGTGAGTGTGAGTTTTATGAAATCTAGTCTTTTGACCACTATTCAAGCAGTAAATTGGTTTTGAGTACGCTAGTTTTACGAAGAGTGTGTAACATTTGCTAAACTTAGTAAGCTAACGATCGGTTGGAGCCAGAATATTGGTTGTTGTGTAGAAGCAACATGAGGTTATCGTCACTGGAGGTGGCATTAGTCGCTGTCGGTTGACGCCCGAAGTTATTGTCAATAAGGTGGCATAAGTCGGTATCGGAAGGAGCCGACCGTGGCGCCAGATTACCATTCGTATCAAATTGAGTATTGTGAATTATGAACTTGCAATACAGTACTGTGGCGCGTAAATACTGGTCAAAGATGATATTAGGTACTCATTCTTTGTATAGTAGTAGAGATAACCTCTCCCAGCATTTTCTCAATATTGGACTTACGGTGGCTGATGATGATGATGATGACGACGATGATGAAGAGTTGGTGATGATGATGGTTTTATCATCAATAATGACAAGGTGATGATGATGAAAATGTTGACGCTGTTGATGATGAAAACGCGGTGATGATGTTGACGATATCATCATTGATAGCGGGTAATGATGATGCTAAGGTGGTAACGGCTACGTCGGCAAGTCTACAATGGTCATGATCATGGTGTTGACATGATTTAAAGAGGGCTTTTCACTGTTTACTATGTGCATAATATTATTTTAAAACTACACTTTAATTGCTGTGTTGTTTGAAGTAAAATCCCGTTACTTGAGTCAATTTTAATCTAGACAGTTCAAGACGAGTAATCATTCTGATAATTTACTTTTCGAAAAGATTTTACAAACACGTTACAATAATCCGATAAGCAATACCATTTTTATTTTTAGGAAGTCTATACCAAATAGGTTAGATTGCAAATGCGTTAACAATATTCTTAGTGCGATAGCCTTAGTGCAAAACCAATGTAAATGGCTCTGTACAGGTTTATTTTTGTTGACTACTAGTTACCCAGTTAAGATGTATTTTGTCGTATTTCCCCTTCAGCCATTTGCCGATTGGTGAGCGACGTGATGAGTGCTTCCCATTTATGACGATTTTGCACCTGTTCAAGTACTTTAGAGATCAGTATACTTTCCGGGCATTAAATTAAAAGCGAATGAGTAAGTGTAAGCCCATTGACCACTATTTAGTCGAGTTACTAAATTGTAGTTGTTTGCTCTGGGGAGGCAACATGGTGAGCGTCACTCGATAGAGGTGGCAAGGTAATCGTCACTCGGGGAGTGGCATGAGTCGCTATCGCTCGATTTAGGTGGTAGCGGCGATAGAGTTTGAGATATCGTCGCCTGATGCAGGTGGCATGAGTCGCTATCGCTCGATTTAGGTGGTAGCGACGGCCGTTTTGAAATATCGTCACTTAATACAAGTGGCATGAGTTGCTACCGCTCGATTTAGGTGGTAGTAACGCCGGTTAGTAAGAGATATCGTCACTTTGCGAAAGTGGCATGAGTCTTATCGCTCGAATTAGGCGATAGGACGACCGCTTCTGAGATTACATCACCTTGCGAAGGTGGCATGAGTCCTTTTGCTCGAATTAGGCGATAGGACGACCGCTTCTGAGATTACGTCACTTTGCGAAAGTGGCATGAGTCTTATCGCTCGAATTAGGCGATAGGACGACCGCTTCTGAGATTACGTCACCTTGCGAAGGTGGCATGAGTCCTTTTGCTCGAATTAGGCGATAGGACGGCCGCTTCTGAGATTACGTCACCTTGCGAAGGTGGCATGAGTCCTTTTGCTCGAATTAGGCGATAGAGATGACCATGATCGATAGAGTCGACAAGAGTAATTTAACAGAGCAAGTAGAGTCTTAAGAATGGTTAATTTTTTGAAGTGTGGTTGAATAGTGAGTGAATAATGGTCAGTGGTAATTTCATAGTTGGTCAAAAGTTTGTGATTATCCCTAGTAATGATGTAAGCTTAATTATTAGAGAAAAAGGTTTTGGTTTATTAAAAGAGTTTGTTTTAAGCCCTGTCTTAAATCGTTTGATCAGGATAGGCCGAGTAGAGATGATTTGATATTGCAGTTAGGTTCAATTATTTTCAAATGCGTCACACTGGGACGTGTGACTTGTCAGAATGGCCGTGTCGGAGAGTTCAATGTAAAATTCCCGTTTTATGATTTTACACGCGCAAAGAGAAAGTTGTTTACGAAAAATGGAACGGTTGGATTTGAAATGGCAACATTCGTTAGCAACAAGTTATAAGACCGGTCGACCTAGCGACAGGGACAGTCTTGTTCAGGCGGCCGTATCGTGCACAACTCGTTTGTGTAGTTTGCTGTAGCTTGGCCATGACTCATTTAATTGTGATTATTGTAATAGATGTGGATTGGTGAACCGATTTATTACAATGACAGTTTGTTTAAGCAAGACGGAAAGCCCAGGTGTATACACAGTATTCAATTCTGTGGGGCCAGGGAATCCAGACATGGTGGTTGCGATTCATGATTCAGTGCGGAGGCGGGGCACTGGAATTCCGTCACATTTTTATAAGGCTCACGTAAGATCTCTCATGTGGCGGCATCGGTAAGGTGACGTGACTGTAAGTAAGTTTTCATCCTGACATCAGTTTGTTCTCGTACTGTAAGTAACTAAGTGGGTAGTTTACGTCACTTGAGATATCAGATGCCGATCATATATATATATATATATATATATATATATATATATAAATATAGGAATCACGTAACGAAGGTTGACGAATAAAGTTCCAAATAAAACTGAAAAACTTTCTTTTTAAAAACAAAAAGTGATTGCGCACATTTAATGGACTCAGGCAAGGCATTCCACAATCTCGCCGCTTGTACAGTGAATGAGTTAGCGTAAAAGGAGGACCGATGAACTGGTGTACACAGTGTGAGATTAAAAGATGATCTTAATTGGCGGGTGGTTGAATCTTTATCTTTATAGAAGAGACCTTTACAGTGTAGTTTCATTGGCAGGTTATACTAACTAGCTGGACCTGTCCGTCCAGCAAAATATTTACTATTTGCCCCAAATCACATAGAAACATCACTGGCGTTAATAACATAGGTATGCCCCGTGCATTTACCCCCGGGGCAGGTAATCAAATTTTTGTTCGTACCATTGTGTCATACATAATGATATCAAATCATCAATTACGTAGGAAGAAAACGAAAATGCGTGCCATTCGGCTTATCAACCGGCATAATCGAAGACACGGAAGAATTTTGCTAATCGACCGATAGTGTGAGATAACGATAACGTGGTGTACATATGTGAATTAAGAAATTACATTATTTTAAACGCATGTTTTATCATCAATCTTATGTTTAACGTCATTATTAATATTTCTCCATGACTTACACGCAGGAGGTTATCTAGCTCCTAAATAATGTTTTTATTTTATTTGGAAGCTGATTTGATTGTGAGTGTTCTTAGTAAGAACACTCACATTTGAGTCAGCTTACAGCTTTTAGCTTAATGAATAGTTACTGGCACTGAAGAACTTGTAAGAACTTCTTACAAGTTCTTCAGTGCCAGTAACATTAAGTTGTTTAGAAAAATAGAGTCAGCAGTGTGGCTGAGGATGCAACTGAAGATACTAATGAGATGAGAAAGATTAAATTAATTACCTATATGTATAAAGGTGGTGCCAGGCTATAGTTAAATGTGAGCAAGGCCTTGCTAAGTTATTTATTATAGTTTTAATTTGAGTATACATAATTAAAAGTTTAACATGTTTCACAATTTAGTGCAAGTAGGCAGTTTAGAATTCAAGGATTCTATCTCAATCTCAAGTCCATAGCATTAAGAAACTGGATATTTACTGATTAATTAAATGCACAATAACAAATTAAAAATATTACTTGAAATGTTCTCTGGTGAGTAGCAGCATTCTGCCCACCAAGTCAGTTGTGGAGACACCTGCTGTTCTCAAGACTTCTCTGTGAAAAAAATAATCACACTAATATTTTAAAGGTGAAATTTTGTGAGTGTGTGTGTGTGTATATGTTTGTTAATTCTTCACGCGGAAACGGCTGACCATTTTTCATAAAATTTGAGAAGCAGGAAGCTAACACCCTGGATTAACACATAGGCTACTTTTTCCGCGAGTAACAAAGTACATTAACTACTCCAAAGGGCCTCTTTGTTGAATCTGTATCCCAACACAAGCCTACTAAAGGACCAGGTTGAAAAGGCCCATAATTGCCCAAAGCAGATAAGTTATAATGGCAACATACAGGACATTTTACTTATGTTTTGTTTGGTGCACAGTTTCATGTATCAACATTAAACTATAAATTATATTGATACAAGACAGTATTTTGTTTGTCAACAATGCTAAAAAATGCTCAACACAATATCTACATTCTAGCATAAATTGCCATGTCCCACAACTTAGCAGTTCTGGTATTCTTTGTGTTTTTTTCAGTAGAAAATAAATGCTATTTTGAAATGATTTCAAAAAAGGAGGCGATTAGTAATTCGAATGTATATTTTTTATGTAAGTTTGGATTGTTTTTTTTTTGTTTGAATACTTGTCAGATGGATTTTTTTTTTTAATTTTAGTACATATAAATTTTATCAAAACCGGTTGTGTACTTTGGTTTTGAAGCTGGCCTTTAGCATTGAAAAATTATAATGTCAATTTTACAGGATTACATAATTCACATAGCACAGATTATTTATATAATTTATTGATATGTAAATTAAAGTTCTCTGCTGGACTCGCCAAGTGTATTTACTTCATATTAGCTACTAGTGTAAAATAGAAACTATATGATTATGATAAATATGAGTACCTGTATCTGCCTGCTTCTTTCACCAAGTGGTATGTATCAATTCCATCTGCGGTCACAGTTATATCATCTGAGAACAAAGTTTAAGAAAAATGTTTAGGTCTCTTTTTAAGTAAATGTTGGATCAACTTTCGGTGAATAAAAAATTCAACATTCGTGGCATTCAACATTAATATATTTCAACATTTTAGGAATTCAACTTAATCCAGAAGAGATTATTGTATAATTTTGGATATAAAATAGAATATTTGTTAGTCATTTAGACAAACACATTAAAACAACAATGGATTTATGTCTTTAAAAGAAGTGTATACAGCAATGAGTTATTTTATGTAAAAATTTCAATGACAGCAAAACAAACAAAATTGTTAAAGTAGTAAATTTGCACACTTTGCTAGTAGGAATATTATTATAATAAACTATTTATTAAATACATAACATCAAAATACAGTAGTGTAGTAGTTTGGTTGTTGGTCTGGTCATGTGTGACTATGATGTATAGAAAAAAAAATGTGTAGGAAAATATTTTCCTTTTAATAGGTACTACAAAACTTTTCATCTCCATTGTCTGTACCATATTTTAAAATTATTGTTGTGTAAAAAAATTGAATTCTAAAAATGCATTCACCTATGAATCAAAATTAATTGTAAAACAGAGAAACGTCTAAGTACCTAACTTACAAACAATAATTCATACCTCCATGTACACAGAAATCACATTGGTATTTATCTAAAGTGTCTAATGTGGTGACATAGGGTGCTCCTTCTACAACATGGTCTACCCATTTGATGGCTCGGACCATTTTATAGCGCTCTTCCTGGGTGAATACTGGTGGGCCTTTATGTTTGGCTATTTCTTCATCAGTGTGAACTCCTACAATAAGCACGTCTCCGAGAGCCTTTGCCTGCCGTAACGAGTTTGCATGACCGAAGTGGACCATGTCATAACTGCAAAAAACAAATTTTATACCTATCGTTTTAGACACCTAACCAATTTTTCGATTTTGGGCCACAGGAAGAATTTATTTAGAGAAAAATTGTACACTGCAATAATTAAAAAAACCTTGACGCCCGCCGGATGTTTTATACTTCAATGATGCCGTTTTACCAAGTAATTTATATGTTCTGTACATAGTTTTGAAAATGTTTTCTGTGACGCAGCAATCTTGTAAGTGCTCAAAGTACTCTGTGAAGTGCTCATACATAACGAGAATGGTAATCGAATTTAAAATTTAGGGCGTATTAATAGAGGAAATAATGACGCAAAATCGTTTAAAAAAGGATTTCTTACCATCCATCACACCAAACGCGAATTTCCTTTTTCTCCTCTTTTTTATCCCCCATTTTTTACACTTTTATATTATAATTTTAAAACACAGTTCCTTTGTAGTCCCAATGAATGATTTTTTTTATAATTAAATTATTACTGAATTCGAAATTTAAATTAGTTGACACAACTCCTCTGGGCAAATTCCATTATACAACTGTCAATCAGTTTCTGCGATTGTCATTTTCATGTCAATGTCAAAGTGCCGTGCGGGATTACGTCACCTAATATAGTTGTTCACTTTGACTCGGGTTCTTCGATTTTGACTCACACAACTTCACAAAAAATCAATCATAATTTTTCATAAACTCATGACGATATTATCTACACTAAAACGACATTACCACGAATCTAGATGTTTTACCGATCGTGATGATGTGTTACGAATGTTACGATAACCTTAGAATCTAAGGTTCAACCTGTATTAAATGATCTAAGGCTTAGATCATTTAATACAGGTGAGTTACGCAGGTAAATCTTCTTACAAAACTTTCTGCCGCTTTTGGTGCGGGGGTAAGCTACTACTACATCTAAAAAAATCACACATTTACAAAAATAATTTGTGTCGCTATAAATGCACATTTACAAAAATTCAAACACTAGCTTATTTTCCGCACACCAATAAAGCTCACACTGAAAAATGTGTAAATAATACACATTATAATCATAGACCAAGATTTTTTTACTTCGTTAAATCTATGATTATAATACACTCTTGGCAAGTAAGAGAAAGAAGACAAAAATATATTTAAGTTTAATGCACAGGGAATAAAGACGAAAGTTGTAAATCAAAAGTACATAGTCGCGTGAGGAGTGCGCTTTAGTCTCGTGAGGAGTGCGCTATAGTCTCGTGGGGAGTGCGCCTAGGTCAGCAACTAATCGTTTTTCAAATTTGAAACTAATTACAAAACCTTAAGAATGTAAATTATACAATACATTTAATACGGGGGTTAATGAACTAGTCTCGTAACAAATATATATAATATATAAAAATGAAATACTAATCTCAAGTTTGTGTTATGCGACTATACTATAGATCTTTTTTGCTTTGGTGGTTTTGGTGGTTTTGTGGTTTGGCAGTAAATTAGGGATAAAATCGTATGGGATCTTAAAATATTTTATAGGATGGAAGGGAATCAGTTGCAAACGTGATTCGATTCTTTTTTTTCGTAATCGAAAGTCGATACTAATAGATATTCCATCAATTTTTCAGAAATTCTATTTAAATAGAAAACAACGTTAATAAAATAAAAAAAATACTTACTATGAAAGGTTATGCCATGCCATCTTTTACAAGATTAAATGTGTTTGACCTCTTTTTACACGAGAAAATTACATAACATAGCATTTTTAACGGAGCACTTTTAGACGTCTTTTCGATGCTTTACCGATTTACATACTGATCATAATCGATTACGCAACTAGTTTTTATGAACGTATTAGATTTTTGATCCTTTACTTTAGCAGAGGGGAATGCGCAGGTAAGGCTTATCCTGTATTAAATGATCTTAGACGATATCGAACTAATGTGGGCTACCCACTGATTTATAACTTATAAGCAAGTACAATACTGGGTAAACTGGGTTACGTTACGGCACAGGATAAGTACCAGAACTCACGTATAGAAAAGAAATTTAAAGTCTTACTCAGAAAATAAATTTAAAGAATATTTAATTAATGTGGTTAGCGGCCGCTATGGTGTAATTTAGCTCGCGTCAGACCTCCCTCTTAACCTTTTCGTTTAGATACCTAGACATCAATTGCGAGCCAATTTCATTCATAGTACGAGTAGTCTGGAGCTGTGTAAACGATTCATATAAGTGAATTTTCCCCATCGAAGTGGCCGCCGCGCGCATAGTAATCTATACGAGTATATCTACCTATATAAAAGCGAAAATCACTCACTCACGAAATCTCGAAAACTACTTAGCCAATGAAGATGAAATTTGGCAGAAAGGTAGATTGTGACTAGGAGAAGTCCGCTAAGAAAAGATTTTTGAAAATTCTATCCCTAAAGCAGGCCTGTGTCATTCCCCGTTTAGGTATCGAAAATATACCTACATTATTACAATGCACACGGCGACCAATTCGAAGGGGAAAATTCAGTTACATGAATTGTTTGCCCAGAGTAATAAGTATGAAATTGGCTTGCAATGGATGTCTAGGTATCTAAACGAAGAGGTGAGAAGTTCTGACGCAAGCTCATTAAAACCATAGCTCTAACCACATTATGTAGATTTTTCTTTGAATTTTTTTCTGAGTAAGACTTCTGTACGTGAGTCCTAGTATTTATTCTGTGCCTAAAGGGGGTGAAACAGGGGTTGCCAGTTTGTATGGAACTTCATAATTATTAAAGTGAGGCACATGAAATTTTTAATTTATTTTAATAGTTAGTAAAAAATAATACCTAATACATTCATTAGATTTTGAAAATAACATCCTTATAGAGGTGAAATAGGGGTTGCGAGTTTGTATGAATTTTCGACATTTTTGAAGCGAGAAACATGACGTGTTAGAGCTGAGTGAGAGCGGGAGCGGGAGCGGGTGTGGGAGCGGGAGCGGGAGTTGGGTCCGCTCGCTAGGCCTTTAAATCCCTACACTTTTCTATAGATTGTTATATTGAAGAAGTATTCAAACATTTATAATAACATAATAATTCATATGTTATAAATTAATTACGTAAATAAACAAATAAAAATCATATTAGAAACATTTTCTAGACTAGATTCTAGTGTCGGTATATGTTCCATACGTAAACCACTGCCTAAACGGGGAGTGAGTAGTGACACAAGCGTTACGGTAACGTTACGATCACGTTTACGAGTTAGGAACGAATTACGATACGACTTACGTAACGCTTCTTACGCTTACGATTTACGAATTACGAGGACTAAAGATACTAATTGTATATAAAGAGGATAAAGATACTGCCAGTATCGCAACCAACAAAGGCACTGTTCCATCTGGAAATTTGGATAGATACTTACCTACCCGTTATTGTACTGCAAACTGCAACTAGCATCAGCATTTAGCATAGCAATCAACTGGTCATTCGGATTTCTTTAATATTTACTTTATCAAACTAAGGCATTGGATTGTAATGAATGGACAATAAGTAGGTAAGTATAATAAATTGTGTGAGACATGTTTATCTAATCGCAACGAGAAGAGACATAATTGGCTCAAATTGTATCACGCCACCGTGCCACTATGAATGACGAATGCGAAGCGATTTCATTGACTTTTGGACTCAGAACTGACCGACATGCATATAGAGCGTCTATCATAAATAAATCTTACTGAGATGCGTATGTTAAGATGGACGTCTTGGGTTACTAATAGATAAGATCCGCAACGAGTAGGTATATTAGAGGGAGTCTAAAAGTGGCGCCAATAGTCGACAAATTAAAAAGCCATCGCGTGTCCTGGTATGGCCACGTAATGAGAAAGGATGTCGAACACCAGCTGGCAAATAAATGGTCGATTTGAAAGTATACAGGTTTAGAGGAAGAGGAAGGCCGATAAAGACGTGAGAAGAATGCGTGAGATCGAATATGGGGGAACGGGGGTTTAGTACAGAGATGGCGAAGGACAGAAAATTATGATGGGAGTTGAAATACAGAGCCGACCCCAAATAGGGAAAAGGCGAGGAAAGAAGAAGAATAAATCTTATTTAATTATCTTACTTATTATTATAAATGCATTTGTATATACTTATTATGTATGTACTTATACTATACCTACTTGTATAGATTTTTGTTCCGCTTTCACGACTAAAATCTCAACTCAGGCTCAACGATTGAAATGGAATTTGGCATGTAGGTAAGTATAGCTTATTTCCTAGATTAGGATACTTTTGATCCCGAAAAATTTAAGGTTCAATTAAATATAGCTGGCAACGAGGTACTGATACTCGTAGTAGCTCAATTAATTCAATGGCTTTATGTAATGTACAGCATACTGTACATACATATTAGGTTGGGGAAAAAGTCTTTTCGCATATTAGTACCTATGTTTGAACTTGTACTAAACCACTTTGGCTATACTATTTGTACCTGGCTGGTTTTGGTATCATTTAAAAGTTTAAATTTCAAAGAAGATAATTCCAAATTCAAATTAGGAAAATGCGTGATTTTCATTTGTTTTTCTTACAGTCAAGATGAGTGAATCTAATGAAGAAATTAGATACATTTTAAAATTTTACTACCAAAAAGGTAAAAATGCAAAGCAAGCCGCAAAAAAAATTTGCTATATTTATGGACCTAGTGCAGTGTCTGTGAGAGTAGCACAAATTTGGCAAGTATTTGAATTCTTTGAAATTTGGTTTAAGCATTTTCAAGCGTCAAAGATGCACGTGGCTTTGGTCGCCCTGTTACGGATAAAATGAATGCTATTTTTGAAAAAGTGGAGCAAGATCGGCATATCAGTAGTTACGACGTAGCTGAAGAACTGGGAATTGACCACAAAACAGTTTTGGCTCATTTGAAAAAAAAAAATGGGTACACAAAAAAGCTCGATATTTGGGTACCTCACGAGCTATCTGAAAGAAACCTAATTTGGTTTTGTAACAATAAGGTTTTTTTATTTAAACCAACAACATGTTTTGCAAGTCCTAAATAAAGATAAAAATTCAAAAGTTTAAATCTGCTATCGACCGCCTTTCAACGATTCACACCCATTTCGCTATTACCATTTTAAAACATAGCCTTTTCGTGCCTAATTTTACATACAATTTTCAGTGTAGCCACTTCGCGAAATCCCGGGCCTACTTTCAAAAATGGACAATATCATTAAAAATTAGCTTTCATCCATTTTAAAAATATATTTAAATCATCAAACTATTTGGGACCAAGTCTTTTTACCAATCAGGATATTACTACGACTTGGAATTCGTAAAATTTCTAGTGTAGCCCTACCTGCGTTTCTGTCCTCTGTCTACAGCATTCAAAATCTGTTTGTGAAAATTTTAGAGCAGCCTTGCTACGAAATTTCAAATTTAACGGAGGCTAGAACCACATGGTCAAATTTAATTCCAAAGTCAAAATTCCCAGATTATCCAACATCGCAGAATCAATGGGACGAACCGCTTTGCAGACTTGTTCAGAGTAACCTACTCGAATCATCATTATACAACTCTGTCGAGCGCGCTCGTCTTCTTGCTGCTGCCGAATGGGAGTTTGGTTTGTGGTTACGTACACTACCATCATAGTGGGAACATGTTTAAATTAGGGACATTTTTAGATAATAATACTTTCCGCATAGCGTCATGTTTGCGCCTTGGCGCCGTTACCAACGCCTCACATCGCTGTCCCTGCGGCGATACTGTCAACCGGCTTGGCCATTGCACCACGGACTATCTTTCCCCAGGAGCGCGGGCCGCATGGCACGTCATGCCAGTCTTAACAATATCATCCACTGTGCTCTTGTCACCATTCAGATGCTAGCAGTTTTAGAACCAATTGGTTTGGCGCGAAATGTGCCCTAGAGGTTGAGGAGACCTCTAATGTGGGAGGCCATATGTGTCGACATTCTGGCACTTTCCCATATTCATGGTACAAGTGGGAAGGCTGGCATGGCTGCAGCTACCGCTGAATCCCTCAAACGGCGCAAGTATGCTTGCCTTGAAGAGGCATACATATTTGAGGCATACATATTGAGGTTGAAACTTTGGGTCCGTGGGGGCCTTCTGCACATAGTTTATTTAAATTTATAGGTAAAAGGCTGGTCGAGGTATCAGGTGACCAGGAGGCTGGTAAATACTTCACTCAAAGAATAATTGCCATACAACGTGACAATGCTGCCAGCCTTCTGGACACTCTTCCGCAGGGGAAAGATTTAAGGGATATTTTTTATTTATAATAGTATATGCCATGTTTATAAGTAATTTATTTTTAGTATTTAAGTTATTTATAGTTTTATATTAAGTACCTGTAAATTTTTAAAATCTTCTGATATATTAATAAATATAGAATAATAACTAATCTTTTGAATAACGATGTATCTAAATATTTTAAATTATGTGCTCAAAGCGCGCTAGTTTAAAAAAACATTAGGTATCTGAATACTCTGAGTCTTCAAAAACCGTGGAACCCAAAAGACGAAGTGATGTTATATTATTACTTTAATTGTAATTTAGTATTATTTTCTCTGGTTTAAGATCTTTATTTGTTCTTATAAAGTAATACTACATTTCTATAAATTTTCTATATATTAGTTTTTATTATTTGTGCTTTTATTTTAATGTAGGTACATACCTTTAATTGATTAATTAACCTCACGTTAGTTTGAAAACAAGGCGTGGAGTTGTAAACTCATGAATCAGTACGAGAAATTTTTACTGCAAAAATAACTCTCAAATAAATCATATGCGCAATCAACGCGATTTAGGTATTAGGTACGCATTGAGCCACCACATAGTTTGAAGCTGAAAATAAAAACATATCGCGAAAGGACGTATGCCGAATTTCACATGCGTTAGAAGATATACATTTATCTGACACTGACATAACGCAATACTACTGATTGTTAGGTAGAGTTCCGTACCCAAAGGGTAAAAATGGGACCCTATTACTAAGACTTCACTGTCCGTTTACATGCTGAATGATGAATTTCTGTTGCCGCTATTACAACGAATATTATAAACAGAATCAAATACCTAAATATTTAAGTGGGGCTCCCATACAACAAACTTGATTTTTTTATAGACAATGGTACTGAACCATTCGTGCTCGAGTCCGACTAGCACTTGGCCAGTTTTATTCATAATTGCTCTAAATGTGACGAATTGCAAAGTGAATCTTGACCTTCTCGCGAATTATGTACATATATTGTTTCCACAAATCTTATTTACGCACTTATTTGTAATCTTTTCCAACTTAATAAGATCATCTTATGTATTTTACATAAGTATACTTAAATTAGGTATGTCTATATGTTTGCGCAATACGTAACAAAAACCCTGTCCGCTCCTTGTAGGAGCAATTCAGACCGTCAATGGAAAAACTTTTCCTATAATGGGACCAATGCTTGAAATTCGAAAAAAAAATCGACCTTTTCATTCAAAGTGCTGGGTCGGCCGAACACTTTTGTATGAAAATGTCGTTTTTTTTTCGATTTTGAAGCATTGATTCCATAGGAAAAATTGTTAATATTGACGGTCTGAGCTGCGGATTGGACAGGGTTTTTGTTACATATTGTATAGTGTATAGTGTGTAGTGTGTATACTTATTTGCAAAAAAATGTTTATTTTTTCTTTTCGTTAAGTTCTATTCAATAAAGATTTGTCATAAGGAATACTTACTAAAATTAATTAAATGATTTATTTGTGTACATATATGTATAAGGTACCTAAATTTTGAACTACATAGATGGTAGCATCTTTTTCACTTAACATCGGTAAAGATATTACTATTAAAGTTTATAGATGGTGTTGAAATTAATGTTGTGAACCGTAACATATATTGTACGCTCAAAATAGGTAATTCTCATGCAGTGAATCTCGAAAATGTTGCGGCTCAACTTGTACAGCTTTGGCTCCTTACAGAGTTTGGATAGGCGCTCCCGAGGTATCGTATAGACTTAGAGCAGTCTTTCCCAAAGTGGGCGATAACGCCCCCTTGTGGGCGCTGGAGGCTTTAAGTGTAACGGGCCCAGACTAAAGTTGGGGGGCGCTGATGTGATTTAAGCGATGAGTGATTTATAACTTCAGCTATTTAATATTTTAAAATTAACTGAAATTAAAATCCTCTTACTACACAACATCCATTTATTAGTTCATATTTATATCCTTTTTTATTGGACAAATATAAACTAAAAATGTAATTAATATTTATTATTTTAATGCGTTCACAACGCTATATCGTTTATATTATATCGTTAAAGGAATCAAACACTGAAAAAAATTCGTGTTTTAAAGTTTCGCAGGTGAGGTCCCCACTTCCGATACTCTTTATTATTGTAAAATTGTATTATTTTTGCTATTTTTTTTATTTAAAATTAACAATGTTGATTATTGATATTTTTTTATAAAAGATACTTTAATGTACTGGTGTATGTATTATTATTGTTCTCTCTTGTAAAAAAGTCTAATTTAGAATATAGGTTGAATTAAACTACAGGCAAGACAAATATGTGATTCAGGTTTTTATGGTTAAAAAATGGGGGGCGCTACAAAATAACAGATTTTTTAAAGTGGGCGTTTGACAAAATAAGTTTGGGAACCTCTGACTTAGAGTCTATACAATACCCCGGGAGCGCTCCTATAATGCTATTATAATGATAATAAAAGATAATTGATTGAATGGGTATCGGAAATGATATAATGTTATGAGAGGGTTATTAAATTTTATCGTAATAAATATAACTATAACAGGCAATAAATATTTATTAGTCTTTTGCGTCCGCGACACCCCCATTAGTTATGGCAAACGTAGCTTCACTTTCAGGTAGGTCTGGGGAATCATATATCTTGGCTATCCTGTTCTCGCCTCGTCCTTTCCTCAAGGAGATCCTGGTCGTCGAGGCATGGGCTAGTATGTTTCCCCCAATAGGCTTCTTGGGATCTGCTTGGAACGTCAACGTAGCACCGGGGTCAGCAGTCATCTGATTCGTTATGAAAACTGCCACATTGTATTCTTCGGATATCTGAAATGAAATCATCAATGAGTACCTAAGTAGGGATTTGTTTTAGTAACTGTAATTTTAAATAAACCATTATTTAAGGCGCCCGTTTTATTAGGTACCTACTAAGTTATTAGTATTTGTAAACATAGAAGTTTGTATTGGATCGAGTGTGTAAGTTACTTTGGACATTTTTATTTCTACATTGGTAACTGATAATAATAAAACAAAATAATAGGTAATACGGCGATATTAGGTAGCACCCATAACTATTTTGATTCCCTATTTCCATCTTCACGCGCATTATATGGTCTTTGGAACTTTCAGCCCGGCTTTTGTCTACCGTTTTAGGGATAAGGACGTGATAAACTGATAATGTATCTGTAACTTTAAATAAGGATAAAACAAAATTTACGAGGTTCTGAAGTCAAATGGCTCCAATTTTCTATTACACTGCGATGAAACAAAATAGATCAATTTCAGATGTTAATTCTAAACAAACAAGCTCAGCTATTGAAAAGTCAACCACCCCATCGCTTTATCGATATATAGTGACCACAGCCGGATGCTTATTATTTTGTTACCCACTGATCTTGAACCTATTTTAATAATAAATTGTACACATATTATACATATGTAACTGTACTAACCTACTTAGGTAGTTTGGATTAGACGCAGCATTCCCAAATACCGCGAAGGCATATTAATATCTGTCTGTCTCTACAGCAGACTAATCTTCAAAAGTTCAAAACTACAGGTAGATAACTAGTATTAATCAGTGCCACAGGGGCGATTTTGATGCAGATTTCACTAACATATAAAGCATTTTTCTGGATTTTTGGTCTAAAGATGGACTAAGTTACAGCTTACAAACTATAATACCTACACATCGATGTTTAAAAGCATTAATGATTTAAAAATTATCTTATATCCATATCATTTACAGAAGTAGTTCCGGATAATTGCGATGCATACGCATATGTAATGAGCGATAAGTCAAATATATTAGTCACATTTCGTCTACTTTAATGTAAAGAAAGGGGCGCTCATCGGGGCATTTGCCCTGATGGCAAGTTAAGAGGGTTTAGGGGACACCAAAATCAAGATTGCTCATAACCACCACTTAACTGTATTACTGTACCATTTTCAGGTTTCTTACCAATCAGTTTAAAGACATATTATTTTAAATGTACCTGGCACCGCCGCCATAAACACAGATTAAAATAACAGGCGTCATCATTTCGGTAGGTAAACTAATTTAATTATTGATCTATGCTGTGGATCTATGCTTTCTTCTTCTTACCTTCTGCAGTCTTGAAAGCACTTGAGCCAACTTCTGCTGCCGATCCGCAAGCTCCCCCCTTCCTGAAAAGTCAACGCGGAACAGCGCCATGATGGAGTCAATGATCAGGAGTTTGAACACGCCGGCTTCTTCATGGAATTTTGCGGCCACGTAGTCCAGCAGTTCTGCCTAATTCAAGTGTATTTTGATTTATTATAGAAAAAGAAAATATGTATTTTGAATATAGATATAGTTCAACACCAAAAATACAGAATAACTTAGTGTAAGTTATTTTTAATTATTTTTAGTTAAGTTAGTTTTAATTTTAGGCTGTATTTTATTTAAGTAGTTAATATTGTATTCGTTTTTGTTGCGGACAGAAGTAGCTATCGAATGTTTTTGTAAATATGATAAATAAAGATATTTTTTTTTAGTATAAGTTAGGGCTTTAGCCTATGTAAATGTATAAGTAAATACATAAATATGATATAGGGACAGATGTTATAGGGTTGCCTAGATATATCTTTCTGTTACCTATGTACATGAGAGTAAATGAGTTATGAACTGTGTGTATGCTTATTTTCCCGGTACGTAGCGTTAAGCACAGGTATATAGTGCTAAGCGTGAGGTAACTAAAGGTAAATAAAGGTGATGACTGACTGTGGATTTCCCAAGGTTATTTACATAGAACCTTGTCACACTGGGGATCTCAATCGCCACGCCCCTTGTTAGATTGAGAAGGTAATTGAAAATATTGTAAAGTGGAGGGGATATATGCTAGGCACACTCATCTAGATTTAGTTTTTGATAGTACGAAATGTATAAATATAAAAGGCCTGTTCTAAGAAAACGTAGTTCAGTGTCACTGTGATCTCCTAGGAATAAAGAAGCCTACAAGGAAAAGTGTTTTATTTGGCAAGTCTACTGCGATCCTGCTGGACGAAAGGAACTCGGAGATAATACCGCACTGGTTTCCGTCGGTAACAGTTTTCTTATTTCTTGAATAAAATATATCTTTAGACAGTTTTAGTCCTTCTTTTAGATTATCCAAAAATAATGGACCCATATTTGTCAATTTATAAAAAAACAAAAAAACATTCACAATGATACGGAGCATCAAAGTTCTGAAGTGGGGGCATGCGACGTCATCACCGCTGTGTAACAATAAAATTAAAAATTTAAAAGACCCCTTGACACAAGAAATAAGCTCTGAAAACTAACAAATAAATCAACTATTGACGAGCTGATGACCTTCAAACGACAGATCAGCTCATGGTTACCTTACCATATCCTTTCAATATCATTGAAGTAACATGGTACCAAATTTCGAATCGATCGGACATAAGGAAGTCAGTCAGAACCCCTCATCAACTAGGATGATCGCTGATGATCTTTAAACGGCTGAACAGATTTTCATGAAACGTGGCTAAGAACACTCGGGATAAAATTATCTATGACACAAAAAAAAAACTAAACGAAAATCAGTTCATCTGTTTGGGAGCTACAACCACAGACAAATACATAGATACATAGCAGACACGTTAAACTTATAACTCCCCTCTCTTTTTGTGTCGCGGGTTAAAAATCGTACGTAGCCGTGACGTCATGCGAAATTTCAATGCGCTGTATCGTTGACATTTTTGGTATCATCAGAGAGAAGAAATACCTAATACATGTACAATATTTTTAATACCTAATCTAACCGATGGGCTAAATCTATTTTTCCATTCGTCATGCCTGGTTTCTCCCAGCTTTTATGTCTAGGCTTTTCGGAGCGAAGACGCTGGTTTTTAGAGAAAGAAATTGAGCAGACTTGCCTCCGCCTTTACATTTAGGTACTTTATTTTTTCGATCTTTATTGCATGTTCCATGCTAGTTAAGTCTGAGTCAGCTACTTAACTTCCCAGATCTCAGAAGCTGATTGAGGGATTGGGCGAAAATGCGAATCATTATCTTATGATTATGACAGGAGATGCGGCTTTATAGCAATCCATCACTATATTGATTCCTTTTTCCACCATCACGCACAATAGAATCGCAAAACCGAAAGTGCTCTGTCTGCTCCGTTAGGGATAAAGACGTGATAGTATGTGAGTATGTATTATTGCATGTCTAATATTGTTGAAAGTGGGTATTTATACTTTGTGATTATAGTACCCATCAAACTTCAAACTTCAAAAACTTCAAAATTCTTTATTGCGTATAACTGTGTAAAAATAGGTGGTACATTAATAAAAGTGTCAACAGTTTACCCTTTCGGGCATGCAATAGTAAAGCTAAAAGATATAAAACTAATTGCTAGATACATCTACCCAGGACCTTTACTCCATAAAATGACACGACAGTCGTCCGATAGTATCGTCTTATTTCGATGTCAAACCAAATTGTCTTTATCGTCATTTATTAGCACTTTACGAGTATGTTGCTAGTCCCTGTGTCCCTGCAACGCGGACATGAAACTACGTACGCATATCTTGCCGCTGACGAAGTGAAGGTCGACGTACCCAACCTACGATCGAGTACATACAAATGCTCTGGAATTTTCAAAGAGACTTGAACTGGACCTGGTGGAAAAAAGAACCGGACTTGCACGTAACGCTGTGCAACTAGGTAGTGATGTGCCGTTCTTGAAATTTTCGAAAAATGTCCAAAACGGTCCGGAAAATTTCCAAGAAATTTCTTCAGGGAATTTTTCAACTAAAATTCTCAAAAAATGTTGAAAATTTTCTAATTTCCGGAAATTTCCAAGAATATCTCGGCGGCACATCACTACGTGCAAGACACAATCTACGCCCTTGGACAACACTGACACTTAGCCCTGGGGGGTTACTACAAAAGCGCGGGTAGGTACGCAAGACGAACGTTACTGCGCAACCGTGTTTCAGTGTCAAGTAATATTGAGCACTAATGTGCGATTATAAAGTCTATTTTGGTTTGACATAAAAATAAAACGTCACTATCGTACGACTAACGTTTTATTTTGTGGAGTAATCCCCCTGTTCCAAGGTTTTCTAGCGTTTTCTTTGATACTCAGGTCTTCTTACCAGTTAAATAGGTAGGTAATCCCATATTAGTATAAAAGGTGTAAAAAACGTGGTTTGGACTTTGGAATACTAGAGGTAAAGGCGTATCTTTTTGTAAGAAGGTAGGCAAGTACTTACTTACCTAGTATTGTTACTCAGTATTCTTACATGTCATACAAAGGTAGGTACCTGATGTTCGGAAGTGTAAGCTCTGGCATACAGAACATTGTCCAAAACTGCGCTTTGGTCTAGATTAAATCGATCTGCAATAGGCCGCAATCGGTCTGGACGACTGTAGTGCTTAGTTATGAAAATTCTCGGGCACTCAATTAATTAGAATTTACATAGAAAATGATATTTATTTATAGTCATAGATACGTTAGTGCAATTCTTATGCTTTTAAATAGATTTATGCTTTAATATCACAATATAATATTCTAGTCGAGTAGGTACAGTGTTTGTATATAGTCCACTCTAATGAATCGTCTCAGACGACATCGACCAAAGAAAACAAGCATGAGAATCTAATCTTTTAGCAGTCTGTGGAGTCAAGTACCTGCTCCTATGAGGAAGAAGGATGTAGGTACCTATTTGTAAATTTATTGCGTTATTCTTTAGGAAGTCGGTAACTGTTTCCTTATTTGATACTCGTATGTGTAAAACAAGCTGGACATTTTGTTATCATACATGCTGTGCATTACGTTTATCACTGAAAGGATACAATGTGTGTTCGGTGTCCAGGAACATGACCTTTCCGCCGTGATAACCATTGGGGGTTGGTATTTGGGTGGTGACGCAGAGTGTGTGAGACAATTGGGTCTTTCCAGTACGGAATTCACCGAACACTTCTGTGATGGCCATAGATTCGATGCCGCCGCCTAACAATTTACTGTGGAAAAATTCGGTAATTAATATTTCGATTCCCAGGAGTGAATGCCTACTCAGTAATTTACTTACTCCAGCTCATTACTTCCTGTGCTTATTTTGAACACATGTTTACGCCGGTCGCTTACTTCTAACGCCGTCATGAAACCAAGAGAAACTACTTTTTGGCACGCTTCTTTTATTTTTTCTACTTTAGTTTCAGAAAAGCCTTTTATATTGTTTAGTTTTTTCTTGGTGCTCATTTGAATACCTTTAATAGTACATATTCCAGCTGCTTTCAATTTTTTTATATCTGCCACGTTAATACCATGCTTTTGTAAAATATCAACATCCTGAAAAAAAGTATCTTCTTCGTCATTTTCTGAAATATTGTCTTCTAAAGCTTGATCCATTGTGCAGCAGGTAGATATCTATTTATTGATGAAATACGTTACGTATAACTTTCGGAAATAATAATAATCGATTTGTATTTTTAAGGGAAACTTTATAGCATTTTCGATAATTTCGATAGTTCAGTGTCTTTTTGCAAAATATATTAAAAAATTGGCGCCTAAAGGTTTATTTTTAAAATTTTTGCACAGCCGAAATAGCTTGTACAGTCTAGGAAAATTAAACATAACATCGAGAGCTTTGGTTGTATTCAAAACAAAATCTTTGCCAAGCAGGAAGGCTACTACCAACACTTATAAAACCATTCAGAAACAAGGCAGTTGAGGTGCAGTTTTTAAGCAGGTCAAAAGCAGGACAACTTTAAATCCTACCATAACGTTCATAATGCTGAACGTTTTTTGAATGGTTCTTCCTGAATGGTGAACTGTTTGTGGTAGAAAAAAGCGCGGGAAACTTCGACTTAGGTGGACGTATTTTTTCGCGGTCTTTTTTAATTTTATAATTTTAAATATCAGGAGAGTATATTTAAGTGTAAATATTGTAATTATTTGTATATTTATTCTTTATCTAAATATATATAACTCAAAGGTAACTGACTGACTGACATAGTGATCTATCAACGCACAGCCCAAACCACTGGACAGATCGGGCTGAAATTTGGCATGCAGGTAGATGTTATGACGTAGGCATCCGCTAAGAAAGGATTTTGATCAATTCTACCCCCAAGGGGATAAAATAGGGGATGAAAGTGGGTATGAAACTTTGTCAATTTTAAACCGATCGGGCTGAAACTTTGCATGCATAAAGCTACTATGACGTAGGCATCCCCTAAGATAGGATTTTGATAAATTACATCCCTACGCGAGCGAAGTTTTTATATATATATTTACTTTGCTTCACCTCGGCTGATTGGTAAGTCTTTTTTGCCTTTTATGTTTGAGGGCCTCCCGTTCGACGACCCCGGGGGGCAGGATACCAATCCTGTTCCCCATGTTGGTTTTAATGTAATAATTGAAGAATCCCATGTAAATAATTCAAATATCCCACAAGATAATTTTGTAAATAGTATTCTGAATAAATCTATGAACACAGATACGAACTGCTCGGCGTCAGATGCTGGTTTTATAAAACCGCGTAAAAGGACACGAGCAGCTCGTGTTTGCAAAAGTTGCAACAAACAAAAATGCAGAAAGAGCAAGAATGTAAGAATTGAGGGTGATTGTGCTTGTGACGGTGTGGATGAAATGCTTACCGAAAGGAATACTGTTACAATAGTTCCACCTAATGTCCCCGTTGCAGATTCGACTCTGAAACATTCTAGTATCCCTGATAGGGAACCAAGTGCTCAGGTTGCCAGAAATGTATATAATTCAAACGATTCTGGTCCATTCACTGTGCATGTTCAAAAAATACAGTCAGCCCCCAATGATGAAACCACTTTCCACCCAATAAATTTTGGCAAATTTCTTAAAAATAATAGCTTTAAAGACATTGTTAATGGTAGCTTGAAACGTATAGGAAGAAATCGGATTTCGAACTCATTCACGAATCCAGATGCAGCAAACACTTTCTTTAATCACCCGAGTTTAGACATACAAGACCTTAAAGCTTTCATTCCCTCAAACAATGTTATTCGTATGGGCCTTATTAGAGGAGTCCCCACTGAGTAGTCAGCAAAAGAAATAATTGCAAACTGTTCTATCCCCATAGGCTGTGGTCCGATATTAAAAGCCAGGCGGCTAAATTACAAATCTGTTAATAATGGTCAGACTGCATGGAATCCTTCCCAATCTGTTGTTTTAACTTTTGACGGTCAAGTCTAACCAAAAAGGGTTTTTATTTGCTACAATGCAGTAAATGTTGAATTATATATTTTCCCAACGATTCAGTGCTATCAATGCTGTAGGTACGGACATACGAAAACTGTATGCAGATCTAAACCAAGATGCTTTAAATGTGGTAGGGAGCATAGTGGTGACACATGTAATATTGAAGAGGAATTTGCTTGCTGTTGTCTTTGTAATGGTCGTCACTATGCAACTAGCAAAGTGTGCCCAGAGCACAACAGACAATTAAACATCAAGAAAACCATGGCTGATAGTTGTATTTCTTTCTTTGAAGCATCTAAATTACATAAACCAATTTCTAAACCATATGTAGATGTCATCTCTTCACGTTCCAACAGTATACAGAATCAGCAATCTGTCTATGCTGATCCCCCTGCAGGATCATCCTCTTCCTTATCCTATAAAAAGAACATCACATTAAAACCTCGTTCCCCGTATGTGGCTCCCAAGGGTTATGACAGAGAATCTCATAGTGAAATTATAAGAGACTACAACATGACCAATCCATCTTCTGCCAATGGACAATGCCTTAACAATAATTTAAATTCTCAACCCTCAAATAATTCAATATCAGATATTATTCGTCTCATCATCAATTTGTTAACTAAGTCCAATTTGATACCGCCCAACGCTGCTCCTTTAATTGAAACTCTTTTACAAATTATAAATTCCAATTATGGATTTTGCAACAATAATGCAATGGAACTGTCGCAGTCTCACAAGTAAGAAAAGTGAATTAATTCACTTGATAAATAAATATAATCCAATGATAATTGCAATTTCAGAAACTTGGTTTAATCCCTCATTCATTTTTAAAATTCCTGGATATGTTTGTATCAGAGAAGATAGAGCTGATGGCTATAGTGGAGTGGCTCTCCTAATTAAAAATTCATTGCCATATTCACTAGTCAGACTACCTTCACATAGTGATAATATTTCAATAGTCGCAATAAACTTTGATAATACTTGTATTGCATCTGTATATATTCCTCATCCATTATCATCTACTCTCCTTGAATTAGACCAACTTATTTCTTCTCTTTCTACACCATGTTTAATTTTGGGAGATTTCAACTGTCACCACCAGAGTTAGGGCAATTCTATCACAGATTGTTATGGATTGCATCTTATGGACATACTAGATAAATATAATTTATGTGTTTAAAATTCAGGTCTTCCAACACGTAGAACAGCCCCTGGAGAAAACACTAGTGCTGTAGATCTTTCTATTTGCTCTCCCAACCTTGCTTCTATTTTAACCTGGGGACCATTACCCTCTACTTTTGGTAGTGACCACTTTCCTTTGATTATCAAGTTTCTTACTAAGGTCAAATCTTCACCCAAGTCTAAATCACGAAGTAGGTTTAAAACAGTTAATGGTGAATGGGAAAAATTTAGGTCCATAGTTACACAAAAAATAAATTAACACTTTAACAATGATCTTACTTACAAATTAAATTATACTGTTTTTTCACATGCTATAGTAGAAGCGGCAAAAGAGGTATTCCCAGTGTCAAACAAATCATCTGTCCATATTCCCTCACCTCCGTGGTGGGATTGTGAATGTACTGCAGCCATAAAGAAAAGAAAAGAAATGGAGAAACAATATTGTATTTCAATGACCTCGGAAAATTACTGTCTTTTAACAAACACTTTCAACGAAACAAAAAAAATACTAAAAGATAAGAAGATGCAGTGGTGGAAACAATTTTGTGAATCTATCACTCCTGATGTACATCCCACTGAGGTTTGCCGGAACATTAGAATGTTTAGATTGGCATTTAAGGATCAAAATAGTTTCAGTGTACCGGAGGAATTGACAGATGAGTTTCTGAATCGTCTTGCTCCACCATTTGTTGAGGAGTCTATTACTGATTTTATTTGTTCAACACCAGAAATAAAGGTTGGAACAGATTTTCAATTAGATTCTCCTTTTACTCTCTTAGAATTAAAAGGTGTTCTCAGTAATATTAAAGATACTTGTCCTGGTGAAGATCATATTACTTACTCATTGTTAGCTAATTTATCAGATTTATGTTTATCCCATTATTTAGACATTATTAATAACATTATGTTTACGGGGCTCCAGAGGAATGGAGGTCCCGTATAATTTTACCTATCTTGAAACCTGGGAAATCACCCGGGGAAGCTTCTTCATACAGGGCCATCGCCTTTTCCTCTGTTATGGGTAAAGTGGTGGAACATTTAGTTAAAAATCGGCTGGAGTGGTACGTAGAACATAATAACTTCTTGCTGCTCAATCAGATCGGATTTAGAAAGGGTAAAAGTACAATTGATAGTCTAAGTATCTTCACCACGGATATCCGTATAGCGTTTTTAATAATAAATCATTGTTGGCTGCTTTTCTAGATATTATTTCGGCGTATGATAATGTCATACTGACAGTACTTGACAACAAACTTAAAAAAAATGACATTCTGTTGACGTTCAGAAAGTTTGTTTTCAATATGCTGTCGGGAAGGCAAATTCACTTGTTTTTAGATGACAATAAAAAAATATACCGAACTTTGTGGAAGGGTCTTCCACAAGGTTCGGTATTGAGTCCAATATTATTCAATATTTATACTTCTGATGTAAAACCGTCCTTGCAGAATCTGAATGTTGAGGTTCTCCAATACGCCGATGATTTGGTTGTGTACTCGTTAAGTGATTCTGTTGAGGCAGCTAATTCAGTAATAAATGAAGCTTTAATTCAGCTTAAAAATTGGTTGGATCAAAACAGTTTTGAGTTGTCAGTATCCAAAAGCTCAGTTGTATTATTCACTCGTAAACGTAAAATTTCGACTTTTAAGGTTATTTTGGATGGACAGATTCTCCCTGAGAAAAAGGAGGTCAAATTTTTGGAAGCAGTTTTAGATCCTAAACTTACAGGAGTTGCTCATCGCAATTATGTTTACAACAAATGTGGAAAAAACCTAAATATTCTTCGTTGTCTCACAGGTGTATGGTGGGGAGCTCACCCATATTCATTGAAACTTCTAAATAATGCTATAATCCGAAGTGTTTTAGATTATGCTACTTTTATTTTTGAACCAGGTAGTACAGTTGCTTTTAGAAGATTGGATGATGTTCAAGCCAAAGCTATGAGAATTATAACCGGCGCAATGAAGTCTAGCCCTATCAATGCTTTACAGATAGAATGTGTCGAAGCTCCTTTACATTTTAGAAGGCAAATGATTTGTGACAAAATATTGTTCCGTTCTATGCAGGTATCTCCTAACATGCTTACAATTAGAGTCCAGATTCTATTTAACGTGATACAGTCATCTCGATTTTGGACTAACAAATCCCCCCCAAGTTTAATTATAAGCTATAATAGATATATTTCTCTCAACTGCCGTATCCATTCTGCAAAAACTCACCCTCTTTTCGATAGTAGCTATCAGGCGTTAATAGCTCCCGTAAATATAAATCAGCCCCCCAATGCGGCGGATGTCAGTGAAGTTGTTCTTGATGGTGATCATCATACTTTGTATACGGATGCGTCCAAGGGGTCTGTGGGATGTGTTGGTGTGGGTGTTTATCACCCACAATACAACATAGTTCAAAAAATTAAGCTGCCTCCTGAGACTTCCGTCTTCACAGGCGAACTTTTTGGCTTACTAAAAGCTATGGAATACATAATTCTAATGAAGCTTCCCCACACCACTATTTTCACAGACTCCCTTGGTGCGTTGCAGACACTACAAAAATTCCCATTTAGAATGAAAACTCATTTTCCCTTAATAATGCAAATAAGAAATTTACTTTTTAAATCTTCTTCTCTTCACCTTTCTGTGAAATTTTCTTGGGTACCTAGTCATAGCGGTGTTACTGGGAATGAAAAAGCCGATGAATTGGCAAAAGAGGCTATTAAGTGCGGTGACATGCACCCTTATATTAATTATTGTCACGATCTAGTTAATTTACCCAAAACTTACCTTAGAGATTCTTGGGAAAAAATATGGCAACAAAGCTCTAAGTCTAACTAAAGGCATCTATTTTTTTAAAATTCAACCCAACATACCTTTAAAACCTTGGTTTTTTAAAATAATTCTAAGCAAAAAAATCCACATCCACTATAATTAGAATGCGAATTGGACATAACAGTTCGCCTCAACATCTGTGTCGAATTGGAGTCTTTGACAATGATAGTTGCAGCTGTGGTATGGGAGTTGGTGACTTAAACCATATCCTTTTTAGCTGTCCACTTTTAGACCGAAATCTGCTGGAAAAATGCATTTTTGATGAAAATATTCCACTTCCTACTCATGTTATTTCTCTTCTTCGTTTAAATTCTAAATCAATATATGATTCAACTTGTAATTTTTTGAAATGTAATAATATAAATTTATAATATGTATTATTGTTATTTATGTCATATATCGTAATATCGTTTCTATATAATATTCTCCTGTCTTCCTATTCTCTTAGCTTTTATGTTTAGCGTTATAGTTTCCTACGTTTCATAAACTGGTACATGGCTAAATACGCAACAGCGTCAAGGCAAAAAAAAAAAAAAAACAAAAAAAAAACTGTTTGTTGTCTCTGGCTTGTTTTGGTGATGAGACTGCGAAGACGTTCAAATCCTTGACAAAAAATTATTAATTTTACCGGTTTTTTTATTTACGTTAAACAAAATTATTTCTTTCATTTTTATTTAAATATCTAAATGTTAGTGTTATTTACTTTGTTTTCATTTGATTATGTACATAAATTTAATTTGATATTGACCACTAAAGATGGCTAAAATTTTAATGAGTGCGAAAAAAATTGTGAATGAAAGTTTTGAACGGATGTCTGCGTCTGGTTTTGAAATTATAAATAAAACGTAAATTCGTGAAAACAAACGTTTTATGTTTTTAATTCTGGAAGCCGAGCAAACACCTGACAAAATATATCCATCACTTCATATTATCGTGTTTTTCCGAATTGCCGTGATAAACAGTAATTATTATACGATGGTAACGACTAGTATTTGGAAGTTAATTTTATTGTTTTTTTGGGTTTCATCGTACAAAAGCAGTGTCTTGTCATAAATATATGATTATATTTTATCAATAACCACGTCGTAAGTAACATTTTAACTACATAACTATTCAAAGTTTATATTTAGATTATTATGTGTTAAAACTTGCAGCTTTTTCACTCAGTGCTATTATAAATAACATAAATATATACAGACAAAGTAAGTTCGAGACTAACTCAACGAGATAAAGGCTAGGTTTTAGTAAGTACGCAGTGATTGTAGTGCACAAAGGATTTTATTACAAAGTATAGGTAGGTATTTGATATTCGTAGATTGCGACATGAATCTAAACTATTATTTTCTTTCAGGTATTCTGGTGAAAAAGCGAACCAGCCTAGCAACAGATCTAGCCTTGTAAAATGCTTGGGATTCAACATTCTGCCATTTCACTGGTTCAATCACAGGTTCCAAAAGAGGCTGTAATCCTCTGGCTCTCTCATTCTTGTTTGTATTTAATAATAGGCTCCAGTGAATCCTGTCTTGTATTTTTTAATTGATGTCATCATGGTACTTCTCAGAGAGTAACCAAAGAATCCTGTAAGACAAAATGTATAAATGTAGTAGTTGTAATTTTAATAAATAACTTATACTTAAGAATGTGTTGTTATTTGTTATCGTGTGTGAAAACATATTTTACAAGGATTAGCATTGTTATAACTTACAAAAAATATGTTACGTAAGTTGGAATAACTTACTATTTTTCACTTAAGTTGTAATAAAATAATAAAGTTATATCTTACTTTGTTTTTGAAATCCAAATTTCCAATAAAAGGTATTAAGTAGGATTAATTAAGGTCCCATGGTAGCGTTACTTCAATTATCTACTATCTGTTTTGTAAAAATCTAAAGAAAAGAAAAAACATATTCACATTCGCAAGAAAACCAACTAAAATCCTCCATAAAAGTTACTGGATAGTAACTTTTTAAGGATCGCTTTATTTGACACTTGAGACGCACAATAATCGTTTTCGTGCTGTCAAATAGACGTGATGGTAGGAATAGTCCATACAAAAAAAGGTGAATGGTTTTGTGACGTCAACCAAAACAATCCTGTAAGGGCTGCTATAAAAGTGTCACGGTAGCATTAAACAATGCAGTTCAGTTTAAGTGCTGCTATAAGAGATAACGGTAGGATTCCATATATTTTATTAAAAAGTTAATAAGAAATAAATATTATCTATGGTCAAATTGGTATTGCTAGCTTATGACTTTTTCCCAGCCATTTGGGAATTTTATTTTGCTACAGTCCACACTGGTGAATCTGGTGATGCTGAGAAAAAGAAGAGGAATGTGAATTTTATTTTTTATTATATTAACCATACAGATATTAATCATGCAGTTTTACGTCTTTTTTCCTGACGGGTTAGACAGAGCGCAGGGCCGTAAGACCCAAAGGCCACGCTTGGCGTGATGCTGGGCGTTAAGATGGAAAAAGGAATCAAAATAGTAATGGGCTGCCGCATCATCTATTAATATGATTCAAATTTCATCCAATCCTTAGATAGATTTTTACGATCTGCGCGGGAAGAGACGCAGCTGGTACATTCTAAGGTATTTCCTTTCTCCCAGACCAGCATGGAAGAGTATATTAACATTGACATACATAACTCAAGATATAATTGAATAGTAATCGGCAAACAAATTGAACATAAAGTGACGGAGTAAGGGAAAGTTCGCGTATGGGGCCCGCGCATGAAGTTCGCTTCTGCGCATTATTGTGTTTAGTTCAAGTTGTTTGCTAACTATTAAATTATTATGCAGAACGCGTGCTCGTTAGCTTTTGGAATTGTCAGATACACATACAATATAATTAATGATGAAATTAATTTAAAAAAAATGATGACTTATTCACAACATAGAAGGGACATATCCGTAATAAATCTAACCACAGGCTATACTAGATCAGTATAGTACAATGAAATTAAAATAATAGGAAAACAAGAAGAAACATTCCGGCATTTCCATACAAAATTGTGCAGCCACCCGTGCAATTCGTATAGGAATGTTGATTTCTTTTTCCACACATTATCTCTGGGAACTGTCAGATATGTTGTATCTGACAGTTCATACGTTGTATCTGACAGTTCCCAGAGATAATGTAACACGCATAGCACGTACAGGTACTACTATTACCTAAATATTATTATTTACGTACAATTTATTATAATATCTTATATCCATATACCTATAATTTGAACGTATCGACATCGGTCTATTCGTTTGAGCGATGCCACAGACAGACACACATAGAGACGTTAGAGTCAAACTTATAACACCCCTCTTTTTTGTCAGGGTTAATAAAAACTGCCGTATACCGTATATATCATAATGTTATTGATACCATACCACTAACAGTAAAAGGTGCAAAACCAAAGACACGAGTAACAGTATACATATATGTACAAAATTATCATCTGAATATTTTCATGTCTGTTTCAACAGGCCAGGGGTAGCATTTTTGAAATCACTTGTCACATCACGAATGGTTTACGCGTGCGTTTCCAAACGGGCGCATTTTTGAAATGGTTCTTTGCGAAGGATTCGCAACGAGTGGTCTCGACCACTCGTAATTTTGATATTTGTGGCGCAGATATGTCAAAGAAACCTTTCATAGAGAATCCGTTTCGTTTCGTACTGCTTTTTTATAAGTGGTGAAATTCTTAGAAAACCATAGACATATTTTCGATGTTTTCTGCGTAAAACAATAATGTTTTTCGCTGACACGACGGTTTCAAAAATACGGCCAAATGGTTTTTTACGCGAGCGGTGAGTTGGAAAACTAGACGTTTTGTGTTTCGGTGAGTTCTTAAATGAAAAATCGCACTCCTGGGGTAGCATTTTTGAAATCACTTGTCACGCATGGTTTACGCGTGCGTTTCCAAACGGGCGCATTTTTGAAATGATAGTTTGTTTTGTTGTTGACGCGAGTGGTGAGTTGGAAAACTACACGTTTTGTGTTTCGGTGAGTCCTTAAATGAAAAATAGCACTCTAGGCAGTATTATTTTTATTGGGAAACGAAAATAAGTATTTAGGTAAAATCAAAAATTTTGCAGAGCTGGCAAGTTAGTAAATTTTTTCAGTCTATGGTTTTGACGACTACGCTTCGCTGAAACGGGGTTGTTTGCGGCGCAATTTTATGGATTTTTATTTTAATTAATCAAATTGCTTCAAGAAATATTTCGTCAAACCCATCTCAGTTAAGGTAAGGGCGTAAGTTAACCTTACGAAAATACTGGAAAGTGATTATTTATTATGTTCATATATTTCCTTCTGTATCACAGCCATGTTGAAGTAGTGTTGATTTTACTAAGTTCTCGTCAGTTATCGTTATGAAAAGTTACAAGTTATTCACAAATAAATGTGACAGACCCAAGTTTAGTTTGTGTTGTGAATATAAAAGTTAAAAAGTCTTTGCAATATGAAAAGTGTTCTAAAGTGCCACCGATTCTGGCGTCGAGGCGTCATCTATAAGGTAAGGCTGGATGTGTCTTCAAATATACATCAGAACGTAGCATTTACAACTTTTGTGATGACTTCGTTCCAAATTGTAAATATCAGAATAAAAATTAAAATAAAGGTTTACCTTTTTTCAGTTCATTTGATCTTTGTAATGATGACAATTTTCTTTTATTATTTTACTGTCTTATTTGTTTCCATTCATCATGAACTCATAAAAAAGCAAATTTAGAATTTATATGTAGTTTAGTATTTATATACATATATATATAATTAATTTGCATTGAAACATAAAATAAATTCACATTCTATGAGTTCTGTATTTTTTTGTTATTACCGCCTGCATACTAATACATGTTACCACTTTAAGTAATTGTGTGCATTACTAATACACTAAGAAATATATTTCTTTTTATAAAAGAATCTAGTTAAAAGCAGGTATTGATAAATTTTATTATGTTATTATACCTAAAAGTAAAATAATTCTGCTTTTGGGATGGGCGTTGCTCAAGCTATTCAGCGTCTTTCAAGAAAATTTGAAAATTTTCAGAGATGGATTCTGAAGATTCCCGAGATGGTGGTGGCGATGCTCATACATCATCAAGTAGTAGCAGCTCTTCCTCGAGAAGTCGTAGGAGCTCATCTTCGGACAGAAGTGACACTTATAAAAAGAACCTTAAGTCACCTCCACGAAGTCCGAGATCACCTCCCTCTCCTAAATCGGGTCCTAGATCTCCCTCACCTAAGTCAGATGGTCCTAGATCACCTTCTCCTAAATCTGATGATGCCCGATCACCCTCCCCAAAATCATATGGTCCCCGATCACCTCCTCCATCAGATGGTCCTCGATCACCCTCCTCTAGATCAGATGGTCCCCGATCTCCTCCTCAATCAGATGGTCCTCGATCATCCTCCCCTAAATCAGATGGTCCCAGATCGCCTTCTCCAGAAAGTAGGTCTCAATCGCAATCTCCCTCTGGACAGTCTCAAGCATCAGCTAAGCGTCCACAGTCTCCAGATAACTTGAGCGGTGCACACTCTGATATAAATTCACCTGAGAATTCAATGCCTGCTTCACCTGTAGGCCCCAAATCTCCTGATGCACCAAAGTCACCTAGTGAGGAAGGGTCTAACGTGGGGTCCCCTGAAAGATCAGATCAGTATGCTTCAGTACCGTTAGCTAGTGAAGGTCCTAAAACGCCTCAGAGTCCCAATAGTTCTGTTAGGTCACCTGCAGGATCGCAAGGAACTAGGTCACGTCCTGCGACACCAGATTCTGCATCTCAGCATGGATCTCCGAGAAGAACTCCAAATCGCAGGTCCCCATCCTCAAGTCCATCTCCAGGTCGACATTCACGGTCCCCTGTGCACTCTCCTGTTAAGAAAAATGAATGGAGTCCCAAAGAAAAATGGAGAAGACATACTAAAGCTGAGCAGAAAATGGTGTCTGTACCTAGAACTCGTAGCAGATCTGAATCCAGTCAGTCCAGTAGGGGCTCCTCTTATAACAAGAGGACTAGCACTAAGGATCCAGCTACAGAAGAGATATCTGAAGGTGAGATTTGGTCATTACTCTAAACTTGTATAAAATATCACTGTCACCTCTTTAAGCAATGTTATGACTTTTCATAAACTATAATCCTTTTGTTTCGATACTTAAATAAAGGTAAACAATCTTGACATGTCTTTTTATTAAAATATACACTTTATAAATCAACACCTTTGCAAATTACAAATCAATTAGTTTATAAATTATACATTACATACTTAATTTGTAATGTGTAAATGTATAAATTTGTAAAGTGACTATTTCAATAAAAAGACATGTCTAAATTGTTTACATTTATTTAAATAACCAAATATAACCAAATGTATTATAGTTCAGTTGATTTGGTACTTGAATCTTTTGTAACTTACTGTATCAATGATTTTAATCTAGAGTTTTCTATACTTAAACATGTTTATGTTACAGGAGAAATGGAGTCAGATCAAGAAGATAGAAAGTCTAGAAGTAAATTGGTGGCAAGTGTAGAAAAAGAAGGCAAAGACCTAAATATCAGTCATGAAGACCTTTCTGATGTGTCTGATTTGGACTCTGTGGGGGCCGATGAAGACAAGGATGCAAAAGTATGTTTAAAAAATTAAATTATTGCCAGCTAGATTCTATCAATTTTGTTCTCCATATTAAGGGTAGGAGAAGATAAATGATATTTATAAATAAAATAAATTTTTCTTGGTAAAAAAAAAACAAAGATGTCATGTTGTAGCTCTATAATCATAAGTCATAACCGAAACTACAGTTTAACCCAAAAGAATTTATATCTGTATACATATCTCAAATTTTTCATAAAATGGCTGTGCTATTTGGTTTCGAGCCTGGAATTGTACCATTTTATCTTCCTGTGGCTTGATGTAAAACCACTGCCAATGCTTAAAGATGAAAACCATAAAAGTGGGCTCTGGTCTTGCAAGCAGCACAGTTAAGGATGCAAATTAAGATTAAGTGGTGTTAAGGGATATATACAAATAAATTTTTCTCCAAACAACATATTCATACTTAATAGTGTGGGCTAAGTGCCAGTAACATGATGGTGACAGTTCTTTGACAATTGATGATTCATTTTAGCATAAATCAACACCTGCTTCCCCGGAAAATAAACAATTAAATATGAATGGCAACAACAATGCAAGTTTACAATCATCACCAAAGTCAGACAGTGGAAATGTTAAAACGGATGCTCCAAAACTAGAAAAGGTAAGAATATCCAAAAGCCATTGCATTTCATGCCTGAGCTTTCAAAAGTACACAAAAGAAAATCCTATTAATTAACAGATTTAGTATAGTAGTGAAAAGGCCATGTATAAATGTATTGTATGGTTTTTATGCTGCTTTTCATGTTTATTTCTATAAAAAAAAATTATTTACAAGTAAAATTTTAGGTACCTCAAGAAAAGACTAGCAATACTGAAGATGGTGAAGAGCAGTTAGACTTTGAAGCCGAGGAGGGAGAGTGTATAGAGCCAAAGTCTGTTGAACAGCAAAATGGAGACACTGAAAACAAGATGTTTGAGAAAGGTAGATTTAATTTTTTCATAAGTTTGTAGCTCACACATGGCTAACATCAGTTGTGGAAAGACAGTGTTGGATGGACACCAACACTGTCTATCCGCAATGAAAGAACCCCACTTAAGATGTCATCTTGAAGCTTCAACAGGCACTTTAGTCAGGGATGCAGAGTTGGGCTATGTTGTCAGAAGAATTAACATTGATTTCATTACAAATAAAGGTAGGTTTAGGGAATTTATAAAAGAATTGGGCAATCGTGTTGCAGAAAGGTTAAACGATATTCGCTCGACATCGTATTTGGCCCAAAGGCTTTCTATAGCCATTCAAAGGGGTAATGCCGCGAGCATTATGGGGACCTTTGGGCCGGGTATGAACCGCGGGGGTTTTGACTGATTTGTAATACCTACCTACTTATTTGACGAAGCATGTTGCGGATTTATTTCTGTAAACTTGACGAAGCATGTTGCGGATATACTTTTGTCCCTTTTTTTTTTTTAAAGAATTTATTTTAATATAAATAAATCTGTTTTAAAATAAAGGTAGAATATACTCATCCATCATCTCCATTATTCATATAATATTGTATTTTCAGCTATTGTTCTTTTTCTAAAATGTGTATGGTTCGTACAAATAGAGATTACCTGATAATCATTTCAATACATTTGTGCAGTAGAAGAGAAACCTGGGAAGAGGTCTCGTGGTTCTTCGTTAGAGGAGGGCGAGGTTTCCGACGAGGCGGAGCGACGGCCCGAAGAAAATGAGCCGCGGCCAGTCTGCAGGTTTTTCTCGCGAGGTGCTTGTACTTGGGGAGTTAGCTGCAGGTATTGTGAATTGAATATTGTAAATAAGACTGATATTAGGTCAATTTTGTCATCATATGATTGCCTCTTTAGTCTTTATGGACAGTCTGGCGTTTGTATGTATGTTCGACGATAAATCTAGATATGCAAGTAGATCGGCCGAATATAATTTTAAGTTTGTTAAAAGATGGGGTAGCGTGAGTTAAATCTATCGGATTCAAGGGATTGGAAATATGTCACGAGTTCAACAAACAGACACAAGTTGGACATGCAGGAGCAATTTGAAAAAGTGCACATATAGACACAATAAACAAACAATGCCGCATCGTCTATCCTGCCTTGAATCTTGCTTACTGGATAAGCTCAAGTTACGGACAATGCATTGGTTGTGGCTAGACACTGGGCAAGGAACATAATTGACAACATTTCATTTTCTAAAAGGTATGAAAATTCGAGAATCATTTCGAGATTTAGCAATTCTGAACACGTAAAATAATTTTTCAGATTTTTTTGAGAGTTATATTTTTAGAGATAAATGAAAAAAAATCAAAAGTACAAGGATATAGGCATTTAACCGGTTACGCCTTTGCTTGAACATCTAAAAGTGAAAAAATTATGTCAAGCTGTCAGCTGTCAATTGACGTGTGCGTCAATCTGACAACTGACATCACGAGTGAGAGAGAGATAATAGTAGTGTTGTCCATAGAAGTATCAGTTCGATAGGAAGACCATCTAATATCGATAGTTCTTTCAGTAAAGTAGAATTAGGATTGGAAAAAATACACATGCATTAAAATGATTACATAGTTTGGTGACGAAATGCTAATATTTCCTTTATATGATTGATATTTCGGGTTAAATAAAAATAATATTGACATCCAGGTCTTAAAAACTATAAAAAAATTAAGTAAGGAAAAATGCTACCCTAAAATGGGGCGACTTTCAAAACACAAGGTGACATTTATGATAGCTTTTTTTTTTGGTTTTTTAATTAAATCTTCCAAATGTCTGAACGCGTGTACGCCGGAGCCCTTGTTTTTATTTTTAGTCAAATTAACCCAATTAACTTTAAAACGCTGTAACTTAAAAAGTAAAAAGTGAAACATTTTTCTTTGTGTTCTTAATTTCTGTAAGGGGCGACTATGAAAATCCTTTAAAAAACGCGAGTTACCCAAAAACCCCATTTCAAGTACAGAGATGATAGGGCAAAGTTTTTTTGTCGAGTATTACAAGCGTAATTTTTATGCCATTTGTTTTCCATATACCAAGTCGTCAATATAATATTTTTATGCCAAAAATAGCTGAGATAGAAGCGTTTGAATTTTTAAATTAATCAATGTAACCCTATTTTACGATACATAAGTTTTTGTATCGATATCGATATCTTACTGCTACAAAACACAACTCTATAGACGTCAGTAAAAGTTTTATTTTTTAATATAATTAAAAAATGTATGGCAAAGATGTAAACTCGTTACATCCTAACTCTTGTACTTACGCTCTTTTAGGATGGAGAGATTTTAAACAATTTAATTTTAGGAGAAATAATGAAAAAATACATGTCCTTTTATTTGAAGTTTTTTAAGGAAAAAATATAAAATATGAATATAAAATTTTTGAAATGTTGTCAATTCAACTTTTCGGTTTATCGACACGACGAAGACGAGTTCACAGTTGAAAGCGAACTAGCAGTAATCCGCTATTTTCCAACAAGTCAAATCAGACACCTTTTTCTGAATGTCAAAACAAACATTTTCAATGAGATTTGTATGAAATACAGGCAGATGACGTTATAGTTTCTTGAAGTCAAATGGCGCTCTTATTATCAGTTTTTCTGCAATAACAAATCTAAAGTCACGTTCAAATGGACATGTTTAATGACAAGTGACATTATTTTGCGACGTTTTATTTTCTTATCAGCACAAAATAATTTAGATATTTTTTCTAAACGTCAAAACAAACATTTTGTATGGGATTTGTATGAAATACAGGCAGTTGACGTCATAGTTTCTTGGAGTCAATAGCGCTCTTATTATCAGTTTTTCTGCAATAACAAATTTAAAATCACGTTAAAATGGAAATGTTCAAAGGCAAGTGACATTATTTTGCAACGTTTTATTCTCTCATCAGAGCATAATAATTTATTTTTGACCCAGGAAAATACCTAATTATTTTTGAGTGACTTCAAAAAAGGAGGCAGTTATCATATCGACTGTATGTTTTTGTATGTATGTTACACGATATCGTAGCCCGATTTTGATGATTCTTTTTTTTATTTGAAAGCCTTTACTACCGAGTTGGTCCCATATTAATTTGGTAAAGATATGATGAAGAACTTTGGAGATATGGAAGAAGCTCCTGAAAGAAAATGAAGTCTGTTGTTTTTTTGTTACAAATTGAATTATTGTGTGGTCAGGTTCCTGCACCCCGGCGTGACGGACAAAGGCAACTACAACATGTTCGACGTGGTGCGAGGTGTGCCGGCCGCGGGCCCGCAGGCCGCGCCGCCGCGGGACGCCGCGCCGCCCGAGTCCGCCTGGGAGAGAGGCCTGCGCACCGCTAAAGAGGTACACCCTCAATTTACAATGCGGCGGGATCGAAGCGAAGCGACGACCTCCGTGGCGTAATGGTCAACACGCTAGTCCACCAATCTGGAGGTTCTGAGTTCAATCCCCAGCCAGGGCAAGTTGGAAAAATGGCCTTTTTCAAATTGTCCTGGGTCTTGGGTGTTTATCAGTATATATGCATTTATCATGATATATAGTATCGTTGGGTAAGTATCTTATAACACAAGCTAAGCTAATTCTGGGGCTAGCTCAATCTGTGTGATTTGTCCATATATATTTATTTATTTATGGCGTAAACCGTAACTTACCGTAGTTATCATGGTTTATGAGATACAGTCTGGTGACAGACAGATAGACGGACCGACAGATGGACTGACGGACAGCTAAGTCTTTTTATTAGGGTGTGTTTACCCTTTGGGTTGCGAACCCTAAAAAGGAATCAAAATAGTGATGGGTTGCTAGCTATATCGCCTATGAACATGCCTATGATCGACTTTTACGATCTGTGTGTGTGTGTGTGTGTGGGCTAAAGTAATGCATTAGAAAATTTTCAGATGCTGCGAATAGCAAACAAGCGCAAAGAACAAGACATGGACTTCGAAGAGAAGAAATTACATCTTTCGGTGGGCGGAGTTGTGCACGATCCGGACGCGGAGCTGGCGTATGCGGCCGCGGCCGTGGGCGCTTCGCCCCCGCACCGCGAGCTGCCCCCACCGCACCGAGAGCCCGACCCCTACAGCAGGTACATACAAAATAATTTCAGCCTTATGGATGTCCAGAAAGTGGCCTTTTATGCACGCTGCGTATACGGAGAGAGAAACTTTCTGGCCAGGGGAAGACACCAAATTGTATATCAAAGACTTAGTATATTATTGCGCGAAATCTTAGAAGATTCCGTTCTGTATGTAATACTTATATTAATTCTGTGCTTGTCCCCGCAAGTCTATCTAATCTAAGAGTTCGCGCAATATGCGTTCTCATTCCCCGTCTTCACACCTTGTCGAGGCGGCTAGGCGACCTGCAGCTGACCGCTCATAACCCTCCACACTGCGCGAACGGGGGAGAGGGTGCGGATACGGGGGGCGGGGACGCATATTGCGCGGGATCTTAGAAGATTCCGTTTTGTATGTAATACTCACGGAACAGAGAAATAGGTGGAAGTGCCTTGGGCCTAAATTAGTTTAGAAACCAGTGTCGCCAAACTCACACAAATAAACCAATAATCACATATTGCACACATACGAAAAATTCGTTTGATTGGTCGAATCACGGAACAGAGAAATAGGTCTATTCTCTGTTCCGTGGGTCGAATATATTTATTTCAATATTGGCCTAAGTCAATAGACCCTACATTTTAAAAACGACATTAAGTGTCAAGCATAAGGTTTATTTTGCTGCGGTTCAAAAAGTACTTACGACTTTTTGCTATTTACTGTATAACTCAAATTAAAAAGTCTATTAATTGCGCCATCTATCGTCGAGAAGCAGAATTTTTTCGTCACTTGAATCCCAAGCTACGAAATAATTCTGCTACTTGCCGACAGATGCGCTACTCGAATACTGATGTCCACATTAGTTAATATTGATTAACAGTATCGATATCATTCGACACAAAGGCATTTTTTTTTCGAATTTTCTTATCTTTATTTAACACTAACTTTCACTCGCGACTTCGTCTGCGTAACTTTCTCTTCCGCCATTTTGCCCATTCTCTCGATCGGCTTTTCAATCTGCGCGGGAAGAGAAGCAGTTGGTACATTCTATTTTTTTTCTTTGGTCCCTTTCACCCAAACCAGCATGGTGAGCTTAAAATACAGAGAATTGTGTCAATAACTTTGTAGATCCATTACTAGTATTAAAGTGATATTCAAGTAAATCTGTCTGTCTGTTACTTCACGTTAATTGAAATTGAATATGTAGGTATATAGTTTAAGAGTCCCGGAAAAGGACATAGGTTTACATCCCAAAAAAAGAGTGATGGAACTTGGCTTAGTGAATCTTATTTTGCCATACAAATGGAGACTTTTTCAAATTACTTATATTACATTAACGAAGTCTTGGGTTAAAGCTAGTTACATATAAATTTGGGAGCAGCAGCAGGAGCAAGAGCAGAAAAAAATTGACATAAAGGACAACCTTTATAATTTACTTTTATATAATAATAGAAAATGATATTATTATATAAAAGTAAATTATTTTCTTCAAAATGCTCCGAACATATGGTGCTTGATTGAGTTGGCATCCAGTTAATCCGACCCGTAGCATCTATCCACTTTTCTTTTACATTTGGGTCTTTAGGAAATCTAAAAATATTTCGAAAGGTTTGACCAATATATTTTTTTTTATTGCAATAGAAATACTGGAAAATGTTCATGTTTATAATAAGTCTATATACTACTTAAAATCGTTGCGCTATTGTATTAAAATTATAAATGAAATTTTGAATTATTTTATCGACAGAATCCGCATCCGACTCGACTACATCACTAATCGAGTAGCGAGATTTCATCGACAAAATTTGTACATCACTAATCGAAGAGCAAAATCTGTACATCACTAATCGAGTAGCGACAACTTACGGGAATGAACTTTCTAGAACAACCTAGTTAATATGATCGTACCAGAATGATTTTGGTAATTTTTTTAAAGAAAATGCGTGTTATCGTACTTATTGATGGAAAGAAACACCTGCGTTGCTTTTATTTTTGTTCTTACTGCTATTTTTACATACTAAAACACTACAACACGGCATATTAGCGAAAAAATTGTTGGTCTGGCGGACAAAACGATCTCAACACGTAGCTAGAATACGACTGATGTACGGAGTCGGTCGATCTTGTATAGTTTTACCGGATTATGACACGCGCGCCGCGCTCAATTGGCACTTCCACCTATTTCTCTGTTCCGTGGTAATACTTATATTACTTCTGTGCCACAAGATTCAAACTTTGGGGCTAATTCAATCAGTTTAATTGGTCCTACACACTCCGGTTGGTGGTAAAGACAGTTAAGACAATATATTTAAAACTGCTCAATCTAATTACGGCGATTTGGGACTCCATCATATTCATTTTGTGTGTACAATCTAGTATTATAATTTTCCGTAGGCCATACGGCCCACCCGGCGTGTACCGCGGGCGGTTCCCGCGCGGCGTGCCCGACGAGCGCGAGCGCTACTACGAGCGCGAGCGCGTATTCGACCGCGAGCGGATGTACGAGCGCGCGCCGCACTACGACGACCGCGTGCCGCCGCCTGACGACGCCTCATACCACAAGGTAGCACCAGTTCTATCGTCTATTCTATCGCTAATTTGTCTTTTTATAGCACCCAATTTCCTACATTTGGATCTAAGCTTGTATGGGTTATATTTTTACAACATACAAAACTGCAGGCCTGTAAATAAAAATAAAGTTAAAAGAACCGCTGTTCGGTCCTAGTCATAAGCCCAGACATTGGTTGGGTCCAGATAAATAATAGACTTCCTGTTGCTGATTTGAGTGACCTCTGCTATACCTTTTGTATCTATCTGTGTGATCCATTCACCCGTATTTGCGTAACACTAAGTACCTACTCAATGTTGAATATTCTTGTGTGGCTCTAAGCTTGTATGGGTCCTATGGATGCGTAGATAGATTTTCACAACATAAAAAACTATAGGCTTGTAAATCAAATTAAGACTAAAAAAACGCTGTTCGGTCTTAGTCATAAGCCCGGACATTGGTTGGGTCCAGATATGTAGTAGATTTGAGTGACCGCTGCAATACTGTCTATGTGGTCCATCCAAATGTATTTGCATAAAACTTAATGTTGAATGTTGAATATTCTTGTGTGGCTCTAAGCTTGTATGGGTTCTATGGATGTGAAGATAGATTCTTACAACATACAAAACTACATGCCTGTAAGTCAAACTAAAGTTTAAAAAAAAAAACGCTGTTCGGTCCTAGTCATAAGCCCGGACATTGATTGGGTCCAGATATGTAGTAGATGTAGTAGATTTGAGTGACCGCTGCAATACTGTCTATGTGATCCATCCAAATGTATTTGCATAAAACTTACTACCTACTCAATGTTGAATATTCTTGTATGGCTCTAGTATGGGTTATATGGATGTGAAGAGAGATTTCACAACTTACAAAACTACAGGCTTGTCAATTTAAGGCTAAAAAAACGCTGTTCGGTCCTAGTCATAAGCCTGGACATAGGTTTGGTCCAGAAGGTAGTGGACTTCCTGTGGCTGATTTGAATGACCACTGCAATACCGTCTATGTGATCCATCCGGTTTTATTTGTGTAACACAATAAGTATCTATTCAATGTTGAATATTATTTTTTAATACACTTACTCGTAAAGTGGATCTTATTTCACCGGTTGAACTGATATATAAAGCAGCGCATAAAACGTGTGTGTTACAAACACAAATAGTGAAGTATATTCTATAACCGCACTGTTTGCTAACCGCGCAACCTGCCGCGCGACGGCAGCCAGTAGGCAGCGCGCCACGCTGATTCAAGTTAAAACGGCGGGCAAGCAACATTGTGCGTCACAGTTTTTGAGTTTATTTAGTTTATTAGATATTTTTCCTCGCAAGTGTGTTGAAAAACTTCGTACGATATATGTGCGTATATTGGTTAAACACATTCGGCTCTATTACGCACTGAAATTCTTCCTCGTGCGTTATAAGTTATAAACACCATAACGCACTTATATTGTAATGTACTATAGTCCATTTTTTTAGGTATTTAAAAGAATGTAAACAATCTTGACATGTCTTTTTATTGAAATATACACTTTATAAATCAAGACCTTTCCAAATTACAAATTATTTATTTTATAAATTACATTATTTATTTGTGATTTGCAAAGGTATTGATTTATAAAGTGTATATTTAAATGAAAAGACATATCAAGATTGTTTACATTCTTTAAAATACCTAAACAAATGGACCATAATGAGGTTCTTTTTCGTGCAGAGACGCGTGAGGTCGTCCCGCGAGGTAATAGTGCAGCGAGCGGAGGTGGAGCGGCGCTCGCCGCGCGACGGGCGCGAGCTGCGCGAGCGGCGCGACGCGCGCGGCGACGAGTGGGCCGACCCCTGGATGCGCGCCGAGCCCGCCGCGCGTCGCCGCCGCCCGCCCTCCTCCGACGACTCCTACTCCTCCTCCAGGTACGTACGGCTATCACGGGGCGGACTACACTGAGATGGACACTTGACATTCACAGAAAACAAAACCTACATAAAGCGATAATCGGTGTTCAGAGTTAAATGGATATTACGCGTTTTGCAACTTTCGTAACACAAGTTCGCGTGCTACATTATTACATATTTTAAATCCATTTAAATTTAAACTAAAAGCAATCTCGTTCCTCGACTTTAATTTTAATTATATGATCCTAAATAAGACAGCATTAGCATTCTCACTGCAATGCACTTTGGTGTTGTATTTTTTTTAAATTTTACATTACAAGAAAAACATACAAGCATGCATCTCCGGTTCGACTTTAAACTCATTGTTCAAATTGTTTGCTATGCATTGGAATACCAACCAAAAAATTGCGAGTGTCCTCTCAGTTTAGTCAGGGCATTACTTAGGTTATGTGGATGAAAGTAGACATTTAAAACCCGTAGTTTATTAGTTAGATTTTTTAGAATGTCATATTTGCAATTATATTTATGTACTTATTCCAAATTCTTATATGTTGATGTATATTTTTTATTTAATTTACATAATTATGTCTTTGTTTTCCTCGTGAATGAATGCCCTTGTCAATTCAAATAATTTTGTTTCTATAATTTGACACTCATTGTAGTAAAAATCAAAATCACACTACTTTTTTTTAAATTATGTTATGATTAGGTCCCAAACAAAATGAAAATAAACTAATTCAATATTTGTCCCCGCTTCCTCCTCCCTGGGTTGCTTTCATAATGTTGTGGTGTTTCGTTGTGGTGTTTCGGTGTTATCTCTGAATCTCATCTTTGTCCCATTAATTGCATGCGGTTTACACATCTCCGGGGTTCGCTTGGCCATCTTTCAATGATATCTTGCGTGTGTGTGATGATGGAATGTGTGGTTTGCCGTGTGACGCGACATCACGATCCTGCGCCGTTATTTGATGTTACATGCCATTGTATCATATCTGACGGGCTGATTTTTCATATTTTGATATACCTTCGAGTGGCGTTTCACATGACTGAACGTCCCGCGAATGCCGTTTTGTAAATTTTGCGCGATGTCATATGAATACAAATGGATGGTAATTTGATATCATGTCATATATCAAATTACCATCCATTCATAACATATTCGTATTAACGATTGGACGTGTCATGTTATAACAATTCACTATTACTTTAATTGTTTATAAAATTTGCAACAAATATTTGATTGAAATACTGGATTGTGGATTGTTCTACGGACGTCGAGGTACGATAATATGACGACCAAACGTCTCGCTATGTACATATTGTGTGTTTGTTTACCTATGTCATCTTTCGCAACGTCCATTTAACTTTGGATCGTACGGTGTTGTTGTACCGTGGACTGTGACGTTTCACACGACTGGCGCGTTCGTGACGTCGCTGGCGTGGTGTGTGTGCATGCGTGTGAATGTCCCTTCCGGCTCCCGCTGACCCCACAGCTCTTCAAATTGCAGCTCCCGCAGTTCCCGCTCGCCTGGCGCGCGCCGCAAGAGGAGGGCTTCGTCTTCGTCCAGGCAAAGGTATGTGCCGCTTCAAGTGCGTTCATTAGTTTTGCGTTCTAATGGTCTCACAACAAGGATGTCGAAGATCGTGCGAAGTGGAGAAGTAAAAGCCAGGTCGCGGGCCTTAGGCTCTGAAGCAGCACACAACTAAGCTATTTGTTCTCGCGCTTAGATGAAAAGTTAATTTTGATACATCTTCATTTTGATTAAGAGCCCTACTAAACTTCTTTGATGGCTCACACAATTAATTGTGTGCGTGTGGATGGAGTGCTCCTTTTCCGAATCCATATGAACAAAACGTTAGGTTTTAGTACAAAATTGTGCCAACATCGTGACATAATTCAAAAAATTGTTCCTCCTATTATCAAAAAGTTATAGTCGAAGAATTGGAATAAAATCATATCTCATAAAGTACTACAGCTGTGTAGAAAGTTTATATATGGAAAATTAAGACTTTATTTGTGTTATCGAATAACAGTTACATCAATAGATTTTAATGTTTTATTTAGATTTTATAAGGGTTAATTGGAAAACGGAGTGTTCCTGAAATTTCCTATTCCGGCTGGATAAATTCGTAATGTTTTTTCGGTACAGTATAATAATAATTTAGAATGAATTTGTTCCATATAAACCTTAACCATAAAAGCGCTGGTTCAAAAGCAAATTGAATATTTATTATTTTTTCAATGTCCCTTGTGAGTGTTCCATATGTTGACCATTATTTACTAAACCCAACGTCATATCAATACGGAACTTATATCCAAAATTGTGCAAATGCAAGTACTAAAACTTGGGATTTTATTTATAAATGTAAGTTGGATGCTTTATTAATTATCAATATTTTAAAATTTCCAAAGGAAATAATTGTGTAGGGTGTACAAGCATTACAAAAGAAAAATATTCATGTGCTCCTAAGTAGGTTTTTATTTTAAAAAATTAACAAGAACACGTTACACATAGAACAATACAAATAAAATGTATATAGCTATACCAAATCTGGAAGCATGGCAGAGCTCCCGCCAAGACGAGAAAACTGAATGGCATCTGAATCTAGCTTTAACAGATTCGTTCTGAATGCTATTAGAAAGTCTAAATTCTCAGGATATAAATGTCAATATAACTTAAGTCAGAACTTATTAAATATGCCAAGTTTCTAAAGTATACCTAGCTATTATACTTTATATTTAATTAATATCTGGAATACACAGATTTCATCACTTCCTGACTGATGATCATCGAAACTGTTTGGGTAGGTCTTCCTGAGGTCATAGAAAGCTATTTGGTATAACGCCATAAAAAAATAAAAAGTCAGTACATTTCCCCCTCATAACTTAAAATAGGAGGATGAATGTTATTTTTGGAATTTCGTAAATTTTTAAGCTAAGGACATAAAAAAAATTATATTTAGTATATACATTTACAGATAAAAAGGTACGTTCTTCAGCACTTCCTTACTCGTACTTGAAATAGTTTTTAGTGGATAAATATCACAAAACAATATTAGTACCTATCGAAAAAGCTATAATTGTTAATTTGAAAAACAATGAATCATTAATAATATGTGGTACCAAATGATTGGTGCAAGGCTGTAATGGTACCGCTGTATAAAGGAAAAGGTTCACAGCAAGACTGTAAAAACTATCGAGGCATTAGTCTTCTCAGCGTTATCGGCAAATTGTATGCGAAGGTCTTGATAGAAAGGGTGGTGAAAAATAGCGAAGAGAAGATATGGGATGTACAAGCGGGATTTAGAAAGGGTATGGGATGCAGGGATCAGGTTTTTTCCTTGAGATGCATTTAAGAGAAGCTTCTGGCCAAAGGTCGAAAAGTCTATGGCATCTTCGTAGATCTAGAAAAGGCCTATGACAGAGTGAATAGGAATGAACTGTGGTCAACACTGTCTGCGTATGGGCTGAGCAGCCATCTGATCCGAGCACTGAAATCTCTTTATAAGGATTCCAGCGCTTGTGTCAGAATTGACGGCGAATACACAGACTGGTTTAACATCGAAAAAGGTGTGAGACAGGGATGTGTAGCGTCGCCTTGGCTGTTCAACTTATTCATGGATAGTTGTTTGACAGATTTGAAAGATGACGAATGTGGTGTGAGAATGGATGAGTTATTAATCAAATGCCTTCTCTATGCCGATGACCAAGTGATACTTGCGGACTCAGAGGAGGAATTACAGAAGATGATAACTGTTATGAATGATGCATTAGAGAAAAAGGGTATGAAAGTTAATGTCAGTAAAACAAAAGTTATGGTTTTTGAAAGGGATGATAGTTCAGCAGAATGCAATATTTTACTAAATGGAGTGAAAGTTGAGCAAGTGAAGGAGTTTGTATACTTGGGATGTATGTTTACGAAAGATGGCAAGCACGAGGGTGATGTTGAAAAAAGAGTGAATGCGGGTAACCAAGTGAATGGAGCGTTGCATTCCTTTATGAGCAGTAGGAAGGTATCACACAATGCAGTTCTTAAAAACTAATATTAGGTGCTTATAGCTATTTATACTTATAAATATTTTTGTTTTTAAGGAAAAAACGGTTACATCATATAATAAAAATAATTTTAATAATTTTAAACTTACTTTACCTACATACAGGTTTGTCCGGAAATCTCGGTGCGGAAGTCTGACGCGCACTTGCCGGTTTTTTTAAATGCGTGACGTGTTTTAGTTACTTTTTTATAAATAAATACTTACTTATGTTTATATGAATATTTTTCTTTTGTAATGCATGGACACCCTACACAATTATTTCCTTTGGAAATTTTAAAATATTGATAATTAATAAAGCATCCAACTTACATTTATAAATAAAATCCCAAGTACTTGCATTTGCACAATTTTGAATATAAGTTCCATATTGATATGACGTTTGGGTTTAGTAAATAATGGTCAACATATGGAACACTCATAAGCAGTGGTCGGATAATTGGATGCATATTTACCTAAAGTTGAGATGTTGGCAGTTATGGAGTGCACTTTTGTATCTGAAAAATCCCGGGATTCCGGAATCGACAAAACTTTGTGTTTTGATTATAGAATCAAATCGGATAGGGTGTATATTTATTTATTTACATTCAGGTGTTGGCTAATATGGAATGCACTTGATAGATTAGTAAGAAGTTTTTTGAATCCCAGAATTTGAATTTTATAAAATATGTTTTAAGAAGCCGCTTCCATAATTTCCTCGCCAAAAATTAACTTTAGGTATATATGCATCTGATTAGTTCGACAATCCCGATTTTTTTTTTGAAATCCCGGAATTTTTATTTGAAAAATATGTTTTAAGGGGCTACCTGAATTTTCCAGGGTCCAGTGCTGTCCCCATTTGAATTAAATCATTTAAAAGTAAACGGAGATATCATTTAAAATTTGGCCTTGATCAGACCCTAGATAACCCTTTAAACTATTTTATGAACTACTGTTTACAGTTTAAAGTGAGAATGTGAAGCTTTTCTACGCACATACGCCAAAAGAGGCCGTTTTTCGCAATTGTGCGTAGAAAAGCTTCACGTTCTCACTTTAAACTGTAAACAGTAGTTCATAAAATAGTTTGAAGGGTTATCCAGGGTCTGATCAAGACCAAATTTTAAATGATGTCTCCGTTTCGTATTAAATGATTTATTTAAAATGGGGGCAGCACTGGACCCCGGAAAATTCAGGTATCCCCTTAAGAAGCCGCTTCCATAATTTCCTAGCCAAAAATTAATTTTAGGCAAATATGCATCCGATTATCCGACCACTGCTCATAAGGGACATTGAAAAAATAATAAATATTCAATTTGCTTTTGAACCAGCGCTTTTATGGTTAAGTTTATATGGAACAAATTCATTCTAAATTATTATTATACTGTACCGAAAAAACATTACGAATTTATCCAGCCGGAATAGGAAATTTCAGGAACACTCCGTTCTCCAATTACGAGTAATGAGTGTTCCTAACTAACCCTTATAAAATCTAAATAAAACATTAAAATCTATTGATGTAACTGTTATTCGATAACACAAATAAAGTCTTAATTTTCCATATATAAACTTTCTACACAGCTGTAGTACTTTATGAGATATGATTTTATCTAACTGTTCCAATGAGTGTTCCAATTCTTCGACTATAACTTTTTGACTATAGGAGGAACAATTTTTTGAATTATGTCACGTTGTTGGCACAATTTTGTCCTAAAATCTAACGTTTTGTTCATATGGATTCGGAAAAGGAGCACTCCATCCACACGCACACAATTAATTAATTACTAAACTAATTAATTATTTTATTTTTGATCAGTTCTGAGGTGGATTGTATCAAAATAGATGAATTTAATGTTCATTTGAGGCTCAGACAATTTTATTCTAGTCAAGTGCACCATTGCAGCAAAGGTTTGATCATGTTTTGCACGTTGTGGTAACTAGCGTATGACTTCAATGAACATGTCCAGTTTTTAGCCGGTGGCTCGGAGAATTGCCGGGGTAGCTTCTGAAGTAACATATAAATAATGACAAAAAAAAAATACGCCGAAAGAAATGCAGTTGAGTATAGGTCCGTGTGACTTGTCGCAGGTTGTCGCCGTCCGTGATAGTGCGCGAGCGTCGCCTGGCGACCGCGCGGGCGACCGCCATGAACCCGCCCGCGCCGCGGCGCAGAGCGCCCTCGCCCGCCGCGGCGCGACAGCTCTCTGCCAACCCGCCACCGCCGGCTTCGCTTAGGCATAAGGTAAACGAGACATTGAATTATGTACTACCCGACTGGGAAAATTATAGAGTTAACAACAACTATACTGAAATCAACTCACCATAGCCGGCTTCGCTTAGGCATAAGGTAAACGAGACATTGAATTATGTAATCTACCCGACTGGGAAATTTATAGAGTTAACAACAGCTATTCTGAAATCAACCCGCCACCGCCGGCTTCGCTTAGGCATAAGGTAAACGAGACATTGAATTATGTACTACCCAACTGGGAAAATTATAGAGTTAACAACAACTATTCTGAAATTAACCCACCATAGCCGGCTTCGCTTAGGCATAAGGTAAACGAGACATTGAATTATGTAATCTACCCGACTGGGAAATTTATAGAGTTAACAACAGCTATTCTGAAATCAACCCGCCACCGCCGGCTTTGCTTAGGCATAAGGTAAACGAGACATTGAATTATGTACTACCCAACTGGGAAAATTATAGAGTTAACAACAACTATTCTGAAATTAACCCACCATAGCCGGCTTCGCTTAGGCATAAGGTAAACGAGACATTGAATTATGTAATCTACCCGACTGGGAAATTTATAGAGTTAACAACAGCTATTCTGAAATCAACCCGCCACCGCCGGCTTCGTTTAGGCATAAGGTAAACGAGACATTGAATTATGTACTACCCAAATGGGAAAATTATAGAGTTAACAACAACTATTCTGAAATTAACCCACCATAGCCGGCTTTGCTTAGGCATAAGGTAAACGAGACATTGAATTATGTAATCTACCCGACTGGGAAATTTATAGAGTTAACAACAGCTATTCTGAAATCAACCCGCCACCGCCGGCTTCGCTTAGGCATAAGGTAAACGAGACATTGAATTATGTACTACCCAACTGGGAAAATTATAGAGTTAACAACAACTATTCTGAAATTAACCCACCATAGCCGGCTTCGCTTAGGCATAAGGTAAACGAGACATTGAATTATGTAATCTACCCGTCTGGGAAATTTATAGAGTTAACAACAGCTATTCTGAAATCAACCCGCCACCGCCGGCTTCGCTTAGGCATAAGGTAAACGAGACATTGAATTATGTACTACCCAACTGGGAAAATTATAGAGTTAACAACAACTATTCTGAAATTAACCCACCATAGCCGGCTTCGCTTAGGCATAAGGTAAACGAGACATTGAATTATGTAATCTACCCGACTGGGAAATTTATAGAGTTAACAACAGCTATTCTGAAATCAACCCGCCACCGCCGGCTTCGCTTAGGCATAAGGTAAACGAGACATTGAATTATGTACTACCCAACTGGGAAAATTATGAAGTTAACAATAGCTATTCTCAAATCAACCCACCACCGCCGGCTTCGCTTAGGCATAATGTAAACGAGACATTGAATTATGTACTACCCAACTGGGAAAATTATAGAACTAACAATAGCTATTCTCAAATCATATTCCTGCGTCACCAGCGAATCATGGGATTGTCTGAAATATTTTGTTTATATCACACTAATATTATAAAGCCGAAAGTTTGTGAGTCTGCGTGTATGTATGTTTATTACTTCTTCAATTTGATAAAATTTGGTATGCAGGAAGCTGACATCCTGGATTAACACATTGGGTACTTTTTCCGCGGGTAACACCGCGGGGCGCAGTTAGTATACATATAAATAATAAAAATGTCTAACTATCATACATAACAGCCACAGGCAAGCTAGCAAAAAATGTATTTTGTAATATAATTCTAACTTTCAGGATGAGTTGGATCCCTATGGTCGCAACAAAGCATCGAGTCGTAACCGAGATAGGAAAAAGTATTCGAGATCGTCATCGTCTGGTTCAGGTAAGACTTGAAATTTTACTAATTTTTATTATAGTAAGTTCTGTCAGAACTTACTCTCTAGGTACGTCTAGGTATAAAAAAATGCATCACGTTTTTTATATGAAATTTTGGTCAGACAAAAGAAAAAAACATTATTTAACCATCTCGAACTATACTGGAGGAGAAAGTTGCTCTTTGATTTTTGTATAGAACGTGAGCATTGTTTACAACAGATTCATCATCATCATCAAGCGAATCGGAGAGCGAGTCGCATTCATCATCATCATCGGGTAGTTCGGGAGCTCGGCGTGCGAGGCACGCGAGGCTGCTCAACGCCGCGGCGAGGCCCAGGTTAGTCTGCTTTGCGCACTGAACATTGGGGTTGGAAAGACTGTTTCTCGTGAGGGTTGTAAAAAATCTTTGACCGTGGAACCAAACGAAAAATGCTCTGAAAAATTAAGATAGACCAAACGCTTGGGCAATCGTGTAGTGCAGTGCTCTATTTCGAATTTTCTTACACAAATCAAAAGATTTGATTGGTGTAGCCTTTCCATTCACACACTTACAGATCAATGAACAATAAATAAAAATATAGACTTTTTTGTGATCAATATTAAATGACTTTTCTCTCTCTACGCCAAATTTGGATCTTCTTTTTTTTAACTCCCGACATAAAAAGGGATGTAATATGTTTGACGCTAATGTCTGTCTGTGTGTTTATCTGAAGAATTGTAGCAATCGAACGGATGGACCGATTTCGATGCGTTTTTTTTTTACGTGAAAGAAAGTTGCCTTGCGGTTGTTGAAAATCGGTTCAACCATTTAAAATTTTGGGGATTAACGCTTGAAAGTCGGGGTTTATTAATTTGCCTGGCAAATATACTTGTATATGCAACTTACAACCGCCATTAAGTTTTCTTTGCATTGCTTGTATTTGACTTTATTTGTGTAGCGATTTGTTTGTAACATTTGCATGACTGTTTTTGACTAAAAAATTAACGACTGTGTCCGAGTTTAACAATTTAACAACAACAAACAACAACAGTGGTTTAACTTCTACTATCTAGAATTCTAGATAAAGGCTGAACAAGAAACTTGTACATCATTTTACGCACTCGATTTAAATATTACTTAATGAGAAGTTTATTAGGGTTGCTCATTAGGGAGCAGCACTTATTTATACTGCTATCCTTTTCTGTCGCTCAGAACTGTCATTTCTCAAAGCGAGAGAGAACGAAGTAACGCTATAGCACGGCCGGTGCTGAAGCGTACTGTTAGTCTGTTTTCATTTGCTTCTCTTTTATCTATAGAAAAATCCCTAGAAACTGGAAAATAAGAGCTTTGATCATTTGTTTTATTTAAGTTTTATGTTTTTTATGCTGCATGTATTTTAATTTAAGCATTTCTGTTGTTTTTTTCGGCACGTTAGCTTATACACATTACATCTGTGACTATCCAACGACTTAATACAATCAGGCAATCAGCAAATACTAAAATTTGAATATGTATACTATTGTATATCTATACCGAAAAAAAATTATTATATTATGCAAACAATGACATTAATTAAAAAACAGCTTCTGAGCGATGGATCGTACACCACGGTTCAAGGCATATATTATGTCATAATAAAGTCCCGTCTATCCAGACAAACAGTCTTGAAACGTTTTTCGATAATATTCATAATGATCATAATTATAAATTGTGTTGTGTGACTACATATTTCGAAGAGTACTTTTATCATAGCTGTGACAGTTTTACATATGAACCCGATGCACTATATGATGCAAGACAAGATAATAAGAAAACATTCCTTATTAAATATAAACTGGTAGGAAGCTTAGTGGTTGCTTTACTCGCTTAGCATTTTTATCTTGATATGAGCCTGCATGACTAACTCTAATCATAAAAAGCAATACCTCACTTGCATGAAAATAATGTTTGAATGCCGTAATTGTTGTCTAGCTTTTCTTTGGTTTTGTAAATATCCTTGGTTTTTGGAATGTGGCATGTCTGTTTTTGTAAATGTATTATTTGTTCTAAGGAATAACTTCAAACACATGCGGAACTTTACTAACGGTCCTACACATTTTTTTCGATGTTATCAGTCGTCGTTTTTTTTGCAGGTTAAACGCAAAATCGAACGCCGGTCTAGCGGCGGCGGTCTCGACAAACGTTGCTAGTAAAAAAGAAGCAACCAGTGATAAAGGTATTGCAAACATTCTTAACTGAGTTAGATTAAGAAGAGAATATAAAAGAATGTTGTAACATATTTCTTTTCTTTTAGAAACTGCAGGAAAGAAACGTTCCGCTACATCACCAGTGGACGCGCCTGCGGCTAAGAAGTCAGTTTCCAGGAGAGAGGAGCTGCTCAAGCAACTGAAGGCCGTCGAGGACGCGATAGCGAGGAAGCGATCCAAAATATAGAAGTTAAAGCGGATTTCAATGCATGTGTATAGATTTAATAAACGGTGAGTCCAGCTTTAGAGTGCACAGCAGCAATGTGTTATGCTATATGTGACGTCGCCGTGTGGTTGTACTTCAACGCCGATTGACTATGTTGACAGATATCTGTGTAGGCCGATTTGAAGTCGTACAAATGAGCATTTAATGTGATGTAAATAGTCTTGATGTTATACAATTGACTCTGATCTGACTCCAGAAGGAATCAGTAAATTTGCGCCGTAAGTGTATCTTTATAATTTATTTCTTCTTTCATTCTTGGTATATGTATACGAGAGAAAGCAAAAGAAATATCAACTCGATTTTTATTTACATCGTATTTTCTTATTGTTTGTTCAACACAATATGCTACAGCCTAGAATGTTAGGTTTTACGATGAATCACCACCATTTGTATGTAAAAAACATTCAAGAAATAAAAGTAATAATTTTTTAGTAAACATCTTTGTTTCATTTATACATTTTTTATAATCTGTAAGTTACCTATTCTGTATTTTCTTGAAGAAACATTTCGGACTAAGACTTGATTGTGGCCATGTTTTATTAATGTATTCAGTGCATTGTAAGCAATGTAGCCAATTCCACAGTTTTTGGCCTCAGAAAAGCTAAACGCGCCTTGTGACAGATATCCCATGACTTGTTTTGAGCAACAATGTCTAACAGTTTTGATCTCCTGAGGAAGCCATAAATCTCGCATTTTCAGCACATATTTTGATGGCTTACGACTATCCCGTTTTGTTGACTTCTCAATTTTTTGCTGAAAAGAAAATAAGTTACCATTTTAATTAGGCGGCTATAAATTCAGTTGTTTGTTACTTCATACATAACCATAACTCTTTCTATTATAAACCAATTTGAAAGTTTTCTTTTTATTTTGTTTAAAATGATAAGATGATATATATGTACTTACATTCAAGTTGGCATAATCGGTTCGGTTTCGGCTATAAATGTCAGACGAGTTTAAAATGCCAGATTCTATGAATGCCAGATTCTATAAATGCCAGATTCAATAAATGCCAGATTCTACAAATGTCAGATTCCAATAATGCCAGATTCCAATAATGCCAGATTCTATAAATGTCAGATTTTTTTTGATGTCGACTATATAATACCTTACGAGTACCTATGTATATAAAATTCGTGAATTTTTAAAGATTACTAAAAAAAATTGTAAGCTATTATTATACTTATGCAAAAATTTGAAGACCTCATGTAGGTATTCTTTTATTCGATAAGGTATCAATTTTGGCAAAATTATTAGGAAATAAATAAGAGAGAAAGACACACACTCACAAAGATATAGTCATATTTTTAATAATCATTTAAAAAGAAAACTTGTTCAATTAGGTATTTAAAAAATAATAATATTTGTTAAACAAAAATCAAAATCATCCATAAGTTCACTTCACAATTACAAAGTTAAAGTCATATTTTTTTAATCACTTAAAAAGAAAACTTTCGAGTATTAGAAAAAAAGTAATAGATCTAAATCAAAATCATATATCCATCCATAAATTCACTTCTATCGAAAAAGATCTTAATTCTCAGAATCTAGCATTTGAAACTCGTCTGACATTTTTAGAATCTGACATTTATAGCCGATACCACCGGTTCAGTAGTTGTTAAAAACAAAATGTCTGGAAAATATGTCATGCAAGTGTTGCATATTTTGCTTTTCAGTAATTCTCAGTGGAGTTTAAGGAATTAAGATAAATTCTTGTTTTTGTATTTTAAATTTATTATACTACTTTAACCCTTTTACCGCGAACGTCGGATTTTATTTATTTTAGATGTCATACCCTTCGCGCTGGGGGCACGGCAATTGATATAAAGTCTCGCGGTGCAAGGGTTAATAGCAATTTTTACCATTATAGGGGTAAGTAGGCACATTAGTTGCAGCACTCTTGTAGTGACAAAGGTTTCTACATTTCCAAAACACCTAAACACTTACCGTTTCATTTTTCTTGAGTTTTTTTCTTTTCCTTCTCAAACGTTTAATTTCACTCTTGTGCTCGATTCGAGTTTGTTTCCGCAGTTTTTCATTAGGATCTTCATGGTGCGGCTCAATTAAAGTTTTTATTGTTGCAATGTCGCTATTTTCCGGCAAACAGATTAGGGCATGTCTCTTGAGAGATCCTCCAGATGCCATTTGTAAATAAACAGCTACTAAACATGATGAAGAATTCTGAACTCCTGGCAATTCTTTTTTAGTTTTCATACAATCCTGTAAGCAAAATTAAAGCTTGATTTAAGATTAGTGAATAACATTAGGAGACTTACTTGCATACCTTTATTTACCTAATATTTTCTATTTATGGCATTCTATAGACAAGAGCCTGGTTCTGTAATTAAATAGAAGTTTATAAAATAAATTGGTCTTCATCATCCTGGGGTGACCATTGACATGCACATAATTTTTGTGCTTCAAAGCTGCACAACTGAGGATGCAAACAGAAACACACTAAGATAAATAAGAAGTTTAAACATTGGGGAAACTGTTTTGTCAATTACAGTTTACCTGCAATGTAGATAATATTTCCTTATCCCTCAACACATAAAAATCGTTTACAGGCACTTGGCTCCATTCTTTCAACAGCAATTTCCAGTTGCAGCAGAATGGACTATTTATTCCTATTTTTATGTAGTTATTCCTTTTGCTAGGAGGAAGCCTAAAGTACTTGTCTTTCAAGTCATTTAGGAGTCTCTTCTCTTCTTCTGCTCCGGCACAGGAATCTGGAGGTAGGTAGGTTTCTCCCATTTCAAAAGCTAAGCTCTCAGTTTCCCTAAGGCCACCTGAACGTGCTCCGAACATGATGAATGTCTGCCAGAATTGCATGCCATATCCTGATGGAACTATGACATCCCAACCGCTGCCATACCCTAAAATAATAAGACTCCATTATATTTACAGAACTTAGCTGAAAACTATGTATGCAAGTACCATTGCATAAGCCTAGTACTTTAACTCCTCAACAACCACAATTTTGCAAACCCATTGTTATCAATTGTTCTCGGTTGGATCCGACCGTCTGAAAGCTGACGGGTTAACTTTGGGTTCGCATGGAACCTTTAGCTGGACTACTGGAATCAGTACCTACAAAAAGTGTTGTGAACAAAAATATTACCTATTTTCTTAATATTAGCATCCTGCGAGCCTGGTCTCTGAGCTATAACAACTGGCACACATTGCAACTTTGGATCATCCTTAAATATAGCTCCAGGCACAAGCTGACTCTTTGTCACATGTTCTATGAATTGGGTGTTACTCATTTTTTCATTTTTTATTATATCCTGTATGCTTAAATTCCAAATGGGTGAATATGAAACTGTTAGAGGAATTTGAATTAGTGATTCTAAATTTGTTTGTTCAATACAATTTTCAGCTTTTGTTCGGTGAGTCGGCCGGCTTAGTCTAGGATCCTTTACAACCAAACCAATAACAATTCTAGCAGGCAGCTGTGATGGAGAATTCACTTTATTTATACTCAGCCAATAACTTTGCTTCTCAGACAAATGTAATGACTTTCCATGCATTTCTGCAATCCATTTGTTTGATGCAATTTTTTCAATATTTTCAACACATTTTAGACTGTGTGCCAGTATGGCATGGCTGTTAGGACCTGTTAATCGAAATATATTGTAAGCGCCCGGATACAACTTTATCTGAATATTTTCAGAGAAATGGTTATTTACCTTCCTCTGTTTTTGGTTTGGTTCATATTCATCATTATGATAATTACCACAGATTATGTCAGTGAAAATAGATTCTATTTCTTTTGTCTGTGATGGATGTACAAAAAGCCACAGCATTTTATTCCCTGTGTCAGTAGGCACCCATATAAAATTTGCTTTGCCCACATATCCAAAAGGAAATTTATTTGGTTTATATAAGCTGATAGTACCCTGTCTATTTCCACTTAAAAAAGCCTTTGCACAGATACCTAAACCGCAAGCAGAATTAGTTATAGATGAAAATATATTTTTGATATTGTTCAGCGGTCCATCGATTTGGATTGGTGTATAGTAAGAGATGTCTTGAATAAGGCAGTGGGCTGAACTTGCTCTATAACATGCTCTAAATGCCTTATCACATGGAGCATATGCTAGACGATGTCCCCATCTTTCTATCATATGAAACCTCTTGGCATGCCAGATATGAGTTTCTAACCAAATATTCCTCCTTTGTCTTCTATTATACTCTTCTAACAAGTTACCAGGCCGTCGTCTGTATTTTCTTGAAGGTCTTTTGAGCTTGGGCGGCAAACCGCTCTTTTTCAATTGTTCCAGGTGCCCTTGACGCAGTTTTCTTGGAAGTCTCTTACAATTATGGCTCATCACTCGGCGTCTCATGTGTATAGGTAGTGATTGAAATATCAGCTTAGTTTTACTTGGACGAAGAATACTCTCGGTCATTGCTGCGATTTCTACGCTTCGGGATGCAGCAAATTTCAAACTATTTGCTAAATCTGGTAGTTGTTCAGCACCACCCAATGTGGTATCAAATTCTGTTGCCTCCATTGCTATTGTTTTTACAAACGTACCTGCATAATGCACTGCAAAGATAAGAAGCAAACAATAGCCTCTAAATTAATTTATTTTCAATACTTGATCGTTATTTTACCAATGAGATTATCTCATGCGTGCAGATTATAAACACAAATTAGATAGGATTATAAACATAACCTATAAATCAATGACAGATTTGATAGGTACTTGGTTTTCATGACTGACACAAGGGACTGACGTATGTGCGGTTTGCGGTAAGGGCTGTTAAGCTGTTATTGTCAACGGGTTTTTTTTCTACTTCTCTTGTTTGGGCAAAGACATCGATGTTGTATTTTACTTGTGACAGTTTTTAACCGACTACTGAAAGAGTGTTATGTTTTTTGTAAATGTTCACTCATAACTCCATAAGTGTACATCTACGAGTAAATATCGAATAGATGATGTCGCAAAACATAAGCCACGCAGGATATATAATGTAAGTAGGTACTTACCCTACCAAGGCATTTTATCTAGGTACCTTACTACCTATCTATTTAAGCTACATCCGTTAAATAGCTCTGTCTGTTGTAGAGGGAGTTAATTCACTTAATATGTTATTTTGGATTCTTATTTTATTGGCGCTGAAATATAAATAATATAAATGTATACAATACGATACTAACTCAACGATACTATATTTTATAACAAATACATATACAGATAAACACCCACAAAGGTTTTACATACATCTAGTGTTGAACTTCAAAAAATTTAATAGCAACATTTTACCTGCAAATAAAATGTATATTAAACATACTTACCTTATTCGAAGCCTATATAATGAGAGGGGCTACTGCTTCCGGTTCTAGTACTAGTCATGACTTCCGGTCTAGGTCCACGCCAGTTGCCACTTCCGCTCCCCACCTAGCGCGCTCCCCGCTACGCGACAATAGCGCCACCTAGGCAGTTGGGTTTTGTAACCCAGTTTGTTCGTCATTGGATCGTCTTTTGGGACACAAGGTAGAACTATAAACTATAGGCTTCGAATAAGGTAAGTATGTTTAATATACATTTTATTTGCAGGTAAAATGTTGCTATTAAACTCACTGTACCGTTATTCGAAGCCTATATAATGAGAGACGTGTCTATTATCGCCTGGTGGTGCTTAGTTACGTCAATGTGATTATACTTATTAAGTGAGCAGGTTAGGGATTGCAATAAAAATTTAATTCAATGGACAGCGCATGTAGATCAAGACATTCATGTAATGGATTATAAGTACGTAGCGATGAATTAAACAAAATTAGTCATGTTGCAATGAGTAGATAGTAAAAAAATGTCTTATCTAGATAGACAGAGTCCTTATGATGATAAAGTGTAAGTAAAGCTAGTACTTCTAGAGATATCACGCGTCTCATAATGTAAATTAGCCACGTAACAGCAAAATAGCAGACTTAGTGCGTATTCGGGAATTTCAAAATACCATTGAAATAAAATTATCTACATGGATATTTTCTAGCGAGTACTTAGGAACTGTGGTAAATCTAACTCGTAGATTTACAAAATGATAGGCACGCGTAGCAGATTCAAAGGATTTCAGCCAGCTTAACGGATGGTTCGTAAAAGTCTAGTAAAAGCCCACTTAGGTTTATGTTGTCCACACTGGACATTCAATACAATGAATTGTGATTACAACCATTTATACATTTACTATACATTTGGGTTGATATATAATGAAGAAACTTGACAGGGTGATTCGGAGTCGCAAAGGCTCGATTAATTGAGCGCTCACTCATAGTACATAAGAGAGATTCGAATGCTACGCATTACTACCATTTTATTACATCTATAAATACTTCATGATGTACAGCTCTCAGAAAGCCTAAATGCTTCTGCTCAAATGTTGATATTCGTGAGTGTTTCTATGATACCATTTGTATTAGTAATGTTTTATTGTTTTAATATTAACCGTACATAATTCTGGTGACAACAGTACTTTGATGAGCGTGGACCTACGTCAGCTTGAAAACTGCTCTGCTCCTCTGGGATACTCGTAAGAATGCCTCAACAGCACTCTAATCAAATTCATAATGAACATATGTAAATGTATTTAGTGTAAAAACATTATCTTGCATTTTAATAACTGGAGATGCGTGCCATTAAAATAAAATTTTAATACTAAATATTCATTTTGTGTAAATTTAGTGTTACACAATCTTTTCCTAAGAAAAGAAGAAATAAAAGAAATAGTATTTGACGTTTAAGGACAGACATTTTTATACCATTAACAAACAAAATGACAAAAGTAACGCCTTTTGTGCGTGATTTCAATTCGTTCGAGTTGGAGATGAAACACCTAAACTGCTGTTTTTCCATTAAGGGAGTCTGCAACACACAAAATGTGTAGTTTTCCAGATCACCACTCGTATAATATACCGTCTGGTGATACTTTTTCAACCGTCGTGTCAGTGAAAAAGCAATGCTTTTTTTTTTACCCAGAATATGCAAGTTTTCCTATGGTCTACTGTCACCATGAATAGAAAAAACAGCATGAATCGTATGTACGCTGCAAATTTCAAGGTCAAGACCACTCGTGCAAATCCTTCGCGTATGACTATGACTAATCCAAAATGTGCCCGTTTGAAAACGCTCGTGCAGGCCATTCTTAATGTGACTAGTGATTTCTCTAATAGCACTCCTGGTAGCTTACGATCAGAGATAAGGAATATGTTATAATTCTACAACGAAGGCATGACGAATTACTAACGCACTGAAATAGAACATGCTAATAAGCGAAAGGTTCCAAGGTAAGTCTAGCTCTTGCCAGGTAGGATCTAGTACGGGGTGCCCGCGAAGTACTATAACATTGTAGTGTTGTATTGTGGTATTTAGATGCGTAGCACCTAACTGCCATGGTAGATTGACCAGGGATTTGTTAAAATCCACGTGAGTAAGGACTTGCAGATGATCAATGTATCCGAGTGGGTAGGTCTCACTACTACTACTGACTATGACCCCCCCCCCACCCCCCCAAGAAGAAACGAACTTACTTAGGGGTTTGAGGTATTGTCCTCCTGAACGTCAAAATGGCCCAGATGACGACATTATTTCACTAAATGATGCTAGACTGAGTTATTTGAAGTAGATTTCGAGACGTATTTACACGTCTAATAATAATAATAATAACGATATTCATCCGACAGTGTCGTCAATATTTCAGGACGAGAGAGCTTTTGCGATTCATGACGAGCCCTTTAACCCTGTTTCAAGGAGTTTGTGCCGGGCAGCGGCGTATTACGCCGCTGCCTGGATGATCAGAAATTAGTGTACTTTGATCGATCTATGGGGCAGAATCGAGATCTTCGTTTTCGTACTTACATATTTATTATAAGTGAATATACATTGCTTAATCTGCGGAACAGACAGGCTTGTTATGAAAGCAGTCGTGCTAGTTTTTGTTACGCTTATAAATATACTCGGATAGTTCTGTTGAACGGAAGTGCGATCCTTATTAAATAAATCGCATTAGATATGGCAGCCGTACGATACATTAAAGCACTCAAACCGATTTGGTACCCGCGTCGTTTTCCGGAGCAGAAGCGTGACTTAAGAAGTTTGTCGTTAGTCAAAGCGCCACGGAGTTCTGCGGGGCAGAAGTTCCTCCATTGTTACTGCTTTTACTGTTAAATACTGCATAGCAGGTATTCGATCCTGGCTTTTATTAAATGCCATATGGTGTAAAATTCTGCATAGCGGGGGTTAACCTATACTTACCGGAACTAAACGACGCTGCTATCTCTGCGGTGCAGAATGCGATTCTAGGCTTTGTTGCAAATAAATACTACAGGAATTCCGCGGGGCAGGAAGTTCCAGCATGATTGCGTTAATCACGTCGCTCTGCAGGGCAAAAATGCGATGCCGGCCTTTGTTGTAAACCAATAAGATAGGAATTCTGCGGAGCAGGAAGTTCCAGTAGGATTAGGCTTGTCACGTCGCTCTGCGGGGTAGAGATGCGGTTCCAGGCTTTGTTGTAAGTCAAAACGATAGGAATTCTGCGGAGCAGGAATATCCAGTATGATTACGTTTGTCACGTTGCTCTGCGGGGCAGAAATGCAGTTCCAGGCTTTGTTTTAAATCCATGCGATAGGAATTCTGCGGAGCAGGAAGTTCCAGCATGATTACGTTCGTGTTGTCGCTCTGCGGGGCAGAAATGCGTAGCAGGAATTTCCAGTATGATTATTTTTGTCACGTCGGTCTCCGAAGCAGAAATGCGATTCCGGGCTTTGTTGTAAATCAATACGATAGGAATTCTGCGGGGCAGGAAGTTCCAGTATGATTACGTTTTTCACGTCGTTCTGCGGGACGTGCGATTCCAGGCTTCATTGTAAATCAATACTATAGGAATTCTGCGTAGCAGGAAGTTCCAGTATGATTACGTTTATCACGTCGCTCTCCGAATCCGAAATGCGATTCCGGGTTGTGTTGTAAATCAATACGATAGGAATTCTGCGGGGCAGGAAGTTCCAGTATGATTACGTTTTTCACGTCGCTCTGCGGGGCAGAAGTGCGATTCCAGGCTTCATTGTAAATCAATACGATAGGAATTCTGCGTAGCAGGAAGTTCCAGTATGATTACGTTTATCACGTCGCTCTCCGAAGCAGAAATGTGGTTCCAGGCTTTGTTGTAAATCAATACGATAGGAATTCTGCGAGGCAGGAAGTTCCAGTATGATTACATTTGTCACAATTCACGCACACACAATCACATCGGGTTATTGCTTCTCGAGTATTTTCTCCTTTTCGCTTTTCACCAATTTCGAATGATCGGTAGCGCAGGAATGCAGCTTAACAGCAAGCGTACAAGCTTATCTTAATTATAAATTTCAACTTTGGCACATCAATGGTACCTGAAAATCTGGAATTATTATATCACCGGCTGGTAAAACACAAAAATGAAACCTGTAGGGTTATCGGTGTTTCAGATAAACTGTTGAAACTCTTGTTATACCAATGTTCTATTGAAAAAATGAGCTGAGAAACAACGTAAATTTATCAAAAACAAAACCATTTTTGTATGGTCGTCACGTTGCAAGTTCATAGTTGAAAATAATTTTTAAGAAAATTTTGTCCGTAAGGGCCTCGCCCGTGTCTAGGGGCGTTCGCGTCACTTGTACAAACAAAGTTGAAGCATGCGGTTCCTCACGGTTTCACGAACTCATTCCTTTTTATCACTTGGTAATTTTCCCTTTCTGATAAACTATTTCCGTATTCATTCTATTTTCGATATAATGAGTATGATGATGAGATGTACCTATTTCACGCTGAAAAGGGTTAAGCTTGAAGGATTGTTATCCCTGTAAGGTTAGGAGATGTTATAAAGCAAAAAATAAAATTTTGAAGTTATCAGTAGATCTGATTGCCAACTGTAGTGAATCCTTATACGTAAATACTTACGTTATCGAATCCAAAAAGAAATAAGATTCCAAAGATAGCAATAATTAATTACTATCTATGAACTGTAAACACAGTTAAAATACAGAAAAAAAATTAATAACCGGACTCACTGGGGAAAAGATTATGGTTGAAAGTACTTACGGTTTAACCACGTGAACATTTAATTTGTCACCTCAAATAACCTTTAAATTTTATTCACAACGTGTATTTTCCATCGATTTTAACACTTTTCCTCCTGAAGTTTTTGGCTAGTAACGGCGAGACGGTTTGAATTATGCGTTGCATATAAGGTAACCGTCTCGAACGGAATCAAAAAATCCAATGACGAACAAACTGGGTTACAAAACCCAACTGCCTAGGTGGCGCTAGTGTCGCGTAGCGGGGAGCGCGCTAGGTGTGGAACGGAAGTGACGACTGGCGTGGACCTAGACCGGAAGTCATGACTAGTACTAGAACCGGAAGCAGTAGCCCCTCTCATTATATAGGCTTCGAATAACGGTACAGTGAGTTTAATAGATAATTTTATGTTAGCTTGATGTTAGCAATTTTAAGTTTTAAAAATAATATGACTTGTCTTATATATATGTAAAGATAGTTACCTGTTAGATAATTAGTGTAGGTTTTATTTTTTTAATTACTCTTAAACGGTTGAAAAGACCTTATTGCTCTTCACAGCCTATGTCAGGCTACTGGTGCATTAATAGGCTTTACCCAATAAAGGGAGGATTGCCCTATAATCACAATGCTGGGCAGACGGATTGGTGAAGGCAGAAGATGGTACCTATATCTTATTAAGGTTAGGCCCTATGCACAGAGGAGTTCTTCTTTTTCTTATATTTAAAAGCTGACTGGGCTCTTCTCAGTGGAGTGATTTCTTCCGCAAAGTTCTTAACCTCCTTATATGTTTCACGTTTAATTTTTCTTTTATTTGAACGAAAAAATATGTTCTGGGTTTTAATTTTTCTCTTTTTCCTTCTATTTTTCCTTCCATTATTGTTTTAAAGAACGCATATTGTCATAGTAAATAACCGATCTCTATCCTTTTCACTCTTTTCAGGCGTCCACGTTTCACACCCGTACAAAGTAGTACTATAAAATGTTTTGATAAATCAATCTCCTGGGTTTTCCTTTTCCTCTTTTTCCTTCTATTTTTCCTCCATTATTGTTTTAAAGAACGCATTGTGTCATAGTAAATAACCGATCTCTATCCTTTTTGGACGTCCACGTTTCACACCCGTACAAAGTAGTACTGTAAAATGTTTTGATAAATCTTTTGCGTAAACTTTCTTTAATAAAATTAAAATATGTATTTTTACTCTTAAATGTATTTTTTTTTTGCAACAGCAATCCTCTTTTTAATATCTTCTAAGCATCTTGACTCTTGAATGAACACAAGGATAAATAAAACGTAGTCCTTATTTGTATCTAAAATAGGTCCAGTAATTACAAATATCAAACTTAATGACAAAACAATAGACTAAGTCCAAAAATTTAAATGTTTAGGTACAATTAATAACGAAGAGTCAAAATGCTCAGGGGACGTCTTACTGCTGAAATTAAGAAAAGGATTAGGTAGGTTTTTCTTTTAGACATCTGGGTATCTGGTTGTTTCATCAATTAGGAATACGTATCTCCTCCATTAAGACTCTGAAGTATTCTTAGACAATGTAATAATAAAACGATAAACCAAAGTATATTGGTTTAATTATAGTTAGAAGGATACTAGACATATACAAGACATTTGAAATGACAATATCAAATCAGAAACAATATTAGACAATACATCACAGTCTCCCCGACAGACGACATTCAATCGGGAGCCCACTTGGTTCTCCTGGGTCGACTTGATTTACATCATCGGCTTCGGCATCGCGTTTCGTTAACAGAGTCAATCTTCATGTTGGGGCATAGGTGCTAGATGTTTATTCGACACGACTATTTCGCGTCCATCCGGCAGCCTCACATGCGAATATAACGGATTAGGTTGTATAAGTTCGACTTCGTCCAGGGTCGAACTCCGAATTCTTAAGCAAGACAGGTCCAGGCGTATGTGACCATGAAGGAACAGAATCTCCATTCGGTGACCTTCTGGGGTGTTGAAACATACGTTCGTGTGGAGTAGCATTTGTAGAAGTGCATAATAATGAACGTATTGAATTAAGTGCGATGGGTAAAACTTTCTTTCACTCTTCTATTCTAAGATTCTTGGAACGGAGGTTTAACTGAATGGCTTTCCATAACGTTCCATTCAATCGCTCGATTTGCCCCTTGCCTTGCGGGTTGTATAGAGAGCTTCTGCTTGTTGCTACTCCTGACAAATTAAGAAATTCTTTAACTTCAACAGACAGAAATGATGTACCCCGGTCTGAATGTATATATTAGATAAGGTATTCCAAAGAGATAAAATATATCTTTTAGACAATTCACGGCTGAAGAAGCAGTCATATCTTTGCATGATGGATGAATGGATATCTGGAATACTCATCTATCACTGTTAAAATATAACAATTGGAAGTATTACTAGGTATAGGCCCTTTAAAATCTATATTAAGTCGTTCGAAACAAGAAGTTGCTTTTATAAGTCTGCCTTGTGTCTGAATAAACCTCGGTTTTATTTCAGAACACGTAGGACATGATTCTGTCATAGATCATTAGTCATTGATAGAATATGGTAATTTTTTCTGACGGACCCAATGCGCCATTCTTGCTACTCCAGGATGACTCAAGGAATCTTGTATGTACTCGTAGTCTGTACAGTTTGTCCGTAGAAATGCTCACACTTGTTCTAAACAAAGCATCAGCAGTAAAAATATTTTTTCCGGGTCTATAAACAATATCGTAATTAAAACAAGACAATTCCAGACACCATCTTTCTACCTTTTCATTTTTTATTTTACTAGTATGTTTTTGATCAAACATATATAATACAGACTGCTGGTCAGTTATCAGAAGAAAATGTCGTCCGATTAAGAAATGTCGCCATTTTCGTAAAGATTCTACGATCGCATAGGCTTTCTTCTCAATAGCCGAGTGACGGCGTTCAGAACCTAAAAGACTTATAGAAAAAAATGCAACTGGTCTTTCACATTGTGTCAAGGATGCAGCGATTGCGTGTTCTGAGGCATCAGTTTCTACGACTAAGCGTTTATCATTGCTAATAGCGGACAAAAATGATTTGGATATAACAGATTTAAGTATATTAAAAGCAGAGATAGCCTTTTCATCGAGAGGAAAAGTTTTACAGCAAATAAGAGGTTTCACTTTTTCAGAGAAGTTCATTATCCATTTTGAATAATGTGCAAAGAGTCCTAGGGCTCTCTTAAGACATTAAATCATTCGGTATTGGTAAATTTAAAAGTGGCTTCAAGCGGTTAGTATCAGGCTTTATAGTATTATTTTCTACATTGTATCCAAGTAAATTAATAGAAGTTGTACTAAAAGTACACTTGTCCTTATTTAATGTAAAATCATATTTCTTTGCCGCGGCCATGAACTTTTCCAAATTTAAATCATGATGTTCTTTTGTTTACCCGCAAACAGTGACGTCATCTAAATAAGAAAATGTCGTCAATTTTCTCCGATTCTATCACAAATTGCAGAATTCTTTGAAAAGCTGCAACACCGTTCGTTTACTCCGAATGGAATATGAGTAAACTGATATAAATTTCCACATGCTTCGAACGCTGTATACTTTTTCTCCTTTTCTATAATAGGAACTTGATGGTAAGCACTTTTCAAGTCAATTTGGCTAAAGAAATTGTATTTGGCGACATCATTGACAATATTTTCTATGCTAGGTGAAGGATGTGCATCAAGTTTTGTGAATTTATTAATCGTTCGTGAGTAATCAATTACCATACGGCGGCGATGGTGATCTCCTCCAATAATTAAGACTTGCGCTCTCCAAGGTGATAAAGATGGTTCGATTACTCCATTTTGTAAAAGATTATTTATTTCATGCTTTATAAAAGTTTCCTCGTCATGGCTGTAGCGTCTAGACTTGACCGCTATCGGACATACATTAGGAGATAAGTTCGCAAAAACGGATACAGCTGGAAAAGAAGCGTGCATAAAATTATAGATCTTAAGAGACTTTCCTGTTCCACCAAAATGTAACTCTAATGAAGAATGATTCTTGAGTATGTCATGACCAATTATAACATCCGCACACTGTGCGGCTTAGCCTAAGACTGTGCTATTTAAGTAAAATGATTAAAGATTTGTTTTTTAAGCATTTCTTACCTATATTGTTATATCTTTCACAAAATAATGTCTACACGGGAGATTTTCCACATGTTTACTCAAGAATAATAAAAGCTAGGTTTAAGAAATCTCTTCTATATAAGGAGATGATACATATTTTTAGTATTCCCAAATTACACCCACAATAAAATTTAGGATAGGAAACGGAGAGTGTAGGAATTTTGCCGTTTTTTTTTAATGATTGGACTATCCAAGGATTTCCAAAACGACACTTGGAAGAAGCCTGCATCCAGCTATCTGCGATACATCCCTGCTTACGCCATCCGACGCGTAGGTATGGAGAGGTACACAGTAGGTACTTGAAAATAAGTATTAGATATTTGAAAAAAGTACCAAGGCAATCTCGTAGTGTTTTATGTATTTATTTGTGTAAGTTTATTCATATCTCATACATTATAGGTGTAATAGTAGGATTTTACCTTTTAATTTTTGACAACTTTGTGTATACATACTACTACACATACATACGTATTAGATTAGGCATTTATTTAAGTAAATATTATGTACAAATGCAATAAAATCACTCGTATCTAATAGACGACTTTTGTGATTCAATATGAATGTTATTTTTATTTTAAGAAATATGACACGCGCTACGGGATTAAGTATCCCAGAAATGACTAAACTCAACCTATTTTTTTTAATTTCATGTAGGATAAATTTATCTCTTATGTTATTTTTTTAGATATTTTTTTAGTGCAAAAGCTAAAAACTACTAGCTAATACTTACCATCATACTTGTATGTACTTTACTTAGATATACCTACTGTTATCATTTTATCATTAGTGCATAATTTCTGTGCTACAAAAGAGAGCAATTCGATCGATTTACGGACTAAAATAACGCGATTCCAGAGAGTTATTTAAATCTATAAATATTCTTACTGTGAAATCTCTATTTACGACAATCTTCTTTTTGTTAAATCAAGACTTAATAATAGTTACAAGAAAAATGGTGATGTTCACTGTTATAACACTCGCGACAAAAATAAGCTTCATACGCCTAAATTTCGACTTGCTAAAACCAGAAAGTTACTCTTGGGTCTAGGTATAACATTATTTAACAAACTTCCTGAAACGGTCGTAAACCTACCCATATCAAAATTTTAAATACATGTTAAAAAGTTTTATTGAATAATTCGTACTATACTATTAATTAATATTTAAAAGATAAAAACGCGTGGACACTTCCTATAAATTTTTCATTACACTCCACACATAAATCATAAGAACTGTACTTATTCTCTGTAAAAATAATTAGTTTACTGTAATAGTTATTTATGCAACTGTAGTATAATAAGGGGTATTAAAACACGAATGTGGGTTTATCACACGAGGCGAAGCCGAGTGTGATAATAGTATCACAAGAGAGTTTTAATACCTAATTATTACAGTCGCATACAAAACTTTATTTACACCCATGAAATGAATCCTCTATAAAAGGTTCGAAATCCATAGAGTGTTGTACAATGTTAAGCACTCTTTGTAAATTCCTAGTAAGTTTGATTGCTGATTATCTAATGCAAACTAACTATGAATGTATAGGTTATAATGAAATTATTTATTTTAATAATTATTTGAATTTTGAATCGTAAAATTATTGGAATGCAAATTATTTTCGTTCGATATTAGTAAATATCGAACAAAAATGGCGGAATACGACGGGAATTCGAATAACCAATAAGTTCCTTTTTTAAATTACGGAGCTGTGTAGTACACCGCGCGCACATGACAATGTTCTTTTTTTGAAATTCATAAAGTATGTAGCTGTTTGATGAGTAAAGGATGAGTTTGCGTTGCATAATAAAATTTAGTACAACATTTTAACACTCGTTTGGGTGATATCCTCTCACCCTTTAAGAGCGTGACGTCATAAAAGAAATTTACACAATAGGTAATAAAAAAAAAATGGCGACGTAAATAATTACTTTCACATAAAAATATATTTCTCAATTTTCACACCATATTTTATTATTCTGTAAACGACAATGTACTGATTGATATATTTCCTATCTATTAGACATAAAAATAAATTTTAGATCTAAACTTTATATCATGTTCATTAAGTTCAAAATGCACAAACCATGTTTATAGTTCAGATTTCAATAAACAAATGTGTTATCTGCACGATAACAATGAAATGAATGAACACTCAAACAAATACTTAAGAATAAGGGCCTGTGCTATCTAATTGTGTAAACATTTTGACAAATGAGCTTGAAATGTAAACAAAAACCACCATTGAATGATCATAAAAAACTCGGGTCTATGAAGGCATTCTTATTATAAGTATGAATTTGGTCCTTAGCACTATACAAATAAAAACCAAAATGGCTTGCTTTGACAAAATGTAAGGGGAATTTACTGCGTCTTATATCATAGTTTTTACGATTTATGTCTTACATGGACTTACCTAAATATAATCATTATAAGCAGAATAATCAATTTTTTTATAAAAAGACACTATTTATTTACGATAATCCACTAAAAACACCAAACAAAATGCGCTGACGTAAGACGCACCGCCAAAAAAAATGTCAAAATGTCACTGGCGAAAAATATATAAACGAGCATAGACTATCAATATTGGTGCGTTCAGGATGTAGGAAATTTAATAAAGAACATATATCATTAAACTTCTTTATACTAAAGTAGTCTTTAAATTAACTTAAAATAAGGTTCAAACTCAAGTGGGAGAGCGCGGTAGCCGGCTACCGCTTGGGGACCGACGGAATGGCGCCATATACATTCCGCGCGGTAGCCGGCTACCGTTTGGGAACTGAGATAAAACACTAGATAAAACATGTTCATGCCCTGCGATCAATAGGCGACCAACATATAACTAATATTTCCTCTTGAAAAGGTCTGCGATATCGGGCTTGTCATGCTCACTAAAATGTCCAATCTGGTGGTGACGTCGCTGGTCGGGACGTTAGATTCCCTCTAATATGGTTGAGTTTAACGATGGCTGATCCGTGCGTCAACTTGTGAACGGGTGCTGCCGGGAGGGACTGGTCAGCTCGGAGTCGATTTTTTTAATAACTTAGTATTGTGTTTGTTAACTCGTTCGCGGCATTACATGTTATAATGTATCAACATTGTATTATATTAATAGTAGATTGTGCTACAAGGGGCTAAGGTAATATTTTGAAGGCGAGAGCGCTACTTTGAATCCAGAGCGAAACGAAGGATTCCACAGTTGAATTACGAGCGGAGCGAGTGATTCTACGGTGGAATCCTGAGTGTAGCGAGGGATTCATGTATATCGCCCGAGATTAAAATATTACCGTACCCGAGTAGCACACTCTACTTTTCATCTCCATCTATCAGAAAAACTAGCACATATAAAACAGAATATAAAGAACAGAAGAACACCTACAATACCTAACAGACTTCCACCGACCATTTAATACTAACCTTTGTTTGGTGTCGTTTTCATACAATAAATACTTAGAAATATTTTTTCGAAGACCACCAACATAAGATAAAATGTTCAGTCATAACTTTGTTTGCGTGGTCCTTCATATCTTTTTATTTTTATACGTAAACTTGATAACTATTCACTATTGGCTTTCACTCACGACAAAGTATTTACATTTACATAAATAATTACATTTCAATACAAATAAGCGTTGGACACCCACCTGCTAGATGGTCAGATGACATGAGCAAGGTTGCAGGGAGGCGCTGGATGCAGGCCGCTTACGATCGGTCGTTTTGGAAATCCTTGGGGGAGGCCTATGTCTAGCAGTGGACTTCCTGTGGCTGATATGATGATGATGATGATGACAAATAACCTAAAACTTCTGTAATAACTTGAATCAAAGGGAAAAATTGCGCTTTTTAATTATACTTATTTCTTTTTCCAAAGCAAAGAATATAAAAAATTTGACTTACATTCATCCATGTTGAAAACGATATGTATTCCAAATTTTAAAAATCACGAAGTCTGTGCCAATTATTTTTTATTTTACCAAATTCTTCTTTTTTTGCTGGACTGCCAACATTATTTTTGATTCTACATAGATTAAACTCGTGTTCTGTTTTTAAATTAGTTTTAATCCCTAGAGATTTTCTTTTTCACGTTTTGGTCCCGAGAGAATAACCAGTAACTTAACTCCAAATGTTTTGGGACGAAATGGTTTTTTGAGAAGATGAGATGAAAAAGTATTTATTATTACAAAAGACATAATAATATGACAAAGCCCTTCTGACGAGTAGGCGACTAATACTGTGAAAATTAGTTTCTTTCGGCGTTTCTTCTCAGCAGTGGTCGTTACGAAGCGCTGGTATCGGTAGCTTTTCTTTAAAATAAATCAATATAAACTACACGTAATGCAAATTATACTAATTGACGCGTAAAAGTGCCTGTAAAGGTCTAATTACTGAAAAAAACATTTGAATTTTTAATTTTGAAACAAAACTTTTTTAGGGTTTCGCACCCAAAGGGTAAAAACGGGACCCTATCATTAAGATTCCGCTGTCCATCCGTCCGTCCGTCTGTCTGTCACCAGGCTCTCAGGAACTGCGATAGCTAGACAGTTGAAATTTTCACAGATGATGTACGTATTTCTGTTGCCGCTATAACAACAAACACTAAAAACAGAATAAATTAGATATTTAAGTGATAATCCCATACAAAAAACGTGATTTTTTTATAGATAATGGTACGGAACCCTTCGTGCGCAAGTCTTATTCGCACTTGGTCGATTATTTCAATCATTTTTGGATGGGTTACTTGTTGACCCGGGCAGTGAGAGTACGCTTTATTAGCGCTTTCGCAAGTGACATGGGTGAACACAAGTGGCATACCTACTATTTTCTCGAGCTCCTCCTTGTTTCGGAAGGCATCAAATGCCTTTAGGCAACTTGAAACTATAGACGTGTAAAAGTGCCTGTAAAGGCCTAATTACTGAATAAATATTTGATTCTTTGATTCTGCATTTTCATCTTGACCTGACCAGGGTTCGAACCCGGGACCACCAGTGTGACAGCCTCGCATGATGACCACTAGGCCACAGAGGTCACCAATAGCAATAGGTACTTCCTATAGGACTGATTTAGGAGGGCACTTATTTATGAATATGATGGCAAGAGTCAGTATAAAATATGCACATGCATAGGACATTGTAGTGATCGGAGTAGGAGATTGTTTTGAGGTTAATGAACTGACGTTTATATTTATTTATAAAGACATGCCTCCTTCCGGGATTCCGGGATTAAATAAAGTATTTTTATTATTCCGGAATTTCTAAATTGTTACATGTAGAATGAAGAATATATCAATATGAGCTAGAATTTTTCACACGTTCAACATTATTTTAACGGTACATAGGGCGCACTATAAGTTTCCGGAACTGGCCACTTACATAAACAATATTTAAAAATTTATTGCAACATTTGAAAATAGAACTCTTTGGCTGTAGAATGCAGTTTGTTTCATCTGACTGTCTTTTGTTTTTACCTTGTGGCGCCATTTAAAAAATTGTGTGTCTGCATCAACATGGATTTAACTCGGGAAAATTTTCGTAGTATGATTTTCTACGATTTTAAGTGTAATTTGACAGCTCAACAGAGCATCGCTCGGCTTGAAACAGCTTTTGGCAATGAAGCACCATGCAAGGCAACTGTTTATAGCTGGTTTGCAGAATTCAAGCGTGGTCGTATCAATCTCAGTGACGAATCTCGCGATGGTCGGCCGTCCACCGCTGTGACCAACAAAAACATCGACGCTGTGCGCCGTATGATTGAAACAGACAGGCATGTGACCTACCATGAAATTCGCGCATCCTTAGAAATAGGCATGAGTCAAATACAATTAATCCTACACAAACATTTGGGTGTGAGAAAGCTGTGGTCGCGGTGGATCCCACACAACTTGACCGAGGCTCAAAAAACGGACCGCGTCACTTGGTGCAGTGCCATGCTTACCAGATTCAACGAAGGTGCGTCAAATTTGGTGTGGGACATAGCAACAAGTGACGAAACATGGATTTATTGCTACGATCCCAAAACAAAGCAGCAATCGAGCGTATGGGTCTTTCAAGATGAGCCAAAACCAACCCAAGTGGCGCGCGTGAAAAGTGCATCTAAGCGGATGATTGCTTCTTTTTTTAATAAAACTGGACACGTGGCTACTGTTGCTTTAGAGAATCGTCGTACAGTGAATAGTGACTGGTACACGACCATTTGTTTGCCGGAAGTTATTGACGAACTCCGTAAAAATAACCGTAAACGCCGTATCTTCCTGCACCACGACAATGCTAGTTCTCACACGGCCAGACAGACAAACGACTTTTTGAAGGCGAAAAATGTAGAACTCGTGAGTCATCCTGCATACAGTCCCGACCTGGTACCTTGTGACTTTTTTCTGTTCCCAGAAATTAAGAACCAATTACGCGGTCAACGATTTTCATCACCAGGAGAGGCTGTCGAGGAGTATGAAAAACACGTTTCAGAGGTCACCACTGAGGAGTGGCACAAAAGTTTTCAAAACTGGTTTCATCGAATGAAAAAGTGCATAGACGCCAAGGGAGATTATTTTGAAAAACAATAAATTAATTTTGTACCTTTAATAGTATTTTTTCATATTCATTCCGGAAACTTATAGTGCGCCCCACGTATTACTGACTAGCCTTATAAAGCGAATAAACTATGTCATGGCAAACCTTACAGAAAAAAACGTAGCAAGAGAGATAGAAAAGAATGCAAAGAAATGACACACTGCGCTGACTCCAACGAAATCCCTTTTCTTACCCGAAACGAAATCCCGGAAAAAAGTCTTGATAATGTGGTATTTTCTGTGACAGTTCATGATACAAGCACATTAAATCAATCTACCTACTCCGATCATTGGACATCGTATAGGTAGGTACACATATTGATAATAATTTTTAATAACATTGGCCTAACACATGTTAACATAGTATTAGAGTAGGTAACTACAATACATTTATGATCATTGATGATAAATAGCTTATTTATTACGGATGAACATTAAAAATAAGTAGTTTTGGTTTTGACTTTTACTTTGAAATGTACTTATAACAAATATTTACTTAAATTATTGACACTAGTGATTCACACACTCGATGAGAAGTATACAACATATATCAGATCAGAAGGGTATATCCCATTCATCCCCAGTGGGGACGTCTCCACTGGAGACAAATGGGACAATTATCAATATACAATATACATATATACGCTACCTATTACGTCTTTATCCCTAATGGGGAAGATACGAGTATAGCTTTTTGGGTCTGCGGCTTTAAGCAGACAGAGCTCAGGGCCGCAAGATCCAAAAGCCACTTTTAGTGTTATGGTGGGCGAGATAGTGGAAAAAAGAATCAAAATAGTGATGAATTGCTAGCCGCATCGCCATCGCATCGTAAAAGCTTTATTGTAGACACATAAATACAAAAATACAATTCAAGAGAACAAGCACAGTACAAAAGCAGAAATACCTATCCCAGATAGGTATCTCTTCCAGTTAACCTTTGATTGAAAGGAATAGGATTCATTTTATTATGATTGGCATTTATGTGCATTCTCAGATTATGCACATCAGAGATTTTGTTTACTGAAGATCACTATGTACTTGTATATTCTAAATCTTTGCTGAATATATATATCCCTAGAGGGGACAAATATCAAGTAATTTTTTTCTTTCAAGAAATTATGTAAAGATGTAAATCAGATCAAATTAATGTAAAACTTGTTTCTAGACTAAAATATGACGGATCTGTTCATTCTTTTTATATAGATATTAAATTCTATTTCACTCATTTAAGACTCGTGCACAGTATCAAGAGTGATTGAGAATGAGTGGTACCGACATTTCCAAGTGATTTTCAGTATAATCATCTGCTCCTTCAACTTCGCTCTGATTAAGCCACTCTAAGCCGCGCTTGCGCATCAGAATTTTGTAATATAAATAGAATGTGTCAGATTTCGCCATATTTTTAATATGAAACATGTTTTACATTGATTCGCAACTTTCCAACAACTCAAATCAGATACTTTTTTCTAAACGTCAAAACGATAATTTTCTATAGGATTTGTATGAAATATACTAATGACGTCATTACAGTTTTTAGGGTTCCGTACAAAAATGAAAAAAACCATCGTGCGTCTGTCTGTCCGTCCGTCTGTTACAGCCAATGTGCTCCGTAACTACTGGACCTAATCAGGTGAAATTTGGTAGGATGGTGTAATCCTATGATCCAAACACAGATGTGCAAAGTCAATAAATATATTTTGTAAATAAGCGTTATTTTCGAGGAACAAAACAGGAAATTTTAAAAAAATGATTCGTAGACCTTCCTGTGTCATATATCCAATGAAAGGGCTCGTTATGAGGATATTTTGGTTATTATTGTAAAATAATCAGCTTTCATTTTATTCATGAACGAAAACGAAAATTGACCAACACCCCGTGATCTCCGAAGCTACTGTGCCTAAAATTTTGAAAAAAATATAAAACATAGTTCATTGCTTGAAGATTACAGAAACAATAATATAAGAATTCTATGAATTAAAAATAAAGTCTACCAAGACTCAATATAATAGGTTCACTTACGGACACGGACGGAAAATAGTTTACTAAAACACCACTAGATAGCGCTATTATTTTAACTCGCGTCTATGACGATTTAAAATGTGATATTTTAAACCCCCTGTGCAAAAAGAGGAGTGTTATAAGTTTGACGAAAATTAACCACCCCAGATCCCCGAAACTACTGATCCTAAACTTTGAAAAAACTACGAAATATAGTTCATTGCTTGTAGGTTACAGGAAAATTTATAAGAATTCTATCAATTGAAATAAACTTAATAAAATAAGGTCACTTACGGAAAAATAGTTCACTAAAATACCGCTAGATAGCGCTACAAGTATTTTTAGTTAACACGCGTCTTACTTTAACGATTTAAAATGTGTTATTTTAAACCCCCGCAGTGTGGGATTTTGACTGACTTGCGGACATCCACTTTTTACAGTCGATTTCGATTAATATAATCATTATACATCATAATATGAAACACCAGAATAAATAACTTTACACCAGAATAAATAACTTTCTTCATTTTGGAAACAGAATTTTTTATTTGTGAGGTCAATGAACTTGGTCAAACAGATTTTAATCAATAATTTCCCAATCATCCAAAACTTGGCTTTTATAAAATGACATATCAATTGAAGATTACACACACCGGATTTTCTGTAGAAACTACAAGCCTTTGATTACCTTTGGAACGGAGAAAATTAATATTTTGTAAATTTTAGTTTTTTTTTATATATATAAGGTATTTTAGTTTTTATATATATATATATATATATATATATATATATATATATATATATATATATATATATATAAGGTTCTATTTAATATTAGCATCTACTTTCACCAGAAAAAAATATTTAGGTAATGCACCTTCCTGTTGACAAAATTTGAAATGTATATCCTTCAGGAGTTCCGAGTTAGAACGTTTCTAAGTTTTCATAGAATTTCTATGGAAATAAGGTTGTCACAAAAAATATGTATAAATAAAAAAGGTATGAAAAATAACTAAAGGCATTTGACTGTATTTTACGAGTTTTTTTTTAAATTCAATGTTCTCTGTATATATGTATGTTCGAGCCAAATCTTGCAACAATGATTTGAACCATTTCCCGGGGACACACAGTGTAGGATTTTGCCTTGGGTTCGGACATACTTTGTCATTTAGACATAATTTTTAGGTACTGGGTTTCAGTAAATACTTGACCCCCACCCAATACCACATGATCGCGGGACCACTCCCATATACAATTTGTCGGAGAATTATTTTTCCCTAAGTGGACTTTTCCAACATGCACGGGATGATAGATTAGCAGCTGGATGTATTCCATGTTATTTATTTATACTCAGTCCAGCAGGGAACCACTGATTTAAAGAAAATATTTTCGTTAAATCAGTGGTTCCCAAACTTATTTTGTCTACTGCCCACTTTGAGAATAAATATTTTTTTAGCGCCCCCATTTTTTCACCTATTTAAACACCACTATAACTTCAAATTAAATTAATTAATTATTGTGACCTACGAGTATATATGTATATTAACGGAGAATTCTAAACGAAACTTTTACTATAACCCGCAACTTGAAACCTGAGCGCAGTAGGTAACATACAACGGCGCTTAGGTCTCAAGTTAACTCTTACGGGCTCCACCTGCCAATAAGAATGATTATATTGAAACGCAACTTTATAGTATTAAAACAGAGTATCTTTTATTAAAAATATAACTAAAATAATCAATCCTTATATAAAAACTAATGTGAAGGATGAATCTGATGCTGTTTAATAAGTTTGTTGATATCAGGTTCCAATTTACTCAAGAACAGTCGCAAGTCGCCACGTTCGGTAACAAGCAGTGGCGGCGCAAGACCTAAACTTAATGTGGGCAAGCTACATTTCGCGAGGCCCTCTGATGGTGCAAACCGAATTTCTACTTAATTAATAAACACGGGTTAACGTTTAAAAATATGTATTATTTATTTAAGCCTCACTCACACTCGGTTTTGAAAACTGCTCATCCGGCAATGCCATACTGCCCGTCCTCTGCAGTAATGTACTTATATCAGAAATACCGATTATTTCATTCACATTCATTCGGATGCCGAAAACTGGAATATCTTTAAGTTGAGAATTAATTCTAATGTATTAATTGTAAGAAAAACCTTATGGCGAGTTTTTTGGATTTTTCATACTTTTTCAAATTTGAGGCGCGAGGCCCTTTGCACCGCGAGGCCGTGGGTGGTGGCCCACACCACCCACGCCTTACGCCGCCTCTGGTAACAAGCAAACGATTTCTCTTTTTAGTAAGCAGTGTTGTCACAGCACTAAATCCACGTTCACACAAATATGACGATGGGAATGCTATCAAGAATCGTTGAACGATTGACCACAATCCAGGGTACAATTGCGGGATCGGTTTTTGTAGCCAAAATTCTTGGTAACCATTTTTGAACTTGATTTTTATTTCCTCGTTTGTTGTCAATTCTATAAGGTCTTCTTCCAGCTGAGGTGACATTGCTGTGTTGACATTTGAAAACGGATCCAACACCCAGTCTGGTATTTCCAAGTTCAAAATGTCCTGGTATCGTTCGGTGAAGTCAATGTGGAGGTTTTCCAAATGTTGGCAGTAGGCAAACAATTCGTCGTTACTGCATGATAATGATAAATTTGGAAAATTGTGAAACTCACGTCTGCCCAGATTCTTTTTGTGTAGAAGCAGTTTGGCTGCGAAAGCAGCAACGACGTTTTTTGTTTTAATTAAATTTAGTTTATCGCCTTGCAGTTGGAGATTCATGTCGTTGAACAATTTATACAGGTCTGTCATGTAAGCTATATCATTCTTTGATGTTATGAGCTTGTCGTGCAATTCTGTATCTTTAGTTTCCAAGAACTCTATAACAGAGTCAAACAGGTTGTAAAATCGAGTCCGACAATTGCCTCTTGATAGCCAACGAACTTCAGTATGAAACAACAAACGGTTGAAATCCTCGTCATTAGTAACACAAAGCTGATGAAATAATCTATCATTCAAAGAGCTGTTGCGGATTTTATTGACTGCTTTGATAACATATGGCAGTGATTGAAATAGTTTTTCACTTAAGTTTCTAGCAACTAAATGTTGTCTATGAATAACGCAATGTACACCAAGGACATATGGAATTTTATTTTTTAAGTACGCTATGAATCCTTTATGGCACCCTGTCCCGGAGCGCCATCTGTAGCAACTGAAATAATATTTTTCAAAGGAATCTCTTTCTCATCGCAAAACTTTTCCAATGTATTGAATATGGTTTCCCCTTTTGTATCGGTCTCTAAATTTCTAGCAAATAATAGTTCTTCACATATGTTCTCATCTTTAATAAACCTCACGTAAGACAACAACAATGCTTCATTAGTTGGTAAAGTGGACTCATCGAGCTGAATTGAGAATTGACTTGTCCTCAGGTGATCGCACAATGATTCTTCAATGTTTTCAGCCATTTCATCAATTCGTCTTTGCACAGAATTATTACTCAAAGGAATTTTTCGGATAATATCTGCGGCCGGTTTATGAAGCACAGTAGTTATTACTTCATTTATTCCTGGCAATATTAACTCTTCTACGATGTTATGTGGTTTGCCTTTTTGAGCAATTAACAAAGAGATATTGTACGAAGCTCGAAGTCCGTCGTCATCTTGCTTAGCAGCCGCCGAAAATAGTTTTGCTACACTTGGCTGAGTATTATGCTTCTTCTCTAGGTCTTGAAAATATGCTACATTCTTGTCTTTCTTATCTGGATGCATTTTATTCAAATGATCTTGCAGCCTTGAAGGCTTCATTGCTTCATTCGAAAATGTTTTTAGACATAGAAGACACAAAGGCGACGATGGGTTTGTGGGATTTTCAATAAATCCGAATTTAATATATTCCGCACAGTATTGCCGTCTCTTCTTTTTTACTTCCGACATTGTTTTGCTTTGAGAAATACGTTCAACTTCGCGAGTAGTGTAGAGGAGGCGTAAGTACTGCTCATCTATTGCGCGCGAAACCACAAATGAAAATAAAATAAATATTACATTGTTTATATAGGAATGCTTAAGCAGCACGCACCGACAGGAATAAAACAAACATGCATAAACTCGTTTATCTCAATCGACGCTCAATCGTACTCAACAAGTCCGAACAAGTATTCAATGAACCAGCCAACTGATACAGGAATGCACAATTCGGGTTATTTAACAAAAACTTGTTAAAACATGATAGATATCTACGAGTACTAATAACTATTAAAATGCGAAAGTGTGTCTGTTGCCTTTTTATTTGTTTGTTTGTGTCTACTTTCATTACGAAACGGAGCGACCGATTGACATGATTTTCATTTTTTCTATATTCAATAAAATAGGACAGATATATGAACTACGCGGAGAGAAATATAGAACCGAGTTTGAGCAATCTTTTAATTCATATTAGTTGATGTTCACAAGTTGTTGTTGAGAGTCGAGAGCTCTTGCAGTCGTTGTTTAAGAGGCCTCCTAGCTAAATAAAGCTCCTAGCAAAAAAAAAACATTTTCTTTCTGGGTCTCTTACCGCCCCCCTTGAGACGGGGGGGCGTTATCGCCCACTTTGAGAAAGACTGGTTTAAATTGACAAAGTACACTAGGCATACTCATACAATTGACAACCCTAACTTATAATTTTGAAAATTCATATCTCGGAGATCCTGAAGTTCTAACGTTAATTTTTTTTGTATTGCTATATATTATTATTAGGCATCATTCGGTTTTAAAAATAAATGCTAATGGGAATTTTGAGAACAAAATATTGCACGCTTTTTAGAAAAAAGAAAAATATTTCTTTGCTTAGAAGTGTCCGAAATCATTTTATTGTTCATGTGTTGGTGCTTAAAAAGATTGCCTATAGTACTGTACTACAATTGTAAAAAAACAATATACGATTAGAGATATAATGCATTTCTATGGTTTCAATGGAATATTCTCGAGTTTTAAAATATCTCCTAAACTAAACGGAACAAGCCCATGGTTTCTTCGTGAAAGTTTTACTTCTTACTTACTTATCCATCAAATGGGAATATAAACTGAACATGTCCGGAACCAAGGCAAAATCACACACTGTGCCCCGTAGTAGTAAATTTAAATTCACATTCAGTAACAGTGCCTATTGTAAAACATACTAAAAATGAATAAAAACATTTGGCTTTGGCATTGAACGGAACCATCACCACGCGATTTCACTCGCACTTGGCCGGTTTTTATTTGGAGTCAAATAGCGTTCTTAATATTAGGTTTTCTGCAATAATAAATCTAAAATCACATTGAAAATGGATATGATCATGACAAATGACATTATTTTGTGACGTTTTATTTTCTTAACATACCAAATAATTTAATTTTGATCCAGGAAAGTACAAAATTTGATCTGATTCTCTCACATTTTTACATATTTTTTTGAAAAATAAAATGTACGTGGTATTTGTCGAGATGCTTGACCCTCTCTCTCCCTGATAACCTTACGCAATTAATGGACGCCCTCTTTGGTTGGCTCTGAGATTTCGGGGGGGCTTTGAACCCCTAAACCCCTGGCTACGGCCCTGCTTGAGCTGAAATGGCCACCGGCTTTCTTCGAGAAAATTTGAGAAACGCACATTAATGGTACATTAAGGGGCTACCTGAATTTTCCGGGGTCCAGTGCTGCCCCCATTTGAAATAAATCATTTGATGGGAAACTGTGACATCATTTAAAATTTTGTCTTGTCCAGGCACTAGATAACCCTTCAAACTGAACTATTGAAACTATTTTATGAGTTACTGTTTACAGTTTAAGTAAGAACGTGAAGCTTTTCTACGCTCAAACGCCAAAAGTGGCCGTTTTTCGCAATTGTGCGTAGAAAAGCGTCATGTTCTCAAATGGAGGCAGCCCAGGACCCTTAAATATGGCTTTAAAAATTAAGTGATGAATTGGCATATAAGTAACACATTTGTAGGTACAATGATAGATCATTTCATAAACGATTTAAATTATAAATTTATACATTTTTGCTTGGTTTTCCTGCTTAGATACGAACTTAAATATTTCAAATACCGTTCCTTAATGGAAAAGAGTTAATGTGCGTATTATTTGCAATACTACTTCCAGGGGTATTAAACAGATAGTATTGTATATTGTGTGCAGATATTTCAAACATTACCGTTTAGGAACATCTGCACATTTAAAGGTGCTCCCACAGCAGTTATATAACGTTATAAAACATTGTGTAACACGACAACATTCTATAACAATGTGTAACATTTTGCTACCACATGTTATACAATGTTATATGTTATAAATGCTCCCACACTGGTTGAACTTATTGTGTAACATAATTTTGTTGTATAAAGTTATCTCTTCAACTGTTGCAAATAATAAAACAATAGACCTGGGAGGAATTCCTCCCAGTGACAGGTAAGGGGTTATATAACATCACTAACAATTTATAACTTTTGTTATAATTTGTTATAAAATGTTAGATAACAAATGTTATGCAACATTCTCTAAAATTATATAACTGGTGTGTGGGAGCACCTTAAAGGATTTTTGAATATAATATGCTTAGGAGTAAAAACATTTTACTGCAAAGTAAAATTTACAACATTTGACATTTAGTACATACAAATGTTAGACATGTGATACCTAAAAGCAATACACAATGTGTTGAAAGTGTTCATTGACGAGGGTCTTCCAAGCTGCACAGTCATAGTGATGGTGTGGTCGTGTGCACGCTGCTTCGCCTCCGATCGATGACATAGGAACAAAATCAGCTTTCACAATGATCTCAGAATATGGAACAATCTGTCAAATCATTATGAAAACCAGTTTCGTAATTCCTTTTGTTCTTCTTTAATCTTCTTTCTTCATTGGGATTTTCTCTTTCTTGAGGTCAGATAGAAAATACCTTTTGCAATTCAAACGTCCCATTTTCGATCGTTATTACGTACCCGAAGCTTGGAAATTAACTTGTAGCGATGAGACTACTCGTGTTTATGAACGTTAATTACGTTGGAATTGCAAGAATCTAGCTTCGAACATATCAGTTATGCACAATGGAGGAATGTGAATGGATTTGTCATCGCTCGATTGGGTGAAGTATGCGGCGGGAATGGGATGTGACGTGCGCTCGCGACGGTCGCGGGACGCTCCCATTACCGCATCACCGCATGACATCATGCTAAGTCAGGACGAGCCATGCTCCCGGCTCCCGGCCTCTGCCTGCCGTTGTCATCTGTAACACAAACAATGTTCCATCACTGACGGGCTGCACAGAGGCCGCACTCGAGTAGGAGGAGACGATTTATGGTCGCACGTTAATAAATTCATTAGAGCTAATTTAGACCCAATTATTGCGATTACTAAATAGCATTGACTAAAATAGTAATAACGAAGGCGGGGAGGGCCTACTGAGCAATGCGGGCTCACCCACACCGCCATCGACACTAATTAGGTAAGACGGAGAGTGCGCCAGCGCCGGCGGTGACCACAAATGGCGCGGACAAGCGCCTCTGGCCTTGTTGGGGGCGCTGGCTGCTCGGCCCGACCGATGGCGCCATCACAATTATTTCGCCAATTTATTGGCACCATTACTTCGCTTGAGAACGTTTTTGAGTTTAAAGGAAACTACCTACGCCGTGATCGCTTAGAGGCCTTGCCAAGAGGACAGCCTCTATAAATTGGAGATTGCGGCCTCTAGGTGGTGGGTAGTGGAGTGAGGGCGCAGGTGCTTGCCGCTGACGTCACGTCCGGCGGGAGCTCAATGGGCGCGCACTATGTGGGCCACACGTGTCAACGGCCCCCGCGCGCTTCCACCCGCACACTGCTCTAATTGCTGACAACTATGGGAAATAGTAAATAGCTGAACGTGTTAATACTCCATAATGACGAATGTGCCGTCGCCACTTATTTTTTTATCGTAATTACACAACGCCAATAAGAAGACGCAAGACACAGTAACAGTAAATAACAATGGATAATTATTTTGAAAACCTACATAGAAAGTGTTACGGCTGGGATGGCCTAATAAAACGAGACGCTCCGAACGGAAGTGTTACACTCGGAACGTTTTTGACAGAATTAGATCGTGTGAATAAAAAACATTTGGTCAACCGCATATGAGATACCGAGTTATGCTGCAAATTAGAGAGAATCGGATGCGACACTTTATACTATAGGTATGCTTGTTATACAGGCGGTGTTTCTACAGATACTTAAAACATTTTATCTAAATTGAATCTCTTTATTTTGTGGTGCTGTTTATAAAGGAAAGATTGCTGCGTGAAGAGCGTATAAAATGTTTAATTTGTGTCTTTGAATTCCGTACACCTTTTCTTGTATGAGGTCCACATTAAATTTTGAATTTTTGTTGTAATTATTTGGTTATGGGCTGCCTCCGTGATCCAGTGGTCAAGGCGTTCACCTTGTGGGACCACAAGGTGAACGCCTTGACCACTGGGTACGAATCCCACTAGGAAGCATACTTTGTGAAAAGTTGTTTCCAGTCTGGTTTGGATATCGCAGGCTTGAATCACCTGATTATCCGAAAAGCAAGATGTTTCTTGCTTATAAACTGTGGGTCCTGAATGTCATCTAGCGTTTCTTCAAACCTATCCAAGGATTAGTTCTGGTCTACCGTTTGGGTCGAGATCAGACGGCACTCGCTCTGTGTAAATACCAGTAACCTTGTCAAATCACCGAGTTTAGGTAGCGGATCCCGGGCTCTAAAGTATGACCGCTGAGGATGCAACCTGGAATACGCTTGGATGATGATGACGTTATATTTGGTTATATTTACAGTACACATTCTGTGAATTTTCACATTTTCGATGAAGTCCGCTGAAAGACGGACAAACATCGGAGGCCATCAGAGTTCTGTTGGCACCCTTTGAGCATCTGTGCTCAAACGGTGTTAACAGAACTCCTTCAACAAAATCCAAGGATCACTCGGAGGGTCCAAATAAGCATTCTGAGACCTCTAAGAAGAAGGCATATTATGTAATTTTGTCATTGTTATGATCTGACTTCGACAGTTTCTTGAAGAAATGGTAGCAAGTTGATACGGATAGGGATCAGTGGAAGAAGAGATTGTAGGTCTTTGCTCCATAGTATGGCAATCGACAGGCTAATAGACAAACTGTTTTTGCGCAACTGTCTCATCTCATCTATAAATATTGGTATGTAGGGCGGTGACGTCCTTTGATAGTTATAGTGCGACGATTGGCGACCGCCACCTCCGCTGTGCTCTTAACAATGTGCTGCTCTAGAATGCAGGCTGATTTGTGATGTCTTTTTGTTGCATGAGACTCAAATTCGAGTCTAGAGAACATCTGTATCTGTGAAGAATATGCGTGCCTCTTTTTGAAGATTTTATACAATAAAAAACCTAAGATAACTTAAAACACCCTTTATTCGGTGACCAGGTATGTTTTATTCATGATTAGAATGTTCCCGGTCTCTATGTTTTAACAAATATAATAAAATAACTACTTACATACATTATTATTATAATTTCTTACAGATTTAGATAGATCATCGTCAGAACCCTGAAATTATTCTGGGTGACATAGGCTACAATATTTTGAAACAATTAAGTGCATTCGCCTATGTTTTTAAAATTATAACTACTTGATTAATTAAATAAATTTAAATAGAGGCGTCATTCGTCTTAATAGTAGAGCCTCTTTCGTACTATGGACACCTTGTCGTTTTAAAAATATTTTGCAATCGTAGAAGCGTCATTTATTAGCGTTATATTATTTATAAGCATTTGTAGACTTTCGTAGAGGACGACGAAACGTCTACGAAGGTCTACGAAAGTACGAAATTACACCTAGGTACGAGAGATTTAATGGAGTGATGCTTGTATTATTTTTTATTTTTTTTTTCACTATATCAGCTTATGTTAGAACTACGCAGTACATATGCATGAACGAATACGGCAAGAAACTCAATTGTCACGTAAAACAAATAAAGAGCAAGACGATGAGAATTGAGATCTCGTTCGTTATCAGCTATATCTTGCTATGGTATGTTATAAAGTGGAGGCAGGCGGCGGCGGCGGGCGGCGCAGGCGCAGTTATAGAGATAGAGCGAGCATTCCACGCGGTAACGGTGAGTTATTTCGCCGAGCACCGACCACACAGCGGCCGCGCGGCGTGAATGGCCGCGGGATGCAGCGGAAGGCTGCAGCGCGCCCCTCCCGCACCCCCGCCCTGCATTCCGCTGCTAGTCGCTTGCGCAACCTTTGCCACCGCATTCCATTCATAGCGGTGTACCACTCAATAAACTGAGCCACGGTGCGCTTGGGAAAATCGCCATAACGCAATTTTGTTTCGGGATTATTATTTTCAATTTGACATCTTGCTATGAGCTTGGAAAATAATTTATACGTAAATTATGAGGCGATAATCCTGTACATCGGGCAACGTACCGTAGCCGGCATCGCGTCGCTCGCGCTTGGCCGGCGTCGACGCCCTTGCTTCTCGGAATGGGTAAACGAGCGCGGTTTTTGAAATTTTAGAGCGTTACGCCACATTTCTTCGTAAACGTCACGGCGGCCGGCCGGTGTGAATTCCACCGGACATTGACCCTCGCCGCCACTGCTTTCTCCGACTCGCTGTTAGCTATTGGAACGAATCTATTAATTGGAGAAACTCAGTTCACACATGAGCGTGGAAAGTAGACCATGGAGCTTTAACCGTCGGAGTCCCAGCCAGACGAGACGAGTAAATTTCAAAAGGATCAGCTGAATTGTGATAACAACAAAATAGTGTCATTTTTTGACCAGTAGTCGCTGAATCGAGTCATTATCAATCAAATATGATCGGATACATGCTGTCACTTAATGAAGTTATCGAGTGTGAGAAATTACGATGAGACGTCGGAAGTTTTGATTCGGACTAATGTTAGTGATGAGAACAGCGTGCGGGATACCGGCATGGATGGCAGCGCGCGGCCAAGTGCCAGAGGCTGCATTCCTCACCCCGCGTCCCGCGCCTGCGGGTGAAATGTCACCAAACAGCATTCCGAAATATTTGAAACGACCTTTATGGCGCGAAAGAAAGTGTGAGGGGCGCGGGGCGCGGGGCCTCGCGACCGTGGGACAGCGGCGCGCGCGCCAGTCGCACGGCGCCCCCCGCCCGCGCCGCGCCGCCTCCCGCATTCCAGTGCGCCTCCCTCCGAATTTATTCAGCCGAGACTGCGCTGCCTCCGCGGTCCGCCGCTGCCACTGACGTGTGTACAGCTCCTTGCTGCTTCTCGTATGTCTTCGACACATCTCATACAGCACGTTACTTAATCGCGTGAGAGCTTCGCCTGCATGTTGGAGAATGTCAATGTCCCTGACAAAGTGCCATGGGTGAAAATAGGTACATATGTCTTATTGAATGCATTGATGATTTGCTGATAGTATGCGAAGAGACGTAACAGCCTAAGAAACATGGAACGCTAATCAATCACTGAAAATTATGTTTATTTTTGACACGAGTCGCGTCGTCGGCGACGAAGTTCTAAGCACGTGAGCTGGCAGCAGTTTGGAGCGAGTTCGTCGCGGAGGTGGCTGCGGAGGCGGGTGACGAGCGGAGCGGCGCGGCGCGGCGCTGTCGCAAATAGCCCGTGACGCGGCGGGCGCTGCACTTTCGCGCGGTCATGTGCCCGGCGCCGCAGCCAGACGTTCGTAATCGGTCCTCTATTTAAAAACGTCGTCGGCGACGCCGGCGGCGGGGAATGTGCGGCGACAATGCACGCGCGTCAACGACCGCTCGCGGAGGAAGCGACACACTTCCAGCCCGGAAACGTGCGCCCGCGCCTTAAGGGACTGCCGACTATTTATAAACGACGCAGGGCACATGGATGCGTCCGTGGGGGAGCGTGATGTAATAAGTTTATTTCCGAACCAAAGCGGTTCCTTTAAGTCGCAATAGCTTTAGAAAAGCAATTTCCATCAAAGACCGTTAATTAATTCAACAATATGTCAAATGTTTCTATCAAATATGTCATTTAATACCCCCAGTATTGCCATAATTGAGAGTTAAACGTTATAAATTAGATCGTATTTAAAACGCTATTAGAGTTCGTAAGCTGTTAAGCCTGTTAATGTTCGTTACGGTTCGACCGAGGGCCTGTCTGCGACGTCAGATAGAAATCGCGCTCGATGACGCGAAACGATCGCGAGAAAAGTTACGTCAAACGTTGCCCTTCACCGGATACAAATGATTAATCCTAAGAACAACATTCAAACTGCGGGCTTTGTGTATTCGGCGCTGTTTTATGCAAATAGGACCTAAGATTTACTCTTATTCAAGCAACTAATTCTTTGTTTCTATCGCAATCATCTGAGCAGTAATCAGCCGGAAATGACCTCTCATTATCGAATTACGCGCTGAAAGCGTGCTTCTGAGTTTCTAAAAGTAGGTAATAACTTAATCGCCATCTTCGGAGGGCGTTCCCAGCCACCGTTCCGGTGTCGAGCACTCGTTCATTAGCGAGCAAGCGAAGAAAGCGCAAGCAAGGGCCTACCGGAGATAAGGTCAATAAATGCGCGCTTCTGCTCATAATTAATATGTGGCGTGCGATAGCATCTCGGGGCAATTACCGAAATACAGCGGGTGTACATCGGAAACTCGTTACGTATTCAACTCCTGTAGTGAGCACGTCACTACGTGACTCACAAGTACTTACTTTAACTTGAGTTACTATTGATACTTCGGCTTGCAAATATTAGTCTGAAAGATAAAATCTTCATGGTTTTTGGACTCTTTGAAAAGAGAGAATTGGTATTTCTGAGTGTAAAAACATAGAATTTACGAGTAACAGCCGTATGTTACATACATAGAATTATAACCCATAGAGGCAGTTAAATACAATTTGACATTTCATTCTTGACAAACACGTCAAATGACTCTGACTGTGTTTCCTGGTCGGTCAAAGTGATCCCACCAAAACATTTTCATGTGTAATGCCAAGACGAGTAGATACATAGTGCGTGCACTGTAAAAAAGTTTTTAGATCTCATGGAGTGCCAAGCTTCTAATTCTACACGCGTTAACCTAACATCCAGTAACTCTCATCGTAGCGTATAGTTTGCGTGAACCCTAGTCTTAGGTTCTCTACAAACCTTAAGAGTCCCTTTACCCTAGACTTTCCTATACAAAGGTAGTCTAGCTATTATATAAAAACGGCATGCCAGATATTGACAAAATTATTTTATTTCAAAGAAATTGCATATATTCAGGCATATAACTAGTTCTTACACTCAAAATATGAACTTAAAAGAGAATATAGTGGATCATATCATATTTGACCTATAGTATGGAAATCTTCTGCACTTCAATTTAAAATTAGACTGTCGAAAACTAGTTATATGCCTAAATATATGCAATTTCTTTAAAGTTACAAAATACTGTCGAAATCTCACATGTCATTTCAAAACAAAAGCTAGACTACGTTTGTATTAAAAAGTTAGGGGTATATGAACAGAAAGTAATTTATTTCCTAGGTGTTAATTTTTGACCATAGGCCCTTGAGTAAAGAAACGACCAAGCCACAGATTTTCAAAGTTTAGGGTTTGTAGAGACCTTAAGACTAGGGTTCACGCAAATTCCTATAGCCCATGATGTGAGTTAGGGGATCTTAGATTAGGGTGTGTTAGGAGCTTGGCACTTCAGCAGATCTGATAACATTTTTATTCGTTCTCGCTCAACAGACAAAATAAACTAAAATATTAACATGCTAGTTACCGTGTTATTTTTTCTTGCCATCGATTTGAATAAAACACGATTTTGGGGACTATGATCGGGACCAAAGTCTCGAAAATTTGATCGATTTATTTAAATAAAAATTGAATATACGACATTTAGGACAACATCCGTTCCCTTGTAAATGCTGTAAGTGCTTATTCTTATTAACAAAAATGAAATTTTGGAAATGTATAAAATGAAAATATTTAATTTTATTTACGTTTGTATTCATATTTTTAAACTACTTTTGTTTAGAGCACGGGAACCAAACCGGTTACCGCTTTATAAACTTTTTCGGCTTTGCTACGAGCGTGCTACGAAGGCGCTACGAAGGTGCTACGCGGCACCTTACATTTCAAAGAAGCTTCAAAATCAACTTAATGGTAGTCTAACTCCATAACTATACATTGTAGTTTACAATCAATAAACTAATGATGTAAATGCATGGGCAATGAAATTAACGGTTGTCAACGGTTGGACATATCCACGTTTTTATTATTCGCTTTACACGCGTATCGAAATCTATTTTTATTTTCTATTTCTCGAGTCGGCAAACAATAGACGCCGCTAATTTAGCAGACGCCTCATATTCCTGATGATTGCGAAGTGTATTTAGTCTGATACGTAACACTTTTAGATCAAATGACCGAACACTGCACAAAATATTTTAAATTTATATTCGTAAGCTATTGAAAAATGAGTCTGCCTGTGAAGTTTCGTATGTTTGAGTTTAGCTTCTGCTTTTGAAATGTCTGATTTCGAGATGTGTATTTAAAATTTTTCAGGGTTACAATTTGTAAAGAAAAATATATTTTGAGATAATCTGTAAGTTATTGTGTGCACTTGTTCCAATAAATGGGTTTTCTGTCTAAACTAAGGCCCAACAAATATGTAAGTACATATTATGATTAATGTATGTATTGAACACTAAACGCATTGGACTTAACCGAATGCAGTGGACGTCTGGTTTACGCGCAGAACTCCAAATAATGAATGCTCTAGCTGGGCAAATATCAATTTAGTTATAGTGTGACGAACGCAATGACAATGCATCTGAAGTGCAGTTCAGAAGCGCATACAAGCGCAGTTGCCGCACGGCTGCCAGACCGCGACCAAGGTGGGATTCCTCTGTTATTCATATCTTCGACTCTAGTCAAAAATATATTTTTATTTTCCTCGCGCATCCGTTGGAAAAATACCTTTACTTGTACTCTTATTTTATAGGTGTAGTATTTATTCGTTTTTTCTTCGAGTGTTTTTAATCTCATCTACTCGAAAAGTAGGTAAACATTTTTTATGTAAAAAAAATGCATAAAAAATAAATTAGGACAATTTAAAAAAAAGCGCAATTTTTGTCTTTGATTTAAAGTAATTACAGAAGTTTTAGGTTATGTTGTATTTGTGTAAATTTGAATACTTTTTCGTAAGTTTAGGCCGATAGCAAATATCAAGTTTAGTTATAAGAATAAAAATGTATGAAGGACTAAAGAAAAGTTATGAGAAACAAAGTTTTGGTTATGAGTGAACATTTTATTTGAGAAGTCGGCGCATTTCGAAAAAAACATTTTAGTTTTTATTGATTGAAAACAACAATAAATAAAGGTGAGTGTCTGTCGGTTGAACCCTGATTAGGTATTGTAGGTGTTCTACTTTACTTTATATTCTGTTTCGTATTTTCTAATTTTCTCATAGACGGAGAAGATAAGTAGAGTGTGCTACTCGAGTACGGTAATATTTTTATTTTGGGTTTGTACATGAATCCCTCGCTTCACTTAGGATTCCAGCTTAGAGAATCACTCGCTACGCTCGCTATTCAAAGAAGCGCCCTCGTCTTAAAAATATTATCTTTATCCCTTGTGCGACTACTAAATATTCCTCTCATCTTTGTTGTAAAAGTCCTTTAACTTGTGTTTGCACGCATCGTTTAGACGACTTATTTTGACTCTTGTAACAATATTTTCCCCGTTATACGGGATGCAGATAATATAATACAAGAAATCCATAGATTTTCAGACGTTTCACGGATATATTCGTTCAAGATATACTCAGGAATAAAGCAGCTAATTATATTATTATTATTTTATTTACTTCCAGACCATAGAAGTACATACATTATGTATGTTCTTCCATGGTCTGGAAGTGCAGCATAAAAGTGCAGCATAGTTCAGTAATTTTAATGACCATACGAGTACAATTCATATTAGAAGTACTTATAGTACAGAAACGCAGTCGCGCTGGCAGCCGTGATGTTGCATTTCCCAGTGACAGTGGTAACAACTAAATCGAATATTCATACTATTCATTAATTACAAAAAAGAATGGATTGCATTTTAACACATTTGTCAGCAATAAAAAGTTTATTTGCTTGGCAAATTAAAAATACCCCTGACTATCAAGAACGCCATCTAGTGATGAGTAACTACGATGCCACAGACAGACAGATAGACCGACAGACGTAAGCGTCAAACTTATAACACCCCTCTTTTTTCTGTCGGGGGTTATTAAAATGTTGTTTATGAGTGACTTCGGGGTGGCAGTATTTTATCAGATGAATATAATTTAGAGATATGACGCGAGCTTGAAAATTTCCTGCTTGTTCAGTGGTATTTCAATAATAACATAGACTATGTAAGAACTTTGTATAAATCTTTTTTTTTTGAAAAAACATCACACATTCCTCTAAATAAATTTACGGCCGTTGATAGAAGGTTGTTGTGATCATAATCTTAACACAGCCTTCCCATGTGATAAAACCCTCCACATGTCATTTCGAACTTCCGCATTTTTAGTAGCGCGTAACGAGGTGTCAAGCGGAGTAAACCGTTCGGCGTTAGCTGCTCGGTCGCGGTGGCGCGCTGTCGTGTCGTCTAGACCTAGATTCTATTGTTGTGCGGCGGCGGTGGCGCCAGCGCACCATGTTTTATTCAACGCAGCGACCCGCGCCGCCCCCCGAATTTCGTTCGCCTCACTCGTCCCGCCGCTCGCCGCACGCCTCTAATTACATACTATCATGACCGACTTCACCATGTCACGATTATTTCGATTAGACACCGATTTATCACAATAGATTCACCCGCGCGTACGATCAGCCAACGGCACCTCGTTTATTACTTGTACATCTCATTTCGTAATCAGGAACTTGTAAGTTAATCCATCGTCTGCATAATGGAATGTATAGAGAGTAGAACTTGGTATTCGAATATCATTTATGTGACAAATAGCACATTCGAGCATTCCGAAGTCAAGGAGTTCGTGAAATCATACATACATACATACATACTTAATAATACTTATAAAATCATGTTTCTTTTTTTGGGAAACAAAGCCAAAGGTCTCAAAGCATAAGAACTACGCTTACCAAGATGGTAATCCTATGAAGAAAAAAAGAAGAAATGAATAGATAGCAATATGAATAATTACTTTGAATACCTTTGAATGTGACTTTTCCGTATGTAGTTGCTGGTAGGTTGGGTAGATATACCAAGGGAAGATGGAAATGTAAGCGCGGAGGGGGCGAGGCTGGTCGGGTGTCAGTTCGCGGATGTCGCGGAATAGTCGATTGTGCGCGCGCGCCGGCGCTGCGGACAGCGCGGGGAAACGGGTCAAGGCCTTGTCGGCGCCTACCTGACGTCCAGACTACTACTTTTGCATCATTACAATATCAACAAAGCATAATGTGCCCCCAATTTGTTTAGCGTGTCAGTAGGACTGAGTTACGAGCGCAGCTAGGGCTGTCCCGGTATTTTTAGCGCTGAAATCTTTGAAAAACCGCTACTAGCTTTACCACCATGCAATAAAGTTTGCCGGCAACAAAAGTTCTTAAATATCGGGATACTTTCTGATTTATTATTATCCGTCTCATAAAAAGCACGTAGCAACATGGTTAATATTTCTCAATAGTCCACTAATTTTTGTATAAGTACATGTAAACGTGCGCACCGAGCGAGATGTGAGGCTCGGTTTAGGTGTGAAGGTCAATGACCGATAAGGTTTGCGCTGCGCGACCTCTACTTCTCCCCACACCTCGTATCGACAGCGACCTATCAAACGAAATGTGCCACACAAGCCTCATTACCATTCTGTGTAACGTATAAATAGGTATCTGGGCCTCAGACATGCCATACACCTGCGCCTGCGACGTAAGGCTACTTTTTAGTATAGTGTATGAGGAACTACCAATTTGCGGCACGTTTTACATATTTTGTTCTAACTTGCCCCCGAAGAACATGTATTTCTATAACCGTGACTTTGTTGACCAAATGATGTATTTAACTGTGAAATGATAACACGATTTAGGACTAATTCTTATCAGATAACGAAGAAAGAAACAGCAAACTAGATATATGAAACTATTATAGTGCGAATTTACATTAAAGTACACTTCTGGTACATCAACTACTGTGCAGTAATAGGTATCATTATCAGCCACTACAGCTAACCGGCACTGGATGGAAAGGTGTCACTCTATATAGCCACTACTACATATTCATTAGGACCGATTGACGTTATTTGATTTTTAGAATTTACTGAAGTTAACACATACCTACCAAACAGCTGCCACCGGTTCTAATTTTCGAACCATGACTTAGGGAATTTCTTACGACCATATCGCGGTGTGGTAGACTAATGAGTTTTTAAAAACAGGTGACATTCTTTTGGACTTTACGCCTACTGTAACAAAGGAATCCAATTACTACCTATATTAATCTTCGAGTGTAGAGAACATAAAGATACCATTAGAAGATTATCTGGTTCAGTTCAACTCACTCTTGGGGCATCGAGCATGTCAATCTTTTAATCAAACCTAATTCAAATGTATTATTATCAAATCAACCAAATTGCTTCAACTTATTGAATAAATTTTTAGTTTTTAAAGTAATGTGGGAAGGGTGTAGTGTAAAATAATTTAATGGTTCCAACTACAACAAATATACAAGCAAAGCAATAATTTCCTAAATTGGTGTAAATATATAAAAAGCATCCAGAACTTTAGAACTAACATTTATGAAAATTGGTTAAACATTAACTTTAGTAGCATGTAGTAAATTAGTGTGGCAGCACTCTAATGTTGACCTAATTAACATTCCATTCCATGTAACGGCGCGGCGGTTTCCAAATTAGCTAATATTGTATAATGCATGGAATTCATAACGATCTTTTAATATCCCTAAGAATTAGTCTAATGGTGTTGTTCATATATTACTGTATTGACCTTTGCTTCTACTAGTTCAGCTTTTAAAAGGAAGGATAATTGTAGTAATTGATTCCACAGTTTTATTATATTTTCATGTTATTAGCCTATTAACCAACACAATTATATCTCTAGAAAAGTTAATCATTATTCCTAAGTAATAGTTAAGATCATTACATTGAAGTACTCTTTTAAGGCAGTTTCTTGATAGTGTCAATCAACATAACTTATACTCATAAAACAGTATCTTGAATTAAAATATGTATTTTGGCAATTTATGTAGTGGCGATGCACATGTTCTGTCAAATCCGTTAGGGAAATTAATTGCGTTATTGTGTCGGATAATGGAATTTTTGTAAGAAAACACGATAGAACTGAAAGTGTGAGTAGCGATTATAAATGAAACGTCAGCGTTATTTGGCTACTTACCGGCAAGTGGCGTAAATCGGCGCTTACATAGTATTAGCAGAATGTTTTGGGTATGGCGGGGCGCGGTGCGGCGCGGGGTGGGGCGCTATCGGCGCAGGCGCAAGGTGCATGTTATCGCGCCATTGTTCGCGCCGACAGATTTATAACTTCCCTTTGCCCTCAATAAGGGCCCGTGACCTGAGAACACTTTACCTTACACTCATAAACACATACTCTATTTCACGTTTGCAAATAGAACTGTTCTTGATAACAGTCAAATAAATATGCGGTTACTCAATTTCCTTTTTTAGGATTGTCTCAAGTACTTCTTTGATATGGAAAGATATTTTTTTATTTTGCATTAATTGGAGGATATGCTTGAGTACTTCTTTTTTGGAATCATGAGCGTCTTTTCACCTACTTAGGTCTTTTAGGAGGCTTGCGTGAACATTAGATTTATTTGATACATTTTTTTTCTCATTTTGGAAAAGGGATTCTCCTACATGGGCCATAGCCAATGCATGAGTAGGGTAAAGATGAGGAGACTAAGTAGTAGATAAGAAATTATTATTATTATTTAATGACATAGCTATACAAAAGTGTGTTCTGTTGTAAAAGTGTGTTGTAACAGTAATAAAAAAATATCTACACCAAATGGTACAATAAGAGTACGCCGTTCCTTCTCCGAGCAGCCGTCTTAATATCTACTACCTACTCCAGCGCAGACCGCAATGATGATTGCCGACCTTCGTTGAAGAGGGCACTGGAAGACGAAGTAGGTACACTAGCGATGGGTATCCGTTTTAGCTTCGCCAAAAATTTCTGTAGTGTGTCCGAATACCGGATGTTTGGGAAATCCAGATTTCTGTCTGTTTTTGCCTACAAGTCGCATTTCTCAACAGTCCCGTGAAATTTAGTGAGCAGGTACGATAATGGTTTTTAGTAGGGTTGGAAACTGTAAAAAGTCATATATTTACCGCGCGAAGCTTTTAAGTATTACCGCGAGGTCTATAGCTCACTGAGCCACTAGTAAAAATGTAATGTATATAACATACCGGTGTATTGTGATTTAACCGCCCGTGGTCGCATCAGTTGCATGTAGTCGCTCTGCGGGGCCACAAATAACACTCGATGCAGTTCCCGTTCCACCAGCTATTGCGGCAACCCTGAAAACGCAAGAAAACGATAGATCAGTGCATAAGCACTGAAAAAACAAAAACAATAGCTTAATAAATAAAAATTTGACTTTAGATGTTTTCCCAGCGGTGGCGAGGACAATCTGTGAGAAATACCGTTTGGCGTGATTCCGACTGCGCCAACGTCACTTAATGAGTTGTGTGAAAAATTATTGTAACTATACTTTATAGTTAATTGCTCTTTTGTGTAAACATTTCGTAATGCTATAAAATATTTGAATATTTACATATCCAATAAATTCTTTTATATACTTAGTAAGAATGTCGTAAAATTGATATACGAATAATTTTATTGAAAAACGTAATACATAGCCTATTAAATAAGTTTTTGTTTATGTTCCAATTTTTTGTTAGATATACAGCAATATACAGGGATTATATATAAGTTGTTCTTCGATCTGCAATATTCGTAACGACCTAAATGAATTACCTTTTTTCAACTAGTAAATCCTTTTTATTTAGACGCAATATTGGTTGTTTTTGATAGTAGTGTTGACTGTTGTCAATTCATTCTAAGACAACAGTGACGTCACACCTTCGAATTATTCTATTAATCTAAATACGAAAGGTGTACGTCACTTTGTCCGTATTTAAAATATTCCGCAGTATATATACACGTGACATACATAAAATGGGTGTTTAATTGTATATCTATATACCTATGTAGCTATTTATTATAAAATTGTAGTATCGTTGAGTTACTGTCCTATAATACAAGTTTGTAACGATGTTGCAATAAACCCTATCCTTCATGTCTTTTAAACCTCCTTTCTCCATCATTTCATTCTGTCCACCTGTTCAAATTTCATTTTTAAATTCAATTTCAAAATTTTTGACACATTCATTCCATCCTCACAATTCTGTCTCATTCCTCCACCACCTCATACAATAACTTGAATTTTATAATCATATCAGAGCTGATAAATAAATGTATTAACCCTTGTCGTGTTCTTGCTCCTGCTCTACGATTGTTTTGACTCTACATAATTCATGTAGGAGCATACCTACTATCTGGGATAGGTGGAGTTCCCAAAGCTTGAACTAAGTTTGGGGCTAGCTTAATCTATGTGATTTATCGTTATCAATTTATTTATTAATAATTTTATTCAGAAAATCACAATTATTATTATTACAGCCACAAAACCCAGCACTTGATCGAAATCTTGGTGAGAAAACAAAATATTTCTCGAGAGAACAAATTACCTTCAATTCTTGCCAGAAAAATCTTTAAAACTTCTGTAACTTTCTTTAATTACCTTTAAAAAATTAATATAAAGGTATTTTAAAAAAAGGTACAATTTAATAAAAAAGGTAAAATTCATAGAAATCTTTATTTAATAAAAAAAAACTTGAGAGGTTTCAAGGGACACCCGGATGGAACAAAGTAAAATATAAATAGGTCTAAATTACAATCAAACTCTTTTCTTCGTTCTAAAATCAAGTTTTTATTATGTTCATAAATTTGAATGAACAGATAGTGTCGTTACAACTTTTGGTCTTAATTTTTTCCGTCTAGGTCCCTTTCGCAACGCGCGATAAGGAACTTCGTTCCAATTAGTAATGTGTCATATATCAAATTTTATACCTAAATGGTAAAAGAGGTCGCCCTCGAACACAGTGGGCAGACGGTCTATGGGCATACTAAAAGAGCTGGCTAACTATCGCCATTCATTGAAGCTTGTGGAAAACTAGAAGGGAGATCTTTGCCCAACTTTGAGATACTGTTACTACACGTTAATAAGAAAATAAGTTCAGTTCTCAATGTAATAACTTAAGTCACCAGTATAATGGAGAAACTAAAACAAATCAAGAAAATCAACACTAACAACGATATTGTTATGAAAAATATTTAATTTATGTTGGTGGTAAATATAGCTGCAATAAAAATAAAAATATCTGAAATATGTGAAATTTTTGATAATACAATAACGAAATGAAACGAACAGACAATAATAAATATATAGGGTCGAATCACACTAATCGAGCTAGCCCCAAATGTAAGCTTAAAAACTTGTGGGATAGGAATGGGATACTAACTCAACGGTCCTATATTTTATGATAAATACTTGTATAGATAACACACGTCTTGTGTGGTATCTATACAAGTATTTTGAAAATGGCCATTTCCCAAATTGCCCTGGCTGGGGATCGAACTTATAATAAATGATTTTGTTATCAGTTTAACATGCTGACCATGCTGACTAATTTCTAAGTGCCATACAACGCAGCACAATATTATTGAGATTTGTGTATTTACTTAACTATTTTAGGTAGGTATTCGACTCATAAAATTCCAAAATTTTCCATCGTTCAATTTCATAATTATTTTGGGGATTCCCCTTTGGTGCATAAGATGCTCCTAGGTTACATCTAGAATTGATTTGTTTAGCATTATTTAGAATTTTTATTGTAAAAAGGAATGTGTATAAGATATTAATAACATATCGTTTTAGCTAAGTTGCAATTAAAATACTATTTTAGGCTTATGGCATTAACTATATTTATTGGTTAAATTGTACAAATATAGATAACTATTTGTAGAAAAGTGTGAGCTTTTAACGATTGATGATGAATGATATAAATAGTTTACTAGGCCCTTACAAGACGGTTGAGTATTTTAATAATTAAAATAATGATTATGAAACTCCAAGAAGGATTGTGTTGTTTTGGTCTCAGAATATAACGGTTTTCAAGCAGGGAGCGATATCCGAATGTTTCCAGGCTCGCATTGCCGATCGACGCCACGAGATAAGCCCATCCTAAACGAAACCCAATAAGCCATTTCCTTGAAACTCTCACAAGGGAACCGCTCCCGTGAAAAAAATGACCAAAACCGTACAAAAAAGGCCATGAATAAGGCGGGAGCGCGAAATAAGAATGGCCGCAGTTCTGGGAAGGCTCGGCGCCGGTGCAGTCTTTACATCCTTTATAATGATCGCTTTTTGTGGAGTGACCCTTAATAGGTTATCTGGGGCTGAGAAATGACAGCATGCAACGACGTGCGAAAGTGAGCACCTTTGCTCGCATACTTTAACGGACACTGGCGTTGATTTTACGGTGATTAATAATTATTATGTTCGAATCGAGTTAGTCCGCGAGCCACGACAGCTTGCGCTGACCATTTTCGTCATGTGACATTTGCATATTGCACTCGTCCTACACGCAGTTGTGGTATGTCGCAATGCCGGTGTTCAATAGCATCGGTATGGGCGACATTCATATGGAGCGAGGAGAACGTTGACGTAAATGGCGGGTATATCCCGTGGTGGGAGGAAGCGCGGCGAAGGAAATGCTTATGAAATGCGCGCCCACGCCGCGCCGGTTTTGCTGCGCCGGAAGCGGAGACCCACCACTCTACCACGCACTTCAAACTAAGCTTTGTAGGCGTCGCGACCGAAATGTGTCACCGGCATTTGCCAAACCATAAATTGGTACGATGAGAGAAACCGGATGATATAAGTTCGATAAATTGAGCGGAGTAAAGAAGCGAAGGGCGCGCGGTGAGCTATGTGGTTGCTCGGGCAGCTCGGGCTGCTCACGTCACAGTGAGATGCTGTGACTCAGGCCGGGCACACACGTGTCGGTGACGTCCGACACCTGACTCATCAGCACACTCGATATAATCTCCGAGTATCAATATTGTACACGTATTTCTCCATGACGATACGATATGCACGGAATGATTTAATCTTGCACAGTAATCAATACAATAACTATTTTATTCTGTTTATGACAACGAGAACGTGATAATTTTCTTATTCAAAGAATACAAATGAGATTTATAAATAAATGCGTTGCAGTAAACAGTAATTTAGTAGGTAACGTCGAAATTATGATTGTATAAGACAACATTTTTGCTTGATGTTTATACAGTATTTTGGAGCAACTTTTTATTGAAATAAAAAAGATAGAGTTCTAGTATACTTAATCCTATAATTTAATTAATTTGAGCCATCAAAAGTTTAATTATGTATCATAGCATTGCCGTAAAAAATAGAACATATCTTATTTAACTCAAAATCACGTGAACAATGGTTTAAAATTAGTTTAGGTTTATTCTAAAATATTATGTAGGTACCTACGTTTGTCTTAAATATTCATTTTAATGGGTCTATTGTCGAAAAAGCATGAATGAGTTAAGTTTATTTTAGTTTGATAAATATTCGGTTCTAGTAGGTGGTAATATAGGCAATTATCTTGTATAATGTATCTGGCTCAATTGCTATAACTTGCTTGCTATATTATACTTCAAAGTAGAACCTTATCAAAATTTTTTTAGTTAATTCTGTATTATTGTTGTACGAGCAAGCTAAGCGAGTATAGTTCTCAGTCTTCTTCTTTGTGGCTAACTCAATCAGCCTGGTTTGTCCCTATATATTTATTTATTTCTTGAACGATCTCGGTTTCGTATGTATGTTCAACGATAACTCGAGTATCTTTGAACAGTTCGCCCGATATGCTAGTATTTAAATAATCTTTAAAAAAAATTATATTACGATATAACAATGTAATTCTCTGTCCACTTATCAACTTTAAATATTAATTTTATTGTTAGGTGACGTCCGTGGAGAAAATGCTGCAGTGCAGTTTATTTCCGCTTCTTCTGCACTAGCGCTTTGGAAGCGGTAGTAAACTTAGCTCTAAGTAACTTTTGACGTCAACAATTGTGCATCAAAACAAAGTGACGATTATTAAGAGATATTTTAAATATCCTATGATAGTAAAGATATATATGAATTCTCGCACAAAAAACTTGTTTAATACCTATTTTTTTTCATTATTTAAAATTTTGTTAATATTTAATTTGATATTAGTTGTTCCACTTATTATAAGTAATAAAAATATATTTGCTTTGATTTTGCAATTTATTAATATTATTAATTATTATTACAAGAAGATTATAATATTTGTATAATACCTACATATTTCAACATATCGGCCACGATACTTATTATTGTTACTAACAGATTAAAAAAAAAATTATTAACTACTCTTTCGGTTCACAAAATACATCTTGCACAGCACAACATTTAGGCGGATATAACCGTATTTTTTTTTAATAAAATATATTTTCACAATTAATACACTAGATGAAAATCTGAATTTATATCGCGAATAGGTTTTTGTTGATGAGGGTAAGCTAGGGGCAATGTAAGTACAGCTGGTACAGTACAGTACAGGGCAGGGCTAGATGGGTAGAGCGAGCGCACGGGTTGCGCTGCACGTCAGGGTTCGCTGCAAGCTGCACATTGTTGCCAATGCGGCGCGCTGTGCGCGCGCGCCGCCACTACCAGCATCACCACTACCACGGCTCACACCAATACACACCTTATCAATTTATCGGACGAGTTTTATTGGACGATAACACATACCTAACAGTTGGAGTCTTTACAATTGGTAGTTTTTGAGACAATTTAATTAATTAAACTGAATGAGGGTAGTTATCTATAGAAATCCTATTCAAACGAGTTAAAATTAATTATATTAACTTATTTAGAAATTGTTGATTTCTGATAGATTTAAAATCAAAACATTACTTAACAAAATTGTTTTTGATATATCAAACTGTGGCTACATATATGGATAAACCATAAATGAAACTACTTATTCTAATCTTACGCCAATGATGGTAACACTCCAGTGATACTGACTGTAAAATCACTTCGAAAATCCACTGTGCACTGAATTTCACATTTGAACAAATGCCATTTTTAACGGTTGAACGGACACTTGAGTTTCAAACACATCGCACGAAGTCCGGCTTCAACTAGCAGTCGCTCACTAAACAACGTGATAATATAAAAAGAAGTCAGAGGTTATCGAGGGAGACATGAATATTCGAAGACGCGAGGGTCACGAGTGAACGGTTTTGTAGCATCGCGCCGCGGCGTGAATGGGACGACCGACATTTTATGAATCGAGAGCCGTCGCTCATTGACCTGAGCGCGAGTGGAGTGCCGTCAGTGCGCGCGCGCAGCACCGTCGCCGCAGGGCCCGCAGCTCAGCCCGCTCGGCTTGCGGCGGTTCCGGCCCTGGCGGAAGTGACGTTCCGTCCGAACATGGCGGCGCGCGCAGGAAGTGCGCAGCTTACCTATCGGGACTTCGCCAACGGTGGCCTGCGCTCGACCGTCGACACCGCGCCGTCGCAACGTGCAGCACACGCGAGCCCGCATGCGCCGATACTGATATCCGCAAAAGTGCTCGCGATCACTACCATACGAATAAATTATTCGTGCTGTTATCTAAAAATATTCGTATGCGACGCAAGACTCGCAGCCCGCAGCTCGACACGGAGTTGCACACGCGAACCGTTTCCCCGCCGCGGGGAGACTGATGAGGGCGGCCGCGCCGGCAACGGCGGAGGCTCCGACGCACGCGCAACTAGCTGCCCGTCCCTTTCGCCGGACATATTTCTGCCTCAGAGCGAGCGGGACCTCCTTAATTATAGCAGTGTCGATTCTTGAACCAATAGACCGACGAGAAGAGAAAAATATTCGACCTTCACGTGAAGCTGTGTGCGTAGCCAGGTCGCGACGGAGCACATACAGGCATGAGTTCGCGAATTGCCGCCGGTGTGCCACTTTTGGACAATTTTTCCAGAAAACTGACATGTATTGCAGCCGTGGACGAGGCGCGCCCGCCTGTCAAGCGCCACGTGGCTTACGTTCACCAAATCCCAATCTATGACATAAAATTAGAGAATAAATTTAATTCATTCATCTTTATTTTATTTTGTAACTCAATATATTATTCCCTTTTTTATCAAAATATACATAATTCACTGAATTTTTATGCAACATGCATCTTTACTATCTCATAAATATTATACAACATGTAGTTGTATATTTTTCATCAACGAAATTACTTGATTTTTTACAAGCTTTTTATTTAAACGACAGTTTTTCGACAAAATAATAGTTTTTCACAATCATTTCTATGCTATAAAATGGTAGAAGTAATGCATTTATTAGAAATATTCAAAACATGTATTTTAATCCCTCAGTACAGTAGATATTGGAATTAAAAAGTAATTTAACTCATAGCTTACAGCCAATATTTATCTGCCCTCTTTTGTAACAAACTCAATCAAGATGATACCATAGCGCAAGAAAGATAATGAGCTTTATTCCCAAAATATTAAATTCTTTTGAAAAATATACATACAATGAATAAATTAATTTTTCTATACACAACACCAAGTTGTTGCTTCTATAACAGTTAAATAATTTATAAATATTACTGCTACTGTATATTAGTATGGGTGTAATTATTTCAGCATAAAAAATAGAAAAATATCTACATAAAAATAATCAAGTTATATTTTGGCTGTTTTCTGTTTTGATTTAGGTGTTCATTACTTGTATTCATAATAATAAATCATAAATGTATATTATTTCTTTAAAAAATAATATCAATTATGTCTTGTTTATTAATTAAACTACGCTAAATAATATTAAACTAATGTATGTATTAAACTTAATAATATAAATCTAACATTTTAAACAATTTGCTTTTATTAAATTCTTTTTTACAGAAACCTAACCAAAAGATTATTAACGCAAAAATATTGATATATTTAAGGATAAGTAATAAAACAACTATTTATTTTGTGAGAAAATTACTATTCTATTGAATAAAAAAAATAAAAAAAGTATAATTTTATTAATATTATTAATAAATAAAATGTTATAGATAAACTAGAAATATTTCGATGTGTACTATTCCAAACAAAAAATACACAATAAGAAATTAACAATATTTGGTATCAGCATTAAAACAAAAAAAGTAAATAATTAAAAAAAAATAATTTTATGACAAAAAATATATTATTTTATTTTACATCATAGTGTATGGGGTATATTAACTTTGTTTTTAATAAATAAACTCATATAATATGCCCACAATAATAATATTATACGTTTATGTCCGGTACCTGAAGGACTTTTAACACGTATAATAGAAAATGCTTATATAATGCGTAAAATATTTTAAATAGTCAACATTTTTGTTGATGGCCTATAGGCGCTGAGTTGTAGAGAGGGTAGATATGAAAAAATTCCGCGGGACATGCGTGCCAGTGTTGCCAGTCGCTGCGGAAGCAGGCGCGCAATACTGCCACCGCATGACTACTTCGAGTTTTTTTTACATATTGTGTCAGTGTTAAGAAATCTCACAGTGTCAAGTTTATTTCCTTAAAAACAAATTTATTGCTATTGTTTTCTTTTACCAGTTTTTAAATGCTTTCACAAAATATTTTTTATTATTTAATAAAAAAATAGACTCACATGAAAAATTTGTATTTTATATTTTTTATATAGGTATAATATGCAAAAATAAACCCTATCTTTTCAAATTAATATATTTCGAATATATGTATGTTAAAGTCAAAATATAAATTAAACAAGTCGAAAATCAATCATAATTACTCAGTATGTCTAAACATAAAAAATCTTTGATTTTAAAGTAAATATTTTAAAATAAGAAAAAAATAATTCAATTTTTTCTTATTAACTATATGCGTGTAAATTTTAATTATAATAATTATATTTACATAACAGTTAAATATTAAAAAGTTATTGTTTCAAAACGATGATAATACTGGTGGTAGATAGTAATTAATTACAACAAATTTTAAATTCGAAAAACTATTAGGTATCTACAATTTTACATAAAAATATGTACCTATTTAAGTAGATAAATTTTGGATATTTGGTTTAATTTATGTACCTAAAACATTTTGCTGTCATTAAATACAATTTTAGTTTCACTTTATTACATTTGGTACATTTTATAATATTTAAGTTCTTTATTTTTAGTAAAAAAAAAATAAAAAAAAGAAATGTGGTGTCGTGGGACACCAGGTAGGAACGAAGTTCCTTCGACTAATGTAGAATCGACACAATTTGCAAAAGAAAAATCGTGCTCAAAGGTATTATACACTACTCGCTTGTGTATACGACTGTCGCGCCTGCGCACGTCTCATTTAACGGTTTTATTTAACGAGGTCATCCTTACGGTTTTACTATCACATTTTTTTCAGTTCGGTCGCGCAGCAAAATCCCTATCTCCTCCAAGCCTGCCGTAAGGAACTTCGTTCCAATAAAAGCAAAGCGGTTAAACTTATGAATTGAGAATTTTACACAAGGACACTTTTTAAAGGCCCAATAGACAAAACCATATCTAAAACAAGATTAAAAAATTTACTTTATATGTAGGTATTGTATACATAATACCTGTAACATTTATTTAATAAAAAAAGTTTACTTATCACATTTAATAAAATTGCCTAATATAGAAAATTATATATTTCTTAGTGTAGCTAACCATACATATTAAGCTCGGCTGCGGGCCTTATGACTTTGACGTAATTTTTGAACGCGTACTGTTAATAAGTGGCCTTTTGTACCTTAACGTACTTATTTGGAAATAATAATAACATATCTTGAAAATAAAAAAATAAAAGGAAAAATCACAATGTAAACTTTACACAAACAATTTTATTTGCTATAGGCAAATTAATAAACCTCCGATTGTAAGAAAACACCATCTAGTGATTAGAAGCGGAACTACCGAAGTCATATCGGTAGTTGCGCTACTCATAACTAGATTGACATCCGTAGCGCCATCTATTATTTGCATGAGAAAGCCCTATCTTTCAAGCGTTAACATTAATAACTTTAAACGGCTCAACCAATTTTCATCAAACATGGCTAAAAACCACCGAAAGGGAACTTGGTTGCACGTAAAAAAAAATGGGTCCATCCGTTCGAGCATTACGATGCCACAGACAGCAATACAGACAGACAGACAGACCGACAGACATTAGCGTCAAACTTATAACACCCCTCTTTTTTGTTGAGGGTTAAAAATAGTTGTAAATAATGTGCGGTGTCTGCAAGTAGCGTAGAAAGATGCCCTTATCGGGTAGGGCTGTGCTGTGCCTATCTAATCTTGCTTTCCCACTAGTCCCTAGTTAAACTCACATATTTTAAAATACATTTAACATCAATCAAGTCAACAGTTGATATTATTAGAGAATTTTTAAAGCAGCATATGAACTTACTTCAAATTATTAGCAGTATCGCATTCATTTTTCTATTAAAGAATTGAAACGCGTTTTATCACAAGGTATTTTTAAAAACGTCGCTTATGTATGTGTTGTGCAATTTAAGAAAATAAAAACAAAGAGGAATGTCTAAAGTCCTCCCCTAAACTCGCTATTGATTTTGAGTACATATTGAAGCAGCGACAATAAGTTACCCTTTCGTACTTTTTTCGCAATGTGGCAACACCAAATAAGCTCAACAGCGCCATCTCGGTAATGAGGGAATTTGATTAACATCTTTCTGGTGGATTGAAGACAGTTCCTATCTTCTTACGGTGTAAATTAAAAAAGAAAGTTAGGTATATATTTACATCAAATACATTCGGTCGGGGAACGATAAATTTGTTGGTTTTTTATTTTATTTAATCTTTGTTTTTTGATTAAAGGACTACATATACATTTTTTTAAATTTAAACTACGTAGTTGATCAAATAAATATACAAATTTAGCTTGATAAAAGTAAATCAACCCCGTCAAGCACATAAATCACGGACACAAGTGAATTCAATAGAGAAGATGCATAATACGTAGATTTTGCTAAATGTGCCTGATTTTGTAAGCATTCACGTATAAAAGGCATTAAAGCACAATTATATTTTTTCATCTTATCTACTCAAAAAGCGTTGTTTTCATCCCAAAACATTTGGAGCTAAAGTTACTGATTGTTCTCTCTGGACTAAAAGTGAAAAAGAAAATCTCTAGGGATTAAAACCGATTTGAAAACTGAACACGAGTGTAATCTATATGGAATCAAAAATAATGTTAGCAGTCCAGCAAAAAAAAGAAGAATTTCGTTTTAAAATAACAAATAATTGGTACTAACGTCGTGATTTTTAAAATTTGGAATATATATCGTCGTCAACATGGATGAATGTAGGTACCTAAACATTTTTATGTTCTTCAATTCGGAAAAAAATGAGTATAATTGAAAAAGCACGATTTTTCTCATCTCGAAATTCAAATAATTACAGAAGTTTTAGGTTATTTGTATTGACATGTAATTGTTCGTATAAATGTGAATACTTTTGATAAGTTTAAGTCGATAGTGTATAGGTATCAATTTTACTTATAAAAAGATATGAAGGACCTCGCAAACAAAGTTATGAGTAAAAATTTTAACGTAAGCTGGTGCTCTTCGAAAAATTATTTCTTAGTATTTATTGTATGTAAACGACACCAAACAAAGATTAATTAATTCCAACCAAAACCAAATAAAGGTTTAACTGTCGGTTGAAGTCTAATTCTACTTTTCTTTATATTCTGTTATGTATTTGCTAGTTTTTCTCATAGATGGAGATGAATAGTAGAGTGTTCTACTCGGGTAGCACACCTCGGTTTTACAGTACTCGCACAGTACTCGGTTTTATTATTATTTTTATTATTATCTCAGGCGATATAAGTACATAAATCCCTCGCTTCACTCAGGATTCCATCGTAGAATCACTCGCTACGCTCGTGATCCAACTGTGGAATCCTTCGTTTTGCTCTGGATTGAAAGTAGCGCCCTCGCCTTCAAAATATTACCTTATCCCTTTGAAGCACAATCTACTATTTTATCGATTAATTAACTTTGGTTTTTAGTTGATTTAAAAGGCAATTTCATAAATAATTAAAAGTTGATAAAATAATATTACCTTAGAATTTTCTTAAAAAATTATAGCTTCATTTGTTAAGAGGCTTTTCCTGTAAACGCAATATTTGATATAGCACCCGAACAAATGTTCTTACATCACGCCTGCAAATGCGACATAAGTGGCGTCACTCCTGTCCGGTCTAGACTCTAGACAGAATCAGACTTTTCTATATAAACGTGATCTAGCTTTTACTTTGAAACGGCAAGTCACATATTAGCAAAATTATGTAATTTCAAAGAAATATCATATATTAAGGCATATAACTAGTTTCCAAAGTCAAAATATGAACTTAAAAGAGAATATAATTTATCATATTATATTTGACCATCAGTATAGAAAACTTCAACACTTTCAAATTTTTTTTCAAGTTCATACGACTGTCGAAAACTAGTTATCTGCTGGATATATGCAATTCTTTTAAATTACAAAATACGACCGAAATCTCACACGTCATTTCAAAAAAAAGCTATACTACGTTTGTATGGAAAAGTCTGGGGTAAGGGGACTTTTAAGTCATTGGATTAGTGTTTATAGTTTTTATACAACTTAGTAGGCAAACAGGTGATGGTAAGTGAATGCCGCAACCGGTGGACGCCTGCATCACTAGGTCTGAGTGCCACAAGTTAACTAAAGCTAAGACTTTTTTCCCTATTGATCGTCCTATTTCGTCTCTCTCAGTCCACAAAAGACATCGTATCTACTGTTCCAATGAAATCTTGTTACTTACTTAATCGAGTATACAGCCACAGCCCATCGCCTCTTCTTTCATTAATGTGAAATTTTATGAGGAGACCCGGGCTGGTGCGGCAGGCTGCAGCGGCACGCGGTGCTGCCCTGCTGCATTCGTCTTCTCTGAGGCGTGACGTCCGGCCGGGGTCAGCGTACGCAGGGCCACCGATCGCTTTCTTCTACCCGACAAACGTCCCTCTGAGATCTCATTCACGTGCACCCGTCCCTTCACGTAAATGTTCAAATAAAAATCGAAGTCACAAATCAACAACACCACACTAAACATTATTAAATTTCGAATATTTAATTTGTTACTGCTTAAGATCACGAAATAACTCGCGGGCAAAGGCTTGTTTTTTTTCTTAATAGTAAAATGAGTCGAGCGATGGGTCGGGTCTCTAGCGCAGGCGCACCATCATCGTTAACAGATTAATCGCGGCTATGTATCACACGTGCAGTCTGCACTAGCGGCCCTTCTATTTGTAAACCGGCGCCGAGGGCAGCACATTCCACGCGTGCCTCGTGCCCTGCGCCCGCCATCCGGCGCTCACGACCGTGACGTGCCTGCGACACTACACTACCCGCAACCGTACAATGCAACTGTACTATAATGCCACGATCTGTTGCCTACACCAGTGCAGCGATGGACTGCTATCGTCTGACTTCGACCGCTGGCGCCAAAGCGGCACTTCAGCCCTACTCTCGAGTTCTATTGAAGGCAATGCCACTGTAACTGTCAAATGCCCGATATTGTTGAGATCTCGTCAAATTCCTTGCCCGTATATCGAGATGTAAATGACTTTGAAAGAAGCCTGTACATTATTTTTCAATCGGTTGTTCAGAATTTTGTTTTTATAGTTCTCGCAATGATACTGCAATCGTAATTATTTAGTTACATCTTCCAGGTATTGTAATTATAGGACCAATTTGAAAAAATGTAGATGTTTATGCACAAAGATGGGACATAACCAGCTTCGAGATTTTGCAATAAAATAAATACTCCAACGAATCTTTCATTAAATAAACTCATATCTACTATGCTATAATATTCCTCATATATATTCATAAAAACATAAAATGTACCTGTTTAATTGAGATTTGTAACTAAAATCATTCTTATCAGTAGTTCAGCGGTAGCGCGCAGTTACGACTTTCGACCCATCAAAATTGAGTCAGAACGCACATTTTCCTTGAATTTCTTCCTACAATTGCATAAAGTTCATTTTAACTTGTGGCGAGAGCCTATGACGTAAATCGTACACAGGCGTGTGTTAAAGCTATGAATCAGACGATTCCCATTTTCAACCACCTATAAATGGAGGGTGTTATTAGTTTGACGTGTCTTTATTTCTGCGTGGGTACGTATCAGAACATGTTAAATTATGTTAACAAGTAATATTTTTCAAAAAAAATATTTTTTTTAAACCAATTTTTTTATCTAAACAATGAACTTAAATGTTAAAAGTGCTCCTCGAGACGAATCACACGAGCCCAAACTCGATTGGGTTGCGTCGTTTCATTATAGAATTTCGGCCATCTTCTGGCTCCATCATCAGATCAGCTGCATGTCATCATAATATTGCATTGCCATGCGATAAACGTATGCGTGAAAAATTTCAGCTCGATTGGAAATCGGGAAGTGGGTCAAATTGAACTTGCAAGATTTGATTACAGACAGACAGACAAACAACGGGATAGGTGAAACTAAATAAAATTGTGTAACGTAATAAAGTACAAAACGCCTAAAATTACAATGCCTATTGGTTAATTCAAAATAGTGAAAGTTCTAAATGTCGAATGAGTATTTTTTCGAAGTTTATAAAACATGATTTTACAATACCTTCCTATGATGTAGGTATTATCTAAAAATCTAAATACATTATTTCTAGGCGTCGTTATGCTCATAACCAGATAAACACAATTTTCTAGAAACATCTTCTATTATTTGACAAATAATCCATACAAAACAATATTTATGCCACAACAATTTAGCTGGATATAAGTATAATGTCAATATGATAAATGAATGCTTACTGGAATCTTATCATTAGGTTGTGGGCCTGTAGATATGGCCAATAGAATTTTTAGGTTCGAACATGGGCCAAATCGATCTACGGGTTTCCAAGATATGGGGTTCGCGAGTTACGGCATTAACTAAAATCTTCTTACCCCTAGCAGCGAACAGTGTTCATGCAGAGCCATGTAGACCACCCAGGTCATGTTAGGTTATTATGTGACGAGGGTGGCCTTCGGGCCACCCCCTCCCCTAGCTGCCAACCGTGTTCATGCAGAGTTATGTAGACCGCACCCAAGCCATGTAGTAAAGGTAATGATGCGGCGGGGGTGGCTCTTGGGCCGCCCCACTAGCTAGCTGCCAACATGCAGTGTTCATGCAGAGTCATGTAGACAACCCAGGCCATGTAGAATAGGTTATAGTGCGTTAAATTTACATTCCTAATAAACCTTTGCAACGATTTTTACCGTACGTGAAACCATCACGTCAACCTGAACTTTAACCGCACTTTTTTACTTTAAACAAAGAAATATTAGTCTCAGTCATTTTGATCATATTTTATATAAGGATTTTAACTTTCCATATTGTAAACTACGACATTGTATACTTTAATATTATAATTATAAATATTTTGAACCATTAGGTCATCTGGTTATTAGTAATTGCAAACTTTGGTGTTTTATACATCGGTGTTACATCATTAAGGTGTTTGAAGTATTTGGTATTGTAATTTTAGGGGTTTTGTACATCGTTTTTAACTGTACATGTTTTAATTTTATACATGTTCTAATACGTACCCCTGTGTGCCTACCTGTGTAATGGGCGAACTTTGATGCATTTTTTTTTGTTTGAAAGCTGACTTGATGGAGATATTTTTTAGCCTTGTTTGATGGAAAACGGTTCAATTCAAAAGTTATTTGGGGTTAACGCTTGAATGCCAGGGCTTTTTAAATTTGCATGGCAAATAAACTTTTATCTGTAGATACTTTGTTCGGTTTTAGCACAAGTTTTACTGTGGCGCATTACAGCTTCATGCAAATGTGACCTCTATTACATTTCGCCATGTTAGAGTTCACTCGCTGTGTACACCAAGTAAAATTTTTAATTTTATTCTTGCATACTAGACATTCACCCACTTACACATATTTTTGTAGAAAATGTACGTGTCATTGTCACTCAGTCTGTACTTTCATTATTTAAAACTGATGCCGTATTATTCCAAAACAAAGAAGACACAGAATTTTTTCATAATATTAAATAATGTGGACGAAGACTGCTCTGCTATTAGGGATTAAGACGAAAGGTGCACTCGCCATATATTTCTAATCGGATCGGTCTTTTGGGCTGGAAAGGTAGAGCAGTTCCTATTTTGTATTTTCTACACAAATGCTTCTAATCTAACATGAATTCAGTGAATTTGATCCAATAACTTCGCCGGACTGGATCTAACCAGACGTGTATTAAGTCTGTAACAAAATGACTAGGATATGACCCTAGTTAACTGAATTTGTCACGAAACCTCTTCTGCACGTGCCCTGAGGAGGGCATTTTTTAGTAATGACTAAGGCCTTACTAGCTAAATTTTTCGGGGTCCAGTGCTACCCCATTTGAAATAAATAATTTGAAAGGAAACGGAGATATCATTTAAAAATTTGTCTTCATCAGACCCTAGATAACCCTTCAAACTATTTTATGAACTACTGTTTACAGTTTAAATCGAGAACGTGAAGCTTTTCTACGCACATTAGCCAAAAGTGGCCGTTTCTTGCTAATGTGCGTAGAAAAGCTTTACGTTCTCTCACTTTAAACTGTAAACAGTAGTTCATATAATAGTTTGAACGGATATCTAGGGTCTGATCAAGACAAATTTTAAGTGATATCTCCGTTTCCTTTAAATGATATTCGATGAAGAATATTTTTCAAATAGGTAGCCCCTTAATACTCAACACCTAGTCTAGCCAAATCAAAACTTAGTTTAATTTTTTAGAGCACAATCTAGCTGGCTTGCCATATCAACGCGGGCGTATTGTTTTACATAAAAAGTAATACATACATATATGACTTTTAGAAATTCTACGATCTAGTTTTCGTGATGGTGCGCGCAAGATTATGTCAATCTGATATAACGATAATTAATGTTTCTCCTTTTTGTAATGTTGGTCACATATTGTTGTGTATAAAACAATAGGTACCTTGGAAAGTATTAGTCTTTGAATTTGATGTCACTAGTGTCATCCATATATCTCAATAAATCCTTGTGTTTCTGTGTTGTACTACAACACAGTGACGTCAGATGCATTCGACTGTTGTGATAGTACATTCTAAATCTTTGGCTTTTACCCATTTTCTCGGCTTCTTCGTTCGATGCGAATACATCGATAGTAACAGCTGGTGAATAACACTTGTTTTCATGGAAATCAATACAACATAAAGGTTACAACAACAACGTAAACGGTTCTCGTGATGAATCAACGAGGATCATATCTTATTCATGCTTTTAAACTTATTCATACCGAGAACTACCCTGCAATGATGCAGTGTGGATCCGGTATAACACGTTTGAGTCACCAGCTTTAAGATTATAATTATGTATTGTATAACATGTATAGCTGAGATCAGAAATAGACTTCCTTAAAAGTCGACTTTTTATCCTTTGTTTCACTCGGAATCCAAAATATTATGTCCAAGCTAATCTTACACGCCTGTTGTTAAATCTTCTATAGTTACTTGATGGTAGTTAACGCTCATTTACTGCTGGACAAAGGCCTTCCTAAAGGATTTAAGTTAACGTACTGGTAACCGAAAGCTTAGAAGTTAAAATTAATTTCGAGGCGATCTTATATTTGGTTGTTTAGTAAGCGGTTTCATATGTGGTAATTTATTACGATTTTTTTTTGTGAAAGAACATCGCGAAGAATCCTGCAGTTTTAAACCTATGACATTAAAGCGTGTATTTTATTCATAAACCGCTATTTTCCAACAACTCAAATTAGATACTTTTTTCTAAACGTCAAAACATATTTTCTATGGTATTTGTATGAAATACAGGCAGATGACGTCATAGTTTCTTGGATTCAAATAGCGCTCTTATTCTATATTATATCAGTTTTTCTGCCTTATCTTAAATCAGGTTAAAATCGAACGTTCAATGAAAAGTGACATTATTTGCGACGTTTTATTTTCTTATCAGACGTAATAATTTATTTTTGAATTAAGAAAAATACCCACCATTATGTTATTATTATAAGTTTTGTTGTTTATATCATGTAGATTGTTGCTAATATCACAATGCATTATTGGTCTTGCGAAACTATTAGTCCTGGTAAAGCGGTGGTGACCAAGCGGTATGAACTGTTTGTGTGTCTGTGAGGCTCGAGTTCGATCTTCACTAGGTGCGACTTGTACCTACCTCTAAGTTTGAACTCATGTACTGTTATTGTCAACTACTTAGGTACCACCATTTGCTTCCGGTGAAGGGAAATATCGTAAAGAAACCTGCACATTAGTCACAATCATTGAGCTACGTCAGATACCTTTAGGTCGCTCGAAAAATCTGTGTTAGCAGACACTCGATTAATGAAGAGAAATTGGTCACGTGGTTGCTATTGCCATGACAGCACTTGAAACAGCTACGAAGAAAGGCAATGCACGAGTAATGTTATGTCAAGAAGGGCTAAATTGTGACTGTTAATAAGTTGTACCAAAGTACAGAGCCTGCATTCCGATAAAGGTGTCGAGGTGCGGTGCGGGGACTGGGGCGGGCACGAACAAGCACGCATGCCTGCGCGTGCAGCTACAAATTCTAACAGGTGTCTACTCCAGTTTGGTAGTTTAACAATTAGGCGACCTTTCATAATGGCAAACATGCCTCATTAAGCAAGTATGAGAGGCTTACATATTGCTGGTAATGATTATAATTGCTTGTATTGATTTTTATTAAATAGTTTATTGATCGTAATTGAACAGTCAGATTGTATAGGGTTGTCACAAAATTAAAATAATTGGAGACTCTTGCATCACTCAAAGAATTAAAAACCTTCGTAGACTTTTTACGTTAATTTAAATTATTATGATTTATGAATATCTGTTGATCAAAGAAACACAGCTATTAAAACGAAAGCTGCTGACCAGCAACGACAGAAGCAACTAAAAATACCAGTGATAGCGACAAAAATAAACAAAAAGACAACACGCCAAAATCTGTCAAATAATAAATTATTCTCCCCTTAAAGTAGGCCCTTAGTGAGATTTCTTTTTATCATAAGAAAATAGCGTTATCACAGAGGAATGACACCAATGCGGTAACGTGACACCATTGAGAAATGAACTTTGATGTGCCTAATTTACACTTGAGGGAATGCGAAGCATTTCCGATTTATTGAGATTGCAATTAGTATCGAGTCGTGAATCAGAAATCCAAGAATCAGCTCTAATTAAGTCATTTGTAGGGCATAGCGTAGCAATCAGGGGCCAGTGTCCATTGACGAGAAATGATTTGCTAGAATTTAAATGGCCGTGGTGCAGTGTTGTAAAGTGAGTCATAGTGAACTAGCAGCCTCCGACTGCTATCAGAACATGTTCCTATGGAATGCGGATGCTTCCGAGAATCTACAACGTGTTCAATTTGGTAACTCCTTCCCATGCCATAAGCCAAAATTTGTTGAGTTAGTCCTATTTGTTAAATTTTATCTCAATCTTAAAGATTCATTTTTAACCGACTTCCAAAAAAGGAGGAGGGTATCAATTCGTCGCGATCTTTTATGTTTTTTTTTTTATGTATGTTCACGGATTATTAAAAGACGCGCGCGAAACCTATTTGCACAAAAACTGAAAGCAAACAAATTAAAAATCACCTCATGTGTATTCCATCCAATAAAGACATCCCGATAAAGAAAGACACAATTCGCTGAGAGGTTTTACGAGGCGAATCCCATCCCAAAACTGACAATAAGTATTTAGAGAAAGTTATGCTTTATCGGAGTTATCGAGCCAACAAAAGTCGTGATAGTTATATTATCTTTAATGATAGTGCGTTGACACTCATTTCAAGGTATCGACGGCTATCAATGAAGATATTTGTGTGGTGGTCCGGCGGCGAGGGTCGGATCCGGATCTTACATTGTCGGCTGCAGCTTGTGGTGGCGGGCGCGTGCGGGTGGCAGGTGCGCGCGCGCACCCGGCTGCCTTGTTAGAGGGCCGTGCGAGAATTCTCCACCCGTTGTAATTACTGCTTTTTAGGGTTCGGTCGGCGCGAGTCTTCGGTTAGACCGGTATAGAATAGAATAGAATAATTTATTTGCATGATTTATGTAACTAACCTGCATGCAGGCGTGTAAATATTAACTAAGTATATGTGTCTACTTAATTAAACTTAGGTTATACAATTTTATTATTATCATTTTTTAAAATAACTGTTACATTTTACACATTTAATTTCAAAAAGTTCTTTGTGACGATTCAAAAAGTTCAAATGACGACCTCCGTGGCTTAGTGGTCACCATGCTAGTCCGCCACCTAGAGGTTCCGGGTTTGATCCCCGGTCAGGGCAAGTTGGAAAATGGCATTTTTCAAATTGTCCTGGGTCTTGGATTTTATCTATATATGTATTTGTTATAAAAAGTGGAATCGTTTAGTTAGTATCCCATAACATAACACAAGTCTCAAACTTACTTTGGGACTTAATCAATCAGTGTAATTTGTCCATATATATATATATATTTATTTATTTATATTGTTTATATTAAATTGGTACATATCACAATCATGTGGTTGCATGCCTCATTTAGATATTCGCTTCTAAAGAACCACTTAGAACTTTCCACTGAAAACATACTAACTAAAATTAAGGGCGAAACGCGTGCCAAATGTCTTAGAACGATCCTTACTTTTAGGAATATTAACTAAATACTCACTTTGAAATAAAAACACAGCAACGTTCAGGATGAACTCTAGTGATTATATGGCACAAAAACACGACTGCTTAAAATTTTCTCTATAGAAAAAAATGCGTTGCCTCCAAATTACCTTCGATTTATACTATTAACGGCTAATATTCAAGAAATACAATAAATTAGCCCTCGTAACTTTTGATTATATATAATCTTCTTTAATATATATAATTTTATCAAACAAAAGGCAGACATCATATAACTTATTTTTAATTACTTTTAAATATTCTTTGTAAAAAGAAAAACACCTAAAGAAACACCCACGCGTTAACGAGCCGCCGCGCTGCCCGCGTCCCCGCACAGCAAGCTGTTTCTTTTCGACAAGTGTGTGTGCCGAGGCGAGAGCAAAACTTAGTTTCTAGCACGCGGTGCGCCCCTACATTTCCCAAGTGTAATTCGGTATATAGAAAAGCATCGAATCATCGAAATGCAAAAAAAAGATCGATATTAGTGTAGAGGAGATACCATCCAATAATTCGAATCATCGAAATGCATAAAAAATAAAATCGATATAAGCGTAGAGATATACAAATGTGTGAGATATTAGCCTTAAGTACAGACAGCATAATGTGAGATTAAAAGTATTCGTAAAATTGTTGCAATGTGTCGAGTTTGTTTGAGGACTTCCTTATTTACTCTATAAGGTTTCACTTGTCCAAAAATTGATGAAAGCTCTACAACGCTTTCGGTAGGAAATGCTCTTTTATCTTTCTTTATCACATATACTCAAATGGTAAGGAAAATAATCAAAAAGCTGTTAGCTATTGCATTGTTTCAATTGCATCTCAGTCAGTCAAGAAGTAATCTCAATATTATGAATTTTCTCAACTTCTAAGACAACTCGTTCCAAAAATTGTGAAGCCGAGTCAGAGTACTAATTAGACTAGAGTATTTCGAGTTTTCATTCAATGTCATAATGCGCATGTTCTTTTGGCTGTAAATCTGCAATTCCGAGTTCTAATGCCATTCAATACCTTAAAATTTCGCATTATTCAAAAGGAAATAAGTTGCGAAAGGTACTTACTTGCCAAAGCTGCCGGAGGGTTTCTTGCAGGGTCCCTATGGCCACATGCCGGCTCCATCGTCAGATCAGATTCTTGTATATGATATTGCATTGTCATCCGACTTACACAAGTATGCAAAATTTCAGTTCATTCGGTTGAAGATAGCTGATTTAAAATTAAGTTTGCAAGAAAGGCATACAAGATATTGCAAGTCAAATAAAAGCTTTTGAAAACAGCACTTCTCACAAGAAAATGATATCTTTAATTGGCTATCTGTGTGAGGTTCAGGTACCGTTCTGCACACCTTCGTTCATTCTTCAGTCGTTAAATACTGCTAATGTTTATTTATTCAAACTTTTTGTCCCACAATAAAAAAAATGTCTACAATTGGCGCACTTAAAAGCGTTCTCTTACATAAGTCACCAAAATAATTAATCATGATAAACAGATATTTAGTTGCGGCGCTGTTTTTATTAAAGAAATCGTTTTCTTGGTTGGTCTATGGATAAGATTCTTTGATGCTACAAAAATATTGAAAACCATAGAGTTTCTTTAAAAATACCGTTATATTCAACGCTGCAAAAAATGTCGATACCATCCCAGTTGCGTTGCAGACGGTAAGGGGAGTGACTAACAAATGCTATTTTCTTATTAGTGGAGAATTCGCAAACGCATTATCAGCTACTTTCGACAAAGCTTTGGACATGATTTGGCATGTCACTCATTGGCATGCAACAGAAACTGTGTAGTAAATGAGAGCCTGTGGAACCTATGTTCCACAGGCTCTATCTAAACCCCGTTAAGGTTACAGTACTATCTATCATATGCTGTGCTAAGTACAGTTAAGCAATTGTCTTACAAAACCATGACTGTGTGCAGTGCAATTACATAGGGTGCATATTATGTTTTTGACGTATTTTTATTTGTAAATAGATATTAAGTATGTAGGAATAGGAACGCAGTGTGTTCCGTTTCGTTTCGTTAATTTCATTACATAATTATCCGTTGCGATATAGGTGCAAACTTATTAATGATATTGCGCCTCGATAAACGTAATATCTTCATAGACCCTATACGCAAGTAGCTTGTCCAAATAGGGACTTAATGAAGCAGTATAAGGCAGGAAAGAATGTACCTAGGTAGACGAACCCTTTTTGTAGTAATATCTAAATGGATATAAAACTGACTTTAATTGACCTTTTAAATTTAAACAATTCGCTAGCCTTAGATTCAGTACCTTATAATTATAATGTCTAACTGTTTAGATTTCTAAACATTTGGGCCAGCCAGATGTAAATTCCATTGTTTTGAATGTCATTCCAAATAAAAGTAACTAATATATAATTTAAGTTTTTTTAGATATTCATGTTTTAATGTATTGCGATAAAACATCGATATTATTGCATTTTTTTTAAGGAATGAATTGGTTAAGTAAAAGTGGACGAGTAAGAAAATGGACTAGATAAGAAAGAGGACCATATCCTCCCAAAGGGATTTAATAGATACATACTTTATTCAACCTTCCTTCGTTTGTTTTTAGGGTTCCGTACCCAAAGGATAAAAACGGGACCCTATCACAAAGACTCCGCCCTCCGTCAGTCTGTCTGTCTGTCTGCCACCAGGCTGTAGGTATCTCATGAACCGTGATAGCTAATAGTTGAAATTTTCACAGATGATGTATTTCTGTTGCCACTATGACAATAAATACTAAAAACAGAATAAAAAAATATTTAAGTACAGCAAACGTAATCTTTTTAAGATAATGGTAAGGAACCCTTCATGCGCGAGTCCGACTTGCACTTGACTGTTATTCTTCTGTCATTTCGGGTTTATTTTCACTACTATCTTTTTATTTTTACCTGCAAGGAATTTGGGTTTAGAAGTTGTTTGTATGTGCAAGCTTTTTGTCTGCAAAATAGTAAGAGTGATTAATATAATTAATATTATATGTTTACGCTATCAACCATTTTTATCTTGTTTTCATTTAGAATTATTTTTGGTGATCTTGTCTTATCTTGCATGGGTCATCATGATCATCATCTTCAACAGCTCTCAGGTACCCATAAGTGCTGGGCATAAGCCTCCTTTTGTCTGCGCCATTCTGCTTCGTTGTTGGCCATCGCAATCCAGTTCTTTCCATGTTAGCAGGATATGGCTATGAAAAACACAGCAGATAGATTCCTCAATTTAATTAAATAATAACCCGAATAAATTTTAAATGCCGTGGAATGACAACGACACTTGATTGATAAACTTAAGTCAGAGCGGGCAAAACGAAAGTGGAGCAGGGTTTGTCAACATGGACTCAGCTGGCCGGGGCCGGCGATAGCGCTTATCGCGGCGGGACATAGTCCGTTCATTCACAAGCCGCTCCATTCATGCGACCGCTCCCAATGCATCCTGCAAATCAATCTGATCCTTAAGTTATCCTTCCAATGGTTCATAATCGTGTATTTAGCAGTAGATGCGGAGGGGCGAGGGGTAATATAGATCGAGGATATCACGGGGTCAGCGTGGATTGCAGGCGCCCGATAAACGTTGATGGCGTCCAACGACTTGACAATCTAGCTATAAACAATAATGTGACCGCTGTGAAACTAGAACAGCATAACTTTTACAGATGCGACTCCAGATCTGGAAAGTAAAAACAGAACCCTTACAAACCTATTATATTATGAGTCCTGTCTCCTGTCTGGGAGGCTAGTTTCTATGCATATTGTGTAAATTCAGCGACTGAACACAATTTCACCTTATGTTAAATGGAGATGTGGTTGACAAAGGAATTCCTTTGAAAGGTTACCCTTTCACTAAAGATACCAGGTTGTCTATTCATCGAAACTTGAAGATCTATCAACGAGAAGTCAAGATCCTGTCCCGTCCCATTAATGAATGAAGTAAACATGATAATGTTTCGAAATAGACATTTACGTTTTATCATTATATATTATAATGATATCGTTTGTTGTTCATTGTTTATGATAAATATGCATCTTTAATTCAAACATGGTCTGGAGAGAATTCCTTGTAAATATTTTGAATTTATCTCATGCTGATGACATGCAAAAAAAATTTTTTGTTTGATAAAATTCGCTTTAAGAAATTGCGTGTAGGCATAATTAAATCGATCAAAGTGTAGAAGAATGAGATGTTCTTACTAAAAGAAGCAGAATATAGGAGTAATTTATTATGAAACTTAAAGATTGCATTGCGAAGACCGAAATGGTTACAGAAGATTTCTCTTTAAATGAGTATAGATTTGAAAGACTGACTGATGTATGAAGGAATATCAGGAAGTGATTATAAAAAGAGTCAAGCCGCAAGTCAAAGAAGAGGAAAAGAAGTATATAAATTTGACTTGTTGCATATGACAATAGCCAGTACATATCATGTTTATACCGTATGTTATACGTATGATTGAGAATATTATCTGGTATACTTTTTCTCGTATCCCTGTACAAAGTACAAACAAGCATTAGTCATCATGTACGAGTAAAGTTAATTGATGTGCATTGATTCATTGATCTTATGAAATCATCGCATATACATGGAAAACATTTCCGGAAAACCTAAGGACCTTAATGACATCTGACATTACTGTGGGACGACTCACTGCATCAGAATATTCATTGAAATGTTTAGCGCGTATCCGTTATTCCGAGTTTTATCACTCTTGCTCCCGCTCTGTGTATCGCTAGAGCGTGGTGAACTAGTGAACAATCATGTTGTTGTGGAAATTCATGCAAGATGACGACTTGCGCATAACCGACTAGTTGGAAGCCAAAATCTTATTTGTCTGGCTGCATTATTATCTCAACTAGTCGTTTATGCACTTTAGTGACATGCGCAGTAAGATCTGATTTTGCTGTATAGTGTAAATGTGATCAGCACGCGTATACTCATATAAATTACATAAATTGATCTGCTGCTGCGCAGTAACACAATATGCGCATAATATGCTAAATTATTTATTAATGAGAAATGTGATTAAAGTTCTAGACAAAAGATATTTAGGCCAATAGATTTATTTTCAGCGTTGAATTTAATGCTTGAAATATGACACAATAACATGAGTGTGTCATGCAAAATTAGAATAATTTTGGTACTTACTTGTATTTATTTTTGGTAGAAATGATAGAGATGCAAAAGGTCGTAAATTGCTTTAATGACCCGCGTCACATTTTCACGAAGTAATCTTTCTTACTCCTAGGTGTACTAAGTGTGTGTGTAGGTATTTTACTTACAATCAGCTTAGGGAATGGGAAAGTTATAGATTATACAAAAATTAAGACAATGTTGTGTTCGAGTTTGAATAAATGGTCTAAAATTGTCTTTTAATCCAAATTTTTTACAGTTTCTTATTTTTTCTTACTTAAGAGCTTAGTGAATCTTGTCAGTGGAGTATGCGCCAAACTTCTTTGTTTGCAAAAAAATATTGAGTGCATGCCTAACACAGAAGCCTACTCAAGATATTCAATAAGTGTTAAAAAAAATCTGGATAAAATTGTTCGATATAGCTCTGCGGAAGCGATTACTATGACCCATTTCCGGCGATATAGTCAAAGACATTCATTGATCGGTCACTAGAAAGACTTATCGCTGGATTACATCGATAAAGGGACGTCATGGGCGCCATTGCAGAATTCTTACGAGTTATCAAGCAAACGATTTGTTTACACAGTTAACCGTAATCTTATCCGGTGACCTCCTTAGACTCTCCCGTTTCGAAATTGTATCGCCGTATCGTGTGGTGTCCTTATTACAGGCGGCGGAAGTGCGACTGCGACCGAGCGTTCATTCATGTGGTGCGTATTTGTTTAGTGGCCGGACCTACAGCGTGGCTGCAGTTTAAACTGGGTATCTACTCGGTTTACTGTGGCGCCACCGAATAATTTTCAACCTGCGCTTTGGGGATGGTTTCCGCATCATATTGCGAGGTCCTGCATTACCTTATTTTTTGACCTTTGCAGAATCTATATCATGGAGTAACTTGAATCTTTGAAGATTGACCAGTCTTTAATTTTAGCCCTCGATTTTTTGTATGGAATTTTAAAAACAATTTTATTTTTATAAAACTCATGTCATCGAAGCATGAATGATTTTCTGAAGCATGAACTGTTTTATGAATAACCTTTGAAATTATTACGAATAGTCCGTCTAGTTTTAAAACTGTTTTTCACCAAAAGTGGCCACTTTTGGCGAAAAACAGTTTTAAAACTAGACGGACTACCAATATTACTTTCAAAGGTTATTCATAAAACAGTTTAAAGGTATTTCTAGACATTTATACAAATCAAATTTTTAATTATCACCTTATTTAGTTTTAAACAATTTATTTCTAATGAGGGCGCCACTTTAGCTACCACTTCGTCTTAAAAATAAATCAAAAGTAAAATAAATTAATATTGTTTTAATAAATCAAATGTTGATCCTAACGGAAGCGGAGCCCCGGGGCTAGGCGCAGCTAGTAATACTTATATAAAAAATAACCAATATTTACGCAGCTTTGTTCCACATACGTTAGTGCATACCATAAGCTACTCAAACTGATAAAAAGGCATAACAAAAAGTGAAAGGGGTGCGATGTGTGACACTTTGCGATTATTTATTAAAGTTTATAAGAAAAATACAAACTCATGGGACAGGGGGAACAAAAAGAAATAAAAAAATATAAGTTGATGACGTCATAACCGGGATGTACAAAAATTCAAGATGGCTCCCCTTCTAAAAATGATTTAAGGGTTCAGACGGTTCACCATGTCAAAGGAAACCTTTTCATCACCAAACGCCGTATATTGCATACTTATGTAGTGCAGACACGTTACTATTTAAAAAAATATGTGCTTTTCAATTTATTATTTTTTATTCGATTATTTCGGATCGAAATCTATAATGTAAAGAATCCTTGTGTTTGAGTTTCAGAAGAAGTCTTGAGTTTACACAAAGAGCAAGGAGCTGGGTGGCCCGGCGGGAGTGCGCATTACTAGCGCTTTCGCAAAGTAAGCGACACCGTGCATGGTCCGCACTTGGATGGGTGACCACAAGTGGCACAAAAAATTCTTGAGCTTCTCCGTGCTTCGGAAGGCACGTATAATACGTTGGTCCCGGCTGTCATCATTGTATGGCAGTTGTCAGGCTATGTCAGATGCCTTTAGGCAGCCTAAAAAATCTGACACCAATGTTAGCCACTTACATACACGAAAAACAAACAAACAAACAAAGAGCAAAAAAAAAAACAGTTAACATCACTGAAGTCTAAGCCTAGTTTATAAACCGTGCAAATACGTACTTATGTAGCAAGAAAGAGGTTAGCGTTGAATAACAAGCGTTTTACGGCAGGAACGAAACTTGCTCGATTGAATTATACCTACCAATAAGGAAGTTTCTGCAAACTGGCCGTAGTACAGGACATTACTGGGCCCACTGCCAGCAATTCCACAAGAGAAGAACCATTCATAAAACAAGCGCAGTTTCTTTCAACAAAGATTCGCTGTGACATAAGAACGTTTCATGTAAAAATAAAAAATAAAAAAAAATTACTGAAATGTAGGCCCGGGTAGTACGGGGTGTATTGAGTATGGGTTTGAGACCGTTGACGGCTTAGTCGAAGTCGCGGATCATACCTGGGTGAGACCAGCACAGGACTGAAACAGGATGCCTCGATAGGAAGTGCTTAAGAATATTTGTATCGTTTTTGTTCACCATACTAACTATACATTATATACTAACTATTTTCGTTTGTAGGCATATACCATATTTCTACTTAAATGATTGTTTCGAATTTGCAAAATAATAAACTAACCAAAAAGAAAACGAAAAGAGGACCAGGAAGCCCGAGGCATATCTACATGAAACAGATTAAGGAAAAGGTGAACGTCTTGATGTACAGAGAAGTAAAGTAACTAGGGGGTTGAGAGAGGACAAATGGAATAAAATTTATACTCCCCTGACAAGAGCATAGCTCTTAAATATACATAATGATACCAAAAATGTTTGATTGAAATTTGTATCCAACCAAAATGACGAGCTTCAAAATTCTTCTACAAATATAAATCTTATTTCAAATAGGTAGAACTCATAGTTCATCAAATCACTAGCACAGAAGTACAGCCTTATAACAAACAATACCATGGGATAAAGCAGGAAAACGTCTCAATCTATGGTATAATTTTAATGAACCTACGTAGTTCTCAGAAAAAGGTCAACGGCGATGACCCTATGACAGCGTCCTATATTTGTAAGTTGATAACAAAAGTTTATAATGTGTAACCATTGGTCGAGTATTTGTTTACGTACATGGACGCTTCCGTTTGCGGTTTCATCAAAAACTTTATGAAATATTATTAGGAAAAATTTAAAAAGTATTGTTGTTGTTGCCAACATTTGTGCGCTTATAAAAAGTGTAAAAAAGCAGTAGTACCTATATATTTTTTAAAAGTCAAAATTTTTTGCTTGATTAAAATTTTTTAACCCAAGAACAAAATACATCAAGAAATCTGATATTTTGGCAATTTATATATCACAAAATATGGACTGATGGATGCATCAATTTTGAACTTACCTGGTGTAGGTAATTTACGTAAATTACAATTATATGTAAAAACCGATCAAGATTTTCTTGGACTATTCGGGAAATTTAACTTTAGACCAAACCATTTGGTATGGACATGAAACACCTACAAAAAGCTACAATCTCAGAAAAACTCGACGAGTAAACGACGCACCGGAAATGCAGTTTGATCTGATATTCGGTCAGAGAAGTGATATTGCTTCTTCTTCTTTTAAGCCTTTTTTCTCAATCTTGAGCAACTTCTATCCACTTCGATCCTGCTGTCTTTTACATGTCATCAACCAACGCATCTGCATTCCATTTTTTCCACACGATACAAAACAGATCGTTTTGAAGAAGAACATACATGTTATTGAGGATTTTGAGTATTTGACTTGCCTGCGGACCTCAAAAAATAAATGACTACTTTTAACAATCAGAACAAGTTGATTTTGGGAGGAAGATTCAAATGATTAGTTAATAGTGCAATATCGATGAAGATTCAAATGATTAGTTAATAGTGCAATATCGATTGCATATCATCATCATATGGCATTGTCACATTTTTATGTTTAAAGCACTATCTGTCAAATTTGTTAAAAACATAATTCACGATTTGGGATTTTACTTTTTCAATCTGAGCTTGCTCGAATATACCTAAAACATAATTAACGGTACAAACGGTACACGACCGAAATCAAGCACCTTAATAGGTCACCTACTTAATAAGTGACCTATCAAGTAGGTGATCCATAATCTTCAGAAAAAATATAGAACTTATAATGCCTCGGATGGCCATCGTAAACTTACCGTCGTCTTTAACATAAGTAAGATCGAAGGAGTATCGAGCGGAAATGGGCGCCCTCGGGAAGGAAAGGGTCGTCGCACGCGCAGGTTAATTGGCGAGAATTTTAGAGGTCGCCTGATAAAGGCGTCTGCGCCGGAAGTCGATAGTGCTTTGATGTGGTGCGCCCGCGCACGCTACCAACTCACGCGGCTTTTGACGAAACGCAGTACGTACAGTACACATCCTTGCCCTAATTATTATTGTAATGAATTTAGCTGCATTGACGTCTTTAATTAAGACAAGATTATTATGTTTACATTTATGTCAAAATCTGTGATATTCGGTGTTATTTATTATTTTCACTTTTTTTAAATCTAGATTTCATTGAACAGATCTTGATCTTTATTAGTCACCGTGTGCTAGGTACTTTCAGAACCATATTTTATCTATGGTATTCCGTATGACGGGCTCCCAAGGGTCAATTCTCTTAAATCTCACAATCTCAGAATTTTCAAGGCCTGTGGCCACTAAAGATGGTCCAATTTTTTTAATTTGATAGTTGAGATTCTTTCCTCCATAACTTTTTCCGGGACACTTTCAGGCTATAGACGTAAAACCATTAGTATTATTATTGTGTCTAAGTAACCCGATAAATTTAAAACAATGAAGATGCGTAACTAGCAATCGATGTAAACTGTGTAGATAATAAGACGGCAGGTTATTTTTTATCGGCCGAGAGTTTGGCCAAATAAGTATTGATTCAAACTCAGACTCAAATACGTATGTAGTTGTTAAGTACAACTTGAAGTCATTCACGAGTACTACTTGAAGGTTTGTAGGATTTAATGTTTTGCACGTGTGTGGTCTTTAATGTAGTCATACAATATAGTGTGATTAATATATGTCGTCTAATTGCAACAGTTTGCGCAAATATGTGTCGCGTTTCATTAGTCAGTAGTTTGAATCATATCCCGAAGCCGAACCCTGACCTGTGACTCGTGACATGTCGGCCATCGGTGTCGGCGTCAGTTTATAGCAAATATTTATAAAATACTCGGAAATAAGAACGGCATTGACGTATTTCGGTTGGACTCTGCTCTGCCCCAAAAACATCGCATGAATGTGCACCGTTATCTGTCATTCATATGGATTGTTTCACAATAAAATATTATTCTAATATGGTATGAGTATCAACAAAACAGCCTTTGCTTTGTCAGGACTATCTTCTACTGTAGTCTTTTAAAATATTTTCACTTTTGATCATGTTATGATGAGTTATGACACATGACAATGATGTATGTTTTGTGCGACGATGTAAATATAATTAGATAAATATGGCGCCTAATAAACAATAGGTGGGCCGAGCTTTGCTCGGTTATTTTTTTGCCGCGTCACTCCCTAAATACCGAGTTTCATCAAAATCGTTGGAGCCATTTCCGAGATCTATATATATATACAAGAATTGCGCAAAACCAAAGGCCATTTGTAATAAACTTCTGTTTTTTTATAGGTCGTCTGAAAGAAAATATGCATCCTATGGTATCATAGCGGTCAAAAAAGATTAAAATAAATATTGTAAAGCAGTGAATAAGAAAAATTTCGTGTATAACCGTGTCAATTCTGGACTGATTTTATAATACACTGGAGCACAGATTGCCCGCATATATTGTCAATTTAACCTTCGTGTTCCTACGTAATTGAATTCTGATCCCACAAACCACTTCGTTTAGTCATATAGAACGTCTATCAAATTTTATATAACTTGCGATGTTTGTATACGAAGAACTTAGTTAAAATATCAGTAAATAATACCTAAATCAAAATATTTCTCAGGACCAAAAACATCAGTATTAAAGTCTAAAGAATAGACGTAGAAGAAAATGAAATATAACAAAAGGGACTGAATTTTCTAATAAGTAACGTAAATGGTGTCCACCAGCGAGCCGTAAGTTTGTAAAATGATTACTTAGTAAATTAGGTTGTTTTGTACAAGCTTTTATTGCGAGGTCTTAGTACATATCAAGACAAATTTAATAAGCCCAAACTCAACTCAACCCAAAAAAACATACAAGATACATTACAAGACACTCCGTTAGTCGCGCGTTCTACAATGTAAAACAGCTACCTATTTTTTTCTATCCATAATTTTTTGTCTTATATATCATCCACAAGTAATGACAAATACAATGAGCTACTGCGCGTTGACCGATGCACCTGTATTTACGACAAATGACAAAATTCTACAAAAGTAGTACTTACTGGCGACCACTCACGTAGAGTCACACTTTTTTGACTAGTATTTTTTTGGATAAGTTTTTATTTGTGAAGTGGCATCAAGTATTGATAAGATATATATTAAAGAGCATTTTAAAAAGTAACCCCTTTTAATTTATCTTTTAGAATAATTAACCTTGTGAAAGGAATTATCCATTAGGTACTTACAAGGTTACTGGGAGAAGTACCAATGGATGAAGACGTTTCATCATGTTTTACCACTTACAATTTTTTTTAATATTCTGGATATTGCTGTATATAATGGACAAAGGATTTAAGAATCACCCCAAAAAAGATGTTTCTTTTTACACGAAATTTGTTATAAGTTACTCTACTTGTTATACAATGTGTCCCGTCATCGGTGTCGGAGCCTTTAGTGATATGATATACTGCATTTTTTATCGACAAATCACCCCAATACTTTTTTTTTCTTCTACTGTTGTAAAATGGCAGCTATTTTGTTTTTTTGGAAAACAAGGCAAGGACTCTTTAATAATTCAACCATAAATATTCGTGTAAAGATCCTATACTCATAAAATAGCTGTCATTAGACAGCTAAACATGTAGACAATAATTAGACAGCGAACTTGTTTAAATTTCCTATAGAATAAAAAAAAGAAAAAAATCTAAGCGAAAAAATATCATGATTTTTTGTGTATTTTTTTGGATTATTAGCTGTTTTTGAAAAAACTAGGCTATTAAACTGCTCGTTTTGTTTTTTAAAACGACACTACAGAATATTATCTAAAATAAAATCTTAACACCTTTGCTTTCAGTAAGATAGTTTTGAAGTTATTACAATTTGAATAAGGACAATTTAAAAATTGCATACATTTTTAGAGAAATAACTAAACTTTCATCAAAAAAAAAAAGACTTATAATAGTTGATTTGTAAATAAAAACTGCTGTATACCATACCACTAAAGGCTCCGACACCGATGACGGGACACATTGTATGTTACTCAAGCTATGTGGATATGCCCTTATCACCAGGTCTCACTATGCTCTGATTGTTGTAAAATCGACGACAGCAAAGTAGAGGAGATGAGCGAATAAAAAAAATAAACGATTTAGAGAATAATGAGAAAACTAATGTTTTGATACCTAAGTCTATAAGTTTTTTTTTTGTAGTTTTTAATCGATTATAAATTATACGAAAATAATAAGTGATGACTTTTATTGATTTACTTTATTACACCGTTAAAAAAATGGAAATGTACTACAGTGTAGTACACGATGCGACCTCTTACGTCATAGGAACGCGACTAGCGGAGTGTTATAAAAGCTTTTGAAATATAAGTCGATTTTAGGCGTTCCTGGATTTACCCGTATTTTAAAATACTAACGCGAAATTTGATTTTAGTGTCACTTGTTTCTAACGTAATGCATGTTATGTGTTTTTGCAGGTTGTTAATTACAAAAAACCCGAATAGGAAAACAATTGTTCGGGAATTCCACTGAACAATTCCCCTCTTAGATATTATGTTACAGTTTTAATTTAAAATTACTTAAATCTTTTTCCTTATAATTTTAGTAAGGAAATAATTAAAGTAACACAATAATGATGATTTTGTACTATATATAGCTCAAACTTAAGCTTGTTATCAATAACAATTATAAACAGGTACACACTAGTGTTTTTGATATTCATGTTTTTTAAGACGATGTAAAAAAGATCGCACGGTAGTGTGCCGGCCAAGTTCCAGCAGCAGGCCGCGCGTATATGCACTATTTACACGAACCGTTTCGACCCACTTTTGACCCCCCTGTAACTCAGTGCCTATTTAAGTACAGAGATAAAATTGAACCTACGTAATCATATACTAGGACTAGAATATAGCTTCAGTAGACCCTAAAATATGACCCTGTGAAAATAGCAAATTTTTGTCACTGACTGACTGACTGACTCACTGACCGGTAATCAAAACCTCTAGGCCACTTCCAATTGTCCTAGTTAAGAAATTTGGCACGCAGGTCGTGTTATATATGTAGATTAACAAAAAATTTAAAAATTTAAGTAATCGGTCAAGCGTGAGTAGGCTCAATCGAATATCAAATTTTTAATAAAAAGTATTTATGAACCAGTGATACAATGAGAATACGATGAGGAGGGAAGGGCCTCCTCCCTCCCCTCTATAAAATATTGTCATGTATACATAATGCACACTGTATAGCTTATTATTAAATACTGCTTACCTAAAAAATCAGGCTTCTATTGTTATAAATTACTTTCGATAGATGGCGCTAGCGGTATAATTGAAACGCGATATTGTGTTTTTCGTCTGCAGTATATATGAAAAGTTGATAAGAAATCGATGGGCAATAATTTCTACACTTACGACGTTTTGATATCTTATCAAAAAGAAAAAATAGGTACGAATTCTTGAAAAAAAACTATTGAAATCCACCAAAAACATACCTGTTAAAAAGGGGGCCAAGTTCCTATCGGCTAATTGTTCGTCTGAAAAAGGGTTGAAATCCAAACCAATGCCAAGTTTAGTTGCACTTTAAAAATATCTAAAATTATAATACTTCTAAATATAAACTTGGCAGGTTTATTTAATTATATAAATAGGTTAATTTGATTATATAAATAATAAATTTAATTATACAATTAATCAAGTGTTACGTACAGCAAGAAAACCTGCCAAGTTCAAATTTAGAAGTATTATAATTTTAGTTATTTTTAAAGTGCATCTAAACTTGGCATTGGATTGGATTTCAACCCTTTTTTAGGTGAACAATTAGCCGATAGGAACTTAGCCCCCTTTTTAACAGGTATGTTTTTGGTGGGATCCCTCTTTCCTGGCCGGGGATCCAAACCCAATATTTTCTGTTAGTATGTATCAACTTTTTATACACAACAATAGATTTTTATTGTTTCTGAAATAGGTCCACACTGGCAGTAAATGCTGACCCCTAGGCGTATGGCGCGCTAGCACCAGGGGGTCAGGTATCTGCTTTGCTTGGCAGTGTGCATATAAGCAGGGTCAAAAATAAATTACATATTTTGTTCCGATAAGAAAATAAAACTAATATTTTTTTTAAATTTATTAATGCAGAATAACTGATAATATAGGAGCGCTATTTAACTTCAAGAAACATGACGTCACGACGTGCAATTTCATACAAATTCAATTTGTTTGACGTGTAGGAAAAGTATCTGATTTGACTTTTTGGAAACTACCGGATACTAGCCGTTAAAGGGTTAAGTGATGGTACTGACTACTCCAAAAATAATGCACTCCTTACGATAACTTATATGCCGAGTGACATTATCAAAGCTCTCGAGACCTTGCTTCAGTATCAATGTTGGTTAAATTTCATTGAGATACAGTAGCGTGAATGAATGTGTAATCGGTACGATAAAGCATGTGTGTTGTAACAGTAAGCAACTAGAACTATTTAAAAATGTACTTACATAACGTGTTACTAAAAACCTGCCGATCACATTTGTCAAAATGATCACCAACTACGAATTATTTTTCAAATACGAATAAATAAAATAAAATTATAAAAAACCATTTAAATTAAAATTACAAAACGTCCAAATTAAACACGGAATACCTGCAATACTTGCATGCACTGAAAGTACTGAAACAAGTATAGATACATGATTTTCCCAGTGCATGCATGCACTTCCCAACTAAACTGGCCATAATTCAAAATTTCATAAAGATTTATCCGGCAATACTTTTTCCCAAATCCACTACATGATTTGGGAAAAAGTATTGCCGGATAAATCTCCAATGACACCGGACATGACCTATAATTACATACATACTTAGTACAACCTACCTATCAATGTTTTAAAATAACACGACACACTTAAAGAATATCAGAGCAATTAAAATTAACTCGAGTACCTATATCCGGGTGTAATAGTTTGGTCGTGTGAAAGACGTGTCATCGCCCGATGGCCGCCCTTATCACGCTTGTTTACGACTGCGGTATCACAGAAAAACATTGAGATTTCGCTTCTCGCACCTAACTTGACTCACGAAATAAATAAAATAGAAAAATAACCATTCTTACACGATGGTAGTGTGTGCCTAAATAAAATAAAATAAATAAATGTAAATTTAAGCAAATTCTTGCAAGTCTTATTGCATTTTCTAGAATCTAGACAATGATGCTGATGATCTATTGACTTAGCTAGATTTGGCACATTAGTTATCACCTTATATTTATCTAATAGGATTATTATAATAGGTTGGGAAAAAAGTCTTTTCGCATTTTATTTGAAAATTCAAAACATTTTTTAATATAGTTTATTTACATTTAACTAAAGTATGTGGGTACCATTTTGTTCGATAACTTTTTGCCATCTTATAGGTAGGGACATGATCCCATTGCTATAGAAATTTTGGGGCTTCTGATCAAAAAACTGCGTCAAGTAGTTTTGGCAGTCCTCTCGTGATGTTAACCTGACACTGCCTAAAGAATTCTGAAGAGACCGAAACAGGTGGAAATCTGAAGGTGCCAGGTCAGGACTATATGGCGGATGCATTAACACCTCCCAGCCAAACTCTCTTAATTTTTGCTGAGTGGTTAAAGATGTGTGAGGTCTAGCGTTATCATGATGAAAAACCACACCCCTTCTGTTGATTAATTCCGGCCGCTTTCTCTCAACTTCTTGTTTTAATCTTATCAGTTGTTCGCAGTAGAGTTCTGAATCGATGGTCCTGCCTGGTGGTAACAGCTCATAATGAATAATGCTCTTCCAATTCCACCACACACACAGCATCACCTTGTTGCGAGTTAACCCGGGTTTCGCCACAGTCTGTGAAGCCTGACCGGCCTTTGACCATGACCTTTTTCGCACGTTCTTGTCGTACGTGATCCACTTTTCATCACCAGTTATCAATTTCTTCAAAAATGGTTCGGTCTCATTACGTCGTAATAAAGAATCACATATGAGTACACGGTTCATTAGGTTTCTTTCAGAGAGCTCGTGAGGTACCCAAATATCGAGCTTTTTTGTGTACCCATTTTTTTTCAAATGCGCCAAGACTGTTTTGTGGTTAATTCCCAGTTCTAGTTCTTCAGCTGCGTCGTAACTACTGATATGCCGATCTTGCTCCACTTTTTGAAAAATAGCATCCATTTTATCCGTAACAGGGCGACAAGAGCGACGTGCATCTTAGACATCAAAATTTCCGGATTGAAAACGCTTAAACAAAATTTGTACTACTCTCACAGACACGGCACTAGGTCCATTAACATCGCAAATTTTTTTTCGCAGCTTGCGTTGCCTTTTTACCTTTTTGGTAGTAAAATTGTATCTAATTTCTTCATTAGATTCACTCATCTTGACGGTAAGAAAAACAAATGAAAATCACGCATTTTCCTAATTTGAATTTGGAATTATCTTTTTTAAAATTTAAACTTTAAATGATACCAAAACCAGCCAGGTACAAATAGTATAGCCAAAGTGGTTTTATTACAAGTTCATACATACTATATGCGAAAAGACTTTTTCCCCAAAATAATATTTTATTGTTTGCATATTTTATCTTACCATACGACAACTTCTAAAATGTATTTGATTTAATGGTAAAAAATATCCATGTTTAAATAGATCATATCTAATTTATTTGATTTGCAAATAATTCGACTATTCAAGATTTAAAAGTACTTATGACTTAAGGTTTTTTATTTAATCGAATTAAAAAAATATATATTATAGCGTAATAATATAACGTAATATACATTTGATTTGATTAAATAACGAAAAATATTTAATCAAATCAAATGTATTTTTTAAAATAAGAAAACATTCTCTACATAACTTAGTGCCCATTTAGATCTCAATTATTTTATTGCTACTCTAGCAATAAAATAATTGAGATCTAAATGGGCTAAAGAATTTGAATGGTGTTGATACGAGATAAAAAGGGTAATTTTCATTGATTTTTCTGTCCATATTGGCTGTCTGCATGTTATTAGGATACTAGATGCAACAGCCGATAATATAGAAAAGGGAATGTAGGAAGCCAGGTCTGTTAAATAACATTCGTCAAAGCTCGCAGTACGAGTACAATATCAGTATGACAGGCACCTTTGAATTTTGTTATAATAAATGGCCTGGATATTAAATATTTACATTTTTTGATAATACATGTGTAGGTATTGTAAAATTCTCCTTTTTCTTCTTCAACCCATTATCACCCAACGCTGAGCGTAGGTCTTTAGCAATGCAGGCTATTCTGTTCGATCTTTAGCTTACCTCAGCCACGTCTTTCCGGTAACTTTTATCAAATAAATAAATAGGGACAAATTACACTGATTGAGCTAGCCCCAAAGTAAGTTAGAGACTTGTGTTATGGGTTACTAATTCAACGATACAATATTTTATAAAAAAACGTATATAGATAAACAGCCAAGACCCAGGACAATTTGAAAATGGCCATTTTCCATTTTCCCTGACCGGGGATCGAACCCGGAACCTCTGGATGGCGGACTAGCATGGTGACCACTACTCCACGGAGGTCGTCGGTCCATCAACTCATAGTAACTGGTCTATTAACCCATAACACAAGTCTCAAACTTACTTTGGGGCTAGCTCAATCAGTGTTATTTGTCCCTATATATTTATTTATTTATTATTAACACCCCTGCGGCAAGTTCTAGGTCTTCACTCCAGCACTTCTTTCCTCCAAAGTTCGTCTGCATTTCGGCCCATCGTCACTTTCTTTGCGCTACCACCTTGGCTATGTCGGTGAGTGTCGTCCTTCTTCGATGTTCTGTGTTTCATATTCTATTCCGGAGAGATACACCTAACATTGCTCGTACCATAGTTCTTTGTTCGACTTGCAGCCTATAGATGGACTGCTGCGTAAGCGTCCAGGTTTCTTGGTTTCCAGGCAGGATACACTGCTCGTAGACTCTGCGTTTTATCGGTGCTCCTGTCTTTGAGCATGTCAGACAGTTTTCAAAGTACGAATGAATTTAGAAATTTTTGAGAGCAACCTTAGGTGGTCAAGATGGTCGACAGGATGTTGCCTCGTCAATTACCAAACCTCATTCAAATAACGTATCGGTTCCGATAACAAAGGTTAAGTAACTAGCCCGCGGTGACACAAATTGATTTTTTATCGTTTAAATGTGACGAAATTGCAGTAGTCGGTTTCTCAATGTTCTTTATCTGGCACATTAACGTCACTGGCAAGATTTGATGGGCCATCATGCGTCAGTGGAGTGCTCTTAGAATGTCCAGTCCACATCGTGCCATTTTAAACTTACATACATATAACGCCTGTTTCCCACAGGGGTAGACTAGACCTCCACTTGCTACGATCCTGACAGACCTCTTTCGCTTCATCTACACTCATCACTCTTAAAATTATTAAACACATACTATTTTTTAAAGAACATCGTTAAGGCACAAGTAATTACAATAGTACATGTGTCTGCTGCCACCACCCATTGACTTATTTTACTATCCTGACAGATTTCAATGACTGGAATACTTTATGCGATGATTATCACAAGAGTCCATTTTTGGCCAAATGTGGTGTCAGATTTTTGAAACTGCCAAAGGTATCTGCATTTCTGCCATCAGATAGTAGCGTAGCGACGGTTGGAAAAGTCGGTGAAGCATTGGGTCGTTACCGGGTTGAGCCTGATGGATAAAATCTCTTATATTACCGCTCTTATATTATCTTATATTACCTAATTTCCCATTACTATTTTCTATATAGCGAGGTTGCCTGGAAGAAATTGCTTAGCGATAAGGCTGCCTATTGCGCATTTCCTAGTTTTTAAGATAATTATGTCCTGTATTTTTTTTATTTTGTGCAATAAAGGGTATTGTATTGTTTGTATATTTTTTCCATTTCAATCTCAAACCCCCTACATGATTAATTAACAAATTATGTATTATGAAAAAATCTTTCAATAATATAAAGTATATAAAAATCGGTCCTCTGCCATTTGGAGGCAGGGTTCTATAAAAACAAACAATCAGTAAAAAAATTCAGCACACGCATGAGCCATATACATTTTTGGCCGAGGCACATAAAACTAGTCCTTGAGAGCAAAACAAACGGTTGCATACTTAACTCGGGTTCTTTCTAATTAGTGTTTGTAAAACAACAAACCATGACGTCACTTCGCAGCCGTTACTTTAAGTTTCGGATTTCCGCTGGAACTTCACGCCCAGTGGCCGCTAAGCTAAGGGTGACAGACGCCATGCTACACATTTCTTAGGCTACAATCAAAAAAAGAAAAAAAGGAAAAGTACGGATGAATTATACTTTTCGAGATGAGTTTACTCTTTTCGTGTGACTAAGATTCCAAAGCTTTAAAAATGTAAATATCTTTAAGGCTGTCTTCTAATGATGATGTGTGAGACCACGTGCCTTCTTAAGTTTGGCAGAACTCAAAATGGTATATGCTACTTGTCGTCAATCCCAAACCAATCTTCATGTGTATGTGTTATAGTGCTTACGCACTACGCACGCTGGGCCATCAAGGTCCTTATAAACTTAGTTGTCGCATAGGTGAAGAGCGACGTCCGCTGACCGCTAAAAGGTTACCTAAGGGTGACTGGATTTCTAGCTAAATAATTAAATTATTTGAGTTTCTTTCATATCTCGAAAGGTCTTAATCACATCTTCACCAAATAAATATGGTACCCACTTAGTAATAAAGGCTTAAATGAAAAAAAAATCATCAAAATTGGTAGATAAGTGGCGAATACAAAAAAAAGTTTCGTTTCAAATTGATAACCTCCTCCTTTTTGAAGTAGGTTAATAAAATAATATAAATTTTATTTAACGGGCAGCTATCACATGCCATATACCATCTACTGCGCCAATCCGCATGCCCGGCGATTATGGGAAAGTCCTCGCTTTGTTGGGAGAAGTCTTTAGTCCAGCAGTGCACTGGTATATCTAGATTCATAAAGAATAAAAAATAATGTTTTACACTTACCAAAGAATTCAGAAAGCAAATGTTGACCTAAAACAATACAAAATCTGCATTAAGTAGACGAACAGTAACATTACTACGAATGCACATTTTTTGTTCTAATAAAATCAAACAAATACATAAATCATTTCTGTCTTCAAGTGCTTATTGTTCTAGCCTTGTTTTATATGAGGATTGTTTCACCTCGATTCCTTTTCGTGATGCAATTGTTTTTAAAGTTTTCATAGCAACAAGTATTGGTTTCCTTTTCTCAGCCCAATAAATTTTCCAATCATTTTGAAAGTTGTGAAAATTTGCATATATCTTTTTAGTAGCATTAAACAAATGATCGAGTACGTGTCCTGGCCACGTTCATTGCAAAGTAGGGTTTCGAAGTTACACGTACAAAATGGGGACTTTATTTTCCATAATTTGACATGTTTACTATCTTTTTTAAACAAGTTATAACTTCATCGTAATTATTTTCTAAGTATTTTGTACCAAATTTTGCAAGTAAGTATGTATATTTGATAAGTCAGACGACTATTACTCTTAAATTAAACTAACAAAGATAATAAATAATAATAAACTAAGCCGTGGACGGACAGACAGACATGCCGAAACTATAAGAGTTCAAGCTATGGACTTCGGAACTCTAAAAATGAACATTTCAAGCAACAATAGGCTATCCAAGACAATAAAGCCAGACGTGTTATATTTAAGACGTAGTGCAAAATCGAATAGGTGAACCTTGGACGTATACAAATACCGAGGCGGTTGAAACTGGCGCGTCTAAAGGTGGTCAAGTTGAGGCAGCGATCTAGATCTGTGGGTTGCTTGCCCATTGTTTACCAGGTCTTCCAGAAAGCGGCATTGGGGGCGCCGGGCAGACGGTTTGCAATTAATCGATTACAATAATTGAATTACGTGATGACGTAGTGACAGCTGCGCAAGCGCCGCCGCTGTGTGCGCAGCTGCTGTGACGCTGTTTGAGGAAATCAGAGAGCCACGCGCTGCGCTGCCCCTGCTCCGACATGGTTTTTTTTCGCGAATTTGTTGCCATTTGTCTCTTACTTGAGAGATATAGAGCTTCGCGGAACATCAACATGCAGATTCTATTTAATTCTTTCAATCAATTTTTATTTCATTTTTTAATTTAAATAGAAATGGAATAAATTTATAAACCTATTTCCGAAAATTATTTTTTTACTATGAGTTAGCAGGTACGAATGTCGCCATTGTCATAAATAGATATCACATTTGACTGCTGAGATACTCAACTAGTCCCTTCTGTAAAACATTACTCGTTAAATTCATTGTATATTTATTTATTTAGTTAATAGATTCAAGTATTGCTTCGCGGAAGTCAAAGTTACATGCTCATTGATTTGGATTATTTTAGTTCATGCAAACTATTGCTGGCTGGCGCCCACCGATAGTCTCAGCATGCCTGCCATTACTGTCTAGATTGTTTTGACACCATGCGTTTATATAATTTATATTGTTTTAAACTACATCTTACTCTATTGTCATATCATAACTAACACCATTTTAACCAACATTCAAAAAGGAGGAGGTTATAAATTCGTCGCAATCTTTTATTTATGTATTTTTTATGTAAGTAATATATGTTCACCGATTATTCGAAGACGCCTGGACCATTTTGGTCCCATATAAATTTTATCACACTACAAGAAGGGGACCTTCCTCCCCCGCGTCAGAAATGTTTAAATGCATAATCCATCTTTGCTGGAATTTTAAGATCCCTCAGTAATCGATATATTTTTTACCTCTTTAGTTTTTCTAAAAAATATATATTTTGGTAGTCACCATGATTGTATTGTAAACAGTATATTGTCTTTACAAATAGATATCCCATTTTATTACTGAGCCAGACAATTGGTCGCTTCCTTCATCCAGAAATATAAAGCCCTTAATCTCCTTTTGAATATGTTTTGGGTAGGTAGGTATATTTGTTCATACTTATGGAACTCCAAGACACATCATTCCTTGAGCATGTAATTCAGTATGTTATTAAACTTTTTAGTTTTTTGTACGAAGAAATTTTAACTATGATATGTTAATGAATGACTATTCCCACTGTCTTTAGAAAAAATTGTTGATATCATATTTAATGGCTGAAGAAGTTAACTGGACCTTGCTTTACACCATTAATATGAACATTATCCTCTTTTGAATATGCTTGAGTTCTTTTCAAAGAAAATTTCAGTACTCATCTGGTCTGAAACCAATTAAGTTTATAAAACTGAAGAGTATAATTTATCTACACGGAAAAAAAAGAGTCTGGAGATTTTGTTCAGTTAAGAAAGTATATTGTTTTAAACATATTTCTTTAAATCAAAGTAAAACGTCTTAAAATTAAGTTCTGTTAAATTAAATTGAATCCATCATTTTTTTAAGCCGAGTCCACAATATTATTTTAACTTAATGCACATTTCGTTGGACCAATAGTAAAAATCTTCCTTACCTAAAAATAACTCAAATTCTTGTTTCAACAGTCAAATTTGCTTGTATTTAGAACATATCACGCCATATTAAATATTTTGTAATCTTCGATGGACATGAGCAATTACATTTCACTGAAAAACTGGAATGTTAGGACAATGCAAATTACTTTACTCCAAGAAAACGGTTCTCTAGGTCCAAACCAAGCTATCTCCTTGGATGGAACACACGATATCTTAACATAAAACAATCTATATTTTCGTTTAAGAGTTTGTATTTTAGTTTAATGTAAACCGTGTCATAATAAAATGTTGTTATAAATAAAAATTCACTTGAAATAAGTAAAACCATACAGGTGTTTTTATCTAATTCAAGTAAATGTTTTTCTTCACACAAACATACTCGTTTATTTGGGTGGAATCTGAAGATTATATTGAAAGGAGTCGATAAAATATCAATTTAATCTCATGATGGTCTCAGCTTAACCGTTTTTGTTTCATAGACGAAACAGTACTATTATATTGAATAGAGAAATTAAACATTCAGTCCGATCTAATTTGTCTTTCGTTTAACCATTTTTGATTTTCAGTATGAATACTGATCGACTCGAATTATCTAGAGTTGCTGGTCGATAAAAAAAGTATCGATAACATTGTTGTTTATAGATATTTTCTATATAAAGCCAAGAAGGATAATTCTATACAAAAAATACCAACTTTTGTACTTATTTTACGAGTAATAAGAAAAATTTATACTAAGGATACAAGGGAATATCTTTTTTAATACATCAGCCAAGTTTCTAGAATTAAAAAAGAAACAGTCCCTCTGACTATGATAATGGAATTCGCAAACCCGATAAGTGAATTTTACTATTTTCTTAGTATAGGTATACTCTAGAAACCTAATTTTTAACAAAGCAAATAATACAAGGGACGCTTTACAACACTGAAAAAATAAACACATTTCTTGTGTGACTACCACCTTTTTACCTAAAAATTAGGTAAAAAGGTGGTAGTCACACAAGAAACTTTATTTTATTTTTAGTTATTTTATATTCCTCTAGCTGCTTTGGCTAAGTATGGCTATGGTAGTACAGAGAGGGTCGTGCTCCTGCAGTGGAGACAAAAAGACCTGATGATGATGATGATGATGATTTATTTTTAGTATTTGTTGTTATAGCGGCAACAGTATATTACGGTCTATTACGGTTCAATAAATAGAGCCCTTTAACGGACAGACGGACAGACGAGACAGACATCGGAGTCTCAGTCATAGGGACCCGTTGGCACCCTTTGGGCACAAAACCCTAAAAAATGGTCGATAAACTCACCGTCTTCGATTCCAATTAAGTGGTCTGGAAACGAGAGACAAACAAAGAATTTGAATGCCTCTCTTCCCATGGAGATAGTAAAAATCGATAAAGTAATAAAAGCTAAGGATTCTTTTTTCACAAACCCAAATACTTGGTGGCTTCTGGGTTTAACCACCTGAGTCTCTGTCTGTCCCGTAAAAGATACAGATGTGAAAGTACGAAACTCGAATCGTAATTTTTACGTATTCTATATTCTTAATTTATAATAATATTATAGGGAATCTGCGGCTATGTTTACCTATTATAGGTACATCTACACTCTTCTCGATCTAACCTTTAAGTATGTATGCACAATCAACCTAAGTATTATTCAATATTGCAGATGTTAACAAACACTTACCGAATGGATCAAATCATATAGTAACACGATTTGCGTAAATACCGACTCGATGTTAAGCATGCCGCATCCCTAATCCTAGGTACGCCATTTTTATTTCATTGCTTGCGTGCGACGCGTTTTTAGTTTCTATCCGGTCCTGACAAGTTATTTTCTTGTAAGTGTAATGTAGTTTATGATAAATAAATCCTCAGAATTTGTTTTCCAAGGATAACTCAGTGATTATGGAACTGAAAGATGAGAAAAAGGATGATTTATTAGTGCTTTTAGCGGCAAGGATTATTTCCGAAGAAGTGATTGAAGCCCTTCGCAGTGAGTACTTCCTACTTTCTTATAACTTTTTGGCATAAATGTTTTGGACAGTCAGATTTGATGGTATGTACCTATCCCTGAAAAAGTCACTACAAAAAGTAAGGTTAGTTGCTCGCTCGTACTACTTACTAGGTTCAGGTACATACTCAGGTACATACCTACATGGAAGATGGGTTTTTTGTAGGTACCTACGAAGTTTAGTGAAGGTAAATTTTGTTTTGTTTTTGTACTCAATGACACTAAAGAAGCATCAGTCAATCCCATTCAAGATTCGCAAGACTATCAGATTCGCAGTCTCTTTTTAACCCCAGACCCAAAAAGAGGGGTGTTAAAATATAAGTTGGCCGATCAGTCTGCCATTGTATGTAAACTTTTCTGTTTCTGTATTTTCTCTTGTGTACAATAAAGCTTTATTAACAAGCAATACTTATATATATACCAACATTCAATTTATGATTGTTGTAATGTTGTAAGTTCTCTTTGTTGTTTCAGGAAATGGTATAACTAAAATTTTGCAGCTTGACCAAATAAGACCATGTAAAGGAAATTTTGCCCACATATAGGCCACGGGCTTAAATTATTAAAAAATAATAAACATTTTGAATCAAAGGTATGTTGATGCAAAAAGGTACATTGAACTAGATTTTATTTTCTGGGATATATGTACGTCTAGTGAAAAATTCATTATTAAATTTTAGGCCTCCACTGTCAGTGTTACAACATATGATAGCGACTCCACTGCAAGTGTACATACACTCATAGCTGAAGAGAATGGTGACCTTAGTATAGCACTTAGCGACTTGTTCCCTTCAACAAGTGTCAACCAGAGATTTCCAGACGTTATTAGAAACTTCACCTATTGGAAAAACTATACTGAATATTTATACTTAAAATAACAAATAGGATACAAAAAGAAAAAAAAAACGTTGAATAGATATTATCATCAGGAATTTATTTACGTTTATTATTAAAAAGTGAGTATTGATTGACAGATCTTATACACAGTTAACTGTGTGTGTAATGTATATACTACATTTATCATTGATATACTATCTTTTACAGGTGACTCACTTATGATGACTACAATATATTAACTGGAAAAATTATCACTTTATCCCCAAAAGAGTGTCCTGGTACATATTTTACCAGATAAGTAAAAAAAAAGTGTTTCAGGGTCGGGAAAATCCATAGCAGCTAGTGGAAAACTTGTCGACAAAGTTCGAAACTCTTTATTTTAAAGTACTTAATGCAACAAAGCAAGGTGCAGAATTAAAAAACAATCCTGCAAAAAAAAAAAAAACAACTACAAAAACAAATGATATTTTATTAAGTATGTATTAAATTATTATTTTTTATTTTACTTCTGCTATTATTTGGTTTTTGAAACGAGATGGTATACATTAAAAAATAAGACTTTAACACTACTTATACTAGACTACAAGTTCGAGACTTTTGTTATATATATTATACTTAACTCAACGATACTATATTTTATAACAAATACATATATAGATAAATAAATAAATAAATAAATATATAGGGACAAATAACACTGATTGAGCTAGCCCCAAAGTCAGTTCGAGACTTGTGTTATGGGATACTAAGTCAACAATACTATATTTTATAACAAATACATATATAGATAAACATCCAAGACCCAGGACAATTTGTAAAAGGCCATTTTCCAACTTGCCCTGACCGGGAATCGAACCCGGGACCTCTGAGTGGCGGACTAGCATGGTGACCACCTACGCCACGGAGGTCGTCAATACTGATAATGACATCCAAATTGCCTTAGGTAACACTTTTAGGTACTTATTGGGATTTTTTCCTGTTGTGTAACAGTGTTACAAAAGCTAAGGTTAACTAAAAACTAAAAAAACAACATTCTTTTCAGGTTTTCAGGTATACCTACATTAAGAAGATATTGAATGGCTCAATAATAATGAACCATGGTCAGGAATAAAATCTGCACAGATTCGCCATGAGTTAGAATATACTGATATGTATGATTTTGTAAGTGGAAAGTTTTATAGCTACCAGCTGGTTTAGAGTTGGTAATTGATATTATATCACTTACCAACACCCGAATTTTAATTATTTATTAGAACGAATAAGAACTACACAAGGTTACTTATGTAGTTCTAATTCGTACTTGTCTATAGGTTTATCTAGCTAAACCAAGAAGTATATTTATAGTATATATATATATATTTCAATATTTGATAGTTGTTTTATCTCATGCTTACTTTTGTTATTGATATAAAATTTTATTTCCAGATAAAAGATGATTTTGCAATATTTTATTCTGATAAAATAATCGCTTTCTAGAATGTTGGGAAATATTCATGCAAAATCTTGTACAATTTAAAAAAAAGAAGAAGTAATAAATTCAAATGAACATAAGAAAGATTTGCTCAGTTCAATGAATTCTAAAGATACTGAAGGTAGGTAACCATTTTATTCTGTCAGTCAAATTATTATTACCTGAAACTTTGTTCAATAGTCGTCTGAGAAGAGGTAGCATTGTCTCTATTTGCCATAGCTGCTTAGCAAATATAGGTGAGACAATGCTACCTACTTTTTTCCTTTCTTTTATATAATTCTTTTTTTTTCAGAATCCTGGTGATATTTTTTCTGCTCTACAGAGGCAGATCGAGAAAACTGCAAAGACGAAATAACAAGTCCAATCTCGCGTCATTCTACTTGGAACGCTGCAAAAAGTTTACCTATATTGTTATAGACAAAATTAGATTAAGTGTGGTGTAGTTTAACTGATACTGTTGCATCAGTTAAACTACACCACACTTACTTTATGGAGAAAATAACTTCTTGTCCGGACCGGATAGCACAAAGACAGACAGAACGCGCCACACGCAAGCAATGAAATAAAAATGGCATACCTAGGATAAGGGATGCAGCTAGCGCCTTGCATAAACTACTTATCGACCGGTATTTACACAAATCGTTCAAAAATTAACACACAGATAAAATTAAACAAATATTATTATATAAGGAAAATTGTTCATTATAGTTCGAAATTGAAAACTTGCCCCTATGATAATCAGTATCAATCTTTGATACATTGACTTATTAAGAGTTTAACCTTTTGAACATGTTTTATTTTTTATTTATTTTTTGTGATAGAAGAACCTGATTTCGAACACCTAGGTTCGATTATTTGGTAATTTATAAAGGTGTTCATTCATAATTTTCCCAATGAGTAAACCTGTGTCTTAAACGCAAATTTTTACGTATATTGCCGCCACTATAACGTGACTCTGTCGACCGCCCCATTATAAACTTTTGTACTGTGTTTAAAATGAAGTACACCGATCAAGCCAGGTTTCGAGTAGTTCAGCGTATGCATATGAAAAATGTATGATGAAAAATGTGAATTTTATTTCCTTCTACTTTAGGACCGTCAGTTGATGAAGTGTACAAAAAAGTGTTACATTAGTGGCGGCTTTGTTACTTAACGGATAGACAGAATGTTGTTAAGTCACAGGGTCATTGGGGAAAATAATAGCGGCATTGAGTAAACTTTTACTCCGCTGTATAATAGTGTTACTAAAGATTAGTATTTCTTGTTATTTCAGTATTTTTAGTCACTTTAGCTTGAGTAACACTGTTACACAACGGGAAAAAAATCCCATTAAGTACTTAATGCGTAATAATGTAACTCTAGGAAACTACGATGTCAATCGATTCGTCATTATTGTCACGGTGATATTAAACTACATTTTTTATTAATATGCATAAAAATATAAAATTATATAATTAATTTTTCAAATGTACCTAAGTTTTTATGATCGGTTTTATCTTAAAATGACGTAAGAAAAAGTTGTTAACGTAGCCAGTTTTACACTGTAACCCGTTGGGAAAAATATAAAGAAAAATATGTTTATATATTTGTTCCCACGTTATATATGTTCAGAGTGGAATATTCCCATCCAGTTACACTGCTACGCGACGACACTACTTTCCCATCCTGTAGCAATGTTAGGACTGATAATTGCAAGAGCTTTTAGAAATAAAAGTACATTTGTCATATTACTGCATATTGCGAGCTCATTTAGACTCAATTGTCTCTATCATAAGGTTTTTGAAAGTAATACAAGGTTTACGACTAGGTCAATTACTTCCTACGGGTACGGGTCACAGTGTAAGAGTTGAGGGAACGTTAAAACCATTTGGAAACATATTGCATTAGGACATATAATCATTATTGATTTTCTGTTGGATTTTTTTTAAACTTAACATAATGATAAGTGTTACTTGACAGGAATACAACATATCGCATTCCGTTGCTAAATACACACTTGTACAAGTGTGTAGATTAGTGTTGTTCATTTAAATACGCTACTGTTACTCAACGGGAAAGCGGAATGTTGTATTCCCGTCAAGTTACACATAAAATAATTTGCATTTTTTTATTTTATTTTAAATAAATAACAAATTACTACCTATATAAAAACTCTTTTATTTTTCAAATCAAACTTTTCAGCCCTACACACAACTTAAGCTTAAAAGGGAAACTGACAATGTTCATCTTTATTATTTTAATCTTATATGTTATGTTTCAGCAGCAGTTGGATTGGATCTATATGTGCTCGACTCCATGAAAATGATTCGTTAGGGGAATAATTCCATTAGGTTAGCACCGTTCAGCATTCCTTACTCATACATACTGAAACTGTTTTTTTTAGCATACGTGAGTCACAACTCACATCAGCTTTAACGGTGTATCAGTAAACAGGTGTGAGTGCCAATATGCCTGATTTTCAGTATGCATGCGTAAGGAATGCTGAATGGTACTATCCAAATGGGATTAATCCCTTAAAGGATACATTAATTTTTCGGGGCCCAGTGCTACCAGTTTGAAATAAATTATTTTAAAGGAAACAAAAATATTATTTCAAAAAATTTCTTGATCACGCCCAAGATAACCGTTCAAACTATTTTATGAACTACTATTTACAGTTGAAAGTGAGAATGTAAAGCTTTTCTATGAACATTTGCGAAAAACGGCTAGTTTTGGCTAATGTGCGTAGAAAAGCTTCAAGTTCTTACTTTAAACTGTAAACAGTATTTAAATAGTTTGAAGGGTTATCTAGGGTTTTGTCGAGAAAACATTTTAAATGATATCTCCGTTGCCTTTTAAATGATTTATTTCAAAGTGGGGCAGCACAGGTACCCGAAAAATTAATGTATCCCCTTAACGAATAAATTTTCTTGAGTTAAGCTTTTGTCAGATTCCTTTAAGAACACATATAATTTAGCCTTAGACAATATTTTCTCAACACAATAATTGATTCAATTGAGGCAAGTAAAATACATTATTAACTGAAATACTTCACTTTTAATCGAATATAACTGCATGTTTCGTTTAAAAAATATAATATTTAGAAGAACCGGATCATACTTTGGCCTAAAACATGAAAAATAATGAATAAAACAAAAATTAGTTCAGGCCAACATAGATTTCACTTTATGTCAATCGAATATAACATTAAGTCAATGTTATAATTTCTTCAGTGTAACCGAACACATTTTTATCAGAATTATGTTAGCTTTTGTTCGTAACACTTATTTTCTTCATACAAAGCACTATTTTCTCTGTTGCAAAATATATTACTTTAATTTAATTTTACAGAGTTCAAAATAAGAAAACCTCTATCTTGAATGAAAGAAATGAAAAACTTACAAAGAGTGTTAGAAATCGAATCAGTTTGAATTTAGACAAAAGTTATTTTGATTTAAGATTATATTAGTACATGACTGTTATCGAAAACAATCTATTGTCTAAAATTGAGCTAACCGGAGTTCAGAATGAGACATCCGTTACGTTAGGTGTGCGAATCGATTGTCTTCAATTTTTTTTGAATAACCGATCATTAGAAAGAAGAGAATCACAATCTATATTTAAGATTATATTACATTCAATAAATCGCCAGTATTATTTTGTATGAATCTATTTTATATTCATTTAATAAAATATTAGTTTCAAATTCAAAGCAATATGTTATCTTAACTAGAGACAATTTACTGCATGGTGCATATATATGCGAATACGTTCTTGGATCAAAGAATCCTTTTTTACCGTGTACGAAGTAGTTTGGGTAGGTACCATGGAAGGCGTGTACTCGTACTTTCTATGAATGTAAATGTAGTAAGCACTACTGTCATATTGTCTCTTGTTTGTGTACCTAGTTATCTTATTCCTTTCTCACAAAATAAATATTTAGACATGGGTCTCATTTTGAATATGTATTAGGTATTTGCTTCTATTCCTGGAATTCCCGGAATCTTCGTCCCTTGTAACTACTTACTTACTACTCTTACTTCTATTTCTGTTAGGTATCATATTTTATTCCTGAAATAGTCGGCCCCTTTTTCATAACACAAATATTGGGCACATAATTCCCAGTTGGATTTGTACTTAGATATGTGTCCCAGCTTCAAAAATTCCAAGACTCTACGTTCCTTCTGTAACACAATTTTTTTAATCGCTCAATTTAGATTAGTAGCAGTTTTACTATAGAGTACCTAGTTTTAGTTAAATACATTAGTGCTGCGTAACTTTCCATATCACATTTTATGCTTAGATTGACAACTGGTCCCTTCCTCACAAATCTGCTTTTGGATATGAATTTGTCCCTGTTTAAAGAATTCCCAATCCCCTTCCTTTTTGTATCGGTGTTTAATTTAATTATCAGTTTGGTAATAGATTCTATGCTAGATTTCTTCCATTTGACTTTCTACATTTGTGCATCGTCGGTTTATGACCATTGTCTCATAGCATTTCATTGATAAGACAGTCAACTGGTCCTTTCCTAACTTCCTAAATGTTAAGCGCAATATCCCCTTTTGAATATGCATGTGTTCCTACGCCAGGAATTCCAAGACTCTCTGTACCTTTTAAGCCGTATATGACGTCTAACAAAATACAATGAAACTAGTTCAGCAGTGGATTCCGTCCATGATGCTGAACGACTGTCCCTATAAGGGACACCTATCGAAATATAAGTATAATTTTGCGTGTACCTGAAATTTTTTGGTTTTACTGTGAAGTTTTAGTGAACTGTGCTAGTTCTGAAAATAAATGTCACTTTAAGTTGTTGTCATCTAGTCTTTTCCTAACTCCAAAAAATGTTGAACACAAATGTGTTGCGCGGGAATTTCAATCTTCTGAAATTAGAACTTCCCTGAAGTTTAGCCAAATTGATGGTTTTTTGGCGTATACCTACCTACAATTAGTGCGGTAGGTACCTACCAAACTATATAATTGTGAACAACTTTTACCGATGACTCATACTCATAATAATCGTCATTTTATAATAACCTTTGGTTCTAACCTAAGCAGATCATAATACCATAGATACTTAAATGAGAAGGACCAAGTGATAATTAAGACATTATAATAAATGTCCGTGCAGTTTGAAAAATGCCCAAAAGTGTAATAAAATCTTTTAAAATAATCGAACCGTCCGGGCATTATTATAATGCTTAACATCTATGGGCCGAATAGCCACCAACAGTAGACTCGTTCTTTTAGAGCACATGTAGACCACCATGTAGTATAGTTTATGATGTGTCGTACATATAGTATAGTTTATGCTAGCCGCCAACAGTGTTTTTCCAGAATCATGCATACTACCCAGGTCATGTAGCATAGGTTATGATGCCGCACCATAACCTATCTAAATAACCTGTACATAATTCGGAGTAGCCAAATTGCTTGCAATTTGGCCATGACCTTAGATAAATCAACTGTAGTGAATGACGTGTAGTGTACCTGCTGTGTATTATCACATTGCCCGAAAAAAAAACGACAATAGTCATAATGTCTAGACAATGTTAATGATTAATAAGGAAGTTCAAATTATAATTAATTATTTAGCCCAAAGTAGCTTGTCATTATTCATAATGCCTGGGCATTGCGAAAAATGACCCTATTTGTCACTTTGTCCATAACATATACCTATACTTAGACAGATAGGAGTACAAAATAATTTTAAATATCATCATAAATTATATTAATATGATAAAATATTAAAGTAATTTTTAAGTATACTAAAATAAGTATTTATAGAATATATGTATTCTATTGAAATAGATTTGCATCTAAACATAACAAAACAAAAATTAAGTAAGAATAGGAACCTCCTTATTTTAAATAAGAACCAATAAATTTCAATATTTTTTTGTTTTATTTTGTTGAATATACAGTTATTTTTTTGATTTAACTATTCCTTATATTTTTAAGTTAGTAATGTATCTGGTTTATTTAAGACAAATTTATATTAGAAATTCTTTAAGTAAATAAAAAAATAAATTTTATTGTTTTAAATTGCGTACTTTATTAACACAATTAAATTTTAAATGTGATTAACCAATTTATAACTAATTAATAAAAGGATTGGATGGTATACACGTGTGAATACGTGAGTAGGTCGGGCGGCGGCGTCGCAGCGCGGGGCGCCGCGGTAGGTATGGCGAGAGGCCGAGCGGGGGCGCACACGCACACAGCCCCGCGTCGGCCAATCGCCGCGCGCCGCGCACTCACACAGCCTCGCCGACGCTATGCCAAAAACCCAGTTTTCTTACGAAAAACGCACTCATTTTGTGCATATTTAGGATTTTGGTGCCCCCGCGCATACTAACCCTTTACGAAATGAACACCCTCACCAATTTTCCACCGACGAAACGCACCGAAAAAAATTCACAAGTATTCGCACACGGAACGGCGCCTCTGCGACTTCAAATAATTATCATCTTTTTCCCCGAGGGACTATATTTGACTTCTTGCTATTTTTAGAAAGCTGATAAAATGCGCATTTTAATGCAGGTTACTAGAATTACTACAAAATTTTAACGAACCATATACCGAACTTTAAACTTTCCGGTTCTACTGAGGTTTCTATTTCAAAAATCCAAAAAAAAATGCAGGTTTTTATAATTCATACATTTAGAGGATATCATGCCTATACATTTTCAAGAATAAAAACTTAATTAAATTAAATAGATTAGAAGCAAAGACGTTAGCGCGGGGACCCGCCCATGCCGCGGCGTCGCGGGCGCGGGGCGGCGGCAGCATCGCGCCCCGACCCACGACCACGTCTCTGGCGAAATACATACTTTTTCACCCTAAAACTTTTGTAGTCATCTCACAGGCGCAAGCATAAACATTATTATTACACTGCAAATAACGCGAAAATTGAGCGCATATTTTTAGGAAAATTATATGAAATTTTCCGGACTCATTGTAACTTTGACCTCGCTAAGGGATATGAGGGATGTAATTATGGTTTTTGATTCTATAGAAATTGTTTTATTTGATACTAAAAGAGCGGATGATTTGAATGCATACTTAAATTAGTAAGAAAAATGTAGACATATTATAATGCACAAGGTAAGAGATGCAGGTAAGTACTATATAAGATAGACCATGTTGCGGATTGCCAAACAAAAAAGGTCAAGTTTTTTTTTAAGAATTTTCAATAACATAGCTCTTTTTATTTTGCGTGGAAAAGAAAAGAGCCAAAGAGCGCAACGGAAAAACTTCGATGAAATAGATACACTCTACATGTCGCCAACATTTGTAGAGCAGCATAAGTTTTTATTAAATTGTCGTGGAATAAATGATAGACTTTCTGCTTTATGAAGTAGGTATGATAGCAAAGTGGATAAACTAGTTGATGATCCTTTTATAAAAAAAAGTATCAGATATCTTATACTATTATCATTACCATATGTGTTGATTTAAATAAAAATAATTAAAATCCGATACAGAAATGTATAGATTTTATTGAATATTGTAGCTGCTACAGCCCGATAGCATAGCTAAGTACTTAATAAAGAATTGTGAGTTTGTGTGGCGAAGTGTGCGTTCGTTTCCTGGGCAGGCTGCCGCCGCCGCCCGCGCCTGTCCCGAGGGTCTAAAAGCGACGATTCCGGGAATCGAATCCAGCCGCAAGCTTCTACTTCGGTGCTTTTTCACTTTGTGTGTGTTCATAAATTCTTTATCTTAATATCGATTCACTAGGGATTTTATTATAACTAATGTTATTACGAGTAGATATGTGTTCCGGAGTTTAGTAGGTATTTAAATAAAAAAAAAACAGAATTTTATTATTGATTTCTTATGGAATTGTATCTAAGGTGGACAATTAAAAATGTATTATCACTTTTTAGATATAAACATAATTTTTCATAGGTACCTTCAAATATCAGGGACCTTAATGTGTTTAAGTTCATATTATAGAGAATATAAATTTACCTACCAAATTTATTTTCTGGGTTAATAATTTCCCAGTAAAAAAATAAAAAACTAGGTCTATGATTTCATTCAAACCTACAATGTGTCAACATTGTATTATATTATAATTATTAATTAATTAAAAGACAATAATAATATAACAAAGCCCTTCTGGCAAGTAGGCGACCAATGCTGTGCGTGAAAATGAGTGTCTTTCGGCGTACCTATCATCTCAGCGGTGGTCATTAAAAAGCGCTGGTATCGGTAGCTTTTCTTTAAAAATATTTAAATTTTAATATACTTTACACGTAACGTAAATTATCCTTATTGACGTGTAAAAGTGCCTGTAAAGGTCTAATTACTAAATAAACATTTGAATCTCTGAATCTTTGAATCTTGAATCTTTGAATCTTTGTAAACTGTATGAACTGAATTGGTATCAAGTCAATCGTCGATGCGGTTATCCATTCACTGTTACCTTATGATTCCGTTTTTCCACCTTCATGCCTATTATATTCTATGTAAATTAAAACTTCTCTGAGTCTCACGGTCTTCGGCTCTGTCTACTTCGTTAGGTATAAGGACATGATAGCGTATTGCAAAGCACACGTTTCTTTGAACTAAACTGCGTATAAGGATACTTGCTTCATAGGAAATATACCGTGTACTTATTTAATTTCAAACTAATTATAAGTATACTAAGAGTAAGAGGAACTGATAAATAGAATAGGTATTTAAATTAAGTCCTGGATTTTTGATACGTTTTTTTTTCTTAACAGGAATCCCTTGTTTATTGTGTAGGTGAATTGGACATAGATCGCTCCCTATTAATTAAAAAATGAAAGAGGTACCTATAGTCTCTACAATTTTCTCATTAATAATGAGCACAGTACTCGTAGGTACCTTTTTTTGGAGGACATGATGAACAAATTCTTGAAAAAGTGTACAAGCTACTTGTATTATATTTAATCCTATTAATATGACTTAAATTCTCGACAATTCTCTCGACCATCTTTAACGATCTTATGAGATGTAAGAAGCTCCTGAGCCGATTCATCGACCTGCATGTGAGGGGTGCGAGTCAATGAATAATTGAAGTTTATTTAATTTCATTTAATATTGCTTGTCCGCCTCGTCACAAGAAGGCAGATTACATAAGTAGATTTTTTTTCTTTTCATGATATTTTAATTTAATTTATTTGAATTGCATTATAATTTTTTTCATTTTTAATTCTGATTTATTTTTAATTAAATTTAATTTTAATGTATTTTGATTTTTAATTTGGTGATTCTTATTAATATTTCTATGGACTAACTTGTCTGAAATTAAACGATTTTATTTTTTTATTATTATTTTATAAGAAGCTGTTGGTTCATTTCTTCTCCTCTCCCAGACCAGCATGCAAGAACAAAACAATTACTTTGCTTCTCATGCTGTCGTGACAAAACATCCCTAGTTAGAAGATTTAAAATACCCACGAATTAAACGTTCTACCACACTTAGTAAGAACTGTAGATAATATATTCATTTTGCTTATAGTCGGAGGGGTTGTAGAGGGCATTGAACCTGCGTGGACGCATCTTGAGGGTTCCGGAATCGGGAGCGAGGGACTTCCGCCCGTTAAAATGCTCTATATTCAATCACGGTATGTTCCGTAATATACAGCAGATTTTTTTTGTGTATGCAGTGGTTTAGTTCTTTTCTCGAAGCACAAATTAAAAAAAAAAATGTGCAAGAAATGAAATCCTAGTGATGTAAATAGTAAGTGCTTGTGATGTATTTTTTTATTTTAAAAATAATATAAATTAAATTTGTTTATCTTAATTTAAATTCCTGTGCTAAATGCTTTATTTTCATTTAACAGATTTATATAAACTTAAAAATTAATAAATAAAAGGAAAATTTTATAAAATAAATTATAAATAATGGTATTATCATCGTGCTATAACTAATAAATAACATTTCTTTTGAAAATACTCGTATTATGTTCAAGTTTAAAAAAATATTGGAATGTCATTTATCCATACATGACTACATGTATAATTTTTATCGAATTAATAATTTTAAAATTTATTTATTTAATGTATAAAAATGGTCAAAGGTGCGTAAATTTAGCTTGAACTTGAATTGTGTGGATATGGGTGTGTTATCCAGTAAGTACTTATCTAAAGGAAGGTGTTTCCGCAGACTACGATTACTTTACCTTTTTGAAATTTTTCGTTTTATATAAAATAGTGTAAAGTCCTTAAAAGCAAAGGGCAGATGTGTTGAAGTTACTACTTAACTTATACTTTTTTTTTATTAGTCTAAAATTATTATGTTTTCTTGCTTGTCAATAAATATAATGAACAAAAAATAAATTAAATGAAGTAATTTGCATATTTGCATTGCATTGCATACCATTGCAATTTATTGATAATTCTGTTTAATATTTTATTGTTTTATTTTATGTCTTCTTAAAAACTTTTATTAATCTGAAGCTATGAAAAAGAAGACCATCATCGAACAGTCTTTGTAGCGGCGATATGAGAGTGAATGAAGGTTGTAGGTAATATACAAAAAGACGATACAGTATGGTACTTTTCAATATCCTTTTCCATTTCATTAATTAGATCTTTTATCTCCGCGTATTACTGTTAAATGTTTTTTTATCCCTAGTTGCATTTTTAGCCGTAATGCTGTGAAGCCTGGGGTCCGCTTTCTGGTAGTGAGACACATTTCTTAGGTCTACCACACCTGCCGGGGTCCGGCAGAGGATACATTTGTTTTCCACAACTCAGACATGCATGAACGTATACTAGAGTAGGCGAATCCATTGCAGTTTGTCTGCTGTGTCTGGGACACGAAGGCTGCCACGAGTGCGGGGGTTCCTCGCACGGTCTTTCCGTGAGACTCCGCACATCCAGCTTAACATTTGCGTCTCCGTAACACGCAGTTCCTGCTTATGCCGCTCATGTAAAGCACACACTTCACTGCCATATAAAACGACAGGTCTTACGATGGATTTGTAAACCCCTTCCTTTTAATCTAACCAGCATTTTGGGGTAACAAACGACACCGCACCTTTGACCATGTTGCAGATATACAGCAGGCTTTGACGTCGCCATCGATGTCTCTTGACGACGCGTGAAGTACAGATCCTGCGGTAGATGTCGCGGATTATGTCAACTAAGGCACCTTTTTGGACCTCCTCGGATCTACGATGCTACTGATATTTTACCAAAAATCCTGCCATATATGAAATCGGTTTTTTGTAAAACTAGTGTGTGTTGTGGTTAAGATTTAAAACATTTATATTTTGTTAATTATTTAACATATTTCAAATTTTTATTGCATTAATTGATCGACTTATTATAATTAATCCTTTATATTTTTAAAAACTTGTGGAAAATAGTTAATCAGCTAATATTAGGTTTCCAATTAAATTATAGCATCAAAAATGTAAAGTATGTTTAACTTCTTTCGTTGTTTGGCAATTAAACTATGTAAAATATAGTGCCGACTTAGTGTAAATAAATGAAACTGTTGGGTAATTATTACTGTAGTAATTAAGTGGGGCTTTTATTGCTGTCCTTGGAGTCCCGGAGGGAAGAAGGGCGGAAATGAGGCTCCACATGTGTGGCGCATGCGACGATAACAGTTTACAAACATATTTACACGACGATAAAAGTTTGCTTCCTTTAACCTTAGTAACCAAGAAATAGAGTTCTTATTGCAGCAGCAAAGACCAGTAAGCTCATTAAGGACGAGTAAGAAGTACTTTTATGTACTTAAGTTGACTGAACAGTTAAAGGTATGGTTTGGATGACAGTCCGTTGTGTTAACTACGCTTTATCATAATTTTGAAAAACTAACAAAAATATGTAAATTTTATATCAATTATAAGTTAAACTTAATTTTTATGATTACATTAGGTATGTAGTAGTAATAAGTAGTTGTCTAACGATTACACCAAAGAAATACTAAGACTGAATCGCTAACTGAATTGTAGAGTCTGAAAGTTGTGGTCTGTCTTGGTTGTTCTATGGAATAAGCGAGAATCTGAATCGTACATAGGTGATGCCGCTAGCAACCCACCACTATTTTGATTCTCTTTTAAGGGTTCCGGGTACCCAAAGGGTATAAACGGGACTCTACTACTAACACTCCGCTGTCCGTTCGTCCGTCTGGCTGTATCTAATGAACCGTGATAGCTTAGACAGTTGAAATTTTTACAGATGAAGTAATAGGTTGGGGAAAAAGTCTTTTCGCATTTTATATGAAAATTCAAAACTTTTTTTAATATAGTTTATTTACATTTAACTAAAGTATGTGGGTACCATTTTGTTCGATAACTTTTTGCCATCTTATAGGTAGGGACATGATCCCATTGCTATAGAAATTTTGGGGCTTCTGATCAAAAAACTGCGTCAAGTAGTTTTGGCAGTCCTCTCGTGATGTTAACCTGACACTGCCTAAAAAATTCTGAAGAGACCGAAACAGGTGGAAATCTGAAGGTGCCAGATCAGGACTATACGGCGGATGCATTAACACCTCCCAGCCAATCTCTCTCCATTTTATCCGTAACAGGGCGACCAGAGCGACGTGCATCTTAGACATCAAAATTTCCGGATTGAAAACCCTTAAACCAAATTTGTGCTTCTCTCACAGACATTGCACTAGGTCCATAAAAATCGCAATTTTTTTTCGCGGCTTACGTTGCATTTTTACCTTTTTGGTAGTAAATTTTTTAAATGTATCTAATTTCATTATTAGATTCACTCATCTGGACGGTAAGAAAAACAAATGAAAATCACGCATTTTCCTAATTTGAATTTGGAATTATCATCTTTAAAATTTAAACTTTTAAATGATACCAAAACCAGCCAGGTACAAATAGTATAGCCAAGTGGTTTTATTACAAGTTCATACATACTATATGCGAAAAGACTTTTTCCCCAACCGAATATTTCCGTTGCCACTATAACAACAAATACTAAAAAAGAACAAAATAAATATTTTAGGGGGGCCATTTTCCCGTACAATAAAACGTGATTTTTTTCCTTTTTTTGCGTGATATTAATAACGTTTGTCGATTGCCACCGGAAAGGTGGGTTCACGGTGCCACTGTCTGGACTCCGACAGAAGGTAGCAAGAAAAGAGGCAGATCAAAGACAGGTGGTCTGGTGAGTTGAGACTGTTTGATAGGAATTGGGAAAGAAAAGTGAACAACAGAAGTGTTTGGAAACATAAGGGGATGCTTTTGCCCAGCAGTAAAAAAAAAATATTGCAACAGGTATAGGCTTGATATATTCACAGAATATTTAGCTGAAGGTATATTCTTTTTAAAAACAAAAAAGTGAAATAAAATAAATATTTAAGGGGTATCCCAAACAAAAATCGTGATTTTTATAGATAATTGCACGGAAAAATTCGTGCGTGAGTCGAATTTGCACTTGGCCGGTTATTTTTCCACCTTTAAGCCCATTAATTCGGTAAACGTGGCCTTTGAGTTGTATGGCACTGGTCTATCTGTAAGTATATACATAGGGCGCACTATAAGTTTCCGGAACTGGCCACTTACATAAACAATATTTAAAAATTTATTGCAACATTTGAAAATAGAACTCTTTGGCTGTAGAATGCAGTTTGTTTCATCTGACTGTCTTTGGTTTTTACCTTGTGGCGCCATTTAAAAAATTGTGTGTCTGCATCAACATGGATTTAACTCGGGAAAATTTTCGTAGTATGATTTTCTACGATTTTAAGTGTAATTTGACAGCTCAACAGAGCATCGCTCGGCTTGAAACAGCTTTTGGCAATGAAGCACCATGCAAGACAACTGTTTATAGCTGGTTTGCAGAATTCAAGCGTGGTCGTATCAATTTCAGTGACGAATCTCGCGATGGTCGGCCGTCCACCGCTGTGACCAACAAAAACATCGATGCTGTGCGCCGTATGATTGAAACAGACAGGCATGTGACCTACCATGAAATTCGCGCATCCTTAGAAATAGGCATGAGTCAAATACAATTAATCCTACACAAACATTTGGGTGTGAGAAAGCTGTGCTCGCGGTGGATCCCACACAACTTGACCGAGGCTCAAAAAACGGACCGCGTCACTTGGTGCAGTGCCATGCTTACCAGATTCAACGAAGGTGCGTCAAATTTGGTGTGGGACATAGTAACAGGTGACGAAACATGGATTTATTGCTACGATCCCAAAACAAAGCAGCAATCGAGCGTATGGGTCTTTCAAGATGAGCCGAAACCAACCAAAGTGGCGCGCGTGAAAAGTGCATCTAAGCGGATGATTGCTTCTTTTTTAAATAAAACTGGACACGTGGCTACTGTTGCTTTAGAGAATCGTCGTACAGTGAATAGTGACTGGTACACGACCATTTGTTTGCCGGAAGTTATTGACGAACTCCGTAAAAATAACCGTAAACGCCGTATCATCCTGCACCACGACAATGCTAGTTCTCACACGGCCAGACAGACAAACGACTTTTTGAAGGCGAAAAATGTAGAACTCATGAGTCATCCTGCATACAGTTCTGACCTGGCACCTTGTGACTTTTTCTGTTCCCAAAAATTAAGAACCAATTACGCGGTCAACGATTTTCATCACCAGAAGAGGCTGTCGAGGAGTATGAAAAACACGTTTCAGAGGTCACCACAGAGGAGTGGCACAAAAGTTTTCAAAACTGGTTTCATCGAATGAAAAAGTGCATAGACGCCAAGGGAGATTATTTTGAAAAACAATAAATTAATTTTGTACCTTTAATAGTATTTTTTCATATTCATTCCGGAAACTTATAGTGCGCCCCACGTATCTCTTCAACTTGTATATCTATAATTGTCTAGGTCGTCATCGAATCCAACGAATCATTTGCGTATCAGAACCTACAATGCAGAACACGGTCGGCCTTTGGCCGGGAAATGACCGCCGCGAGATACCTATTCTAAGGCCAGTTCCTGCTTTATAAAAAAATCTACATTATCTGTAGTATTCGACAGTGGCCATCATCGATTTAATTAATTAATTCTATTATTTGTACTTACTTCGACGATTATAAGTATTATTAAAACTACGTGAGATAAATCCATTTCTTTGTGCGTTAATCGGAAAGACCGATCAGTTTCAATCGATTAAGATCATCATCAGGGCGGGCTGCCGCCACGCTGGTCAACTCACAAAACTAAAAATTGCCCCATTCGTCCCCAGTTGGGACGAATGGGATATACCCCTCCTGTCGATTGAAACGGCTGGTCGGCCCATCCGACTTCACTACGCAAGTAACCAAATTTCTACGGTATCAATAAAACACTATCACATTCTTTGACAAGTTTATCTCTCAGGCAAATTGAAATACCTCCGTCTTTACGTTCACCATCAATAACTATTGAACGGCTGAACCGATTTTTAACAAACAAATAGCTAAAAACCACCACCAGGAATCTTGCTTTTATGTCAAAAAACCGCATCGAAATCGGTCCATCCATTTGAGAGCTACGATGCCACCGACTGATAGACAGAACAACATTGGAGTCAAGCTTATAACACGCCTTTTCTGAGACGGAGGTTAAAAAGCTAAAGACTTACCCAAAACTACAGAGCAAGTGCATGCAGTTATGAAAATGAAGCAAAAAGGCTTGTAGTGAGATGGATACCTAAGCCAAATAAATTAATTAAATTGTTAAGTTCGTAATGCAAATAAAGTACCTACGCTTGAATTCTTTCTCACATACCAAGTGTATCATGTCGATAGGGGAAAATGATGGCGCAGTGTGTTTCGTTGCACGTGGAACGTATTGAATAATGTGAGCACAAGTTCCTAGTAACGAACAAAATATCTACTCTGTGGACGACTGCTGACGCCGCTGGTTGCCATGTATTCAATTATATGTCGTCGATAACAATAGAAACTATCATATTTTCCTCAACGACTACATGTTAGTTGTATTTTACAGTTCGCAAAAATAGTTTTTATACCATTCTTCCTCAAAAATGTTATACACTAAAAAAAGGGAGTAAAAAGCATTTATCACTATTTTGGTGTTTGAATTTAGAACAATCTTAATTGTTCTAACTTTAATCTGCATTTTAATTAATTAAACCTTTTTTCTTTATTAAATGTTTCTTTTTCTTGTAGTCATCGTATTAAGTATAGTATGTGACTCTTGAGTAAAACGGATTTATATCGAGGACCACAAATTACTCGCGTCTTTCAGGATTCATCTATGGCCCTCTCTTTATTAGCGGATACATTAACGGGGTCTAGTGCTGCGCTATTTGAAATAATTCATTAAAAAAATACGGAGATATCATTTAAAATTTTGTCTTGACCAAGCTATAGATAACCCTTCAAACTATTTTATGAAAAACTGTTTACAGTTTAAAGTAAGAACGTGAAGCTTTTCTGTGCACATTAGGGAAAAACGGCCACTTTTGGCTAATGTGCGTAGAAAAGCTTCACTACCTCACTTAAAACTGTAAACAGTAGTTCACAAAGTAGTTTGAAGGGTTATCGATTAGGGTCTGATCAAGACAAATTTTTAAATGATATCTCCGTTTCCTTTCAAATGATTTATTTCAAATGGGGCAGCACTGGACCCCGTAAAACTCGTATATCCCCTTAAATCCGTTCATTATTCAGTAATTGCTTTGCATTTTTTTAATTAATTCTGTTTTTATAACACTACGCCGATTGGTTTAAACTTTGACAGTGGAGGCCGTAAAGGAAACCCTTTAGTGAGTTATGTTTGATTAACTCCTATTGTGGTAAATTAATTAACCGATACCAGAGACAAGAACTAAGGTGTTTAAAAGAAACCTGAACGGGGACGGTTTCTATGGCGTCCAAGAAAAAGCATTGATTGATGATGAAAACCCACGAGCGAAACCAAAATGTTACTAAATGTAACACATATATCTAAGCATTACCTATTTACCACCAATTGAATAATGCGATTGAAATTGGGTTTCGGGACTAAGTATAGAGAAGCATATATAAAAAATTTCAATAATGAATATGTAAGCTAACTTAATAGGTATTTATTGTAGATATATTAGGAGAGATATGACCGTTCCCTACAGCTTATTACTGAATCCACAATTGAAAATTTCGATAAAATGATGCATTTAGGTATAATACGTAAAGTAACATTTGATAGGTACTTATTTGATTAAACAAAAGAAGATTGTATTTATATAGGTATCTAAACATTATCTGTAAAAAGATTTCTTATCTCCGATAAACTATACTGAGGACTCAAATAAGGAGGTATCAGCGTGACATGCGACACCCAATCCCACTCCTAATAGTCATTTACGTTATTGTTTATCTGATATTTATATTGCTTTCTCATTTCATTGTTTTCTTCAAACACTTGAATTTCAATAAATTTATCAGACCCTACACCTGCTATAACCTGTTACAACGAGCCATATCAGACCTGGAGGTTCGTTTGAGGAAAATAGAAGCAAAAGTGAGCCAAAATCTAAAAGAAAAGATTAATATTATCAGTATTTTCGTTCTAAATCACTGTCTATTAAGTTTCAATTGATTAACTAGGGTTGTCAATTGAGTACCTACCCGACTGTAGGTACTTAGTCTGTATAGTCTTTCATGTTTGCCAACAGTCGGATGTAAATAAAAGCATGATATTTTTTTAAATACAGCATTTGAATCATAAATGAACACAAAATTCATAAGACCTTGACAAATACATCAACACTTCTAGAATATACAGTGTCAATGAAACATCGATCAGGCATCCGTCATGTTGGTTTGATATTGGTGGGCAGCAACAGCGTGCACGCCGTCGCCGGGTACGTTGATCAGAGCTGGTGCGGCAACTGGCATACAGTTTTTAATTAGAACAATAGCATGTAGGCATGTTCAATTTCCCTAATCGGGCGGCAGTGCGCGTGCGCCGGCTGCCTACTTGGGGCCGCGAGGGTGCTTACGCGGCACGCCTCCTAACTCACACCACATTGCTCATTATATCAAATACCAATAAAATACCATTAAAAATAATGAAAATTTAACAATGGAACAATTATTTCACATACCTTTGCTCAAAGTAAAGATAACCTCGACTGCATCCAAACTAATCAGCACGCTATCATTGATTTTTTTCTTAAGAAAGCTCAACGATCGCCTTCGCACGCACATACGCAGTTCGTGTGTGCCTATACTATAATACTGATACACTCAAACATGCGTGGCCCGTCTTTGAGATTTTACATAAAACAAAACGTTGATATATTTAAATATTGTGTTTGACGTGTATGATTTTATTGATATTTAAGATAGTTGAAATACAAAGGCCAATGTTTAATTCCAAAAATTGTGTCCGATGACGCACGCTGGCTGTGTGCGTAGCCTTTATAACCGCACCATGTCTGTGTGTGTGCGCGGCCCACCAACGAGGTTATCACTTATCAATGTATGAATCGTTTAAAGTTTTATTATTTCAAAAAATGCGCATAATTGCTTTTGAAATCATGATTACGAGTATCAACAGTGTTTTCAAACCTAAGGCTGTGAAAAAGTAAGAACGAAACTGCGAACATAGAGTGTATCTCTGAAAAGGTCGCACAGTTCATTAAAACATTTCCACCTAAGTATTTTACTGTACTGTACTATTTAGGTACTGTTAAAGATACGGGAGATCTTTTTATAAAATAAATGTAGAGTCAGATCTATTTGATTTTAGTAATTATTTAGTCATTTTTTTTCAGTTAGGTAAATACAGGAAATCTTATAAAAAACATACCTTACCTTTGCCGTCCCACAGCTAGGCATAGGTCACAATCACAATTTATAGGTTTATAGTAAATTAAAAAATTTAAAGTTTCCTAGTAACGACTGTTAGTTAGATACATAATTGAAATTGAAATTTAAGACTAAATTTTTCTTTCTGATATTCATTAAGATATCCTAATGAAGGAATGTAGGTTATACATAACGGAATATAAACAGTAAGTGTTCTTCTTATAGTGTCAGTGGCAAAGTATGATATTTAAATTATATGAGCGTAGAAATAATACAGAGTTCAGTTTAAACTGGGCTTTATTGTGCGAAATCTAATCTATTGTTGCCATACTTCACTGTACACCAGACTTAAAATTACATTATTAATATTATTCAAAAGTGCAGATCGCATGTCTTGCAGATGGCACTGAAAGAAGAATACTGTGTTACTTATGTGTTGACATCGTGTGAATAAATGTTTAAATAACATCATTCAAAGGTGGAAATTTAAATCATGTTAATTAAATTAGGCAGTGCGGCTAGCAAGCCATCACTATTTATTTTGATCGGCTTGCAGATTATCACGCTAAACGGAATTAAAAGACCCTTTGTGTCTTACGGCCTTGCGTTCTCTGTCTACTCCGTTAGGGTTAAAGCTGTGTTAATATGTATCTTTATGAGTATCTGAAGGTGAAAATTGTTCTTAGTTGTAACAATATTTTCTGTAGCCATATTAAATGTGGTAACAACCAAAAACATGACCGTTTCAAATCATTTACACACTTTTCATGGCAAATGCTGTTTGCTCTAAGGAAAAGCAATAGGAGTCGTAATAACACTAATAGGTAAGAAGAATGATTGAGCCAATTAATATTTGAACTATTCGTATTGACATCCAAGGGATAGATAGAGACTGCCAAATACCAAACCTTTGCTAAACCAAAGATTTATATACAAGGCTAAACCTATTTCATGTAAAAATATGTTTTGTCTCTATCACTCTTTTTAATATTGACATTGCAAAAACAAAACAAAACATAATTTAACTGAAACAGGTTTAGCAAACGATTGTAAGTTTTTATTAATAAGGGGTAGGTCTGTGAACTAACCAAGCGAAAATGAAAAAAATATAAGAAAAAAGCTTTTCATGCTCGTCCTCGTGTCAATATTACATTATAAACTACCGAAGACCCAAAGTATTCGTTGATGGAAAAACACACATCCTACATACTACAAGTCTTAATCCCTAATGGGGTAGGTAGAGCATATTGGGTCTTTCGCCTAAAAGTAACAGTATCGTAAGGCAAGACTAATGGAAAAAACGTTTCGAATGATCTTTCAGTATAGTTTTGACAAAGTTTTGTCATTAGCCAAATAAATCGTTTCATGTTATACCTGCGTTAAAGACATTCACAAACACTTAATTAAAACAGTATACCCTTTTAAGTGTGACATTTGCATTTCCTGCATGATCTGGATCCAGATCACATTCTTGATAATTCCTACTGACACTTTTGATAAAACATTTCGCCAAAAGCTGTTAGGTCACATATTTGTATACTCCCAACTTGCGAATGTTATTGCATTCTTTCCTTATTTTGCATGTTTTTAAACTTAGCAGTTAGTTACGTGATATCAGACGCATCATCACGTGGCATTGATGGGTTAAAGCGATATATTTTGGGCACAAAAGTAAATGCCGTGACACAAACCTGCATAAACTTATCACGTCTCTACATGTTACAGGTATATTTAAGATTCTTGTAAACTTTCTTTTTGACAAAAACTCAAAACAATCAAAGATCACTTTGCGAAGCTAGGATAACAGGTGGAGTATTTATTCTCAACAGTGGGTTATCCCTTAGATCAATACTTTCATAAAGTAAAATATAACCTAAATTCGTAAATTTTCACTATTTAATAACTATCTCCTATTAGTTCTATCAAACTTCTGTTCTAATTCTTTAGGGTGGTTCATCATTATCAGGCCTGTTCTAGTCTGCACTGCAAGATCACGATCCTCTCTGTACTACGAGAGCGATAATTGTCCAAAGCAGTCAGAGTATTTGGTCTTCACGCTGGCCAAACGATTGGGGTGATTATTTTAACTATACTAATAATACTTTGTATGATTTTGTAACGACCAGTTGGGAAGAAACAGCGAATGCAGGGATCAGCCCTCGCAAAGCTCAAGCACAATTTTGATTCCAGCTATCCGATAGAACCTGAGTCAAATCTTCTCATAGAGTATTCTACCTAACAATCTAACGCAGCCTTTAGCAGACCAGCCCCAGTAGCGGCACCTGTTCACGAGTTGACGAATAGACCAGCTGTTTCCGACCAATTTCAGCTATCCGACCAAACCCGAGTCAAATCCCAACTTCATCCAGTCTAACAATAAAGTTTTGCATGACCAAAGTGCATGATGCCTGCGATTAGAGCGAGTATCGCTATGCAGCGGGCGAAGCGGGTCGGGCGGCGGCGGCCGGCGCAGGAATGCGACAGGTAACCATTTCCAGGAAGGCCAGGCCCGTTACCGCGCCGAATATCTCTCGACAGTCAAACGCACCGACAAGTGCGCCCGCCACTTGCGACAACACCGATGCGCCTGCGCCTTCCCTGCTCCCCGGCCCGCCCGCAGCCCCCGCTGCATTCCAAACGACATTGAGTTAGAAACCAGTCGAAAGTTTCATCGCATTCTGCTGCTATCCGCTCGTGCTTGGATCCCTTTCGCCTTACTTCAGGACGTTTGCAGAATTCCTTTATTGCAATTTTTTGCGGTGTTGTGGCTATGCTGATAGATGATAACACTGATAACTTTACTGAAAATACGTATGATACGATTGTAATGTACATGTCTGTTTTGTAATATTTTGAAAAGGTCCTTAATTTTTTTTTTACTGCTGCGTTTGTCTATTTGAGATAGATAAACGTATTTCCCTATCCTTCACGTCGGGATGAATTATCGGGTTCATTGGATGAGTAACTTTCAGCGAATGGACACTTATTTGTGTCTCACCCTCTAGCCCATGACAGAACATTTGCCTTGATCCGCGAGAAATAAGCACTTAAGACCCTTCCGACTCCCCTCACACATTTTAAAGTTTCTATAAATAAATGACTTTATTTTTGGCTGTTATGATATGGGAAGTACACCAATATGTAGCTTTGAGACTTACTAAATGGGTACTTCGGTTATCACTGAACACATTTTTCCTTTTTGGTAGTGTTTATGACATGTGTCTGACTGATCCTACATCCACTCTAAAAATCTTTATTTCCTTTATGTGGATGTTTAATGTATATTTTCACAATGAATTAAAAAATATAGGTATTAAGTAGCACTTCAACACTTAAAAACAGCAATCAGATATGGTAGAACCGCTCGGACAGTCGTTAAAATAAAACGCAGAACAATTGACCAGTGCAAACAAAACGCGGCAGTATTTTTCTCGTTGGCTGATCACGGGCATACAATTTGCAGCGTGGTGCCGATGTCCCCAGGAGGACCCCCGAGACTCCATTCATAGATAATTATTCATAAATCTTAAGGACACGTTTTATCCATTCATAATATTGTTTTTTTAACTCGATTATACAAAAAGCTAATGAAGTTTTAGGCCAAATGTGCTTCCTGATAGTCGGTGGTGGAAGCCGCGGAGACAGGCGGCTGACAGACGAAGAGGTCTCAGTTCCGAGTCGCCAGATGTGAGCGTAGAGCTACTCGTTACGATAGGGTTGTCACCACGGCGATGTGGCACCCACATGGCGCGCACCGCACAGGAAACGTCTTTACTTCCTGATTACATTAATTTATGTAATTATCGCTTAGGATACAAAAAGATTACTGATCGATAAACAAATTAATCCAAGTTTGTTTTTCAGATTGATTTTTAAACACTGTACCTCCTAATTTCAGAAGCTATAAGATATTTTCATGATTCAACAAACCGGGAAAAAGTGTTTAAAATGCTTAAACTATATACTATGTATACAAAACATAATGCCTGAAAACTGGGTGATTTCTTCCAGGATCAGGAAACTGATTAACTACTGGCTACTGGTACTTATAACAAAAACATAACGAAGGATGAATATTGTGCTATTAATTTAATTAACACCATTAGGGAGAAATCTTAAGCTTTGTTTTTTAATTAACTTTCAGATGTATTAGAGGTTATATTGAAAATGCTTCATGGTGCTTATCTACCGTACCGTAAATAACTTATGCATATAAAATCACACTGACTGAGATAATTGTGTACCATAATACCACTGAGGTAGCCAATGTGTATTAAAGAAGGGACCAAAAATCTAAAGAAAGTCATCTGAGATATAATTCCAATAACTCAAAACAAAAAAGCTACTAAAGCTTTTCTATTTTGATAATCGAAACTTGAACCAGCCTTCAGAAAATGTAACATAAAGACAAAACGCGCGTGGTATCGCTGCCACGTGGTGCGCCCCATCGGCGGCGCGCCCCACCGGAAATATCAGCGCGATATATTTCGAGCCAAGCGCCCCCTGCGACGCATCTCAATCATCCACTAATAAGCAGACGGAAGGAAAGTAATCTAGACAAAAGTTTAAAAATAAGAAGTCAGGAATAGATCGAAAGGTGAGCTTGAGCGCGGCGGCCCCACGAGTTAAAAATACGCCGTGTGGCGTCTCCGCGGGCTCCACGGCGGCGCCCGCCCTACCGCGCCGCTGTCACCAAAACCCACTGAACAAAGGTAAGTACATGCCATTTGCGGGTATTCCGCAAAACCAAGCAATTCTCTTAAACTTTTCAAATCAGGACATTGTTTTATTACTTTTAATGGTTATGGTCTCCTGCAAAGTGTGACGCGGCTCTAGTAGAAATAAAAACTTTATTAAGTGATAATATTTTCCGTAGCTATTTGCTTGGATTTTTAAGGCTCTATTTATTATGTTATACAAGGGGGGATTCTAATTCATACTTTATATTATATTCGCCGCCCACTCGCCTGCCGCCCAACGTCGCCGTCAAGATAACATACAAAAAGCAGATTAAAGTTATACCGCCAAAATACTTTTTACATATTTATTTATTTTGTTTCGTGTTATTTGGGCTTATATTATTTAGAATTATAACCGTTTCAAATGATTTTTTCAACGATTAAAAATTTTTGGGGACATGGCTGTATTTTTACTTTGATTTTTTTAAAAAATCCAACTCATTGTATAACAAAATTTGAAGTTTCAAATATTTTCAGTTACTATAAAATTAATGAATGTTGAAGAAAACACACTCAAAAACTGTTCTAGCAGAAATAATCGTGGAATTTATAATCATATACGTATATAAAAATGTTTTTATGGCCTAGATCCACTGCATAATGTAGGTATGCTTTCTACCTATTACTCGATATTTAATAATGTTGAATAGAAGACACCAAATACATTGATTTCCATTTCTGCCTTAGTTCACAATCCAACAGATTTGTTTTGTTGGCACTTATTGTCAATAAATAACAAACAACAGAGCGGTCATAAAAATATTGAGGCCAATTAGGCGGTGTAATCAAATTATTGGTTGAATTGCCCGATTACGGCCGCTGTAGAAAATACATTGTTTTTGTTTGCCCTAGTAAACGCGCACTCCATATGTGTACTTATGAAATTGGGACAACAAAGTGCGTATCGGCTGCGGTATCGGCCAGGAAGAATTAGTAGGTCGAGTTTAGTTCGGTACTCGTAAAATGTAAAATGCTCTGTTTGTTCTTGGATTCTTTATAAATATCTGAAAACTATTTCTTTTTATAGAGAACTAAAGATGAGTAACTGAAGTTAACTGAAGTAAATTCTTCATCATAATGAAAAAATATCCTTTTCTCTGCGAAACATATACTCGTAAGAACAAGTTTCGAGAAAGCATATCGCTGTACCTTCTTTAGGGATTTTTTTATATATTACGAAAATCTATCAAATTGCCATTGTTGACAAAAAATTTTTAAATATTTCTGGGTATATTTTGTTCAAAATTCAAATGTTTATTCAGTAATTAGACCTTTACAGGCACTTTTACACGTCAATAAGTACAAACTTCATCCGGATATAGAAATTTATATACAAGAGCGTTTGTAAAAAAAATCATATGAATATATTTAGTGGTGTTAAAAGTAGAATACAATGTGGATATTTGACATCTTTTTACACAATGCACCGAAAAAAGAATGCTTTGCCCGCCCGCCTAACAAAGCTCCACATACACCATAAGGGGTAAAAAACATAAAATAACTTTGTTGAATCATGCGATGTTATAAGCAAGTATATAGTTTGATTATGAAGTAGTTAGTTTAAGTTTTGTTTGTATCTTATCTAGAGTCTCATACCCCTAATTTGTTTAAGAAAGTAGGACTTTTAAGGAAGGTATCACTACGCAGACTCAGAACTTTACTATGAGCATCCCTTCCTTACAAGCTAAGGAAAACATAACATAATTGGAGAGTGGAAGATAAGTCAAAAATCTTTTCGCGCTTTTGTACAAACAAAGAAAAAGCTTTTAAAGACCCTTAAGAGTGTTTTAAAAAAAGGCAAACTCTAATTTATCCCCCGGCAATTAATAGATTTCTGTGTAAGAATTAAAGGTTTGGTCTGTCTTGCTCATGGGCTGGTTGTAATATTATTTGTTTTATGTATTTATTTAACTTTACGGGCTTAAAGCCTTAGGCTTTATCTACCAGTCAACCCACTGGTGATGCCGAAAATAAGAAGACTTTTGAACGAGGTGCATAACATGCAATTTTAAAGATACGTTACCAATAACAATATAAGATATAAACATTTATCAATCAAAATAATAATATAAATCAATTAACTTACCCTCAAAATGTACATAGATAAAATAATCAATGCGTATACTACATATATATTATTATTATTTATATTATCTGACAGTTCCCGGAGATAATGTGTACGCACTGCACTTTTAAACGATACACGAGTACGAGCCTTCTGGATATTAATCAGTACGTCGGGACCCAAAAACCATGTGTAGTAAGAGAGTTGTCCTGTAGGAGTTAGGGTAGTTAGTAACATGTAGGCTTAAGGAAATTTTGCAAGCAATAAATTACCAGCAAAAAGAGTACCTTTGAACCTCGAGAGGTGTTTATATCTAGTTAATATAATTTAAGAAAATACAAGGTTTTGGGCATGGCATGATCTACCTAGAAATTCCTTGAGAGGCAGCGAAGCAGATGTTAAATTAGAATCAACTTTATTTTCATTTAAGTTAAAAACAGGTAAGGTGCTGCAGTTAGTAAGAATAATCTTTAATCCAAAATCTGATTGCACTTTTGAGTTCGACGGGATACTTTACCTCCTCATGCAAAATTTCAGACCCTCGGATTTCCGTCAAATATGATAATGTTATGATGGAATAAGTTTTTAAAATCCTGACGCTACCTTGAATTCCAAAAAAATAAAATAAAAACAAACTGATTCCACAACTCAAATATGTAAGCGTAGGGTGTATTTGTTGAAGGTAACACGTACGTGGACTCTGCTTTAGTGCAAGAATATCATAAATCCCTCGAAAAACTCTGTGAGTATAACAAAGTCATTCTCCAGTGGACCAAAGGATACAGTAACTCACTGGGAAACGATGCGACAGTATAGAGCATGAAACCGGAAGGAACCCTACCGATGGCGCAGATTCCCTTTACGCAGGTTCGCTCCTGGATCAGGTACAGCATCAGCGAAGAACGAGCTCAATCAAGGCAATCGCTTTGGACGTGTTAGCAGGTAAAAAACTACCCCGATGGGATAACCGCTTATCCCTTTTTCTGCTAACACTGCCTTGGTGGACTGACTTATGGTTGACATCAATAATGGTTATTGCGCACTAAATAAACACCACTTCACCCTAGGTGCTACCTCCTAACACCCCTCTGTGCAGGGAATGTAATCGATAGGAAACTGACGAAACTGCGAGCCATGTTGTCCTTGAGTGCGATGTCATCGCATATGTGTGAGCAGAGCAGTGCCTGCAGGGCGCCAGCGGCCGCCCTAGGCTTTCTGCAGGAACTGGGTTGGTTTGAAACTGAGGCCGACGCCAGCTCCCCACGCAAAACGGGTCCCGATGATGCGGACCAAATTGCGGAATAGTTTGTTCTCGAAAGAAGTAAGATAACATATCAAACAAGTACCTAGATAATCCCTTATTTGCAAGACTCGTATATTCTCAAAGAAGGAGCAGCACGTGACACGTCGTGGTCCTACCTATTTACGAGTACTTTGCGTCAGACGGGCACATTTATCGCCATCACTACGACATACTCTTATAGCATATCCCACCCGCATAAATAAATTACAGTGAACTTTCCAAATGCTTTCCCCGGTGCAGGCGTAGGGCGACCGGAGCAGGCGCAGTGTCGTGCGTGTGTCGTATCGTATATGCTCTTGTGACGATTGTTACATTTCGTGGAAAACGAAGTATCAGGTTTCGATGCGGTGGCAGCGCCTGCTACCTTTGATAACCTCAAAACCCGACCCTCCTGTAGTGAAACGACATTATTTCTTATTCTGGAATTCCCAACTATCTTTACCCTTTACATGTTTTAGTGCTCTGGCCGCAAAGAGACACATTTTCGTCCTATGAAGCCACGCCACATAAGTTTGGTGTCATCGTAGGGGTTAGGGGGGTAGGTAATTACAAACAATCGCACGATTGTTGGTAATTAATTATTAATATCACACTGCCTCTTTTATTTACCTACCTCAGTGAATAGAAGTATCTAGTTAGTAGTTACCAATAAACTGATTTTGTTGCTAGTTTTATGAAATCTTGGTCTAGTTATGGGTCTCGTCTAATGTTCATATTATCAGTCATCGGATTATTTAAATAGATTGTTTCAGACTATTTTCTGTGGTCTTGTGTGTCTCAACCACTGCTTTCCGGTAACTTAATGATGCCGTCTGTTCAGCGGATATGTTACTCAGTTGTTACTACTTTGATCCAGATTGACATAACCTTGTTAAACGGCTCGACTATGCAAATACCAGGAGTGACTGTGGAAAATTGTGTATTCGACAAGACGCCATCTCTTGGAAAAACACATTGTCCCTTATATTCGATTTTTTTTCAAAGTCAGTAATTTTTTTATTCTTTTTGCTTAATTTGATGCCATGTGTGTTGTGTAGAATATGTAGATACTTATGTACGAGCTGTGACTGCTCTGACCTCAAAACCCTGCTGGTCCGGTTGCGATGTCAGCGGAGGTAATATACAAACCTTCTAAATCAGTCATATAGTGAGTATGCTAACAATTCTAGAAGTGCACACTTTTTTATTCAATTGACAGAAAAACTCTTTATTTATTTTTATAAAGAAACAAAGAACGAGTACGGTTTAGCGTTGCCTAGAGAGCACCACGCGCTTAATCTTGTGTTTTTGGATTTCCGGATCTAGTATTTCCGGATATGTATATTTCGACTGCTATAAATGTCATTTATTCCATATTGGTCTAGGAGAAAAGAAAAATCTTTGAATGTTCCACCTGCTTCGTAAAAGCCGATCGACGGAATAGGCGAAAATGTAAATCATGTTAATAGGCGATGCGGCTAGCAACTTATCACTATTTTGATTTATTTTTTTATCTTTTTCCCACAATCACATTAAGTGTGGCCGTTGGGCTGTGTTCTATAGAGCCGCAAAAACAATTGCTCTGTCTTTCCCATCAGGGATAAAGAAAATACATTAGTATAAATAAATATTTTTCATCTCATCTACTCAAAAGCTATGTTTTCATCCCAAAACATTTGGAGCTAAAGTTAATGGTTATTCTCACGGGACTAAACCGTGAAAAAGAAGATCTCTAGGGATTAAAACCAATTTGAAAACAGAACACGAGTGTAATCTATGTAGAATCAAAAATAATGTTGGCAGTCCAGCAAAAAAAAAAGGAGAATTTGGTTTAAAATAAAGAATAATTGGTACAGACGTCGTAATTTTTAAATTTGGAATACATATCGTCTTCAACTTGGATGAATGTAGGTTTTTTAAGTTCTTTGCTTCGGAAAAAGAAATAAGTATAATAAAAAAAGCGCAATGTTTCCCTTTGATTCAAGTAATTACAGAAGTTTTAGGTTATTTGTATTCAAATGTAATTATTTATGTAAATGTGAATACTTTTTCGTGAGTTTAAGCCAATAGTAAACAGTTATCAAGTTGACTTATAAAAATAAAAAGATATGAAGGACCACGCAAACAAAGTTGTGAGTGAACATTTTGTCTTAAGTTGGTGGTCTTCGAAAACATATTTCTTAGTATTTATTGTTTGAAAACGACACCAAACAAAGGTTAGTACTTATTAAATTGTCGATTGAAGTCTGTTAGGTATTGTAGGTGTTCTACTGTTCTTTATATTTTGTTTTAAATGTGCTAGTTTTTCTCATTGACTGCCTCCGTAGTCCAGTGGTCAAGGAGTTATCCTTGTGACCCGGAGGTCATGGGTTCGATTCCCACTGGGAAGCATACTTTGTGAAAAGTTGTTTCCAGTCTGGATAGGATTTTGCAGGCTTGAATCACCTGATTATCCGAAAAGAAAGATGATTTCGTGTTTCGGAAGGCACGTAAAACTGTGGGTCCCGAACGCCACCTAGCGTTTGATCATCAAACTAACCAAGGATTGGTTCCTGGTTTGCCCTTTGGGTTGTGGAGGTCAGACGGCAGTCGCTCTGTGTAAAAAAACAGTAACCTTGTCAAATCTCCTTGGTTAGGTAGCGGACCCCGGGCTCTGAAGCGTTGCTGCTGAGGATGCAACCGGGAATACGCTCGGATGATGATGAGTTTTTCTCATAGATGGAGATGAAAAGTAGAGTGTGCTACTCGGGTACGGTAATATTTTAATCTCGGGCGATATACATGAATCCCTCGCTACACTCTGGATTTCACCGTAGAATCACTCTCTTCGCTCGTGATTCAACTGTGGAATCCTTCGTTTCGCTCTGGATTCAAAGTAGCGCCCTCGCCGTCAAAATATTACCTTATCCCCTTGTAGCACAATCTACTATAAATGTCATCGCTTCTGGGCTTATGTTATTATTGACCGAGTAAGCAAAGCGTCGCCGTTTCATCTCTACAAAAAATCTCTCGTGTGTCCGGATATCCGATGTCCAGTTTTCCGGCTGTTCTCGCCTACAGGTCGCATTTCGCAACCGGTTGACGAGTGGATTTTTTGTGAGCAATTGCAACAATTATAAAGCATTTTTTGTGGATTCAGTTTTTGAAATCTTTCAAAATGGTGGAAATGATGTGTTGAAAACTACAACTTCAGCTCACAGAGCCACTAGTTGGGTAAATCCTTTATTGAGTGATATGACTGTCTTGTAGAGTCTACAAGACAGTCTACAATGTAGACCATCAACGGGATCTACCTGTTTATCAGGTTGTCTGTCATCTATCGTCTATCTTAAAGCAGTCAAGTTTTGTGGAGATGTTGGTAATTTGCAAGCAGTTGGGAATGTTCCTGTTTCACCTGCGGAAAGGAATTTAATAGGTAAATATACCCTGGGGATTTTTGAAGAGGTTTTCAGCCGAGTCAGTTTCTGGCTGTAATCTACTATACTGCTTCTCATGACCTCTCTGTCTTGATATCGCACACTTCGTAAAAAGGGACGATGATAAGAAACTATATATAAAAAGCTAATAATTTCTAAAAATGTTTTGCTATCATGAAAACTTTTGAGGCTTAATCTGTCTTCTACTAAGTACACTATTGTACATTTTTGTTTAGTAATTCTTGCAGTTTCGATGTCTAGCACGGACTAACTTGATAGAGGATATAAGTAACAAATTTCATTGTTTTCTGAGCAAGCATACTAATTAGTGTCGCCGTCGAGAGACTGCGGGACAACGCCGTTCATTGCGAATTATTTATACCGGAATACAGCATGAAACCCAAAGCGTTCTCACGAAAAACGATACCCGCACAAAGGTATTTTTGAAAATGTAAGTCAAGGATGATTAGTGTTGTGTTGTGTTCTGACTAAGAACCGTGGGAGAGCCGCCTCATCCTTCGCTGCTACGTGAGTTATACCGAAAAGTCTACCAGAAAAATGGTTGTCAATGATTATTATGATCTCGTGAAAGAGAGACGTATGCGTCGGAATAATTGATTGTTTAGCGAAGTGAAGCCTGGGAAGGCGCCAGGCGCGCCGCCGCGCCATACATCAAATAAGTTACGCCGCATTCTACGTTAAATAAATTTATAGGTATACCTATTCACACATTTCATTCATCTCGTTTTATAAGAATGACATTCTGTCTGTCTTTATGTGCGATTTCGCATTTTAATTTATTTTTTATTGGTAGGCATTCTCTAAGCGGGTTTTGATAGCATATTTAAAACGAGCACGAACGGCAATACCTCCTGCGGACCGTTAAAAAATACCTAAATTCTTAGCTTTGGATCTCAATACTCAAACACTTTGATAGAGAATATGTACCTTTGAAATGCATAGTTACTATGCAGTAATACGCGTTTCATTAGCTCGTCTAACCAATGTTACCTAGGCACGTAAATGATCAATCAAAATTAGTTGGGGTCCACGTTCATTGTCCAGCTGATATATGGGTGAAGGAGGCGAGCGGCGCGGATGTAAATAGTCTTAGTGAGGTTCATTCAATTAGTGGCGGGATAGCCTGAGTGGGAGCCAGGGGACGTCATTGAAGGGCCGATGGTAGCGGGCGACGGATGCGGGGCGCGGGGTAACTGGGAGCAGGAATATTCAAAGCGTGAGAACGCCGCGCGACCCGCATGCCGCGGCTTCACATATCTCACGCACAACCTCCACAACCCTACACCAACCGAATATGGACTGTAACATGCCTGGCTTAGAGTTGCAATTAGCAGCAGCTTTGATTGTGGTTATCGCTTGAAACATCGAGGACAATACTTTTCTAGTTTAGGTACGGACCGCTGGCATTGGCCCGGATACTGCCGATGAGCGCGCACGTCCACTCTCCGCTGTAATAACTCCAATGGAATGTTTCCTAATGATTCGCAATGACACGTCTTCGTCCTGCCAGAAAAAAACATTCTTTTCGAAAAGGCTAGTTCGTGAATAATAGCGGCCGATTTGAGCAGAGTTGATGACGAGAATAACAGAAATAGTCAGATGATGGGTGGATCACAACACAACAGTTCTCAGAAGTTGTTCGAAACTTTTAATGCCTGATCTACCACAAACGCCTGTTAAAGTCATGTGATTACGTGGGCATAGACGCCGATGTCAAAAATGCGAAGTCGAAAGTTATGATCCTTTTATTGCTACAACGTCGCTCATGGTGAGTGCTGTAGGCGTGTCGTAAAACATTTTCTTTCGGCCCGAGCACCAAGCCGATCTTATTTCTGCGGTGAACTCAACGTTCTCGGAAAGACACGGGAGGCGGTGGCGGCTGAGATCGGATCGTTTGCCCGCTGCAGTCGCACCGTCTCCGCTCACCTTGAGACGGACAGCATATCCTAAATATAGCCATCGGATTACGTACTCGAGGCGACACTGCGACCGCGCGCACTGCATTCGTAAAAATGGCTAGTTTCCTCGTGTCTGTAAAATTGGGAAAATTTTGTAGGGGGTCAGGGGAAGGTGGCGTGCGCGGTGCGGCGGGGGTCGGTTTCGGCGGGGCCCCGGCGGGCGTCGACCCCGTGAAAGGCGCGCGGCGGATCCGCGCGTCGACCGCTCGCCTTTTTACGCGCTCTTTCCCGCGCCGCGCCGCCGCCAACCCCGCGGGCCCCCGGCGCGGTCGCCGCCCGCTGATAGCGCGCCAGCCGCTACCAACCGAACCACTGTCTGCACCGCAACTATCCATGATTCATACTCATACCCCTGTACTGGCTGTAATTTACTTACACACACGCTTGTTGAATTCCTATTAGTGATAATTTGATGAATGTGGAGTAAAAAGTAGGTAAGTACCTAATGAAGCTTATCAGAACTGATATAACTTCTAATACAGATCAGTTGTTAATGCAGTAGGTAATTTATTATTAATGCATGATATATACAATATACAATGTCCTTTTTAATTAAGTACAAATATTTTAAGAGGTGATTCAGTCCATCATTTTGAACAACTTTTCCCAATAAATATATATCGAAATACGAATTTTTTTTTGCATTTTTCATAGTAACGATATCACGTGACTACTTCGATCTGTATGAGAACCTAAATATTTTTTTTCGTATTTCGATATAATTTTATTGGGCAAAATTGTTCAAAATGATGGACTGAATAACCCCTTAAAATATTTGTACTTAATTAAAAAGGACATTGTATAACAAAAACCCTGTCCGATCCTTGTAGGAGCAACTCAGACCGTCAAAATGAACAACTTTTCCTATGGGACCAATGTTCAAGCATTGGTCCCATAGGAAAAGTTGACGAAGAAAAAATCGTTCAAACATTTTCTTATATTTTGCGAGTCTTTATATTTTTAACACTATTCTATCCTATTACATTGCCTTGCTCTACAATACGTCCCTGCCAGGATTTTATGCCATTTGACCCTAGAGTGGGCGCGTGGGGAGCATTTTGCTGGTCATATTCATTATTAACTTTAATCAGGAACCCTATCGTTCCTTTTTCATAGACTTTCATAAATAATTAAGCTAGGGTATTTATTTAAATTTTCTCAAGGACACTTAAATTTAAATAATTATTTTGTTTTGAAATGTTAATATTATTATTAGTTTTCTACAATTCTTTAAATTACCTTACATAAAATATGAAAAACTTATAACAAAATTATGGGTTTTGACTGCCTCCGTGGTCCAGTGGTCAAGGCGTTCGCCTTGTGACCCGGAGGTCATGGGTTCGATTCCCACTGGGAAGCATACTTTGTGACAAGTTGTCAGTCTGGATAGAATATTGCAGGCTTGAATTACCTGATTATCCGAAAAAGAAAGATGATTCCGTGTTTCGGCAGGCACGTAAAACTGTGGGTCCCGAACGCCACCTAGCGTTTGATCATCAAACTATCCAAAGATTGGTTCCTGGTTTGCACTTTGGGTTGTGAAGGTCAGACGGCAGTCGCTCTTTGTAAAAACCAGTAACCTCGTCAAATCTCCTTAGTTAGGTAGCGGACCCCGGGCTCTGAAGCGTTACTGCTGAGGATGCAACCGGGAATACGCTCGGATGATGATGATTTTCAAAACATTCTTATGGATAACAGTTTTGACAAAAGCACATATAATGATCGTTGCACAATAACTTTGAATATCCGTAACACTCTTTTTAGTGCGCATTTTTTTTGTGTTTGTGCTGCATTTGCACATCGTTTTTCTCGTGCATATTTTCGTCCTTATGATTCTATTCTTATATGACATGGAGACAGTACGAGATTTTTTTATTCAAGACTCATTATTTTATATTCTATGATTATTTTAATAATTGAATTCATTGCCTTCCTTTGATTTCATCGGGTTTTAGCCCAAGGCTAATGTAGAGTTATAGGTACGTACATGATATAAGAAAATGTGAGACGTGCGGGCCGCGAGTGGGTGCTCCCTGGCCGCCGCTCCGCCGCCGCCGCTTCGCCCTAATTAAACAATAATCGAAAAACTACAATGAACGGGCGCGCGGCTCCGTCCTTAGTGTCCCGCGCCCCGCCCCGCCCCGCGCCGCCGCCGCCCCACCCCCCTCTTCCCGCGCGCAGCCTGACGTCACATTGCACTCCTCATTATCGCCTCTCGACTCGACTCCAAGACGCACTCACTAATAGATCCGGCCAAACTATTCACTATAAAAGGTAATTTGTTCGACTATAAGCTCGCCGCTACTTGCGCAGTCGACTCACATTGATATTGCACTTCGATAACTTTACTGGCTAAAAGTGATACGTACCTACTACGACTGTTATTTTGTATTAAATGTAATTATCATACTGAGAAACCAGACATATTGTTAAACGGTTTACGCTTAAATTGTCGTCAGAGCCATTGTTACTGGGCCGTATTCAGCTATTGTTATTGCCAGTTGTCTATTTAGTGGGCGCCGCGCCGCGTCGCAGCCACCACGATCATTAGGATCTTATATACAATCAGTATTTATCACTAATTTGTGTTTATGGTTTGTTAACTAAATAAATTAATACAAATACTCAGATCTTTAAAAAAATATATACCAAATTGAAATTATTGGATTGTCTTCTTTTTATTACCTACTTTGGTGGATTTAAAGGATTGCGATCATGAATCTGAAAAAAAAAGGTTAGATGTAACTTAGCATTTTATTAACGCATTTTTGAAGGGAACTGTAAAGAGAAGTTGATTTTTTTATATGCTTGAGAATACTTACCACAACGTTTCTATGGACAAAAAAAAAACAAATAGGTTGATACTTGCATTGCGATAAGTTTTAATCATGTACTTACTAATTTTTTTAAGAAACTTTCCCTTAAAATAATTTTAGTAAATTAATTAAGCAACCTTTTATATCTACAAATAACGGTTTGAACATGAAAACCATTGATTGATGGTCCAGTGCGGTAAAAAGTGGTTACTTAGAAAAAATCGCTACAGCAAGCGTCTGCTCTGTCTAGAGAAATTTTACCGATCGACGACCTCTACGGGCGTGACGTCACAGATCCGCCGTGTGGTGACGCAATAGTTAATTATGTGCGGCCGACTGTTGGCGAAAACTGTTTAATTAATGTTATACACGACACATTACAAGGTTAATTACAATTGCTATACGAATAGTCTAGACCTAGCTAATTATAGTTTAGTGATGCCAATGAAACGTTTTGTTTGGTTGGTTATCTATTTTCGGTAACGTTTCCCGAAATGTGGTGGCGCTTCTGTGGCAAGGGAATGACGTGTGACGTATCGTTTTGATGTCGTCATCAATAATGCTATTTGTAAAGCAGCTGTGCAAGTTAACGATCGAGTTTCGATTAGAAAATACTCTGGTAATAAAAAGTTAGAATTTTCAATATACCTTTATGAAAGGTTGGTTTCATCAAAAATGGCCATTCCTTCATACTAGACAAGTGGAACACCTTTCTTTGAGTATGAAGTTTATAAAAATGCGTTCATAACATGTTCATTCTAAAATATGCTGCTATTTTTGTTCGCTTATATGTTGTACAAATAGATATGTTAGGTAACTAAGAATTTTTTTTTTATTAAATATTATCTACGCTCATGAGCTGTGCTAACATGCATTATTACTTAGAGTTCCAGTTGTTGGTAAAACCTATTTTATGTATTTTAGGCATTATTTAAAATAATTATTTACAGGTAGGTTTATCATTAAACAGAAGTTTATGATATTGTCATACACATACACATCATATAGTATTTTATCTAATCTCATAAATTGGAATTGTAACTACTAAGTAAAAGAGTATACCTAAATGGCGCCCAAACCCGGCGTTTCACTGCGTACCATTTTCAATTGTAAAAAAAATACTTTATAACATTATTTTCTTTGAGAAGTAGTATTACAAAGTAATAGTATTTTTTAATTTTAGTATTAAGTTCATATATCGCTGATATAAAATCGTTTTAATATTAATAATATAATAATACAAATTTTACGATATGAGATTAGATAAAAATAATTTGGTAAATAACCAAAGTTTAAAGTAGCCGAACTATATGTATTATTTTCACTTCATTAGTTAATATTTTATCTTAAATAATAACTACACTAAAGAGATATTCCTTCAAGTAGAATCTTATTATTCACTATCTTTATAATGTTTGCAGTAATGTATGTACCTATGTGGCGCCAAAGTGAGACGTCATCGGGTAATTTCTTGTAGCTACATAGTAGTTGTGAAGCGTGTGACGACGCCACGTATTTTGAAATGTTATCAATTATTCCATGAGTAATAACTGTAATTGGTATGCCAGTGCAAAGAGGCGCTGCAATTCATCTAGACTTTGTTGGAATGTGAACCTTACTAATAGGAATATAAGTCTTAATTTAGCATGAACGATTTTAGACAATCTGGCTGCTTTGTTGACGTATACATTTAATCTTTGAACGCATATGAATTTATTGCATTACATGTAAAGGGTTTTTCAATTGGCGCGGGTAGATTTTGGCGACCCGTGGCGGCCATTTTGTTTTGGTGACAATTGTCAAATCTTTTGCTTATTATGCAGTTGCTTATGCCAAATCACCATGGCAGGTTACACGATTGAACAGCGCGTACAAATGATAAAACTTTGTTATCAAAATGAGTGTTCGTTAGTGCAAACGTTGCGTGCATTGCGCCCATTTTACGGTAGACGTGGTGGCCCTTCGCAGTCGACTCTTCAGCGTTTAGTGGCAAAATTTGAAACAACCGGTTCGTTAATCGATCAACCCACACCTGTACGTTCAAGAAACGCAAGATCAGCCGAGAACATCGCGGCGGTCCGTCAAAGTGTAAAGCAGAACCCGAGGCGGTCGATTCCTCGCCGTGCACAAGAACTTGGCCTTTCGCAAACTTCAACTGGGCGAATTTTGCGACGGGACTTAGGGTTACACCCGTATAAGATTCAACTGACCCAGGAGCTCAAAGTTCATGACCATAGATAACGTCGTTTGTTCGCTGCCTGGGCATCGAATCGTTTGGAAGAGGATCCCAATTTCTGGCGAAAAATCATCTTTAGCGACGAGGCGCATTTTTGGATGAATGGCTTTGTTAACAAACAAATTGCCGTATATGGGACGACACAAACCCACACGAGGTTCACCAGATGGTAATGCATCCTCAAAAAGTTACGGTTTGGTGTGGATTTTGGGCCGGCGGCGTCATTGGTCCGTATTTTTTCGAAAACGACGTTGGTGAGGCGGTCACTGTCAACGGCGAGCGCTACAGAACGATGATAACCAATTTTTTATGGCCCACATTGAACCATATGGACCTAGACGACATGTGGTTCCAGCAGGATGGCGCTACGTGCCACACAGCGGACGCCACGATTGACATTCTGCATGAGCGATTTGAGACTAAGGTTATCTCTCGCAGGGGTGATGTGAATTGGCCACCAAGGTCATGCGATTTAACCCCGCTAGACTTTTTCTTGTGGGGTTTTTTGAAGTCGCAGGTCTATGCAAATAAACCACAATCCACCGATGCCCCGAAGGCGAACATAACACATGCCATCGCTCAAATTCAGGCGGATCTATGCGGAAGAGTCATTGAAAATTGGACCACTCGGATCCGTGCCACTGTGAGAAGCCGAGGCGGGCATTTGAATGATGTCATCTTCCATACTTAATGGCATATATGGGCCTTTTAAATAATTAAAAAAATTTGTTGATACCTCATACGCAGCTTGTTTAATTTCGTTTCAAAATCTACCCGCCCTTATTGAAAAACCCTTTACGATACGCTCTGAAATGTAGGTTAACATAAAAGCAATAAAATCAACTTTACTACACAAAAAGTATGCTTTTAGGTAGCTATAAAGAGATATGTGTTTACGCAGCGTACCTAAACGATACACCTCAACATGAAATTTCAAAATCATCTGCCATTGATAATCCAGGGTAATCAAGAAGTCACTTTATGAACTGTCATATTTTCTTTCAACAGACCAACCGTTCTTCAGCAGCAGTTTACTTAAGGATATTCATGAATTTTCCTACTGTTTATAAACTATAAACAGTAGTTCATAAAATAGTTTGTAGGGTTATCTAAGGCATCAACAAAAGGGTAACAAAAACCCTGTTAAATTACTATAATGCGATTATGACTTAGCCCTATTTTTCAGTTCAAAAACAAAAATAGTCTTTAGTTCAATAAGTTGTCTAATTTTGCTGTCACACTTTGTTCTTTCTCTACTCTTCTCAAATAGAAGGACAAGAAAAATTAATTTTCTTTAGTACAAATAAATAAAAATTATATTTTTAAATAAAAATAAATTGTACATAGTAAATAGAAATTAGATAATGACTATATCATTTTATTATGTAATAATCAGAATGTGTGAAAGAATATGGGGTTGACCTTTGGCCAGCAGTGGAACGGTGCAGGTTAAAAAAATGTACTAAAACAAATCTTTTTATGATAAATGCATCAAAATGGTCTCCGCTTAGTGGGTGTTGTGGTGGTCCACGACGCTAGTCTTCCGCGGATGCAAAGTTCAAATAAAATGAAACCAAAGTAAAATAATAATTTACATTTCGAAGTTCTAGATCACAGCTTTACGCTTCGAAAATAAAACGAACAAGATTATTCAAGTCAATTGGTATCCAAGACACATTTAAAGTACCTACATAAAGAAAAGTTGTCAAATTAATCAAACGGAACTTTGCGGCGTTTGGCACATAACATAACGCATATATTGCATGTTTGATTATCACCTCTGATAGTTTTTAGCGGCTAGCTGGCTGGCGCGTCACGACGCTGTAGGCTCTTCAAGTTTACATTCGAATTCAAAGTAACGCCATATGTCCATACATATATGAACTTACTATATATTGAGACAAAAGTTGACATCAGTTCATTTTGTATTATTATGAAATCTAAAGAAAAACTGACAATTATCAAGTGATACTAATATCCAAAGATAAATAAATGACTTTGACTTTTTCATAGGATCAGATTCGATCTTTTATTAAAATACACTTACTTTAAACAATAACACCAAAATAGACAAGAATAACATGAGAAAAAAAATATAGAGAATATGCAGTATTTTTAATATTGCCTTAATTTGAATGAATTTTATGCAGAAAAGACCACTAGTAAAAAAATTCAAATACTTTCATTTATTGCCAAAAATTGTAGTTTCATACTAACAATTTAAATTTTCGCGCGAAAACAGACTCGCGTCACGCGTGTCTGACATTAACATGTAGTGTTGCCGAAAACCGATATATTTACAGTAAAATAGTTTCAATCGAAAAATACCGAACTATTTGAGATAGGCCTATCGATAGCTGTTTTAGAGCAAAACTATTGATAACCAACAATACTATCGATAGTATCGATCGATGACACCGAACAATCTATACAACCGATAATACATAAACTATCGATAGTTTTACAAACGCAATACTATTGATAGTTTGTTCGTCGTCACGATTATTGCGTACCTCAGTCAATTTTCCTTGACACTAAAACGCGGACCTAGGACCTGTAGTAAGTCAAGAGGCTACGAAGAGGGATATATGCTCGGTCTTTGTCTACGAAATCTAATAATTAGTTAATAAACAAGTTTAATAAGCCTAACGAGTAGTATATTTGCAGACTTAAATTAGGAGAATATCGTCATCTCTATTCGTAGCTTGGCGCAACAGCAAATATTAAATTTGAAAATTTTACTAAAGAATTCCCTTCCGTGCTGTTTTGGGATTAAACCAAAACTTAGAATGTACCAGCTGCTTCACTTCTCGCGCAGATCGTAGAAGCCGAGCGAGGAAATGGACGAAAATTTTATTTGAATTTTCCACCCACCACTATTTTGATTTCATTTTCTAAATTCCCGCTCACCATCACGCTAGAAGTGGCCTTTAAGTCTTTCGGCCTTGGGCTCTGTCTGCTAAGAGTTGAGAGAGCCAAAATGATAGTTAGGTATTTTTCGATTGTAACTTATCGATTATTCGGCAACACTAAAAGCTAATTTTAGACACGCACGCACGCACACGAGTGACGTCACCGCCTGTTTTCGCGCGAAAATTTAAACTGTCAGTTTGAAACCGCAATTTCTGGCAATAAATGAAAGTATTTTGATTTTTTAATGCGCTAGTGGTATGTATATTCTGCATAACATTCGTTCAAATTTAAGCAAACATAAAAATATTGCATGTTCTCTATTGTAGTTTAGGGTGCAAGTGTGAAGGGGTGTAAAAGCCTTATCGTTGATGTCTTTTGTATCGTCGCTTCGTGAAAATGTTATTAATAAAGAGTGTTGCCTAATGTCACCTGGACGCTCCTGAATTTTAATATCGTGAGATTATTACTTGAATTCTTTTGGATTACATAGCACTTTTAGGGTTCCGTACCCAAAGGGTGCCAGCGGGACCCTATACTGCGACACCGCTCTCTGTCTTTCCGTCTGTCACAGGGTCTATTTCTTGAACCGTAATAGCTAGACACTTGAAATTTTTACCAATTATGTATTACTGTGGCCACTACAACATCGCATACTAGAAATTAGATAAAGTATAATATTTTAATATAATAGTTTAAGGGGGTCGACATACAATAAACGTGTTTTTGCAGCGTTTTTACTCGATCTTTAAACGAGTAATGGCGTTAACTATATAGATACTTGGAATTTACAATTTGCGAGACTAATGATAAGGTCTATTCCTTCTGATAAGGTCTGCGAGATCGAGTTTTTCATGCTCACCAAAGTGGTGGTGGCGTCGCTGGTCGGGTCTTAGGGTTACCTCTAATATGGCTGAGTTTAACGATGGCTGATCCGTACGTCAATTCGTGAACGGGAGCTGCCGGGAGCGACTGGTCAGCTCGGCTTCGATTTTTTGACTACTTAGTATTTTTTGTTACGTTATTTATGTTTGTTTACTTGGCTGCAAGCTTAACTTATTATAATGTGTCAACATTATATTATATTATAAGTACCTATTTATTCATTAAAAGACAATAATAATAATATGACAAAGCCCTTCTGGTGAGTAGGCGACCAATACTGTGAAAATGAGTTTCTTTCGGCGTTTCTTCTCAGCAGTGGTCTTTACTAAGAGCTGGTATCGGTAGCTTTCTTTAAAAATAAATAAAATTTTAATATACTTTACACTTACTGTAACGTAAATTATACCTATTGACGTGTAAAAGTGCCTGTAAAGGTCTAATTTTTGAATAAACATTTGAATCTATGAAACTTTGAGACTTCCAAGTAAACAACAAAAACAATAGTGTATATTCCCCTCTATAGTATGTAGTGTCCCGAAAAGCATTCCAAGGTCTAACTTGGGTCAAATATGGCAGAAGATTAAAAATGATATCACTGTTTTTATTCTATTACAAGTTAGTTGATTGTTTTTAAACCGTCGCTGTTTCGTTTTATAAACACGATGCACGTGGCATGCATGACGGCGCGGTGCATCAACATTCCGCTACTTCAATAACTGTCAATCTGACGCTGCATCATCATTACATTCAGTATTTTTTGTTTTGATATTTCATACCGCATTTCTAAAATGTAATTAGTAGAAGAAGAAGGTTGACAAAAGCTCGCTTTGCCAAATTAGGCAATGTTTACATTATTATGAAATATTGTTTATTAACGCTTCATTACGAAGATTTAGAGAAGCGTTTATCTGTTAATTTAAATAGATAGCGTTATACGAAGTAAACCAAACCAAAGTGCAAATACGGCGTGACGGGCAGGTGTGCGCGCAGCCCCCTAGCGAGCTGCGGCGCTTCCGATGGCGACCGCGCACTCGCGTCCTACCACCACACCGCGATTTTCAACTCTATCACCATAATATAAACATTACAATCACCTGTTGCCACTCGCTACTCGCGCTGACACCACGTGCATTCGGTGCACTAACGGTTTTAGATGTTGTACGAAAAGAAACCAACCGACCCGGAACAACTAAGTTATCACTGGCTTACTTATCACCTTAACATTGTCAAAGGCACCGATTACCGATCGCAACATCGCGGCTTTAAATGTAAATAAACAAACGAGTCGCGTATCGAATCGAGCGCATTGTGAAATGCGCATACGCACACGGGACATGCATAACTTACGTGTTTGTGCGCAGTGCAGACGTAAACAATGTCATAGTCCATCGGTCGAGCGGCGTGAGCCGAGTGGATAATTGATGTAGGTTAAATAGAACGAAGCAGATCGGAGGAGATCGGGCACATGCACTGTGACTGCGGTGCAACGCGCATTGCAGCGTGCGAGGGGCGCGGGCGCACGCGGCCGACTGCAGCCGCGGGGCACCCCGCCGCCGCGCCCTATGACCGCGCCACCACCACACATTGTCAACAAACACCGAATGAATGGAAATAAGAACCAAACTGCTTCGCATAACACCATCGATCGGATGCATCACGCCTGGCCGCCGTGGCCCGCGCCTGCCGCCGATGCACTCACCTCGTAACATTGTTCAAGTTTACCGACGTTCCTTTTATTTATTGTGCTCGATCATAAATCCTAATAAGTGGTCGTGATCTCCGATAATTTTTTGATCGTCATTGTCCGTTGTCGTTTGTAAATGGGAGCCCGGCGCTTGCTTTTGGAGGCGGGATGATGTGGTATTCGGTTTTGTTAATATATTCATTTTAATTGAGTGCATTGATGCCACACTATTATATTGAAAACTGGATTGATTGAGATTAGGATTTATCGGGTTTTAGATTTTTTGTGGAATGCGGAATGTGCTCGGGTGTTATGCTTTGTATATCAATGCTCTGGATACAGGTTAGAACAGATGAGCATATATGATGCACCTGACAGTGTCATTACCGCCAAGGGGCATCGGGACAGAGGTCGTTAAGGTGCTAATGCGCTGTGAGCTCATGTCTAGAGATGGTCAACTTTGACTTTAATGTTTCTTTGAAAACTATATGGTATCCTTTCCCACTCCATATTTTCTTTTTCACAATTTTAAGTCTTGCCCTGCACGCGTAGGTACTGTTTAGCGTTCTGCTTGCTAAGTTAATAAAATAGGTACCTATGTGAACTGGGTCTGTAGTCCGTCAGTTAGACTATCTTTAATAACCACAAGTTTTTCGGTTTATCCAATTGGCAAACATTCCGGAGTTGGGGCTGGTGACGTCACCGCCCCGTAAAAATCATATGAAACCAAAATACGTTAACATACAAAAGACCATAAATATTTTTTCAGTCCACTATTCAGTCCGATTGTGTGCATTGTTGCATTATAAATAATAAAAGTAACTGATGAGATAAAAAAATATTTTTAGGTATACAATTTTCACTGATATGTTTGTAAAATCTATAATAATATATAATGTATAATGCAATCAAGAAAATCACCTTAATCTTAGGATTAAATTACTGTCCACAAAAGAGGACTGCATTTGATTTTGCTAGTTTTTTGGGAGAGACGGCTGACTTTGCAGAAGATACATCTACTGCAAATAGACGAACAATTTCAGCGAGCTTAGACTCTGAATACTAAATAAAGTATTCCGAAACTTTCCTTTTACAAAACCGACTTTTGCGTTGTTTTCATTTCCTATCATTATCATCATAATTTTCTATCTTGACACCTTTATCTTTCGACAACATAACCAAAAAAACATAAAGAACTGCAAATGGCTGACGCAGATATTGGGATATGAAAGAGATAATGAAAGACCAAAAATTCCAATTTTTATACAAAATTCAAACTCTTCAACACTTGCCTACTCCTATCCTCATGTAGGTATGGTTCCCAAACCTCTGTCAAACAAACTCATCATATGTCAACGCGCAATGGAAAGTAGTATGCTGGGAATACGGAAATCTGACAGAGTAAAAGTCAAGGATAATCCAAAAAAAAGTAGATCCAAATGGCGATGGGCTGGTCATGTAATAAGAGGGAAAACAAAGTAGTTTAAAATTATTTCTGAGTGTTGTCCAGATGAGACCACAAACGAGACGGGACAACGACATAAGCCAGGTGGCAGGAAAGACTTGGCACAGAGTAGCAAGAAATAAAGTGGTGTAAATTGTTTCTGAGAGGTATCCAGACGAGACCACAAATGAGATGGGACGACGAAATAAACAAGGTGGCCAAAAAAAAAAATTGGCACAGAGTAGCACGAAAAAGAAAGGAGTGACTGGAGGAGGTCTTTGCCGATGGGCAATCAGACTGCAGAGAAAGAGGGAAACCGTCATACTATTATGACGGTTTCCCTCTTTCTCTAATAATGAGAACACATGTCCGAAAATAAGGCTATAAATATAAATGGGGATAAAAATCATCATCATTTTCAGCCCTCATCAATTCATAAATGGGCATAGGCCTCCCATATTTGCGCCATTGTTTATTCATTGAATTCATGGCAAAAAAATAATAGAAAACCTGAATAATGTACCTAATTACAGTAAAACCCCGACTTACGCTACCCAGTTTTACGCGAATTCGGAGATACGCGGTTTTTAATTTTAATTTTTTTTCACCACTGAAACCCAAGGAGAATCAGTTTCAGATCCTGAAAAAATCGATAGCATAATAGAAGAAGTGGTCGATATCACCAAACAATTAAATTTAGAGGTCGATCAGGATGACCTTTAAGAATTGCTAGATTTACACAATCAACCATTGACGAGGTTATAGAAATGCGTAAGTAAGACTGAAGCAAGAAGTAAGATGTAAGTAAGAAGTAAGATGAAGCAAGACATTGAACAAACTGATTCGCTAGACCCAGTTGAATCGGTAAATCAAATGACAATTGCAAATTTAACAGAAGAACTTAATTCAACTGAAAAGGGGTTAAAAATTAAAAAAAAAATTGATTCTAATGAAAAACGCGTTTCTACTACAAAAAGGGGAATAAAAAGAAATCTGGCATTTTACGAGGAAATTTTGCGTGAGTAGAAGAAAAACTTAACTCGTCAGGCAACATTGTTGGAATATATGAAGCCTTCGACATCAAAATAACTTTAGTTTAGGTTACTTTATTCATAACAATGTCAATTGTTTTATTATCTTACACTTTATTAAGCAATTTTTCTTCTAAATTATTGTTTTCTTTAAACTCTGGTCCCGATTAAACATACTTTATATGTATTTATATGCAAAGTGGAATGGAACCCCGACTTACGCGAATTCGACTTACACGGCAATCGCTTGGACCCACCTATCGCGTAAGTCCGGGGTATTCCTACGCGATGCAATGTTTTGGGATAATTTACGTTAAATAAAAAATCCTTCTAATTTTGAGCTATCTCCATATACTTGAATTTCTGACACGTTGCTGGCGACACGAAACAGGCAATCTCTACACCAAATTGGCTTATAAGAAAGTTAACTTAGAGTAGACAATTGAATGGTGTGCTTTTCATGTAACTTTGTCAAAATGCATTGACAATAAGCCCTACGATTTACGTAACGTAAGTGCATACAAGTAGATACGATGCCGGCGAGCACTGGTAGTGGAAGCTACTTGCTCAAGTGGGAGCGCGTGCCTGCAGCGCCACATGTAAGCATGCCTCGGATTCCATTCAGAGGGGTTTATCGGTGGCGGCGTGGAGCGGAGCTGCGTACGCGCAAGAATTCGACTGTTTGGGTGTGCTCGGGTCGACGACCGCATAGCGCCGCGCGCCCTTTGAGCGATTTTTCTAATGCGACTCATAACCGCCAACATTCTTGTAAGGCTCCTTGCTGCGCCCTTTAGAATCTATCTGGAGACAATTTGCCTTTTTACTAGTAGGTACTTGGTTCATTCATTAAGTTTGAGAATTAAAGAATCATCCTTTCTTAATGAGTATTGCATAGGTACTCGTAGATGGCCAACGTTAGTAGAGCGGGTATCAATGTTTAACTAAGTTGGATAGATGGTTAACAAATTTCGAGGAAAAACAAAATGTGATAGAAATAAAAATAAATCAGTCGTATGGTTTAACAGTTTCCCATTGACAGCTAAAACTGAATATCTGAAACTTAATACCATGCGCTCGTTTTAAATAAAGCATTTCTTTGGAAAAGTAGGTTTACCTTTTATAATATGTAAAATTATAAAATAAATAAGTGTAAAATAATATTAAAGTAAAATTATAAAAAATATAGTGTACCGTTTAGGTTAGTAAAACCTAGATTTAGGATCTAGGAGGATAGATGAGATAAAGGAAAGACTAGATATTGGCAAATGAGATAGGTATAATGAACATTACATTAGTTACAAAAATTCACAAGAACACTAGGTACAGATTAGGTAGTCAGGGTCGTGAGTTATAGGCACTAGATCCGTTGAGTAGCCCTTCTAGGTAAAAGGACTACTTAGCTGGAGATGCAGCCGAAGAAAAGGAGGAGGAGCGCCGGCCGCCGCGCCTTATATATGGGCATGGGCCCCCCCCCGCTGCGCCGAAGAGAGGCGGAGGAGTGCTGGAGCCCGCGCGATGTCACAATAGGTATAGTTTAATATAACCACTTCAGAATCTGCAAACTTTTTTCGACGTTTCCTTTCTAAGAACTTCGCCGTCAGAACCTTTCACCTATGGACTTTTTGTCAACAGAACGTTTCACGTTTGAGTCTTTCCGCGACAGGACTTTACTATTCACCAAGAGAACCTTTCATCTCTAGACGTTTCGTCATATTTCGTTTACGCTGTGGCTCATGGTTTGGACTTTATCTTTGTCAATGGATATCTGGAAGTGCTTTCATCCTTTAGACAACACGGAATACTAGCGTCGTAATGTACCTAAGTCGCGTCATTGCCACAAGCTGAGTGGTCCCATTTTGATGTAAGTTTCGTTTAAGTAATTTAAATAAGTACTATTTTAAAAATATTGCACCAAATAAGTTCAGCTTAATTCCCAAGGAAATTTAATGTCGAGCGGCGACACAGGGTGACATTTTATACTTGATTATACATCAACCCTCATTCCCCCGTGTTTATAGTTTTTATGCTAGTCCGCCACCCAGAGGTTCTGGGTTCGAGCCCCGGCCAGGCCAAGTTGGGAAATAGCCATTTTCAAATTGTCCTGGGTCTTGGGTGTTTATCTATGTATGTATTTGTTATAAAATATAGTATCGTTGAGTTAGAATCCCATAACACAAGTCTCAAACTTACTTTTGGGCTAGCTCAATCAGTATAATTTGTCCTTATTTATTTATTTATTATTATTTATTTATAGTTTCGCCACGTCTGTCTGTCCGTCCGCGGTTTTACTCAGCGACTATAAGTACTAGAAAGCTGTGATTTGGCATGGGTATGTAAATTAACTATGCGGAAAAAGTGGCAAAATAAAATACTGGAAAAATGATTTTTAGGGTAGCTCTCAAACAAGTAAAGTGAAAAGTAATTTTTTTTCTCGACTAACCAATCATGTGCGGTATCGTTGAATAGGTCTTTCAAAAATATGATTATATATTATTATAAAGCTTGTGAACACTGTTTTTCGATTTAGAGATCCGTTTTTGAAATATTTGGTTTTAAAGTGAATTTTTTTTTAAGTGTCCCCCCCCTCTATCTGCTAAAAGGTTATAAATACTTGTGAAAAAATTCACAGCTATAGTATATATAACGAACTTTAAAGAAAAACTATCAGAGCTAAGTACAGTTTTAGAAATTAAAAAGTTATAGGCGATCAACTTATAAATGTACTCGGAAAGAAAATTTCATACAAATTCAATAGAAACTTGTAGAGGCAGTATCTAAATAAAATATACGATGTTTAATACAATGTTTACACATTCTGTCAGCTATGTAGATCAATAGAAAAAACCAACCTCCAGGGGGTTGCTTATTTTATTTACATTCTTCTACATAGCTGCTGTCTCTACCATTGTGCTGCATCCGTCTCCACTTATTGACAATTATTTGGAATATATTTAAAAGTATACTTTAATATAATTATGTAATGTTAGTTTGACTTATGGCTCTGGAACGTGGTCCCTTACTATGGGTCTCATAAGAAGGCTCAAGGTCGCTCAACGGGCTATGGAGAGGACTATGCTCGGTGTTTCTCTACTCGATCGAATCAGAAATAAGGAGATTCGTAGAACGACGGTAAGACGAACCGACATAACCAAGAGGATTAGCTCATTAAAGTGGCAGTGGGCTGGGCAAATAGCGCGAAGAACCTATGGCAGATGGGGTAGAAAGGTTCTCGAATGGCGGCCACATACCGGCAAGCGCAGCGTAAGACACCCATCTGCTAGATGGTCGGATGACCTGAGCAAGGTTGCAGGGAGGCGCGATGCAGGCCGCTTCCGATCGGTCGTTTTGGAAATCCTTGAGGGAGGTCTATGTCCAGCAGTGGACTTCCTGTGGCTGATATGATGATGATGATGATACTTTAATATTGAAGTGGGATAGGGCGGGTCATGTTGGCTGTATGCATCCGGAAAGATGAGCCCATATTGCCACATACCACAAACTTGGTTTCAGCAGATGGATTCAGAAAGAGAGGTAGACCGAGGACGAGATCACGAGGCGCGCTTAAACGAATTCCAGCGCCCTGATGCTGACCATCTGGAAGACATTGTGTTCAAAAACTGGATCTGCATTTGTTCATTTAAACTCTTTTTAAATAAAATAGATTAAAACTAATCACTGTTTTATTCCAAAATTATCAAAAAACAAAATTACTCAGGGCCTGCTGCCTCCCTGTAAAAATTTTTACATGTTGAGAAGTTGAGAAGACAAATTTTCTATTCAGTGACCCGTTTGCGAAATATGAAACTAAAATATGTTATAACAATTAAGCGTATTTTTTTATATAAGTCGTGATCGTAGTGTACCTATGTATGTATTGTTTAAAGAAAAACTATCACGGCTAACAAAGCTAACCTTTGTTATTTTAAAAGTTACAGCTACAACCTATACAAAATATGTAGGAATATCTATTTCGTACAAAATACATAATTCTTAGAAAACAGTTACTAACGTTAAGTAACTTGTTTAAAATAAATAGTAAACATGTAAAATTTAGAAAAAAAGTCCCCATGTTGTAAAGATTAACTTCGCATTAGTACAAACCCACAAACATTGTACACTGTAACTGTGAGGCAGGTAGCAGTTTCTCTGATGAATTAAGATATGTGGGTGTGGGGCAATGTCTCACGTGCCTTTTTCCTAAGGTTTAGTTCTACCTATCACTCACAAGATAACGGGATGCTTGTGATATGTAGAGCTCGTAATAAAAAAATTCCGACGTGCCTTGGCCAGTACCACGCATTTGTCTAAAGCATCTTGTCTTGCATCGGGCTTCATATTCGGCGAAGGACTCAAGGTCCTTTGCATAAGGGCAAGATGGGGCAATACACCAGGATCCCCAACCTTAGGGGGCCCCTCGGAGTCTCCCTTACAAACTATAAATTGACATTGGGAAAATTTCTCCCACATTCGGAATATAAAGATTCCAGGAACGCGGTTCTAACAATGTCAACTTATTTGAAAAAATACAGGGGAATTCCCAAAAAGTCTCGAACAGCTTTGTTTGAAACTTGCGGGGTACTCCCCTGTATTCTTAGGCTGGTTTCACAGCCGCGCCGTCGATCAGCGCATTTCAACAGCACGCGCTTGACGCAAGGCGGATCTATGAGAAACGCGGTGCGCTTCAACAGCGTGCGTATAAAACGCTAGTAGTGAATTTACAAGCGTTCGAGAAATGTGCTTTTAGTAGTTTATTGATAAAAGTTTTAGATTTGCTCCGTGTTTGTCGTTTTCCAAACTCGAAGTACTCCGGGCAAGAAAGTGGTGTTATTGGTTTAAAATCCATACTTAATTAGGATTCCGTACCCAAAGGGTGCTAAACGGGACCGTATGTTTTGAACAGATATTTTCTTTTATTTTCATAAAATAGATTTAATTTGTTAAATAAAATAAGTTACAAATTGTATTTGGTTTTAAATTTTATTGTAGAGTCGACTTTATTACGACAAATCTGGAGTACGTCGAATTCGGAACACGACGAATACGGACCAAACGATTTTAGATAGTTTAGTTGGGGTCCTAGTTTATTTTTTTGAAACAGGGCCTTACCTAGCTACGCCACGGACTTATACCATACCCTGATGTTAGAATCTTAACTTCCTTACTAATATTATAAATGCGAAAGTGGCTTTGTATATTTGTTTGTTAGCACTTTACGCTTCCATCACTGAACCTATTTAGATAAAATTTGGATATAGTTTGAGACCCAAGGAAGGACTTAGGATAGTTTTATACCAAAATTCTCACGGGAAACAAAGCCCACGGGCACAGCTAGTATTACCTGATTTCGAAATTCGTAGTGGCTGTTGTCCTCTAAGAATATTAGGATACGCAGACGTGTAGAGGTCCATTCGCTTGGCAGTCATACAGTTGCAGCTACCAGAATCGATCTCATTGTCTGCTCTGATTTTTTACACGCCAGACACCCCAAGTAAGTCTATGATGGCCGTGGCGACCACGTTAGGCTTCTATAGTGCTAGGGGTTTAGTTCAGATATCGCTGATGCAGCGGCGCGGAGTCTTGCTCGGCTGTCGACGGGATGATGGCAACACGAGGCGAGGGTTTGCACTTGCCGTACGCCGGTGGCGATAGTTCGCCAGATCCTAGCTTCTTTATATATCTTAACCTGCGACTTCGTCCGCGTAGAGGTCGAAAATGGTTCTTATAGGACTCTCCCCCTCCCTCGTTCCCGGTTCCGGTTCCAATCTCGTTCTCACTACCGTCATTAGTAGACTAGAGAGAGCGAGATGAAACGCTTCAAAATGTTCAAACTAATCTTGTTTCTCCATACAATCTTTGGAGCCCTGTTTCACCCCATTAAGGGTAAAATTTTGAAAAATCCTGAAACACGTATTTACTCATTTACCGCTAGGAGTACCCTTGCGAAGTTTCGAATAAAATGGTCAAACTAATCTTGTTTCTCCATACAAACTTTGGACCCCCGTTTCACTCCTTTAGAGGGTGAGTTTTGAAAAATCCTTTCGTAGAGCACCCCTAAACCGTATAAGGAACCTATATGGAGTCTCTAGACCCAGCGGTTTGGGCTATGCATTGATATGTCAGTCAGTCAGTCAGTCAGTTTCTTCTTTTATATATAAACTTTTAAAAGTCAACTAATCAAAATGTGATTGTTAATGAGTAGGTGTGTAAGAACCATACGAGTATTTTACTACAGGTAGCGGCACGAAACTCTAGCGCTAACCTTGCTTGCGCAGTAGTCAAAAATTATTGTTGAACCCGTGCGCAGTATCCCCTCTACGAGTACATGTCGGTCAGCGCTAAACTTATGTGCCGCAACTCGTAGGTAGCTCACGTCAGTTTCCAGTTACAATTCTAGATTAGATAGTTCTCAGAAAATCGATGAATACTTACCTATTGTAACGTACCTTTTCGATTCATTCATTGTCAGCGATAATACCAAAATACAAACCGGCAAGTGTGTGTCGGGCCTCGCGCAGTGTAGGGTTCTGTAGTTGCGAATACTGACTTCGAGTTCATGCTTCCTTGTACGGCTAAAAAAAGTCTAAAAAACCAAATTTTCTATTGAATTCTTATGAGATTTTCCTTTATTCGTGAACATTTTATTAGTTGGTCGACTATAAATAACTTTTTAATTCGTAAACCCTACTTAGCTCTGATGTCTATTTTCAAGATTTTATTTTACCACTTTGTCGGTGTGATTAATATATCTGCAAACGTACCCGCATTACAGCTTTCTAGTACTTAATAGTCTCTGAATAAAACCGCGGAAGGACAGATAGACAGAGCAAAATTATAAGGGTTCCTTGTTTACTACGGAACCCTAAAAACCACCATGGTCATCAAAAACCCATCATAAAGCGGCATTCCTTAATGTTATGGCATGAAAAACTCTCTGCGCAGGCCTAGTTTCTTAAGATTTTTTGACTTTGGGGTGATGACATTCAAGCCATGTTCTGTAACAATGATGAGTTTAGCCTGAGGTTTAAATTAGATTGAACAATACCTATTAACAAATTGACTGCCTTCGTGGTTTAGTAGTCAAGGCGTTCGCCGTGTGATCCAGAGGTCATGGATTTAAATCACACTAGGAACTCTAGGAAGCATACTTTATGAAAAGTTGTTTTCTGTCTAGTTAGGATATTGCAGGTTTTGCAGGCTTAGATCACTTGACTATCTGAAAAGAAAGATGATTCCGCGTGTCCGGAACCCAGTTTTGCGTGCCTTCCGAAGGCACGAAAAACTGTGGGTTCCGAACGCCATCTAGCGTTTGCTCAAACTTATCCTAGGATTGGTTCTGGTTTACCATTTCGGTTGCGGAGGCCAGACAGCAATTGCTCTGTGTAAAAAAACAGTAATCTCGTCAAATCACCCAGGTTTAGGTAGCGAACCCCGGGCTCTGAAGCGTTATAGTTACTGCTGAGGATGCTACCGGGAATACGCTCGGATAAAGATGAATACCTGATAACAAATTGTTCTACACACTTGAAAAAAAGAGTTTTAATACCGTTGGTAATGTTAATAATTCAAACATTTTTGCCTAGTTAGCGTGACCGCGTGAATCTCAATCTGGACATGTGCGCCGTCTACCTCCACTTTATTTTGCGCTGCTCCGAGTATCAGCACGCTTGCGAAGCCGTTGGACATGGTTGATGGTACCGCTCGGTGCAGTATCTTGACAAATCAACTTAGTATACCTATCTACTAAGCTACTTACCAGTTATGTATGTTACGAAGTTGTTACAACAGCACATAATTGCCCATCTCCATTGGGATTTTGACTATAGCCAGGTAATAGTCGGGGTAGCTAGGAGGCTCGGCGGATAGTGCTCGTTATAGGCTCAATTTATATTGCGGCAGAGTCGCAGCGATTCGCTGAAATCGTACATAGCATAATGAACTTTATATCAATCGTATAATGTTCAAACTATGGCGTTGCCAGCGGCGACGCGCAGAGTCGCGCCGATTCGCTTGACTTCGGCGCGACTCTGCCATAGTTTGAACATTATACGATTGACATTAAGTTCATTATGCGTTCATTTTTCATTTCATTTATTTATTTCATAACAAAAAACCTTTTGTATTAAAATATCTTAGCTATATACGATTTCGGCGAATCGCTGCGACTCTACCGCAGTGTAAATTGAGCCATAAGCGTTTTCGCATGTTTACATCTAGGCCGCCAATTGGATGCCCACAAAAAGCATGAAAAATAAAGATGGCATAAAGTCAAAAAATATTTTGGGAGGCAACTTTTTGAATCTTTAACTCGGGTAAGGGGAGGGGGTGGTCGGAGAGTATTGGCGACATACTTGATTTTTAAAAGTTTGAACCCTAAATTGAATGATTAAAGGACTTGAATAAAATTACAGTATAAAATGCATTTTAATATATTAAATAAAAAACAAAAGAAAATATAAAAATACATGATAATATAACATATAATAATAAATTCGATTTGCTACAAATAAAAGCCATCATGTAAGTCATCATCATTTGAAAATAAAACTTCATAAGGAAAACAAAAGTATTAAGAATGACGAATTTTGTTTTTCAAATTCTAAATCATCTTTCCGTAAATTATGTATTTTTTTTAATGAGCGGCACTTATATTACAGTAGCGAATTACTAAATATTTTTGACTTTACAATTTTTTTTAAATCTCAATATTTAGTATCTATACATATACCCAATGAGTAGCGTAGATATGCAAGTATAATTAAATATTTAAACTTGTTTCATGTGGGACACCATAATAATAAAATATTTGTAATGTATTATTTAACAGTCTGGTCGTACACATATTTGCCGCTCTAAAATATGCAACATATCCATATATACAATATAAATATGAAACTTTATTAGACCGATCGAGGGAATGGGCGAGATTTGAATCATGTTGATAGCCGATGCGGCTAGCAAACCATCACTATTTTGATCCCTGTTTCCATCTTAACGCCCACCATCACGCAGGCGTGACCTTTGGGTCTTACAGACCTGGGGGGTTACTCCAAAAGCGGAACGCAAGACGGACGTTACTGCGTATCCGCTTTTCAATGTCAAGCAAGATTGAGCACTGACGTATGATGATAAAGTCTAATTTGGTTTTATATAGATATAGGACGTAACTATCGTACGACTAACGTATTATTAAAGGGAGTAACCCCCCTGGGCTCTGCCAACCCTGTAAGGGATAAAGACATACCCTCTTATTCATAAAAAATAACAACCGTTTCCTAAACCTATTTTAGTTAAAATGTGTTTTGTCTCTTTTCTTCTTTTCAATATTTGAGAGAGAAAGAACGAGACAAAACATGATTTAACTAAAATAGATTTAGTAAACGTTTGTTAATTTTTATGAATAAGAGGGATAAAGTTTATCTATATTAAACTAGATTGACATTCCTACGAGGCAAGAGGTAATTTAACAGGTCTATTATTAAATGCATGAACCGGCCATCTGTAAATATTGTTTTATTTATTAATAGTTTTCTTTTTTTCTCACTTTTCGTAACTTATATTAAGTGATTTGTAACTTTTGATCTAAATATCTGACAATTGACTTTCTTATGATCTACTTTAATTGCTGGGCAACTCATTGGTTCAATATCAAAAGGTTCAAATATCACGTACAGTTGCCAGTTTTATAAATTATCCTATGGGCAAATTATTTAAAATTGTAAAATAAAATGCATCCCTTATTTATATCTTAAGTCAATAACAAAATTACTTACTAACGATTTGTTAAAAATGTTTCTAAGTACAAGATGTACTATATTAGAACACTGCATTTCATTGCATTCGGCTGGTGGAAGTCTTTTATGTAATTCTAAATAACAAATTGCATTCCCATTGTAATCTGTTATTTACAATGGATCTATGAAAAATATTTGAATAATTGACTATTCCATATAGTATTTCAACCAATAAGTTATAAAATAATACCGCAAAACAAAAATTAAAGAAAATTTTATTACTTACATATTTTGGTTTTCGTTTTCTTATAATATCTGGAAATATTTTTAATTTTTCAAGTACTTATCTAAATTTTACATTAACATTACAGTATTTAACACTGTACATAGTTATTTACACCTAATTCCGTCAAAAGAAAAACATATTAACATAGCCCAGCGAATATCATTTTTGGATATCTCATGCACGATTTCATTGGTTTTTTAGGGTACGATTACACCAATCTTACTATTAACCACTGATTGTGCGATGTGTGCGCGCTCTCCTTATTTCTTAAGCGGGGGAACCATAGAAAATTAAATAAACTGAACTGAATGTTTTGTTTTAAATAAATAATATTTTTTGGTGAAAACACGAACTTATCCATGATTGTACTTTATATATAAACAAAAATAGCGCCATAAAGTTAAACGTAAATCATGAACACTACTATTTATTTTAATGTGGCTGCATACAATATTATTATTAATTATATAGGCGTTCTATTTACATTGCCAAAATTACAAAAGTAAAAAGTCGCGCTATTTTTACACTACTTACATGAAATAAAATCGGCACTATCTCAATAAATTATAGTCGAGAAGGTTCCGATTTAATTATGTAATTTATTGGCTACATTGACAGACATATATGAATTCTTAGTAAGTGTTGCTGCATTCCAATTAAGTAGCAAAAATCTCCATAGGATTTGGAGTCAAGAGAAACAAAATAAAAATAACCTTTACTATAATACTATAGGGAATCTGTCCATGTCCATATGTCCATGATGATTACTGCGACCAAGTTTATCGATAAAGGGCTCACACGCACTGATTCTACTCGTAGTCTTAACTAGTATTGGAGAAAACTCTAGTCCTTGAGTTCTCATTTTACTACTCCTACCGACTCTTAATCTCAATACTCTACTAATAAAGACACACGCTTTTGCTCAATGTGTTGCGATCTAAGCGACTTTCTCTTTAAACTCGAGAGTTTTCTTGTGAGCTTGAGCGTCCTTGCAATGAACGAGTTGTGCTCGAGTTTTCTCCAACACTAGTCAAAACCGAACTGGTCACCCCAATGTAAAGGGTTGAAAACAAGAAGTCAGGCTGAAGCACTTTATTATGAATATAACATAATTCTTTTTAATTATCAAAGTTTAGCTTATTTATATTATGTAACTGTAATGTAAAATTGTTATTTAGTGAGAAAAAATTTTAATTATATTATTACATTATTAATTAGCACCAACTTGTAGGTAGATATGTATCAATTAAATTAAGTAAGAGTACATAATAAACGCGGCCCTGCTCACTTTAGCCACAACAATGGAAAGACACAAGCATGTCTAGTCCGATAGCTGTCTGTCAATTGCCCCCAGAATGGTGTAAAAATTGCAAACGAAGCTTTGCAGTTTTCTACTCTGCCCCAATAAACATGTCTGAACATACCTACCAAAAATAATTTGCAGATAATTACATGTGAAATAATGAAGAAACCTCACAATACGTGTGAACCCTTAGGTTAGTAGAACTGGGTAACAACAGTTAAATAACAACGCTTAACTTAACGCTGAAATTAAACTAACATCACATATTCATTTTAGTCTTTTAAGAAATACTTATAGTAAGCCGATGGCGATGGTGTGTATGAGTCGTCGGGAAGGCACGGAGTAAACGGGCGCTCGCAGCGTTAGCCTAGTCCCACGTCCAGGCACATCATCACCACGAAGCCAATGATGCAGCCCCACGTCGCCAACTTTCCATTGCCACTGGACAAATAAAAATATTTTAAAGGGACTGTTGATGCCTACTCTTATGTATGACGGGATTACAAATATCGGGGGCGTGATATTATGCGATATTATGTTACGGGTAGGTATCATTCTGACGTATGAATACTATGGAAAAAATATTATGTGATCCTAAATTATAGATAAAAGTTTATGAGACAAAATAGAGAACCAAGCAGTACCCATAACCGGAGAGCATGCATGAAAATAGTAATGAGTGCTGACGAAGCAAAATGGTTTGCAAGGATCGTAGCAAGAGGAGCTCTATAGTCTCTGCCTACCTCCATGGGAAACAGGCGCGAAAATATGTATGTATTTTAAAGACTTAACATATTAAAATTAATAAATAAAAAATAATCAATTATTATATATGTTAAACGATCTCGCAAACTTCTTATGTCTGCTGGATTTTCCAACAAGCAGTAATATCATAAGTAACTAATCAACGGCAGTAATGCTCTAGCTTGAGAGGCCCTGAATAATGTGGGAACATTAAGAAATGTTTAGCATTAATAGTTTGCGTTGTGCCGCTTGCATTGATGATCAATCTTAATACCATTTAGTTGGCTCTGTAAGCTTGTAAAGTAGCGGCTCTCTGCCCCACCCAGGGGACAATGGACAATAAGTCAATTCTGTGAGCTGTAGACCTCGTCTTCATACGGGTAATAATAAAGTCTTTACGAAATGGTTAAATGATGATTTTTAAAAGTTTTCCCCCATATTCCCACCATTACAAAAAATTTGAAACGGGTTCGACAAAAAAATTCTACATAATTATCGAACCGGCTCACAATATTTCACGAGAAACTGTTGAGAAATGCGGATGTGGGCGAGAACAGCCAGAAAACCTGGACATCAAACATCTGGACACAAAAGGATTTTTGCCGAAGTTTGAAACGAACTCTCGTATTCTGGGGGGTGACTGATCAAAAGTCATCATTTCAGTTCCATGAAATCCACTGCATCCATCCGACCGATTTGGATTCATATGCATGGTTACAATACAAGAAATCCACGGTTGTAACAATTTTAAATTCTTCCTTGACCTTGTTTATGCGAAGAGGACTGAGAATGGAAATTCTCGAATCGAATAAATATAGATCCATTGACGTTGTTGTATAATATATTACAATGGCATGTACATTCATGCATACATCGGGGTCCGTTATAAAGTGCTGTCGTCACAACACTGGCCATTGAGAAATAACGAGCAAACCGCATTTGAATATCAACTAGTTGGCAAAATTACGATATCGGAAAGACCGAGTGATGGCGCTTGCGTCTCACGCAGCCGGCCCGAGAAACAATGGGCATTGATGCCAGTCCGGAATCACTAACTGGAATTACGCTCCATTACATTAAAACGATTCCCCGTAGCTACAAGTTAACTCGCGCGCGACACCTCTGCTATTGCAAGTTGTCAAAATCGAACAATTGATATTCTAGCCGGTGATCGGTTATAAATATTGTTAAATAGATTTTTGGTATTCATGCAATACGATGATTTGTAATGGCATACCAGTTTAGTAGGAATTGGTTAGGTAAAATGGGGTCCATTCAAAATGACAAGAGACTTAATTCGTTTTAATATTAACATATATACATGCTATCACGTATTTATGAGCAGACTTTAATTTAAACTCAAACTACACAACCGATTTCGATAAAATTTATATGGGACAACTTAACAAGTATGCCCTTCCAAACAAAAAAATAATTTTCCAAATTGGTCTCTGTACTCGGAGAACATACATAAAAAAAAACATATACGTTTGAATTGATAACCTCCTCTTTTTTTAAGTCGATTAAGAATTACTGTTTGTCGCTAGACATCAGTGATTGAGCTATGTCAAAAGCCTTCAGGCAGCTCGAGAATCTGACACCAGTGTTAGCTATAAACACACTCGAAAACAAAAAAGAAATGTAAATGAGGGTAAATCTACATGAAGTAACATTTGAATAAGGAATACAAAAAAAAAATAATCCGGCTTACAGTCGCGTATGCCGGCATCTCTGCATCCTTTAACAACTGCATATTTGCAAACCCAATGTTATCAATTGTTCTCTTGGTCGGATTTGGCCGTCTGGTGGTTGACAGATTAAGATTCAATAGTTAATCAAAGAGTAAGCAATACGGTCGGTGTCAAATTTATTACACACACGGAAATCATTTCTGTTATATGCCTGAGCCAGCTTTTCGCAGTAAGATTCAGAGAGCGAGGTCCACCTTGGCAGGATGCAACTTACAAGAACGAGTCGATATGAGTATTGTGTCCGTTTTTCGTAGCGCTGATCACGCCATACCTCGTTACACATTTTTCATACTCGAAAAACCAGGTGGGCACATGAATAATTATGCTGATTTAGAATGGAGTGTAAAGCGTTTCAGTCGGGACATGAAAAATTGTTAGAATTGACCGAATACCAGTATCAAATATTAATGGGAAAATATAATGGAAAACACAGGATTTTTTTCAAACCAACCGATTTCTTTAATATCAAATATATATGGGAAGGCATAATACTTGTTGTGTAATATAAATAAGAAGTATTCACTTTCGAACGACTTGTTACACCGTAATATAATATCATAAGGAGGAAAAAATTCACACAACTTAAGTCTGGAGCGTCCTTTGAACGATGAATGCGTAAAAAATTGTAAATAGCTAGTAACCTGTAAACCGCTCCAAGTTTTGAAATCCGCCTTGCGGTGAAGCAAACCGGCATGTCAGACGAGCAACTACGACGATGTGCGCATTCAGATCACGTCGCCTGGGGAACCCCAACTATACACATGTCCTGCACCCAAATCTCATAAATGACATTACATCACTCTCAAAAAGCGAGGAATTTCAAACGTGAACAGGCGAAGCTGGCGCGCATTTAAATTGGCTCTTATATCGATTACTCCATGTTGCCGCATATCTGCCCTGATAAGAAAGCTCGCTTCTTAGGCCTCCGACAATCACGTATTTGTCATCTAAAAGATTTAGTATCACTGGGCCATTAAAAGCTTGATTGTTTCAGACTGTCAGCGTAACTTTGATTGCCTTGCTCTCAAATGATGTATATATGTGGTAGACAAAGTGATTACTAAGACATTATAATATGTGCCCGCGCAGTTTTAAAAATGCTCAAAATGATGGGGGCAAAGTGATAAAAAGCTATTAAAATAATCGAACTGTCCGGGCAATATTATAATGCTTAATACCTATGGGGCAGGATAGCCGCCAACAGCAGACTCGTACTTGCAGAAACATATTTAATATAGGTTACGGTGCGGCGAGGATTAGCCGCCAACAGTGTTCTTACAGTCATGTAGACCACCCAGGTCATGTAGTACCTATAGATTATGGTGCACCATAACACCATAACCTATTTACCTGACACACATATTAGGGTAATATCCAGAGTCAAATAGTTATTTATGTAACTGTAGTATAATAATAAGGGGTATTAAAACATGAACGTGGGTGGGTGATAATAGTATCACATGAGTGTTTTAATACCTAATTATTACAGTTGGATACAAAATTTTATCTACGCCCATGATATGAATCCTCTATAAAAGGTTCTAAATACTTAGGGTGTTGTACAGTGTTGTAAGAACTCTATGTAAATTCCTGGTTAGTTTATTGCTGAGTATCGAATGCAAACTAAGTATGTATGTTAGGAAATAATGAAATTATTTATTGTAATCTAATTTATTGTAATGTAATCATCATCATCATCAGATCTTTTTGTCTCCACTGCAGGAGTTCACTGAAAACAGTAAATAAAATGCACTCTTACTCACTATTTTGGTTATTTAATAAACAGTGAATAAAATGCATTTTTACTCACTATTTTGATGTTTGAATTTAGAACAATTTACTCTTAATTTTAGTAATTTTTCCAATTTTAATGTCCGTTTTAATTAATTTAACCTTTTTTTTCTTCATTAAATGTCTATTTTGGCTTAAATTTTTCTTTTTAATCGACTTCCAAAAGAGGAGGTTATCAATTTGTCGGAATCTTATGTTTTATATATGTTGATAGATTTATTCGAAGACGTTTGTACCGATTTAGAATATTCCTTTTTTAAGGGAAGGTGGTCCCATAATTTTATTAAAACCGGATATGTAGTTTGGTGGTGAAGTCGGTTTTTAGTTTTGAAAAATTATTCTCGTAGTCATGGTATAAAGTATAGTATGCAATTTTTGAATAAAGCGGATTTACATCGAGGGCCATGAATCACTCGCATTGCTCAGGATTCTAACACTTGAATCACTCGCTACGCTCGTGATTCAATTATCATGAATCACTCCCTACGGTCGTGATTCAGTCGTTAGAATCCTTCACCTGCTCGTGATTCATCTATGGCCCTTGAAGTAAATCCGTTCTTTATTCACTAATAGCATAATATACTATTTTTAAATTACAGAGTTGTGGTAGTGAACGGCGCGTACATGACAATGTTCCTTTTTTGAAATTCATAAAGAATATGTCTGTTTGATGAGTAAAGAAGGGATCGAGTTAGCGTTGCATAATGAAATTTAGTACAACAGTAGATATAACACTCGTTTAAGTGATATAATGATTAGTATGACACTGGGTCTTTTAATGTTGGCAAAAAGCTAACTGTTTCAGAAACTTTTAGAGGATTTATAGCATGGGTGTAGATAAAATAAAGTAATTTGTACTGATAACAGAATAAAACGTCACAAAATAATGTCACTTTTCATTGATCATATCCAATTTCAAAGTGATTTAAGATTTGTTATTGCACAAAAACCGATAATAGCAGCGCTATTTGACCCCAAGAAACTATGACGTCACGCCGTGCTATTTATTACAAATATTTCAGACCATAGACGATGTTTGTTTTGACGTTTAGAAAAAAGTTTCTGTTTCGACTTGTTGGAAAATAGCGGATTCGGGGTAGCCAAATTGGTCGCTTTCGCTTGATGCTACTCGTTAATAATTTTATTATTGTATATCACTGGCTACTGTGTTCTTGCTTTTAGTATTTCCTTAATCTTCTCTTTTGTATCTTACTTCTTTATTTTTTATTCATTTAACTTCATTATAATACATGTAAATGACGGACTTAAGAGTCCCCTTACCCTAGACAGAACCAGACTTTCCCATAGAAACGTGGTCTAGCTTTTATTTTGAAACGGCCAAGATAGATATTGGCGAAATTATGAAATTTCTAAGAAATTACATATATTAAGAAATATAATAAGTTTTCACAGCCAAAATATGAACTTAAAAAAAATAAAGTGTATCATATCATATTTGATTTTGATTTTTATAGGAAACTTCTACGCACTCTCATATTTTCTTTCAAATTCATATTTGACTGTCGAAAACTGGTTATTATGCCTGGATATATGCAATTTCTTTTAAATTACAAAATACGACCGAAATCTCACATGTCATTTCAAAATAAAAGCTAGAATACGTTTGTATGGAAAAGTCTAGGGTAAGGGGATTCTTAAGGCTAGGGGCCTTTTCTACCAGTCAACTAACAAGTGATGCTGAGAAAGTAATCTTTTGGGGTAAGTAAATCAGAACTACCTAAAAATAACCACAAAATAACCGGCCAAGTGCGTGTCGGCCCACGCAAAGTGTAGCGTTCCGTAGTTGCGAATGCCTACTTTGAGTTCACGCCACTGAAAACGTATAAAAACTATTTTTCTATTGAATTTGTATGAACTTTTCCTTTTCCGAGTACATTTTATAAGTTGGTCGCTTATAACTTTTATAATATATAAACTCTACTTAGCTCTGATAGTTTTCCTTCAAACTTCGTGTGTATATATATATATATATATATATATATATATATATATATATGTGCTGTGATTTTTTTCACATGTCCATATATGACCGACCGTGACTGCCAGTATTCCAAGAAAGTGTAGAATCAATACACAGCCCAAGATCTTTAATGCTAGATGAAAAAGGTAGTTCAGTATTGTCGTAGTAAACACGCGAAATGGAATTCTCATCAATCTGGTTTAAAAGTCGTAAACTACCGACTATAATGGCCTGGCATTAGTACAGATGATACGAACCCTGAAGGTTTTTAGTGATAAAATATATAAAGATGGAAAACAACAAAGGAGAAAGACTTACTTTTACTTGGGGAGACTTTTTAATGGCTTTCTATTTCTTATTATTTCTATATGATTTTATTGTATATATAAAGTAAGTCTTCCTAAGATGTAATAAATAAAAATAAATAATTAATTACTTCGACCTTAGTAACTTGTAATTATTCGTAATACCAGGGCATTATGAAAAATGTCCCAATTAATCACTTGGTCCATCATATCATCATACGTATAATATTGGCAAAGCAATGTGACTAAGTGTAGTGTACCACAAATTGACATTCCATCTCTAGCATTCTATGAATATAACGATATTCTGTGACAAAGCATTGGATTAGTTAACAGGCTAAAGTAGTCAACATCAATTAATAGCTATTATAATTATGAAGGCTCGATGTCCAAATATTTTTTGGGCTTTTTAAAGCAATGTACCTACATAAATTAAAGGCTCTGCTTGTAATTAGGCCGGATAAATTACGTCCCTTTTTAGAGTAGTAAGCACTACCAGACCACTATGGTCCGACCTAAGGCGTAGCTCACACTTTGATTGGTGACGGTGAGGACAAGTGCCATGTATTATATCGACCTCCATGCTTCGAAGGTACATAAAGCCGTTGATTATGGTGAAACCGAACGAACTGAGCTCGTCGTCATCCCTGGTATCGTTTAACTTTTACCTACAGTTCCTTGACTATCTAGGCAAAGCAATAGGAAAATAATGTAATAAATTGGAGCGCGTACAAATCTTCATGTTAGACTTGATGATTCGTTCGATTGCTTATTCATGGCTATCGAAGACATTGTAATGACATGCACCAGATGCATGAAAATGCGAGATCTGGAGGTAGGTCAGGGAGAGTACCCAGCGGCGCGCCGGATTCCCAGACGATGACGTCAGCGCATAGACAAACTAGAGCGGCGTCACCGGCCTTATCCCGGCAACAAACGCGTTATTTCATATATTTATTAGTATTGACAGTGGCGGGACGGTGACAAGCCCACGCGCGGCGGCCCCACATTTACTTCGACGCATGTGCGAGCACGCTGGCCCTCCGCAGTCGCCGTCGCCGTCGCACTGCAAATAGCGATACACTTCACACTGACGACACGCCACTATTAGGAACTATTCTTATCCGCCAAGGATTTTAAACAATGAAACCGATAAATGAGGAAAAGAAGTTCTCCAAAACTGGGGGAATCGCTGTCCCTTTTCGACTTTCCCACAAGATGCTATTTGGTCGACCAGACCAGACCGAAAATCTCATACATAAGCACTTTCGCTTTGAGGAAAAGGAGATCTCTTCCTTTCGGTTGCTGGTGAAGATCTGCGGTACGTTCACTTCATCCTTGCAGTCCAGCTGCTTCTCTAGGAATGCGAATAGTCTGTTGACTTTAAGGATTCAAAGCCGCGCGAAACTCGAATGAAAAGTTGCAAGCGTAAGTGACTAAGTAAGTGATGCACGTTCAGTTACTAACGCGCATACTCGCACACACTCAACGCGCATACTCTATAACAAACATAATCTTAGGAGTATTTGTATCGTTCAAAAGACAATGATGTACCTTTATTATCGTGTATTAAAGAGATATATTCGCCGAAGGTGGTCTAAACTGAACATAGGTCAGACACTGGGCATTCTTGACGTATACTTGATTCAGTTCTTTCCTTTTATGTGCGCTTTGTCTGGTGTTAATGCGCAGTTATCCTATACAAACTTCTTTAATTTTCATTCAAGTTCAATTAGCTATGTATTGGTCTGATTTATTTTAAACCAAAATATATTCAGAAATAGATAACTCATATTTACATTTACGACAAATAATAGGAGACGTGCCTTGACATACTTTGAGATACCACAACATCAAATTGTAGACAGGAATCTCGCAGCAATTTATCAAATAAGTGTACTCGGATGACAATAAATATCTCTGGGTCTCTTCCGGGGCACCTCGGGTTGGTAGACCAGCGTCGTCTTTAACCATTTTATTGGAGGCCCTAGACGGGATGGGCAGTGGCTTTACGCGTGCATTTTGAGGTCGAATTCAGCAGCAACTTAGGCTACGTGAGCGATAAAGGTGTGACTTTGAAATTCCTTTTTGTCTTTCGATGGTTCACTAGCTAGCCAAATAAGGCAATTTTTTACTTGCTGTACCTGAAATTCGAACCCAAAACACCCAGAGTGGCGGACTCACTGGTCCGCCATGATGTAATGCTTGATAGATACAGCTATTTATCAAGTTACGTCGTGGAAATCATCGTGCTTGCTACACCCAAAGAACACGCTGAACTATTAGGAAATCCAGGAGTGGATGAACGATGGACCTAATTGCAGGTTAGCGGGACGTCTAGAGTGTCAGCCGGCGCTTGCAGCACCGATAGCTGCCTCCCTATTATTGCAAACTTTGCATTTTAAATCAGGGAGTGGATGGATGTCGGGTCTGAATGTAGGGGTTCGACGGCACGTCCGGGGTGTCAGACGGCGCGCCGCTATTTCTGGCGAGGTATTTGCGTCGCGTCGCCGCGTCCGCAACGCGCCTACACTCCACGTGCCACTTGAAGCACCGATCGCTATTGTCTCGCCTATTATTGCAATATATACTTATTCGCATGACGATCCTAACGCTTAACTGTAAATTAACTGTTTGTAATGTATTTAAATAATTAGGTATGCCTCAACAAAATATGTTTACCCTCATGGTTCACTGGGATTACTGGAAGACGCTTTAAGCGTTAAGTCCGAAAATTGTTAAACAATAGATAAAAAACTTAAAGTTTTAAAAATAACATATTCTTTTGAAATCAACAGAATCGTAAATTTCAGCTTTAATTTATTTATAAAATTGCATCCACTAAAATTTGTAAGCATGCCAAAGTCCAACAACTCTTAAATATCAAATTCCGAATATTTAAGAGTAGGTTATCATTATCAACTAGAGTGCAAAAGATGAATTTAGAAGTAGAATATACAAATGGTACAAAATATACATTAAATCGATACATTACGAGCGTAATCGTGGCACATACGCGTATGTGTCACGATTACGCTCGAAATACTAAATGTATTTGTACCCTTTTTTTAGCGTCTATACAGACATCCAGACATCCACGAAAAATTTTTTAAATAATTTCTTAGGGTTCCATGCCCAAAGGTCACTATCACTCAGACTCCGCTGTCCGTCTGTCTGTCACAAGGCTATATCTCATGAACCGTGATAGATTGACAGTTGAAATTTTCACATATTAGGTTGGGGAAAAAGTCTTTTCGCATATAGTATGTATGAATTTGTAATAAAACCACTTTGGCTATACTATTTGTACCTGGCTGGTTTTGGTATCATTTAAAAGATTAAATTTTAAAGTAGATAATTCCAAATTCAAATTAGGAAAATGCGTGATATTCATTTGTTTTTCTTACCGTCAAGACGAGTGAATCTAATGAAGAAATTAGATACATTTTAAAATTTTACTACCAAAAAGGTAAAAATGCAACGCAAGCCGCGAAAAAAATTTGCGATGTTTATGGACCTAGTGCAGTGTCTGTGAGAGTAGCACAAATTTGGTTTAAGCGTTTTCAATCCGGAAATTTTGATGTTAAAGATGCACGTCGCTCTGGTTGCCCTGTTACGGATAATATGGATGCTATTTTTGAAAAAGTCGAGCAAGATCGGAATATCAGTAGTTACGACGTAGCTGAAGAACTGGGAATTGACCACAAAACAGTTTTGGCGCATTTGAAAAAAAAATGGGTACACAAAAAAGCTCTCTGAAAGAAACCTAATGAACCGTGTACTCATTTGTGATTCTTTATTACGACGTAATGAGACCGAACCATTTTTGAAGAAATTGATAACTGGTGATGAAAAGTGGATCACGTACGACAAGAACGTGCGAAAAAGGTCATGGTCAAAGGCCGGTCAGGCTTCACAGACTGTGGCGAAACCCGGGTTAACTCTCAACAAGGTGATGCTGTGTGTGTGGTGGGATTGGAAGGGCATTATTTATTATGAGCTGTTACTACCAGGCAGGACCATCGATTCAGAACTCTACTGCGAACAACTGATAAGATTAAAGCAAGAAGTCGAAAGAAAGCGGCCGGAATTAATCAACAGAAGCGGTGTGGTTTTTCATCATGATAACGCTAGACCTCACACATCTTTAACCACTCAGCAAAAATTAAGAGAGTTTCGCTGGGAAGTGTTAATGCATCCTCCGTATAGTCCTGACCTGGCACCTTCAGATTTCCACCTGTTTCGGTCTCTTCAGAATTCTTTAGGCAGTGTCAGGTTAACATCACGAGAGGACTGCCAAAACTACTTGACGCAGTTTTTTGATCAAAAGCCCCAAAATTTCTATAGCAATGGGATCATGTCCCTACCTATAAGATGGCAAAAAGTTATCGAACAAAATGGTACCTACATACTTTAGTTAAATGTAAATAAACTATATTAAAAAATGTTTTGAAAAAGACTTTTTCCACAACCTATTATAATGTATTTCTATTGCCGCTAAACAAAAACATACTAAATACAGAATAAAATAAATATTTAAGGGGGGCTCCCGTACAACAAACGTATTTTTTCTATATTATAATGGTACGGAACCCTTAGTGCGCGAGTCCGACTCGCACTTGGCCGGTTTTTTGTGTTATGCTTGAAAAATATTGTCTACAAGTATCAAATGTGTTAATAAAAGGGTTGTTCATACCTCTGTACTTATATTATTGTGTTAGTGCAATATGAATACATATGATAGAAACAGTTTAACTCCAGAAAAATGATTGACCCTGACCTGACATGTTACGGAGCGTTGAGGTAGTACTCTACTCAGCTTATGAGGCGTGCAATATAGGTTTATATATATATGTGGAATCTCAGATATTGTACTAAACTCGGGTTTTAAACAATTCTTTAAATATTTACGTACTGATACAGATAAGTTTATAACGCTAATATGGTAGGTTACAGATGCAGAAGCATGTTTAGCGAATGCGACTCGAAGATTATACTGTAAATTACTAATTTTATTTACATTTCTATTAGACAATATAATAAAAACAGTAAGTACATAGAATTTATGTTTTTAATTGCCAAATATATTTAAAATAGGCATATTACGAGTACATTGAGCGCTCGTATTCATGTCGGAGATTAGTAAACCCACGGGAATCAAACAACACCTTGAGTCGATGAACCCTATCCTGTTTTAATAGGGTAATGTGAACAATCAGCTAATAAAAATACTGGTAAAGACCCGTCCGGAAGGGAATCGGGGCCGGTCTTGGACAATGTGTTCACCGGACAATACATCTCGTCGCCAAGGGGAAGTGTCTGCGATTCCTTTCGCTCCTACCCTAACGAGCCTCTAGCTATTGACACGTAACAAGCACATGTCATATCGAAATCTGTCGAAAGATTGACATGAATCAGAACAATCTACCCGCGCGACCCTCGTCAATTCCATTCTGACAGCGCGGATTTTCTGCCCCGAAACTAAATAGCTCTGTGACAGCGACACGCTTTTTAATATGTCGAAATGGCGATTTAAATGATTTTTACACATTCTAATGGATGATTTTTCTATATTTACTTAAACAGATATGTGGTAAACGAATGCGAGATGCGCAATAAAGGCGTCGTTATCGCAGCGGCATCAAAGGACATGAGGGTCGGGGCTAGCGAGGGTCACAACAAAGCCGAGCTCGTCCTTGTCATCTTTTTGGATCGATCTCAAGGTCAGCTCTCTTATTTCACTTCTGCTCACGAACCAAGGGTGAAGTATAACATCTCTGCCAGAGGTGTCATTCCGCGTCAAAATTTTATGCATGATAGTCAAACTTTGAAATTCTTGGCAATATATCAAATATGATAAGATGATTCATCAATATTTTTTTTTTTTAATCAATGCTATATTCTGGAAGGTTATTAATTTGCTTGCTATTAGTCTCTAAAATAAATAACGCCCATATTGTCTCTTGTGTTGTAATTTTTGTGTGTTTTATATGGTGCAATAAAGTTAATTTGTATTGTATCATAAATCATTTATACTGTAGTAAAGGCCAAGGAATATGGTAGTGTAAAACAAATTCCACTTAAACAAGCAGAGAAATAAAAACGCTTTTTCCGACCGCCCACTTTATTAAAGGTATATTAGACGTCTTCTGTTTTCTATGTCCCCTTGTCCGGGCCAAGGGCAGACACAAAAGTTTCCAACTTGATCAGTCCACCGCTGCGTTTTCACCGTATTGCAGGAGAATCCCAGTTACTTAGCTTTCGAGATGACGCTAGTTCCAATTTTATACTAGCTGAAGCCCACGGCCTAGCCCGCGTGGTCCTAATTTCTGGCAATCCTCACATTTTTCCGTTGTTCAGCTAATTTTAGCTGAGTTTCACATAAACTTTCACCCCCTATTACCCCTTAAAGAATGATTTTTAAAAAATAGCTATACTGTAAACATTTGTTTTGAACTGTGAGCTCATGTAATTTTGACATTTCTAACTCCAACATTGAACAAGTTTCATACAAACTTTTAACCCTCATTTCAACCCCTTAGAGGATGAATCACCAAAAATTTGAAGAGTCCCTCCTTAGTGCAACATTTAAGAAACATCTTAGAGGTTCCGGGTTCGATCCCCGGTCAGGGCAAGTTGGAAAATGGCCTTTTTCAAATTGTCCTGGGTCTTGGGTGTTTATCTATATGTATATGTATTTATTATAAAATATTGCATCGTTGAGTTAGTATCTCACAACACAAGTCTCGAACTTACTTTGGGGCTAGCTCTGAATCAGTGTAATTTCTCCGTATATATCTATTTATTTATTTATTATTTTTTTTATCTTAGCAAAACTTCATGCTTTCTAGAAGCACAGCGGATTTATCTGTGCTTTGATCGATCAGTCAATATATGTATATCTTTGTCAGCCAGTCAGTTTCTTCTTTTATAATAAATTGTATCTTCCTTGCAGAATCTCCATGTGATAATAAATTGTGTCGCAACAAAACTGCCCATAACGTTTCAGAGGCACCTCTTTCCGAAAACAAACATTCTAAAGTAACATGACTTACGAAGCATTGGCCTCTGGTATGATGTCGTCGGTGACCACGTAGATCATGGCACCCGCAGCGAAAGCTAGCGCGTACGGCAGGGCTGGCTCAGCCATGCCTACGGCTACAGCACCCAGGACCCCGAACACGGGCTCCACCATGCCGGATAACTGGCCATACCTGACAAAAATATGTAAGCTTGTCAAAATGCAGCCTATCAAGAGGAAATAAGCTAATTTAAAAACCATAACTATTTCTATTTTGAGCCTATATTGTCCCACTGAAGGGTTAAGGCCTTCCTACCTTGCAACTCTCGCAATTGAGGGCTTTTGAGGCCCAATCTTTATGAAAAGAGTAGAGATCTTCCCGCCATCTCTTGTTGGGCTTGCCCGGCTTTCTTTTACCATTTAATGGAGTGCACAGCGTATTCGTTTTAGCCCCTAGTTCATCGGGAATGCGGCAGATATGTCCTGCCTAGTTCTATTTAAAGGTGGCGGCTTTTTGTCCAACGTCCACGATCAGTGTTTTGGAGAACAGGATTTAGTATCAATTTATAAACTGAATCTTCGCTTAAAATCTTTTATTGAACAACGAAAGTACGTACTGTTTAGATTTGATGTCTGTTGAATTATATGGGCGGGATTCCTGAACTAGTGAGTAGGTATAACTAAATCAGCGACGTGTGGGTGTCAGTCGGTATACTTACTCGTATTGACTCATAGTTACCTGTATTTCCTCATCAATACATATAATAAAAGAATGTGTCTGTGCATTTAATATATTTTCAAAAAATAAAAATGGGACGAGCCATAGTTATAGACGCAGAATTAAAAAAAAAGTTTGTCTGGACACGTTAATCTCCGGAAATACTGGACGGATTCGAATGAAACTTTTTTTTACAAAAGAAACTCATTTTCACAGTATTGGTCGCCTACTCGCTAGAAGGGCTTTGTCATATTATTATTATTGTCTTTTAATTAATAAATACTTATGATATAATACAATTTTGACAACATAAATTACGTAATAAAAAATACAAAGTAGTCAAAAAAGCGAAGCCGAGCTGACCAGTTCCTCGCGGCAGCACTCGTGCACGAATCAGCCATCGTTAAACTCAACCATTTTAGAGGGAATCCAACGACCCGACCAGCGACGCCACTACAAGATTGGACATTTTAGTGAGCATGAAAAACCCGATCTCGCAGACCTTGTCAAAAGGAAATATTGGTTATATGTTGGTCAGCTATTGATCGCTGAGCATTTACATGTTTTTACAATAAGTTTATTATGGTAACAGAAAATACGGTTATCTTATGTTTCATGTGTGGAGTATAATGGAAAATTTTCAGGAAGTGTCCACGCGTTTTTCTCTTAAATAATCGTTGATAGTTTAATACTAGCTGTGCCCGCGACTTCGTCCGCGTGAAAATCCGTTCAGCAGTTTCGGACATTCGGGTGTACAGTGTACATACAGACACTGACATACAAACAAAAATCTTAAAAATCTTTTTAGTGTTCTGTAACTCCTTATATATCTTGCTCACGAATACATACTTTAATATCTGTATTTGGTACCTGCGACTTCGTCCGTGTGAAATTCAGTTTTCTTACACTCCCTTGTATTTGACATTACAAATTTAAAAAATTGTCATATTAGTTTGTATATTTACAGTTCGATTTTTTATTGTGATGCGGTATACTTTTAATATTGCAAATGTGACAGTTTATAAGGATCTATAGGTGTATGGATATCAGTTACTCATTCATACAACTTATGAATGGATTATAATGAACCCTTACAATAATAATCATAACCTTTGTGTATAAATATATAGGTACGCAGACGAAGTCAGCAGTCAAACGTAACTCCCTATCTGTAAAAGTCTCCGAGGCGCGAGATAGTGTGTGACGTTCTCGATCAGCAGTCAAACGTAACTCCTTATCTATAAAAGTCTCCGAGGCGCAAGATAGCTAATGACGTTCACGATCAGCACTTAGTCGAGACTCCCTTTGAGTGGAACTCTCCGAGGCGCGAGTCAATGAATTTCGTTCTCAATTAACACTTAGTCGTGCCTGCCTTATGTCATTGGATTCTTGGGATCCACTCATCCGCTTTCTTTTCGCTTGTCTAATATTCTAAGGCAGATTTGACTTTCTTCGTAGCATTTTTGAAAGCAAAGCACAAAATACAATAATATATATTTAATTCAATGAATCTATGTAGCCAAGAATTTTTTTAAAAATAATATCCGAAATACCTAACCAATCCACAAAGCAAGATCACAACATCCGTATTGCTATAGCCAAATGTCAAACTTAGTTCAATAAATCTATAAAGCCAAGAAGCTTTTGAAGATATCCGAAATATCTTACCAATCCACAAAGCAAGATCAGAAAGTCCGTATTTTCGTAGCCAAGTGTCAAATTATAAATCAACAATATTATCCGAAATATTAACTAACCAATCCACAGTAAGATCAGAAAGTCCGTATTTTCATAGCCAAGTGTCAAATTATAAATCAACAATATTATCCGAAACATTAACTAACCAATCCACAAAGCAAGATCAGAAGTCCGTATTTTCATAGCCAAGTGTCAAATTATAAATAAATCAACAATATTCTCCGAAATATTAACTAACCAACCCAAAAAGCATCAAAGCAAGATCAGAAGTCCGTATTTTCATAGCCAAGTATAGCCAAATATCAGTATAAAATCAACAAATTCAACAATTCAACAACAGTAACTAAACAAATCACAAAAGAATCAAAAGGTCTTACGTACAGAGCAATTTTTTTAGATGACATACATAGGTTGCCTCGGACGGCATTTCCTACTTCAACGGACAAGGTTTGAGGAGCGAGCTAGGGACTATGGCTAATTTTGGGGTGCTGCAACACCCATGTTTAGCCGAAAGGACCGAAGCTACCAGAAAAGCCTATTTAGGACGTAAAGGGCTAAACAATCAGCTTGTATTTATACTTTTTCACAAAAACAACCATAGAGCGTTTTTAAGTTTCTTGAGGCGCCATCTGTTGTTATTAAATGTAACTATAAAGTCACCCATAGAAAACTTATCTTCAAACTTTAAATGACGATAACTTTTTATCTGACAACAGATTTCGATGAAACAAAGCCTATATCTTGCTCAGGGATGGGCTTAATCTTTTAGTAAAAACCGCGTAGTAGTTCAGTAGTGTTAAAGATTAGCGAGTACATACAGACAGACAGACAGACAAAAAAATCAAAATATCTTTTTTGTGTTCTGGTACTCTTTTTTTATCGCCCACACCCATTTTTTGTTAATTTTATCAAATGTACAGACACGCGGTTCCTACTGTTTTATTATATGAATATGGAAGAAAAATTAACATGTATTTTAAATTTTGCCGTTGGTAGGTTTACGACTGCTTCGGGAAGTTTATTAAATAATGTTATACGAAATATAGGCGTATGAAGCTGATTTTTGTTGCGAGTGCGATAACTGTGAACATCACTATTTTTCTTGAAACTATTTTACCTAGATTAAACAAACAGAAGATTATCGCAAGAAAGTGAGATGTCACAGTAACAATATTTATGGATTAAAATAAGTCTCTTAGGGAATCCCGTGGTTAAGTCTGCAGATCGACCTAATTGTTCATCATCTGGTGTACAGATCAGGTTAAAGACATATAACACTGCTACAAGTATTTTCTTATGTAACTATATTAATATACCGGTATCATAAAGTTCACGCGAACGAAGTCGCGGGCATCACCTAGTAGTTAATAAATATGTAATATGTTGGTCATTGGAACACGCCAATAGTAAAAAATTCTATATTAAAACACCAGTTTAGCATCAGTTATTTATGTGCTAACTTAGATCTAGCTTGGTAGTTTGTGCTTTTACTGGTTGAATCACGAACTGTTAATGTTTGGGAATAATAGTCATACAGCCTACCTACTCCAATCAAAAAAGCTTCGACATACACGTTAAAACCCCGCCGTGTATTGTTTCATACTTAGGTACGTACGACTTACGTAGTGAAACGATACACATGTGCTCATAATATATTCTTCAGAAACGTTAACATTAATCGTCTATGTTGGTTTATGTTTAAACATAGAGTATACATTTGAGAACTTAGATGCAAAACTCCGTTAACATCAATAGTGGATATGAATGAATTCTGCAAAACATTATAAATGCTACGAGCATTTTTGTCTCCGATAAAAAGTCAGTGAAACATGATAAATTCCGGAGTAGCTAAAAGTACGACGTTAGCATCACTGAGCGAGCGTTAGTTCCAGCGGTACGGAACTCTAAAAGGGCTCGTGTCGAAAATACCGATCACGAAGACCATGTATCAGTGTGTTGTTAATTTTCACGTGTTCGGGTGGCGGGGTTGCGGGCTGCGGTGTGCGGTGCGATGCCGAAAGAGGCCGCTAACGAATTGTTTTGGTGAAAGTGCGGGCCGGTGCCGCGACCACATTCCGACGAACTGGTCGAGGAGTTGCCGCTGTGGGAAACGCCGCCAGGGCCACCCCACACGACGTGCAGCCCGCAGCCCATGGCCGCACCGGGGCCGGGTGCCGTTGAGTCTGTCGACCGACTCAATCCGATAACTAGATACCAGACGCCTGAAGGTACTCCCTTCAGCAATGCTACAATTTGCTGAATGCCTGTCGATCGTCTTTAATATGGAATTTTCGGCGATCGATTTAACGATAATGACAATGATATATCAAGAACGTAGCCGCAACAAGTAGAAGTTGAGTAATGGGGTTTTAGAAATGGCTGTGATATCTAGGCGGAATGCGCAAAGGAACGGGTTTGGTAAATCTGGTGAAGGGCGCGGGACGCGAGCGGGCGGCGGGCGGCGGTGCGGTGGCGGCTTGCGACGTGATGTTATGTTATCGCATGCATTATTCAGCGGGTGGCGAAAGCGGCAATTTGCGACAATATCCACTGGTTCGGAGAACTGCGACTGTTGAGCCGCCGACGAGCCGTAAAACAGGATGCCCGTCACTCAATTACTACGTTGAATTTAAATAAAAGCTTACACGTATGATATATGTGTTTGTTTAACTTTTTGAATTTTTTGCCCAATTTACTTGTATTTTCTTGTTTTTCTTTCAAAGTCACGGAGACGCTAAACCCTGTTACATAAGTACTTACATTTCAGCAAGTACAGACTCTTCGACAGCGAGAACTTCGCCCGTAATGTGAGTACTAACCGTTGAAAGTAAATAAATAATACAGTATTCAGTTCTTATAAAGAACCGAATGTTTTGAACCGTATCCTTGAAAGATATTTGGAATGTATGTCTACGAGTATCTTATACATTGTATGAGTGGTTTGCTAATACTTTCTTCATAACACTTTTTTTTGTGGTGGAGCCATGGTGAACCATCAATTTCCTTCACTCAAAGTAAGTAGAAATATCAAACGTATGGAAAATCTAGTAAGAAAGGATCTGGCGACGCAGCAGCCGTGTGTATGTTTACACAAACCAAAGCTACTTTTGATCCCTTTACAACTCGAAATCTATTTAACCTAAAAACGTGAAATTTCGTACATACAATTATTAATATAATAACGTTTGAAAAAATATCATTGATTCACTTATTCGTGGTCAAAATGATAACCTACTTCCATATGACCTGGAATGTTGATGTTTGGCATCAAGGTAGACTATTACGCGTCCGACTACCGCCCCATCTCCATCCATACTTTTTAAAGATTTTGAACGCCTTTTACACTCGCAGATCTGTAATTTCCTTACGAAAAACAATTTACTCAATTCAATGCAGTTTGGATTCCGCAAAGGGCACAAGCACTGTAACCACTCTTCTTAAAATAACAAATGACGTACGGTAGGCCTCAGTAGTGGAGTCCCAATTTCTCATACTAATTGTATGAAAAATTGAGACTCCACTTTTGAGGCTTACTGTACATTATGGTATAGAGGAAGGTAAATTGACAGTGCTTATACCTTACTCGACTATAGCAATGCTTTCAATAACGTAAATTTTGATATTCTTCTCGAAGTATTGCGCTCTATTAATATATCTCCAACAGCGATTGCCTGGTTTCACAGTTAACTTGTACGGTTGACGGCAGCGAGTTCGCCTTGGAAATACTTATTCTTCATGGTGTGACACGTCTGCTGGCGTACCTCAAGGCGGCGTGTTATCTCTTCTCCTTTTTTCAATTTTTGTAAATTCTGTCTCTAACTAATTGTCTTCTCCCTGCCACATGTATGCAGACGATCTCTTAATGTATTCTCAAGCAACTGTTGATAATTTGCCTGATGTGACTGAGACAGCAAATAAAAATTTACACTGCGGCATTGCGGAGTGGAGCTTGACATACGGCCTTAAATTTGATCCTTCCAAAACGCAGGTCATTGTTATGGAAAGCTCCCGTATGCTACCGTCGATTGATTGGTCATCATTGCCTGGCGTAGAATTAAATGGTGAAACCACGGAACAGAGAAAAAGGTGGAAGTGCCTTGGGCCTAAATTAGTTAAGAAACAAGCGTCGCCAAACTCACACAAATAAACCAATAATCACATATTGCACACATACGAAAAATTCGTTTGATTGGTTGAATATATTTATTTTAATATTGGCCTAAGTCAATAGACCCTACATTTTAAAAACGACATTAAGTCTCAAGCTTAAGGTTTATTTTCCTACGGTTCAAAAAGTACTTACGACGTTTTGCTATTTAATGTCTAACTCAAATTAAAAAGTCTGATAATTGCGCCATCTATCGTTGAGAAGCTGAATTTTTTCGTCACTTGAATCCCAAGCTACGAAATAATTCTGCTACTTGCCGACAGGTGCGCTACTCGAATAGTGATGTCCATATTATTTAATATTGATTAACAGTATCGATATCATTCGACGCAAAGGCATTTTTTCGAATTTTCTTATCTTTATTTAACACTAACTTTCACTTGCGACTTCGTCTGCGTAACTTTCTTATTTATAATATTAGTATGGATGTGCAGATTAAATCGTAGGCGAAGCCAGTCTCAAATAATTAAAGATCTATTATTTTAAGAACATGAAAAATCCGTCATTAGCCCTATAGCGATCTAAATCCCAAATGGAATGGAACATACAGAACATTTTGAGTCTTGCGGTTTTAAGCTGAAATCGCCCAGGGCCGCAAGATCCAAAGGCTACTTTTAGCGTGACGGCGGGCGAGAAAGTGGGAAAGGGAATCAAAATAGTGATGGGTTGCTACCCGCATGGTCGAAATGGCAGAGGAATTTCTCTTCTGCCATTTTGCCCATTCTCTCGATCAGCTTTTACAATCTGCGCGGGAATGCAGGAAGTTGGTACATTCTATTTATTTTCTTTTGTCCCTTTCACCCAAACCAGCATGGTGAGCTTAAAATACAGAGAATTGTGTCAATAACTTGTAGATCCATTACTAGTATTACAGTGATATTCAAGTAAATCCGTCTGTCTGTTACTTCTTAACGATTCAACTACTTAACCAATTTAATTGAAATTGAATATGAAGGTATATAGTTTAAGAGTCCCGGAAAAGGACAAAGGTTTATCCCAAAAAAGAGTGATGGAACTTGGCATGGTGAATCTTATTTTGCCATACAAATGGAGACTTTTTCAAATTACTTATATTACGTTAACGAAGTCTTGGGTTAAAGCTAGCTACATATAAATTTGGAAGCAGCAGCTGGAGCTAGAGCTGAAAAAAATTGACATAAAGGACAACCTTTATAAGAAAATAAAATTATTATATATAAGTAAATTATTTTCTTTAAAACGCTCCGAACATATGGTGCTTGAATTAGTTGGCATCTTGTTAACCCTACCTGTTGCATCTATCCACTTTTCTTTTACATTTAGGCCTAAAAATATTTCAAAAGGTTAGACTAATATAAATTTTTTTATTGCAATAAAAATACTAGAAAATGTTCATGTTTATAATAAGTCTATTACTTAAAATCGTTGCGTTATTCTATTAAATTATACCTGAAATTTTGATTTATTTTATCGACAAAATCCGCATCCGACTCGACTACATCACTAATCTAGTAGCGAGATTTCATCGACAAAATTTATACATCACTAATCGAATAGCAAAATCTGTACATCACTAATCGAGTAGCGACAACTTACGGGAACGAACTTTCTAGAACTACCTAGTTAATATGATCGTACCAGAATGATTTTCGTATTTTTTAAAAGAAAATGCATGTTATCGTACATGCTGATGGAAAGAAACACCTGCTTCTATTTTTGTTCTTACTGCCATTTTTACATACTAAAACACTACAACACGGCATATTTAGAAAAAAAAATGTTGTTCGGGCGGATAAAACGATCTCAACACGTAGCTAGAATACGACTGATGTACGGAGTCGGTCGATCTTGTGTAGTTTTACCGGATTATGACACGCGCGCCACGCCCACTTGGCACTTCCATCTATTTCTCTGTTCCGTGGGTGAAACAATTCCTTACTCCAATATTGTTAAAAATTCACGTTTTACTTGATCAGACGTTATCTTGGAAACCTCAGATAAATATTGTGAGCCGCAAATTATTCGGGGCAGCAGCTTTACTTAGAAGACTACGTAACTTTCTGCCTACTGCCACTAACATTGCGCTAACTCAGTCACTTTTGACGCTGACGACTGCTAACTTGATCTTACAGAGGAGCAGCTTAACAAGCTTAAGCAAAAAAAAAATATATATATAATATTTATTAGACAAATTTTGTTTGCGCAAGTAGTTATTTATTTATTTAACCTTTATTGTACAAAATACATTTTGTAAAGCACAATAGGTGGACTAAAGTATGATCATGTTTCCCATTTTAGATCTCAGCTCAAGTGGCATCCCATACAACTTCGCCGGAATACTTATATTCTGTCTAGAGTTCTAGACTATAAATACTTTATTTAGTTCCACATCTCCACACTATCTTTAAGAACGTTTTCAGTTCCTACGCTGTAGCCATACACGTATCTAACTTGAGGTCATCAGACAGTCTTAACCTCAGAAGGCCGATGCATCGGTCATCCTTCTACGACAATTAGTTCACAGTTCAAGCAGTGCGCTTATGGAATGAATTGCCTGAGTCTATTAAATGTGCACAATCTGTCTCTATCTTTAGAAACAGACTTAAAGAATTTTATCTAGTTGAGAATCGTACATTTTTAAAACAATTGTTTATGTTTATATGTATGTCATATTTATTATACTTTTATATTGTATTGTATATATATAATGTAGATTTTTTGTTTAAGTGAATTATAGAATATACATGTTGTGTATTATGTAAATTAAAAGTAACCTTAACTACCTATTTATTCAACTTATAGTTTTTCTTTGGACCGCCGTTATTTCTGACGTGCCTACATTTCTTTCCATCCACCGGTAGTCTGGAAGAGATCGCTCTAAACGATAAGACCTCCCATTGTACCTAATGTATTTTCAATTGTAAAACTTCCTTTATACCATTCCCCCTCTAAAAAGTTTATTTTATTCACTGAAAACAGTGAATAAAAGGCACTTTTACTCACTATTTTGGCTGTCTATTTTATTAACTGAAAATAGTAAATAAAATGCACTTTTACTCACTATTTTGGTTATTTATTTTATTCACTAAAACAGTGAATAAAAAGCACAGTTTGAGTTTATAAAAATTACTCTTGATTTGAGCAACTGTTCCAGTTTCAACTTGCATTTTATTTGATTTAACCTTCCTTTTTTTTCTTTAAATGTCTATTTTTGTTTAAATCTTTCTTTTTCTCGTAGTCATGGTATAAAATATAATATGCAACTCTTGAATAAAACGGATTTAATCGAGAGCCATGAATCACACGCGTCGATAAGGATTCTAACACTTGAATCACGAGCGAAATGAATCACTCCCTACGGTCGTGATTCAGTCGTTGGAATCCTTCATTTGCTCGTGATTCATCTATGGTCCTCGAATTAAATCCGTCTTTTATTTACTAATTGCATAATATACTATTTTATGATTTTCTTTGTTTTGGTGCAATAGTTTTTCTTTCATTTATTCATTCATACACGTATACAAAGGGAAAAAAAGAAAAAAACAGTGAATTTAGTAAATTTGTTTTTTTTTTTCAATTCATCGACGTTTTTTGGTAAAGCGCCTATTAAAATTATATGAGCAACAATTCTTCTTTCTGATTCTTTCCGATACTGCTGTGCAAAAAGTAATGATATCCCAGCAAAATTTAGGATTCAAGTTAAGCTAGATGATTTAAATGTACTCGTATGTGCTAAATTTCATGTATTTAGGTTAAATAAAGAACGAGTTGTGAAGGGATCAAAAGTAGCTCGAAATGTTTCGTGTAAATGCACACACGGATATTGCGTCGCCAATTCCTTTCTTTGAACTTGGTTCGCCCTCAACCATGAACTCACGATGTAACTATTTCAAGAACAGCCCCTTATCTCTGCAACGCATTGCAATTATCTTTGAAATTAAAAAAATATGTTTGTTTAATTTAGGCGCCCTTTTCAGGGCTTTCTCTCTCTCACTTTTTTCTCTACCTCGATAGAAAAACATATCGGCAGATAAAAAAATATTTTGTCGAATTGAGAGGCGTCAGACTCAAAAGGCTGCTAACGTTACTATCAATAGGAGGAAACTATATAATTTGTAGGTGATCATTTTACTTTCTTTCAACACAAATCCCTAAACAAGGTTCCTTGTGAATTGAATAATCTATAAAACATATGCTATTCTACAAATATTTCAATACATCTACTTTAATCTGCCATGGAGTTCCTTCTAGCTAGCCTAGGGCCGAAAATTCTTAGTATCCCATTAGTTATAGATGAAGCAGGCAAAAATTTAGCAACAGTTTCTAACTCAAAACACGAGCGGATCGCCAATTCGCTGTAAAGATTTCCTGCCTGGCTTATCATCATCATCAAGGCAGTTGGAAATCCTTTGAGCGCCGATTTCTTTCCCCATATAAAAAAAAAATCCTGAAGCTTCAGACCTACGCAAGAGTCAGGAACCGCATAAGCATCAGACCAAAGCTCAAGATACCACACATGGTCATCATTATTTTACTGTTATTATATTGCATTTCCCTAAACGATATAACGCAGTCAGGTCGCATGGATTCAAAGATTCAAATGTTTATTCAGTAATTAAACCTTTACAGACATTTTTACACGTCAATACGTATAATTTACGTTACGTGTAAAGTATATTAAAATATAATTTATTTTTAAAGAAAAGCTACCGATACCAGCGCTTCGTAACGACCACTGCTGAGAAGAAACGCCGAAAGAAACTAATTTTCACAGTATTGGTCGCCTCGCCAGAAGGGCTTTGTCATATTGTTATTATTGTCTTTTAATTATTAAATACTTATACTCGTACTATACTAATACAATGTTGACACATTTAACATGTAATACTTGCGAACGAGTTAACAAACATAAATTGCGTAATAAAAATATTAAGTAGTCAAAAAAAGCGAAGCCGAGCTGACCAGTCCCTCCCGGCAGCACCCGTTCACGAGTTGACGCACGGATCAGCCATCGTTAAACTCAACCATATTAGAGGGAATCTAACGACTCGACCAGCGACGCCACCACCAGATTGGACATTTTAGTGAGCATGAAAAGCCCGATATCGCAGACCTTGTCAAGGTCAGGAAATATTAGTTATATATTGGTTACCTATTGATCGCAGAGCATTAACATGTTTTACAGTAAGCTAATTATTGTTACAGAGAATACAGTTCTTATGTTTTATGTGTGGAGTGTAATGGAAAATTTATAGGAAGTGTCCACGCGTTTTTATCTTTTAAAAATCATTAATAGTATAGTACGCATTATTCAATAAAACTTTTTTAACGTGTATTTTAAATTTTGACATGGGTAGGTTTACGACCGTTTCAGGAAGTTTGTTAAACAATGTTATACCTAGACCCAAGAGTGATTTTCTGGTTTTAGCAAGTCGAAATTTAGGCGTATGAAGCTTATTTTTGTCGCGAGTGTTGTAACTGTGAACATCGCTATTTTTCTTGTAACAATTTAGTCTTGAATTAACAAAAAGGAGATAGTCGTAAATAAATTGAGATGTCACAGTAAGAATATTTATAGATTTAAATAACTCTCTTAAGGAACCGCGTGATTTTAGTCGTAAATCGACCGAATTGCTCTCTTTTGAAGCACAGAAATAGTATCTTTGTTAGCCGCTTTACCCCAAAAGAGCAATCCATACGACATTATGCTATGAAAATAACTAAAATATACTAGCCTAGCAGTTTCAACGTTAGTACAACGTCCGACTCTTCTCACAGCATATGCTGCCGAACTAAGTTTCTTAGCAGGGGCCTCAATATGTTTATCCCATTTTAAGTTGCAGTTTACAGTTATGCCTAAAAACTTGGTGTTGGGGACCCATTCTAGAACTTGGCCATCAAGACTCAGAGGTAAGTGAGTATTGGGTTTACTCAAGAGTGAAAAATTAACGAACTTAGTCTTTTGTGTGTTTAATGCCAGACTATTAGTCGTAAACCAACTGTGTACTTGTGACATAGTATTGCTTACATCATCATAGTTTGTTGATTTTCTGTCAACCTTAAAAAGTAAATATGTGTCGTCAGCAAATAATACTATTTCACACAACTTTTCTGCAAGACAGGGAAAGTCATTAATATAAATCAGAAATAAAAATGGACCAATTATTGAGCCATGTGGCACACCCATGCTTACAGGTGCACTATTTGAGGTGACTCTGTTGATTTCAACTCTTTGAGTTCTATTATCAAGATAAGATGAAATCACAGACAGTGCAGTATCAGTAACGCCATAAAATTTTAGTTTATTTTTTAATATAATGTGATCGACGCAGTCAAAAGTTTTCGACAGATCACAAAAAATGCCTATAACGTCTTGTCCATTCTCCCAAGCTTCGTAAATAATTTGAACTAAGGTCGCTGCTGCATCAGTGGTTGATAGCCCATTTTGTAAAGCCATATTGGCGACAGTGAAGTAACTTATTAATATTAAAATATGATACTAATTGGTCTAATATAATTTTTTCAAAAATTTTACTCAATGCCGGTAATATTGAAATTGGTCTATAATTGTTCGGAACATGTTTGGATCCCTGTTTGAACAGTGGTATAACTTTACTCGCTTTCATTAAGTTAGGGAAAACACCTTCTGAAATACATTTAATAAATATTAAAGATAAGTAAGGAGCAATCAAGTCGATGATACTACTCAAAAGGAAAACCGAAATAATAAGTCCTCAGTTTTTTTAGAGTTAAGAGCCTTGTAAGCTGAGATAATGTCGTATGGAGTTATGCTAGTAAAGGTAAAAGTTGTGTTGGGCGTAGATGCGTTACTTTTCAATAGTTCATCGGCAGCGGACATGAAAGCAAAGACTGTGTGATATCTTTGGAAATATTAACAAAAAAGTATTGAATTTATTAGCTACTTCGTTATCCGAGTCCAATTTTTAATGTGTATGTAGAGTCCCTAGTATTGTTTTTTTCCTGTCTCATTATTAATAATTGACCATGTTGGCTTAACTTTATTTTTAGAATTTTTATTCGTTAGATGAAGTGCTTTCGCAGCCAAACACACCTTTTTAAACAATTTAAAATATTTTTTAACATAAGCTACAAAATCTGCAGTAAAATTATACCTTTTTTCACCGTATAGTTCGTATAATTTCCTCCTACTAATGTAGCCCAATCAAAAAATTTGAATTCACTATCGGCTTTAAGAGTTTTTAGTGGGAAGCTTTTGGTAAACTCTCCTTCCACCGTGTTAAAAATATTTTTGTAATGGTCGTTAGGATTTTCAATAAAATCTAGTTCAGGTAAATTATTTTGTATACTTTCCCGAAAATGCACTCTACGTTTAGTGGTAATAGGCCTACAAGATAGGTCGAGGGGTGCAATCTTTTGAAAATTCAAGTGATACTTGTTGGCCGAGGTGGTCAGAGCCAAGACAGTCAAAGATTTTTTTATCAATGACCGGGCAATTACAAAAAATATTATCAATACATTTGGCAGATGTTTCAGTTTTTCTAGTGAGTTCAAAGAATGTATACCTCTAGTTAAATGAATTGAATAAGTTAATGAACCTTATACTTTCTGTGTCCGAAACTAAACTTGTGGACGTGGACTTTGTTGTAAGATAGTACCTACTCATTTCTAATGAGACTGGTTCATACTTACATGCGAATATATCAAAAGCCTCTATCAGGAAAATATGCATGTGTCTGACGTCTTCGGCCTGTATTGTATAGGAAGTGTTCAGGGTCCTTGTGTTCACTTTGTCATAAATAAATGTTATAGGTACAAAACTTGTATATCATGCATATGAGAAACCACCTATCAATCTTTATTGGTCAGTGTAGGAAGGAAGGTGGTCTTATAGATAAGGCGTGGCAAGCAACGACGCAATATGTGTACCGCAAACCGACCGCGATTGCGCAGAACAGCGCCATCAAGGCTGGCAGCGCCTTCCGCGACCGCTTCTTCGGGGCCTCGGCCGCTCGGACGGCAACGGCGGCGGCGGCGATTGCCGGCACCGCGACGTCGTCGCTCTCCCAATTTAATTATTTAACTTTGAAGGCCGATCGCCTGAGGCGGGCAGCGGGCGGTGCGCTGCGACTGGTCCGACGGGTGCGGTCCGGAAGAACGCGCAGACAGCGCGCCGCCGTCCGCTCGCCGCGCATATCACCAGACTCAACGGCACCGCAACGACACATCGCACACGCAACACTCAAATTTCGAAATAGACAACTTTCTCGGGCCCAGTTAGCAATCATTATCTGACCACATAACGTCTCTGCAGACGTAGCGGCCCCTGAGATCGGCGCTGGCGCGCGCGGACCCGCGTCTTTACGCTGCCGTCGACGATCGATGCCCTCGTGACTCGAGGCAGTCATTGCACTTCAAATATTTGTAATTATGGTCGGTCATGTATTACAATAACTTAAATTTTGCTACAATAATAGTCCAAACGAGTAGCGCCAGTCATGCCTTTATGTGTATAATAAAAATACATATATCTACAAAAAAATCTTAGACTTAGAAGCATAGACAAGTCCTAGTAGTATGCATAGCGCAAAGAATTGAATAAGGTCTAACGAATGAGGCACCTGTATGGTGGTTATGTGTGATGTTTGCTACGTCACTATGAGTCATGTGCGCATGCGGTTAAAAACGTTGCCTAGACGCATTGTCTACACCAATGGATCACCGCACTACTTGATCTGATTATGTCATATTGTGGAACAAAAAAATAATGTAGGCTATACGATCCAGTAAAAAGACACGAATCTTATTAACTATGATAATCGACTATACCTACAAACTTGCATATATAAATTTACGATGTTGATGTGTAGGATGATATATATACATACGTATATGTTCGGTAAGTTTGGACTAGCTAACAAGTATGTCTGTCTACAATTGATGTTGAGCTTTTTGCTTTTGCTTTAATGGGCATGAACCATTTGATAGCTGCTTAGTGTGAGTCAAATTTCGCTCAAACAAGTTACGAGGCAATGATAAGTTTCATAGTCTTCCTGTTTATATGTTTTGAATAGATATTAAAATCTTTTAGCACAATACAGCCATTGCAAAAATGTTTGACATAATTAGCAATTTAGTTATTCACGACTCATTTCGTTACAAAAATCACACAGATTTGGTATGTTTTTATACCGGTCACAGCGAATCGCTAAATGAAATTTAATTGAAGCATTGCGATACTTAACATTCTTAACATTATTCCAATGTATTAAACGTTCAGTGGTGAACGTTTAATACATTGGAATGTGGATCGCACCACCGTATATTCGCATTTATGAGAAGGTTGCAAATGTTTTAGAGTAGGGGCGCGGGGGGTAGGGGCACGCGACGTGAGGGCCGACGAGGGCATTTCTTGCCCGGGCTGCATAAGCTGCATTCCTCGCTCCTTGCATTCCGCACTGCGGACCTACTATTACACGTTGGTTTCGACCTCGCATATTCTGCAAAATTTAAACAGGAGGAATCCCTAATCACTCTCACAGGAATCCATCATACATACCTATGCCTTTAGTTTATGGCAGTGTTGTATGAATTTTTCGTTCTTTAAAGGTTTTGAATTTGAAAATTTATTGGTAATTTATTTCATTCATTTTTGAATTTATATGGAATGATCAAATGTAAAAATAAATATAACTAATTTCCACGACAATGTTAGGGGTCTTACAGCTAATCATTTGCAGCGTGGGGTAGCTAGGTCGTCGCTCGGCGGCCTGCGCGCATTCCGCCCTACTCGACCAGGATTCCCACTCGAGCGCATTCTTGCCGTTGCGCCGCTAACACGTAAAGACTGGAGAAGGGACGACACTATGAAATTTTAGAGGCGACATTTTAACAATTACATTACACATCACAATGTACATGTGCAATAATGCGTATATTAGTTCAAAAGTCAATATCATAAATTCATAATACGAAGACATAATTTGGATATACCTCTTTGATTGGTTAAATAACAATAGCCGGTAATTTATTACTAATTATTACAGTTTTACAGTACAATTTAAAATTGTTTATTAAATAAAGGTTAATACTGATAGAACGGATCTAGCGACAGATAAGTATAGTGTTCATAAATCCATACACCGAATACTACAGGTAACAATAATATCTTTAATAAATAACATTTCAAAAGGCACGTCCTTAACATACAAGTCTAAAGGCAATATTAGTATTTATATTCTAAAGTCGGCATTTGTTAATCTAGTGAAAGATTTAACACCTTGTAAGAGGTATTGAAACTGACGTTAATTCTTAATCATAAACATTGGATTTGGCATAAAACGCAAGCTCATAAAGCGACAAAAGCCTTGGACACACAGACGGTTGGACGGACATAATTGACAACAACGTCGATCGCACAAATTTTATTATATCGTTAAAAATGTAATATTTAAGATCTACAATTTATAACAAAAATACTATCGAACTAAAGGGATGTGGATCATTGCATTTTTGTTCCTATTTGATAAAAATAGTGTTCTTAAAGACTGTAGGGTGCTGTTTGAAGATTCTTCGGTGTAACAAACAAAGTTTTGCAGCTACCAAAATCATAAATAATAATTAATTACGAAGATTTCTACTGCGGAAAACTAGTTACATTTTTAACTAACAAGTGATAGTATATTTTACAGAGCGGAAGTTTAAATATCCTAAATCCTGGCATATCCATGCAATGTATGGCCCAGCAAGTTGTTGGTAACTCGGGGTGCCGATGGCGGTCGCCCCGCGCGGCGCTGGTCGGCGCCAGCGGTTCCGAGAACTTAAAGGAATGCGCCTATTTACAACTTTTAACTATTTGGTAACGTTTACAATGCGTGCACGACGCACGTAATGCGCTCGGCAGTTGTAACCTTTTGCTTCGACATTCCATTAAGGATTTGAACCTTTCAATTCAAGTGACGACTTGTCGATAGTTCTTCGTTAGATGACAGAGGGTTCAAGAGGGTTCACTTACTTTTCGAACAACCACTAAAATAATATTGTTGATAAAATAGTATAAAAGTGTCAAGCTCAAAGTAGGGAAGGTAATATCGCTGTAGTTTGATGCGGCTACACTCTACAGTTGCTAAATGAATTAGCCTGAACAAGAATGGGGTCGGCCAGTCTGGCTGCGTTGGCATCCGGCCTAACGACGAGCGCGCATTCTCTAGCCGCGCATGCCATCCACTAACTAGCGACGAGCTAACTCTGCGACACATTATTTTATGTCAAATGCTTGAAATACAAATAATGGTGCTGATTTATCTGTGCACATTGTTTATGATAATATGAATTTGCCTTGCCGAGACAAATGCATTTGCGAAATATGTCAATTTAGACGTGTAGGCAAAATTAGAGGTCGATTAAATAGCGAGAGGAATGTGGTAAGGTGAGATATGGAAAACGATGCTACCATATCTTACCTCGCAATCAAAAATCATTGATGAGAAGGCATTATCTTTGTTTAGGAGACAGAACCATAGTGCAATGAAGGTTGAAGAGATTCCGGAGAACATTCTGCATAGATATTCGGCTCCGTTAACTAAGCATATGATAGAGTATTAGGGATACACTAATGTGTAAAATAATACTTGTGAAAGTAGTAGCATTTGAACATTATTTAGCCTAAACCAGTAGATCATCAACGCACATGTCTGATAGATTATTTATAGATATCAATTCAATTCAAATATATGATTGTTTCTTAAAGTTTAATAGATTTTCGTTATACAGTTTTTTTTCAGATTCATTTCGTTGAATTATCAATACGTATGTAGATCACTAAGTGTGAAGAATTTTTAAAGATTTTTGTTACACAGCAAAGTAATACTCAGCATTTTTATTATGAAAATTTTTTTATACCTATAACATTTACTTTTTCGATGTTTATAATATCCTAATATCAAATAATATATTTTTATTTTCAATATCTTGAATTTTAAATCAAAGATCACAATTCGTTTTCTGGGAGGGTCACAGTACTAACCTATTCTATTTTTCTGGTAGTCAGCCGTTTCTGACGGGGTTGCAGTGAAATTAATTGTGCAAGTGCTTCAACTCACAATGAAATTAGTATTTATAGTTGATATGTGGACAGAGTATACATTGTTTTCTGTCGTAATTTAAATATTTTTTTTAACGTCGAAATTTTAAAATAATGTCAAATCAAGTTGTAGTTACTACCTACCTACTTTTTTGGTAGCACCTCTTTTATGATAGCAATTCGTTTTCTGGTAGGGTCACAATAATTACCTAACCTACTTTCCTGGTAGCAAGTCGTTTCTGACTGGGTCGCAGTTCTAACTTAACCTAACCTCCTTTTTTGGTAGCAGCTAGTTTCTGATAGCGATTATTTTTCTGTTATGATGGTCACAGTTCTAACCTAACCTTCTTTGTTTGTAGCAAGTCTTTTCTGACGGGGTCGCAGTTCTAAACTTATCTACTTTTTTGGTAGCAGCTCGTTTCAGATAGTGATTCGTTTTTTGGTAGGGTCACAGTTCTAACCTAACCTACTTTTCTGATAGCAAGTAGTTTTTGACGGAGCCACAGTTCTATCTAACCTACTATTCCGGTAGCCATTTCTAATCTTTTATGATTTATGACTTATTATAATATGGTAAATAATTTAATTGATTTTTATAAAATTATGAATACATACACAATGTATATGTTTAAATTTTCAGTAAAATAGAATTCCACGAAAGAATTTACCGAACAAGAAATATTCTTAAAAACATATTCTACTGTTAGATTATTTTGTTAAATGAAAATATGAGATTATAAAACTCATTGAACTGGGTTTTTATAAATTATGTTTAATTCAAGTAAATAGTCTTTGAAACAATATTAGAAATAAAAATACAAAAATTAAATATTCTATTAAACATTTTCTGCGAATCGATATTCTATGAAATTTCTGTGTGTGAAACCAGTGTACACTCAAATATATCTTCATATCATAAGATATTTTTAATGTCTCTTAATAATCGTCACTTTGTTTTGTTGCACAATGAAGAACAGAAAAGGGTCGAAATATTGCACTAAAATAAAAGCATAGATTATGTACGTTACACAAATTATTTCACGTCAATACATGGAGTTATCACGGCGAGAAGTTTAGACCATATTATAAATTTCCGACATTTCACGCGGAAAGCGTGTGACGTCAAAAAGTGTGTGGCATCGGCTGCTACCGCCCGTGTCATAGTGAACTCGTACAAAAGTAAACGTTGTTTTTACTATATTTATGAGTAGGTAGGTATAACTATTCTTTGACATTATTGTAACAAATAATAATTATACCGTGTAAAACAGCTTTTATGGTGTTTTAACACCGGAATTAAAACACTGAGGCACAACACAGTAAATAAACAAATAAATAATATTATTATATTAGGTACTTAGGTACTGGTAACAACTGCTAGAAAAATACTTTTATTTAAGAAATAAGCGCAAAATAACACAAAATATTGGTAAAAATGTTTTCAAGTGCTATTTTATATTTGCGGCGATAATTTTATTGCTCTTTTAAAATGACATAGTTGTAATCTTTTTATAGCTTTTTTTAATAAAATATAATTTAACTGAGTAGTTATTAACTTATAATTATTTTTAATGTTTGAAAAAATACTATTAAAAATTTTAATATAGTTTTGTATGAAAATATTCATAATTTTATATTTGTATTTTTTTACTAAATAAACATAGTTTTTCAAGTGATGGTGTTTTAATTACCTAATAGTATAAGAGTTCAAAAATTCATATATACATATTCAGAAATACGTATAAAAAAATTAGACAAAATTGTCGACAATTTTTGAGATGGACCGCCCCGCACTATGAAACCGTTTGGTCTCATAGTGCGGGGCGGCGCTGACTCGACGGATGACGTCATCACTACATCCACGGCCACCCGTGTTTTAAATAAACGCGCAAAAAACTGCGCACCTTGATCTTAATTTTCTCAGTCATTTTTAAAGATAGAAAAAAAAGTAAAAACACAGTTATTCTACAAAATTTTTCTTTGATTTTTGGCCCTAACAGAAAAAAAAAAGTTTGTCTTCTTAATTGTTGAGGTCAAAAAGTTAAGTTTACTGCCGCCTTCAAAGCGCTAGTGCAGAAGAAACGGTAACAAACTGCACTGCAGCATTTTCTCCAAGGACGGCAACTCACAATGAAATTAATATTTAAAGTTGATATGTGGACAGATAACAATTTAATTTTTTTAATGTCGAAATATTGTAATAATATCAACGCTGTCAAAAAGTCATAGATTCAGTATGTACCAATGTACCAAATTATGACATTTGTAAGTATACAAATCTTTAAGAGGGAACCGCGCCAATTTCAAGCCCGACTTTGTTGTCTTTAAGATATCATCGGTCCTATAATAAGCCTTCTCACAGAGTAGTTTCTTTACATAAGCTTAAATTTTTTTGTCTTGCTTATTAAGGATCGATTGTGGCAATTCATTAAAAAAAAGTATACAGTACCCCATAAACGTTTTGCTGTTTTCAGCCTATAATACAGGGTAACTCATATTGCGTGAGTTTCTATTGGTAAAATCACTTACTTAATTGGATGAGAAAATATTGTCCCTTACATACATTATGTTTTCAAATACCTATATACTGTGATAGTAAGGTTGGTATACCTATTTCCTTAAATAATTCTCTGAGTGAACATCTAGGTTCTAAGCTGTAAATAGAACGAATTTTCCTTTTTAGGGTTCCGTAGAAAAAATGAAAAAAACGGAACCCTTATAGGATCACTCGTGCGTCTGTCTGTCCGTCCGTCTGTCACAGCCAATTTGCTCCGAAACTACTGGACCAAATCAGGTGAAATTTGGTAGGATGGTGTAATCCTATGACCAAAATACAGATGTGCAAAGTAAATAAATATATATTTTTTTGAAAATTGACTATTTCCATCCCCTGATCTCCGAAACTACTGTGCCTAAAATTTTGAAAAAAATACTGAATATAGTTCATTGCTTGTAGATTACAGGAAAAATAGATCATGAATATACTTTTTTAAATAAGGGTTATTTTCGAGGGACAAAAAAGGGAATTAAGAAAAATGTTTAAAGAAATAAAAAAAAAGGAAATTAATAAAAAGGGCTCGTTATGAAGATCTCAAATATATATTTTTTATTATTGTAAAATAAATAGTTTTGATTTAATTCATGAAAGAAGACGAAATATGACCATTCCGCCACCCTATCTCCGAAACTACTGAGCCGAAAATTTTGGAAAAATATGCAAAATATTGTTCATTGCTTGTAGATTACAGGAAAAATAATATAAGAATTCCATCAATTGAAAATAAAGTGGTAAACCTAATATAATACGTTCACTTACGGAAAATCTTTGATATTGTACGGAACCCTCTCCTTTTATTACGCGAGTTCAACTCGCACTTGCCTGGTTATTTTGTAAAATAAAAACAATCTGAATATCGGCTGCACTCCCCCATAGCAGTAGGCCGTGAGAAATTTAACTATGAAAGTAACCAAACTACAATATAATCAAAATCGGATGATTATTAATATTTATAAGGATATATAAAAATCTAAGACTTACCAAAAAGCTCTCCACACTGAAAAGCCCGCTGCCTGCAGAGGCAAACTGACAGCCAGGCCTTCTGGGAAGTTTTGGATGCCAATGCCCAGCGCCAGTGTCCTAGGAACAAAATAATTGATATGTAGATAAAGTGAAATATATGCTTATTTTATTGAACGAACGAGCGAAGCGAGCAAAGTTTCCGAGTCTACTTGAACAATCCTATTTTGTTCGATGATGACTACCTTTGATTTGATCTTCATGAATTTTGATACCTAACCGTGTATACGTACCAAATACAATAAAAATAGTAGATTTTGCTACAAGGGGATGAGGTAATATTTTGAAGGCGAGGGCGCTAATTTGAATCCAGAGTGAAGCGAGGGATTCAAGTATATCGCCCGAGATAAAAAAAATACCGTACTCGAGTAGCACACTCTACTTTTCATCTCCATCTATGAAAAGACGAGCAACTACAAAACAGAATATAAAGAAAAAAATAGAATACCCTCAATACTTAATCAGACTTCATCCGACAATTGAATACTAACCTGTGTTTGGTGTCGTTTTCGTACAATACATACTAAGAATTATTTTTTTAAAACCTCCCCACTTTCTTTAAAATGTTAAGTCATAACTTTGTTTGCGTGGTCCTTCATATCTTTCATTTTTATAATTAAACTTGATACCTATTCACTATCGGCTTAAACTTACGAAAAAGTATTCACATTTACATAAATAATTACATATCAAATACGAGTACCTAACAACAACAAATAACCTAAAACTGCTGTAATTACTTGAATCAAAAAGAAAAAAATCGCTTTTTTAATTATACTTATTTTTTTTTCCGAAGCGAAGAACATTATTTTTTTTACCTACATTAGTCCATGGTGACGACGATATGTATTCCAAATTTAAAAAATCACGACGTCTATGCCATGTATTTTTTATTTTAAAACAAAATTCTTTCTTTTTTTTTGCTGGACTGTCAACATTATTTTTGATTCTTTATAGATTACACTCGTGTTCAGTTTTTAAATTGGTTTTAATCCCTAGAGATTTTCTTTTTCACGTTTTTGTCCCGAGAGAATAATCAGTAACTTTAGCTTTTTGGGATGAAAACATCGTTTTTTGAGTAGATGAGATGAAAAATAATTTAATTATGCCATAATAAAAAAAGTTTTCTCTGTTCACATATCAACTTGAAATATTAATTCATTCTGAGTTGACGTCCTTGGAGAAAATGTTGCAGTGCAGTGTGTTACCGCTTCTTCTGCACTAGCGCTTTGGAGACGGCAGTAACTAACTTTTTGACGTCAACAAATGTGCAACAAAACAAAGCGATGATTATTAAGAGTTATTATAAATATCCTATGATAATAAAGATATATTTTAATTTGACATTTTTTTAAGTACGAACATGAGCCAAATTGCTCAAAAGGTTGCCAAGATCTGGGACCAACCTACTGACAAACACAATACACATTTTTGCACAGTAACCATACACAATCTGAGCAAAAATTGATTAGCCTTTATACATCTAGCTTAGCTTTTCATCGCTCAATAAAATCTAATAAACAATGGAGAGTAAAAAAAAGATCTTCTGTGTGAACTCTATTATAACCTGACTTGCTGACTGCTTCGGACCCCGGATATGTCCTGACATCATATATCCGTTTCCATATATAAGGTATTAGGTATGCTTTACAGTACGAGTGTTTTAACGTATCGTTCGCACATTTGCCAAAAGTGGCTGAAGAAAAGCTTCACGTTCTCATCTTAAACTGTAAAAAGTAGTTCATATAATAGTTTGAAGGGTTAGTAGAGCATGATGAGACCAAAGTTTTAAATGACATCTCCTTTTTCTTTCAAATAACACTGTTCAACAAGGTTTTTGCCCAGTGATAATGAGGTGTAATATCAGGAAGTACGCGGTGACTATTCATCAACCATAGACGTTTCACAGCTGGCTTAGTTCGATTTTCTGAGTTATGCGCATGGTGAGCTTGTTGTAACATTATTGAGTATTAACCCCGCGCATATCCACGAACGTGTTTTGTTTTGTTCAATGGTTCATATCTAACGAGTATGATATACAGAAACAAACTTGTGTACAGTATTCAATCTGAATCTACTGAACGTCTAGAGTGTTAAATCTGTAGCTAACAAATAGTTTGAATAGTGTATTTTGTATTAAGTGAATTGAAACTTTTAATTTAGTTCTGCGTGTTTGTCTTTTTACATAGATTTATATCTAAGTGTTTTATCATTGATCAACTGAATAAAGAAGAATGGATTTCCAAGCCTTGCTGGCTTGGAAATCCATGGTACATGTTTTTACTAATTTTCTCGGAAATATGAGAACTGAGAACTATAAAACACTTGTAAAATATATGATTAAAGCCTTGCGCGATATTGGCTGTAAAATGCCCCTTAAAATACATATTCTGATTTGAACAAATTTTTTTACCTGAATGTATGGAAGACGTTAGTGATGAGCACGGTGAGCGACCGAGTTTCCATCAGAATATAGCAGGCATGAAACAGCGTTATCAGGGAAAGTGGAGCCCAGCTATGCTAGCAGACTATTGTTAGACGTTAAGAAGAGAAGCTGTAAATATCGATTATATAAGTAAAAGTAGTTCAAATTTACACTTTTAAAAGTAATAAATGTATTAATATAAGTAAACTTTTAACTGAGCTGTAAATCTTTTAATTGATATCCACAGTAAACCCGAGCTAAGGCATACAATTATTACCACTGTCAACGTTTTTTAATGTTCTCTTAAAATCAGTTGAATTCCTTTCATGGATTTGCAAAAGGGGTTTTTTTGTTGATCAATGTAATTTAATGTAAATGGAAACAGCACTAAACCCCGAAAAATTCATGTATCCCCTTAAGTCGCGCTATCTGATACGGCGATCCACCTTTAGCAGCAATCAGCATTAAAACTTAATGTTGCATATTGTGTAATGACCTACTACTGGTAAAGAGGTAAGAGGAAAACCTCATTTAGTTTTACATATTTTCATCAATAGATATCAAAATAAATAAGTCCGTTTCCAAAAATCATCTACTAGTATACACCTAAAAGATATAAAGTAGTTAAAAAGCTAACTACGTGATTTTCTTTAATTCATGCACAGCACAGAGCAACAGCTTACAATGTATACGATTTTCAAATGTGCTTATTAAGCCCTTTCATTTGATCTCTACACAGTATGAATTGATTTACTACTTTTATTACTTTTTGGCATATAGAGGGCGCCACGTTGAATATACTGTGACATCCATCACATAGCTTATACCAGCGGATAGCTAAGACGCTTCGATCGATATCACACTTGTCAAGATATCATCGATACGGAAGATACGAGGGATTATAGGAACATACTCGTACCTAGGAGCACATAACCGTAGTCGGGTAATAAAGGCAGTGTAAAATTGAATCCGTCCCCAAAGGGTAAAAACGGGACCCTATTACTAAGATTCCGCTGTTCGTCTGTCTGTCTGTCACCAGGCTATATCTCATAAACTGTGACAGCTAGACAGTTGAAATTTTCATGGATAATGTATTTCTGTTACCGCTTCAACAGCAAATACTAAAACCAGAATAAAATAAATAATCCCATACAACAAACGTGATTTTTTATAGATACGGAACCCCTAGTGTGCGAGTCCGACTCGCACTTGACCGGTTTTATAGGCCGCTTTTAAATACTAATATATAGTATTTTAAAAACATTTGTGGACTAAATGCCTGGCATAAATACTCTTTATGCGATAATTTGTGGGTGTATATAAAAGCTTCGGCATTTTAGCTTTGGATGGGTATAGTAGGACGTCTCTAAATAATGAATTATATAAATATATAAATGGTTGAAATATTTATTTATACGTAACAACACGTTTTTAAAATCATAGCTGATGCGTAGAAACTAAAACCTATGTAGGTATTTCCTTTAGCAATAGACAAGTTCCAATGTACAATTCATTGAAACTTTTATATTACAGATAAGACAATACTCATACTTTGCGGCATTAAGACTTATTTAGAATCAACAAAAGACAAAAACACTAAGTATATTTTTAAAAACTTTTATGAGTGAGTATTTATAAACATAGAAATCGTCTGAACAAAGCTTGTGCCACTATTTGCACTGCGTTCGAGTGCCATGGGCGGGCGGCCGCCTACGCTGTCTTGACTCTCTATTATGCTTTTTGCGACACTGCCTTAATTGGTAGAGCACTCGATAAAAGCTGTTGCAAATGTAATACGAATGTTATGAGGTGACTAAGCATCAATAAATATTCACGTGGGTTTTGCACCTACTACTTCTTTAATTTTGACTTTAGAATAGTATAAAAATATGTGAATAAACATTTATAATCGGTAATTTTTATAAAATCAAGTTTTATAAAAATTACCGATTATAAACAGACTTAAGTGTAAGCAGACTTTCGAGCAAGACTGACATTTTTTAACTTTAGATGAGCTAAGAAATTTTTAAAGCAAGTTTAAAATAAACACCACAGCAAGTTGCACGTTTTCTTACTTTCTGCGACAATTCTGTCTCATTTCCTTGAAATTAACTTAGGTACAGAGTGCATGTTAGATTATGTAACTGCGATGAAAAACCGCGAGATGTGGCATCGCATTCCTCGCGAGGACGCCCCTCCCCTCGCACCTGCCACCCTCGCCCGCGGCCGCTCTAGGAATGCGCCTAACTGTACAGCCTCCGTCACCGTTAAACTCAACTGTTCCCGCAACTAAAGGTTACTGCCGCTATGCATTACGTAACACCGTAATATGTACTATTTTCATAATAGACATTTTCCAAGTAAATATAAGTATAATGGTAGGACAGCTGGTAAACTTTTTCTGGGTAGGTTTTCAAGGCATGCTGAAAAATTTGTGTTTCTATACTTCTCCTATGACATCTCTATATATAATAAATTGACTCAAGGACATACATAAGGCAAAAAAGATAACTGTCTTTAAAAAATTAAGGATGATTTGGGCCCGCTACTCCCTAACCAAGCCAAGTCTTCAGTACTGAGTTAGAATATTACAGAAGAAATAAAAGACAAGTTTTCAGCATGCCTCAAATATTTACCCAAAAATGTCTACCAGCCTCGGACCATAAGTTCTATTCTTTGACAGGGACATGTTGCGTTGTAGAATCGAACAAACATCTAATACGCATATACAAATTGACATTGATAAAGAAAAGCTTAAGTTTTTTTGTGTAAAATTTTTTCGTAATAAATGTGTAGTACCTGGGCAACCGAGTTTCGCTCGATAAAAACACTAAGAAAAAGAGGTTCTCGAAAAATTAAACCTAGCTAGATTGATGTTTCAAACCCTTAAACCCCTACATATTCAATTTCATCGAAGTCGTCATAGCAGTTTTCGAGATCTTCATTACATAACGTGGAAGGGACATGCCCGTAATAAATAGAACCACGGGCTCTACTAGATCACTATAGTATATTGAAACTTAAATACCAGCCAAAACACAGAAAATTTTTCGGCATTTCCCTTCAAAAGTGTGCAGCCTGCCGGGAAAATTGTAAGGGAATGTCGAATTTTGTTTTTGTTTTTTTTTTTTGCTGTTGGTATAATTTCATTATACCTACAGAGTGATATAGTATAGCCCATGGTTCGATTTATTACGGGTATGTCCCTTCCACGTTGTATACACATTACACGAATATATTGTGTCTTACTTATGTAAGGGGCTAGCTCAATCAGTGTGACTAAATGATGAAGACAAAAATATTTCTACAACCTCATTCAGTGTTAAAATTCTGAACAATAGGCAAGATCAAATTTTAGTTTCTTAAAATGTACGTGTATATAGCGCGTATAATTTCCTTGGCAACCAAAAACACGGGTCGCGCGTACTTACAGCGACGTAAACGGAAGGCCCGGGAATTGCTGTTAAAATGGTTAAGTTAATAAACGTGCATGGCGGCGCAGTCTTTGAACTCGGTGAAAGCTGCCCGTTGCGCGCGCGCAGCCACCGCGATCGCGCCGATCAATTGTGGAAATTCAGGTAACCCTTAGCGCACTGAACGTGCTTATTTTATGCACTGTCGATTAAAATATAAGAAAATATTGAAATATCACAATTCTCTTTCAGTGATCTCATTTGAAATAAATAAAATTAAATGTAAATTGCAATTCCGCTTTTATGAATCCTACAAATTTTATAAATAGAAAACAATGGAAGACGTAAAATTGTAATCACACCTCGGGCAGCGTTAAACAAAGCTTTAGATCACATATTTGGAATCAGTGCTAGACTTATTCCTATGGTCTGAGACTTTTCACCGCCCTCTGTGTAAAATATACAATTTCGTTACTGTTGTGGTAAAAATTATCGAAATCCGCCCATGTGAGTTTAAATCGTACTTTATTAATCAAGCAAGACATACATTGCAGTTGTGGAAAAGTTTAGGTCGGTTATAAATTGGGCGGGCGACTACCATTTACTTAATAAAAATTACCTATATTATCTTTAGTCAGAAAATTCGAGGGCTTTATGAAGGCGAATACCATAATAAAGTACATGCATTGTAAGGAATCCTAGGGCAGCGATCAATTGGGCGTCGATTACCGTTCGCTTGTCGTTTAGGTAATCGCGGCTTCTAATATATTGTTAAGTAATGAACAATTACATTTTGCAGTCGCAAATGCAAGCTCATTGCAGAGAATACTAGGGCGGCGTCAACAGGGCGGGCGGTCGCCATGTATAAAGGCAACTCTTTACAAACTACCACATGCAATTTAATAAAATATGCATTAAGAGAAAATTCAAGGGGGGAAGATTGCCATTTTGGTAGAGGCGGATTATGTAAAATTAAAGTAATGTACAATGCGGCACAAATAAGTTCAACAAATACGGATATATACAACAATAGCGGACTTCAAAGCATTTTTTGTACAAATTCTCGGCACGTAGGATGAACCAAAATGGCGGTTATCGGCGTAGGTACAAATAATGCGCCGACGACCGCCATTTTGGTTCAATTTACGTGTCGAGAATTTGTACAAAAACGATTGGAAGTCCGCCATTTCTGTTCAACTTATTTGTGTCACATTGTAAGCGGCTATTAAATGTAAAATTAAAAATAAAAGTCAAGTAAGGACAGTGTTGCGGCGCATTTTAGCTTAAAAAACAACAGTGATGTGCAGTTTATATAAATATTCGATATCATGAATAGCCTGAATTGCATAGCTTGTAGTGTTAAAAACTAAAATATTTTTTGCAGTTTAGAAATTATAATTTTGGTGCGCAGCGCAGCGCGGCACCGTAACACAACGCTCAGCGGCACGTAGCGTTGCCGCGCGACGCCACCAACTGGTTATGTATTTATTAAACTTAAGAATCCCCTTACGCTAGACTTTTCCATACAAACATAGTCTAGCTTTTATATTGAAATGACATTAGTAATTTTTTTAATTTTAAAGAAAACGCGTGTATCTAGGCATACCTATAACTAATTCTCGACAGTCAAATATGAACTTTAAAGAAAATATAAGAGTGTAGTAGTTTTCCATATTGATGGTCAAATATGATGTGATACACTATGTTCTCTTTTAGTTTCATATTTTGACTGTGAAAACTAGTTGTATGCCTATATATATGTATATGCATTTTTTTTTAAATAACATAATTTCGTCTATATCTAGGATGCCGTTTCAAAATAAAAATTAGACTACGTTTTTATGGGAAAGTCTGATTCTGTCTAGGGTAAGGTGACTCTTAAGCATAACGTTGCGGATAAATTAAGGGCAGCGTTGATTGGGCAGGTGACTGCCTTTTAGGTAAACGTGACTCTTAAATATAATAAGAGCTCGGTGGCCCGATGGAGAACACATTACCAACGCTTAGGCAAGTTAAGTAACCCGTGGTCTTCACTTTAACCTGACCACAAGTGGCATTAAATTTTCACGAACTTTAGACAAATTGAAAATTCTGACACCAGTCTTGGCCACTTCCACATACGAAAACAAACAATAGTTTAACAATTAAAGAAAGCACAGCATTGCGGAAAATCACAGGGCGTCGGAAAATAAAATAAACAAGATATAAGTACGTTTTAAAAAGTAATACCCATTACCATTTACACTCATAAATTTATATATTTTTGAAATGTAATAAAGATCTTTCATTCGACACCCAACTCCAAACCGAAACAAAGTCATATTTTTTGACTCGCCCTTTTTTAAGTAACATTCGTTATGATACATTTATGCATAGAAATTGTAGCCTATGTCACCCGGAAAATAATGATGAATCGATTGACATATCATCTGTCACAATTGGATAAGCGGTTCGGATGCTACGGTGGAACACACATAGATATCTACATAAATACATACATACTTACATGCAAACTTACATGCAAACTTACATACATATACAATACATAGACTGCTAAAATCACCGTAGTCGGGTAAAAAGCAGGGCGGCGCCGGAGGCTTTGGGCGGGTGACGGCTATTTGTATAAAGGCGACCTCCTGCCATGGCGACTCTGTGATATTCTTACTAGATTCTAATAATCGAGGTAGACATGTGTTCACATTGCGGGAATAAGAAAGTAGATATCAACAGGGCGGGCGGTTGCCACTTTTAAGGTGACTCACGACATTGTATAGAACTCGTGTGTAATGACCACGTAAGACACATATACATACATAGATATAGATAGTACATAGGTACTCACATATTGGGCAACCCGAGGGCTAGCCGTTATTTCAGTAATGACGACGCTTTAGAATAAAGAAACTTTTGATCAAGTATTATACTTGTTTTGCGGGAAATGTGAGGACGGTGTTCAATAGGCCCGGTACTGATTCTATACGATGTAGGTACCAATATTATGTAAATAACGAACAACTATCACAAACATTGTAGAAGATTAAAGAGAGCTAATGGAAGGCGGATGGCTTTCATCTACATAAAGTAAATAGTTTTTGGATATAAATGACTTTAATCAGATTAGCTATGTATTGCGGGGAATTCGATGGTGCAGAATAATTAGGCGGGCGGCTGTCATTTTAGGCAATAAGAATCTAGCTAAAACATTGTTACAAATTATAAATTCAGACCACAACACTATTTAATCTATGTTTACGCTTATAAGTGTACGTCTTAAATGGTATTTATGCAAAACCTTTTGAATTACAGAGTACTTAAGCTGCGTGGAAAATGATTGTGTTTCATATCCAATAACTTTTAGGGAACTTTTAGCAATTTTGGTACACAAAATGTAAATTCAGATTTTTTGGACCAGATACTTAAATGGAAAAAAAGAAACTAATTTAGTAGTTCCGTTTAGATGCGACAAAATAAAATATGATCATTTTGAACGATCACATTGAACCAACATTCAAAACAATAACGCTCTCTTTCATCCTAGACATCTAAAATATCAAAAGATGCTGTCATCGTTCTTGAAAACCATCGATAAATCGATATCATATTTTCAAAACTGATAAATGTATATTTTGTTTATTATAAGATGCTAATTGAAATAAATTGTTGAGTATCGGGGAGAACCGATTATGCGAAATTAGTAAAGTTATAAAATTACGTGAAGTATAGTAACGAACATATAAATGTTAAAAATTAAATTTTAAAAAATTGCTTAATTTGTTTGTGCCATAGGTACTTCGTCTCCGTAACCGTTCACTGTGACACGGTAACAGCCGCGGCTAACGGCTATTATGTCAACCAATATCTATAGAAATTTTATAAGTGAACGGAGTAACGCTGACTCCGGATACATCCGAATTCCAATTACATCACAGACGAGTCCATTTCACTTTCCGACCTACCCGGAAGTGAATTCCTAAGCACGAGCATACGGCGCGGCCGAATTTTCAGCGCTAAGCCAATTGCGACCGTGTGCAGCGGCGGCGTAGAGACGGCGCCCGACCCGCTGCAGAAAGTCTCCGAGGCACACACGAAACGCGAAGCGGATGTGAACGTTCCAGACCGCCAATCGAAAAGTGACTTAGTTTTCAAGCGTTAGAGTGTAGAACGTTGTGTCCATTTTAGCGACAGTCGCGAAAGTAGTGGCAACTTTCACGGCACGATGGGGGCGCAAGCGGCTGCGCGGGGCCCTGCCGACGGCCCATTGACGACACCGTGACCTACATACCGGAGCTCCATTCATGCCGCGGCCTCGGCATGCTGTGCGCATGCGTAGGACTCTATACCCGCACACTCGTCGACACCACCACGCCGGAATTTCCATCGGCCACTTGCACAACCTAATAGTGTCAACCATTGTCGCAATCGGACCTACGCGGCGGCGGCGGGCCGAGGTCGCAACCCGCCACCACCATACACTTGTTCAATTAGAATCTTTCAATGATATGCGCAGCTAACTAATCTCCGAAAAACGCTACTCTATAAACAAATAATGAAGTAAATTCGTAAAAGTAAGAACAATATCCTAAATATTCTGCTGAAAAAACTTCGAAACCTAATAGCGTTGAATCAATATAGGCTACATCACCATTATCAATCTCCTATTCTTTTTCATGTTTTGGGTCCGCTTTGATTATATGGGCTAAGGGTTGGCTCTATGCGGTTGTCTATCACTTACCGTATTGATACATACACATAGTACATTGGAGTAAGTATGGTCATACTCGTGTGTGAAACATTTGGGAAGTCAAGTGTCATCTAACAAAGGCCGAGTACATAGACTCGCATGTCCGTAATCATTGGCGGATTAATTGTGAGAAACACATGTTACTCACATGACCTAATAATACTTTGATACATACTTAACGAAATATTCACACCATTTGATGGTCCGTTCGAACTCAACATATAGCAGAGTGAATGAAATATCGACTATTCAAACCGTGATTACAAAGATGAAAAACAAACAAAGTACCTATTTAGCTGTGCATTTAACTATCAAATTACTGCTCTTTTGAAAAGAAGCTATTTCATTTCGAAAGTAATTATATAGTTAATTTCCCTTATTTGATTCAATTCGCCAAGTTTATGCAACGGTTTTTGACATTTCAGCGTGCTTGGGTTGGTTATTACCAAAACACTAGACGGAATGTTTTGTAACAGCATCGATAGGTAAAATAGCGTAATGTTAGTGTTAATAAATGGTATTTATGAATTCGATGATTCGATTCGATAATATACCTAGTATGATCATAGAGGTTTTTCCTCTATGATCATACTCTAGGTATATTATAACCTAAGTGGATTTTTTGAATAAACAAAATGTTGTATACATTTATAGGTACTAATTTTAGCTATAAATTTTCTGGATTTCTTAATAAGATTTGATAACAGAAGTATACCTTCCTACTGTGTACACCAGACTGATCGTGTCATATATTGTACCAACTAATATGCATTGAATATCAAGAAATTCTAGACAAGTATCCAACCTTGGAGGTAGCAATGAGAATGTCGACGTGTCTTTGTGCCGAGTATGCGGTGGTAGATGAAGTGGCAATGCTAGGTGGTTGCGTTAGGTATCGCAGGCGGGGGGCACCGTTGCGGAGTGTTGCGAGGGGTGCGGGGGGGAGGAGGGTGCGGGCTGCCAGACAGCGGGGCTCCGCATGGGAGGCTAGCAGCAGCCTCTTGCATCGCCCGCGCTCGCTGATCGTCGCGGCGCGCCGGCGCGACACCTCCGCGCGAACGTTGCTCCACTTTGATTAAAATTGCTTATGAGGTAACGATTAGGACCGCTATCGTCATTCTATTTCGAAACCTTTCGACATTCTATTGTTTATTACTTTAGAAACAACTATCTCCTATATTAGAATACGAGATAAGCGACAAGACTTGAATAAGGCACATACACACCACAGCACAGCGTCAGTTGAGAGGACTTTTCATACTTAGCAAGATGGAAATTAGGCTTGGCTTGTAGGTACCTAATCCAAGAAAGTTACTTATTTACAACAGTGAGTATTTGTCAGCGGTCCTTTTCTGAGCAGTCTGATTCCCGGCTCAGAATAGGACCCTTCATCTCTTTCTGTGGATGAGGTAAAAGGCGACTAAAAACTGAGCACTACATTCCCTAGGAGGGTCTACGTCAAGCAGCAGCAGACGACCGATCGTAAAACTATAGCTAAATCATTTAAGCAGTTTCGGCTATTTCTTTTACAAAGCGCAATGTCTTTGGCATCCTGGGTAACCTAATATGCATATTGTATTTGGAGAGAAAAAACGGGTTCCAAAACAGCATAACTGAGGATGCAACTGGGAGCACGCTAGGATGAAGAAGTCGAAACTAAATAGAATATACCAAAGTAAAATAGGTATGTGAATTAGTATGGGACTCGACTTTTAAAACCGAAGAATTAGAATGATAGAAAACAAACGGATAAATGGATTGAAGTAGTCTTTCTCATTTGTGTGCTGCTACATAAAAAATAACAAATTATGCGAATTCATAACTTTAGCACAACTACGAAGACCTGCTTAATTCCATTCTTTGGAAAAAGTATGGTCGCTAACATACACTGTGGCTATGTGAGCTTGTAGACCTCGCAACTCGCAAGTCACCCCCAACCCGTTAGAGTTTTGTTCAGAAAAAACAGTTGTGTCTCAATAACGGTAACAAAAAAGGCTTTTGTTTTTTTTTTAAATGTCTCGCAAATCTGAATCGACAAAAAATCTATATCTTAATTATCGAAACTGCTCACAAAATTTCACGAGAGTCGGTTGAGAAATGCGACCTGTAGGCGGGAACAGATGAACAAACGGACAAAAGCATGTTTGGCCAATCTCGAAACTGAAACGCTTCGCTCGCTCGGTCAATAAATGTGTGACCACTCTGATACCAAACAGTATCTGTTTAGATTACTGCAATGGAGGAGCATCTCGCTACGGTTTTCCCAAGAGACCGCATCATTAACGTTAGGGTCGACAACATGCGTTCTACACCCTGCTCTCAAAGCTTACGTTAGGAAACTGTTTTTATCAAGCGGACAGTCTGAAAAAAATTTTAAACTAACTTGACAAACAGAAGTTTTGGCTCTGGAAACATTTGCGAGAAGTGGGGGTGACTTGATCGAGTAAATTCATAACAGAATAAATAATAACATCTACAAGATAAACATTGTAAAAAAAAACTAATACCGACTACGGAGCCATTTACAGCTAACAATATATATATATATATATATATATATATATATATATATATATATATATATATATATATATACAATATGTAACAAAAACCCTGTCCGATCCTTGTAGGAGCAACTCAGACCGTCAATATAAACAACTTTTTCTCTGGGACCAATGTTTGAAACTTAAAAAATAAATCGACATTAAACATTTTCATACGAAAGTCTTTGGCTGGCCCGGCAATTTGTATGAAAATGTCGATTTATTTTTGAGTTTCAAGCATTGGTACCATAGGAAAATTTGTTCATATTGACGGTCTGAGTTGCTCCTATAAGGATCGGACAGGGTTTTTGTTACATATTGTATTTGAAATATGCTAATTACCTAAGACTTTTCATTTGATACCCCACTCGATATCGAATCAATTTTTTTTTGACTCGCTCATTTTTATATGTTACATTTATTATATACGTTTATTTAATACAAATTGCAGCTTATGTTACCCGGACAGTAATGATAATCGATTAACATCTCATTTGTCAAAATAAGATAAGCGATTCGGATGCTATGGTAGAACAGACATAAATACCCACATACATACATACATAGATTGCTAAAATCATTACTCTTCCTCTGGGCTTTGCCTTAGTCGGGTAAAAAACGGAATCGTGGGGTGCAGGCAAAGGCTCGCAGTACTTACTAGAAATAAATACTAAACTTACTAAAGAAACTAGAAACCTATAAGTACACCAGCAACTCTTCCAACTCGTAGACACCAGCTTAAAAGTTAGATATCATATTTTGCTAAATATTTCTACTTCCTCTTTTGACTCCATTAGCTATACAATTAAAATATACTTATTAATAATAAGTTGAAGAAGATATTAAATGGTCATCATAAACAATCTTCGCAATATATAAAAATTACGAAGATGCAGTGAACATGATGTATGTTATCTCAAACATATTAAATACACCCACTTACAGGTATGAAACGAACGATTGGAATGCAATATCTATTGAATGAGAGAGCAATTAATAATCAACATTGGAAAGCGTAAAAGATTACACGAGAGCCGACGAATTCCTTAGTGGAACGCGCATTCGGCCGCGGTGACCGGCGATGACGACGGCGACGGCGACCATCAATAGCAGGACATTAACCAACTTCACCGCGGGACAGATGAGAGGCATCAATAACGACGGGCCGCTTGCCAAACAAAATTTATACCACATTCAGATCACTAACTGTAAAAAGGTATCATTAAAATGACTAATCAAACGATCAACATTCAAGAATCCAGTAAATGTTAATTATATGTCGGAATTTATTGAAATTATTCGAAATAAAATTAATTCTCGTTGTGATATTCACTAGAAGAGAAGTTTTGGTTGTTTGTGGTGAAGTGGAAGGCTCCCACGGACCGGTTCAAGTAAGTGGTCCGTCAACCTCAGCGCGAGTTCCTTACCAAGAACCGCCAGCGCTTCGCCTCGCGGCCTGACGGCGCTCAGCTTTGCTATGTGGACTCACCGCCCTTCACACTACACACACCTACCTAACGACATACCTGTTAAATTGGAATGGAAGCATTATATAGATTCATGGGTTGCTCTACGAGATGCGCGCACTACGCGAAAGAATAGAAAAATATGCATGCACCATGCAAGTAACGGAAATATTTATCATTTTATAAGCTTTATAAAACCTTAGTTGAAAAAAGAATTGTTCTGTTCAAGTATTCTTTTAGAAACTGTTTCTAAGAGCATACACTGGCGCCGCAGCGGCCGCGGCATCACCGCCCTCGCCGCTGTGGTGCCACGCGCATGGATTTTGTTTGCATTTGTCATGGCACCCTTTGACATGGCACACGCAGCAGCTGCGAGCGGCAAGCAGTGTGTAAAGGTTTATACAAATGCATACAAAATTTAAATGCGCGACGGCAACGTACCATTCTAGTGCGATAATGGCAATCGCATGGCGAGGCGCACGATAAAACTCAATCTAGCGGTTAGTGCCTGCTTTAAGCAAATGTTCCGCAATGGCAGATTATCAGCAGTATGGAATCCAGTGATTAACAAAACCGATTGTGACTGAAAACACAATCGGTTAACTACCAGTTGCGTTAGAGAGTAGAGTAGGGTACTGTGAGTGTAGTGCGTGAAGAATAAATAACATTCCTTCACAGTGAATGAAGATCAAAGCGGCTAGGAGGAGGCCTAAAGTTGATGCTTCAGTAAGGCTGATACCACGTTCGATAAATCAACGCAAATAAATAAACAAATCAGTCCAGTGCGTGTCGGGCCACGCTAAGAGTAGAGCTCAGGTATGTTTCGCGTTGAAATGCATTAATTTAGTCAGGGCCGGATTTAAGCACAGGCTACATAGGCTGCAGCCTAGGGGCCCGCACCAAAAGGGGGCCAGCGCCATTCTTTAGGGTGCCGTACCCACAGGGTAAAAACGGGTCCCTATTACTAAAACTCCGCTGTCCGTTGGTCCGTGGTACATACCGTGATAGTCAGACAATTGAAATTTTCACAGATGATGTATTTCTGTTGCCACTATAACAACAAATACTAAAAGCAAAATAAAATAAATATTCAAGGGGGCGGGGGCTCCCATACCATACAATACCATCGGAACCCTTCATGCGCGAGTCCGACTTGCACTTGGCCGTTTTTACTTTATACTACTAAGTAGGCAAACAGAAGACTAAGAAAGATGAATGTACAAACTTTTAATGATCATCATGTCGAAGATTGCTTCCCAAATGTGGAAGTTGTATTAAGAATGTACCTATCTCTCATTAAAACCAACAGTTCAGCAGAAAGATCATCCTTTAAACTGAAACTGATAAAAAAACCGCATTTGGACGTCCATGTCGGAAGACAGGCTTAGCCTAGGGGTCCATATTTCTGAAATCGGGCCCTGAATTTAGTAATGATGCAATAGTTTAAATTAAGTAAGCTTTCTGTATCCACGTTGATACCTGTTGGGTGTTACTTTAAGGAGGAAGTCAAGTTACAAGTTGTAGATCTCTGTGCAATAATAAGCACTTATCTACTTTCACAAGTCCTACACTGAGTGCATTAAGTGCTGAAGGATAGTGTAAAAAATGTATAGCAAAATAATAGGTACGAGAATAATGGTAGAATTGGCCCTATGGTGCAGTGCATCGAGATCGGCATCGGCGCCGTGCACGTCACGCGACCGCATTCCATGGCGCCTCCATTCATGTTGAGTGAGCGAGAAATCGCCACAAGACTTCTAGAAGGAACGAGAAAGACGAACGAGCGCCGTTACCCTGTATGGGAATGCAATTCGTAAGCGCACGCGCACGGATTTGATGCCGGACTTGTGCGTTCCATCTCACGCCCGTCACTCGTCTATCGACGTCCTGCTCGCGCGCCATGAGCGTTTCGGCATAGCATATCTACCGATGCGTCTGTTTGCATACGGCGGTGTGATTTGATCGATCGCCGGTTTCCTGTGAGAAACACAGGTTGTTTGTCGAGTCAGGTGGCGAGGTGCGTTACCGTTAACTCTATGTGTGTTCGGACCGCACGCATGTCTACTTCCCTGCAAGGGTTTTTGTCTATTTTGGTTTTGTTCATGACATTAAACTTAAGTTTAAAAGTATATTGTATATAAAGGGATTTATTATCTCTAGTACGTGAAATAAGTATATTGGCTATTTCAAAATTAATCGTAACTTTACAAGGAACAGTAGTTAAGTAGTAGTAAAAAAAAAAAAACAGGTATTATATTGTGTAAGCCACATTTTATCGTGTGCACACCATACAAACGTACATAGTAGCAACCGCGCTAGCTGTAAATTTTTAAGTACTTTCTTATTACGAACTAAATGGAATGTGGTTAGGCACGACGACGCGACGTCCGAGTTTGTTATTAAAACAGGTTAATATTACAGCCTTGTAAACTAGGCAAGTCATAGATATAAGTTTGAAGTCAAAGATATAGGAATCATTAGGAATGTTTTTGTGATGTAGGAAGGAAGCCTTTGTATGCAGTAAGGAAAAGCACTAAATAAAATAAATGAAATTAAATCAATTAAAGGACCACAGTACTTGAGCTATGAGATGAGAAACCCAAGTTTAGCGATGCTGGACCTGCAGCCTGCAGGTGGAAATATCAGAATAGTGATACGGTAGCACATTAACCGTAATTGGCCTTAGTTTGTTTGTTCCCTAAGATAGGAATTACAATAATAGAGATCGTAATGGAATCGCCATTACGCTGAGTCATTTTCGCTGCTTGTTTATTTAAAATACATTAGGAAAAAATAAATAAAAGAAGTAAGTGCAAAAATTCCAGAAAGAAAAACCAATTAACTAATATGATACTCTAGTGTAGGATTACAAAATTATATTGTAAGAAGCCCTGTAAAAAGTATGATAGAAACATTCCATAAATCATGCCGTCGTCAAATTGAAATCTGGAAGCGTATCTGCACCAACTAAGAAATATGTCTAACATCATATAATAAAAAGTCAAGGCAGAAAATCGTTTATTGGTATAGCAGATGAAGGGAGTTATTGAAAAGGCTTGATAACGATTGCACTTGTGAAGCGTGTAATGGTTGCTCAATGTCACAATCTGGAGTCTAGCCAAAAATGTCACAATAAGGAGAAAAATGTAAACACAGCCGCATTCTAATTCAAAATTAAGGTCGGATCGTCGAGACTGTCTCATCTCCCTGTCCGCGAATCGGGCGAGACGTCTCGCCACAACAACATGCGCATTTCGAGTGTGATAATTTTGGAACCAGACAAATTCAATAAAAACTTACGTTCCTCGTGCCTATAATAACATTAATAGTCGTGATTCAGTTATGAAAGAAGAGAGGAAGGTCACAAAATTTGTAAGAGACCAATAAATTGTGCACTCACGAAAGAATTTTGTCTGGGGCTAAATCAGATTTGAAAAGCTGCATGCTGAGATATTGTAATAACTGACTCGAATTTTATAAATGCGGCAAATTATTGATAGTTTGTTTTAAAAAAGTTCTAAAGCTTAAATAGCAACACCAACCAATCTGCGCAAGAGAGGTTTGTTCGTGAACTAGAATGGAAACGGTAACGGCGTTCACATAAATTTATAGTGGAAATCGATTCAATTTAATAGGCTATTGACAGAGTCATCCAGTCTTGTTTCTTAAATTCATGTCAGGGCGACGCGACCCTTCAATCACATCACCAATGCAAATGAAAATGATGTCATTGGTGAGCAATACAAGTCGTCGCCATCGTATTTACAAGTAGGTAAGTACATACGCGTACAAGGCGCCAATGCGGATTTCCTTCACAGATGCAGCATTCCGCACAAGCCTCCTCGGTTAGTCAGCATCGGTTTAGCGATAACTGGGCAAAGGCACTCCGCCGCATGTTGAGCAGGTGAATTATGAATGGGACACGTCATTACGCCCACGTTTTCTGTTGTGGCCGCAACTTGGGCGACTATGGCGCCGCCGTTCACTCCAACGATAATTGCTTAATAGACCTGCTGTTGTGATTCGTAACGGTAATTATTAATATCCCGGAAAGCTACAGACTATTTTATTGACTATCTTTCCGATATAAAGAGACGTCCTCATCAATAGATAAGAATCCATAACATAATCAATGAGAACCGGCTTATCGACTGAAGATGATCGGGTAAACGATACCCATAATTGTATATATTTGACAGCTTTATCAACGACATCTAAATAAAAAAGTATTTTCTTTTTACCTTTATATGGCAAACCATATAAAGGTTAAATAAATATAGAATAACTATAAATACCTCACATAAAAAAACACAAACAATCGCTTGTAAAATTACTCATCCATTCATATTGCCAAAGGTGTCAAGGGCGGCGCCACCATCTAATCACCAACTCAGTGTATCATGCAATTGGCTCATGGATTCTCAGAAAAATCATGCAGATGATGGGAACCGGTCTGAGAGTACAATAAATTGTGACTCAGGGTCTTTACAAATATTTCCAGTATTATTCACTTCTTAAATATTGAACAGATATAGAGCATGAATAACTATTTTTCTCTGAAATTTTATATTTTTCCTGAGAATGAATGATCAAGACTATGAGAAGTGATGACAAATGCTTAACTAAAATGGTCAATATGGTCATCATGGAGAAAGAAATGTTTTTGGTGAGATATGAGGAAATGTAATGTAATGTGCAAGCTTAGCAGCATGTAACAGCGTGTAATATGGCACACATTCTTTTTATGTCGGAATTTCAACCCTTTTATTTGATACCCAACACGGTGTAATTCGAATAATTTAATTTTTTTGTTCATAACTTAATGGCTTATAGAGGAAGCCATATTGATTTTAGTGTTACGTCATGTAGGTAGCCTATAAATCAGGCAGGCAGCCAAGCCAAGACGCTTCCAACGATACCTCATTTGTTAATAGACCATAATTATCAGCATATCATGGGAAATACAAGGAAACCGATGATCATAAATAAATTCTCACATTTACATAGGTACATACGTAGCGACTAAACACACAACCCTCCTTTTCACTTCGTCGTAGTCGGGTAAAAATTACTAGTGTTAGCCGATATCCGCGCAGATATTCTTGTCGAAATTTTCTGTAAAAGTTGATTACAATAAGAACTTTTTCTTGCACCTTTATAACCAACGTCAATCACCGTTTACGTGAAATACGCCACAGTGATTACAGGCGAGGCGAGCAATTATATCGATATATGACGTGCGAGTCGCCAGCATGACGCGTTATGCGTACCTGACGTGTCTCACTTTGTACCATAATTGATACAGCAATTAAAATCATTGTTACACAACGTTCCCGTAAACACTGGAAAGTCGCGTGGCCTTTTAAATTCTATACGAAAACTAATCTGAAAAAAGTCACAAGTTCGCCAAAGAATGTTTAAAAGCGAACGCTCAGTAAAATATATATTAATTAAAACCTATAGTAGGCCACCCAAAGCCAATATTAGCTCTGACGTTATCTCAAGAGCTAATATTCTGCGTATCTGTATTGGTTTAGGTTAAAATCGACTACCATTTTAACCATTTCATTCGTTTGTGTTCTAGGTAGAAAACAAACTAACCTTTAAAGCCTCAAAATCAAATAGCCAGTCTATTTGATTTTAAAGTTTGAAAATGTTGATTGTGATCAGCTTTTTTGACGTCCGACGCAATGTCTCTAGTCAAGTCATCGATCACCTACGGAATGCATATTAGAACTGTCTGTCAAAGACATCTACGAAAGTTCAGAGGAGATAGTACAATCGAGTATAAATGCAGATAGAAGCTTTAGATATGCATCTATTTAATTTTTTTACTAAACCGCTTGTGGTAATGGACACAACGGTGTCACGGAAAACAATGCATAGTCTAAATTGCGATGATACGGACTTTTCATGTTTATACAAATTAAAACTTACTAAAAATAAACATAAAAAACTCGATAGTTTCAAGTAACAAGAAGCGAAAATCTTATAGCGGCTTTATTTATCATAAGCTCTAATATGGTATATGCAATCAAATTAAATAAAATATCAAATTAAATTCGACGTGGTAATATCGAAAAGCGTGTTTCTGCCATTTTATGAACGTACGTTCCCAAATATTTAGAACAGAGGTTCCCAAACTTAATTCGTCAAACACCCACTTTATAAAATCAGTTATTTTTTTAGCGCCACCCATTTTCTTTCACCTTAAAAACTTTCTTAACAGAGAGAGCAGTAATAATACAACTTTACAATAATAAAGAGTATCGGAAAAGTCCTGCGACACTTGAAAACACTAATATTTTTCAGTGTTTGATTTCTTTAACGATATGAATAGCGTTGTGAACGCATTAAAAATAATAAATATTTAATATATTTTCAGTTTATATTTATACACTAAAAAGGATATAAATATGAACTACTAGATTTAACCCGCGACTTCCCCCGCGTAGAAGGCTGAAATGGTTCTAATAAGATTTTTAATTGGTTTTTTACGTTATTAATGTTGTGATAACAAATGAATTATTTTGTTAAAATGTTTGAATACTTATAAAATATGTAATTTTTTATTATAACGTAGGGATTTAAAGGCCTAGCAGACCCGGCGAACCTCCTTCTCTCCCTCTCCCGTTTCCTTCCCGTTCCCGTTCCCGTCATTTGCTAGACCAAGAGACAGCGAAGGAACGCTTCAAAATAGTTAAACTAATCTTGGTTCTCCATACAAACTTTGGACCCCCATTTCACCACCTTAGAGGCAGAATTTTGAAAAATCCTGAAATACATACTCATTTACCGTCAGGAGTACTCCTGCGAAGTTTCGAATAAAATAGTCCAAATAATCTTGTCACTCCATACAAACTTTGGACCCCCGTTTGACCCCCTTTGGGGTGAGTTTTGAAAAATCCTTTCTTAGTGTACGCCTAGACCTCATAAAAAACCTATGTGCCAAATTTGGAGTCTCTAGACCCTGCGGTTTCAGCTGCGCGTTGATCGATCAGGCTCTATCTATCTATGTCAGCATGTCTATGTCTATGTCGAAAATGGTTCTTACAGGGCTCTACCTCTCCCTCTCCCTTCCTTCCCTGTTCCCTGTTCCCGTTCCCGTTTTCGTTCCCATTCCTGTCATTTGCTAGACCGAAAGAGAGCGACGGAACGCTTCAAAATGGTCAAACTAATCTTGTTTGTCTATACAAACTTTGGACTGTTTCACCCTCTAGGGGATGAATTTTGAAAAAACCCTAAAATACGTGTTCAATTATTTACCGCTGGGAGTACTCTTGCGAAGTTTCGAATAAAATGGTCAAACTAATCTTTTTTCTCCATACAAACTTTGGACCCCCGTTTCACCCGCTTCGGGGATGAATTTTGAAAAATCCTGAAATTTATATTACTAATTTAGGGCCGGGAATACTTTTGCGAAGTTTCGAATAAAATGGTCAAACTAATCTTGTTTCTCCATAAAAACTTTGGAACCCCGTTACACCTCGTTAGGGGATAAATTTAGAAAAATCCTGAATTACGTTTTAACTTATTTACCGCCGGGAGTATCGTCGCGAAGTTTCAAATAAAATGGTCAAACTAATCCTGTTTGTCCATACAAACTTTGGACCCCCGTTTCTCCCCTTTAGGGGGTGAATTTTGAAAAATCCTTCCTTAGTACACCCCTAGACCTCATAAGGAACCTATGTGCCGAATTTGGAGTCTTTAGACCCAGCGGTTTGGGCTGTGCGTTGATATGTCAGTCAGTCAGTCAGTCATTCAGTTCCTTCTTATTGTTAAATAGGTGTTGTGTACAAGAAGCATACGTGCCATGTACTGTGAGCTGCAAATACAACGGGATTTTTGTAGTAAATTCATTAAGTTATGATGAATCACGATCTAGATCGTAGAATTAAAGTGAGTTAGCTCTATACACGTCAATGTTGGCCCTCACCTGACCCGAATAGAAGTCTACTAGTGAAAATTATGGCTTGTGGTCACCACCCCTGCCTCTCCTACAGGTGTCGTGAGAGGCGACTAAGGGAAGTATAGGTGACAGTGAACGAGCAGTAGCGTCTTTTGTGCAACGACTTTATACCAACTACTGCGATCACCAACCCGCCAGCTCAGCAAAGTGATTATTTATGGGCACATCCTCCTTATACTAGGAGAGACCTACTACCGTGGACTTATATACATATGCTGTTAAAGAAAAAGAAAATGTGAAAAATTATCTTAAGCCTATGTTATTATACCAACATTTAAAAAAAAAATGCCTTTTTAATTTAAACTATCAGAAAAAAATAATACACACGGGTACAAATAATACGTGGGACACTCAGAAAGTTCTGCGAAAATGAAAAAAAGGGTTCTAATGGTAATTATTATTTTTATTAAATCTTTTTAAAGTACTCTCCAGTCTCCACCAGCTCTTTGTCAGTTTCATGCGTCTGAACCAATTTTCGACCTCGTTTATGCCTGCTTAAACGCTGACAGCGCATCTTCCGGCGACGAAAATTGTATCCCTTTGACCAGTTCTTTTTTTTTCGGAAATAAATAGAAGTCACATGGTGCTAAGTCAGGGCTGTAAGGAGGGTGACCCAGAAGATAGACCGGCGTGCTGTCCAGGAAGTCCCTCGTTTTGAGCGCGCGGTGTGGGCGGGCGCGTTATCATGGTGGAGCAGTAGCCCGCGGAGCCCTGTGTATGGTTGCTTGTTGCTCACAACAGAAAAAACTTCTGGCAAGCATTTGGTAGTAAACCATTCAGCGTCGATGCTTCTTTGATTTCGTTAAGGAAATGACACCAAGTAGCTAGTCAAATTGAAAAAGCTCGCCATCAAAATCTTCTCCCCACTTAAAGATCGCTTTACTTTGGTAGGCGTTGATTCGTTTTGAAACACCCAAACCGTCGACTAGCGCTTCGTTTCTGGATCGTATAATTGATAAGTCCAGGACTCATCACCTGTAATGATGTCGTTAACACGCCGAGGCGAGCCTGCTTCAAATTTTTTTACCATATCTTGGCACCTTCCACCCGGGCTTGCTTCTGAGCATCTGTAAGGTTGTGCGGCACCCGTTGTGAAACTATCCTCCTCACGCGAAGAAGCACGTGTAGAATTTCGTGAACGTTTCCTAGTCCAATCTGCAGGATGTGCTGAATCCCCTGATACGTAATTCGTCTATTGTCCTGGATAAAATTTTTCACTGCTAGCACGTTTTCTTCCGTAACAGCCGTCAAAGGGCGACCACTTCTTTCCTCATCCCCCAAAGTTAGTCAACCGGGCTTGAATTCGTTATACCAACCATACACGGTTGCCTTGGAAGGGCCTTCACCCATAAATGCCATTTGAAGCCTATCGTACGATTCATCCGGTTTCAGGCAACACTTGAAATCATAAAAAGTCATACCGCGAAAATGTTCTCGGCTCACACCCATTTTTCAATAAGACACGATAATTTGAATTAGTCCGCAAAAAAATAGAGGGGAAATTTTAAAATTGGGACGTACCTATTTTTACTTATAAATAATTATATTTTCAAAATAGATTGTAACAGGCTAGTCTCACATACATAAAAAAATTCAGTACTTTCTAAGTGGCCTAGTATCTTAACTACTTTCTACTATGGTTAAATAGTTACATATATCTAATAAACATGAAAACAATAGACCGCTTCAAATCATCGTGAGTAATTAGCGTCGTTTTAGGCGGCCGCGCGTCCGGAGCGCCGGCGCACAGGAAATCGTAAAAGCGCATTTAGAGCGCAATGCGCGGGCGCATCTTCCGGACGCGTTTTCCGGCGTCTCTTCCTCCTGTCCATCGGTTTATGAGACGCGGCCAGTTTACCGAACTATTTTTGGTTAGCGCCGGACCGGAAGCCGGCCGACTCGCTTGTTTAACGTCGCTTTATGGGATCTACATATATTGTCTAACGAGACTGACAAAAGGATAAATCATTAACAAAACAACAATATTTGTAAGTATGTACCTATTGCAGTTCACGAAACTAACAACGCAAATTGTCACTTGCTCAGGTAAATTAAAAAAGTATTTCGTATAGTCGCACACTCAACAGAAGTTAGCCATGTGACTTGTAGGGGAAGTAAACGAAAATTGTAAATCTGAGATGTAGAAGTGCTAAAGATTTGAATATATCTAGCGGTTTTCTTGACGTTGCGCCTAAATCAAAATCATTTAATACATCAGACGGTACATTTGTAGGAAGTATTTCTTCAAATTGCCATAAACTTGTCAAATTAGGAATAGTGGGTTTTTTCTTTAGAAGCTTGGAATCAAAATGGCTAAACAACTACTAATTTTCTTAGTCCTTCCCAAAAAGTTCAGAAGCCATCGAGATGTCACACATTTTATTCATGATAATTGAAAATAAACACTTATAAATTATTTAATTTTGTTCCTATTATTCCTAAAAAGTATTAGTCTTCTGCCTACGGACATTATGCGATTAACATTATGTCAAAAAAAATTAACCTAAAAGCTAATTATGCCAAAATTACCCGTATGCTAAAAACAATTATGCCTAAGAACTATTATGCCAAAATATTTCATGCCAAAACCGGTATGCCAAAGAACTTTAGGACAAAACAAATTATGCGAAAAAAAGGGATCCCTAATTAATTCCATAGGCTTTAGCTTATTAAACGGATCTATCTATTAATCCTTGAAAGATAAAACCATGTAAATAAAAAGAAAAAGTCTTACATGAATTTTTACGGACGATTTAGTGCAGCTGAAAACTCACTTTAACCCCTCTACGCTGACGCATTTAGAATGAAACGAGGCTGTATGCACATGCATCTCATATCGCCAGAAAAGCAGTACCTGACTATGTTTAAACAAAACAAAAATGAAAATGAGCAAACGCGATTGGCTGTTTTAGAAAGTATAGCGTCAGTAAAGAATTCGTTATGAAATAGTATGAAAAGGTACCTATTGTTTGTGGCGGCGATAGAGGAAAAAATGAAAAAGCAAACAGTTGCGCATTCCATTGGCTAGTGCACGTGGTACATTCCAATGGGGTCATGCACCACACGCCGCACGCGTGCGTAAAAACAAGTGCAACGTTTCGAACCAATCCGGCCCTTCTACTTCGCGCATCCAGCGCACATTTACACGTGCAAACACTCACCTTTTAGTACTAATGTATTTGTCTAACACAGAGCAGATACATCGTTAATTGACATTCTTTTTTGGAAAGAAACTTGCACCTACCGCACGCCGCGTATTTCTCTATTTAATACATGTAATAGTACCAACATGTCTCATGACAATATTTGATTAAATATTACACGCATATGTTATTTTATTATACATATTACATTACTATAATGAGCAGCCGGTTAATAGGTAATAAACTATTGGGTGCATTTATTTCAAAACCATGCGTTTTAAATTATTATAAAAATATACAATACTATGTGCCGCAAGAATGTTTATTACAGTTGTGCCCGCAAGTTTGTGTTATTTATTTAGATAGTATTCCATCCTGTAGGGAAAGCGGCAGAAGCTCCATGGAGCAACTTCGGCAGGGCGGAGGGTCGGAGGCTTCGCAGGAATGTGGCCGGCCGGACGCTTGGTTGCGCGCCCCGCTCGCCCCGCACCGCCGACCGCGCCGCCGCAGGCGAGCAATCGTGTTCGCAACATTTTTCAACTGTGCCAACGCACTTTTCAGGAGAATTAGTTTCTATTATTAATATGTTCTCTCAAGGTTTATCCTTCATGGAACGAATCCCATATTCTTAATAGCCGTTACTGTCCCCGTATGCGAATTAATGAAAACCATTAAATTAGATACCCAAAATGTCACGATATTTTCCAGCATGAAGTTTCAGCAATTAACTTTGGACAAAAACCGACAGTGTTAATCACATTAACATTCAAAAGTTAACAGGCAATCAGTTGATTTTCATTTTCTCGTAAATCATTACGCGATGCACCAAAGTGTTGATTAAGTATGGAATGAAAAAAAGGCACAATCTGATTCTGAAAGAGTTACGGCGCCATTTGACGGGGAGGCGTGTAACATTAAATCGACAAAACGAGTCCAAAATCCGTGGAAGGAGCCAAAGCCGACACATTCCCGAGGCTCGAATCGTAAATTACAGCAGTGCGAGCGGCGACCGGCGCCGGCGCCGGGAGGAGTGCTTGTTACGATATTTGAACAAATTCCCGGCGGTGTTAATCTGCATAATAACAGCGGCGGGTACAAAGCGTTTGCCGACTCCCATTATGCGCGGGCGCCACCCGCGCCCTCTCCCGTCCTCCGGCCATCTCTCCGGATCCGGCAAGACGGGCGGCGGCGCTCATCTCATGTGCTTAACTACTTCGCCTTATCTTTTTACTTTGAGTTCTCGCCTTTTCACCTTGGTATACATGTTTATCTAATACCTGCAGTACATTACACTCCACATATTAAACATATAACGGAAGGTGACGTTTTCATGAAATTATTAAGAAACTTTTTTTAAGCTAACGGGGTGCTGTTTGAAAAACATCAACGATAAATATCGAATGATAATTATTAGGTGGAAAAAGCATATGGTGGAAACTAAGCCCGAGCTAGGTTTGGCGGCAGATCTAAAACGAAAGCAGCAAATTATCGCCTTGTGAGAGGACAGACTGCCCGACAAAGACGCCAGTTTAGTGGCCAAACATGAAAACTCAAGCAAAGAAAGTTGAATTTAAATGGCTGGCGTTAATCACTTTGTAAGTAATTAAACAAAATTTTAGCTCGTTACAAGGTGCAATTATTAGTAATATGCTGTTGGGCGACTGCATAACAAGCGGGACTGCGGGAACAAAGGAATCGCTGTAATACCAAATTAAAGACAGTTACAAATGCCACATTTCGTAGCAGCGTCTACGATATAAAAAATCGGACATGTACGGTACGAGGAAACTGTTCTAGTCTCAGCATTTTATAGGATCATCTACAAAACGGCGTTACTGCTGAGAATGGAACTAGATATGGTATTTAAAATACTAACAAGAAGTAAACTAGAGCGCATAGGTCAAAAGTAAGGGAACGCTCTAAGAAAAAAATATGCCATATCTAACACGTGTCACTAAGATCTCACAACTGCAAGAATACTTCGAAAAATATATGAATAGAATTTGTTGCTTTTTTGTTGTGTCAGTATGTGGCCCACACCAGTGTCAGATTTCTCAAGCTGCCGAGACCGTACTGCCATAGAATGACAACCGGGAACTACGTGATTTACGTGCCTTCCAAAGCCCGGTGGAGCTTAACTTGCGAAAGCGCTAGTAATGCGTACTTTCACTGGGCCAAAGAGGTCCTTCTAATACCACCACCAATATCCTAGAGCTACCAAAATTATTTAGGTTGTGAAGAAAGATAAAAATTGCATAAAAAATATGAGGTCTGCGCGAAACACAATAGAAACTTATAGACATAAAAATTATAAGTAAATAATGAATATGAACTTCATAAGGTGGTAGGCCCACCATTTCTTGATTTATTTTTCTACTTAGTCCTGTCTACAGCATCAACTAATTGTTTTATTTTGTAACATTTTATACATAAAAATGTGAATGGTGGGCTAAGGCCTTTTAAGTCTTTCCACTAGTCCATCTCCAGGTGGCGCGGAGGCACAGAATAAGTACTAGTACTCACGCACAGAAGTCATGCTTAGCAAAGAAATTCAAAGAAATATCAACTCAATGTGGTTAAAGATATATGGTTTAAATTAGCTCGCGTCAGAACTCAGAAACTTTTTGTTTAGATACCTAGAAATCCATTGCAAGCTAATTTTATTTTTATTTAGTTGGACAAACGATTCATATTACTGAATTTCCTACTTCGAGTGGACGCCGCGCGCATATTAATAGTGTAGGTATATTTTCGATACCTAAACTGGGAGTGACACATGCCTGGCGGGGGTGAAAACATGTTAGGGTTAGATGTTCAGTTATTCTTTTGTAGCTCTTTTATTTACGCCTGTTATCTTGTTAGTTACCCGCCATTACCTCCACTCCAGCGGTGGATGAGCCCACCAGACGGCCCTATCGTAGATACTTATAAATTATTTATCGTGTTTGGCGAACCACGTATTTTTAAATGTGTAGGTGTTACTATGATTTCCATGATATTTGCAACATAATGTAGAATAACATTAAACACGAATACACAAAATATACTTAAATGGGCCGCATTCTTATTATTTTACGTACTCGTAGGTTATAAACTCTATTTCACAATATATTGAGAGTGTTTTTCAAGAAACAGATTTTACATGATATAGCTCTTTTGCATTATCAGTTCTCTGAGAGAGAGAGAAGCGAAGGATCATTCTTATGTCATGAACTATGTATGACCATTATAAGTACTTACCAAATAGGCAGATCAACAACCATAAATCTACTTTAATAATATTTTAAAATTACCGGATATTCCAAATCTTTTGGGAGTCTGATTGGCAAAATTAAAAAACTAAGATGGACGTCAGTGCAGTAAAATAAAACATCAAATACAGTCTCTACGTACATAACCAATGTCTACAAATCGGTATCTATACAAAGATCCTTTAAGGTTTTACACAATTTTTAAAACACGAGCCCAATTGCCATTAAGCCGATCAATATTTCAACAGGAAAATCTAATCGTATAAATGTATGCCTAGGCCTTAGATACAATAACTGAAGTAAATTAAACTTAATGACCGTTTACTTTTAAAATAATAAGTTTGTTTGTGTAAGTAGGTGCTAACATAAAATTTGGCTATCGATAAATAATGAGAAAAGATCGTGGCGGTAAGATCTGCCAAGATATCGCAGAATAATAGCGCACTTCTTTTCAGGGGCCAAGATCTACTTCGGGTCGCTGAGCTAGCGGAGTAAATAAGAACTTACAAAGAGTTTGGTAATACAAGTAAACATGTACTTATGTGTACATTAATATAAATTGGTTTAAAATCTTTTTCGTGCCTCAGCTTCATTTTTATTGTTTAGTTACCGATGTAACGCGAAATGTCTAAAATAGTTGGATTAGCGACGTCGGCGAACATTAGTGACAGGTGCCAATATTTAACGGTTATGAATATGCTCGGGAGGCACCCACGCATGGACGACGCGACAAATCGTCAAGGTTGATTTTTCAGTGAAATAGTTTCACCGGCGGCGGCGGTGACGGCAACGTCTGAGCCGCGAGGGTCGATGCCCCCGCGGCCCGTCGTGCGATTTGGCTCGACTCAACGCAACTACAAATGAACCGTCGTTGGCAAAACGCTCGTTTCGCGATTCTGCTCCATTCTTGCTAGCCTTCTGATAAATCGATACTCCGCATCGAATGCTCTCTATACGTTAGACCCGCAAACCGACTGTCCATTACAAGAACGGAAATAAAAATTCCTACGATTCGCCACCGCCATGCGTTTTTTCATTATAAAAATGATGATATTATTAAGATTAGCCCAGGTGGTCAATTACTGCAAAGCCTTGACGGCTGCAGGAATGTCAACTTTATCTAAATTTCTATACTATAATATTATAAAGAGGAAAGGTTTGATAGTTTGTTTGCATCGAATAGGTTCCGAAACTACAGGACCGATTTTAAAAATTATTTCACCGTTGGAAAGATACACTATCCCCGAGTGACATAGGCTTTATTTTATTTCAAAACGTTAGGGATCCTTACTTAAACTTCAATAATGTAAATTGTGATGTGTAAAAAAATATCTTAAAAAATTCCTTACGGGTGCGTTGCGGAAACTATTGATGATAGAACCAAAAAATGTACTACAACTTTGTAGAACACATTTTCTGCAAAAAATGTCGCGACAGCATATGTCTAACTATTATAGTTATGTCACAATAAGTGTAATTTTATTTCAAAAATTTAATTGAAATGCCACCGCTAGTAAAGCTTTTTATTTGTACCTTGGTACTGATCCTTATCAAAATAAATTACTTTGTATTCAAGACTGCTTCAATACCACAAAAAAAAAAAAACGCGTGGTCGTCGCTCACCCCGCTCGGCTGCACCGTGATATGCGATGCGATCCAGGCGCCACTGGGGCACAAGTATGGTACTTCATAGAAGCGGAGTATCATTAATGCCTGTAGTAGCAGGCAGTACAAACGAACCTATACATCCTTGCACACGACAGTGTGTGTGTGTGTGTGTGTGTGTGTTCACACCCCAACAAACGCGACAAAGCGAGAACGGGGAGAGGTGCGGGGACGAGGAACGGTGACGCATTCTGCGTGGAACCCTAGGAGTTTCCATTCTGTATGTAATACTTATATTACTTCTGAAACTGGGGTACACGATGCGAGTCAAATTTTAAATTAAATAGTGCGAAACCGGGGCGGGCCGCTAGTTTACAAATATTTTAGTTAAATATACGTCATTCATATTATCAATCTCTATATTTTTCATTATTTAAAGATATCTGGCAGACATTTTAGAGCAAAAGTTTATCAATTACATATAATAAAAAAATCGTAATCGTATCGTCATATCGTCGTAATCGTACAGAAACATTGAAATAAAAAATCTTTAAATATGAACTTAGTAATCTATCGGGTCGACTCGACTCTTAATAAATACAACTCACTTCGCGAATCTTAAGAAAAATCACAGTAAAAATTCCAAAAAATATATTGAATGAAATAAAGAGCGCCGTGCTTAATACTAATGTCTTGCCACTAATTATGTGAAGTGTCCGTATATCATGTACTGTCTGCGGCCACGGTTTTATAAGGTGCCGAATCCGAACAATATCAACTACCGTTATTGTACTTATTAGTGGTTAGCATCAAATGAATAGCAAAGTTAGACATCAAATAACAGACAAACATTTTTGCTACACTTTGGTCTTTAAATACATAGATTATTAAATACTTAAAAAAGTTAATTTGTTTATTTTTGTTGAATTAAATAAAATAAACCAAAAAGTTGGGATTTAAGTTGTGACTGTTGAGATTGCAAAATCTTGATACAGTTGCGTTTATCTTCAAATTCTAATGTTAGTGAAAAGTCACGTCTAATGTTAATAACAAACATCAAATGTTTATACGTCGTTAATGACATTACGAATCTAAAAAATAATAATAAATTGATATGAACATCATAAGTTAATAAGGTATAAAATATTCCATTTATTTATATTATATATGTTTCAATCATTTAACAGACTATCAGGCGTTTCAAATAAACCAAACGATTGTTACTATATTTCTAACTTCGCAATGTTAAGGCGATGTACTGTAAAAAAGGGCACAGCCGTTAAAGTAAGTTTCTCAACATTCTCAACTTTTTTTAACTTAATATGATTATGTTACCGTGTAATTGCCAAGTATTTTTCATATAGATTGTGATCTCAAAACTTTTCACGGTGGGAAAAACCTGATTGCGAGGCAGGTTTCCGTAACAAGTATTGTTTTTTAGGAGATTTTATTTTTTATAGCGTATTAAAACATTTAAAAGCTAATTTTAAACTTTAAGATAATTAGATACCTACGTCAAATTAAAAATAGAATTGAATGATGTGACATCATTACATCATTGTTACAGTATACTGGAGGCAAGTATAAAAATCTTTAAACATTCGTATTTCAAAGTGAAATATTTCGTTTATTTTGGTTTAAATGTTTTATTAATACATGTTTGGAAATTATTTGAAGAAATAGTCAAGCCAGTTATTATAATACTATTAAATGGAAATGAAACATAGATGGCGGGAGGCGCTAGCTTCCCGCTCGCGCCCGCAACTTATCAATGAAATTCCTGCGCAGACGCCGCCGCCTCGCCGCACCAACGGTGCCTCACGTTCCTACTACTGACGTAACAAAATGGCGGACACATACGTGCTCGTCCTGCTTAAATATTCAAAAGAATTACATTTCACTAGAAAATATGTTAGTATTTAGAGTAGTTCACAGAATTTTCCGTATACGCGTCAAAGAGAACAAGTATGAGTATTAATTGGAATTACAAAAACTCTTTGAAGATTTTAAGTACAGAAATAGTATTAGTAAAACGAAAACGTAATACTTAAAGTTAATCTTATTCAAAACTGTCTTTGTTGTAATTGAATCTAATTGCTTTAATTGTGTAAGGTGCTGCCATCTTGCTTCTGTATAAATCACTCGCGCAAAAGCATTCTACAAACGTAAGTATCAAATCAAAGAACTTTGTTAAGATGGCAGCACTTTATCATTAAAAGCGAAAATACGACTATTCCATGCTAATGTTTAGCTCTATGCGGCGCAACCGCAACTATCTTTGTTCAATTATTAAATCGCAAAAACATTAAGTAGGATGCACTGATAACGATGCTTACAGATATTTATGCTACAATATGTTCATAGATGGCGTTACTATATCTAAAAGTGAGTACTGACAGATTGCTGTTTCCTTGCTGAGTGTAGCACTTAGCATTCTGATAACCAATAGGTAATAAGCATTTCACTCCGACACCGGTAGATGGCGTTACCATCAACCTCAGGCTCACAAGTAAGTATACAAAAGTTTGAACGCATGCTTAATATTCAGAAAACATTATTATGTCAGACTTATGATTTTTTACAATAGAAAAACCAGACTAATAGATAAAGAAAATTAGCTCCAAATGAGACGCCGATGACAAGGTTTTACGTGATGTTTAGCACCCTGATAGCCACCTCAAGTAACATTATCTTATTTCACTGCAACAGCCATATCGATATTTTGATTATCTCGGCAGACACCTTCCGAAAATAAGCATACCTGGCAGCATTGAAAGACGCGGCATTGTGTGCCGTGGCTGCTCCAAACGAGACGCCGACAGCCAGGCCCTCAGGGATGTTGTGAACCGTGATGGCCACCACAAGCAGCATGATTCTCTTCCACTGGGCATTCCGCGCTTCTAGCGACTTCGTGAGACTGTCTCGACGATCACCCTCGCCGTTGTCGCCGGCTTTCTGAAATGTCACATTTATATATGTTAGTTATTTTTATTTAGCTAAAATATATGATCGTAGAATATCTAGGTACTTAGTTTACTTACCTCATGATATGTTTCGACCATAGACCTAAAACTGATTGTTTCGACAGAGACACAGTCAAGTAACACTTTTTCTAAAAAAAGAACATTTGATCTGGTGTCCTAGAGAATAAGTCATTTTATTTTATATTAATTATTAATATATGACTTCTGGATAGTAAACCTCGGTAAACAAGTTTTCATCTTCGAATAAAAAACATCCAGTGGCGTGGATATAATCGATAGAGCATGAGACGCTCTATCTCCACAACTAAAGGACCTAAAAAGATTTAAGTGGACATAATACGATTATAGCATCTATTGATTGATATCGTGTTCAAACTAAAACCGCTGACCATCTTTGGTCTGAACCGTTGTCTATCCAGAACATAAGAAACCGTCATAATCCTAAATTAGGGAAAGAAGTTTCTGAATTACAAATCTTTCTCATAATTACAGATGTAACCTGTCGTTACATGCAAACTCGTACACTTTAGTTGATTGTCAACTATTTAAGAGTTTGTGTGTTACGTTTATTTTCCTTATTTTCCTAGATCTGGGTAGTCTTTAAATTTCTTGACGAAGACGTGAGTGACGCTTTCTCTGAGAGCTGTTTTGGTTTGTGACGCAGTCAGCGAAGTCTGCAGGTTTCCGGTCTGGCGGTTCATTGTCCTTGGGTTCTCTAGATCCGGGTTGTCTTGAGATGCCTGGTCAATATGCCCACTTACCAGCGAGTGATGTGAGTGGTGGTGGCCCCGCCTCCTCTGCGCTGTGTGTTGGTTGGTGATACAGTCGGCAAAGCCTATAGGCGGCGGCGGCGGTGGCGAGCCATCCATGGTCACCACGCTGGAGGAAGGCCGCCGGTTAAGCGCCGTCATCATTTCTAAGTCTTCTAGCTTTTCTTTAGATTCTTTACTCTTTGTTATAGCTGTAATCGAATAGAATATAAAATAAATATACGATGATATTATCCTGTACTTTCTGTCTCTTTTGAGTTGAATGGAAATTTGAATAATCATAATCAAATCTTTATTTGCAATAAAACATGGTATTATAGATCTTACAATAAATATTAAAGAACTAACATATTTCAAAATTTTGTGATTTGATCTTAATGGTTGAAGGGCGAGAGATTGTCTTCAGGGCTATATTTCCACAATATAAAGTAAGTTTAACACAATATTTTTTTATTATGTGCAGTTATTCAATGATGAATAATGGCTCTAATGACTACACCTTTCATGTTTTCGTGAAATGACTATAAAAACCCATTTACTAGATTACCAGACTATGGTATCATGCCTACATAAGTTTCCAACAAGACGATAATATCAGAAACAATGGTATCATTACCTTGTATCTCTAATACAAATATAGATACTAATCGTAATGAAAAGTTCAATTAAAACATTTAAAGAATACTCTTATACTACAGTCTAAGTATTTATTTATCTTCAAATATTTGACATAAAGTAAAATATTCTCGCACAAAGTACATATTATGCCCACTTTATTATTACAGAACACGAGTTATACTCTTACATTATTACAGGACTTTCCGTTCTTTTATCCGGATTAATAAGTATGACGTCGGAACTTTAAGAAATAACCCTATATGAAAGTAAGTATTTCCATTTTCTGAAATTTATTTTAATACCTAAAATTTATCAAAGCATCCACTCAATACTTTCAACTCTACCTGAAATAGGCATAAGTACCATCTAGGCTTACTACTACTCGGTCAATAAATTAAAAAAAAAGGTATGTCAATACAAAAAGACCTACGTACCTATGTATTTATAGTTTTCTTTTATGAAACTGTTGTATAAAAAAGAGTATTAAAATACGAATGTGGGTTTACTACACGAGGCGAAGCTGACTGTGATAATAGTATCCCATGAGTGTTTTAATATCTTATTACGAATATGACAGCTGCATACACGACTTTATCTACACCCATGATATGAATCCTCTATAAAAGGTTCTGATTCTAAAACCTAAAAGGGTAGGTATAGTGTTGTAAGAACTCTTTGTAAATTCATAGTAAGCTTGATTGCTGAGAATATACAAACCAACTATGTGGGTATAGTTTAGGTAACTAATAATAGAATTATTTATTGTAACAATATTATTATTTACATTTTGGATCGTAAAATTATTGAAATGCAAATTATACTAATATCGAACAAAAATGGCGGAATACGACGCGACGTTAATTCGTATACCGCCTGTAAGATTTTTTAAATTACGGAGCTGTTGTAGTTAAGCGCACGTGCATGACAATGTTTTTTTTTAAATTCTTAAACATATGTACCATGAGCAGAATTGAATAGTAGTTTTCAATTATTTTCTTAAAAATTATCTGTATGATCTCCTTGTGGAAAAATCTTAACAAAAGCCAATTTGTATTTTAAGTACAATAGCTCGAGCATGAACATCGCGGAACATACAGAGCCCAGGCATATTATCTAAGAGCTACGCTGAATCAGCTGAATGTGACTGTTTGATGAGTAAGGAAAGTATCGATTTTGCGTTGCATAATTAAATTTAGTACAACATTATAACACTCGTTGGGATAATATTATGGTTACTTTAACACTGGGTGTTTTAATGTTGACAATAAGCTACTGTTTCAGAAACTTTTATAGAGGATTTATAGCACGGGTGTAGATGTATTTAAAAATAAACAAGTATTATATTTTCAACAAAAAACTCCTCAAGAAAAAGTGAAATTTAAACTCAAGTACCATAATATTACTATTCAAAGTTGTTTAGGCGTTTAGCGTAACTTTAGGGCCGCCTAAAGTTTCCAATATTTTATACACTTTAAAAAGACATTTGAATTTAATACAGTTATTTTGCTACTTACAACAAAACACACAGTTTTACTTTAAACATATATCAAGTTTTCTCGTATGACCCTACACATATTTTTTTAAACATGACTGCAGCAGGTAAGTTTAATACAAATATCTGACAACTACTAAGTTCCATTGTATCGGTAACAGGAAGTGTGTGCAATATATTTTTGTTTTTTATCTTGTGTCGTGGTAGTTAGTGGTCAATAGCAATTGATATATAATAGTAACATACTTAATCGGTGTTTGTTATAAAATTTGATTAAAAAAATATATGTCATCAATTATTATTATAATGATGTTTCTGCGACATCTCATCACCAAGATATTGAAAAGATCGCCGCTAGTAGCGAAAAAACAGTTGTTCTACGTCATTGTTAAAATTTAACCATAAGTATATTACTTTTCATATAGATATGTTCGCTTGATATGTAAAAGGAAACGACTCAAGCCAGGAAATGGCTTGTATTGATACTAATGTAACACTGTGAGGACTTGTGATCGAGTGTGTTCAGTAATTTAAAAGATTCAACTAAATATTCTTTAGTCGTATTACATTTTGTTAATGCCCTTATTGACGCGCCAATCAGCGCAGCCGAATCATCACACACGACTTCATTAGGTGGTATATTCTTTTTTGACCACGCTGTAAGCCATTTTGCAATATTATCCATAGTTTGAATCTCAGATACCATTTGCAATACAGGTAAGCTACTTTCATTGTCAAATGTTTGAATCATACAACTACATTACATATAAAAATCGATGCTTAGTAGGTATTTATATTAGATCGCGGTCCAAATTCTTTTAAAATGTTTCAATCATTATAATATGATTCTTGAGCTGTAAGCCTACTGGCTACAGCTCAAGAGTCTTATTATAGGTAATGATAATATATACATTAAAATGGGGATGCAATGAGATGTATTTTATCAAATTGTTATAATGTGACGTGTGTGCCATAAAATCCGATTGTTGGATTCGAGTCATAAAAGGAAGATTCCTTACTTTCATGATTTATTTGGCGCAGAGTTCCTTATTTTGGAAAATTGAGTAGGTTCAACGTCATTTTCATCCTTCAAAGATTTTGCCAGAGAATGATGTACAGATACTGCAGAGTTATGTTTTAATTGTTCACTAAGACTTTTTGATTTTTCTTGGTCGCTTATGCTTATACGCATAAGTATTGTTATGTGCTATTGTACATCTACAGGTACGGTAGGCCTCAGAAGTGGAGTCCCAATTCCTCATACTACTTGTATGAAAAATTGAGACTCCACTTTTGAGGCTGACGTACATAGTAGTACATATACGTATTTCTATATTGGCATTACATACTCTACAACTGCCACAGCACTTTGTCGATTTATTAGGTTTTATGGCAACTGTTTTAAAGCGCCGCCGAGTGCACAGTTTCCTTGTTACCTTCCACAATTCTTCCCGTAATAATTCAGCCCATGTATGTTTCGGTAAACAGTATTCTTTATGATAATTACTCGATGGTTTTAGGGTTGTTTCTTTTTATACATCTATCAAAGGCTGATTTTTTTGCCAAACGTAATTATCTATATCAAAAGTGATATACTTATGGTTGGAATTTAACGAAGACGTAGAAAAACTGTCTTTTCGCTCCTGGCGACGATCTCTTCAATATACTTATTCAGATGTCGCAGAATCAGCCTTATAAAAATTGACATAATTTTTCAAATTGATATATGTATACAAACTTTTTGGCGTCATACGATAATTAAGTTCTTCACTCATCTGGCTAAAAACGGTCACTTTGAGAGATATCGACGATTTTTAAACACATCCTTGTACCAAAGTACAAGGATGTGTTTAAAAATCGTCTTCAAAAATCGTATTAAAAGAGTTATTTTTTGTTGACCAATAGTAACTGCGGGTTTCCGTCCTCTTTTCATTATTTTGTAACAATCATAGATTAAGTACGTTACTATTATACATAAAATGCTATTGGAACACAAGATTAAAAACAAAAATATATTGCACACACTTCCTGTTACCTACTGATCAATGCAAGTTAGTAGTTGTGAGATATTTGTTTTAAACTTATCCGCTGCAGTCATTTTGAAAATAATATATAGATAGGGTCATAGGAGAAAACTTGATGTGTATTTATTATAAAACTGTGTGTTTAGTTGTAAGTAGCAAAAATAACTGTATTAAATCCAAATGTCTTTGTAAAGTGTATTAAATATTGCAAACTTTAGGCGGCCCTAAAGTTGAACGCCTAAACAACTTTGAATAGCAATATTATTGTCCTTGTGTTAAAATTTCACTTTTTCTTCAGGAGTTTTTTTGTTGGAAACATAATAATTTTTTTTTTGGAAATTATTTTTTAAATGCATAACACCTATTGGAACTTTGTCGTACTATATCGCATTATAATTTGGTGAGTTCGGTTTATTATCACGCTATTTGTTTTTTGATAACTGAATAAAGTGGTCCCGCCATTTTGATATCAATAAATACTTACTTTCTTTGTTCAAATATTTTTAAATCAAAAGAGTGTAGGAATATAACAATGTAAGTACTTAAGTATAAATTATATTGTACTAAATCATAATCATATGATTTTCGTTAAACCGTGCGGGGTCCCATCATCTTGATGTTCACAAATATTTGCGTATCTATGAAAGAAATTCTGGTTCAAGAATAATAAATTGTTAAAGAAGTTAATAATATGGTTATGTTATAATAATTATAGATATTTATTTGTTACACTTTATTGTTCCAATGTAAAAACATAATTTTAAGAAATGGCGGACTTAAAGCTAAGAGCATTTTCTCCCAGTCAACCATATATAACCATATAAGTGTATGAACAGTAATGATTTATTGAATGATGCCAGAAATATTTGAATACTGTATACAATGGTGTACATGGCAAGCTGGCAAGGAGAAGATACGCTGATTGCGTCTATTTGTCATAGCTTCAATGAACGTTTGCTGAATGCTATAATAAAATATAAAGGCATTCACTGTCATTACTGATAAGCGCTGCCTTGTGCCCGCTGTTACCGCCGTACAATCAGTAAGCATGTAATATTGATAAGACTTTATGTAAAGATTGTTATTCTACCCCATAAATACGAGTTGATTTAAGAATCAGATAAACATGTGTAAGTGAAGTAAATAATTTCTATTCCATGCAGATAAATATTTATTATTTTAAAATTTCAACTATCATAACATGATTTTGGCGGTTATCTATATATGTATGTATTTATCATAAAATATAGTATCATTGGGTTAGTATCCCAAAACACAAGTTTAAGCTTACTTTGGGACTAGCTCAGTCAGTGTGATTGATTTGTCCCCATAAACATTTATTTATTTATGTTATAATATGGTTTCAAAATCGATTTATAGTTATTTATTTATGCTATAATATGGTTTCAAAAACGATTTTCTCTAAATCGATTTAGAAACCATATTATAACATAAATAAATAAATGTTTTTGGGGACAAATCAATCACACTGATTGAGCTAGCTAACCTACTCACAAAAATGTTGTAACTATTATCACTTAAATGGAACGCAGAAATGATGACGCTGATGAAAAAATATAAGTATGTGAGAATGATCGCTTGCCTTTTAGAATTTAATTACTTACATATTTGTTTTTAAGTTTTTAAAAAGATAAAATATAATCATATTATACTACTGAAAATGCTTCAATATGTAATCTTATTTCTCAAGGGTATAAATATTAAAGGTATCATTTTAGGGTTCCGTACCCAAAGGGTAAAAACGGGACCCTATTACTAAGACTCCGCTGTCTGTCTGTCCGTCCGTCTGCCCATCTGTCTGTCGGTCATCAGGTTGAATTTCATGAATCATGATAGCTAGACAGTTGAAATTTTTACAGATGATGATGATATTTATGTTGCCGCTATAACAAAAAATACTAAATATAGAATAAAATAAAGATTTAAGTGGGGCTGACATACAACAAACGTGTTTTTTGTTAACAGAAAATGGTACGAAACCCTTCGTGCGTGAGTCCGACTCGCAGGTATGTGTTACCTAAGTATCAAATAAAATGCAGTTTAGGATACCTACTTAAAGCATTAATCATGTCAAGTAATTTAATATCCCATCAAAAACATAAATGTGAAATTGCCAAAGGTTTATTGTTCTGTCTGCATAAACATGTAAAACTTTGTGAAAAGATCATTGATTTGGCTGTGAACAACCATAGTTAATCAAAGATTAAGACAAAGATAAACCTAAGTACTTGCAAAAGATGCAAATGATTCAAAATGACATTGTTTAACTAAGAGTAAAATTAATAACCTCTTATCAAATACTTTTTCTTATCAAGTGCACTTTCAGCTTATAGCACTTTTTTACAATAACTTAACAAGTAGATTGGCAAAACAATGGGCATTTACTTTTGAATAATAAACATATATGTAATAAAAATATATATACATTATATAATATAATATTATTCCAAAGAAGGTTGACATCAGGCAGGCGGCTGGACATAAAACTATAGTCAAATCATTTTAAACTGTTTTGGCTAGTTGCTACCAGGCAGCTAGATAAGGTTTTGTAATGTATATTTATATTTTGTATATTATTTTATATTTTACTTTTTATAGTTATATTACATATTTTATATTTTACAAAATTATTAAAAATCTCAAAAATACAAAAGTGTTGGTTTTGATGGAATCGCAAAAATAATAATAAAAGCCGTGAATGAACATATTTGTTATTATCTCAGTCATATTATAAATCTCAGTATCCAAACAGGTATTTTTCCAGAAGATTTAAAATTGGCTATAGTTAAACCTTTATTTAAAAAAACAGACAGGGAACGTATGGAATATTTTAGGCCCATTGCTCTTAACTCAATATTTTGAAAGATATTTGAGAAATACTATTCAAATGAGTTGAACTCTTACTTTGAAGATAAACATATATTTTGTAAAGAACAAAAAGGTTTCCGACGTAAAAAAACAATCAATATGGCAATTTATGATTTTTTAACGAATGTTATTACTGAAGTTGACAAAAGAAATCCCGTTTGTTCTATCGATTGCGATATGACGCAAGCTTTTGACTATGTGCATCATAAAATATTACTAGACAAACTTGAAGCATACGGAATCAATGATGATGAGGAAATGAATGTCTTACAATTAATTAATTCCTACTTATCAGATCGTCGTCAAGTAACAGAAGTATCTAAATTTGATTTTAGATCAAAAACAGAAAAATAATATTTTTCTGTTTTTGATCTAAAATCAACGTCAACGTCAAATGAACGATATGTATCATATGGAGTTCCACAGGGTAGTGATCTAGGGCCTCTCCTTTTCATTATTTATATTAACGATCTTCCTACTAATATTAAACAAAGTATTACATTATTCGCTGATGATAGTACAGTAACAATTAAATATACAGACAAAAAGTCATATAAATTCGACGTTAACTCAACATTAGCCTCAATAATAACATGGTTTGATAATAATAATTTGAAAATAAACCTTGATGAAACTAACATTATGCATTTTACTCAAAGACCTAAGAAAGCGGATAATTTTAACATAGAATATCAGAGCAACATTGTATCGAATGTTCCATCTACTCGATTTCTTGGAATAATAATCGATTGTAAGTTAAAATAGAAAGAAACCGTCGGGAGGACAAATTGTGCATGCACTCATCTAAAACTGCATTATTACAAGTGTATTAGGTATGGCACCGCTAGTATATAATAAAATACCGAAACAATATAAAGAGTTAAATTTGACTTTGTTTAAGAAGAAAATTAAGTTATTTTTGACAGATAAATGTTATTATAGTGTTAAGGATTTCATATCTGATAAATTGTAAATTGACTTTGTTTCATAGTAAATTGTAAAAGGTTTATAGATTTATTGAAGTATATTTTAATAGTATTATGATAGATAGCTTTTCTGACAAAAATTTACACACCGTTCATGGTAAACATGATTGAACGAAACTGAATGTAATATCTTGTAACACATGTTTGGCAAATAAATTATCTTTATCTTTATCTCTTTATCTTTATAAAACTTTTTTTTATTAATTTCTTTATTCATAAACATATAATTAACTTAAATATCATTAAATAAATATCCTATAACTATTTAAAAAAAAACTATTTACTAAACTTAATATAAATTATAAAAATATAATAATATTAAACTTAATATATGTTTGAAAATAAATGAAGAGATAATAATAAAGTAAGCAATAAAATTAAAACATACACGCTGACTTTTCATTGGTTTTGGAAAAAAAATGTCGTATGGTTAATAAATTCCTGTATCCGTATACTAGTGGGAGCGGTTAGTGGCAAAAAAAAGACACTTCATATTAGAATTGTGCCACTTCGTAGTTCGTACACTTGTTCCCTAAACCTGTTAGAGCGATTTGAGTCGCAGAGCCGGAAGTTCCGTCCCTTAGGAATGTAATGGCTCCAATTTTCTAAATGGCGTCCAAATTTAATGTTATTTTTTTTTCAAATTCAATTATGCCATTATGTGTGGATATCAAACATAAATTGGAATTCCCGAGGGTTAGGATATCAAACATAATATCAAAAATAACTTTCAGTATTCAAAATATTATATATTTAGGCCGATTTTACACTATTTTTCAAGTCTTGAAAGATATAATAGTTTTGATAGATTTTCGTATTTGGATCGTCGTTTCCGGGGTTTTCTGAACTGAGTTATCGATGAGATTTGTGCAATTACCTTTATTATTTCTCTACTTCACAAAGTCTTTGGCATCCATGGAATGACCGCTTTTTCTTGTCCAAATCGAATATGCATGTCAATACATGCATATTATATTTAAAAAAGAAAAAGCGGGAAAATGCACCCCTGGCAATGAAACAGCATAGCTGAGGTTACAACCAGGAATGTGCTAAGATGAAGATATAAAAAATGTATAGACCCATGGTATAATATTAATAATATTACTAGATCTAATTTCAATAATAATAATAATATAATATTGTTTGTTTTCCACCCACAACAACATAAAGTTAACTTAATAACTAAACAGTAAGGGCACGAAATAATAGTGATGGTTTACATGGTTGTTTTGAATGACTGGCGCCTGAACTAGGTATCCTAAGAACCCTATTACCCTATTATAGGTCACCCACTCTAAAATACAAATATTATTAGTTTTATCTACATGCTATACCAATACAAAAAAGATAACAATAAACTTAATTTAAATATACCTAATCCGATTTGTCCATCCCCTAGTCAAGTTGGATACTTTTTTTTCCAATAGTAGAGACAATTTTAAGTATGAAATTTGTATACAAAACCTCATTATTTAGAGACATTTTCTTTTACTGATAAAATAAATTAACTTATTTTTGACCAAGGACATATCCGCACCATAGCAAACATATACAGTTAAAATTATACCTAGAAACATTGTACATAGTTATTTCAAATGTAAGTTACATGCATTACATTTTATTCATCCACAAGTCCTGTGGCAAGCCCTAAGAATGAAATCTTGTGATCGGTTATGATATGGACCATATCATAACCACATGCCCACAGGAGCTGATTAGAGAATCCTATTAGTTAAATATAGGACGAAGTATGGTTTCAGTTTCATCATAGGTAAGGTCATGGAGCCAGTTCATTACAATCTTTTTGCAATTGAATTTGTTAAGTGGAAACATGTTTAGTTTCTAGTTTAGGTTTCTAGCTGACCCGGCAAACGTTGTTTTGCCAAAATTGAGGATTGTATGTATTTTTGTATGTTGTATCATAAAAAAATAGAAATTAAAAATTTTGTCTAAAAAATAAAAAAAAAAATTTAGGGGTGGACTACCCCTAACAGTTAGGGGGATGAAAAATAGATGTTGGCCGATTCTCAGAGATACCGGATAAGCACAAAAAATTTCATCAAAATCGGTCAAGCCGTTTCGGAGGAGTATGGCAACTAAAACTGTGACACGAGAATTTTATATATTAAGAAAGAAGAAAGATGGGCCAAGATACTGGAAAAATCTCTGAAAGAAAACCATATTGTAAGTTGGTACAGAGATATCCAGTCTATTATTATGAGCTATAAGTTTAGTATCACACTTCATAAGAATGTTGTTGGAGTATTGTCATTAAGATAAATAGTCACATAACTGACAGTACCTGGGTACAACTGTAGAGATCAGTTGATGGATAACAGTATGGTTTATAGTGCACTACTTTAAGTAGAGCTCTCTGGTCTCTTTCAAGTTGGAGCAGGTAAGTTTTCCCGAACTGCCCCACAAGGTGATGCAGTAGGTTATTATGGACTGGCACAGAGCCATGTAAGTAAGTTTTATAATTTTAGTTGTAGCGACATGACATAGTTGCTTGAATACAAAAATAAGCTTTCTGACTCATGAGGATGGAAGTGCAATATGTTGATTAAAGTAAAGGTTTTGATCAATAGTAACACCCAAATACTCCGTTGATTCAACCAAAGTGAGTTTAGGAGATTCACAGCAGTTGAGGGTACAATCAGATGAACAATTTTTATGGGCCACGAGATAATGCTGGATGGGTCCTGTGAGACTGGGAATCACTGACACATTGCTATAATAAGATTATTATTATTTACAAGAAGTGTTATTAAAAATAGACCAAGAACTTCAGGGTTACTGAAGCCCTGGTGTTGTTATAGGTCTCCAAATGGTAAAAAGTCAAAGTTTCAGCCACTACCCGTCAGGCTGACTTTTCTACATAGTTTAATTTATATACAAAAAGTACTTACCAAACATCATGTTAGTGGAATTGATTCCTAAGTAGTCTAGGAATTTATCTGTGCCAAACACAAATACAGCTCCAAACAGAAATCCTGCAGCTATTGGTAGAAATGCGAATTTTCCATATAACTCTGACTTTTCACACATTTCAATTGCAGGTTTTAAGAGCGACCAGTATGAGGCCGCTGTCATAACCCCAGCGGCGAAACCAAGAGAAACATCAAGTAATTTCCTCTGGAAAAGAAAACAAGATCCCAATAAAACATGACATTGTAAATATGTAATAAATAAGCGGATATAAAGGTTATACATACGTGTTTCCCTCTTATGAAGAACACGCAACCGGCTCCAGCGGCAGTAAGGCCCCACGTTAGTAATGTCCCCAAAAGGGCTTGTGTGACTGCACCGTATCCTTCTATCATTATTGATTTGTATGTATTAAGTAAACCGTTTCGATATTAAGTACGCTCTATGGCACATATTATTATACTGATTGAATTTGTAAATAAATCAAAACTTATTCATTATGTTCTTTTATAATGAATACGTGTTTACCTTCGTATATTTTACACTTCACTGACATGACATGACATGACAGAGACAGTCGACAGATGTCACTCATTTATTGCATGCTCACTCCTAATTTGGTAAATGTCAACATGACTTAACAGTGTTTCCGTATCATAGCAATATTTACCCTGCCTATGTATAATATAATCATGCATGCCCACGCCCGCGCCACTAAAGAGCAAGCAATAATTTTGCTACCTACTTTTAGAAATAATCTAACTTAAAGCTCATCTTGTGTCTTTTTCCCCCTTATGGCATTTACTGTTGCAAAATGAAATTTTGTCTCATTAATAGTAAAAGTGTCGACTGTTTGTGAAACCCGTTGTCCGTTGTTAATCGTATCGTATTAGGTTAGGGAAAAAGTCTTTTCGCATATAGTTTGAATAAACTTGTAATAAAACCACTTTGGCTATACTATTTGTACTTGGCTGGTTTTGGTATCGTTTAAAAGTTGAAATTTTAAAGAAGATAATTCAAAATTCACATTAGGAAAATGAGTGATTATCATTTGTTTTTCTTACCGTCAAGATGAGTGAATGTAATGAAGAAATTAGATATATTTTAAAATTTTACTACCAAAAAGGTAAAAATGCAACGCAAGCCGCGAAAAAAATTTGCGATGTTTATGGACCTAGTGCAGTGTCTGTGAGAGTAGCACAAATTTGGTTTTAAGCGTTTTCAATCCGGAAATTTTGATGTCTTAGATGCACGTCGCTCTGGTCGCCCTGTTACGGATAAAATGGATGCTATTTTTAAAAAGTGGAGCAAGATCGGCATATCAGTAGTTACGACGTAGCTCAAGAATTGGGAATTGACCACAAAACAGTTTTGGCGCATTTTAATAAAAATTAGTACACAAAAATGCTCGATATTTGGATACCTCACGAGCTCTCTGAAAGAAACCTAATGAACCGTGTACTCATTTGTGATTCTTTATTGCGACGTAATGAGATCGAACCATTTTTGAAGAAATTGATAACTGGTGATGAAAAGTGGATCACGTACGACAAGAACGTGCGAAAAAGATCATGGTCAAAGGCCGGTCAGGCTTCACAGACTGTGGCGAAACCCGGGTTAACTCGCAACAAGGTGATGCTGTGTGTGTGGTGGGATTGGAAGGGCATTATTCATTATGAGCTGTTACCACCAGGCAGGACCATCGATTCAGAACTCTACTGCGAACAACTGATAAGATTTTGCAAGAAGTTGAGAGAAAGCGGCCGGAATTAATCAACAGAAGGGGTGTGGTTTTTCATCATGATAACGCTAGACCTCACACATCTTTAACCACTCAGCAAAAATTAAGAGAGTTTGGCTGGGAGGTGTTAATGCATCCGCCGTATAGTCCTGACTTGGCACCTTCAGATTTCCCCTTGTTTCGGTCTGTTCAGAATTCTTTAGGCAGAGTCAGGTTAACATCACGAGAGGACTGCCAAAACTACTTGACGCAGTTTTTTGATCTGTTGAAATGGTACCTACATATTTTAATTTAATGTAAATAAACTATATTATAAAATGTTTTGAATTTTCATATAAAATGCGAAAAGACTTTTACCCTAACCTATTATTTAATGGTTCTAAAAAGTCACGAACACGATCTTATTTGTCTGCGATCTTGTTCAAAATCTTTATAATTCGAAATGGCACAAACTGCATCTGCATAGCCAGAAGTGCGATTCCTGAAACGCGGAGTCACCTAAACGAATGGTTTTCCCATACAAAAACCATTCGTTTAGGTGACTCAGCGTTTCAGAAATCGCACTACAGGCCTGTGTCACTCCCCGTTTAGGTACCGAAAATTATTAAATTTAAAAATTAATTATTAAAAACACTAAATTATTTCTATGCGCGCGGCTACCACTTCGAAGGGGAAAATTCATGTTACATGAATCATTTGTCCAGAGAAATAATAAGGAAAATGGCTTGCAATGGTTGTCTAGGTATTTAAACGAAGAAGTGAGAACTTCTGACGCAAGCTAAATGGAACCATAGCGCTAACTACATTAAGTAGACATTTCTTTGAATTTCTTTTCATAGATTTCTGTACGTGAGTACTAGTACTTATTCTGTGGGGATGGGGGGGGGGGGGTTTCAGTATAACATAGGGGGGAATCTTTTCCTTTACATTAACATGCACATCAATTTACAGGTAATATTAAATTATCTTTGACATCGGCTATATATAGGTAACGTATTTTGCCTTTTCTGCTCTTTCAATCTGCCATAATTTTGTAAAACTTTAATAGAATGGATACACTGCAAATTATGTCAAAAAGGTAAAATAAGCGCAACCACAAACAACTTGTATTCTAATTTAATGTTGCACGAATGAGACTTATAAAAACGCCAAAAGTAAAAGTGTCAACTTTGACTTTTTGTGAGGTAACTACAAAGATTTAGGTAGGTATTTACAAGGAAAGTACGTCTCTACTAAGTGTGCGGTGGTCCGTATGATATGAAAAATATTGACATCTTTGGTTAAATACTAACCATAGACCTAAAAAAATCTATGATACTAACTACCTTTTACTTATCGTGATTGTAAAATTTTACAAACGCCTGATAAACTAGTACAGTTACAAGTTAATTTGCCAGGCAAGTTAAGGCAGCAGTTAAAAACCCCGACTTTCAAGCGTTCACCCCCTTAACTTTTGAATCGCTAAACCGATTTCCATCAAACATACCTAAGAACCACCGCAAGGATCGACCGCAACTTGCTTTCACGTAAAAAAATGGTAGTTACTTATGCAAAGTATGGACAAACAGACATTGGCGTCAAACTGATAACACCCTGCTTATGTTATGTACCTATAGGAAAACCGCAAAGTTTGGACCAGCTGTTAACTGGCCATTACAACAAAGTGCTACATATAAGGCATTTTACCTACATAAGTACTCATACGACTTTATCAAAAAGATGGTATCAGTCACGTCGTCGCTCTACTGAATTAAAACTTACAAACAGTCACTTTATTGCCTACTACCGTGTAAATCGTGTTAAGTGTTATTTAAACACGTGGGAATTGGCTCCAAGTTACTAAGATCATGAGTAACTACCTAATACTTACACCTTATAAATTATAAACATAGGAGCTAGAGCATACTTTTGAATCGCTAAACCTAATATTCTGACACGCCTCTACCGACTTTCTCTGGAGACTGGCATGGTCTCAAGTTCCTGGAAGCTCGCCAACGTACAACCTGTTCCTAAAAAGGGAAGCCGCTCCGACCCGGCCAATTATCGACCTATAACAATCACGTCAATATTATGCAAGATTATGGAACGTGTATTGAACAATCGTCTCCTGGCATATCTGGAAACCAACGAGCTCCTTAGTGACAGTCAATATGGGTTTCGGAAGGGTCGCTCAACCGGTGACTTATTGATATACGTCACGCACCTATGGAGCGAAGCCTTAGAGGGTCACGGTGAGGCAATTGCCGTTTCACTCGATATGTCCAAGGCTTTTGACCGGGTCTGGCACGAAGCTCTCTTAAGTAAGCTTCTAGCGTATGGTATATCAGCAAACCTATGTAGCTGGATATCTGATTTCCTGAGGGAACGGTCGATTCGAGTGGTTGTAGAAGGCTGCTCTTCTGACCTAACGGCTATTAATGCCGGGGTACCTCAGGGATCTGTTCTCTCTGCAACCTTGTTCCTACTGCACATTAATGACCTTCTGACATCAGGCATTATTGGCTACGCCGATGACAGCACCGTTGTAGAGAGTTATATGTCCAATGCCCGTACAAGTCCACAAGAAATCCAGTCACTGAGAGAGTCTATGATTGAACGAGTTAACTTGAAATTACAGGGGGTGTCGGATTGGGGTGACGCTAATCTTGTGAAGTTCAACCCGTCCAAAACCCAGGCGTGTCTCTTTTCTGCGAAAAAGAGTAACTTCCAACTTACACCCACTTTCCAAGGTGTTTCCTTGCCGATAGTTGACCATCTTGGGCTTTTAGGCATCAGCGTTACGGCCAAACTCAACTTCGGCCAACAGATAGAGTCGATGGCACTGACTGCTTCCAGGAAGTTGGGCGTCATTTCTAGGGTCCGGCGGTACTTCAGTCCTGAACGGCTACTTAATCTTTATACAGCCCAGGTTCGCTCCTGCATGGAGTACTGCAGTCACTTGTGGAATGGCTCCGCTAAATACCAACTTGAGGCACTAGACTCTGTTGACCGAAGAGCCCGCAGGCTTATAAACAGCGATGAGCTTTCGAATAGAAAATTGCAGTCCCTAGAGCATCGTCGCAAAGTAGCCTGCTTATCGGTTTTCAATAGGATACATTTTGGAGAGTGTTCGAAGGCTCTTTTTGATCTCGTGAAACCCTCACCATTTCTCTATCGGACTACGAGGCGCGGGCAGGGGTTTCACCCCTTTGTCGTTGAAATACCTAAGTCTCGAACTAAACGCTTTGACAATTCCTTTTTGGTTCGAGTAGCTAAGATGTGGAATGAACTGCCTGCGTCTATATTCCCAGAGAAGTACAGCCCCGGGACATTCAAAAGTAGATTGAATGGGTATCTTTTGGATAGGCATGCTTCATCCTAGTCTTCATTGTCGCTTTCCATCAGGTGAGATTGAGGACAAATGCCTAAACTAATAAACTGTAAAAAAAAAAAATACTTACTCTAATCTAATCAGTGTTTAGTCTGCATTGTAATTGTAGGCTATAGGTAGGTAGTGTAGTATAAGTACCTATTAAGTATAAATAAAGCCGACACGAACGTCTCGGCCACAGAGTACTTTGGTCTCAGCAGCTTCAAACATGAACAGAAGGCTGTTGAATCTAGGTCAAAATTTGAGATTACATGCTTACCTACCTACCCACGTAAATAGGTGATATGCCTACCTAACTGCAACTGTAGCACTCTTGTTAAAAAGAAAAAAAAAAACGACGGGTTTCACTCCAGGAGTGCCGGCAGAAGTGAAAACTTGAATATTAACGTTGTGCATTTTTGATATTTTAGAATGGTTAGGGAATCATTTTGCACGAATTGCTTTAATTATCAGTATAAAAGTACTATAATTTATGTGGTAGAATATAATATTTATTTATTGCGCTATCGTACACAAACATGACAATTTATATTCGCCGCGCCGTAGAAAGAGAGGGGGATACTTCCTCTCCTACGCCGCGCCGACTGTCTACTCTCCATCCGTCTTACGAATTTTCGATCAGAGACACGTGTCCTGACGCCTGACGCGAGTTTAACATTTTTTACCTATTACAAAAAAAGTGTACAACGCCGCTAAAGAAGTTTTCACTTCAAAAACCGAGCATGTAACAGCCATTCATGAGTTTATGTAGGTATATGTAGTCGGTAGGTACCTAGTAGTGTACATTCTTTAGTTATGATACCTATAATAATTTCATCTACTATAGTAATAAGGAAGGTATGTAATAAAGTATTATTAAGGTCTTGAATGTTTATATATAGGTATGTATCTCTTATATAATACTATAATATCTCTGAGTTAGTATCCCATAACACAAGTCTCAAACTTACTTGGGTTGTTGGCGTTTCGGACCGCGTTCCGAATCGCGAAAGAACTATTTTGTTTATTTATTATAAACAAACTACTCTTGTGGATTGAATCAGAATTAGGACAGAGAACATTTTGTAGTTTTATTACACATCCTTTATAGTACAACCCGGCAAAAAAAAAGTGATAAAGATAAAAAATTTGTAAGTTATATGTCTTAAGAGTCCCCTTACTTCAGACAAAACCAGACTTTCCCATGAAAATGTAGTCTAGCTTTAGATAATTTTGAAACGGCATGTCAGATATTTAATCATAAGAAGGCTCAAGGTCGTTCAGGGCACTATGGAGAGGGCTATGCTCGGTGTTTCCCTACGTCATCGAATCAGAAATGAGGAAATTCATAGGAGAACAAAAGTCACTGACATAGCCCAGCGGATTAGTTCGTTGAAGCGGCAGTGGGCAGGACACGCATAGTGACAGAGCGCGAAGAACCGATGGCCGATGGGGCAAAAAGGTTCTCGAATGGCGACCACGTACTGGCAAACGAAGCGTAGGACACCCACCCATAAGGTGGTCAGACGACCTGACCAAGGTTGCTGGAAAGCGCTAGATGCAGGCCGCTCTTGATCGGTCGTTTTGGAAATCTTTGGGAGAGGCCTATGTCCAGCAGTGGACGTTATGCGGCTGAAATGATGGTGATGAATGATGATGTCAGATATTGGCGAAATGATGTACTTAATTTCAAAGAAATTGCATATATTAAGCATATAACTAGGTTTCACAGTCAAAACATGAACTCTTAAAAGAGAATATGGTGAATATTATCATATTTAATCATCAGTATAAAAAACTTCTAAACTCTCTTATTTTCTTTCAAGTTCATATTTGGTTGGCGAAAACTGGTTATAAATCTAGATATATGCAGTTTCTTTAAAATTACAAAATACTGCCGATATCTCACATGTAACTTTAAAATAAAAGTTAGACTACGTTTGTATCGAAAAGTCTTGGGTAAGGGGATTCTTAAGCCCACTACGTAAATTTTTCGACAATCACTGTAAATAATATATTTTTTTTACTAAGTGAGCTTGATTAGGTATGCTAAAAAATTTTAGCATAATAAATAGGGGATCCCTATTTTTGCATAATTTGTTTTGTCCTAATGTTCTTTAGCATACCGGTTTTGGCATAAAATATTTTGGGATAATAGTTCACAGGTATAATTGTTTTTTGGCGTACGGGTAATATTGGCATAATTAACTTTTACGCTAATTTGTTTTGGCATAATGTTCATTCGCATTAACTCCGTAGGCGTAATATGTATAAGATTAATAGTATTAAGGCCTAATATTTTTAGGAATAACAGTAACAAAACTTAAGTTATTTTTAACTGATTATTTTTTTAATTATCATGCAAAAAAAAATTTATGACCACATGACAGAACTGTGAGAGGTTCAAGTTATTGTTTTTGATGACCACCCGGAACAACTGTATGGGTATTTATGGCAGCATCCTTATAGTAATACATGATGCGAACTAGGATATATATTTAATTAATAAGCAAATTATTTATTTTGTTAATTTAGCCCATCACGTACTAACTGGACGTGTACATTCAATATAACACTGTACAATGTTTTTGTATAAATACTCTTCCTAATTCAAATAAATTATCTACTATCCCGTTGCCACTCCTGGCCTATAGACGGTGATGGATCGAACCAGATCCAATGGGATTAATTAGTACCTTCGTGGTCGCTATATACCCCGACGTGATGGACACGCGCCTCAAGTTTGGAGCAACACGCATGCCGAATTACTACCAACTTACACAGTGGTACAGATTTTTTGGTAAATCAAGGAGCAAATATTTTGATAACTATAAAGCCTGCAAGAGAAGGAGCGAACTACTTCATGGAAAAGCGATCATAATTTTGATGAGAAAACATATATAAATGCCGATCACTGAAGCCGATTTTTTGAACCAGTAATTCCACTGAAAATAACCTCTCTCAAGATGCATCAAATGTTTAGCAGCAAGCAATCTCAAGAGCAAGCCAGCAAACGGGCCATATCCAGGTCCACAGCAGCCGACTCACCGAGCTCCTGGTCCTGAGATGAAGTACCTGCATCGAATTTTATAGCGTCCGGCACATCCGCCGAGCTCACGTTTTGGATGAAGAATCATGTCTGGCCATACTCGACATCGCTCTCTACAGTCTCGACTCACTGCGGACTGCGAGCACGCTCACATCGGTCTCATGAAAGACTACGAGCAGAAGTTATCTCCCGACTCACAGGGGAGTGGCAATTGAAAGCTCATTAGAGACGCAAAGACTGCATATCAAGACCATATTTGAGTACAAAAAGAAACTTAAAGTTTTAATATCAATGATGATTCCGAAATGAAGAATGAAGATTTTATTTAAATAAATTGTGTGACACACAATGTCAAGGTACTCCAAAATGCATAGACGCACAGTTTTGCCGCGCAGAAATTATTTGCCTACACAGCGTTTTTCAGCACGTGCAATGTGCATATCGTAAACAAAGGAGAAACTGAGAGATTATAAGTCAATAAAAACAGCATTGGTAATAAGTAAAATCAAAAAATTAGGATAAAGATAAACACTCAGTTCTACAAGGACGCTGCTCCAGTCATCGACAAGATACTGGTTGCTGCGCCAAACTTATACATGGGATAAATGTCGACGTTCAAGCTATGCGGAAATGAAGAAATCAAGATTTTTATTTAAAGGAAGAAAACATTTTGTTATTGTTATTTAGTACGTACAATTTTTTTTTACCGGGTCTCATAGATAGTTATAAATAGGTATTTTAGTAACATTTTTATTTTTCATATGTTTAGTTTAAGATTGATATGTTTTTGGTTTTTCTTTTTCAAAACAAAAGGGGGAGTATTATGGCAGCATCCTTATAGTAGTACATGATGCGAACTAGGATATATATTTAATTAATAAGCAAATTATCTATTTTTTTAATTTAGCACATCACGTACTAACTGGACGTGTACATTCAATATAACACTGTACAATGTTTTTGTATAAATACTCTTCCTAATTCAAATAAATTATCCATCATCCCGTTGCCACTCCTGGCCTATAGACGGTGATGGATCGAACCAAATCCAATGGGTTTTATTAGTACCTTACTGGTCGCTATAGTATTTTCTACCCACCATTTTAAGTGCCTACATATTTATTAGAGCAATAATGTTTTTAACACTTTAGGAGTCAGATTTTTATTTGGCGTATTATGCCTATAAAACTTATGCCTAAATATCATTATGGCTTTAGAATAGTATACTTAACTACAATTATGCTTATAGTTGTTATGCTTTAAAAAATTGTGGCTAAAAAGTTATGCCGAATGAATATTGTGCGTAACTATTATTAGGATAAGTAAAATTATGACATAAAATTTTTGCAAAGCAAAGCATTGGATAATGGTCCGAATCGACTCGTTCCAAAAGATACCTTGGACCATTCATCATCATCATCATCTCAGCCACATAACGTCCACAGCTGGACATATGCCTCTCCTAAGGATTTCCAATGACCAATCTAGAGCGATCTGCATCCAACTCTTTCCAGTGACCTTGGTCAAGTCGTCAGATCACCTTGTAGGTGAGTGTCCTACGCTTCGCTTGCCAGTACGTGATCGCCGTTCGATCCATGATAATCATCTTTTTACAACGTTGTTTAGCATGATATAATAACATAAGCTGGGAGTAACTCCACGTTGTGAAGGCGGTAACATATCAACTTGCCTAAACTGGCTAAAACTTCCATTTGCTGTCTAATGGTTTGGGATGAATGCACTATGGCCAGCAAAAAAGCAGTGGAAGCTCTAGATAGGACGTTGCGAGACATTCGTCGAGATGAAAGGTCAATGGGCAGTGTCACATTTTTTCTGTCGGGAGATTTTCGTCAAACCCTTCCAGTTATAAGCCCGGGCTCTAGAGCAAATGAGATTTCATTAAAACAGTCTTATTTGTGGCCTCAATTACAAAAGTTCAGATTGACTATGAGAGCCCATCTTGGCAGTAGTTCACATACCCAATAGCACAAAATAAGTACTAGCCAATAGTTTTCAAGAATATTATTAAAAGTTGGGGAAGGTCTCTTTCTTGAGGAGAATGGTCAGGTGAGACTTCCCGTAATATTTCGTAAAATTGTTTCCTCCGAAGAGGAACGTATAAGTTCAGTATTTGCGGACCTTCAGAGCATAACACACCAGGAAAATTCTTGGTTATATGAACGCACCATATTGACACCACAAAATGAACAATGCGCAGTGATTAATGAAAAACTTATGACGCAAATTATTGGTGATGAAGTGGTTTATACTTTCTGGGATAGTATAATTGATCAGGACAACGCCACCAATCATCCAGTTGAGTTTCTTGATTCACTTGCTGCAAATGGTCTCTCTACTCACAGAAAAAAAACTTAATTTCGGAATGCCAATAATGCTGATGCGAAATTTGACTCCGCTGAAACTGTGTAACGAAAGCAGACTTAAAGTCAATGCTTTGCAGCAAAATATAATTGAAACTGAGATTGTCACTGTGAGTGGTGCCAGTGAAACTGCACTTATTCCGAGTAGGTATACCACACATACCCAACAATTTTCCTTTTAAACATAGGTAGGTACACAGTTCCCTGCGACCACTTGCTTTGCTATGACAATTAATAAGCTTTGCTATGACAACTACTACAAAGGGGGACACCCCTTTGTAGTAGAACTATTTATATTATAATATTAATATGCATAACAGCGGTTTGCAAACGTCATTTTGTAGAAAATTGTTTGGCATCTACTCATTTATTATAGATTTAAAACCAATAATGTTAATAATTTTTCAAAACTAAAAATCGACTTCACCCCTAAACTACACAACCGATTTTGATAAAATTTCGGAATTGATAACCTTCTCCTTTTCTGGAAGTCGGTTAAAAATCAGAATAATATTAGAGCATAAACTTTTTTGCTTAAATAATCTAAAAGTAGAACCATAATATTGTCGAAAGTTCGCCTTTTGGTATTTTATTGATACGTATAGAAATTTCAATGCAGAATCATGATTTAATATAATTTTCATAGATAGAATTTTTTTCTGGCATTTTTTGGCTAAACACAATTATTTCACACTATACAATTATAAATTATAGGAGTTTAAAATTTAAATAAAACAGTTGATTATAAACGTATGTAGCTTTTAATGCCCTGTAACAAAAAAAAACTCCTGTGATCGCAGTTCTAACATAATCCAACCATATTTTTTCCCTAACCGAGTAAACTCGGAATGCTATTTTTATGTTGACTAATTAATAATAGTATAGATTTTAACAATTAAGTACCTATGGTTTTCCTTATTGCATTTTGCATTGCAGATGAAATTATGCCATCTTTTTAGAAAGTCAAAAGAAATTATATCAAATAAAAGTAACTGAACACTAATTATTAAACATTATTCTAAAACAAATTATGCGAAAATTAATGTATGTTAAAGGTAATTGTACTAAATGAAATTCTGACATCTTAAAAGTATGCATTCGGACATTAAAATATTAGCCAAACAAAAATATACTAAATATTTTCATGCGTTTGAAATGTTATTTTAAATAAGATTCTGCCAAGTATGTTAAATGCCTAATGAAATTCGGGGGATCAAGATTCTGCTAGATAGATGGAACCCTACACAAGTCGCAGTGTCAGACGCTCAAAGCCGCTGGTGTCGACTTATTTTATCTTATCTTAATCAAATCAAGCAAACTTTTCAATAATTTCATTTAAATTGTAAGTACAAGGCTATTATAGGCCACGTAGACCTTAGTACTCTTTACTTCTCGAGTCCCATTTCTATTATTACGAAGCAAACCCAGCTAGCAAACCCTGATATCTTTTAATAAGGTATACTTTTAGCACACGTTTACAGTTTTTTGTCATTACAAGTAGGTACTTACTTGCCTAAGTGCGAGTTCTGTTACGTTATGTTATTTATTTTTTAAGCACGATTTTAGACAATCAAGTTTACTAGTAACTACAAACCGAAGTGAAGGAGGAAATCCATACTTTCAAAATCTGGTAGGTACCTATTAAATTGATTAAATAGATAATTATAGTAGTTAATACTCCAGAAGAATATGTATGAATTGCTGAAATATACTGCGAGAGAGTCGAAATAGTGGTAGTTAATTATACACCGTTTCACATAAATAAGTGGCATATCATTTACACCGTCAAGAAAATAGGCAAACGGCACAAAATGACTGTACACTTTGCAAGAACAATACAGATGCCGCCGTGCTGCTGTAACTAATACCTTTACCGATATAGTAATTATTGGAACTTTGCCAAATTATTGGCGTAGAATTGTGGCCTCCTCTCCCTCGTGGCTACTGTAGGTAAATAAGACAGTGAACCGTTAGGATTGACATAAATTTCACAGCAGATTGAGTGTACACTCACCGGCACTTAACAGTTTTCTGTAAATTCAAGAAAAGATTATTATGCGAAATAAAATGTACTTATAATAAAAAACGAATTCTTAGGCTAGACTTACTTGACTTCCCTCAATTTAAGGCTGTGTCATCATAAACTTACATTGGAGTTAATGAATTTAATGTTAAACTCAGATTGGTCTTCAGCCAAGTAGAAACCAGCATAAGCGACAAAAACTGTTATAAATTCCTGGAAGATCTTTTAGGTAGGTATGCAATGACATACTGTACATTAATAGATAGACGTTAATAAAGTTAAGATAGTCAGGGGTGGCTTTCCTGAACTACCTGTCCGGTAGTTTATTGAATATGTCATACGGGTACGCGGACCCGGCTTCCCGAGCTGCTATGGACTCACTCCTTTATGCCTTCCGAGTCAGTAGTATCCCATCACCTCTTGTCCTATTCCAATCCCGATCAACCCTGTCCTTATATACTTTTATCTATGTATGTGTTACTTTATCCTTGCCTTCTTTTTTCTATGCCAATCTAAGGTCTGCCGTGCCGAGGGATGCGTGGCTAGGGGCGAGCCTAGTCTCGAGCGTGCCCCTTTGGCCCTGGGGTCGGGCGCCCCCAGAACAAGGCTAGCCTTCACCTAACAAGGGGCTCTGTCAGGTGTGACCGGATAAATCCCCATCACTCGTGGGAACGCAATGGATCAAAAGCAAAGAAGAAATCCGAATGGCGGCGACGCGGTTCGCAACTCGTCACGTCACGTTTCCCGCAGGTGCGAAAAGCGGTCTTTGGACAGCCGCTTGGCTACTTTAAATGTTCGAGGGGGAATGAATGAAAAGGTAGATGAGGTGTATCAGATGATGAGTGAAAGAAAGATTGATGTCCTGTGTGTGAATGAGACGAAAAGGAAAGGATGCGGAACCACTAAATGTGGTTCGTTCACGGCGTATTGGTCAGGAGTACCAGAAACCGCCAAAGGCTGTCAAGGAGTTGGCCTCATCCTTTCTAAAAGAATGGCAGAGTGTGTGAATGAGTATGAATTTGTAAGTTCAAGACTTGTTTGGATTAGAATGAAAGTTGGGTTGAATCGTATATTTGTATTGGGAGTATATGCGCCTACAGAAGGTACATCTAAAAGAAATAGAGAAGAAAGAAAGGAATTTTGGGAAAGTGTAAATGATGTTTTGAGTGGTTGCAAAGACAATGAGAAGATAGTCATGTTAGGTGATTTTAATGGATGGGTTGGTATTAAGCGAGATGGTTTTGAAAAAGTATTGGGTTTGTTTGGCGATGAAAGGGAGAACGAAAATGGAAAAGTTTACTTGAAGTATGTCTGGAGAAGAGTCTTTGTGTGACAAATACTTTGTTTTGTCACAAAAAGATTCATATGTATACAAGGGAGCAGAATGAAATGAAAAGTATGATAGATTTTGTAATAGTGGATGAAAGAATGAAAAAGGATGTTATTGATACAAGATCGTATCGTGGTGTGGGGATATTTACCGATCATCATTTAGTGATTTCCAAGATTAAAAATCTTTTTAGAAATTGGCGTCACCATAAAGTGAAATCCCCCAATAGGTTGGAGAGAATTAAGGTTGAAAATTTGCAAGGAGAAGAATCGAAAGAGAAGTATAAAAAATGTTTAGGAGAAGAGTTAAAAGATATAGATAATGAATGCGACATTGAAAATTTATGGAAGGTTTTAAAGGAAGGAATTATCAGTGCCGCTACCAAAGTATGTGGGATAGCCAAAAGAAGAAAGTGTAAAGATACGACGAAAGTATGGTGGGATTCGGAGGTTCAGGCTGCAGTTGTAAGAAAGAAGAAAGCATGGAAGGATTGGTTAGCCTTACGGGCTGACGGAAACAAAAATAGTATAACAAGTGAAGTTGTTTCTGCTGCAAGAAAAGAATACAAGAAGATGAATGTAATCGTTAAAGAAATAGTTAAAAAGAAGAAAGAGGAACAAAAAGATGATTTTGATAGAAGATTGTCTCAAAACTTTAAAAGTAATATCAAATACTTCTGGAAAGCTGTCAAAACTGCTAGAGGAAAGTCAGCGACCTCAGAGCTAACCAAGATCCGAGACAAGAATGGAAGTTTGGTAATCGAGGAAAAGTGTGTCTTAGAGGTATGGAAGGAGTATTTTGAAGGATTGTTTGAAAAAGACGAAAGAAAAGTAAATAAGACGAATGAAGACATGCATGAGATTGAGTTGCGAGTTTGTGGTGATGATAAAATAAAAATGGAGGAAGTCGTGAAAGCATTAAATGGAATGAAAATGGGAAAGGCTGGGGGATATGATAGAATTAATACTGAAATGCTGAAGGCCGGACAGGGCATCGTGGCAAGTCAGCTGTGTCGCCTTTTTAATATGTGCTTTGAAAAAGGCATGGTACCGAAGGATTGGTGTAAGGCGGTCATTGTGCCCATCTATAAAGGCAAAGGCTCACAGCAAGACTGCAAGAACTACCGAGGCATTAGCCTTCTCAGCATTGTAGGTAAGTTGTATGCTAAGGTTTTGATTGAAAGAGTGATAAAAGATACTGATGGAAAGATATGGGATGTTCAAGCAGGATTCAGAAAGGGAATGGGTTGCGCGGATCAGGTCTTTTCCTTAAGATGCATGATAGAAAAACTTTTGGCTAAAGGTCGAAAAGGCTATTGCGTCTTCATAGATCTGGAAAAGGCCTATGACAGAGTGGTGAGGAATGAGTTGTGGTCGACACTGTCTGAGTATGGGCTGAACGGTCAGCTGGTACGAGCACTGAAATCACTTTATAGCGATTCCAGTGCTTGTGTCAGACTTGGTGGCGAATACACAGACTGGTTTAATATTGAAAAGGGTGTTAGACAGGGATGTGTAGCGTCACCTTGGCTGTTTAACCTATTCATGGACAGTTGTTTGACAAATCTGAAAGATGTTGAATGTGGTATTAGAATGGATGAGTTACTTATAAAGTGCCTCCTTTATGCTGATGACCAAGTATTACTTGCAGACTCAGAGGAGGAATTACAGAAAATGGTAACCGTTTTGAATGAAGCTTTGGAGAAAAAGGGAATGAAAATGAATGTGAGTAAAACGAAAGTAATGGTATTCGAGAGGGATGAATGTATAACAGAATGCAATATTGTGGTAAATGGGTGTACAGTGGAGCAAGTGGAAGAGTTTGTTTATTTGGGATGTAAGTTTACAAGAGATGGAAAGCACGAGAGTGATATAGAAAGAAGAGTGAATGCGGGAAATCAAGTGAATGGGGCACTACACTCCTTTATGAACAGCACGAAAGTGTCAAACACAGCACGTTTGGCTGTTCATAATGGAGTGCTGATACCGACGCTGGTGTATGGAAGTGAGAGTTGGGTATGGCAGAAAAGGCACGAAAGTAGAATAAATGCAGTTGAAATGAGAGCGCTGAGGAGTATGTGTGGTGTAACTTTGAAAGATCGGATTAGAAATGATGTCATAAGGGAGCAGTGTGGACTGAAAGAAGATGTAGTAACAAAAATTGAGAAAGGAATGTTGACATGGTTCGGACATGTAGAAAGGATGGATGAAAGGAGATTTACTAAAAGAGTCTACAAAGCAAACTTGAGTGGAAGAGCGGGTCAGGGTCGTCCTCGACGAACGTACCGCGATCAAATTGCAGACGTTCTTAAAAAAGGAGAGGTTAGAAGTACCCGTAACCGGCGGGCATGCATGAAGAGAGTGATGAGTGTAGATGAAGCGAAAGAGGTCTGTCAGGATCGTAGCAAGTGGAGGTCCTTAGTCTCTGCCTACCCCTGTGGGAAACAGGCGTGATAATATGTATGTATGTTAATAAAGTTAAGGCAAAGAGAGTTGGTACAGTTCCTACCCTCTTTATTTTAACTGGTACGTACGAATAATACAATAAGTTTGTTTCTAGTGCGTATATTTTTATTATATTATTGTCGTTGAACCTTTGAAAAATTAAAGTAGAGCCCATCAATAAGATTAACGTACCATTATCTACTAAAAAATTATGTTTTTTTGCATGTTTGTTGAATCCCTTAAATATTTGTTTTATTTTATTTTAATTTTATTATTTATTTTAAAAGTGAGAATTTAATATTTCAAGTATCTACCTGTTCCCGTTATTACTATCAAGAAAAAAATGACAAAAAATCGAGGTTGTTGTATGAGAGCTCCCTTAAATATATTTTTTTATTCTGTTTTAAATCTTTGTTGTTATAGCTGATGTTGGCAACAGAAATACATCATCTGTGAAAATTTCAACTGCTAGCTGTCACAGTTCAAGAGACAGATGGACAGACAGACAGACAGACAGCGGAGTCTTACATAGGGTCCCGTTTTTACCCTTGGAATAAGTATGGAACCCTAAAAAGGGATAGTATATTTAATTTTATTATAAATAAATATTAATATTGTTTGCGACTGTACCGATTTTACATTTTCCGAATAATGTTCATAATGAAAAAGTCTGCTTCGCTTTACAACCATTCATAATCGAGGCCAATTTCTAGATTGATACACTTCGATCAGTTTTATAATAGGATACCTGAAGTAAATCCGTTGTATCTGGGCTGGGCTCCAAAGGAAAATTTTGATTTTTGCGTTTTTGACTTCTCCATCTGATCTGGATTGAGACTTAAGCAAGAATTCAATTTATCTTATTGCATTACGGTCAAATCAAAGTGAAGATACGATTAATTCATCAATGGAGCCAGAAAGTATATTGGCACAACTTCTACCAATATACGTTTTATCTGCTGGTTTGCAAACTAGTCAGATAGATGATCCGTCGATATTATATGGATGCCAAGACTGATCTACACACATCAAAATCAGGATGGGAATCCAAGAAAGAGACATTCACTTACGTACGCAAATAAACAACAAAGTCATAGTTTGAGGAGAGCCATGCTTGAATGAGAAATTGTAAACTATTGAGTTCAGTGAACACCGGGGGCGCACATTTAGAGCAAACGTAGTTGATAATATAAACATAGTCGAGTGTAGGTTGAATGGTGACCGCCTATGAAGGTAGCCGCCGCCGGCAGCTGATCTGCAGGCCGAGTGCGAAGCCTGCAATAAGGGGCGGGGTTGTCGCATTACACTTACTCAGGGCTAGCTCTTCGTCTTCTTTTTTAGCTTTTTGTCATAAGATTGAAGTCTGATTTTGATGTTAAGTGTAGAGTGCGTCTCACGTGTATTTCCAAATTAGTATTGTTATACACCATACGCATTACCTAGGTATACTATATACTTATAAGCGAAATATGGTACTTTAATCTTGTAAGAAATTAGGTATTTTGAAAATGTGTCAAATTCATAGAACTGAATGCTTTTATCCGTACCATTATCTATAAAAAATCACATTTGTTATATAGTAGAAATACATAATACATCATCTGTAAAATTTTAATCTCTATCAAGCTATCATGTTTCATGAGATACGTGAAGTACTAGAAGAAACACAAAAAAATATAACAATTATTCAATCTAACAAACCTTTCGTATACATTTGAAATGGTATAAAATTAATGGTAGAATCAATTGACAGAAGATTAATTATTAAATAATTAATATTCTTAATATGTAATTATTATTAGATATAATAAACTTTTGATATATAGCCTAGGAGAAATGAATAGCATTCTTAATTGTCACTGAAAACCATAAAATACTGACTGCAAAGTCGATTTTTGATAGCTAGTAACTATTGTCGTAAGTTTTGTCGCTCGCTCGCTCACTGTTATGGTCACTACAAACCATAACCTAACATACTTACTGTCATAAAGTTGGCTTTGACAGCCAATTACTTTTGTCACAAGCTCTGCCGCTTGCTTGCTGTAATATAAAATTCCGGGCTTTATATTTTCTAAATACAATTAGACTTTCATTTTTTTTTTAACAAGCGGAATACTGGTTTTCGGGGAAAACCAACATCGCATGTTTATTCTTGAAAATATTTTTTTATGTCAAAATGCGCGCGCCTCTTTTATATGTGTAACCAAATTCCTAATTATTTATTTTTTATTTATTTAGAAGCACATTTTTTATATTTCTTCATACTTTAGGCGCAAATTTTTATTTTTTTTTTGCGAAAACAAGATTATCGAAAAATTTGATTACACATACCAAATACGCGTGCATTTCTTACGAACCATTTTGTGTAACCAAGTCTTCTTTATTTATTTCATACTTATGGTGAAGATTTTTCATATCTTTACAAAAATTAAAAAAAAAATTGGTTGCACATACAAAATTCGCGCGCATTTCGTATGTGCCACAATTTTTTTTATTTCATACTTTGCGAGCACATTTTCTTTTTTATTTCGTTACAAAAACTGTTATTATCTCTACAAAATTATTTTATTTGTTTATGCGTTGGGCGCACATTATATTTTATTTGTAAGCTTTTTTCTTGTACTGTATTAATATTAAGACCTAAGTAAAATTATTGCATACCTACCCAGGTAGGCACCTAATTTTCTTTACAAATAAATCCAAATCTTAATGGATATAATCTCCTTCTTTGTTTAAGTTATGCAACTTTGGCTAACAAACACCTTGAAATATTGACAAGAAAATTAAAGTACTTATTTGAGATTGCGCGAATCGAATTATTTCGATACTCCCTTTTTTCCTGTCTTTACTTTTTAGGCGGTATATTTTTGCAGTTATATATCTTCTAAACAATAATGTTTTTGATACGTATACGTTTTGATTAATATGTCTTTTGAACAGTATACTTTTTGACTTGTATACTACACAAGTTGTATAACAGGTGATATTTAGTTTACATAAACGTTATAAAAATTATTTTATTCAGTTTAAAAGGAAAATTTTACAAATTTCATAGCTATTTAAAAATATATTTAAACGATTATGTCAATTGGATATTATATCTTATGAACGTTATCAAAGTATAATTATATCAAATGTTATTCTATCAAACAATACGCACCCTGAGATACAGCCTGGTTGTCACCATGCTGTATCTCTTGACTGACAGACCGACGGACAGCGGAGTCTTAGTAATAGGGTCCCTTTTTACCCTTTGGGTACAGAACCCTAAAAATGTTAGGATACAAGAAATAAAATTAAAAACTTTATCAACTCTGCTTTCAAACAAAAACAGCAGCATCATAATCAGTCCATACGTTTAAGAGCTACGATGCACAGACAATCACACAGACACGTCAAATTTATGTCACCCCTCTTTTTGCATCGGTGGTTTAAAACAGGCTGGGATGCTACAATTGTTATTGTTTCATTTCTTGCAATATCCTACCTAAACTTATAGATTCTCTCTCTGCCTACTATTTGGGTATACTTTGAGTCTCTCTGCCTACTATTTGGGTATACTTTGAGCAAACTTAATGTGTTTCAGTTAACTCATTGTTACTTTTGTGCATAACAAGATGGTTCTTTTATGATAATACAGTGGGAATCAGTCGTAATCTAATATATTCTAATAGGTTCATTCCCTCGACGTCGAGTTGCGTACCTCGCGTCTCCGCCACGTCTACTTCTGAAACTCCCGCATTTATCCGGCCTCGTAGAATCGTTGAAAATGTCTCTTTTTATTAACCCTACGTCGAGTCGCCGACACGTCGAATGTCTAAAGTACAGGTCTATGGAATAAATTATTCGTATTCAGGCGGAAAGCTGTTGCTTTGCATAAAAATTACAAATTACAATTGCTGCACACACTGAGATGGTGTTCCCTACACCAATTAAAAAAAAATTATTAATAAAATCAACTATGTTTACCAGTTGAGTACTCGTAAGTTGGGTTGTGATAACCCTGTCGCTGCAGGGTGTAGTATTATGTCCCGCATGCTCCAGTTGGAGACAATTAGCGGGGAGGCGCCACGCGCTCCGATATCACAGCCTGGTAATCCGATTTCGAGCGAGCAGGACGATAAACAATTATTAAATAAATGAAATTTTACTAGCTGTCTATAGCTTTGTAACAGTTTAGGCACAAATAAGGATGAATATACTTTCAATGTTGTACCATTTAAATTCATAAATAAGGTGTTAAAACTAAGAAAAAGAAACTTAGAATGAGACCAGATGTTTCTCTTCCCGCGCAGATCGTATAAGCCATTTAAAGGAATGGGCGAAATTATTTTAGGTGGTAGGCGATGCACCCATCTCTATTTTGATTCCTTCCACCGTTAGATGGCCTTTTTCAAATTGTCCTGGGTCTTGGATGTTTATTGGATTGTTATACAATATACAATATAGTATCGTTGAGTTAGTATCTCATAACACAAGTCTCGAACTTACTTTAGGGCTAGTTCAATCAGTGTTACTAAATGTAAAAAAAACCTTCTCGCCCATCATCACGCTAAAAGTGGCCTTTGGGCTCTACTCGGAGCCGCTTAACCCTAAATGCCCTGACTGCCATTAGAGATAAAAATGTGATAGAGTATGTATATATGTGTTAATTTCTTAAGGTGTCAGATCATGAGATCACTTAAAAGTTAAAAAATAACCGACGCTAACACTGATTCCAACATATCATTCGATTTCATTATGCTCCACATCATTGCTTCGTCTAGGCACAAAGTTTTAAAAGTTCATTATCACAGCTTGGAAACAAATACTATTCAGTTAATATATGAGTACCTACATAGTGCAATGCAGCTGTAAATCACCACAACACAGCTCTGTAAGTAGACTTCTTTTCACCCCCAAATAATATATACGGAAGTTCAAAAGTTTGTAGTTTACTTACACACACGTTTCGCAAAAGAATAACAGGCGTGGTGGCGTCTTGGACGCAGCCACCGTAGCGTTGAAAGAACAAAACATTCCGCTAGATCGTCATTATTCAAATTTTCGCTGTACCAGTTGCCCGCTTGTTCCGGCCTCTGCTTCTTGCCCTATTTACTATCACTCTGAAATAACGATTAGTCTGGTCAAAATGAGGCGCGGTCATCCGTGGTGGATGGCCGTGTGAACGGCCCGTTACCCAAACAGTTTACGCGGTTTAGGTAAAAATCGCCGGAGACACTTCTGACAGGGCTGGATTTGGAGGTCTGGATGCCCTGAGGCGAGAAGCAGTACCCGTACCGATTTTTTTAAATCTGGTCAAATAAAAATATTTTAACAAAGAATGTTGTATGTATTAAATAAAACTCATATACAATTTATTAAATCGACGAAAAGTTGATGATTTGGCTGAAAGGAGTAGGTAAATCACTTTCAATAAGTAGATACTTATTATGCAGGGTTAGCTTTGATTATGTTTGTGTAAGTATTGTCGGAAAAAATCAAAAAATACTTTTTGGAAGAAAACGTAAAATTTGGGAATTTTTTAGTCAAATTTTGGGTCCCTGGACTTGCCTTTGCTTTAATCCGGCCCTGCTTCTGAGGTTGATTTGTGAACCTGTAAACATTTACCACATTTACTTTCTGTTACAAATAAAGCTAAACTCTCACACGCCTATTAACAGATAAGAATATTACTGTGGTTAACTGAGTTGTTTACCTAAGTCTCACCAAATTAATCACAAGCAAATTAAGTACACATACTGTGGTTGTTTGTTTTTTAGTATAACGAAAGAGGCTTTGCTTTGCCAATGAAATTGCTTTAGAATTATATGTTAACATGTTTAGAGAAGACTAGTTGTAACTATTGACTATCTACCTTGTGTACCATTATAAATTAAGTATGATATACGATGATGCTGTTAGAACCTAATCACAAGTCAAAATTAGCATACCTCCAGAAATCCTCATAAAAAAAGAAAATAGAATACTTCGAGGAACCGACAACTTCGTAAAACTGGCAAATATTAAATCTGTATGTATGATGAGTAAACTTTAATTTTATGAATAAGGAAACTGACCAGTGATACGCTTACTCCTATATATCTTTGAAATAATCAGTATTATTATCCGAGTGACTGTTAAAATTGTACCGTGATTATTAAGCGTGGATGTCTTTTACTTAGGTTTTTTTTTCAAGTTTCACTTGAGTGCAATATCATCAAAGAATTTATTTATTTACAAAATTCATGTACACAAAATACAAACATAGAAACAACCAAAATAAGAATATTTAGTACATAACTAAGTACTGCTTATTTCATTATAAATCTCTTCCAGCAGACCCAGGAGAGGAAAAGATACGAAAACAGGTAGTAATAGTCGTGTACTAAATATAAATAAAATAAAATATACCTAATTATAAATGTAAATATATAAAATTATATATATTAAGAATAAATATATATACTATTCATTAAGTTAAGGAAAGATAATACTCTATTACTCGCTTCTTAACAACAGAAAATGATTTGGAGTCTCGTATAGTGTGTGGTAGTGAGTTCCATGATTTCACCGCTTGAACAGAGAAGGAGTGGGAATAGCACGCAGAAGTATAGTCAGGGATTCTAAATAGGGTTTTAAGGTGGGATCTACAGAGCACATTAGACGGACGTACAAAGGAAAACCGATCACGTAGGGGTACAAAATTTTGAAATGGAGCATGGGATTCTATTGTTTAAATTATTGGCAATCTTTGAAAATGCAATGATGGATGAGATTGTATTAGAATGTCTTTGTACTTACTAAGATTTTATATGAAATGTGGTTACTGGGTTTTAAAGGGTGAGGTGAATAAGCAGTGAATAAGCAGTGCAGGTTTGTCCTTAGGTCATCCGTTGACTTTAAGAAACCTTCTACCTACTTTTTCGTATATAAAATCTTAGTTCGTCCTCAACTGGAATATGCAGCACCAGTGTGGAATCCTTTTTACAAAAAATATTCTTCTGCAATAGAGAAAGTGCAAAGAAAATTTCTGCGTACTCTGAAAGTAATATTGGTAGTCCGTCTCGTTTTAAAACTGTTTTTCGCCAAAAGTGGCCACTTTTGGCGAAAAACAGTTTTAAAACTAGACGGACTATTAGTAATAATTTTAAAGGTTATTCATAAAATAGTTTAAGGTCTTCCTAGACATTTATACAAATCAAATTTTTAATTATCACCCTATTAATTTTAAACAATTTATTTCAAATGAGGGCGCCACTTTAGCTACCACTTCGTCTTAAGACGCAAAATTTAAACTGTGAATAACGTAGTGGGTTACTTAATCATTACCACTTCATATAATAATATGTAATATTATACCTATCTGTTAGATAGTTAAGCCTTCATTAATGTATCTGTTTGTTGTTCCTCAATAAATAAAATCTAAAATCTAAATCTGAAATAGTTAAAATAAGTACTGGATGTTATTATATTTTGAGTTACCGGGCGTAAGCGGTATGTTTAAAGCTATAGATGTGTTTGGGTGATGATTACTCTGTTAGCATCAGCTTTTTGGAATAAATATATTTTACCTAATTTTGTAACTTACGGTTAGTGCTCTAACATTGAACTTATTGTGCTTAATACCTAATATATGGAGCTCCATTGATACATAAAGATATCCAGAAATATAGTAGCTATATATAGTTGCTGGGCGAACCTATAAGTATACACCCGACAACTAGCTATATTATTTTTCTGGTTGATGTTCATAGGTACTTATCTATGATACGAGATGACACGACTTCAAACAAAATGGTATAAATGTGGACAAAGAAGAACAAGATAACATCTCATCACTATTTGCAACTTGCAGGTACTGTTAGATGGTCTGTCACCGCCATCTGCATATAACTAATGACAGACCTGTCCATCTCGCGCTGTGTTCACTCCGATTCCCGTACGTTACCGCTCCATTGCGTAACGGGTCTCCGGTTACTGTTTATATCGATTTTGGTGCACGCACACTTTCCTCTCAATGCGAGGCAGCATGCGGAAGATTCGACATCATCAATCATTGAATTCGCCGCGGAGCTGCAAAACAAAATAAAGATGTGCAGAAGTAACGCTCTTGCTCAGTATTGTACTCATAGGTATTGTTATAATTCCCCCATTGTAGAACCTAATCTTATAACTTTTAGAAACGGTTCTTTCTGCGGATTACTTCGTGATTCAATCGCACAGCTGTGTGGTATTACCGTGATGTTTGGGTACAATAAAACTATAAATGCCAACTATATTTACCTAGACAAGGATTCAACGGAGCAAAAGGTCGCAAAACTCAATGGTAACTCAACAAGATGGTGGATTTAAGATGAACAACGAAATCAAAAACAGTGAAAGATTACCAATTAAGGACAATCTCAGATTCATCCACAATCAATAGGACAGTGAACCTGCTTCTGCAGATGCACGTCTGAACTTTCAATACTTTACGCGTCGAGTTCCTAATGGCAGCAAAAACTCGCGGATGGCACGCGCATGCCATACAGCAAGCTTCCCTTGCCCGTAATCGCATTCTATTTGAATCGGGGGCAAACAGTCGCCGAGCAATTTATTACGTTTGATCGCCGCGATCTCTAACAGTCAGTGCGGAATATAGAACATTATCTTGAGTCTAGTGGTAGAGCGCAATCTATAGACAAAACCATTCCAGGTTCGATCTCTGCTTAGACAGACTTCTATCTTTTAGTTTCTTGTATCTTATCACTACTTGCTTCCGGTCAAGGAAAACGCGAGGAAACCTGTATACTAGTTCAATAGTACATATTTAAAAATTGCTATTATGACTAGAAGACGTCAGATGACAAGTAGCTTAAAAAATCTGACACTAGATTTAAGAGTAGTTATATTAACACAATCCATAAGAAGAAAATCTTGACAGCCTATTTGCTTAACCGACTTAAAACAACAAGTCAGAATACATAAGTAACTATACGTCTACCTACAACTCAGAGAATTTAGTACTACCCATAAGATGAACGGGTATGCTCTATTGTTAATGTTGTGAATCAATAAACGGCTAGCCCCGAGGGCTTTCTCGATTGTATTTAATTATTATTTGAATGATTTGTATCGTAGAGCATACAATGCAGTTAGAAATAGATGGATTTTATAAATGGAATATCTTTATTATTTTCTTAGCTTTGGTGTTCAGCATCCCTCCTACTTACGAGACGAGGCCATGTCAAGTCTTGCTCCAGTTTTTACATTCTGTCCGCTTCTTATTAATTCTTTCGATTCTCAAATTCCTAACTGAATTTATCTACTACCTACACGTCACCGTTGCTTCTTTAGCTAGGAACTTAAATTACTTCTGGAATAAGGTTTAGACTTTTATTTAACGGATTATGATTGAATTCTTATTAAAAAATAAAAAATAATCATATGAAATAATTTGACTATAGATACAAATATATTCTTAAAAGCATAGACCTAGATTTTTTTTACTGTGTAAAGATTCTAGGTGACAAATTTTATATAGACACATGATGTAGGTATACCTCGGCATTACAGACCTACCTCCTGTCACCATGGGCGTAGCCACAGTGGGGTGCGGTGGGGCGCTTGCCCCACCCTGGCTCAGACTTTTAAGTTATCGAACCAAACTTAAAAATTAAATTATCTAGGTACTTACTGCAATACTTAATATTCGTAAGAAAGTTCACACTCGACATTTTATATGTAAAAATTAACTGGGGTAAGCGGCGGACCGTGTAGTTTGCTAGTTACATATTATTTCAGATTGCTGCCCCACCCTGAGCCCATGGCTGGCTACGCTTATGCCTGTCACGTGTGTAAATGCAGTGCAGAGTGGCAGTTGACAGTTGTTTATACAGGTAGACTATCCTGAATTGACTGTTAAATTGTCCAGATTACATACACATTACCCAGCTTTTCCCTGAGTCTGCGACACACGAGAGCCCGACAGCTGTCGTCTGTCCACATTGTCTAAACGCTTCCAAGATTTATCCATTTCCTCATCATTGTTCTGTCTACAATGTATCTCGTGTATTTTCTTTGAAAACATAGTTCATAATCGTAGCTCCCGTTAAACCTTTCTAGTTCACGGTAAACAAAATTAAAAATAACTTTGTTAGTTTCAAATGGGGGAACTTATCGGAAACTTTTTACACACACTCAATTTATTTTATGGCAAGTTTACTGCATTGGAAGTGGTTTTTAAGCATGCCATCTTATTTTTTCCCGTGTTTTTAGGGTTCTTTGGATACCAAGCTATATTTACAACAAAATCGTTCATCGATATTTCAGTCATCTGCTCTCGTGTGGTGGTCGTTATATTTATGTAGTTATTTCTAACCTATGTATTTCGAATGCTCGACGATCTTGATACTTAATTCTATCTTTGGAATATCTTATCTCTCAGCTCAAATTGTTTTTAAATATTGAATGTACATGTATGGTTTATGATTGTGTAATTGTTTCTAAAGAAATATACCTATAACTTTACAAGCTAAAAAGCAATATAAGCCAAGCATACCCAAAACTAGATTTTTCTCAAATATTTTAGGGAATATTCTTTGAATTAATATTGTTACGGAACCTTACTTTTCTAAATATGCTCATCTCATCTCATAGCCCGTTTTTAATGTCGCAGAGTACTGTAACCACGCCTAATGCGCCTGCGATCTCTGCAAAAACATTTTCCGGCGAAATTGTACGTAAGTAGTGATCCAATAAATACAGCCTAGGCGATTAGAATTTTGTTACGTTTTTGTTGGGGCTTAAATTGCTTCATTTTTTGTGCGCCGCTGTCAATTATTCAATTCGAGAGCTAACGAAGATCTACGGCTTGGTTGAAAGACTGATTATCTCGTGCAGTTCTACTTCTCTAAGGAGTCGACATCATCAAAGACACATCCGTCGAAGATACGCTGGTATGAAAAAAATACAGTGAGTTTGCGTGATTTCAGTGTTTTTTTCACATCTCTCTGTATTTTTATAACCGATTGTATTCGTGATTCTGTACATTTTTTTACTTGATTGTAATTTTATGAAACTGTTTTGCATACAAATATATAAAATATAATTGCGAATAATTGATGTTAGGTTGACTTGATATTCATAGTTTCTATGCATCCCATCCCACAGGCATTGCCAGTGTCACCACTATTAAAAATGCTATTCATCTTGAGTCAAAAGAAAAATAACATAACATTATGACTTCATATCTATTATATACACAAAGTGTGGGATCACAAGCACTGTGTCGTTGCCAAAAACAGAAATATCATACAATAATTCGTTGCTAAACAAAATATCATTCAGTAATTGAAATGATATTTCTTTAGTCAAAGAGCGTACTCTTTACAAGTTTATAACTATATTAGGAGTTTTTTTTTCAACATATCATCTGAGCTGCAATCCTACCGAAACAAAAATAAGTTAGTAATATTTTCCTTGAATAAGAGATTAAATCCTATAAAAATTAAATAACCTTCCTTCTGACGTAATCGGGTAAAATGCTGACTTGGACTTTGATGGACGTATAAATACCACAACTACATTTATATCAGTCTAGCATAAAAAACTCACAGAAAGAACTAAATAAAGTAAATGACTCCATATTTTTTTTAATAACTAATAAGATTTGATAAAATTAATTGTGCTGGTAAGTGTAAAGTAGCGTTGCCAGCAATAGTATAAAATATCGATAATCTATTGATACTATCGTGGCCTTGAACAGTCACAATATCGATAGGACTAAATATAGGCATAGGATAGTATCAATAGTTTGCAATACTGATGATGATGATGTAAGGTAAAACTATCGATAGTATCGATACTATTGAATTAAAGTATCGACAGTATTCGATAGTTTCGATAGTATCTAAATTCAATAGTATCGATACTATCGATAGTTTTACCTTACATCAATAGTATTGCAAACTACTGACAATCGATACTATCGATATTGTGACTTTTTTTAGAGGTTAACTATCGATAGTTATGCAACGCTAGTGTAAAGAACTCTTGCAACGTGTTTATAACCTTTGAAAGGCAGTGATGCGTTTAAGGCATAGATTTTAATTACTAAGCAACTGGACTCTGGAGCTCATTATATAAACAAAGTGAGGGCGTGACCGAAGCGGTCAACTGGTTCGCTTCGTCGCCGTCACCTGCGGAAACCATCTGCTGCACTCCTTTACAAAACACAAATACTAATGGGAAATCTATTTTTATGTATGTATTATAATATAAATTGTAACAAAAAATATTATTCAAAAATAAATATCATTAATAATAAATAAAATATCATCATAATTTTTCTCGCCACTTCCCTATTTGGGGTCGGCTCTGTAAATACAATTTTATACAAGTGTATTTTTTTATACTTGATCAAACGAAATCTGCGGATATTAAACGAAATATTATCGATAAAATACGGAAAAAATCGTTATTTACACTTTAATTATTTTTTCTAAAGGTCGTGTTTTGCTTTTTATTTTCTTCTCTTTAAGTAAACGGCGTATTTTCTTCAAAGTTGTCTCATTTGAAAACTACAAAGTTTAGGAAGCTAAGAAAGTAAAAAGTAATTAAAAATACCAAATAGGAAATTAGTTAAAAAATAATTGACGAAAAAATAAAAGTGCCTGGATTTTTTGTCGATAATATTTCGTCTAATATCCGCACATTTCGTTTGATCAAGTATAAAAATACACATTGTAATATGAAACTGCTGCAGTAAATAATAACTGTGGCCGTGCTCTTGGTATTAGAGTTTTTTTCATACAACAAAACTTTGTTTTTTTGTAATATTATTTTCGTACTATGAAAACATAAAACAAAAAAAAAGGCAATAAGTATTGATAACTACGGCGGACTTATCCTTATCCCATAATGGAATCTCTAATAGTCAACCGGCGATTATGAAGATAGGAAACCTTGCACATGTTTATTTTTTAAATTAAACTTTAATTTATATGAACGCAGCATTAATATGGTACTTCCTTAGGTAAAAGTGTAGGTTATCTGATATCTATGGTATTCATCAAGAAGTTGATTAACTTTCTACAGCGGCTTTAATTTTGTATCGATCCGATAGCCTCAATGAGCTCAGTCAAAAATAAAGCTATTTAACTATCTGATACTATCATTTCCTGTAACCATAGTCATTGATGGAGAGATTACGAGTGGCACAAGTCCGATCGGCGGTTGCGGACCGCATCTCCGAACTGCCTTTCAATCATTGATACTGCGCAATTTCTCCACGCGAATGTCACGGTAATGAACGCATCGCGGTGACCGCCGGAACCCAATTCCGCCCTAATCCGATGCCAATCAACAATGTAGATCACGAGATTGCCGAATTGCGAGCAGATCGGTGATCGTGTCGTGAGAACGATAAGGTACAGGCGAGCAGGTGATGCCCTCCCCGGCGGTGGCTAACTGTTCCACCATCATCAACGGAGCGCTCCAATGCACCACCGCGCAGTCCCGTCGAGACTTCGCAGCCGCACACCGTGGCCGTCGCAGCTTGCAAAGCATTCGCGCGGGAAACTTGCGCAAGCGCAATACGTGCGCTACGCTCGAGCTTTCGGTTCTGTGCTGTGGAATAGAAATATTAAAAAGTGATTAATTTTATTGGACTGTCAGAATTCGTTGAGTTTTTGTATTAGCCGGTAAGGTAATCGGGGCAGATAGCATTAACGGTTGGCTCCGCGCTCGAGTGTGGCAGACCGCAAGCATGACGAGCGCCAACCACTGCGCTCTCGTGCTGCTCTCGCTGGTACGTTTTAACCGTCCTTATTGTTACACTAACCTATGATTAGATCTGAACTCTACCAACCATTAAGTACATAATGTATACAATTTCGAAAAATTGTGGCTCTTAAAGTAGTTTTATATTAGTAGAGCTATTTGCATAGGATTAGTACATACGATTAAATTTTAAAAATTCATTCTTTCATTTCTGGTTACAATGTATCTTCAAAAAAAAGTCTCTCTTGCTGTTCCGATCCCATAAATGTACGGTCAGGCAAAGGGGAAATCAATCGGGAATAGAATATATGGAAAGAGCTTAAAATTAATTCCTTTATAATTTATATGGCTAATCTGCGAAACGCATATAGAGACTTAATTATGTCTGTATTGTGTCTATGTATGTATAGATCACCATAACATTTTATAATTTATCATGTTTTTTACAAAATTACACTACAAGGATGTAAATATTTAATTACGACGTGATATACGGCCGGTGCAACAGAATAGTGCATTTACTGTAGATCCGGACATCGTAACACAAACCAGAGGCATATAATATATGCGCTTTTGTGCGTTTTATCAACATCTTGAGAAAATACAAAGATATTGTATTTTCTCAAGATGTATCAGTTAATTTAGCAAACTATCAAATGTTCAACGCTGCATACAGATAGTTTTATAACACTACCTCCAGAACACGAATGAATAAGAAAACCTCAGAGTACAGCAAAAAATGAGTGTATTAAGCACTCGTTTTTCAAGACGTTTCAATAGCAGTGCTACATCTACATATTTATTTATCAAAGGCTCTATGAAGGTTTAATGTGTCCTACATGAAAGTGTGAAATCTCGCGAAACAGTACACTTCCTCAAAGAAAATTAATGCGAAATGCGATGCATTTATTTGGATGGATGTTGTAATGTTGTGTATTGTTGTTGTAAGGTGTTGAAAATAATGAGGAGCCCAGCGGGAGTATGCATTACTAGGGATTGGTCCGCACCTAGATGAGTGACCACCAGTAATCCTGACTGTCATCATTGTGTGGCATTCGTCAAGCTATGTCAAATGACATTAGGGAAGCTTGAAAAACCTGACATCAGTGTCCAACGCTGTGTCACACTTACACACATGAAAAACAACAATATTTGGATAAAAGTGTAAGTGCGGTATGCGCCACTATACACGACAAACAAGATAAAGATATTAAGTTAACTATATTTACGAGATCTCAATATATATTTTAAGCTTTAGTAGATAAACGGAGAAAGGCATGATAAATACGACCAGTATAAAGATCAGTACTCAGATTTCTTCGTTTATTATTTATGTACAACGTACAAGCCTACTAACTGGCGCTGTGGAGTAAACCTTAATTGTTGTTTATGATGTAAGTTTTAGAGGACATAAAGGATTTAATAGTGTCTATGGACGCACACATTATAGTATACCGTAAATGAGCGATCTGACCGGAGTTGATGCAAATCGTGATCGAAAACGTTTATAAAATTAAATTTCACGCATCGATGATGTTTTGAAGCGAACAATAGACCCAGAAGTGGTGCTTCGTCTGTAAACCGGAGTCTCTTGAATGCTTTCTCAGAAACTAGTATTTGGACGGTAATTGTGTGAATGGATAATCTTTTTGTAAGTGTCATTCCCATTTCGAAGTGCTGGTTACATTTATTATTGACTAGGGTGACGGATGTTACACTTTTACCTATTTATCAAATGTTCTGCTAAATAACTGAGTAGTCTGGTTTAAAGTGAGTAGTTATAAAAACAGATTCTAACGAAAAATACTGAAACTCGTATAAAGGCTGAATTTATTCAAACAACATTATCTAAGGAACGACTTACTTATATCGAAATATGAAAAATCGTCTTTTATCTCATATGAGTTGACCGATCAGATGGTCAAAATTCTATGGTAAGTAAAAAGAAAATATATTTCGGTATTTGTTTCTTAAGAGAAAGTCTTTTATTAACATGGACTGAATCTTCCCTTAATAGTTTCAATATATTTTAGACGTTATTGGGGTTAGGTTTCTCTTTTCAATTTATTTGAAAATATATTTAGATGTAAAATTATAGAAAAGTTTATCAAAATGCATTAAAATATCGAAAAAGGTAAGGTAGATTATTTTTATTAACATTTACTAATTAGTTCTAAACAAAATTATAAAAAATAAACACAGGTCTCATACAGGCAGACAGAAGAGATCTCTTTTGAGATAAGTAGTGTTTTTGTACCACTTCTATTTGATGTATTCTCTGTATTTTTCCGTGTACATTTCTAGGTAAATAAATAAAAAATAAATCCATCGAAACATCATACATAACACACCACAAGATACTGACATTCAAGAAATTTGCATATTCCCTGTGCTTTCTAAATGCATGCGATGGGGGCAAAAGTATCTATCAGCGATACCGCTAAGCCAGGCGTATGAACATGGAGCTACACCACACCGCTGCGCATTGTTTGTGTTATGTCAGTATTTGCATGGACAATGTATGCAAATACAAGTGCAGTTATATCATTGATTTGTCTTTTGTAACTGCTTTTGCCAAACCGAGAAACTAATAACAACAGTATATTTTATTCTGTACTGTAAGAATAGACTTGCCAAACATTATTATTCATGCGTTTGTGTACTACTGTATCACCACACAATCAAAATAGTATCATAATTTATGATCTATTAAAAAGGCTAGTACATAAACTAATAAGTAGGTGTATAGTGTATACTCGTTAAGTAATGTATACTATACATATTAATCCTTCAAGCACATAAATCGCAGACACAATTGAATTCAATTGTTCTTTTGACCCGATCGGGCCAATCGGTGCTTGAAGAGTTAAAAGTAATAAAATTATGACTATATATTTATTTATTCTTAACTTTTCTCACATAATGTCACTATATTGCTATACGGACACCAATGTTGGCCCATATGGTTACATAGTTACATACTTGAACATGACAAACAAACAATTATTTTGACGTTTTTAATTTAACTACAAACGCGTAAAATAATTAATAAACGAAATAAAAAATAACGAGCACCATCTAGAGACAAAATGAAACAAACGAAATCACGTACTTTTAATAGATAGCACTAATCATGCAGAGCTACATAAGTACCTAAGATACCTGTTTTTAACCTAACCAGCAACCTAAACTAACCGTATGTCACATTAGCAGTGTTAACTGCTCCTTTATAACTTAACTGACACAAATTAAATGAAATTACGTGCAATTTTTTGCCATATAGGTACTTATTTTATTACACTCATAAAGATTAGTATACAAGTCGAAATGAGCTTTCTCATAAAAGTACAGACGTTATGAAATTAGTTATACCTTTATGCAAAGCAGTTGTAAAAGGAAAATAAATAGTTAAGTACAATACGGGTACGGGCGATAGCGCATGCGCATTCGTAATTCATTCACAGTGAATGACCATTAAAATGGAATCCAGTGGTTGGCTGTCGCCGCTGCAGTCTTTACACCCGATCGCCGGTCAGTCGTGCAGGGCTAGGGCTGCCCTAGTATCTACTCTATTTTTCCAATTCAATAGAATCGTGCTTCTCCATAAATAACTAAGTGTTAACAAAATCAACTTCAGTTTATCCTATTGTATTAAAAACGCATTCAACGCATTTTTTATCACGATGACCTCCGTGACGTAGTGGTCACCATGCTAGTCCAGCCACCCAGAGGTTCCGGGTTATATCCCCGGTCAGGGCGTTGGCCTTTTTCAAATTGTCCTGGGTCTTGGGTGTTGATCTATATATGTATTTGTTATAAAATATAATATCGTTGAATTATTATCCCATAACACAAGTCTCAAATTAACTTTGGGGCTAGCTCAATCAGTGTTATTTGTCCCTATATATTTATTATTTATTTATTATTATTATTATATTTATATATTATTATTATTATCACAGGTTTTTAGTGAGAAACCTCCTGGCCAAATTAGTCCCTAACAGTTGTTATGGGCTAATTTGGCCCTATTAACACTGTTAATGTAGAATTGTACTTAGCCACTAACTTAAACCGCCGCGCTGTGAATAAAATTACAACTTTACAAAAACTTTTAAAAACGTTTTTTCGGGATCCCAGTATTGGTCCTATAGGACCATATGCCATCAGCCAGTTTATATAGATATAGACTGTAGTGAATCACGTTTTCTAGTAAGTAACCACCGTACATATACACCCTGTATATTTAAACGTAGTTTCGAAGACAAAAACTAATATTATGTTTATTAGACGAAGGTATAGGATGCGACCACTGGTGGTGAGCCGACTGTTCATGAGTTTCATGATGAACTAAATATTCAACTTATTTTTGTCTTTAGTTGGCACATCAATAAAATGTTAGTAGAGTAAGAAGAAAGAGAAAAGTGAACCCTACCGCCTCACAACTAAATTTAAATTCCTGATTAGTGTGCGCTTTGTTTTATTAAGAGCGGCCTTACCGTCTTACTTTTCATACAATCGCTCGTACGTGATTATCGAGTTGTAACTGATCTTTCTTGAAAAGTTTTGAACTAACAGATATCTTTCGCGCTATTTCGAGGTTTCTATTGAAATAAAAAATTTAAATTTCGAACAACAAATTCAGTATACGCCTCTAAAAATCTGCTTTTTTACACAAATTTTATCTGAACTTCGACCGTTGATAAGGTACTCATAAATTGAGAAAGTGAATAAGACATTTCAAAAGAAACCTCTTAAATATAATGAAAATTTGAAATAAGAGACATTTATTTCACACACTTGTAAGGCTTACTGAAAAACACGTATTTCCTGGAACAAGTTTTATGAAATTTCCGTACCCTATAATAATAGCTTATATTCATTCACTGGATAGTTAATAATAAATACTACTAATTTCATTTAATAGAATGCAAACCGTGCCCTTAGGCACTATCTCTCTCTTTTTGGTTTGCCTCTTTTTCTAGCATTGCCCTGGATTAAACACCAAGCTTTTCAAACTATACTCGCGTTGACGATAGAGCGGCTGGGAAGGGCCGTTTAAATCACAAGAGCCACTTCGTACAGTGGATATCGTAGAAGGCGACTTAGAACTTAGAAAATACAAGCTAAACAAATGGTTCTTTTTGCTGACGATAGCACTGCTATAATTCAATGTGACGATAAAATTAATATAAAAATGACATTAATAACATTTAAAGTGACATAATAAAATGGCTTGACATAAATAACTTGAAAATTAATTTAAATAAAACTAAACTCATGCATTTCCATCAAAAATTAGCAATTCCAAAAGTAGACATAAATTATAACGGGCAAAACATAGAAAAAGTTGTCATGACAGAAATTTTAGGACTAATGATGGATAGCCAATTAACATGGAAAGCTCACGCTGAAGAGGTATGCAAAAAGCTTAGTTAATCGGCATATGCATTATTATTTAAATTATCAAAGAAAGTCAAGCTAGAGGTAGTTCTTGTAGCGTATCATGGTCTAGTTACACCTACATTACAAAACGGTGTAATATTTTGGGGCAATTCAACCGAAAAGACGAATATATTTAAACACCAGAAACGATGCTTGCGTTTAATGTTTGGGTAAAACAGAAGAGAGCTGTGTACCCTTGTTTAAGGCGGCCCTTCCCGACGGCTCTGTCGTCAACGTGAGCATAGTTCGAAAAGCTTGTTTTTTCATTCAAGGCAATGCTAGAAAAAAAGCAAACCAAAAAGAGAGAGATAGCGCCTTAGGACACGGTTTGCACTGTATTGAATGAAATTAGTATTATTATTAACTATCCACTGATCGAATATTAACTATTTATAGGGTGCGGAAATTTCATAAAACTTGTTCCAGGATATACGCTTTTGTCAGTAAGCCTTACAAGTTTGTAAAATAAATGTTTCTTATTTAAAATTTTCATTACATTTGCGAGGTTTCTATCGAAATATTCTTTTTATTTTTATAATTTTTGAGTACTTTACGAACGGTCGAAGTTCAGGTAAAATTTGTGCAAAAATGCAGATTTTTGGAGGCGTATATTGAACTTGTTTTTCCAAAGATTATTTTTTTATTTCGATAGAAACCTAGAAATAGTGCACAAGATATCTGTTAGTTCAAAAGTTTTTAAGAAGGATCAGCTACAACGGCATAATTACGTACGAGCGTTTGTATGAAAAGTAAGACGGGAAGGTTGCTCTTAAGTCCCTAAAATTACTAACGTTACCATGTATTTATATCTATTTTAGAAATTTTTGTTTTTGTCAAATCTAATCCACATCTTTTCGTAACAATACAAGAGTCAAGACAAAGGACAGAACGTATTCGATCACAATACAAGTTTAAATTAGTAACTGGTAGCCATAACACAGCACTTATAAAAAAAGCTGTTTAGGCATGGCACCTGTGATTTACAATAAATTACCAGATACATTTAAGGCGTTGAATACGAAATCATTTAAATATCAATTAAAATTATTCTTAACGAAAAAATGATTACTCTATTGACGATTTTTTAAATGATAATATTTGATGATTAAAGTAACTTATGAATTTAATTGCCTAATATTAATTGTGTGTATTTAGTTTGTTTATTAACTATTATTGTATGTCCAATATGGGCCGAGCACGGTGGACTTTATACACCTGTAACACCATATTTACCTGCGTTCTACAATAAAGAGATTTTGTATTTGTAAACAAAGCTTATAACATCAATGAGACCTGTCCGACCCGTCTGGCCAGCGTGGAGACTTTATAAACCAAATCCTCTTACTACTCAGGCTAAGTGTGGTTCGGGTGTACAGGTCTGATGATGATAATATAGGTATACTATTATTGCTTAATCAGTCATCGTCTATTTATCCAAAGAAGGAAGGGTATGTGAGTCGATTCAGCGTGTTACTTGGAGGCTCTTTACGTGCACCCCTGCAATTACTTCCAGTTGTAGTGGTCACATAAGACATGTAGAAAACAATCACACGATCATAAAGATGGTTTGTTGTGTACCTAAGATTTTTTTTTGCGAAGACGAGGGTGTTATGAGGGTTTGTAAAAAAAAAATTGGAATTTTTGCGGAGCTGCACAGCTGTTTGGACTTGGTAAAATTTTGCGTGATAAATAAGTGTAATTATGCAATATTACATGGTTTATATTTACGCCGTGTTGTGTAAATGCGAGTTTATACTCTGTCATATCTTTAGATCGGCTTTTCTGGTCTAAATTTTCGCTGATTACACGGACAGAGGTCGGGTAGTACTAACGCTTAGATACTTCCTGAAAATTGAATTCTATACATAGACATATTTATAATTGTACATTCAAATATATACAAAATCACAAGATACAGTTGATTCATATATCGTGTTACATTCATCAATTAAATAAATTATAAATATGTCATATTATTCGATGGAATGACGATTGCGGAAGATCTCTATGTGAATGTTAATATATTAAGTTATCTTAGATAGCGACGCTATTGCATGCATGTAAAGGCAAATGGGGATGCAATATTTTTTGTTGCATGCTAGTTAGTAGGCTTGGTGTCGCGTCAGGATTCGAGGGTCAGACGGAGCTAATAAAACCAAACGCGAGGCAAGAAAGGGGATCAGTCCTTTCGCGTCCTTTGCCTGACATACAAGTTTCGAGTTTAAAATCGAGTGTGTGTTAAAAATTTTGTGTTATAAATTTCATTCACCGATTTGAGCTCGTTGCTTTGTGTTCGGGTAAATTACTGTGAAGTGACGGGTCTAGAATTCTAGACTTCCTTTTTATTTTATCTTTACCTTTCTCACAAACCCCAAAATTCCGCTGGAGCGTTAGATAAGTACTGAATAGGTAATTTATACTGAGTGTTGAGACTGGCATTCAGGCGCTCCGGGTCTACCTTTTCCTTTCACCTAGGTATCCTAGGTCAACCTGTAGGTTTACAGAGGGTTGACCTTATCCTAATATATCCCTAGATTAGTTCTTATTTGCATATCCTACACAAGTCACTTTACACACACACACGTTTAACTTCTCACACAACTGTTATGAGCGTGGTGGCTAATAACAGACCCTAGGTTCACACTAGGTCTTACAATAGACTAGACTTAGGTTAGGCGAGCAGTTGCGGCTGCTCTTAGGTCGGTTTAGACGTAGGTTCGTGATTAGGTTCGTTATCGGAATATAGTGAGGTTTTGCGTACGGTTAAATTAATAAATCTGCTAAAGATAGATACGACAGAACGAACAGATAATATATATATATCGAAGATTACTTGAATTTCTATAGTTGGGTTAAATGTAGTATTATCATTGTTGCTGTCAATTGAGAGTCACATATGTTTCATTTGTTACCTTAGATCTACATAATTAAAAGATATAGGATCCGATCAATTTAGTCCTAAGTATGATAGTGAATATCTAAAGGTTATCAGATTATGATACTTGATAGTTATGTGTTTATTGAGATTATAGAGATCTATAGAATCTAGTATATCAAACATCTATTCACCAGAGAAAGGTTAGAAGGTCAGAAGTTAGGTATAGAACTTATGATCTAAATTAATGTCTCAAATATATTTGCTCTCAGGATCTTGACACGCCAACCGTTGCGAGCATGTTAAACTAGAAAATAAGTAAAAGAATAGAATTTACGTGGAAGCTCTGGTAATTACAGAGCAGATAGGATTAGGATTTCTTTGTTAGGATAGCCGGGTAGGATTGTTTTGTTTTGTTTGGCTCAAGATCATTTCGATCTTGATTGCTTTCCTACATAGTAATATTAGAGTCGCGAAAAGGTTAATAAGTGGTAAGAATTATCAAATTTCATCGGGAAATTTGGTTTTTCCGAGGCTATTAAGGGTTGGGAGAGTATATCTCTTTGATCGAAGATTAAACAGATATACTGTCGCCGGAGTGGACTTATTAACCAAAACTATATATGTTTTCTTATGCATGTTAGTGCAAAAGGTGTCAAACCGTGACATCTTTCTCCTAAAGAAGAAACCTGCTGTCCATGACGATATAATATCTCATTCCTCGCAACACAGCAAACCAGATATATTGACTTTGTATCGCCAAGATGTATCGAGTTTACTCGAAATAATTAGAGTCTTGTGAAAATACTATTATTATAAGAGCTCTTCCCGATTATCATCGCGACCAAAATACCTGTTTCGCGTAAGCGAATATATAAAATTACATTGGTTAACCAAATATCCAAGACTCTCAACGCCTGTTATCGTACTTTGTACGACATTACCACATATAATTAAGCTATAGCAAATCTATGACCTAACTGATTACAAATATGGATCGATCCGCCTGATTTTTCAGGAATGGCGTATATTCCTTCGCTTTATGAAGTCAATTATTTGAATGATATAAACCATAACAGATACAAAAGAACAATTCTGTAATACGACTATTTCAATAAGGGATTAAACTACGTCATAAATAATATCTAGTATAGATATCCTCATTTTAAGCTTTTAAAATAATTCAGAATAGAGTGAACAGCTTGTAGTATCTTATTATGTACAATACTTAAGGTTATAAATAGACGATCATAGCTCAAGTGATTTGGAATAACCGTAGAAGCCGCGGCGTCTTACTGTGTATATTATATACATAAGTAAGGGTTCCATCGCACAGTGACTAACCAAAATTTTTGTTCTTTTTCTATAATCCGTCATTTTGATGTTTTCAGCGCGTTTATGTCTTTTATTTGCAGAAAAAAAGACATCAACGTGTGGAAAAAAATTGTATTTGCGTGTAATTTACAAAATAATACATTCAATGTTACTAAGTATTCCTAGGATTTTAAGTAGAAAAGATTAGATTTTTCTAGATAGGGGATGGGCTAGCAATTTGTAATTCAATTTCTGCTTACTGATTTCCACTTTATAAAATCCCACAATTTTTTATTATAGATGGCTTTTGGGTCTTATGACAATTAGCTTTGATAATAACTACCTTTCAAAATAAAATACACCAGCAATAGCGGAGCCTCCTAAGAAGCCGATTCCCATCGAGTTCCCTTAGGGGTTTCTAATATATACGCATTTATTACTAATAACAATTATAACCTACGTACATCAGCGCACCGAGCATTAAAATGTCCATTTACTTGTTCATAACCCGTAAACTAGCAGTATAACTAGAATACACATACCCACATATTCAAAATACGAAAATTTTCGTAACTTTTTTGCAAAAAGAAGTAAGCGTTTTTACACAAACCTTTAGACTTATTGTATTATTACTCACACTAAGTCAATAAAAACATGCGAATTATAAGCCTAATAAAATAATGTACTTATTTAATTCGTTTCATAGTTTTATAGCTGCACTAGCCCAAATTCTCACCCAACGCCTCTGCACCTTACGGCCTGGCCACAGCTTCTGGCAAGCGGCGTGATTTGCGGTGTTATGCCACAGCTCGACTTGTTGCGACCACGGCGGCGCTAGCGGTGGACGTATTAGGAGAACGGTTTACTATTAAAATGGAAGGACACTTTTGTTTAACTTCGTCCTTTTAATTTTTTTATAACAAGCCTGTATACAAGGATGTTTTTACATCCATGTATTTTTCTAATAAATTGTTCTGTATCCATTATTTATGTAAGTTCAACGCGCGATAAAAACAAAGTGATTTGTTTCGGTCGCGCGTTGCCGAATGCGTCCACCGCTGCCGCCGCGCGCGCCGCTCCGAGCTGTGGCCGCCTCAAAACTCGCCAGTACATTTGTTTCATCCGCACGCCGCGCCGCCCGTCGCCGCCGCGTGTCGCGCGGTGAGCGCCGCGCCGCCGGCCGCGCCGCAATTCGCTTCGCCGGCAGCTGTGGCATACTTAATATGTTGTCTTCTATTTGTTTTTGCCGCTCACCGCTTGCCGCGCCTCACGCCGCGCCGCAATTCGCACCTCTTATAGCTGTGGCCAGGGGGTTAGTGTGAAATGTGTTAAATAAAAACATACAAGTTCGTAAGCCAAAAGACGTGTCGTGCGAAACAACACAATGCGGGTTAATTATATCTCAATTATTTCGAATCTACAATTCAAATAAGAAGTCTCAAGCGATTCTATTCCAATTTGTTGAAATGACCCGTCGATCATGTACCTGCCGAATCTGCCGATACAATACGACCAATGTAAAATGAGTACAGAAGAATAACTTAAAATATGTTTTTTTTTTGCTTTGTCCACTTTGTATTTAAATGTTACACTTAAAACACCCTAATAGATTTTTTTTGTAAAATTATAACAACACTAGCTGCGACCCGCGATGTTACCCGCAGAAAAAGTAGCCTATGTGTTAATCCAGGGTGTGAGCTGTCTGCATGCCAAATTTTATCAAAATTGGTCCAGCTTGTTGCGCGTGAAAAGTAACAAACATGCACACATACAAACACACTCACTCGCAAACTTTCACCTTTATAATATTAGTGTGACTATATTTACAAAATTCACAATTTTTGTATGCAGTCCTATACATATATTTATTGAGATACTCATATGAAGCGAGCTAGCGTCGTTAATCGTAATTTCATAAAAGAAAAAGCGAATAGAGGAAAGATAAATGTAAAACAGTACAAGTTGAGGTCGAAATTCAGGTTAACTTTTATGTTTAACTACCCACACAAAAAGAGGTGAACCGATTATGACGCGATTTTTTTTTGTTTGAAAAATTTTGATAAGCTACAGTTTTGTGTTGGGCGTTACTTTAAATGTTTTATTTTATTTTATAATTACCATTGTTCGCTTTGTTTTTCGTCATCTTGTTGATAACAAGTAAGAGCTCGATGACGATGCCGTTGATGACATTCACATGCCCTTTTTGTACTCTCAATAATTTATTGCTAACAACCCCATCATTAATTTGTCTCACTACACGATCACTTACATTATTAGTATTAATACCGCGGTAATGAACGCCATACGGTTCTCTTTGCCGAACTTGGGAATGTTATCATTTTATGGTAATGTACTCGTACCTACTTTCTCGAAAGCCGTTACAAGTGAAATTTTAAAATAATCATTTGGTATTTGCGTACTTAATTGATTTTTGTTTGGCTATCGATAGCCTACTTCAATAATGTTTATTTTTTTACTGTTATCGATCAATCAATCGTAAAAATAAATGCAAAAGTTCAGAAAAATAAGTACTTATTTACTTATTTCCGGGTAGTCTACTTACGAGATATTGTAAGCTCTACTTTTTCCTTGTTAGTGTTGTAAACTTTACTTCTTAAAACATGTAAAGTTATATCTATAGGTATAATACATGTTAAGTAATATGAAGCCTTTGCTCGTTACAGAGTAATCAGAGCTAGGGCTTAAATGAGAAAATTACCACATTTATGAGATTATATCATTTTTATAGATAAATAGATAAAAATCAGGATTTAAGAGTCCCCTTACCCTAGACAGAATCAAACTTTCCCATGTAAACGTAGTCTACGTTTTATTTTGAGACGCTATGTCAAACATGGGCGAAATTATGTCATTTCAAAGAAATTGCACATATTTAGGCATATAACTAGTTTTCACAGTTAAATATGAATTTTAAAGAGAATATAGTGTATCATGTCATATTTGACTATCAGTATGGAAAACTTCTAAACCCTTATATTTTCTCTCCAGTTCATAATTTACGGTAGGAAACCAATTATAACCCTAGATAATTGCAATTTCTTTAAAACTACAAATTTTTACCGAAATCTGACGTGTCATTTTAAAATAAAACGTAGACTACGTTTGTGTGGAAAATTCTAGAGTAAGGCGATTCTTAATAATTTATTGAGTGCTTAATTATGAGAATCCCCGGTTTGCACCCTTTGCTTGACCTACGTACCTACGACTTGGTTCGTATTATGAAAAGGCAACTACCGTTTTACGTTGCTTTCAGAGCAGTAATTAATAAGCAAAATATACAAGGTCTAACAAAATATACTGAAACTACTCGTAATTTAAAGATGATTTTTTGTCAAGGAACGTGAAGATCGATCAGCAAATCCGAGTTTCTACGGATATCTTTTTTCATATTTCAATGTATATGTTCCAGGGAAAATAGTTCAGTATCATGTACGTAATCTTTCATTAAAATAGTCTTAGTTTATTTTGTGAGACATTATTTATAAACTTCTCACATGCTGTGCCGACCCCACATAAATTATAGGATAAGGATAAGGCAGAAGAAGTTATTTATAAACCTAGAATTTGCCAGTGTCATTTCTTGAACAAAGAGGAAAAATGGTACTTAAGCATATTTTTAGTGTATTTTAAAGATGTATTTCTGACTGCATCTATCTAAGTTTCCATCGGCGATGTCATCTCTTCCGCGGTATAACTGCTTCATAATTAAAAGAGGGTGGGAAAGCGAGCTTCGTGGGAGCTCTGAGAACCGCGACTAATCTTCAAATTAGGGAAGCTTAATCTGTTTCTGCTAAGGAATCGCGATTCCTCGAATTATGAATAGTTGATCACATAATATGAACCAAAATCACAGAATTAAAAGCAACTGAGTACCTATAGTTGTTTAGTTTTTAGAAGAAATGTATGTTTATTTTTACTAAAAAGACATATAGACAGATAAGATATTCTAGTATAAATAGAAAAGATTTAAGTGGATATTTCAGTATTTTCTAAATTATAACTTTCTTGCTTTTTGTGATCGTTTCTCACCCAAATTTTTTAGAGTACGTAGTCTCAATAAGATGATTCATTCTTTTTGTAACCGAAAAGCCAGACTGAAGATAATATTCAGCAACAACTCAAGATTATCGGGAACCGAGCGCACGTATTAATTTCTGTTTACACTCGTTTACTCTTTTTTAGGGTTTTACGGAACGCCCAAAGGGTAAAAACGGGACTTTACTAAGACTCCACTGTCTTTCTGTCTGTCACCAGGCTATATCTCATGAACCGTGATAGCTAGACAGTTTAATTTTTTACAGATGATGTATTTGTGTCGCTATAATAACAAATACGTTTATAAAACAGAATAAAATAAATATTTTAGTGGGGCTCTTATACAAAAAACGTGACTTTTTATAAATAATGGCGCAAAACCCTTCGTGCGCAAGTCCGACTTGCACATGGCCGTTTTTTTTATAGGTAATTTAGGAAAGCTTCGCTATTCTGACTACTTAGAAGTTTTATTAGATATTTGTTTACTTGTTCGCAAGCATTACATGTTATGATGTGTCAACATTGTATTATATTATAAGTATTTATTGATTAGAAGACAATAATATTAATATGACAAAGCCGACCAATACTGTGAAAATGAGCTCCTTTCGGAGTTTCAGTAGCTTTTTTTTTAATAAATTAAATTTTAACATATTTTACACTTAATGTAAATTAAACTTCTTGTCGTGTAAAAGTGCTTATAAAGGTCTAATTACTGAAAAAACATTGAATTTTTAATTTTGAAGTTAAATCGCGCGCATTACATGTTATATAAATATTTAGAAACAAGTAAAGTTATGACTGCTTTATGACATTTCTTATTATAAATCAATTTATAAAATGCTGATCAGATGCAAAAGCAACTAAGTACTACTTTCGTTGGGCACAAGTTATATTCGAAATAAATATAACCTAATAAAACAATTAAGAAGTTACGGAAGAAAGCTAATTTCAAAGAAATAAACATTTAAAATTACACTTCAGTAATTTTTTTTTTTTGTATCTACTTATAAAAATACACTGTCGGCATCGTGTAATCTCATTGTCAGTACTATAAAATAGCCTTGATATCATTAATTGCAAGAAGACATAACTTAGGTATATACTTTTTGACAAGGAAATTTACACACCCTAAAAAACATTATATTATTAACTATCAAACCGTCTCTGAAATTAGATAAAAGCCGTAATGCACGTAACAGTCATGCGAAATAAACTAACTGGCCTTTTATCGCAATTTAATTTTCGATAATAGTAAAATTTTATAAACGATGATTGTATGATGAGTAAGTAAACATATTCTCTTCAAATTCCTAAAATATCCTGTCTGACTGATTACAGATAACGGTCTAGGATCTGGTATAGGCTTAGATCATTTAATACAGGATGAGTTACGCAGACAAATCTTCTTACAAAACTTTCTGCCGCTTTTGGTGCGGGGGTAAGCTACTACTACATTTAAAAAAATCACTTATTCACTAAACTAATTTGTGTTGCTATAAATGCACACTTATAAAAAAATTCTAACACTAGCTTATTTTCTGCACACCAATAAAGCTCACAATAAAAAAAAAATATAAATACACATAATAATACACTCGAGGCAAGAAAGAGACAGAAGACAAAAAATTATATTCAAGTCTAATGAAAAGGGAATAAAGACGAAGGTTGTAAGTCAAAAATACTTAGTCTTGTAAGGAGTGCGCTATAGTCTCGTGGGGAGTGCGCCTACGTCATCAACTAATCGTGGATGGAAGGAAATCAGTTGCAAACGTGATTCGATCCTTTTTTTTAGTAATCGATACTAATAGATATTCTATCAATTTTTCATAATTTCTATTTAAATAGAAAACAACGTTATTAAAATAAAAAAATACTTACTAATGAAAGGTTATGCCATCTTTTAGAAGATTAAATGTGTTTGACCTCTTTTTACACGAGAAAATACATAAAATAGCATTTTTAAAGGAGCACCTTTAGACGTCTTTTCGATGCTTTACCGATTCATATAATGATCATAATCGATTACGCAACTAGTTTTTATGAACGTATTAGATTTTTGATCCTATACTTTGGCAGAGGGGAACGCGCAGGTAAGGCTTATCAAGTATTAAATGATCTAAGGGTATAAGAAAATGTAATTTTCCGAGCATACTTAATTACCATATAAGATATAATATTCTAAATGACATATAGAGCTGTTCCCTCAGGGGGGAGGGGAAGAAGATGATGATTTCTTAGTTCCCATATGACAAGTAATTCATATTAGGATTATATTATATATGTCGGAGCGTAATATGCAACGGCTGTATAAAACTAGATTCCTTTACTTTGAATAATTCGATGACGTTTGGCAGTAATTCCGTGTCAATGTCATTTTAGAGTTGACGAAGAAAGAATAGAGGACGCGGTATGAGTTCAATGTAAAATTCCCGTTTTTATGATTTTACACGCGCAGAGAGAAAGTTGTTTACTACAAAATGCAACGGTTGGATTTGAAATGGCAATATTCGTTAGCAACAAGTTATAAGACCGGTCGACCTAGCGACAGGGACAGTCTTGTTTAGGCGGCCGTATCGTGCACAACTCGTTTGTGTAGTTTGCTGTAGCTTGGCCATGACTCATTTAATTGTGATTATTGTAATAGATGTGGATTGGTGAACCGATTTATTACAATGACAGTTTGTTTAAGCAAGACGGAAAGCCCAGGTGTATACACAGTATTCAATTCTGTGGGGCCAGGGAATCCAGACATGGTGGTTGCGATTCATGATTCAGTGCGGAGGCGGGGCACTGGAATTCCGTCACATTTTTATAAGGCTCACGTAAGATCTCTCATGTGGCGGCATCGGTAAGGTGACGTGACTGTAAGTAAGTTTTCATCCTGACATCAGTTTGTTCTCGTACTGTAAGTAACTAAGTGGGTAGTTTACGTCACTTGAGATATCAGATGCCAATCACGCCACGCTCTGCCCCCTTTTATTCATCCGTCTGCGACATATATAATATCGCTGATACAGTTACGCCCAGTCACAAATTAATCAATATATCAATACATTTAATAAAATTAAAAATGTATGAAAAAAATATTGAAAGAGAAAAAAAATGGTCTGTTTGTATGTATGTTCAATCTTCGAAACTACTAGACGGATATTCACGCGGTTTTCAATAATATAGAGCAACATGTAGGCTTTGTTTCATTGAAATCTAATGTCAGGAAAATAAGTTATCATTTTTAAATTACACGCTAACGAAGTTGCACAGCTATATTATAATATATATATATATATATAAAAGTATGTAGCAAGAACTAGGTAAGTACCTCTGGGATTGCTGTGGCTAGCAGTATTCGAGCACGACCGATTCTTTCCCGAGGTCTTCACGCCCAATAACCAGAGCAGCACCGTTTTGAGAAACCGTTTATTCTGAACGCAAATTTGCATACGAGCATTCAGTAAAACTAATGCCGTTCAAAACAGAAATGTGACCAGGCAACCAAGATTGGAAGAGTCATCAGGGTCAGAAATTTTTCGGAATTAAAAAAACAATAATTAAAAATAAATACATAATCATCTAAAATTTGCTTATATTGTATGGTTTTACTTTTCTCCTATCTAATATTTATATAAACATAAGTATATCATTGAAATAATTAATATAGTAATTACATAATGGCATTACATAATGCCATTGCATTGCAAGTGTGCGTAATGAATGCATTACGCACACATTCGAAATCGTGCGGTAAATATTACTTACCGAACAAGTGCGGTAAAGTGTTTTTTAAATGTTTTAGGAATAAGATTCTATAAATCCGAAATATCGAATATTATTTTTGAAACATAAAATCTCTGCATGCAGCCAGCCTTGACTCATACCAAAACCTTGTTTTAAAATTATTCCATTTTTTTTATTAATTAAAATACTTGTAACTACAGTAAAATAAATTTATAAATCTTTCCTGTAAAAAAAAAACTTTTGATTTCTGTGTCTATTGTATCACTACAGACTCGCGCATGCGCGAAGTGTGCCTGATAAAGTAAATCTAAGCGCGCCATATTTTGAATTTACTTTAACAAGATTTATTGCAAGTTTAAGTGAGGTGTTTTACATAGGGCGCACTATAAGTTTCCGGAACTGGCCACTTACATAAACAATATTTAAAAATTTATTGCAACATTTGAAAATAGAACTCTTTGGCTGTAGAATGCAGTTTGTTTCATCTGACTGTCTTTTGTTTTTACCTTGTGGCGCCATTTAAAAAATTGTGTGTCTGCATCAACATGGATTTAACTCGGGAAAATTTTTGTAGTATGATTTTCTACGATTTTAAGTGTAATTTGACAGCTCAACAGAGCATCGCTCGGCTTGAAACAGCTTTTGGCAATGAAGCACCATGCAAGACAACTGTTTATAGCTAGTTTGCAGAATTCAAGCGTGGTCGTATCAATCTCAGTGACGAATCTCGCGATGGTCGGCCGTCCACCGCTGTGACCAACAAAAACATCGATGCTGTGCGCCGTATGATTGAAACAGACAGGCATGTGACCTACCATGAAATTCGCGCATCCTTTGAAATAGGCATGAGTCAAATACAATTAATCCTACACAAACATTTGGGTGTGAGAAAGCTGTGCTCGCGGTGGATCCCACACAACTTGACCGAGGCTCAAAAAACGGACCGCGTCACTTGGTGCAGTGCCATGCTTACCAGATTCAACGAAGGTGCGTCAAATTTGGTGTGGGACATAGTAACAGGTGACGAAACATGGATTTATTGCTACGATCCCAAAACAAAGCAGCAATCGAGCGTATGGGTCTTTCAAGATGAGCCGAAACCAACCAAAGTGGCGCGCGTGAAAAGTGCATCTAAGCGGATAATTGCTTCTTTTTTTAATAAAACTGGACACGTGGCTACTGTTGCTTTAGAGAATCGTCGTACAGTGAATAGTGACTGGTACACGACCATTTGTTTGCCGGAAGTTATTGACGAACTCCGTAAAAATAACCGTAAACGCCGTATCATCCTGCACCACGACAATGCTAGTTCTCACACGGCCAGACAGACAAACGACTTTTTGAAGGCGAAAAATGTAGAACTCATGAATCATCCTGCATACAGTCCCGACCTGGCACCTTGTGACTTTTTTCTGTTCCCAAAAATTAAGAACCAATTACGCGGTCAACGATTTTCATCACCAGAAGAGGCTGTCGAGGAGTATGAAAAACACGTTTCAGAGGTCACCACAGAGGAGTGGCACAAAAGTGTTCAAAACTGGTTTCATCGAATGAAAAAGTGCATAGACGCCAAGGGAGATTAATTTGAAAAACAATAAATTAATTTTGTACCTTTAATAGTATTTTTTCATATTCATTCCGGAAACTTATAGTGCGCCTCACGTATTATTGAAGATTTGTTTTCTCACTAATGTGTTGAAAAACGTAGTATGGCACACGTGTGTATTGTTCATCACAAGTCTCGGCTCCATAGACACACGCGCGGGCTTCGCCCGCTTGTGAGTCAACTCACCTCGACTGTAAGGAACAACTTCCCACAGTTGTATCATAAACTACTAAGTATAACATCCAGTAATGGAAAGGCACTACAAGAAAAAATACTACATATCTACATCCGTCGGCCGGAATTTTCGCACGAAGCGATACTCGACTTTATGAACTCTCGACATTGACCTAAGATTAGGTGTGAATATAAAAAGTATGACTTCTTATTTGCCGCTATGTTATCTTCAAAATTAGTAACTTATGGACTAATAAACCGAAATCAAGAAGTGATGGATAGAATGTGTTAGGCTATATGGGGATAGTTGGACGAAAGAGGGACAGTAATAGAGTGATTTTGTTAGAACAAGACACACGTGCGCAGGCCTCAAACAGTGAGATATGATAAGGAAAATGATGAAAACCATAATTAAACAGTAGGTTTCTTTTTGAAATTAAAATAATAGTGTCTTTGGCACTTAATTTAAGTAACAATTATGTATAGACAATAAATTAACAAAACCATTAAGTACTTACAATAACAGAAGCTGCCATTGTGGTGTCCTAAGATGAAGATGATGGTGGTGTCTGGTGTTGCAGTAGTCCATGCGCAGCGGTGATCACTTACCATCAGGTGACAGGCTTGTTCGTTCGCCGCCCAAAAAAAAAAAAGTTCATTGCTTTGCTGGAAGACCGGCCTATATTTGTTTTACCTAGTTAATCTGTAGATAACCGACTGTAAAGTTCCTTGCCCGAAAATCGGACATTATGGAATATTGACTGAAAGAGGTGTGTAGGCTATCTGCTATGCAGTATACGTATGTACGTAAGTACAACTTTTATACAGAAAGAAAAATCGGTTCGTCCATTTGGGAGCTATACGACCCACAGACAGACATGCAGGGTAAAAAACAACAGCAAACTGTCAGTTGCGAGTACGTATTGCCTCCGACTACCTCCATGACGTATTGGTAGCTATACACTAGTCCACCCACCACTCGAAGATCCTGGGTTCGATCACCAGCCAGGGCAAATTTGAAAAGGGTTCAAATTATCTTGGGTCTCTGTTGTTTATCTGTATGTATACTTGTGCATTTATCATAATGTACGGTATTGTTGAGTTAGTATCCTTTGAGGCCAGCCTGTGTGATTTGAAAAAGTCTATCTAAGTCAGTCTGAAATTCAAGTCAGTCTAAAACCGGCCAAACATCTAGAAATAAATCTGTAAGTACCTATATTAATAAATTAAACGAACAAATTTTACGTTCATTTAATAAAAGTAGGGTAAGATAATAAGTAGTACTGTGTCATGTGACTAACTCTGATGTATAGTGATAAGTAGATTATTATGATGCTATTTTTAACGAAAGCAAATAATACATTTTATTATGTTGATGTAGGATGTAGTTAAAAAACAAACTTATCATCTTGAAATAAATGAAAAACGCCTATATTGGTATTTCATTTAAAGTAAGTACTTCTGTAAGTTTATTTTATGTGATTTATATTATTGATATTTAATTATGACTCACTCAATACACCTGTAAACCCATTGAAAAAACAGGACACTTACTTCCATTTCTTTTTCTATTTTGTCTGGCTGAGTTGCCTGGAATATGTTAAGTTATAATTTGAATATAAATAGAAAGTATTATGAAGTACAATAGAACATAGAGGTAGGTTTGCATGTTAGAAAAGAGTAGGTATCAAAAAACATTTAACCACCTTGCATTAACGGAAATCAGTTAACCTATTTGCAAATATCTAGAACACGCTGTATCTATCAGTGGTTTGAATGTAGTTTATACAACACCATTGCACTTTCCTAGTCAAGATTATCTGTAATTAAAATGACTTCTTATTTTATTAAATTAGCACATTTACAAAAAAATCTATGTTACTACTTACTCTCTTTCTAAAATGGTAAAATTATTTTTTTATAATTTATTTTTTCGTATAAATGCTTTTGTTTTGTTTATCCGAATCCGAATTAAAATAAATAAAACCATTAACGCATTTATTGTGTGATGTAGGTAGTACGCTGATTTTCTCTACCTGAGATGTAGACTGTAGGCACCTTGGGCTTGTTTGAACCTAAAAGCTTTCTCTAGTATTCGTTATCGCAATGTAAAGCAAGCCGGTAGGACAATATACAAGGCAGTTGAACTGTGACGGACGGCCAGACTACTTCCACTTAGACACAATTTATAAGCCTTACACTGTGTTAAATTTAAGTGTGATTTTATATACATCTCGTGTTTTCTACCGACTAGTCAGAATTTATTGGATATAATGAAACGGGAATATAATGAAAATGTAGCTTTATAAAATCAGCGCATTTGAATTTAAAAAACAGTGTGAGACCAAGTGACTGTTATATTATATTGCTACCGGCCAGCATTTGAAGTTATACTTTATATTCATTTTATGGTTATACGAGTACCTTACAAAAATTTCTTGAGCTACTCCGGCCTGCAGAAGGCACTTATTCCCGGGCGTATGTATGTATATAATTTTTTTATAGAAAGAAAACAATACAAAGGAGGACTTACCCATCTTTGTCATCATTTTATGACAGCCGTCAAAAGTCAGATGCCTTGAGGTAGCTTGATAAATCTGAAAGTGTAGGCCACTTACACACACGAAAACCAACAAATTAGCACCTTATCTTGAACTCGCCCGTGCTTCGAAAGGCACGTAGACTGTGGGTCTCGGTTGTTATTCGAAGAAGATAGTACCTATATACTACTTAGGTAAAACGAGTCGAATGCCTAATAAAAAAGCCAAGTAAACATTCCGTAATGTAATAAAAGAGGATTAGAGTCAATATTATATATAAAATAGTATTATTTATTTTCTACCTACTGGTATCTACTTAAAACCAGACTTAGGTGTATGAACAAATTTTCAAAATTGTCCCAAGCGTTTTAGGTAAGATCGATTGAAATAAATAAGTTTTATTTTTTGCCACTCTTTTTTATGCTTTTAATTGACTTGTAATGTTTCTTGTATGTATGTTTGTTTAGGTCAAATCTTTGAACTCAATTTTCAACCAGTTATCCGATTGAATTGAAACTTTTCATACTTGCGTAAGTTGAATGACATAAAATATTATGGAATCAACGTGTTATTCTGATGATGGAGCCGTAAGATATTCGACAGAACTCAGTTATAAAACAACATAACCTCATTCAGTAGGACTAATTTCATTTGTATTGACGAGAAATTTATGGTAGACGATGTCTAGGGTCTGATCACGGACAGAAGATGGTCGATGGAACTTATGACGATGCATCTCCATCGAGTTTGTGCTTATTTAATTTGATTAAATAAGAACTTTGGCGTCACAATAAAGGCTTGTACAAAAAAATTACTTTTATTTTCAAAAAACTTATTTTGTGTCTATTGTCATAGTCATATAATAAGGGATGACATACAACTTGTATACAGAAGCGACAAACCAACGCTTACTTTTAAAAGAAAGGATAAAACCAAATAAAATTGAGAAAAATGTCATGAAGAACAGAAGACTCTGTTTGCAATGTACTTACTTACTGTTTGAAATCACTACAAATATAAATCGTCTTACTTTCAACTACTTAGCCGCGCTCACGTTTGGACCAAATTATGTGGTATGGTTCATTTCTGACCGCAACCATTCTTTTAACCTCAGAGCCGGGTCAGTTTAACTAGAAACAAGTACTTTTACGACTGAGCTGTTACTTTTTATTGTTTTTTAGAAATTATCATATTATAAAAATCGTAGTTTCTAACGATATCTTGAATCATGGTTTGTAGTCACCACGAAAATTTAGTATGAAAGTAATATTAACCAACAAAAAGTACATAGTTCGTATAGGCATAATTGTAGACATAATTTTCTAAATAATGCCTTAGTTTAATTTAGTTTTAATAATTTATGATATATATTTATTTAATGATTTATATACACTTATATATTATTTGGGAAATAAACATAGTTAGATAGATACTACGACCACCATCCTATATAATCTTTGGTGGAGTGTAATATTGACCAAAAGTAATTGACTTACTGGTACTTAATTAACACCAACTTTGGTAGCCTCATAACCTTCTACTGCCAAAAAACATAAAAGCAATATAAAATTCTTGATATCTCCATTTTCACTAGCAAAAAATTATGCTACTAGAAACAATTGCCGTATACGGAATACATCCGCCGGCATTCAGCCATTGCGGCTTTTTAGGGTGCCAGTCTGTCTGTGTCTGTCCGTCCTCGGTTTTCTACTCAGAAACTATAAAGTACCAAAAAGCTGTAATTTGGCTTGAGTATGTATATTAATCATGACGAAAAAGTGGTAAAATAAAATCTTGTTTTTTTTTTAATATTTAATGTAATATATAATGTAAAGTGGTCCATTTTTTCTCTCTAATATAATTATATGGCATCTTAAAAAGTTTTTTGAAACTCTTTATAAGATCAGTGACATTGTTTTGTGTACTGGTTTAAAACCCATCCATGTCCATCGTGTGGGGTATCGTTAAATAGGTCTTTCAAAAATATTATGAGCTTGTGAGCACTATTTTTCGATTTAGGAATCCGTTTCTGAAATATTTGGTTTCAATAATAGTGCAATTTTTTGTTAGCTTTATGTGTGTGAAATTCATATTATAATTAATTACTACGCCTAAGTAGCTTGTCATTATTCATAATGCCAGGGCATTGAAAAATTTCCCAATTTGTCACTTGGTCCATAACATACAACGTTAAAGGGACATCCCGTAATAAATTGAACCAAAAGCTATACTAGATCACTATAGTAAAATTAAAATAACAGCCAAAACATTTTAAAAAATTAGTCATTTCTATACAAAAGGGTGCAGCCGCCCGGGCAATTTGTATGGGAATGTCAAGATTTTTTTTATTTATTTGGTTGTTATTTTAATTATATTATACTATAGTGATATAGTTTAGCCCGTGGTTAGATTTATTACGGGTATGTCCCTTTCATGTTGTATAATAATGAAGTTTAAAAAAAAAACCTAAGTGGACCGAATTTTTAGTTCAAGCCAGTTTTTTGAAGTTTTAAAAATGGCCGAAGTATTGGGGTTCGAAACTTAAAAAATATCATAATTCAGCTATTTAAAAAATAAATTTAAAAAAAAACACGAAAATGTCATTTGACTTTTTTGTTATTCTTATTAAGATGCAACTTTTTTGTCTAAACAACTTTATTTAAACAATAAACTTGATTGTGTTTACAGTCGGCAATTCGCCCGAAAATTGTCTACAAATTGAGTTTTTGTTATATTTTGTATTATTGCATTCAGTATGATATCGTAAAAACAAATCTATGGAATGAAAAGTACGAAAATGGTGAGTAGTAACTGTGATATCGACGATACAGATAAAAAATTAATTTAAAATAAACATACCATGTGCGGTATCAAATGAAAGGGCTTTATGAGTAGATTACACAGTAATAGACTTCACTCCCATATTGGTCAATATGATCAACCCACAGACAATATGTAGTACAAAAGTTAAATATAAATTGAAATGAAAGAAGTTGTAGTACGTGAAGTAGAAAAGGGAGTGAAATGGAACAACTTTCCCCAAGGAATATATATCGAAATATGAAAAATATTTTTTACCTTTTTTAATGAAGCATGAGACTGCAAATCTTTTTTATTTATTTTTTAATTTTATTTCAGGATGCTAAGTTTGTTCAGTGTTTACACTAGTAGGTTGGTTTCAAAACTCTTGTTGTGGACTGGAATGTCGACCTCAGCGGCGTAGTGCTCACCATGCTAGTCCGCCACCCAGAGGTCCCGGGTTCGATCCCCGGTCAAGGCAAGTTGGAAAATGGCCTTTTTCAAATTATCCTGGGTCTTGGATGTTTATCTATACATATATTTGTTATAAAATATAGTATCGTTGAGTTAGTATCCCATAACACAAGTCTCGAACTTACTATGGGGCTAGCTCAATCAGTGTTATTCGTCCCTATATATATTTATATATATATATATATATATATATATATTTATTTATTTATTACCCTTAAACGGCTTTGCTACACGGACACGGTAAAATATCGTTTATTTCGTGGTTGTAAGTGCTCGCGAGGTCTATTGTTTTCACAGAACCACTAGTTAAGTAGGGTTTACAAATTAAAAAGTATTAGGCGGCCAATTTATAAAATGTTTGTAATTTCATACAAATTCGATTTCTGGATGGTTCTAGTCGTGTCAACTCAAAGTCTGCATTCTTAGATACGGAACCCTACACTGAGCATGGCCCGACACGCACTTGGTTACTTACTTACATCATTTTTAATAAGTAGTCAGTGACTTGACAACGACTACTTTACTTACCTTTTTACCAAAAGTTAATAGGCGAATAGATAAACTTTATTTTTAAGTTCGAACAAGAACCAAATCATAAAGTGTCGCGCGTTCACAGCTCGGCGCAAAATAGACTTAAAGAATTACAAAAGACTATACCTAAAATAAAATCTAATATTCTCATGTATTTTTAGAATTAAGAATGACTCAAAAAGTGATTAAAGAGCAGTTTGTTCTATAGAGGAAATAGAAGTTATTTGTTTGCGTATCTGAAGACACTGGTCTACGGTTTACCCATATATATGAATGTATACTATAGATAGTCCAAACTATAGATTTGAGACTATGAGGCTGGTTATACGCATTACTGACGTCAGATATAATAATCTCGGTGCAGAGCTAAGCTGCATCTGTATGCGCCAGCGCAGTCATCTAGCCCCGACTTTATTGCCTACTTTTGCTAACTTTCACTCGGACACAGGATCCCGTTAAAATCTACCTGTGTTATGTTTCATTATATTTTATACATTTAATTAACTTTAATATATATCTGCTAATATAATGAAATAAATAACGTGGGTAATAAATGATGCAAATAATGTGGATTCTTATAATTAGTAATGCAGCTAATACGTACCCATATTTTTTATTGCTTCGACAACTGAAGTTTTTAATTACACCTTATAGGTTTTGACTTGTTGGCAATAAATATCAAAATATACACGAAATTAAAAGATAAAAATCAATACATATAATAAAACAATAGGAACCGCGTGTCTGTACATTTGATAAAATTAACAAAAAATTGGTGTGGGCGATAAAAAAAGAGTACCAGAACACAACAAAGATTTTTTGGATTTTTTGTCTGTCTGTCTGTCTGTATGTATGTACTCGCTAATCTTTAAAACTACTGAACAGATTTGTACGCGGTTTTCACTTGAAGATTAAGGTCATCCCTGAGCAACATATAGGCTTGTTTCATCGAAATCTGATGTCAGATAAAAAAGTTATCGTTATTTAAAGTTTAAAGATAATCTTTCTATGGGCGATTTTATAGTAACATTAAATAGCAAAAGATGGCGCCTCAAGAAAGTTTAAAACGCGCTATGGTTGTTTCTGTGAAAAAGTATAAATACAAGCTGATTGTTTTGCTCTGTACGTCCTAAGCAGGCCCTTCTGGCAAAACATGGGTGTTGTAGCACCCCAAATTTGCCATAGTCCCTGGCTCTCTCCTCAAACCTTGTCTGGTGAAGTAGGAAATGCCGTCCGAGGCAACCCATGTATGTAATTAAAAAAAAATGGTCTGTGCGTAAGACCTTTGATTCTTTTGTGATTTGGTTAGTAACTGTTGTTGAATTGTTGAATTTGTTAATTTTATACTGATATTTGGCTATACTTGGCTATGCAAATACGGACTTCTGATCTTGCTTTGATGCTTTGTGGGTTGGTTAATTAATATTTCGGATAATATTGTTGATTTATTTATAATTTGACACTTGGCTATGAAAATACGGACTTTCTGATCTTGCTTTGTGGATTGGTTAGATATTTCGGATATCTTCAAAAGCTTTTTTGCTTTATAGATTTATTGAACTAAGTTTGACATTTGGCTATAGCAATACGGATTTTGTGATCTTGCTTTGTGGATTGGTTAGGTATTTCGGATATTATTTTAAAAAAATTCTTGGCTACATAGATTTATTGAATTAAATTTATATATATAATTGTATTTTGTGCTTTGCTTTCAAAAATGCTGGGAAGAAAGTCAAATCTGTCTCAGAATATTATCTGTTCACCCGAATGTCCGAAACTGCTGAACGGATTTTCACGCGGACAAAGTCGCGGGCACAGCTAGTATAAAAATAAAAATTAAGGAATATTATATAAAGCATTTCAGAACAACCACCAGTGAGAAGAGACACAGTATCTGGGTAGGGTAGGGTCGGTTTCTCGAATGTTTCGATGTATTTTTGAATAGATAATACTTAGAACGCTCATTTTGTCACAGTAGGTATTTGATCCTTATCGAAATAACTTATGATATACTAACGTAGTTCTGAGTGTACCTAAGTAGTCTGTGGATCTGAAAAAAGTATTTTTTGCTTGGACTTTGCTAGGTAGGTAAAAAAGGAAAATTTTTATAATGTTTTTTCCACAGTTTAGGTATATAAAGAAAATAAACATTGTAACATTGCATTTAGCATGAATTGAAGAGAAATTGAATGGGCAACATTGACTTCCCGGCTTTGAGCACGCTACGGTCGCTCGAGGTCGAACACATTTACATTAGCTTCACTCTCTAAAGCTTTGATCTCGTTATTCTGTAGACTTTAGGACGTCGCCACGCTAATCTGAATGTTCGGAAAAATGTTAGATTTTTCACGGGTCAGGCTCGCCCACGTCACAGAATAAGTACTAGTACTCACGTACAGAAGTCTTACTCAGAAAAGAAATTCAAAGAAATATCTACTTATTGTGGTTGTAGTTATGGTTTAATGCTCGCGTCAGAACTTCTCACCTCTTCGTTTAGATACCTAGACATCCATTGCAAGCCAATTTCATTCTTATTACTCTGGACAAATGATTCATGTAACTGAATTTTCCCCATCGAAGTGGTCGCCGTGTGCACTGTAATAATGTAGGTATATTTTCGATACCTAAACGGGGAGTGACATAGGCCTGCCCACGTGTACAAATGGAAAAAATTAAAGAAAGCATTTCGGCGCAGAACATTACATAGGACGTATCGACTTAAGACTCTTATTACGAGTACCAGCTGCTTGTCTTTAGTAAAAGCGACGAGACGTCGTTAATATACACACTTACACCAGCTTTCGAGATTATTACCCATATCTTGCCTGATTACTTGATTGGCTTTTACTATCTGCGCCGAGATACACTTTTTGTTTTGCTATTGTGGATGACAACGGGATGTGAACTGCATTTTGTATGTATCCAGTATATAGAACAACAACTTTTTGTCTCTAAGTGTCATGTCATGGAATCACAGCATTGTTATGGCGAACAATCGATACCTACTCTCAGTCGATACTCTTTATCATAGGATTTACATGGAATAATAATAAACAACGCGTAAAATTTACAGTAAGAATAAAAACTGCATATGTAATTGACTTCTCTATTCAATTTTACCAGCTGCCTAGTTGCAAGTGCAGTGGAGATCATCCAGTTACTAGGGTGGTCGGACGACCTGAGCAAGGTTGAAGGAAAACGCTGAACGCAGGCAGGCAGTTTCCAATCAGTCGTTTTGGAAATCCTGTATCCAGCAATGAATTTCTTGTGGCTGATGTTACGACGAAGATATAGTTGCAAGCATGAAGCTCTTTGATGGACTTGGCCCACGGACAGCTCTTTAAAGATTTTGGGATTAAATGTCATCCTTATCCATTTCGGACTTTATTCGGCGATTTAGCCAACATAAGTTTGGCAGTCCTATAATATTTAGTTTTAAAATAGAAAAGTGCCTAATACTGTACCTCTCCCTCTAGTAAAGTACATCTATGGCTAATCATCTGAACCAAATATTTATGCATACAGTTAATTAATCAATCTACACGTTGACTCTGATCCGCATTTTTAGGGCATGCATCTGCCGATGCATCGGGAGAACGCTCGTCGTACTCGCTCACACTGTGTTAAACCTAGTGTTAGTTTTGATGCAGCTTTCCCTTCTGCTGGTAGTAAAGTTTAATAGTATACCAGGTACATAATATTTCAGCCCGTAAAGCCAGTTATCGAGCAATCTTAAGCACCACGGCGCCACAGAAACCCGATTCCGCTGGACGGTAACCCACATTTGGCACATTGTGAAAGAGGCCCTACATAAACACAATGCATTTAAGCACTCGATTCAATTACATGCTAATTACAATTTTCCTTCCTCCTTAAGTTTGAATGCTTTTGTTACAGATCCGGACGGCGTTCGCACAAGATTACGATGGTGAGTATCAGTGTTTAAATCTTTAGGTGCATCAACTTCTATACAAATCACATAAACTGTTTCACGTCTTCCCCAAGGGGCAGACAAAGCATTTTGGGTTTTGCGGGTCTTAAGCTTACAGCGCCCAGGACAGCAAGACCACAGGAGAAAAATTGATTTCTACTTACCCAAACCTCTTTTGCCCGAAATGTCAAATGATTTCAACTCATTTTAAAACTACTTGTTAAAGATCACAATACAATTAAGTAGGAACATAAACTTAAAGAAAACAACTTTATACATTTTCTATCGATGATTATACATTGTCTGCTATTGGAGAGTCGATTAGAAGGAAACAAAGGAACTGAAAGAGAATACTATTTATTTTATCAATCTTCTTATTTATAATCTAGGACTAAGCCTAGATTTAAGGTAAAGTAAACTGTTATGGAAAAAGTAGCACTTTCTTACACTAATCGGCTGTGGAATCAACAAACAAACGTTTTTTCATTGTCAGTTGGAACTTGAGTTCTATTTTAAGCTGATTATAACTGGTGAGAAACTAACTATTCATTATCCACTTATAGCAAATTAATATCTAAATAATTAAGTTGTACTGATAAAACATAGAGCCATTTTTGCAAGGCCAATTTTACTGTCGGAACCATAAAATCTGTAATCTGGCTAGTCTCGTGTTAAAACCTAAGTAAAAACTATTATACATCAAACACTATTATACACCATATACGATGATAAATCACATCACAAAAAAAATCTATAAAGGTCGTGCATGGTAAGTATAGAGTCAATAGGTTGGTACTTTTTAAAGCATAAATTATAAACATAAATTATTCTTGAAGGTAAATTTGGAAATACTCTTACCGAGACTTTTTAATTGTCCAAGAGTGGAATATGAAAATATACAGACATTTTTTGATATTTGAACTTGTTTCGTAGATAGTTTGTTTCGTAGTAATTAGGTATATTAAAAACTATAATGAACCCCGCAATTATATTATTATGTGTTTGTACCTAAATATGCGTCGTTTTCATTTCAGTGACGGACATACAGTGTACGTTCTCAAGCACAGGCACCGGCCTCCGGGACTCCGTCACAGCCCTCCTTCGAAAGCCGGAAGGCTTCCGAGGGGCGCCTCTCTTTGCCGACGACCGGGTCACTGACCCGCTCGTAGACCCTATCTGTCAGATCAGGCCCGAGCCAGAAGACCCTACAGGCCTCCTCTACCGCCTGCGGATCACCGACTTCACCAGATGCGGTGTTCTCAAACGGAACGTGAGTTACCGTGACACCGCTCGTCTTGTCAGTTTAATGACTACCATACACGCACTTGATGACTTGGAACGCAAAAGTAGGTTAACGATATTGGATGGATAGATCTTGTACGACACTGATGTTATTATTTATTAGCAACAATAACAATTCTTCGGGAATTATTTCTTTACGTTATAGTTGACAGGCTCTGTTACTTTTTGTGTCGTTAAGGAAAACAGAATAGTAAAGTAGCATACTTACTTAGTTATCCATAGCGCCTATACTTATTTTGGACCAATCAATTCATGAGAAAAAATTGATTCTAGCTAGACCTCAAATAACTTGTATAGATATAAGATAATATATGTATGTAAAGTATAAACGACTGCATCCATCCAGTTGATGGATATCAAAGATTGTCAACTCGCCGACGTCTGTCTCGTCACTTTCTTGGTCAGATAACTTCTCAACTTCCCACGAACTTTCCTACCCTGCAAAATTTCAAGAAATTCATTAAACACTAGTCAATTTGAAAATGACCCGCCATTTTCCCGTAGTTTAACCATAATGCTTGTTATAAATAGCGTGTTGACATCACGCGAGTTTCACTTACGTACCATCGACATGAAACCAAGTTTATCGTGGTGCCGTGGTAATGACCCTGGGTATTGTTTCGGAAGCCGGCGGTGTGCCGTCAAGTGTGGCTGGTAACACACTAGATGTTTTGTCATCGCCGGGATAATAACGCTTGCCGTTACTAACAGTACGAGGTGTAGTGGCCTACACAGGCTACAACGAGGTACTTACGCTGATACCTATATTATTAAACGGCAACCGCTGAGACCGGTACAGTATCGAGGTGGAGAGAAACTAAAACGAGTGCTTGTGTTGTGTTGTGCTGTTTGAAGAGATGCTTGATGTGCAAATTTTAGTGGCCAACACTGGTTTTAGATTTTACAAACTGTCTTATAAATATAGCAGACAAACGGCTTTATTGAAAATCATTTTATCAGTATGTGTTGCAATAAAACGCACGTAATGATGTGTAGAGAAAAGTGCACTATAGATTATTAAGCTAAAAAAGAACATATCATCAGGCAAACCGAAAATGTCTTCCACATTACTAGACCGGTATTAGCAATGGTGTCACTTACTTACAACATAGTTTGCTTTTATTTTTATCGCTCAGAAATAAATTAAAATCTATAATTAAATCTCATAGCATAACTGAGCTGTTTTCTTCAGGGTTTCGTCCACGTACGAGTGTGGTTCCCGCAATTTCCGGGAGTGGTGATGCAGTCAGACCAAGAGCTGATCATCATGTGCAAGCCGCCCGAACCCACCATCATCGAAAACAAGGCGGCGGGATTCGCTGGCAGCTTGTGAGTATTTTTTTTTAAACTACTATCTCGCTTCTGCATACGTTAGTGACGCTGGACTGATTAAGACATAGTAAAACGACATAATCGCATAGTATGAAAAAGAGAAGTAGAATAGGTATGCGTAGGAAACACCTTTTTGAATTTCTATTATGGAAAAAAATTATGGATATTTTTGGGTGTTTTCGTTAATCAGTTCCTATATAACCTCGCGTTGTAGCTCTACTATCATTAGACCAGTCCAATGAAATTTAAGCTAAACCGCACACCAGAAAGTAAGTCAAACTGGCAGTTAATTAATTTTTACCTAAACAAACTACCAACCTTGCAAGTTAAATAGAAAGTCAGTAATAATATAAATCAATCAATTGAATAAAGCCGAGTAAGTTCGCTTGTAATTCAAAATACACCTTTGGTACTATTGTGGTACCAAAGGTATAAATTGTATGTGCCGACAAAGGAATGTTTCTTATTCAGTACTTCACTCATGCATACACGCACCTTTGAATCTTTTTTCGTAGGAACCAACATACATTTTCGCAACAAGCTTTTCGCAGAACCATAAACTTTCATCAACGTATGTTGCAGTCTCTATTATTACGCACTATAGATAAAGCGCTATTTCCATTATATTTTATTCTTTTGAAGCAAGAAATATGTTAAGTATGTTAATGTCATATTGTTTTTGAAATCAATAAGATTCGGAGAAACTTAATCTAATCACATTTGCAAGTATACGTAGTAGGTACCACCTTCACAGCCTATATCAGTATCAGAGGATTTGGCCATAAACACCACGTTGGGCACCTGCCCTGGTTGGTGATCGCAGTATAGTCTATGCATAGAGGAATTTACTGCCCATTATTTGTACCTTAGTCGCCTCTTACGAAACCAGTGGGAGTAGCAAGGGGTTGGTGACAAATCCTATTCTACTCTGCCGCCGAAGATGTGTTACACTGAAGGTAGGTATATAATAGATATAGTAAATTTACCCTTTTTATATTTTACCCTCTTCTATCTGGTCTGAGAGAAAGGAAAAATCTTAGAATGTACCAGCTGCTTCCCTTGTCACGCAGATCGAAAAAACCCCAACAACAGAATAAAAGATATTCGAATCATTTTATTAGGCGATGCGGCTAACAACCTATTACTATTTTGAATCCTTTTTCTATTTTATCGCCCACCAGCACGCTAAAATCGTGGCCTTTGGGTCTTACGGCTCTGGGCTCTGTCTAACCCATCAGGTTATGCCTGATGGGTTAGACAGAGCCCAGAGCCGTGAAAATGTATCTGTATCTGTACCCTTTTATTCTGTTTTGGTTGCAGCCCTCACGGCGCCCGCGTGTCTGGCGTGGTAGAGGAAACTCCAGGACGACTGGAGTACGAAGTGGCGCTATACAAGGAGGCGCCACCAGTGTCCCGCCACTCCAACCACTCGGTTGACTTACCGGTTGACCAGGTAACGGCTGTACGTGCACTTTGTAGCACTTGTGCATGCTAGTTTCAACTAATAGGGTTGTAGACTGGGTCCAAAAATTATTTATTTAGTCCGTCAATTAGATTATCCAAAAATAGTGAACCCGTATTTGTCTTTTAGCAAATTAGTAAAAATTCACAAAAATACTTTGCATTGAAGTTTCGAAGTGCGGGAGTTTAAATGTGCTGGATCTTCGTCTTATTTCGTTATCAAAAACTAAAAAAAAATATTTATTAATAGGTACAGAATTAAAAAAAAAACTTTTTTTACATTGTCTACCTAGTTTGTAAAAAAGAAGTTTAGTCCACATCTGTATTGCAAATCAGCATTTGCCAGTACCATTGAAGGCTAGGCTCTCCTTTTACGTAAACCTTCCTCCTTGCGTGCCAGTGCTGAAGCCGATACCCGCGCTTAGGACTCTTATTTCAACTGCAATTTTTAAAGCACTCGAGGCATTAAAGTATTTAGGTACTTATTTATCTTTGTGAGCCAGTATGCTATAATTTGGGGAGAAACTTCTTCAAAGAGAATAGTGTAACGTATGATGATAACTTAATCCTTCAAGCACATAAATCGCAGACACAATTGAATTCAATTGTTCTTTTGACCCGATCGGGTCAATCGGTGCTTGAAGGGTTAATTAAATATTTATCAAATTAAAAATGATTTATAGTACATAGTAGCTGTCTTTAAAAAAATCTGGTACGTAGTCGTCATACGTATCTTCTTTTTCTGTCCCATTCCCATATCGCGTGGAGAAGTAAATAATAATGGCAACATTTCACAGGCGGTGCCGATAGGAACAAAGCTTCAGCTGCGTGCGCGCATCAACCCTGACTCGGCGTGGCGCCACATCAAACTGCTCGAGGTGGCCGTGTCTCCCGACCCTGACCGTCCCCACGCGCCTGGGGCTGTACTGCTCGTGAAAGACGGGTAAGTTATCAGTTTTTATTCTTAGCGTAACTTATAATGTAATCTGTGCCAATAGAGTTACATTATCCGCGCTTATAGTAGTTTAGAGGCGGCCATAGAGATAAATGTAATATATCTACTCAAAGAGGAGGCTAAATTTTGCGATCCCGAGGAAAGGAGTAGTAATAGTTGTAGTAATCATTTTATCTAAATATTTAAAACACGTTGAAATTCACCTCGTCTTCATGTAGTAACCCATTTGACTGTTCAAAAAAGTAAAACTAGACACGTTCCTTTCATATTTGCAACCTGCATGTCCGCACAATAGCACCAACACATAATCTTGGCGCATATACTACTCGTATTTACCTGCTTAATAAGTACAATTTGAAAATAAATCTAAGCACAAAATCAAAGAGCAACAGGCGCTTTACAAAATGTCCTGGTCCTTAGGCCGGAGGCGTTTATATATCAATGCGCAATTATACTCGTACCGCCTTATTATAAAACCCAGACTAACATTGTTACTAGGTTTAAACCATTATCCGACCAATTCAAGGTGAGATCTAGTAATATCACACTATCTTACCTGTCAATGTCAACTTAATTTTGGGCGGATAATGGTTTAAAGTTTTAAACCTAGTAACAAAGTTAGTCTGGGTTTTATAATAAGACGGGTAGAGTCTATTAACTTTGAACAAACATAACATGATATGAGCCGTATCTTTACATACCTTAGGTGCCTAAATTTCAAGACGAAATATTTTCTCTATCAAGTCAAGACAATGTCTTACAATACGCAAGCTCCAGTCTCGTTCTACTCACGCTCGACCGCTCACAAACAAAGTCAAAGGTGCTTAGGACAATGTGGGTAAATCTAACCGTATGAGTGACATGGCGAAAGTATAAACCTTGAACTTAGTTATGCTTTCTTGTGAATCTGCTGCAGAAAATAAATGTTGTGTGAGATAAAGATCTGATAGTTGATTTGTCTGTTCTCATTATTTATGATTTATTGATCGTAAAAAAATTAAGTAGAACGTCGTTAGAGCTCGCACTTGTAATTTTGTATGCATTTTTATGAACCTTTACACACAGGCACAGTATGTAATACTTATATTATTTCTGTGGCCACGTCACGGTCGCGGCTATGGTCTGAGAGCTGGTAGACATGTTTGAGTAGTTATTTGATGCAAGCTGAAAACTTGTCTTGTACTTGTTCTATAATAGCCTATCTCAGCTAAACTGCTGACCTGGCTAGGGTGTAGCGGAACAAACCCTTAAATTTTCAAAGATACAAATTTTTAACAATCTGTAATTTTACACGTTGAAATGAATAGGCACTTTTTTAAGGAGTTAAAAAAATTAATAAACCAGACCGTATCTAGCCTTAGGTAACTTTCTCAGTCTTTTAAAATTATTTTACAAAAAAACAATGTATTTATGGCCTTGAAAAGGCTTGGAAAAACTTTGTAAAAGCTAAATGTTTCGTGTCGTATTTTTTATGTAGGTATCGTGTTAGTGAAGTAGGTACTGAATAGTTACATTAATTCAGCAAGCTCTGAACCAACTAACAGACAGATGTTTTACTGTAAATTTACGTCTATCATGTTACCGATCTTAATCGAGCATGATTTTCACGCCTTTCCCACACAGCCCACGAGCAGGTCACAACGTAATAAAGAGAGAAAAAAACCTTCATCAGGACGGAATGCGGAATTCAAATTCTTGCAAGTAATAAAATAATACTTACTTATCATTTCATGTTGAATTGAAAGTGGCCACTTTGTATGAATTGGTCATCCGGTGCCGGTGCACCGTGGACAGCTGGTAAAATGAGAACTAATAAACATATTTATACGTTTGATTTCTGTACTCTTTATGATTTGTAATCAGATGCCGGAACCGCGACTTCGCGTCCATCATCCCGCACCAGCCAGCGCGGTATCGCGAGCGACACAACGAGGTCTTCCTGGACTTTGAGGCCTTTTTGCTGGCCTCCATGAAGGAGAGGTCGACCCTGTGGATACACTCGCAGATCAAGGCGTGTATGGACGCCGCGGACTGCCAGCCGGACTACTGCTTGGACTTGTTCGAACCATCAGGTAATTTAGGTAATACACATATCACGTCTTTTTCCCTTTTGGGGCAGACCGAGCATTTTACATGTTGAGTCTTGCGGCTCTAAGCAGACAAAACCAAGGGCCGCAAGACCAGACCTGTGTCACTCCCCGTTTAGGTATCGAAATTAATATTTACCAACATTAATACTATGCGCGCGGCGACCACTGCGGAGGGGAAAATTCAGTTACAGTTACAGTACGTTTGGCTAGAGTAATAAGAATAGCGTCAACCATATTGAGTTGTTTTTTTTTTAATTTCTTTTAGTAGTAATACTTCTGTGCACAAGTACTAGTATTTATTCAAGTAGCTTATAGACACAAAATTAAGCGAGATAGTGGGCGAGAAGGTGAAAACAGTAATCAAAATAGTGAAGCGTGTATAGTACAGAGACGACACATAGTATAGTGACATTCCGCCCACTAGCATCATGTACCCGTATTTTTAACAAATACTTACCTGCAGATAAAATTAGTAACTTTCTCAATTTTGTCAACGAAAGTATTTTTTTTACCTACGTACATTTCCTCTTCTCCAGGACACGGTCGACGCCGCCGTTCGCTGCCTGACGTCAGCGAAAGCTACAACATCACCAGCTCTGCCCTTAGCGCAGACAACAACACCACACCCTTCACCAGGTTCAAGGAGAACCTGGAGTACACCGTAGTGATGCCCGGCGAGCTGTTCCACCGGACGCCGCTGGAGGCCACGTGCGCCACCTCCATGATGGTCGCCGTGGCCTTGGGGACGTTGCTTTTCATGTCTGCTTTGTTGGTGAGTTCAGACAACAGCAGTAATTTCATCGGGTTCTCGTTTCATATTTTACTTCATTAGCCGATTCTTTAATTTTGATACCTTCTTGTTAGTAAGCAGCAGTGGGTAATTTCATCGCTGGTGTGACAATCAGGCAAACTTTCCGAGTGTCATTCTGAATATCGACACTTAATTATTTCGACAGTCCCAATTTCGAAAACTTTTGCCCACGTAAGTCATTCAGTAAGTCAGGACTTTAAAATGTTAAATAATTTGTTATGGTCTCATTAATCAACACTTTCATAGATACTTACCTTTCCTCGAGCTTTATCTAATATTCTCTTTGCTACTTTCATTTACTTTCCTTATTGTTCGTACCAATTTTTTAGGTTATGTATTTATATTAGTTTATTTTTCGTTTATATGGTATATTATATACTCCTATTATTTAATTGTATACTTATATTCTTCTACACTGAAATACTCTAAGTGCCCCAACTCCCCCACATCTTTTATGGTATTCTTTACCCGAAGGTTGGCTGAAAGAAATCGCTTTACCTATAACACCTAAGCTCGCCTTTGTACCTACTATATTTTAAATGTCCTTTTGATTATTGTCATACTCAGTTCGTGCAATAAAGAAATTTTATCTTATCTTATTTTAAAACCTGAGATAAAAAAACCTTGTTCGAATAAGTATTTCTTACCGACATTAAAAATTATAAGTACATATCTAAGTATATCTACATCCTGACGGAAATGAGTTAACGGTTTATTCGCTAACAATCCATGGCCTACAAACATTAACTTTTAATTTTTTAATTTTACTTTTAATAACTATATGTACCGTGACAAACAGAGAAGGTAGCAAAACCCAGAGCTCTTCTGATTCCATCACGCTACACGTATTACGTAAACAATTTACGTGTAAACAATTGGCTACCAAAAAAAAGGAAATCTTACCTTCGACGCCGTTAGCGTGTATTCGTCGAAAAATAAAATTTAAAAATTCTGTCAAGTTGGTAATTTACTTGGTACCTGGTACTAACACTTAAATACAACAAACTGGAGTGCGGAAAAACGCGCCGTGCATGTTTTCATTTACGCAAAACACACACGGCGCGTTTTACCGCAGTGAACGAGTTAAGGCGTAACATACATTTAAAGCCCACAAACATCTACATCTCAAAAATCCAAAAACTAGGTAGGTACTACCTTGAATTCTTGATCCTTTGTCTGATGTTAATTCTACAAAGCGACTTTGACCATCAGGCTTTTCAAAACAAGAAAAATAAATGCGTCCTCTCATGTAAAATCACAGATTAATATATTAGGTACCTATATAAAATTCGTTTGGCTGAACACTGAATTGTATTTTTTTCTGCGAATTTTTTCGATTTTCGATAAATAATCAATTTTATAGAACGTAGTTAGTCCAGTATCATGGACTTGAACTTAATTCAAATAGGCTGCGCTGGTGGCAAGTAACTATAGTAAGTAGTATTTAAAAACTCAGTACTTGCTATGTACCTAATTTGATAAACTTTTTAACAGATGTGCTACCTCGCCACGAAGCTGAACTCCACCATGCTCAAAAACAACAGCCTCCAGTCGCCCGCCGGCAAGGGCTTCGAGCAGATCTTACGGGAGCTGGCGCACCACTCCCTCCCGGACACCGGGTACACCGGCCGGCCCACCGTGCAGTGATAGTAACTATTAGTTAGGGTATCATAGTGCATTATGTTACAAATAGCTAGTTAAAACATTTTTGCTCTTCCATGACTTTTAATTGTAACAAGTAATATACATATTCTTAAATTATAAAGGATACTTCTCTATTCAGACCCATATGCTAAATATGCAACCAGCGGTAAATATAGTGAGCAATTTTAAAAAAATGCTCACTATATACTCCGGTGCTTGCATACAAAAAATCTTGAGCTGATTAGATACAGATCAGAAAAAATATGCACTGGAAAATATATCTGAGTAGATATGAGTGATGAAAGCTTACAATATCTATAACTAGTTTATTTTATGCCTACATGTAAATTTTAATGTATTAAATATTTACCAAATTAGCATGAAAAGACTTTGTTATCGATTTTAACGCTACATCGTCACCAAAAGCTAGGTTATAAGTACCTGGCTTTTCTTCTTTTAATATAATGTTAGTACATAAGTAACTTATTTATTGTAATTATTTACATCTCATCTTTATAAATAAAATATACTAAGATAGGTAAGTAATGTTCTTATTAGTTTAATATTTATTTACAGTTTAAGTTATTTTGTCGATAGGTATTGAACTTATGACTGAAAAATCCCGAGTTAAGAGGTAAGTACCTAAGTATATCTTCATTCAAATGACTCAACTTTTTCAGTCATGACTATCACATTAATTAGCCATTGATTACAAAAATTAGGAAAAATGTAGATTTTCTGAAAATAAAGTATATTTAAGTGCCTAAGTCTTGAGTTTTATTTGAACCTAAGTCATTTGACAAATTGAAGAAAAGTTGGGACCAGCTTAATGAAGTCATACGTATAATAACAAGGCTAATATCATCTACCCCGCTTCCCTGGCTGCCTACATTAGGACATATTCCCCCTCCTGACCTACGTAGTTTTAAGGCTGTTGTATCTGAATGGGAGAAATCCCAATGTAAAAGTATGATAATACAGAAGACGCTAAATGACCTACCACCTCAGCGGCTCCTATCGAGATCTCAATTTGGACCGACGACAGACTCAAATCCTCCTTTGATATAAAATCTTCGCGTTCTTCCTTTCGTCCTTCGTTAGCGTTCACTTTAGAGTCCTCAGACCTTGTACAAGTAGAATTAATCTCAGACCCAACAAAAAAGCCACCTGGATTCGATGCTCAGCGTGCGGTATGGGTTGGTTACACTTCACGAGTTCAAGAAGTTCTTCAAGTTCACGAACTGGGTATACCCGATCTAACCACCGTGTACATAGGTGGAATTCCAGAATATCTTCGGAGTGTGACTGTGGAGCTGTTGGCCAAACATTACAACATATCGCCGAAAAAAGTCCGCTATACCAATTCTCTGAAGGACTTAGTGAACTCCATACTTTAACTCCGCCAGCTGTAGACTGGCTAAAAACCTACCACTAAATGTCTAGGATTCGTGCAGTAACATGCCTGAGTAACTAGGCGCAGCCTGAGGCCGAATGCCGAAGGTGTTGCCGTCCGCGAGGCCGCAGGCCGAGCTGCGTAGCGAGGCTGAAGGCCGAGCCCCTCCTCCCCTTCCCCCCTCTCTGACCCCTCCACCCCCCCCCCCCAAGTAAGTTTCGTGACGCCGCAGGCCGAGTGTCGCGAGCCCGAAGGGCGAGCTACGTGGCGAGGCCGTAGGCCGAGCCATTCCCATTATTTCGTTCATAACGTCTCACTGGGACTACGTAGGGGTCTGAAATGTTGTATGCCGGGGTAAAGCACCCCGCGGAACCCGAAACTGCAATCAGATTTTGGATCCAAGATGGCCGCCCACACATTTTTGCATGTTTTCTCAACTGACTGCTGTATTTACTCATTTTATGAACTGAAAACATTTTTGAGTCCACCTCAACAGCTGCACGAAAAACCGCGGGCTGCTTGCAGCCCGCGCAACGCCCGAAAAGCTCGTTATATTATATTATACTGTAAACCTACAATACCAATCACTGACTCACTGACTGATTGACATAGTTGTTTGGTTTGTTCCCGGGTGACAGGTGTCATAAACGATATACCATCGTATAGAGGGTGTTTCAGTGAGTACCAGAAAAATCTGACATTCCAAGATCTGCGGAAACCTCATGTGGAAGGTGTACGGCAAAAACGGCAAAAACGGTTGGGGTTAGGGGCGTGATATTTTTTTCAAAATGTAGGGAGTTGTGAGCAATTTGACGACTGTCATTTGTTTTTTGATTTTTTTCAAAATCCAAGATGGCCGCCATACATGGACAATTGCCCTCCATACAAATTACATACAAAAGTCCCCCCTAAGTATCTAGGCGCAGCCAGAGGCCTATTTCCGAAGGCGCAGGCCTCCGCGAGGCCGCAGGCCGAGCTGCGTGGCGAGGCCGAAGGCCGAGCCTTTCCCCCTTCCCCCCCTCCCAGAAAAATTTGACATTTTTTTGGAATCCAAGATGGCGTCTACATTAAAAAAATTAAATCGTCGTAGGGGTCTGAAATTTTATATCCTGGGGTAAAGCACCCCGCGAAACTCGAAACTGCAATCAGATTTTGGATCCAAGATGGCCGCCCACACATTTTTTCAGATGGCCCCTTAAGGGCCCGAATGTAGGCAAAACTGGGTTGCAGGTAGGCACACAGAGATGGCAGCACACACGACTAGCAAAATAGTGACAAAAGAAGTGTGATACTCAATCAATCAATCAATCATTTATTTGTCGAACATAGGTACAAATAGATAAGATGTTACAATATAATATAAAATAGTTCGCTATGTTTTGCCGTTCTTAGCATACAAATATTTAGGAACTAAAAAATATAAAAATAGGTATTAATTTTACTTAAATGTCAAGATAATTGGTATAATAATAGTAATGTCATATAATAAAAGGGTAGTCTATAATTATGTCTATGAAATCATTGAATAATGGCAAAATTAAAGCTTGTCGTCTCTGAAAAATTCTTGAACAGAATAGTACGATTTATCTACAAGTAGTCCAAAGAGTCGTTTTTTAAACATTTTAAAATTTAAATCTTTTAAGTCATTAGGTAGTTTATTGTAAATTTTTATAGCCATACCAAGAATGTTTTTTCTGACTAGAGCAAGCCTATATTTCTGTGTGCATACAGTATGCCTATCCTGTGATCTTGTGGGATTCTTTTTTACTTCAGATAACTTTGCAAACAATTCTGAATTCATTTTTACAAATAAAGCCATTTCAAATATGTACATTGCAGGAAATGTCAATATTTTAAATTGTTTAAATATAGGTTCGCAACTGTCTGTTGTGCTCAGGCCGCACATAGATCGAATACACCGTTTCTGTGCTTTGAATATAATTTCTCTGTCAACGCAGTTACCCCAAAAAATAATGCCGTACCTAAAAACTGACGCGACAAGACCACGATAGGCAGTAAGCATCGCGTCTGTTTTTGTAGTTTTATTTAGTTGAAGCAAGGCAAATGCTGATTTACTTAGTTTTTTGCATATGACGTCTGCTTGCTCTCTCCACTTAAGTTGGTCATCGATAGTAAGTCCCAGAAATTTAGCTTTTTTAACAGTTTCTAGATTAGTGTTCCCATATTTTATATTCATGTTGGGTGCTGAATGTACAGGTTTGAAGTGCATTATGCTAGTCTTCTTCAGATTAATTGTCAACTTATTCCTATCAAGCCATTTTACTACGTCATTTATATTTCTTTCATGGTCAACTATATCATTACTTTTCACACATATGGTGCTGTCATCAGCGAAGAGTACCATTGGTTGGTTAGTAACATAAGGCAGATCATTGATGTAGAGTATGAAAAGTAATGGTCCCAATACACTTCTTTGGGGAACTCCACATACTACATTCCTTTCATCTGAGGTGTATTTTATTTCAATTTTTTTCTCCGGGCAGATCCTTGTAATTTCCGTAACTTGTTGCCTACCACTCAAATATGATTCTATTAGATTGAGAACATTGCCTCTTATTCCATAGGCCTCAAGTGAGCTGAGCAAAATTTGCTTTAAAATATTTATTTCATTTCGTGCAATGTTGCCGTTTGCCGACGACTCTTTTTAGTTTCGGAGTCTACAAAGAACCGGACCGGATAGGAACTAAGCTGTTTATTTAGACATTTGTATGCCTCGGGTAAATAGCGAAAGTATATATATATCAATGTCAGCGTTTGACATTAAATCAAATGTCAAACTTTGTTTACAAAAAAAAGAACGAAAAGGCGAAATCAGTTTGGTGTTGAGAAGTGAAATCATAATCACATAATTACCACATAAATAATTATGAATAAAAGAAAATTGGGAATAATGACGGGGTGTGGCACAACAAAGCAACCAAGACATTGGTCTTTGGGCTTGCTGGGTTCTATGGAAGACCCAGAATCTATCGTGAAAAAGACTGACAGAGTTGTGGTGATCCGAGATAAATATCCAAAGGCTAAAATACACTACCTTATACTTCCATTCGAGGATATCAACAGTATTCATAAGCTGAACGATGCTCATGTCAGTCTATTAGAAGAATTTGGAAAGTTGTTTAAAGAATTGAAAGAGGAACATATGGACAGTACCCTGCGCGCCGGGTTCCATGCAGTGCCCAGCATGCAGCGCCTCCATATGCATGTGATAAGCATGGACATGGTCTCTCCTTGTCTTAAAACTAAAGTGCATTGGAATAGTTTTACCACAAATTTCTTTATACCTTATCAAGGTAGGAAACATTTTATTTTCATTATTGAAATAAATACTTAGGTATTGGTCGATACGAACGTAGCAAAACCTTTTAGTTCCCATCTATTTAATGCACACCTGTATTATAAACCGTACTACTAGCTTGTTGTGTATGGTGTATAAAAGCATTCCATTGTCAATAAGTTGTCAGTCTTGTTCAGCAGCCTTACTATAGATTATTTTTTAACCCGTCAACAACAGCAATTTTGCAAACCCATTGTTCTCTCGGTCGGATCCGACCATCTGGAAGCTGACGGGTTAATTTTCGACATTGTATGTACTATGCTGTGGACCATAGACCTATAATCTGTGGACATTAAACATCTGTTACGGGCCAGAAAAATATTAATCTGGGATGTGGATTCACAAGGAAGCTTCTTAAAGTTCAGCATGATCGTCATTTTAATAAACGTCCATTATTGTGACAGATATTTATTTTCTAACGCTGCCTACACAAGGAACTAATGGAGTGGTTTGTGTAGTTTTTCTTAGTTGTTGAAGCCAAAATTAAAACTGAAAGTAATTCATTCCTATTTCCTTATGTATCTTTAATTTTAGATGTGCTGAAGGAACTAAAGGAAAATGGTTCCATCAAGGGTATATCGCAGGAACTCCACAAAAGTCTGATGGCAACAGAACTAGAGTGCAACCAGTGCAACTTCAAGCCCAAGAACATGCCACAACTGAAGGAGCACCTACTGACACATTTAAAATAGTTAATTTCTAATTTATTAAACTTGAATCTTCAAAGGCATCTAAATTTTTATAGATCTTTTGGAAGCTATCATTTTATGGATAGCAAATTGTTGATTATTCGTCTTGGCACATTAGTTAGTTTTTAGTAGGATCTACTATGATACAGTAATTGAAAAAGCCTAAGTATACTTTTGTGTAAATTAATAATAAAATGTTTAAAGTATTCTCATGCAAAGCATGATATTTCTTGAAAATTAAGTAATTTACTGTGCATTTTAATCTGATTAGTGATTACAGATGATAAGTGTCTTTGATTATCTATAAAATTTCATGTAAGGTTATTGCCAGGTTAACCTAGATTATGCATGCATAAATAAAACTCAGTAAAAAAATTGCACTAGTTCATTGCCGAAATTTACAAAATGTAAGCTGAAATAATCAGTCCAAATATATATAAAACTTAAAATACTGATTTAATGATATCATGTATTATGCAATTCATAAACATTATAGGTACTTCAACAACTTAATTGTGCAAACTCATGTTGTAAAATTGTTGATTTTTATTTTCCTAAATTAAAGTTTTAGGCAAAGTGTTGTAAAGAAAAATCACATGCTTATATGTGATACAATGCAGGGAAATTATATTGTAAGTCTTGTTTAGTATAAGTTTTGTCTAGTATGTAAGACAACCTTCTTATCTTATTATAAAAATATTCATAAAACATTATTTTTGTTCCAATTTTTGAGTTTATAGAAATTTCATAAAGTATTTTACTTAACCTAAAAGTAAGATTTCCTATAATTCTTAAAACTTAAATAGAACATGTCCGAACATTATTATAAGTCAATTCAACCCACAGATCTATGACTGGTTAAAATAAATATTTAACCAATCAATTTTGTACTATTATTTTTTAGCAATATTCCTCAACACTTGAATATTCATTACAAGCTACACAATTTTTTTAAACACATAGACTTAGTGTCCTGCTAAGTCTAACACTATAATAAGTTGCTTTTAAAAGGCAATTTACTTGAACGAGGACTTTCTGAATCAAGTGTACTAGATTCAGTGCTTACACTATCATCACCCTCTGGAGTATTATATATTGACATGTTTCGTCTCTTGAACGTTTTTTTAGATGCTGACAATGGAGTGGTAAACTCAGTAGGACTATCTACATTATCTGATATGAAGGAGGAGGGGGAGAATACAGAATTTTTCAGGGAGCTCTCTTCATCTTCAATTTCATTTGGTGTGTTGGGTGCAGGTAAGGACATTTTAGCAGTCTTCATTGGGGTCTTGGCAACTGGAGACTCATTGGACACTGACTCATTGATAGCTGGCATACATTCGACACATGGTTGTGTCATAACTCTTCCTAACCTGGCCATCACTACCTGCAAAGGGTCATCAATACCCAATTTTTCACACAATGTAGCTGTTTGAGGATTTAGGATAGGATTGTTTGGGGAACATTTGGGCGCCCTTGGGTTATAAATGGGTGCAGTCCTTACAAAACTCTCATTGGTGATTATCAAGTCTTGCATTGTTCTCGCAATGGCTTCTTTTTCTTTATCAGTTGGAGTAAAATTGTATCTGGAAGTTACAAATTAAATGAGGTAATAAACAATTTTTATTTGAGATGATAATTTAATGATTGAAAAAGATACTGAATTCTTATTTCCTTAATAGATACTAATAAAAATTCTAATCCAGTATGTAATATAATATAGTTAATAATAAAAATTACAAGTTTATTAGAAATTAATCACAAAGACCTTAATAATTACCTTTCATTTCCTCCCGGACCTGGCATGTGGCAATCCATATTCTTCACACTCAGAAGATGGTTGGTACTCCTGAGAACAGCAAGCCATTCAACATCGTGCTTAAAAAGCTTGTCACCGTCAAAATCATTGGGCAAATCTAATATTTGTAAATGTCTGCGTTTGGGCAGGCATTTGTCTAAAGCCAGGAACTTGGTAACATTGTCGTCTTCATGGTGCACTATAGCAGCGAATTGGCAATGCAAGTGGGCTGCAAACCAGAAGTCTGGCTTCAAGGCATGTAGCAATCTCTCAGCAGGTATACTGCCCAGTTGATTAGATTCAATATCTTCCCTAAAATCAAAAAAGAAATATATGTGTCATTTAAAACACACTTTATAATGTCAGGACTATCGCCTTTGCTGAAAGTCATGGCCATGAAATGTACACATGGTCAAACTATACTTATTAATCTTTTAAATGAGATTAGCATTTTCGGACTACTGCAAACTGCAAAACATGTTTATCTAAATATTTATTTTTCAACCTGAAGAAGGGCTTCCTCCTAAGCAAATGTTCTTTATCTCCATAATCAGTAATTCCTCTTGGCCAGTCATGAGATAGCATCACATGCACCTTCTCCTTCAGTTGATTCAATCGGAACACATCCAATGACCGCACATGGTAAACTGATCGCAGCGAGCCTTGGGTGTATGGTGGGGCTTCCCATAGGCCTTGTAAATAATCATGCCCTTTGTATATTCCTGACAAACCTGAAAATTTTAAATAATTTTAATTGATAAACACTTATATAAATGAATAACAAACCTTTGCAAGCTGAACAGGAAACAACTTAATATGTTTAAACTGTAACTTTTATTTGAGATATGAGGGCATGGTAAGAAGGTTTCTTTCCTTGTGGCTCTAACTGCCGGGCCTTGGTTGCCACAGGAATTAATAATATGTTTACTGTACTGTATTTAAAAGAGGTAAATAGATTTGAGACCTACCTCCAATCCTCAAATTGCCAAAATTGATGACACCAGCTCTTCCTATGTAGTAAATGTTAGGAGCCACCCAGCCACCATAAGGTAGCTCTTGCAAATAATTGGATGCCTCGTGGTTCCCTCCAATAAATATTGTCAGTATAGGCGCTTTCTTTTCTCCACTGTAGTACCTGGACAGAAATATAAATGCAATTTATAATTTATCCAACAAATAACTTTAAATCGAAGTGACAAGTCAAACTAAGCCTTTGAAGACACTTTTTTACTTATGATACATATCAATAGATACATATAATATGAAAAAAACTTTACTGCCATCTGTCCCCCTGTATATAATTATGTATGTGAACTCTTATAGTATAATATATACATGCATATGAAATCCGTTGCATAGTATAAGAGTTATACCACACTACGGATTTCATCAAAAGAACTGATTTTAACAGGAAGGTTTATTTGTGTCGTAGATACGATGCCAAGGCGGGACCCTAAGTTAAATATAAATTTGAGGTTTTTTCGAGTGTTAAAACGATGGGATTAAAAAGAGAACCTTTGATGGTCCTTCTTTGGGACTTACTTGTAAAAAGTACACATATGTTGGTATTTCTCAGGAACAGCCATAGCTCGTAAGTCTTCATTATTACGGACAGCCTGGAAGTCTCCGCAACAAATCAGTAAATCTATCTTGATTGATTCCCTTTCTTGTAATGTTTCAATACATTCATAAATCTTGTCCAATTCGCCGTGAGCGCAACCTTCAATTGCAACTTTCATTTTAGGTAATTTGGTTTTATTTCGATTGTGTGAAGAATACTCACTAAATTTAGAAGGAGATATACCTATAATATTTAATTTATTATTTACTAAATAACCAACACAAACACATAACCTCACTATATCGTAATCGTATCGTAAACAATCTATTTTGAGTTTGACAATGTACTGTGATACGTATATAGTTTTTAATTGACATTTGACTAAATCGATCGATTTAGTACTTAAAATCTTTGGGTACGTAGTGAGTATTTACCCGCTTTAGTATCTAAATCTACGCATTAATGTAAATAGAATACGGGTAGATTAAGGAAGAAAAATAATTATTATAAGGACAGGAAAAACATAGATTAGATTCAAAGATTCAAATGTTTATACAGTAAGTAAACATTTACAGGCACTTTTACACATCAATAAGTATAATTTACGAATTACGTTACGTTAGAAAACGTTTGGTGACACTGCCTTCAAGCAGGACCGAATAAATCAAAGGCTTCCTAAATAGTTAATACGTTCAATCTTAATAGTTAATCATACTCAAGGGTGTTTAAATCATAGTGAAGATTTTGTCATCAACAACTATTATTCGTAGTCAACAAAGAGCTTCTTATTAAAAAATACCAGGAACTGAATACACAAAGCTAAATTAACAATTTGACTTGAGCTATCAAATCGTTGATTTTTGTTTATAATGCTTGGGCTGGACCTGCGCCTATCGTCACGAAGCTTCGTACGTACGATACCCGCAAATTTAACCGGCCGTTATTGGGTATCGTCCCGAATATTCGGACTTCGTGTTGGTTATCGCGCGGGTGGCGATAAATCAAAGGATTTAAGCAGGCTAACCGTTCGCTCTGCGTGGTCGCACGTGCGTTATTTATTTTGACGTTTGTTTTCAACTTGTTCAGACGCGTGCTGTGCGACGGTGCCACGGTTGTTAATACGTACAAATGGAGTGGAACGATAAAATTGTGTAAAAATTTTTAGCTTTTTCTTTCTAGGTTTCTTTTTAGGTTTCAATAAATGCATGATGTAATTGTTAGCACACATATTAAAGAAAAGAAAGTCGTCGTCCATATTTAAAACACGTAGATGACGCTATCTTGGATTATTGCCAGATAGTTCGTGAAAAATAACGAAGCCGCTAGTGTGACCAGTCAGGGCCGGATCTATCATATGGCTTTTTGGGCTTAAGCCCAGGGCCCTGTGGATTCCAAGGGCCCCCAGCCAAGTCAAGTCAAAGTCAAAAATAGACGATAAAGAAATGTTCTTGATCAAGATTGGTAACCCTGAACACTGAAGCATAAAATATTACAATATAAATCAAATGTTTTATTGTCTTATTTTTTCCTATACCTTGAGTAATTAGGTGGGCCCCTAAGTAGTATTAGCCTGGGGCCCCCTAAACTCACGGTCCGGCCCTGTGACCAGTGCTTTATCGCGATAACTTTTTAGTGTACAAAACGTACGAAGATTCGCCTCAAATTAATTCGGGACGATAGGCACAAGTGCGGCCGAAGCATTAGAATTATGAAGCGGAGTATTATCTCAGTCGTCGAGCGAGTACCACTTTATTAATCTTATACGGTTGATTATACTGACTGATTTGATTAAGACGTAGTGGTAGCTAAAGTGGCGCCCTTATTTGAAATAAATTGTTTAAAACTATATAAGGCGATAATTAAAAATTTGATTTGTATAAATGTCTAGAAAGACCTTTAAACTATTTTATTGTTAACCTTTGAAAGTAATATTGGTAGTCCGTCTAGTTTTAAAACTGTTTTTCGCCAAAAGTGGCCACTTTTGGCGAAAAACAGTTTTAAAACTAGACGGACTATTCGTAATAATTTCAAAGGTTACTCATAAAATAGTTTAAAGGTCTTTCTAGACATTTATACAAATAAAATTTTTAATTATCACCTTATTTAGTTATAAACAATTTATTTCAAATGAGGGCGCCACTTGAGCTACCACTTCGTCTTAAATGAAATCCCTAGTCTGAATGGTTAGTTTTTTTTAAATGGCAACACAGTTAACATTAAAAATAACGTCGCTAAAAACGTTAAACTGATAACGACCATAGTTATTAATTATTATGCACTCCATTCGCTCTTGCGGTGGGTGCCTGTTTGTGGTGCCTGTAAACTACATGTCCTGCAACCGCGGAAGGCAATACTCCAAAAATGAGACGAAGCGGAGGTTCTGCCGCAAAGGGATGTTTCTCGTCGGATCGATAGAACAATTGTTTATTTGTGATGTTTATTTATTTATGTTCATATCACACGAGACGAGGATTACGTATTTTTAAAGACACCATCCGTCTTATTATAAAACCCAGACTAACTTTGTTACTAGGTTTAAACCATTACCGCCCAAAATGAAGTTGACATTGACAGGTGAGATAGTGTGATATTACTAGATGTCAACTTGATTCGTTCGGATTATGGTTTAAACCTAGTAACAAAGTTAGTCTGGGTTTTATAATAAGACGGCATATGTGTCTAGCTAGACTCTAGTTTGTTACCTACTAAAGCGATAAGAGGAAAAGTTACAGAAGCATCGGGTGATGCGTGATGCACATACCATCAAATAATGACAACAGGTTCCAACGGCTTAACGCGTCTTCCTAAACACGGATGGACGAGTGTTGTGGTTTTGCCATTCCTCCATGAGAAAAGAGGAACTACCAACAAAGTGAGTTCAACGGGTGAACTTAAGGCAGACCAGCCTTACGCAGGAAGCACACTAAAATTTAATTGTATCTAACAATAAGAATCTGAATTCAAAACAAAGATAGCTCGGAGCGTAAGTACATTATGTGAATTTCAGAAACTGATATATGGCCTATTTTGTAATGATGATTGATCAGAGTTTTGTACAATGTAGGTGCCTATATGGTACATTACCTAAACAATTAACATTTGAATTTCAGGATAAACGTGTACCTATTTTCCCAGCCTTACAATCCGTCGTGTTGGGTGAATGCAGTGATAGATACCTACTTGTAGGTACCGTGCACTTACAATATTTAAACAGCTCTGGCACGTCTCTCCCTCTGCATACCTTGACAGCTCAATTAGCGGGTACATTGCGAGAATTGGGCACAAAATTAGATCGTGCTAATGTACACGGCGGAAGGTTTAGTAAAAATCAGCTAATTGGTGGTGTTCGTTATTATGTGATGCGCAACACTCAACACTCTTCTTGCAAAGGCAAACTTATGTATTTTATACGAGTTGCAGTCGAATAAATTATCTGTTTTATGACACAAAAGATGCAGGAGATGCGCTCTACCAGTTGTTTATATAGACAATATTTGAGTAAGTATAGGTAATTATGGCTTTACATGCTAAAATAGGTATCTAACGCTTTTCCTAGAATTTACTTTTTTCAGCTCCCTATGGGAAAAAACATTTACATACATACATAATATCACGCCTATTTCCCACAGGGGTAGGCAGAGACTATGGACCTCCACTTGCTACTTGCTTTTTTTTTTCAAATGTGAAAAAAACATTTTAGGGCTTAAAAAACAATTCTAAGTATGTATGTAAGTAAGTGCCTTCACAGCCTATATAATATGCTAAAAGTAGAGATTCAGTGCTAATACTGCCTTCCAAATAATCATAACGTATTTAGTGGACGCGTATCAATATCCAGCGGAGCTTCCAGTAGGTACGTAGATAATGCTCGGTGTGACGTCAGAGTGTCCGCGCCAATCGGCAGGCGAGGCGGTGCTTCAGCGCTCGCGCAACGCCCACCGCCGAAGCGCTCAGTAGGAAAACTCGGAAAACTAACGCAGCGAAATGAGACGATCGAGGTACGAGAAAATGCGCAGTTGCATAGTATGTTTGCTTGCGTTTGTGATATTTGTTTACCTATACTTATTCTGATTTAAATCTATGAAGATATTTATAGAGATTTCATTCTTCAGTTAATAAAATGTTCATAATTTATAATGCTTGGTACAAGAGTATGAGAGTTTAGTATACCTGCTCTATTATATAGAAAGTATTTTTAATGTAGGTAGTATGTAGGTAGTACTTATTGGTCATTTCAAAATGTTAGGTACTTCTTATATCTAAATTAAAAATATTTGAAATTGACTTTAGAGACAAACTTAAAAAAAAAAAAAGCACATAGGCTACAAATACAAAACACAAGTATACACACTAAACCGCACAATTTTATTGTTTTCAATCCGAGTAAACAAATAATCTGATAATCTTAAAGTAAACAAACACGATAGCGGTCCGCGCTCCCCTTGTGCCGACGTTTATAGTTGCGCGGGCGCATAAGGGCTTCTTTATACTCGGTGCGCGCGAGTCGGTCGCACGCGCGCTGTCAACGCGCCGATTGTACGTCTGTGAACGAGTGTGACCATTGATCATGAGCTGGGAGCAGGACAAGAGGGAGATCAATGAGGCGGTTGGCAGGTTGATGAGGAACCTCAACTATGACAACATAGTGCCGCGCCCTTCCAGGTTAGTGTTGCAAAACCTTCTGGTTTTTGTTATGAATTTGATGTAAAAGTATTAAAAATCTAGTTTTCTTGTTGGCATGTTCCCCATAACGTAGGTCCATTTGACACGATACGTTATATCAACTTGAAGTCTCTAGCAATATTAAGGGCGTCCCTCTAAAATACTAAAGTAATTAAGAAGTTTTAATACTATGGTCAACATATGGTAGCATTTTATCGTTGAATAATATTATAAACTAAAGGATCTGTGAGCTGTAGACCTCACAAATCACCTCCAAAAGTTCATCAGATAAAAAAGTTGTTTAGACAAAAAAGTCGCGTCTCTATACTAAAGCTTTATGATTCTTAGAACTTGTTTCAAAATTTCTGGCATATGAGTTTTCTTTTAGTTTTCAACCCCCACATTTCCGCACACAACTGAATTGACAACAATATGTATATAATTATATATGTAATTATTACTTGAGAAATGCGACTTGTTGTTGAGAATTTTAGGCCAATCTAGAAATTGAGACGATTAGCTTGCCTGGTCAAAAATAATAAGTACCTAATACTTGCTGTTTATTTCAAATAAGTATACCTACTAGGAACTTACTAAAATGATTAACATTATTTACCTAAATACACATTTTAAAATCGTGCCACGTTTCAGTATAAATACAGTTTTTAAAGTGAACTTATTAATAGGAGACCGAGTGAAGGATTAGGTATATTTAACAAAGTTCCTAATTCTTTTTGTTTCTTTATATTCTTGCAGCCTGCATAAATGTCTCTAAGTATGTCTTAATCCTAAATAAGTTTTAATTTCGCGAATTTCAAATGTTTATTCGGTAATTAGACCTTTACAGGCACTTTTACACGTCAATAAGTATTTACATTACGTGAGTGTATACTAAAATTTAATTTATTATTTAACAAAAGCGATGCCACAACTGTATTAGACATTTTAGTAAGCATGAAAAGCCCGATCTCACTGAACTTATCAAGAGGAAATGTTACGTATGTGTTGGTTGGTTACCTATTGATCGCAGAGCATTAATATGTTGTATTTTCTGTAAGCATAGCTTAACTTACTGTAAGAGCAATAACATGTTTTACAGTAAGCTCATTATGGCTATAGAAAATAAATCTTACGTTTTATGTGTGGAGAGTAATGGAAAATTTATAGGAAGTCAACACGTTTTTATCTTTTAAATTATCATTAATAGTATCTATAGTATGCATTATTCAGTAAAACTTTTTAACATGTATTTTAAAATTTGCCAAGGTTTACGACCGTTTCAGGAAGTTTGTTAAATGTTATTATGCTATACTATACTATGTTATTATACCTAGACCCAAGAGTTACTTTTTGGCACGTTGCTTTGAAGATAAGTATTCATTTAAACGCTACCTGAATATCCCAGTTCCATCCTAAAATCATTTAAATTAACAAAAGTTTTCCTAACTTATGAAATCATTGAGGTAAAAAAGCTTTAGCACATTTGTATAAATATTTCATGAAAAGGAAATGTTTGTGGTTAACGGAAACAATTTCCCATTAGTTCAGAAAACTGAACTTATGAACTAAACAATTGAACTAACTTCAGTAAACTTTGGACAATTGAACTGCCTAAACTGAAGCGGACACTTGAATAAACGAAAAATCAGAATTTCGGTTTTTCCGACGGCAAGTATTTACGTTTTTAGGGTTCCGTACACAAAAAGTAAAAACGGAACCCTTATAGGATAACTCGTGCGTCTATCTGTCCGTCCGTCTGTCACAGCCAATTTGCTCCGAATGTACTGGACCAAATCAGATGAAATTTGGTAGGATTGTGTAACGTATAATTATGAAATTTAAAAAAAAGTTTTGCAAACCTTACTGTGCCATATATCAAATGAAAGGGCTCGTTATGAAGATCTCAAATATATTTTTGTTATTATTGTAAAATAAATAGTTTTGATTTTATTCAAAAAAGAAGACGAAAATTGACCATCCCCCCCTGATTTCCGAAACTACTAAGCCAAAAATTTTGAAAAAGATACAAAATATAGTTAATTGCTTGTGATTACAGGAAAAATAAGTGTATAGATATTTTTTTTAAATAAGGGTCATTTCGAGGGACAAATCAGGAAATTAAAAAAAAAAAGTTTCGCGCACCTTTCTGTGCTACAAATCAAATACCTAGTAGGGCTCGTTATGAAGACCTCAATTATATTTTTAAGCTATTGTATAGCTTTTGTTATTATTGTAAGTACCTATTCTAAGAATGGGTAACTAGGTCAAAATCAATTTATTCCTTTGGAAATTATGATGATTCCACATACAAACATACATGTCAAACTAGGTATCTATAACAGCCCCCTTTTGAGTCAGGCGTTAAAAAAGTCCCTTTTATAATTGTTTTAATTTTAGGTATAATCGAAATCGTGCGTTGATCGTATGTGTGTTCCTTGTGTGGTTGTTTTCATAACATTTATAATGAAAACATTTGTTTGCATTCTACTTATAGGTTTTATGCCCAGAACTATACTAAGTTGGTAAGATACCTACAAATGTAACTGGGGATTGTTTGCTGGTTTGAGAGAAAAGTAAAAAAAAATATGTATCAGCGGATTTCCTTTCGGCACGCGCAAGCAAACACCCGTCACTATTTTTGATTCTCTTCTTAGGGTTCCATTGTAAACTAGGAACCCTTATAGTTTCGTGATATCTGTCTATCTGTCGGTCTGTCTGTCTGTCTGTCTATCCGCGGTTCCACTCAGAGACTACAAGTACTAGAAAGTTGTAATTTGGCATTGGTATATATTTTAGGTAACCATGCCGACAAAGTGGTAAAATAAAATATATTTTTTAGACATACTTACATGTAAAGTGGGAGTATTTTTTTTTTTACTAACCTTGTGGAGTTACATGGTAGTTAGGTCTTTCGAATATTGTAAGCTGGTACACCGTTTTTCGATTTAGGGATCCGTTTTCCCTCTATCTACTAAACGGTTTTTATATGAACATGTGAAAAAAGAAAATTACATCGAACGTGACTATTGGTTCTTATACGGCTCTATAGGCTATGTCTAACCTATCTATAAGGAATAAAGACTTAATAATGTATCTCCACTTGGAGAATATTGCACCGAAAAAATAAACAACGTAGGCTGCTACAATGATTATTATTACCTAAGAATGTATCTACCTAGTTGTGTACTACAACGTGTAGTCACTTACTTTACATTCTTGCAGTGCTTCATAAGAATCATAAGTATCAAAGCCATAGTTTTATGACTTATTTAGAGCAACAAGACCCTTTAGTATGTTTGTAGTAAGCTACGCAATGTAGCAAGCTAGTATAATTAGGTTACTATTCTTGTCCACGTGTTCTTATAGGCAAAATAAATAAATTGCGTTCTTTTCTTTGGAATTCAATTTTACTTTGCATCAACTACCTACTCGACTCATAATGTACAAATTGATTTAATATGCAAATGTTAAGGCAAAGTTATCGACTTAAAACTACTTTTGATCCCATTACTTAGTGATAAACAAAAAGCTGCGATTGTCTCCACTGCTAAGGTTATCGAACGAGGAATAATCTTTACCCTTCTTTATACAAAGGAGAAAGCTATGTATGCAGTAGATACGTAGGTATGTATACTTGGTATGATAGTTACACCAAATAAAGAAATATTATTTTCCTGTACACTACAATTAAACAATATAACAGATTCTTACTTAGGATAGGAACAAGCTTAGATTCAGACTATGTCTATGGGAGCGAGAGGAATCCGTATTGTAGGGATCGTCATCATGGAGCGGTTAATGGACACATCTGTCGATCCGTGGCTTTCTTTCGGCCGTGGCGCCGTGAATGCATTGTATGATATGGAGAAATATACTAGCTGACGTCGGCGGCGTTGCCCGCGTGTTAGAACTTTCGACAATCCCACCGGAACCTCACATACGAACATCCATACAACTTTGGCAATTATAATATTAATAGGATCTTCAATCACAATCTGTTTATGTACAGGACCTATCATATTGTTCTTTTATTCTCCGGCACAACATGTCAGTTAAAAAATGTTCATGATGGCGGGCCGCCTGATACCAACCCTTCTTGAAAATGCTGGACGAATCAAGTAAACATTACCAATTAAAGCTACTATTGTTCTATGAACATTACCGACAACAACTATATGTATGACATTTTAATGCTTTTGCGGTTTATCTATATATTTAAAGAAATCAGAGGTATTTAATGCAGCAGTGGACTTTATAGTTAGTAGATTCCCTAAAATTTTGCCCTCTTAAATCAGTCATACCTATTTTAAGTATATACTACCAATTTCATGGGGTACAGACATTTTTATGCAATTGACCGAAAAAAAACAGCGCCGTTGTACTTTCTGAATTTAAAATAAAACAGCGGTGTTCTGCAAATATCGGATTGGTATGCGGCTCCCATAAAATGAAACTGAATTAAAATGCGTAGTTGAAATGACAAATTTGTTTGACCCCACCACATTCATTACTCCCTAATTAGAACACATAAACTAGATAAGACGCCCTGGGTCGGCGGTGGCCCAAAGCTTCTGATCTGTCGGCTAATTGAAACTGTATCTGTTATCTCATTGTTTATTAATTTTCCAGCATGTGTCGGCGCTTCATATCGTCTGAGTAATAGAAATTAAAATGATGACGATCACGGCATAAGCACTGCCATTAAAATTTTTCAATCATTTTGTTAGCGTCATATCACACATGCTAAATTATAGCTTTCTAGTCTCTAAGCTAAGCCACGGAAGGACATACCCACTCAAACTATAAAAGTTCCTTGTATGGATTTCAGAACTATAAATAAACAGGTCAATTCCGAGTCGGACTCGTAGGTACATTAAGGGTTCCTTACAATGATTTTCAAGTAGGTATCTAGTTATGACTGCCTCCGTGGCCCAGTGGTCAAGGTGTTCGCCTGGTGACCCGGAGGTCATGGGTTCGATTCCCACTGGGAAACATACTTTGTGCAAAGTTGTTTCCAGTCTGGATAGGATATTGCAGGCTTGAATCACCTGATTATCCGAAAAGAAAGATGATTCCGTGTTTCGGAAGGCACGTAAAACTGTGGGTCCCGAACGCCACCTAGCGTTTGATCATCAAACTATCCAAGGATTGGTTCCTGGTTTGCCCTTTGGGTTGTGGAGGTCAGACGGCAGTCGCTCTGTGTAAAAACCAGTAACCTCGTCAAATCACCTTGGTTAGGTAGCGGACCCCGGGCTCTGAAGCGTTACTGCTGAGGATGCAACCGGGAATACGCTCGGATGATGATGATCTAGTTAATGCCATTATAAAGATCCAGTTAAAAACACAGAAAAAACACGTTTTTTGTAAAACGACTTTATCTAATTTTTTAGGGTTCCGTACCTTGAAAGGAAAAACGGAACCCCTTTGTTGTCCGTCCGTCCATCTGTCTGTCTGTCTTCTTCTTCTTTGCGTGTCGATGGTTTTTTTTATATTCTATCAGCCCAATATTGAGCTACTCTGTCTGTCTGTCAAGACCCAGGAACGCGTAGAGGTATCAAGGTGGAATTTATATCACATACTCAAGTTTACAGTTCCTTGGAGCTGTGAAAAAAATCAAACTTCTAAGCCAACGCAATCAAAAGATACAGCCGTTTATGCCGCAAATTTTCGACACTCGCAAGGGAATTAAAACCTACCCGTGAACTCAGAGTTTTGAAGTTTGTACATTTTAGTTACATCATAATAATAAAAATATTTTTAAACTTACTACCCCTTTCTCATGATCGCGTAGAGATATTATCAGTTTGCGAGACCGACTTGCACTTGGCCGGTTTTTAGGGTTCCGTAGTAAACAAGGAACCCTTATAGTTTCGCCATGTCTGTCTGTCTGTCCACCCGCGGTTTTACTCAGCGACTATAAGTACTAGAAAGCTGTGATTTAGCATGGATATGTATATCAATTCTGCGAAAAAAGTGGTACAATAAAATATTGTAAAAAAAAATTTAGAGTAGCTCCCATACAAGTCAAGTGAAAAGTAAATTTAGTTTTTCTCGACTAATCAATCATGATGGGTATCGTTAAATAGGTCTTTTAAAAATACTATGTGCTTGTGAACGTTGAACATTGTTTTTCGATTTAGGGATCCTTTACTGAAATATTTGGTTTTAAAGTGAATTTTTTTATTAGAGTCAAGTGTCACCCCTCTATCTACTAAACGGTTATATATGCACACGTGAAAAAATTCACAGCTATAGTACATACTATAATGAAATTAAAAAAAAAAACTATCAGAGCTACGTAGGGTTTACAAATGAAAAGGTTATAGGCGATTAATTTATAAAATGTACTCGGAAAAAGAAAATTTCAAAATCAAAATTAGTTTTTAGACTTTTTTTGTGGCATGAACTCAAAATTGGCGTTCGCAATTACGAAACCCCACACTGCGCGTGGCAGGACACGCACTTGGCCAATTACTGTATTTTATATAGCGGCGAAAGTAATACTAATCGGTGAATATTTCACGTGTCTAGCTATTACGGTTCAATACACATAGACAGAGACAAAGATAATATAATACAGAGAGATACATACATACAGCGGAGTTTTAGTAATAGAGTCCCGTTGGCATCACCCAAAGGGTACCTACAGTACGGAACCCTAAAAAGCATTTTAAGTATAGTTTACATGAGTGCTCAGAGCGTTGTAAGTAAAGTAAGGCTAAATTCTGCATCAAAATCAACTACTTCTTCTTCTTCCTTCGAGGACAACTTTTCCGCAAGTAGGTCCGATTTTGCCGGTCCCGTTTTGCGTGGGGAGCTGACTCCGGTCTCAGTTCTCGAACCAGCCCAGCTCCTGCAGAAAGCCTAGAACGCCTGCTGGCGCCCTGCACGCCTCTGCCATAGTTCCTGGATGTTCTAGGAACCTTCTTCTTATGTGTGCGACACCATCGCACTCCAAGAGGAGATGGCTCGCAGTTTCTTCAGCCTCCATGCAAGCTCTGCACAGAGGACTGTTAGTTAGACCTAGGGTGAAAAGGTGTTTGTTTAGTGCACAGTGACCAGTAATGATGTCAATCATACGGCGTAAGTTCCCTCGCGGCAGTGATAGCAGACGCCGGGATAAGCGGCTGTCCCATTTGGGTAGTGCCTCCTTGGCTTGCCTGCATGTCCGAAGGGATTGCCATGATTGAGCTTGTTCTTCGCTAATGCGATTTCTGATCCAGGACCGAACCTGTGTGAAGGGAATCGGAGCCATCGGGAGGGGACCTTCCGTTACCATGCTCGATCCCCGACGCGCCAGTTCGTCTGCTGCATCGTTACCCAGTGAATTGCTGTGTCCTTTGATCCATTGGAGAGTGACATTGTTGTACTTACAGAGCTCATCCAGGGATCTGTGGCATCTTGTACTAAGGCGGAATCTACATATGCCCGATTTAGGGCAAGCAGAGTCGCTGCGCTGTCTGTCAGGATACGGATGGACAAACCTGATACTTTTCTCCTGGTAATTTCTGTTGCTGCCTGGGTTATGGCTGCGCACTCGGCTTGAAAAATGGAGTTTTCCTTACCCAAGGCGGTTGCAGAGTGGATGTTGAGTTCATGAGAGAATACACCAGCTCCCACACCAGTGTGTGTCTTCGAGCCGTCTGTGTATACTCTCACTTCTTCAGTACCAGAGCTGTCTGATGGTGCCTCGTGTAATTGTATTTTGTATTTTTTGTCAAAGATAAATTGTTTACATATCCTATCGTTTATGGCACCTATGAGGTGTGATGCGCCGAGAGCTATTGACAGGATTTGTGTATGTGGTGCCTTGTCATTGTTTTTCCACAGGCCCAACGTATTGAGTCTTGCGGCTGCGACTTGTGCTTCCTGTTTGATGTGTAAGTGTAGCGATCTGATGTCTAAGATTGCTTCTAGAGCCGCCGTTGGGCAAGATTTCATGCCGCCGCCAATTGCCAGGCATGCTGTTCTCTGGAATCGCTGTAGTTTGTCTTGTACTGTGGTCAGCGTAGTTCTATACCACCATACTATTGCAGCGTATGTCAGACCTGGTCTAATGACTGTGATGTACAGCCATTTCATGATTTTTGGGGATAGTCCCCAGTTTTTACCTACTAATCTACGGCAGTTCCATAGGTTTATGCATGCTTTGTTTAGTTTTTCATCAAGATGCGTGCTCCAGTTTAGCTTGGAGTCTAAAATTACGCCTAAGTATTTGACTTCTCTCGCTAGCGTTAGAGTCGTTCCAAAGAGCTTTGGTGGTTCGTACTTACCTAGAGCTCTTTTGTTGGTAAACATGACTAGTTCTGTTTTATTCGCGTTGACTGATAGGTCGTGTTTATTGCACCATGCTTCCACAATGCGTAGTGCGCTTCTGGTTAAGCTGCACACGACGCCTGCCGAATTCCCTTGTATGAGAATTGCCAAGTCATCCGCGTAGCCTACTGTGTGGTAATGTTTCTTGTTTAGAGATGTAATAAGATCATCAACTACTAGACTCCAAAGAAGGGGTGATAGTACTCCTCCTTGTGGGCATCCTCTGGTTGCCACCACTTTTGTGGTTTCACTTATGTCTAGTTTAATGCTTCGTAGCTTCAACATGTTGGATATCCAGCCAGTTACGGTGTTTGGTACTTCATGTCTGTCAAGGGCTTCTTGTATACAGGTATAGTTGTCAAAAGCCCCTTCTATGTCGATGAAGGTTCCTAGACAAAGATTTTTGCTGTGTATTGCGTTTTCCAGTGTTGTTACGACTTCATGTAACGCAGATTCTGTTGATTTGCCTGTGCAGTATGCGTGTTGCTTGGGGTGTAGGGGATGTTTGGTTAGTAGTGATCTCTAATGTGCCTGTCACACAATCTTTCCAACACTTTCAGGAGGAAAGAGGATAGGCTTATGGGTCTAAATGATTTAGCATTTGTATAGTCCGTTTTACCAGGTTTCGGGATGAATATTACTTTGACCTCTCGCCATTGTTGAGGAATGTACGAGTATCTATAGGTGAGGCAAGCTGTTAGTAGGCTGGTGAGGTGTTCCAGAAGAACTTTTCCTCCCCATTTAAGAAGGCCAGGGAATATACCATCCGGGCCTGGTGATTTGAACAGTTGGAAGCTGTTAATTGCCCATTCCACTCTGTCTAAAGTGACTATCTCCTGGGCTAATTTCCAGTCTTGTTCAGTAGGCTCATGTATGAATTCCTTTGGTTTGTCCGGGTGATTGTATTTAAGGCATCCGGGGAAATGCGTTTCTAATAGTATTTCACAAATTTCCTCGGTATTTGCAGAGTAACTGCCGTCCTGTTTCTTGAGGGTGCCAATGGTCTTATTACCCCCACTTGACAGTAGTTTGCAGACTCTGGAAGCTTCGGATGTAGTTTCAATACTCGTGCAGTATTTACACCAGGATTTACGTTTAAACTCAACTAGTTTTTGAGTTAAATACACGCGTCTTGGTAACAATTTGCTTAAGTGTAGGTACCATTAGATATTATGGATTACCAAATAAAATATTTACACATACCAACTTAGTAATTTCAAGGAGTGAACTTAAATGAATGTAAGTAAAATCATCTACCTAAATCATTGAGTACAATCGTAACCCGATCAAAAGTGAATTCGTTTCTGATAAGATAGCTTCGAGCCGTTATTGTTACCTTCGATCGTAGCGTGAGGATTTTTATCGTCTTTCTGACCGTAAAAAGTACCCCATTTTTGAAGATAGAGTCACAATCTGCCTAATTTTTAATCACTCTCTTAGTATTTGGAATAATTAGTACTACTTAGGAATAATTAGCAAAACTAAGTAAAAGTATATATATATATATATATTCCTTTTTCGTAAGACTTAATTTTTTTTTCACTCACTACCGCAATATTGAATACCTATTTTAAAATATCAATAAAAAATCAGCATTACATGTAGTAAGTACAGATTTGAAGCATAAATTTTGCTTCATAAACTTGCCACTTCAAAAATAGGTCCCCGATTTATTTCCGCTTCCCTGATAACAGCTCCTGCGCAAACATTCCCATTAAGGGCGCTTATCTCTCTTGGGGAGTCCCCACAAGAAGCGGAACTCCCTTCCTGGCCTAATTGTTTAATTTAAATATTTAGACTATGTATGATTCGGAAAAAGCTTGCAGTAGAATTTTGGTAGGTGGTTTCATATGCAATTGGAGATTTATTACTTCCTGATGGAAAAATGGCTTAATATGAACAATAGCTTGGAGGAGAATGTTTAAATTTAGAAAAAAGTCTTTCGCATACAAACGTTCGTTTGACTAAACACTTGTGTCTGTGAAAGACAAAACATTTCTGAGACTCTAGCATTGGTTTCATAGAAACAGTTGTTCAGATTGATGGACTGATGTGGCAGACGTTTAATTTGCACCCCGGTCCCTATATTAAAAATTTAAGTAACTTTGTACCTCTATGCGTTCTGTCCCAATGCTTGGTCGCGACCATATCTCCATTGCAACTCCTCAAAAAAGTGTAAAATCTACCTACACATCTGCTTGCAACACGACCGAAATATGTAAACTGAGTACTTAATAGTCGCAATTTGACAATTTAATTTTAATTTCGAAATTATGGATGACTCATTAGCGCAGAATAAATACTAGAACTCACAAACAGAAGTCTTACTCAGAAAAGAAATTCAAAGAAATATCTACTTAATGTGGTTAGACCTATGGTTTATTTAGCTCGCGTCAGAACTTCTCTACTCTTCGATACCTAAACATCCATTGCAAGCCAATTTTATTCTTATTACTCTGGACAAACGATTCGTGTAACTGAAATTTCCCCTTCGAAGTGGTCGCTGCACGCATAGTAATAATGTAGGTATATTTTCGATACCTAAACGGGGAGTGAAACAGGCCTGTCATTAGTCATTGCTCCTCATATGTCGTAATTGGTGGCACTTTGCATCTAGCTTCGTTGAGAATTGTGAGCACGAGGTTTTAACGAGTGGAAACCTAACAAAATGGCGCGGCCGCTACGTATGTGTAATGTAATGATTTACTGAGCAATTAGCGAGGCAGACCCCGTATTGACCCGTGAAGCTCTGTGAAAACTTTGGAAGTAAATTCTAATGAGAGCTACGAACAAATATACAAGTACATTCAAGAACTTAACTCTAATTTTGTAAAGCTTAATTTGAGTAATAATAAGTTAAAATCATAAGTGCCTAATTCATTTATAATTCTACATGGCTCACTCTCTCTCTCTCCATAGGTATATATTTTATCATCTTTATGAACGGTTGAGTTTGCTATTGAAACTTGAAAGATGCTACAAAGGGGAACAAGGATTCATTTCGATTAAATTTCGCTTGCATTTATTCACATTATTATATAATGTCGAATGTGGGTACCTACATATGATCCGTCGAACAAGTGCATATCGAACAAAGGTTCTGTCGAAGTCGTTTCTTCGAAAGTATGTGTTGTCGAAGTATATTCTGTCGGGCTAATGATAGTCGAATATACGTTATGTCGAAACAATGGCTATCATACTATTGTTTTTCGAAATTGGGACTGAGATAATTAACTGACGATGTTCAGTATGAACCTCAATAAAATATAATTTATACACGCTCTACACCAACATTTTTTAAATGATACTATCTATCTTAAATGCCGTAAAGAAATTGTTATGGTTCCTTACCCAAAGGGTAAAAACGGAACCCTATTACTAGAGTTCGTCCGTCTGTCTGTCTGTCACCAGGCTGTATCTCATGAACCGTGATTGCTAGATAGTTAAAATTTTTACAGATTAATAATTTCTGTTGCTGCTATAAGAACAAATCCTAAAAACAAAATATTTAAGTGGCGCTCCCAAACAATAAAAGAGACTTTTTATAATAACATTTAAATTTTTAACTTTAATAACCCTTTGTGCTCAAGTCCGAGTCGCACTTGGCCTTGTAATTTCCTATACATAAACAAAGTGTCTCGTCATAAATATAAAGTCTCATAGAAAGTAAAACAAAATTCAGAAAATCTGCAAGACTTATTTATTGATCTGCCATGGCATAACACATCCAGCTCAATACATTAGAAACCTGAATTTAAAGATATGTATAATTCTATACCACAACGACTACAGCTTTCATTGCCATAACACCCATTCTAATGAATGTAAAGATTTTTTAGAATAGTATTTTTTTTTATAATGGGACTACAAAATGCGCAAGAATCTTTTTATCCAGCATTTTACCTATAGGTAATTTTACATATCAATCAATTATTTGCTCTACGTCTTAGCTGCTTCCGTTATTTCCAGCTAAAAACTACATTAATTAAAATGTATGCGGAGGCCCGCTAGATTAAGATTTCCTCGCCTAGCTGCGTTTGCGCAGTGATTGTAGCCTGCGGAGTAAGTGAACGAGCAAACAAGCTCACAGGTGCCGCCGCAGGAACCGACCCCCTGTTTGTACAGGCCACTTCGCGCCCTCGCAGTGCTGGCCCACATACCTGACATTTGAACTTTTCATATCCGCGGGGTTTTGTTTTATGATAGCAATTTGGTTTGTTTGATCGAGATGTTAGAAAATGAATGTATTTACTTGCATGGAGCATACTATGAAGCAACATAAATCCATAATTCTAATGTATTTCTAAAAATATCTGCTATATAGTTGCTTAACAATTCGTATCAAATAAAAGACGTCAACGGCATTGAATAGGTACAAATACATGTACAGGATTACTGGTAAGTCAACCTAACCATTGTGAGGTGGTAGATGTGACCAAAACAAATTATTTTCATCTATTATTGCTTTTACAAAAAGTTGATAGCTTAAGAGATTTTTGACATTTTCATTTTTTTTATTAACCTATACTGTCCCACATGCTGGGCCACTTTTCTTAAAGGAGCCAAATTATCTAGGTACAATTAACAAATTTCTACGATAAAACGGATTTTACTACGATCGTTGTATTACTCGTTATTTGTATACCACGTAGTCTCACTGTTCATTGTATTGGGCAGATAAGACAGTCTTCAGAGATCTTCAATTTAAAAAAACCGTCTGACCTGTCACTGTCACCTGTCAAACCGGTCGCATTCTTCATTCACTTTTGTTGTGCGGGCACGATAGCACATATATTAAAATTATTTTTTAGTTTTAGTTATCTTCCATAGTTTTAGTGTTATATTTACATTATACTTGTGGTTTATACATGTAGATTGTGAAATAATCATAAATTAGGTGAAAGAAGCACCAGCATGACGTGGATTTTTCATGCAGCAGTAATGACTGTAAGTTAATTCTTTTATTGTATTTTTCACTGCAGTATTGTAACTATTTATTCAAACTGGGTACTTATATTGTGAATTAGTCATGTGTGCCCAAATTTTTTATTACTATTACGTAACGTATGTAACTTATTGATTACAACCTTCAAAGTCGGTACCTGCAAAAAAAAAAGCAATAAAAATTACTGACTTAGATACAATATATACGACCCAAGGCATTTTCCATCTTGCCATGGCTAGGGATCGAACACAGAACCTCGAGTGGTGGATTGGCATACCAACCATTACGCCACAGAGATCGTAAAATGTTTTTTTCAGTAGTAAACTACCTACAATTATGTTTTATAATACTTTACGTGAATTTATTTTTCGTGCTAAAATAAATATCAGCCGAAGAGGTACTAGTTCAGATTATTATCATATCTTTTCGGAGTTTCTTTGATCTGGGAAGAAAAAGCCAAGCATACGTCATGCAGCAAGTACTACGATGTAAAGTATTTTGGTTTCAACGAACGATTACAAGATTTAAGGAAAATGGTCTCTGCTCTTCATCACACACGAGGAAATAACAATTGTTTTGAACGTTGTGCATAGAACTATAATGCGGTTATAGTCACGCACACTTCGTACTGCGATGCGGTCGTAGTCTTGTTCAAGCATGTCTTCTGTACAGAGAAAATGGAAATAACAATTGTGTTCTAAACGCAGCGCATAGAACTATGATGCGGTCATAAGTCACGCACTTTTAGTATTACGATGCGGTCGTAATCTTGTTCAAACGTAACCTGTCTCCAGTGCAAATGGAAATAACTTCAATACTAAACAATATTTTAGCAGGTACGATGATGTACTATGATGCACTATGGCATACGATGATGAACTATGAGATCCTATGACGTAATATAATGCACTACGATGAACTTTAACTGTACTTAAAACGTACTTGACATGTACTTAAAATGTACTTAAAACGTACTTAAAATGTACTAAAAATGTATTTAAATGTAGTACTATGTACTATGATGTACAATAATGAATTATGGTGCCCTAAGATATCCTATAATGTACTATGATGTACTATGATATACTATGATGTACTATGATGTACTATGATGTACTATGATGTACTATGATGTTCTATAATGTACTAGGAAGCAGTAAAATATACAAGGAAGCACTAAGATGTACTGTACCATGCCATGCTGCTATGCTGTAGGCTGCCCTATGCTGACGTTCACCGCCCTACGCTTCTCTACGCTACGCAACATTTTACTACGCTGTTGTGTTTTGTTCTGTGCTGTTCTACATAGTACTGTTCAGTACCATTTTGTAAGATTCCGTACTATGCCGAGTTATACTGCACTATCCTATACTAAGCTAAGCTATAGTAATTTATGCTGTACTGTACTGAACTATGTCAAATCATGCTGTACTACGCTGTACCATGTCGACTTATACGTTGTTACGCTGTAATATTTTATTCTTCTTCAAGTTATGATCTATCCTTAATAAACATGAAATGGACATAACAAATTATTCTTGAATAATTGATGGAAACATAATGACGTATGTAGTGAAAGGCGATTCGATCGTTTATCGTTTAGCGATCGTTTATAAACTGTCGTAAAACCATGAATAATATTGATATAATATTGCATTGCTGTAAATTAATAATACGGCTAAATAAAAGCTGCTATATGAATTTTCTCACTTAGCTCAGTAAACCATGTTTTATACATAAACAAATATTTAATCTATATTAAATACTAAATCATTTTAATAAATCGGGCATCGAATTGTATAGCCCTTGAAAATTATTTACAGAGTGAATACATCTTTGTCAAAATCTTGTGTTCCCAAATATGTGATGATGACTACTTATTTTAACCTAGACAAGGAATAAATTATAAATGTCTATGTTGCGGTTATGAACTCGGTATTTTTCAACCAAAAATGTAACAAGTGATATCTAAACGTTGGAGTATCTTGAGCTATGAATCATGAGGAAATGGAGATTCTCAGAGGAGGAAATGCCTGTAGAAATAGCATCTGGCTATTGATATATTCAGATTTAACCCAAGTTTTGAAATGAAAATTTCTTGAAATTTCATACTTTCTGTGTAATTTAAACGTGCATAGATAGTCCAGCCTCTTATCGAGATGCTTATTTGAAATAGTCAACTTAAAGACAATAACTATTTCGTGATGAAATCAGCAAAACCTCATTTAATTATACTTTATTTGTATAATATGGTAAATAGTTGGATACAAATTACAGGTATATTGTTTTACGCGTAATGACACTATCTAATCTCTACATAGAGATCTCATCTAAAATGTTGTTGAGTAGAATAAATGCAGTAAATTGATTTAGATAAATTTCAAAGTAAATGAACTTTTAAATTATAACCTGGTTTTATAGACACCAGCCTTATTAATACTTTAAATACGTGAAAATTAAAATTCGGTACATTTTATTGCAGAGGTTATAAAACCGCCTGAAATCTTACCAGTTTCTACAATAACATACAACATTTGAAGTTGATAATTGTGACTCTTTTTTAATATGGTTAAAGACTATCTTGTTCAAACCTTTAGTCTTAAGCTATAACTATAAGTCACGCTTTGAGAAAACGCTTATACATTTTCATATACTACGAAATAAAGATTGGCTATATTAACTATAGGCTGGTTATAACAATTTAAATAATTGACAACATACTTGCAAAAATATCTTTGTCTTTTAAATATTTTACCAAATCTATTTATTTAATTTATTGCACTTATAATCTATGGGATTTATGTACAATGGATATCTCTTGAAGCTAAGCGGTTTATAAAAAAAAACCAATGGAACGTTTCTAAAAAGACTATTGATTTATTTTCACTATGGATTAATTTTCGCTACACAGGAAATATTATAAGCGCATCCTCAGCGGTGACGCTTCGGAGCCCTGGGTCCGCTACCTAATCAAGTTGATTTGACAAGGTAACTGGTTTGGTTCTGCTTACACAGAGTGACGGCTGTCGGACCTCCGCAACCGAAAAGATAGACCAGAACCAGTCACTAGGGAAGTATGGTAAGGACGTTAAATCGAACAAGACTTTTGTTACTCAGATTGTTTCGAATTCCTGTCACCATCTTTTTAGCCTATTCCCTATTTGATTGATTTGAATTATCGTAATTTCAGATACCGTTATTTACTGTTCATTCAAATACGTTTTCTAAATGCGTTTATTTAATCATGATTAAATGTGACAAAGTGTCCTCAACACAAATGTACCACAGCATCGAAAAAGAAAGTCATGCTCTATCTATAAAAATGATCCTTGTTATCCATACCAAAAAATGTTGTCCAAAATGTGAGAAAGTGATTTTTCCACTTTGTAAACAGATATTTTGCCCTAATAATTATCCTTCACGTTTTCTTTTAGAGAATTTCTCTATAACATATAAGGAACTAAATCGTTATTCTGTGTATACTAATACTGTTATCTAACTAATATGAAACATTTTTAACAAATCAATTTTGTGTGAAATACTATTTTCATCTTATCTAAGCCGAATAAGATTATTTCTGAAAATAAGTTTATTAACGTGTGAACTTTTCTCATTACACGGTTGTCATTTAGTTCTTTTGATATACTCTTAATTACATAATGCTTGCTACTGTCAAGTAATACTAAAAATCAATAATTATAACCTGTATAAATAACTTTCGCTGTGCTCCAGATTTATTATTTTTTCAGATTATTATAGTTTCTTTTTTATCAATAATACCTATGATAACAAAAAAATTAAGAGAATGACTTCGTACCAGTTAAGTTTACATTAATAATAATTTAATTCATTATCGTATACGTAACAAGATTATACTATATAAAATTTGCTTTGATCAACACATAAAATATTTCTGTATGATAAATAATCCTAATCAAAGATATCGGCGATTAGTTTTACTGTAACTGACAAATTTTTGAGACAATAGAAAACTTAAAACTTGTTCGTCTCTTTAATGCCTTATCCATTTTAATATTGTTATCAATATTAAGGTACAAAATAACTTTAAATTCAAATTATTTGAACATAAATGAATTTTTCGATTCATTCACCAGATCATTTTAATTCTGTAGTCAATGTAAAGTCAAAAAGTTTTTATATGGTTAAGTATGGATCGTGCATTCCCAAATTTTACAAATTAGCTCAAACATCCTACGTGGTATACAAATAACGAATGATACAACGATCGTAGTAAAATTAATGGTTAAACAAACTTATTGCAAAATTTGTCTCTAAAATAATAAAGAATGCGGCCGGTTTGACAGGTGACAGTGACAGGCCAGACGTTGTTTTTTTAAATTGAAGATCTATGAAGACTGTCTTATCTGCCCAATACAATGAACAGAGAGACTACGTGGTATACAAATAACGAGTGATACAACGATCGTAGTAAAATTAATGGTTAAACAAACTTACCTTAGCGAATTTTGACCATAATTTTATAAGATCTTGTATCCGAAGTTATTTGTAACCCGCCACACCCTAATATGTATAAGATTATACTTGCCCCAAAGCGAAATTCGCAAAATTTGTCTCTAAAATAATGAAGAATGCGGCCGGTTTGACAGGTGACAGTTACAGGTCAGACGTTGTTTTTTTAAATTGAAGATCTCTGAAGACTGTGTTATCTGCCCAATACAATGAACAGTGAGACTACATGGTATACAAATAACTTCGGATACCAGATCTTATAAAATTATAGTCAAACTTCGCTTAAGGAAAGTTTGTTTAACCATTAATTATACAGCCTAATATAACAACATTTTAATAAAGAACATTTAGATGATTTGCAAAATTAGATACCATCTCTTTAAAAATGCATGATACTAAATGTGCGAATGATAAAAAATATCTCTGTTACAATAACCAGCAAAAAAATTGATGATTTTATTTTTTTTTTTTTTTTTTTTTATTGGTAAACCAACAGCGATACAGTTTCTTATAGTTACAAAATATACAATATACTTATTAGGGCCAAAAAAGGTTTACACAGGATTTTACCAATATAAATAAACTTAATGTTGATTGCAATAACAAAACAAGGTTACATATATTTTGTTTTAAGTAGATAATTAAGGTATACTAGTACATGCATAATAATAACCGAGCAATTAAGTATTATTAGGGGGCTCAGAAAGGGAACATCCAAGTTACAAACGATGCATTTTGACAATGTCAGTTTTGAGTCGGGATTTGGAGAGGTGAAACAAATCTAAATTTGAATATGACTCATTATAGATATTAGCCATTCGACACAACACAGACTTCTTGAAATAATTTGTGTGACTGTGGGGTACATGTAGTAACTGCGTGTGACGCGTGCGTTTCGCAGGAACTCGAAGTGCCACTGCATGCAGGAGATCGCAACAGTCTACCTGGCCATTGATAACTGATTGGAGAAAAATCAAATCATATTGAACGCGCCTCATTTCTAAACTATCCATATTGTAGTTCAAGCAGGCCTCAGCGTAAGAGTTGAATGTTCTGTGTTCCTTAAATGATAAAAATTTAAGAAACTTCTCTTGTACGGACTCAATTCTCTGCTTGTGAGTAGAATATTGAGGTGACCAGATATTGCATGCATATTCAAGAATTGTTCTCACAAAGGTAATAAATAGAACTTTAATGCACTCAATATTCTTGAACTCTTGACTTACGCGTTTGAGAAACCCTAGTTGCTTGAATGATTTACTTACTATTGCTTCCATGTGTTCTGTCATAAGCATTTTTGAGTCAAACAGAACGCCAAGATCCTTTACAGTAGAAGTGTTTTTAATTATACTACCACATATGTTATAGTAAAATTTTATTAGATTCTTTTTTCGCGAGAACGTAATTTGCATGCATTTTTTAACGTTTACAGTTTACATTCTGTTATTTTTGTAATAACTTTCTAAGGAGTCTAAATCTTTTTGTAATAGCTTACAATCTTCAATGGACTCGACACTCAAAAAAACTTTTTTGTCATCTGCAAACATCAAAAAATTTGCGTGATTCAAATGATCACCTATATCAAACAGATATGCATTGTACAACAAGGGGCCTAGGATGGATCCCTGAGGCACTCCCGAAGGTATAGAAACGAAGTCGCTTCGCGCTCCACCAATCACGACGGCTTGACTTCGATTAGTTAAATAAGATGCGAACCATCGAAGAAGGTCACCGCGTATTCCCAAAGCATTTAGTTTGCCCAACAGGATAATGTGATCCACACGGTCGAAAGCCTTTTCGAAGTCAGTATAGATCACATCAACCTGCTGGCCTGCGTCCATACTTCGAAGAACATGATTGGTGAAGACAGCAAGATTAGTGACTGTTGAACGTCTGTTCATGAAACCATGCTGCTCATTCGGAATTGACCTATGGATAATTGGACTAATGTATTTGTTAATAAGTTTTTCAAATATTTTACTAATCGTATTGAGAATAGAAATTGGTCGGTAGTTTTCTATATCGATTTTGGATCCAGTTTTGTGTATAGGGACTATAAGTGCCTCTTTCCATTTTGATGGAAAACTACCTTTTCGCAAAGATGCGTTAAATAGGATCGCTAATGGTTTCGCAAGGTTTGTAGCACATTTTTTGTAAAATATAGGAGGAATGTTGTCACTCCCTGCTCCTTTGTTAGTATCTAAGCTTAGAAGAACATCTGTAATCTCCTTCTCAGTGAACAGAATTTTATTGACTATTTCACAAGATTTAACTTCAGGAATTTCCACATTATCATAGCAATTCGCAGGCTTCACAAAGACGCTTTCGAAAAACTTGCTAAACTTTACATGCCTCAGACTCACCATGGTATTCTTGATCTTTCAGTTTCAAAGTGATTCTTAGAAACAAGGCGGTCATACGAGATAAAAGAAAAATTTTACAATTATGTACTTTGGCTACTGCCCACTACCTTAGATACACCACATACTCCAAATCCACCATTGTTTTCATGACTAGACACGCCACAGCCCCTAGACATACATACGCCACTATCACCTTTTTCTAAGCACGAGTGCGTCCCTTTTTCTCAGCACCATTTCACCTTTCGCCCATCTATTTACCAATGTTTCCTACCCTAGATACACTGCACCACAAATGCTGCACTACAATTACTAGGGTGAATTTCTGCCATCTGACATTGAAGTTAACCATTTTAATTTACTTCCGCGCTGCTTATTTTAAAATCTTTTCCTTTTTACTCTGTTATTTCGTTTGATGCTCTTTTTTTTCTAAGAATCATCAGTTTTTCTGATTAATATTGTACTTTTGCATAGTTGAGAAAACAGACATGCTTTTAAAGTTGTATCAGCCAATTTATCATAGAAATTGGTAGTTTTAAAGGAAGATAATTTGGCTTAAGTATCTTCAACACAAAATCATAAAAATTAATGGTTCTTAATGCTGAGAAAAAAATTACAGCACAAAAACTTCATCTATGTGGATTTTTCTGAATTAAATAAAAATTCGAAAATCTCTCAAACTTTTAACTTTTTGTTAAGGCAATAAGGAATGAAAACTAATTGTTTTGGCCACATCTAACACCTCACAAAAGATGTAGATCGACCTACCAATAATCCTGTACACAGATCTGTGACAAATACGAACGCAATTTTTTCAAAATGTATTCGAATCGGCAGTAGCTTTTTATCGCTTAGTAAAATATTTAATTTAATATTTACGGTGCAGAGCTGCGGTATTCACAGGCTGCTCTATTATACTAAGGAAATTTTAAATTTAAAGGAAAGGATTTCGTTCATATTAAATTGTAGCTACTACTAGTAATTTTTGTTAAAATGGTGTGACATGCTTATACTGGTAGTAGCATTTTTATCTATCGACATAATAATACCAACATTTGGGTGTCAATCCAAGCATGATACCCAATATTATCAATTAATGATATGTCTAAAGGATTTTCATCATAAAAAAAAATTCTGTAAGAAACTTAGAGTAGTGCAGCTATACTTAAATATTGACGGAGTGTAATCTGGCGGCGCCGCCGTGTGTGCGGTTAGCGGGCGGCCGGTAATGCGCTCGGTTAGCACCCGCTCTTCATTACGGCTGCACCGCCAGCGCTAAATGTTATTCGCAATGGCCGCCGTCTCAGTTACCACGCACGGCTAGTAAACTTATGGAAATTCCTATTTTGTCATACTGGATGTCTCACCGAGATATATGTGTTACTGTTGACGCAAATTGGCCCCAGTGTCTGACCCGTCTTGCGTGAAATGCTCAATCATTTAGGAAGTCAAGCACTGCTGATTGTTATTATTACAAGCTTTTATTTAGTTGTCCCGTTGTATGTATGTCTGTTATCAAATCTTGTAAGTTAAATTTGACCCATATTCCGGTTTCCGATTGAGCTGAAATTTTGCACGCGTTTATCACGTGACAATGCAATATTGTGATGACATGGAGCTGATCTGATGAAGTAGCCGAAACGTGGCCATAGGAACTCTGTAATGAAACGACACAACTCCATCGTGTTTAGGCTCATTTGATTCGTTTTGAGGAGCACTTATATTTTAGATAAAAGCTTATTATAAATAATATTTTTTGAAATGAATGCAGTCATCCTTTCCTGAATATACTCTCTTTTAACAAAATTGGTGGTTCTGTTCTGTTCTGTTCTGTTCTGAGTCCGCCCAGCCAGCAGTTACGCTGCAAAAGCTTATGAATGAGGTTTACCTTGCAGAGTACGTCAACACGTTTGCAGACCAAAGCCGATGCATGTATATCGTCTTCAGTCCTTAGAACATGGCGACGCCAAACCTCGTTATACCACTCTCATGGCTCGAGGAACCAGTTGGACTCGTAGATAGGGATAAAGGAGTGTAGGAGATATTCGCAGTCAGGGAGTAGGGGAGAGAGAGGGAGTTGAAAGAACCGACCGAATACTTGCATCAAATCAGTATGGGGAGGATAGATATAATACTTGGTGTGTGATATATACTTGGAAGGATAATAGACTGCTTTGTTGTTGTGTATCCGTCGCGTTGCTCTGCAGGTCTTCTTTGTAAGATTAGAGATTTGTTGACACTGTCGTAATAGTGCAGCCTTCTGGTTTGTCTTCTGGAATTTGACTTCTGACTTCAGTTTACTGGTCTTGACACTCTTCACTTCTGGCTTCTGGGTTTTCTGTTTTTCGCAGCCGAATTTCTGTTTCTGTTTACTGATTTTTCTGGTTACAATGTACTTTTTTTTTTGTATTTCCGTTTCTGTATCCTGCTTCTTTGTTCTGTCTTTTAACGAAATTGGTGGTGTGTAAATTTTAAATTTCGGTTTCGGATATTTTTGATAATTTTTGTGACAAAAAATGTATATCATAGTAAAAATGTTAACTAAAGTTCCGCACCCACACGGTAAAAACAGGATTCTATTACTAAGACTCTGCTGTCCGTCCGTACACCTGTCTGTCACCAGGCTGTATCTCATGAACCGTGACAGCTATAGTCTGTTGAAATTTTCACAGATGATGTTTTTCTGTTGCCGCTCTAACAAGAAATACTAAAACCAAAATTAATTAAATATCCCATACAAAAAACGTGATTTTTATTGATAATGGTACGAAACCTCTTCGAAACCCTTCGTGCGCGATTCCAACTCGCGCTTTTATTTTATAACACATAATATTCACTCTTTCTAATTCCTGAACAAGAAATGTATACCTATATATTTTTCTAAATAATCTGCAAGCATGTTCCCCCAAAATCAAATAAATAAGGATTCTTTGAACATATCATTCATACCTACTCCTATATTTTTAAATTTTCTCCATTCAAGCATTTCGTTGTGAATGTAAAATAGTTTGTCATGTTTACCATTCCCTAATTAATAAAGTGCTTTTTTTGCAAAACATAATATGTATTACAGAAATTATTCAAGTTATCCTATAATTAATTTATCTATAATTATTTTTACTGCGTATAAGATATAGGTAAGTTGGATACCAACAATACCTAAAGCTTAGATGCGTAGTAATCGCGACGATCGAGTGTTCTTATCAGTGTTGTGTGGACACAGATGGGTTCCCATGCATTCTGTGATCCTGCTACCCTCAGCTACGCCTCAAGATATGAGTCAAGGGCTGGCTACTACTAGCTAATTATTGGAAAAAGCTGTAAAACTGTATGACGATTGACGGTCTAGATTACGTATAGGAATATGTATACAATGGGTCCCGTCATCGGTGTCGGAGCCTATAAATGGTATGAAATACTGCACATTAAGCGGAAATTAAAAAAAAAAATAACTGATGCAATAGACTTGTAAACCAGTTAATTGTATTATAATTTATCACTCTCATAAAGTTATAATATACTTACTTAGTGTCATTTTTCCTGATGAAGAAAAGTTAAAGGTACCTACTAAGAATATTTCAGGTTAATTTCAAATACTTATTTACTTCAAATTAAAAAATGTATTCAGTAATTAGAACTTTACAGGCACTTTTACACGTCAATAAGTATAATTTACATTACGTGTAGTGTATATATATATTTTCAAAGAAAAGCTACAGATACCAACGGTTCGCCACGACCACTGCTGAGAAGAAACGCCTAAAGAAACTCATTTTTAAAGTAATGGTCGCCTACACGCCAGTAGGCCTTCGTCATATATTATTATTATGTATTTTACTTAATAGATACTTATAATACTATAATACAATGTTGACACAATAAAAGATGTAATGCTTGCAAACAGAACGAACATAAATTACGTAATAAAAAATACTAAGTAGTCAAAAAAGTGAACCGTTCATGAGCAGACGAACGGATCAGCCATCATTAAACTCAACCATATTACAGGGAATCCATCAACTCGGCCAGCGACGCCACCACCAAATTGGACATTTCACACTTAATAGAAGAACATAAAATGAGCTTTCGTAAAACATAGAACCAAAAATCACAGTCTTATTTACACGGACAACAGTTAAATATTTTTGGTTAAAACTCAAAACGACTGCACAAACCCATGATGAAACTCCAGCTGTTATCAGCTGCACTAACCTGTGTCTCAGTGTTTGCACTTTGTTTGAGGAGCCTTGCTCGATGCAGCCCATTTCAAACTTTTGCAATAGAACACGACGCCGTTGGGGGTGAAACGTTGCGGCCGTAGGGACCATAAAATATATAATACTGTCGCCCGAAAATTTACTGAAATCACGCGTGACCAGAGGGTTAGGTGTTATCTGGCTTAAAAGACAAGCATTGCCGTACAACGTGGCAATGCTGCCAGCCTTCTAAGCACGTTAACGCGGGGCAGCGATTTGCTAGGGCTTTTTTATTTATAAGTAATTTAAGTTATTAGTTTCGTTTTAGTTTTCTTGTTTATTTTATTAATTTATTGCATGGTTGAAAATAAATGTTGAGAGTTACATGTAAGGATTCTAACGATCAAATCTAAGTAGTATGATGCCCATTGCGCGACATTCCATAAGCCTGTTGATTTCGCCCAATTATAACACACAGGCTTTTGTAGTTTAAATCCGCAATCCAAACCCGAGAGCATTTTAGCCGGTCCGACGGCCGAACCCTATATTATTGAAGCAAGAAAATATTTATCAAGTGAGATTATAAATACATATCAATTTCGACCAGGAAGCACACAGGCTTTTTTTGTTGAATGAAACCAAGTCCAAACCCCAGAGCGTTTCGGCCGGGCCAAGCCCTACAGGTTATCGGAAACAGTAATATTAACTTATAATTTTTGTAAAGTTCAAGGGATCGCGTTAATCTGGTAACAACAGAAAGTAAAAAACATATCGTGGTATTTTATAAAGAAGTTTAATCATGTTGTTATCTAATCTTACACAAAGTAGTTACATTGAAATACACATCTAACAATATAAGGACAAACTAAGAGCTCGGTTATAGAAAGCATCATTACTACACTATCACTAGCGCTTTCGCAAGTTAGTAACTCCAGGCGGGGTCTGCTCTTAGATGGGTGACCACGAGTGGTGTAATATTTTTCAAGCTATTCCGTGCCTCGGAACGCACGTGAAGCTGTTGGTCCCGGCTGTCCTCATTCTATGGCAGTCAACAACCTATCAGATGCGTTTAGGCATCTTGAAAAATGTGTCATCAGTATTGGCCACTTATATCACGAAAAATGTTTTTTTAGATATATTTATAAATCGAATAAAAGACACGTAATTAATAAAAATCAAACAACATTATATTATTATTTTAACCAAAACCTTTATTAAAAATGGTATAAAGTAAAGCAATGACAATAGCATTATCTCTTTGAAGAAATTTATGCAACGTTTTCGCTTGATGTTTTCATTACACCGAACGCGGCGTGATTAGTTTCGAGTGCTAAAGTAGGTACCTATGAAAGCTACAAGTCATGTTTAAACTGGATGAGCTAGTCGGGGATTTGTAGTACTTTACGATATAAATACGTTATGGTTGTTATAATTATAAAACTCGAGGCGGAATTTCAGCCCGAGCCGCCAAGTGTGTTAAAGCAATATATATAAAATATATATACATATACATTTTTTTTTCAATACCTAAAAACTGAATTGATTTGAAATAAATTCGACCACTGTAATACACACTGTTACTTGCCCGCTGTTTTACTTTTTTAAATCAGTTCGAATTTGAAAAAAAAGAAACAATTTTAGCAAATAGTGTGGTTTTAAAATGTAACTTCACTATTTGCGTTTATAATAACACATCCGTGTTTTATGAACAGCTTTATATAACTTTACGAGCAAGTGCGTTGAAAACGCTATTTTTCTACTCCAACAACCAGTAGGGCTCCGCCCGATCGAAACGCTCTGGTGTTTGGAGTGTGTGTTCCAACTTCAAAAGCCTGTGTGCTTTCTGGCCGAAATCTTACTCCAATGACCTGTAGGGAGTCGGGCCGAAACGCTCTGGGGTTTAGAGCCTGCAAATTTTAACTACAAAAACCTGTGTGTTTTCTGGCCGAAATCAACAGGCTTATGGAGTGTCGCTGCCAATTGCTCATGCTTTATAGCTGTAGCTAGAAAAGAAAAAATGAAGGTCTATGACCTAACCTATAGGCTTGACACCATGAAGATATCTTAACACAATGGAACAAAGATGTATTGATATAAAGAAAGGATGTATGTGCAACGTTCGTACTTAAACACTTACAGGATTTGGATGATCAAATTATTCAAATTGGACGCATGTTCAATCCAACATCCCTCGTATCAAAATATGAATTGCAGAGATGGCTACTTCCGGGATGCGAGCCAATCGGATCGTTTTCGCAGAATCGTAGTTATCAATACGATAAGTAGGCCGCATCTGTGGACACGCCCATTGACCCTTGTTTGTCTGCCAAGTAGATAAAATCATGTAATTTACGAGTACATACAGAAACCTTTTTAGTTGATGAATACTGGAAAAAATCCCCTAATTACATATACGTTCGCCTTTCTACGTCTGCTCTTTCTTTTGTATTTAATTGTTATATTTATTAGTACATGAAATGGGTCTGTAAATCCGAAAAGGAAAATGAAACAGCTGCTTCTAGCCCCGCACAGATCGAAAAACCGATCGAGAGTACGGTGGTACGGACAGGTCTATTAGCTATTTTAACATTTTTCTTTCTATTTACTCTATGTATACACATAATGCTTCGGCCAAAAGTAATGTAGTACTTTCTCGTATTTGCATTGTGATAATCTAGATACGCGGCAGCGTGTCAGAGCCAAGTTGAAAAAAAGGGACTGGCGACGCAGCATACATGAAATTTAGCACATGTAGGTTTGCAAAACTAGCCAGGTCAAATGTTAAGATTCTTATATATAAATTTTAATATTCTCTAAAGAACTTGGCGACCACTTAGATCTCAATTCTTTTGTCGGATTTTGAACTTGGCTCCCATTTTCACACCTATGTTTTTGGTGGGTTCTCTTTTACGGAATTCGATTTTGAATATAATCCTAACCCACATTGGAATAAATAGGCACCTATCTTTTTATGGAGGTAGAAGATATACATATAAGTATTATCCTTGAATAAGTCGATAACATAAGTATTATTTATCTTTAGGTATTTGCTCAAGAAAGTAATCGATAAAATCGTGAGAAATTTTTCCCCTTCACAAACATTCACATTTCGTTGCATGATAACAACCCTTCAAGTTTCACCCTCAGTGCTTCAAATTTTCTCAGGGCAATCGGCCAGGTGAATCGATTTATCAAAAAAAAAGGCTTGAATATGCAGCGTACAGACATACAGATAATCTATCAAGTGGTACTATAATCAAAGCTTTTGACTCATTGGCTACTGGATGCCGTTGTTTTACTATCCCATTAATTATTTTATGACTTGTAACATCGACTATAAAGATAACTGTGATCGCGTCGGGGTTGGAGACGCGTCGACAGAAACGAAAAATTACCCTCACACATGTTACAAGTAGAGAGTTTTAAAATTATTGAAAGTAGACTTTTAAGCGCTGATGTAGTATGGTCCCCAGGTCAAACTGTGTCTTTAAAACCTTTTCATAAAGATATATGTATTGTCCGGTCTGGTCGCATTTGCTCCTCTATCGTTATTTGATGGTTAGATCATGGTTTCTAAAGTAGGTAAGAGTTTCTCAAACTAGCGGCAGCGCCTCCGCAGAGCTTACCATGATATGTCCTGTTTTCAAATCAATTTTTTGCCATATGCCACATGGCACGAGTAAAGTACACATCATACTTCACTCGTGAATAGCAATGCTATTTGGCTATTCATAAATCGTAAGATGGACTTGCCTCTTGATGGGATACATTTATTGATGTAACGTTTAGAGAAGTGTAAGTGAACATCAAAACTAATGGTGGCCACTACAAAGTGTCCAGGGTAATGTTCCGTTTGCAAATTTATGTAGTAGTAACCCACTGGGCGGCGAGCGCGGCAGAAATAGCGTGGGCGGGCTCGTCACAGATGACAGCTATCTCCTGTTTATGACTTCCTCAGCCAATGGCCTCCGTCACCACGGTGCGAGTGCCTGTCACCACGACCACTTAATACTTAGAAGATCTTCAAACCCTTATAAGTAAATTGAACTTTTTGCTGTATGTTGCGGAATGTAAGTTGAGTAAATTGAAATCTTCCAAATAAGTTTTTGCTGTTTCAGTCCAGTCATGTCACTAACAGATGATTGATACAAAAAATGATTGAGTTTAAGTTAGAAACCTACCTACCTATCTATATTGTTTTTTTAATACGGGATATAATTTTTACATACATACTATCACGCCTTTTTCCCTAATGACAGAACATTTGGGGTCTTGCGGCTCTGAGCAGACAGACAGGTCGGCAAGACTCAAATAGTAGATTATTAACCAAGGGGATAAAGCAGTGTCTTCTGCCGCGGGTGACGACTTAAATCGTAAGCGCAACGAAGGACTCGAGGTTTACTCCCGAGCGGAGCGAGGGTGTTAAATACTTAAATCACGAGCGAAGCGAGGGATTTAGGACGAGTCCTGAGTGTAGCGACGGATTTAAGTTCACCCAAGACAAAGACAGCTTTATCACCGAGGAAAATACTCTAATTTTCGTACCATTTGCGAAAAAATAAAGACAATGATATCAAGAGACAAGCATTTATTAAAAGATATATTTTAATTAATTTTTATCCAGTTACATAAAATATACAAAATGTTTTACGTTGTAAATAAATGTAGGTACGCAGAAAACTTGGCTGTATGTGTGAGACGCAAATGACCTTTTGCTTTTTCTTTTTGGAAAACTAAACAGTTGGTGTAAATAAACAATGACATGACTTGATTTAGTTTTTTATTTTATGTTTAAGTGGTTTTATGGACTTTGCGGATACATGTTGTCGATTCAAAATCGTTATTTTTTTGCGCTTAACAATATAGAAATGAATTCAGTTCAGTATAAATTTCGGTAAGTATTCCAAACTTAAACCACATTCTCCCTCTAGAGGATGAATGAAATTCAGTACAATTTTCTTTCCCTGTTTTCATTCTTGGTCTAGAGCCTGAATGAAATTCAGTACATTTTTATTTCCCTGTTTTTAACAGATTAATAATGACTATTGTTATATTCGCTTTTTGTGCCATAGAATGTGCCTTTTTTGAGCAAGTGGTACGAAAAAGCTATTTTTAGGGTGATGGTAGGCGAGAAGTTGGTACAGGGAATCGAATAGTGTGGGTTGTTAGGTGCATCGCCTATTAATATGATTTCCATTTTTGCCCACTCCCTCGATCGGCTTCTACGATCTGCGCAGCAAGATCTGGTACTTTTAAGATTTTTCTTTTTTTCCAAACCGGCATGGAAGAGCATAATATTATTATTCTGTTCAATAAACTTTTCGAAAAATTGCGCCCTGGGTAAAAATAGAAACCCGATAAAAAAAAATATGTTTCTCTAGTCTCCGAAACTTCTACGAACCCTAAATATTGCTGATTCAATAAAACAACATAATATTTCAGTAAGTAACCTTATCTTTGTTTATAGCTATCAATCACAATGGGAGTACCTACTGCGTACAAAGCTTCTGAAGTTTATACTGCACCGACTATACGCGAAGCTTTTCTAAACAATGGCTCAAATTGTAAGAACTAAACACAATAAAAAGCCGTACGTGACACGTGGAACATTTTTTGAGTCGTAAATTAAATTAGCCTTCGATTTTAACACGTTGCGGACTAAGCTTTAAATTTGAGGTGTCAAGGCAAATCTTGTTTTGTTTTATTATAATTATAAACCGGGAACGTTGACAAATCAATAAAATACATAAGTATATTGTAGTAAAATAAACGGCCAAGTGCAAGTTGAACTCGCGTGGAGAGGGTTGTACAATGCCAAAGATTTTTCGTAAGTGAACGTATTATATTTGAGTTTACCACTTTACTTTCAATTGATAGAATTCTAATAGGTTTTGCCTGTAATCTACGAGCATGGAACTGTATGTCGTATTTTCAAAATTTTAGGCTCAGTAGTTTTGGAGATTGGGGCGTATACTGATTTTTCGCCTTCTTTCAAAACCAAACCTATTTATTTTACAATAATAACAATATAATATCTTTGAAATTCTTATAACGAGCCCTTTCATTTCATATATTCTTTTTAATTTTCTAATTTGTGGCCTGAAACTGACCCTTAGGTATTTTAAAAATTATTTTATTTACTTTGAACATCTGTTTTGCGTCATAGGATTACACCATCCTACCAAATTTCACCTGATTTGGTCCGTTAGATTCGGAGCTAATTGACTGTGACAGACAGACGCACGAGTGATCCTTTCGTTTTAATTTTATTTTTTGTATGATCTTTCCTTAATATTTAATGAATTTTTCATTTAATGACTTCGCGGTAGCTCAGTGTACGTGAGTATTTATAAGTATGTTAAAGAATTCCAGACGTGTTTTACACTTGCATCGGTGAACCCAAATAGCATAAAAATACCTTAAACTCGTCCGTGCTTCGGGAGACACTTTATTCAAAAGTAAGACGTCAGGATTAAAATAATGTTTCACTCATTTGCAATAGAATGTAGGTAAGCTCAACGATGGTAAAAAAAAATAGCTTATGGTTCAGTGAATTGTTCGTTCTTGTACATACAAGTAGATAGATATTACTTTTTTATTGAAATCTTAATTCCTAACTGCTAATATAAAACCTTCCTAAAACTTTTAAATAAGTATGCAGGATTGCAGGTGCAGCCCTTGTATAGCAAAGCCACTATCAATTCTGGGTACCTATGTAGCTACTTGTAGACCCTTAAACAAACAATAAACATGAGTAAGTGTCGCCATAGACGTCCGACATGGTTCAGTTAGAATAACCATAAGTGGCATACTTTTGAGGTGCCGACTGCCGACAGACTCCACACGTGCCCTCAATCTAGCGTGGCGCTCCAGAATCTAGACTCTAACATAGCTCTAAGCTACAAGTAACACATGTGAACGAATGAGTCACAAAGATGAATTCACACTCTCATAAATATTACATGTCTTTTCGAAAAGTCAATGCTGCGGAGTGGCATTCTGTATTTAAACCGTTAATATTTAGATAGAGTCAACATTTCGTAAAATATAAATATATAGGGATAAGTCTTAGGAATCTTATCTAAAGTAAGCTTAAGCTTGTGTTATGGGATACTAACCCAACGATATTATATTTTATGAGAAATACATACATAGATAACACCCAAGACCCAGGACCATTTGAAAAAGGCTATTTTCCAACTTGCTCTGGCTGGGGATCGAACCCAGAACCTCCGGATTGGCGGACTAGCGTGTTGACCATTACGCAACAGAGGTCGTCCACATAGGTGGAGTAAAACAATAGTTCTATGCCCTGAATTAGTTCCTACGAGTATCACCTAGGTATTATCCATGTTGAAGGTACCTATATTTTCTTTGAACCAAAAAATTGGTAGCTTTTCTAGAGATACGTTGGTAAAAAGAGCTAAATAGATAAAGCATATTATATTTTTTATTTATAAATAAGTGACAAGTGAGTTTATAATTTGAGTCAAAAAACATCAATAAATTACAATTAAACAAAAAACTAAATTCAAAAACAAAATAAAAATCTGAGTATTTGTTTTTTTAGCAAAGAAATAGAAAATAGACCTGATTAGTTCTACAATTCGCTATTACAAGAAAAAAATTGTTAACTTTAATTAAGTGATATAATGCAGGATTTAGTCGAAACATATAGCCAAGAAAGTATCCTAGGTCGTAGGCTTAGATTATCTAACGTCGTAGGCGTCAATACGATATCAAGGAAAACTGTAAAATCCATTTTCGTTTTGTGTAGCAACGTTCCTGACGGCTCATTGTGCGCTACCTATGAGCCAAACAGATATTTAAATCTAGTTTTAGAACAATATGTCTTCTTTCAAGCTTCTTGAAATGTCTTTCCCCCACCTTGTGGAGATTCATCTATTTTTGATAAGTTATTTACAAAATTTATCGAAAATTAGCCTTGCCGCGACTTTCGGAAATTCACTAACCATAATTTACGTTACTGCCGCGGATGGTCCACACGAAACGAACGTAGAAATTTAAGGTTCACAATTTATAATAGGTAAAGTAGCACGTGACCAGAGAGACGGCTCGACTTTATCTTTCTCAAAATATTAGTCTTGCCATGCAACGCGGCAATGCTGCCAGCCTTCTGAGTACCACAGGTAAGCTATTTGCCAGGGCTTTTTTTGTTAATAAGTAGTAATCATTAACTTTAATTCTACTTAAACTCTTGTGTTTTTTTTTTCATAACTATTTAGTTTTAGTTTAAAGCAGGCACTAACTTAGTTTATTTAGTACCAAACTATAAGAAATCTTTAAATATATCCAGTCCAAAGTATATAATAAATTAAATATACATACAAATATTTGCTTATTTTCTATCTAGTATCTTAATCGCAAGTAGGTAAGTAAATAAAAGTACTTTATTACACTTTTTGAAATTTGTGAGCGCTTCCTAATATTCCAGTACAATACGTCATCCATCTCACATCAGATTAGTCAGAGGAGAAGAGTGTGAAATCAGGCAGTAAATCACGCCACATTCGGCTATAAACCTTTTTGTCATCATGAGATGACGTTCAATAGTGGGTTTACAAACCCTTTGTAATTAAAACACAGTCGCAAAGGGAAAAATGCATTGAACTCAACTAGGCTTTTATATATATTCCCTGGCCATTTTCGGTTATGGTGACTGTGTTGTTTGATAGAAATTTAAATAGGAAATAGAAACTCGCTCAAGGCTGATGTGGCTGACATACCTTATTTTTGAGATGAATGTACGTGCGCAATGCGGAAACGTCAGGGTACAATCGACATAGTTGTCGTGTATTGAGGAGGGTGGTTTGTTTTTAATCGCATCTCGTCTCGAGTCTTGTTTATGCCTCTTCAAGAAATCTACATAATTATGTTGCACTAAGCGTCTCCACTCGGTCCTTTGTGCAGCCAAGGTTTCCCACCGAGTGTGGTCGATGTGGCACCTTTTCAGATGTCTTTTCTGAACGTCTTTGTTATGGCCTAGGCTGTTACAAAAAGGGGAAAAAACATTTACGACCGTAAGTTTATATAATTATAATCTATTTCGAATATAAATAATATCATTATAAATGAATTAATATGACGACCTCCGTGGCGTAGTGGTCACTATGCTAGTCCGCCACCCAGGTTTCGGGTTCGATCCCCGGTCAGGGCAAGTTGGAAAATGGCCTTTTTTATTGTCCTGGGTCTTGGATATTTATCTATATATGTATGTGTTATAAAATATAGTATCGTTGAGTTAGTATCCCATAACACAAGTCTCGAACTTAGGTACTTTGGGACTAGCTCAATCAGTGTAATTTGTCCCTATATATTTATTTATTATATTTATTACTAAGCATTTATCTCATTGAGTTTCCGTTTAAAATAATTTTATGAAGTACCTACTTTTTAAATATTTTTCTTGTGGTCATTTAACGAGTGTAACTAACACCCATTATGATTATTCGCCGTTTAACACTCTGTAACTCTGTATGTTTCAATAAATCTTTTAGATTTTGTTTGTCACTAAGCACTCTACCTGGTAATGTAGTTCACTTTGACATGGTGGTTAGTATTTCACTTTTAAAATTAACTTTTGCAAGATAACGAACAAATAGACTCTTTCTTCGCATAGACGTAATGTATTTATTACTTTGCTACTTTTAAAATAGAAATAATATTCACAAATATCAATTACATCATAAACAGAGCACTTAATAAGTTCTCGGTAAGAATCTATTTAGAAGTACGAAGTATCGTGATTGTCAGCTGATGTTACTAACCAGATGGCGGCGCGCGGTGGGTCTGCCCCTGCCCTCAGTTAAACCACAAAAAGCTTGCTCCTACTCAAATAAAAATAATTATAATCATTTAAAATTAAGGACTAGGTATTATTTTAAATTGACTTAAACTAAAAAATAAACTTTCTGAGTGCAAACTATGTAGGTGACCTATCTGACGTTTACTCGCATCTCGATGCGTCAGGCAAATTTCAATGAGTCAGCCAGGTAAGCAAGCATATAACTAATACATATCTTACTTAGGTGCAACTAAACACTAGTAATTGCATCTACCTGTGAATAAAACAGATAATTAATAACCGTGTAGATATTATGAGAGTCCAAAAAGATGACAGTACACAAGTAAACTGTGGCAGTGGCAGAGCCGCAACTTACCTAAGACTTCCAGACGAACGGCACTTGTTGGCAACGTTCCACGACCGTCGCCGACCTGTGTTGCCGACTATTGGCGACGGTCGCTGATTGTCGCAAACGGTCGAATGACACATTTTATTTTGAATTTATTCTGTGGGAACAACATACAGCTACATTTTAAGTACAAGTATATTATACAATTTTACATAAAACTTATTAATAACTTAACCCACAACGTTACTCTACCAACTTTCATAGACTATTATAAATATTTATGTAGTCTGTAGGGTTTATGAATGTATGCAATATTTGTGTATTTTTTACATATATGTTTATGAATATATAGATATCGTTAAATTTAATGTATTTATGTTATGTGTTTTCGGTAAAATTTGAAGATAGTGATTAAATTATAATTAAATTAGAATGTATCATGTCGTCCAAAATTAGCTTTTATCGTCATCACCTGTAGGTTAACTGGTAAAAAAGGCCATGGGCCTTAAGTCCGCCTGTTACAATTGTCGTATTAAAGTTAAATAAATAAATAAATAAAACGCTATTCAGTAAATAATAGAATTAATCGGTGCTGCTAACTACAAATAAAGTCACTAGTTCCTTAATAGTGCATTACGATATAAGTGTTTTATGGTAGTTATAATACACGAGGCGGAATTTCAGCCCGAGCCGCAGGCAAGGGCGTAATAGAGCTGAGTGTGTTTAACCAATATAACACATTTGCGAGGAAAAATAGCTAATAAACTGAATTCTTTGATTTTAAATAAACTCGACTACTGTAATGCACACTGTTGCTATAATGCAGTTTAAGGTACGATTCAGACCGACCGGGCCGCATCGGCTAGTTTATTAAATCTTTATTGTTCATCAAATACAAATTGTATAGAACAATAGGCGAACTTATCGCTAAAAGCGTTGTCTACCAGTCAAACTTTTTACAGATAGTCTAAATGTGGGTTGCAAGACTTGCAAGACAAAAATAAAGCACATCAAAAACGATGTAAATAAATAAGTATATACGGATAAATACATGAATATCATATTTTCCATATACATACATATATAATAATATACCTAACAATTACGTTACATACATGAAATACGTGTATAAATTATTACGTCCTTATCCTTTAGTGTACACAACTTCGAATGACACGTTTCGCAGTTTCGCTGCACCGCCCCGTTCGCGTTCCGCGACAGCCGTACGGCTCCGAACTGACCCAACGCATACCGATGGAGCCGGCTATCCTTCGCGATGTCCGTCGGGAGCCGCTCGGAGCCGACCCGAGCCGACCGGTGCCGACCGGAGTCGTACGGCTGTCGCGGAATGTATATGTGGCAGAAATATGACCTTTGATTTCTTGTTACAAGTTTCTATTTCCTTTACCGTATTGTGAAATGCCTTCCGGGAGGGGCCGATGCGAGCCGGTCGATCTGAATCGTACCTTACTTTTTAAAATCAGAGCGGCGCGCCGCCTACAGTACTGGCTCATGGCTGGCGCCGCGCGTCGGCGGCCGGTGGGCCAATTCGAAATTTAAAAAATAAAGAAACAATTTTAGCAAAAAGTGCATTTACAGAATTAACTATTTACGTTTATAACAAACGCGTGTTTTATGAGCTGATTTATATATCTAAGTGCCGCAACAGACGGGGCGCAAGTTGCGTCGCGTAACAGCTAGTGATGGGCAGTGGATAGTACTCAATCTACCTATTTGAGTATTTACTCACTAGATTTAATAATTAGAGTAAATAGAGCGTGCTCATATATTGACATCGCATTTGATGTCTGTTTACTTATTTTAACATCAAATTACGTCTTTGCACACCTGCCAGCAAAAAATGATAATTAGTCAAAGAAGCCTACTTACAGTGTATGATTAGTATGGTATTTTCATATATTTTAGCGTCGCATTTAACGTTTACCGACATTTTAAGCATATTAATGTATGCACACACTTTCCGACGAGAATTGCAAGTGTATACTAGATTTAAGTTTCAAAATTGTCATGAAAACATGAAATAACGAATATGAATATAAATATAAGTCGCAACTCATATAAATCAATCTACTCACCAAATGGATAAATAAGGATATTTATCGGGTATTTACTCAATCTACTGAGTAAATATTCTAATGGGTTGATTGAGTATTTATGCAAGTCCCATCACTAGCTGTTACGCGGCGCAACTTGCGCCCCGTCTGTTAGGGCCCTTAAACCGGTGAAATTAGATCCACTTTACGAGCAAGTGGGTTGAAAATTAAATTATAGTAAAGAATCTCGTATAAATACATTAAAAAATTCTGGGACCCAAAATACATAAAGTAGATGTTTCACAGGTAAATACAGGATTTTAATGAAAATAATAAATAAAATAAGTAAGTAAAATGGGTAAAGCCTTACAAACGGCTTAATTTTTGAAGGACTAGATTCTTAAATTTAACATACTGTGTGCAAAAATATCAATGCCTATAAAGTTACTATTGTAAGATTCCATCATACGATGAAGAGGTGCTCTATGTCCACTGTCCGCACGACATCTAATATTAATCAAACAGGGGACGAGGACGAACCTCCCTCATTACAGCTTTCCTCGGTACATTATAGCGCAATCGATTCACAATTTCCTTACAGTCAAAAAGGTTTTTAACTATTTTATAAAGGGTGGATATTTTAAGGTATATGCGTCTGTCACTAAGTGTACGTATGTTATATTTATCGAGTCACATAAGATAGGATAAGTTAAGTAGCATTTGAAAAACCTGTAATGCATGGCATTTTTTTCTGTAATCTTTCAATAGCATCAATATATTTATTATAATAAGGATTTCAAATGGGCACAGCATACTCTAGTTAGAGCAAAGAAGAGTTTTATACAAATAAAGATATGTGGAGGTTCGTTTGAATTCCCTAAAAGAACGTAGCCATACATTTTGAAAGCTTTATTCGTAATGATTTGTACGTGACTCTCCAAGCACAATTTGATGTCTAAGTGAGCTCCCAAGATCACGGCTGACACTTTAGTCAGATTTGTTTTATTTAATTTTTAGTTGAAGTCTATTACACTAAAATGTTTTTGTTATATTTACTGATTCTCAACTGTAAAATTTGCTATCATAACAATAGGCCGAGAGCCTTTCAAGATCTTGTTGAAAATGAAGACAATCTTTTATACTATTAATCGCTTTGTAAACTTTGAGGTCGTCAGCACACAGTAAAAAGTTAGTGATAATTTAGTAATAAAAACATTTTGTTATTAAAAAAAATATAAATAACAAAGGATCCAGTGCGGATCCCTGAGGGACTCCTAAGGTGATCAAGACACTCCTGGATTGATACCCCTTGACAACAACTCTTTGAGATCTATTGGAGACGTAGGGTAGGACTTGAACTTGCAAAGAGATTTCCACGGATTCCATTGAATATTCTGTTTAGAAGCAATTCATGATCAACTTAGTCAAAACCTTTTTTGTAATCCGTGCGAAATTAGTAAAAACAATCAAATTTGATGCAAAAGATCTTTGTTTACAAAGCCATGCTGTTCCTGGATTATGGCTTTCTGTAAAATCGGGTAGACTATATATTGTGAGCAAGATGTTCAAACAATTTCGCCAGTGTGCATGTCAATCTTTCACAAACTGCCGCGCGACCGTTGGCGATAGTCGGCAACAGTCGCCGATAATCGCCGACAGTTGTCGCGGGTATACTCTTACTCGTCTGTAAGAGACCTTAAATGCCAAAAGCCAAAACGTTGTATAACGCGTTGTTTATTAGTAGGTACTTATTTAGGCACAGTACAGAAATTTAATAAGTTACTTTTCGTTGATGGACAGGCATAAAATTATGAATGTTTCAACTCAAATTTCGGGAAATAAAATTCCCCTAAATATTATTGGTAACCAGAACGCGTTCTCACTAATAAACAAGGAAACCGACGCTAGTTCTTACGACTAGTTCGCCGAAACTAGGTAATTATTCCGTCCGTAAGCTTCCCGAGAGTAATCCGTTAGAAATCGATCTGATTTTAGTAGCGTGTCAGCATTTGAAAAACATAATTTATTGTCAGCATTGAGATCGCGAGGAAACCGAACGCGTCGAAGAAAATAAAAAAGTAATAAAATAAGAGATGTTTACGAGCGTAAAATGACGTGAACCGAGCCACTTCGCCTGTTTATACATACAGCGGCTCTCAAAGTGTTTAGGTCATGGAACCCTATTTTTAAGCCAATTTACTAGTAAATAGCCAAAATCTATTAAAAATAAGAGAATCAAAGGTTTATTTAAGTTTATCAAATATAATAAGTATCTAAGTACTTATCTATTGAAATAGGTATAATACATAGGTAATCATATCAATCAGTTTTAAACGTTTTAATACAAAGTGTTACAGAAAGGCGAAATAGTTACTTGATATATTTATATTTCTTTCCTTACTATTTTCTTTTACGTTTGCATATAGTGCGTTTTTGTACACAAACTGCGTTAGAAACTTTAACGTTTAATACTTACTACCTAACTTGTTTTCCCTTAATTCCTCGGAACCCACTTTAGGTATCGCTGGTTTAAAATTTTACATGCGCCGGCGCGGGCGCAGTGTTTGCCACATAAAGGGTTGTTCGTAATTTATTTTCTTTATATTCGTCGTCGCCTTATGGCTTTGGTTACCTAGTAATTATCGGGCGCGCGCCGAAAGCTAAACCAATTTGACTTTTTGTATGCTCAAGTGCGCACTTCATATTATTTATGTCAATATTATTCGTTTGTAGGATTCCCTTTCTAGCCTCGGCTATTTATAACTTGGCAGTTGGCACATGAATAAAATAAATTATTATTCAGAATCGTTTGCTTAAGTTTTTTATTATATTCTTGTATTTAAGTACTTTACTAATTTCATCTACTCCGTAGAGTCTACGAGAGAGATCAAAACATTTTACAATAAAACTTTTCGCGGAGCTACGATATACCTAGGTACGTATAATACCTAGCTCTACATATGTATCTACGTCACAGCGTTGATAAAATATTTACTGACATATTATGACATTCGTAGTTTCATTTAATACTGCCTAATAATCGTAGTTTGCACCATGAATTTCATACATTTTATGTTCCCAACAATCACCGTAATCAACTCTATAAAAACCAGTAACATCGTCAAATCTCCTTGGCTAGGTAGCGAACCCCGGGCTCTGAAGCGTTACTACTGAGAATGCAACCGGGAAAATACGCTCGGATGATGATGAATCACCTTAATGAACTCCTAGGGCATATAGGTTATCTGGCTTTCATCAAGTCGAAATTGATTTCGTAAGAGTGTTTTCGCTGGGAGAGTTTTAAATTCCAAATTGCGAGATAAATAATGCTGACAATGATGATAACCATTCTACATTGTCCACAGGGGAGGTATGGTAGGACTGCGGCGGGAGCACGTGAAGCGTCCCATGAACGCGTTCATGGTGTTCGCGCAGGCCATGCGGCGCAAACTATCGGAGGAGAGGCCCTCGCTGCACAACGCCGAGCTCAGCAAGTTCCTCGGCGTCATGTGGAAGTGCGTAAAACATATGCTAGTGATTTAGTATACCTAGCTGTAAGTTATCAGACACGTATTGAGGGCAGGTAGCACAAATAAGCGTGTGGATTTGTGTCAAATACTTGTTGCAGTCTCTTTAAAAAAGGCAGATAGGTACCTCAAATCCCAGACTGGAGTCTGGTCTCACAAATTTAAAAGATCAAAAAAAAGGGTTCCCATGTAACTCTAAATTTTAGAGTTACATGGGTACCCTTTTTTTCTCTCTCAATGATTTATACCTAATATTTTAGAGTCTAAAATATTAGGTATAAATCATTGAGAGATATAGGGTTACCGACTGATTCCTTTTTCTTAATTATGGTAAGAATATCTTCTATCAGAGATCAGATCTATAATCTAGGAGAGGTAGCTAGTGAGAATCAAATCATATGAATGGGCAACCCATCACTATTTAATTTCCTTTTTCCAACTTCTCGGTCACTATCGCGCTAAACGTGACTCTGACTGCTCCGTTGCATATACCTATCAGAGAGCAGTTTCTTGAGCTCGTGAATATAAAAATAATGGTATCAATCATAACAACTGTTGCCCGGGCTAGATTTTAATAGATATATACGAACAAAATTTATACGGAGCTATCCCCAAAGTTAGTTCGAGACTTGTGCTATGGGATACTTACTCAACGATACCATATTTTATAACAAATTATAGATAACATCTTGACCTGACCGAGGATCGAACCCAGGACCTCCGGTGTGACAGCCTGGCATGATGACCACTAGGTCACAATTTATTATAGTTACTTAATCAGATTTTTAGCAATGTTAGACTTTTCCCCGTGAGTAAGCATTAAAAACCGTTTACGCTAACCCAATAAGATAGGCTGACACACATAAAAGCTTAATTAATATCAATCGTTGCTAATCTCCAATCAAATCGAGCAATCTTTCTAAATCATGATGAGAACGATATCGAGAGTCTTCGCCATAACTTGAGAATAAATCGCATGGGTGTATCATGCTCAATAAGATCATGGCCCGAGGCAACATAGTACGAGGGGCAACTTTATTTCGTTAGGTAAGATCGTTCTTAAAGCCTTTTTCATATTAACTGAGGAGAAGAATGAATTGCATTTTTAACTCCCCAAGTAAAAGAGGGGTGTTATAAGTTTGGCTTGTCTGTGTATCATTCTGTAGCATCGTAGCTCCTAAAGGAATGGGCCGATTTTGATGCGATTTTTATTTTGTCCGAAAGCTGACTTGATCAAGGTGGTTCTTATGTTAGCGGTTAAAAAGTTATGAGGGCTGAACAAGTCCATAAAAATTTACCGCATCGTACAACATAAGTCATTCCGGAAGTTCCGACAGAAGTGCAAACGTAGTGTCGGCGGCAACAGTTTCGCGAGTTCAATGCTTTTTTTCCCATCTCGAAAAATGCTTCTGTGCATGCCCAACGCGCCTAAAGAAGTTTTCAATTCAAAAATATGGACCACCTTTTATGTTCAACTAATATGTATGTCCAATCTTTTTTGTACACACGTTCCGGGTCACTAATCTAGACACGAAAGAAATAACAATTTAATTACGTCCACACTGTAACTGTCCCGGAATGTGTTAAGAGGGGGCGACACCTTAACAAACACGGGGCACACAATACATAAATACGCCACAGGAGGATCTTGAAAGTAAAGCCGCTGAGGCAGCTAAGGGGCGATGACTGCACTGCGTAGAGAGGAAAGGGGAGCGGTTACAAAGAGGGGGGAGGACGTTTGAGTGCGCGTGCGGCGCCCAGCAGAGCGGCGTGCATCGATTGTTTACTCATTAAAATGCTATCGCCGCTAACCGCCGCGATAACATCTCTAACTGTCTCAGCATCCAGTCCGTAGCAGCCGAATGGAAAATTGGGCTCCGAAATTGCATGATATCTAGCTGAGAACCTAGAGATAAGAGAACCAAGAATTTTGAAGAACCAAGACTTGCATTTAAATAACCTGCCAAGTGCGTGTTGGACTACGCGCAGTGTAGGGTTCCGTAGTTGCAAATGCCGACTTTGAGTTTAGGAGACTAAAACGTCTAAAAAAACTAATTTTCTATTGAATTTGTATGAAATTTTTCTTTTCCGAGTAGATATACTTATAAGTTGCTCGCCTTTAAGTAACTCTTTAATTTGTTAACCCTAGTTAGCTCTGATAGTCCTTTTAACTTCGTTACATATACTACTGCCATAAATTTTTTCACGTGTCTATCCATATCTTACAACACAACAATCGTTTAGTAGACATAGGAGAACACTTCACTCTACTTAAAAATTTGCAAATATTTTATAAACGGAATAATGGTATTCACAACTTACAATATTTTCAAAGACATATTCAACGATACTCCACACGATGGGTTGGAAACAAAAAATACTCCAACTTTACATGTATGGGAGCTAATCCAATATATATATTCTTTTTGTAATTTTATTTTACCATTTTGTCGCCATGATTAATAAACATATCCATGCCAAATTACAGCTTTCTAGTACTTAAAGTTTAGGGTTCCTTGTTTACTACGAAACCCAAAAAAAGCTTTTGGATAATTACCTTTTTAGAATATACATAGATAGCCACCTACTAAAGAAATTTTAACATGTATCATATTAATTGGTGTGATCTTTTACAAGTTTTCATGTGATATTATGTCCTAGAAGCCTATTAAAAACAAAGCAACATATCGGCACTTCAAAAAACTGTACTCCAATGATAGAACATTCTATACATATACTACATATAATGTACTTAATTGTCAACAATGTATACAAAAATGTTGTTACCCTATCTGAAACGCTTTTTATTTCTCTAGAAGAAAAATCACAGTTCAAAGATTCAAAGATTCAAATGTTTATTCAGTTAGACCTTTACAGGTACTTTTACATGTCAATAGGTATATGTTGCTTTACATACCTTTAGGTTGCTTTACAAAAATTTAGTTTTTACCTTGATTTCTATAATCACACGAGCTATGACCACCCGCACTGCCCCTCAATTCGATACATAACAATGTATGACACAAGAATGACATGCCGATGCGAGCAAACTCTCGAATCATCAAAGAAAACAGTCGTGAAGAGACGCTGATTGCTGTTTTATCCATCGATGTCGGACTATCTGTCATCAGGCTTTGATTGCATAGAATAGATTAGTGCATTTCTTGAGTCCCTTCTTATCTTCCCCTGTTATTGATATGGTAAAATTGTAAAGAACAATGTCTCGGACTTGCGCATTTTGAGGTATTAACCCTTTAATTTGGCATCTCCAGGCTTGCTTCACATTTGTAGACCACAAATGGCATAAGTAAGTAACATTTCTCGATCTCCTCTGTACTTGGAAAGCAACATTGTTCCTGTCATCATTGACTGCCTCCATGGTCCAGTAGTCTGGGCGTTCGCCTTGTGACCCGAATGTCATGGGTTTGTATCCCACTGGGAAGCATACTTTGTGAATATAGTTAATAGTTGTTCCCAGTCTGGTAAGGATATAAATAAATAATAAATAAATATATACGGACAAATCACACTATTGCAGGCGTAAATCACCTGATTATCCTTATAGAAAGATGATTCCAAGTTTCGTAAGGCATGTTAAAACTGTGGGTCCTAAACGCCATCAATCGTTTGATCATCAAACTATCTAAGGATCGGTTCTGGTTTACCCTTTGGGTTGTGGAGGTCAAACGGCAGTCGTTACTTGTAAAAACCAGTAACCTAGTCAAATCTCCTTGGTTAGGCAAATAAAAACATTAATTATGTCAATCTATCTAGAAAGAAATTATACTTTAAATTAAGAATATATTAACGTTGGAGCTTAAAATATATACTTATTCACTCCATAGTTAGCTTATCTTAAGAGGTTTCAGATCATAGAAAATCTAATTAGTTATTATCAAAAAGATCTCTTAATAAGTATACGAGTTTCTATGATAGAGCCATCTCAGCTTTGCTCGGTTACTTTTTTTTTGAAAATCATTTTTAGCCTCGTCACTCCCTAAATACCGAGTTTCATCAAAATCGTTTGAGCCGTTATATATATATACAAGAATTGCTCGTTTAAGGTATAAGATCCCTCCAAAAAACATAAATGTGAGAATGAGAGCTAAGTTCAAAATCCGATAAAAGAATTGAGATCTTAAAGGCCGCCAAGTTCTTCAGAGAATATTGAAAGAATCTTAACATTTTACCTGCCTAGTTTTTTACTAGACATTTTAATTGAGAAGAATAGGACCTTACAATGTAAAAAACAATAACGTAGAAAGAAAAGACGATAACTTGATTAGCCAAATATAAATAGGCTTGCTAAAACTAGCCAAGTCAAATTTTAAGATCCTTATAAATAAATTTATAAATATGAATATATATATTATATAATATATATAAAAAGATACTTACGCCATTCCCATAATGTATGTACCACAAAAAATCTTTAAAATATTTTATGCGCATATCATATAATTAAAAAATAAACACAATGAAACTGTCTTCTCCGCGAAGTGCCCAACAGGCTGACAGCTTATAAGCAAATAGAAAATTGATGGTATCTTTACAAGCGTGGTGACCGACGCGACGCCGAGCGCTGGAAATAGTCGCGCCGATGTTATCGCGCGCCCGCCCAAATCGCCAGACGGATTGTCCTACTAAATAACAAAACTGCAAATACTTTACATACTTATCTACCATTCCAACTTCCTTAATTATATATTTTAATTCATTTTCTTTCAAATTTAAAATCATTTCCATGTTCTCTAAGTACATGTTTCTTTAGTTTCGTGTATCCACTTACCGCCTTTGTAGTTTGAAATGTGTCAGTGCATCTGACTTAGAATATTAATAGAAATGTTTGTTTACAGAAACCTGACAGATGAACAGAAGCTGCCGTTTAATAAGGAAGCAGAGAAACTGCGTGCGCAGCACAAACGAGAATATCCAGACTACAAGTACCAGCCTCGACGCCGCAAGCCCATGCCCGCCACCAGCACGCGGCTCAAGAGGGAGCCCTCTCCAGACCGGGACCAGATCGACTTCGCTGGCATGCCCGAACTCTCGCCAGCCTTACTAGACGGACCTCCAGACGGCGCCGAACTAGACCAGTACCTTAAACCAACTTCAGTACCCGAATACCATGAGCTACAACCTAGGTACACTGCTCATGGACTAGCACATCAACCTCCTCCCCCTCTTTATGCCCCTGTACCGTCACATATCCACCCTTCTTGCGCAGACTGGCAACACTACGTTGGCCATCCTTGAAATTATTCTATACTTTTACGCTTTAGGAAGTTTCCAGGAACTGAGTCAGACCTTATAGCCACATGTATTTTTTGCGACTTAAAATAGGTCATCTAATCTTGTAATACTAATCGCCATGTGGCTTAAAGGACATTTTAGCGCACGTGCGTTTAATCAAGAACAAACATATTTATTCTCATAAATAATACCGTAAGCGATACCAGTGGCGATAGTGAACCGACGAGCAAAATTATTATGACATGATGTGGCCAAAGCTGAGCCCTTTGCCGATTTATCTACCCTTGTAAAAGCTCTGATAAACTTAAGTTACATACTAAGTATATTGATTAATCGATAGACAATGTTACATATACGTCACAAATAAACGTGTTAGTAATAAATACTAATAAGAAAGAGGTATGCCAGAGAGGTATACATATAGTTTTTTATATACTATCTATTCTTCTTAGATATTAGGCATAAGTTGATTTACTGGCAAATTAAAAAACGACAACATCTAGTGATAAATAGTGGAACTACATAATATTCTTTCCGTAGCGCCATCTATTATTATCCAAGTGAATTATAAACCTTAGCTTTCAAGTGTTAACACCTAATAACTTTTAAACGACTGAACCTATATTCATAAAACATAGCTAAGAACTACCGCAAAGGAAATTGCTTCTTTCACGTAAAAACTACCGCATTGAAATTGGTCCCTCCGTTCGAGCGCTATAATGCCACAGACAGAAGACAGACAACAGACAGACAGACGTTAGCGTCAAACTTATAACACCCCTCTTTTTTGTCGGGGGTGAAAAATAATCCCTGAAGTATGAAATTTAAAAAAAACACATTGAGTACATAATAATCTCTTCGACTTCATCAGTGTGAAAAAAAAACAAATTTGTTTTTTTTCGATGTTGAAAAAAGAGATGAAAAGAAACTTAGTTGTTTTTATTACAAATTTGGTTTTTTTTTTCAGAAAAAAATTCAATTGAAAAAGTAATTTATTGATGTATGCTTTCATTGCTTTCTTATTTCTTACATTTTACTAAAATTACATATCGAATTACTTAATTTAGGCTTTATTTAGACTGAATTTTTGTTCAATTGGTTCATTACTAATGAATGTCCCTGTCTTCCGGACTGGGAAATGCCCGTTCGGTTTATGTTTGTTTCAAGTTGTACCGGGAATCCCGGTGCGCAATTTGAATGTTGCCAATATATTTATGTAAACTTGTTGGTACTATTCTACCAAAAAAGTATGGTAGGTTCATAAATAAATAAAAAACTTTAATTATAAACTGTTAAGTATTAATCTTTTACGGAACCTACCTTATGAATTTTGAATTCTGTACTCTTGAGAAAAAATATGCTCCAGAAAAAAACCGTTTTTTGCCATGTTTTTTTTTTCAAGTTTTTTTTCATGTTTGAAAAAAACCGATTTTTTTATGCAACACTATGTGGACTTTAGTTAGTATTATCTTTGGTATCACGTTTCGATGGTGGAACCATCAACTAAGATTATCTTATCTTTCGGTAACAGACCGGTATCGACATACAAAATATTGGCCTCGTGTAGGTACCAGTTGTAATTTTAGGTACCGTCCGCATATCTGATTCCTGGCCAGAAGTGTACATTCAGAGAAACCACTTATTTTCTTTTTTTTAAGTTGTAATATCGTTACAATCTATTAGTAGTAAATTATAATGTTTATTTTATTTTATAGAAATTCCTGAAATGTTCCAAAGTTAATTAAGACAGAACATTAGCATGGATAGTTAAGTTTAAGTTATTATTGTGATTAATTAATTTAATCTACTCAGGTAGGTAATCCTAAGAATGTTATTATTTAACTATTTTATTTAAGAAATATTAATGTTAAGCTGTAAATAAAACCATAGCAATAAGAATTGTTATTACTTATAGTGAATAATGCCTACCGAATATAAATTGTTGATACATTACTTTAATGTCGTGCTTTTTTTAAAGAAATACAATAATTTTAAAATAAACTACATTTTATTTTACTAAAAAATTAGGTACCTACCACCTTTTCCTATATGAGAATACGAAAATAAACTTCACATACTCCAGCAACTTCATATGTATTTACATTTTAACACATATCACTGGACACAAGTCCCGACTGTCTTTTTATGTTGTTTTTTTTATTTTATTTTGATATACCCTGTGTCACTCTCACAGTAAATACGAATCTAACGACACCTCTCAAGCTAAAATCCATCAAGCCGTTCAGGCTGCAGAGCGTGCCAAACAATTAAACATACATACATACATACACACATACATACTCTGGAAAAACATAACCCTCCTTCTAGCGCAGCCGGGTAAAAAGTCAAAACATTTTTGGCTTCGTCATAAGTGAGTACAAAAGTACCAGCAGTTTTAGTGTATGGAGGCTGGAAGCACGACATTTCGTTAAGGAGTCTTAATATTAGTATCTTACAGTACTTATAGCAGAGTATTATGAGTTATGACACTGGAAAATATAAATATGAGATGAATTCCATAAATGACTCTTTTTTCCAAAATGTCACATAAGTTTTGTTTATGTTGTCATAAACAACAAAAAATATCAAACATATAATCTCGAATACATAACCAAACATATGAACCCATGAAGATTGTAGAAAAAAATTACCAAAGAAGTTATATTATAGCAATGGTAGTTTTTTGTTGATGATTTAATAACATATTTGGGCATCTATCCAGTCATAAACTTATTAATTATTATTTAATACTGCTGTTCAATAACGATAGATAAATAAATATAGATATGCATAGATCGCAGACGCGCATGGACTTATGATTTTGTACCTACCTACACGGTAAAAACGTTTATTTTTTATGTTATAGGGCGGCAAACGAACAAGCAGGTCACCTGATGGTAAGTGATCACCGCTGCCCATGGACAACTCCAACATCAGGGGTGTAACAGAAGCGTAAATTGTAGTAATAATTGTTATCTATTACTACACTTCGCCTAAGTTTAAATTATACAGATGACTTTTACCTACCAGCCAATTTTCAGAGCAAGTTTAGTCCATGATACTTACAAGGGGATACAAATAGTTGAACAAAAATGGCGGACTTCAAAGCATTTTTGTACAAATTCCCGGCACGTAGGTTGAACCAAAATGACGGTTATGGGCGCAGGTACAAATAATGTTCCGTCGACAGCTATTTTGGTTCTATTTACGTTTTGGGAATTTGTACAAAATGCGTTGAAGTAAAGTCGCCATTTTTGTTACACTTATTTGTGTTGCATTGTACTGATTTTATTCTATAAAAAGTTATTAAAACTCAAAAAAATTCGTCCTTCCATACAAAATCCGTTTGGCCGAGCGCTGATTTATATGGGAAGCGGTTTTTACTCGTTAATTGTTTTTTATGGAATCAAGGAGGTTAAAAAGTCACCCTGTATTATCCTGTAGTTCGCCGTGCTATTCATTCCTGTCATGTGGCGCACTGCACCTAATGTAATGTTTTTAGTACTTGTAGGGCTTTGTTTTTTTTGCCTATTTTGGTGTCTTGCGTCAAAGGCTATGTAATGTAATTTTTCGTATCGAAAGGTACCCAGTCACTTTTCTATTTACTTATTTAATAAACATTGTGTAAAGACAACTATAGGTAAGCACCTATTTGTTGCGCAGACAAAGCCTTTCCTAAAAGAAAATATTAACGGATGTCAAGTACACAAAAAAAATTTGGTCTATGTACAGCATACATCGGCTGATATTTTTTTTACACGACTGCCTAATAGTTTTTGTATTGACATTTCGCCATAATTTCGAAATGCCTGAACATATTCATGTCACAGACGTGTCGGTCACAGTTTAAATCTTAAAATCATCCTGAGCGACATAGGCCATAATATTCTTTAAAGCGGCCCTTCCCGGCCACTCTATCGACAACGCGCGCATTGTTTGAAAAGCTTGTTGTTTCATTCAGGGCAATGCTAAAAAAAGAGCAAAAAAAGGGAGATTATACGCCTGAGGGCTCGGTTTGCATTCTATTAAACGAATATTAGCTATTCACAGGGTGAGAAAATTTCACAAAACTTGTTCCAGGTAATACGTGTTTTTCAGTAAGCCGTACAAGTGTGAATCATTTTTTATATATTTTTAAAATTTTCATTACAATGGCAAGGTTTTTTTTTTTTTTTACTTTAACAATTTATGAGTACCTTATGAACGGACAAAGTTAAGGTAAAATTTGTGTGTTGTGTAAAATGTTTTTATTGTTGTTAAAAAGTCATTCGCAGATACTACACAGGAGAATAAATAACACATCTGCATTCTGCATCTATAGGTAGCAAGAACAATTCCACACATGCAGCGTAGATCTGATTTCTCATGCGCACCAGACGCAGTGTATCGCCTTACGGTATCTGCTGCAGCAGGATCTTCACACGAACTGTCTCGGCCACTTGACTGCCTGCCATTACGCTACTTGTGAATGTTTCCGATAAATCCGTTACAATGTGCAGGCCTGAACAATCATGTGATTACAAAAGTGCTGTACTAGCGACCCACGCTTCGAATGAGATTGGTATTTTACATGGGTATTTTATTTTCATTAGATACATATGACACATGCATGTAACACATATCCTTGGAGAATATATAAATTAGCGTTATTTGTTCTTTTTTTTCATGTGTGTAAGTGGCCAACTCTGGTGTCAGATGATTCAAGCTGCAACTGACTTTTAACGGAGCCTGCGAGGCTACAAGCTATAGCATTATTAAAAGATCCAAAGCATGGAAAAGTCCAAGAAATTTTTATGCTACTTTCTATTCTGCTCATTAAAATGATAGAGTGTTCAATCATTTTAATCGTATACCTATTCTAACATCCGTTCAATCTATATACAATATGTAACAAAAACTCGAAAAAATCGACATTTTCATACAAATTGCCGGGCCGGCCAGACACTTTTGTATGAAAATGACGATTTTTTTTCGAGTTTCAAGCATTGGTCCTATAGGAAAAAAATTTCATATTGACGGTCTGAGTTGCGCCTACAAGGTTCGGACCATCTTTGATTTTAAATTGTTCATCGTATGGATTCAATTGATAATAATCAGTAGGTACCAACTTAGGTAAAAACAAACGTCTTTGTTCTCAGTGGCGAAACCGGAGATTAAGGCGTAAAATTGAGCATATTACCCTCCGCCCCTGTAATTAATATCTCATGTGTGGCTAACAAAAAACGTGGCGATCGCTGGCGTCGGCCGCGCTGTGAAACCCGAAGCGCTGCGCACGCGCCTCGCGGCTCATTTGCACTCAATCTTATACTGCAGCTCGGATGCACCATTACGAAATCATAACTAAATCGTGTACACTGGTTTTTGTTTCTAGCACGCTTATCTGAGAACTGGTATTCTTCATTAAATGTCGGGTGTCTAAAGACACACTGAGGGGCCGTATTTTCCTACAGGAAAATTCACTCATTAAATATTTCGTTCTAGATGAATTAACATAACAACACAATGCCAAGTAGATGCTTCAGCTAAATGAATAAAACTTAATTGTTAAATAAGGCAGGAACAGAAACAGGACTGAAAGCAGGGCCGTATAAACCATAAGGCGGTTTAGACAACTGCCTAAGGGCCCCGCATCGATTAGGGGCCCGTGCACGCACAAAGAAAAAATATGTTTCAACGATTTTATATTTGTATACTTCCTCAAGAATTATATTATACCTTTTTTCGACGAATGGCATGTTGTCAGTTGATGAAATACTTCATACATAGTAGAACTCTAACAAGTAATTATAAAAAAGTCTATCTGATCGACTCTAATTTTGTAATAGAAATAAAAAACCGGCCACGTGCGAGTCGGACTCGCGCACGAAGGGTTCCGTGCCATTAAAAACAAATCACATTTGTTGTATGGGATACTTAAATATCTATTTTATTCTGTTTTTAGTATCTGTTGTTATATAAAGGCAAAATAAATACATCATCTGTGAAAATTTTAACTGTCTAGCTATCACGGTTCATGAGATACAGCCTGGTGACAGACAGACCGACGGACAGCGGAGTCTTAGTAATAAGGTCCCTTTTTTACCCTTTGGGTACGGAACCCTAACAATTTACCTATTTTAAAAAGTTGGTACAAGGGTAAAGAAAGTGCCCCGAGAATTGCACTGCATAGGTGCCCTGATAGGGTTAACCCTGCCCTGCTGAAAAGGCAACTTGAGGGGATACCTGAATTTCCCGTGGTCCAATTCTGCCCCCATTTGAAATAAATCATTTGATAGGTAACGGAGACATCATTTAAAATTTTGTCCTGACCAGGCACTAAATAACCCTCCAAATTATTTTATAAACTACTGTTTACAGTTTAAAGTGAAAACGTGAAACTTTTCTACATACAATTGCGAAAAACAGCCACTTTTGGCGTATGTGAGTAGAAAAGCTTTACGTTCTCACTTTAAACTATAAACAGTAGTTCATAAAATAGTTTGAAGGGTTATCTAGAGCCTGACCAAGACAAAATTTTAAATGACGTCTCCGTTTCCTATCGAATGATTAATTTCAAATGAGGGCAGTACTGGACCCCGGAAAATTTAGGTATATTTTAACTAATATTTTGTATTTTGAGGCAATACTATACCTACACTAAAAGTAGGTACCATAGTAGGTAGGTGTATATATATGTATATACATATATACTCGTATATTTTTATCAAATAAATCCTTGACATCAGTCAGTAACTTCATACGAGTTACTAAAAGACAAACAAGTTATTGTCAATGCTATTGATCGAGTAAATTATATTTTTTTCAAAGGATTTTCAATTGTGGTAGAGATAAGCAACGGCTGCTGTAAGTTATCATGTCGGCAACATCACATGAGGGCATTCGATCCATCATCTGTCCTTTATTATTTCTCGAGTAATTACATAATCTGCTGATATGTTTATTGGTCTCATTAGTCGCGAAAATGTATGTGATAAGATAGGGATATACAAGGAGGCTTTGTGGACGTCGGGCGACGGAAACCGCCGGGCGGGCAGGGGTCGCGCCGTATCTCGGGGCAGTAGGTACGCCGCGCTTCCAAGAAACCAGTGGAGCGACCTAATGGCTTCCAGTGAGGCAACTAACGTGCTTAGAATGTTAGAGCATGGAGGGTTTAAGTAGATGAAGGAAAAGTTATGTTTAGCTAAAAACATTCTGATATTATGATCTCATTATTTTTATTAGGCAAACAAAAGGGAGTTGTTGTAAAATGTGAACACTGGGCCCAGAGACGCGATTGCAACTTGTTAACTTGAAGGTTAGAACTGCTCGCATAATTAAAAAAAAGTGTTTATTTTGTAACATAAAGCAAACTTTTTACAACTTAGCATATCAGTACATAATTAGATTACAGAGTTCCCAGTCTAGGCAAAAGTCTGTGTTTTGGGAACTAATTAACTAGTGAGTAAGAATGACTAATATTTTATGTGATTTCGGTAAATGTTTGCGTGGCGTTGCACTCGTCGTGTGTCGTCGAGTACAGCGTCCTCCCCAATTTTGTTGTTCCTACAAATCCTAGATGCAAGGCGTTAACCTAAAATCTAGTTGGGTAGGTTCTACATTTAGGAAATTAATTCTAATCCTAATCTCTAATTAAGTACCTATATTAATCGTAACATGACACACTGTAATTTTTTTAACTTTGTATTCCTATCACTTATTATTTTCAAAATGTCCTCCACTTGATGACGACGACCTCTGTGGCGTAGTGGTCACCATGCTAGTCCGCCACCCAGAGGTCCCGGGTTCGATCCCCGGCCAGGGCAAGTTGGAAAATGGTCTTTTTCAAATTGTTCTGGGCCTTGGATGTGTATCTATATATGTATATGTTATAAAATATAGTATCGTTGAGTTAGTATCCCATAACACAAGTCTCGAACTTACTTTGGGGCTAGCTCAATCAGTGTAATTTGTCCTTATATATTTATTTATTTATATTATTTTATTGATCATAGCTTCTGGCCTCAAGCCACTCATTAACTGTACTTCTTACATCACGTTTATTTAATTTACTAACTCAGTCTGGTTTTACCTACGTCATGGTGTAGATAAAGGTACATAGGTACTCATACAGATATTTTTACATGATTGCTCAAAAAGGAGTAAATGTTTTTAAAATGGTTAAATGTAGTAGGTATGTTTCGAAATGGCTGAATAAATTTGGATGGATGTATCGATGACCTATCTTTAGAATTCTTACCTACCTCACGAGTAACATGGGGTAAGCCTAGTTTTTATTTGAGAACAGTCGTATGCTTTTTAAATTAAATTATTTTGTTAACATAATCAAGTCATATTTAATCATCATGCTGCCTTCGCTGCTATCACGTCACGACCCAAAGAAAATTACCCCAGGTTCAGCGCTGAAGAAAATTAGCTTAGAATTTTCGTAAAATCAGGTAAAAATCTAAAAAAAGTCCTCATCTCCGAAATCCGAGGCAAACACTTTGAAAAATTGCTTACAGTTTTTGTTCAGGCGTATTATTTCATTTTATGTATTTTGTGAAAAAGTTAAATTTTTATTAAATAATAATTATGAAACAGCACTTGACTATCAATATATTTATATAGTATTATATAAATTGCAAAAGGTCACACTTAACAAGCAAAGCCAGCAAGAATTATTGTGCACGCGCGCTGTCGCCTTGCCGCCTGCCGAGGGATTCTGTTGAAGGCGGTCGATTTTAATGTTTGAAAAGCATTTTTTGTTGTAAAAGTGCTACTTTTTTAAAATGATAGTAACAGACGGGTAAGTATAATACCGGAGTTTTATTAAAAGCATAAAAAATAAACAAAAACACTTAATTTTGCAAATAATAAAATACTGCGCCGCGACATTCCACACAGCACACAGGCTTTTGTAATTAAAATTTGCACTCTAAACCCAAGAGCGTTTGGACTTGGTTTCAACTACAAAAGCCTGTGTGTTTCCTGGCCGAAATCAACATGCATTTGTAATCTCACCTGATTGATATTTACTAACTACAATAGCCGGTAGGTTTCGGCCTTAAATCATTTAATACAGGATGAGTTACGCAGACAAATCTTCTTACAAAACTTTCTGCCGCTTTTGATGCGGGGATAAGCTACTACATCTAAACAAAAACACACATTCAAAGAAATAATTTGTGTCGCTATAAATGCACACTACAAAAAATTCAAACACTAGCTTATTTTCTGCACACCAATAAAACTCACACTGAAAAAAATCGTGTAAATACACATAATAATACACTCTTGGCAAGAAAGAGAGAGAAGACAAATAAATATATCAACTCTAATGCACAGGGAATAAAGACAAAGGTTGTAAATCATAAATACATAGTCTCGTGAGGAGTGCGCTATAGTCTCGTTGGGAGTGCGTCTACGTCATCAACTAATCGTTTTTCAAATTAGAACCTTATTACAGAACCTTAAGAATGTAATTGATACATTTAAAACGGGGGTTAATGAACTAGTCTCGTATGCGATCTTAGATTATTTTATGGGCTGGAAGGAAATCAGTTGCAAACGTTATTCGACTATTTTTTTCCGTAATCGATACTAATAGATATTTCTTTGATTTTTTAGAAATTACATTTAAATAGAAAACAACGTTTTAATAAAATAAAAAAATACTTACTTACTAATGAAAGGTTATGCCATCTTTTTGAAGATTAAATGTGTTTGTTCTCTTTTTACACGAGAAAATTGCATGACATGGCATTTTTAACGGAGCACTTTTAGACGTCTTTTCAATGCCTTACTTGATTCACATAATGATCATAATCAATTACGCAACTAGTTTTTATGAACGTATTAGAATTTTTCTTATACTTTGGTAGAGGGGAACGCGCAGGTAAGGCTTATCCAGTATGAAATGATCTAAGGTTTCGGCCGTCAAATTGGCCGAAATGCTCTGGGGTTTGGAGTGCGAATTTAACTACAAAAGCCTGTGTGATTCCTTCAAATTCAACAGGCCTATGGAATGTCGCTAATGCGCCTTATCATAAACACTCGGCAACTTTAATATGTTCGCCACTGATAAAGTCGTAATTGTGCATCTGTATAAATTCAATCGACAATCATTGAGCTCATCGTATTTAACAGTAAGGTAAGAGCATCATAGTTCGTGAGTTTAAGGATGGTACGACTACGATAATTTAAAAAAAATATAAGGAAGATACGATACCGATTCTAAAGTATTTTTCACATACACATTAATATTTCCCCATTTGCGATATGCATTCATTATTTTTTTTCGATCGTATTTAATTTTTAATTAATATATATATAAACGTTCTATTTGCACTTATTTCGACATAAAAGTTGGCGATGTTTCTAAATTTGTGAATTTTGGCATCCCATTCACTACATATTATTTACGAGTGTTTTTGCTCAAATACATATTTAAAGGGTAAGTTATGATAAGCAATATAAATAAGAATATTTTTAGACTAAAAAACCGTTTGTTATATAAAGAAAAATCTGTATCAATTTGTCCAAAAAATATTAAATATGATAGTTTAAAAGCCTTGTGCACCGAACTAATAAAATATTATTACTAAATATTAACTGAACTTTCTGGATAAAATTATTGTTAATGTTTTCCTTTTGTATGTGGTGACCAACATTGGTGTCATATTTTTCAATCTGCCTAAAGTCATCTGCCATATCTTGACGACTGCCATACAATGATGATAGCCAGAACCAACGATTTAACGTGCCTCTCGATGCAAGGAGGTGCATGGGAAATTGTTATGCTAGTTGTGGTCACCCATCTAAGTGCAGACCACACTTGGTACCTATCACTTAACTTGCGAAAGCGCAGTAATATGTAGTATAATAATGTGTTCTTCCGTCGGGCCAGTTCACAGTGTTTTAGAAAACCCTAAAATCGAACATGACTGAGTTCTTTGTATATATCGATAGTACTTTCCATTTTAAGTACTATAGTAGAAGTCTGGTGTGACAAATTTGCCTACTTTCGGAGAAAAAAAAATCTAAAGTTGAAGAAATTTTTACTAGCTGAATACGAAAAATAATTATTTCTTTAAGATGTAGTGTTGTTTTATTTTTGTACGTGGGGCGCACTATAAGTTTCCGGAATGAATATGAAAAAATACTATTAAAGGTACAAAATTAATTTATTGCTTTTCAAAATAATCTCCCTTGGCGTCTATGCACTTTTTCATTCGATGAAACCAGTTTTGAAAACTTTTGTGCCACTCCTCTGTGGTGACCTCTGAAACGTGTTTTTCATACTCCTCGACAGCCTCTTCTGGTGATGAAAATCGTTGACCGCGTAATTTTTGGGAACAGAAAAAATTCACAAGGTGCCAGGTCGGGACTGTATGCAGGATGACTCATGAGTTCTACATTTTTCGCCTTCAAAAAGTCGTTTGTCTGTCTGGCCGTGTGAGAACTAGCATTGTCGTGGTGCAGGATGATACGGCGTTTACGGTTATTTTTACGGAGTTCGTCAATAACTTCCGGCAAACAAAAGGTCGTGTACCAGTCACTATTCACTGTACGACGATTCTCTAAAGCAACAGTAGCCACGTGTCCAGTTTTATTAAAAAAAGAAGCAATCATCCGCTTAGATGCACTTTTCACGCGCGCCACTTTGGTTGGTTTCGGCTCATCTTGAAAGACCCATACGCTCGATTGCTGCTTTGTTTTGGGATCGTAGCAATAAATCCATGTTTCGTCACCTGTTACTATGTCCCACACCAAATTTGACGCACCTTCGTTGAATCTGGTAAGCATGGCACTGCACCAAGTGACGCGGTCCGTTTTTTGAGCCTCGGTCAAGTTGTGTGGGATCCACCGCGAGCACAGCTTTCTCACACCCAAATGTTTGTGTAGGATTAATTGTATTTGACTCATGCCTATTTCTAAGGATGCGCGAATTTCATGGTAGGTCACATGCCTGTCTGTTTCAATCATACGGCGCACAGCATCGATGTTTTTGTTGGTCACAGCGGTGGACGGCCGACCATCGCGAGATTCGTCACTGAGATTGATACGACCACGCTTGAATTCTGCAAACCAGCTATAAACAGTTGTCTTACATGGTGCTTCATTGTTAAAAGCTGTTTCAAGCCGAGCGATGCTCTGTTGAGCTGTCAAATTACACTTAAAATCGTAGAAAATCATACTACGAAAATTTTCCCTAGTTAAATCCATGTTGATGCAGACACACAATTTTTTAAATGACGCCACAAGGTAAAAACAAAAGACAGTCAGATGAAACAAACTGCATTCTACAGCCAAAGAGTTCTATTTTCAAATGTTGCAATAAATTTTTAAATATTGTTTATGTAAGTGGCCAGTTCCGGAAACTTATAGTGCGCCCTATGTATATTTAATAAGACTAATTTGAAACATATATTTTATAATTTATTACAACCCTTTATCTTAAGAAGTTAGCGAGAATTTAATTTTTTCACTTTTTTCATTAGATTTTTTTATCTTAAAATAATTTGAAATCGCATTTAAAAGTCATATTGAAAAACATAATTAAATAGCCTCTTTTAGCCACTAATAATTCAAGTGTTCATCTCGGTTAGGATTTGAGAATTAATAATTTTTAAGTTTAAAAGTTACCCCTGCAGAAATTTTACGGGCAATAATTGTATCAGAGAATTACTCTTTGGAAAACTTTAGGAACTTACCATCGGCTGGTTAATGGCAATCAAATAAAATACTGTTATTATGGTGGCCTAACAAGGGCGGACCCCTTCCCGTGCAAAAAACAATCTTTCATCGGAATAATAATTTGTTTCGAAAGGAATATTTTTTTCTTAAAGTTCCTATTTCTATGAAGATTACGTGAATTTTTATGATGCTATAAATTTTAAATTTATTTTATTTTTACGCCTGCTAGAGCAACAATTATATGCCACCATAATAAGTCTTTTTCATAATTCTCTGATACAATTATTGCCTGTAAAATTTTTGCAGGGGTAACTTTTAAAACTAAAAATTCCCAAATCTCGAAACCTAAACGAGATGCACACTTGAATTATTTATGGCTAAAAGAGGCTATTTAATTATGTTTTTAAATATGACTTTTAAATGCGATTTCAATTTATTTTAAGATACAAAAAATGAAAAAAGTGAAAAAAAAATCTTGTTAACTTCTTAAGATTGTAATAAATTACAAAATTTATGTTTCAAATAGGTCTATCTTATAAAATATACAACAACACTTTATATTTTAAAGAAATAATTATTTTCCGTTTTTAGCTAGTTAAAATTTCTTCAACTTTGGATTTTCTTTTTTCTCCGAAAGTAGGCACATTTGTCACACCGGGCTTCTACTCTAGTATTTAAAATAGAAAATACTATCGATCTATACAAATAACTCAGTCATGTCCGATTTTAGGGTTTTCTAAAACACTGTGCAGTCAGCTCCTCATGACATAATCTTTGTTTTTCCTGTATATCAAAAACTATTATTTATCACATTTAAGAAAACTATACCAAACAAATATAAATGCCCATTTTCCATGGTAAAAGAAATTTAGTTAATTTTCACACTCGTATAACAGAAATTCTACTAAACAAAACGTATGTCGAATTTAGGTCATAAGGATCTTTATTGTTTTTTTTGTATTGTCTTTAACTGATAGTTACCTGAACTATATTTGTAAAATCTTGATTTAGATTATTTATTTAAAGCAAATAAAAACAATGCCAAAAGTTACTAATTCGGCAGTGTCACAGAGTAGCAAACCCTCGTACCATAAAATGTACCTTTCGTGACTCGGTTTTTCTAAAACAAATACAAAATGTTTGTTTATGCCAAATTTATTATCAAGGTCTGGAGAACGCTCTGCAAAAATATTTTCAAATGGACTATAATGGACTCGTATTAAGCTTAAAAAGTGTGACCGCCAGCCAGCTATATGGTATCCCCATATTAGTTAGGTAAGCGAGGATTTGGAGGGTCGCCCAGACCTAAATATTGTCACCAAAATTTTGGGATTAGGTGTTTCAGTGGCAAAGATGGTGTAGATTTTGTAGTTACTTTAAAGTTTTGATAAGTTAATTTAAAAACTTATTTTTAGTGTTTGAAACAAAAGTGACGAAGTTCTACACTGTGTTGATATACGGTGCGGATACCTTAACATATCTTACTAAACATTCGTCCCAATCAGTTTTAATAGGTAGTTAAAAATAAATTTCAATATTCTCTCAAGATCGGCTTGGATATATTATATTTGCAACTTTAAAGATAACTTGATCTGAGTACATAAGTAGGTAGCTAACAAAAATGTCTGTGAATGATTATACTCAAATCTTCAGAATTTCTTTTCAACAGATTTCCATAGATATTAAATGATTTCCATATTTCATGTGGCGCGTCTTCTCAGCATAACGGCTCGTTTTATAACCTTTACCTTCGCACAGACAATGCAATACATAGAGTCACTCGCTCAATATTGGACAAACAAAGATATGTAAAGATGACCCATCGATTCGATATATAAGAAGAAGAAGACTGCAGTAGTATGCAGTTGCATACATACTAGTCAGGTCAGGTTACATTTCTACGACATGTAACAGCCCAGTGGTCAACCACATAACCTTCGTTTTTGAAGTTGGATAAAAAAGGTAAAATAAGTTAATCAAGTCGTTATCAACGATTTCATGTTATTTTATTACTTCATTATTTGTTTTTTCAAGAGCAACACTTACTCATATGTCAAATTGTCTGTCACTGTCACTTTTCCTATCTGCCAGTTGTCGATTTTCGAAAGAAGTCTACATCTATCTAATTTGTGGTCTACATTACAGAAATTTATTAGCTCTTATCGTATGTAGTGAGTAATTTTCTTTATTTTGTGATATTATATCAGATTGTATCCGGATGATAATTAACCTCTGAAAAGTCTCCAAACACGGTATTAATGGCCAAACTACCGAATGGCTGGGTTCAGCTGGTAAGTAATATTTCGCATGTTGTTTTGATTTTCCTTTCATACAGATCCAATTCATCGTCCTAGTAATTGTTTATATACATATACTGTCTTCTTTGAACTCTGGAATTGGATGAAATTGGCCAATTGAATAACCAATCTACTCAATATAGCCGTTGAGATGTTTCGTGTAGCTCAATATGAATGAGTGAATATTGCGAAACTATTGCATTGTCATTCCGGCCTTTTATTTTTACGAGGTACTAAACTTTACCTCAACGTCCTCTTTCTTCTTTCTATCTGTTCGTAGCTGCAACAAAATTTTAAGAATATGTCTTTATTTCTAATCTCGGAGTAAAGGAGATAAAATGTGGAATAAAGTTGCAGTTGTTTCTCCACTTGCGCCAATTGTATAACTCGATCATGGAAAAAGTGATCATGAGAGGTTCCTTCGTAATAGTCACCTGTTTTGTCACCTCATTTTTAATAAAGCCCACATACCCATAGCTACAAAAGAAAGACAACCAGCCAATAGATAAAACATCGCAACAATACAGAGACAACCAGCCGATAGATAAAATATATTGGTATCAAAATCTACATCAATGCTTTAAAAAATTAAATAAATTTTAGAAATTATACTGTTAGTGTCAATTTCTTTGAGTAAATTTTTCTATTATTTTTAAAGTTGCCCATATTAAAAGTAAAAAAAAATATAACTAACTTAAAATCCTAGGTATAGCAAAAAAAAAGGGTCTCTCAATAGAATTCACTACAGGGCCCATGCAGGCTTAATCTAACACTGCATCTCACATCTGTCTACTCTTAAAGGCAAAGCAAAATGTACATCTTTAAGTATTAGTTGTTTTTGATCTCAAAATATTAATATTCTTTATCCCCATCCAGCTTATGCTTTATTTAAAAATCTGTATTTTCGTCATTACAAAGCAAATAAATTATAAGTAGGTATAAGTGTGGGAGGCCACATTCCACTTTGGGTTGCTGTGCCACCATACACATATTCACACATTTATAAGTAATCTCTAAGCTAAGTTTTCAGAACAAGGACTCACATAACGAACATCATTGTATTTTTTACTTAGTCATCTCACCTACATCAAAACATACTTCTATTTGTATGATTCACCACAAGAACTACACTGTTTTATTATGACCTCTGAGCAATTACAAGGGGAGGGGGAGCTATGCTCATTTATCATTTTCCTGTACTTCCTGCAAATACATACTGGATAATTTGAATAACAGAATATGGTGACTTAGAATTTGTAGTCCTTGGATCATTAGGTGACATCTCTAGAAAAAAAAAACTGAATGGACCCTACACTTAGAAGTAGCATACCTTAGAGAGGTTCCCAAACTTATTCTTTACTCAAACGCCCACTTTAAAAAATCAGTTATTTTGTAGCTCCCCCATTTTTTTCACCATAAAAACCTGAATCACATATTTGTCTTGCCTGTAGTTTAATTCAACCTATATTCTAAACTAGACTTTTTTACAAGAGAGAGCAATAATAATACATACACCAGTATATTAGAGTATCTTTTATAAAAAAATAACAATAATCAACATTGTTAATTTTACATAAAAAAATAGCAATAATAATACAATTTTACAATAATAAAGAGTATCGGAAGTGGGGACCTTACCTGCGAAACTTTAAAACACGAAATTTTTTCAGTGTTTGATTCCTTTAATAAATGATATAAATAGCGTTGTGAATGCATTAAAATAATAAATATTAATTACATTTTTAGTTTATATTTGTACAATAAAAAAGGATATAAATATGAACTAATATATGGATGTTGTGTAGTAAGAGGATTTTAATTTCAGTGAATTTTAAAATATGAAATAGCTGAAGTTATAAATCACTCATTGCTTAAATCACATCAGCGCCCCCCAACTTTATTCTGGGCCCTTAAAGCCTCCAGCGCCCACAAGGGGGCGTTATCGCCCACTTTGGGAAAGACTGCCTTAGATGCAACAGGGAATGTATTAAGAAGAAGATGTCCACAAATGTATTAAATAGTTCTTACATTTTCTCAACTCTTTTCAGGTACCTTTCTGAGGGCTTCCAAGTTATAATTGAGAAGTCAAAAGAAGCAAAATGCTCTCTAAAAGATGTTCAATTGCGTTTCTTGTGCCCTGACGACCTAGAGGAGGTAAGTAATATTGTGTTCATTACTGTATGTAAACATGTACAACTCACTCATTATGTAGAAATCCACATAATGTTTGTGATTTAGTTAAATAAATGTAATACAATTTTACTGCCCTTGCCATATAATTCAATAAGTTTAGATAACAAATCAAAACTTATTTAATAAATAGCATTTTGCAAAAATTGATTTCTCTTCTTGATAAAATATTAAAAATTAAAGCATAAGAATACATCCCTCCATTGACAGGCCATCAATAATTTTGCTTGAAAGTGGAAACCAAAACAGCAAAGTAATTGGAATGAAATATTTTAACACAAAGAATATATCTGAAAAATGAGAGGTTCACATGGGATTTTCAGATATCTAACTATGGCTCTTTCAGAGATATTCTATCAAAATAAATTTATAAATTATATTAAAATAAATATAATTTCAGGTAAGATCTCTATGCAGAGACTGGTTTCCAATAGAGTACCCACAGTCATGGTACGAGGACATCACCTCCTCAGAGAGGTTCTTTGCGCTTGCTGCTGTCTACAAGACACAAATCATTGGTCTCATTGTCGCTGAAATCAAGCCCTATCTAAAACTCAATGCGGAGGACAGAGGAATACTTTCAAGGTGGTTTGCATCAAAGGACACACTAGTGGCATACATACTCTCATTGGGTAAGTCGAATTTACATTAAGGTGGACTTTGAGCTATACAATGTCCTTTTTAATTAAGTACAAATATTTTAAGGGGTTATTCAGTCCATCATTTTGAACAACTTTGCCCAATAAAATTATATCGAAATACGAAAAAAAATATTTAGGTTCTCATACAGATCGAAGTAGTCACGTGATATCGTTTCTATGAAAAATGCAAAAAAAATTTCGTATTTCGATATATATTTAAAAAGGACATTGTATACAATGTGAAAGGGACATACCCGTAATTAATCGAACCACATGCTATACTATAGTATAATGAAAATAAAATAACAGTCAGAAAACAACCAAATGAAAATAGGCATTCCCATACAAATTTCCCGGGTGGCTGCACACTTTTGTATAGAAATGCCGATTTTTTTTGTTGTCATAAGTCGCTAGAGGGCGGCACTCAACGTAAACATAAATCTTATAGCTCCTGCGTTTATTTATTAAAATTAAATAGTAAAAGCTAAAAACTGTTAAAGTGTTATAGTTTTAGTGTATTTAACCAGAAATGGAACTAGAGATAAGTAACAGTGGAATTCAGTGCAGTTGAATAATATTTCAGTGACTATTAACTCTGACTGATATGCGATATCAGTTGACCGATCTGGACTGGACTTCATAGAAACTGAATCAGCAAGCAGAGACTTACCCCCAGTGTGCTTTTTATTAGTGATGAGCCGAACATGGGTTTCACCTAACTACTCGGCCGAATGTTAAGTAAGAAATTTACCGACCGAATATTCGGCCGAATAATTCGACATAATTAAAGCAACTGAGGGATCAAATACTGGTTGAAACGTGTTTACGAGAAGCGCGCGGAATTACGCCGGACCCTGCCGCCCGCTACCCTCGCGCTACTCGAAATGTCATTGCATCATTCAGTAAGAGTGACTTGTCGCCACGTGCGTTTGTTTTTGTTATTATTTAATTGAGAGTTTTGATTCATTTAATTGTCATGGCTTTATAATGTGTGGAAGGAGAAGGTCGAGATTAGTTTCGGGAGTGTGAAGATGACCGGAGCAAAGTTGAGTGTACAATTTGCGGAAAAATATTATTGCAGGGAGGCAGTGGCCGAAAGGCTTCATCACCAGCAAAATCAAAAAAGTTTATTGCAACTGAATCCTTATCAGCCCATTTAGGCCGCCTTTATTATGTTTTATGACCATATTCTTTATATTCTGTGACTGAAACTTAAACATCGATTACAAATAAAAAAAATTACAAAGACAAAATCATTAAGTTACACTTTAAATTGGTAACCTCATAAAATAATATAAACTTTGAATACCACTTTGCCCCGTGACTTTGATGAATAGAAAAAAAGAGAGGAGGAGGAGGCCTTTAGCCAGCAATGGGACATGTATGTTTTTAATATAGTATATCTTTAAGCGACTATCGCTCATAAACTTATTTCTGTTTTTTCTAAAGGCTGACTGGTAGAGAGTGCATTAGCGTTAAGTCCACCTTTTGTACCTTTTTGGTTAGTAAAGATTTTATAAATAAATTTAAAATAATTGCTTTGCCGAACATTTATAGTTATATCGGGAGTACCGCAGGGAAGTCACCCAGGCCCCTTATTATTCGTTATATTTTTTAACAATCTAATCGAGAATCTTTCTTGCCCTTGTTTTGTCTATGCTGATGACCTAAATGTGTATTCCACCGTCAAGGATACCGATGATGCTGCTAGGCTTCTATCTGATTTGGCAAAGCTGTCAGACTGGTGTCATGAAAACTGCATGCAATTAAATGTAGACAAATGCTTTGCTACAACTTTTACTAGAAAATCAAATATAATTAACTATAACTACACTTTGGATGGTAAAACACTAGACCGCAAACAAGTAGCCTAGTAGAATCTTGGAGTTCTATTTGATAGTAAGTTAGGTTCCATGAGCATTACGACTATATTATTGAGCGCTGTTCTATACTATTAGGTTGGGGTAAAAGTCTTTTCGCATATAGTATGTATGAACTTGTAATAAAACCACTTTGGCTTTACTATTTGTACCTGGCTAGTTTTGGTATCATTTAAAAGTTTAAATTTTAAAGAAGATAATTCCAAATTCAAATTAGGAAAATGCGTGATTTTCATTTGTTTTTCTTACCGTCAAGATGAGTGAATCTAATGAAGAAATTAGATACATTTTAAAATTTTACTACCAAAAAGGTAAAAATGTAACGAAAGCCGCGAAAAAAATTTGCGATGTTTATGGACCTAGTGCAGTGTGTGTGAGAGTAGCACAAATTTAGTTTAAGCGTTTTCAATCCGGAAATTTTGATGTCAAAGATGCACGTCGCAAAAAGTGGAGCAAGATCGGCATATCAGTAGTTACGACGTAGCTGAAGAACTGGGAATTGACCACAAAACAGTTTTGGCGCATGTGAAAAAAATGGGTACACAAAAAAGCTCGATATTTGGGTACCTCACGAGCTCTCTGAAAGAAACCTAATGAACCATGTACTCACATGTGATTCTTTATTACGTCGTAATGAGACCGAACCATTTTTGAAGAAATTGATAAGTGATGATGAAAAGTGGATCACGTGCGAAAAAGGTCATGGTCAAAGGCCGGTCAGGCTTCACAGACTGTGGCGAAACCCGGGTTAACTCGCAACAAGGTGATGCTGTGTGTGTGGTGGGATTGGAAGGGCATTATTCATTATGAGCTGTTACCACCAGGCAGGACCATCGATTCAGAACTCTACTGCGAACAACTGATAAAATTAAAGCAAGAAGTTGAGAGAAAGCGGCCGGAATTAATCAACAGAAGGGGTGTGGTTTTTCATCATGATAACGCTAGACCTCACACATCTTTAACCACTCAGCAAAAATTAAGAGTTTGGCTGGTAGGTGTTAATGCATCCGCCGTATAGTCCTGACCTGGCACCTTCAGATTTCCACCTGTTTCGGTCTCTTCGGAATTCTTTAGGCAGTGTCAGGTTAACATCACGAGAGGACTGCCAAAACTACTTGACGCAGTTTTTTGATCAGAAGCCCCAAAATTTCTATAGCAATGGGATCATGTCCCTACTTATAAGATGGCAAAAAGTTATCGAACAAAATGGTACCTACATACTTTAGTTAAATGTAAATAAATTATATTAAAAAATGTTTTGAATTTTCATATAAAATGCGAAAAGACTTTTTCCCCAACCTATTACTACTATCGCAGGATAACTAAGGACTTTAAAAAGACGGATAGTTTTCTTCATCTATTTTTCTCACTGATACACATCATATTTGAGTACAATTCAGCTATTTTGTCTCCTTTTTATAACGTACATTCTAATAGAATGTAAGCGATTCAGAAGAGATGCTTTATGGTCCTTAGTTAAAGATGTGGCATAGGTCGAACGCTTAGCTTCTACAAAGAGCGTCGGGAATATTTTCGGGTAACCCCTCATAATATACGTCAAGACTACATTAACTTAGTACTTTGTAAAATTATTCACTGCCTCCTAGAATTTCCTTCCCTTCTTCCTGCAGTTAACTTTAACACCCGGTTAGGTCTAGAAATCGAAATTATAATGCATTTTGTCTTTAGATTTATTCAAAATTTTACGCAACACCTCTTATTACAATCCCATCGTTAGAATGTGTCGCCAATATAATGAAATTTTGGTTTCTAATAGAGACATAGACATTTAAAACTTCTCATCACACAAGTTCCGGCGGCAAATAATTTTTCAGTTAACCAGATAATCTAATTAATTTATGATTTTGATTTTATACTACATTTTGTACTTCACTATCTTTTCCATACCTAATTTTTTTCAGTTTCTCTTTTAATATTTTTATTTTATCAAAAAAATGTGTCAATTTCTAGCGCATAACCTTGTGATTTGAATTGTATTTAGACTTTAAGGAAAACAATCTAGATCGACGCAAAAAAAATATTGTACTTTCTTATTAAAACATGATTGTTATCTGTTTTGTGTGCTTATAATAGTTATTTATGCAACTATAGTATAATAAAGTGTATTCAAACACGAATTTTATCACACGAAGCGAAGCCGCGTGAGGTAATAGTATCACATAAGTGTTTTAATACCTAATTATTACAGTTGCATATAAAACTTTATCTACACCCATGATATGAATCCTCTATAAAAGGTTCTAAATCCATAGGGTGTTGTATAGTGTTGTAAGAATTGCATGTAAATTCCTGGTAAGTTTATTGTTGGGTATATAATACAAACTAACTATGTAAGTATAGATAATAATGAAATTATTTGTTGTAATAATTATTAAAATTTTGAATCGTACAATTATTGGAATGCAAATTACTTTTGTTCGATATTAGTAAATATCAATAACCAATAAGTTCCTTTTTAAATTACGGAGCTGTGGTAGAGAACGGTGCGTAAGTACATGACAATGTTCCTTTTTTGAAATTCATAAAGAATGTGGCGTTGCGTAATGATATTTAGTACAACATTATAACACTCGTTTGGGCGATATAATTGTTATGACACTGGGTGTTTTAATGTTGGCAATAAGCTAACTGTTTCAGAAACTATTTACAGGGGGTTAATAGCATGGGTCTAGATGAAGAAATGAATGAATGGATTAAAAGCAAGCCTATCACATAAGGTTTTCATCCATGTTTTTCCAGGCGTGGTGCGTTCATACAGGCGGTCGGGCGTGGCCACCATGCTGCTTGACGTTTTGATCAACCACCTGGCTGGGCCGGTACCGCAGCCGCCGCACCACCACCGCGTCAAGGCGATATTCCTGCACGTGCTTACCACCAACTCGGAAGCTATATTCTTCTATGAGAAGAGAAGGTATGTCAGTAAATAAATTCCTCTACAATACCAGACCGTAAATTCTAGTAGGATCTACAATATTATGCTAAGTTTCATTATTCAAATCGCTATTCATATTTAAATGGTTTTATGATAAATAGGCAATAATGTTGGTTACGATGGTGTAAATAACACATTGCATCATACAACTAAAACTATGAAGCACATTTCCTTCGACTTGTGTCATACACCAACAATAGTTTTTCTATGTAACTTTTTATTGTAACAGCTTCAAAATATTTCGTATTTACAGATTTCGACTTCACTCGTTCCTGCCATACTATTACTTAATAAAAGGCCGCTGTAAAGACGGGTTCACGTACGTGTACTACGTGAACGGAGGCCACGCCCCGTGGGGCCTGTACGACTACGTGAAGTACGTGGCGCGCGCGGCGTGGCGGGGAGGCGGCCTGTACCCCTGGCTGTGGGGCAAACTGCGGCCCGCACTCACCATCGTCTGGCACAGGTAGTCCACATATATGCCATTCTTTAAAAAAAAGTTATGGCTCTACTGGCCTGCTTTTCTGAGCCCTTGGTTATTAAAAAACTATTCAATCTTTTTCTTGTTCCCTTTGTGGAACAGTAAGAGCGTTTACACATTACGCCGCCGCGGTATCGGTTTCGCTGCAGCGCCGCGCGCGTAGTATTTTGGATGCATTTGTTCTGACCCTTTCACGCGATGCCGAAAACCGCTGCCGCGGCGGTGTGACACATTTTTAAAACAAACAATTTTAGATACCTATTTTTACAGATCAGTCGCGTTCCGATGTCGGTCGTACGTTAACGAAGCGTAGTGAAGCGCCGTCTCTGATAGGTACTATGTTTTGAGTATAGTGGCTTTATGGCTGGCGAAGGGCTCTATCGTACTAGCAATTTGTGGGTGTGATTCTGGTCAGGCCAAAAGCTTGCACGACTGCCGCGACAGATTAGTATTAGAGTCATATAATATTGCATATCAATACCGCTCCTCTCTCAAGTCTGTTCGCCGAGAGTTGATAAATATTATAATTCTATTACGAATAGCGACTGTCGCTTAGTTATCACAAACTGTATGGTAATTTCACCGTTTGTGTGGTACGAGGCACGCAATTGTTATCAGCCGCGGACCGAACGGGCGAGCGGATGACGCAGTGGCCATATACTGCCATTTCGTTCACGAATGCGGTTCGAGTGAGCCGTTTGGGTTATTGCGTGTTGTTTTCTGTTTCATACAGTTAATAATTGTTTTAAATTGTAAAAGTTTATAGTAAAATTAACGAGCCGCAAATTACAGTGAGTTAAGAAGCCTTGACTTTATCATTTCTCCGCGAACAGCCTTTACGTTACCTCGAACGCTCTGATCACGTGGGGTGTTCTATTGTTCGAGCTAACATGGGAAAAAGCTACCTCCAGAAAGATCGCTGCGCACGCACTGTGGTCGCCTAGCCCGAAGCATACTTGCATTTTTTGTACGATAAGAAACCTTACATATACACATCTGGAAAATCTGGTCATTTTAGATCGTATTTTTATAAACCGAAATGGGCTCATCAGCGTAAGTTCACAGGTTTGAACTAACTTGAATGTTTTGGGTGTTTAGAAATGCATGATTGTTACTTGGTAGTAAAAAATATAGGAACCAAAAAGGAACAAAGATTCAATGCTCGTTTTTCAAAATACGAACGTATTGCACAAATGTTTCTTGATTACCTCATATCATAACACTAGACCGAGTCATACCAAACTATTACTATAATACACATTACGAGTACAGTAGTGGACGTGGTTGTCAAGGAATTAAGGGCAGGCAATATATGTTTACTTCTATAATCAACATAATTAACTTGTCCTCTTTTCGACGAAGCTCTTTCCTTTGTACGTTTCTCAATGTCAAGATAGTTTTTATGTAGCTGAAATACATATTATTAATTAATAAAAAAAGAAACAAGATACTGGTTCGAATATGTTTTTTCTTGTATTTTTTTTTTTTTTGCTTAAAGCGACATATGTTTTTATATATCTAAGCCACTTATATTTGATATAGTAAATCACATCAAAATATTTTTACGCAAGATAATTTGCGATTTTAATTACTGTATATTAGGTGATTTTGGTAAAGCATGTTTTATATAAAATATAAACCAAGATGTTGGTCAGAAAAAACAAATTTGAGTGCTTTTTGAATGCTTTATACATACGAACACCAGCTTGATGCAGAGGGTTTTATGCATTCTGGTCTTATGCTAGAAATTTAAGCATCGTGAACGACTCATTGTAAACGATCATCATGTCCACGTAACACCAACCATCGTTTTTATTCTTAATTATAATAGTTGTTAAGTTTAATTTTTGATGATTCTGTACGCACATTTATGACATTTTCTAAACAGCTTTTAACTTGGGTCGAACAAAAAATTGTGCAGACAGAATCACCTTTTTATTGTTTCTAAAATTGTTATTGAAATTTTATTTCGAAATCAATCGGATATTGATTATCAATGATAAATATTTTCGATATTTACTGTATTTCAGAAATTCCCACAAAACGTAGAGGTGCAGTCTTAAGCAGTCATAGTGATAGTTGCGACTGTTGCGAGAGAATTTTTAAGATTGTAATTAATTTATTAAAGTGCACTACTGAAATGTTGTAACAAAAAATTGACGCAGAGCCAATTTGGCCCAATAAGAGCTGTAAGTTGTGCTTTAAGAGATACTTACTCATACCCAATTTCCTAGAGACAGTCAATCTCACAACATAGTGTTCAAAGGGTAAGTTTAAACTCTTATTTAGTCAAATCAGCTTGAAAGTGAAACTGACAATGTTTTTTGTGATAATTTTTAGTATCCAAAGCTTTAAATTTAAATACATATTGTAATTTTCATATTTATGAAATAAAATTATACTTATGACTTAATTTGAAGTGTACAGCGTTCGTTTGAAATTACAGTGATGGCATTGTTTGCTGCGAAAATTATGTACAGTATTGTGTGCCATGATTACTGCCAAGAAATTTAAGTAAGGTGCCTGTGTGTTCAGTATAAGATGTAACTTTACGAATGTATAATGTCACATTAAAATTAATCAAAATACTATTTGTGCCGTTAATTGAAAATTATTTTTATAAAACAAATATAATGTATCAAATGTATGTACTCATATGATTTTGATAGACCCAAACTTTAAGTATCTATTTGTAACTACAATCATCGACAAATTCATTATGGTGTGCTCAAGATAATCCATCAGGCTGTCAAAGGAGACAAAATAGATCACTAGTGTTTCTTAACAAAATGGTGATCTATTTTGCTAGTTTTGCGTTGCCTAACAACAAGAATGTACGGAAAACTCTCAATTTGTCCTTTTAAGAATAGTATTATATACATGATAAGTACATAGTCATTTAATAAAAATCGTACTATTTCATTGAGCACAACCCAAAATTCATTGTCGTGGAGTTTAGGTAGGATATGTCCTCACATTTTAGGTACATGACAAATCCCAGTGTATGAAGTCGTGGCGGTGTTACTCATTGTAAACCAAAGTATGTCCTTGATTATTACTCATAAATGTTTTTTTTTTTCTTTATTTAAGTATTAATTGTATTATTAAGTATTTCGTTTCATTGACTATTATGTTTTGGACCAAATAAATTTTTCGTAAGTATTCCAGTCAAAATGACGCACTTTTGTCAATTGTGATATTTTGAGCAAATTGTAGATTATTTTGTGATCGGACAAATGTTTTACAAGTTATCTAGAATTGGCAATTTTCATAGGTTTTTTTTTAAATGATAAATTCGAGTGAATTGTTTTTCCATTAATGTTTTGTAACTAGCACTTACTGACATTTAATATATTTATGTTAGACTTAGAATGTAAATTTTCTATTCTACACCTTAGTAACATATGGAAAGTAATTTAGCTTCCAAATAAATATCATTGTTGACTATTACGCCTTCTTTTGTTTTGTTTTTTTAAATATACTTTGTGTGTTTAGTAGCCGGCAAATTTTCAAAGATCCATGGTACAAGTTTGCTACCTCTTGCTAGCTCTAAAGATAAAGGGGATTTTGGAGAAAAATATAACTCGTAACAATTTCAGAATCTTTAATTTTAATAATTGCTTTTTTTCATCAACTATGCTGTACAAACTATATAGCTTAAATTACAATTAGCAATTAATAATTGCACGTAAAAAAACTTAACAAATAGGTACCTTCAACTTTTCGATTGGAATGAACGATTATTACATTAAGTCATATTTTTTTACAATATTTATAACCTCCTACAAAATGAAAATCTATCAACAAGCAGTCACAATCGCCCAATGATATGTTAAAATTATTTGTATTAATTTATTGCGCTCTAAGTATTAACGAACTTAAGTCATAGTATTCGTAGAATAAGGGGCGAGGCCGTGTCTTGGTGGCGACAGTGTGTCCGCTAGCAGAGGACAAGTGGGAGATCCTTGCTTTCCGAGGGACGCTAGCCGCTTACGAGACCAGGTTGTCGCGTTCTTGCGCACCGCCTTTGTGATTCTGTCCCTTGAAGTCTTTCAGTCGAATTGGTGATGACTCGCTACCCGAGTCTCCCTGGAAAACAACATTTTAAGAGTTAGTTTAACTACTTTGTAAGTAACTAAGCACTTCTATACTCGTCTGACAAAAAAGAAAATAAGCCGGACATTTCACGAGCATTTTTTGAAATACTTTGACCCAGTTTTAGGCCCCTTATCTTAAAATCCGAAAAAACTTACCTACGCAAGTTTTTTGTAAATAACTTAACTTAATTTACCTACCTTAAATGTATAAAATAGTATATGATGCAATTAGTGAATAAAGGATGGATTTACTTCGAGGGCCATAGATGAATCACAAGCAGGTGAAGGATTCTAACGACTAAATCACGACGGTAGGGAGTAATTCAAGTGTTAGAATCCTGAGAAATGCGAGTGATTCATGGCCCTCGATGTAAATCCGCTTTATTCAAGTATTGCATACTATACTTTATACCATGACTACGAGAATAATTTTTCAAAACTAAAAACCGACTTCACCACCAAACTACACAACTGGTTTTAATAAAAAAATATGGGACCACCTGACAGGTATTCCCTTAAAAAAAAAGAATATTCTAAATCTATATAAACGTCTTCGAATAAATCGATCAACATATATAAAACATAAGATTCCGACAAATTGACAACCTCCTCTTTTGGTAGCCAGTTACAAAGAAAATTTTAAGCGAAAATAGTCATTTAATGAAGAAAAAAGAAGGTTAAATTAATTAAAATGGACATTAAAATTGGAACAAATACTAAAATTAAGACTAAATATTTTTACATTCAAACATCAAAATAGTGAGTAAAAGTGCATTTTATTCACTGTTTTAGTGAATAAAATAAATTTTCAAAATAGTGAGTAAAAGTGCATTTTATTCACTGTTTTCGGTGAATAAAATAAACAATCAAAATAGTGAGTAAAAGTGCTTTTTATTCACTGTTTTCAGTGAATAAAATAAACTTTTTAGAGGGGGAATGCTATAATAGTATATTATGCAATTAGTGAATAAAGGACGGATTTACTACGAGGGCCATAGATGAATCACGAGCAGGTGAAGGATTCTAACGACTGAATCACGACCGTAGGGAGTGATTCATGACTATTGAATCACGAGCGTAGCGAGTGATTCAGGTGTTAGAATCCTGAGCAATGCGAATGATTCATGGCCCTCGATGTAAATCCACTTTATTCAAGAATTGCATACTATACTTTATACCATGACTACGAGAATAATTTTTCAAAACTAAAAACCGACTTCAACACCGAACTACACAACCGGTTTTAATAAAAAAATTATGGGAAAGCTGACAGGTATTTACTTTAAAAAAAAAGATTTTTCTAAATCGTTACAAACGTCTTCGAATAAATCTATCAACATATATAAAACATAAGATTCTGACGAATTGATAACCTCCTCTTTTGGAAGTAGGTTAAATAGAAAATTTTAAGCGAAAATAGACATTTAGTGAAGAAAAAAGAAGGTTAAATTAATTAAAATGGACATTAAAATTGGAACAATTACTAAAATTAAGAGTAAATTGTTCTAAATTCAAACATCAAAATAGTGAGTAAAAGTGCATTTATTCACTGTTTTCAGTGAATAAAATAAACTTTTGAGAAGGGGAATGGTATAAAATATATTTGTAACACGATATAGTTTTCTAAACAGTCTTAATGAATACATATGTGTACCAAACAACTCGATAGGTCTTGTCGGAACAAATTAGCCAATATGCTCCGAAACCACTAGACCGATCGAGTGAGAGACGAGTGAGCGAGTGATTCTATAAGGTTTCCTTTTTCGTTTTTTAGGGTTGCACACCTCAGTATGGAAAATATGTTTGGCACCCACGACGTGTTGACCTTTTAACCCTTTCACCGCGAACGTCGAACTATTATATTTAAACAAATTTAAACAAACTACGGCCTATAAACAGTATTTTGCTACTAACAGGTTTCGAGATATGGAAATTGCAAAACGTTACCTCAGCAAAATCTTGAATATCTCAAAAAGTATAAGATAAACAAATTTTGCCATCGGTATACATTTACAACTCATTAAGAGCTGTCTTTTTATATACTTGATTCTAGGCTAAACGCTTTTTTTGAAAAACATCTTGCTGGGGTAACATTACTCCAGCAAAATCAGTTTTTCTCGAATAACTTCGAAAATACAACATGAACGAATTTTGCTATATTTGAACATATTGAGGCTTACTATGCTATACTAAGTATCTGTAATACTCTCATTTATCTAAGGCGCAACATTTTGTTGGGGTTACGCATTCGTCTGGCGGGCCCTGCGCCGCGCCGCTCGCCGTTGTTACTTACATTAGCGCCCAGAGACGTGGTATCTTGCAACAACAGCTCGCTGTCGGTGCCGCGGCACTCCTTGTTCTTTAGAATGGAGCGCGAGCGCGAGTCGCCCTCCAGCGGCCACCCGCCGCCACGCTTATTGCCATTTTTCCCTGAAACCCAGCCACAATATTTCTTCAAGATGTACCTACCTATCCAATCATTTTTTTCAAATAACGCGCCGTTTAGAAAGGCAACGGTAGCCAGTCCGGTCTTTGCCGCTGGTTGCAGGTGTGTGATTTGTTGAGACTGGGACTAAGGCTGCAACGACATGATACATAGAGTGCTCTTCTCAGCCCAAATTTCCTTTAAAACTAAGAATGATTTTAACATGAAAATTTATATTCAGACAGATTTTAATTAGGTCTTTCTGAATATAAATTTTCATGTTGATAATATTTTTAGATTAAGAGAAAATTGAAGATATAAATAGAGGGCCTGGTCAGTATCTTGGTACTTCACTGTACCATGTTACGTCGTATGTCGACGATGGATATGGATAATTTTGCTAATGTGAGTTTATGTGACTAAAATTGTTTTGTTTTAAAGCTAACTGCATACAAAATATATACACACCAAAGAGGATATGATGGTTGATTATCCTCGTAGCTATCCCTCTCGGCGGTCTTCTCTCCTCCTCCGACCAGTCCTGTGGACGACACGCATTGTAACTAAACACGTTTCCAAATAAATTCGTGTACCGGCAGAAAAACAAACATGCATTTTAGGTATCATCAGACAGTTATCTACGTCGTGCAAACATTGATTACGAGTATGATTCCGTACGGCACAAAACTTAAAAAGGGAAGATTAACGCGTGCAGTTTTGCCGCTCGATAATTCGCTTCGCGCAGCAATAAAAGTTACCTGTTGGAATCGCGCTTTTCTGTGTTTGGGCTTGGCATCGTCGGGCGGCAGGCCAGGAGCAGCGGGCGTTTCGTCCAGTGGCTGAGGCAGGCTGGTGCGTGAGGCGTCTAGGGGTCGCGTGCCCACCACCGGCCCGCCTACAGCGCCCACGCCGGCCGCCGCCAGGCTCGCCCGCGAGCCTAGCGGCGAACCCTCGGCCTGCGAACCTTTCGCACACAACACGCTTCCATCCCCCGAGGCGCTCTTGCGCACTCCGCTAAACTCTGCTGGCCCCCCTCCTGTGCTCCCGCCCGCACTGGCGCCTCCGCTACCGTCCAGAGGATTCACATACAAGTTTGACGAGTCGTTCTCGCATGCGATGTCGCCCTCTGAAGGAAAAGGGTGCGTAAGGCATGACGCAAATGTATCTGCAATGTAAGACAAGACTTATATGGAGCCGCGCACGATCCGATCGAGTGGAGTGTGCTGCCCATTACTACACGTAAGATACAGAAACAAAGTAATCGAGTGCTCGGAAGACATCGACAAGTGATGGTACTAGTGAAGAGACGAAGGACAACGTTCAAGAAATAAGTCAGGGGTAAGTATCTATCTAGTCTACTACAGGATTATTTTACTATGGTATACTTTTGATATAAAAAGTATTAGAATAGATACTCATTCAAAGGTCATTCACAGTACCTAAGTACAAATATCAAATGTAAGCAATGAACATAAGTCAGGTAGAAGACGATAAAGAGTTGTGAAAATTAACACGCTTAAACTTTCAAAAGTATCTAAAATCAGCTACCGAGATACTTGACCAGGACCTCTATCTATCTATATAGATAGATATCATTCAAGATATAGAGAGATATATCTTGAATGATATATTTAAGACACGGAAATTATTACACAGAATGAGTCTTTTTAAATTAATTAGGTACTTAGATAAACCTATTTTTTTCAAGCTAAAATTATTTCCGGTATTGTATAACGTTTAAGATATACTCGTAAGTAAATAAAATTCCTGGCCAGGTACAAACAAACTACGCGATAGGTAATGTTTATGCTTCATTGGTTACATTTGTGAGTGCTGTATAATGACCTACCGGGGCTGTCGAGGCTATTGGGCGTGGCTTCTGGCAGCGCGCGCGGCGCCGGGTGCCGCTGCAAGCAGGCCAGCTCCACGCACACGGGCTGGCGCAGGTCGGACGTCGACATGGGCATCAGCTGCTCGGCATCTATGAACTCCTTGTAGCCCTACACAATAACGAGGTAGGTTTTACTTCTTGTTTACGTTGCGTCTGTAGCATACTGACACTGAATCGAAACGGAACCGAACCGGTGCGTGAAACGCGGAACTTCTATCAACATGAAAGAATTTGACGCAGACAGTAAAGTGAACTGTTGTTATGGTACCCTGTGTTGTTTCATTGTTTGTGCTATGTAGGTAAGTTATGACAACGGAACCCAAAGATCTAGAAAAGTCTATCTTCAATTTCGTTCTTTTACGCGTTTACGACAGTATGTTACAGGCGATTATTAATTAATAAAATTGAAGGACGTATAGAAATAAATTTATATGGAGATGCTTATGCTCATATATAAAACAAACATAATATAGCCTTTGTGAAATTTACTAGTTTACATTAATAAAAAGGATATAAAATATACTTACGTTTAACCCTCTGGTTGAATTACTAATTGGATAGGTATATTTTATTCATGTTGGTAAATACACAGCGTTAACTTATCTAGCATGCAAACTAAAATAAATCAAGTCAATGAAGTCAATCATGTTAGCGTCTGTGAAATATAAATTGCACGTTATTTTTAGTATGTTTAGTACCTTGAACGTGCAAAAACAACATTCAAACTCAGAAGGCAGCTGATCCAAGTCAAGCTGTTTTTCAGCCATCTTCCTTTCCTAGAAAAAGAGAAATCATTAGTGGTTAACATTATTTACTACAGCTATTCCGTTAAAAAGCTGTTACTAGAAATTGTCATAATAATATACCTACAGCTTAAGAATCTCTAAATAGAAAGTAAAATAACAATTTACCAATGAAGAAATATTTTCTGCCCAGTTAATTTAACATTACAGCCGTTTTGAATAGTGGATTTAATAATACTAAGCTCAGCAGTAGTAAGTGTAGAGATGAAGTGACGCTATTGTTAGAATATTGAGAGAGAACAAAATCAAAATAGAGTAAAATCTTACTGGTGTAGGATCAGGATTAATAAGCATGCGTTTTTCCGGCGTGTCTGGCCCCTCGTTCGAGTAGCGTCGTTCTTTCTTAGGACTGCTCTGAAAATGTGACCTTGCAGTAGTAGCGGCAAGCCTGTGCTCCTTGCTTGATTCGTATTGATGGGTGCGTCCCAGGCAAGTTTAATGTAGAAGTTATAGTAACTTATCATGAAAGTAAATATTACATTTTTTGCAGTGTTTTTGTTTTTCAAATAAAAAATGTGCGTAGAAAACGGCTGAAAGTCTCTAGGTAATTAAATGAGTAAACTATGTAAAGCTTAAGTTTTAGTTTCCGTTTTACCTCCCACGACCTTTGTCAACGAGGTGGACGCACCCATGCAGCTGACGGCCATGCTTACCTGGTTGGGGTCAGTGCTCTGTTGGAGCTTATTAGTGATGGCGTGCTCGTACTGCCGGTAGCAGCCAGTGATGGCGGGCTCCTCGCCCTCCAAACTAGTGGCGTCCGCCTGCGACAGGTTGTGTCCTGGAGACACACACCAGCGTAAGTAGCGGCGCATTCGATATGCTCTCTCCGAATATTGGTAACAACTTCAGGTATGTCTTTGTGTTTAATTATCTAAACATTAATTTGTATTGATTGAACAAATGACAATAAATAGCAGCGTGACTACACAACACACATTCCACACGAACAGTCAATGAAATCCAGCGTCCTCCGGATACACACATCGAACAGTCCACAAGGAGGTGTTAGTTCTAGAAGCGTTAGGCTTACGCTGACAATGTAATCGACCTTAAATTAGAGTGTCTTCGTCGCACATCGCAAGCTACACGCGACGCGAGCTCGACCCCGACTAAGATATAAATATAAGGGGTCGAGCGTGACGACTGTGCGAGAGTAGAAAGTAGCTCATCTGGCGTCGTCTCTTGCCTCAATGAGGACGCACTTGTCACCTGAAGACAATGAATAAAATACTCTGAGTGCACCTCGTTGGAACGAACGGGTGAAGATAGCTGTAGCTGCGATGTAACGTGAACTGTTTTGATTGAAGATGTCTGCGAGTCCGGAGAGCTAAACGATTAGACGTGCGTTCATTCAACATTCATTACATTCAATACACAAATGCAGGATGAGCGAGAGGCATGCGTGCGAAGTGAAGGAGGAGGTCAGCATTCGCGGCGAGGACACATGACATGGGCTGGACAAGCGGCGCAAGCGAAGGTTCTACGGGATACTGACCCGTGTCCACGATGACGTCGATGAGGTCCATACTCTTAGCGAAGGCATCGCGCAGGTTAATGTGGTGGAAGGATACGATGGAGCCCTCGCGCTTGGCGCGCTCCAGCGCCTCTCGCCGCTTCAGGGCCTTCTCGCGCCGCATCTGGTTCTTGTAAAACTCGGCGAAATTGTTGACGATAATCGGGATGGGTAACGCAATTACCAACACGCCGCAAATACAGCAAACTGAGCCGATGACCTTGCCCAACGGGGTCGTGGGGTAAATGTCACCGTATCCGACTGTGGTCATGGTGATGCCGGCCCACCAAAACGTTTCCGGAATGGAAATGAATTTAGTCCCCGGTTCTTCCTTTTCGGCAAAGTACGCCAATGAGGAAAATATGAGCACTCCCATCGCGAGGAACAACATGAGCAGTCCGAGCTCTTTGTAAGAGTTTCTGAGCGTGAAGCCGAGCGACTGCAGCCCGGTCGAGTGGCGCGCAAGTTTCAGAATGCGCAATATTCGCATTATACGAAAGATTTGAACGACCCGACGCACGTCTTGAAATTGGTCCGTCGCGTTCTTATTCGTTTCGAGCAGGAAAAGAGATACGAAATAGGGCAATATCGCCAGTAAGTCTATGACGTTGAGTCCACCCTTAAAAAACTTCCACTTATCTGGTGAGGCACTAAATCGCAGCACGTACTCGAGCGTGAACCAGGTGATGCACACAGCCTCAACCATGGCTAGCTGCGGGTTGTCCATGGGCGCGCCCTTTTCGTCGTACCATTGCATCGAGGGTATGGTGTTGAGAGTGAGCCCTATCGTGGACAGCACGATGAAGAGGATCGAGATCACCGCGATGACCTGCAAGCACGCGGCGCATGAGCGGCCGACTCGCGGCGCTCCCCCCGCCACCGTACGCCACACTCTCGTGTCGCTGCTACGGTTGTACGGTACATATTTATGCCACATGTGTCAGTATATATGCAAGTGTCTATACAGAGCTACTTGTACAATGTTTGCCTACATTTTTGTACATTGGTATGCTACGATAATAACATCGTGTTAAGTATATCATGTAAGAGTATATATATATATATACAAGTAAAACTATTAAAGCCAATGACATCTTAGTTAAAACTTAATAATATTGCTTCAATTTTGGTGTAAAAATAACATCTATTCGTGTGATTATGTAAGTAGTGTTGTGTGGTCGAGGTGTAGATAAGTAACAATGTAAAATAAAATTACATCTGGGTGAACGGACGGGCGCTCGAGCACCAGGGGACAGAGTGGAGTGGAAGTGACCGCGCGTCCGTTCATCGCCCGCGTCGCTCGGTTAGTCGGTTCAATACCACGAAGCGGAAGCGCTGGTGTGTTCGTGATGGAGCGGGACTCCGAGGGAGATGCGGAATGGGGCAGGAGCCGGGAGCGGGAGATAGCGGGAGGGTAGGGACGCCGGCGGAGCGGCGCTCAGCCGTAGTGGGAGGCGGCGCGGGCGCAGCGACGCGCACTACGCACACCGGTGCGTAGGGCGCGCCTGCCGTCCCGTGGCACCCCGCACGCAGGCCTCGAGCACCGTCGGCGGCGGTTGGTCACATCGCGGAAGCCCATCCCATAATTGCAACTTTGCGACAACAATTAAGCTTTGTTTTTAATTCTCCCTTTGGAGAAATATCGACGCGGCTGTGAACATGTATAATATAAATTAACTTAAGTAAACCAAAGGCACGCTAGTCATAAATATGCCTTTTATATACTTAGTATATAACAGAATAAATAAAATATTGGAAGCGGTGATTAATTACGACTGCAGCTTTTAAACAAATTATATACGTTAAGCTATCAAAATATTTTCAATTGAATTTTAGGGCAAATCCATCAAATAATTAATTCTACCATAAGTTGTTTACAGACGGTTATTATATAACTATTTTAGAAAATATTTCATTTTGTTTTCTGGATAGCCATAAAACGCAAATGAAAAGAAACAACCATGATTAGTCGTTACATCCGGCAATACTGAAGGTATTTTACAAAATCGCAGTCAAAATTTTACACTATGTACATGTTAGTCCCTTTCAAAAATACGAAATAATAATTGTATTCTCATCTGTTAAAACGGCAAAGTCCGATCCGTTAATAAAGAAATATAAAGAGATAAGTGATTTTGATTTGTGAATATTTCATGATATATGAAAAATAAAGTAAATATATACTTACATACGCTCTAGCAGCACCGCCATTGTCGAAACAGTAAAAATACAAGAAAGAACCTTACGGAGTAAGCTGGAAGGTCGTATACATATGTAGCTTTCGACAAAAGCGATCACATGTCATGGTCACGATCGGGACACAACACCACATTCCATAATATATCCAACACGAGACGACGACAAACGACACCAAGAAGACAGCATAGATGTTATTCATGCACCACAACCCACAACACACAATATAATAGCTACTATACTCATACACCACATGACGCTTGATTTTTATATTAGCGATTTCGTGATCCAAATTCTTAAGAGATAATTTTTAAAACACTGAAGGTAAACGTAATTATTTTATGATTAGTTGTTTTTCATGTACAAATTAAGTTTATTGTAAGAGTAAATTTCAGACCGCGTTAAGTCGATGAATAAAAATAAATATCTCTAAGAATTTCAATCAAAATATTAAACGTGATAAGTAATATTAGTAAATTGGCTGCCTACAACTTAACTACTGTAACTACATAGGTAAAAAGTGTTTAAGAGTGCGTAAGAATAGTATTAAATAATATAAATATTGACTTTATCGTATAACGTAAGTCACAGATTCAAAAATATCATCAAAGTAAAATTTCATAATAGGTGCTTAGTGATTAATTAAAATACATATATATATATATATATATATATATATATATATATATATATATATATATATATATATATGTATATATATATATATATAAAAAAGATTTAGTGTTTTTCAAAGTATAGTTATCTAAATAAAGATAATATATAAAATATGTATAAAAACTATGTAGTTATTTGTATCCTACGAAAAATATCTATTTATATGCTCAAATTCTAAAGAACGTTACACATATTGCAACAAACATGTGCGCTTGTGTGTTCAACAATTTCTAGTACAATTGAAACAAAGACAGTTGAATACCTCTACCGTACAATAATATATACATCCTTGGCAGCTTTCCTAGAGAGACACGATTAGTAATAATCACTATTTCTGACTTAGCTACAAGATCAGTCGATACATTACCCTGGCCGCTATACTCGTGGTCGGCTTCTCGAGGAGGTCCCAGAGCCACTTCTGGTACTGGGCGCAGGTTCCCTGGCCGAACTCTTCCTCTTCGCGCTGGCGCAAGCTTTCTGCCTCTTTGCGCATTTCTTCGTGGACATGTTCTTTCCTCTGGTGGTACTTGTGCTGGCAACAGGACTCGAGGTACAGCTCGTCCACGCCCCAGTACTCCAGGTCGTCGCTGAACGCCAGCACGCACATCTCGTCGACTAAATGCAGTTTGCCCGTGCGGTAGAAGTTCAGTATTGAACTGAAACTTTTCGGGTGTCTGTACATAAATAAAAAATATCATGTTTATACCTTCCGTTTTGACTTCCTATTTTAATTTACCAGGGAATGAAAGATATAATATCTCAGCTTATAAACTGGTTACTAGATTACAGATATCGAACTGTGTAAACTACAACAAGTTCAAGAATAATGTATTCATGAATTTTTTTCGGGTCCTTCACTCAAGTTCGCAACTAGGCGGAATTAGAGTCCTTGTTTTTCCACTTTTTAATTTTTTTATTAGTAGTCGCTGTGGAGAGACGGCGCATGATCATCTGAGCGTATTTTCTTGGTTGCATCCACAGCAGCAACGTAAAAACCCGGGGTCCGCCACCTAACCAAGGAGATTTAACAAGGTTACTGGTTTTTACACAGAGCGACTGCCGTCAGACCTCCGCAACCCAGGGGGTCAAACAGAACCAATCCTTGAATAGTTTGATGATCAGATGCTAGATAGCGTTCGGGACCCAGAGTTTATACGTGCCTTCCGAAACACGGAATCATCTTTCTTTTCGAATAATCAGGTTTTTCAAGCCTGCAATATCCTAACCAAACCCGTTTAAATCCCGGTGGGATTTAAACCCACGACCTCCGGATCACAAGGCGAACGCCTTGACCACTGGACTTCGGAGGCAGTCAATCAATGTGACGAGACAGCGCGTACCTTCTTTTCGAGTCAAGAATGAAATGGAATTCTCAAGTACCTGTCGAAGAAGTACTCGTTGTCTTGAAGCGAGTAGTCATCGCACAGCTCGGTGATGGCCTCGTGCGTGTTGCAGTCGCGCAGCCGGCCGAGCCTGGTGTGCGGCAGCCGCTCCAGCGTCCGCCACAGGACCTCGTGCCGTACTCCGCCCACGTTGATGATGACGCGTTTGCTCAGCGCTTTCGCGCGGAGCATCATGAACGGCTCGGGCGGTAGTGACGACATCGACCTGCAATCGTGCAATTTTTTTTAATTAGGTTCTCAAACCTGTCCCAGTAATATTATATATAGTCCATTTGTTTAGGTATTTAAATAATATAAACAATCTTGACATGTCTTTTTATTGAAATATACACTTTATAAATCTATACCATTGTAAATTATAAATCATTTATTTTATAAAATATATATTACATTTTTTTGGTAATTTGCAAAATTATTGATTTATGAAGTTTATATTTCAATAAAGAGACATGTCAAGATTGTTTATATTCTTTTAAATACCTAAACAAATGGACTATAGGTATATTAGATATTAAGAAACATGTGAAAGTACAAAGTCTTCTCGATGTGAACACAGCATGCATAATATATAAAAACCTATATAAGTAAAACAAATATTCCTACACCGAAACATGAACTAATTATACATAATTCAAAGCATATTATTTTTGATGGAATTGGCCAATTGATTATTAGATAATGATTTTTTTTACCATTATCTACTCCTTACTTTCTTTACTCAGTGAGGAAATTGAAAGCGTTTGTCGCGTTAGACCACTAGCACAAGCTGCTCTTGTTTATAAACTGAGTGGAAGTATTTCTATACCCACTCAATCACACACAGATTTAGACGAAATAAACTCGGCTCTTTTTTTTCGCGTGTTAACTAGAAAATCAAGGTTATATGTTATAATTACAAAAATAACCGGCCAAGTGCGAGTCGGACTCTCGCACAAAGGGTTCCGTCCATTAACTATAAAAAAATCACTGTTGTATGGGAGCCCCCTTTATATATTTATTTTATTTTGTTTTTAGTATTTGTTGTTATAGAAGCAACAGAAATACATCATCTGTGAAAACTTCAACTGTCTAGCTATCTCGGTTCATGAGATACAGCCTGGTGACAAAAAGACAAACGGACAGACGGAGAGCGGAGCTTTAGTAATAGGGTCCCGTTTTTACCCTTTGGGTACGGAACCCCAAAAACATCGTATTCGTAGATTACTGTGGTGGACGGCTAGCATAGAAAGTCCACACTTGAACACAATAACGCTACGCCGTAGCCAGTGCTGTCTACGATAGTGCTACGGTTTCGTAGCTGCTACAGAAATTATAGTAGCGCGTAGTTAAACGATTCTAGTTCGTTTGGTAGAGGGGCCCGTAGCACTTATAATAATAATAATAATAATATTTAAGGCGTCGGGACGTGACGACCCCATCGCCCGCTGGATTTCCAGTGCAGTCAGTCAACGCAGGGCAGCTTGTGGCGAGCTGATGGTGACTGGCGACACCACGTACCCTACCTCCAGGGGGACCATACACACATGCGCTTACACACACACATACACACAGTTACACACCCCCCGCCTCTGTCTTGCCTTAACTGGCCGGCCAGAGTGGAGTCGCAAGAGCAGAACGTACGCTCCAGGGTGGAAGTGTATTGCACGTAATGGCGTAATAACGGGGAAACCCGCTCTCGGGGGTAAGTCCCGTGATGGTGAAACCGGAGCCGCACCTCTCGACACCCTTAGCTGCTTACATAGTGTTGCGCCCTGGCCGCATTTTCGTGGCTAGTTAGGGTGCCCACAGGCAGTGTAGCCAACGAGCAGCAAGTCACCATCTACCGGGCTAAAATTGTTGTGAGAGATTTTTAGGTAGATGTCCGTATCTCACTCCATAACCCAGTTATCCGGTCCATTAACATCCCATCCATAAAGCCCAAACCAAGTAAATCCCTCCCTGGCAATAGTTCGGCAGCTGTGGAGGACTGTCCGTTAGTACATCTCAATGGTACATTAAGGGATAGACCTCCATAGATGCAGCCATCTCACTTTTTAGATAAAAAGGTACTAAAAGGCCTCTTCATGTTGGCTTTGGCCCCATGAACGCCTCAAAGGACCGGGTCCCCATGGACCCGTGGCTGAAAAGCGTACCAACATAAAATGTTTTATTTGAGATACACAAAAAAAAGTATATAACATAAAAATAAATCACAAATAAACCTGGTAGTGGTGTACCTCAAAAAGGATTTGGACTAGATTATGTTACTATGGAGTTTGTATGTAGTATTTATATGTAGTATATATATGGCGCTATGATAATTTGGGTACATGACATCTACAGAAACAAGGTAGATGATATCCTTGCCTTGTAGAAGGCTCGTAGCGTATGAATGGTACAAAGTCTTTACACCGATTCTGTGGTGCCATTTTTCAAACGCGGAATCACTAAACGAACGGTTTTTGATTGGAAAAACCATTCCTTTAGATGACTCCGCGTTTCAAAAATGGCACTTCTGGTACAATTTCATAGTTGCTACCAATAAATTATTATTAAATAAAAAAAAATATTTTTCATTGGTTTTGTAGCCGAAGGCCACTTCATAAGGATCGTTAGTTAGACCTAATTAGCTAGTTAAAATAAAAATTCAGAAACAAAATATGTTGACTAAAACTCGAAAGTAAAATCGTGAGATCAATTAGTAGTACCGTCGGCCGGCTAGATTTCGAGTTCATCGGGGTCACGTATGCGTCAGTTTTGAACGGGCGTACTACGTGGTCTCGATCGAAAATCATTTTCGCAACTTCTTTATCTTATGTCATACACAAATTTGGATTACGTAAATGATTAGAGGAATTTATTTACTACATGACATTCTTTTTCCCAAAACAAATAAAAAGTCAGCGTGTTTATACTTTCAAAATTCACAAATTACACTGATTGAGCTAGCCCCAAAGTAATTTCGAAACTTGTGTTGTGGAATACTAACTCAACAATACTATATTTTATAACAAATACACATATAGTTAAACATCTAAATTAGATATCTGGTAGCTACTGAGTTCAGCTCAGGTGGTCTAATCTGAAATAATATTTTTTTTTTTTATTAACGGCTTACATGCACTCATACAGAAGATGGTTAGTAGGTACAGCTTGCGGCACGTAAGTTTAGCGCTGAGCGACATGTAGAGGGGATACTGCGCACGGGTACGGTATTAATTTTTGACTTCTGCGCAAGCAAGGTCAGCGCTAGAGTTTCGTGCCGCGACCTGTAAGTACATGAACTCTGGTAGGGTTTTGTGAACTTAAACGTCTTATTTGTGTTTATATATATATTTACCTGGAGTGCGCCCGCTGCAGGTTGACATTGGCGGCAGCGGGCGCGGGCGCGGGCGCAGGCGCGAGCCCGCGGTCGAGCAGCGCATCCTGCGCGGGCGCTGGCGCCGCGAAGCCCATGGGCGCGCGCGGGGGCGAGTCGCCCACGTGCCAGCGCGCGGCGCCGCGGCCCGCCCCCTCGCCCCCCATGCCCGCTAGCTCATGGCGACTAACGCCGTCGCCTCATCTGCCCGAAGGGACGCTCGTCGTGATCTGAAATAAATAAACCCCAAAAATTATGCGTCATATTATGTATGTAAAACTGAGGAATATTTACTAGAGTCTGCAGGGTGTTTCATATACACCAATACTTGCAAAAATAAGCTAAATATGATGATTTTTTTTCTTGTGGTATACATTAATATATTCCCGGTATTCATTGAACAGGAGATGGATTAACCCTCGTCCCTTGGGAGCGGGGAAGGGCACTCATGTGGGACGCGACATGCGTCAACACTGTTGCCCCCTCTCGCCTCGGGTTGACGGAGTCAAGGACTGAAGCCGCAGAAGACGCCATGAGTAAATTTTTGTTCCGCTTGCGCTAAAAAATTATTGAAAAAATATCCCCTCAGCCTGTCGACGTCGCTGGTGACAAGAGGGCTGGCTCATATCTCGCGCAGAGGATTGCAGTAGCTATTGAGCGCGGGAATGCAGCTAATGATTTTTTCACCATGCCACACTTAGATTATTTTAAATTTAAATTTTGATTTTAATTTAGTTTTAAATTGTATACATGTGTTGAAATAGATACAAAAAGTATTTTGAGAAAAAAAAATTAGCATACGGTCAATCGACTATGTATGTAAAAGTAAAAAGAATAAATCGTTTGACTTTTTAAAAAGTATATTTTTAGGCATCTAACAATTATATTATTAATAACAGCTGTGTTATTGAATTCTAAGCACAGAGAAGCTCAAGTTAAATAATGAGCAATAATTTATAGACGGCCAGATCCGTAATTGTTGCAATACAGGCCCGCAACTCAAAAGACGTGAACCAAAAATTTTCTAGTTCTAGGCTAAAACGAGTAGAAATCCTGCTGACGTGTCCGTTTCGTCTCAAGTTCAGCTCGGAAAAATAACACATGCAAACTTCCTAGTCTGCATCGCTTTAAGCACGATATTTTGAAAACTCAATGATATTTGCCTTACGTAGGTACTTTTACGTAGTAGTGCTTGGTGACAACAGGCTTTGCGTGTTTGAGGGCAATGCGACGTCGCGATAAGAGAGGTGCGCTTTACTCTACTTCCGCTGAAGAAAACGCACATAAATACCTACGTTTACAGCAATAAAACTAGCAGTTCTATAAATACTCATGGTAAGCTACCAAATTTTGTTAAAAGTATCAAAAGAAATAATCACTATATCTTATATCGTGTCGGCGATTAGTTCCTAGTTCATGCACACTATCATGTCTTCGTCCTTAACGGGGTGGGCAGAACCCTAGGCCGCAAAACCCATAGGCTATTTTTTGCATGAAGGTGGAAAGTGGAAATCTTAATTGTAATGTCGCATTCCCTATTGACATGATTCTGACTTTCGTCCATTTCCTAAGCTCTACTATCAGCATTAACCATCTGCGAAAGAAGAGAACAGCTAAATCGCATTCTAAGCAGCATTCCTAGATTTTTCTTGTCTCCCAGACCTTCATGGGAGGTATTCGTTTTTAATCTATCGCCCTTTGAACAAAATATTAATGTACGTATGCAATATAAACAGGGCTTAGCACCGCTGCACTCCAGCCAGTCCGTCTGCGACCATGAAGAATATAACTTCTATATTTTCGAAACGTTTATACCAACGTAAACTTTTTAATTTAACGACAATAATGACTCGTTTAATTGACCTAATTTGGCATGCACAAAAATATAACAAAGATCACATTTTCATGTTAACACATGACTGGGACAGAATCACCCGACCCTTAAGTACGGTTTACCTTGACCTCTTGACCTATTTCCCCTGCCACATCTGCTCTTAACCTTTCACGTTAGGTAATGTAATACTCCCAACTAATTGCATTTTGATGGAAATTGATTGTTTATTATTCGTCCCTGGTAGTTAATATACTCGTACGTACCACATATCTACTTCGTCTCTAGCATACTAAGGCTTATATCCGATCTAAAAAAACACTCTCCCTTTGTTTCCTATGCCTTGCCTGACAGGGAAAGACGCAACACGTCGTTAATTTGATCTGTCAACCGCTGGGTAAGTACTTGATTTCTATCCAGGATAATCCAAGTTGTTTAGCTTCCGAGATGACGGTGCGGCGCCAAGTTTGTTTGGGGCGGCCACACTTACTCCTTCTCTGTAGGTACAAATCAAGGGCTCTACCGGGAATAGAGTCGTGAGGCCGACGCAACGAAAAAATAAAAACACTAGGCTGGTACGAGATAACCAGCAAAGTTCGTGTCAAGCCACAAACGTTTATTGCAAAGTACCCTTTCTCAAATATGCTCGGACGTGGGCATTATAGTAGTATAATAAAAATAAGAGTACCTATGTTGAAAACTACTGTCCGGCAATACCATACTTCCAGACCTCTACTACTAATGTACCAAATGTGGTGTTTAGTGTTGGTAGTTTCATCATATTTACATAATAAAACATCAAGACCCTTCCTAAACCTCTCGACACTAAACAAACCGAACTGCAAGTAATCATGAATGAGAAGCATTCCCCGATTGTAACAACAACTGAACATGCGTATGATGATGACCCATTCCGGCAACATTAATATTTCATAGCGGTGGCTTCAGATCGATACGAGGGTTTCCCGGACACCGGTACACTGTTCGCCGACAACTTTTGACAATTGGTCTTATCGACGCCTGTGAAGCACAAACAAATTACTTGTTACATCAGATATAATGGATATTATAAATACTCGTATGTAACATTTATCTTACTTCCATTACATATTATAGCAAGTCTGGATGAAATACCAACCACAGCCATGCTAAAGGAACAGTGTAGTTATACCTGAAGCGTACGTATACTCTTAAGTTTTATAACGTTAGCTTTAGCTTCATACTTACGAGTAGTATTACTTTTCTAAATAATTCTCCCGTGTTGTTAAAGAAGTGATTTCGCTACGTAGATACTTTTACAATATTTTTTCAGAAAAGTTTTTAACAAAATGCAAAAAAATGTCTATAAATAGAACTCGTTTTATTTTAAATCATACTCCTTTTCAACCGTTAATGAATTTTATCTATAACTTAGTAAAAAGTTGTTAGTGTTGTTTAGTAAGGAAAAAGTGTATAGAAGTATTTAGTATATTTAAAGATATTGGTCCTCGTTTAATCATCATTGAGAATAGTTTTACAATTTGGTGACTTAACGCTAATCCTTTCGCTCTCAGTCAACTATACTTATATAGATTATATTATTTCAAAAAAATAACGCACAATACAGTTAGAGAAAACCAAAGAAAACAATTGGTTATAAAAACATTTCCACGAGTAGCTTTGTAAACAAGAGTTTCTAAGAAAACATTATTTTGAACAATAAACAGATGACTTAAGTTGTGTAAGGTCAAGCAAAAGTTGTCAAGCATCATGTGCCGCCAACTGTACGGGCCCATGTTTATTGACTTCACAAACACACCCTCAGCGGATCCATCGCGCAAATACCAGCATAATTACGGCGAGGGTATGCCAATCCTGGCCCGATCCCGTTTGAAATACCATTTTATTTATTGCAGTAGCAACCTTTTACGACACTGGTAGAAAGGGGAGACAACTTGCACTATCGGCCGTATTTAACTTTATTTTTCATTGAAATGTATAATTTTTCCGAGCAGAATACAGCCAGCAAACTTCTTAAAAAGTATAAAAAGGCATTAAACAATTATTTCATAAAAGACGACCATATCTAGCGTGAATTTTCCGAAGCAAATCGTAGTTCCTATATAATACTTAAAACGTAGGTATCTCAAAACATCGTCTCAACCAAAACGATACGTATCAATGAACAAATCGAAATTCCTCCGCTTTCGATTTCCCTTTCGTCAACGAACGCTATAAAGCTACTGAAATAAATGGAACAGAGAAAATGTGGGTGTATTTATTCGGAGAACATCAAGTGAAACGAGAGTAGTGGAGCGGGCGCCAATCGATGCGGTGGCGGTGGCGGCGCGCCCTCCGAGCTTATCAAGCCTTCGGCGGATCGACCTGATCTAATAATAGAGCATAGAGCAGACATGCATTGCACTTGAATACACAACACGCGATCAGTCTGTCCATAACCAATTTGTTTTGTTATTATTTATTTATCTTTGGATATTTGTATCACTTGATAATTTTTCGATAGTTGTTGACGTCAGATCATTTACTAACAGCTAAGTTTACTGCAGCTTCCTAAGCGCAAGTACAGAAGAAGCGGTAACAAACTGTACTGCAGCATTTTCTCCAAAAACGTCAACTTACAATTACCTATACTGATATTAAAATGAGATATGTGGGCTGAGAATTCATTGTTATATCATAATATTTCTAATTAAACTGTTTTTGAATGTGTATTAAAATTATTGTGTATAAAACAATCAAAATAATAATATCAAAAAAGTAGAAATAATTTGCCGTGTGAACATGAGATGGATGTGTGAACATATCCACAGTTATGAATAAAATCCTTTGGTTTTGAATTGAATGTTAGGACAGGATTAATTAGTCCTTCTTTAAAAAGCTTACCGCGAATAATTAATGAATAAACTTTATAACTAGTTTACTCCGATATATTTCAAAATTAAAATTTGGGATTGAATGTAAGAGTCATCAAAATCGAGAACAAAGATACGTACACATGTAAGTACACAAAACTTTTAAATTCAATTTTATTAAGATATGATGTTTTTATATAACAACGTAATCGAATAATTTGTTATGTTACGTCTGATTGAATTTTTGATAACACTTAATTTCCGCCTGCTGATTACCTCCGTGACAAAGAAATAATTTCCGTTTCCTGTTGTGACTCTATTCATTATCGCCGACACAAGTTCAAATGATAGTCATCAAGAAAAGCGACGCAAAGCTCCCCTATCTTACAAACAGGCATTGCATTGTATACGAGTATGTACATATGTTCGAAGCTCATTACCCACGTTTTGACGCCACTCAGTCTGCCAGGCGGCAGGTTCGGCCATAACGACTCAATACGCGAGAAATAACCTGTCCTTGTAACATACCCTCTTACGTAACTACTTTTCCCAATTAAATAAAATTGACATTCTGTTGATTTGCTAGAACGAGAGCGAATACGTAATAAGTTTGCTTGGTTGGAGGGTGGAGACAGCCTCCGTATCGATCTGAGGAGCGGAACTGATGAGGCGACGGTAGTAAATAACTGATGTCGTGGTGGCAGATACTTCGCAAACTTTATCATCGAGTGGATTAGCACGGCTAATTTGTGAAGCTGGAGCAATCAGACTGATTAAGCAACTATTTGTTTTTATGTTTTGTGCCTAAGTGTACGATGAAATAGCGAGGAGCTGCAAACTAGGTATTTCAAAAGCAGTTTACTATCCAACTTGCTTTCAGACAAAACTGCTTTTAGAACATTATGCTGACCAACTTGGATCAGTTAGTCGGTCAACTTATACGAAAAATCAATATATTCGTATTTCAGTATGTTCTATTAAGAAATTAGTTCAGTATATCGTGAGTTGAATCAAACAGTTTCATTACCTATATTTTGTATTTTAACGTTATATTATATAAGAACTTAAAATAATAACTTATCAGTCGCCTGTGAATTTTTATTGTTTGATCTATACTTTCCATGACGAGATAAGTCTTGACTTGGAGATAATCTCAAAAGAAATAAGAGTTCTAGGTATTCAAAGTTCATGCAAAATTTAACATCGTCAAGCTTATGCCAATATTGTCAAGACCATTAATTGTCGATTGAAAATAAAATGATTGAATTTACGTGGCCATTCTATTAGACTGTTTGAATAAAAAATAATGTTAATAAGTTATGAACATAATTTAATCAAATTCTTGGAAAAACGAGGGGTCGCTTGTGTGAGATGCTACATGCAAGGATGTGTACCATCCCAAGTAAGTACGAAGCGGACGTGGCAGCGCCGACAGCGAAGTACCAAGAGGCGCAAATTTGCGCTCAGGGAGAGCCGTATATTTTTGTGCCTTTTGCTGTTGAGACTCTAGAGCCTTAGTGTGCGGGGTTCACGTCTGATCGACATCTACAGACTACAACTGCTTACAATACTTGTTATACAATCATGTTATACGAGATGTATACATTGAATACGAGTAACTCGATATCCCAACGGTTGCATGGTATGTACAAGTCATTAAATATTTAGAGCTCCGCTCCACTTCGGTAAGCATGGATGGACCCAGCTATCACCTTTAGACAGTCGTCAAGCTATGTCAGATGTCTTCAACTAGTTTAAAAACCTACCAGAAGTGACGGTCATTTGTGACATACGAAAAACTAACAATTGAATATGAATATGATGACATAATTATATATTTATATGAGTGTACGAATACAATTAAATATAATCGCGGCAACCCGGCTCAGGGACTTTCAGAACACCATTTTCTAGAGGCAGGGCTCACAAACGTTAATGGAGGCTTACCCGCCGGATCCGATGAGTCTCATTGTTTTATAACGCCGTATGAAGAGCTTACTCGTTTAATCGCTTCCAATGAACTAGCGTTTATACAAACCGTACCTACATGTAAGAATAGTTAGAGAAAGTTTAATTGAGTTTCTAAACGATTGATTAAGCTATAAAAAAATTAGTTAAAACAAGTCAGTTTAATTTCGTTTTGGGTTATTTAATTGTTTTTACTTTTCTCTAATAAATGTTACCTAATTAGTATTTTTCGCGAGGTCAACAGCTCACAGCCACTACACTATACAATCACAGTGTGAAAAATAAACAACTATTATTAGTACAAATATTCAAAAAGAAGAAAAAGGTTTATGAAAGTTTGTTACGGCCACTGGCATCACTAAGGTGCGATGCGATACGATGCGGGTCAGAAATCACGTCATTCGGTTCTTCCCTTCTACGTAGGTCTCTCGATAAGTTTAAAGATGCTCGTAATTTACAAATATAACGCATCTGTATTATATCTTTTTAAAAAGCAAATTTATTTAAATTTTATTTAAAGGCAAATAGCCAGGTTTCTGATTAAAAAAAAATATATTACAGTCATTTTACAGAATGCGTAACCCCAGCAAAATGTTGCGCCTTAGAGAAATGAGAGTATTACAGATACTGGGTTCATAGTAAGCCTCAACATGTTCAAATATAGCAAAATTCGTTCATGTTGTATTTTCGAAGTTATTCGAGAAAAACTGATTTTGCTGGAGTAACGTTACCCCAGCAAGATGTTTTTCAAAAAAAGCGTTTAGCCTAGAATCAATTGTATGAAAAGACAGCTCTTAATGGGTTGTAAATGTATACCGATAGCAAAATTTGTTCATCTTATACTTTTTGAGATATTCAAGATTTTGCTGGGGTAACGTTTTGCAATTTTCCATATCTCGAAAACAGTAAGTAGCAGAATTTTGAAAAAAATACTGTTTATAGGCCTTAGGTTGTTCAAATTTGTTTAAATATAAGTATTCCGATACATCAACAAATATCGAAGTAATTTATTATTTTAAAAAATCGGAAAATTCCGGTTTACTCGTAAACTAGTACATTTACTAACAAATAAAAAGCAGTTTCATATACGTATGATATACCCTTCTAACGTGTACAAATTTGGATGAACAAACATTACGAGATATGAAGATATAAAAGAATTTCATCGAATTCCAAGTGGTGTGACTTTGGCCATCGAATACGCAGTTCTCTCTAAACACAAATAGATAAACTATAGTGAACATATGTGTTCATTTTGTTACAAAACATGCCTGAAAATTTCGGCTTCAAATCTCAGATGGAATAAAAGTTATTAAAAAATCAAGAAAATATCATCAATTCTCCTACAAACCGACTAAATAACGGAGGCTACGAAAAAGCGGCCGTTTCATACTTGCGGGTTTCCTACGCAAATTAGCAACCAAATAACCGATAAAAAGTACAGTCGAGCAGAATAATATTCATGTAGCCGATATTTAAAATCTTTTAAGTGTATTTACTACTAGCTTTTGCCCGCGGCTTCGCTCGCGTAGGGGTATAATTTATCTAAATCCTTTCTTAGAGGTTGCCTTCGTCATAGTAGCTTTATGAATGCAAAGTCTCAGCCCGATCGGTTTAAAATTGTCAAAATCTCATACAAACTTTCATCCCCTATTTTATCCCCTTGGGGGTAGAATTGATCAAAATCCTTTCTTAGCATGCCAAATTTCAGCCCGACCCGTCCAGTGGTTTGGGCTGTGCGTTGATAGATCACTATGTCAGTCAGTCAGTCACCTTTGAGTTATATATATTTAGATAGATGGTGAGTATTTTTATTTTTTCATTAACTTGTTTATAATGTGTGTAATATATAGCTTAATTACTAATTATAATATTTGAAATATTGTATTGTTCAGTATACTAAGTATTTTTTACTAAGAAAAGTTAATTTACTTTTGTAAATGTGTTTGAGCTTGTACTGAAAAGCATTTAATTATTTAAGTCTAAAATTAATGATAAAAGTACACTTGTTTAATAATACTCAAATTATCTATGATTTTCCTAGTTTAAGTTATACAATGTCCTTTTTAATCAAGTACAAATATTTTAAGGGGCGATTCAGTCCATCATTTTGAACAACTTTTCCCAATAAATGTATACAAAATACGAAAAAAAATTTTTAGGTTCTCATCGAAGTAGTCACGTGATATAGTTTGTATGAAAATTGCAAAAAAAATTGCGTATTCCGATAAACATTTATTGGGAAAAGTTGTTCAAAATGATGGACTAAATCACCCCTTAAAATATTTGTACTTAATTAATAAGGACATTGTATAGCATACAATTATTGTAAAATAGTAATTTGAATAAAAAATAATCATGCTTATGTATTTTCTTTATCCACCAAACGCAAGAACCTTTTTGTATGCGACTGTACTAGCAAAAAAAGACTATTATACCATTTTTTTGAGATGGTTACGCTCAAGTATGATATGGCCGCTTTTTTGTAGCCTCTGTTATTTAGTCGGTTTGTAGGAGAATTGATAATATTTTCTTGTTTGTTTAATAACTTTTATTCCATCCGAGATTTGAAGCCGAAATTTTTAGGCATGTTTTGTAACAAAATGAACACATATGTTCATTATAGTTTATCTATTTGTGTTCATAGAGAACTGCGTATTCGATGGCCAAAGTTACACCACTAGGAATTCGATTAAATTCCTTTATATCTTCATATCACGTAATGTTTGTTCATCCAAATTTGTACAAGTTAGAAGAGTATATCATACGTATATGTAACTGCTTTTTATTTGTTAGTAAATGTACTAGTTTACGAGTAAACCGGAATTTTCCGATTTTTTAAAATAATAAATTACTTCGATATTTGTTGATGTATCGAAATACTTATATTTAAACAAATTTGAACAACCTAAGGCCTATAAACAGTATTTTTTTCAAAATTCTGCTACATACAGTTTTCGAGATATGGAAAATTGCAAAACGTTACCCCAGCAAAATCTTGAATATCTCAAAAAGTATAAGATGAACAAATTTTGCTATCGGTATACATTTACAACCCATTAAGAGCTGTCTTTTCATACACTTGATTCTAGGCTAAACGCTTTTTTTTAAAAACATCTTGCTGGGGTAACGTTACTCCAGCAAAATCAGTTTTTCTCGAATAACTTCTAAAATACAACATGAACGAATTTTGCTATATTTGAACATGTTGAGGCTTACCATGAACCAAGTATCTGTAATACTCTCATTTCTCTAAGGCGCAACATTTTGCTGGGGTTACGCATTCATTTTACAACGACGGTTCACGCGTTTTTCTTTGCAACGATGGAGCCTTCAACGATCACAATCAACGTTAGGAAGTCTGCCCATCTCGAGCAACAGTTTTTAAATGGTTCAGTGAATTTAAAAGGGGTAAAACAAAAAATTTAAGATGACCATAGACTCGGACATTAAGAACATTCTTGGCGTTAGTTCGAGGAGCATTAACATTATTTTGCATCAGCATCTTGGAGTGTGGAAGCTATGTTGTCGTTGGATCCCGCGTTTGCCCTCAGACTCTGAAAAACAAGCCCGTGTAGATTGGTGCCGCGAAATGCGTCTACGATTTGAAAACGGAACGTCAAGACGTGTTTCGAAAATTATCACAGGCGACGAAACGTGGATTTATCAATATGATCCGGAAAATAAGACATCTCTATGGGTGTATTCTATGTAAGAGACAGTCGTCAGTATGGGTCTTTTCAGAAGGAAAGTTACCGACAAAACTGCAATCTTGTAATGTTGATATAAAAATGGCGGCCATGTGCCGACATTAATGTTGGAAAATCATAGATCTGTTAACTTAGAATGGTTTACAACAGTAGCATTACCGAAAGTTTTCCAAGCTCTGCGAGAAAGGAGACCAAAGACTGGGCTTCGAGGAATCATGCTGCATCGCGACAATGCTTCGTCACATACGTCTCTCAGAACAAAGGCGTTTCTTGAGGAATCTGGTGTAGAAACCTTGCCCCATCCACCGAGCAGGCCAGATTTAGCTCCCTGTGATTTCTTTTTGTTCCCGATAATCAAGGAGAAAATAAAAGGGATTTTTTTTCGTGTGCCGAAGAGGCCGTGGCCGTATACGAATTCGCAATTTCGGACCTAATGGATCAAGACTGGCAAAAGTGTTTTAATAGTTGGTTTAGGCGGATAGAACTTTGCACACAGAATGAAGAAGAGTATTTCGAAAAAAATAAAATAAATATTGTTCTTTTCTTGTATACTTTTTTCTTGTCTCAAAACTTATCGAGTGACTACGTACGACCATCTTGTGCGGACACGGATCATTATTATATTTTTAAATTCATTGAAATAAATCATATACATCCATACAGCGGCTATTTGATATAAAGTCCATATACACAAAACCCAGCAGCATCAACTCAAACAACGTTCAACAAGCAAATAGGTAATGTTTTTCATTACACTTAATGTTGTGATAACATATGAATTATTATGTTAAAATGTTTTTTCAAAATACAAAATCATTTATTTAACGAGAGAACACTACACTCCATGATTATCCAAGATTCCCGCACTAGGTAAGTACAAGCCTGTATCGCGGGCAATCAGAAAGATTAACAAAAATAAAGCACTTATAGTTTAGGACGAGTGGCGGGGAAAAAATAAGTTTAAAACTAATTATTACTTACAAAATCATCAGCTACAGAAAAAACTATACTACTTAATTATGAAGGGGAAGAGGTAGGATAAATGGAGATTATGAAGGGGAAGAGGTAGGATGTGTGTGTGTGTATGTGTGTGTGTGTGTGTTGTTCAAATGACCCTTTTGAGCAGCGATTCTGTCTCATCATAATTCAAGGTCTTAAGCCAGGAGCAGATCGTTGATTTCACTTGAGCAATACTTTTGTCGCGAATGGCGCATTGGTTAAGGACCTTACTATAGATGTAAGGGAAGGAATAGTTGCGGAAACGTTTTGCAAACTCAGTGCGAAGTTTTGGAGTCGGAATAGATAGTAATCGCTTTTGTCTTTGGATTTCAAATACGTGGGAGTGCAAAAGAACCTTGTGGTAAGCAACGGCCACTTTAAATATGTAGAATTGTTTAACTGTCAAAAGATTAGCCTCCCTGTAGAGGGGAGTCGTACGAAACATAAATGGCTTCCGGAACATTACCTTAATTACTGATTTTTGCGCTCTTTCTAATGATATTAAATGCGTCTTGGCAGACCCACCCCAGGCAGACACACAGTATGTTAAAAAGTGGTTGCCACAACGATGTGCAGACTAATAACAAAGTTCCTTTATCAGCTGCGACTTTAAGTCTCTTAAATACCCAAATAAACCGGCGCGTCCTGTCTGCCAGAGCAGCAATGTTCTTCAAAAGTAAGTCTCGCATCTATGATGACTCCCAAATATTTAATACTGTTAACTCGCTCAATATATCCACACGAGCAAGATGAGGCTTGACTTTGACGGTCACTGAAGTGGATCTTAATCCTCTTAATATTTATAGGTGGTTTGCCACGGATTTTAAAATATATAAATATCGTCTTATCGATGTTGAGAGTGAGCAAATTCAACCTTAGCCACTTGATAATTATAGACATTCCCTTTTCAAAATCCTTGACTACTTTCTCCCAAGAGTTGTTTTATAATACAATAGCCGTATCATCTGCATAACAAAGAACTTTGACATTGTCATTATTTTGAAATAGCTTTAGAATATCGTTGACATATATCACAAAGAGTGTGGGACCTAGTATGCTGCCTTGAGGAACACCATAAGCAATTTGACGCTCGGTACTAGCAGTAGTTTCCAACTTTAACCTGTTGAGTTCTATCAGAAAGATAACTTTTAAACCAGTCAAGGGCAACACCCCGAATACCAAGACGTTCCAGTCGTTTTAGAAGGATGGCGTGTGAAACTGTGTCGAACGCTTTCCTAATGTCTAGAAATGATCCAATGCAAGCATGTCCTTTGTCTAAAGTAGAAGAGATCTCGCTCAAAAGAAGAGTTACAGCATCTTCAGTTGATTTATTTTTCTTAAATCCGAATTGAGTAGGAGAAAGTAAGATATTTGTTTCTAAAAATTTGGCTAAGCGGTCATTTAATAGTTTTTCTAGAATTTTTGAAAAACAACTTAATAATGATATTGGCCGAAAATTTGATGGATCAGTTGCGGAGCCAGATTTATGGATAAGTATCACAACAGCACGTTTCCAGCATTTTTGGAATTCTCCAGTTGAGAGACTCAAATTATAAATATATGTAAGAGGTTCCAAAAACGTCGGGTAAATCTCTTTGAGAAGCCTATTGTGAATTCTATCTATGCCCGGTGCACTTTTGGAGTTAAGAGATTTAATTATACCATCTACTTCATAAAAATCCGTAGGAAAAATGAAGAATGAGTGTGTTGATTTTGAAGTTGTATCAATCTCCTGAGCCAACATAGTATCCGTTTTCGCAATGTCGTTTACAGTTTTGCTTGCCAAGTTTTTACCTACTGATGCAAAGTAATCATAACAAACATTAAGAGATTCTATGGGATCTTTTTTAAGTGAAAGTAGGCATTGGTTTTTATTATTACGCTTTTTAAGTTCACAAATATTTTTAATACTGCCCCAGAGTTTCTTTGGGCAGTTTTTATTTTGTTTTAATTTGTTACTATCATGTAAGGATTTTAGGTTTTCTATTAATTTATTATAAAAGGTACGTTATATGATGTATGTCATTTTAAGGGCTTTATCATGGAGGTTATCTTTGTGTCTCGCACATCTCAGTAGTCCCGGAGTCATCCATTCCTTTATAACTAAATTACGCCTACCGACCCTCTTTTGACAAGTGTGTTTCTGAATAGCCTTATCTACGGAGTTCATGAAAATCTTCGCTGCTTCAGATGAGTTCCCAGAATTAAAGACGTCCGACCAATCGTGTCTATAGAGCTCATCCACAAGTGATTCTAGCTCAATTTTCGTAACAATGTTTTGACATTGTGGTGTACTATTTAAATTTTTAAAGTTGACGCCTACCATGGTCCTATCATGATCTGACAACAGTTTTGCAGACCACGCCCACTAATTTTAAATTAGATTGAACATAGATGTGATCCAAACATGATTCGCCACGAGTATTAGTGGTAATTACAGGAGAATATCCAAGTTCAGAAGTAAGACAGAGTAAATTGTCAATGTATTCTTTTTGTTTTTTGCCAAGAATATTCAAGTTTATATCACCCGCTACCACGGTAGAGCGATGAGCAGTTAAATATGTGTTTAGACTAGTTTGAATACTTATAAAATATAACGTTTTTTATTTTAACTGAAAGGCCTAGCAGACCCGGCGAACCTCCCTCTCCCGTTTCCTTCCCGTTCCCGTTCCCGTCATTTGCTAGACCGAGAGAGAACGACAGAATGGTTAAACTAATCTGGTTTCTCCATACAAACTTCGGACCCCCATTTCACCCCTTTAGAGGTTGAATTTAGAAAAATCCTGAAATACATACTTACTCATTTACCATCAGGAGTACTCCTGCGAAGTTTCGAATAAATAGTCTAACTAATCTTGTCACTCCATACAAACTTTGGACCCCCGTTTGACCCCCCTTTGGGGGTGAGTTTTGAAAAATCCTTTCTAAGTGTACTCCTAGACCACATAAGAAACCTATGTGCCAAATTTGGAATCTCAGACCCTGCGGTTTCAGCTGCGCGTTTATCGATCAGTCTCTATTTATTCTCAGTCTCTGTCGAAAATGGTTCTTATAGGGCTCTCCCTCTCCCTCACCCTGTTCCTTGTTCCCTGTTCACTGTTCCCTGTTCCCTGTTACCTATCCCCTGTCTCCTGTCCCCTGTCCCCTGTCCCCTGTCCCCTGTCCCCAGTCTCCTGTCCCCAGTCACCTGTCCCCGGTCCCCGGTCCCCTGTCCCCTATCCCCTGTCCCCTATCCCCTGTCCCCTGTTTGTCTATACAAACCTTGGACTGTTTCACCCCTGAGGGGATGAATTTTGAAAAATCCTAAAGTACCTATTCACTTATTTACCGCCGGGTGTACTCTTGCGAAGTTTCGAATAAAATGGTCATACTAATCTTGTTTCTCCATAAAAACTTTGGACCCCCGTTTCACCCCCTTAGGGGATGAATTTTGAAAAATTCTGATACACATTTTTACTTATTTACCGCCGGGAGTACTCTTGCAAAGTTTTAAATAAAATGGTCAAAATAATCCTGTTTGTCCATACAAACTTTGGACCCCGTTTCACCCCCTTAGGGGGTGAATTTTGATAAATACTTTCTTAGTGCACCTCTAGACCTCATAAGGAACCTATGTGCCAAATTTGGAGTCTTTAGACCCAGCGGCTTGGGCTGTGATATGTCAGTCAGTCAGTCAGTCAGTCATTCAGTTTCTTCTTTTATATATATAGATAAAAAATAAACAATATTAATCCCAAGAACTAGCTGCTAAATCATAGGTGCTCGTCGTGGACAAAAATGTAAAAATAAATATATGTTCACGAAGGGCACTTGCGAATATTAGGTGCCCTTCGTGGAATAGGCCATAGGTGCCATTCGCGCCGGTGCCACTAAGACGGGTGCTTTTAGTGGAATACCTCTTTTTTTTCAATAAATAGATGAGAAACAACAGCACAAAGAATTGATTAAATGTGAATAGAGTGCACTTTACGTCGTTACACTAACAGCAAGTTACGGACAAATGTCATAGGTACCGTTAGAAAATGCTTGAATCACGCTTATATTTATTTCCATTGAAGTTTGGCTGCACGCCATACGACGATTTATAGCAATTTGTTAAATTATCTCAATATTTACTGACCAACTGCTAGAAACGTCGTTAGTAAAATAAAATATTATGTGCGTGCCGGGTGGGACGAAACTGAAAACGAATGTACCCAAAGGACATATACAAAAAGATTACGGAGACGTTTATTTGTAGCTACCAGCATATTTCCATAAAGTCGCCAAACTGATAATAACTTCAATATCTAACCTAGTTTAGTGTTAAAAATAACAACATTTATTTGTACGTTCTATCACTTGTAAATAAATTATAAAAGGCTATGATGTCGAGATCTCTATTTATTACTTGGAAGAATTTCAGCGTTGTATGACTGGCAAAGAATGAAATATAGCTAATAATTAGCTTTTAAAAATAATAAACAAATATATTTGTGGCTCATACGTACACAGTTTTTCTTTGTGGATTTATTAGTCACTTCAATAAGAGGGCCCTTATTAGCCGCTCTATCGTCAACGCGAGCAGGGTTTGAAAATCTTGTTGTTTCATCCAGGGCAATGCAGAGAAAGAGGCTAAGTAAAAGAGAGAGATAGCGCCTGGGGGGTCGGTTTGCATTCTAATAAACGAAATTAGTATCATATTTAACTATTTATTGAACGAAAATTAACTATTCATAGGGTGCGGAAATTTCATAAAACTTGTTCTAGGTAATACGTGTTTTTCAGTAAGTGTTACAAGTGTGTGAAATAAATGGTACTTATTTAAAATTTTTATTACACTTGCGAGGTGTTTATCGAAATATTTTCTTTAACTTTACAATTTATGAGTACTTTATGAACGACGTTTAAGTAAAATTAGTGCAGAAAAGCAGATTTTTGGAAGCTTATATAGAATTTGTTTTTCCAAATTTTATTTTTTATTCTGATAGAAACCTAGAACTTGCGCACAAGATACTTGTTAGTTTAAAAGTTTTCAAGAAAGATCAATTACAACGCCATAACCACGCAAGAGCGTTTAAATGAAAGGAAAGACGGGTTGGCCGCTCTTAAAATCCATAGTTCGTAGCAGCCATACATTTCATAGCATCCATAGCGTAGCTCATAAGGTTCATAGCCCGTAGCCCCGTAGCAGGTGGCTACGCCGGCAATTAACCTTTCGGCTTTTGGCGCCGCGCCGATGCGTTCCGTTTATGTGCCCCCCTCCCCTTGCTGAGCTTTCAGTAATTGAATACACAACACGTGCGCATTAATAAACCATTTTAATATCACTTCGGTATAGCCTGAGCCAAATAATTTTGCAAGACTGGCCGGGCCAAACCATTTAGCGAATATAAAATTTCATTATGGTTTGTACGTGTGAAGGTGTGGTATTTTTTCCTTTGCAATTTGGATAAAAGAACTGATGTGAAAAACATAAGCAAAAGCTTATTACTATGAAATAATTATTTTACTGATTGTGAGACCAGACTAGCATATGCTGTCGCATAGTATCTCTAGTTCACAATACCAAAAAGTTCCACTATCTGATCATGAATTGAATTATATTAATGACACTTTCCCACGGTCCGTCATAAATAAAATATTTTGGCTGAAAAAACTGTAAAACAACCAAAAAACAGTGTCATGTCGAAGGCGGCTATCAAACTGCCATTTACGTTAAATAATGTAGCAGCCGCTATTAAAATTCTGCAGTGTAATTGGAATATAATGAATAACGATCGGACGCTATTACAGGCTCATATTTCAGCCTTCTAAATCGAACCGTATAACGACTTTGGTAATTACTCGCGCTTTTACCAGCTGAATACTATCTACTGGTACTTATCTTTGAAAATAACTTTATAAGCTTCGATTCGGAAAAAAAATTTTTTTCCTTTGCAATCCTTTTGTAAAAAATCCAGGGAGTCAGCTTCTTGCATACCAAATTTTTTCAAATTTTTCATCTATTTGCGCGTGAAGAAGTACAAACATACACACACACACTGACAAACTTTCTCCTTTATAATATTAGTGTGATTATTTCAGTAGTTATAATTGTTTCAAATTGGAACAAGTATTAGTAGATTCACTATTTCGTAGAAACCTTTTTAAATACTTGTCTATTTCCCGTGATTTTGTTTTCAAAACAATTTAATACGGATCCATTATCACGTCTTTATCCTAAATGGGCAGACGAAGCTTAAGACCGTAAGACCCAAAATTATAAATGGAAGGCAGAAAAATAATGAGATAAAAAATATGCCCAACCATTTCACTGTAATAGTAATAGTCGGAGTTTAATCCAAGGCCTTTTCTAAAACACAACAACCACGGGTGAAAAAATTTTTATTAGTCCGTTAAGACAATTGCAAAATCAAAGTAATTGCTATAAGTATTATACTTCTGTGTACAATTAATTGTGTCACTCAGTTTATAACATTCCCCTGAAAGAGAACATCGGTTCTCACTTTCAGAATTGATCCAATAATTTTAATGATTACACGGTTGTATCATATTAGCATATATACATTAATATTGGATCACACAATTAAAAAGACATATACGTACGAATATACCTTCTAGGTATTACACAATGTACCTTAAACGTATTCTATGCATTATTATACAGATACTCATACTCTTTAGCCGTAAAAGCTTAGTAAAGTGTGATACAGGAGGAAGACAATAATCTTCATTTTGCGTTCCTATTTAAAACAGTCAACAGGAATAATGGCCATTCCCTAATTGACATTTAGAAATTTCTTGATAGAGAAAGTTGCTGTCATATATTATCAATTAATTGGACGATACCAGACCAGCTTGGAATTAATTTCATAATCATAAAAGGATATACCATTACTTCAAAACTCGGGGGAAATACATTCGGTAGTAGAATACGTTTCGTGGTCCATTAAATTGAGCCGAATTAGAGCGAGTGGCTGCCGGGCAAATGACGGCAATTATGGCGTTGTTTATTTGTTACTTCGCGTCGCCGGCGAATAAATTATACGAAATTTAGACAAGACGCCGCCAATTCGGTGCAAGTATGACACGTATTTGGACAGGGCTGGTCGGATGAGTGGCCGTGGGCCGCCGACCTGCACATCCCCTCGTATGAGTCCGTCAAATATACAAAAAGTATTTTGTACTTAGTTTTTTCTATCCGTGCGTGAGACTGTCTCATTGTACCCAAATATATCTCTAGAGAATATTTTTGTTCAATGCAGTAAGAAAATAAGAAAAATGGTTACTCTATCTCCTTCTGTCATAGCATTATGTATCCATAATATTCAATGTGGCCCACTCATTCTTATATGGCATATATAGCAAAATATAACATTTTAGCAACATATCTCCCATAATAATTTAGGATAACACAATTTGTCTTGAGTAGCCAAGTTGGATACTAGCTTCGCCCATTGGGCCACCAGGCAGCAGATGATTGTGATGGCCCTCTTTTCGGAGACAAAATGATTTCCGTAAGCTTTGTGTTATTTTGAAAATGCCACGTAAGTGTAACATTCCCATCTAATGGGGTTATACAAATAAACTGACATTCCCGAGAATTCGCGAGAATATAAGGATCGTGTGTTGCTGAATGTTCTCATCCATCGCAATATCGTATATGTTTTATTAACTATTTAATCAAAACATTTGTGTTAATTAAAGCTAAACCAACCGGATGAACGAGTCGAGTGCGCGATGCGCGAATCCTATCAATTCCTACAAATGTTAAACATGTGCACAAACACGTCATCACAAAGACATGACACAAATAAATACACAGTAATTAAGAAATGACTGTTGTTGCGGGGCCGGCGTGACAGTGCGTGACGTGTCCTCCGCTTTTAGCTGAGAGTGTTCTTGGCAGCGCTCCCGGCTCTTCCCGCGTGTCCAGAGCTGCTCGCTCGCACTCCATGCCACTTACTGCATATACATACGCTACTGAGCAGTATCGAACTGGCCATAGAGCCTAGGTGGCACTTGCCAGCCAGAACCATAGAGTTAAAATAATTGTACCTAAGCCGGAACTCAGTATGTGCGAGCCCCTGCTGAGAGTCGCTGAAATTTTTAAGTAACCAATCTGATAAAATCGGTTATCGTAGGTATTGTAGGTACTTTTAAGCATCTATAAAAATATAATAGAATCGCTTTTCCGCTCAAATTAAAAGCCCTGACACCTGGGCCCTGCTGTACATACCACAAAATACCCGGACCTATCAGCCCAGTCCAACCCTGGAATAGAGCTTAACAGTTTTAATAATATGGAAAAGAGGTCGTGTGAGATATTCCAGAAGAAATGAGTAATTTTTTTGTGAAATTAGATTTCCCTGTAATAAGTCTGTGGATCTCTCTTGAAGCTGCAATGAATTAATAAAAATCTTAGTTACCAAGGTTTGCTTAGGTTCCAAGTAGCAGTTCCGAAAATATTCAAGAAAAAAATTTGAACAGACAGCCGCAATTTTTTTTACACACGTAAAGAAATCACTTTTATTTTAAATATTTTGTTGAATTCACCTACAGAATTTGTAAACATGGTTACTGTTTACTTAATAAAACGCAAAGTTGACTGTCCTCACTGACTCATCAACACAATATTGTACTCCAGATTCCACAGCTCTACGGTACGTAGGTAGATGTGCTGAAAGTTTACTTTATGAAATGCCAACCTACCTTTTCAAAAGGTACTCGATTGTTTATTTAAATTTTAACCACAACACGAGTACATATGCAAATCTTTCTGAAAATAAAGGATTAAGTAAGTAAATTATATTTTAAATTTTTGTTCGTTAGTAAACATAAAAGATGACTCTTCGACATGTGTATCTTGCCCATCCTAAACAACGGTGCGCAAAATTGGTCGCTGGACAAAAATAAAAGATCAAAATGCAGGTTTGCCAAAGAGAAATAGAGCGTAGTATGTTAAGAATAAAAAGAAAAGACCGTGTCTGGAACACTACACTGCGCTCCGTTACGCAAGTAGTTGACGTTGGAAAGAAGTCTGCTAGATTAAAGCGGGACTGGGCGGGTCAAGTTTGCCGCATGTTGCCCGAAAGACAGAGTGAGGTCCGGAAGAAGACCTAAGATTAGATGGAGGGACGAGTGGAGTGAAGAAGCTAAGAATAGAAGTAAATGGAAACAAAGAGGGAAAGCTTTTGCCCAACTATGAAACCTAAATGGCTAACAAACAAGTACACATAAAAAAAAATTTGAATCCCTCTCCTACTTTCCTTCAAGACGCCAAAACTGAATGGAATTTAACCTCTAGGTAAATTTACGTAACATTTTCACAGAAAACAGCTTTCATTTCTGCATCAGTTTTCCGCGTAATTGGATTTTGAGCAGCATGAATAATTACAAGAGCGAGAGTTCTTACATTCGATGCACCTATGAATGGAGATTAATTTTTAGTGTAGTCGAGTCAGTGACGACATAATACGGTCGTTACGGTTCAGCCAAGCTCGTGCCGTCCCCGGGGGAACTTTACGATTGCATAAAACCCGGTTCGCGTGCAGCTACGTTGAACCAACTTTTTGCTCAAAGCTTACGGCCGCTCCGCCTATTTGTCTGTCACAAAACATTACAGGCTAAGTTTGTTACTTCAACCTCAACAGGTTAACTATGGAAGTTTCAGTTGTTTAAAATAGCTAGCTGCTTGGCTCAATAAGTACAAACAGCTTTTAGGTTTTGTTTATTTTTTGAATTACAACTTTCGAATCAAACAAAATAAATCTAAGTTATTGTACAAAATCAATGTTTTGTTTATATTATTTTTTTGCGACACGATACAATAGAACACTATCCACAATTATTAATAAATAGCAACTTTAACTTTTGCCCAACAATGGGACAAAACAGGATAATGAAAAAAAGAACGTAACGTAACGGAAAAAAGCGACGGTAAAAATCTTACACTTAGTTATTAGTAATAATAAATTAAACAATAAAATTAAAAATATAAATATAGGCGTGTGCTGGGTTTGAACCGGAAACATCGAAAATCTCAGGTAAACTGAGCTATCGACGGGACGGAAAAAATTTTGACTTCTTTTCGCCCTGCTTTCATCCGCCAAATCCGAGACACATGAAAAGGAACTTCGTTCAAAAAAAAAAATCGGCAACTGCAGATCACAACACCCGGTAATATAAGCTTTGGGAACATGATGGTTTCTTGAAATAACGTGGCGCCGCGTTCCGTGACTCATTCTTTGGTAAATTATTATTTTATATGTAAGTGTATTCCAAATGTCAAATAAAACGAAAGATCATAAGCCATGCATCGACTCTTTAGTTGATGTCAGCAACTCAAGGGCTAGATATAATTCTGGATCTGGTTTATTTCTTCAAATAACATGACATATGACAGATAATAATGTTATAGGTACTTATTGTCGGCAATAATTTGAAAACCTATAAAAAAGCAAAAAATCCAATATTAAGCGGAAGATCACCAGCAGGCCATCGACTTGTGACGTCGGCGTCCAGCGACACGAGTGATATTCGGGAACCGACAGTTTCTCCAAATAACATGGCGCCCGACGTATACGTTATACGTAGGTCAAGTCGGATATTTTCATCTTCGCCTTGATACAGGGCTTGTGCATATCATACGCGGCAGTTTAATATTAACTCTTTCGTCACTAGCAGCGAACGTCGATTTCTATGCACACGCTAAACCGGCGACAGCGCGGTTCAAGAAGAAGTCCTTATAGTCATCTCATCACCTATACCTACGCACGAATAGAGATTGGAGTGACTTTATTTTACATAAGATGCTTTTGTACTATTCTAGATGATTACAATCAATAAAAAGTATATAAATCATAGAGAAAAAGAAAGTGAGTGTCGTGGAGCACTCGGTTGGAACGAAGTTACTTTTGTAGTAAATTAAGTAAAAGCGTATATTTTGGGGGGGATATATATGGGGAGTAACCGAGATTCGTCAACTTTCCAATACGTTTTTCATCACACGCGTAATTGATTACAAAATAAGGTTTATCGCTGATCTAGCTCATCCCGAGACATTGACCTATCTATTCATTGGAGTGGCATCGCTTGGCAGTGTGCGTGGTACATGTGTACAGCTCTACTTATGTGAGTGGAGATATTTTCACCAACGCAGCTGTCGGATGCGATGCGACCGCGACTCATCCGGCGTTCGACATACTCGCGTTTTCAACGGCCACAGCCGCATTCGCGAAACTTTTGTACATGTATTCGTTTTTTGCGGAAATTTGCGGAATGTTTTACGAATCATCACAATTTGCCTAAAGTTTCTCAATACACGGGGTATTTCTTAGAATTCGGTTAAGAATATGCGTACATTTACCTGAGAGAGAGAGGGATCTCACATTTTTGTACGTTTCTATTGCAACCACTGGGTTCGGAGTCTCATTTCCGGCTTTTTCTTTTCTATTTCTCACAAAGTCCGGCATTTCTATTTGTAATATTGCAATAATTTAAATCAGACTCCTTTAACTCTTATATTTTAAAATATAGGTAGGCTGCATCCATCGATATGTCTTTTTTTATTTCGATATCTTAACCTATTCCTATCTGTTACAAGAAAGAATACGCGTACATTACAAGAATCTCTGTCTGCCACTTATGTCCTACGTTTAAAAAAAAACACATAGTTATTAGTAGGTTTTAATAAGTCACATGCATAGATACGAGTACATCTAATTTCGTAACCCAAATACAGCTGTCTCTGAATAAGCATATGGTTGTTATTGATTACATCACTAACTAGATAATCTTAGTTAGGTCATACAGCTGTATTTAGAACGATATTACGACAATTCAGTAACTAAGATAATAGTATTTTATGCAACAGTTGTATAAGGAGGGTTAAAAAATGCGAGTGGCGCAGGTTACGACGCGAGCCTAGCGAGGATCGTAAATTGACGCCATCGAACATTTTTTGACTACTTATACAACGTTGCATACAATACTTTTTCTACGATTACATATACTAAAATAAATACAAAAATAAACAAAGAAAAGTACGAAATACTGCCACATGTTTGGTATCTATGAAGACTTAATTTTTTTTTATTGACGTCTTCCTAGTGACTAAAAGTGCCATTTATGAAACATGGATTCACTTAAACGAATGTTTTTCATACAAAAAACCGTTTGTTCAGTGAGTCCACGTTTGAAAAATGGACCATATGTTAAAATAACGATTTTATTATGTTGGCAGTATGGTAGATCTAAAGAAAAAAAGTTATAGGTCTATGGCTAGGAGTATCGTTTTGGCGAAATAACGACACATGTGCTATTATATTAGGAATAGACTATAGACTTTTCTGAAATCATTTAATCTATGTTCTTATATTAGTGTTCGGGACCATTTAAAAGACAGATAACAGTACAGGAGTAGAAAAATATTTTAACCAATAGCACATCACAATACAGAAAACCAAATAGAATATCTACTTAGCTCTACCATATTCTACGCAACATTATCTATTTTCGTACAGTCTGTACACGCAGTTATAATATTAAAACGTCTCGAAAACATCTCGTGAACAGAAATAAGGCTAACACCCGCGAATCGCAAAATGACCCAAAGGATCCTTTCTTATTTATTCGCGTGATGTGTGAAATCCAACAAAGAGAGTCTAGAAGTGGCTCAATTTGAACATAAAATCAATACCATAATGCCTGTATGTATACGACTCCAAGATGTACTTTAGTTCCGTTGACCGAAATTTCCAAAAGTATAAATTCAGCTGCACTTGAATACTCAAGACGAGATGTCACTGATATTTTATACTGTTTTTGGCTACGGAGATAAATAGCGACACTACCACAAACCACAATGCGCGCTTGAGAGCTATAACTAGATACGCAATGATCGTATCATTGCGTAAGATATAGGAATTGAGTATAGCGCTGAAGGTAGCCACGGTTTAAGAAAGCTCCCCGAGACCAGTATCGCATTAATGTTATGTGAGTATAGTACTCATTGACATTGTTTATTCCAATTTGAATATCGATATCGATGCATGCTCTCTAAGTTTTTATGTTATTGACCATATTGACTACTAACCTGTAATATTATTATTTGAGGTACCAATTTCTTGACTACAGTGCAGATGCTTTGGTGAATAACTGTTGGTCTGTGTGTGATTTATGAATAAATACTAATAACAATTAAAAAGACCTGAAGAAAAAGTATCCAGTAAATCAGTGTGGTGAGCTGGTATACTTTGATACTTTTACACATGATCACCGCACCGCGAGCCGCGACTGCGGCGACAACGTGTGCGCGCGGTGCTGCTGCCGCTGCTCCAAAATGTGTAAACAAACGCTCTTAGAGAAATAAGAACAGTGACATTGTAAAGTAAGTACGTGTGCGTACCTAATTTAATACGATATGAGATGGTCCAGTAGACAAATACCGTGACCGAAACGTTCCGAGTTCGAATGTCTGCGTTTGTATATATATTCCAGTCTCTCGTAAGCAGTCATTTTCATAGACCGATGACAATGACTGCTCACGAGCTTCTGATCAAGATAGAGTAACCAAGTTTAAGATGCCGTTATATGTATTAGTACTCTAAGATCACGGACAGACATCGATGTGGATCTCGTTGATGTAAGTGCACTACATGAGAGATGATTTACAACAATCCTAGAAGAGCAGCAAGTCGGTCCAGAGGCAGGCAACGCCGCACACCTCGTAAAGTGTCCAGTTTAATGGCTGCCAATAATGGCTGAATTTACGAGCCATCCTACCAATTTACGACACATTGGCAAGCAGCCGATCTGACCTGTGCCCATTGTCTATTTGACAATCGACTTTCCTAAAACAACGCCAATTACAGTTTCTTATTCTTTTTATCTGGGACTTCGGGGGTTTTATACAAAGTGTTAGTGAAACACAGAAAGTTTTGCGATAATGACTATGACAGTCAAAAATTCTGAAAGCGACCATTTTAATGCATACTTAATAGAAATTCAGCTGATGGAATTTCTAAAAAATTCGATAAAAAAATTGTTAGTGTTCCCTGATATCACGGAGAGATAAATTTTATTACTTTTATTTTCGGTAATACGTGGTTAGTACATATTATCATAAATTAATAAGTAACATGTAGGTATATTTTAAAGACATCTAACGAAAACGAAATGCGATATAAAATAACACTTTATCATTCAACTTATTTGATATCAAATAAATATAGCAAAATCTGATCTTATGTTTGTTAGGTAAACGCATAATAAATGAAGAAATTTAACTATTCGCTGAAACATTGCACTGTACATCTTTATATCTACTTACTTTTTAATTAGGTACATATTGGAAACGCGCACGATCAGACGTATCCGCTAAATATAAAGTGCATGTGGAAATAATTTAGTCTTTTCGTTAATGAGTTGTTATTAATTGTATTATTTGCTTTTAAATTGGTTCATTATGCAGTTAATTTATCAGCAACCAGTCATCAGTCTGCATTTGTAATGAATGGCTGATATATCTGTGCTGGTTCCTCTTGCAAACAAAATGAAATTCGTCAAAATGTGAAAAACATTGTGCTGGCTGAAAATCTATATTCAATATTTTTCACATTTTCAAAACAATATCTAAGCGCACGGTAGTGCGCAGGCCAAGTTCCAGCAACAGGCCGCGCGTATGCCGTGCACTATTTACAGAAACATTTTCGACCCACTTTTGACTCCCCTGTAACTCAGTGCCTATTGCAAGTACATACATGACCGGTAATCAAAACCTCTAGGCCACTTAACGTTATGAAATTTGACACACAGGTCGTGTTTTATATGTAGATTAACAAAAAATTAAGAAATTTAAGAAATCGGTCAAGCGTGAGTTGGCTCAATCGAATATCGAATTTTTAATAAAAATATTTATGAACCAGTGATACAATGAGAATACGATGAGGAGGGGGAGGGGGTATAAAATAATGTCATGCACACAACACAATATAGCTTATTATTAAATACTGTTTATCTAAAAAATCAGGCTTCTATTGTTATAAATTACTTTTGATAGATGGTGCTAGCGGTATAATTGAAACGCGATATTGTGTTTTTCTTCTGCAGTATATATGAAAAATTGATAAGAAATCGATGGGCATTTCTTTCTACACTTACGACGTTTTGATATCTTAACAAAAAAAAAAGAAAAAATAGGTACGATTTCTTGAAAAAAAGTATTGAAATCCCACCAAAAACATACCTGTTAAAAAGGGGGCCAAGTTCCTATCGGCTAATTGTTTGCCTAAAAAAGGGTTGAAATCCAATCCAATGCCAAGTTTAGATGCACTTTAAAAATATCTAAAATTATAATACTTCTAAATTTGAACTTGGCAGGTTAATTTAATTATATGAATACGTTAATTGCATTATATAAATAATAAATTTTACTATACCATTAATCAAGTGTTACGTACAGCACGAAAACCTGCCAAGTTCTTTAGAAGTATTATAATTTTAGATATTTTTAAGTGCATCTAAACTTGGCATTGGATTGGATTTCAACCCTTTTTTAGGCAAACAATTAGCCGATAGGAACTTGGCCCCCTTTTTAACAGACCGTATGTTTTTGGTGGGATTAAACTTTTCTTTACTTTTATGAATAAACAGATCAAGTATGTAAAACAATGCATGCTAATCAACTGTCTAAAACTAATTGAAACTAAACATAATGAAACTTAACCTTCTTATACCTTAACTAAAGCCCTGGTAAATCGGTGCCCCCTAAAATGTGCCCATTAATTTTTTTAATTGAATTTTTCTTTTTTTTCAAATTTTTATTATATTCAAGATATACTCATGTATTCTATGGAAAAGGTATGTTTTTATACTCTCTGATATTTTTGCGAAAACGAATAGGCCAAAGCTGACATGTTTCCTAAGCTCACGACAGCCGTCGGTCGCAATTTACTCAAAGATTTATGTTAGCTGAACTCCAGCTTCAAGCTTTATTTATTTAAAACTAGTCCTTCGCCTCTTGTTTCATTGACAAAACGTGTATAACATTCCCTTTGAAGAGTATATTTTATTCGCCTTTGACCTAAGCGTTACAGCAAAATATAATCTTATTGTACGTACTTGGAAATTAGTTATAAATACGAGAACGTTTATTAAGTAAAGTAGATTGTTTTCTTATATTTTACATTGTTTTGTTAATCTTTCCGACAAATAAGCTTTGAGGTTCTAACCCTCTTTTGTATCCTAGCTCATTTTTTTGTGCAAAGTGGTTTTAAATCATATGGACTGTCCAAGAAAATATTTTACTTAATTTGAAATGTGCTAAAGTTAACAAACAAAACTTTATTATGTTTCCTATTTTCGCACTTAAGTTTTTTTTCAAGGACAGAGTAAGTATTTGTACTCACGTACGAAGCATTTCCACACGTTTGTCGTATAATAGTATGTTACATTTGGCTGCAAAGTAAACGTCAAAGCATGACAGACGACCCCTCGGTTTCGATTAATATTGTAAGCAGTATCGTTATTCCGTAGGGAACGTGTCTCGTGTATTTTCGGGAAACCGGTAATCCGAACGATCTTACAGAATTAAACTCACGGTTAATCCGCCGCTAATAGGCCGACCTTGACAGTCGTTAATATTTATATCATCTTTACGGCGGTCAGTGTGAATGTCTTCTATATTTACGAGTACGATGAGTGCCACCTAAAAATATGGAGATACGTGATAACTGTTGTATTTTCGTCAGATCTTTCCGTAATATCTACGTCGGTTGCGCGCTAGTTACGAATCGCATATGTGCATGCATGTGCACAAAGAATAAACAATCCGTTCTACAGATAAATCTTTATCTACTTAAATCCTGTCCTTTCATTTCAACATTAACCGGCCAAGTGCGTGTCGGGCCACGCGTAATGTAAGGTTCCATAGTTGTGTATGCCGATTTTGAGTTCACGCTTCAAGCCTTAAAAATGATTTTTTCTGAAATTTTTATGTCCCGAGTACAATTTCCATTTAGGTAACTTCGTTGATATAACTATTGCCGTTAGTTTTTTCACGTGTCCATATAGATACAACCGTTTAGCTGATAGAGGAGCCTAGAGTTACCGTATTGCTTTTTCTTGTATGAAATTGATGAGCACTGGTGTCAAAACCTATATTTTACAAACAGTCTAGGTGCAAGGAGTATGAGTATCTACCTATACATAGGTTAAGGTAGATACTTATACTATGATATGATATACCTACATGCTATACATAGGGATATAATACATAATATCATCATACCTATCTCTACCGTATTTATTGTTCCGAAGTCCCAAATAATGAAACAATGCTTATTTGTAACATTTGTACTATAAACTTACAGAGCTTAGTGCAATTAACATTAAATATATATATATTTTGAAAACTTAATACAGACTTCACCCCAAAATACGCAACCGATTTTGATAAAAGTTCTATCTATGTGTCCACCAGAGAAGGATAATTCCCTTTCAAACCATAAAAATAATTTTCTAAACCGGTCCAGGTATTGTCTTCGAATAATCCGGGAACATACATAAAAAAAGACCGCGATGAATTGATAACCTCATCCTTTTTGGAAATTGGTTAAAAATACAGAAGATTTCTAATATCTTACTTAATTGACGACTTCCAAATATTTTTGCAGTCGGCAACTCGTTATGTAGGTCACAGCCTATCTTCGTCTCAGTCGTGTCATGGAAAAATCTAACGAAGACAGTTTTAGAAAGTCATTAAAACTTAGTCATCTTTTGCAATAACATAAGAAACTAAACAAAGTCATAAAATATTTCTGTGAATATCAATAAAAATACATAGACTTGACAGGAAAGTTGTTTCTAACTAACTACGCTGCAAAAATCCCGAACGACAATAGCTATAGGTCTTCTTCTTATTAAATAGGTAGATTACCTACCTTTATAATCTACTAGCTTTTCCCCACGATTTCGTCTGCGACTTAGTATTTTGTAATAAGTCTAATACAAAGGACTAGGATTCCCCATACAAAATTTCACTCCCCTTTGTTCTTTCCTGGGTCTCAAACTATAAGTATCTATACCAAAATATCATCTCGGTTCAGTGGTTGAAGCATGAAGTGGCAACAGACAGAGTTACTTTCACATTTATGATATACATGTATTAGTATAGTAAGTAAAGTATGGATGTAGCCAAAAAAAAATTATCTCCCTTATAAATTGAGCAATATTTAGATCGTGTTTCTATGGGGAAAAAAGTTTATTTTTGTTATTCCGGAATTTCTTTCTTTTGCAAGCTGTTCAATATCACGGACCGAGCATAATGCTTGCATTATTTCACCTTTTTGTAATACTCCGTATATCATTATAGGGAAGAATATATTATTATGTAGTTTTACATTAAACGTACCTTAGCATGAAACTGGAGCGCTCCGGGAACACGGAACTAATTACACGCCGCCCTACGACGGAACCGGATGACTTCTACAATTAAACGGCGCGACACAGCGTCGGACGAGTGACTATCACATAGGCGTACCTAGGAATAGGTCTTTCAAAAATAGTGTGAGCTTGTGAACGAACACCATTGTTCGATTTAGGGGTCCGTTTCTGTAATATTTGGATAATGCAAAATTTTGTTATAGTCAAGTGTAGGGGGGGACACTTGACTCTCTTTTTACTAAACGGTTGTTTATGGACACGTGAAATATTCAAGAAGTACATATAACGAAATTTAAAGGAAAACTATCAGATCTAAGTGGGGTTAACAAATAAAGTAATAGGCGACCACTTATAAAATGTAATCCAAAAATAAAATTTTACGCAAATTCAATAAAAAATAGTTTTTTAGCCGTTTTTAGTCCTGTGATCTCGAAATCGGCATTCGCAACTACGGAACTCTACACTGCGCGTGGCCCGACAAGCACTTGTCCGGTTATTTGTTAATGTTGGCAACGAAAAAAGTGGAATTTCCTAAAGTAGGTATACAAACAGTTATTACTTAGTGGTCATAAGTTCTGAAAGTCCATTTATATAATTTTACTTCTAGTATTTGTCTTAATATGGACCGACACAAACAAATTAGACGCCGCCCTTCTCCAGACTCATCGCCACACTCATTACTCTCTTCATGCATGTCCTCGGGTTACGGGTAAGTACCCGTAACCCGTTCTAATCTCTCCTTTTCCGAAAACATCCGCAATCTGGTCGCAGAACGTTCGCCAAGGCCGAGCATGTCCTGCTCTTCCATTCACATTTGCCTTATGAATATTTTTTGTTAATCTCATAAATTTACATCAATCCTTCCTTTTACATGCCCAAACTACCTTAACATCCCTTCGTCTATTTTTGTCATTACTATAATATATCACAAGAATATAAGTTATTCTTTTATATAGGTGTAGCTTTACATTAGAGCGCCGAAGACAACGGAATAAATTACCTACACTCCGCCTGACACAGCGTCTAACTAGTGACGGTGATTGGAGCACATATATGTCTATGGCAGGAATACAAAATAGATCTTTTGATATGTGTATCTTGAGATTAGAGCGCCGGGAACTGCGGAACTAAGTAATTACTCGCCGCCCTACACCGCACCCGGTTGACTTCTTCAATTAATGTCACGACACCGCCCTGCGACACGTGATGAGGAGTTGAACGGATAAACACTCCAAGTCTCCACCTAAAGTTTTCTTTCTTTCATTTCAGTTAATCTAAAAACCAACCCAACGAAGGTTAAATAACGGTTTATATTACACAGCACCTTTTTATTTCACAAAATAAGGCTGAGTGAAGTAATAAAGTAAATATTAGAGTACTGTATCCCTTTTAATATGTCATATTTTAAGTTAATTAATTTTTGCCATCTTAAAGGTAGGGACATGATCCCATTGCTATAGAAATTTTGGGGCTTATGATCAAAAAACTGCGTCAAGTAGTATTGGCAGTCCTCTCTTGATGTTAACCTGACTCTGCCTAAAGAATTCTGAAGAGACCGAAACAGGTGGAAATCTGAAGGTGCCAGGTCAGGACTATACGGCGGGTGCATTAACACCTCCCAGCCAAACTCTCTTAATTTTTGCTGAGTGGTTAAAATGTGTGAGGTCTAGCGTTATCATGATGAAAAACCGCACCCCTTCTGTTGATTAATTCCGGCCGCTTTCTCTCAACTTCTTGCTTTAATCTTATCAGTTGTTCGCAGTAGAGTTCTGAATCGATGGTTCTGCCAGGTGGTAACAGGTCATAATGAATAATGCCCTTCCAATCCCACCACACACACAGCATCACCTTGTTGCGAGTTAACCCGCGTTTCGCCACAGTCTGTGAAGCCTGACCGGCCTTTGACCATGACCTTTTTCGCACGTTCTTGTCGTACGTGATCCACTTTTCATCACCAGTTATCAATTTCTTCAAAAATGGTTCGGTCTCAATACGTCGTAATAAAGAATCACAAATGAGTACACGGTTCATTAGGTTTCTTTCAGAGAGCTCGTGAGGTACCCAAATATCGAGCTTTTTTGTGTACCCATTTTTTTTCAAATACGCCAAAACTGTTTTGTGGTCAATTCCCAGTTCCAGTTCTTCAGCTGCGTCGTAACTACTGATATGCCGATCTTGCTCCACTTTTTCAAAAATAGCATCCATTTTATCCGTAACAGGGCGACCAGAGCGACGTACATCTTTGACATCAAAATTTCCGGATTAAAAACGCTTAAACCAAATTTGTGCTACTTTCACAGACACTGCACTAGGTCCATAAACATCGCAAATTTTTTTCGCGGCTTGCATTGCATTTTTACTTTTTTGGTAATAAAATTTTAAAATGTATCTAATTTCTTCATTAGATTCACTCATCTTGACGGTAAAAAAAACAATGAAAATCACGCATTTTCCTAATTTGAATTTGGAATTATCTTCTTTAAAATTTAAACTTTATATGATACCAAAACCAGCCAGGTACAAATAGTATAGTCAAAGTGGTTTTATTACAAGTTCATACAAACTATATGCGAAAAGACTTTTTCCCGAACCTAATATTATAAAATACTTGCAGCTTGACCATTATTTTATTAGTAGAATGCATTTAACATTACAACACTGCGTTCTGCATTACATTTGTATCTAATATTCACAACGTTAATCAATGGTCGCATGGCTTAACCCATTAGCTGTTTACTGGCGAGTTAAACGTCACACCACACATGAAGCCCATGTTAACTCTCATTTTAAAGCAGAAGGGACAATTTTGTGAGCATTTTTATTTGCCACCTGAAGCGCACTGACCGCAGTCCTGAAAATCCGCAGCACGGGATGTTATTTCAGAAATGCTTTCATTTCACGCTTTTAACGGAAGAATTTTGCAGGAGTTAAATATATTCGTAAGGCCGTTGGCAGGTATAACATATGGTGGTAAAGTAAATACTTCACACAGAAATGAGAAGGATGATTTGTTCTTATTTGTATGTGTATTCGTTTATGAATGAAGTTTTGACGTAGAAAGGTAAGATTTTCAAATAAAATATATAAATATACCTAACAAATTACACTGATTGAGCTAGTCCCAAAGTAAGTTCGAGACTTGTGTTATGGAATACTAACTCAACGGTACTATATTTTTTAACAAATACATATATAGATAAACATCCAAGACCCAGGACAATTTGAAAATGGCCATTTTCCAACTTGCCCTGACCGGGGATCGAACCCGGAACCTTTGGGTGGCGGACTAGCATTGTGACCATGTACCAGGTGACCACTACGCCACAGAGGTTGACTAATTTTCCGCAAATAAGTAGGTTTCCATTTTTTTTTATACATTTATTGATATAAAAATACAGATGTGGACAAAAAAAAAAGTTTGGCACAGACAAATTATTAAGAAAGAATTATGGTATACGTATTTTTACTTTTTTTTTTAGTCAAATAATGACGAAGATACAGTGCAGTTCAGACAAGAAATTGGGTCCTTTATTTTCGGATACTCTATTTGACGGACTAAATAAAATAATATATTTTTTACAAAGTTCACGTCGTAGTACATTCAGTTCAGATCGTAGTTACATAATGATTAGTTATTTGGTACTGCATTCTTGAACGATTTCAATTTAATTCACACTAGATTTAAGTAAGTTCATTATTATATTATAATCACACTAACATATCACTATTCTCTAAGAAGAAAAGCAACAAAGCAGAAAATAAGGCCCAGGACCACATCACCCAAAGGCCGCAATCAGCGTAATAATATTACGGCCACGAAAAATGCATGCAAGTAGATAAAAAACATTTCTAAACTTTCCAAAACGTTTTATTTGACAACACGAAATCATTTTCTTTGGTCTTGGTTGTTTATTATAAAATGTATTTGTTATAAAATATAATATCGTTGAGTTAGTATCCACACAAGTCTCGAACTTATTTTGGGACTAGCTCAATCTGTGTGATTAGTCCTTATATATTTATTTATTATTATTATTTATTATTTCTTTTGGTTATTTATATTATTTGATTTATGCAGCGCGTATTATTATTCGGCCACAGATTTTGCAATAAAAAATGTGTACACGTCATATAAATCGGGCATAAGGCACGGGACGAGTGACGTGGACGGATGTGGACCGCTAATGAAAATATCGTCAGCCGCACTGCTAGCGATTGTTTAACATCATAATTAGCTCGTATCTACGGCTATAACGATCGCAGCCATCGCCAATGTTTCCGCACTAAAACGCTTTACTACACATTGAGTACTCCTTGTTTTACTCCATATTGAATTATACGTAGAATAAAATCTCACGGTTTACGCCGCTTTCATTGCGGATCACAAATAAACTGTGATTAAAGCTGACTCGTGTGGGGATTGTCTTATCTCTGATTTGTTTTTATTTAAAAGCACAGAATAAATGCTGCATAAGTTACTATAGAACTATGGCTAACACTGACTATAAAAGGTATGTTAAGTAACAGTTTTCTAACCATTGTACTGGTTTGTAAGAATTAAGGATCAAGCTCAAGACATTAAAAGAAAAATATTGCATCCTAAAAACGTCACTTTAGAGTAGGTAAGTAGATACTTTACTTACCAACCTTCGTCCTCGAATACTTTCGAAATTACCTCTCGAAAAGTTATTTGAAAAATTCTCGAGAAGTTGTAATGTTGGGTAACACAAACAAACTCAAGCCAGGCATATGAGATTTAAAGAAAGTTTTATCAGAGTCCGTCCGGCAGTCAGAAATTGAGGCATGTTTGACTAACAATCATATCTATACGAGTAGGCAATATTATTAGGTAGTAAAAAACTACGAGATTTATTTGAATAATAATTTTCTGTAAAAAATTATACGTGTAATTATTTACTTACTTGCATAAAAACTTCCTCAATATGAGTATATCTTTATTAGCAAAGTGATTTAGGAATTAATAAGGCATTATAAGTACTTAGGACGAAGTACACGAACAATCAATACAATATCCCGACAAAGTAATCTTGCACGAGTAGACTTGTTACTGACGAGGATCAGGACCCTGACTACATAAGTATATACAAACATAAATTTAAGACCTTTGGCCTGAACCTTAAGGCTCCCTTGGCTCCACTTAATTGCAATACACTCATGGTGATGATACCTCTGTAAGATTAATTAGCCCAAGTTTCCCAGGCCTGCGACATTAAAAGTACCTACTTAGCAATGTCAACTAGATTTTCTTCGGAGTAATAATATAATTTAAGGACCGCAATATGTCATGAAAGTTCAGTCCAATTAACAACAAAGAGGCTATTCTCGGCGTTTACAGACTAGGCGCCGGATTCCGGATATCCCACAAATACATTAATTCAGTATTCGCAAACATTATTTGCTTCTCAAATCTAGATTTAATTTTATCTCCGGTGATTCACTACACTTCGCACTAAATAAATCGAAGAACATTATTGCCAATCAATAAAACATTTGCAAGTTATTTTCATTTTTTATGACGACGCTAAAAAAAGATTAACGATTGCACACCTTCAAAGAGGTAAATCTATATTTTTATTTGGAAAACAATTTTATTACTTATTGAGAGGAGTAAATGTCAGTGATCCATGGCTTAAAAACAAAGGTTTTCATATGAGATATTTGTTTTTGTTAGTACTTATATGAAATGTTTATATCTATCTTTTTATGGAGTTAGGAAATATACCTAAGCCACCAACAAGAATACAATATGAAACTAACAAGTTAAAAAAAGATGCAACACGATAGATGCAACAAGAGGCAAGTGTGTACAACGTGGAAGAGACATACCCGTAATAAATCAAACCACGGGCTATACGAGATCACTTTATTATAATGAAATTAAAATAACAACAAATAACCCAAACAAATTTCGACATTCCAGTACAAATTGTCCGGGCGGCTGCACACTTTTGTATGGAAATGCCGAATTTTTTTGTGCTTTAGTTATTCTTTTAATTTTATAATACTATAAATAATAATAAATAAATACGGACAAATAACACTGATTGAGCTAGTTAGTCCGAGACTTGTGTTATGGGATACTAACTCAACGATACTATATTTTATAACATATACACATATAGATAGACATCCAAGACCCAGGAAAATTTGAAAAAGGTCATTTTCCAACTTGCCCTGACCGGGGATCGAACCCAGGAACTCTGGGTGGCGGACTAGCATGGTGACCACTACGCCACGGAGGTCGTCATAGTCGTCTATAGTAGTATAGTATAGCCTGCGGTTTGATTTATTACGGGTATGACCCTACTACGTTGTACACCGCGCTTGATAGTTATGCCATTTTTAACCGATTTAAAAAAAAGAGGAGGTTCAATTCATCGGTCGGAAATGAATACTTGAAGACACCTAGACCAATTAGGAAAATTATTTTTTTTGTTTTAAACGCCATACTTGTTAGATGATCCCAAAGAAATTTTATCACTATCGGTTGTGTAGTTTGGGGACTTCGGATTTTAGTTTTAAAAAATTATATATATTTCGATACTTATTATGGAGAGCAGACACTGATGTACCTACCATTCACAACCTAACCTTACTTTTATATAACAGCAAATACAGATTTGTTTTGATTAATCCTCCCATTTAACCACCATATTAAAACAAACAAATAGTGTTCAGCTATAATTCAGTACCAAGTATTATTATTATGCGTCACGTCATTCGAGCATTATCTACCTTCACATAAGAGGTATGATATACATAGATAACTCGCCATATCTCTATAATTACTCATGCTTCAAGCATAAAGAATTCCCATAATTTTATCGAGTTAAAAACCTGAACCCATAAAGTAGCTTCATAATAATGTTCCGTGCCGTAAACATTCTAAAAGCAGCTACGTAAATGAGCTATGCGAGTTAATGAAGATTTCCTTATTATTTGGAGCTCTATAGAGCCGGCCGTGTTTGTTTTGTTAAGACTATGGTATTGGCGGGTGCGCTTGAAAGAAATACGGAAAGTATCCTCGGGAGTGAGCTAGCTACAGCGGGCTAGCTGTCGGCGCTGGCTGCCCGCCAGCGGTCGCTCGGGTTCTCCACGCGATGTGGGCCGAACTTTTTCTGTAGTGCAATTTTTCAAACGCGGAGTCACTAAACGATCGATTTTTGTATGGAAAAACCATTCGTTTAGGTGACTCCGAGTTTAAAAAATGGCACTTCTGAAGCCGCATCATTCTGCCTCGCTGCATTAGATGCTCCACCGATATATCATACTTAATCATACAGCCATTCGTAACCCACATACCAAATTTTCATAATACATTAGACAACTTATAAAATGAGGACTGACGTCAACATCTGACGTATTCTGACGGCTATTATATTACTTTATTATAAAAAAATTAGCGACTAATATCTTTAGGGAAAATCTTCATCTGACAATTTATTTTACGCTCGTCGTGATTCAGACGATATTTATGTGCGTAGGAGGAATTACCTAATAGACACATTTACTTATGATTTTAAGTAGTTAATTATTATACCTTATGAATTAAAATAGAAAACACCTATTTTGATAGTCCAAGTAGACTCGGGAAACTTTCATTTCCAAGTAGGTATTATAGCAGTCGCTTTGTGAAGTCGCGGCTCAAAGGCGCATTTAAAAGGGAAATGAGTGGTAGGTGCCCGTTTCAGTGAACATGAACTTTGTAGGTATCAAAGTGGAAACTCTGGAAAGTGATAATAAATCACTAATTTTCCTCCTACATCTACTTAATTAGGTACTTATACAATACTTAAAGTGAAAAATATAATTTGAATTTTTTAACAATTTTATTATTTACTTAAGTACTTAGAGTTTTTATTCTCGAAGAAACTAACTTAGTTCTGATTTAAAGTTCTTCTCTACCTTCCAAAATCTACTAGGTCGTTTTATAAAATTGATGCTGAAAGGTAAAACAATTACCCTATTACCATATCCTTGTGTACTTTTAAAATTCATCCAAGAATAAATCTTAAATAGCAGATTTTTGATACATGTTTGCATGTCTCTATCTGAAAATGTTTCTATCAAAAGACATTATTCATCCTACAAAAACCACATCATCCTCCATATAATTTATTAGCCTTTTATTAGTTATTTCGTGGACTGTAGTTCGAGCAGACTGGCTGCAGTTGCAGACGCATTACGTATGCGCGAACACAACTGAAGTATCCAAATCTGGCAATTTGTGCATAAATCAAATTATAATGCAGATCTGAAACGAGAAGCCCAAAGCTCTGTGCTATGATTTATACCTATGTTTTATTTAGGCGCTTACTAAAATATAGCTCAATAAAATTGACTTTTATTCCTATTTCTGTTCAAGTTAAAAGTCAACGAGTTAACGAGAACGAGGATAACAAGTTATTTCAGTTGATTGAATGTTATTATTGTATCCCGTGTGTAAGTAGACTAAGCTGGTGTCAAAATTTTCAAGCTGCTAAAAAGGCATCTTACGTAGAGTAACGAATGCCTTCGAATGATACTCGATACCGAAGCACGGAGGAGCTAGAGATTGTTTATGACGCTTATGGTCACCAATTCAGGAGTAAATCACGCATGCGTAAAGTGCTAATAATGCGAACGCCCGCAGTATAATCTGGTTTTTCTGTCGTGAGATTGCGACATTGCTAATTAGTTCAGTGACAGTATCCGTGACGCAACGCACGCATCACGAGCCAACGCGTATCGATGCAGTTACCTAGGATAAGCCAGGTGACGTGTGCCTACAGAAATACCCTCGGAGGCAGTGACCCTGTGGACTGGATGCAGCAGGGGTGTAGCTGCCGCCGTATCAGCCGTTTCAAAGATAAGGGGCTCCAGAAATACAGGGGCCCAAAGTGGGCCAGACTTTGGGCGTGTAAGTTAAAGTTCATTAAGCAAATATTACCCACAGTCTTATTCATTCGGCCGTACGCAAAACTTCCCAAGAATAAAAAAAAATATCTTACTTAGGTCATCAGATCATGAATTCATTCATATACAACACAAATACTAGCCTGCTACAAGGATAATTCAAAGCATAGGCTTTCTTAGTTTATGCATAAAATTCTCGCTCTTTCGGACATGAAATTGATAGAAAGAAAGAAGTAGAAGGCCCCTTAGGATTGGGCTACATCTGGCGGCACGGAACAGCACTTTTCTTTTCTTCCTATTTCTATGTTCCGTGTCAGATGTAGCTCAACCCTTACACATTTTGATACAGGGCACATGAAAGGCACGCTATACGCCACTGACCGGCTGCCTGGTGGGCTGCCAGCCCCGCCTGCCAACTGGGTGAGCCCGGAGCCGCGCGAGCGAGAGCTAACTCCTCCGTTCGCTGCACTATCGATTTATCGTGTTGCGTCTATTATACAACGAGGTGTACTGCACAGCTGAGTACAGATTACATCTGTAGGTAGATGTAAAAGTATGGCGAAATTTAACTCATATTGTAATGTAATGTGAATAATTACATTTCACCGCGCTTTTATCAGTAAATACTAGTATTTTTATTAAGTATAGGCACCTATGTACATGTAATATTTAGTAGTTAATCAAAAATACATACGAATACATAGGTACTCATAGAATTGTATTAATTTTCTGTTTCGTTGATATATGTTGGTGCAAAAATGGTGGAAATAACTGGCCAAGTACGAATCTATAAAAAGTCACGTTGTTTTATGGGACTCCCCCTTAAATATTTATTTCATTTTAATTTATTTATTTATTTTTATAGTGAATAAATATTCTGTGAATATTTCAAGCGTTGCAATATTTTATTACCTGTTGCCGTTATAATATTGAGCAAAAATCGGCAATAAAATCACGTTTCACGCCCCCCTTAAATACTGATTTTATTCTGCTTTTAGTATTTGTTTTTATAATAGCAACAACAGAAATACCAATTTCTGTTTTTGCTATTATAAAAAAAACTGCCAGATTGATGGTACCTACCCAGGTACCATCTATCTGGCAGAATCTTGATGCTCCGAATTTCATTTGGCATAACATACTTGGCAGAATCTTATTTAGAAGAACATTTAATGAATGCATAGAAAATATTTAATATAATTTTCATTTGGGCCGAATTTTTATATATTCGAATGTACAATAGCATTCTTTTAACATGTTATAATTTCATTTAGTATAATTAGCTTTTACATACTGATTGTGATTCTGATTTTGAAAGTTATTGGTTTTGAATCTATTATAAATGAGTAGATGCCAATCCATTTCAGTTATGCATAATAATATTATACAATAAAAAGTTCTACTATAAAGGGACCCAACAGATTTCTGTTGGGTCCCTTACATCATCTGTGAATTTTTCAACTGTCTTTACGGTTTATACTAGTTTTTGAAACTCGGCCTGAGTCGGGGCACCACCCTCGCGTGTCTTTACCCTGCCGCGCACTTTTCACCTTCACCTTCACCTTTGGTACCGCTAGCAGCATGACGATCCAGGTTGTGATTGAATGATAACTGAATAAAACATCATCAATTATAAATAATATAATAAAATAAATTAACATAATTAACATTTTAATAATAATAACGGTTCATTTCTTTGTTCAACGTTGATTTTGTTTAATGTAATTTTTTACTGACTATTTTTGGCACTCACTTACACTGATGCAAAGCTGAGCTTATGCTCAAGGACTGCACCACTCTCAATGTCGAAGCCTCAAATTTTTTTTTTTACACCTTCTCCTTTGAATGCAGAATATCAAATACATTATTTGCATACAAATCCGCTATTTTCCAACAAGTCAAATTAGATACTTTTTTCAAAACGTCAAAACAAACAGTTTTTTATGGGATTAGTATGAAATACTGGGTAATGACGTCACAGTTTCTTGGAGTCTAATAGCGCTCTTATTACCAGTTTTTCTGCAATAATGAATCTAAAATCGCGTCAAAATGGATATGTTCAAAGACAAGTGACATTATTTTGCGATGTTTTATTTTTTTATCAGAACAAAATAATTTAATTTTGACCTAGGAAAATACCCAATTGTAGTCTTATGTCACCCGGACAATAATAAGAAATCGATTGACATATCAAATTCAAATATATCTTTATTATCATAGGATATTTATAATACCTCTTAATAATCGTCACTTTGTTTTGCTGCACAGTTGTTGACGTCAAAAAGTTACTTAGAGCTAAGTTTACTGCCGCCTCCGAAGCGCTAGTACAGAAGAAGCAGTAACAAACTGTACTGCAGCATTTTCTCCAAGGACGTCAACTCACAATCAAATTAATATTTAAAGTTTATATTTGGACAGAGAATACATTGTTTGTTATGTCATAAATTTAATTTAATTTTTTAAATTTTCTGAATTTAATTTTTTATTTTTTTTAAATCACACTAGTTTACAAATACTTACAATAGTTTATTTTTTCAGTACCCATAGACAATTTATAGTTAATTTGATTCGGGACTACCCTCATATCATTATAACATACGCCATATATTGTTATCTCATCACGTTTTTTAAATCTACCCTTGAGTTGTTTTATACGATTTTATACGTCGAGTCTAGTTTATCACTATAATATTATATGATTAAAGTATTTGTTGAAAGTGATTTCCTATTTAATATGTCTTCAAGACAGTGTAAAGTTAACGCGAACAGTTTTTGTTATGTTTGCGGGAAATTTATCATAACAAAAAAGAAGAGAAATGTAACAGAAGCGATAAAACGAGCCTACTTCCAATACTTTCAAATTCCTGTATCAAACCTTGGTAAAAATGGGTACCTGGACTTGTGTGTGATTATTGCAGAAGTGTTCTTGCAAACTGTATATGTATTTGGTAATTATAAATAACATTCTCCGACGACCTCCGTGGCGTAATGGTCATCATGCTAGCCCGTCACCCAGAAGTCCCGGGTTCGATCCCCGGGTAGGGCAAGTTGGAAAATGGCCTTTTTCAAATTGTCCTGGGTCTTGAATGTTTATCTATATATGTATTTGTTATAAAATATAGTATCGTTGAGTTAGTATCCCATAACACAAGTCTCGAACTTACTTTGGGGCTAGCTCAATCAGAGTGATTTGTCCCGAAAAAAAAAATCTGTTGAGGAAGATGCTTGGTTTTCTTTAAAAGCAGTTGTGAAAAATTTCATACGTAACCACAAAGCAGAGATTTATAAAGAAATTGTTTCCAATGCATTACAAAATGAATACTAAATGGAACAATATATGTCGCTTAAAAATATTTTTTGCACTCACTCTTGATTTTTTTCCCGTAAACCTGGGAAGCGTAATAGCATGGCGAACGTTTCCATCAAGATTCAAAGTCATTTAAAGAGAGGTACTAAGGTTTTTGGGTCAAAAGTATGTTGGCTGATTAACATTAGAGCAACTAACACCGACCAGTATAAGAGAAGAAGTAGTTACCTTGAGTCAGTTTTATTTTTTTGTTGTACAACTAAGCAAAAGATTTAACAAAACTTTTTTAATAAATATTTTCAAAATCTGACGTGCTATTTATTTTTTGACTTCAGTATGGAACCAAAGACAATTTATTTTAAGGTGTTCGAATTCTACAAAGATTTAAAATAATTGTAGCGGTGGAACACGCACATATATATATATATATATATTATATATATATATATATTTATATATATATATATATATATATATATATACATATATATATATATATATATATATATATATATATATATATATATCATTTATAAAATTTATAGTTTGTTGTATGGTAGCCCCATTAAGATATTTATTTTATTCTATAGCGGCAACAGAAATACATCATCTGTCATAATTTTAACTGTCTAGCTATCACGGTTTATGAAAGATGACAGACAGGCGGACAGACTGACGAACGGACGAACGGACAGCGGAGTTTTAGTAAAGGGTCCCGTTTTACCCTTTGCTGGGTACGGAACTCTAAAAAGTAGATACAGTACCTACATCTTGAGGCCTAGCTGTGTGCGTAGGTGATATGGTTATATTATGCTTCCTTTCGTTATTATTATTATATATTTAACTGGCTCACCCAATGTATGACTCGCATGCGGCTGCACCTCCACTGAAATAATAAATTATTTCAGTGGAGGTGCAGCCTCATGCGATACACATCTCCACGATAGACTAAAGTTATTCCACTTTAACACGTTAGGTGTCCTTCCTACAATACGGCGACATGCATGAAATGGTTACCGCAAATTAGTACCAGGGTTTCAGACAGAGATGGGCAAAATTTATTCAAATGACGAATAACGATTAAATTATTGAACGACGTGAATGAATTATTCGACGAACGAATTATTCGTGAATGAATCATTCGTCTACTTCTTCGAATCATAAATGAATTATTCATTATTTCATTCGAAAAATTTTCGAAGAAAACTACGAATAATTTTAAATATTTTTTAAATAACGGGTAGCTAACGGGTTTCTACAACTATAGACTATAGGTACTAATTAATTTTTTGTCCATCACTGTATAAAATATTATTCGAGGTTTTATTCGAAAATTCTTCAAATGAAATGATGAATAATTCATTTATTATTCGAAGAAGTGGACGAATGATTTATTCGCAAATAAATTATCACGAATTATTTTTTATTCGAATAATTATTTGAATGAAAAATTATTATTATAATAATAAATCGAACCACGGGCTATACTAGAACACTATAGTATAATGAAATTAAATAACAGTCAAAAAGTTAGAAAAATTTTGGTATTACCATACAAAAGTGTGCAGCCGCCGGGCAATTTGTATGGGAATGTTGAATTCTATTTTGCTTTTTGGCTTTTATTTTAATTTCATTATACTATAGTGATCTTGTACAGCCCGTGGTTAGATTTATTACGGGTATGTCCCTTGCACGTTGTATAAGTATCATATTACATTTGTGACATTAGACCTATTTGAACACTACAATTTAAGAAGATTAGAAGAACTATATTTAGGTAAGACTGCAACAAGTGGAAAAGCACTCCAAGTTGATGGGCACGACATTTGATCTAAAGCTTGACGTCAGTGTCGGACGGAAGGTAATAAATGGCTGCCGAGCCCTATCAGAAGTAAAACATCTTCGAAGGCCTCACCAAATGGGTCAGGGCTGCCAGCTGCCTTATTGACAAAACGAATACTGGAAATGGTTGATTGGAAGCGGCATTTCTCTTTATTTTACCTACTTAAACTTTAATATTAAGTAATACGAAATCCGGATGAGAATCTCGAAAAAAGGCAATATTTACGTATCTTTTTTTTTATTTATATATAAGAAACACAAACAGAAATAACCAATACATGTTTCAAAGTGACAGTGTTATAGTTACATATTTTATCTGGATTGTACTCCAATTATATGTGTTTACAATTGCATCATAAATGAAAGAGTACTACTAATACCTACACATTTGAATAGCCAGGCATACACACACGCATCGCCTTCACTGAAGTGCCATCTTTGAAACGCGGAGCCGCCTAAACTAACGGTTTTTCCATACAAAAAAACCGCTCGTTCAGCGACTCCGAGCCTAAAAAACCGGCACCACTGCGCAGTGATCGATCATGTCTTGATAAACTATTACAGAGCAGCAACGCATGCAGAACCACCATCCGAGCCCAGCGCGTGCATTCCCAGCCAATATCCAGCTGGACAAAAAAAAAGACAGCCAGATAGTTGTGAAAATAAAAATAGTAAAACTGAATTAAATACAAAATTGACAATTGCTGTTTTTACAATATGTCGGACACAATAATGCCACGACTTACATACTAATGTTGAATTTGTCGATTAACATTTTTTAAATGCGAGTGGCTTCGAGCTGAACATATCTGGGTCATTCTCAGAAGACCTGTTTTTAGAGCGGCCCCTTGAATATCTTTATTTCAAGCTATATATTTAAGACTTCTATATTTTTTATAATAAGTTTTATACCTCGTCTATTAAGCAAAATGAACTTATGTACTGTAACTAAACATAAAGTTTAAACGTTTAAAACAAGATTCCCATGTATTACATTTGAAAGTAGACTAATGTAAGATGTTATAAAAAAATCATCTGTCCTCTATTACGTGTATTTATTAAAATAAACCTTTTTAAGTGTTTGTCCCTTCGTCATACATTTTTTTCCGTCACGGTCACTTATTTGAAAATATCTCATCACTAACAAAGTATTGCCCCATCACTATCACACCGGCGTCCTAGTCAGTAGTGCGGCGACAGCCGCGACAGTTAACCGGAGCAGTAGCTTGCCGTTTGCTGTTCTGCCGAAATACGAACACAAGTAATAATCTTCCGTTCGCGTGGATCTCAATCCCTTTAATTTCCGTCACGTCATTTATAAATTTACTTTGATGCTTGGGTTTTATAATAAATAGTAATTGTTACGTAGATACTCAGTATTTGACTCATGCTTGAGTTAGTGATCACTAGCAAAAGCCATATAATTATTAAAATTAAAATACGGTTTTTCCTTAACTTCTGTCACATAATTTCCGTCACTATAATCGTGACGGAAATTATGTTAGTGCTAATATACTACTGAATTGCGATTGTGATTGCCTGCAACTTCGTCCGCGTGTTACATTAGAAGAGTATTTGTCTATCCCGCTTCATTTTCTAAATACTCAATCTGTTTTTTTGACATACCTACATAATAAAAACATGTTTTATGTATTAATACTATACATAGACCCCTTATTTAGTGCATTGCTCATTTGGTCTATGTGAAATATCTCACTCACTGCTACTATGTGATATAATAATAATAACTAATACTTACTTGGTAACTTTTTATACAGTATGGCAAAACCGCTTATGGTTTAGTAGAGAAGAGATTCTAGAAAAACAAAAATTAAGGTAAAGAGGAAGGCGGAAGAAAATTAAAAATGATCCCATATTTTATAAAAAATATAAGGAAAAAGATCGCCAAAAATACTTAAAACGTAAAAAAAAGGTAAAATTTTACCAAATTGGCCAAGAAACTCCTGCACGTCAAAAGAAAATACGAAAGCGAAACAGAAATAAGGTTAAAGAATTTTTAGGCGCCAAAAGGAGAAAAAATTTTGGAAACAATTCAAGAAGTCAGTGTAACTGAAACTGAAACAGACCCGGAATTGTCAAACAGTTTGACTCATAATGAGGCAATTGATCCTCTCGCTTCACCATCTGCTGCAACTCCAGGAAATGATTTAAACTCAGCATAAACAGGTTTTGCTGCTCAAACAAGGCAGACAAGAAGCCGAAAACCGGCGAAGTCGAAGATTTCAACCTTAACTTCAAGTCTTAATTCAGGACTAATAGTAGATGACTATATTTCGTCGTCAGGATGTTCAACCCCAATTGCATTCTTGCAAAGAAATAGTTCCACAAGTTCACTTGCTGCTTCTTCTTCAGAAACCACTCTAATAACACTCAAGCGAAAGTTAATATCACCTAACAAGTTAGCACTGAAACTATTTAAATATGAAACACAAAAAAAGATCAAAGAATTAGAAGCTAAAATTATTGATTTAAAGAGAATAAATAAAATATATAAAAAACAAATACAAAGACTAAAAAGTACACAGAATACAAACAAAAACAAAGAAAAGCAAAAAAAAAATACGTCAAAAAAAACTAAAAATAATAGGGTGACTGAGACATTTGCTAAAAATGTTAAAAAAGACATCGAAACATTTCTAGAAGAAGATGAAAATTGTCGCATTTGCGCTGGAAAAAAAGAGTATATAACAAAAAAACAAAATAAAAAAACAGAAACGTTATTTAACTAATACTTTACAAAATTTACACTTTAAATTCCTACAATTAGTTACTTACAAAATTAGCTATTCAACTTTTTGCAGAATGAGCTCATTTTGGATTTTAGTTCCTGATGTAAATGCTCGTGATACTTGTATGTGCAAGATTCATTCCGATATGGATCTAATGGTATCTGCTCTAAAAAACTTTTAATCTTATAAATGAAAATAGCGCTGATAAAATTATGTCTTCATTATGTTGTAGTTCTCTGAATATAGAACTTACTTTGGGACTAGCTCAATCAGTGTTATTTGTCCCTATACATATATTATTATATATACGTTTACTACATACATATATTATAAGTGTTTTTAGTATTTTAACAAATTTATTTTACTTCGATAATAATGTTGATTGCAAAGAATTTATTTGTAATCAAGAAAAATCCATGATTTACAATGCTTTTTTTAATTTCCGTCACCGTATTTTAATTTCCGTCACACTAGGAAATATTTTCATCGAATAAATCCAAAATTATTTGAAAATTTACAGGGAGAAATATACCAATATATATAGTTTTACATACATTTTTATATTTTATAGCTACTTTGGCATTATAGTAGAAAATAAAAATCGTGACGGAAATTAGTCTGAGAACACCTTGTGGTGAGAAACACCCATCTACGCTACGATCCTCCGAAGAGAGCTCGTTGTAACATCTACACATTCTGGTTATGAGGTTATAGTAAGAAGTATTATTTCGACACACCTGTAGTAGAAAAATATTAGGCTTTCGCGTTTGTTAGATATTATAATAAAATAAATAAAAATTGTATTTCTTTGAATAATACTAAATATTTCTTTTACACAAGTCACTTTATATTTTCAAATGTTAAAACAGTATATTTCATGTGGCAACATTTGAAAATATAAAGTGACTTGTGTAAAAGAAATATTTAGTATTATTCAAAGAAATACAATTTTTATTTATTTTATTATAATATCTAACACGTTCTATGATTAGTATTAAATGATAAAGTTGTCAATAAAGCTAGCGAATCAATGAGCGAGTGTATTATTTTATATAAAACCATAAGATCCTGAATGATCCATAATATCTCTGTGTGACATATTAAGATCTATGGAACAAACTGCGATACGAAGACGGCGAAACAGTATATGTGTTCGAGTAGTTATAATTTGGTAGTTCGTATATTATAATTTGAATCTGATAGGTATACCTAAACAACTTTCACTACACACACTTTGTCACACAAAATCACGACCTACTGAGAAATCTTTTTTACAGTATACATGAATACATATATAGGTAGTATAATGTTACTAGCGCTTTCGAAGCGGCAGTACCTAAACTTATCTGTAAGCAACCATTCGACGTCGACACTATTGTGCACAGAAACAAAGTGTCGATTATTAAGATATATTATAAATATCCTATGATAAAAATACATATTATATAATATGTTAAATAATAATATAATAATAAATATTATATGATAAAATAATAATAATAATAATATTTCTGTCATTTTATAATAATATTTTTCCACGTTTGTTTTATTTAGATATTTTACATTTAATTTATCAGAAAAAACATGTTAATATTCCTGGATATACTACGTACATAAATAATAATTTCTAACACGGATAAATAATGAAAATACAACTTAAAGGTCGGGTGAAAGCCATCTTGACGTTTCAGTGTGTAAAACGTGGAATATGAATTTTGTAAATAACAACATATTATGATAACAAGGCAGAAAGCAAGGTTAGGGGAGACGACCAACGCACGCCCACCACCTCCACCCGTGTCGTCGTCTCGCTCCTCGCCATTTTCGTCGGGCAACGAGTTTGCAACAGCGCCCGACACCAGCGAGTCGAGCGACGACGAGCGCGGGCCTTTCAGGTTTTGCCTGTGCAATTGCAGACGAAGTCATGATGACCGACAACTATCGGAGATATATCCTGAGGGACGGTACGGTTGACGTCTGTCGAGCATGTCGACGTCCCGGAGAGTCTATCAGGCATATAATCTCTGGTTGTTCTCATCTGGCTAACGGTGAGTACTTGCACAGACATAACCTCGTAGCTAGAATTATTCACCAGCAGCTTGCTCTTCGATACGGACTTGTACAATCTGAGGTACCGTACTATAAGTACACACCGATGCCGGTTCTCGAAAATGGTCGTGCCACGCTCTATTGGGATCGATCTGTCATCACGGATAGGACTATTGTCGCCAATAAGCCTGATATCGTGCTGACAGATCGATTGATGCGCCAGACAGTGCTTGTTGACATCACCATTTCGCATGACGAGAACCTCGTGAAGGCCGAGAAGGACAAGCTTAGTAAGTACCTTGACTTGGCCCACGAGGTGACTGCTATGTGGAATGCGGATTCAACGATCGTTGTCCCGATAGTCGTATCGGCGAACGGTCTTATAGCGAAGAGTCTTGATCAACACCTGAAGACTCTCTCGCTAGATGGCTGGATCAAGGGTCAGATACAGAAGGCAGTACTCCTGGACACGGCACGCATTGTCAGGAGGTTTCTCTCTCTGCGGCCCTAACCACCGGTAGCTTGGGCCTTAAAGCCCCGCTGCCAGTGGGCAGCTAGATTAGGTTTTTTTATAAAGTGTGTATATTTTGTAGATTTTTTTATATTTCACTTTATATATATATTGTATAAAAAAAATCTAATCTAAGAATATTTAAAATAAATAAAGTGAATAATAATAAATATTATATGATAAAAATATTTATCAATTAAACACACAAAAATATATACAATATAAGAAAACAAAAAAAACACTTAATTAAAACTAAACAAACTAAAATACTACCTACTTCAATTAAAACGAAATAAAATAAAAATAATTAAATAATAAAAACTTATATTAAATTATATAAAAATGGAGGCCAAATCGCTGCCGTCACAGGGCAAAGCACCCAAGAGACTGGCGGCATTTCCGCGTTGAATAGCAATACTTAGACGCTGTCCGAAATGCGCGCCGGCCCTTGGGTCCCCCGAAACGTCGATCAGGCGTGCGGAAATTTCCTTAAAAATTTGACGAGCTTCCGCACCCCAAGGCCCTAAGGTCTCCACTGCAAAAGGCACAAATATATACGGCTCCCCTAGAGCCGAATATTTGCGCCTCTTGATGGCTTCCGCTGCCGTCGCTGCCGCGCCCGCTTTTCGAGCAGTCGCTCGTACATGGGATGGAGCTACAGTGTCTACACATGTAGCATCCCACACAAGCGACCGCCCGTTCTTCCAAGGGATGAGCGTCATGCCATCGGGTCTCTTGCCATCGTCCGGCGTGATACGATTCGGTTCTAAAATTGCTGGCACACCGGCACTGGCAAGAGCCCGACGGATGACGTCATTCAAGGTGGCGTGACGCGAAATACGCCCTGCGCTGCGACGACAAGCCAGGCCGTGGTGACCCAGGGGATCGACATCCCCACCACAACGACAGCGATGTGGCTCATTCGTTCTAGCCCCTAATCGTAGACTGACCGCTAAAGTAAATGTATTTCTCTCCAAGAGGGTACTATACTTGCCGACGGTATGGCATTTAACCAGTAACCCGACTCCGGCTCACAGCTGGCTAAGAGGCGAGACCTCTCCACCTCACTATTCGTATTATCTAATAGTTGTTTCTGAATAAGTAGGCAGAGAGGCTCATCCCATTGCCGCTGCGAAGCCGGATTTGAGGGTAAAGCTTGGCCCGGACCGGTTGCACCGATCCAAGCATCCCTGGCCACAGCTAAGCCGGCTACCCCTACGTCGCTTAGCGACGGGCCTAAAATCTTACCGACGAGGTTAGCCGTGCTATAGACTGAGGACAGGAACGCTGGAAGAGCTACACTTAAAATTTTTCTGATTCCAAGACCACCGTGGCGAATTGGTAGTGTTGCTTGGATCCAACTTGTGTCATCTAGTTTACAATTTAAAATATTGGTTAAAGTGTTTCGGACTTTTAGATCGAGCACAGTCAAAAGATGGTTATAGGTCCAAAGTGGTGTACAACGGAGTGTGTAGGTAGTCTTGGGTATAAAGAGACAGAATTTTATGATCGAATATGCCATGTGGGGATTGATGTCCGTTAGGCGTCTGGAGGAGTCTTCAAAAGCTATTAATTTTTCTTCTACAAATTTTGTGAAGGAATCCTCCAGCACCGGTGACCCCAGAAGGCGGAGTGACTGCTCATTTATAATTTTTAGGGTTCCGTACGTCTGAATACAAAAACGGAACCCTTATAGGATCACTCATGTGTCTGTCCGTCCGTCGCTTACAGTCAATTATCTCCGAATCTATTAGACCGATTAAGTTGAAATTTGGTACACATATCAATTCCTGTGACCCAAACACAGAGGTATGACGTGAGCAGATGAAATCTGTATATGGGGGGTCATTTTTGGGGGGGAAGGGGAAAATAAAAAAAAAAAATTCTGAAAACTGCATCGTGTGGCATATCAAATGAAAGGTTTTGTCGAGAAGATCTTAAATGTATTTTTTTGTAATTTTAAAATAAATAGTTTCCGAGTTATTCAAGAAAATAGACGAAAATTGACCATTCCCCCCCCCCCTTATCTCCGAAACTACTGAACCTAAAATTTTGAAAAAAATACAGAAATTAGTTTTCTCCTTATAGATTATAGGAAAACCTATAAAAAGTCCATGATATTAAAATAACATGGTAAATCACTCAATATTGTGCGTACCAACTTACATTTGCAGGTGGAATGTGTGGGAGAACATATTTTTTAACTCCAATGTTAAGTTTTGAAAATAAAGTGGAACACTCAATATAATACGTTCACTTACGAAAAATCTTTGATATTGTACGGAACCCTCTCCACGCGAGTTTAACTCGCACTTGGCCAGTTTTTATACCTGGAGCCAATACATTGAATTTAGAATTTAGATCGTTCTAATGATTTTATAATTTTTTCTAAATCTAATAAAACTGATGCAGCATCCCCACCTAAGGTCCCGTCATCCAGGTACCAAACGTTGAATTTTGAAGCCAAAACTTTAATATAAGGATGTATAGCCAAACTGAAAATAGCCGGTCCGAGTGGGTCACCCTGCTGACAGCCGACCGCCGATTCAATGAGCTGGCCATTGTATACCAAGCTGGTTGGTTTACCGTAGCACTGCCACAAATAAGAATAAGTGCTAGGAATTAAATTTTTAGCTTCAGTCAGCAGAGCGCCCCTATCCAAGGAGTTAAAAGCATTTTTCACATCAACCTTTAGGAACACTTCGCCTCCGCCACAATTAAGAAAGGTGCGGGCTGCATGAACGGCAGCCTCACACCCCCCTTTAGTTCCAAAACCTAACTGGGTTGGTTGAAACTCTTGTTGTAGATTGTGAATGATGTGCCTACAGCAGATTTTGGAAGCTATGCGGCGGATTGTGTTACCTACAGCAATAGGGCGAATGCCACCGTCCTTTTTCCGAAGCGCACATAAGTTGGCCCCATAGAGTACTTCTAGTATGTCTTCACATACCTTACCCGAAAGCATAAGATTTACGAGCCGCGTCAGTCCTCCCAGTAGGGCCGTGCCAGCGTCACCTGATGTACCACAGACAAGATCTTTAAGGTGCTGCGGCGTCATGCCATCCAGTCCGCCAGCAGAGCCCTTTCTGAAGGACATAATCGCGGCTCGTATCTCTTCCGGCGTAGTCTCTAGTGTGCGCTCCGCAGGTCCGGGGGCATCTGGCAAGCAAGATGTTACTAAAGGTTGAGGATGTTTCGATAACAAGGCGGCGTAGGTCTCTGGAGTATCTGGTGCAACTACGTCAGTAGAAAAAAGGAGGTCAGCAGCACCCTTAATGTCCCCATCGTTAAATTTTAGTTCAATTAATTTAGAAATTTTGTGCTTAGTGTTTTTTTTCTGATCTGTACCCAATTCTGGCCTAATTGAGTTAGCGTACCGCTACTACTCGTTTCCTTACTTACATTAAAAATGTTGTATGTAAAAAAAAGAAGAGACTCCCAACCGTTCTTGTCATTTTTTTCTACTACATTTTTTATACAAGAGGACAGAGAGGCAGCTACGCAGCGCCTAGCGCCGCGTGGTATGCGTCTAACAACGGGTATGTTTTTCTTATATTTATTCAGTTTTTGCCACAATGGACTAGTAGAGGAAGGGGGAGATGTCCGAATTTGGCTAGCTTGAATGCTTGTTAAAATATTGCTTCCCTTATGGCACTTACTTTGATGGATATGTAGGCCTCTCTGTCCCTTGAAAAAACGTGGTTGAGGGCAATCCATACATTGCACGGATTCTTGGGACGTTGCTGCACCAGACTGACTAACGGTCATAGCCCGATTAGGAGCTTGAGATATCTGATTCATCATACTTATCTACCTAAAATAATAGGGGATTTATATCTTAAAAATAATACTATAAAAATAAAAATCTATAATTAAATTATTATAAACTAAATTGGTAGGTATGTCACTACACAATTTTGCTCAAACAAAAACAACACCGAAATTGCAAATTATTTATGTAACACTGTTCAACTGATCTGCCATTCATTCATCGTGTGGTTCCTTTTTTGGGTATGAGTTGCTGCCCGGGCCATTACCACCGAAGTAGCACCAGCAGAAAATCCCAGAAGATGCAATTTTCCATGTAATGGCTTTATTCCTCACTTTGCAGCCGTCAGTGCTATTTTAGTAATTTTCGAGTTTTGTCAACAACACCATAAGCCCAAAACACCATTTTATATCTGATTTCAATACTGATTTTATAGTAATTTGCTTTATTTCTTTAAAAAATACCAAAATCACAAATTATATTACAATCACAGCTATCAGCTGACTTGTCATCCGTCATTTCCAAAGTAAAAATTTCTTAATCTTTTTCAATTGTACATATTTTCCATATTAACTTGAAACATTCCAGAAAAAGATATATTTATATCAATATAAAACGAATTATAGATGCACACTTTTGATCATAATATTTTAAATAACTATTTATTATAAAATAAATATGTTGACACTTTGACACTTTGACACAAGTCCACACTTTGACAATATTAATATGATAAAAATACATATTAATTAAAAATATATAATTATATATGATAAAGATACATATTATATATTTGAATTTGAATGTAAAGGTCATGCCAGTCATACACATTACAGGCGGCGTTTTACCGTCTGTGTAGATAGGAGGTTACCTAAAGGTTACATAAAAAGCTCATATTTTCTTTATTGCACAGAACTTGAAAGTCAATTTTAGTAGGTTGGTTATCGAAATGGTCTTAATCTATAAAATGACATTTCTGACATTTCTACTTCTAGGGCACTTCGAGTTCAGAAAAGGAGGAGGTTATCAATTCGTCAGAATCTTTTTTACCCGAAAACGGCAAAGCAAAGCAAAGGCGTAGTCACACGTTGTCAAAGTGCTACGGTAGGTAGGTATATGTAACGTGTGACAACGCCTTTCCAAACATGAAAATTTATCTCTACATAGTGAATATTGCATACTTCAGAATAGTATTGTATAACATGATTGTCAATTTACAACGAAGGCATCTTAGTAGAGTCTACTGTGTCATTTACTTGCAACTACATTAGCAACTTTGTTCAGTTCAGTATTCTGAAAATCTTGTATTATACTTTTTCAGTGTCGTTTTTTGTCGTAGATGGGTTTTAGTTTTTTTACTTTTTATTTATGTATGTCCCTACTACACCGATTAAACGTAGACGCCTGGACCAATTTGGAATTATTTTTGTTTGAAAGGGTATAGGTACTTGGCAGGTAGTCCGATTGGTTGTGTAGTTTGGTGTTGACGTTGGTTTTTAGTTTTGAAAAATTATATTATTGTTAACCCCCGACGGAAAAAGAGAGGTGTTATAAATTTGTGTGTCTGTCTGTGGCATCCTAGCGCTCGAACGGATGCACCGATTTCGACGCGGTTTCTTTTTACATGAAAGCAGGTTTCCTTGCGGTGGCTCTATGTTTTGTAAAAATCGATCCAGCAGCTTAGACAATATCAGCTCTTTCTCACCATCTAAACTACGGTGGTATCTAGAGCATTAAAGTGTAAAGGTAATTTTAAAGTATGGCGCATCTCGTCTTTAGCTCAGTCGATTGAGCGTATGGCTTGTATACTCGATGTCACCGGTTCAAGTTCCAACATATGCACATATTTTTAATTATTTTTTTTCAATTGTTTAATTAAATATTATATATATATATATATATATATATATATATATATATATATATATATATATATAGTATCCTTTATTTATTAACAACCTGACTTTTTTTCCGTCAGGAATTAATAATTTACTAAGAAAGGTTTCCATAAAAATTCCGTAACAAAAAATTGTCGCTGCAGTCGTAGCTATATTCAGAGGCAATATCTGAACATGATATGAGATTTTTTTGCGCGGGGCCTTTTATCTACGCAAAAAACACAAAAAATAATTTTAAAAATTTTTGTCTGTTCGGTTAGATATTATGTAGTTCCGCCACTTACAACTTGATGGTGAAGTCGGGGGTTTTTTAAATTTACCTAGCAAATAAACTTGTTGTAAAACTGTTTATTAGAGTCTTAAAATACAATACAATACAAATCAACTTTATTGCACCATAATAGACACACAAAAATTACAGAACAACGTCTTATTATCGAACATAATACTTAAAATGTAGTTTTTTTTTATGTTTGCACGATATGATACGATTGAGCAGCTCGTGATTGCTATCGCTGTACTTGACACTCGATAAAAATAAGCCTAAATGCGTATTGTATTTGCTGGGCTAACGATCAAGTGTTATCGGTAGTCACATGTTAATATAAAATACATCTTTTTGCACCATAGATAACACATTAATTTTGTGTTTCTGTTTTCTCATCATAGGATCCATGGCTCGTATACATATTATCCTTACAAATACATTTATCTTTGTCTTTTAATGTATTCTCAGAGTACGAGTGTGTTTGACACTTTGTCACGCACAACGCGTAGGTACCTAAAGTAGCGTCTGTTTTATAAATTTGAGGGCAGTTTATTCATTTGGAAGGTAGGTTTTCCTTCCCTAGGTGGTAGTTCTTAGGCGAAATATATATCGCACAAACATACAAGTTAACCGATCAGCTGATCCGAGTTTATATGGAAAATAAAAAAATAAAAATAATATTTCTGTATTGTTCATTGGGGAAAGTTTAGTATTTTGCACTGAATTTACCCTTTTTATTATGATAATGAAAATGCGTGTTCTCTTTCATCCTAAGCGGCCTCTATTTAATATTATACTTATCAAACGATGTGATTTATAATATTTGGGTTAGATAGAGTAAACATAGAGTCGACATAATATTTGTGGGCGTTATATCCTACATTCATAAATAACGACTTCCTCAATCGAAACCGATTAAAAATGTAGCCTTGGATGAGGCCGGTGTAAACAGCCGCGGCTGGCAGTTGGCAGTTGGCACTCGTCTTCTCCTCGGAATGCTAACGATATTGGCCCATTCCACTCGCACTTCAATTAACTCACTTTCTGTTTTACTATCTCCAACAAAATGTGGTATGAACTTACTATAGGTACTACAACAAGGGTAAAAATTAAGCGAGCGGAAGTCGCGTTTATCTTTGTAAAAACTTTTTGAAACAGCTGTAGAAATAATATTGATAATGGTGTCATAATCTACCCTTTCATTCATAAAAATATTTAAAAAAATATCAAACGTTTCCTAAACGTATTTTAGTTAAAACATGTGTTGACCTTACGAGTATCTCTTTTTAAATGAAAATACATAGGCAAACTAATTAGCAAATATTTGATACTTTTTAATAAGAAGGTAAGTACATTTTTACGCCTACCTACGCAAAATACTAAGCCATAGTCCTAATAAATTGCATTCCTACAACAATAATATCATTCATGTGGGCATTAATCACATAATCAAAAGGTTTATTTCTATCGAACAGCTTTTTTATGAATCGTAGCACATTCACCGGTACTTATTAATAGGCCGGGTGCCGAGCGTAGATATCACAGTTGTTTTCGCTTGATCAGGTCTTCGGCAGAAACATTTCTAGGTCTATGGGAGAAACGATAATTGCCTTCCATTAATTATCAAGTGTGAGATATCGACTAATTATTGAGGTAAGGGTCGTCGCTCATTCGTCGACACTATTTCCCCTTTCGGTCACTCCGTGATGGAGAGAAACAGTGCGTCGTCATGGCGACTAATATGATGATCATGAAACCGATAAGAAAATATATTATAATTTCAATTAATGACTCATCACAGATATCAGAAATTCAGAACTCTATCTACTAAATGATCATATGTACCATCTAGACGATGATTTTCATTAGAAAAATTCTATTTAGTGATAAAACCGTATCAACGTTGTAAAAAACTTCAATGACTAAACAAAATAACAAACTGAGATGATTTACGAGGCCCCGACTTTATGGTAACTTTCTCGGTTCAATTTTAATTTTTATCTATAATATTATTGGTTTCATACGGTGTTGATATAAGGGCCCACCTTATAACGGTGAGTACGTATCTTGGACTTAGATGGGGGTATCGATCGCGAGCTTGGGCGGCGAAAACAAAGGGCGGGCGAGCTTTGCTGCCCACACCGCCGCCGCCCCACGGAACCAAACGAACGCCTACGGATGCCGTGCAATGGTTAGTCTAGTGCACTCATGTGCAATCGGTCGCAACGCGATCAGCTTAATCATTGCCTTCTATGTGAATCCCCAACGAAAAAGAGGGGTGTTATAAGTTTGACGTGTATGTGTACCTGTGTGTCTGACAGTGGCTTCATAGCGCCTAAACGAGTGGGCCGATTTTGATGTAGTTTTTTTGTTGGAAAGTTGACTTGATCGAAATGCGGGCGGAAGCGGGAGCGGAAGCGAGAGCGGGAGCTCGACAAGGTTCGTCGGGTCCGCTCGCTAGGCCTTTAAATCCCTACACTTTTAAAAAAGATTGTTATATTGAAGAAGTATTCAAATATTTTAAATTTTTAACATAGTAATTCGTATGTCACAAAAAATTAATAACGTAAAAAAACAAATAAAAATCATATTAAAAATATTTTCTAGAGTGCTACGCGGACAAAGTCACGTGTTACAGCTAGTATAATAAATAGGTTAAAAACTTGACAATAATAAATACCTTATACCTAGTATAAACTTACATATACATATATATATATATGACCTTATACTAGGTATAAGGTATTTATTATTGTCAGGTTTTTAACCAACTTCCAAAAAGGAGGAGGTTATCAATTTATCGCGATCTTTTTGTTTTTTTTTTAATATTCACCGATTATTTGAAGACGACTGGATCGATTTGGAAAATTCTTCTTTTGTTTGAAAGGGTTGTCAGGTGGTCACATAGAAATGTTATCGGTTGTATAGTTTGGAGGTGAAGTCGGTTTTTAGTTTTGGAACATTATTATTGTACTACCCAGATGCTTACTTCCAGTTTTTTTTTTAGATGCTTGGTTGGCTAGAAGAAATTTCTCGATGGGATATGCCCGCCGATGTATATTTTTATTTTTAATGCATTTTGTAACTAAGTAGTTTATATTTAAAATGTGCTATAAAGAGTTAAAACAAGCAAAAAAAAATCTAACATCTACTTAATAGTTACCTTAATTTTGTTAATAGTTCAACCCACAACGAGAAATATTCTTCATTATTGAGGTACTGAAAGTAAATATCCACAACATGAATAGGTGGCTTTAATTCGGCCGTCGATTTATCATCAACAGCTACTGAACTCTACCTCCCTCCACCGGGAATAGTAGACTATGCATCAATTCGTCAAAATATATTATCAACTTAGTAGCAGTTACATCTGTATATGCTTTAATCTCGAATCTCCACTGTCTTACACGTCGTAAAATATGTTGACAGTCATTGTTCCAATTACAGGGAATGCCGAAGTGGCGGTGACTCGGAAAACGGGTCGCCAGGTCGCTCTGCTGGAGCCCCGCCAAATGTGGGGAAGGCACGTGCTACCCCCTTGTTGGCGAAGAATGTTTTTACAAAATTGGGGCAATATTTACTTATATTAAGCAAAGGAATTAAAATTGCAAATTAAGAATTCGGAGGTTTTGAATTCTATCAATGGCCATGGTATTCTCCCAGATAATGGTACCTACTAAGGTATGATAGAGGGCAACTAATTCAAGTGCTTGATGAAAAAAAATCAAATAGGTTTTTCTTCCTAAATATTTACTTCAAGAAAATACTTATTGGACATGTTTTTTTTTATGATTTGTTACTTTACAAATAGTCCAGGTAAAAATTACCTTGATATATATAATAGTCAAAAAATCAAGAAAAAAGTAGATTGGTGCCGAAGAGCAGCGTTGATATGACATGAAGTGTAATATTTTCTGATGAGTTATTAGTTCATCCCTGCAAGTTGTTTTTCCAGTAAGTGTTGGAAGTTTGGCGGATTTATTGGAAGTCGGTCACGGCCCGCGGCTGTCCCGCTGGAGAGCTGCCAATAGAGCCTCCCGCTTCCTGCCCCGGCGGAGCCCGCCGTGGGCTTGCCCGCCAGGCCGACGCCGTGACGTCTGCTTTTATTGAGCAAGAACATATGAAGAATAACATATAAGTTTTTATAGTTTTAAAAGGAATTGAAAATGTAATATGAGAATTGTGTTTATAAGTCGTTTGTTTGTTTTGATTCAAGGGTTGGATGAGAGTCTCAGGCAAAGCGATGAGATGGTGGGACTAGCACAAGACAGGAGCAATGCAAATTTAACATACATAACATAAAACAATCAGAAGAAACATAACATACATACAATGCAAGCTAGCCAGATATCGTACCACACTCATGTCGAGTTCCGGGCCTACTAGCTAGAAATATGGTTGGTTGGACGTACTACTAGGAAAAGAAAGAATATTTTGCGAATGGCGCCTATAGGCGTAATATACTTAGGTTTGAGACCCCATAATGCTTTAAGGATTTTTTGCTGGTAGAGAAAACGCATAATATAGCACACCAAACAGTGTTCAATAACAGCGAAATAAGAAATTGAGACTTGTAGACGACATACTTACAAATCATTTCAAGGAACTTAGATAGATAACATGTGGTTACCAAATTTTTTAAGCAGTTTTGGTGGAGTGTTTGACGTGCTTATCAAATCATTCATATTTAACTAAGTATAAGTACTTAATAGCTTTATTTTTCTGCTATCAGCGTTATAATAACTTTAGTTTATAAGTAAAATAATCTTTGTGTTATGAATACCTTGTTTATGCATAAAATGATTCATATGTATACGAGGGAAGAAAATGGAGTGATAAATATGATCAATTTTGTGCTAGTGGATGAAAGGCTGAGAAAGAATGTGTCAGATACCAGATCTTATCGTGGAGTGGGAATATTAACAGACCATCATTGTTCGTATCAAAAGTAAGACCCCTTTTTAAACGATGGCGTCACCATAAATCAGAACCCTCCAAAAGATTAGAAAGAATAAAACTTGAAAAATTGCAAGAGGATTAAATGATAAACCAGTATAAAAATTACTTACTAAAAGTTTTGAAGCAATAAATGAAAAGTGTGGGATTAAAAAAGTATGGAACATCCTGACAAATGGTATCATCAGTTCTGCAACTGAAGTCTGTGGATTAGAAAAAGAAGAAAAAGAACAAATAAGACGAATGTATAATGGGACAACAAAGTACAAAATTCAGTCCGTAGAAAGAAAAAAGCGTGGAAGGATTGGCTAGCTTTGCGAGCAGACCACAGGATGCAAAAGGCGTAAGTTAGGGAAGTGAGTGCCGCCAAACAGGAATATAAGAAGTTGAATGAATACCTACGTAAAAGAACTCTAAAGAAGAAAGAAGAGCAAAAGGACGTATTTGATACGAATTCTCTTTGGTATTAGACGTTAGATTGTCTCAAGATTTTAAGCAAAATGTTTTTTTTTTTTTTTTTGGAAAGAAAAGACTGGTACGAGAAAAAGTCACATCATCTTTGACATCATCACGCTTAATAAAATCAGAGACATTAATAATGAATAGTAATAGATGTAAAAAGTGTTTATTATGGTTGGAAGGATTATTTTGAAGGTTTATTTGTAAAGGATAGAACAAGAGAGTCTAATATGGGAGGTGAAATACATGAAATTGATATGGAAGATAAAATTGATGAAATAAGTATGGTAAGACCATTAATGTGTTAAATAGTAAGAAATTGGGTAAAGCGGGAGGGTATGAGAGGATCACAGACGAAATGCTTAAGGCTGGACAGGGCATCATGACTAGTCAGCTATGTCGCCTTTTAACCCTGTTTAAATAAAGGCTTGGTACCTACAGATTGATGCAGGTCGGTTATTTTAGGGTCACAGCAAGACTGCAAAAACTATTGCGGATTAGCCTTCTTGGCCTTGTCGGCAAATTGTATGCAAAAGTGTTGATTGAAAGAGTTATGAAAGATACTGATGATAAGATGTGGGATGCAAGCGGGATTTAGAAAAGGAATAGGATGTACGGATTAAGTCTTTTCTTTGCAATGCATACTTGAGAAATTTTTGGCCAAAGGTCAAAAAGTGTATTGCGTTTTCGTGGATTCAGAAAAGGCTTGCGACAGAGTGGTGAGGAATGAATTATGGTCAACGTTATCTGTTTATGGGGTACCTAAACAGCTTTCTGATACGAGTGCTGAAATCTCTCTATAGAGATTCCAGCGCTTGTGTCAGAATTAATGCAGGCTACACGGACTGGTTTAATATGGAAAAAGGTGTTAGACACGGGTGTGTAGCATCGCCATGGCTGTTTAACTTATTAATGGACAATTTTCTGAAAGATTTGAATGAAAATGAATGTGGTCTAAGAATTAATGATCCAATGCCTCTTCTATGCCGATGACCAAGTGATACTTGCGACGTCGGAAGAGGGTCTGCAAAAGATGGTAATTGTTATGAATGATGCGTTGGTGAGAAAGGGTATGAAAGAGAATATAAGCAAGATGAAAGTAATAGTGTTTGAAAGTGATGAAAGTACAACAAAATATGATATTATAATAGATGGAGAAAAAGTAGAACAAGGAGAGGAATTTGTAAATTTAGGTGGTATGTTCACAAGAGATGGAAAGGACGAAAATGATATAGAGAGAAGAGTGGTTGCTAATAATCGTGTGAATGGGATATTACACTAATTTATGAACAGTAGGAAGGTGTCTGCCAAAGCACGTCTTGCTGTTCATCAGGGAATCTTGATACTTACTCTTATGTATAGTAGTGAAAGCTGAGTATGGCTGAAGAAGAATGAAAGTAGGATAGATGCAGTTAAAATGCGATCTTTAAGAAGTATGTGTGGTGTAACTTTGAAAGACCGGATAAGAAATAATACGTGAGAGGTGTGGGGTGAAAGAGAATTTAGCGACAAAAATTGAGAAACAAATGATAATGTGGTTTGGAAATAATGAGAGGATGGATGAAAGCAGACTAACTAAATAAATATATAGGGACAAATAACACTGATTGAGCTAGCCCCAAAGTAAGTTCGAGACTTGTGTTATGGGATACTTACTCAACGATACTATATTTTATAATAAATACTTAAATAGATATCATCCAAGACCCAGGACAATTTGAACAAGGTCATTTTCTAACTTGCCCTGACCGGGGATCGAACCTGGGACCTCTGGGGTGGCGGACTAGCATGGTGACCACTGCGCCACGGAGGTCGTCAAATATTTTTCGTGCGGATGTGGATGCGAGAACCAGACCGAGTCGACCTCGACGAACGTTCTGCGACCAAGTAAAAATCTATAGTTCTGCCTACCCATGGAACATAAGCTTGAAAATATGTATGTATGTATGTATTAATGAACCCTAACCCTACCATACCGTACTAAATAAAATGAAAAAAATATATTATATAGGAATGTATAAATAAAAATGAGTACTGGATATAAGTTGTTTACTCAATCACGAAATGTAACTAATCGATAATAGATATCGGCGGCATCGTAAGACGTTGGATCAATATCGGTAAAGGCTGGCAGGTACAATGCCTCGGAGGTGCACAAAGCAATACCTGCCTAGGCTTTCATTGTTCACAGCAAACATAGCTAATACAATGGAAATTAAATTTAGTTTGTACAAAACTTCGTAGGAGAATATAATACTATACGACTTAATACGTTTTGAGTACAATAGCAATACCTATCGATACGCTCGCGCTGGGAAGCTCGACTGTTATAGTCTTGGTCGGACATTTCCATCATTACCATATAGGATATGTAGGTATATCATAAAGATATGTACTTTATTTCTTGTTAATAATCACATAACTGATTGGTATCGGGATCTGGGCACAAAGAAAACTTACATTAGTAAAGTACCTAAGCAGCATGGGCTCTACCTTTGACTCGAACGTGCGCTTTTCACGTTTTAGTAATACGGCACGTTACGATTTTTCGATGAAAGAGGGTGATATTTTCATCTATAGATCGTAATATATCCGCGAACGTAGAGAGGGCGAAAAAAAAGAATTTTTTTAGAAGAATGGAGGAAAAGAATGCAATTTTGTTAAATGTTATGAAAATACATGTCCACACATACACATAGCCCTCAGACCAAAGAGCCTTTCGTAGCCCGCATCCCCAGAGGATCCCCGTAAATTTATCAGTTTATCAAAATAGGCTTTACGTAAAAAAAATACATAGTACCCCATACAAGAACGCTAAGATACTGTCGTGTCAACGTGTACTGGCCACGTTTTGAGCCTTAAATTTTCCTGATTTCCGGCTACCTGAATTTTCCGGGGTCCAGTGCTGCCCCCATTTGAAGTTAATCATTTGATAGGAAACGGAGACATCATTTAATTTTTTTCTTGACCAGGTCCTAGATAACCCTTTAAACTATTTTATAAACTAATATACTGTTTACAGTTTAAAGTGAGAACGTGAAGCTTTTCTACGCACATACGCCAAACCTGGCCGTTTTTCGCAATTGTGAGTAGAAAAGCTTCACGTTCTCACTTTAAACTATAAACAGTAGTTTATAAAATAGTTTAAAGGGTTATCTAGGACCTGGTCAAAACAAAATTTTAATTGATGTCTCCGTTTCCTATCAAATGATTTATTTCAAATGGGGGCAGCACTGGACCCCGAAAAATTCAGGTATCCCCTTAATGGTTGATTGTATGCTATTATGAGACATGTACAATGCGTCTCAAATAAGTTGAACAAAAAAAGCGGACTTCAAAGCATTTTTGTACAAATTCCCGAAACTTAAATTGAACTAAAATGGACATCGGCGCATTATTTGTACTCGTATCTGCGCCGATAAACGCCATTTTGGTTACCTCCGTGCCGGGAATTTGTACAAAAATGCTTTGAAGTCCGCCATTTTTGTTCAACTTATTTATGTCGCATGTACCTACCGAACCTACCGACCGTCTTCAAGTTGGGAAGAAACTAATTAATACAATACCCGATAGTACAGATAGGGTTTAAAATATAAATATACGAGTATGAGGAGAAATCACATAGATTGAGTCAGCCCCGAAGTAAATTCGAGACTTGTGTTATGTATGGGATACTAACTCAACGATACGTATTCTATAACAAACATAGGTAGGCATATATACTTAGATAAATTGCAGATCCAAGACCCAGGCCAATCAGAAAAAGATTATATCCCATCTTGACCTGAGTGGGGCTCGCTCGAACCTGGGACCTCCTGAATAGTGGACCACGTCGGAGGTCGTCAAGGTTATTTTGCCTATGTGGAAAATTCTAGAAAATTCTTTACCATATCCTATTCGTTATATATACATAATCGCTAGGAATATGGCCTATCTATAGTAAATATTACGAGTACGAAGTAGTAAGTGAAGAGGCATCCGCATTTTTTATACCATTAAACATTATCTATCAATACTGTATTATCAAACATATTATTAGTTATAAATTTTAGTCGTAGTACATAATGGGGGTTTAAAAATTAACAACTTTGTTCGAATAACAAAGCTAACATTACTAGCAGAGTTAACATTCTATTCTAGGTAAACATGTTAATATCTATCATATTAGGTCCTTATCATAAGAAACAGTAAAGCTAGGCTGGTAACCAAGCGTAAGCAACGCCTGGCTAGTAAATAACCAGCCTCATTTAGTTTGTTATAAATTCATTCAATTCAATTCATTTATTGCATGCATATTATACATTAGTTCTTAGTTTTACTAATATTACCACTGTTTATAATTAGGTACAATATGAACGGCAAGCGGGTATTCTAGACCAAGAAAAATTTATTACATAAAAATACTTTTCAAAGTTATTCAATAATATTTATTAGCATTGTAAGCAGATGTTTTATTTTATGTTTGATATCATATTATCGCATAAATCATTATTATATAACATGTAATTTTAATTTGCCATGCAATTTTTTTATTTCATTTGATTTTATTGCGTCCATTTTATCAAGTCCATTTAAAGGGTTAATATCAAGTTTAAATCTACTTATATACGTAAGTCAGTAATTGTTTTTTATTAAATATTAATTTGTTAAATTGGATATAGAATTGTGTTATTTAATATTGTAAATGTTAGTTATAGTCAGTTGTATATTCCTTTATAGTTTAAAAACTCGTTTACCGTATAATAAATCTTTTCTGTAAGTATCTGTTTTAATGTTTTTATAAATAATCCTTTTTCTCTGCCCCTAGACTGTCAGGTAAGGTGTTATATATTTTAGTAGTCAATGGCCATTATCTTTATCGGAACTGGACTCCTACTGAACCTAAGTCGATTACATTACACCTACGAGTACCACCGCACACAACTATCACGCAAACAAAAGGGGATGGTCGAGGTATTTATTTTACAGTATTTGTTGACCGGATAACCTGACAAGAGGCCTAACCACTGCTTCCGCGAGCTTCCGTGAACAACGAAGTAGTTGATATTTCTTGTCTGACTAAAACCGTACCTTTCATATAAGTACCAATCTAAAAAGCAACCAAAACTCAATACATGACATACCGATTTTGTACCGGACCTATTTAATTCACGCACTGTATAGCTATTAAGCAAGCTTTTACTTGGCAATCGTTGTGAATATTTTTGTAAAACGTTTACAAAGCTCTTTGTTCTTTGTCTCATTTTTTATCGCTATTAATCCCAAGAAAAAGCATTTTACCTACCTATTGCGAAACATTCCCGGGAAGCTGAATGTAGAAGTCGTAGAAATGGGTCACTTCACTTGATTAACTTCATGCTCTTTTCTTGTACACCAAAGAAGGTAAACCACTCAAGATTAATGACTTCGTATCTCGATTAAGTCTTTTGTATTTCTTCCTCACTTCAAAATCGATTTATTTCACCTTCAAAATTTCTTTTAGTCTACTCGTTTAAAAATAAACTCTTAGCACGGATCGTTCATCCTCTTAGAATAAATTGATTGCTTCTAAATAAATTATGAATGAAAGTGGTCAGTGTTTACCTCCTCTTGTGACCTTGAGAAGAAGGCGACGTCGAGGAGGGAAGTATCTGCTATTGATCCTAGAGCCACGTGCTTCTAGAGGAGAGTCTGTTCACTGATGCACCTGAAGTGGTCAGGGTGGTGCATCGCAGGTTACAGCACTACAACTCTCATGTTACTTTACAACAATATATAAGATGAGGGTGATTTTCACTTGAGGAACAAGGTGTTCGCGCGCGATCGAGGATGATGAGCGAGGATCGGGAAGCGGCGAGCGCTGGTGAGGCGAACAGCGTCGGGCTGACTGGCGTGGGAGCGCTCGGGCGCGACTGCTAGCGACCGACCGAGTGCGCGCTGCCGCTATTTGCGCCCGCAGGCCGCCCGCCCCGCACGCAGCCGCCCGCCCAGAGCTTTCTCTGCGCAACGCAACAACAAACATTTCTTTCTTCTTGGCTGTCAATGCAATGCTCCCAGAAATAATGCGAATTATTATATGTTTCACTATATTTTCTACTCCTATTATAAATGGAGGTAGATGATAGAGTCATTTAAAAAAAAACGCACCTTAAAAATATTTACAAAGTTTGCAATCTTATTGCACCCAACAAATTTAGTTTTGAATTGAGTTTCTGTTCGTTTGAGCAGTACGCAAAAAACTATAAAATCATAAAACTAAATTAATCTTGATAGATCCCCGAGGATTCCTTATTGAACGAGCGAGCGAAGTTCTAAGGTTTATTTGAACAATCCGGCGTTTGTACGAGGATAGGTTCCAATTTGTTAGACTTGTAACTATGTTTGATTGACGATCACATCTTAGACCGGAGCTCTAAGTAGATGTGGCCATAAAAAAATTATTATTATTAATAGGAAGGTAGGTACCTAAGCCAAATCCGTCAAGGGGTTGCCGAGATATGGGATTTGCAGCTACACATGGAGCGATCTGCTAGTATTAGTAGGTACTTACATGAGTAAATACACCTACGGCCACAAAATAAAGAATATCTCAAATCGCAGGGCGTGACGGAAGCGTCTCTGATAAAAATGATTTCGTATGTCTGTCCGATGGTCTTGCATTTCTCATAGGTATAAGTAGGTACAAATCACTTTTCTTTTTTGTTGAGCAGCTTCGATATAAATAGATATAGGTATGAATTTTAATAGTTCCAGATTTTGTTATTTTTTTAAATGGTAGAGCCAAGGAGGCTTACTGGTACGCGGTAGCTATGCAAAGACAGATTCGCGAGGTCTACAATTCACAGAGCCATACTATGGTATAATTAATTGTAAAAGCGAGTAAAACGACTAGTTGAACAATGCGGCAGCGTTTGAATGTATGTAGATAGGTACCTAAGAATCACGTAGATCAAGTCAAAAGAATTAGTTCAGCGTAAGTAAACTAGGTAAATACCTGCTAGTTTTATTACATCATTTATTTAAACTATTTAAATTTTAATTCGCTAAGAAAAATATGTCGAAATTAACGCCATATGGCGTTTCCTGCCAGTCAACCATTGGACCAAGTTGAAAATAGTTTGGGTGGTGCGACAGAATGTGTACCTAAACTAAATAAATCTTCTCCTATCTACCTACATCTTCCTAAGATGTAAGTAGGTAGATAGGAGATTTACTTAATAAAACTGGAATATAGTTCATTCAGTTGATGCAAATTCAGAGAAAAATGTTGTGAAAATTAGAACACACACACACACCATTTCTTTCTTCTTACATTTGCCTTCGGTTGGCCCCCGCAGTTGTACCTTTACTTTTTACCCCCGACGCAAATTAACCATACTTCTTTTTTTTTTTCTCGCGGTAAAAATTCCCTTCGGATTACTTACCGGTCACGGGAAACGGGTAAGGTGTTACCACAAAAAAAAACCGCGGTGTCTCCTCGCCCGATAAGGACAGGCGCACTGACACGACACGCGCCTTCCACTCCGGAGTTTCCACCGTCCAATCAGCTTTCATGATTTGGGGCCTGCAAAACGACCGGGGCCCACCAAGCCAGCCGCAGAGGACAGGGAGAGCGGGAGGACAGGGAGAGCAGGAGGACAGGGAGAGCGGCAACGTACCACCGACTCTTCCCTTGCGGCCCCGACGACACCGTGCCAAGAGAGCGGCTATGTAACACCAACACTCCTCCTCCCCGCGACCCCTACCACGGCTGTGATGGAAGGGAGTGGGGATTCCCTCCTGGAACAGCCTCATGCCCGGGGAGACCGAAGTCTCGACCCGGGCAATAGGTTCCTCTTGGTTTCCCTGCGGGTGAGACTGAGCCCCCCCATCGCGACAAATTGGGAACCCGATCGGGGGGGAATAGATCTAACTCCTACCGAAACGTATTTAAGGGTACACCTTTCTTAGGTATATTCACGAATAGGTTTTGGCGGGAGTGCCTTTATGTATTGGATCTATATCCCCACGCGAGCCTCTTAACGGACCGGGGTGAAAAGACCCGTGAATCTAAAGGAGATACATAATAATAAATCTTAATTTATCTCTGCACATCCTGTTCTTACAATTTTAAAATAATAGAAACACAACCTAAAATATGAATACAACTAATATATTTCTAAAATGTAATACCTTTTATGTTACTGTGTACAGTTAAGGTAGGTTCTCACTTTAAAATGTAAACAGTAGTTCATAAATTTCTAATAATCAATTTTAAATAATTAAAAAGCTTTTTAATACTGACATATATGAGAGGAAGTGCTTTATAAAAGTTGTCCATGTTGGCGTAAAGTGAAAATTGAAAGTCTATTTCTTAGCGAATCCAATACATTTTACACTTTGGCTAGGGGGCGTTAATTAATTACGCGAGGCGTTTTTGAGGATTTTTCGACCCCATGGTGAGATATCGTGAGATTTTCCCCTACCCCCTCCCCCAACCCTAATCTCAGGTGAGATCTTTCAAAATTTATATTTTGAGTTAAAATGTGTGGAATTCATTTCATAAAGACATCATTTGTTTTATTATTTTTTCTACTCCTGTACTGTTATCTGTCTTTTAAATGGTCCCGAACACGAATATAGGAACGAAAAATTAAGTCTTCCATAGATACCTTGTATCTAGCAAACATATGGTAGTATTTCATACTTTTCTTTGTTTATTTTTGGATTTATTTTAGTAAATGTAGTCGTAGAAAAAGTATTGTATGCAACGTTGTATAAGTATGTCAAAAAATGCTCGATGGCGTCTCCTTACGATGCTCGCCAAGGCTCGCATCGTAACCCGCGCCACTCGCATTTTATGAACCTTCTTATACAACTGTTGCATAAAATACTATTTATTTACTATAAAAATAATAAAACAAATGATGTCTAGTATTTGAAATTATTTAGATCATAAAGTAAAAGCACAGTGATAAAATTTATCAATAAACACTTAAGTACGAAGTACGAACTCCTTATATGTATGGAGAATATTTCTTCTAATTCAGTCCATGGAGACTCGTGCGTCATCCCTTGATAGCACTTATTGGTCTTGAAGATGTGTCTTTTAACGTATGCGTTATAATAATCTTGATAACTAAGTTTAGTGCCGCAACATACGGGACGCAAGTTGCGTCGCGTAACAGCTAGAGATGGCAGTGGACTCAATCTACCCATTTGAGTATTTATTCACTAGATTTAATAAATAGAGTAAATAGAGCGTACTCATATATTGACATCGCATTTGATGTCTGTTTACTTATTTTAACATCAAATTACGTCTTTGCACACCTCCCAGCAAAAAATGATAATTAGTCAAAGAAGCCTACTTTCAGTGTATGATTAGTATGGTATTTTCGTATATTTTAACGTCGCATTTAACGTTTACCGACATTTTAAGCATATTATGGCGTATGCACACACTTTCCAACAAGAATTGCAAGTGTATACTAGATTTAAGTTTTAAAATTGTCATGAAAACATGAAATAATGAATATGAATATAAATATGAGTCGCAACTCATATAAATCAATCTACTCACCAAATGGATAAATTAGGATATTTATCGGGTATTTACTCAATCTACTGAGTAAATATTCAAATGGGATGATTAAGCATTTATGCCACTCCCATCACTAGCTGTTACGCGGCGCAACTTGCGCCCCAAAGATCTATAAAGTAGTTCTTCATAGATCTGTGTTGCGCCCCGTCTGTTACGGCCTAGATGAGTAAAAACATTAACTGAAGTGCGATTACTGAAACGCGGAGTCACCTAAACGAATGGTTTTCCCATACAAAGTTTCAGAAATCGCACTTCTAAGCTTTGTGCGATGATGAAAGATTTACGGTTGTAAATAAAGCAAGTTGAAACCTGTGTTCCCATTTTTCAAACGCGGAGTCATTAAACGAACGTTTTTTTTGTTTGGGAAAACCATTCGTTTAGGTAACTCCGCGTTTAAGAAATGGCACTTCTGTCCGTACTACTCGGCTCTTAGTGCCGCAACAGACGGGGCGCAAATTGCGTCGCGTAACAGCTAGAGATGGGCAGTGGATAGTACTCAATCTACCCATCTGAGTATTTACTCACTAGATTTAATAAATAGAGTGAATAGAGCGTGCTCAATTATTGACATCGCATTTGATGTCTATTTACTTATTTTTACGTAAAATTACAGCTATGCACACCTCCCAACAAAAAATGATAATTAGTCAAAGAAATCTACTTTCAGTGTATGATTGATTAGTATGGTATTTTCATATACGTACGCACACACTTTCTGACAAGAATTGCAAGTGTATACTAGATTTAAGTTTCAAAATTGTCATGAAAACATGAAATAATGAATATGAATATAAATATGAGTCGCAACTCATATAAATCAATCTACTCACCAAATGGATAAATAAGGATATTTACTCAATTTACTGAGTAAATACTCAAATGGGTTGATTGAGTATTTATGCATCGCCCATCACAAGCTGTTACGCGGCGCAACTTGCGCCGCGTCTGTTACGGCCCTTAGGGTCGAAACAAACGAGACGCAAGTTGCGTCGCGTAACAGCGCAAGTTGCGCCGCGCAACTCGCGCTCCATGTGGCCGCTTTAGGGCCAGAACAGACGGGGCGCAAGTTGCGCCGCGTAATAGCTAGTGATGGGCGGTGCATAATTACTAAATCAACCCATTTGAATATTTACTCAGTAGATTAAGTAAATACCCGACATAAATCCTTATTTATCCATTTGGTGAATAGACTGATTTATATGAGTTGCAACTCATATTTATATTTATATTCATTATTTCATGTTTTCATGACAATTTTTAAACTTAAATCTAGTTTACACTTGCAATTCTTGTCGAAAAGTATGTGCATGTGCTATAATATGCTTAAAATGTAGGTAAACGTCAAATGCGACGCTAAAATTTATGAAAATACCATACTCATCATACAATGAAAGTAGGCTTCTTTGACTTTTTGTCATTTTTTGCTGGGAGGTGTGCAAAGACGTAATTATATGTTAAAATAAGTAAACAGATATCAAATGCGATGTCAATATATGAGCACGCTCTATTAACTCTATTTATTAAATCTAGTGAGTAAATACTCAAATGGGTAGATTGAGTACTATCCACTGCCCATCTCTAGCTGTTACGCGACGCAACTTGCGCCCCGTTTGTTCCGGCACTTACCCGCGAAAGATGCGCTAAGTACATAATGTCCCACACAGATTATTTGGTCAATTTAGCTGGCCAAAAGACAATATTGTCTTAGTGGATTGTCCTGTCAATGGTTTCGTCTGAATGAAGGCAATCATTGTCTAATTTGATTATCCCGTCAGTGGCTTCGTTTGAATGAAGACAATGAATTGTCTTAGTGGATTGCCATGTCAATGACGTTGTCTGAATGAAGACAATCACTGTCAGAGTAGATTTTTCTATCAATGGCTTCGTCTGAATGAAGACAATCATTGTCTAAGTGGATTTTCCTATCCGTGTCTTTATGATTTTTTCCTTTTTTGGTAAACTGAAAATATGTGTCCATTATTTTTAGATTATCTAAAATACGTACTTATTACAATTATGGTATGTTATTTACTTTTTGTTATTTTATTTCAACAAACTTATATCTACCTATATCTTTGCAGGTAATCATACCTTTCTGACCCTGTCGTCACTTCTATTATCTCAATATATTTTTCTGTCAATGGCGTCTTATGAATAAATACGACTATACCTAATATATTTACAAAAACTAAAATATAACATAGTAGGTACTTAAATATAAACACAAATCAGATATATAAACATAAATAAGTAGGTTATAAATACCTGACTGCCTCTGTAGTCCAGTGGTCAAGGAGTTATCCTTGTGACCCGGAGGTCATGGGTTCGATTCCCACTGGGAAGCATACTTTGTGAAAAGTTGTTTCCAGTCTGGATAGGATATTGCAGGCTTGAATCACCTGATTATCCGAAAAGAAAGATGATTCCGTGTTTCGCAAGGCACGTAAAACTGTGGGGCCCGAACGCCACCTAGCGTTTGATCATCAAACTACCCAAGGATTGGTTCCTGGTTTACCCTTTGGGTTGTGGAGGTCAGACGGCAGTCGCTCTGTGTAAAAACCAGTAACCTCGTCAAATCTCCTTGGTTAGGTAGCGGACCCCGGGCTCTGAAGCGTTGCTGCTGAGGATGCAACCGGGTATACGCTCGGATGATGATGAAGTAGGTTATAAATACCTAACCTAGATGGCTAATAAGTACCAACCTAATTATTACTAGTGACTCGTGAGGTCCACTCCGTCACAAGTTACCCCGACCCGTTGAAGTTTTTCGAATTAAAAAGTAGTTCATAAAAAAGTTGCGTCCTAATAAGGGTAACAAAAAAAAGTATAATTATTTTTTTGTTTTTTTTCCAAATGGCTGAAATATGTTATTTATTACATTAAATATTAATAAAATTTGCCCGCTTTTAGCTATTTTGAAAAATTTCGAAAATTTGAATATTCTCGAAAGTTCTACATAATTTTAGAATCTACTTACAAAATTTCACAAGAATCGGTAAAGAAATGCGATCTTTAGGCGAGAACAGCCGGACAAAAACATTCAAGGCCAATTTTGAAACTAAGACACTTTTCTCATTTCGCTCGCTCGGTCAATTATTTGTATTGTACCTACCTCTTCCTACTTCCTAACTGTGGGAGTTACGGGTTTGGTCATCCCGGTCCTTTCAAAGGCTTGCGGGGGATGATACAGGTCCAACACGTTGAGGCCCTTGGACCTTCGACCATAACCTTAGACCATACTCGAAGACTAACCATAAACACATGATAATGAAATATGCTTATATTACTTTCACTACCTAGTGAGGTGCCTACCTGCTAAGTATGTAATAATATGAACTAGGTAGGTATATACATAACTGCCTGGACTTTATCTACTAAACATTTATAATTAACATTCAAACATTTGAAACTCTTCAAACATTTGCTAAAAATCTAACTTTCATACTGCACGTACATATCAGAGGGACCTACCTATTTTTAATAACGTTCATTGCCGGTTGATTTCCTATTAGAAATCAGTAATAAGCGGCAAAAGCATACCCATGTATCTAATACAGCGAGATGAAAAATGAAACTCTGAATGAGCCATAACGTAACCATAGTAACGCATACGGCGCCGCAGCGACACCAGGCACACAGCCAGGCAAGAGCGAAATCTGTCTATCGCGTGTCGGTGTTTGCACAAAGAGTTCAAAAGTACTGCTTTCGTTTTCGACTGTCGCGGACGGCTATTAGAAAAGCCGACAAAGAAGCTATACCACGGGCAAAGAGTACACACAGTACAGATGCGACAATTGGGTATTTTCCTAGGTCGATAATACATTAGGTACTGTTCAGAATAAAACGTTACAAAATAATGTTACGTGTCATTGATCATATACATTTTCCACGTGATTTTTTATTTATTTATTATTGCAGAAAAAATGATACTAAGAGCGCTATTTAACTCTAGGAAACTGACGTAACCTGCCTTTATTTCATACAAATCTTGTAGAAAATGTTTATTTTGACGTTTAGATATATACGTCCAATTACAAGATGGACTCGAGCACGAAGAGTTCCGTACCATTAATCTATAAAATATCACGTTTGTTGTATGGGAGCCCATTGAAATATTTATTTTATTCTGTGTTTAGTTAATTTACATTATCTGTAAATGAGATCCTGCCTGGTGACAGATAGACAAACGGACGGACGGACAGAAGGACAGCGGAGTCTTAGTAATATACCCTATTACTAAAACTCCGCTGTCCGTCTGGTACCTTTTATTGAATTTGTATGAACATTTCCGAGTACATTTTATAAGTTGGTCGCTTATAACTTTTTAATTTGTAACCCTTATTAGCTCTGATATTTTTTCCTTTAAACTTCGTTATAATAATATACAACTACTGTTAATTTTTTCACATGTCCATATATAACCGTTTAATAGATAGAGGGCGGGAGACACTTGACTCTAATAAAAATTTGCATAATAAAACCAAATATTTTAGAAACGGATTCCGTAATCAAAAAAATGATGTTGACAAGCTCACAGTATTTTTAAAATCCCTTTTCAACAATAAACCACACGATGGGTTAGTCGAGAAAAAAAATGACTCTTACTTTACTTGTATGGGAGCTAACCTATTTTTTTTTTGTTTCCAATATTTTATTTTACCACTTTTTTGGCATGATTAATATACATACCTATACCAAACTACATCTTTCTAGTACTTATAGTCTCTGAGTAAAACCGCGGATGGACGGACAGACAGACATGACGAAACTATAAGGGTTCCTTGTTTACAATGGAACCCTAAAAACCAGGCAAGTCCGAGTTGAACACGCGTGGAGAGGGCTCCGTTTAATACCAGTCTTCCGTTTTAAGCTCAGTAGTTTCGGAGATCAGGGGCAAATTATAAATTTTCGTCTTTTTTCATGAATAAAATCAAACCTATTTATTTTACAATAATAGCAAAAAAACGAGACCTTTCATTTGTATATAACACAGTAAGGTTTGCAAAACTTTTTTTTAATATTCCTAATTTGTCCCTCGAAAATGACCCTTATTTAAAAAAAATATTTATTTCCTTATTTTTCCTGTAATTGAAAAGCAATAAACTATATATTGTATTTTTTTTTCAAAATTGTAGACTCAGTAGTTTCGGACATCAGGGTCAATTTTGATCAATTTTCGTCTTTTTTTATGAATAAAAGCAAAAATATTTATTTTATAATAATAACAATAATATATTTGAGATCCTCATAAGGAGCCCTTTCATTTGATATATGACTACGAGTAACTTTTTTAAAATTTCCTAAATCCTTCCTCGAAAATGACCTTTTAAAAAATTTACTTTACACATGTGTGCTTGGGTCATAGGATTACTCCATTCTACCGAATTTCACCTGATTTGGTCCAGAAGATTTAGAACAAATTGGCTGTGACAGACGGACGGACAGACAGATGCACGACTTGCATCTGTCTAAATGACCTTACAGGATCCCTCGGACAAACAGATGGACTGTCCGAGTGATCATGTAAGGGTTTCGTTTTTTTATTTTTTTGTACGGAAACCTAAAAATAGTAAAAAAATTGACGACATGGGTCCAACTGTGGCCTGTACGCTACAGATAGTATAAATATATAAAGATATACTCGTGAAGAACTAAGTAGATTGAATGTGCAAAATCAAAAAGTACTGAAATTAGTTATTTAACATTTTGTGTGTTGCAAAAACTAGACACAATAGTAAAAAAATTATTGATGCCTGGATCCGGTATAGCCACATACAAAAGGTTAAAATTTATACCAAGAAAACGATAAAATCTACTTTGCTGATTATTCTGCTTTCATTCCGCGCTTCCCGCTCCCCCGTCACTCTGAGTTGGTAATTAACTGGGGCATCTTGCAGATCACCTTGCACCTCAGCTGCCTCGAGTTTACGAAAACCTCACCTTAAGAAGAAATTAATTTTAGTACTTTCAATCAAGCCATTTAAGCTGAAGGGGATGCTTGAAATATATATATATATATATATATATATATATATATATATATATATATATATATATATATATATATATATATATATATATATACATAATTACACTCGAAACACATAACCCTTCTTTTGGTGCACTTGGATAAAATGTTTTGCTGTGTAAATGTATTCATTGCAATATTCTATGCCTACTGTCGCATTTGTACTGTATGGTATGAATCTGTCTGTATCTACTTTATGCCGGCGGGGCGGCTTTGACCGCTTATATTTTAGTACTCTACGGCGGCAATCGGAAAAAGGAAGGCGGTGCTTCTTTGATTCTTTTGAGATGCACAAGCAGACTCGCAGCCAATGACATAAACATACTTAAGTTGTTATTACACTATCCGATTTTAAGGTATTTTACTTAGCATCCTAACTTTCGTACAAATTCCCGACACGTAAACTGAGTAAAAATGCTTTGAAGTCCGCCATTTTTGTTCAACTTATTTGTGTCGCATTGTAAGTAGAGTTAGAGTCGCTGGTGATTCCACAATCTTTATTCGCATCCTAAATCGTACAATTGCCATTTTTGAAAAGTGGAGTTGCCTAAACGATTCCTTTTTCTATACAAATAACCTATCGTTTAACGACTCCGTTTGAAAAATGGCACCAAAGATGACTAATTTATTGATGATGATGATGATGATTTACGTAAAAATAAGCAAAAATAACGAATATTTGATGGTTCATAACTTTATAATTGTTTTACTATTCTGTATTCGTACAGACAAAATGTATAATGAGACAAAACGATATCATGTTAAACTTTGCATGTACTGTATGTGTCAAACAGTAAAGGAAATCCCCTTCGAAATTTGTTTAGAAAAAGTAACGACTAGTTCATTCTTAAAATTGGATAGTGTAAAAACCGCTTTACTTCTTTCTCGCTTTTGCCTCGTGTTATGCCCCACACAGTAGTTTGGAAATTGGATTGCGTACACATAGAAATGAAATTTTGGTTTTTGTTTGGATTCTTTACCAATTCAACTGAGTTATTCCACTAAGGCCACCTATCTGAATGGCACCTAGACCATTCCACATAGGATACCTAATATTCGCAGGTGCTTTTCATGGACATTTTATTTTTAAATTTTTACAAGAAGAGCACAGAAATTTTAAAATGTAGATACATACATGCATACCTAGTCACAATTCTTTTGTACAAAGTACATATGCGTAATTTGTATGGCCTTTGTTCTGACGGCCTCGGGTTCTGTTTAGCCCGAATGTTATAAAGACGTGTTAATATGTATGAATGTATGCGTAATTAACTAACGTTTAAGTGAATAATATTGCTTTTATTCATAATAAAATTAATATTATTCACTTAAACGTTAGTTTATTATAATTATTTTATTAAATATTTAATTCCCAGCACTAGGCTGCTGATTTATAAGTACACTTCGTGGTCCAAAATAGGTGCCCTTTGTGGAATAGACTAGGTTTCATTCGCGCAGATGCCATTCAGACACTGCCCTAAGTGGAATACCTCATTCAACTTTTATACAAGTTAAACTTCCATGGTGCTTATTATAAATTACGAAAAAAAAATCTACGGTACCCAACATAATGAGTAAGCAATACTTTATTGTAGACAAAAAAAATAAAAATTATTAAAATGTAGCATGGGCGGTCAGATCGCTAAAAGCAAATTTCTTCCAGACAACCGATGTATGGAGAGAATATGGTGAAATGCCACCATTTTTTTAAATACAAGATCGGTTTTGTATAAGTTTTTCAAAACATTTTTGTCCCGCTTTCTAACACTATGCGACCTCTGTGTAGGCGCGTGCAAGCACACGTAACGCAGCGCAAGTTGCGTTGGGACGCAACTTGCGCGTCGTGTGAACGATTGGTAGAAATTGTATGAAATGCTATGTAAGCGCGTAACGCGACGCAAGTTGCGCGACGCAACTTGCATCCCGTCTGGTCCGGCACTTACAGCTGCAACAACGTCCGTCACGTACACCGTCGACGAGCTATTGTGCTGCTTAGCGGCGTTCGGTTAACCACGATAAATAATACTATGAACTGCGTGCGTCACGTGCGTGCCTCAATTTATCAACTAATAAGAAGCCGGCGACTACTTTTTCGATATATCATGAGTAGATGCACCTCTGTTCCGTGAGTAGATGTGAGTAACTTCACACCTACTCATAGTTTTTTACACGTTTCATGTGATACCAGCTAATTTTGACTGGTGTGGTGAGACTTGCAGTGTGTGTGGCAATGTTTTATCTCATTTTTGCTTGCGGTACTGGGGAAGTTTTTACTATTTAATCTTGAAGAATTTTATCTTGAAGAGATCATCATCATCCGAGCGTATTCCCGGTTGCATCCTCAGCAGTAACGCTTCAGAGCCCGGGGTCCGCTACCTAACCAAGGAGATTTGACGAGGTTACTGGTTTTTACACAGAGCGACTGCCGTCTGACCTCCACAACCCAAAGGGCAAACCAGGAACCAATCCTTGGATATGTTGATGATCAAACGCTAGGTGGCGTTTGGGACCCACAGTTTTACGTGTCTTCCGAAACACGGAATCATCTTTCTTTTCGGATAATCAGGTGATTTAAGCCCGCAATAGCTTATCCAGACTGGAAACAACTTTTTCACAAAGTATGCTTCTCAGTGGGAATCGAACCCAAGACGGGTCACAAGGCGAACGCCTTGACCACTGGACCACGGAGGCAGTCAAATATCTTGAAGAGTTAAATATATCTATATGTGAACTAGGATTAGCTTTAAAAGTAATACCAGTCATATTTGTCTTGTATGCATCATTAAGTAAAAATTTTCATTGTGTGCGTTAACCATGGCGTAACCAGGTGAACCTATTTTAAAACCAGATTGTGTTAATATGTACAACATGAATTTGACTATAGCGATCAAATGACATCATACTATTCGATACTAAAACGGGGGCTAAAACGGTACAGGAAACTAATGATGAGTTGCTCTTAGGAATATGTATGTAAGTAGTTAAATTAATTATAAGTACACAAAGGTTGGCTGGAAGTGATCGCATTGATGCTTGGGCCGCACCTGCGCCTATCGTCACGATACTCACGATGCTTCGTGCTATTACACGATACACGCAAATGTGACCGGCCGTTATCGGGTATCGTGCCGAATACTCGGACTTCGTCTTCGTTATCGCGCGGGTGGCGGTACACAAATGGTTTTAGCGCGCTAACAATTCGCTCTGCGTGGTCGGACTAGCGTTGTTCATTTTGCCGTTTGTTTTCAACTTGTTTAGACGCGTGCTGGGCGCCGGTGCCACGGTTGTTAATGCGTAAAAATGGAGTGGAACGATAAAATGGTGTTAAATTTTTTAAGTTTTTCTCTGTAGGTTTCAATAAATGAATAATGTAATTGTTAGCACACATGTTTAAGAAAAGAAAGTCGTCGTCCATATTTAAAACACTTAGATGACGCCATCTTGGATTATTGAAAGATATTTCGTGAAAAATAACGAAGCCGCTAGTGTGACCAGCGCTTAACCACGATAACTTTTTAGTGTACAAAATGTACGAATATTCGCCGCGAATTGCTTCGGGACCATAGGCGCAGATGCGGCCGAAGCATTATAGCGATAAGTCCGCCTTTGTGTCTATATTGTTTCTTGTTGTTTGTAATTGTTGTGTGTCGATTATGGTGTTTTAAAGTTGATTTGTATTGTAACATGCATTGTAAATGCTTGGATTGTGTGAAACTATTAAATGTCACCAAATCAATAATACAAGATTGAACAAAAAAGAACTTTGACAATGATGTCAACAAAGAATTTAAAAAGAAGATACATACTTAAGAAAAGGGTGAAAAAATAAAAAAATAGAAAAATAACAGATTTCACCATATTTTAGTCTAGAATTCTAGAAACATGATTTACATTAATTTTATCTGATTTTCTCACATATGTGTATAATTTTTTCAAGAATAAAATTTACGTTATATGTTTCGATGGGCACCAAAAGCTATATTATCCGGCCATCTAAAGTAAATAAGTAAAAAATATGTCAATGTCACAAAGTCACATTGTGTCATTTTTTCAGTCATTGTCAAATGTCAATGTCAGTCTTAAACTCGATTTTGTCTTTTGAGCATCTGCACTGCCGCTATTTTTTTCAGTGTTAATTTGTTATTTACGCCGTTTGCTTTGAATATAATGAGTTTTAATAATACTTTATAAATATTATTTACTTAAGGAGTTCTCAGAAATATCTAAATATGGCTAAGTGGAAACTAAGTCGCCTGGTTTTTGGAAATGAAGTATTCACATTTTCGGAAGGAGATGAAGTTACCATAGGCAGAGGAGTCAATAACAAAATAATATTATCAAGCCTTCTAATTTCAAGAAATCACTGTGTGCTAAGCGCCAAACGAGATGAAGTTGTTATAACGGATTTAAGGGTATGGCAATCAGTTTCGTGTGTTTGTGACACAAAGAAGTTGATATTGAATTCCTCAGTTACCACCTACCTACATACTTGCATTGCACCTAAGTCCCCCTTTCCCTCATGGTGCCACTGTTCTTATATGATTTCAAATAATTCTTTAAAAAAAATGGTAAATATTTTTTTACCACATGTAAGGCAGTAGTTTGTCAGGCCCTTCCCTCGTAAACCCCAAGGCTCCGAACCTAATTCTGTTCAATACAAGGATTTTGCCTAGCTTAGTTCCTTTTTAGTAGCAACCACTGCTGCCATCCTGGGCTGATTTTTAAATAAAATAAAAATTGTAACTTGGGTGCTTTTTTACATTTTTATTGAGTAAGCCTTTCTATACTTATATTAAAATGTTGTTACAGAGCTCAAATGGAATATATGTTGGAAAACAGAAAATCCCATCAAATAAACCAAACAAACTTAAGGCATTAGATGTCATTGGATTTGGTTTAACAACAGATTCCTCCTTTCCAAATGTTGATAATAATGAAAAATATATATTTAAACTAACAAGAGTAGAAGAAAGTAAACCTTTGGCTGCCAGAATAGTCTTTCAAAATGAGGATACACTTGAAGAGGAATTGAAAGCTTTAGAAAATGGTTCTCTTAACTGTAAAAGAGAGTCAATATCACCTGTTATAGATTATAAAACTAATTTAAAACGCAAACTACAACAGGAAAAGGAAAATGTTACAAATGATTATAAAGAACCTCAGCCCAAAAGTAATGCTGAAGATAAAACTAAAATAAATCCATCACATTTAAACGCAAAACCACAGACAAATAACTTAAAAAAATTCAAAGTAGAACCACAAAATGAAGATGTAAATCTGCAAAATTTAGAGGATGCAAACATTAAAGAAGATATTGATTTTGAATTAGATGCCTTTGATATAAAAAGGGAATATATGGGTTATGATGATGACCCTATACAAATTGACAGTGATAGTGATAGTGATGGAGAATGGGTTAAAAGGCTTTCACAAAGTTCTCCTGGCAAGCCATTGATTAAGACACCACTTAAAAGTCCAAAGGATGGCAAAGAAGTCAGCAAGGAAGACAGCTCCTACAGCCAAATGGATGATGAATTTGAAAACGATATCATTCAACTTTCTCAAACATATAATGAAGATGAAGACGACATGGTAGATGACATAATATCAATACCACCTCCTCCACCAAATTATGAAAATGATGTTGACAAACATAAGAACCAGTTGTCTGAAAAGATATGTCAAGTAGATAAAATAGAAAATCTCATTAGCTCAGAAGATAAACCAATGCAGGAATCTGTAGTCAGTCAAGATAGAGTTGATGGCTACACTACAGAAACCAATGAAAAAATCCAAATCATGGAACCAGCAGAGATTCCCATCAATGAAGAGAGAGTTGATAAATGCACCACTGAAATATCTGCTACAGCTGTCCAGACCAAAGAAGCTACCTGCGACAAGGAAGTTATATTGGATCCTCATGTAAACAAAGAGGCAAATAAACAATCATCTTCAAGAGAAGTCCGAAGAAAATTGTCTCTTTCTGCACTTCACATAATATCGCCTCCATCTGTAGTCCAAATAAAATCTCCTTCCATAGTCCCCATCAGATCGCCTCCTCCTGTATTCCAAAGGAGATCAAAATTTATTTCACCAGAAAGTAAGTTAACTTTCTAGTTACTCCTTAAACATAAAGACTAGAGCTAATTTATAAAAGGTTTGTTTAAGCTCTTGATTTACGGCTAGCCTTAAAAGCTTTTGTGTTTATAAAAACCTAAAACATCCAGACAACTAGATGGACAGACATATGAACACATTTTGGTTCATATGTCTGTTTACTGCTGATAGCTGAAAAGAAGAAAATAGTTCACTTTTACAATTATTAACTACACTCTCTCAGTGAATAATTGTAAAAGTCAATGAAGGCGACCACAATTTGGAGCTATGTATTTAGTTTATGCGAGGAAAGTAAATGATATTTAATATTACCTACAAGTAGTCTGTATAAAATAGGTGCGTACGAGTTTATTAGAAAACTATTTAAGGGCAAAATATTTGTGTCACAAATTGTGATATTCATAGTAATGAAAACAAGAAATAAATTTGATACCTCAACCTTTTGGTAAAAGAAAAATCTTTTGTGGGTCTCAGATTGTGATTATCTAAGCATAAGGCAGGCCAAGTGCGTTTCAGGCCACGCTCAGTGTAGAGTTCCGTAGTTGTGAATGCCGACTTTGACTTCAAGACTCACGATTTAACAATGATTAAATTTTTATTTAAAGTTCAAAAACCAAATTTTATTGAATTTGTGATACTTTTTTCATTTCTCGAGTACATTTTATAAGTTTTTCGAATAAATCTTTAACTTCATTCATTACACATACTAATGCCATGAAATTTTTCACATGTCCATATACAACCGTTTAGCTGATAGAGGCAAGGGAAAACCTTTCTCTGACTCGGACTCTTACAATAAGTTACACTTCCTAAATCAAAAATAGTGTTCACAAACACAATATGTCTTTAACGCCATATTTCGACGACACCCCACACTGCTCTACAAGTATGGGAGCTACCCTAAAAAAAAATTTATTGTGCTATGAAAAATATATTTTATAAGTGTAAATATGTATTGTCACAAAGCCCATCAGGCCAGGTAAAGGTTGATTTCGGCGTATCTTTCCAGCAATCAGCAGTAGTCGTTCTGAAAAGCAATAATTTAAAAGAATTTCTCCATTGAACATTTTTCTTTACTTTGACTTTTAAATATTTATTATTCAACAGGTAAAACAAAATCATCATCAAGAAAAGATAAGAAAACCAGCTCTACAAAAAGAACCATAACACTTTCACAAAAAGAAGAACGTAAAAGAAAACTCAAAGAGATTGCAGAAAGAAATAGAGAACTAAATCATTCAGGGTCTGCCACATTTGATGACTCCAAAAAAGCAGTCACCTCAGTCAATGTGAAGGTGACCAACACAAACAGAGCAATGAAAATGGTTGACGTTCGTCACAGAACCAGCCCACCTAAAGCAAAGGACGAAAGCAAACTGAAAACAGAAGCACCAATCATTCAGGATACTCATGAAAAAACATCCAAAAATCAAACAAAAAATGATAAAGTAATTGAATTAGTATCAAAATCTAAAAAAGAAGTAGAACACGTCAAAAATTTTGAATCAGAAGCAAAGCTGAGAGAAACTGAAAATGTTAAACATTTAGAAATTTCAAACAAGGAAAAGAAATCCAAATCAAAACATGAATTATCAAAAGATACCACTGCCAAAGTCCCAGTGAAATGTCTGAAACCACTTACAGATAGTGAAGAATCTTTATCAGGGAAGCCATTATCAAAAGTGGAGCCTTTGCCGCCGAGAAAACCCAAGAAATCTGTTAGATTCTCTGAAGCTGCCCCAAAAGTGCGATTATTTGAGATAGAACCAGGCAACAAATTGAAAAAGACTAGTTTGATTAAAACAACACTGGTTGATGTGCAACACATGCCAATGTTCTCTTTGGAGAAGCTGACTCTAATGAAAGTTCTGAGATGGAATCCCAAGTGGCTAGATGAGCAAATCAGCAATCCAGAACCACCTCCTATTTTAGGACACGACAACAAACCAACGACCTTATTTCATAAATTTGATAATCATGACCAGTACATACAGTAAGTGTCTGCTAAAACATTATATAATACTATGCTCAATATTTAGTCATCACAAACTAACTGGTAATAATATTCGTAAACCAGTCTTTATTGCAACGTTAATTATTAAGATATGTCAATGGCACTATTTTTGTTTTCAGGCAAGTTGGAGATTTGTTACTAATGGAGATATGGGAAAGCTTATCACTAGCGTATGCTAAAGTGCGCAATCAAAATACTTTGTCTATGAGAATAGCCTCCCTGCCACCGGTACCGCCGCCAGAGAGATGTTTCGATATCTTCAATATCAGCGTGGATAGTAAGCATCATTTCATTTTGCAACTATGCACTGAATTTGCTGTTCAGTGTGCTTAGTTACATACAGGGTGGAATTGAATTCGTTGCAGTGCCGGCTTTAGGGGGACCGGGGCGGTCGCTCGGGGCGCTTCTTCGCAAGGTTCTAAAGGGTGCCGCACGCGCCAGCTTAACTTTTTTTTTAACTGTAGTCGAGGACTGACTACAGTACTACAATACATTATCATGTATTATAAAGTACACTTTTGTCTAGTTTTATCATTGTCTTATTCATAGCATAGTCTATTATCTTCATGACGTTTTTGGAGCCATCACAAACTTCCAACGACAGTCTATGCCAGCCGACGTCAACACGTGCAAGTAATCACAACAAACAAAAGAACTAATTTCTAAGAATCTTCGGTACAAACGTATTCAGGGGTCAATCGAGGTAAAAGACAGACAACGCAACAAACAAAAAACGGACACATGTGCAAAGAAAATACTCTTTGCTTATTGGTGACGTAATTTTGCCGTTATTTGGAGTGAGTTCTAGTTAATTTTAATTTTCATTACACTTTATTTTTAATTAGCTGACATACGGTTCAGTACGTAGTTACATATAGTGAGTGGTGATAAATACTACCTACTTATAGTGTATGGAAAAATAATAACTAGCGTGTTGTGGCTGTGATATTATTCTTGATTTCTTGGCAAGTCAATTGTTTCATCTTTCTGTTAGGTACATTCTCAATGTGGATCGTCAGGTCAGATTCTATGGGGGTACACACATACATACCTACACATCTGAACTATTCTGAAACGCTTATTCAATTTTGTGTGTCGAATCGAGGGTCATCACGAATCGTCGCGCTAACAGATTTGATGCCTTCCAACCTCCCAAACAAGCCGGATTCCGAAAAGGCTACAGTACCATGGACTATTATTACATACATACTTTGCGGCAGGTTATAGAGAAGACGAGGGAGTATAACCGGCCGCTGTGCTTGGGGTTCGTGGACTACGAAAAAGCCTTCGATTCGATCGAAACATGGGCCGTGCTTCAGTCTCTCCAGCGGTGCCGCATTGACTGTCGGTATATCGAGGTGTTGAAGTGTTTATACAACAAAGCCACTATGTCGGTCCGAGTACAGGAGCGCAGTACGAAGGATATTTCATTGAATAGAGGCGTGAGACAGGGAGATGTCATATCTCCAAAACTGTTCACCGCCGCTCTGGAAGATGCCTTCAAGCTCCTGGAATGGGAAGGACTGGGCATTAACATTAATGGCGAGTATATCACTCACCTTCAATTTGCCGACGATATCGTTGTCATGGCAGAATCGATGGAGGACTTAAGTACGATGCTAGAAGACCTAAATCGAGTCTCCCAACAGGTCGGCCTAAAAATGAATATTGACAAGACGAAGGTCATGTCAAATATGCACGTTGCGCCTTTATCTGTTTCTGTTGGGAGCTCCACCCTCGAAGTTGTAGACCAGTATGTCCCATTGACCCAGGTATGGGTCAATTGATCCAGGCAGGAAGTTCCAGCTTCGAGGAAGAAGTCTTTCCGCAAATCCAACTCGGCTGGGCAGCGTTCGGGAAATTACGCAGTGTTTTATTGTCTAAAATACCTTAGTGCCTCAAGACGAAAGTGTTTAATCAATGTGTGTTACCAGTGATGACTTATGGCTCTGAACGTGGTCCCTTACTATGGGTCTCATAAGAAGGCTCAAGGTAGCTCAACGGGCTATGGAGAGGACTATGCTCGGTGTTTCTCTACGCGATCGAATGAACAGAAATGAGGAGATTCGTAGGAGAACAAAGGTCACCGACATAGTCAAGCGGATTAGCTCATTGAAGTGGCAGTGGGCGGGGCACATAGCGCGAAGAACCGCTGGCCGAAGGGGCAGAAAGGTTCTAGAATGGCGGCCACGTACCGGCAAGCGCAGCGTAGGACACCCACCTGCTAGATGGTCGGATGACCTGAGCAAAGTTGTAGGGAGGCGCTGTATGCAGGCCGCTTCCGATCGGTCATTTTGGAAATTCTTGGGGGAGGCCTATGTACAGCTGTGGACTTTCTGTGGCTGATATGATGAACTCAAAGTGGGCATTCGTAACTACGGAACCCTACACTGCGCGTGGCCTGACACGCACTTGGCCAATTATTTAAATGTATATCTTTGTATAGTGAGTCATTCCGTGAGTCATTCGTTGACTAGACTAAAAGTAAAGTAAAGTGAAAATCGAAATAACTTTTTTTTTTTATTAAATTGAAATAAGTACTTATTTCTAAAAGCCCTAAATAATCTTAAAACAAATAATTTAGCTGTAAATTAAAAAAAAAACTAAATCAATGCAATTTCACACCCCACAAAATAAGCCAAAAGATATAAAAATTATTTTAAATAATAATAATATCGAATTCATAAAACAAATAATTTTTTTAGGTATAATTATTGACTGTCATCTACATTGGAAACCACATATAGATAGTGTACTTTCAAAAATAAGTAAATATGTGTATGTGTTAAGGACTATTTCAAAAACTGTATCACAGAAAACTGCGGTATGTGCATATCACGCATATGTAGGCTCAGTTTTGAGATACAGCATTTTACATTGGGGGAATGCTGCGAATGTTCTTTTTCTGCCAACTGCCACTATTTAGAACCCAAAAAAATGTGTTCAAGCCATGTTTGGAGCGAAACAAAGAGAAAGCTGTGCTTCTTATTTAAAAAAAAAAAAACTTAAGATACTAACAATTTATTCCCTATTTATTTTAGAAGCGTGTATGTACGTTAAGAAGAATATAAATAAATTTAGGCAAATTGTAAATAAGCATCCCAGAGCTACAAGAAATAGTGCAAATCCTTCCTCAACAAATCTCCAACATGGCTACATATGATAGAACTGTGTATATCATAGGTTCAAGACTGTACAACAAATTACCGGACGCTTTGAAGGACTTGAATAATAATCTTTTTAAAATTAATTTTTAAAAAATCCTAATTGACAAATTTTATTATAGCATAGAAGATTTTTGACTGATAAAATAACTATATAATTAATTGTAATTAAATCATTTTGACACTGTAAGTTCTAATTTGCACGCCTTGTAAGGCAAAATGTATTGACACTTTAAGATAATCATCAACTTTTGTAACCTACATTTATGCAAATAAATAAATGAATTGAATGAATTAAAAGGGCGCCAAAGGCATGACTCGCCCGGGGCGCCAAGATGGCTAAGGCCGGCCCTGATTCGTTGGCATTATTTTAAGTGTACCGGACAGTTTGGTCTCAGTACATTTAAATGATGCAGATGTCAGGTGGACACGGTGTGTTCGGGATGTTGGATGCAGGAGTCAAGGACGTCAATAATTTAAACCCGACCGGTACCACGGAATGCGTTTATAGACCTAAGGTAATACTGTACGCTAGCTCGTACATTAAGTATCTATTATACCCATGATAAAAAGTAATTTAACACTAAAAAACGTCAATCAAACGTCGTCATTTTCATATTCAAGAAAACCTCTAAACATGCGTTAAACTGTTTGATAGATACCATTACTGCAATTGTAAAGAAATAAACTAATCGTCATAAAACTCATGAAAAAGAAATAATATCATTACAGTATTAATTTCGTCGCATCGTAGTCTTAGATTATTTAATACAGGATAAGTCATGCAGACAAATCTTCTTACAACATTTTCTGCCACTTTTGGTGCGGGGGTAAGCTACATCTAAAAAAAATCACACTTTCACAAAACGAATTTGTGTCGCTATAAACGCACACTTACATAAATTTCAAAGACTAGCTTATTTTCTGAACACATGTAAAGCTCACACTGAAATTAATGTGCAAATACACATAATAATACACTAAAAATAAAGACGAATAAAGACGAAGGTTGCAAAAATACAGTAGTCTCGTGGGGAGTGCGCCTACGTCATCAACTAATCGATTTTCAAATTTGAACCTAATTACCCAACCTTAAGAATGTAATTGATACATTAAAACCGGGGGTTAATGAACTAATCACGTGTTACACGATATAGTAAAAAAATAGTAACTTCGAAAAATGAAATAGTATGTCAAGTTTGTGTTATGCGATTATAGATCTGCAAAATGGCCTGTAATTTGCCGGTACATAAATATTTGACAATGTTTCTTGCGTTAGGCGAAAAATAATTACTATGTCAAATAGGTAATCTGAAAAAATAGCAGCCAAGTGTGAATCGGTCGCCCATTGAGGGTTCCGTTACATAAACAACTTGCAAACTTATATTTGCAGTTAAGTCCATATACTTAGTGTGAACTTGACTACATGCACCGTTTATGTTAATTTTTTTTGTTGTTTTGTGACTGCCGTACAATGATGACAGTCGGGAACAATGGCGTAACGTGCCCTCCGAAGCAAGGAGGCCACTTTTATGCCACTTGTGGTCACCCATCCAAACGCAGACCAGGATTGTTGCGGATGCAACAATTTCGACATCCGCGGATGCGAATTTTAGAGATCCACATCCCCGAATGCGAATGCGGATATCAAGATTTTTAACACATTTCAATTAGTACCTACTTAAATAATTAAAAATCGATTAATTTGAACAAGCAAGCGAAGCAAGTGCAGTTCCCCGGGTCTACTTGAACAATCCGGCGTTTGTATGTATGTGTGTTTGTTCGAAGATAACTTAAGACCTATATTTAATCGGAACTTCACTTTTGGTAGGCGTGAAGACATGGCTAATAGAATTTTTAAGTTCGAACATGGGGTTAGAGAGTGTACAGTTCGGGGCGAACCACGTACTAGTTTTAATATGTTTCATTGTATATCATACTTAACCTCCTTCAGGGTCCATATTTGGAAGCACGTCGGACCTTTGGGTTATATTGTACTTACCCCCTAGCCTTACTCATCCGCATCTGGATTTTTGAAGGAGGACTGCTTAAGCTTCAGTATATCACCTAGTGCGTAGTGCCTGTAGTCCTCTAACTCAGAATATGCTGATCCAAAAAGGGGCCTTACGCTTTCCAGTCATTGAGTCGCAGCTACACAAGATGTGTCTCGTTGTCTCCTCTAGTTCCTCACATACCATAGCCCTAATAGTATACTTGTAGGGCCCCTACATTTAGGGCTCTCAAGTCTTATTTTGAAGAGATGACTGCGATTATGAAAGTGACCAGTCAGGGCTCCCAAAAGAATTCTTGTCTGTTTTCTGTTATATTGGTATAACCGTTTGTTCCACTGGGCTAAGTCTTCATCGAGTGTCTCTTTGGAGCGGATGTGGCCACTAATGTCGCTCCATACAGCCTTGTGTCTACTTTAGACATTGGCATTTATGGCATTTGTAACCGTTCCATATGATAGACCTAAGAAGGGTTCGGGCCGTATAAATGAGCTGCTCGATCCTTCCCTTGCCAACTCGTTTGCCTTCTCGTTTCCCTCTATGCCAACATGACCCGGCACCCAGACCAACCTCAATTTTTTTGTGCATACCCAGCTGATTTAGGGCACGCACACCATCCAAGACCAGTCCAGAATCAATCCTGCTGCTGGAACTGAAGGCTGCTAGAGTTGTCTGGTTGTCAGTCAAAATGTAGATTTGCCGGTTTTAAGAACTTTTTTTTTACACACACAACCGCATACGTTTTAGCTTTTTGGAGGACAAATTAAAAAAAATAACGTTTTGCAAACCTTACTGTGCCATAAAGCTAATAAAAGGGCTCGTTATGAGGAACTCAAATATATTTTTATTATTATTTTAAAATAAACAGTTTTAATTTTATTCATGAAAGAAGACGAAAATTGAGAATTCTCCCCCCCTCCCCCTGATCTCCGAAACTACTCAGCCTAAAATTTAAAAAAAAAATACAATATATACTTATTTATTACATGTTCATTGCTTGTAGATTACAGGAAAACTTATAATAATTCTATCAAATGAAAATAATGTGGTAAACTCAATAATATACGTTCGTTCACTCATCACAAACACCACTACATAGCGCTATTACTAGTTAACTCGCGTCTTACTATGACGATTTCAAATATTTTGTATTAATTTGTTTTGGCATTGTACGGAACCCTCTCCACGCGAGTTTAACTCGCACTTGGCCGATTTTTACTGTACCTATACTGAAATAAACATTAATCCTTAAGTTTTCTGAAATAAATTTAAAGTTTATTTACAAAATAATCTGAATTTTGATATAATAAAGCTATTTAAATGGATCGGCAACATTGCCAATGTTCCCGGCAAAATAGAAATTTGCCTGCAATGGCAAGATTGGGAATATTGTCGGCAGTGGGGAATTTGCCGCTTAGCACCTCTCTACTCTGACCTCACGGCTCGTAGGCACGATACGCACGCGCGACTTAAGTGTTTTGATATTATGGTATTTTTTCTTATTTTTGATACTTTTGAGTATAAATATCCTTTTAATAAGTATGTTAATAAGTTAAATTAATGGTAATAATTTCAATTGCACCTTCAATGTCAAGCTTCAAGAATGGAGTCATAATTTCTCATACATTTAGTATGAGAGATTATTTTTGACTCCATTTTTGAAGCCTGACTGTACAATGAACATTCATACGTAGATGAAGCAGATCGCCAGTAAACATGTAATCGCATAACAGATGTTGTGTATTCCAATCCTAATATACAACTAAATGTCATTTCCGCCGATAAAAATACTTTAATATCTCCTTTTTTTTTTGTTTAAAGAAATCTTTATTTCTCATAAAGAACATAGTTCACTTACATGAGATACAAATATTTTTCTATTTTATGTTTAGGTACGAGTGCTAGTGTACCGAGTGAGCATTAAGCAGATTAGTTATGACAATTACAAGTTTAGTAACAGTAACAAAAATAAACAAATAAATAAGTAACTACACTTCAATGACAAACTAACAGTTATTGATATATGGCAATAATTGTTTTTTAAATGCGTCAAAGCTGGTACATTCTCTAATTTTCGTAGGCAATTTGTTGTACAATTTTGCTCCTTCAAATAAAATATTCCTTTTGCCGTAGGTTTTTGTTCTTGGTGCTCTCAGTGTCAAAGTATCTTTTCGTCTTAGATTGTGCTTGTACGATCTTTTGGTGAAAGATAGATTGGTGTGTATGGTATTGAAGATGATTTTCCGGACCAGAATACATGTATGGTAGGTATATAGTTGGTGCAAATTTAATAGTTTAGTTTGCTTGTACAGTGTATTGGTTGGTGTTGAGTAATCGTAGCCGTAAAGAACTTTAATAACTTTGTTTTGTGCTCTCTGTAATTTCATTAAATTAGTTTTGGCTGCCGAACCCCATAGCTCAATCAAATATATTAAGTGTGATTTCACCAAAGAGTTGTAAATTGTCGGATCTTGTGTGAGACACAGCTTGACATCCGTCGCAACGCACTCGTAAGTGATGTCAGTTTATCACGAACTTTATCAAGATGTGATGTCCAAGTCAATTTATCACCCAATAATAGGCCTATTGCAAATATTAATATCTCCTATGCAATGTTTCATGTTGTAAGAATTTATTTAATAATTCCGAAAATAAGCTTTTAAATTAAGCAATACTCCTTCTTTTTCAGTTTCTTTGCCGAATACGGAATTAAAAAATCTTCCCAAAGCTGGCGATGTGCTGCTGGTACGCTTTGGGTGTGAAGGCACCAAAAAATTTTTCTTTGTTCATAATGTCAGATGTCTGCCATCACCATCTAGTGAGTATTTGCTGCAAAAGATGTTTTTTATTTGTTATATGTATGTACAAGGTGTGAATCTGTAACTTTGCCATATTTCCGAACGCAACTATTTTGATGATACTGAACAACTTTCCCCGAGGAACATTGGTCGAAATATATAAAAAGATGGGTTCCATGTACAAAACTGATAATCCGCTGATCGATGAAGTGTGGGGGGAAGTCCGATTTTTTTAAATATTTCGGTATCTTTAATATTTCGATCTCTGCTCTTTAGGGAAAGTATTCGTTCGTTCGTTCGTTCATGACCAGTATAAGTACCTCTGAAAATATGGCAAGGTTACAGATTAACACCTTGTATAATTTATTTATATTATATAAAAGAAGGAACTGACTGGCTTAAATAAATTAAATATATAGGTACAAATCACACAGATTGAGCTTGCCCCGAAGTAAGCTTAAGAGGCTTTTCACATTTGGTTGGCTGTCTCGCTCGCACAATCAAACTTTTTTAAAGATTATTAAAAAATTGACGTATTGTAACTTTAAATATAATTATATGTTAGATATTGTAGATATAAAGTTCCTTTTTAGGGTTCCGTACGTCTGAATACAAAAACGGAACCCTTATAGGATCACTCGTGTGTCTGTCCGTCCGTCGCTTACAGTCAATTATCTCCGAATCTATTAGACCGATTAAGTTGAAATTTGGTACACATATCAATTCCTGTGACCCGAACACAGAGGTGTGACGTGAGCAGATGAAATCTGTATATGGGGGGTCATTTTAGGGGGGGAAGGGGAAAATTAAAAAAAAAATTTCTGAAAACTGCATCGTGTGGCATATCAAATGAAAGGTCTTGTCGAGAAGATCTTAAATGTATTTTTTTGTAATTTTAAAATAAATAGTTTCCGAGTTATTCAAGAAAATAGACGAAAATTGACCATTCCCCCCCCCCTTATCTCCGAAACTACTGAACCTAAAATTTTGAAAAAAATACAGCAATTAGTTTTCTCCTCATAGATTATAGGAAAACCTATAAGAAGTCCATGATATTAAAATAACATGGTAAATCACTCAATATTGTGCGTACCAACTTACATTTGCAGGTGGAATGTTTGGGAGAACATATTTTTTAACTCCAATGTTAAGTTTTGAAAATAAAGTGGAACACTCAATATAATACGTTCACTTACGAAAAATCTTTGATATTGTACGGAACCCTCTCCACGCGAGTTTAACTCGCACTTGGCCAGTTTTTTTTAAATTACGGAGCTGTGGTAGTGAATTTCCATTCTAGCTTAAAAATATCAGTAATGTGTAGTTTTAACTAATATTCGATAACGATAAACAATCGTGAGCTGCACAGCCTTCAGTGTTAATTTTTTTTTTTTTTTTATGTCTGTAAATTATATTTTTGAGACCAACGCAGTTATGTGTTTAAGACGAAGTGGTAGCTAAAGTGGCGCCCTCATTTAAAATAAATTCTTTAAAATTAAATATGGTGATAATTAAAAATTTTATTTGTATAAATGTCTAGAAAGACCTTTAAACTATTTTATGAATAACCTTTGAAAGTAATATTGGTAGTACGTCTGGTTTTAAAACTGTTTTTCGCCAAAAGTGGCCACTTTTGGCGAAAAACAGTTTTAAAACTAGATGGACTATTGGTAATAATTTCAAAGGTTTTTCATAAAATAGTTTAAAGGTCTTTCTAGACATTTATACAAATCAAATTTTAAATTATCACCATATTTAATTTTAAAGAATTTATTTCAAATGAGGGCGCCACTTTAGCTACCACTTCGTCTTAAGCTCTAAATCCGTAACTTTTCGACCTGTTGTCATTGAGCTACATATGCATTTAGGTAGCTCAGTAGTAGTACTCATGTCATGTCACAGTGTGACACCAGTTTTAGCATCACTTTAACTCTTATTTTTAAAAGAAGTCGTATAATTGTTCAGAACTAAAAACCGACTCCAACGCCAAACTTCACAACTGATTTTGATAAAGATATCTATAGAACTATCTGTCAAATCAGCCCTTTTAAAAAAAAATATTTTTCCAGATTGGTCCGGGCGTCTTTTTAGTATAAACTGGGAAACAAACGTAAAAAAAATAAGATAACCTTCTCCTTTTTTGAAGTTGTTTAAAAATTGTAGGCAAATACAGGCAATCGTTTTCAGGGAACATCCACTCGTTCTACAACCTAGCCCTGCACGCGACTTTTACGCAGAAGATGCAGATCTTGAAGCCAGGCGAGGTGATCACCAGCGTGAACCTAGGCCACGTCAACAAGGAGCTGAACCTGTTCGAGGCCATGGCTTACATGGCGTGCTCGCCACTCGGCGAGGCCATACTGCGGCCCGAACCGCGACACTTTGTACCCAACGAATCAAACCACAGGATTAAATCACCGGTAAATAATATAATAATAATAAGTTGATGTAATGTGGGAGCCCCACGTTACATCAACTTGTTCAAAGGGCTTCTAAGTGTTGGATCTGTATCCACGGAAGCCTCCCAAAAAACCGGGGAAAAAGACCGTAAATAAAATACATAATAATAATTAATAATTTATTTCGGACAACAAGATCCATACAAAGTGTTGGTATAAATTGATCTTAAAAAGCTAGAATGTTAGTAACACTAAAAAAAATGAACAATAGCAGACGGACATGCACGCACACACACAGTCCTCAGCGATGCTAGCTGGACGGCCTACTTAACTGCATGCAGTTGTATCCATCGAGCGAGCATCGGTGAGTCCCAGCGGTCTACCAGCGCGTGCGGGATAATGTTGGGACTGTCGCGCATGCACCTGAAATGAGAAGCGCAACGCTTGCGCATGATCGCAGCTAATCCGTCTACGTCGGCCTCAGTAAACATGCCAGAGGCACTTTAGTACCGCGGCAGCCCCATCAACACCCGGAACGCGTTATTATATTGTACGCGAAGAGCACTGAATGTTCTGTGCGTATATTTGAATAGCATAATCTTAGCTTATCAGTACACCTGGCAAATCTGCGAGCCAATATATTACAGCGAACAGACAGCGACCTCCGTTCCGTCTCGGTATCCTGATTGTTATTCGGATCTTCAGTGACCCAGTGGCCCAAATATTTAAAACTCTTAACACTTTTTAATGGATCACCATAAAGCGCCTCAGGTACACTAGTATAACGCTTGTTGTCAGGTCTAAAAATGATGAGTTTACTTTTACTAACATTATATCTGAGCTCCTGAGCCACAGCGTACGACTCACTAAAAGAGACGACAATAGTGAAAAATATATTTATTTCATTTTTTCTCAGATAAAACCAAATGAGACCCCTCAATGCTGTAGTTTCGTTTAGATTTCTTTTTAAAAGTTTTGAAAGGCTATAGACGCTCCCCACACCATTGAACTGGTACACATTTTATAACCTTTTTTTCTTATTTCTATCTAATCTTCAAAATCTAATTGGTCCCCACGGCGCTCGAGTAAATCCAAATTTAGCCTCGTCGGCTCCCCAGCTATAAGAAAATGTATTTTAAAAGGGTAAAGAAAAGGGGCCCTAAGAATTGCATTGCCTATGGGCCCTCATAGGGTTAATCCGGCCCTGTGTATGTATGAATTTGTGAGTAAACAAATGAAATTAAATTGTGTGTTAATTTTGCAGTGGACAATGACACTGAACGAGAGTCAGCAGCGTGCAGTTACGTCATCCGTGGCTTCCGCGCTTGGCGATATGCCATGCATACAAATGATACAAGGACCACCCGGCACAGGTACTGCTAATAACAAATGTTGTCTGGACTCCGGACTTGATATGTCCGTTCACATTAGCAAAAAGACAAAAAGTGGAAATACACAGGTCTGGGAGACACTTACATTTTTCTTCTATTCGCTGTGGAGACAATTAGTTCTTGGCGCCCTGAAGTTAAGTTGTGGATATTATAACACGTCTCATCGAGGCTACTGGTGACCCTATGGCTGGCAGCTTTATTGCTCAGCAAATAAGTCTCTTTATCCAGCGAGGGAATGTAGCCAGCATATTTGATACGTTGTCTCAATGTGGTGCGTTGGAAGAAATATTTTATTTATAAGTTGCTGCTGTTTTTATTAATATTGTAACCTTTGGTTTTCAAGTCACTTACAGTAACATATTGAAACTAAGAGTGAAATAACTAAGTTCAAAATGTCTAAAGTCGAAATATTTAACCGACATTAAGATATAATAATAATAAAACTCTTTACTTTTTGTAGATATATAACAAAACCTTACTTATGTTTAACAATAATAGACAATAAATATAATAAAACTTTAAAATAAAAAATACTAACATGTATAAATTATTTAACAAGGCATGTAACCACAGAACTATATCAAGTAGAAGGAAAAGTGTATACCTCGCGTGCTAATACGATATGATGTAGGCGCCAGTGCTCGCCGCAAAGTTCAGTCGGCTCCCCATCGCTTTCCGCGTGCGACGTCAGGTTTCGAAAGAAAAATTACTCGTTATTCGGTAACTAACTGTTCAAACACCACTAATAAAGTTTGAACTGTTAATCGAGGTATTTTCTTTTATCAGTAAGTACTCTTCGTCCTGAAATAACTGACATTAATTAAAAAACAATTTATTTTGTAGCTCCGTATTATTTTCATTAAAATACGAGCAGGCAATTTTGTGTCCAAGGCTAGTTTTCCATTGCGGCTTTAATTAGACAAGCAAGACTTCATTTGCAGCATCCAGCGATGTAATAATAAGCAATTCCAAGTGTCGAGTCGTTTTCAAGGCTAAATTCTATTTTTTATGGCAAACGTAAGAATGTGCTGTGCGCTGCGATTTTCTTGACTCGACTCGACTCGATTTGAAACGACGATTTTCAAAGCAAATGATTTTTATATTTTTATTAAAGTTTTATCCGCATAGTGTACCTTAGTCTTCTAGAGCTCTTGATAGGTTGGCCTCAGCTGACCAAAAGACTTTGTTTGAGAGATGTGAGCCAGATCATTAGCGTATATAGGAATCTATTGTTACCAAGGGGACTGGGTTGGGCGTTAGTATAAATATTACACTGGACAGGAGCTTAGAGCTAACACTTCACAATGGGAGCCATTGTTATTGGTTTCCTTAACAATATCCGTAGCGCCATTTATTATTTGCCAGGTAAATGAAATACCCCGACTTTGGAAAGTTAACCCCCAATAACTTTTAAACGGCTGAACCGATTTTCATAAAAGCTAAGAACCACCGCAAAGGAACTTCCTTTCCCGTATTTCTTTCCGTATAAAAACCATTCTCTCTGTACAATTTATTATAATTTCCTAAGTCGATTATGATTATCAGTTTCTTTGTCGGTTCATTTCGATATTTTGAATCGATAAAAATACACCCACAATAACTTGCGTAATATTATTTCATTACCAAACAATTTACAATGATTTGTTTGTGGTCACACGAATAAAGTTAAAGGTGTGTAGGGAGGTACTCACTTGTCTTCACAACGAAAACGAACGTCCGATGTTTTGATCTTGTCAAGCACAGTTGCTACGCTGACTTCGGTGCCTAGAATCGGTTTGCCGCGTTCTAATCGATGCTTTTGAATCGTTTTCGCGCGGCGTATGGTTGAACTCTATCCGTCTACTTGATATATGTCTGTGCATGTAACGTACAAATAATAAATGAAAAATGCAGTTAACATTTGTACAGCTTTAAATTATTTTAAAAGGTTAAGCGGTTTTTTTTTTTCTTTTTGTTTGACAGGAAAGTCGAGTGTGATCTGTTCTATAGTGATGACGTATTTCTATAACGAAGACGGCCAGCGGCACCAGAATAGAGGGAAGATACTAGTGTGCGCGACGAGCAATGCGGCCGTCGACGGACTGGTCGTGAAACTACTCAATATTAGACAGAAACTTCCAAAACGTTTGTATCCAAAATCCTGCCAATAAAAACAACCCTTTGCGTAAAAATTCTAGTATAGTCTGTCTAGCCTAAAAGTGAACTCGCTCTGTCACGCGTTCGTTTTTAGTTGGTCAATTCTGGTGTTTCGGCATCTTGACAAGCTGTCAATGAACGACGAATGGCGAAAAGATTGTATGTATTGAAAATAAACTTCCTCCAAAATTTCCTATCCTTAACCATCTCTGGACTAAATCAATCCCTCGTATCCGAACTCACACATTCTTTAAATGCCTTTCTCGGTCTTCCTGTTCTCTCTCTTCCTCTATATCCGTTCTTCACTTTTTATTTCACATCCGCCTACTATCAACTTGATCATTTTATTAACCAGGTGTTCGGTATCCCTCCTCATTACGTGGCTACACCAAGTCATAGGCTTTGGCTTTCAAAATTGTTCACTACGTGTTTTTCAGATTAGTACATGTATTTATAATTTCAGCTCAAAGGTTCCGGATGGTGCGCGTGGGGCGGCTCGAGTCTATGCACGAGCGCGCACGTGACCTCAGCTCACAGGAACTGGCCAAGCGCGACGCGCAGCGCCCGCCTGCTCCCGCCGACTACAACACGGACGAGGAGGTACACTCAGTGTTTCAGCTCAACGTCGCTGAACTCTACGCCCGACCGCGAGCGACCTAAGCTCGCAGGAACTGGTTGCAACATTGTATTGTATTCGTAAACTAACTTATGTATTTTGCGAAACACGCCAAAATAAGTTTTGGCGCACCATGTCTTAATGAATGACTCCATGTATGTCTACCCTACATACAAGCTTCCCGCAAGCTTCTGTTTAAAGCGTCATGTAATTACACTGGCCAGCCGACTAGCATGATATACCGAGCTCACTTTCATTTGATATGATCATGCTATATGAGAAATCAATCTCCTCTCTCTTCCCTACCGTAAAAATACTGACACTTACGCCCTAATCGTAGATTAATCGTAACTAATACTTACGTTATAACAAAGTTTTATTGTTTGAATCAAATTGTTACGATCTTTTCAGATTTCTTTACTGAATGCTAAAATAAACAAATGGCAAACGGCGGCCCGCGACGCAAAGGACCCAGTGAGAGTGGCTTACTGCGAGGGCAAGGCGAAGGAGCTCGAGAAGAGAAAGGCCCTGGTAAGATGTTTTGTTGGTCGCTTACTTTAGCATAGCTCGGTGACAGCGTTTATCGAGCGCTCTCATCATCATCCGAACGTATTTCCAGTTGCATCCTCAGCTATAACGCTTCGGAACCCAGGATCCGGTAGGTACCTATCCTAGATTTGACGTGGTTACTGTTTTTTACACAGAGCAACTGCCGTCTGACCTCCGCAACCCAAAGGGTAGACCAGAACTAATCCTTGGATAGGATTGAGCAAACGCTAGATGGTGTTCGGAACCCAGTTTATACGTGCCTTCCGAAATATGGAATTATCTTTCTTTTCGGATAATCAGGTTATTCAAGCCTGCAATATCTTAACCGGCCTGGAAACAATTTTTCACACAGTATGCTTCCCAGTAGGATTTGAACCCACAATCGGCAAATCACAAGGCGAACGCCTTGACCACTGGACCTCCCACCGAAGCAGTAATACATTGAGCGCTATCTCCTTATACTATTTCGATCTACGCAATAATAATGAGCGGGATGGCTATTCCATTCCGCGATTTAAACTTTATCTGACTTTATCGACCATGCTGCAGGCATGCATCTATTGTACTGGTCAAGAATAAGCAGTTGGTACATCCTACGCTTTTTACTTACCACTACTTGATGTATTTGATCTAACACATTTAGGATTCTATTAGGTTGGGGAAAAAGTCTTTTCGCATATAGTATGTATGAACTTGTAATAAAACCACTTTGGCTATACTATTTGTACCTGGCTGGTTTTGGTACCATTTAAAAGTTTAAATTTTAAAGAAGATAATTCCAAATTCAAATTAGGAAAATGCGTGATTTTCATTTGTTTTTCTTACCGTCAAGATGAGTGAATCTAATGAAGAATATAGGATACATTTTAAAATATTACTACCAAAAAGGTAAAAATGCAACACAAGCCGCGAAAAAAATTTGCGATCTTTATGGACCTAGTGCAGTGTCTGTGAAAGTAGCACAAATTTGGTTTGGCGTTTTCAATCCGGAAATTTTGATGTCAAAGATGCACGTCGCTCTGGTTGCCCTGTTACGGATAAAATGGATGCTATTTTTGAAAAAGTGGAGTAAGATCGGCATATCAGTAGTTACGACGTAGCTGAAGAACTGGGAATTGACCACAAAACAGATTTGGCGCATTTGAAAAAAAAATGGGTACACAAAAAAGCTCGATATTTGGGTACCTCACGAGCTCTCTGAAAGAAACCTAATGAACCGTGTACTCATTTGTGATTCTTTATTACGACGTATTGAGACCGAACCATTTTTGAAGAAATTTATAACTGGTGATGAAAAGTGGATCACGTACGACAAGAACGTGCGAAAAAGGTCATGGTCAAAGGCCGGTCAGGCTTCACAGACTGTGGCGAAACCCGGGTTAACTCGCAACAAGGTGATGCTGTGTGTGTGGTGGGATTGGAAGGGCATTATTCATTATGAGCTGTTACCACCAGGCAGGACCATCGATTCAGAACTCTACTGCGAACAACTGATAAGATTAAAGCAAGAAGTTGAGAGAAAGCGGCCGGAATTAATCAACAGAAGGGGTGTGGTTTTTCATCATGATAACGCTAGACCTCACACATCTTTAACCACTCAGCAAAAATTAAGAGAGTTTGGCTGGGAGGTGTTAATGCATCCGCCGTATAGTCCTGACGTGGCACCTTCAGATTTCCACCTGTTTCGGTCTCTTCAGAATTCTTTAGGCAGTGTCAGGTTAACATCACGAGAGGACTGCCAAAACTACTTGACGCAGTTTTTTGATCAGAAGCCCCAAAATTTCTATAGCAGTGGGATCATGTCCCTACTTATAAGATGGCAAAAAGTTATCAAACAAAATGGTACCTACATAATTAGTTAAATGTAATTAAACTATATTAAAAAATGTTTTTAATTTTTATATAAAATGCGAAAAGACTTTTTCCCCAACCTCTTATTTCACCGCCCTCGGTGTTGTGTTCTATAATTTACTATTATATGTATGTATACTGTGGTAGCATAAGTTTGGGGTTAAGTTAGTACCTGCGTGTATATATTATGTGTAAGCCTGAATACAGAGTACTCATCGAAAATTCGAACCTTTCTTATGGCCTTACAACCAAGTATGCTCAAGACCGTGCGAAGTTGAGAAGAAAGCCGGGCGGACACCAGGTTTCACAGCATTACAACTGCACAAAGCATGCAACAGGAAATAAGCTAAGATGATGAAGGTGACAGAGAAAGTGACTGAAAATCCGAACCTTTTACTATTCGACCCATGGAATAGGTTTTTTGATATATTTGATAATTGACTGCCCTTATCTATTATGTGGTAGAGAAGGCACCACCCAATCAATTGAAGGTATCTGCAGAAACTGCCCTTAGTCGTTTGCTAGCTCTTATGCGCCTAGTACTTTCTTTTTTTTTTCAAGAGTTAATATAGCGAAAAATATACGAAACCATGGTAAACATAATTAGTATAAGTAAGCAGATTTAATTGTTTGAAAAATTAAAACGTATGATAAATTACACGCCCACGCTGCCATATATTCCAAAATAGAACAGGAGCCAATGTCACAGGTATGGCCAGGGACAGGAATACCGATATTTTTTTATCGATATATCAATACCCGATATCGGTATTATCGATATTGTTCGATACAAATTTCGATATATCGATACTAAGCACTGGTATTATATCGATATTTTGTATAAAATACCGGTATTTTATCGAAATTTGTATCAATATATCGATTAAAAAAATATCGGTATTTCTGTCCCTGGGTATGGCACTTCACATAAGCAGAAGATCATTCATCTATGCCTACTAGTCCTACTACTACTACAAACGAAACTATATATTCGTGCACACGTCAATGTGTGTGTGTTCGCCCCCAACACATGCGACAAGGCGAAAAAGGGGGAGAGGTGCGGGGACGGGGAACGGAGATGCATATTGCGCGGGTCTAGGAGTTTGAGATAGCTGTTCTGAAGTGCCACTTTTGAAACGCGGAGTCATCTAAACGAATTGTTTTTCCATACAAAAAACCGTACGTTTAGTGTCTCCGCGTTTCAAAAATGGCACCACTATATCTATGTCGATGTTGTCAGCTGGTCGGCGGCGGCGCAGCGCCGGGCGAGGCGCTGCGGCCCGAGCAGCTCGCGCTGGCGGAGCGCCGCATCGTGGAGGGCGCCGACATCATCGCCACCACGCTCGCCAGCGTGCACAACCACAAGATGCGCGGGTGAGTCACGTTTCAATTGGGTACTTTACTGTGTCAAAAATAAATCATTTGGTTAAAAATGGAATGAAGGTTTTTGAGTATAAGGGTGGACCCTAAATACCTACAATAATATCTATATAGTCTACCTGTATAATTGCACCTGTAAAATTCTGCTGGCAGAGTCAATAACTTTTTGAAGACAGCTTTTCATACCGTTCACCATATTGAAACACAAATCACTACCACGCATAGTGCTTGATATAAAAATAACGAGTTTCTTAAATTTTAATTTCACTCGACCTCATATGACCGAGGAATCCAACTCAGCGGCATGCAAATGTTTGTGCACTCAGAATCAGCATTAGCTGTCTCTCTGGTAGACGCAAAAGGATTTGTGTCCTGCTATTACTTGCCGGTGGCACGTAGATTTTGGGGTGAACATTACAGGGTCGAAACCGCCACCGTCCCCGGTCTGCCTGTACCGTTTTAACCGCCATTTTAGTCTTTCTCTATAAATAAATAAACCAAAGTTAGCTGTTTCTGTGTCAACATTTTGCAAACAAAATATATTTGAACGTTATTTATATTAATAAAAAAAACTACAATCATATATACTAATAAAAATACTAACTAGAATGAGACAAAGACAAAAAGGAAATGCAACCTTGCAAGATTAAAATAAATAAAAACTAAGTATAACATTGTTCCAAAAAAGAGAAAAGAGACTATCCATGGCCACGATCGATACAGAGGACTTGAAAGATGGCACTTGACTTGACATGGTTGCCACATGTTTGACATGACTATTAGAACTATTAAAAGTCAGGAGCCAGGAACCAGGGCCAAGGAGCTGGGAGCAAGAAGTCAAACATCAAGAAGTCAGGTGCCAGGAACCAGGGCCAAGGAGTCGGAAGCCAAGAGTCAAACATCAAGAAGTAAGAGCCAGAAAAAAAAGGGCCACGGAGCCGGGAGCCAAGAGTTATCAAGAAGTCAGGAGCCAGGAACCAGGCCAAGGATTTCGGAAGCCAAGAGTCAAACATCAAGAAGTCAGGAACTAAGAACCAGGGCCAAGGAGTCGGGAAGCTAGGAGGGAAACATCAAGAAGTCAGGAGCCAGGAATCGGGGCTTATGAGTCAGAAGTCAAACATCAAGAGGTCAGGAGCCGCAGCTAGGAGCAGGAGCTAGGAGCCAAGTATCAGGAAGTCGGGAGCCAGGTACCAGGTCTAAGGAGTCAGAAGCCAAAAGTTAAACATCAAGAGGTCAGGAGCCAGGAACCGAGGCCAGGGAGTTAGAAGTCAAACATCAAGAGCTAGGAGCTAGAGCATTCAGGAGCTAGAAGTCGGGAGTTAGGAACCAGGGTCAGTGGTCAGAAGCCTGGACTCAGGAGTCAGAAATCAGAAGAATGAAATCAAATGTCGGAAGTCCGAGGACTCAGAGGACAGAAGCCAAGGATATCGGAGATAATAAATCTAATATTAGGACTAAAGTATCAGCATAAGAGGGAATACTGAAATCGGAAAGGGGAATCAGGAATTCGGAACTCAGAAGCTACAAGCCAGAAGCCTAAAGTCCTGGACAAATGCAGTTCCACCACGACAGTAATCGATAAACTACGTATCTTACAAAGATTCATGATTCAAAGATTCAAATGTTTATTCAGTAATTAGACCTTTACAGGCACTTTTACACGTCAATAAGTATAATTTATGTTACGTGTAAAGTATATTAAAATTTAATTTATTTTTAAAGAAAAGCTACCGATACCAGCGCTTCGTAACGACCACTGCTGAGAAGAAACGCCGAAAGAAACTCATTTTCACAGTATTGGTCGCCTACTTGCCAGAAGGGCTTTTTCATATTATTATAATTGTCTTTTAATTAATAAATACTAATAATATAGTACAATGTTGACACATTATAACATGTAATGCTTGCGAACAAGTAAACAAACATAAATTGCGTAATAAAAAATATTAAGTAGTCAAAAAAAGCGAAGCCAAGCTGACCAGTCCCTCCCGGCAGCACCCGTTCACGAGTTGAAAGAAGAACCGAAGAGCACCCCGACGGACGCATAACAACAAAGCAGTCTATTTATTATCCTTCCAAGTATATATTACACACCAAGTATAATATCTATCCTCCCCACACTGATTTGATGCAAGTATTCGGTCGGTTCTTACAACTTTCTCTCTCTCCTACTTCCTGACTGCGAATACCTCTTACACTTCCTATCCGTATCTACGAGTCCAACTGGTTTCTCGAGCTATGAGAGTGGTATAACGAGGTTTGGCATCGCCAAGCTCGACAAACTGAAGACGGTACACATACCGGCTTTGGTCTGCAAGCGTGATGATGCACTTTCCAAGGTAGACCTCATTCATAAACTCTTGCAGCGTAACTGCTGGCTGGGCAGACTCAGAACAGAACAGAACAGATCAAACATACTAATAAAATACTATATAGTTAAAGCAACAAACACACATGGTTACGTTGTAATAATAAAATTTAACTTACCGTCATTATATTTACGAGCAATTTCATTAATGGATTTGCTGTCTTCAAATAACATATTTTATTTTTTTCTCTTTGGAACACTGTTAAATGATACATTATATATAATAGACATTCTCATAGTTCGTTTAGAAGTCGACGAATATTGAACAGATTACACAAAGATAGTAAATGAGGGTGGTTTGTTTTGTAATTATCCAGGTAACAACAATTTACTCTGTAATGACGTTAGCCATTTATGTCCTATCTGTTCATCATGGAATAGATAGAAATGTATCTAAGCGCACGGTAGTGCGCAGGCCAAGGCACTATTTATACGAACCGTTTCGACCCACTTTTTACCCCCCTGTAGCTCAGTGCCTATTGCAAGTACAGAGATAAAATTTACTACTTTTTACTTTATTTTGCACCTACGTAATCATATACTAGTACTAAAGCAAATGCCAAATTTCATAGATATAGCTTCAGTAGATCCTGAAATATGACCCTGTGAAAATAGCTCATTTTGGCACTGACTGGCTGATTGACTCACTGACCGGTAATCAAAACCTCTTGGCCACTTCCAATTGTCCTAGCATTATGAAATTTGGCACGCAGGTCGTGTTTTAAATGTAGACTAGCTTTAACCCGCGACTTCGTCCGCGTAGAAGTGGAAAATGGTTCTAATAGGATTTTTAATTGGTTTTTTACGTTACTAATGTTGTGTTAACATATGAATTATTATGTTAAAATGTTTTAATATTTATAAAGTATGCCATTTTATATTATAACGTAAGGATTTAAAGGCCTAACAGACCCAGCGAACCTCCCTCTCCCGTATCCTTCCCGTTCCCGTTCCCGTCATTTGCTAGCCCGAGAGAGAGCGACGGAACGCTTCAAAATTGGTAAACTAATCTTGTTTCTCCAAATAAACTTCGGACCCCCATTTCACCCCCTTAGAGGTTGAATTTAGAAAAGTCCTGAAATACATTTACCGTCAGGAGTGCTCTTGCGAAGTCTCGAATAAAATAGTCTAACTAATCTTGTCACTCCATACAAACTTTGGACCGTCCTTCCGTCCGTTTGACCCCCTTTGAGGGTGAGTTTTGAAAATCCTTTCTTAGTGTACTCCAAGACCTCATAAAAAACCTATGTGCCAAATTTGGAGTCTCTAGACCCTGCAGTTTCAAGCTGCGCGTTGATCAATCAGTCGCTATCTATCTATGTCAGCCATGTTTATGTCTATGTCAAAAATAGTTCGTATAGGGCTCTCCCTCTCCCTCTCTCTGTTCCTTGTTTCTTATTCCCTGTTCACTGTTCCCGCTCCCGTTCCTGTCATTTGCTAGACCAAAAGAGTTTCACCCCCTTAGGGGACGAATTTTGAAAAATCCTAATTTTCGTATTCACTTATTTACCGCCGGGAGTACCCTTGCGAAGATTCGAATAAAATGGTCAAACTAATATTATATTCTCCATACAAACTTTGGACACCCGTTTCACCCCTTAGGGGATCAATTTTGAAAAATTCTGAAATGTGTATTACTTATTTAGAGCTGGGAATACTTTTGCGAAGTTTCGAATAAAATGGTCTAACTAATCTTGCTTCTCCATAAAAACTTTGGATCTCCGTTACACCCAGTTAGGGGATGAATTTTGAAAAATCCTGAAACAGGATTTTTCTTATTTACCGCCGGGAGTACTCTTGCGAAGTTTCAAATAAAATAGTCAAACTAATCCTGTTTGTCCATACAAACTTTGGACACCCGTTTCACCCCCTTAGGGGGTGTATTATGAAAAATTCTTTCTTAGTGCACCTCTAGACCTCATAAGGAACCTATGTTGGCACATATGTAATTTGGAGTCTTTAGACCCAGCGGTTTGGGCTGTGCGTTGATATGTCAGTCAGTCAGTCATTCAGTTTCTTCTTTTATATATATAGAAGATTAACAAAAAATTAAGAAATCGGTCAAGCGTGAGTTGGCTCAATCGAATATCGAATTTTTAATAAAAATATTTATGAACCAGTGATACAATGAGAATACGATGAGGGGGGAGAAGGAGAGGGGGGAAGGGGTATAAAATATTGTCATGTATACATAATGCGCACTGAATAGCAAAATTACTTCTAAGGTTAACAATGGACGCGGGCGTGGCACAAAAAGAAAAAAATTAGGTACGATTTCTTGAAAAAAAGTATTGTAATCCCACTGTATCATCCAGGTTGTTACATTTACTTTGCACCAAGATGTAACATCCTAAACACTACCTATTTAAATTATCTATATACTTAAGAAATAAATTATTAATACCTTAATTTATCATGATCTCTCTTACTATAAATATTTATCTTGAACTTGGTGAGTCCTGATTATAATTATTATGAGGCGGTGATCGTCATCGTAGTGGACCCAAGTTGTACAAAGTAGTAACTCTGATTCTAGCGCAACACGTTCCGTTCCACCATTCATCGTACATATAAATCAGTTGTATTTAGGATTCTGTATTAAATAATAAAACTAAAATTAGAGAATTAGAGAGATGAAGTTCTGTAGCATGTTCTGTTCTTTATGTAGAAGGATAGACTTACATAAACATATTTATATTATAGACATTCGCTCATTATATTATTACGGATAAAGAGAACGCTCCGTCCATCCGCGTTCATCTGTGAGTTCAACCATAGACTGACACTCCCCATCCGAGGGTCTGCAAATGCTCAGTATCATACATAAATATTAACTCTAATAAGCCTTTTCAGGCAAGAGACAAAGGGAGGAATGCGAGTAAAGCTCGCCAAGCGTTTCCAGCAGCTTCGAGATCTGTACTTATTCAGTATCCCGGTCTGAGCGTCAAAGTATTATACCAAATCAACTGGAAACTAATTGCTAGAAGAGCATTCTACAAATATTTGTTCTAGTCTGTCTTGTCAGTATATATGAGGGTAATAAATAAATGCTGTAATAATAAATACTGCTTTTATAAGGTTTCATGAAGATGAGTAGAAGTCATTTCAGACAGCAATAGAAGCTTAATTGCATAGTATACATAATTTATAATATTGTTTATCAAAAACCTCTTTGTCAGTAGGTAGTTTTATTAGTTCTACACGACTTCTCCGTGTTTTATAGAACATCATAATATCTTTGATATTATGTTAAAACAGCAATTAGAATGCATAGTTAAAAGTCTGTTAAGACTAAGCTTATTCAAAAGGCCATGGCAACAATGTCCAAAGATAAGCCTCAACCAGAATCGGTTTAAATAATTCTGATAAATGTTGTTTATAATATAAGTCTCTTAGTCAGTAGACTTCATTCAGAACATAACTTTTCTATGTTCAAAGGGAATGTTTATGACGAAATAGGCTTCTCTAAACAAGTGTGTACATAACACTGACGGTGACGAAAGGGAACTTCCATCCATTGCAGCTGGAATACCTTCTGGAAGTGTCCTCGCATAACCCAGTAAAGTGCCAACACAGCCTGTTTAGATGACTTAAAATAATATATAGATAAGTACTAGAAAGAATTATTCAATCCAACCTCAAGTCTCAACTTTTCCAAGAAAAATCACCATTCCACTGAACAAGCCAGCCAACCAGAGTAAGTAAGTATAATAACAAAGCTATTGCTTTCTGAAATTGAATCATTTTACATAACTCCAGCTTTGAAGGCAATATTCTAGGAAGGATAAGTATTCGTGAGGTGAAGTAGTTAATAACGATATCGGTAAACATTAAACACATCAGTGATAACATGTAACAGATGAATATAAGTATCTTCAAGTCAATGCAGGAATAAATATGTTATCTTCAGAGATTGTAAACGTTGTTCAGGTTCCTTTGGAACATAAGAACCTAAGGTCCTTGGACCGTAATCCAGTCTATAGATTACAACAGAGTTTGTTAGTACAACCCACTTACAGAATAGGTAAATCCTCATAGATCATATCATCTCATCGTAAACTCGTCGTGTCGTTTTTATTAAACAAAGCTATAATTAACTCAGATTAGAGAAAACACAGGAAATAAACATATATCGATTAATTCATTCCACATAGGAATCTATCTTCATATTGGCTTTCTTATATATGGATCATATTGACTTTCTTATGTCCAATATAGGGCAAAGGCTGGGAGAAAGATTCTACCTCTTTCATCTTAGTAGACATACATACTTTCAATGCAAACAACGTATCCAAATAGGATTGACTTGGTAGTAAAATTGGAATCAAAAGTTTAAATACCTTTTTTTTTATAATTCCTTTCATCTCATCTGAAGATCCATATCCTCTTGTGATAATCTTCTTTAAAATAGTATAGAGTTAAAACCTTACCCCGGTTTGTCCTTGTATACAGTGACGGATTTAGACTAATAGATGGCCTAAGCAATCCACGTCTGTGGTCGTTCTTTAAACCTTTACCGCTTCTTAAAGTTTCTACAAAATTCCCTGCGAATAAATCTTTGGAAAGATAACTATTATTTTCCGTGACCAAATTACTTCATCTCCAAAACAAAACAACTTTTTCTCTCTGTCAGTTTCGATCCGAGATTCTTTTTATTTTTATCGAATTTCTTCTCTTTTGTCAGTTACTATAATATTTTATCCGACTGAAAAAAGGATAAATACATTCTTGCAAGTTTGTAAAGTATTTGAGAATGGAAATAACGAGTGCGTATTTGCGAATCGTTACACCACCAAAAACATGCCTGTCAAAAATGGGGCCAAGTTCCTGTCGGCTAGTTGTTCGCCTAAAAAGGGTTGAAATCCAATCCAATGCCAAGTTTAGATGCACTTTAAAATCGATCATAATCATCTTCATCAACAGCCTGATCCACTGGTACACATTTGCCATTCCCAAGACTCGCCATCACACCCAGTCCTCCGCCTTCCGCATCCAGCTATGCCATATTTTAAGTTGGGTGTATGGTAAAGTAAATTTCGGCCAGATGGACCGTTGACGTGAATAAGGCTTGCGTCGCTGAAGTTGATTTAAAGTGCCTGTAAAGGTCTAATTACTGAATTAACATTCGAATCTTGAATGATGAGTTTATAACGTAACTTGGCAGGCTGAAACGCCGCATCGCACTGTGCATCGTCGACGAAGCGGGGCAGGCCATCGAGCCGGAGGCGCTACTGCCGCTCACGCTGGACGTCACGCGGCTCACGCTGGTGGGCGACCCGCAGCAGCTGCCCGGCTACATCTGCTCACAGGTACGTCAGTCATCCGTTTCGACATCCGACAAGTTTTGTATTTGCTAGCAAATTAAAAACGACCGATTGTCAAGAACACCATCTAGTGATGAGGAGCGGAACTAGAGGAGTCGTATCGGTAGTTCCGTTACTATCTATTATTTTACTAGAAAAAGCCCTGTTTTTCAAGGGTAAACATCAATAACTTTTAAATGGCTCAACTGATTTTCATCAAACATAGCTAAGAACAACCGCATGGGAACTTACTTTCACGTAAAAAAACCGCATCTAAATTGGTCCATCCGTTCGACCGCTACAATGCCACAGAAACACAGACCGGTAGAAATTAGCGTCAGACTTATGACACCCCTCTATATTATATTGTCGCGGGTTTAAACACTTGGTATTTAAACTTTCTAGCTTTGTAATTTGTCTATACCATGAACATGGATGAATTAGATGACGCATGTACCACGATTTGTATGAAAACCAAGCGTGCCAACTTTTTTAATGCCTCCTGTGACGTCACAGGCAAATTTAGTCACGGGAAATCTAAGCCGATTTAAAGACACCGCTCGCCACTATTCAAACGATTTAAACTCGAGCCGCCGCCGCCCTGATCGCCTCGCTCATACTCATAGATTTATATATCTATGGTCTCTCTCGCACACTCCGCGCTCGCCAACTACGATACGAGCAATCATCAGTACCGATTAACATTGATGTTAATCGATTTGGAATACGTAACCCCAGCAAAATGTTGCGCCTTAGAGAAATGAGAATATTACAGATACTTAGTTCATAGTAAGCCTCAATATGTTCAAATATAGCAAAATTCGTTCATGTTGTATTTTCGAAGTTATTCGAGAAAAACTGATTTTGCTGGAGTAACGTTACCCCAGCAAGATGTTTTTCAAAAAAAGACTTTAGCCTAAAATCAAGAATATGAAAAGACAGCTCTTGATGAGTTGTAAATGTATACCGATAGCAAAATTTGTTCATCTCATACTTTTTGAGATATTCAAGATTTTTTAGGGTTAACGTTTTTTAATTTTCCATATCTCGAAAACTGTTAGTAGCAGAATTTTGAAAAAAATACTGTTTATAGGCCTTAGTTTGTTCAAATTTGTTTAAATATAAGTATTCCGATTCATCAACAAATATCGAAGTAATTTATTATTTAAAAATATCGGAAAATTCCGGTTTACTCGTAAACTAGTACATTTACTAACAAATAAAAAGCAGTCACATATACATATGATATACCCTTCTAACGTGTTTAAATTCGGATGAACAAACATAACGCGATATGAAGATATAAAAGAATTTCATCGAATTCATAGTGGTGTGACATCGAATACGCAGTTCTCTCTGAACACAAATAGAAAAACTATAGTGAACATATGTGTTCATTTTGTTACAAAACATGCCTGAAAAATTCGGCTTCAAATCTCGGATGGAATAAAAGTTATTAAAAATACAAGAAAATATCATCAATTCTTCTACAAACCGACTAAATAACGGAAGCTACGAAAAAGCGGCCGTTTCATACTTGAACGTAACCATCTCAAAAAAATGGTATAATTGTCTTTTTTTGCTAGTACAGTCGCATACAAAAAGGTTCTTGCGTTTGGTGGATAAAGAAAATACATGAGCATGATTATTTTTTTTCAAATTACTGTTTTACCATAATTGTATGCTATATAACTTAAACTAGGAAAAACACAGATAAATTGAGTATTATTAAACAAGTGTACTTTTATCATAATGTTAGCAAATAAAGTTCCACACTAATTCTGACCTGTAAACTCGTGAAAGCCGGATGAGCGGAGCCACAAATATCAAGCAAACAACACTTCATACTCACACAATACACGTACGTACAAAATTATTACTTAAATTAATCAACTAAACTGGAAGCGGAGATAAAATTGCAATCGATACCATAAAACTAGAAGTTGTCACATCACAACTAACTTGAGACACGGCTAACAAATAATTGCTGACAGCGCCATCTATTATTTAGCACCAGTACTACTGAAACTAAACGAAAGTCATAATATAGACATTCTACTGCTATAACATAAAATGGCAAGCACTTGTGAAGGATGCCTACAAAAACTACCGAAACGAGAATTTTTTACTTGTGCTATATGCAAGTCTAAATATGATCTGAAATGTGCAAATGTTCCCTTAACTAGATTTAATAATACTATGAGTTCAGAGCATAAAATCTCTTGGAAATGTCAATCCTGTCGATGCAAAACACCAAAAAATAGCAATACAAATACACCAGCGCGAGCTCAATATACAGCAGACTCACTGGACAATTATTCCCAAATTACAAATACTGAAAGGAAAAATATTACAGTGCGAAAACCACCTTGTGCTGCCGTTTATGACGTTTCTGCTAGTTTTGACGATAATATGGCAATGGCATATTTGGTGAAACAATGCCTGATAAGGGAGAAACAGAATAAATTTAAAAAAATGTCTTTATTACAATCAACCAACTAGAACGACTTTTAGAGAGGAAATTAGACGAAAACAAACAAAATTTGCTTACAGAAATGAAGGCAACACTATTAGCTGAACTCACAAAGAATGTGTCAAGTGAGATAACTCAAACCACAGCTCAAAATTTAAAAGAAATATCAACCTAACTGAAAAGCCAGAAAGATAACAAAAATAAATTAAACAACCACATAACTAAACTCCAGGCACAATATAATAAATAAGAAAATGACATTAAAGAATTACAAAAACAATTAGAATTTAAACCAAAAGATGAAAATGACACTATTTCAAATCCAGTCAAAAATAGACAGCTAGTTATGTATGGTATATATGAATATGACTGGGAAACTGAGTGTGAATTACAAAATCGAATAATATATATATATTTAATGACCTCCTGAATGTCGACCTTACGGGATATATTGAAGAATTGACGAGAATCGGTAAAGTTGGAAATAAAAGACCATTAAAATTGGAACTAATCAGTAAAAGGATGGTTAAATATTTACTGCACAATAAACATTTGCTCAGAGGAACTGGTTTAGCAATAACAGAAGTCATGGATAAAAAGTCACTACGGGAACAAAAATTGTTAAGAGTTGCAATAACGGAAGCAAGGAAAAACAGTCATCATTGCATAATAAAAAATAATAAGCTTTATGTGGATCATAAAGAATATAAGATGGATCAGATTGATCTTGCTGCACTACAGTCGGAGGCATCAATGCCACATTCACATCAAACGACTCAAAACTCCCAAAGCAGCCACGACCGTCTTAGTGACCAGCATCCTAGTAACAACAAAAACATTCCTTACGCCCATACCGCTAGCAAAGAGTCTATAATTATGTTCCAAAATATGCAAAGCCTTTTTAATAAACGAGACGCTTTAGCAACTTTTCTAGAAGAACAGGAAAATCCATTTTTAGCAATTGGTATATCGGAAACGTGGTTGACAGAAGCAAAAGCAAACGTGGTTACATTTGACGAAAACCATTTGGCAGCATCCTTTCACCGCAAAAATCATGACGACGGCGGCGTTGCGATTTTCGTTTTATAACAATGTTGAATATCGCGAGTTAAAATGTATTTCAAATATGTCTGTAGAATTTGTTGTTGAATTTTGTGCAATAGAAATTTGTTAATTGGACATTATAATGATAGCTTTGTATTGGAATGAGAGAGAAAAAGACATTTTTATAGACAGTTAACAATATTATTGGAGTATTTATGTAAGTTTAATAAAAACGTATAGTTATTGGCGGCGATTTTAACATAGACATATTAATCCGTAGCGAATCAAATGAACTGATAAACTTTATGTTACAATATAATTTTAAACAATATAATAAAAATGAACCTACCAGGGTAACAAAAACATCTGCCACTGGGATCGATCTCATTTTTACAAATTTCACGGAAGATATGTGTACGTCGGTAAAAGAGTTTGGTTTTTCAGATCATAGTGGCACTCTTTTGCATTTGAAAAATACTAAAACTTCTACAGAGCGCGAAAAAAACCGTTTTGGATTACAAAAAAACGAATATTTAATAATAAAAATATACTAATGTTTAAAGAACATTTAAAACATATAAATTGGAAAGATTTCCTTTTTGATTATAAAACAGTAAACGAAAACTATGATACATTAAATAGTAAATTAAATGACGTATTAAATAACTGTATACCGATAAAAAAATAAAAATTTGGAATCGGAAAGATAGTTCATGGCTTACCCGCGTCATAAAACAATCTTGAAAAAATAAGCGATTACTAAAAATACATGCAAATTACTCTAAAAATAAAATTCTCGTTAAATATTACAAATTGTATGAAAAAACATTAAAACGTATTATAATAAAATCGAAAAGAAATCAATACATAAATAAAATGAATAAATCTACCAATAAAGTAAAAAACTCAAAGAAACAATAAAAAGTCATGCAAAACATAAAATTAAAAATCCATAATAAGATAACGTCGAATCCGCAAGATATCGCAAACAAGTTCAACTCATCGGCCGGGAGGAACCGGGCTGGCGCGGGCGGTGCGGGAAGCGTACCTGCGCACGCGTCATCGCCGTGTGCGCGCGGACTGCCCGTGTTAAACCCGACGGAGAATTCTATGTACCTTCAAACGGTGAATGCGCGCGAAGTAAAACGCATAATAATTTCGCTTAAGAACAAAAGTAGTTTCGGCATCAACGAATTACCTTCTTTACTTGTTAAGGCGTGTGCCGACGAGCTAGCATCGCCGATAGCGTTTCTTAACAACCAATCGTTCACTCAGGGTATTTTCCCCGACTCGTTGAAAAAGGCTATAATAAAACCCATTCATAAAAAGAATGAAAAGACAGAGCCCATGAATTACCGACCCATTGCACTATTGCCTGTCATATCAAAGATATTTGAGAAGGCTATGTGCTCACGGTTGTATTCGTTTTGCGAAAAATTCCATATTTTTGACGATGCCTAAAATGGTTTTCGTAAAAATCAGTCTACATCATTAGCATGCTTTAAATCTATAGACCAAATTTTAGATACATTAAATAAAAAGAAATATGCTATAGGTGTCTTCTTCAATATGACAAAAGCTTACGAAAAAGTAATATTCAAAATACTAAGGAACAAATTATACGGCATAGGAGTTCGAGGAGTACCGTACAAGTGGTTTGCTTCATACCTAAGCGGACGAGAACAATATGTTGAGATCGAGCACACCAACGAAGAGACGCGCGAAATATCTATAGTCAGGTCCGAAAAACAGGCAGTAACCGATTTCATACCGAAAAGTTGTTCAAAATGATGGACTAAATCAAACCTTAAAATATTTGTACTTAATTAAAAAGGACATTGTATATTAACGATTTGCCAAAAATTATAAATGAATGCTGCATTATGTTCGCGGATGATTTTTCAATTATCTTACCATGTCATGACAATGTAAATTTTAATAGAAAACTGACAATTATTATGGACAACATTACACAATGGATGAATGATCATAATTTAGAAAAAAAATTTAATAAAACTAAAATCATGCAATTTAGGCCTTATCAAAAATCTGAATTAAAAATTTCATTTAAGTATAATAATATTAAACTAGAATGTGTTCCTAATTTTCCTCTGCTGGGTATTGTTGTGGATTCCCATATAAATTGGAAAGCCCATATTGAAAATATAAGTGCAAAAATGTCACAATTTATCTACGCACTACGCGAACTTAAAAAGTCTACTAATACAAAGACCGCTCTTACTTCGTACTATGCATACGCGCACGCGTGGTTAAGGTACGGAGTGATAATGTGGGGGGATAGCACGGATGTCCATGACTTGTTGGTGCTCCAGAAAAAATGTGCCTTTTTCCCTTTAATGAAACGAGGCATTTTGTTATTTTTCGCAGTCGTCCGGCTGCAATTACAGACGCGCGCTTTCAGTACTGTGTCACTGTCATCTTCCTACAACATGGGTTATAATTCTATGCCTACAACAATATATGTCAAAGGACTACAAACTACAACTGTTGACGATGGGCCAACGCAGGTCCTTGTAAGGATGTTCAGTGGACTGTAGACACTAGATGCTGGTTCCAAATGAAACGCCGGAAAGATTTCCGCTCTGATGGTATATTCACTGTTGCTGCTTGTACACTGTCTGAACTCGATTGAACTACTGACTGACTAACTACAAACTTTGTACAAGCTAGGGCTATATATATACAATGGGCGCTACTTGCAGGTAGCGCCGATACGCATGAGTGTCCCGACCAATCAGGGCGCGCGCTCGGGGATCGCCCGAGTGTGCGTGGGGAGGGGTGTGCCTCTCATTGGCTGAAATGTAGGCGTCCTGATTGGTCGGTCCTCTTACAAATTTCAGGCGGCACGCTGTCTGTCGTCAACATTCTCCCTCCGGCGAAGGAGTTCCGTAGCCATCCCTGGAAGACGACTGCGTGCCCGTTGTGCAGCGCGTCCTCTCCCTCTGGACCGGGGAGAGTGCGGTCGATGACTGGAGCGCGATGAGCTTGGCGGTGGGTCGTCGAAAAGTTCCGCCCGCAGTCTTGACTTCGACGTTGCGCACCACGCCGTCGGGCCCGGGGAAGGTGTGTGTGACGATCCCCCGAGGCCATGTGTTACGTGGCAAGGTGTGGTCGGCGATGACCACGATGTCGCCGGCCTCTATTCTTTCTTGACGTCCGTGGCGGTCGGAGCGTGGCACGATGGTTGGAAGGTATTCCTTCAGCCAGCGGTGCCAAAAGATGTCAGCTAGTCCTTGCGCGGCCTTCCATGTCTTCCTGTCGGCTTCGTGACACGCTCCGGCGAAAGGCAGGCCCGTAGACGACCCCAGCAAAAAGTGGTTAGGCGTTAATGCTTCTGGGTCACTTGGGTCGACGGGTACGTGTGTGAGAGGTCGAGAGTTGACTGAGTGCTCCGCCTCGGTGAGCAGGGTTGACAGGACCTCTTCTTTTGGAGCCTTCTCGTGTAGTGTCGTTGAGAGCGCTGTCTTGACGGAGCGCACCATCCTCTCCCAGGCCCCTCCTTGGTTGGGCGTACCCGGTGAGATGTACTTCCACGTTGTCCCGTAGGTGAGGCCGGCTCGGTTGAGTGCAGGCAGCCACTCCTTGTAGGCCCTCTTCAGCTCGGCGTCTGCTCCTTTGAAGTTGGTGCCGTTGTCCGTGTATATGACGGCGGGCCAACCGCGCCGCGCCGCCATCCGTCTCAGCGCCAGGATGGCTGAGTCGGTTGTGAGTGACGCCACCACTTCCACATGTATGGCTCTTGTGGTGAGGCATGTGAACAAGGCGCCCCACCTCTTCTCATGCCGCCGGCCGATCGTGACGGTCATTGGGCCGAAGTAATCCAGCCCACAACAGCTGAAGGGTCGTCGGAAGGCTTGCAGGCGTTCCGCTGGTAGGTCTCCCGTAGGTGGGCTCGTCGGGTGTGTCTTCCTAAGGCGGCACATTTGGCAGGAAGACGCCACTGTTTTCACCGTAGGCCGCAGTCGCACGATGTAATACTGCTGGCGTAGGTCGTTGACGACTCGTTCCGGGTTGGCATGCCCGGCCCGCTTGTGGGCCCGGGCCACGAGCAGCTTCTGGCGTCCACTTAACACGATGGGATGTTTCGCCTCGTCTGGGATGTCCGCCTTGTTCGCGCGCCCGTCGATTTTCAGTAGGCCGTCTTCCAGCTTGATAGCGAATCGGCGTAGCGGGCTGGATCTCGGCACGGCGCGCCCCTTCTTGAGCTCGAGGATTTCTTGTGGAAAGGAGTCCTCTTGCGCACGTTGTAACCACAGCCGGGTCGCTCTTTTGATGTGGTCTTGGCTCAGCGTGACGCTTCGATCTTTACAGCGCTGAGGAAACAGGAGTACTTGAGCTGTAGCGCCTATCAAGCGGTCATATGAAGAGAACCGCTCGATGTCGGGTAGCGCTGAGTCCTGGCTCTTCGTGATGACGTGTACTTCTTCCTCACGGGTGTCTTCTCGGCATGCGTCCCATTGTGGCCATTCAGACTTCGGCCGTCTCAGGAACTCTGGCCCGGAGAACCACACGTCGTTTTCTTCTGGGACGTAGCCGCTCCTCGTAGCGATGTCGGCGACGTTGAGATGAGTCGGCACCCATCGCCAATCTGTTGCTCTCGATGACTCGGTTATTTCGCCGAGACGGTGTACGACAAACGGAGTGTATCTGCGGCTCCCGTTGCGCAGCCAATGTAGTACGGTCTGCGAGTCGCTCCAGTAGCACGTGTCATCCACTCGAATGCGATGGTCTTCTTTGATGGTTTTCGCGAGTCTAGCGCCAATCAGCGCCGCCTGCAGTTCCAAGCGCGGCACCGTCTGTGTCTTCAAAGGCGCCACCTTAGCTCGTGCCGCCACTAGCACGGTCTTGACTTCGCCGGACTCCAGCTGTAGCCGCCAGTATGCCACCGTCGCGAAGGCGTCCTCACTCGCGTCGCAGAAGACGTGGAGTTCTCTGCGTCGCACGTCGCTCCCTCCGTTGTAGCTCCGAGGTACTCGCAGGCGTTGGATAGCTTGGAGCCCGGCCAGCCACGCGTCGAAGTCGGTCGCGACGTCCTCAGGCACCGGCTCGTCCCATGCAGTCTGGCAGCGCCACAACTTCTGCAGCGTGATCTTCGCTGTGATGGTGTAGCAGCACAGGAGTCCGAGCGGGTCGTAGATGCTCATCACTGTTGACAGCGCCTCGCGTTTGGTAGGCGCCCTTGTGCGTGTCCGGACCGCCTCAGGAACCTTGTTCAAGGCGGTGTTGAAACTCAGGCTGTCCGTTTTGGAGTCCCACAGAAGTCCCAGCATTTTCTCGGCTCCGCCCAGCTGCGTTGTTGCTGCGCTGGCACGGCGGTCTCCTTGTGTAGCGGCGAGCAGCTCGGCGCTGTTGCTGTTCCAGCCGCGCAGGTGAAAGTCCGCGTGTTTGTGGACCTCATCCACTTGTCTGATGACCTCCTTCCCATGCGTGAGGTCGTCGAAGCTCTCGACGAAGTCGTCCATGTAATGCGACTCCGTTACTGGCCGTAGGGCGGCCGGGTGTGTGTCTCGATGGTGGTGTGCGTTTTTGTTGCGCACACTGTGGGCCAGGAACGGTGAGCTGGATGCCCCGAAGATCATCGACGTCATCTTGTACTTGCACGGCGGGTCCGTCGGTCGTTCCCGCCACAGGAACATCTGAGCCGGCTGGTCCTTCCTCTGGATCTTCACTCGCAGGAACATTTCTTCTATGTCCGCGGTGATTGCGTAGTCGCCTTCTCGAAAGCGAAACAGGATCGAGTTGAGGGACCGCAGCATGTCAGGCCCCTGAAGTAGATGGTCGTTCAGGCACGTCCCGTGGGTCTTCGCCGCCGCGTCCAGTACCACCCTTATTTTGCCGGGCTTGTTTATGTTGCGTACCGCGAAGTGAGGAAGGTACCACGAAACAGGACTGGCGTCTTCAGTCCCGTCGCAGAGCTCGGCGTAGCCCTTGTCGATCATGCTGTTGATCTTGGCGTGGTATTGCTTCTTTTCGTTCGGGTCCTTTTCAAGCTTGGCCTCGAGTGTCTTCAGCCTTTTCAATGCGGCGTTGTAGCTCGGCGGCAGCTGGGTTTCGTCGTTGCGCCACGGCAGGCCCACTTCGTAGCGGCCGTCCTTGTAGCGTACTGTGTCTTCGAAGATCTTCACGGCTCGCTTATCTTCGATCTTCATATGTTGTGAAGATGTCGACACCCCCAAAGCGTTGAGTTGGAAGTGTCGGGCCACTAAGTCCTCTAGCGGCTCGGCACCGGCAGGCTCGTTGGTGACCACGTGCAAGACGTCGTGTGCGCGTCTCAGCATCGCGCTCGGCATCACTCCGTGTAGCACCCAGCCGAGCTCGGTTTTCGAGGCGGCCGGCTCCTCTGCTCCTCCGCAGCGCAGCTCCCGTGTCACGATGAGTTGCCAGTTGTCGGTGCCTATCAGAATTTTAGGCTTTGCGTCGCTGTAGACTACGTCGTCTGCGCTGAGGTCGCTGAGATGACGCAGTTGTAGCACGTCAGCCGAGATAGATTGCGGCGTGAGGTCCAGGCCCGCCATCGTTCTGGCGGCGATGCTGAACTCTTCTCCACCAGCGCCCTTGATTGTGAGCTTGACACGTCGGCTCCTCACGTCTTGTCTCTTGCTGCCGATGCTCTTCACTCGTAGACACGTCGCTGGACCGTCGGCGCCAATGTGTCGCGCCAGGTCGTCGTCCACCAATGTAACGGTGGAGCCCTCATCAAACAGCGCGAAGGTCTTAAGGCTGCCGCGCTTCCCGGAGATTGTCACTGGGCAGATCTTCAGCTTGACGTCACTGCGCGTAGCTGTGGCAGTGACGGTTGCAGTGTCGCTGTCGGTGGCAGCCGTCGCAGCGGCGGCGGTGGCGGCGGCGGTGGCGCCGGCGGAGTCGGCGCCTTCTTGTTTCGGCTCGCCGTGTAGCAGCCGGTGGTGAGGTCGTCTGCAGCCATTGATACTGCAAGTCTTCTTCTTGCAGTTGTAGCGTCGGTGTCGGCTGGCGATGCATTTGAAGCACAGCCCGTTCTTCTTGATGACCTCCCAGCGCTCGTCGTACTGCATCTTCTTGAATTTCTGGCAGTCGGGCAGCGTGTGCGGCTCTTCACACGCTGGGCAGCGATTTTCGTCTTCGCTCGGCGTAGTCGTAGCGTAGACTTGTTTTTTCTTTGCCTCCGGTCGTGAGGCAGCGGCGGCGGTGCGAGGCGGCTCTCGCTTTTGATGACTCGGATTCGGTTTCGCCTTGGAGAATCCGTGCTTGAGGGCGATGTTGGATTCCCTCATCAGGAGCTTGAACCTCGACAGCTTGACGATGTCGGGTTCGGGGCCCGGATGGGCTTCGGCGAAGTCGTACCATCGGGGCTTCAGGTGCAGGCTGAGCTTGTCAAGTACTTCTCGTACTAACAGCGACTCCTGCAGGCAGCTTTGCTTGACGTTGCTCAGGACGGCCACGATGTTCTGCACTTTCACGGCGAAGGTGTTGAGCTCCATCGCCGTTGTCCCCAGTCGCGGCAGATTCTGGAGGTCTTCGAAGGCTTGATCGGCTAGGAGGTCGGGCCTCCCGAAGCACTGCTCTAACGTCTCCATCACTACGTCTGGGTGTGTGGCGGAGTTCAGCAGCGACGCCACGGCGTCGCGGGCGTCTCCCTTGAGGCAGTTGCGAAGTCTTGCGATGTTCTTCGTAGGCGTGAATTTGTAGAGCTGCGTGGTCTCTCGCATGGCGGCGGCGAAAGAAATCCACTCCTTCGGAGACTCGGAGAAGTGCGGCAAGTCTGTAGTCTGGCGCGGCGGTGGCCGAGACGACATCATCTTCTCCATGGTGGCGGCAAGCTTCTCGATGCCGCGGCTGTGCGGCGTCGGTGACCTCCTCTCGGTGCGGCGGCTGTGTGGCGTCGGCGACCCGGCGCGGCGGCTATGCGGCGTCGGCGACCCCCTCTCGGCGTGGCGGCTATGCAGCGTCGGTGACCCGGCGCGGCGGCTATGTGGCGTCGGCGACCCGGCGCGGCGGCTATGCGGCGTCGGTGACCCGGCGCGGCGGCTATGTGGCGTCGGCGATCTGGCGCGGCGGCTATGCGGCGTCGGCGACCTCCTCTCGATGCTGCGGCTGCGCAGCGTCGGTGACCCCCTCCGTCGCTCCGGCTGTCGAGGCAACCAGTCGATTCGCCTGCCTCTGGCGGTCAGCGTCGCGGCGGCGGGTGTCGCGGCGCTGTCGGCGGCATCCACTTGAGGCGCTGCGTTGACTGGACCGGGTTCGGGCGCGGAGTTGGCGGTTGCCTCCCTCCGTACGGTGAGGGCGGCGCTCGGCGTCGTCTCGTCCAACCAAGCGTGAACTCGGCTCTCCATCTTCCTCGACGCTGTCGTCGTCCTCAAGCTCGGCGAGGTCGGCAGCCAGTCGCTTCTTTATGAGTTCAGCTTCAATCTGAAGCTCCTGGCGTCGAATGGCGGCCAGGCGTTCTTCGGCTTCGAACTGTAGACGTGCCACGGCGCTCGCAGTCGATCGTGTAGAGCGCGCAGTTCGTGACCGAGTCCCGGTTGCGGTCGGCTGGCCGGAATGCGCCACCAAACGTGTACGATGCTGATCACGTATGGGCACGGTGGTGGGGGGCACCTCAGATTGCACTGAGTGCCCAGGCAGCGGGGCGCCGGTGGGAACTCCAGTTCGAAGGACAGGCGCAGCGCTTGATGCGGACGGTGATTGAGGTGGCTCGTCGAATACGCGACGACCCTCATCCACTCCACTTTGGCTTCGAGTGACGACCATCTTGAACCCCTGGGTGTTTCTTGAACGCCAATTCTTGTTTGTTGATCCGGCTCGAAGGACCACGCGCTGTTGACGATGGGCCAACGCAGGTCCTTGTAAGGATGTTCAGTGGACTGTAGACACTAGATGCTGGTTCCAAATGAAACGCCGGAGAGATTTCCGCTCTGATGGTATATTCACTGTTGCTGCTTGTACACTGTCTGAACTCGATTGAACTACTGACTGACTAACTACAAACTTTGTACAAGCTAGGGCTATATATATATAATGGGCGCTACTCGCAGGTAGCGCCGATACGCATGAGTGTCCCGACCAATCAGGGCGCGCGCTCGGGGATCGCCCGAGTGTGCGTGGGGAGGGGTGTGCCTCTCTTTGGCTGAAATGTAGGCGTCCTGATTGGTCGGTCCTCTTACAAATTTCAGGCGGCACGCTGTCTGTCGTCAACAACAACCAACATTACAAAAGTAAACAGGTGACATTGACAGATGATCGTTGTCATTGGTTTTTTTTTTTGCAAGCATAGGAAAAATGTTAACTTCGATTGCTGTGTGAAAAAAATCCTAATAACACTTAGAATTTTTTTTTAAATTACCTTCCTAAAATTGTCTATATTTTCGATTAAAATCATCTACAAAACTTTATAATTTTTAGTTGACAAGCCAATTCCTGGTAAGTTTAATTGTTGAGTATCTAATTCAAACTAAGTATGTGTATAGGTAAAAAATATAATAATTTATTTGTAATCATTGTTTACCTACATTTTGGATCGTACAATTGAAAAGCAAATTATACTAACTAATATCGAACAAAACTGGCGGGGTACGACATGAATTCGAATAACCGATAAGTTCTTTTTTTTTAAATTACGGAGCGGTGAAAGTGAACCGCGAGTCCATGACAATGTTCTTTTTTTTAAATTCGTAAAGAATGTTTGAAGGGATCGAGTTCGCGTACAACATTATAACACTCGGTTGGATAATATTATGGCTACTATGACACTGGTTGTTTTAATGTTGGCAATAAGCTAAATGTTTCAGAAACTTTTATTAAGGATTTATAGCATGGGTGTAGATAATAGTAGTTTATACGAATGTTTATAATGAAGGGCATTACAACACGAATGTGAGTTTATGATCATATAACATCACATGAGGGTTGTAATGCCTAATTACACTGGTCAACAAGGTTTTTGCCCAGTGTTAATGAGTTGTAATATCAAGAAATACGCGGTGACTATTCATCAACTATAGACGTTTCACAGCTGGCTTAGTTCGATTTTCTGAGTTATGGTCATGATGTGCTTGTTGTAATACTCGTACGTATTAAGTGATAACGACGCGTATACCCACGAAAGTGTTTTGTTTTGTTCAATGGCACATATCTAATGAGTATGATATACAGAAACAAACTTGTGTACAGTATTAAATCTGAATCTACTGAACGTGTAGAGTGTTAAATCTGAAGCTAATAATAATAATAATCCATGGTACATGTTTTTACTAATTTTATCGGAAATGTGAGAGCTGAGAACTATGATCACTCTTATGGCTGTAGAAGACTACCAGAAAACACTTGTAAAAGATATGATTGAAGCCTTGTGCGTTATTGGCTGTAAAATGTCTCTCAAAATACATATTCTGGACTCACATTTAAATTTTCTACCTCAATGTATGGGAGACGTTGTGATGAGCACGGTGAGCGTTTCCGGCAGAATATAGAAGGCATAGAACAGCGTTATCAGGGGAAGTGGAGCCCAGCTATGCTAGCAGACTATTGTTGGACGTTAAGAAGAAAAGCTATAGATCTCGATTATAGAAGAAAATGTAGTTCAACTTTACACTTTTAAAATTAATAAATGTGTATTAATATAAGTAAACATTTAACTGAGCTGCAAGTCTTTTTATTGATATCCACAGTAAACCCGAGCTAACTAAGGGATAAAATTATTCCCACTGTGAACGTTTTTTAATGTTCTCTTAAAATCAGTTGAATTCCTTTCATGGGTTTGCAAAAGTTGTTTTTTTGTTGACCAGTGTAATGTATAGTTGCATACACTACTTTATCTACACACATAATTATCATAGTGCTCTTAAATAGGTTCAGGAACCGGAATTGACCTGAATTACATTGTCATTTAAAAATAATGTAATAAAAAACTAATTTAACACATACAGAATAAATTATTTATTATAATAATTGTAATTAATATTAACAGTTGTACAGTGAGATACAGTTAACGGTCCTGGTTGAATTGCATTTCAAGTGGGGTCTTATTTTGGAGCTGAAGAGCTTGATGACACGACGGTGGCATATTTATATTTAATTCGTTTCAACTTTTCACAAACACACGTAAACAGTTAAACATCAACAAACAAACGACAACTTGGCATTCCAAGTTATGTTGGTTGTAGTCGTTTGACATATATTGTTATAGGGAGATGACAGTGACAGTACCATGGAATTATATGTACTTCATTAGACAGTACAGTACTGAAAGCAGAAATTGCCAATCTTCATCGTGACTTCACTTCCTCAAATAGGTTGACCTTGCTTGAAAATGAAGGTCATTTGGAGTTTTGCAAATATCTTAATAACTAAGACCTTATTTTAAAATCTGATTAGAGAAAGCTTCTCCTAGAGGCTATTCCTCGAAAATGTTTGCGAATTAGATCTTTTTTCAAATTACTTGACAAGCGAATTCTTACTGGTTGGTAATGCTGGTCATTGCCTATGGTTTTTGAACGTATTTTAGAGCACTTATGATATGTGCTTGGATAAAGACAGTTAACAGTACAGGAGTAGAAAATAATTTCATTTCATTATAAGGTCTGTTTGGAGTTTTTGGCGGGAAGTCAACGGGTTCAGTTGAAGTTTGCTTTAAATTATTTTGCAAATTGATTCTAGTGGACTTTATAATATAAAATCGGTGTAGTTTAGTATTATAAATACTCATGCTCATGGACAATATGTAAAATGGTTAAAGTGGACACTCATAGGGCGGCTGTAGTGATATTTATTTGCGGACTGTGGTGGGCCTTTAGACGCCGTCCGCCACTTATTCGGCTATGAAAACCAGTGGACTCGTATAGATTTGTTGCCAGAAGCTCCCTTGAAGCAATCAAAGGACCTACACCAACCTTTCTTTGATTGTATATTTAGGTTAGGGTTAGGAATAAAGAAATTGGCGCCCGCGCCATTGGTTAACTAGACACTGGCAAAATAAGCTTCAACGAAGTTTAATCGCCAACAAAAAGAAAAAAAAAAAGGTCTGTTTGATCGTCAGCGCGCGAAGAAGCTCGGGCTGGGCGAGAGCCTGTTCGCGCGGCTGTCGGGGTGCGCGGAGGCGTGGGCGCGCGCGGACGAGCAGCGCGCCGTGCTGCTGCTGCAGACGCAGTACCGCATGCAGGCGCCCATCGCCGACTACCCCAACCGCGCCTTCTACGGCGCGCGCGTACGCGACCACCCGCCGCCGCGCCCCGCGCTGCCCTGCGCGCCCTACGCCGTGCTCGGCATCGCCAGCGGCGACAGGGGACAGGGTAGGTAACCATCTAGTTGACATATTATGTAAGCACTCGTGTGACCGACTCCCGTGAGATGTCAAACGATATTTGACAGGAGCGAGGAACTCGATGGCCCGGTGCCGGCGGGAGGGCGCATTACTAACGCCTTTACAATTGGAGTGACACAGGGTGTGGCTCGCACTTGAATAGATGACCTCAAGTGGCATAAAAAATTCTCGAGCTCCTTCGTGCTTCGGAAGGCACGTATAAGGCGTTGGTCCCGGCTGGTATCGTTGTATGGCAGTTGTCAAGCTTTGTCAGATGCCTTGAGGCAGCCTGAAAAATCTGACACCAGTAACAAACACGGGAACATCTAATTTTCCGGGATAAAAAGTTTCTTATGTGTTCATTCAGATTATAACAGATTATCTGCAGGCCAAATTTAATTCCACTCCGTCAGGCGCTTTGGCGTGAAAGCGGAACAAACATCCATACATCCTTCATCCATACAAACTTTTGCATTTATAATACTTACATGAATGTATGTTCGTACGTGACTCGTGTACTTATTGAGAAATGTCTTCATCTCAATTTATATTTACTTAAGACTTTATAGAATGAAGAAAGTATCCATACAATTCCCATGGTTGAATTAATCCAGATAATGCTACAATAAAATATTGTAAGCGAATATATAGAACACATTCTAGCCAAATTTAACCTCTATCTATGATAACCTGACATATCCACTAGTGTTCTACACATAATTACTTTTCTTGGTGTAATTTTAATACAAGAAATAACGCAAAATATAGCATATTATGCAATTAGTGAATAAAAGACGGATTTACATCGAGGGCCAAAGATGAATAACGAGTAAGTGTAGGATTCTAATGATTGAATCACGACCGTAGTGAGTGATTCATGATCAAGTGTTAGAATCCTGAGTGACGCGAGTGATTCATGGCCCTCGATGTACGAGTAAATCCGTTTTATTCAAGAGTTGCATACTATACTTTATACAATGACTACGAGAAAAAGAAAGATTTAAGAGTGGCCTTCCCGTCTTACTTTTTATACAAACGCTCGTACGTGATTATGGCATTGTATCTGATCTTTCTTGAAAACTTCTGAACTCACATGTATCTTGAGCGCTATTTCTAGGTTAAATAAAAAATTGAAATTTTGAAAAACAAAGTCAGTATAAGCCTTCAAAAATCTGCACAAATTTTAGCTGAACTTCGACCATTCAAAAAGTACTCATAAATTGTACAAAAATAAGTAAAAAAAAAATATTTTGATACAAACCTTGCGAATGTAATGAAAATTTTGAATACAAATCATTTATTTCACATGCATGTTAGACTGACTGCTAAACACGTATCACCTGGAACAAGTTTTATGAAATTTCCGCACCCTATGAATAGTTAATATTCATTCAATGGATAGTTAATAATAATACTAATTTCATTTAATATAATGCAAACCATGCCCTTAGGCGCTATCTCTCGCTTTTTGGTTTGCGTCTTTTTCTAGCATTGCCCTGGATGAAACACCAAGCTTTTCAAACTATGCGCGCGTTGAAAACAGAGCGGTCGAGAAGGGCCGCCTTAAGCGGAAACAGAAATTTAATGAAGAAAAAGGAAGGATTGGAACAATTACTAAAATTAAGAGTAATTCTAAAGTTAAATAATAAAATAAATTACCAAAATAGTGTGTAAAATTGCTTTTTATTTTCTGGTTTTAGTGAATAAAATAAACTTTTTAGAGGGGGAATGGTATGAAAAACATTGATTTCCTCATTATTTGTGCTATGTTGTCCCGCAGCATCGCGCGGCGAGAACGAGATGGAGGCGTGGGGCGTGGCGCGGCTGGCGGCGGCGCTGAGTGCCGCGCTGCGGCGCGCCGCGCTGGCGCCGCACGTCACCGTCGTCACGCCCTACCAGGCGCAGCGGGACGCCATCAAGCGCAAGCTGCGCTCGCTGCTCGGCTCGTCAGTATCTTATTATAATAAATAACAATAAGTATATATGGACAAATAACACTAATTGAGCTAGCCCCAAAGTAAGTTCGAGATACGATACTATATTTTATAACAAATACATATATAGATAAACATCCTAGACCAAGGACAATTTGAAAAAGGTCATTTTCCAACTTGCCCTGACCGGGAATCGAACCCGGGACCTCTGGGTGGCGGACTAGCATGGTGACCACTACGCAACGGAGTTCGTCAATTACAATACAATAGAAAAAACTTTATTGCTCCAAAAGACATTTAAATGTATCTACATACGATACAAAAAACTTTATTGCAGCAACAGACATTTACATGTATCTTAAGCGCCTTATTTACTTTGTGCAAATATCTCGCAAGATATTTATTTAGACAATTTAGACAAATATCACGCAAGGAATGTCGCAATTATAGACGTAAACATGTTTTTCCTTGACGTAATCAAGGAATTCACATCAACTTTAGTTGAAACTAGAGAATTAGGAATAAAGAAACAAAGAAATACAAAAAGGCTCTAAAATACTTGTGTCCAAAACCGCAAAATATTAAAAAAATCTGCTGTATAGCAAGTTTATTTACGATAATGCACGCACGACGCAAGAGGCTCTAAAAAAGACTCGTATCCAGAGTGATTACACACCATTCATCACGTACGTCCACGCTCGGTCCGCGATATTCACCGTCCATCTGCTGCTTGCTGGATGCAAAATGGATACAGCAAGCAATTAATAATAATTATTGACATACAGCAAGCTTATTCACGGCACTTCTACCCCCAACATCCAGCACGGCTGTACAGCAGTACAGTACAGAGTATGGATGGTGAATAAGGCGCTTTAATACAATACAATACAAAAATCTTTATAAAGACATTTACATATTTGGAATACTTATAAAATAAGGATAACATATGATCAGGTACAGAGGCGGCCTAAACGCCGAAGCAATCTCTTACAGGCAACCAAAAAGAGGACCATAATAAATCAAACCACAGACATACTAGATCACTATAGTGTAATAAAATTAAAATAATAGACAAAAAACAAAAAAAATGGCACTTCCATACAAAAGTCTACAGCCGCCTGGGCAATTTTTATGGAAAAGTCGAATTTTTTTTTTGTTTGTTGTCTATTATTTTAATTTCATCATACTATAGTGATCTAGTATAGCCCATGGTTCGATTTATTATGGGTACGTCCCATCCACGTTGTAACTGTATTACAAAATACTAAATACACGCAGACGAAGTCTATTAACTTTTAAAAAGGACAATACTTTTAAATATTTGTTTGTAACCTGTACAGCGCGGAGGGCGAGGCGTGCGCGGTGGAGGTGAACACGGTGGACAGCTTTCAAGGGCAGGAGCGCGACGTGGTGGTGGTGTCGCTGGCGCGCTCGCACGGGCTGGGCTTCGTGGCGGACGCGGGCCGCATGAACGTGCTGCTCACGCGCGCGCGACACGCACTCTTCGTCTGCCTCAACCCGCTCGCCGTGCAGGTCAGTCAGTAACACAGTTATGGCTCGTTTAGACAGTGCGAGCTGCTGCCTAGCCAGTAGACAGCTTGTCTACTCGTACGCCAATAGCTCACACACGCCAATAGTCTACACGACACATAGTAGCTGCTGCCCAGTCTTGCGAGTTGTCGCGAATCGCGACATCCGCAGCACACAAATAACACAGGTTCCGCTCACATCTGCCCGGTTGGCACTAGCTACTGCCGAAGGCGTCCAAACGATGCGAGTGATGACCGAGCTGCTGTCGGGTGTGTGCTGTCGCTGTGTGTGGTCGCTGTGTGTGCGAGTTGCGAGGCGAGTGAAAACAAAATATGCTGAAGCAACTCGCTTGCGAGCTACTATCCAACTCGCACGTGCGAGTAACTCGCATGATGTGTCCACACGGTGCAAGTAGCTGCACGGCAGCTGCTCTGCAGGCTGGTTCGCACGCTAGCTCGCACTATGTAAACGAGCCATTACAGTCGGCGGCACCGAGCAGCCGTCAACAGCCGCCCTTTCTTAAAATAATCTATGGCGCGGCTACACTTCTATGCGGATCAGTTGTGAAGCCGCAGTCGCATCCATAGGATTCACTGGACAACTTCTTCTTGTCGAATCAAAATGGTTCCAGTACAGTTTCTAATTCAAATGACATTTGACAACAAGATTTTGCCACAAGCATACTTGCAGCGATTTCTAAAAGAAACACAAAACGAATCTAGTTATAAAAAATGTGAAGGACGTCAAAATTTTCAAATATAACACGTTAAAAATTCATATTTATTATTTTTTCGGTAATTTCAACTTTATACCATTAATTCAATAAGGTGTTTTCTAGGAATGGAAAATATTATGGTAACTTAAATCTTTCGATATCTCCATAGATAAAAATTGTATAAAGGTAAAACAAATTTCGTTTTGATTTTGAAGACTGATTACATCATTTTAAGTTGCAAAATTAAACAATTTGCACTATTAGTTATTTACTATTAATAATTGAAAATATCAGAATTTGGGGAAAATCGGATTTTTGATATAACATTATTCCCAATCTGACCTAGAAATCAAAAGTAAATTATTTCCATATTAAACTATTAAAAACTATTAAAAAATCTGTAAGTATAATTAGTCTTATTCCAGTTACAATAAAAATTTAAAATTTTGTCAACCAGTGATTTGCTTTGGTTGAATAAAGTTTTGTTACTGGCACATCGAAAGAGTTATGTCAGGTAAAAACAATATCCTATTAGTTACAGTATACCTTACCACATTACAGCACCCTCAAGGCAACAACTTACTTGACTGATTTGTTCATGTTTCAACTCATAAATACCATTGGTATCATTACCTCCCTTTCTGTTTATCTATAATCGCAACTTAATGAAGTTCTGATGAGTGTCATTCTGAATTTCGACAGTTAATTATTTCGACAGAGTCCCAATTTCGAAAAACAAAAATACGATAAATCGACGCCCTCTTTTTCGACAGAGCATATATTTGACTAGCATTAGTCCGACAGAACATACTTGGACAACACACATCTTCGAAAAACATTACTTTGACAGAACCCTTCTTCAACATGCACTTGTTCGACGGATCTCTATGTCGACGGAACATATCTCTGACATACATAGGGCGCACTATAAGTTTCCGGAACTGGCCACTTACATAAACAATATTTAAAAATTTATTGCAACATTTGAAAATAGAACTCTTTGGCTGTAGAATGCAGTTTGTTTCATCTGACTGTCTTTTGTTTTTACCTTGTGGCGCCATTTAAAAAATTGTGTGTCTGCATCAACATGGATTTAACTCGGGAAAATTTTCGTAGTATGATTTTCTACGATTTTAAGTGTAATTTGACAGCTCAACAGAGCATCACTCGGCTTGAAACAGCTTTTGGCAATGAAGCACCATGCAAGACAACTGTTTATAGCTGGTTTGCAGAATTCAAGCGTGGTCGTATCAATCTCAGTCACGAATCTCGCGATGGTCGGCCGTCCACCGCTGTGACCAACAAAAACATCGATGCTGTGCGCCGTATGATTGAAACAGACAGGCATGTGACCTACCATGAAATTCGCGCATCCTTAGAAATAGGCATGAGTCAAATACAATTAATCCTACACAAACATTTGGGTGTGAGAAAGCTGTGCTCGCGGTGGATCCCACACAACTTGACCGAGGCTCAAAAAACGGACCGCGTCACTTGGTGCAGTGCCATGCTTACCAGATTCAACAAAGGTGCGTCAAATTTGGTGTGGGACATAGTAACAGGTGACGAAACATGGATTTATTGCTACGATCCCAAAACAAAGCAGCAATCGAGCGTATGGGTCTTTCAAGATGAGCCGAAACCAACCAAAGTGGCGCGCGTGAAAAGTGCATCTAAGCGAATGATTGCTTCTTTTTTTAATAAAACTGGACACGTGGCTACTGTTGCTTTAGAGAAGCGTCGTACAGTGAATAGTGACTGTAAACGCCGTATCATCCTGCACCACGACAATGCTAGTTCTCACACGGCCAGACAGACAAACGACTTTTTGAAGGCGAAAAATGTAGAACTCATGAGTCATCCTGCATACAGTCCCGACCTGGCACCTTGTGACTTTTTTCTGTTCCCAAAAATTAAGAACCAATTACGCGGTCAACGATTTTCATCACCAGAAGAGGCTGTCGAGGAGTATGAAAAACACGTTTCAGAGGTCACCACAGAGGAGTGGCACAAAAGTTTTCAAAACTGGTTTCATCGAATGAAAAAGTGCATAGACGCCAAGGGAGATTATTTTGAAAAACAATAAATTAATTTTGTACCTTTAATAGTATTTTTTCATATTCATTCCGGAAACTTATAGTGCGCCCCACGTAAAACTGTGAACACACGCGAGCGAAATTAAATTATTATTAAATTTCGCTTTATGGCTAGGTAAGGTACAAAATTAAAACATAAATAGGTAGTAATCAATGTTTTTAATTATAATATAACAAATAATTACTAAGAAACAAAATTCTTCAGATAATTTAAATCGTAACATAGGTGATATTTATAAGTCTTCTGTGCTTTTCACTTCATATAAAGTTTTAAAAATGATCATTTTTGCCTATTGAGCAGAGATTCCACCTCATATGCCAGCTTTCGATAGAAATTTAAGTCAAAGGAAATCCACATTCAATAGACTATACTAGCGACCACATTTCTGGTGGATAGGATGGGGGCACTTTTAAATATGCAACTTTAAGGTGAAGATAAATCAAAAGAAGATAAGTAAGTGAAATCGTCATTAGAAATAAATTCTTTAATCGTAAATGCAGCGGAAATTAACATTTTGCAAAATGTTATTTACTAGATAGACCTTTAAATTATTTTATGAAATTACCTTAGTTACTTTAGAGTATCATTGGTATCTTTAAAACTTGTTTTTAAAATGGTTACTTTTGGCGAAAGCAGGTTTTAAGTCTAGATGGACTACTTTAATTACATCAATAAGAAAAATTGCGCTTTTTTAAATATACTTAAGTATTTTTTTTTCCGAAGCGAAGAACATAAAAAAATGTTTACCTACATTTATCCATGTTGACAACGATATGTATTCCAAATTTAAGAAGTCACGACGTCTGTGCCAATTATTTTTTATTTTAAAACAAAATTCTGCCTTTTTTTGCTGGACTGCCAACATTTTATTTGATTATACATAGATTGCACTCGTGTTCAGTTTTCAAACTGGTTTAAATCCCTCGGGACTAAAAGTGAAAAAGAAAATCCTTTTTCACTTTTAGTCCCGAGACAAAAAGCAGTAACTTTAGCCCCAAATGTTTTGGAATGAGAAAATCGTTTTTCGAGTAGATGAGGTGAAAATATGTAAAACTCGCGCGAGTCTGTGTCACAAAGGAAGGTTGACGAACAGAGTACAATATTAAATATTCTACTCTGCTGTGCCAAGTAGCATACAAGTTGCTTAAATGGCTTCTGTGACACCTGAACGTTGTACAGCAGCCGTTCAAAGGGTTTATGATTAGGCTACTTAAGCGGCTCTCCGGCAGAGCTCTTCTCCGCGACTCTTTTCCGGGCTCCAACAGTGATTTAAAAATTAAAATATATGTATTTCCTCTCCATTCCAGAAAAATCCTCAGTGGCGCACACTTTTAGAAGACGCACAAAGAAGAAACTTATACAGAGCGCTGCCGAACCAGATGTGCCAGCCGGCAGGGCCCATGACCGACGACGACATCCTCTCTTATATTTCTAATCAATCGAATTCGCATCGGTCGAACCGATAGTCCTATGATGATAGCTTAACGCTTTGAGAAATAATGCTGCCCGTTCAAATTAACTTTATAAAAGTGCTACTAGAGTAGAATAGTTTTTATGGTTTCAATTTATAAATACGGATTTTGCTCAGGCGTGGATGAGTAAGAAGTCCACATATTCGTTGTCCTCAGCGATTTGAGTGGACAAAAAGTCTTTTACCTACTGAGGAAGTAAATTTTTCCGACCGGTTCTTTTTCCGAATCCTCGCCCGAAAAGTATGGTAATTAAGTATATTTAGCTTTAAAGTGACTGCTTAATCAGTTGCTGATCGAGGTAACATTTTTAAAATTTACCGATTATCTATGTTATTTAATGAGGGTGTTGTTCTAAGATTCATTATAACGTCATGTTTTTTTGAAAGTACCTCAGTTGTGCGACAAGCCGTTGCCCGGCAGACCTTTGACCGACATAACATTTGATCGGTACTACTATTGCTCGACATCAATATTGTTCGACCAATGTTTGACTGACATAACTTTTGATCGGCACTACTATTGCTCGACATCAATTTTCTTAGACCGATGTTTGACTGACATAGCTTTTGCTCGGCACTACTATTGCTCGACATCAATTTGGCCCGACGAATATTTAAGCATCAGTTACTTGACCGACATCAAGGTTTTGCCCGAAAAGAATAACCAAAACTTATTCTGGTTGGTGAATTAACTGCAATAGTTCATTTGTCTTTAAAGAAATACCTACATGGCAGAAAAGTAAACAATAAGAAAACAAAAAAGATAAGAGAAAAAAATGGAATGAGTTGCAATAAAGTCGTCTTTTTAAATCTGTTTCATATATCTATTTTTCTGTATCATCACAATCAAATAAACTGTCATAAATGACAACAAAATCCTTGATTTTTTTTCTTTGAATATCTAAACTAGGAGATACTTAAAAAGAAGGTCTCATAAGTTTTTAACTAACTGGGCGACCGAGCTTTGTTCGGCAACTTTGTCATAAAATACCTATGTAGGTACTTAGTCAAAAAATACACTACCTAACATACTTTTATCTGTTATTTAGACGCCAACTCATGGCAAACTCAAGTCAAATATATCTTTATTATTATAGGATATTTACCATATCTCTTAGTAATTATCACTTTGTTTTGTTGCGCAACTGTTGACTTCAAAAAGTTACTTAGAGCTAAATTTACTGCTGCCTCCAAAGCGTTAGGGCAGAAGAAACCCACTAATGTGTCTCATTCTATCTATTAAGACACAATAGAAAAAATATTAAGCTTACACCAAGGGCAATCAAAGAAGAAAATATTTTTAATTCTTTTCAATTTAATTGTTTAATTTTACTAGGAATAGTTGTGTAGGTATGTATAGTTTTTTTTTCCTTTTTTCACACAAATAAACATGTCGCTAAACATTCGTCGGGCCAAATTGATGTCAAACTTTTGATCGGCACTACTATTGTAGTGCCGATCAAAAGCTATGTCAGTCAAATATTGGTCGAAGAAAATTGATGTTGAGCAATAGTAGTGCCCATCAAAAGCTATGTCAGTCAAACATTGGTCGAAGAAAATTGATGTTGAGCAATAGTAGCGCCCATCAAAAGCTATGTCAGTCAAATATTGGTCGAAGAAAATTGATGTTGAGCAATAGTAGTGCCCATCAAAAGCTATGTCAGTCAAACATTGGTCGAAAAATATTTGATTTCAAGCAATGATAGTGCCGATCAAATGTTATGTCGGTCAAATATTGGTCGAACAATATTGATGTCAAGCAATAGTAGTATCGATCAAATGTTATGTCGGTCAAAGGTCTGCCTGGCAACGGTTTCTCGCACAACTGAGGTACTTTCTGTTTTTTTCCATTATTAGTATCAGAAAAAAAATTTTTTTCCTTTCTTCAGGATAGATAATGATCTAATGGATCTTAATGTAATAAGTATAAATTACCACATACGACTACTTCTTTCATTATAGCTCAAAATAATATGAGTTTATTCATAACCTATACGCATATTCGTTCACGTATCAGTGAAAGCAATAACGTGCAAGAGTCAGCAACCGGTGGTAATACTATAGTCAATAATCAGTTTTAGTCAGTCGATAAGAACGAGTGTGTAAGATTATGCATGAATGCCATGAAAGAACATTTCGCCTGTTTTACTAAAAGTAATGTGATATTTTTAATGTATTGAAATAAACTTGTTAATCTAGGATATACAATTTTATTAGTTTATTAATGTGTATGTATCCAATTATTATTTCTAACGCATTTTTACAAGTATCTATTGATTGTAGCCGGTACTGTAATCTATTTACTGTTTATTATTTACCGTGCCGATGGTACCCAAAATATAATTAAAAGATGCCTGAAATTATGTAATTTAAGACATTATTCTATTCAGTCCATGAAACTGAACAACATTCCCCATGGATAGATAGCAAAATATGAAAAAAAAAACACGTTATACACTATACTTCAACATCTTTGATCGTTTCGGGAATTTGTTTAGGATAGTGGCCTGAACTTGCTTGTTTAAAAACATTATTCCTATCGAGAGGCGCATAACTCGTTAGTGATTGCAAAATTTAAATAATATCTGCACCACTTAGGAATGGGTGTAGGTACTATTATACCTTTCACTCCAACAGTTGAATTTATAGTTATTGTATTCGTAAGTCTTATTGTACTTGTAATATTTAGTCAAATAATACATTTATTTTGAAGTATATTGTTTTTTTTTTTTTATATTATACAACGTGGAAGGGACGTACCCGTAATAAATCGAACCACGGGCTATTCTATAATAGATCACTATAGTATAAAGGAAAAATAATAGCCAAAACAAAAAAAAAAATCGGCATTTCCATAAAAAAGTGTGCAGCCGACCGGGCAATATGTATGGGAATATCGAAATTTTCTAATGGAAGCAGCGTTGGACTTCATTTACCCCTTTAAATTGCAGCATAGATTAATAAATGTAGAGTTATTGATATTAATAAACTTGCTTCGATTTTTCTCTTATTATCATCATAACATTGGAAATTACTATTTATTAATACATGACATTTGTAATGACCAATGCTATCTGAAAAGGGTGGAGGAACGAATTCAATAGCTCCGATTACTTTGAACCAGCATTAGCTACTAAAATCACTCAGAATTAGCACTGTACATTAAAAATAAATGTGGGTAAAAACGAAATTATTGTCACCCTACCCATATGCATTAATAGACAATTTCAGTATATATTCAAAATACATATATTAGATTCGCTTGACTACGCGCGACCCCGCTAGCAACGCCATAGTTTGAACATTATACGCTTGGCATAAAGTTCATTATGCTATGTAAGATTTCGTCACTTCGATTCAATACCGCCGCAGTGTGAATTGAGCCTAACTGACCGAGCGAGGTCTCGATTCGAGTTGGGGCGAATGTACTTATGTATGTTTGTATGTATGTAATAACGCGATTACTTGATAACCGAAGCTCCAATCAAGATGAAACATTGAAATATATGTAGATTAGCAGTAGAATATTTAAGTACGTTGGGCATCAAAATCGGTTCAGCCGTTTTTGAGATATACGCATTTTGGTGAAACCAAGTATTACTAACCGTTAATGAGATTTGGATGAAACCACCCGGAAGGTGAAAGTCACAAGACTTATTGCGAATTTTTCGTTTTGAACGAGACCTTATCTAATCTTATTCCGGAATAAATATCAAAACCACAATTAGATATAAGTTTGTAAGAATTTGTAGAGATGTCGCACTACATGGTCCGGTCTTTTAGGTCTAATCATACAGTACTGTAATATAAATAGAAGACCTATAACTAATAATAAAATTTCGCACACTTAGTAAAAAGCAGAAATGGAGAAACGGTTAACGTATTCGAAACAATTCGTCAGATCCCTATATATTTATTTTATTTTCTGTACATTTGGGTTTTTGGGGTCCAGTGCTGCCATCATTTGAAATAAATTATTTGAACGGAAACGAAGATATCATTTAAAATTTTGTCATAACCAAGCCTTAGTCTTCAAAAACTATTTTATGAACCACTTTTTACAGTAAAGTGTGAACGTAAAGTTTTTCTACGCACATTAGCCAAAAGTGGCCATTTTTCGCAAATGTGCGCAGAAAAGCTTCACGTCCTCACTTTTAAATTATATTTGATCCAGGTTTGGATGTTATCCGCTCGGAAAAATAAATAAATAAATAAACTTTTTCAGCTCAGAATAGAAGAAAGGTTGGAAAATCTGTTTTCTGCAACGGTATCGAACCGTGCAATAAATATTACCGTTTCAATGTAAAACTATTCGTATTTTTAACCCCCGACAAAAAAAAAGAGGAATGTTATAGGTTTGACCCTAATGTCTCCCTGTGCCATCGAAACTCGAACGGATGAAACGATTTCGATACGGTTTTTTACCTGAAACATGTTTCCTTGTGATAGTTCTTAGCGATGTTTGATGGAAATCAGTTCATAAGTTATGGTGGGTGAACGCTTGAAAGTAGGGTTTTTTTTTTTTAATTTGCCCAGCATATAAACTTGTGGAATAGTAATCCCCGACAGGGTTCATAGTGTACTTATTATAGAAGACAGTGACTTTTAAAAGTTAGAACTGTTGTACTTTATGAAATGCAATAAATGATTTTAATTTAATTGATGATTTCAGCAATCCTGATGTAAGTTGTTTTGAAAGCTTTCAGCGGTTCATAATATTTGATGCGGATCCATACACGGATTGCAAAGACTGACAGGTAAGGACTTTACAGTATAATAAAACAAATATTATTGAGTAGAATGTTTTTCTTTTATGTGTTCCAGTGGATATCACAAAATATGTACCCACGTTACCTTACTGTAATAATAATTTACAATTTATTCCTCCAATAAACTAAAATCAGTAGCAATTACCACAATATTATCACTAACTAAGGATCCTTCGCACTTTCATTGCATTCTTACGACTACACTTTATTTCGACTTGAATAAGCTATCAGAATCAGGGCTTTTAATTTATATTTTATAACGAATAACTCTATTGAAGATACAGCCTCATCACTAAATGTAGACCTGGAAATATAGAGTAAAATCAAGCTGCTATCGATTCCAGCCCAAATTGTCTATGTGACATATGAAACAAATGCTTTAACATAGTAATTATGAATACACTTCAACGTCTTCAACTACTTGTGAAACTTGGCACACCCTGATCCTAATTGAAATGATGTTATGAAACTAATAACGAAAAAATGCTGAGGTACTTAATCATATTACATACGAGTGCACTTTATCTTAAATTGGAATTTCACAACTCTCCAGAATCAGCTACATTTAATAAATCACTTTAATTTTTAAATTGATATATGTCACATTTAATACGGTAACTAATTCCCAAATTCTATTGCACCATAAATACAATTTGTAACAATTTACCGTACTATGATCTGTGGCATTGTCATTTACAAAAGCCAAATTTTTAAAAAGAGTAAGTCAAATTGTCTGGCAGGTATAAAACGATTATTACGTCCATATTTACATACACAGGTGCGAACATGCAAAAATAGTATTTCCAGATTGTATTCTACGTAACATTGTGATAGTAATAAAGAACTAACATCAAGTTTAAGGTGAATACCGTGCAGAAGTGGCGCAGTCATTTGAATTAAATTGTCCTTTTTTTTCAAACACGCTCGTAAATGTAGGCATTATTGTAGTAAAAAGAAAACACGTAGTTTGTAAGTCTTGGCTCATGCATTACTTTACTGGTGTAAGCCAGAAAAGTAAGTATGAAAATTCATTCCTGGCCGCTACTCAAAACTTGTTAATTTATCTATGTAACTTGAATTATGCACTTTTATTTATAAAATCACACGAAAATATGTGTTATTTTCATTGCGAGAGAAAAATACTGTACATTACTGCAGAGGACTTCGTACATCGTCCGGCAATGCCATACTTCTCGTATCGCATTGCCGGACGAGTAGTTTTTGAATTTAGAAGTTTAGACAAGTTGTCAAGACCTCGCTAACGGTCGCAAAAATTAGTCCGGCAATTCCATTCCCGCCGAGGCATGTATAGTGTTTTTCTCCATAAATGTAACGAAATTATTAAAGAAATAACTAGAAATATGCAAAATTTACCGACAGCAATTAATGTTTACTGCAAATTAATATAATCAATTACTACGGGCTTTTTTTTAATAATTATTTTACGGCTCTGGATACTAGTCCTTTAGAGCCTATCATTATTTATTCACTTCTTTATTCCTAACCCTAACTATACAATAAAAGGTTGGTGTAGGTCCTTTGATTGCTTTAAGGGAGCTTCTGGCGACAAATCTATACGAGCCCACTGGTTTTCATAGCTGATTGAGTGGCGGACGGCGCCTAAAGACGCCCACCACAGTCCGCAAATAAATATCACTACAGCCGCACTATGAGTGTCCACTTTAAACATTTTACATATTTTCCATGAGCATGAGCATTTATAACACTAAACTACACCGATTTCATAATATAAAGTTCACTAGAATCAATCTGCAAAGCAATTTAAAGCAAACTCCAACTGAACTCCTTGACTTCCCGCCAATAATTCACTACGGGCTTTGAAAGAAAAGAAATTGCTTTCCCGCGTTTTTTGTGCAAAGGAAACATAGCCCATACAGCCTAATTATATTTTACACAAAAAATGTTAATATTTTCTGTCACAACGAAAATTAAGCATATTTTCGTTTGATTTTATACCAACATTTTAATATACTTGTGGTCATATTCATATAAATACTAGAAGAGTGCAGAGAAGTGATGAAATTAAACGCTAATCATCTTTGCAAAATGTAAAAACAGGACTGTTATCTGAATCGTCAATGTCACTGTCTTGTTATTCATACAATTGCTTGTCTTCTTGTTTTGAGCAGCGGCCAGGAATGAATTTTCTTACTACTTTCCTGGCCTAGGCCAGTAAAGTAATGCATGAGCCAAGAATCACAAACTTCGTTACTTCTTTAAACTACAATAATGCCCACATTTCCGAGCATGTTTGAGAAAAAACAATAATCTACGGTATTACACATTTTTAAGTTTAATAGGATTGGGCTGTATGGTCTGTTTCAGTGGCACAAATTGACAATTGCAAATTAAAAAAGAAAAGACGTGTAAAAGCAGATTTAAGTGATTATATACACTTTGCAGTAAACATTAATTCCTTTCGGTAAATATTTGCATAGTTGGATATTCCTTTAATTTTTTCCTCACATTTATTGACAAAAGCAATATACTAGTGCAGGAATGGGATTGCCGGAGTCGTTACTATTGTCAGTGTAAAATTACTTGTCCGGCAATTCTAACTTCCCGGCCTCTGCAGTTGTGTACTAATATTATCGTAAATATCTTTAGGCATTAGACTAATCAATAATTTATGAACCGTTAATAGTAATTATTCGTTTACTCCGTCAAATTTTTAACAGTTTTTTCCAAAAATCGCCACTTTAAGCAAAAATGCAAGCTAGATGAATACTAATGAATCCAATGCTACTTTCAACGACTATAATATAATTTAAGGTCTATCTGATGCCTAAGTGTTAGCAACAATTTTCATTCATCTACCACCATATTTACGATTAAACAAATGAGAGCGCCACTTCTGACCAATATTCGCTTTAGTCGCCGAAACAAATCTGTTTACGGCACAGTCAGAAATTATTGCAACAATTACTTGTTTTATCCTTGTTTGAGCATGGGATATAAGAAAAGTACGAGTAACTAAGGTTTATAAATTAGGTAACGAACTTATTATTATGTAGTATGTGTATATCTACTTAACTAAAACTGTATACAAAGCAATTAATGTCTCTTGCATGATATTGAGACCTAAAGTATGTATGTAAGCACAGGATTTTGATTTGAATGTTTTAGTATTAATTAGTAAGGTATAATATAATTATTTGTGTATGTAATTAAACTTGTTTTATATTGAACAACATAATAAATTCCTAGGCTACAAATCGTAGTTTATTTAATGTAACATATTTATATTGAATTTTTCCTGGCAGTTTTAAAGCACAAAATCTGTGTAAATTTTCTCAGATTTAGCTTAAATTAAAGTTATAGTAATAAGCAACACTAGGACTATACGTCGCACGCAATGCTTTGACTATGAAAGGCTTACATCATAGATTAACTATTTAAGTTTATAATACTATCTATTTACAGTATAGACACTGACCGACCGGGGTCAATGGTGCCTGGAATAGTGGTGTCCGCTGCTGTATCTGTAAATAATGAGACAAACAATTACTCAAAATGGCACAAAGACTAATTTATTTCCTAACTACGAAGTTTGTATATAAAAGAGATATAAAAGTGTATGGCGTGTCTGTGGCACCGTAGCGCTTAAACGAATGGGCCGATTTTGATGCGGTCTTTTTTTTTTGTTTGAAAACTGCCTTCATTGATATATGTTCGATGGAAATCGGTTCAGCGGGTCAAAAGTTATTGGAGGTGAACACTTGAAAGTCGAGGGTTTTTTAATTTGCCTGGGAAATAAACTTGTATTATTGTAACTTTGTAATAAATTCAAAGGGAGGCAAATTTTAAAAGGGTCATACCTGTTATTAAAACGTTTGTACTTGTTGTTGTGATGTTTGTTGAAATGATGCGGTGGACGGCGGTCTCCTCGGCTATATTTGAAGTTACCGCCCCAATGAGGCTTGTTTTGCTTATCCTAAAATTAAAACATGGATACTATATATTTACCTATTCTTTATCGGAACTATTTAATTTAAGGTTATTACACTATTCGATTTGTAGGAACTCTATTAAGGATCCTGAGTAGGTAGCCAGTGATTACACTATACTAATTCGCATTCTTTATCGTACAGATGATTTTTACTCCAATGTCGACGAGACGTCAATGTCAACTCAACGTCATGTCAATGTCAGCTCAACGGCCATTTGCGCGTTTTGTTAACTATCACACTCGACATCAAATCACCCTATTTCAGTTTTTCGACAGTTATAAAAAGTTAATTTTTACCAATATAGCTTTTGTTGCGATTATATTTATAAATTACTTTGTATTCTATGAATTACATTTGATTAGGCTTTGGGTCGTATTGTAAAAAAAATAATTATGTGAACAAAACGCACCAAGTCATCCTAAATGTAACGCTATGATAATACCGTCCTAAATCGGACACGATTTAGGATTAGAGCAATTGCAACTTTCTATTTGACTTTAACGAGGATCCTAAGAGTTGGATTTCACTTGTCAACACGGAACAGCACTTTTCTATGCTGCTATCCTTTTCTGTCGCTCAGAACCGTCATTTGATAAAGCGAGAGAGAGCGACAGAACGCTATAGCACCGTACCGTCGCAGGATAGCAGCATAGAAAAGTGCTGTTCCGTGCGGACAAGTGAGATCCAACCCTTACTGTCCTTACTGTGATTTCATTTCGATTTGCTAAATTGTTTATCTTTAAATCGGATAGCGCAACAACCGCTTAGGCTAAACTCGAAAGAATACCTGGAAAGGGTTATATCCGTTCCTATTATTATTGAAGCGATTGTAGTGGTGGAACTTTTTCATCTTTTTGTTCCGTCCGCGGTCCATTTCATCAGTCGCTTCAAAAGCGCGCTTTCGCTCATCACGCCTTTCTTCAAACACCTAAAATCATACAAATTTAGCATTTACTCATGACACTATAAAAAATAGTTACAACAGCTGTATGCATGAAGGGTTGTTTTCTGCGTCCAGAGTTGTTCGTTATATTGTGTGTTCAAGTTGAAGCACAAAACCACAGAATTTGTACTAGTAATCACGTACAGAAGTCTTACTCAGAAAAGAAATTCAAAGAAATATCTACTTTATGTGGTTAGAGCTATGGTTTAATTTAGCTCGGGTCAGAACTCCTCACCTCTTCCTTTAGATACCTAGACATCGATTGCAAGCAAATTTCTCTCTTATTACTCTGGACAAACGATTCATGTAACTGAATTTTCCCCTTCGAAGTGGTCGCTGCGCGCAAAGTAATAATGTAAATATATTTTCGATACCTAAACAGGGAGTGACACAGGCCTGACAAAACCCTTTAACTATATTTTGAAATATCATGCAACTACGATCGTGAATGCGAATATCGAAACCGTCATTATGAAGAACACTGACCTGTCTGGAGAGTACGCTGTGTGAGCCGTTCCAGCTGGAGACGGGAGCGCCGTAGCCGCGGTGTGAGAGCGTGTTGAGGTGGCGCGCCGCGGCGGCCGGCAGCAGCGAGCCGGCGGGCTGCGCGGCCGCGGCCGCCGCGGGCGAGCTGCGGTCGCTGAGCGGCGACATGCTGCTCACGCTGGTGTTGGGGCTCTGCTCACTTTCCAGGCGCCGCTCCTCTTTCTCTTTCACCCTTCATGACACATAGTTTTAGTCAACATACAATCCGCAACAGACATGGTATAGTACATTACGATATAAGAGCGTTATGGAGGTTATGATAACACACGAGACGGAATTTCAGTCCGAGCCGAAGACGAGGGCGTAATAGAGTCAAGTGTGTTTAACCAATCGGCTATAATACGCCCACACCCGTATACCGTACGACGTTTTTCAATACACTTGCGAGGAATAATACCTAATAAACAGATTTTTTTGATTTTAAATAAACTCGACCATGAAATTGTAATGCATACTGTCTGTTTACCCGCCGTTTTACTTTTTAAAATCAGCGCGGCACGTTACGGGTAAGCGCCGCGCGGCGGAATTTGAAAATAAATAAATAATTTTAAGCATATAAATAGCAAATAGTGCGGACATAGAATAAAAACTTTACTATTTGCGTTTAACAAACGCGTGTTTTATGAGCTTCTTTATACACTAAAACCGGTGAAATTAAATCCACGTTACACGCTAGTGTGTTAAAAAAAAAACATTTATACTTGCAATTTGATTGTTGGTACATAATCATATTTTTGTTTCTAAACAGAAGATACTCACTTTTTATTAGTAACGCCATTCAAACTAGGGCTAAGTAGTGGTCCGCTTTTTTCATTGGAGACTGTCCACGAGCGGTGCATTCCCTTAGTGGTGACGATGAGACCCTGTGGAGAATCGCATCGACTAGGTTTAGGCTTCTGACCGTCCTCCTTTGGACAGTCTTTTCTCGTCCTATCCTCATTGAACCGGTCATTATGTTCATCGCCACTCGATTCAGAGTCATAAGGGACCAGTTTTGAATGAGAATGACCGTTTCTCTGAGAGTAACTGGACGTGGACGTGTCATTCTTATTCATCTGTTCTTCTAATTTCTCTAAAGGCGATTTTTGCGTTCTTACCAATTTGTTCGTGGAGGCAGACTTCTCTGGAACTTTTGCACCATTATTTATCGATCTCAGATCACTATCACTTTTTGATAGTTTTGGTTTGTTCAAATGACTTTCTTCTCCATTTTGTCTTTTTATAATGAAGCTTATTTTCTTTTCGTCATCAATTCTGGGTTTGTCTAAACCATTTAAAATTTTAGGTGGCTGTACTACTTTTTCGACATCACCATTTTTCTTAACCACCCAAGGTTCAGAGTTTGAATTGGTAAGATCAGAAGACTTACTCAATGTAGTATTTAGTATAATGGGCTTATTTTCAGATTTGGCCATTTCTGTAGATGTGCTACTATGACCAATACTTTTTCTTTCATCATTCCTATATATTGTTAATTTAAGGGGGCTTTTTTCTCTGTTCACAATATTATCAGGTAACTGAGGACCATACACAGTACTTGATGTAGACGCAGAAGCGATAGAAGTATCATCGATTGTGTTGTCTTTCTCAAAGAACATAATGTAAGAGTTTGTGCCAAGCACAGCAGATAATGGCAGTGGCCTCACACTGCTGTCGTCAAATTGGTAATAATTACTATTTGGTGCTTGGCCGATAGCTGTATAGTGGCCACAGTTTTGCGAAGGTCCTAGGTGTGTTACCAAACTTACTAGTTTGTAAGACTGCAACAATATTTATATTTCATTATTATTCACTTTATCTATTTTGATTTTTAGATAAGGTTATTTATAATATATCTATAAAAAGTAAAATATACTACAAAATTAGTTTTATTATATCATTATTTCAACCATTATACAACTAAATCACACTGATTTAAAATAATTAAAGCCTTACCAGTTGCTGATGATTATTTTTCGAGTACATATATTTATTCAATGTTATCTTCTTTCTGAATTGTACATGCTTGGAGAGCTTTCCACCAACCAAAGAAAACCTTTTCAATGCAATACAGAGTACCATAGGTGCACGTTCTATGAAGAATTGCTTTGTTGCAGACACCTAAAACATTCTCATAATATTAAAAAGTCAGCAAATAAAATGTTTATTTTTACAAAATACTTATTTTTAAGGATATGTTTTACTGAATCATGTCTATTTAACCAATAAATAAATCTTACTGAATTGATGATAATTACTGGCCGATACCAGAGGGTATTGGACAAATTCACAGAAACCCAACAGCATGCATAAAAACATTTAACTGGATAAAAGTATCCAGGTAATACATAAATTTTGTTCCAATCCATTCTGTCCTTTAGAATTGAAAGGGAGCCAAGAATCCATCTATCCATCCCTACAACTTTCGCATATATTATATTAGAAATAAGTAGGACTAGTTAATTTAATTTACCTTTTTATTGCATGATTCACACTTATATCCTAAATCTTCTAGTCTTTCCCTCGAAAAAAATGAATCTAAGGCTTCTTCCAATGTTGAATGTTTTCTAATATCCAATAATAAGTCCTGAAAAAGTACATTGAAAAATAAATTTACTTATTTGTGTTTTCTTCAAGATGAAATTAAGTACACACACATATTTTAATAATACAGTTCTCTTTAAGCTAGGTAGCAATAACCACATTTATCATATGGGTTGGCTAAAAAGGTTATAAAATACCAGCTTGCATTTTATTTATTAGGTTTCTTGGTTACCCTGATTATTAATGTAAAATATGACTATAAATATTTTTTGTAAAACATGATTTGCAAAATCTATTAAAAGAGAAAATAACAGCATTGAGCATACATAAAATCGATAATAGTAGATTGTGCTAAAAGTGGTAAGGTAATATTTTTAAGGCGAGATTGACACTTTAATCCAAAAGGATTCCACAGTTCAATCACGAATCAACGGATGATTCTACGCAGGAATCCTGAGTGAAGTGAGGAATACATGTATATCGCCCGAAATAGAAATATTACCGTATCTGGGTAGCACACTCTCCTTTTCATCTCCATCCATGTAAAAAACTAGCAAATACAAACAGAATATAAAGAAAAGTAGAACATCTACATCAGAGTTCACCCAACATATACATAATGACCTTTATTTGGAGTCGTTTTAATTCTATAAATACTAAGAAATAGTCTTTGGAAGAGCACCAAATTCTGATAAAATTTTAACTTGTAACTTTGTTTGTGAGGTTCTTCATATCTTTTTATTTTTATAAGTAAACTTTATATTTAGTCTAGATCATTTTTGCCAAAGTCATCTAGAAACCGAGTTTTATTTTTACTTCTTCCCTATACCTATACGTGGTATCGTTGGATTTCTTGTAAAGTACTGATCATGGAACAGTCGGTTGTCAAGTGTTAAAGTGGTGGAGGGTAAGAGCAATCAATGATGGCGACCGCTCAGTTTCGTTTTTACGCTTTGTTAGGGTTGCGTACAAAAAAATTAAAAACGGAACCTTTATAGGATCACTCGTGCATCTGTCACAAACATTTGTTCCGAATCTACTGGACCAAATCAGGTGAAATTTTGGTAGGATGGTGTGATTACACCTAACGTAAGGTTTGCCAAACTTTTTAATATTTCAAATTTTTCCCCCAAAAGTAAAAAAAGTAAATAAATATATTTTTTAAATAAGGGTCATCCTTATTTAAAAGAAATATTTATTTACTTTTCACATCTGTGTTTGTGTCATAAGATTTTATGACCCAAAAATGTATATACTAATAAAAATTGTATGTTAATTAACTTTGTTTTATTTGTCTTATCTATCTCTAAGGTTTTTAACTTTTTAGTATATTATTTACTTGTAATATTGTTGGCAACATGGGATTGTCCATTAGAAATTCTGGTGAGATCTATATTAATATCAACATTTCAATGCAAGTACATAAATAACTCTACCTAATTCCGACCTCTGATCATTGCGCTACGACTTCTAACCACTGAGCTAGGACGAACCGGGTCAACGAGGTGAAGATCATAGTAATTTTTTTTGTTGTATGGGAATAAAAATGTTCTGAAACCTAGCCTGTGAGGTATCAAATGAGAGACAGATTCTAAAACTATCACATCAGTACATTTCAGTCAATTGTTTTAAATATAAATGCATTTTCAAAACATACCATTTTTGGATTCCTCTAGCTACGGATATGGTAGAATCATTTTAAGCTATTGCATAGCTTCTATCGCGGGCCTTGATCGCGGGGACCGAATCCAGAAATTCCGTAACGAAAAAACCTCACGCTCCCCACTCCGACGGGCACGGAGGTGTGGCTTGAAGGCCGTGCATCGTCTAACGTCGTTTCAGTTCGGCAGTCTTCGACACGGCGTTGTGTGCGTGCGATTAGACGTATTGTACGACTCTACGAAACTCGCACGAATCGAGACGAGCTGGTCCGAAATTGGACGAATACATAAGCAGAATAAATAAAATAAATAAATAATTATAATTGCATAAGTTTTTTTTAAACTTATCCTTCTCTTTTTAACCGATTGCGTCGGGAAGAGTTACATTTTAGAGTGTACGAGTGTTTTCTTTTAAAATTTGGTCGCCATTTTGAATATTTTTTTCACTGGACCGATTGCCTTCAATATCGATATCTGGTGGTCCTTGAGGTCTCTTATAATGAATCTATGCTCGAATTTGAAAAAGGTAGCCGCCACTTTGAACTTTTTCGTTTCTGGACCGATTGCCTACAAAATCTATATCTGGGGGTCACTGTGGTCTCTTATAATAAATCTGTGCTCGAATTTGAAAAAGATAGCCACCATTTTGAACTTTTTTGTTTCTGGACCGATTGCCTTCAAAATCGATATCTGGGGGTCCTTGTGGTCTCTTATAATGAATCTATGCTCAAATTTGAAAAAAGTAGCCGCCATTTTGAACTTTTTTGTTTCTGGACCGATTGCCTACAAAATCGATATCTGGGGGTCACTGTGGTCTCTTATAATAAATCTGTGCTCGAATTTGAAAAAGATAGCCGCCATTTTGGACTTTTTGGTTTATGGACCGATTGCCTTCAAAATCGATATCTGGGGGTCCCCGTGGTCTCTTACAAAGAATCTATGCTCGAAAAAAATGGCCAATTTTTCCCAACTCTGAGACTAATTGCTAATAATAAAATTCCTGAATAATCTACATGTATTTTAAGATAATAAAAATATTTTAAACGATAGATATTAATTTCTCATTTATTCAATAAAAGAGAGGGCGCTACTGTGCTACTGTGTACTTCGGCTCCGTTTTTATTAAAGTATTAAAAATATTCTAAGGCTTAATTAAACCCGGAACAGTGTTATTCGAGTGTCTAAATTGATTTTGGATGCCCTTAAAAAATAAGTAGTCCAAAACTTGCATATATTTAAGAAGAAAACTTGAAGAATAGCAACAACATCTCCAGCAAAATAACAAGTGAAATAATCGTACTTATTGGAAAGGGGCAGCATAGCAACTCCACAGAAGGTCAGTGCTTTCATTTTATATTAGCAAGCTACTTCAAATTGTGTTTTAAGAAGAATTAGTATTTTTGTGTAAACACACACAAAAATTACATCGACCCTACATTTTTTTGTAAAAACAGCGCCATCTATTGCCGAATAGAGGAACTAAGTAAACTCTACTCACTAACAGAGGGCACTAGCAGTATGGACGAGATAATGAAAATTCTTCAGGAAATGAGAGGAGAATTGGCAAATCAGAGGAAAGAAATAAAAGAGATGGAGGAAAACATCAAAGAGTCTATAAACACGAACATAGACGAAAAATTCGGGTGTATGGAAAATAGAACGAAAATGCTGGAAGAAAAAGTTGATCAACAACAAAAAACTATAGAATACCTAGACAGGGAATTAAGAAAGAAAAATCTAATGTTTTTCGGAGTGGAAGAATCGGAGCAAAATTACGATAGTTTAGTATCAAAAATTTTAGATATAATTAATAACAAAATGAACTTACCTTGCAAAAAATGGGAAATTGAAACAGTTAAGAGAAAGGGAAAAAAAGATGGGAAAATCAGGCCGGTAGTGATAACGATCTCTACTACTAGTCGAAGAATTGAGATACTCAAAAAGAAAAAATCACTGGCTGGCACAGGTATCTACTTAAACGAAGATTTCCCCCCACAAATACTAAAAAAACGTAAGGAACTACAGGAGGAACTGCGACGTCTGAGAGAGTCTGGAAAATTTGCGATTCTAAAATACGATAAAATAATAATTCTTAACGAAAATAATACAACACCTTACAGAAAAAATCCTAACAAGAGACTCATGTCTAAATCACCAGAAACCAACGCTGTAACAGAATTAGAGGGAAGAAACCCCCAAAAAAAGAACAATACAAAAAACATTAGAAGCTACATGCGGCCTGCTCAGGTCATAACACCTACTTTATTATCAACAGCAGCTGGTCCCAGTTCTCTTAGTACCAAGACAATTTCAAAAAACTAAGTGGCCCCTCTCCACCTTCCCCAAGTCGGCCGGTCACCGTGGAGGAAGTAGACCGCAACCCCCCGAAAAGTGAGAATAATAAAGTTGACAAATCTCAAACCTTTTACATAGCGAGTCTTAACGTGAATACTCTACTGTCGGGCAGTAAACTTACAGAGCTCGTCTACGCAATAAATAACCTAAAATGGGACATTATTGGCTTATGTGAAACAAGACGGTATGGAGAGAAGATAGAGGAGTACCCTGAATTTATCCTATGTCATTCACCCGGCACTTTAGGAAGAAATGGAGTAGGATTTCTTATAAAAAAATACCTAAAAGAATATATTTTAAGTTTTAAATCCATATCTGACCGTGTAGGAATATTAGAGATACGAACATCCGATAATAACACATGGTCTTTAGTTCAAGTTTACGCTCCAACGGAGCAATATGATGACAAGGCTATTGAGGCTTTTTATCTATTGATAGAAACCGCAATAAGAGTGGGAGTAATGCAGAGAAATGAAGATATGATTTTTGGCAAATACAGCTATGGCTCAAGGAGTCCACATGGGCAAACCCTGGTAGAATTCGCTTTAGAAAAAAACTATACAATAGTAAATAGTCTATTCAAACAAAAACCCCACAAGAAATGGACATGGCAGTCACCAGATGGAAAACTACTGCATGAAATAGATTATATCCTCACTAACAGACCTACCCAAGTAAAAAATTTTAACATCATAAAAAACTTGAACTTTAAAACTGATCACAGGATGATAAGGAGTGAATTCAAAATAAAGTTGATCAGGAAGAGAAACCACATAAAGGCTAACAACTACATTAGAAATGTATCGGATATATCTGAAGAAGAAGTACAATACTGGGAAGCCCGATTTTTAGAATCCGTTAACTCTTTAACAATTTTACAAAATCAATATAACAAATTGGAAATGACACTACAAACATACACAAAACAAATTCCAAAGCAAACAAATAATAATAAAAATGTTAGTCGAGAAGTACAAAAATATTTAGAAGAAAGAAAATTATTATATAAACAAAAAAGAACTAAAGAAAATAAATCGAAAATATCAAAAATAAGTAAACTTATTAACAAAAAGTTAACTCACGAAAAGAAACAGAGAAGACAGAGAATATTAGAAAAATATATAGGCAAGACAGGAGCTATACGCAAGGCATTTAAAGAACTGAAAGACAAGTCGGAATGGGCTATAGGACTAAAAAATAAACGAGGATGCTTAATACATAGGGCGCACTATAAGTTTCCGGAACTGGCCACTTACATAAACAATATTTAAAAATTTATTGCAACATTTGAAAATAGAACTCTTTGGCTGTAGAATGCAGTTTGTTTCATCTGCTGATTTTTGTTTTTACCTTGTGGCGCCATTTAAAAAATTGTGTGTCTGCATCAACATGGATTTAACTCGGGAAAATTTTCGTAGTATGATTTTCTACGATTTTAAGTGTAATTTGACAGCTCAAGAGAGCATCGCTCGGCTTGAAACAGCTTTTGGCAATGAAGCACCATGCAAGACAACTGTTTATAGCTGGTTTGCAGAATTCAAGCGTGGTCGTATCAATCTCAGTGACGAATCTCGCGATGGTCGGCCGTCCACCGCTGTGACCAACAAAAACATCGATGCTGTGCGCCGTATGATTGAAACAGACAGGCATGTGACCTACCATGAAATTCGCGCATCCTTAGAAATAGGCATGAGTCAAATACAATTAATCCTACACAAACATTTGGGTGTGAGAAAGCTGTGCTCGCGGTGGATCCCACACAACTTGACCGAGGCTCAAAAAACGGACCGCGTCACTTGGTGCAGTGCCATGCTTACCAGATTCAACGAAGGTGCGTCAAATTTGGTGTGGGACATAGTAACAGGTGACGAAACATGGATTTATTGCTACGATCCCAAAACAAAGCAGCAATCGAGCGTATGGGTCTTTCAAGATGAGCCGAAACCAACCAAAGTGGCGCGCGTGAAAAGTGCATGTAAGCGGATGATTGCTTCTTTTTTTAATAAAACTGGACACGTGGCTACTGTTGCTTTAGAGAATCATCGTACAGTGAATAGTGACTGGTACACGACCATTTGTTTGCCGGAAGTTATTGACGAACTCCGTAAAAATAACCGTAAACGCCGTATCATCCTGCACCACGACAATGCTAGTTCTCACACGGCCAGACAGACAAACGACTTTTTGGAGGCGAAAAATGTAGAACTCATGAGTCATCCTGCATACAGTCCCGACCTGGCACCTTGTGACTTTTTTCTGTTCCCAAAAATTAAGAACCAATTACGCGGTCAACGATTTTCATCACCAGAAGAGGCTGTCGAGGAGTATGAAAAACACGTTTCAGAGGTCACCACAGAGGAGTGGCACAAAAGTTTTCAAAACTGGATTCATCGAATGAAAAAGTGCATAGACGCCAAGGGAGATTATTTTGAAAAACAATAAATTAATTTTGTACCTTTAATAGTATTTTTTCATATTCATTCCGGAAACTTATAGTGCGCCCCACGTATCAAAACGACCAGACATGATCAAAGAGGCCACAAACTATTATAAGGAACTTTATGCCAGCAGGAAGTCTCCGCACGCAAGACCAATCGATGTTTACCAATGTGGTAGAGTGAGTCAAGAAGCAAGTGAAATGCTGCCTGTTTTAAAGTCGGAAATAACGAATGCAATACAATCCCAAAAGAATGATAAAAGTCCTGGGAGCGACAACATCACCAACGAAGTGCTCAAAACTTTATGCGGGCCATTGCTATTACCACTACAAAATATATTTGACAATGTATTAAAACAAGCATCCACTCCGCAGCAATGGTCTAGCTCTAAAATAATACTTTTATATAAAAAGGGTGATTCCTCATGTCTTGGCAACTATAGACCAATAAGCATTATGACGAACATATACAAATTATTTCCAAAAATTTTACTATTTAGACTGACCAAAACATTAGATGAACACCAACCGCGAGAGCAAGCTGGATTTAGAAAAAAATTTGCGACTACAGATCACATTCAGGTTGTATCACAAGTAATAGAGAAGTCACAGGAATATAATAAACCATTATACATTTGTTTCATCGATTACACCAAGGCATTCAACTTACTAGATCATGATTCTATCTGGGAAGCATTGTTACAACAAGGCGTAGAGTCCCAGTATATAGACGTACTACGCGAGATTTACTCAAAGTGTACAGCAAACATAAAGCTAGAGACGGAAGGTACCGAGTTCCCGATAAGTAGAGGGGTAAGACAGGGTGACCCAATATCACCAAAACTGTTCTTATCGGTACTAGAAATGGTGTTTAGAAATCTCGACTGGCAAAATAAAGGTATAAAAGTAGATGGCGAATATCTCAGCCATTTACGTTTTGCGTAGTTATTTCTTTTTCTGAAGTGACAATATAAAAATGTTTAAATCAATATTCATCTATATTGACGACGATAATGTGCTCCTTGTGCCCATTATTTATTGTTTTTGCTGGACTGCCTACTTCTACATAGATTACATTCGTGTTCAGTTTTCAAATTGTTTTTAATCCCTAAAAATTTTCTTTTTTACTCTTCAGACCTAAGAGAATCAGCATTAACTTTATCTCCAAATGTTTAGGGAAAAAAACATTGTTTTTTGAATAGAAATTATTATCATGTTTGATTTTTTTTTTGTTTTTCCATACAAACCTGGAAATGTTGGTATGTGGTAGAAAGGTGTTGACAAGCAAGGCATCTAACTGTTGACCTCAGATAACCCCCAAGTATCTGGTTTAAAGGAGTTGTCTCTTTACTATATTGGTCTAGTTTATCTCCATTGACAAAACGTGACAAGTAACACTTCTCCATGGCTTCCACCAGGTATCTGAAATGAATTCAGCAATATGTGAAATCAATTCCTTTTCATGTTTCAATATTGTCAGTTCATAATTAACTAAATTAACATTATTTGATGATTGTTGGTATGTCCTGATTATAGCCCAATAGGTAGTATTATAATTACCCTTACTGAATGAATACTCACAAGGAGCATTCATACATAAAATCTACTTAAAATTTCAAAACTAGAAAGTACCTCAAAAATTCATGAGCGTCTTCTTGCCGTCCAGGAGTCAAATGTTTACATATGAGTCGAAGCTTTGAGTATACCTGCCAAGGCTTGATTGGTGCTCCACCACTCTTCTGAGTAGCCATTAGGGTAGCTCGCATCCCACATATTACACAGGCTTCTGAAAATAAATGTTAAACCATATGTTACATACAAGAACAGACAAGGACTCACGCAGTAAGGGTTCCGTAATATCTATAAAAAAACACATTTGTTGTATGGGAGCCCCTCCTTAATATTTATTTTATTGTTATTAGTATTTGTTGTTATAGCAGCAACAGAAATACAAGATCTGTCAATATTCTAGCTATCACAGTTCATGAGATACAGCCTGGTGACAGACAGAGAAACAGATAGATGGACCACAGATTCTTAGTAATAGGGTCCCATGTTTACCCTTTGGGTACAGAACCCTAAAAAGTGTATATTAAGATAACATGTTTCAAATAGTTAATTGTTTACTCATTGGATAATTAATTTAATGTTGTACCTACTGGATAAACTTCCACTACGGACAGTTGAGTTGAAAGTTGGTATTTTTTGTCAAAAAGAGTAATATACATGGAGTCACTGATCGAAATTTCGAGTTGCAGTTAAATAGTTATTTTTATTAAATAAAATAGCGGCATTCGCGGCAGCGGCCGGTGAAGCACCAGAAAGTAATTGCTGCCAGAAAAGTAGGTTAGGTTAGAACTGTGACACTCACCCAAAACGATGACTTATGGTAGACAAACCTTTTTTTAACAAGCAGTAGCGATTTTAGTCGTGTCTAGTATGGGGTTGCTACTAATCCCCCCTGTCCCCCCTACCCCCTATTCCAACCCTTAAGACGAAGTGGTAGCTAAAGTGGCCTCATTTGAAATAAATTGTTTAAAACTAAATAAGGTAATAATTAAAAATTTTATTTGTATAAATGTCTAGAAAGACCTTTAAACTATTTTATGAATAACCTTTGAAAGTAATATTGGTAGTCCGTCTAGTTTTAAAACTGTTTTTCGCCAAAAGTGGCCACTTTTGGCGAAAAACAGTTTTAAAACTAGACAGACTATTAGTCATAATTTCAAAGGTTACTCATAAAATAGTTCAAAGGTCTTTCTAGACATTTATACAAATCAAATTTTTAATTATCATCTTATTTAGTTTTAAACAATTTATTTCAAATGAGGGCGCCACTTTAGCTACCACTTCGTCTCAAAACCACTGTCCTTGTTGTAATTTTTTTCCATAGAACTTACCTTGTTGATTACATTTTTCCGCATGAGGCCCTTCTGACACCAACCAATTGGCCAATGCAGGCACATGGAATAGTGCTTGCAAAGTAGAATTCAAGTAACATGTGTTGCCCACATTTTGCATGCCTGCTCCAGCAGCCCAAGCAGTCTGCCATCCCAACTGTACCTTCTCAATAGGAAATAAAATCTTTTTCGGTTTAGGTATGCCATCATCACCATTATTAGGATTATCTGAAAATATTAATTTAATCTATTCATGTATTTTAAAAATAAATAAAACATCAAAAAACAAACAATTCTTGAAGGCACAAACCAAATATTGACACTGATGATAAAAGATAACCTATAAATTTTAAAATTTCACATGTACATAGTTTTGAAACGATCTTACAAGTACACCTGCTTATTATCAAAACTTACCACAGGATTGATTTGTCGATACTCCGTCCTTTTTATGAACTTTACTATCAAGAACTGGCTTTTTAGGTCGAATCACCACGTATTTAGACTTCAGCCCATCGAGTACATTGCTTTGAAAATCTCCGGATTCTTCAAAGTCTATTTTATTCAAAAGTACACTTTTAGCTGAAGAATAAAGTCTGCTATCTAATAACGATGAGCTTTGTGAATCGTCTGCTGATAAAGATAAACGCAATGCGCTGGATACTGGGTCGCAAATGGAAGCGGGCATTTTACCTCCAAAACTGCACTATCACTACATCAAATCACAACGTTCTTCATAGTAATTCTAGGAACTATTATTTTTTACCACTGATTACTAAATCTATTACGTGATTCAATTAATAAACATTAGGATTTCAAAATAAATTGTATTGGAAATGGAAAAATTCGCAATGTCCACGGCGGCCCAAATTCCATAAAGTATGGAATAGACAAATTTATTGTTTTATTTCCTTGACCAAAGATATTCAATTCGTGACTTCGTAATGCGTGGGCCGGACCTTGAAGGCTACCACCAACACTTATAAAACCATTCAGAAACAAAGCAGTTGAGGTGCAGTTATTAAGCAGGTCAAAAGCACGACAACTTTAAATCCTACCATTACGTTCATAATGCTGAACGTTTTTTGAATGGTTTTTTTTTTTTTTTTTTTTCTTTTCTTGTTGTTGGCGATTAAACTTCGTTGAAGCTTATTTTGCCAGTGTCCAGTTAACCAATGGCGCCAATCTTCTCATCCAATTATAAGGTTCAAGTGAGGAAATAGGTTTTACAACTTTCGAGTACGGATGGGAGTGGGAATGAGGACTAGGCGGTATTGAGGAAACTAGGGCAATATATACTTAAATTGTCATAAAGATGGATATGTAGGTAATAAAATTGATATAGTTAAAATGAAATGTCATGAAATAAGAGAAAAGAAACAAGAGCTTTAGTATATTTGGAGTCAATAAAGGAAAGGATAGTAAAGGAGTCACAGGGAAGAGGAGCACGGGATTCTATAAGGAATTCATAAAGTGGCTTAGAGTCATACTTGGTACATCTGAATAAAAGATGATCAACGTCGCCTTTTTCGGCTAAAGAACAATCACATATGGTTGAATCAAAGACACCGATTCGGCGTAAGTGACTGGGAACACAGCAATGGCCAAATCTTAGTCTAGATATGGTAGATGTCACCTTTTTGCTTAAATGAAATTTAGAAAACCAGGGCTTTAAACAAAGTTCAATATGTAAACGTCGATAACGCTCCCCTTTAAACAAACTAGATTTTTCCCAATCAGAGTACCACTCTTTTAATAGATTCTCACGGGGTAATTCTAAAAGGTCTTGGGTATACATTCTATTATTTTCAGTACAACCCTGCACTTTTGCTAATGCCGCCAGCTCATCTACAAACTCATTACCTTGAATGCCTGAGTGACCAGGTATCCACGCTAAAGTGACGAACAAATTTAAATCATGGCATTCCTTTAGTTTATATTTAATCTCAAGTGAAAGAGGACAAATTGATTTCTTCTTAAATGGGTTTGATAAAAGAGATTGGAGCAAGCTCAAAGAGTCAGAAAATATATAAGACTTCTCAATTTTGTTTAAAATAATATATTTAATACATTTGAGGACAGCCATTCCTTCTCCCACAAAGTTTGAGCACAAATGTGAATATTTATAAAGATGGAATTGACCTGTTGAGTGTCTTAAAAAAGCTGCACCAACACTATGATCACTTGGGGTTAAAGATTTAGAAGCATCAGTATAAAATATTTCAGAGTTAGGTTCCAGACGATTAATAAAAGAGTTAAGTTTCGAGTTCGCACTGCTTGATCCTTTCTGTATGTCGAGGGACAGCTTGACATCCGGTTTAAATATCAAAATTGCATAGTCAAATGAGAAAATAGGGTGACAATCATATTTGTGTACAGAGCAATTAAGGCCTTCAAATCTTCTGTAACTAGCAACCAAATGAGGAATTTCCTTTTTACGCCAGTAAGTGTTTTGCCTATGCATGACTTCACTAAGAACTCGAAGTTTTAAATTTAATGGGTGGTTTTGATATTCTTGAATTTTATATATAAACCTATCAGAAAGATATTGTCTACGAAGCCATAATGGAGGTTCCGAGCATTCTATTTGTAGGGCATTTGTTGGTGTACTCTTCATTGCACCAATGACTATTCTGAGACTTTTATATTGCAATAAATCTAATTTATGAAGAGCTTGTTTGTGTTCTAGACAAACAGTTATAAATCCAAAGTCAAATAAACTTCTAACTAATGCATTGTACATTAATCTAAGAACACTAGGATGTGATCCCCACCAAACTCCACTTACCGCTCTAATAATATTAATGTTCTTTTCACATTTTGCAATGACATTCTTAATATGAGCGTTACCATTCATACCGGAGTCAAAAATACGACCAAGAAACTTAGCATCTTTAGAAACCGGTATACTTTCATCCTCAACCGAAACGTTCACAGTCGGAATTACCCTTTTACGCGAGAATACAACTATTACACTTTTGGATTTAGACAATGAAAGATTATGTTCGGTGAGCCATGTAGATAAATTATTTAGCGAAACATTAAGATTATCTGTTGCTTTCTGAATATCCAAGTCAGAAGAGTAAATTAAGACATCATCTGCATATTGTAGAATAGAACATGAAGAAGGATCAACGCTCAAATTAAGGTCATAAGTATAAATATTATACAAAAGAGGACTGAGAACCGACCCCTGAGGGACGCCCTTCCATATGGTCCTCTTTTCTTCCTCAAAACCAGGAATATGAACAGAAATTGTTCGACCTGAGTATAAATTAAATATAAAATTAGCATATTTTGTTGGTATTCCTATTCTTTGCATAATGTCGCCTAACAATAATAAGTCGACATTATCATAAGCAGCATGAATATCTAGAAAGGCCGCAACAACCGATTCTGACTTAGAAAAAGATAGAAGAATATCTGTGGTAAGTATAGCATGACTATCAGATACACTTTTGCCTTTGCGGAACCCAAATTGAGAAGAAGACAAAAGTTTATTATGCTCTAAATACCATTCAATTCTCTGTTTAATTAAATGTTCTGATATTTTGACTAGAACGGATGATAGAGCAACAGGCCTAAACGAAAGGGGGTCATTAGCGTCTTTATTAGGCTTCAAGATTGGAATTATTATCTGGTGCTTCCATGAAGAGGGAATGATACCCGTATCCACTATTAAATTTATTAAAGTTAGTAAATATGTCAAAGTGTCTGGTTTCGAATTAATTATAAAAGAATAAGGAATGCCGTCAGAGCCAGGAGTAGAATCAGATAATCTACTCAAGACTAATTGGAGCTCTGATAAAGAAAAAGGAGATGTTAAACTATTATTACAATTGTCAGACACAGAATAAAAATATGGTAATTGATTGAAATTGGGAACAGTACTAGGAGCAAGATTGTTCAAAAAGGGACGAACCCAATCTACAGAAGTTGAATTTCTAGTGGGGGATACAGTGGAAGCTCTAAACCTTCGTATATTTTTCCAAATTAAAGAAGATGGTGTATCTGGAGAAAGATTTGAACAAAAACGTTTCCATCCTTCTTTTTTCTTTTTACGTAGAAGTCTCTTAGTAGCCGCTTCGGTATTTTTATGTTGTAAATAGCTGTTCATATCCATAAAGTTTTTATTGCATTTCTCTGCTTCATTTCTTTTCACGATAGCTTCTGTGCACTCTTTGTCCCACCATGGAGGAGAAGATATTTTCTTTCTAGCAACATTTTTTTTAGGAATGTGTTTATCTGCAGCTGTCAAATATGTTGTGATGAGGTTATCATACGCATTGTTTATGTTTTTAGGATCTGTATACGGATCGGGAAGACTAGGAAGAGATTCTATATTTTCCTCCACAGCTTGGCTAAAGGGCTCCCAGTCACAGTTGTTTAACCTATATTTAAAAAGTGGGGGTAATGGGGTGAAAGATCCAGATATACCAGACGGTAATGACAACAGTATAGGGTAGTTATCACTGCCGTGGGTCAGCGGTAAACATTCCCAGTTAAGAAGGGATGACAAATTGGGTGAGCAGAGGGATACGTCAACATAGCTTAGTGCTTGCCCTGGTATGGGGCGTCGTGTCGGAGAGCCATCATTTAATACACATAAGTTGTGTTCATTTATAATATCCATCAACCCATTTCCTATGCCGTCGTCGTTAGGGGCACCCCATAGGGAATGGTGAGCATTAAAATCTCCTATTACTACTATTGGCGTAGGAAGGGAATCAATAATGTTATTTAATATGGGAAGAACAGATAAATCTTTTTCAGAAATATAAATAGACAGATAGGATACCTCACCTACTCGGGCGGGTACTGCTTGTAAAGTATTGGAGTTGAAAGAAGGAATAGGCAAAGAAGAGAAAGTGTGATTCTGGCGTATTAAAAGGGCAGCACCACCATAACCATCAGTTCTGTCATGGCGAAGGATATTGAAACCAGGGATGTGGAAGTTACTCTTGGGAGGTAGCCAAGTCTCTGATATAGCAAGTAGAAATAAATTATGTGTGTTAATTAAATTGATTATTTCATGTTTTTTTGAAACTATACTTTTACAATTCCACTGAAGGACTTGATCCATGTTTAAAAATATTAAAAATTGCAACTGATATTTGGTTAATAAGTGGGAGAGCAACGTGTTCAGGTAAGTTGGAGTTAACAATAACATTTATCAGTGTTGATAACAACTGATTAATGTCATCTGTAGAGGGTAATGCATCCTTGCTGCATTGCTTAAGTGCAGATCCTGTAGCGCTTTGACTGTTGTCAAAACTAATAGAGCGAATTAGTGAGTCATGTTCTTGTTTATCATACACTTTAGAGAGAACAGGAGCTGGCTTATTCTTCTGAACAACTGTTTTTTTGTAAGATTGGTGGTTTGAGCTACTATAATTATTAATATGGGAGGGAGATGGTGGTGCTGATGATGTGGAAACAACTTGTGAGTAAGATTTACTTACTATAGGATATAATTGGGATGCTTCTTGGTAGGAGATAGGGTTCTGCGACATATGTTTTTTAATATTTACCTGCCTAGTAAACTCAGGGCACGACTTGTTTGTTGCCATGTGGTGTCCGGCACAATTGGCACACATAAAATCAGTGACTGTACAAGCAAGCGCACTGTGTTCTCCACTGCATTTGTTGCATCTTGGTTTGCTCCTACATTGTGCACGGGTGTGACCAAAGCGACAACAATTGAAACATTGTATAGTTGGGTAAATATATGGTTCTACTGGGATACTAGAGAAGAAAGAAAAAACTCTTGGGGGAAGGGCCTGCCCATCAAAGGTTAATACTACAGATTGAGTAGGAGTCCAGGAAACTGCATCTGCATTGACAGATCTTCTGCTCAATCTACGGGTTTTAATAATTTGGCCATAACCTTCTGGGATTTGAAGGTTTTCTAGAATATCTTCATGACTCCACTCTACAGGGATACCTTTTATCAACCCCATTTTACAAATGTTGTATGTTGGAATGACTACTCTATATGATGAGTTGTTACTCATTAGATTTAAAAAATTGTTAGCGTCAGTATGTGATTTGAAAGAAACTGATAGCCGATTACGCCCTACTCTTTTGATTCCATCCTGAATAATGTTTCCCATTTTGTTTTTCATCAAAAAATTGCCAAATTTTAGGGGATGTACTGAGATATTTGAATTGGGCTCAGACACTAAGGTGACATGTACCATATATGGACCAGAGTCTTTTTCATTATATAATTTCCTATATATAGGTGATTCTTGTGACAATATAGGGGTTATTGGCGCAGGCTCTGGAGAAGGCTCTATAGACATAACATTTTTTTTCGAACAGGATGCTACTGTCTTTCTACAAATATTGAAATTTTCCGCTAGAGCCTGTTGAAAGGGCCGCAGAGATTGCCTATCAATTTTGTTTTTAAATGGAGTATTTACCAATTTCTTTTTCTTATTGTTATTATTTTTATTTTTTACACTTACAAATTCAGCCACATCTGTTAAATCAAATTTATCGCAAAAAAAAACCGGTTGACTGAATTTGGTATTGGTAGTATCATCATGACTATCAATATCAGGATCGGGAGGATCCGTCCCCGGCTCCAAATCCATCCTAAAAGTACTTACCACTACTTATAAAATATAGATCTACTTACAATCTAGTATATACACTACAATATTTACAAAATTTATATAGAAATATACAATATTAAATTAAAAAGAATATGAGAAAAATTTTTAGACGGCCCTTTTGAAAAGCCCGCCAAAAAAAAAACTTTTGAATGGTTATTCCTGAATGGTGAACTGTTTGTTGTCTCTGGCTTGTTTTGGTGATGAGACTGCGAAGACGTTCAAATCCTTCAAAAAAAATTATTATTTTTACCGGTTTTTTTATTTACGTTAAACAAAATTATTTCTATCATTATTATTTAAATATCTAAAAGTTAGTGTTATTTACTTTGTTTTCATTTGATTATGTACAAAAATTTAATTTGATATTGACGATTAAAGATAGCTAAAATTTTAATGAGTGCGAAAAAAATTGTGAATGAATGTTTTGAACGGATGTCTGCGTCTGGTTTTCGAAATTATAAATAAATCGTAAATTCGTGAAAACATAAATGTTTTATGTTTTTAATGCTGGAAGCCGAGCAACCACCTGACAAAATATATCCATCACTTCATATTATCGTGCTTTTCCAAATTGCCGTGATAAACAGTTATTATACGATGGTAACGACTAGTGTTTGGAAGTAAATTTTATTGTGGGCTTCATCGTTCAAAAGCACAGTTTCTTGTCATAAATATATTTTATCAATAACCATATCGTAAGTAACATTTTAACTACATACCTATTCAAAGTTTATATTTAGATTATTTTGTGTTAAAACTTGCAGCTTCTTCACTAAGTGCTATTATAAATAACATAAATATATACAGACAAAGTCAGTTCGAGACTAACTCAACGATATAAAGGCTAGGTTTTAGTAAGTACGCAGTGATTGTAGTGCACAAAGGATTTTATTACAAAGTATGGGTAGGTATCTGATATTCGTAGATTGCGACATGAATCTAAACTATTATTTTCTTTCAGGTATTCTGGTGAAAAAGCGAACCAGCCTAGCAGCAGAGCTAGCCTTGTAAAATGCTTGGAATTCAACATTCTGCCATTTCACTGGTTCAATCACAGGTTCCAAAGGAGGCTATAATCCTCTGGCTCTCTCAGACTTGTTTGTATTTAATAAAAAGCTCCAGTGAAACCTCTCTAGTATTTTTTAATTGATGTCATCATGGTACTTCTCAGAGAGTAACCAAAGAATCCTGTAAGACAAACTGTATAAATGTATGTAGTTGTAATTTTCATAAACAAATTATACTTAAGAATGTGTTTTTATTTGTTATCGTGTGTGAATAAATATTTTACAAGGATTAGCATTGTTATTACTTTCAAAAAAATATGTTATGTAAGTTGGAATAACTTACTATTTTTCACATAAGTTGTACTAATGAAGTAGTAATATCTTACTTTGTTTTTGAAATCCAAATTTCCAATAAAAGGTATTAAGTAGGATTAATTAAGGTCCCATGGTAGCGTTACTTCAATTATCTACTTACTGTTTTGTAAAATTCTAAAGTAAAGAAAAAACATATTCACATTCACAAGAAAACCAACTAAAATCCTCCTTATAAGTTACTGGAAAGTAACTTTTTAAGGATCGGTTTATTTGACACTTGAGAAGCGCAATAATCGTTTTCGTGCTGTCAAATAGACGTGATAGTAGGAATAGTCATACAAAAAAAGGTGAATGGTTTTGTGACGTCAACCAAAACAATCCTGTTTAAGGGCTGCTATAAAGGTGTAATGGTAGCATTAAATAATGCAGTTCAGTTTAAGTGCTGCCATAAGAGATAACGGTAGGATTCCTGCGCCTATCGTCACGAAGCTTCGTGCTATACACGATACACGCAAATGTGACCGGCCGTTATCGGGTATCGTCCCGAATATTCGGACTTCGTGTTGGTTATCGCGCGGGTGGCGATACATCAAAGGATTTATGCACGCTAACAATTCGCTCTGTGTGGTCGCACTTGCGATGTTTTTTTATTTTGACGTTTGTTTTCAACTTGTTCGGACGCGTGCTGTGCGACGGTGCCACATATCTTTAGCTTTTTCTTTCTAGGTTTCTTTTTAGGTTTCAATAAATGGATAATGTAATTGTTAGCACACATGTAAAAGAAAAGAAAGTCGTCGTCCATATTTAAAACATGTAGATGACGCCATCTTGGATTATTGCCAGATAGTTCGTGAAAAATAACGAAGCTGCTAGTGTGACCAGCGCTTTATCGCGATATTTTTTAGTGTACAAAACGTACGAAGATTCGCCGCGAATTGCTTAGGGACGATAGGCACAATTGTGGCCGAAGCATATGATAGATTTAGTCAAAAAAGGGTAGACCCTGTGGTGCGATTTTTCAAACGCGGCGTCACTAAAAGTTCTGTTGTTTGTATGGAAAAACCACGGAAGAGGTAAATAGCTGGAAGTGCCTTGGGCCTAACCAGCGTCGCCAAACTCACACAAATAAACCAATAATCACATATTGCACACATACGAAAAATTCGTTTGATTGGTCGAATATACAGGGTGGCCAAAAAGTCGTGGATCAAACGAAACAGGGAGATAAAGGAGGTAATTTCCAACAAAAAATCTTTCCCCAGCATGGCCATAACTTCATTGCACGAAAAGATATGAATTATTTTAGTTTTTTCAATGAAACTACCGAGTTTTTTTACAATTTAATCAGTAAAAAATTAAATTGATTAAAAACAATAAAACAAAAGGTGTTGTAATATGAGTCGATAATGTATCAATACTACAAAAATTGTATTGCAGCTCTTGGTATCAAACTTAACGAGCAATGATTTTTTTTCCGTAAATTTTAAAGCGTTACAAAAAATTACTTCTCACTTTAAGAGCACTTATTTGAAAAAAAATGTATTGAAGTTATGGCCATGCTGGGGAAAGATTTTTTGTTGGAAATTACCTCCTTTATCTCCCTGTTTCGTTTGATCCACGACTTTTTGGCCACCCTGTATTTATTTCAATATTGGCCTAAGTCAATAGATCCTACATTTTACAAACGACATTAAGTCTCAAGCATAAGGTTTATTTTGCTACGGTTCAAAAAGTACTTACGACATTTTGCTATTTATTGTCTAACTCAAATTAAAAAGTCTAATAATTGCGCTATCTATCGTCGAGAAGCAGAACTTTTTCGTCACTTGAATCCCAAGCTACGAAATAATTCCGCTACTTGCCGACAGGTGCGCTACTCGAATAGTGATGTCCACATCAATTAATATTGTTTAACAGTATCGATATCATTCGACGCAAAGGCATTTTTGTCGAATTTTCTTATCTTTATTTAACACTAACTTTCACTCGTGACTTCGTCTGCGTAACTTTATTTATAATATTAGTATGGATGTGCAGATTACATCGTGGGCGAAGCCAGTGTCAAATAATTAAAGATCTATTATTTTGAGAACATGAAAAATCCGTCTTTATCCCTGTAGCGATCTACATCCCTAATGGAATGGGGCATACAGAGCATTTTGAGTCTTTCGGTTGTAAGCTGAAATCGCCTAGGGCCGCAAGACCCAAAGGCTACTTTTAGCGTGACGGCGGGCGAGAAAGTGGAAAAAGAATCAAAATAGTGATGGGTTGCTAGCCGCATGGCCGAAATGGCAGAGGAATTTCTCTTATGTAATTTTGCCCATTCTCTCGATCGGTTTTTACAATCTGCGCGGGAAGAGAAGCATTTTGTACATTCCATTTATTTTCTTTTGTCCCTTTCACACAAACCAGCATGGTGAGCTTAAAATACAGAGAATTGTGTCAATAACTTTGTAGATCCATTACTAGTATTAAAGTGATATTCAAGTAAATCTGTCTGTCTGTTACTTCTTCACGCTTCAATTACTTAACCAATTTAATTGAAATTGAATATGTAGGTATATAGTTTGAGAGTTCTGGAAAAGGACATAGGTTTATATCCCAAAAAAGAATGATGGAACCTTGCATGGTGAATCTTATTTTGCCATGCAAATGGAGACTTTTTCAAATTACTTATATATTACATTAAAGAAGTCTTGGGTTAAAGCTAGATACATGTAAATTTGGGAGCAGCAGCAGAAGCTAGAGCAGAAAAAAATTGACATAAAGGACAACCTTTATAAGAAAAAAACGACATAAAGGGTGTCCAGTAAACACTTTTTGATTTAAAATTAAAATTACTCGCATCATTGCGGGGTGGAGTAACATGTAGAGGTATCATTCGACGCACAGACTTTGCGGATTTATTAACTGCTATGAGCCGCTGGACAGAATCACACCGCGCGTACGCAGTCGATAATATATCAATCAAATGGTACCTCTTCCTCTTACCCCGCCCCGCTAACTTGCGAGTAATTTAAATTTTAAGTCGAAAATTGTTCACTGAACTGGACGACCTGTAATACGCAAAAAGGTTAAAATAAAAGATACATTATTTTAGTTATTTATTTACTATATTATTTTTCATGTTATCTATTCGAAAAGCGATATTTTCATCCCAAAACATTTAGAGCTCTATATATATGTAAATGTTTTGGGATGTGTATATATGTATATATATATATATATATATATATGTATATATATATATATTTTTTTTCACTGCTAATTCTCTCGCAAAGTAATATAGAAAATCTCAGAGACTTCTGGACATGTCTGCCGTTTTGGAGAACCAACAGCATAAGTATTTTGAGGCTCACTATGTTGTTCTCTAAAGTTTGATGAAGTCGAATCTTTTTATAAGGGTGGGTCTCAGTTTCTTCCGAACTTAATTACCGTGTTGCAGTACCGGCGGTATTGATATTAACATTTTGTAGCTGAAACAAAAGAAGACTGGTTAAAACTAAATGTTTATTAATATATGATCATGGTAAATCTAAACAGAGTGTAAGACTTTTATTTTTATTTTTTATGTAACAATCATTCACATAAAATCAATATAACATTCTACTAAGAAGAAGAGACAATCTTATAAACCATCCCAAATCACCTTTGGCCCAAGGGTTCCCATAATACTAGCAGCATTTCCACGTTGTATAGTGATAGAAATCCTTTGAGCGAGAAACTATACGGAGCGATTATGTTGTTTTGTACATTATACGAATAAACATGGTAGCTTACTTGATTTAAAACCTTTACGATGTTCAAAGTGGGCAGCGCTGTTGCTTTTAAGTATATGTATCCTTTATTAGATATAAGTAAATTATTTTTTTCAAAATGCTCCGAACATATGGTGCTTGATTTAGTTGCCATCTAGTTAATCCTACCCGTTGCATCTATCCACTATTCTTTTACATTAGGGTCTTTAGGAAATCTAAAAATATTTCGAAAGGTTAGAGACTGATATTAATTTTTATTGCCATAAAATTACTAGAAAATGTTCATGTTTATAATAAGTCAATAAACTACTTAAAATCGTTGCTTTATTCTATTAAAATTATACCTGAAATTTCGATTTATTTTATCGACAAAATCCGCTCTGACTCGACTACATCACTAATCGAATAGCGAGATTTCATCGACAACATTTGTACGTCACTAATCGAATAGCAAAATCTGTACATCACTAATCGAGTAGCGACAACTTACGGGAACGAACTTTCTAGAACTACCTAGTTATGATCGTACCAGAATGATTTTCTTAATTTTTTAAAGAAAATGCATGTTGTCGTACTTACTGATGGAAAGAAACATCTGCATTGCTTTTATTTTTGATCTTACTGCTGTTTTTACATACTAAAACACTACAACATAGCATATTTAGCGAAAAAATTATTGGTCGGGCGGACAAAACGATCTCAACACGTAGCTAGAATACGACTGATGTACGGAACGGAGTCGGTCGATCTTGTGTAGTTTAACCGGATTATGAAGATAGGCGCGCCACGCCCACTTGGCACTTCCACCCATTTCTCTGTTCCGTGGGTAAAACCATTCGACTTTAGGTGACTTCGCGTTTGAAAAGTGGCACTTCAGGAATCCTACCGTTATCTCTTATAGTAGCACTTAAACTGAACTGCATTGTTTAATGCTACCATTACACCTTTATAGCAGCCCTTAAACAGGAATGTTTTGGTTGACGTCACAAAACCATTCTCCTTTTTTTGTATGGACTATTCCTACCATCACGTCTATTTGACAGCACGAAAACGATTATTGCTCGTCACAAGTGTCAAATAAAGCGATCCTTAAAAAGTTACTTTCCAGTAACTTTTATGGAGGATTTTAGTTAGTTTTCTTGTGAATGTGAATATGTTTTTTCTTTACTTTAGATTTTTACAAAACAGTTAGTAGATAATTGAAGTAACGCTACCATGGGATACTTCATTATTTTAGTACAACTTATGTGAAAAATAGGAAGTTATTCCAATTTACGTATCATATTTTTTTGTAAGTAATAACAATGATAATCCTTGTAAAATATTTATTCACACACGATAACAAATAACAACACATTCTTAAGTAAAAGTTATTTATTAAAATTACAACTACATACATTTATACATTTTGTCTTACGGGATTCTTTTGTTACTCTCTGAGAAGTACCATGATGACATTAATTAAAAAATACAAGACAGGATTCACTGGAGCCTATTATTAAATACAAACAAGACTGAGAGAGCCAGAGGATAACAGCCTCCTTTGGAACCTGTGATTGAACCAGTGAAATGGCAGAATGTTGAATTCCAAGCAATTTACAAGGCTAGTGGAAGTAAATTTTAGTGTGGGCTTCATCGTACAAAAGCACAGTTTCTTGTCATAAATATATTTTATCAATAACCATGTCGTAAGTAACATTTTAAGTACATACCTATTCAAAGTTTATATTTAGTTAATTATGTGTTCAAACTTGCAGCTTCTTCACTAAGTGCTATTATAAATAACATAAATATATACAGAAAAAGTAAGTTCGAGACTAACTCAACGAGATAAAGGCTAGGTTTTAGTAAGTACGCAGTGATTGTAGTGCACAAAGAATTTTATTACAAAGTATGGGTATGTATTTGATATTCGTAGATTGCGACATGAATCTAAACTATTATTTTCTTTCAGGTATTCTGGTGAAAAAGCGAACCAGCCTAGCAGCAGAGCTAGCCTTGTAAAATGCTTGGAATTCAACATTCTGCCATTTCACTGGTTCAATCACAGGTTCCAAAGGAGGCTGTAATCCTCTGGCTCTCTCAGTCTTGTTTGTATTTAATAATAGGCTCCAGTGAATCCTGTCTTGTATTTTTAATTGATGTCATCATGGTACTTTTCAGAGAGTAACCAAAGAATCCTGTAAGACAAACTGTATAAATGTATGTAGTTGTAATTTTAATAAATAATTTATTAAGAATGTGTTGTTATTTGTTTTCGTGTGTAAATAAATATTTTACAAGGATTAGCATTGTTATTACTTACAAAAAAATATGTTACGTAAGTTGGAATAACTTACTATTTTTCACATAAGTTGTACTAAAATAATGAAGTAATATATCTTACTTTGTTTTTGATATCCAAATTTCCAATAAAAGGTATTAAGTAGGATTAATTAAGGTCCCATGGTAGCGTTACTTCAATTATCTACTAACTGTTTTGTAAAATTCTAAAGTAAAGAAAAAACATATTCACATTCACAAGAAAACCAACTAAAATCCTCCATATAAGTTACTGGAAAGTAACTTTTTAAGGATCGCTTTATTTGACACTTGAGACGCGTAATAATCGTTTTCGTGCTGTCAAATAGACGTGATGGTAGGAATAGTCCATACAAAAAAAGGTGAATGGTTTTGTGACGTCAACCAAAACAATCCTGTTTAAGGCCTGCTATAAAGGTGTCATGGTTGCATTAAACAATACAGTTCAGTTTAATTGCTGCTATAAGAGATGACGGTAGGCCTGCTGTAGTTGTAGGTACGAGAACAAGCAACCACAAGCAAGAACTATCATAGACAAATTGATTATTATATTATTTGACATTTGTCAAAGTCAGCAAAAAAAAAATTGGTAACCTTCTCTTTGCTTTGCTTTGAGAAAAATTCAGGTTAAATGGGAAGAATATTCCATTGTAAAGTCGAAAAATATTATTACCATTAAATATTACTTACTGTAGTAAATAGTGTATAGTAAATGCTTTCAATATCGTTCATCCACTAAAGTAATTTTTGGACTTAGTGCGCCGGTGAAATTGTGATCATGGCGAATCCGTCATCAGGCGTTGGTTGGTTTTGAGATTTATATTTTGTTCAAACAAAATTGACTGTGATTAGTTATACGTTATACATATCACGCCTATTTCCCACAGGGGTAGACAGAGACTATGGATCTCCACTTGCTACGATCCTGACAAACCTCTGTCGCTTCATCTACACTCATCAATCTCTTCATACATGCCTTAATATTAGTTGTACTATGATATTGCCGTCTTGATCTTAAAGTTTGACACTTTATTTGTTTAACAGTGGTACCGCGGAACTTTCGTCTTCTAGAAGAACTTGAACAAGGCCAGAAGGGAGTGGGTGATGGAACCATCTCTTGGGGTCTTGAAAGCGATGATGATATGACTTTGACTCACTGGACTGGAATGATAATTGGCCCCCCTAGGGTAATAAAAATAGTGTTGAATGTCAATTGTGTTATTTTGATAATGACTTTGGCTATAATTAGTGTTTATGTTTTCAGACTCCTTACGAAAATAGAATGTATTCTCTAAAAATTGAATGTGGCACTCGGTATCCAGATGAACCACCTACTGCTAGATTTATATCTAGAATCAACATGAACTGCGTTAACAGTCAAACTGGACTTGTAAGTAACTATTACAACTAGTTGCTGCATTCAATTGATACACTTGGTTACCTAAAATTGGTAATAATATCATGTAATTTGCACAGGTTGATAATAGACAAGTCCCAATCCTGGCAAGATGGCAGAGGGACTACACCATCAAGACAGTGCTGCAGGAGTTGCGGCGCCTCATGACATTGAAGGAGAACATGAAACTGTCTCAGCCACCAGAAGGAAGCTCCTTCTAGTTCCTCTCTATTATGTCTCAATAGACCCAATCTACTCTGACACATGTTGCAAACTTTATTACCATTTTTGTATGTGGCAAGTGGTTATTTCAAAGTAGTCTGGCTTCATTCAATACTGCTATGCTTTTATAATTCCTTCTAAGTTGTTTATGTATCATATAATGCATTTATTGTAATGTAACATGAGTTATCCTACTATTAGATTTAATTTTAAATGAAACTTTTGTTTCAGCTGTAGATTGGGTGAATAAGTATGTATTTTGTAAGAATAATTTCTCAAACAGCTCTTAATTACCCACTTAGAGGGTAATACCCATTTATTTACATGTTACCTAAATTATTGTGGCCTTTAAAAAAGTTAAACTTGCTTTTGGTATAATGAGCTAGTTAAACAATTTATGCCTGTATTTATCAACAACTTGATATTTTAAGATCACTCACTGAGTTGGAGGATAGGTACCCCTAAATAGTTGTTTGCAAGGTATAGGCATAATCGTTTTTAACATTTCTATAACTACCGTGTCTAAAATATGACTTTCAAATTTCTTTATTACTTTAAAATATTTTTGTAAACTGCTTAATTTCCCTTATACTTTAACTTGATCAAGTGTATAATATTTTAGGAAATTTTTATTTCTAGGTACATAAGATAAAGTACTACTGGGTCAATATACAGCTCTGCAAATATATTCATATGTTTTACACACATATCTGCATTTAAATAATGCAATTAACCTCATTGAGTAAAATCAGTTACGAATTTTTTTATTTCCTGAAATTTTCTCTTACAATTTGAGCTCCCATATACTACTATGCGTGAATTATTGTTACAAACCAAATGCTAAGTCATTGTTTCATAGCATTAATATTTTTACCAATGTATAACTAGCAAAGGTAAATAAATCATATAATACTGTCATAAACCTTTGTTTTCGTTAAAAATTGTTTATTTCTACTTATTTTGAAGTACAAACGAGTAGTAGATCAGTCAATGAATGACTTACGGGGGTTTAGTGCATGGGTAGGGACCGAAGCGATCCCTACAGGAACTTGTTTAGGGTACTTATTAAGTAAAGAAAAGTCCTGATGCCTAGAAGATGAGCCAGAGAGAGGGGGGGAAAGTTCTCAATTTTTAATTTTTTTCAAATATCTCAAAAATGATGCGTCGTAGCGAAAAATATTCTAGTAAGAGTTTATAAAATTCCTTTGTAAACAAGTATCCAAATTTCCAACTATTTTCACATTTCATGTGAAACAATTCATTATTTTAAAAAAACCGACTGCCTTTTTATATACCCAGTGTCACTCTCACAGTAAATACGAATTTAACGACACCTCTCAAAATAAAATTCATCGAGCCGTTTAGGCTGCAGAGCGTGCCAAACAATTATACATACATACATACTTTAAAAATATGCAGATACGTATCTGTTTTTTGTGTATGCATTTCATTTTATGTAGTTTTTGTACTTATGTGTGTTATAGCTGCAAATAAATGAATTTATCTATCTATAATATTAAAACAAACCTCCTGGCGCAGTCGGGTAAAATTAAAAGATTTTTAGTGTGGCCAATGACTGATAAGCATTATCTGATGCGAAAATAATGCATTTTATCATAAATGGGAAAATCTTGGGTACGTAATAGAAGTCCTCCATCCACTATCATATGTTCTTTCGTCTGAGACAGTTGAACAGCCTTATCAGTACCTAGGCTTGAACATGGTGTACAGACTGATTTAGTTGTCGTCCTCATTACTTTCATTGAACTGTGCTAAAGGAAATTGAGCAAACTCTCCAAGAATTTCACCAATTATCCTCTGTCTGATAGTTTGAATATATATTCGCTAAAGAAATAAAGTGTTGGGTCAACTGCCACCTTTTCATCATGATTTTTTATTGATGAGTTGACAGAGAAAGGCTATCATGCACGATCATTGCGACGAGACAATTTCATGCCCGACAAAGACAAGTCCACTGTCTTTTTCATATTGCCTTCCACACGCACATTCACTGTCTACTCTGGTGCTGTATAAAAGCCGAGGAGCCTCCTCGGCTTTTATACAGAGGTGTACAGTGTAGGTACTCAGCAAATGGTTTGTTGGTATGACCGCAACTCGACATTTGTTCTTCCCTCGAAGAATTTTGCGGAGTTGTTACTTTAAATGACCAGCATAAGGAGTATAAGGAGGGACCTTAAGAGCGGCCTTCCCGTCTTACTTTTCATACAAACGCTCGTGCGTAATGGCGTTGTAACTGATCTTTCTTGAAAACTTTTGAACTCACTAGTATCTTGTGCGCTATTTCTAGGTTGCTATCAAAATAAAAAATTAAAATTTAGAAAAACTAGCTCAGTATAAGCCTCCAAAAATCTGCTTTTTTGCACAAATTTTTGCTGAACTTCAACAGTTCATAAAGAACTCATAAATTGTAAAGGTAAAGAAAATATTTCGATACAAACCTTGCAAATGTAATGAAGATTTTGAATACAAAACATTTATTTCACACACTTGTAAGGCTTACTAAACACGTATCACCTGAAACAAGTTTTATAAAATTTCCGCACCCTATGAATACTAAGTATTCGTTCAATGGATAGTTAATTAATTATAATACTAATTTCATTCAATAGAATGCAAATCGTACCCTTAGGCGCTATCTCTCTTTTTTTGGTTTGCCTCTTTTTCTATCATTGCCCTGGATGAAACAACAAGCTTTTCAAAGTTTGAAAACGCAAGCATAGTTTGAAATTCAAACTATGCTTGCGTTGACGACAGAGCAGTCGGGAAGGGCGCCTTAAGGACCTCGGCCGGGCCCGTCAGAGATAATACAGCAGACATTGCCGAACTCAGCCAATGATTTGATGCACATCCTCCCTTTCCACAAACAGTGACATGACATGAGCACAAATTGTACGTTAGTAATTTATTTACGATACGTTCGTTTTTGTGTTCATTACATCTGTCGGTGTACCAAACAATTCAATCGTTCCAGTAGTTTCGTAGCAAATTGAAAGGGCTAAAACTGAAAAAAATAAAAATAGGTACGAATATATTTTTTTTACATTTATTGAGACAAACATTTTAAGAGAACATCAAACTAAAAAAATATGTATATTAACGATATTACATTTTTTCTATAAAAAGATTCTTCGATACATTAAATAAATAATATTACGCACAATACTGGAAAAATCATAATTTCTTTGTTTGGCAAGATAACTAACATTCGAATCTTGTCTATAAACATAGTGATTGTTATCTATTGGCAGACAGACACAAGGTCCTACTAGTTCTGGACAGTTTGCAAAAGCTTAAATTTAATGCCAAATACAGTGGCAACCAGGTACACAGTAATTAGAATATCAATTAAAATGCTATTTTAAGCTATCCTCTATACTCTATAGACAGATGTTCTTCATACAATGTAATATAAATGTACAAATTACAAAGCTCTCATTGGATATTCCTGATATTGCACAGACCTACTTAATTAAAACAATAATCAAATACTAAGTGTAATTAATTTATCATATTCATATAACATGACAATAATTTTAGAATGTCGAAGTTTAACGAATGAGTATTCAACTGCCACAGCTAACTGCTGAAATATTTCAATAACACTGTTCTACAGCTTTGTCAGAAAGAAAAAAGAAAGGGTGTGATGTGAGTAATAATTACATTTTTAGCAAAAACAAGAAAAAAAACTACCCACTTCGCTTTCTTTTAAGAATTTCTTCCCAAAGTTCTTCGTCATGTCTTACAACTTGATACTAAAATCTTTCAAATAAAAATTAAACATCAAAATCGGTTCTCAAGTGGCGAAAATATAGCGTAACATAGATACAAAAGAAATCTAAGGATCGTATTAATAACCTTTTCCTCTTTTTAAGTCGGTTAATAAACATTGATAGCTAGCAGATCTATCTGAAATAATTATTTGACCATCATCGGCTATGATTCAGCAAAATCAAGGTAGGTACTTATTTCATAAGTTTACATGTTAAAGCAAAAATATTCTGCCAGGAGCCTTAGCTCACAAGTTTATAGCACAAAACGCATTCAACTCAACGCAATGCAGACAGGGCTCTGCAATATTGTTTTGTTAACTGACAGGTAACAAAATTTTAAGCTATGGATCGCTTTACATTGAGACGCGACAATGTGCTTGTAGTGACTCAAAAGCCTGCTATGTAAACGCTCTTAAAACAAAATAGTCGCATAAACGCACTTGCTACTCGATTGATTTTATTAAGTTAATGAACTTGCACTGAAAAATTGATTCTCCAGCGATTGAATTAAAGTCTGTTTTCAGTTGATCAGTCGGAGGTAAAATATACTTGATAGGAGTTGCGATACGACAAAGAAGCACAGAATAAAAAACGTAACAAAAGTTAAGGTAGGCAGTAGAGTACCACGAATCTAGTTAGCGATATACCTCCATAAGATCCATAACAAGGTAGACTTCGATCAATCTCGTTTGGAAATACCTACATTTCTAAGGTATACAAAAAGTGCTTGTGAACTTTCTATAATTTTTCATATTTTGGAATAATTATTTATGAACTATATTACATTATGATCAAATGATATCAAAGTGACATTATTGCAAACACAGTACATGGTATAATAGTTTAATTAAATTTAAGCCGTCACAGTACATCGTCACCTGTCATAATATTACCTAACATTCAAAGCACCCTCCTCTACACAATAACCAATACAATGAATTTTGTGAAACTGTCCACGAAATGAACTCGTATGCTCAAACGCACACCATTCAAATAATGTAGAGAATAGAGCACAAAGCCACAAAAATTAGTCAATATTTACGCATAAGGACAGCATTATATATGTAAATACATATATAGCTTTGAGCTCTGCCTATTTAGAGCCGTAAGACCCATAATGCTTTGTCTGCCCCGTTAGGGATATATATGTGATATTATGTATGTATTAATAGGTTTTTTTGTATAGATACAAATATATATATAAAAATGACATTGGCGAGCTAAGTGGCATCGCACGAGCTTAATTTATCTAATTAACTTTAGTCATCCCTCTTATCTACATTATTTGAATACATACAAATTTAGGAACATTACATTTAGTACTTTTAGATTTTTATTGCCTACTTTTTGACTAAATAAATAATAGATATCAATGCAACTTTTGTATAATAAGGGTATTAAAACACGAATGTGAGTTTCACGTTGAGAATCACACGAGGCGAAGCTGAGTGTGATAATAGTATCACACGAGTGTTTCAATACCTAATTATTACAGTTGCATACAAGACTTTATCTACATCCACGATATGAATCCTCTATAAAAGGTTCTAAATCCATAGGGTAGGTACAGTGTTGTAAAAACTCTATGTAAATTCCTTGTAAGTTGAATTGCTGAGTATCTAATACAAACTAACTATGTATGTATAGGTAATAATCAAATTATTTATTGTAATCATTATTTACATTTTGGATCGTACAATTATTGAATGCAAATATACTAATTTAGAACAAGAATAGCGGGATACGACGTGGACTCGAATAACCAATAAGTGAAATGCGCGTACATGACAATGTTCTTTTTTACAAATTCATAAAGAATGTGGCTGTTTGATCGGTAAGAAAGGGATCGAGTTTGTGTTGCATAATGAAATTTTGTACAACATTATAACACTCGTTTGGATAATATTATGGTTACTATGACACTGGTTGTTTTAATGTTGGAAATAAGCTAACTGTTTCTAAAACTTTTAAAGAGGATTTATAGAATGGGAGTAGATAAATGTTTTAAGGTGCTATTTCATCTTGCTTCAAAACATTAAACAGAACAAGGTTCCAAAAATTGCGTCAAACAGTCTAGTTTAGGCTATAGTATTCAATATATGAAACAATGTTTTAAATGATATTGCAGTTTATAATATACAAACCAAATAATCTAACTTAATAAATATTTCTTATTTTCTTGGTACTTAGGGGCAAAATTAATACCAGATGCGCTCGTTTGATATATGTATATTATTTTCCTTAATATAAAGATGAAACATGACAATTTGTGACCGTTTAGATAAATTACCCAAACTATGCTTTATTAAAAGTACTCACAAAAGGAAATTTGGACTGGCATATTCGCAATTGTTATTTTTATAAAATAATTTATTTCAAACGAACGTAATTGGCGTTCATGTTACCTCAACAAGAAAGCTAATCAAATGTACAGTCCGGCTATTAAGTCCGAAAACAGAAATAAATTAGGAAAGGCAACAACTGGTCGCTTGTTGTACCTTTACTAAAGTCTATGCTATTCGAGATTGAGACTTATTAGCCAGAATGTACTGTACCAGCAGACTGAAAAAAAAAACGATTCAACAATACAGTACCTTTTACGACTTAAAGCATTCAAGCAAGATACACTGTAAGTATAAAGTCCATCTTAAATGACTATCATATATAGTATACTTGGATATTTGGTTGAAATTTCAATAAATATTAGATTAGAAAGTGGGTTACACTATAAAAAAACACAAATTCATTTGTTGAAGGTTTGAAATAGCAAGCACCGATACAGTCTACTCAAAAATATTCGTACGTATTAGATTATAGTGTGAAGATTTAAAAGCTTACATTATGTTGGCACCAAACAGCACGAGATTTATTAGGATGCATAACACAATTTTCAATCTTTGGTCTTTATACGTTTTTCAGGAATTAAGAGCACCAAACCGGTGCAACAAAGCTCATTAGAAAACTGTTGACGTTGTAACAAACTTACTAATTAGTTATGAACAAATAACATAAATCGTCATACTTACGGTCTGCGCAGATGACAGACTCTTGTCCGCAGAAGATAAAAATCTGTCCTGTTTTTTTATAGAATATTAGTTGGATGTGGCATGTGCAGTGAATGCCATTGCAAACCATTATCCTCTGCGGATCAATTCAGTCGTCCAAGCATGGCAACAAGACAATCTAGAGCCCAGTCTACATTATTGCAGTGATCGACCTATGATAAAACAACTTCATCTACACCAGGGCCGTATCCAGGGAGGGGGTTTTTGGGCACAATATCAGAGCCAACCAAAAGGGGCGTCCATTAAATACGTAAGATGATCAGCGGCAAGGGGGTCAAGGAGTCTCACCAAATCTCACCTGGGGAAGAAGGTGGATCTCGAAAAATATCACGTATTTTTTTCTTTCAAACAATTTTATATGTGAAATGATGTGATGACATTAATGTAAAACATGTTTCTAAACTAATGTATAGCGAAATCTGGCACATTATTTTTATATAAGGTCTAACAAAATATACTGAAACTATTTTAAGGGTGAATTCAGTCCATGATACTGAACAACTGTCCCCAGGGAACACGTATCGAAATATGAAAAGTAATGTGTGGCCTCCAATACAAGTTGATCGATCAGCTGATTCGAGTTTGTATGGAAAGTCAAAAAATATATTTTATACATCGAAATATGTTCCTTAAGGAAAGTTGTACACTATCACGGACTGAATTCACTCCTAAAATAGTTTCTGTACATTTTGTTAGACCTTCTACGAGGGGGGGTCAAAAAGTTCGCGGAATGGAGGGGATAGCGGGGGGTGGGGGACCTGCCGCAGGTAGTAACTAATGAGCAACTCTTTGTGAGTATATATGCCAAGTTTGAACCTGATTGTGTCAATAACCTTTGACCTGTCGTCGATCAAACAAGTGAATCCGGAAGAAAAACTTGAACATGGAAAAAATCGAGTTTCGTGCCGTCATAAAGTTCCTCACTAAGCAAGGAAAACCACCTCAGAAAATTTTGGAAGAAATGTTATCAGTATACGGGGACTCTTGCCCTGGGAAAACCATGGTGTACAAGTGGAATAGCCTTTTCAAGCAAGGCAGAGAGTCTCTTGAAGACGACCCTCGCTCAGGACGGCCGATTGAGGCCACCACCTCAAACATCGTTGAAAAAGTGGAGAATCTTATACTGGAGGATACTCGTTTGAAGAAGAAACAACTTGCAGAAATGGTTGGAGTATCACCTACAACCATTTTAAATATTCTACACGACAATCTTGGGATGTCAAAAGTCAGCGCAAGATGGGTGCCAAGAATGCTCACACCACCACAGAAACAGCTGCGCGTCGAGTATTCAAAGGAGTTTTTAGACCTCTGTAGCGCCGACAAGGAAGGAATTTTTGCAAGACTTGTTACTGCAGATGAAACTTGGGTTCATCATTATGAGCCTGAGTCGAAGCAAGAGTCTATGCAGTGGCATAAAAAGGGTCAGCCCCCCCCTAAGAAATACAGGGTGTCACAATCGGCTGGAAAAATCATGGCAACTGTTTTTTGGGATACAGAGGGTATTTTATTAATAGATTATAAAGATAAGGGTGTTTCTATAACGGGAGAATACTACGCTAATCTACTAAGACAATTAAAAGAAGCAATCAAGGAGAAAAGGCGGGGAAAGTTGACAAAGGGTGTGCTGCTTTTGCATGACAACGCACCGGTACACAAGAGCCGCGTTGCGATGGCTGCCCTTCATCACTGTGGCTTCGAAATGTTAAACCATCCTCCCTATAGTCCAGACTTAGCCCCCTGTGATTATTTTTTATTTCCCAAATTAAAAAAAGAGCTTCGGGGGAAGAAATTTTCCGATGATGAAGAAGTCAAGTCGGCGATTTCGGCCTATTTTGAGGACAAAGACAAATCATTTTTTTTCGACGGTATTAATAAGTTAATAGAGAGATCTGAAAAATGTATTCGACTTAAGGGGGAATATATTGAAAAAGAAAAATAGTACAGTATTTTATTTCACCCCCCTTCCCCTCCGTTCCGCGAACTTTTTGACCCCCCCTCGTATATTAAATTTTGTGCGCAAGTGACAATGGAAATGTTGGTACCAATAATCACTCTTGAAACCTTGCACGAGTCTCCATGGACTGAATTAGAATTTAATATACAGGGTGCAATTGAAATCATTAGCATTAATTAAACTCATTAACATACTTACATAATTACATAAACAAAGGATATTTTGTACAGTGACAACACTTCAATTAATGCAGTAATTGAAAAGTATCAAAAAGTAAGAAAAATTAAAAATGTACACACTTGAGCCGCGTGCGCGTATTAACACCCAAGAGCCGGGGAGGTAGGAGACCTCGCCGGCGGCCGGCATACAAAAGTAGACTTTGACTTACGTGGATAAGGTTTAAAATCGAGTGGGGACGGGTGGTGTCCCACGAACGCTTGAGGATAGTGAGTTACGTTTGAAGTCGGAACGAATGTTAGGTAACTATGACACCACGAAATTGATACTTTTATGATTAATTTATTTTTTGTGAGTTTTGTGACGATTAGTTTTTTTATTTATAATCGAAGTAATGGTACCTATCAAAGAGTCTTAACGCATGTTTAGAGGTTTTCTTTAATATGAAAATGACGACTCTTGATTGACGTTTTTTTAGGGTTTAATTAATTTATATCATGTGTATAATAGATACTTAGAAGGATGCCAACGAATTTTAATTCCACCCTGTATAAAAAATTTGTGTCAGATTTCCTCATATTCTAGTCTAGAAACACGTTAATTTGATCTGATTCACATTTTACATAATTTTATGATAGAAAAAAATTACGTGATATTTGTCGAGATGACCCCTCACCCCCAGATGAGATTTGGTAAGACTATGTTTGATCCCCTCCCTCTGACCGCCTTACGTAATGAATGGAAGCACGTTATAAATGGATGTAACTTATTATCTCTGGCTCGAACCCTCCGCCCGAAACACATTTCTGGCTACGGCCATGATCTACACCCATGCTATACAATATGACAGGGTTTTTGTTACATATTATATATCCTCTAAAAAAGTTTCTGAAACAATAGCTTCAAACAATTACATTCAGCGTGGCCTTTAGGCAAAATGCCTAGGCTCTGTCTGCCCCGCGAAGGACAGAGACGAGGTATATTGTACTTAAAAATACAAATTGGCTTTTGCTAAGATTTTTTTCCATAAGGCGAACATCCAGATGAATTGTACTACTCTACAACTACAATTATGTTCATGGTAATCTTTGTGAATTTCAAAAAAGAATGTTTCACTACCACAGATCCGTAATAAAAAATTGAATTAAATTCATGTCGTATCCCGCCATTTTTGTTCGATAGTAGTATAATTTGAATTTCAATAAATGTATGATCTAAAATGTAAATAATTGGGTAATTTAACATCAACAACTAGCTAATAAGAAATCGAAAGAAAATGAAAATTATCAAGTGATACAAATATCCAAAGATAAATAAATAATTTTTGACTTTTGACTTTCCTGGGTCAAAAATACAGGATTTGGTACTGTTGTGAGATAAAAGTTGCAATATAATGTCACTTGTCATTGATCTTATTTATATTTAACCTGATTTTAGATTTATTTTTGCAGAAAAACTTATATTAAGAGCGTTATTTGACTCAAAAACCTATATCGTCATTAGTCTGTATTTCATTATGTTATGCCATACAAAATGTTTGACGTTTAGAAAAAAGTATCTGATTTGAGTTGTTGGAAAGTAGGGTATTACTACAATAAATCATCATTTTATTACTATATCTACATAATTTGTTTTAGATACTCAACAATTACACTTACTATGAATTTACATAGAGTTCTTGTAACACTGTACCTACCCTATGGTTTCAGAACCTTTTATAGAGGCTTCATACCATGGATGTAGATAAAATCTTGTATGCAACTGTGATAATTAGGTATTAAAACACTCATGTGATACTATTATCGTACTCGGCTTCGCCTCGTGTGATAAACCCACATTCGTTTTTTAGTACCCCTTATTATACAACAGTAGCATAAATAACTAATTGATAACCCCACGCACATGCGCGCATGCAGAGCGGGCATAACATCCACCTTGCGTACAAATTGTACAACTTAAATCAAGAGTCAACACCCAGCTTATTACTCAGATAAACTATGTATTTATTTACAACAATTTAAATATGTACATAGATTTTTATTTAATACACAACATTAACTTATATTAACATTCCCGTTTGAAGTTGTAAAATTAAAAGATTTTGAATTACATGCATAATAAGAAAAACATCATTAAATAAATAAAATTATATCTATACAAAAGAAATGCACATCATTGTATTACTACATCTACTAACTCACGTAAGTGTAAATCAATCAATCAATCGCCCCTGTTCTTCAAGGAAACTAATTTTGTGATACAACTTTGTATTATAGAAAACATATTTATATTGTATAAAACATTTGATTAAATATTGCACAGTAAAAGGATTAGAATTTTGATTAAAATATACATGTTGAGAGGCGAGCGACTGAAATAAACACAGTTTTTAATATTCAACTATAGGCGAGCCCTTGTATTGTGGTAAACAATATGGCCGATCTTTCCAATTCATCAATAAAGGTAATTCTGACCACGAAATGAAACTCAAAAAATGTCATGAGGCCCATGACGGACTTCAATAGATAGTTCTCAATAGCTTGCAGTGCCTATAGTGGTACGGATCAAGACATCGTCCTAATTACGTTATTACTGATCAACTAATTATGGTGCAACTCTGACAGCATGAATGTTGTCTTATGGACAAATGCGATGAGAAATCAGTCAGTGGGAAAACCCACAATACATGTTTAAATTCACATTATACTTATAAACCTGCATAATTCTGTGTATTTGTTCTATAGATGACAAAAATGTTTATATAATATTTAATTTATAACTAGAGATCGGATATTTCATTGCATATTTATCTAAACTTCGAGGAAGTATAATGCGACACAAATAAGTTGAACAAAAATGGCGGACTTCAAAGCAGTTTTGTACAAACTACCGACACGTAAATTGAATCAAAATGGCGGTCGTCGGCGCATTATTTGTACCTGCGCCATTTTTGTTCAACTTTTGTGTGTCGCATTGTACGTAACTTAGAGTGGTAATACCACCTCTTAAATATAAAATAATAGAAACCGTCACAAATACATATACAACAAAACATATATGTAATTGAAGCAGATGTTAAAATTTACCAATATTCAATTTAAAATAGCCAACTTAGTTTTATTTAACGTAATTATAACGAAACATTTTAATATGACACAATTTTAGCACGGAACTCGAAAAAATGAAATAATATTCTTCAAATCAATAATTTGTACTTAACTATATATTATTTCTGTAAAATCTAAGAATAATTCATGATTTTTAATTCACGGTATCAAAAATTATTATTTTTATTTTTAGGTGGTATTACCACTCTTTGTAACGTACTTCCTCAAAGTTTAGGTAAATATGCACTGGAATATCCGATCTCTGTTTATAACTGAATAATAAAACCCTGTTTACCTCGTGGCGTGATATCCGTATAGATCGCCTGGCTAAATGGAGTCGTTACAAGCCGTGTTACAGCTCGCATACGTCGGGTCCAACAAGAGGCGCAACTTATTACCTGCATTTGATTAAACATTTGGCTCAATTTAGTTTTTACCTAATATTACAAATTATGTGGTAATGGTAAGTTCACAGATCTATAGTTTTTATACAGAGTTTGTATTTGTATATTTTGTGTACAAAACTCAAGTATTTCATTCAGTCATATTCAATTAGAATATATTGGGGGATTGTTATTTATATTTCGATACAATATTTTCGAGAAGGGTAAAGTTCCGGACAAGAAATTTCAAGAACACCACTTCCAGTAACTCAACAAAAAAACATCGATAAACATCTGCGTCTTAGGAATCTCACCCATTGCATCGTTTCAGATTTTATCACGAGATGTAACTACCGTTCATCGCATCGCACGCCCGCAACTTTCACGCCGACCCGCGTCATAATTTTTGTATCCCGATACAGTGCGTCCTCGGCGTGTTGCCGTGCAGATCCATCGTCGTCGAAGCGGAGCTCGCTCAGCGCCGCGCGGCGCCGCGCTAGCACAGGCCGTGCAGCCGCCGCTGCGCCGGCGCCGGCCGCGCCGCCGCCAGCAGCCGCAGCAGCGGCCGGCCGCACAGCGCCACGAGCCCGCCGCCCGCCCAGCGCGCAGCCGCTGCCTCCTCCACCTCCGCGATGCGATTCAGGGAGCGCGACTCGCGCAGGCGGCTCTCCTTGCGAGCCGCCCGTCGCCTCCGGCCACCGCCGCCGCGCGCATCTCCCGCCGCCCCGCCTGACCCCGCCGAGCTAGAGCCGCTCGCGGTCGCCCCGGCTCCTGGCGCCCCCGCCACGCCGGCCAGAGCGGAGCGAGTAGCCCCGCGGCCACTCGCACCGGCGCCGCGCTCCTGGCTGTCGCTGGAGTCATCGTGCGAATCGCGGCGCGGCCGGTCAGCTGGCAAGTCAGCGCGCTCGGCGGCGCGCTTCTTCTTCTCCGAGTCGTCATCGGAAAGGTCGGAAGAGGAGCAGGAGCCGGCGCGCGGTCGACGTCGTCGACAGTCGAGGCGCTGACGGCGCGCAGGAGGCGGCGCCGGTGGCGGAACGCGTGGCGCGGGCGCGCTAGACCCCGCGCCGCCCTCGCCGCCACCATGAGCTAAAATTTCGCCGGTCCGAATCGTTTCGTCTTCGAGGTTCACCTAAATAATAACTTCATTGAACGAAATGGACCAGGAAAAGAAGTAAAACTACATAATGTACATAGTTGAACATGCTGGTAGTGTGCATGGCATGCTGACCTTGATGAGATTGTCTGCGAGCTGCATGGGCCGCAGGGAGGCGGGCGCGGGCGGCGCGGGCGGCGAGTGGTGCGGGCGCGGCGCGAGGTGCGCGGCGCGCGCCGCCAGGTTGAGGCGGCCCTCGGAGCGCGAGCCGCGACGCGCATCCGAGCTGCGCGCCGCCGCGCCCGCCACTGCGTTCTCCTCGTCGTCCTCTTCCTCGCGAACGATGCTGCATTTACGCGATCGCTGCAATATTTATAAAACCCCTACTTACAAAAATTATATTTAAAAACACTTTGATATAAATATTATAATTTAAATGGATCTTGCTATTCAGGAGAGCAAAGAAAGTGTGTATTGTAAAAATGAAAAAAAATATATATATAAGAACAAAATATAGGGGTCTAATGACAGATCACACTATAGAGTAAAAAGTAAGCGCATTTCTGTAAACTATTTTTATATTCTCTACAAATAAAAACACATATGGTTTCTTGCAAAATGTAAACCCTACATATATCTCTCTCTACCTACGAATTACCCAACTATGAACTTGCAATATTGCGACGTGGTTGTAGTAGATGAGAAATGTACAAGTCTAACGTCATAGAAATATGTATAGTGCCTGGGCGACCGATCTTCGCACGTAGAACACTAGCTAAATCGAATTTTCGGCACCGTATTCCCCAACTTTTATACTTTCATCAAGATCGTTGGAGTGGTTTCCTCATATAATGAGGAAACCGTACCTAGTCTAGCCATAAATATTGTAAAAAAGTAAAAAAAAAATCTATTGCAAATAACATTTATTATTTTTACAATGTGTTAGTTTAATACATAAATATATATAAACAGCTTATACGAAGTGGTCTCCATTGGCTGCAATAGTCCTTTAAACGTTGAGGCCAGTTATCAATAGAAACACGCAATCTTTCCATGGGAAAATTCTTCACTGCCAATCATATGGATTGTTTTAGGGACTCCAAATTATCATGGCGTTTAGAGCTAGCGGTATTTTCTAAAACTAACCATAAATCATAATCCAGCGGATTAAGATCGGGACTAGACGACGGCCAGTCTTCAGCTCCGATGAAGTCGGAAACGTTAGATTCCAACCAAGACTGCGTGGACCGAGCTTTGTGACCCGGTGCCGAGTCTTGCTGGAAGAGCCATTCTTGGTTATTGAACATGGTGTTGTTAAGGGGCTTAACTACCTTTTCAAGAATGGTATCTTGATACACTTGTGCCGATGTTTTGATACTTTTTCACAAAAGTATGGCTCAGTCACTCCTTCATAGCTAACACCCCACCAAACCAACACTGAAGTCGGATAATGCCCTACTCGGGAAGCTTTCTTAGAGCTTTGAGCATAAATACGGTCATTTTGTTTGTTAAAATGTTGCTCTATAGTAAAAAATTCTCTCTCTCGCCCTCCCTTTGCGTACCGCTTCAGTAGTTGTTTCGACTTTACCACCCTATTCTTTTCTCTAAATTATCAGTTAAGAAATGATCAGTACGTCTCTCATAGGCTGCAAGTCCTAAGTCATCTTTTAAAATACGCGACATGGTTCTAGGTGCTATCTTCATCTCCCGTGATAAAATCTTTTGCTTCCGGACAGGATTTTTTCGAATTCTTACTCTTACTGCTTTAACCACCTTTTTCGTACGAACACTACAAGGACGGCCAGATCTTTTTCTGTCACAAACAGAGGAGGTCTCATTGTACCTATTAATAGCCCGGTACACAAACATTTGACTCCATTTGACTAAAAATTGCATTTGGCTCCATACCTACTTTGTGTAATGCAATCACAGCGATTGGGTTTTCTTAATCACCCCACTCTATTTTTAATAGCGCAAAATATTGTACAATGTATTGGCGCCAAAATAAGAAAAGACAATGAAAAATCATATAAAAATAACGGATTCCAAATTCAAATGTAATATTTTGTTTATTTTTAATTGTAACAGTATTTATGGCCAGACTAAGTATACATACAAGAATTGCTTGTTTAAAATAATAGTGGATACGCACCGGAGGGACGTCTTGCGGCGTACGCGGCGCGGCGGGCACGGCGGGCGGCGCGAGCAGGCGCGCGCCGCTGCCGCCGCCGGCCGCCGCCGCGCCCGCCGAGCGCGCCACGCTCAACGCCTCAGGGCGTCGCGCGCCGCGACTCAGCTCTTGCCTGTAAGTCAATAAGTCGTCATCATCATCAAAACTTGCCGATCTAGAGCGGCCTGCTTCCAGCGCCAGACCTTAGTAAATTCGTCTGGTCAACTTGTACTAGGTGTCCTATGCTTCGCTTGTCAGTACGTGGCCACCATTCGAGAAACTCTCCATATAGGGAGGGACCATGTTTTAGAACCATAGTTATCACTGGTAACACACATTGATTGTGTTACCCTCGAAACAATCTTATATTCATTACTCAAAAGCGTGATAGTAGTTCTTCAATAGGGTGTTATCTCCCTTTTTGAAGAACAGGACCACCACGACCCTGTTCCACGCTTCTGGCGTTCCGCACTCGAGCAATAGACAAAACGGAACTAAGCCAATAAGTAAAATATTCTAATTTAATTCGATTGCTGGAAAACACACCGTGTGTGTAGGTATAAACAGAAACGAAAACATATATGGTGTTTTCAGCAGCTTGCACCCTTTTTGCAATCAAATAAAAAACACTGTAATAATATTGTTAGGATAAAAAAAATTCCATCATAAGGTCTTTGTTAATTTTGAGTTTCAACAACGCACATGGTTTGTTGATAATTTTCATGACAAAAGTTTCGAAAAATATAATTCACCTGTCTAGGCTGCACAAAGTTTGATTACACAAGCGGCTGATAAAGTTATTTTAACTATAATCCATTTGTTTAGGCATTTAAAAGAATGTAATGTAAAATTAATAATTTGTAATTTGCAAAGAAAAATTGAATTATAAAGTGTATATTTCAATAAAAAGACATGTCAAGATTGTTTACATTCTTTTAAATACCTAAATAAATTGACTATAGTGATGTACAAGACTTGAGTCCTCGATTTCTAATTTTGAAGACTCTAGTCAGTTTTGCAGAACTCTATGAGCTCAATAGGCTCCAAGTTCCGAGGCTAGGCAAGCGCACGTTCTCTGAGCAACGACTCGAGCTTTTAAAAGAGCTCGAGTCTCAAAATGAACGTGAGCTGTTTTTGAAAGCTTACAGGAACTCGAGTTGTGATTTCAGATGAATTTTAGGCTTCCAAGGTATGCAAGCAAACATTCTTTTAACTACTATTATTGTAATTAATCATATTTTATATCTTACTGACAGATTCAGTTTTATAAATAAAAAAAATCATTGGTTTTAAACACTCTCGAAAAACATAACCCTCCCTCATCCCAGTCGGTAAAAAAGACGGGAAAGAATCTCGGGTGCAAAAAGAGACGCGAGCTCTAATCTCACGCTCCAAGGCTCACTTAGCTCGCATTCGTCGAGCCTTCCGTTAAAATAGTCGAGCCCTGTAAATGACTCCAAGTCCTAAGTAAGAAGACTCTGAAGACTCGAGTCTTGTACATCACTAATTTTAGCTCTTACTCTGTAAGCTGTAAGCTGTTTGGTGAATTATAACCCATTTGACACTTTTAAGTTATGGAATATAGTACAAAAAGCCTTACCTTTTAGATCTTAATTTTCTCTCAGCCAACAAGAAGTAAGTAGCAGTAATATGATTGTACTCATTTTTTTCTAGAGCTTCTAATATCTCTTCTTTAGTTCCTATAGTGCCATTGACCATTCTTTGTATTATGGCAGATCGATCATCTTCAGAGAGTTGTTCTTTACCTACAAGAGGTGTGTCTAAATCTTCAATTGCAATGCCTTCTCCAGCTGTGACCCAAGGGTCTGTGGCTATTTCTGATAATGTTGCTCTTTTTTCTGGCTCTCGTACAAGCATTCTTCCTATAAGCCTAAAATAGACGACATACAATGTGTAGGTAATAAACAAACGTGTAACAGTGTAACAATGTTATGTGTTATGTCGTTACAAGTAATATAGTTACAAGTTGTAATATTTTGCAATACCTTTATATGCAATTTATTTATAAGTTGTACAAAGTATGTGAAATATTGATTAAAAAACGTGTCAGCATATCAATGCTTGTGCCGCTATCTCTGTATAATTTGACTAGTTACCTTTTACATGAATTCGATATATGTGGTGGGATTGTATATTTACAATCCATAATCATCGTCAAAGTTTCACTATCATTTGCTTCTTGGAATGGGGCTTGTCCACACACAAGCATGTAGAGAATAACACCAAGGGACCACACATCCACTGCTGGAGCATCATATGAATCCCCTAACAAAATCTCAGGGGCGGAATATGCTAATGATCCACAAGAAGTTTCTAGTTTTTGACCTGGACAGAATTTATTGCTAAAACCAAAGTCAGTCAATTTCACTACACCTAACTTTTCAAAGAAAACTACATTTTCAGGCTTCAAATCCCGGTGAACTACATGTAACCTGAAAAGAATATTAATATTTTTTTTAAGATACATAATTACAAAGTGTAATTTTAAAGCAATAAATATGAATGAAGCTGAGTAAATAATAAGTTATATATAAAGGACTATTTACCTGTGGCAATATGAAATAGCACGAACTATTTGACGAAAATAATCACGGGCAAGAGATTCTGACAAACCAGATTCATGCCTCATAATATAGTCATAAAGATCACCCCCATCTCCTAATTCTAGTATTAAATATAACTTAGTTTGTGTGTCTATTACATCATACAGTCGCACTACATTGGGGTGTTGCACAAGCTTCATACATCGTACCTGCAAAAAAAATATCATTTAGCTGCAGCAAACTGTAATACTATGGAAGAGATGCAGCATCATACAGCAACCACTGATTGATTCTGTGGCCATTGGCATTCTAACTGACACTACACCTGTTCCAACTCAAAATTTTTGTCCATTCCATTAGTGTAAAATATTGAAAAGGAAATAGTTTGGACTGACTTTCTAATCAATCAATCAATCAATCATTTATTTGACAAACATTGGTACGAATAGATTAGATGCTATACCAGTAAACTTATATAATTAAATTTGCACCCCATTTACCATTTTTTCAAAGGTGAACTGGTAGACAATGCTTAGCATTAAGTTTTACCTTTTGTACTATAATTTTAAGATTTTAAGTGCAATAAATAAATAAATGCTGCAATCATTTTATATCATTTGTAAGGCAAAGAAAGACCAGACAAAATATTTTTTGAAATTATAGTTTCCTTCTATATGTTAAGCTATTGGTCTCAATTCTCAATAACAATCTGTGGTTTTAGCTCTCCTGCTGTTTCATTAGATGTCAACACCACTGTAAGCTAGAGTCACCTTATATTCGAAGAAAAACTACAAACTATAACTTTGATAATAATTACTGGATTATCATACTTTAAACGTGGATATATTCTTTTTTGAATATATAACTAACACACATGAAAAAAGATAACATAATAATTGTAAAGTTTACCTCCTGAAATAAGTGTGATTTAGACACCTCATCCAGTTTACTCTTATCTATTACTTTGACTGCAACTTTTTCTCCTGTGAAAACATGTCTTGCCAGTTTGACCACAGCAAAATGTCCAGAACCAAGGGTGTCCAGCAAATCATACAAGCCAGCTATTTTAGCATCGTACGCTCCACTTGAGACACCTACTGTGCTCCCTATAGCAGCATTTCCACAGTTGTTCATTGCGGCTACCTAGCAACATAATTATTTAAATAAATATTTTTGCATAAGTGACATTAAAAATGCGAATGTGACTCTAGAGAAAGTGTGATGTTTAAAGTTGCTACTTAACAACTTATTTCATAGCTTTGTAAATAAAATATCATTTTGACATCTAGAAAAAAGTATAATTTGGCTGTTATTTATTACTTCAATGCCTAGCATAAACATTAAATACAACCCACTAGTTACATATTTGTAAAATGTGAAAGTTAATCATAATACATGGAATTGTAATCAGATATAAAAAAGATTGTTTTGATTGATAAATCTTATAAACATTTACACAAGTTTAGGCTTGCACTAGAAAAAAAATGAATAGCCAAATCAATATATCTTTTAAAAAAACATACACTATAATGAACTAATTTAATCAATCATTGAAGACTCAAGAGCTCTATGGATGACAAGCTTATGTTTACTATCACTGAAAGAATTAAAAATAGGTAGATATATAATTTTAGGTAGCTCAGACATTTTTGTAACCAACTTATACTTAAAAATGAGAATATGGTGCTTAATATGTATTGCATTTTTATAAAATTTACCCTTTGCAGTACCCACCTACTAATGACCTACATAACTTCAGTAAACAGATAAGTATTTAATGAATAGAAATACAAGTGAATGTGTTTCTTTAACTGATAATGAATGAGATGACATCGTCACAGACCTTATATCTCTGTAAAATACTGAAAAATCCAATCTCAATCAAGGAAAAATGCTCACAATTGGTATCATTTATCTTCTTTTAAACTGAAGTTAATATAACACGACCATGTTTTACAAATGATTGTATCATATTATTCATCTTACAGCAATTTAAATCATGCTTAATTTTACGTAGAAAATGTTGAGTAGGTACCTACTAAAAAAAATAAATTGATCCACAAGAGTCACAATCAATTCACAATTTCGCCATTTCACAAAATCAGTTCAGAAATTGTATCTTATGTCATTGAAAATTTGAAACATCAGTTGATGGGCAAGCAAGCGTCCGCCCAGGCCGCAACTGCCGCCACTGCGTCTGCCCGGTCATGCATATACGCGTGTGCGCAGGCTGCGGCCTGAGGCGCGCGCGACAGCGTAATGCGAACTTGCGAGTGCCACGATCAACGACAGTGGCGACTTTTCAGGCTTATTTTGGTGCGACTTGACGCGCGTAATCCAGTTGCCGGGCGACCGCATTTTTTAAATCACTTGTCACAGTTGTCACATTACGTGACATTAAGAATAGTTTGCGCGAGCGTTTCCAAAGGGGTGCATTTTTGAAATGATCGTTGCGAAGGATTTGCAACGAGTGGTCTGGACCACTCGTAATTTAGACATTTGTGGCGTAGATATGTCAAAGGAACCTTTCATGGAGAATCCGTTCCGATTCATGATGCTTTTTTATTCAAGGTGAAATTCTTAGAAATTCATAGACATATTTTCGATGTTTTCAGAAAATAGCACTCCAGTGGTGCGAATTTTCAAACGCGGAGTCACTAAACGAACGGTTTTTTGTATGAAAAAACCACTCGTTTAGGTGACTCCACGTTTGAAAAATGGCAATTCAGGTCTGGAGTGCTATTTTTCATTTAACCCCTGGAGTGCGATTTTTCATTTATAGACTCAGCGAAACACAAAACGTCTAGTTTTCCAACTCACCGCCGCGTAAAAAACCACTTGGCCGTTTTTTTGACCGCCCGGTAACGAATATGAGCTTGTGCGCGATTTCATTCGCGGAATATTGCCAGTTTAGGGCTTTTTACCCAAGAATTTCGAAAATAGCATTGATCATGTCATCTTATCCGCCCGTCTTGCACCACACAATTAAAAAAAGGAATCATATGAAAGGAAGAAATGCTTTATTTGGCAATCACAACCATTACAAATTACATATATCTACAACAAAAACAACAACTACGAATTGCTGTAAGGGCTACCTGAAGTGCTATTTTTCAAACGCGGAGTCACCTAAACGAATAGTTTTGCCCACAGTTTTGCTTTGTTTAGTGACTCCGCGTTTGAAAAATAGCACCATTGAATTCAAGAGGAATTAGGAGATTTTGTGACCATTTTACGATTTTTAGAGAAAAATCATTCGTTTGGGTGACACTGCGTTTCAAAAATGTCACTTCAAATTGCGATACATTTGGCGAGAAGGTTGCCGCACGAAATAATTAAAAACCGATACTTTACCGGTTCATATTTTTGTTAGTTTTTATACATTATTTAAAGGATTAAAATTGTTTTTATATATATTCAACCATAATATAGTTCAATCAAGTAAAAACCCAAACATTTATCTTAGAATTAAACAGATATTTAATAAAATGTGTTTTCTTTTTGTTACTGGTAATAAAAAGTATGCCATATGACATGACAGTGACACTTCTCCTTATTGATGTCAGGGTAAATAGTAAATAATAGTTCGTTATTAGTTTTCAATAGTTTTCGACAAAGGTTTTCTATTAGTTTTGCAATAATTTACTTTGATATTGTCTTGTAGCTATGCGCCCTTGGTAGAAATAGAAATACGTATTGAAATAGTGTCACAAATTGCGCTAAAGAGCACACGCACGTAAGTACTCACACCTTTTGATTGTGATATACATAAAAAGGTTAGGTACATTGTACAATTAGATTTACTTAAACCCTTTTAATTAGTTTACAGTATGTCAGTATCAACAAAAGTATAATGGCTTGGACCCAATAGACCGAAATCTTTTTGACAGCTTGATCTTTTTTCGCTCGACCTGTACGGCAGTATGTTTGACCCGGCTTTCAATAAAGGTTAAATAATAATAAAGATTTGTAGTATATAGGCATATATTATACTAGTTGTACGAGCCAAACTCGCACATTTCAGTTGCACGCGGCCACTTATTATGTAGGTCGCGTGTCGGCTGTTTTTACTTTACATTTTGAACCAAATACAACTAACAATTGAGACACTATCGAGCGGCGATCGAGAAAGGACCCGTCACACCCAAATCTACACCATGTAAGAAAACGGCAATAAACAGTTTCTACGTGACGTGGTCTTGTGTCTCCATAACATCAAACAATCTCAACATCATCATCTCTTCGTGTATGGTGCGGGCCTAGGTGACAACCCAGGCCTGCGCCGTACATAATGGTCCTTCGAGTTCAATTAAGTAAGTTCCGACGCTACCCTACGAATGCAACCACAAAATATCAACAAACATTGAAGCTTCGCCGCAAACAGTGGAAAGTCTTCGCCGTTCAGCTGGACATAACATAACATTTAACAAACATTAAAGCTTCGCCACAAACAGTGGTAAGGATTCGCCGTTCAGCTGGACATACCATAACATTTAACAAACATTGAAGCTTCGCCACAAACAGTGGTAAGGATTCGCCGTTCAGCTAGACATAACATATCAAACAAACATTGAAGCTTCGCCGCAAACAGTGGGAAGGATTCACCGTTCAGCTGGACATAACATAACATTTATCAAACATTGAAGCTTTGCCGCAAACAGTGGGAGGTCTTCGCCGTTCAGCTGGACATAACATATCAAACAAACATTGAAGCTGCGCTGCGAGCAAGGTGGTGGAGTCTTCGCCTCGTCGAGCAGGACAGGACAACATTCTATACAAGGAACACACGCCTAACTACAAAGGCTCTGTGGTCACTGAAGTTGGAACTAAACAAATTATCCGAAATACTCAGAAAGAGTAATTTATTATACTTTGAAAATTAAGAATCATGCATGAGTTACGAGATATCATCATACAAACATACATACAACGGGTCAGATACGTTTTGAATCAATTAATTACGAACAATATAATACGATGCCTAAGTACTTGCATTAGATTACATGTTAATGCAACATCGGAAGTCCAACAACCAACATCGAACAAGGCCAATGGAAAGAATTTGCAAGCAAGCAAAACTGCGTGCCTACTTACTTCATCGGTCACCGGACACTTGGAATAATAAAATACGTCACATTAAACGTTAACAAATCAACATGCCATTTCAAGAATTCCTGATCGAGTGGACCGGGTCGGGAGGACGCGCAGCAGCAGCGAATGGACAACGCCGGGACGTTTCCAGGGATCCCTACGTCGTATGAATCAAGAAATGTGAAGCGAACATAGCTACATTCATTTATAATCATACAATTTACTCTATCTTGTCAAGTGGCGGTTTCTTTCTCGATCTATCTTTCATCTTTTGGGAGCATGTACTAGCCAAGCTCGCACATTTCGCTTGCACGCGGCCACATGTTATGTAGGTCGCGTGACAGCTGTTTCACTTTACATTTTGAATCAAATACAACTAACAATTGAGATACTATCGAGCAGTGATCGAGAAAGGACCCGTCACACCCAACCCAATCTTTTTTTTTTTTTACGATGGAAAGGTCTCTGTTACGGATACCCGTCAGCCTGCGGGGGAGGCTGTCGGGTTATGTGGGACTCCACGCCAGAGCGACGTGCCTACCCACTAAAAAACCTCCGGAGTTCCATCTCAACAGCTTTTGCCGGGGACACGGGAACGGAAATACATCCGCGAACCCCGGCGCGGCTGGCCGCCAAAGCGGCCCCTCCTCGGGGGCGTCACAGCGCCCCCCCACTCACCAAGTCGGCGCGTCCGGAACTCACGGACGCGCCGTATCTCCTCGGCCCAATTGAGAGGCGGCAAACTCCCACTCAGTCCACCGCCTGTGGACCCATGGGAGCCAGATAAACCGGCTCCCAGCGGCGGAGAAGATGAAAGGCTCCACCGCTTGCCTCTCGCCGCAAACGCGATGCGGCACCGCTCGGTCGCGGAGGATAGGGAGAGCGGCAACGTAACACCGACACTCCTCCTCCTCCGCGACCGATCTCCTACCACAGCCACGGCGGTGTGGCCCCGCCTGAAGCGCCGGGAGGGCAATGAAACATTCCCCTCCCGGCGGCCCCACCCCGGGTGGGGGGAGAACTTCCCACTCCCCCGCCGCCCCATTGGGCGCATCCCTACAGGCTCAAGGCCGAAGCCGAGCCCGCGGGAGCGCCCCTCCTCGGGTGGGGGGAGAACTTCCCACTCCCCCGCCACCCCAATGTAGGCGCTCTCTGCTGGTGGACGACAGCTGGAGCGCCCCCTCGCGGGTTCCTCTTAGCTTCCCCGTGGCCACCGACTACCACGGGTACTGAGCCCCCCCGGTACGACAAACCGGGAACCCATTGGGGAGGACACCCAACCCAACCTACACCATGTAACATAACGACAATCAACAGTTTCTACGTGACGTGGTCTTGTGTCTCCATAACATTAAACAACCTCAACATCATCATTTCTTCATGTATGGTGCGGGCCTAGGTGACAACCGAAGCCTGCGCCGTACATAATGGTCCTTCGAGCCGGATGAATTTCGGGCCCCTTTGCGACACCTAGCGAATCGGTTCACTGGCCTCAAGCGGGTCTCACCAGTTTAATTGAGAAGGCGCATATATCGCAGGGGCGCGAATACTCCGAACAAACAAGCGCAATCATGGCAGCACACGAAGTTGATCTTTCAAGAAGCTATCAAGATCAAGAACAAGTAACTATCATATGTCAACTACCATTAGTGAAACCAGTGTTATTTACAACAAACATATAACATCAATTAAGCAAGTTCCGACGCTACCCTACGAGTGCAACCACAAAACATCAACATACATTGAAGCTTCGCCGCAAACAGTGGGAGGTCTTCGCCGTTCAGCTGGACATAACATATCGAACAAACATTGAAGCTACGCTGCAAGCAAGGTGGTGGAGTCTTCGCCTCGTCGAGCAAGACAGGACAACATTCTATACAATGAACACACGCCTAACTACAAACGCTCTGTGGTCACTGAAGGTGGAACCAAACAGATCACATAAAATACTCAGAAAGAAAAATTTGTCATACTTTGAAAATAAAGAGTCACGAGTTACGAGATATCATCATACAACGGGTCAGATACGTTTTGAATCAATTAATTACAAACAATATAATACGATGCATAAGTACTTGCATTAGATTACATGTTAATGCAACATCGGAAGTTCAACGACACACATCGAACAAGGCCAGCGGAAAGAAATTGCAAGACAGCAAAACTGCGTGCCTACTTACTTCATCGGTCACCGGACACTTGGAATAATAAAATACGTCACATCGAACGATAACAATTATCAACATGCCATCTCAAGAAATCCTGTTCGATTGGCCCGGGTCGTGAGAACGCACAGCAGCAGCAGCAGAAGGAGCTAGACAACACCAGGAATCCTACCGTTATCTCTTATAGCAGCACTTAAACTGAACTGTATTGTTTAATGCAACCATGACACCTTTATAGCAGGCCTTAAACAGGATTGTTTTGGTCGACGTCACAAAACCATTCACCTTTTTTTGTATGGACTATTCCTACCATCACGTCTATTTGACAGCACGAAAACGATTATTGCGCGTCTCAAGTGTCAAATAAAGCGATCCTTAAAAAGTTACTTTCCAGTAACTTATATGGAGGATTTTAGTTGGTTTTCTTGTGAATGTGAATATGTTTTTTCTTTACTTTAGATTTTTACAAAACAGTTAGTAGATAATTGAAGTAACGCTACCATGGGACCTTAATTAATCCTACTTAATACCTTTTATTGGAAATTTGGATTTCAAAAACAAAGTAAGATATATTACTTCATTATTTTAGTACAACTTATGTGAAAAATAGTAAGTTTTTCCAACTTACGTAACATATTTTTTTGTAAGTAATAACAATGCTAATCCTTGTAAAATATTTATTCACACATGAAAACAAATAACAACACATTCTTAAGTATAAGTTATTTATTAAAATTACAACTACATACATTTATACATTTTGTCTTACAGGATTCTTTGGTTACTCTCAGAGAAATACCATGATGACATCAATTAAAAAATACAAGACAGGATTCACTGGAGCCTATTATTAAATACAAACAAGACTGAGAGAGCCAGAGAATTACAGCCTCCTTTGGAACCTGTGATTGAACCAGTGAAATGGCAGAATGTTGAATTCCAAGCATTTTACAAGGCTAGATCTGTTGCTAGGCTGGTTCGCTTTTTCACCAGAATACCTGAAAAAAAAATAATAGTTTAGATTCATGTCGCAATCTACGTATATCAAATACATACCCATACTTTGAAATAAAAATCTTTGTGCACTACAATCACTGCGTACTTACTAAAACCTAGCCTTTATCTCGTTGAGTTAGTCTCGAACTTACTTTTTCTGTATATATTTATGTTATTTATAATAGCACTTAGTGAAGAAGCTGCAAGTTTGAACACATAATTATCTAAATATAAACTTTGAATAGGTATGTAGTTAAAATGTTACTTACGACATGGTTATTGATAAAATATATTTATGACAAGACACTGTGCTTTTGAACGATGAAGCCCACAATAAAATTAACTTCCAAACACTAGTCGTTACCATCGTATAATAACTATTTTTCACGGCAATTCGAAAAAGCACTATAATATGAAGTGATGGGTGTATTTTGTCAGGTGGTTGCTCGGCTTCAAGCATTAAAAACATGAAACATTTATGTTTTCACGAATTTACGATTTATTTATAATTTCGAAAACCAGACGCAGACATCCGTTCAAAACTTTCATTCACAATTTTTTTCGCACTCATTAAAATTTTTGCCATCTTTAATGGTCAATATCAAATTAAATTTATGTACATAATAAAATGAAAACAAAGTAAATAACACTAACTTTTAGATATTTAAATAAAATATGATAGAAATAATTTTGTTTAACGTAAATAAAAAACCGGTAAAAATAATAATTTTTTGTCAAGGATTTGAACGTCTTCGCAGTCTCATCACCAAAATAAGCCAGAGACAACAAACAGTTCACCATTCAGGAATAACCATTCAAAAAACGTTCAGCATTATGAACATAATGGTAGGATTTAAAGTTGTCCTGCTTTTGACCTGCTTAAAAACTGCCTTGTTTCTGAATGGTTTTATAAGTGTTGGTGGTAGCCTTCCTGGACGATTCCAGGGACTAAGTAGTTTAAGTTTTACCTATGTATGTAAATGATTATGGTGAGCAATAAACGATTATTACGATTATTATTATTATTATTATTACCTCTACGTCACATGATGTATCAAGAAGCGTGAACGAACATAACACAATATTTATACACTCGTATCATACAACTTACTCTATCACGTCAAGTCGCGGTTTCTTTCTCGATCTATCTTTCATCTTTTGGGCTTGGGAGCATGTACGAGCCAAGCTCGCACATTTCGCTTGCACGCGGCCACATGTTATGTAGGTCGCGTGTCAGCTGTTTCACTTTACATTTTGAATCAAATACAAATAACAATTGAGACACTTATCAAGCGGCGATCGAGAAAGGACCCGTCACACCCAACCTACACCATGTAACATAACGACAATAAACAGTTTCTACGTGACGTGGTCTTGTGTGTTCATAACATCATCAAACCTCTACGTCAACATCTCTTCATGTATGGTGCGGGCCTAGGTGACAACCGAAGCCTGCGCCGTACACTAATATTCTTGTAGTACGACCACCAACTGAAATATTGTAGTCTCAAACAATATTTGTTATGTAACAAAAAATCTAGAATATATCCTTTCAAAGTGACAGTACGTCTTTTAAATATTAATTGTACAAGTAATAAATAATCTATGATATTTGCAGAGGCTGCTTGAAGGCTAAGGAAGCAGCTACGGGTCCACTGCTGGAGCATTTTTGTTTTGTATCATCAAGAGAGGATATCCTGCAAATACAGGGAGAGTCATGAGTGAACCCTTTGGTTGACTTGATGAGATTCTAAACTTGCATGACAAGCTGGGTGCTCAGATGAAATAAACATTATGAAGCAAAACAAGACTGAAGGCAAAGATTAAAACAAGAACAACATACATTCATCAGAATAAATCATTTATATTTGTTATATTAATGTATAGAATTTTATTTAAGTACGTAGGTACCATTTTGTTTTATGTCTAACATTAACTTGCACTAATTTAAAAGTCTAATATAAGCAGAATTAATCCCGGTAGGCATTAGATGCCAGTCGGAGATAAAATAAAGAAAAATGTACATACCAGCTCCGACTACTTCTGTAGATAGTTATACTGAGAATTCTAAATAGGCAATGGGCTAACAACCTATCATTTATGAGTTTTGATCATGACCTCATCATATTGCTAAATATGGTTTTTGCCTTGTAATAATTTAATTTGCAGTATACCAAGTAGATAGTCATTCATGATAAGAAGTATGTCTGTATGTACTTAATTTATTTATTTACAAGGAAAACCTCAACAAATAACGTTGAAAGCAAGTTTTAAGTAATAATTAACTTTTGCCTCTTTGACAAAATTGTGCTTATATACCACTATTAGACATGAGATGGTAAAAATAATTCAATCTCCTTTAAAAGAATCCGCCAATATAAGACGGCTTAAACAAATTCAGTTTTAGGCATTTACTGATGATGATGTTTCGCAAAAAGTTACTCGTGACAATTTTTTTGTGATTCTCCCATTTGACACAAACACAAAAGCGATTCGGGCATTGTAACCCATTTTCTGAATTGCCATAGAAAACTGTCAAAAAAATTAATTTCGAAAAGTAATATCGCTCGTGGGACATATATTTATTGCACTAATGTGGCCATTTCACGATAAAACAAGTCAAAGTCGTCATTATAAACCCCCAGAAGTGCCATTTTTCAATCGCTTCGAAAGTCAATTAAACGAATGGTTTTTCCATATAAAAAAACCCGTGCGTTTAGTGACTCCGCGTTTGAAAAATCGCACCACAGGTCTTAAGTGTATTGATGTTCTACTCATAGCAACTCAAGGAGTATTGTAGATACAAGGGGTTAAAGAAACGAATAAAGGCTGTAAAAGCAATTATAGTGCCGTAAAATAATAAAAAAAAAACATGCGAATCGAATTGATAAACTCCTTCTTTTTCTTAAGTCGGTTAAAAATATCCAATCCAGGGTAAAATGAGATCAAGCCTCGGGTACAGTCAAAACCTGACCTGGCAACTGGAATACTCGCGTAAAATCGCACCAAAATAAGACTGAAAAGTCGCCGTTGTCTTTGATCGTGACGTGCTTCATACAACAAGCCGTCGCGTGCGCCGTAGGCCGCCGCCCGAGCACACGCCTATATTCGTGACCGGGCGGTGAAACCGTCGTGTCAGAAAAAGCAATATTGTTTTACGCAGAAAACATCGAAAATATATGTATGGTTTTCTAAGAATTTCACCACTTATAAAAAAGCAGCACGGAACGGAACGGATTCTGTATGAAAGGTTTTTTTGATATATCTGCGCCACAAATGTCAAAATTACGAGTGGTCGAGACCACTCGTTGCAAATCTTCGCAAACTATCATTTCAAAAATGCGTCCGTTTGGAAACGCACGCGTCAACCATTCATGATGTGACAAGTGATTTAAAAAATGCTACCCCTGGGGCGTTTGGCGTACCAATTGGCATGCAGTCGAAACCACCGTTGCGCGATACTTTTGATCAAAGGTGCAGAGGTAGCATCCGGCAGATAACACCCAAATCATGCGATTCTTCACGTAAGTGAAACAAGACAATTTAAAATATTTTAAGCACACTCTGTAATGTTTTTTAAATGTAATATCCCGCAGACGCTGAAATCTGCGGCCAATCAGCTTGGTTGCGCGGACGCAAATAAATCGAGCCCAACCAAGAAATGTAAAACCCTACCTTAATGCTTCATCCATTTTTTCATCTCTTTATTAATTTTAAAAATAAAAATATGTGGTATCATTTGGTATCGATATTTTTATCGATTAGTTTTTTTCTAACCCTAGTGTCAACAAATTCAATAATTACGAACAGCTTACAATAAATTTATAATAACATGGGAAAGTATGGCACTCAATTTTCAGTAAAAAATGTAATACGTGTACCTATAAAAATCTGTGATTTCAAGTGAAAAATATATGCTCACCTGTGAAAGCTTACTTTTCTCACGATTTTCTTTATTACTACAGCGGCATTTGCATCACGGTACTATGCACTTCGATGGTATCTTGCTTATAAATAAAAATGTAGAAATTAATTTAATTTATTTTTAGTACCTATTAGAAAATTCAATTAAAATGCAGTCTAGCCGATTTGTTTACATGAGCTGATTAATACGACAAAATTTGAATGACATTGTCTAATGACATTGAATTCTGATCCCGCGACTTTTCTATTTAGTAGTACTTGAAAGGTAGTGGATGGCTCAATGCCCTCCTCTACATTTCAAAATAGTGTACGTTTAGGAGCCTTTATCGCGGAATCTATATATCTCCTATATCTTTTCTCCAGCCCAAAGAGTAAAAAAAACTTTTAGGTATATCTTTGCTCCAGCCATAATTTGACATCTTGTCAAAGAAAAATATTTTTACCCGCTAATTTTCAGCGAGGGGGTTTAAAACGGCCACTCTGACTTTTTCACCAGACGATACAGATATGAATTACATCGAAAATCGTAAAATGGCCAAATTAGCGCAATAAATATATGTTACACGAGCGACATTAGTTTTCCCAATTCATTTCTTTGACAGTTTCCTTTTGTGTCAAATAGGAGAATCATAAAAAGTTAGTCATGAGTAACTTTTTACGAAACATCTACGCGTAATGATGTAGAAGAAGAACTTGAAGTAGAGAATAAATTGTATCATAACCTATAAAAATAAGGATTAATGCCTTCATAACCTATTGAAGCATTCTCTGGTACTGGAGAATATTTTGTTTAGTTAGCAGAGGGTTCCGGGCCAAATGGGGTGTAGCCATGGCATCTAGAGGTAAATGCTTATAAGTGAATTTGTTTATGCAGTCTTATATTGGCGGATTCTTTAAAAGGAAATTGAATTATTTTTACCATCTCATGTCCAATAGTGGTATATAAGCACAATTTTGTCAAAAAGGCAAAAGTTATTTATTACTTAAAACTTGCTTTTTACATTATTTATTGGGGATTTCCTTATAAATAATTAAGGACATACAGACATACTTATCATGAATGACTTTATGACTAGTATACAGCAAATAAAATGATTACAATACAAAGGCCATATTAAGCAATACAATGAGGTCATGATCAAAACTCATGATAACCCTTCTAAATCCCATAAGCTAATAACAACTGCCCCTAATAAAGCTACCTGCTACACTATCCCTGATCGTCCTAACTCACTCCCATACACATCAACCATGCCTACAGAAACACATACAAATCACACAAGTACACTGACACTCACACTAACTAAGCAGCCATAATTTAATTTAGTATTTAGAATAGTGCTTCCTCCTACAATTTAAAATACTTAATTAGGACATACAATAAACTAATCTATTAGGCAAAACTCGTAGGTACACCTGCAATTCCTATAAAAAGTATTCCAAGGGAGGAGCCTAGTCACATGTAGCACAGGTCCTCACGGGACCTATTTCAGGGAATAGTCTCTTCACAAAGTCTACTATGACTTAACAAGACTGCGAAATAGAGATATGTAATTAGTTACTTGATACCTATCGTAATGTAACACTTTGTCAATTCTGTGCTATTGTGAAGAGAAAATAAACGTTTATTATTATTATTATCATAGGTTGTTAGCCCATTGCCTATTTAGAATTCTAAGAATAACTACTTATCTACAGTAGTAGTAGCAGTTGGTAAATTTTTCTCTCTCTTATCTCTGACTGGCATCTTATGCCAGCCGGAAATAATTCAATTTTAATATTAGACTTTTAAATCAGTATAAGTTAATGTAAGAAATAAAACAAAATGTGTAGGTACTTAAATAAAATTCTATACATAAATATAACAAATATAAATGATTTATTCTGATAAATGTATGCTGTTCTTGCTTTGATCTTTGTCTTCAGTCTTGTTTTGCTTCTTATTGTTCATTTCATCTGAGCAAACCCAGCTTGTCATGCAAGTTTAGGATCTCATCAAGTAAACCAAAGGGTTCGCTCATGACTCCCTTTATTTGCAGGAATTCCTCTCTTGATGATACAAGAACGCTCTAGCAGTGGACTCGTTGCTGCTTCCTTCGCCTTCAAGCAGCCTCTGCAAACATCATACATAATTTATTGCTTATACAATAAATACTTAGAAGACATACTGGCACTTTAAAAGGATATTTATTTTAGATTTTTTGTTACATTACAAATATTGTTTGAAGCTACAATATTTCAGTCGGTGGTCATACTAAAAGAATACTAATATAATATATGCCTACTACAAATCTTTATTATTATTTAACCCTTATTGAAAGCCAGGTCAAACATACTGCCGAGCGAAAAAAGTCTAGTACATAAAATTTTTGTTTGCCGAATAAAGATTTTCTTTCTTCCTAAATTAAAGGGTTTAAGTAAATCTAATTGTACAATGTACGTAACCTTTTTATAAATATCACAATCAAAAGGTGTGAGTACTTACGTGCGTGTGCCCTTTAGCGCAATTTGCGACACTCTTTCAATACGTATTCCTATTTCTACTTTCCTATAGCTACAAGACAATATTAAAGTAAATTATTGCAAAACTAATTGAAATGAAAATTGAAAGCCATTTAAAAACGAATTACGAACTATTGTTGTTTACCCTGACATTAATAGGGAGAAGTGTCACTGTCATGTCATATGGCAAACTTTTTATTTCCAGTAACAAAAAGAAAACACATTTTATTAAATATCTGTTTAATTCTAAGATAAATGCATGTTTTTTTACTTGATTGAGCTATATTATAGTTGAATATACATAAAAAAAATGTTAATACTTTAAATAAAGTATAAAAATTAACAAAAATATGAACCGGTAGAGTACCGGTTTCTAATTATTTCGTGCGGCAACCTTCTCGCCAAATATGTATTGCGATTTTGTGACCATTTTACGATTTTTAGAGAATCTCTAGCAGTTCTGCGAGGAATATGGCTGATGAATTGATTTCGGAGCAATTCATCAAAGTAGCCATTTTAAACCTGGATGTATGAGATTCATTGACTGAGTTGTTTGGTGTTTTTAAAATATATTTTAAGTATTCTCTTGTGTGTTTTAGTATAATTGTAGTAATAAGTCATTTTATTACTTATTCCAGCGAGGCAAGTATGATTAGGGCGACAAATTTTATCCTTCAAATTTTTCGCATTTCGCGTAATTTACCGCAACAAACATAGACAAAATTAAGCGACAAAATAACTTTCATTCATTAAACGTATTTTATCTCATGCCTAACTCCCGGGCGAGGATGGTTTTGACAGGTCTAAGTAGACATATCGACGGTGGGCAACGGGAAATCATGTAAATTTGTCGCCGATTTGCTAGACCCACATAAGACTCAATTAAACCATTTTTAATCGTATTTTAAACAGTTATTCCATTGAACTAATATTAAATGTATATTTACATATTTAAATGTTGGCAAACATCTTTAAACAATGTATTATTGAAGTTTACAACCTTAAAAACATATTTAATTACGAAACTATAGCGCCATCTTTTGATGAATCCTACAACCATTCCGGCGTCGGTGAATGCATATGTACTCGGCGGTGGTATTTTCCTTTATGTTGGTTGTACGACTTGAGTTGAAACGTTCCGTTGCACATTCACTTTTATAACATTTCATTTTAATAATTTTAAATACTCTTTGGTTGCAATATTTTTTCTAGAAATTATTACATACTTATATCATTATTTTATCTATGGTGATTGTTTTACAAAACGCGTGTTTTAATTTAAAATTATTACATTTTCTAAGCAGATATTAGAAACACTGTTTAAAACCTGCCTGCGTGGGACGACTCATTACTTACTACGTGTCCATTCATGAATTATAACTTGTCGTTACAGAGGGAAGATATGTAAAGACCTCTCAGATAAAACATCATACTAAGGCCGCAGCACGTTTTATCTAAGTTGTTTGTATTAGCTCAACGTTTAACTGAAATCATACACATATATTAACACACCAGTATTTATTTCAACACTATAATTTATACACAATTATAATACACAAATATATATTTTTAAACAATATTAAGATTATACTTAGCCACTTTTGCATTACCACTATTTTATAATTAGTATCATTAATATTCTTTAACAAATCTACTGAGGTTCAATTATTTTAAACAACAAATGTCCAATTGACTGTCTCGTTGAACAGTTGAAATCGAAATCACAGACGAAGTAGTGATCAGGATTGAATAACTGCCACGCTCACGCTCCAGCGGCCCTAAAACCGCCACTCTGACTTTTTCACCAGACGATACAGATATGATTTACATCGAAAATCGTAAAATGGCCACATTAGCGCAATAAATATATGTTTCACGAGCGACATTACTTTTCCCAATTTATTTTTTTGACAGTTTCCTTTGCAAATTCGTAAAATGGGTCACAATGCCCGAATTGCTTTTGTGTCAAATAGGAGAATCATAAAAAGTTAGTCATGAGTAACTTTTTACGAAACATCTACGCGTAATGACACTTGAAGTAGAAAATAAATTGTATTCATAACCTATAAAATTAAGGATTAAGGCCTTCATAACTTATTGAAGCATTCTCTGGTACTGGAGAATATTTTGTTTAGTTAGCAGAGGGTCTCAGGGCCAAATGGGGTGTAGCCACGGCATCTAGAGGTAAATGCCTAAAAGTGAATTTGTTTATGCAGTCTTATATTGGCGGATTCTTTTATAGGAAATTGAATTATTTTTACCATCTCATGTCCAATAGTGGTATATAAGCACAATTTTGTCAAAAAGGCAAAAGTTATTTATTAGGTACTTAAAACTTGCTTTTTACATTAGTTATTGGGGTTTTCCTTATAAATAATTAAGTTCATACAGACATACTTATCATGAATGACTTTATGACTGGTATACAGCAAATAAAATGATTACAAGACAAAGACCATATTTAGCAATATGATGAGGTCATGATAACCCTTCTAAATCCAATCAGCTAATAACAACTGCCCCTAATAACGCTATCTCCTACACTATCCCTGATCGTCCTCACTCCCATACACATCAACCTTGCCTACAGAAACACATACAAATCACACAAGCACACTGACACTCACGCTAACTAAACAGCCATAATTTAATTTAGTATCTAGAATAGTGCTTCCGCCAACAATTTAAAATACTTAAACTCAATTAGCACATACAATAAACTAATCTATTAGGCAAAACTCGTAGGTACACCTGCAATTCCTATAAAAAGTATTCCAAGGGAGGAGCCTAGTCACCTGTAGCACAGGTCCTCACGGGACCTTTTTCAGGGAATAGTCTCTTCACAAAGTCTTCTATGACTTAACAAGACTGCGAAATAGATATAAGTAATTAGTTACTTGATACCTATCGTAATGTAACACTTTTGTCAATTCTGTGCTATTGTAAAGAGAAAATCAATGTTTATTATTATTATTATGATAGGTTGTTAGCCCATTGCCTATTTAGAATTCTAAGAATAACTACTTATCTACAGTAGTAGTAGCAGTTGGTAAATTTTTCTCTCTCTTATCTCTGACTGGCATCTTATGCCAGCCGGGAATTATTCAATTTTAATATTAGACTTATAAATCAGTATAAGTTAATGTTAGAAATAAAACAAAGTGGGTATATATATATATATGGTAGGTACTTAAATAAAATTTTATACATAAATATAACAAATAAAAATGATTTATTCTGATAAATGTATGTTGTTGTTTAATCTTTGTCTTCAGTCTTGTTTTGCTTCTTATTGTTCATTTCATCTGAGCAAACCCAGCTTGTCATGCAAGTTTAGGATCTCATCAAGTGAACCAAAGGGTTCGCTCATGACTCCCTTTATTTGCAGGAATTCCTCTTTTAATAATACAAGAATGCTGTACTTTATTGTCCTTTGAATATTACTGTTTTAGCTAAAAATGCCCTTATCTTTTCTTTAGGGGCTGATAATAGTTTTGTAATGTGATGGATTCTAACATTTAAATATGTTTGAGATATTGCTTTTATAATTAAATTGCGGTGGTCTTCTGTTAAATCATTATCAAGTGAGTGATCTGACAGATTAATAAAAATATTACTAGGTAATAACGATGGGGAAATTTTATTAATCATGGCTTGAAGATATTGAGGTTTGCCGATACATTTTGCGCCTAAACGAATTTCATATTCACGTAAAATTTTTTCTGCTTCTTTGCATACTCTTGTTACATCATAAGAGGGCTTAATGAGACCGCCTCTATCTTTAACAGTAATCAATGACAGTTCGTTATTCGCAGTAGTTTCAAGAGCTTGTATACATTTTTCACACTTCAAATTATGTCTTAACTTTCTAGCTACAAAACCAGCTATATAATGCACCACGTGATGTGCGTATTCTGAGAGAGATGAAGGAGTCAAAATATAGTCGTGGTCAGTCTCATTGACAGGCAAATCTGGAACTTCGATAATGCGACAAGCACTAGTAGTTTCATTTATAATGGTTTTATACTTTTGGGGGGTATAATTCAACACTGATATATTTTCCAAGGGCACACAGTTACCTCTTGCGCCATCTTTGAATTGGGCATGGACTAATAGCTTTTTATAAGCAACTCGAAACATTCGAGCTGAGGGATTATTATTAAAACCACACTGAGCTCTAATTGCAACAAAAAATAATTCCAAGTGGTCCTGACTTAATTTATAGGTGGCCAGATATTTTAAATAACTATTTAAAGGGGCAATTAATGTTGTATACATAAAAATTACCGATTTCATACATAGCAAAAACCCACGAAACTTGGGTCGGACTACAAATGTACCATCTTCAAATTTAAGATTATTTATGTATATTTCAGCGGTTTCAAAAAATTTCACTGTCTCCTCATAGTTAAAATAGGTAATAGCTTTTTTAAAGCCTTTGGCCCGTAAGTTGCGACTATTCACAATATCAAAAATATTATTAAATATTCTTATAATTTTAATGGTACCAGAGCATCCCTCAAATTCGGGTATGCCTAATTGGAGACAAAACTCAAGGTCATCAGCAACAGATATGCTCAGCAACTGAGTCGCTAACAGCACTTTCATTTTTTGTTTTATAAAATTTATATGTTCGTTCTTTAATTTAGTCCCCAAGTGCATCTTTTCTTCATTTTGAAGAAAATTCAATAACTCGACATACTGCCACATTATTTTGTTTCCATCTTTATCATATAAAATGAGTTTATCTGCAAAAGTGTTTCTTACTAATTTAATGTTATGACAAGGGTCTGGCCAAATACAAATTGTTAGCTCGTTATATTTAAATGTATTTGCTACAGTCACAGCCTAAATGGCTGCACATAGCTTTATTGGAAGCAGCCCCATCAAATGTGATAGCTACAACTTTGACCCCACAATTATCTAAAAGTGCAAGGCACTGCTGCACTAAGGACGCCTTCTGCTGCGCAGTAATTGAGTCTATTAAAAAGTACCCCACGGGTATTTTCCAGGAATCATTCAGCGAAGTGACCATAAAAGTTAGCGCCTCTCTTGCTAACGGGACGTCATCAGAGTCCAGATTGCACCCAAGGTTGACGTACCTGAAATAATCGCGACCATTCCATTCCACTAATTTTCTAATAGCCATTTCATCCTAATCATTGCATCATAAGGCGCAATATAATGGTTTGCCATCATTTTGTAGCATCCTTTGTTTGATTGAATCAAATGACTCAGTGGTGAACCCGGGATTACAATCCACCCCTTGGTACAATTTTGATATCGTTTTTGGATGTGGCAGAATTCCCTTTAGCTCATCACGGACAAAATTATATGCGCGCGGCGAAAAAAAGTGTAAGGTGACGGCGAATTTTTTTAACTCTGGGCTAAAACTCCTTGTATTATCACCTTGCTCTTTCGAAAGGTATCTTTCTATAACTTTATTATTTTTAACGCAGTCTAGCATTAACAAATTTTCTTTTTGCACTTTTTCACCTTCTAAGAACTCTACAAGTCTTAAATTTAAATCTCTATTTTTGTTTTTTAGCCGTCTTTCTTTTTGTCTTAAAGCATTAATTTTTAATAGACGTTGCTTTGAAACTTTTTTTGATTTTTCTAAAGCTTGCTCTAGCTGACGGATTTTTCTCTGTAACAATAATGTGTCTATGTTGGTATCTTGTTTTCGCAGAGCAGGATTACCAGTGCTTGTTGAAGGGACATTGAATTCATCTTCCACTGGTTTGGTCTTGGTATCAACCTAAAAACATTATATATAGTGTATAAGTGCACAAAATACAATAAAAACAAATTCATCCAATGTAACAAAATAAAATAAATTTTTAGATGTTAATTATTATTCAATGAAAGAAATTAAAAATTCTTACAATTCCAGCCACTGCCGCAACATTATCATCGTCTTTTAGCTGTTGCTGCATTGGGACATAACTTGATTCTTCATCATCAATTTCCATTTATATTGTGGCGACATGATTCTAAAAAATATTAATTGATAAATATAACATACCAAATCAACACTTTATTTTAAGGTGAGGTGAGTTCACAGTTCGCAATACCATGTGTGTTTTTTTTTTTAAATCACTGAAATTAAACTACAACAGTTTATTTATCAAAAATTTTACATAGGAATCTTAAGGCTTTTTCTACAGACACCCACAATATCCAAAACACGATTGAGCATTTTGGCTCAATATAAAAAAAAAAAACACAAACATACCCCTAAATTTATCTTTAAAATACTTATATTTAAATTATTGGTTAGTAACAGCATTACGATGCTTGGATTATTATCCAAATTAAAACATGTTTTTACTAATACAATACAAAAAATTTACCAAGTAACCGGGCCTTGCGCAGTGTAGGATTCCGTAGTTACGAACGCCAACGTCGATTTCATGCCACTAAAAACGTCTAAATACTAATTTTCTATTGAATTTGTTTCATAAAAAGATTCCTTTACTGAGTACATTTTATAAGTTGATCGCCTATGACTTTTTAATTTGTAAACCCTACTTAGCTCTGATAGTTTTCCTTTAAACTTCATCATATATACTATAGCTGTGAATTTTTTCACGTGTTCATATATAACCGTTTATCATATAGAAAGGGGGGGACACTTGACTCTAACAAAAAAATTCACTTTAAATTAAAATATTTCAGAAACGGATCCCTAAATCGAAAAATGGTGCTGACGAGCTCATAATATTTTCGAAAGACCTATTCAACGATATCCCACATGATTGGATACCCAAGAAAAAAAAAATGATTTTACACTTTAGTTGTATGGGAGCTACGCTTAAAAAAAATGTTTAAATACTTTATTTTACCACTTTTTTAATGTTTATAGCAACAACTATAATTCTGGAACTAAAGCGAATTAACTGTACCTAAATAGTACCTAGTCAAATATACAATATGTAATGAAATACCATTAGTGTTTCTGCCTTTCTACTAAATATTAGGTTAGGGAAAAAATCTTTTCGCATATAGTAGTTCAGTAGTTACGACGTAGCTGAAGAACTGGAAATTGACCACAAAACAGTTTTGGAGCATTTGAAAAAAAAATGGGTACCTCACGAGCTCTCTGAGAGAAACCTAATGAACCGTGTACTCATTTGTGATTCTTTATTACGACGTAATGAGACCGAACCATTTTTGAAGAAATTGATAACTGGTGATGAAAAGTGGATCACGTACAACAAGAACGTGCAAAAAATGTCATGGTCAAAGGCCGGTCAGGCTTCACAGATTGTGGCGAAACCCGGGTTAACTCGCAACAAGGTGATGCTGTGTGTGTGGTGGGATTGGAAGGGCATTATTCATTATGTGCTGTTACCACCAGGCAGGACCATCGATTCAGAACTCTACTGCGAACAACTGATAAGATTAAAGCAAGAAGTTGAGAGAAAGGGGCCGGAATTAGTCAACAGAAGGGGTGTGGTTTTTTATCATGATAAGGCTAGACCTCACACATCTTTAACCACTCAGCAAAAATTAAGAGAGTTTGGCTGGGAGGTGTTAATGCATCCGCCGTATAGTCCTGACCTGGCACCTTCAGGTTTCCACCTGTTTCGGTTTCTTCAGAATTCTTTAGGCAGTGTCAGGTTAACATCACAAGAGGACTGCCAAAACTACTTGACGCAGTTTTTTGATTTTTGATCAGAAGCCCCAAAATTTCTATAGCAATGGGATCATGTCCCTACCTATAAGTGGGAAAAAAGTTATCGAACAAAATGGTACCTACATACTTTAGTTTAATGTAAAAAAACTATATTAAAATATGTTTTGAATTTTCATGCGAAAAGACTTTTTCCCCAACATATTATGTAACTGTCCTCTGCCCTACTAGACGACTGGAAGAGATGCCTTCTTTTTGACTGCTCATCAAAGAACGAAATCTATCAGTAGTTTTGGCTCTTTAATAAGCAGTCAAAAGAATATTTGTTGGTCCCGAAACAAAAAATATTCGTATTGACGAGTTCTTCAAACCCTCATCATTCTTGTATAAAATTTCCCACAAAATAACATGCCAGGTATTTACCCCAATTTACCCACTGTATGGGAACATAGAATTGACGGTTCTAAGTTAAAATTTTTTGCTGGCAAATGTTTGTAGACCTAATTTTATGCAATAAATATAAGAAAATAAATATCAAATGAGATTATATCCCTATATTTAAATTGGTCATTTTACTAATTTTAATCTTTGTCATTTATTATTTGAGATATACTCATTTATTTATTTATCAAATAACCTTTTCATACTACTCATTTATTAATCACAATCTTCCTACCCAAACGGGTAATATCAAAATGTGGGTAAATATCCGGGTATATGCCGGGGTTTAAAACCGCCACTCCGACTTTTTCACCAGACGATACAGATATGAATTACATCGAAAATCGTAAAATGGCCACATTAGCGCAATAAATATATGTTTCACGAGCGACATTACTTTTCCCAATTCATTTTTTTGACAGTTTCCTTTGCAAATTCGTAAAATGGGTCACAATGCCCGAATTGCTTTTATGTCAAATGGGAGAATCATAAAAAGTTAGTCACGAGCAAAGAATATAATACTCTCTGACGAGAGTCACGAGTAACTTTTTACAATAAATCTTGGCTGTCAATCGTACAATTGACTTGTTTTCGCATTCAAAGTTACTATATTCTTAGATCATTATATTAAATTCCTTCTCGTTTATTCAAGAAATTTAAAAAATGGCTGATCTGGGGCTGTACGAAAACTATCTGGAACACGCCCGCCTTATGGAAGGCATACTTTTCAATCAACAGAGAGGCACTTTGCGGCGAATGGAGCTAGGGTTCCAAATGCCCGACAATGAGTTTATGGGGCTCTACCGCATAAATAAAACAGTGTGCCGGGACCTTATTCAAGAAATAGAACCCTATTTACCATCTCGCAATAGTGGAGGTATAAGCACGACTACGAAAGTAAGTATTTACACATACATAATGTATTTATAGCAAATAAATAAATATATACGGACAAATCACACAAATTGTATTAGCTCCAAAGTAAGTATATCACTTGGTATTAGGGATACTAACTCAACGATACTATATTTTATAACGAATAAGTACCTACATAAATATTCATTTCATTTCATTCTGTACGAGCAAGTCGTACAATAAAATGCTACATCAGCCCAAGTGGTTCGATGCGCATTTTTACGTAATTTAAAGCAGTTCGCAATTAGCCGGCCATCAAGAGCGTCGCGCGTACTCACTTCATATCCCATCAATATCCATACTTAGTTGAATTAAGTTTCACAGAATATAGTTTCATTTCAGTTATCAGTGACTTTTATTATCATCTCATCAGTCTATACCGGGATCTTCCGGTACATGGTCCTTCGAGCCTACGGTACAGGCGGGATCATTAGTGCACGTGTTTTTGGACTTATAACCGCGTGTTGGTGGTTCCGTGTGCCGACTAGTTATATATACTTATACAGTCCACTCCAGCAGAACTATCAGTGACGTTTACTGTGTTATCAAGAGGCATAGTAAGTGACTATCAAGATCAGTGCCCACTGTGTCACATCAAGGATTGCAGTGGTACCAGCAGTAAGCAGCAGAGCAACGAGCAAGTCACGTTCGTTGCGTATCAGCAGTTCAAGTAAGATCAGTCCTATTACTTGTTTAAATGATGTCGACTCCTCAGGACATCTTAGCCACCCAAAAGCAGCTTGCATCAGCAATCGAGAACACTTACACCAACTTTAAGAAAGATGGTGCCAGCAGAAAAACAGCAGATTACATCAAGAAGAAGTTAGATCTCTTAGATATGTATTGGTTGGATTACGAAACCAACTATCGAAATTTATCAAGTTTGGATGTAGAGCCCGGTTTAAGGGAGTTTATTGAAAAGGATAGGGAAACAGTTAAAGAAAGATATGGTAATATTAGGGCTCATATTCAAAATTTTGAATTTTCTACTGAGGAGAGACCTCAGTCTCCTCTTGTCAAACCCCCCATATTTGTACCAAAACCCAACGATTCCATGCAAACCTTAGCTTCTAATTCTCAGGCAAGTGGCAGCAAGGCCCAGGTTGCCTCATTTGCGTCAGCAAGTAAGATATGTGGGTAGGCGCAACATAAACACGCGAAAGTTATAGCTCTGTATTTATTTTATTTAATTAATTAGTTTTATATAACAATACTGGTAAGCAAGTAATTGCTTTGCCTGCCGGACTCACCTAGGCTCACTAGCAAGTTCTCCTATCAAGATTCCTGTCACTATTATCACGGTACACACATCACTGTACAATGGACTCAAGCCTTGCCAATAATCTTGATGAGCTACAAAAGGTCTTCAACACTCGAATGCAAGAATATGAAGATAAGCTGCAGAAGGTATCTGAGGGCACTAAGACTGGACACTCTGATCTTTCATCACTCTCCCGTGAGTACAACGACTTCAAAACTTTTGTCTGGCAAGCTATGTCCTTAATGACATCCCAAATAAATTTATTATCACTTGGACAAGATCGACATGAGACTGCTATGAGGAGAAAGGTTCTCTTACTGCATGGAGTCCCTGAGATGTCTAATGAAAATGTGCAAGATGCTGTTCTCGAGGTGTTAACCGACCGATTGAAGTTGACCGATGTCTCACAAGAACACATTGTTGTCTGCCACAGATTGGGCTACTCTAAGGGCACAAAGACCCGCCCTATTCTCGTTCGGTTCACTAATATGGATCACCGACACTTAGTATGGGATAATAAAACTTCCTTAAAGGGTAGCGGTATTACAATCTCAGAGTTCCTTACTAAGACTCGACATAGCGCTTTTATGGCTGCACGTCTACATTTTGGCGTTAAGAACTGCTGGTCTGTGGAGGGCAAGATTGTCGTGATGCTCCCCGATAAGACCCGGCGCAAGATGGAATCGTTTTCCGATGTGCAGGCTCTAATTAGGGCACACCCATTGGCCGCTGAAGAAAAAGGCTCCGCTGCTGCAAGCAGAAATGTTGCAGCGTCTACGTCTAAGGCCTCCGGCAAAGCCCCCGCATCCGCAGGAACGACTGTGGGCAAAGCCTCTGGCCTTACGGCCATGGGCAAATCCAATCGTCGCGCGTGAGCTACCACTTGATTTAACCGGGTTATACATATCTTATTTCTATTGTCGGTATAAGCACATTACGACACATTCTAGGCAGCAGGTAGAAAATAAAGTTTGTTTACAAATTTTATAATTTGATACCTCATTGATTTCGATTTCTACTAGCTGTCAAAGTCAAACAAATGTCATGTGTCATATACGTCAACTGTCATTTTATTTTTTTCTTTGTGTAAGTAATCTTGTACATGCAGCCAAAATGTATTTTGATTGCGTTCCATTATTTCGTACATTTTTGTGTTGTAAAAATCTGTTGTAATATTTTATTTTCCCCTTTTTTGCATATAGGCTCTTGCATAGACTTAAAAAATATATTTTAATCTATGGGCTTTTAAGTATGATGTTAAAGAAATCTCTTCTATCAATTCATACCAGTGAGTGAGTTTTTCGGTGAGTTTGGCAAGCTTACTGTAAATTTAATCAAAACTTTTAATTATTTATTAGGTAATTACCATATTATATATATTTTTATATATATATATACTTGTATTTATATTTTATTATATTACGTATATGTTATTTTATTGCTATTCATTATGAGTGATGAAGTCTTCTTTGAATTTGATGATAGTTTCTACTCTTGCTCGTCTTCTTGCAGTTTTAGTAGTGCTGATAGTGACTCCTCTTCTTTTCGTGATTTAAATCTCCATGACCAACTTTCATCTATATATTCTAAGTTCCCGCATAACTTCAATATTGCACATATTAATGCGCAAAGTGTCCCTTTCCACTACTCTGATTTATTGGCATCTATTGATTGTGCTCATCTCGATGCTTTATTGATTTCCGAGTCCTTTCTAAAACCTTCCCTTCCATCTTCTCATTTTGTAATACCAGGCTTTATTCTTATACGCAACGATAGAGTTGGTGCGCGTTGTGGCGGTGTTGCTATGTACATACGTGATACAATTCCATATAAAGTAGTTAATGCCTCCCCTGCGAAATACTCAGCGTTTGCAGAACACCTTTTTGTTGAAGTTGTAATCCACCACACTAAATTATTACTAGCAGTCTATTATAGTCCTGATCTCCACGTGGATTATTTTAATTCTTTGGACTTGCTTCTTAGCGACTTCTGTCCTATATACGAGCATGTTATTCTGATGGGCGATTTTAATACATGCCTAATTAAGGATGATGAGCGCACTCATAAGATTCAAAATCTCTTTTCTTCTTATAATCTTCATATCCTACCTCTCTCTGCAACGCATCATGTACCTAACTGCATTCCATCTCTTCTTGATTTAATGATTGTCTCTTCCTGTGATCATGTTGCCACTCATGGTCAACTTGCCGCTCCTTTTTCGCACCATGATCTAATTTATCTCTCATATTCTATTCGACCTCCTAAGCGAGAACCCCAATATATTTTCCGTCGTAATTTTAAAAATATTGACATGGAGGCATTCCTTTCGGATGCCTGTGAAATTAACTGGTCACCAGTCTACGATGCTAATAATATTGATGCCAAAGTTGAGCATTTTAACAGTTGCGTTATCGACATCTTTAACAAACATGCCCCTTTAAAACGTATTAAAACAAAACGCAATCCCGCACCCTGGTTATCGTCAGATATTAAGGAAGCTATGGCACGAAGGGATAGGGCTAAGCGTAGATACAAGCGCAGTCCCACCGAACGGAATCTAACTCTTTTCAAAGTGCTACGTAATCGCTGCAATCGTATGTGTAGAGATGCTAAGAGACGCTACTTCCACGATTCTCTCACCTGTCGTAGTCCAGCTGAGGTCTGGAGGTTCCTGAAGTCTGTCAGTATCGGTAAATCTCCCACTCTAAATCACACCAATATAGATCCATCCGAAATCAACCGCCATTTTTCTGCTCCTCCGGTCACTATTCCACCAGATATTAAAGCCGAGACTTTAACTAAACTTTTAAATTTACCAGCCCCTTCTTATACTCCATTTCAACTAACAACTATTTCCGAGGATGATGTTAAGAAATGGATTCTACATATTTCGTCCAATGCTGCTGGTAACGATTTAATTTCCTCTAAAATGATCACTCTTCTTCTACCGGTTATTCTCCCTGTGCTTACTCACATTTTCAACTTTTCTCTAACTTCGGGCACTTTTCCTACGGCTTGGAAATTGGCTCATGTTATTCCCTTACCTAAAGTTTCTTCTCCCTCCCTCGTTTCAGAACTTAGACCCATTTCTATTTTACCTTTCTTATCAAAAGTGCTTGAGCTAATTGTTCATAGTCAATTTTCCACCTTTCTTTTCGAAAATAATATCATCACTCAATTTCAATCGGGCTTTCGAGAGGGTCACAGCACTGTGTCTGCCTTACTCAAGGTTACGGATGACATCCGCTGGGCGATTGATAACAAATGTCTTACTTTATTGGTCCTTCTTGATTTCAGCAGTGCTTTTAACTCAGTTGATTTTGACATTCTTCTTGGCATTCTCCGATCTATAAATGTTTCTCCTTCTACTTTATGTTGGTTTGATTCGTATCTTCACGGTCGCTCGCAGTGTGTTCGCGTCGATGAGACTTCCTCCGATTGGCGTGAGCTCAGTGCGGGTGTGCCACAAGGCGGTGTTCTGTCTCCTCTTTTATTTTCTGTTTTCATTAATACTGTTACCCAAATTCTCTCTTCTAGCTTCCATCTCTACGCAGACGATTTGCAGCTCTACAGACACTGTCTACCTGTTGACATCGATACAGCCATTGATGCAATTAATTGTGATCTGCAAAAACTAACTGGGTGGGCTAAATCATTTGGTTTATTAGTAAATCCAAAAAAATCGCAAGCCATGCTCCTTGGGAGTCGGTATGCACGAAATTCCATTGACCATAGCACTGTTCCTCCTCTGATTCTGGATGGTACCATTATTGCATTCTCTGAGACTGCCAAAAATTTAGGTGTTTTAATTGAACCGACGCTGAGTTGGACTGCGCATATAACTGAAGTTAGTCGCAAAGTATATTTTTCCTTTCATAGTCTCAGAACACTTCAATATTTTTTGCCCTTTGAAACCAAAGTATCTTTATGCCAGTCCCTCATACTGCCACTCCTTGATTATGCAGATTCCTGCTATTTAGATGCTACACAGGAGCTACTGAACAAGCTAGAACGATTGCAAAATTTATGCTTAAGGTTCATATTTGGATTAAAAAAGTTTGATCATGTGTCTGAATACCGCAAACAACTTGAGTGGCTCCCTATTCGTTTGCGTAGAAACCATAGAATCCTATGTCTCCTTTTCAAAATTTTGTACAACCCTACTTATCCTACATATCTACGTGATCGGTTTTCTTTTGCCCGTCCGTCTAATGTGCTCTGTAGGTCCCACCTTAGAACCGTACTTAGAATCCCTGACTATACTTCTGCGTGCTATTCCCACTCCTTCTCTGTACAAGCGGTGAAATTATGGAACTCACTACCACATACTATACGAGACTCCAAATCATTTTCTGTTTTTAGGAAGCGAGTAAAAGAGTATTATCTTTCCTTAACGTAATGAATGGTATATAGTATATAGGTATATTTATTCTATACTTATATATAATTTTATTTATTTACATTTAAAGTTAGGTATATTTTAGTTTATGTATTATATAATATGTATGTGTATGTTTTAACTTTTAGATAAGTACCTATTTTATGTATTTGTATTTAACTTGAGTCTATTTTGTACACGCCTACTATTACCTGTTTTCTTCTCTTTTCCTGTCCTGGGTCTGCTGGAAGAGATTTCTTATGAAATAAGCAGTACCTATGTACTCAATGTTCTTACTTTGTTCGTTCCTATTTTTGTATTTTGTGTACATGAATTTTGTAAATAAATAAATAAAATAAGACGGAGGAGATGTTGTGTAAGCAGAGCAGTCATTTTAAGGCTTTTCATCGTACTATAGTAGGAATCGATCTGGAGTCCATCAGTGAAAAATGGGAGTTTGAAGATGTTCTCAAGACTGTCCAAGCTCGCTGGACAGCCATTGACTCGCTCCATTGGGACCTTGACAGTCAGTTGAACGGGAGCAATGAGGAGTATGAAAATACCTTTGCAGTATACGAACGTAAATATCAGAGTTTAAAAAAAGCCATTAACAAGAAAATGTGGTCTGAAGCTTATAAAGAAAAAGCCGTCCCCCTTCTAGAAGTTCCGAATTTTTTTGGCTCATATAATTCTTGGAGTTCCTTCAAAAATTTATTTCAGGAAACCATTCATAAAAATACAGCCATGTCTAGTTCTCAAAAAATGCAGTACCTTAAATCAAAAGTAAAGGGGGAGGCGGAAAAATTGATTTCTCATTTAGATGTTAGTTCAGAAAACTATCAGACTTGTTGGGACTTACTTAATCAAAGATATAATAACCTTAGATTAATTTTCACGTCCCATATGCATTCGTTAAATAATCTTCCCGTAATGCAGCAGCAAACAGTCAGTCTCATAAAACGGATGCACGACACTACACAAGAGTGTCTGAATGCTATAAAAAATTTAGGGATCGACATCAGTTCATGGGACCCTATAATAGTATATTTGCTTACTCAGAAATTAGATACAGTTTCTTTTACTGAATATATGGAATCCGTAACGAATCCTAGGGATTTGCCAAATTTAAAAGAATTTTTACAGTTTTTAGAACTAAAATTTACGACTTTGGAAGCCTCTCGCAGGAAGCAAGACATCCCTGCACCGAAACGTCAATTTCAATCAGTTTATAAAAATCAGTCTAATAATTATAATCAAAATCAGAAAATTAATTTACCTAATTACAATAAAAATTCCTTCACAAACAGTAAACCGATTCCAAAGTCACCTCATAACAATAAATCAGTGTCATCAAAATATCATTGTTCGTTGTGCAATAGTAATGAACATGGAATTTACTTTTGCAATCAATTTTTAGAAATGAATTCTTATAATAGGTTGAAAACAGTCACCAAATTAAATTTATGCCCTAATTGCCTATTTGATCATCAAGGAAATCCATGCAAATCAGATAGGGTATGTCGCGAATGCAATAAGAGTCATAATCGCTTGTTGCATGAAGCGTTTGCGCAAGCGCCTTCCAGCTCCGGGCCTCAAGTTACACGTAGCGGGGCGGGTTCGCGAGGAAGCGGGGGGAGCGCTGCTGACGCAAATGGAAATGCTGGGAAAATAATTCAAGCTAATTCCCACGTGTCACTTCAAGACGATGTTTTTGAAGTTTTATTACCGACCGCCTTAATCAATGTTCAGGCCGGTGATGGTTCTTATCATACCATGCGCGCCCTCCTAGATCAAGGCTCCCAGGCTTCCCTCATCAGTGAGCACGTGGCTCAGATTTTACGTTTGCCAAGAAAAAAATGCAGGGGAGTCATTAAGGGAATCGGCGACAAGGCAACAAATAGCAAGGGCTTTGTCACTATCAGATGTTCCTCACTTATCAATGATTACACTTTTGAAACAGACGCTTTAATTATGAGTCAACTTATCAAAAATTTACCCAGCCGTTCGTTCATAAAACCTGATTTGTCATACTTAGATCACATTAATCTAGCAGATCCTGAATTTTATAAAAGTCACCCTATAGATATTTTGTTAGGTGCAGATATTTATTCCCTCATTCTAATGAATGGCATCTGTCAAGAAAATTCAACTTCCTTGCCTACTGCACAGCAAACGCAGCTAGGCTGGATTTTAAGCGGTAATACAAAAGTTTTTCAATGTAATGTTGTTTTAAATAACCTGGACGAAATCAAGCAGTTCTGGGAAATTGAGGATGTAACAGATCCCTCAGATTTATCAGCAGAAGATAAGCAGTGCGTAGAGTTTTATCAGTCTACGACTATCAGACGGGAAGATGGACGTTACGAGGTCCGTCTGCCCTTAAAATCAGATTATAAGGAAAAGTTAGGTCAGTCTAAAAAAAGATCACTTGCTCAGTTTTATAAATTAGAAGAGAAACTTATTAGAAATCCGCCTTTTGCAAAACAGTACTCAGAATTTATAAATGAATATAAGTCGCGTGGACATATGGTGCCGGCGGCCGGCGAATGTAACCCGACACTCAAGTGTTATCTGCCGCACAGCGCCGTCATACGAGAGGATTCTACTACAACGAAATTGCGTGTTGTTTTTAATTGTTCAAGTAAAACTACTTCCGGTTGCAGTTTAAACCACGTTTTATGTTGTGGCCCGAATTTACAGCATGACTTACAAAGCCTTATTATCAAGTGGAGGCAATTTCAGTTTGCTATCATAGGAGATTTGGAACGAATGTTTTAGCAAATTTGGGTCAATCCTGACGATAGGAATCTTCAGATGGTATTCTGGCGAGATTCTCCAAACAAGAAGGTGGAGGAGTACAAGCTTGCCACAGTTATATACGGGATGAAATCATCGCCGTTTCTGGCGATGATGACTCTGAAAAAATTGGCTCAAGATGAGAGAGAAAATTATCCCAGTAGTTCCGCACCTACTGTCGTTGAGGAGTCATTCTACATGGACGATTTAGTTCATGGAGCGTACTCCATAGAATCTGGTAAACAATTACTAACGGATTTGATCAACCTTTTAAAAGCCGGTGGTTTTAATTTAAGAAAATGGAAATCTAACAGTCCCGAATTATTAGAACATGTAAATGAAAGTGTTGATCAGCAAACAAATTTTGATTTTAAACAAGTAAAATCAACAAAGGCGTTAGGATTAGGGTGGAATCCACATCAAGACAGTTTTATTTTCGAATCAAAATTAGAATTTTCTTCAAAGGCTACCAAAAGAGCATTTTTATCAGATATTTCTAAAATGTTTGACCCCCTCGGCTGGCTCTCACCACTTACAACTATGCTTAAAATATTGTTTCAAGAGATCTGGAAATCAAATATACAATGGGACGAGCCAGTACATCAAAATATTTATGAGGAATGGGTTAAGATCAAACAGGAGATAAGTATTATCAGTGAGTTTAGAGTGCCTAGGTGGTTCAAAACTCAAGAACACGATCAAATAGAGCTACATGGTTTTTGTGACGCGAGCACAAAAGCCTATGGCTGTGTAGTCTATTGTAGGGTGAATAAGGGCGATAATTCTTCGGTGATCTTAGTAGCAGGAAAAGCAAAATTAGTACCAGTGTCGAAAAATTGTTCCCTGCCTCGTTTAGAATTATGCGGCGCAGTATTACTCGCCAAATTAATGACAAAAATCAAAAAATGTCTAGAAAATCATGACGCTAAAATATACTGTTGGGTCGACTCAATGGCAGTCCTTGGTTGGCTCAACGGGGAAGTAGGAAAATGGAAGCCATTCGTTGAGAATCGTGTAAGACAAGTTACTGGTTCTATAGATGCTAGTTGCTGGCGTTACGTAGCGTCGAAAGAAAACCCAGCAGACTGCGCAAGCCGTGGCCTCACACCCTCACAGCTACAGCAACATCAGCTGTGGTGGGAAGGCCCCTCCTGGCTATCCTCCTACGTACCTGAAATAGAAAATCAAAAGCATTATTCTACAAATCAGGAAATAAAAAATATAAAGCAAGTTAATGTTACGTTATCAAGCGATAATATTATAAAGCAGTTATTAGAAAAGCATAGCAGGTTAAGAAAATCAATGAGAATATTAGCATGGGTATTAAGGTTAAGTAAGAAAAATAAAAAGCAAGCATATTTAAGCGTAGAAGAGTTACGTAAAGCTAAAACTTTAATTATAAAAAATATACAAGCAGGATTTTTTTTAGACGAAATTGATGATTTACAGCAAGGTAAAAGCGTCAATAGCAGAAGCAAGTTGTTAAATTTAAATCCTTTTCTCGACGAAGACGGTGTCTTAAGGGTTGGAGGCCGCCTTCGGCATGCGAACCTGGATGCCGATATGAAGCATCCTGCAATAATTCCGAATAATACAAGGTTATCAGATCTTATCATCGATCAAGCTCACGAGTCCTCATATCACGGAGGACCTCGGTTGACGAGCGCATACATACGTCGTCAGTATTGGTTACTAGGTGGTAACAATGCTACCAAAAAACGCCTGCGCTTATGCGTGAAATGTAGGAGGCATGACCCTCAGCTGCAACATCAGCTAATGGGTGATCTGCCTATGGCACGCACAAATCCTTCAAGGCCTTTCTTTCATTGCGGAGTAGATTTTACTGGACACGTAATCGTAAAAGCCAGCAAGGGTAAGGGAATCAAGTCCACCAAAGGTTACGTGGCAGTTTTCGTGTGTATGGCTACTAAAGCCATACACCTGGAGCTTGTCTCTGATTTAACGACATCCGCTTTCATCGCTGCATTGCGTAGAATGGTCGCCAGGAGAGGAGTGCCAGGGTATTTGTATAGTGATCAAGGAAGAAACTTCATTGGGGCTAACAGAGTACTAAAACAGGAGTTAAAGTTAATACAAGAGACATTCAATGATGAATTTGCAGCAGAAATATCAAGTATGGGTATTGAATGGCGTTTCAACGTGCCCTCGTGGCCATCAGCTGGAGGCCTATGGGAAGGGTCGGTAAAGAGTCTGAAGCACCACCTGAAAAGAGTAATAGGGGATCAACATCTTACCTTTGAGGAATTTACTACCCTCCTTGCTCAGTTGGAAGCCTGCCTTAATTCGCGTCCGCTCTGCCCCCTCACTGAGGACCCAGACGATCTTAATTATTTGACTCCAACTCACTTTTTGTCAAGTGGTCCATTGTTAACGCTATATGATACAGAGAAAGATCTAAGAACGAGATGGCATCTCATTCAGAAAATTTTCCAAGATGTGTGGCGTCGTTGGCGTGATGAATACTTAACCCAACTTACAGCAAGAAGTAAGTGGAGAAAGTCACGGCCAAATATCAAGATTGACGACATTGTCATTATCAAGGATGACAATTTACCGCCGGGAAAATGGTCTTTAGGTCGCGTAGTAGAGCTCCATCCCGGTAAGGACGGCTACGTACGAGTCGTAACCTTAAAAACCAAAAACGGTTTAATGCAACGGCCTGTTGTAAAATTATCTATTTTACCTGTAAATCCAGGTCAGGTATCTGCGATAAATCAGGAATCAGAAATTGCTTCTAATCATGCTGAGGCTACTCAAAATAGTTCAACTATTAAAAAACCAAAAAAATCGTTCAGTCTCACAACAGCTGTTACGCTATTGTTATTTTTCATAATGTTACCATCTGCTTTTTGCGCCTACAATATAACGTTATTGCAGGATAAAAGTCTTTATTTCGATCGCATAGGTGACATGCATGTGATTCGGGATGACTGGACGTTGGTCGTTTATTACGATACAAAACCTTATCAAGTAGGCAATGAGGCTCTCGATAAATATATACAGTACTTAGATCGTTTATGCAGTGAAATCAAGACACAATCACATTGCGACGGAGTCCTATTGCAATTACGTCACGAGTCCAGCGAACTTAGGTATTACAATGACATATTAATGAATCATCATAACAAGCAGGTCATTCGTAAACGCCGAGGTTTGATAAATGGGATTGGGAATATTGCAAATAGTTTATTCGGTGTTTTAGATGATAGGTTTGCCGAAAAATATGAACAAGATATTTCTCTTATAAAAAATAATCAAAATCATTTGGCAAGTCTCTGGAAAAATCAAACTTCAGTAGTCGAAGCTGAATTTAATCTTTTAAAACGCACCGAATCTATTGTAAACAAAAATTATAAATTGATTCACAGCAGAATTAGTGCTTTAGAAGATACTTTCGGTCAAGTAAAAACGAATCTTCTAAATCTCTCTCATATTCACGATTTTTTAGCAACTTCTTTACTCGCAAATAATCTCTTGTTTAGTCTGAAAAATGTGCAGCAAACTCTATTGGAGGCTATAACTAACGTTTACAATGGCAAAATCAGTTTTCACCTCCTAACACCCGATCAATTAAGACATGAGCTGGGAGTCATATCAGAACAACTTCCTAAGGATTTGTCTTTACCAGCAAAGAAGTCTGACAGTCTTTCAGAAATATACAACTTATTCCAAGTCCGAGCAAGGGTGACTGCAAGCTATATAATTTTTGAAATTAAAATCCCACTCATAGGTGACGTCATGTTTGAAATATCAAGATTAATCCCGATACCTCGTGTAAACAGCAATGATAATGAGATATCAGTCTTACCGGTGTCTGACTACGTCGCCGTCAATTTAAGACATGACGCCTTTATTACGATGACAGAAATGGAGTTGAGATCTTGTCTCCAGCATGTCGAGTTGAGTCTATGTCGCGTCAAGAGACCTGTGAGCGTCATCAAGGATGATCAGAGTTTCTGCGATACATTACCCAAAACAAGAAGATGCAAGACAGTCACGAGTGCCTGTAAAAATAGGTGGACAGAACTCTACAACTTAAACACATACTTTTTCTTTGCTTGCGAACAGTATCAATTAAAACTTGCATGTGACGACAAAATTACGTTGGTACAAATAAACTCTTCAGGAATATTTCGCGTCAATCAAGGATGCACTTTAAAATCAGCCGATTCTCTGGTTTATTCACATAAACCAGAATTTATCAATAGCATGAATATGAGCTCAGACATTGTAACTCCCAAAGTGTCGCCTATTAATTACCTTATCAATATCACAATACCATCAGACAATCTCTTAAACGACGATTTATTTAACTATACCGATCAGCTTGTTAACATCGAACAAAAATTAAAAAGCATGTCAGAAAATGAGCCATTGTTATCCGGTGTCTCTTCCCACGATATCCACCACTACGTAGCTATATACGTCATGATTGCTGGAGTAGCTTTAGGAGCAACCTTATGGGCTTGCAGACGATGGCGGCGTGACCCGGTGGCCGGGGCGCCCGCTCCAGCAGTGGAGTGTCCGCGAGCAGCGTCGCATCCTCCATCGCAGGAGGCGGCTATGAGTATCAGTAGTGATCAGTGCGGTGAAATGTTTGAAATGTCTGACAGAAGTGCGCGAGTGTCCGTTAAGCGAGCAAGCACGCTACCGAATGTTCACCGTGTGCGAGTTTCTACGAAAGAACAAGGGTCGTCCCCTATCTTGTTTGCGTCGGCATTTAGCCTTCCAGACGATTGTGTGTAGTGTAATGTCAAGTGAAATGGACAAAATAATTCATTTGGATCACTTTTAAAGCATATTGTATCAGTTCGCTATCATCTTGTAAATCAGTACTAACCTTTAGTTCATAGATACAATTTGTTTCATAGAATAATGTATCACGCAGCATCCCATCTACTAATCCCATCTTTCCCGCCCGGGAATATGTACGAGCAAGTCGTACAATAAAATGCTACATCAGCCCAAGTGGTTCGATGCGCATTTTTACGTAATTTAAAGCAGTTCGCAATTAGCCGGCCATCAAGAGCGTCGCGCGTACTCACTTCATATCCCATCAATATCCATACTTAGTTGAATTAAGTTTCACAGAATATAGTTTCATTTCAGTTATCAGTGACTTTTATTATCATCTCATCAGTCTATACCGGGATCTTCCGGTACACATTCATTTAAATTATTGACTTGGCTTTTTTAACTTCTAGGTGTTAGCAGCTTTAAATTTTTATGCCTCTGGTGACTATCAAAGGTTTACAGGAGCTAGTGCTTACAACAACATGCACCAAGTTAATGTATCTAACTGCATGAGGGCTGTGACACTGGCCCTCAACAACAACCACTTTAGGAATCGCTATATCAAGTTTCCCCAGACAAGGCAAGAAAGAAATATTATTAAAACGGGGTAAGTTATTATAACCTATATTTCAGCTTGACTTTAGGGTTTTCCAAATAATTTCATACTAACATATTATCACGTCTGTATCCCTAAATCCCAAATAGCACTTTGAAAAATTCTATTGTCTATTAGGATAAATTCCAAATTTTACCTTGAACAACTGAATGATCTGCACAGGAAGTGAAGGTATTGGTAAATTTCGTATTTTTTTTTCTCCCACACCCAAATAAACTTAATTCTATACATATGTATATAACTTACATAACAATAATTTTATTTATAGATTTTACCAAAAGTTTGGAATGCCTGGTGTGATAGGGTGTGTTGATGGCACCCACATTGGCATAGTCAGGCCATCAGACAATGAGGACAGATACTATAACCGGAAGAGATATCACTCATTAAATGCACAAATTGTAGATATTCCTCCACTATGGTAGAGATACTAGATAGAGTAGATAGTACATATTAATATTTATTATTATGTGTATGGTGTGTAATTAAATTATTAAGTAAAATAGAGTATTGTAGAAATATTATTTTTCAAAACTAAATATTGTCTTCACCCCCAAACTACTCTATTGACTTTGAAAAAAAATTCTATGAGACCACCTGACAAGTATGCCCAAAAAAGAATTTTCCAAATCAGTCCAGGCAGTGGTCTTAAAATAATCGGTGAACATACATAAAAACATAAAAGTAACCTCCTCCATTTTGAAAGTCACTTAAAATAGAATGGGTACATTAAATAAGATAATAACATTACTTTTAAAAATTATTTATTCAAAAATATAGTCATAAATATAACAAAGTAGTTATTGTTGTTATGATTCTTAATTATCTACTAGTAGTTTGCCTTGAACTGAAATCACAAACTAATATCTCAGCAACCCCTTGACTGATCTGATTTGGCTCATATTCCATGAACCTTCGATCAAAAATACTCCAGTAATTGTTAAACAAACATACATACATACAAACACCTTACCTCGCTCGGTTAATAAGATCATGTGAATAATAATCCGTTTTGCAGGTGTGTGATTCCAAGTTGAATATTTTAAATATTGACGCTAGCCATGGAGGTGCAGACCATGATTCATTTATTTGGCGTAACCATCCATTGAAGCTGTACATAGAAGAACTCCATCAGTCTGAAAATGAAACCGTGTGGTTCTTAGGTAACTAATATGTTAATCAAATTACATACATGCAAATTGTTTTTAGCTGACTATAACAAAAATATATGTTTTAGGTGATTCAGGTTACCCACTACGACCGACCATGCTAACGCCTATTGTCAATAGGTACTGAAGATTATACTCCAGAACGACATTATACTGACTTGCATTGTCTCACACGTAACACTGTGGAGCGGTGTATCGGCGTGCTGAAAGCACGTTGGCGATGTCTGCTAGTTGATAGAAAAATGCATTATCATCCAACAACAGCTGGACTTATAACAAATGCTTGTGCAGTATTGCACAATATTGCCCACAATGCTAGGCTGCCCGTACAGCAGTTGACAGTTCAAGAATTAGAAAGAGAAGCACAATGGCAGGTTAGTTTTGATTGAATGAATAACTTAAGTAACTGTAGTGACATACCTTATTATTTTTTCAGTCTTATTCATCTTAACAATTTTCATTTCGTTTTCTTCATCTTAACAATCATTACAAAATCAACTATGCAGCATCTGTAAATACAAGGGGTCATTTATTAATTATGTGTACATGTGTAATTGTTACAGATACATAATAGTCATAGAGAAACAAGTACAAGAAATAACTCTTTAACAGCTGGGCAAACAGTGAGACAAGTTTTGATAGGTAGACTTTGGGCTGCACGAGTCCAAAATCAAGCAGTCTACCGGGCAGCTCGATCACAGTATAGAAATAATAGATTACGCTTACGGCGAGCACAAAATTGTGCGAGATAATAGGCTATTTTCGTCCGTTTTTCTCGATCTTATCCGTTTCTTCCTGATTAGTAACACCTTGAGTACCACTGTAATGCAAGGGCAAAAACTTCCAAATGAGTTCCAATGTTACTCATTGCAACTTACATACTTCCCAATAAGTATCACTGTGTCTTAACGGCTCTTTAATGGCTCGCCGTATTCCCGTCAAGTACCACATAAGACAGTGTTACATGACGGGGATACAGCACTCCATATATCCGTTGAGTAACTAATAATTAATTATTTAGTTGAGAAATGAATTACTTAAAGGTTTATTAAAACTGAAGAAATTAAAATGTTAGTAATATTAAGAACATACTCGTAATAAAATAGATTTTAGAAAATAAAAATGCCTTACATTCTATTTTATTGCCTATTGCTCAGTCTGAAATTTCATTCTATTTTACGTATACAATACACGATGGAATAATCGAGAAGCAAAATTACACTCCCACTTAACAACGACTAGGAGCTACCTAAAAAAAATATTATTTCTTGAATTTATTTTACCACTTTGTCAGCATGATTAATATTCACGCCCATGCCAAATTACAGCTTTCTAGTACAAATAGTCTCTGAATAGAACTGCGGAAAGACATGGCGAAACTAAGAAGTAAATAAGAGACTGTAACTTTTTACTACAGAATCCTTAAAGTAGTTTACAGTGTACCTGTACCTTTACTGTGAGAAATATTTCTCAATAACATCTACTAATCTTCCTAAATTGAGAGCTATTAAACGCAGTCCTTCAGAATGTGCCGCATCAGCCGCAGCGCGCTGCATCTCAACTTGGGATAATATTCTGCGGGCTTCGTCTATAGGGGCTAAAGGTCGAGCTAAAACAATAAATAAATATTATTATGTTTTTGATTGCATTAATGAAACTAAAATAACCTTAACATTAGTAAATAAGTATACTTACTGCGATACCTATTACGCCTAGTATGGTGTGGAAAAGTAGGTTCAGTTGCCCTGGCCGAGGCCGGGGTGAGCGGGACTGGAGCGTCATCATTTTCAGGTAGCTCACGATATAGTGGACTTCGGCTCCTGGACTCGTCCTCAACCGCCCCGTCTTGTCTGCAAAAAAAAAATTTTTATTTAACTTAGTCTGCGTAATTTAGTACTTTATAATTATTACAATTGTACTAACTTTACGCAGGCGAAGTCACGGTTAAAAGCTAGTATGTGAAAAGCCTTGATTGTTCCCATTGAGTCACACCAAGATTAGGAACACTGTGAAAAAAATACTCAATGAGTAACAGTGATACACATTGCAACTGACATTTTCCATCAGTGGCATGTTTTGTACCTATTGCTTTTGCTAACTTACTCTTTTATTATAACATCCGCTGTTGGCCGGTTTTCTTCCAACGTAACTGTTCTAAAGTAGTCGTGATCTGGTAGCTCCTAATCAAAACATAATATTTTTATGATTATATCATTTATGAAAATCACATAGTAAATTTATGGATTTTAATTATTACCGCTAAAGGGTCCACTTCAATAGTAGGAGCTGCTTGACTACTTGATAGTTGTGGTTCCTGAATTAAAAAGATTTTTTAAAATATAAATAAAAAAAATATAAAGGGACAAATCACACTGATTGAGCTAGCCTTAAACTCAACACCATAATATTTAATGATAAATACTTACATAGATAAACACCCCAAACCCTAGACTATTTGGGGATGTAGACCAAATCCTCCGAATGGCAGACTAGTGTAGTAACCACTTTGCCATGGAGGTCGTCATCATCATAAATTTCTCTCATCTCAGTGTATTCCCAGTTGCATCCTCAACTGTAACGCTGAGAAGCCCAGGGTCCACTTGTCATCATCATAAATCATTTACATTATATTAAAAACAGGCATTTTAAGTTAAATAATATTGCTATTACTGGGAATGGGTTCACTCGCACAGTTGGGGACATCTGACCAAACCCTGGCCCCAAGATGGCTAGGAACCTCATGTCAGCTTCAGACAGGTTGCTGTCGTGAGGAGGTCCGCCACCTGTTCCCAAGGCATCTGCATTTATATCAGCAACCACCTTTTTAAGTTTACTTTTGTAGTTGCTGACATACTGTGGACAAAATTAGAATGATTACACAAATGAATATTAGAAAGTAGCTACCTAATTATACAAAATATTGTTTTCTACTTTAAAGTACTTACGACCGACCAATCCTTAGAAGCTTTCGTGGTACCTAACCCCTCTGAATTTAACATGTCTGCCAACTCCCGCCAAAGACGCGCAGATTCCTGCCGACCTTTGGCGCTATTGTTATAGGTGGCTCTCTAAGAAGGACAACAGTATTTCCCACCGACCTTCCGAGACGCGTGACGAGCGTTTTTCCATTGCTACAAAACAATATTATTATAAAACTGTAATTTTACGCCCTAGTAAAACTTGAAACAAATAATATCACATAATACGTACTTTGCAAGAATTTCTCAAGCTAAAATACCGCAAATTCTCAAGCAAAAAACTTTCAAATTTATTAAAATCACGGATGGTTCAATTCAAACGTGAGTGACATTGACTTATCATTGATATTGACGTGTTTTAGTTACTATTGTCGCTTTTGCCATTGTATAAATAAAAAATGAAGAACTAGGTACGTTATTTACCCTGACGGAATAAAGTGTCATGTCATGTGAAATACCTATTATTACCAGTAACAAAAAGAAAACACATTTTATTAAATATCTGTTTAATTCTTAGATAAATACGTGGTTTTTTCCTTGATTTAGCTATATTATGGTTAATTTAGATGAAACTAACGTTAATACGTTATATAATGTATTTAAATGAACAAAAATATAAACCGATAAAGAACCGGTTTTTATTTTTTTCGTGCGGCAACCTTCTCGCCAAATATGTATTGCGATTTGAATTGAATTGAAGAGGAATTGGGAGATTTTGTGACCATTTTACGATTTTTAGAGAATCTCTAGCAGTTCTGCGAGGAAACGCGGTGTCACCTAAAGGTATGGTTTTCCCATACAAAAACCATACGTTTAGGTGACTCCGCGTTTCAGAAATCGCACTTCTGAACCGAAAATCTTGATAATCTACTTTGTCTGCTGTCAAGTGTGTGTCAATGTCAAGTCAAGTGATCAATCAAAGAAAGTCAATCATTAAATTCATTATGTAATTCAAATTTAACTATCTAATTTGTGTTCAAATACATCAAGAATTGAATAAATTCATCAACCATCGATGATCACCATTTCTGAAATAATTTCTTCACGTCGTATTTGAATTCTCTTTGATTTCTTCTTGATTTGTAAACCGGCAAAGAATTTCAAAACTTTTTGATTGATTGAGATCTTTTTCTCGAATCTAGTTTACATTATTACCAGTATTATTGTACCTACCTTAAATATTTTGCTTATGTTAACTAAAAATTATGTTAGCTCACGATATTCGTAAAACACCTAGAACACAGGATGTCCAGATCTCACACAATATTACATTTGATACTATGTTACTCGCCCCTGAAACGCTGCAGGGTCTGAAAAGTGCTGGATTTCACAAACCTTCTCCGATTCAATTGCATGGAATACCACTCGGGAAATGCGGATTTGGTAAAAATCTTGAAACCACTATATAACCTAGCTCATAGTTTTATTTCATTAGTGTTTCTACCTAAAAAACTATAATCACATCAGTTATCATTTCTTTCAGACTTATTATTAGAAGCTAAATCGGGCACTGGCAAAACTGCTGTATTTACTGTAATAGCATTAGAAAAGCTAGACCTGAGGAGAGGACTTCAAGTTGTCATGCTTGCACCTACCAGAGAGATAGCAGCTCAAATCTGTGGCGTCATAAAGCTTATTGGATCGAATTACAAAGGTACCATGAATTAAGTATTGCTATGATTAAATATAACTGTAGTGTTATAGTAATTATTGTTGGAATTTGTCATGTAACTTTAAATTCAACTTGTGTGTAAAGATGGGCGGGTGAGTAAAAACTGGTTAGGAAGGGTACAAATTGATAAATATCCATTTTTACCGGGTATTAATTAAAATTATTTGATGGGGAATCACAGAACTCGTCAATACGAATATCTTTTGTTCCGGGATCAACCCCGAAATCAGTAATTTTGGCTCTTGAATGAGCAGTTAAAAACATCTTCTTACCTTATATGTATGAGGGTGCTCATATATTGACAGCGTATTTGATGTCCGTTTGCTTATTTTAACATATGATTAGATCCAAAACATTTGTCAGCAAAAATTTAAACTTAGACCTGTCAATTCGTATGTTCCCATACCATAACCAAACCATGAAGTTTTTATACCCGGGAATGTGATTTATGGACATTTATCTAACGGGTCTAAGATCTGTTTACTTTCCATGGAAACGAATAAAAGCATGTCGAAAAAATATTCCATCAATATGCTTATAATAAATACTCTTTTGAAAGCTGTAGTTTGTATGAAAATATATATCAATTTCGGTTATTTACTTGATGGGAAACCCAATTCTATAGTAGAAGTATCAAATTATCTGTTTTAATCCCAATTTTATTCTAATTCAACTGATTTTAATTTATAAGCGGTATAAATTCAAAACGGGTGGGTAAAAATAGGTATAAATGGGTATTTACCCAAGCCTCGAGTTTTTACCTGGTAGATGCCCATCTCTACTTGTGTGTGAAAGTGAGAGTTTTAAGAAAAACAGGAAAACAACCTTAACACAATGTATTTTATTTTCAGGATTGCAGGTAGAAGTTGTGATGGGGGGTCTCCCAGTTCAAGAAGATATTGAAAAGTTCAAGAAGATTGTGCACATTGTTGTAGCTAGTCCAGGGCGCCTACTTCATCTAATAAAAGACAAGCACATTGACACATCATGTGTGAGGCTACTTGTTCTTGATGAAGCTGACAAACTAGTGGAGAAAAGTTTCCAAGAAGATGTTAAAAATATATTATCTTATTTGCCAACACAGAAACAAGTAATCATGAGTAGTGCAACATATACTGAAACAGCTAAGTCATTCATTATGAGCTTCATGCAGCACGCACAACATGTTTGTCCTGACAGTAATTGTGTGCTTTTAGGAGTTAATCAGAAGATAAGCCTGGTTAAGTATAACGTTAATATAGTGAAACAGACACAGCATAGATTTCAAGAAGTGCTGAAAATATTTTCTAAAATGCAATTTAAACAATGTCTTATATTTTGTAATTATCAAGTGAGAGTGTCAGAAATACACAAATTACTATTACGAGCAAAATGGCCAGCAGAGCAGTTATATGGAAATCAAGAACAAACTGATCGTCTGGATGCATTGAAAACTTTGCAAGAATATAAATGCAGAATTTTGATTGCCACAGATCTTGCAGCCCGAGGTATTGATGCTTCAAATATTGATCTTGTCATAAACTTTGAACCTCCCATTGAGTGGCAAACTTATTTACATCGAATAGGGAGGGCTGGACGTTACGGCTCATATGGTACCGCAATCACAATCCTGAGTGAAGGAGCAGAAGCTAAAAAGTTTTATACAATGTTGGATCCAATGAAAGAAACAATAAATATTACAGATCTTTGGTGCAATGATGAAATTACTCTCAATAGAGATGTTTCTTCGACAAAATGTACACCTAATAATGATGAAAAGTCTAAGTTAATTTATACACATAAAGAATTGAAAAAAGAGTCCCAAGAACTATGGAGGACTTTGATATGTGTGAAAACTGAAGATCAAAACAATTTTGATAGTTTTGACAAATTATGTGCATCATTAAATGATAGCAGCACAGATGTCGAAACATTTGATGAATTACTTCAGTCTTTTAAGGACAATCAAGCTCATGTAGATAAAGATTTAAAGTTTAAACATATTGATATAAATGATAAACAATCTAAGGATAGTTGGGTTTCATTGAAAAAATATTTTAATATTATGTTAGAGGAACATTTACAGTATGCTCATGGAGAAACTTACAGCACTAATATAACAAAGCCAAAATGTGATCAGCTAGAAAGTAAAGATAAATTAGAAAACAATGTTAATGATGATAACATTAGTAAATATAATAGCCACAATAGTCTTGAAAAAAGTAATAGGGATCATGGTAATGCTGACAAATTAATAAATTCTATGAAAAAACTAGATATAGATCATACAAATATCAAATCACATCCAACTCCAGGCTTAGTGACAAAGACCCCATACAAAATAGAAAACTCAAATAACTGTACAGACTCAAACAATTATCCAATTGTTTGTACAAGGCAATTAGTTGACAATGACGGTCTTTATGCTGGACTTGAAGCAGGCCTAACAACTGCATTGGACAAATCAAACAAAATTACAAGGCCTTATGATACAGAAAAGCCTCTCCTTGAAGCAGGCCGACCAACTGCATTGGACAAATCAATCAAAATGACAAGGCCTTATGATACAGAAAAGCCTCTCCTTGAATCAGGCCAACCAACTGCATTGGACAAATCAAACAAAATTACAAGGCCTTATGATACAGAAAAGCCTCACCTTGAAGCAGGCCGACCAACTGCATTGGACAAATCAAACAAAATTACAAGGCCTTATGATACAGAAAAGCCTCTCCTTGAAGCAAGCCAACCAACTGCATTGGAAAAATCAAACAAAATTACAAGGCCTTATGATACAGAAAAGCCTCACCTTGAAGCAGGCCGACCAACTGCATTGGACAAATCAAACAAAATTACAAGGCCTTATGATACAGAAAAGCCTCACCATGAAGCAGGCCGATCAACTGCATTGGACAAATCAAACAAAATTACAAGGCCTTATGATACAGAGAAAGCTTTCCTTGAAGCAGGCCTACCAACTGCATTTGGAAAAGCGCACAAAAATAGACACTCACTTCATCATACAAACCAGAAGAAAGATAAAAAATTACTACCTTCTCAAAAAACACTTGCCAGTAAATTAGATCTGAATTCATTTGACAATAAAAGTGATAGTTCTAGTAATATTAGTAATGAAACAAATTATAATGATCACAAAAATTTAAGCATAAACTATAATGAAGCTTTTAATTGTAATAAGCAAAAATCACATAAGATAAATAATAAAGGCGAGATACTTAAGCCAAGAACTGCAAATCACTCTGAAGATTATGATTATTGGTATAGGCAGCTAAAACTGCAAACAAAGCAAATAGAATTAGCATTATACATCAATGAACTATCCAAACTAAGTTATGAATGAAGAATTTGTATCGGAACAGATTGGAATGAATAAAGTCATCCAGCACATTTTTGAATCTTTATGGTGTAGAGATTGATCCATATGTTTTGTTTGTTAATAATATTGTGTGTGTCAGATTTTTCAGGTGGCAAAGACTTGTGGGTGTCAGATTTTTCAAGCTGTCTAATGGCATCTTACTTAGCCAGCCGGGACCAACAGCTTAATTTTTCTTCTGAAGTATGCAGGATGCAGGAGCTAGACATAGTTTGTCACCCACCTACAAACCACGCCCTGGGTTGCATTTGCATAGCATGCGAAATGGGAATCGTACTCCGGCCGGGTCACCGACCGCCACACTGATGGCCAGGCTGTGAGGCACGGATGATGTGGACGAAGACAGGATCCCCGCACTATCAAAACCTATGCCTGCCTCCTGTTGCAAATATAAATAGTAGGTTCCACCGACCGAGACAGTCAAGCGGCTTGACGTAGTTGGCATGGCAAGCACGTTGATTTTAGCTTGAGACAAGCGTGTTGCCCATCTAGCGACTTCAATGTTTGCTTGATGCTTGAGTCGAGCTTTACTATATAATATTTTTAATATTTATTATATACATTATATTGCTTGACAAGATAACCGGCTTGGGTTGTGTCAGTTGTTTGATGCAAATGCAATTTGTCACTTTCGCAAATGTCATTGCTTGACAATTGGTCACTTTCGCACAAAGATACCACTCTCGTAACCATAAAAATTAACAAACGTTTGCTAAACCTATTTTAGTTTAAAACATGTTTTGTCCCTTTCTCTCTTTTTAATATTTGACATTGCAGGAACAAGACAAACGTTTGTAAACTTTTATGAATATGGGGGGAAATATATAATCTAGTCTAGAGCATTTTTCGTCAAAAGTCCTGTAGAAACCGAGTTTTATTTGTACTTCTTCTTTGTGGTGTCGTTGGATTCCTTGTAATGTACTGATCATGGAACTGTCAGTCGTTAAGTGCTAAAATGGTGGATCTCAGGTATGTACCCAACTGAGAAGAATCTACAAATTATTTAATATCATAAATAATGTAACGTAGTACACATTCTTAGGTAATTTAATATAATTTAAATATAAACTAATTACAATTTTAAACATGTTTAGTTACAACTTTCCTTAAACTTAACTAAATAACTTATTTTATAAGACCTACCTAAACTTACTTACAATTAAAATAGTAATAAACATATATTTACATATAAAACAAATTAACTTTCAACACTACTTAAGTACTTACAGCAGAAGTTGGTCAACTCAAGAAAAATGGTTGAAGTGCCATTTTTCAAACGCGGAGTCACTTAAAGGAATGGTTTTTCCATACAAAAAAAACCATACGTTTAGTGACTCCGCGTTTGAAAAATCGCAGGACTGAATTCGCAATAGTGACTGCGACATGCAGCGTCTTTTATGTAGGCAGTTGAGTTCCTTTGTCTCGATGCACCGGTGAGCGGCTACCGGTCAATCGGTGATGATTGGCATCATTTCCTTGTTGCAAGACACACGTATATACGTCCTCATCCCAGACCGTTCTTCACTATACGTTGTCATGTTCAAAAAGTGAATTTTGAGGTACCTATCTTAAGCAGTGCGAGTACCTACACCGAGTTAAGGTTCTTGTTATATCAAGTGCTATTCAAACCCGAAATTCGGGATCTAAATTTGGACTTCAAAGATAGCCGTACGACACTTACGACCTTCCCACAGAAAGACCTAGGCACATAGATACCCACCTACTCGACTCCTGGACAGCCCACAACATCTGACCTCCACTGCACTTCACTCCCCAGCACTGGACTCCAGGACAGTACCTTTTACTTTCCCAAGTAATCAGAACTACCGGTATACTAGGACCCTCTGGATCCGCCCTGAGATTTACATATATATTTAATTCTTTTAATAAACTATTTTTTTTAAGCTGGAGTTTGTGTTGTTCATTAGCGCCTCGCGCACAACACTTCATTAGTTACTGAGAAATTCATGGAAATACTCTCGGGAAAATTTTTAAAAACCTTAATTTCAAAAGATAACTCGCCTTTTATAGAAAATGTCTTAAAAAATCTTTCATTTTATTGTAAGGTTTTAAAATTCGTTTATCTACACCCATGCTATAAATCCTCTATAAAAGTTTCTGAAAAAGCTTATTGCCAACATTAAAACACTCAGTGTCATAGTAACTATTATCTACACCCATGCTATATATCCACTATAAAAGTTTCTGAAACAGTTAGCTATTGCCAACATTAAAACACCCAGTGTCATAATAACCATTATATCACCTAAACGAGTGTTATAATGTTGTACTAAATTTTCCAAATTAAAACATGTGATGTAAAATTTCGCCACGAATTTTAATTTGGATAATAATCCGAGCATTGTAATGCTGTAAAAAAACAATAATTTGTACTAAACTTGTTCCCTTCCTTACTCATCAAACCACATTCTTTATGAATTTCAAAAACGGAACATTGTCATGTACGCGCCGTATACTACCACAGCTCCGTAATTTAAAAAAGGAACTTATTGGTTATTCGAATTCACGTTGTGTCACGCCATTTTTGTTCGATATTTACTAATATCGAACAAAAATAATTTGCTTTCCAATAATTGTACGATCCAAAATTGAAATAATTATAGCAATAAATAATTTAATTATTACCTATACATACGTAGTTAAGTTTGTATTAGATACTCAGCAATAAACTTATCAGGAATTTACATAGAGTTCTTACAACACTGTACAACACCCTATGGATTTAGAACCTTTTAAAGAGGATTCATTGAATATCATGTAGATAAAGTTTTGTATGCAACTGTAATAATTAGGTATTAAAACACTCGTGTGATAAACCCACATTCGTGTTTTAATACCCCTTATTATACTACAGTTGCATAAATAACTATTATATCACCCAAACGAGTGTTATAATGTTGTTCGTAACATTATGCAACGCAAAGTCGATCCCTTACTCAAACAGCTACATTCATTATGAATTTCAATAAAACAACATTGTCATGTACACGCAGTTCACTACCACAACTCCGTAATTTAAAAAAGGAACTTATTGGTTAATTGAATTCACGTCGTATCCCGCCATTTTTGTTCGATATTTACTAATAAAGAACAAAAATAATTTGCTTTCCAATAATAGTACGATCCAAAACTTCAATTATTATTACAATAAATAATTTCATTATTACCCATACATACATACCTAGTTAGTTTGTATTAGATACGCAGCAATTAAACTTACCAAGAATTTACATAGTGTTCGTAACACTGTACAAAACCTTATGAATTAAGAACCTTTTATAGAGGATTCATATCATGGGTGTAGAAGTTTTGTATGCAACTGTTATAATTAGGTATTAAAACACTCATGTGATACTATCTATTACAACAACCCATTTTCGTGTTTTAATTCTCCTTATTTATACTACAGTTGCATAAATAACTATTACAGTTGGGAAATCGGTGCAGTGCATACTCATACCTAAAAAAAGCGTAAAAACGAAACTAAGCGGTTGTTTGATTGCTCCCCTACCACCCCCCTCCACCACTTTATCACTTGACGAACGATAGATCCTTGATCAGGGCATCATAAGAGATCCAATGGTACCTATCGGTCGTCAGTATAGAGAGTGCAATTAAAAATTGCCATGTTAGTACTACACTATTCCAAACTAATACAAGAAGGTAGTGCTTTCGCAAATCATCACTTGCACACGTTGCCATTAGGTTATAATGCTATGGTCATTAGCTTCTAATGACATCCACATCTAAAAGACGCCCTAAATAGATGGCAGAATACATTCCCGATCTCTACATAGTTTGTGGGAAATACAAAGGAATAATCAAACACTTTGTTTGGATTTATTTCATAAAAAAAATAATTCGTAAGAAATAAAAATTAATGATTCAATTTTTAAGTATATAACTGGCAGAAATATTAGCAAACAATATTTTTTTAATAGAACCAAATAACCTGTCAAGTGCGTGTCGAATTTTAACAAGGTATCATGATCTGTCATTGCTTTCACAAAATTTCACAATTTATTTACTATCATTTAGGATTTCAAAGGGTAGCCAAAAGACTTTTTCTGTGGTGCTCTTGGTTTAACCGGTACAAGTTAGTGATCCCGAGGACTATAGGTTTTTAGCCTTTTTTGAAGCCTAGACTTTTAATTAAGGTACTTGATAAAATCCTATAAAGGCTATTCCTTTAGCCTAGGCCTGTTGAATAGGCCAAGCAAGGACTATAAGTCTTTTTAGGCTTTTGGTTAAAGTTCAATTTTGGCAATATCTAAGTAAAATATAATTTTTTTCTTTTTTCCAAATTATTTAAAAATTAAATACACTTTTATTCATAATTATGATAGCTTACTAACACAAGAAAATGGCTTTAGCCTAATCATAAGCCTATTACTCTAAACAAACCTACAGTCACAAAAAAGCTTTTTTAGGCTCATAGGCTTTTAAAAATGACATAGGCCAAAAAAGGACCGACGGGCTTAAATTTAGGGCTAAAACTCTATAGACCTCGGGAACACTAGTACAAGTGGACCCTCTATGTGTGTACTGAGGGACCAACTTTAAAGCCCATAACTCGCTTATTTGATTTTCACAAAATCTGGAACTTCCACAATTCTTTGGATATGTTCACTAAATCCTGAGCACGTTTTCAAAGAATTTTGAGAGTGGCCCTCAGAGCACACGCACATGGCGGCGCTTAAAGGCAGGGACAGGGTCTTCACTCCTAAAAGTAACAAGACTTTCGTCAGATAGTATCGTTCAGAGCATACTATATTGCTTGACACTGGAATGCGGACATGCTGATGTCGTGCCTCATGAGAGTTGTCCCATTTTTGGTACAACATACCATGCGACATTAAAGGATGAACCCTCTTTATTTAAACATTATCTAAACAAACGAACGCCATCAAACAATGAATAAAACCTGCCATTACATACAAGTATAAAATATATTAAGTACATTAGAAACGACAATAAAAAAATTAAAGGGACTAGTTGACACATATAAAAAATATTAAAACCTTAGATTTGTAAAAGTTTCCTACAGTATTGAAATAGGTAGATAGGCCCGGGCCGCGAAACTAAAAAGCTTAACTATAACTTCTAGGAGGTTAGAACAACATGAAATTCTCTATATCTTTGTTGTATAGTTATTTTATTTTAACTGGCGCCAAAGCCTGGAATTGACCGCCCCTGATTTAGTCCGCCTGTCAGAATTTTTTTATTTAGAATATACATATAATATAAAGGAAACACCCCATATCAAGAATTATTATCACACTTATCTATTAGGAATAAATTATGTAATACTCAACGCCCAGCTATTTGCAGATGATTGTACATTAATGACAATCCCCACTTTACTTAAGATCAATAATAAAAATGTGTATACAACATACAACTAATAAGATTCTTTTTAGTTTTCTTCATGTATTTTTCAGTAACGTGCATTCATCAGTATCCACATTGGACTCGCCTAGGTATATTATTTAGATTCATTGCTTGTTTCGTTATGATTATCATATTCATATCAGCCAATGAAGTCCGCTGCTGGACATAGGCCTCGCTTATGATCGATCAGAATATTCAGAATTTAGTTGCAATAACAGACAATGTATATAAATTCTTAGTGTGAGTTCCAACTGTAGACACTATTATTCTTTACACTTCACTAAATATATCTACAACTCCATCGTTCAAATAATTTTTCTTTGTAAAAGTTACTGCAATAGCAAAAGTAAAAAAGCATTCCTTTGCTGGTAGAAAATTTGTTCTTCCTTAGGGCGCAGCCAAATGAGCGTAATTTGTTATGATATGAATCGCAGAATGTGAGATACGTAATTTCTGTTCTATAAAAAGTACAACTCATTTTCTGTCGCCGGGTTGCACAAACAGGACTTCAGTATGAAACCGCACTACTTACGCAATCCCTTTTCTCACAACTCAAAAAGTTAGGCTTATTTGGCTTGACCCATTCAATTTTATTTAATAAATCAGCAGCTCCGCATGTGAAATAAATAAATAAATAAACCCCCATCCCACCCTTCTTACAATACAATAGATGTGGCAACCCTATCGAGGATTGCTCGTTTGTTGGATTAAGGACCGAAATAATGCCTGTATTTCGTAATTTTTTTAGTTATATTTAAAGGAACTTTAAAACTGTCATGATCGGCTGCTCACGCTTACGTGTACAGTAGAAGGTTGGTTTGCACGAATATGTGCGTCAAAGTATTCGTGTCGTATCGTCTACTTTTTTGGGGAAACTGAAAGTTCCATTTACTTACGATAGAGACGCTGTTCATTTTTGCATACTATACGTAGACGATACGATATGAATACTTTGACGCAAATATTCGTGTTCTCAAGTAGCATTTTTTTACATGCACCCATTCACAAAATTTTACAATTTATCAGATTTTTTAAAACTAGTATGAATGTAGTAAGTATGGAAGAAAGTAACAATAAAACGAATTACTTTTTTCTGATTAAGTTGTTGCTTAGTCCTTCTTTTCATGGGTATCTGAAACAAAAAGATTTTATAATCCGCATTACACAAAGATGTAGATAACCATTTACCCTGTTTTGTAAAACTTATTCCTTTAAATCCAAGGTTGATTGGAAGAGATCCCTATCTGGGATAAGTCCGCCATTGTATTGTGCTTGTTCCCTTAAATTGTATTTTTGCATTTATGTGTGTACAATAAAGCTTTTACAAACAAACAAACCATTTGTCAAATCCTGGAACAAGATTGCGAATACTCGTTTCGTCATCCCTATTCCCCATTTATGAGCGCCCGTACAGTTCCGCCTGTTGCGCCGCCCAAGAGCCGCCACTACATCATATCATCCATCATTTATTTATAGCATAGACTTTGATTTTTTTTTACTGCGTAAGATTTATAGCATAGACTTAGAATTTTTTCTATGATTTATAGGATACTAGCTTTAACCCGCGACTTCGTCCGCGTAGAAGATGAAAATGGTTCTTATAGGACTCTCCCTCTCCCTGTCCCCTGTCCTCGTCCCCCGTCCCCGGTTCCCTGTTCTCTGTTTTCTGTTCCCTGTTCCCGTTCATGTCATTTGCTAGACCGAAAGAGAGCGACGGAACGATTCAAATTGGTCAAAATAATCTTGTTTGTCCATAAAAACTTTGGAACCCCGTTTCACCCCCGTGCGGGATGAATTTTTAAAAATTCTAAAATATGTATTCACTTATTTACCGCCGGGAGTACTCTTGCTAAGTTTCGAATAAAATGGTCAAACTAATCTTGTTTGTCCATACAAACTTTGGACCCCCGTTTCACCGCGGCGTTACCCGCGTGGCCCTAATTTTTGACAATCCCAAAGGACAAAAGTATCCTATGTCATCCAAGGACAAAAGTATCTCTCAAACGATATCAGTACCAAACATCTAAAACGGTTTAGTGGTTAAAGCGTTAAGCGGTAACAAACAGACAGAGTTACGTTCGCATTTATATTAAGTACTAGCTGCGCCCTGCGGTGTTACCTGCGGAAAAAGTAGCCTATGTGTTAATCCAGGGGGTCAGCTTCCTGCATACCAAATTTTATCAAAATTAGTCCAGCCATTTGCGCGTGAAGAAGTAACAAACATACACTCACAAATTTCACCTTTATAATATTGGTGTGATAAGAAAATAAGGACTCAAAGTCTAATTTCCAATTTAAAGGATAAATACATACCAGACGTTTCTTCTTCCTCCGCGTCCAGTATATCCGCGCAACAAACTGAGTAGCAAATAAGAGACAAGAATCCCAGCGGCAGGCCGAACACCAGAGCGGTTAACACAGGGTTGCCTCGCCACATATTCGTTAGAGTTGTTCTTGCTTCGTAGAATCCTCTGTAGAAACGCACTGGCCAGCTATTGCCGCCATATGCCTGCACACAAACGAAAGAAATAAACTCATATGCTACTTTAAAAAAAAATTGCACGCCTCATATGCGGAGCGTTGAGGTTGTGCATCACTCTCGCTCGACATGTCAGAGTCAAGCATTTTTTTGTGTTTCGTTCGTAGCTTATAAGCGGCCTAAGCGCATACCGTACTTTTAACCCCCGATGAAAAAAGAGAGGTGTTATAAGTTTGGCGTGTCTGCGTGTGTATGTGGATTATAGCGGCTAAACGAATAAGAAATAAAGACAATGGAGTGAAACAGGACTAGCTCGAAGATAAAAAGAGCTAGAGTAAACTTACCGGCGCTACTTGATCATGTATCTGATCTAGGAAGATCGAGACTGCTTCTGGAGTCATCAGTACTGGGTCGTCGTCAGGTACGTGGTGGTGACTGGTGGTGGAATTCAGTACTAGGAGATGAGGAACGGTCAGCTCCGACATGGCTATCGAGTTCGCCAGCTCTGGGTTACCCAGCCAACCAAACTGGAATTTGCGGTGGAGATCTCTTTTTCGTTTTCTGGGTAGAGTTAAAATTGTTTTTTATTTAATTTCTTATCAAAATCACTCACTACTGAGACGAACAATATTAAATCATTTTATTTGCTCTAAGACTTGCATTTCAGTGCACCGAATACTGAATAAGTTAATTAGCCTGGTTTTACACACATTAATTATACCTTATCTATATACATATTAAATAACCGGCCAAGTGCGTATCGGGTCACGCGCAGTGTAGGGTTCCGTAGTTTCGAATGCCCACTTTGAGCTCACGCCACTAAAAACGTCTAAAAACTAATTTTTTATTGAATTTGTATGAACTTTTCCTTTTCCGAGTACATTTTATACATTGGTCGCTTATAACTTTTTGATTTGTAAACCCTACTTAGCTCTGATAGTTTTCTTTTAAACTTCGTTATATATAATACTGCTGTGAATTTTTTCACTTGATCATATAAAATCGTTTAATAGATAGAGGAGGGGGGGGGGGGGGGGGCGGACGACGACACTTGACTCTAGCAAAAATTTGCAATATAAAACCAATTATTTCAGAAACGGATAACTAAATCGAAAAATGGTGTTCGCAAGCTCTCAATATTTTTAAATGACGATACCCCACACGCCGGGTAAATCGAAAAAAAGTTGACTCCTAATTAACTTGTATGAGAGCTACCCTAAAAGATTTTGTTTATCAATATTTTATTTCACCATTTTTTTTAATAATTAATATACATACCTATACCAAGTTAAAGTTTTCTAGTACTTATAGTCTCTGAGTAAAACCGCGGACGGACAGACAGACAGACAGACATGGCGAAACTATAAGGGTTCTTTGTCTACTATGGAACCCTAAAAATGAATTGCTGTTCGTTTGTCTCGCTAAAACTCGAGAATGGCTAGATCGATTTGGCAATTTTGGTCTTGAAATATTTGTGCACGTCCAGGGAAGATTTATACGGTGGAAAAAATATTGAAAAATAACCAGCTACGTGCGAGTCGGACTCGCGCAGGAAGGGTTCCGCACCATCCCATTATCTATAAAAAATCACGTTTGTTATATGGGAGCTTTATATTATATTAAATATTAATTTTTATTCTGTTTTTATTATTTATTGTTATAGCGGCAACAAAAATACATCATCTGTGAAAATTTCAACTGTCTAGTTATCACGGTTCATGTCATGATACGGCCTGGTGACAGACAGACGGACGGACAGCGGAGTCTTAGTAATAGGGTCCCGGTTTTAACTATTATGTACGGAACCCTAAAAATTTACATTAAATGTAGCGGATGGAACGAAGTTAGCCGGGACAGGGAGCATACAATATTTAAAAAAAAAATACGAATGACTTACTTGATGATCCCTTCAATCATGTCTTTGAAATCTCTCTCAGTTTGAGTTATTTCATTCAATTTATTTTCAGATACAACGGCAATCACAATATATTTTTCTGTTTCTATTAAATCATTTATATTTGATCTTGTTATCTTCGGGAAGAAGCCAAATCGTTCAGCATTAATCCATTTATCTAATGTAGAATTTAGGGCTTCTTTGTCTTCAATCAAAGTTGGAGTAGCTTTAAAAAAATAAATTAAATACTTAGTTACACAACGTGTAACGGAAAGGGGGTATCAACCCGAAAGGGAGTAAACATACTCATCAATGTGAACAACTTTCGATATGGGACCATCCCTGAAATCGTAAAAAACATCTTCAATTCCATACAATACATAGGGCGCACTATAAGTTTCCGGAACTGGCCACTTACATAAACAATATTTAAAAATTTATTGCAAAATAAAAAATTGTGTGTCTGTATCAACATGGATTTAACCAAAATGATGGAGTAATTTAATAAAAATCTAATTCGTAAATCATTTCCAGGAATAGCTTTTTCTAATCAGTTTTAAAATAAGGTATTACTTATTTAGATAATTGCAAAAATCCCAATGAACTTCATTTTCCAGAAAGGTCAAGCTTATTGGAAGTGACTCAAGATTCAAAAGATTCAAATGTTTATTCAGTAATTAGACCTTTACAGGCACTTTTACACGTCAATAAGTAAAATTTATGTTATACTACTGCTGAGAAGAAACGCCGAAAGAAACTCATTTTCACAGTATTGGTCGCCTACTCGCCAGAAGGGCTTTGTCATATTATTATTATTGTCTTTTAATTAATAAATACTTATAATATAATACAATGTTGACACATTATAACATGTAATGCTTGCGAACAAGTAAACAAACATAAATTGCGTAATAAAAAATATTAAGTAGTCAAAAAAAAAGCGAAGCCGAGCTGACCAGTCCCTCCCGGCAGCACCCGTTCACGAGTTCACCCGCACACGGATCAGCCATCGTTAAACTCAACCATATTAGAGGGAATCCAACGACCCGTCCAGCGACGCCACCACCGGATTGGACATTTTAGTGAGCATGAAAAATCCGATCTCGCAGACCTTGTCAAGAGAAAATATTAGTTATACATAGGGCGCACTATAAGTTTCCGGAACTGGCCACTTACATAAACAATATTTAAAAATTTATTGCAACATTTGAAAATAGAACTCTTTGGCTGTAGAATGCAGTTTGTTTCATCTGACTGTCTTTTGATTTTACCTTGTGGCGCCATTTAAAAAATTGTGTGTCTGCATCAACATGGATTTAACTCGGGAAAATTTTCGTAGTATGATTTTCTACGATTTTAAGTGTAATTTGACAGCTCAACAGAGCATCGCTCGGCTTGAAACAGCTTTTGGCAATGAAGCACCATGCAAGACAACTGTTTATAGCTGGTTTGCAGAATTCAAGCGTGGTCGTATCAATCTCAGTGACGAATCTCGCGATGGTCGGCCGTCCACCGCTGTGACCAACAAAAACATCGATGCTGTGCGCCGTATGATTGAAACATACAGGCATGTGACCTACCATGAAATTCGCGCATCCTTAGAAATAGGCATGAGTCAAATACAATTAATCCTACACAAACATTTGGGTGTGAGAAAGCTGTGCTCGCGGTGGATCCCACACAACTTGACCGAGGCTCAAAAAACGGACCGCGTCACTTGGTGCAGTGCCATGCTTACCAGATTCAACGAAGGTGCGTCAAATTTGGTGTGGGACATAGTAACAGGTGACGAAACATGGATTTATTGCTACGATCCCAAAACAAAGCAGCAATCGAGCGTATGGGTCTTTCAAGATGAGCCGAAACCAACCAAAGTGGCGCGCGTGAAAAGTGCATCTAAGCGGATGATTGCTTCTTTTTTTAATAAAACTGGACACGTGGCTACTGTTGCTTTAGAGAAGCGTCGTACAGTGAATAGTGACTGGTACACGACCATTTGTTTGCCGGAAGTTATTGACGAACTCCGTAAAAATAACCGTAAACGCCGTATCATCCTGCACCACGACAATGCTAGTTCTCACACGGCCAGACAGACAAACGACTTTTTGAAGGCGAAAAATGTAGAACTCATGAGTCATCCTGCATACAGTCCCGACCTGGCACCTTGTGACTTTTTTCTGTTCCCAAAAATTAAGAACCAATTACGCGGTCAACGATTTTCATCACCAGAAGAGGCTGTCGAGGAGTATGAAAAACACGTTTCAGAGGTCACCACAGAGGAGTGGCACAAAAGTTTTCAAAACTGGTTTCATCGAATGAAAAAGTGCATAGACGCCAAGGGAGATTATTTTGAAAAACAATAAATTAATTTTGTACCTTTAATAGTATTTTTTCATATTCTTTCCGGAAACTTATAGTGCGCCCCACGTATTAAAAACCCACTGTGCCAGAATGTATGGAGGTGCGATTTCAGTGATGATCCCATAGTAAAAGTTGTTCATATTGATTAGTATGCTTACTCCCTTTCGGGTTGATGCCCCCTTTCCATTACACATTGTATTTTAGCTAATGGTATAAATAAATGTTCACAAGGATCACATTTCTATTCCTTATTGGGTAGAAGAAAGCTAAACTGGGTGTAAGGAAACCACTTTCGTCTCTATATCCGTGTTTTCATACATTCATCCCCTTGATCGAATTTACGATATGTATGTGAGTACATATCATCATCCCAGCCCTTCTTCCGCCTATTGTTGATCAGCAGTGGGTACATACGAGTATATATGCTTTTCTCCCAGACAAGGAAGGAAGAAATAGAAAAAGTAATTGTACCATATTCTACCCACAAGATGGTCTGACGACCTAATTAAGGTCGCTGCAAAGCGCTGGATGCAGGCCGCTCTAGATCGGTCATTTTGGAAATCCTTGGGAGAGGCCTATGTCCTGCAGTGGACGTTATGCGGCTGAAATGATGATGATGATTCTACCCATCATTAGTTTATTATGCTCTTGTCGAGAAGCGAGTTTTCTTTTAGTAGCCCCGAAGATTCGAGAGGATTGCCTAGCAAATTAATACAAAATTATACCCACTTACCCTCATAGAAAAACACATCACCTTCCTTGTGTACAAATACAACAGTCTCATTTGGTGGCTTAAACTCATTTCTGATGACATCATGCGTCATTGCATAGAACCATGTGTGGGGTTGATATTTTTCTGCATGATTTACATACATCTCCTGCAAAATAGATATTCTTTCAAATTATTATGAATTTATAAAAAATTGTGCACATGTATTTTTCTTGAACCCTACATACATCATAATCAGTCTCCACTACAGAAACACAGAGAGGTTCCTCTCTGTACTGCCAGAGCCTTAATTGGCCTGAGTACACAAATTAATTTTATTGTTTATCACAATTTAATAAATTATTTAACCATCTTACAGGATACTCAGTCAGAAGTAAATAAAAGTAACAATATATATAAATTGAAAAAATAGTTAACATGAAAGTTAAGTCAAAGTCAAAAGTTATTTATCTACAATATAATTTTCAATTTTTCTTTCGATTTATAATATTTGTTGATTTTAGATCATTTACTTACAGTGAAGTTTATTGAAACTGCCGTATATATCCAGAGCAAACTAAGCAGATATATTACAAAAAAAGCTATATAAAAAAGAAAACTAAACATGAAACAGGATCAAGATTTTAAAGGTTCCGTACCCAACGGGTAAATACAGGTAAATACACCCTACTTCTAAGACTCCACTGTCCCTTTGTCTGTCCATCCATCTGTCTGTCTATCACCAGGCTGTATCTCATGAACCATGATAGCTAAGACAGACAGGCACAACTAACATTTTTTTAAAATTTTATTTATAATATATTCGGAATCAGGAAAAAAAGGTCTATCTGCCTATTTTTTTTTAATTTTTATCGCTATTTTTGATACAAATATTCAAATTTAATAAGACAAAAAAGCTTATCTTGCTGTTATTACAATGAAAGGACCTTACTTTGCAAATAAAGCAAAAAAAATGCTTTGGATCCTCTTCCTCACATTAAATTAAACAGGTACATTTGGGTCATGTTAGAAGAAATAGGCATAAAAAACAAAATTTTGAGTCACTTCAATTATTCAAAATTTTAAAAGACATGTCACAATTATCTAGTTATGCCTTTACTATGTTTTAAACATATTTTTTAAGATCTCTAATGTAATGATTTTAGAACAAAAAGGCACATAAAGTTAAAAATGCCTTTTCATTGTAAAACTCCACATTTTTTTCTTTAAATAATACAAAGAAAGGGCATAACTGGTTCTTTATGCCTTTCCTTTGTGTTTTTATTATTTTTATTACATTTATTTTAATAAGTTAAAACAAAAAATGTTTAAGTGTGTTAAAATAAAACTTCAAAATAAAAATTAATAAATATACAAACCGTAACTTACATGGAACATTTGTCGATCTTTTGACATCATTACATTTTTTATTAGCATACGCCAACTGTGTTTTTTTTTAAATAAATGTAAAACTATCTTTAACCTCAATTTTCTCGACTTTAAGAAAATGTTAGATGTGCCCTTTTTTGTTACGACGTCAGTATTTCTATTGCCGCTATAACAATAAATACTAAAAACAGAATAAAATAAATATTTAAGTGGGGCTTCAATACTATAAAAGTGATTTTTTAAAAGACAGTACGGAACCCTTAGTGCGCGAGTCCCGATTCACACTTGGCAGGTTATTTGGTAATATTTGTAAATAGATATTCACCCATAATGGACCTGCTTGTTTCCCAACATATCCAAAGAACACTGAGTGAGATTCCTTTAAAAGGCCAATGCTGTCCTCCTGGTTCACTTTCTGGACAGCTGGTTGAGACATGCGCAAAGCATAATTGATCATTTCGTCTTTCACTCTGTCACCGTTGTACTCATGTTGAAATACACCTTTAATGCTGCAATAATATTAAGTGCTGCATTAATATAGTATATGAGTTGCATAAATTATGGATACTTGATGCAAACATGAGTTTCTAGCATTGTTGGTTGATAGAAACAGGATTCAACACTTAATATGAATTCAATGAGTAAAATTGTTACAAGAATAACTAGTGATGTACAAGATGTTCTCAGAGTCCTCTTACTTAAGTCTCGGAGCGTGAGATTAGAGCTCAAGTCTCTTTCTGCAACAGAGCCTTTTCCTGCACCTGCGTCTTTTGACCCGACTGCGAACAGGGAGGGTTGTGTTTAGAGTTTTCAAAACCAATGATTTTTATTTATAAAATTAATTGGTCAATAAGAAATAAAATATGATTGATTACAATATCAGTTAAAAGAATGTTTACTTGCATACCTTGGATAGCTAAAACTCATCTGAAATCACGCCTCAAATCCTTGTAAGCTTTCAAAAGCAGTTCATGTTCATTTTAAGACTCCAGCTCTTTTTAAGGCTTAAGTTGTTGCTCAGAGAACTGGCGCTCGCCTAGCCTTAGAACTCCAAGCCTACTGAGTGAGCCCATAGAGCCCTGCAAAACTGACTCGAGTCTTGTACATCACTAATTAACAGTACTGCAGAGAAAGTTAAATTAAGTAAAAAAATATGTTCAAAACAACTTTGTGAGAGTAAAAAAAAAAAATGTTCTTACTTTGATCATTACTTACAATAATATTGTAGGATAAGCTCTTATTTTAAAATGTGTGGCTACAGCAGAAAACCTGGTACAGTCCACTTTAGCAACTTTGATGGGAGAATTGTAGAGAGTCTGTGCCACATGAGCCCATACTGGCTCTAACCTACGGCAGTGGGCACACCATGGAGCATAAAACTTCACAAACCACATTCCTTCATGACTGATGTCAATAAATTTATCGCTTAATTCTAGAACTCTTGATGAAGCCACACCAGATAAAACTGAAAAGAAACACAAACTATATATTACATTTTTTTTTCTACTAATTTATGTACAAACAAACAAAAAAACTTATTTTCATGGATCACTGAAGGACAATGCAATGTGCGTCATAAATATAATATCCACTGGAGCAATGAAAATAATCCAATTATATGATATTTGAATGAAATTGTATTCAAAATTAAATATATTTAATCTCAGGGCATATGTACGGCCCTAGGCTCTGTCTACCAAAATGGGTGTGGAGATGTGATGTGATCTGTGGGGCATACAAACATAATGTAATCATAACTTTCATGAAATGATTTTGATCATTGGGTTCCCAGTCAGAGCCTTAAAAGACGAAGTGGTAGCTAAAGTGGCGCCCTCATTTGAAATAAATTGTTTAAAACTAAATAAGGTGATAATTAAAGATTTGATTAGCTACCACTTCGTCTTAAAAAAAAGAATAGATTAGTCTTCTTGCGAAGTTGCTCAGCAAGCAATGCAGGTAGGTACCTCATGTTACTTGCTATAAAGTACATATAATAATGTAAGCATATTTACACCTAAAATCCATATTATCACCTCTGTTTCCCATGAAGGGTAGGCAGAGACTATGGATCTCCAAAATTGTAAATATATTCATGTTTATTATAAAGGCTTCAAATTTTATCAAAATATCCTTGTTTGGCTGAAATAATGAAAAAAATTAAAGGGTTTACCTGTGACTAAACATAAATACAATTTAATGGCTGAAATCATTTCTAGTAGAAGTTTTATTTATGAGAACCAAATCTGACTAAAACTCACTTATCAAAATGATTAATATATATGTAGCAAGTTATGTAGTGGTAAACTTATATTATTTATTTTTTGTTGGTAGGTAGATTAAAATCGATCGATAGAAGCAAGTAGGTAAGCAAAGTAACCCTATAATCGCATTCGCACTTGACCGAATTGACATTGACGTTATTTAAGACTGACACTGACAGTGTCCAGTGACAATTTGCGCAGATAGACGCAGTTGTTAACAATTATTACACACCTACTTTATTTATATATGGTCTACAAAGTAGATCATGAGGGTGAAAGTCCCATACATTGCGAATTTTTCGTTTTGAACGACACGACGTTATCTATTAGAGCATGAATCCTACCGTTATCTCTTATAGCAGCACTTAAACTGAACTGTATTGTTTAATGCAACCATGACACCTTTATAGCAGGCCTTAAACAGGATTGTTTTGGTTGACGTCACAAAAACCATTCACCTTTTTTTGTATGGACTATTTCTACCATCACGTCTATTTGACAGCACGAAAACGATTATTGCGCGTCTCAAGTGTCAAATAAAGCGTTCCTTAAAAGTTACTTTCCAGTAACTTATATGGAGGATTTTAGTTGGTTTTCTTGTGAATGTAAATATGTTTTTTCTTTACTTTAAATTTTTACAAAACAGTTAGTAGATAATTGAAGTAACGCTACCATGGGACCTTAATTAATCCTAATTAATAGCTTTTATTGGAAATTTGGATTTTAAAAACAAAGTAAGATATATTACTTCATTATTTTAGTACAACTTATGTGAAAAATAGTAAGTTATTCCAACTTACGTAACATATTTTTTTGTAAGTAATAACAATGCTAATCCTTGTAAAATATTTATTCACACAAGAAAACAAATAACAACACATTTTTAAGTATAAGTTATTTATTAAAATTACAACTACTTACATTTATACATTTTGCCTTACAGGATTCTTTGGTTACTCTCTGAGAAGTACCATGATGACATCAATAAAAAAATACAAGACAGGATTCACTGGAGCCTATTATTAAATACAAACAAGACTGAGAGAGCCAGAGGATTGCAGCCTCCTTTGGAACCTGTGATTGAACCAGTGAAATGGCAGAATGTTGAATTCCAAGCATTTTACAAGGCTAGATCTGTTGCTAGGCTGGTTCGCTTTTTCACCAGAATACCTGAAAAAAAAATAGTTTAGATTCATGTCGCAATCTACGAATATCAAATACATACCCATACTTTGTAATAAAATTCTTTGTGCACTACAATCACTGCGTACTTACTAAAACCTAGCCTTTATCTCGTTGAGTTAGTCTCGAACTTACTTTGTCTGTATATATTTATGTTATTTATAATAGCACTTAGTGAAGAAGCTGCAAGTTTGAACACATAATTATCTAAATATAAACTTTGAATAGGTATGTAGTTAAAATGTTACTTACGACATGGTTATTGATAAAATATATTTATGACAAGACTCTGTGCTTTTGTACGATGAAGCCCGCAATAAAATTAACTTCCAAACACTAGTTGTTATAATAACTATTTATCACGGCAATTCGAAAAAGCACTATAATATGAAGTGATGGATATATTTTGTCAGGTGGTTGCTCGGCTTCCAGCATTAAAAACATAAAACATTTATGCTGTCACGAATTTACGATTTATTTATAATTTCGAAAACCAGACAGACGTTCAAAATTTTCATTCACAATTTTTTTCGCACTCATTAAAATTTTTGCCATCTTTAATGGTCAATATCAAATTTAATTTATGTACATAATCAAATGAAAACAAAGTAAATAACACTATCTTTTAGATATTTAAATAAAATATAATAGAAATAAGTTTGTTTAAAGTAAATAAAAAAACCGGTAAAAATAATCATTTTTTGTCAAGGATTTGAACGTCTTCGCAGTCTCTTCACCAAAACAAGCCAGAGACAACAAACAGTTCACCATTCAAGAATAACCATTCAAAAAACGTTCAGCATTATGAACGTAATGGTAGGATTTAAAGTTGTCCTGCTTTTAACCTGTTTAAAAACTGCGTTGTTTCTGAATGGTTTTATAAGTGTTGGTGGTAGCCTTCCTGTTCTCAAAAACATTGTACTTGACTGAAAATAGGTGTCCTTCACATTCAAAATCAATTTAAGACAAATAATCTGGTGCAATTATTTACCAAAACGTTTCTATTGGCATATTGCGTAGTTTAATTGATAGAATTAATGATAATATGTACCATTAGAACAGTCTTTCCCAAAGTGGGCGATAACGCCCCCTTGTGGGCGCTGCAGGTCTCAAGGGGGGCGGTAAGAGACCCAGAAAGAAAATTTTTTTTTTTTTGCTAGGAGCTTTATTTAGCTAGGAGGCCTCTTAAACAACGACTGCAAGAGCTCTCGACTCTCAACAACAACTTGTGAACATCAACTAATATGAATAAAAAGATTGCTTAAACTCGGTTCTATATTTCTCTCCGCGTAGTTCATATATCTGTCCTATTTTATTGAATATAGAAAAAATGAAAATCATGTCAATCGGTCGCTCCGTTTCGTAATGAAAGTAGACACAAACAAACAAATAAAAAGGCAACAGACACACTTTCGCATTTTAATAGTTATTAGTACTCGTAGATATCTATCATGTTTTAACAAGTTTTTGTTAAATAACCCGAATTGTGCATTCCTGTATCAGTTGGCTGGTTCATTGAATACTTGTTCGGACTTGTTGAGTACGATTGAGCGTCGAATGAGATAAACGAGTTTATGCATGTTTGTTTTATTCCTGTCGGAGCGTGCTGCTTAGGGTCGAAACAAACGAGACGCAAGTTGCGTCGCGTAACAGCGCAAGTTGCGCCGCGCAACTCGCGCTCCGTGTGGCCGCTCTATCCACGCAAGATGCGCTAAGTACATAATGTCGCACACAGATTATTTGGTCAGTTTAGCTGGCCAAAAGACAGTATTGTCTTAGTTGATTGTCATGTCAATGACTTCGTCTGAATGACGACAATCACTATCTTAGTGTATTTTCCTGTCAATGGCTTCGTTTGAATGAAGACCATGAATTGTCTTAGTGGATTGTCATGACAATGGAGATGTCTAAATAAAAACAATCACTGTCTTAGTGGATTCCACTAAGACACTGATAGACTTAGACAATGATTGTATTCATTCAGACGAAACCATTAACAGGACAATCCACTAAGACAGTTCAGTGTCATAGTGGATTGTCCTGTCAGTAGCTTTGTCTGAAACGAAGGCAATAATTGTCTTAGTGGAGTGTCCTGTCAATGGCTTCGCCTGAATGAAGACACTTAATTGCCTAAGTGGATTTTCATGTAAATGGATTCGTCAGAATGAAGGCAATCACCGTCCAAATGAATTATTCTGTTAATGACTTCGTCAGAACGAGTAAAATCATTGTCTTAGTTGATTGACCTGTCAATGGTTACGTCTGAATAAAAACAATGAACTATCTTTTTAGATTGTTTTGTCTATAGCTTCGTCTTAGTGAAGACAATAAATTATCTCAGTATATACTCTCCTGTCAGTGGGGTCGTATAAGTAAAGGCAATCATTTTCTTCGTGGATTGTCCTGTCAATGGCATTGTCTAATTTAAGACAGTCCACTAAGAAAATGAATTCCTACAGTGGGTTGTCCGGTCAATGGCTTTGTCTGAATGAAAAAAAATCCACTGTAATTTTTTTCTGAGGACGAAATTCCAATGTCATTTTTTTCAGACGCCCGCTTTGAGATGGTATATTAGAGAGCGGGACAAAAATGTTTTGCAAGACTTATTTTTAAATACAATACAGGCGTTGTCCTATGGAAATTCTAGCAAAATGGTGCCGTTTTTCCATATTCTCTCCATCCATCGTTTGTGTGGAAGAAATCGTTTTAGCGATAAGACCGCCCATTTTACTTTTTTTTGTATGTACATTTTACCTTTTATTATTTTTTGGTATAAAATAAAGTATTACTTACGATGATTATGCTGGGTTCCATAAAAAAGTAGTTTTTTTTATAAACGAAAATCGTTGACCCACAGAGAAAACAATAATCGTAATCGACATGGGAAATGATAATTGGTTATGACAGAGGAAATGACAAAATCTCAAAATTAAAATCAAAAAATATAAATTTGCTTACCTATACCAATAAATTGCTTACTTAATTATTATGTTGGGCTCTATATAAAAAAAATATATTTTTTATAATGATTATCTGAATTAATTCATCTGAATGAAGACAATCCACTGTCATCATTATCTTGAGGATAGTCTAAGCAAAAGCAAAGCAAAAAACACTTTATTGCACCAAAACACAAGAAATTTACATTTGAATACATAGGTAAATCAGATGTACAATAGGTGGCCTTATCGCCAAAGCAATCTCTTAAAGGCTACCTTTGGGTGACAGGATTGGGAAGTAAAAATAATAATAAATAAGTGGTGCGATAGTGAAAATTAACTAACTTAAATCATATTGTGATATTAAACAGTAAATAATATATACATATATAAAGGATAAGTAAGATAACTTATTTAGGATATAAATAAATAAAAATAGTAATAAATATTGATTCTTAATGCGTAATATATAAGTATATATATACATACAAACATCAATACATATCCAGATAAAACTACTAACAATATAAAATACATGTCATACACATAACACAACATACAACGGAAATAAGAACGAGGATAGTGATGATATTATTAAAGTTACTGTATAGTTGAATTAATCTACTGCAATGGATTATCTTCATTCATACAAAGCCATTTTAGTCACGAAATTTATTGGTTAGGTAGGTTTACATTTATAATTTTCGGTTTGAAATGCTGAGAGTTTCTCTCTTATGTCGATTATGACTATAATTTTCTCTGTGGGTCAACGACTTTAAAGAACATACATCTTTCTCGCTCTTGCCTCGTGTCGCCGCCGCACAGTGGTTTGAGAATCAGCCTGCACATACATAGAAATTAAAGTGTGGTTTTTGTTTTGATTTTTTGCTGATCATATTCATACATTAAAAGCAACAGCTTTTATATAAGTGTGACTACCATATTATAAGTTACGAGAAAAAAGAACTATTTCTTTGTATAGAACCTAACATATTAAGTAACACTTTATTGCATACCAAAAATTTATAATAGTTAAAATGTACATAGAAAAAATGTATCTTTTCTAAGATCTTTTGATAGAAGTCATAGACAAGGTCTGCTTTGCATATAAAAAATAATTCTAAACATTTTTGTCCAGCTCTCTAACACTTTACCACCTCTGTGCGGGCCCGTGCGAGCACGCGTAACGCAGCGCAAGTTGCGTTGAGGCGCAACTTGCGCGTCGTGTGAACGATTGGTAGAAATTGTATGAAATGCTGTGTAAGCGCGTAACGCGACGCAAGTTGCGCGACGCAACTTGCGTGTCGTCTGGTCCGGCACTTAAGGGTCGAAACAAACGAGACGCAAGTTGCGTCGCGTAACAGCGCAAGTTGCGCCGCGCAACTCGCGCTCAGTGTGGCCGCTTTACTCGCGCAAGATGCGCTAAGTACATAATGACGCACACAGATTATTTGGTCAATTTAGATGGCTAAAAGACAATATTGTCTTAGTGGATTGTCCTGTCAATGGTTTCGTCTGAATGAAGGCAATCATTGTCTAATTGGATTATCCCGTCAGTGGCAATCCACTAAGACAATGAATTATCTTAGTGAATTACCATGTCAATGACGTTGTTTGAATGAAGACAATCACTGTCATAGTAGATTTTTCTGTCAATGGCTTCGTATGAATGAAGATAATCATTGTCTAAGTGGATTGTCCTATCAATGGCTTTGTCTGAATTAAGACAATAAATTGGCTCAGTGGTTTGTCATGTCAATGGCGTTGTATGAATGAAGATAATCACTGTCCAACTGGATTCCACTAAGACAATTACCTGTTTAAGAAGGCTGTCCTATCAATGGCTTTGTCAGAATGAAGACAATCATTGTCTTAGTGGCTTATCCTTTTAATGGCTTCATATGAATGTAAACAATGAAGTATCTTAGTGAATTGTTCTTCCAATGGCTTCGTCTTAAGGAAGACAATGAATTGACTCAGTATATTGTCCTGTCAACGGCGTCGTATGAATGAAGATAATATTGTCTTGTGGATTGTCCTGTCAATGGCTTTGTCTGAATGAAGGCAATCATTGTCCAAATGGATTGTCCTGTTAATGGCTTCATCAGAATAAGTACAATGAATAGGCATGACGAATGAAAAAATATATTTTGCCTATATAATAAATATATTAAAAATATTGTACACTTATTTTTTCTTTTCTCTGAGAAACAAAAAGTTAAAAAGATACAGCGCATTAAAATTTCGTATGACATCATGGTGAGGTGCGATTTTTACTTAACGGTGACGTCGCAAGCCCCACTCCGGAAATTTGATGCTCCGTGTCTTTAAGACGAAGTGGTAGCTCAAGTGGCGCCCTCATTTGAAATAAATTGTTTAAAACTAAATAAGGTGATAATTAAAAATTTGATTTGTATAAATGTCTAGAAAGACCTTTAAACTATTTTATGAGTAACCTTTGAAAGTAATATTGGTAGTCCGTCTAGTTTTAAAACTGTTTTTCGCCAAAAGTGGCCACTTTTGGCGAAAAACAGTTTTAAAACTAGACGGACTATTCGTAATAATTTCAAAGGTTACTCATAAAATAGTTTAAAGGTCTTTCTAGACATTTATACAAATCAAATTTTTAATTATCACCTTATTTAGTTTTAAACAATTTATTTCAAATGAGGGCGCCACTTTAGCTACCACTTCGTCTTAAGAATTTTTACTTTTTTGGTAAACTGAAAATATGGGTCCATTATTTTTATTTAATCTAAAAAACGGATTATAATCATGGTACGTTATTTACTTTTTGTTATTTTATTTCAACAAACTTATATCTACATATCTTTTATCTATATATCTTTGCAGGTAATCATACCTTTTTCACCCTGTCGTCACCCCTATTATCTCAATATATTTTTCTGTCCATGGCGTCGTATGAATAAATACGACTATACCTAATATATTAATAAAAACTAAAATATAACATAGTAGGTAGGTAAAAGTACAAAATATAAACACAAATAAGATACATAAACATAAGTAAGTAAGTTATAAATACCTAACCTAGATGGCTGATAAGTACCTACCTAATTATTACTAAAAAAGAAATGTGGTGTCCTGGGACACCAGGTAGGAACGAAGTTCCTTCGGCTAATGTAGAATCGACACAATTTGCAAAAGAAAAATCGTGCTCAAAGGTATTATACACTACTCGCTTGTGTATACGACTGTCGCGCCTGCGCACGTCTCATTTAACGGTTTTATTTAACGAGGTCATCCTTACGGTTTTACTATCACATTTTTTTCAGTTCGGTCGCGCAGCAAAATCCCTATCTCCTCCAAGCCTACCGTAAGGAACTTCGTTACAAAAGTGGTTCAGAAAAAAAAGTTGCGTCCTAATAAGGGTAACAAAAAAAGTATAACTAGTTTTTAATTCCGAATGGCTGAAATATGCTATTTTATTAAATTAAATATTAAGACGATTTGCCCGCTATTTGCTACTTTGAAAAATTTCAATAATTTGAATTTTCCCGAAAGTTCTACATAATTTTTGAAACTTCTTACAAAATTTCACAAGAATCGGTTGAGAAATGCGATTTTTAGGCGAGAACAGCCGGACAAAAACATTTAAGGCCAATCTCGAAACTGAGACGCTTCGCACATTTTGCTCGTTCGGTCTATTATTTGTTACCCTACCCTACCTCTTCCTACTTCCTAACTGTGGGAGTTACGAGTTTGTTCATCCCGGTCCTTTGAAAAGCTTGCGGGGGGTGATACAGATTAAGGCCCTTAGACCTTCGACCATAACCTTAGACCATACTCGAAGACTATAACCTTATGGTTATAGTCTTCGAGTATGGTCTAAGGTTATGATTTATATTAACACATGATAATGAAATATGCTTATATTACTTTCATTACCTAGTGAGGTGCCTATCTACTAAGTATGTAATAATATGAACTAGGTAGGTATAAACATAACTGCCTGGACTTTATCTACCAAAAATTTATAATAAACATTCAAACATTCGAAACTCTTCAAACATTTGCCAAAAATTAAACTTTCACACTGCACGTACATATTAGAGGGACCTACCTATTTTTAATAACGTTCATTGCCGGTTGATTTCTTATCAGAAATCGGCAATAAGCGGCAAAAGGATACCTATGTACCTAATACAGCGAGATGAAAAATGAAACTGAACGAGCCGTAACGTAACCAAAGTAACACATACGACGCCGCGGCGACACCAGGCACACAGCCAGGCAAGAGCGAAATAGAAAACTGTCTATCGCGTGTCGGTGTTTGCACAAAGAGTTCAAAAGTACCGCTTTCATTCTCGACTGTCGCGGACGGCTATTAGAAAAGCCGACAAAGAAGCTATACCGCGGACAAAGAGTACACACAGTACAGATGCGACAATTGGGTATTTTCCTAGGTCGATAATACATTATTAGGTACTGTTCAGAAAATAAAACGTTACAAAATAATGTTACTTGTCATTGATCATATACACTTTCCATGTGATTTTTTTATTTATTTATTTATTATTGCAGAAAAAAATATATTAAGAGCGCTATTTGACTCTAAAAAACTATGACGTCACCTGCCTTTATTTCATACAAATCCCGTAGAAAATGTTTATTTTGACGTTTAGATATATGCGTCCAAGTGCGAGATGGACTCGAGCACAAAGAGTTCCTTTACCTTTGTTGTATGGGAGCCCACTGAAATATTTATTTTATTCTGTTTTTAGTTTGTAGTCATAGCGGCAATAGAAATACATTATCTGTGAAAATTTCAACTGTCTATCTATCACCATCACGCACGGTTAATAAGATCCTGCCTGGTGATAGATAGACAGACGGGCGGACAGACGGACAGCGAAGTCTTAGTAATAGGGACCCTATTACTAAGACTCCGCTGTCCGTCTGGTACCTTTTATTAAATTTGTATGAACTTTTCTGAGTACATTTTATAAGTTGGTCGCAAGTCGTCGCCCCTAAAAACCGGGCAAGTGCGAGTTGAACACACGTGAAGAGGGTTCCGTACAATACCATAAATTTTTTGTAAGTGAACGTATTTTGAGTTTTCCAGTTCATTTTCAATTGATAGAATTCTTTTATTATTTGTTTTGTAATCTACAAGCAATGCACTATATTTTGTATTTTTTTTTTCAAAATTTTAGGCTCAGTCATTCGGAGATCAGGGGCAAATGGTAAATTTTCATCTTCTTTCATGAATAAAATCAAAACTATTTATTTGACAATAATAGCTAAAATATATTTGAGATCCTAATTACGAGACCTTTCATTTGTATATAACACAGTAAGGTTTGCAAAACTATTTTTTTTATTTCCTAATTTGTCCCTCGAAAATGAACCTTATTAAAAAAACACAAAACGACGGGTTGCACTCCGGGAGTGCCGGCAGAAGTGAAAACTTGAATATTAACGTTGTGCATTTTTGATATTTTGGAATGGTAAGGGAATAATTTTGCACGAATTGCTTTAATTATCAGTATATAAGTTCTATCATTTATGAGGTAGAATATAATATTCATTTATTGCGGTATCGTACACAAACATGACAATTTATATTACATTAAGTAAACACTTTATATACACAAATTTTACGAATACACAGCAGTGTGGCCACTACACAGACAGTCGAACCATCAGCTGTCACTGTCACTATCCATGGATGCGCGTGGTACGCTGACATAAACTCACACGAACATCGCGCAAGCGCCCTGCGCCGCCTAAACGAAACAGCTGGCGCAGGCAAACATTTTCGCCGCGCCGTAGAAAGATATTTCAAGGGATACTTCCTCTCCTACGCTGCGCCGGCTGTCTACTCTCCATCCGTCTTACGAATTTTCGATCAGGGTCCCATGTCCTGACGCCCTGACGCGAGCTTAACATTTTTTACCCATAACAAAAAAAGTGTACAACGCCGCTAAAGAAGTTTTCACTTCAAAAATTTTATTTCCTTATTATTCCTGTAATTTAAAAGCAATAAACTATATACTGTATTTTTTTCAAATTTGTAGACTCAGTAGTTTCCGTTATCAGGGTCAATTTTCGTCAATTTTCGTCTTTTTTATGAATAAAAACGAAACTGTTTATTTTATAGTAATAACAATAATATGATCCTCATAAGGAGCCCTTTTATTTGATAAATGACACGGTACCTTTTTTTAAATTTCCAAATTCCTTCCTCGAAAATGACCTTTTAAAAAATTTATTTTACACAACTGTGCTTGGGCCATATGATTACACCATTCTACCGAGTTTCACCTGATTTGGTCTAGAAGATTTAGAACAAATTAGATGTGACAGACGGACGGACAGACAAATGCACGGCTTGCATCTGTCTGTCCGTCCGTCTGTCCGAGTGATCCTGTAAGGGTTTCGTTTTTTTAATTTTTTGTTCGGAAACCTAAAAATATTTAAAAAAATGTCCACATGGGTAAAGCTGTGGCCTGTGGACTACGGATAGTATTAATATATAAAGATATACTGGTGAAGTACTAAGTAGATTGAATGTGCAAAGTCATAAAGTTCTGAAATTAGTTATTTAACATTTTGTGTGTAGCAAAAACTAGACACAATAGTAAAACAATTTATTTATACCTGGATCCGGTATAGCCACACACAAAAGGTTAAGATTTATAACAAGAAAACGATAAAATCTACGTTCCTCATCATTCTGCTTTCATTCTGCGCTTCCAGCTCCCCCGTCACTCTGAATAGGTAATTAACTGGGGCATCTCGCAGATCGCCTTGCACCTCAGCCGCCTCGAGTTTACGAAAACCTCACCTTAAGAAGAAATTAATTTTAGTACTTTCAATCAAGCCATTTAAGCTGAAGGGGGGGATGCTTAAAAAATATATAATTACACTCGAAACACATAACCCTTCTTTTGGTGCACTTGGATAAAAATATTTTGCTGTGTAAATGTACTCATTGCAATTTTCTATGTCTACTGTCGCATTTGTACTGTATGAATCTGTCTGTATCTACTCTATGCCGGCGGCGGCTTTGACCTCTTCTAGTATTCGACGGCGGCAATCGAAAAAAGAAGGCGGTGCTTCTTTGATTCTTTTGAGTTGCACAAGCCGACACGCAGCCAACGACATGAACATACTTAAGGTGTTATTACACTATCCGATTTTAAAAAACTCTACTTAGCATCCTAACTAGGTAGGATGGTACGATGCGACACAAAAATGTGGAACAAAAATGGCGGACTTCAAAGCATTTTTGTACAAATTCTCGGCACGTAGGTTGAACCAAAATGGTGGTTATCGGCGCAGGTACAAATAATGCGCCGACGACGGCCGTTTTAGTTCAATTTACTTGTCGAGAATTTGTACAAAAATGCTTTGAAAACCGCCATTTTTGTTCAACTTATTTACGTCGCATTGTAAGTAGAGTTAGAATCGCTGGTGATTACACAATCTTTACTCGCATCCCAAATCCTACGCCATTTTTGAAAAGCGGAGTTGCCTAAACGATTTCCATACAAATAACCTATCGTTAAGCGACTCCACGTTTGAAAAATGGCACCAAAGATGCCTGATTGATTGATGATGATGATGATTTGCGTAAAAATATGCAAAAGTAACGAATATTTGATGGTTCATAACTTTTTAATGGCTTTTATAATTATTTTACTATTCTGTATCTGTACAGACAAAATGTATAATGAGATTAATGAGACAAAACGATATCATGTTAAACTTTGCATGTACTGTATGTGTCAAACAGTAAAGGAAATCCCCTCCGAAATTTTATAGAAAAAGTATCGACTAGTTCACTCTTAAAATTGGATAGTGTAAAAACCGCTTTACTTCTTTCTCGCTTTTGCCTCGTGTTATGCCCCACACAGTGGTTTGGAAATCGGATTGCGTACACATAGAAATGAAATTTTGGTTTTTGTTTGGATTCTTTACTGATTCAACTGATGTATTCCACTAAGGCCACCTATCTGAATGGCACCTATACCATTCCACATAGGACACCTAATATTCGCAGGTGCTTTTCATGGACTTTTTATTTTTACCTTTTTATCCAAGAAGAGCACAGCAGATGCGAAATTGCCAATTGTTTTACTCGTTATGAATAAAATGTAGGTACTAGTATATTTTTAACTTTTACTTTAAATGACACCTAACACAATTCTTTTGTACTAAGTACATATGCGTAATTCGTATGGCCTTTGTTCTGACGGCCTCGGGCTCTGTTTATTCCGAATGTTATAAAGACGTGTTAATATGTCTGACTGTATGCGTAATTAATTAACGTTTTAGTGAATTATATTGCTTTTATTCATTACTAGCTCTTACCCGCGACTTCGTTCGCGTAGATGTCGAAAATGGTTCTAATAGAATCTTTAATTGGTTTTTACGTCCTGTTCCCGTTCCCGTCATTTGCTAGAGCGAAAGAGAACAAATGATCTATTTGTCTAATTTTTTTTGTCTATCACTCAAAAAATGAAATTTAATAATAATATAAATTCGCAACCCCTAATGCACCCCAGGGAATGCAATTTTTTATAAGTAATTTCTGTAATGTTATTTTTAATTGACCACTAATTTAAAAATGTCATGTCTCGCTTCAACAATGACGAAGATTCATATAAATTACAACCCCTATTTCATCCCTATAGGTATGTAATTTTCAAAATCTAATAAATGCATTATTATTTTCTACTAACTACTAAAATTAATTAAAAATGTCGTGTGTCTCACTTTTAAAATTACGAAGTTCCATACAAACTGGTAACCCCTATTTTACCCTCTTAGGGATTAAATTTCAAAAAATTCTTACTTAGTGGGCGTCTCTTAGTCACACTCTACCTTCTATATCTATATCTTCATTGGCTTGGTAGTTTTCGTGATGAGTGAGTTAGATTAATTATATATATATATATATATATATATATATATATATATATACATATAGATAAAAATTAAAATATTTAAATCCCAGCACTAGGCTGCTGATGTATAGGTTCACTTCGTGGTCAAAAATAGGTGCCCTTCGTGGAATAGACTAGATTTCATTCGCGCAGATGCCATTCAGACGGGTGCCCTAAGTGGAATACCTCATTCAACTTTTATACAAGTTAAACTTCCATGGTGCTTATTATAAATTACGAGAAAAAAAAAATGTACGGTACCCAACATAATGATGAGTAAGCAATACTTTATTGAAGACCAAAAAATAAAAATAGTTAAAATGTAGCTCGGTCAGATCGCTAAAAGCACATTTCTTCCAGACAACCGATGTATGGAGAGAATATGGTGAAATGCCACTATTTTTTAAAGACAAGTCTCATAGACAAGGTCGGTTTTGTATTTCAAAAATAAGTTTTTCAAAACATTTTTGTCCCGCTTTCTAACACTACGCGACCTCTGTGCAGGCGCGTGCGAGCACGCGTAACGCAGCGCAAGTTGCGTTGAGACGCAACTTGCGCGTCGTGTGAACGATTGGTAGAAATTGTATGAAATGCTATGTAAGCGCGTAACGCGACGCAAGTTGCGCGACGCAACTTGCGTTCGTCGGGTCCGGCACTAAGGGTCGAAACAAACGAGACGCAAGTTGCGTCGCGTAACAGCGCAAGTTGCGCCGCGCAACTCGCGCTCCGTGTGGCCGCTTTACCCGCGCAAGATGCGCTAAGTACATAATGACGCACACAGATTATTTGGTCAATTTAGCTGGCCAAAAGACAGTATTGTCTTAGTGGATTGTAATGTCAATGGTTTCGTCTGAATGAAGGCAATCATTGTCTAAGTGGATTATCCCATCAATGGCTTCGTTCGAATGAAGACAATGAATTGTCTTAATGGATTGTCATGTCAATGACGTTGTCTGAATGAAGACAATCACTGTCATAGTGGATTTTTCTGTCAATGGTTTCGTCTGAATGTAGACAATCATTGTCTAAGTGGATTGTCCTATTAATGGCTTTGTCTGAATTAAGACAATCATTGTCTTAGTGGATTGTCCTATCAATGGCTTCGTTTGAATAAAGACAATGAATTTTTTTAAGTGGTTTATCATGTCAATGTCCAAGTGGATTTCACTAGGACAATCAACTGTTTAAGTAGGCTGTCCTGTCAATGGCTTTGTAGAATGAAGCCAATCATTGTTTTAGTGGTTTATCCTTTGTAATGGCTAATGTAAACAATGAAGCATCTTAGGGAATTGTTCTGCCAATCGTATCGGCTTAATGAAGACAATGAATTGTCTCAATGTATTGTCCTGTCAACGGCGTTGTATGAATTAGACAATATTGTCTTGTGGATTATCCTGTCAATAGCTTTGTCTGAATGAAGGCAATCATTGTCCAAATGGATTGTCCTATTAATGGCTTCATCAAAATGAATACAATAAATAGGCATAACGAATGAAAAATATAATTTGCCCATCGGTTAGATTATTAAAAAATATTGTACACTTATTTGTTCTTATCTCTGAGAAACAACAAATGATAAAGATACAGCGCATTTAAATTTCGTATGACGTCATGGCTAGGTATTTTTACTTAGCTGTGACGTCGCAAGCCCCCACTCCGGAAATTTGATGCTCCGTGTCTTTAAGAATTTTTACTTTTTTGGTAAACTGAAAAATGGATTCATTATTTTTGGATAGTCTAAAAGACGGACTAATTATACTCGTAATCATGATATATTATTTTTCTTTACTTTTCTCATACTTTTCTCACCTTTTCGTCACCCCTATTATCTCAATATATTTTTCTATCAATTGCGTCGTATGAATAAATACGACTTTACCTAAATAACTAAAATATAACATAGTAGGTAGGTAGGTAAAAGAACAAAATATAAACACAAATATAATAGATAAACTTAAGTAAGTAGGTTATAAATACCTAAACTAGATGACTGATAAGTACCTACCTTATTATTACTAGTTACTCGTGAGGTCTACTCCCTCACGAATCACCCCGACCCGTTAAAGTTTATCGGATTAAAAAGTTGTTCAGACAAAAAAGTTACGTCTTAATAAGGGTAACAAAAAAAGAATAATTAATTTTTTGAAACATTTTCCAAATGACTGAATTAAAATATTTTATTAACTTAAATATTAATAAGATTTGCCCGCTTTTTGCTATTTTAAACAAATTTCGAACATTTGAATTTTCCCAAAAGTTCTATATACTTTTAGAACCTTCTTACAAAATTTCACAAGAATCGGTTGAAAAATGCGACCTGTATGCGAACAGCCGGACAAAAACATTTTTGGCCAATCTCGAAACTGAAAATCTCGCTTCGCTCATTTCACTCGCTCGGTGAATTATTTGTACCTAATGTTGTCAGGCGTCCGGATAAAGCCGGACATAGCTAGGCTTTTATTCTTGTCCGGCAAAAATAGACGGTATCCGGCTTTATTATGCATATGTACGAAGTACATATGCATAATTCGTATGGCCTTTTTTCTGACGGCCCCCTGCTCTGTTTATCCCATATGTTATAAAGACGATATAATATGTCTGAATGTATGCGTAATTAATTAACTTTTTAGTGAATTATATTGCTTTTATTCATAATAAAAGTTAAAATATTTAAATCCCAGTACTAGGCTGCTGATTTATAGGTACTCTTCGTGGTCAAAAATAGGTGCCCTTTGTGGAATAGACTAGGTGCCATACGCACAGGTGCCATTCAAACGGGTGCCCTAAGTAGAAGACCTCATTCAACTTTTATACAAGTTTAACTTCCGTGGTGCTTATCATAAATTACGAGAAAAAAAATGCCAGATACGTAATATAATGAGTAAGTAATACCTCATTGTAGACCAAAAAATAAAAATAATTAAAATGTAGCATAGGCGGTCTTATAGCTAAAAGCTAAATTCTTCGAGACAACCGATGTATAGAGACAATATGGTGAAATGTCACCATTTTTCAAAGACAAGTCCCATAGACAAAGTCGATTTTGTATTTTAAAAATAAGTTTTTTAAAACATTTTTGTCCCGCTTTCTAACACTACGCGATCTCTGTGCAGGCGCGTGCGAGCACGCGTAACGCAGCGCAAGTTGCGTTGAGACGCAACTTGCGCGTCGTGTGAACGATTGGTAGAAATTGTATGAAATGATATGTAAGCGCGCAACGCGACGCAAGTTGCGCGACGCAACTTGCGTCCCGTTTGGTCCGGCACTAAGCATTCCTATATAAACAATGTAATATTTATTTTATTTTCATTTGTGGTTTCGCGAGAGTTAACTTTCAGCGACGGAGTTTTCCGAAAAAAAAAATGTAAACTTTATTCACACATTTAATTAATTAAAAAATTGATTATACAGAGTACCGCCGCGGATGGCGAGTAGACTAATAATGCCTCTATACAAAGCAAAGTACGTCTTATATAGTAAACACATCTTCGGGGTGGTGGTGTGTCTGGCGTTATCTCTATAATCAATTAAAATACAACGGTTAAACCAAATATATAAATGACTAAATATACATTGATTAAAAATGAGTTTTCAAATTGTACGACTGGGGTGGGACCATGGGACATCGAAAATCCCATACACTGAAATTATCCCATTTTAAGAAAAAAAATATTTTATTATTTTGTGACATTCTAATGGTACATATTATCATTAATTCTATCAATTTAACTATGCAATTTGCCAATAGAAACGTTTTGGTAAATAATTGCATCGGATTATTTGTTTTAAATTAATTTTGAATGTGGAGGACACCTATTTTCAGTCAAGTACAATTTTTTTGAGAACTGCTCACGTATGCCATAAAAGAAAAGTTATATTTAATTGTGTGCCAATTTAGTACGCCTTTTTTACTTCTTGAGTTATAATTCTATGGTAGATCTGTTTTTTGTTTGATCTGGCAACACTACCAGCCGTAATGGGCCATTTACACAGGGACAACCGCCGGAACAATCCATTATGCTTGAGCCGGACCTGCGCCTATCGTCACGAAGCTTCGTGCTATTACACGATACACGCAAATGTGACCAGCCGTTATCGGGTATCGTCCCAAATATTCGGACATCGTGTTGGTTATCGCGCGGGCGATACATCAAAGGATTTAAGCACGCTAACCATTCGCTCTGCATGGTCGCACTTGCGTTATTCATTTTGACGTTTGTTTTCAACTTGTTCAGACGCGTGCTGTGCGACGGTGCCACGGTTGTTAATGCGTAAAAATGGAGTGCAATGATAAAATGGTGTTAAAATATTTAGCTTTTTCTTTCTAGGTTTCTTTTTAGGTTTAGATAAATGCATTATGTAATTGTTAGCACACATGTTAAAGAAAAGAAAGTCGTTGTCCATATTTAAAACACGTAGATGACGCCATCATGGAATTCATGGATTATTGCCAGATAGTTCGTGAAAAATAACGAAGCCGCTAGTGTGACCAGCGCTTTATCGCGATAACTATTTAGTGTACAAAACGTATTAAGATTCGCCGCGAATAGCTTCGGGACGATAGGCACAAGTGCAGCCGAAGCAGAGAATACGATGTAAATGCTATGCCGTTTACACGTGGGACAATACGTGACGTGTCACGTCACGAGGCACTTTTTCGTGAACGCCGTCAAGTTCAGACGCTTGTTAGATGCATAGGCAGGCGAAAATTGCTATAGATACAATACGATACAGGATATAGATTTACAATCACGTCTTTATCTCAAACGGGGTAGACAGAGCCTAGGGCCCTTAATCTCAAAGGTCACGTTTAGCGTGTTAGTAGGCGTGAAGTTTGAATAAGTGAATCACAATAGAGATGGGCTAGCATCATCATCATCATGTCTTCTTCCGCCCACTGCTGAGCATAGACCTCCCTTCGTCTACGCCAGAGGTTCCCAAACTTATTTTGTCAGACGCCCACTTTTAAAAATCAGTTATTTTGTAGCGCCCCCCATTTTTTTCACCTTAAAAACCTGAATCACATATTTGTCTTGCCTGTAGTTTAATTCAACCTATATTCTAAACGAGAGAGCAATAATATTTTTTATAAAAGAGTATCTTTTATAAAAAATAACAATAATCAACATTGTTAATTTTAAATAAAAAAATAGCAATAATAATACAATTTTACAATAATAAAGAGTATTGGAAGTGGGGACCTCACCTGCGAAACTTTAAAACAGGAATTTTTTTTAATGTTTGATTCCTTTAACGATATAAATAGCGTTGTGAACGCATTAAAATAATAAATATTAATTACATTTTTAGTTTATATTTGTACAATAAAAAAGGATATAAATATGAACTAATAAATGGATGTTGTGTAGTAAGAGGATTTTAATTTCAGTGAAATTTAAAATATGAAATAGCTGAAGTTATAAATCACTCATTGCTTAAATCACATCAGCGCCCCCCAACTTCATTCTGGGCCCGTTACCGCCCCCCTTAAAGCCTCCAGCGCCCACAAGGGGGCGTTATCGCCCACTTTAGGAAAGACTGGTCTACGCCACCACTTTTGATTACTATTTTGATGCCTTTTTATCAATCACGCTAAACGTGGCCTTTAGGTCTTACGGCCATTTATCTACCTAATCAAGGATAAAGACGTGATAATGTATCTCTACTTCCTAAATACGTCGAAAAAAAACATGTACCATATTCCTTGATCAGATAACGGGCGTACCACATTACATCAGGTAACGTTGGCTTATTGGCTAGGAAAACGCGTTCACACGAAGCCACTTCAGGACAATCCAACGCGCGGGTGGCCCCACCACCCGCGCGTTGGATTGTCCCGAAGTGGTATTGTCTTCCTAAAATTTTTAATCGTTCTATCTCATTTTCCTATTGTCCAACGGGGAAGGCAGCTGTGGTTCCTAACCTAAATTTAGAGGTGGGCTGGATTAGGTAAAACCGAGACCTGTTCTATCTAATACTAATACTTAGAAATACCTAATGCAAATACCTAATCCGAATATTCCTTCCTAATCCCTGCTATCGCAGCCAAGATTCAATCACTACGTGACGATAATTGTAACAATAATTCTCGTCATCAAAGAACACTAATCCTTAAAGTTATTAGAAATAAATTAGAAAATCTGTTGCGAAAAAATATTCGCCAGTGGATACTGTCTGGATTAGGTCTGCCTATATGTAATTATTTCATCTATAATAAACAACAATGAACTTTACACGTCTTAACAGTAAGATCAAAATTCCGTTGCGAAAAAAGTATTAGCAAAGTGTACTAGCTGTATTAGATAAGATTAGCTATTGCGTGAAATGCTCACATCTCGGGAGTGTTATCTAATATTTTCGTGTTACAAACAATAGTTACCCTTGGATGGAGTGTAAGACATAATGTTAAAATTTGGCTGCGAACAGCAGGGATTAGAAGCGATTATTCGGATTAGGTATTTTTAAGTATTAGTATTAGTTGGAACAGGTACCGTTTTTACCTAATCCAGCCCACCTCTAGTTTTGACATTTAATTAGGTTAGGAACCAACGTATATGACAGCTGCCTTCCCCATTGTTTCGGATCAGTGGATTGTCTTCACTTACACGAAGCCATTGACAGTACAATCCACTAAGACAATAAATTTTCCTAGTGGATTGTCCGTCCTTTGTACATTACTGTCAAACTCCTGAAAATAGATGAAAAGAGATTTTAAATGTGGGATCATGGGATGATATAAAATCGATTTTAGTATAATTCCACATCATGTTTTTTCCGGATACGGAAAAGCGGTTTTCATAAAGCGAGGTGATTTCTGAATTTTTACATTCAGTCAGATTTCAGGGAAAGGAAGAGAGAGAGAGAGAAAGAGTCCTTAGGATATGGGTATGGATAATAAAAAAAAAAAGTCAGACGCGAATCATGTGCGGATGCGCATATTTTCAAAACGTTTAGGTTATTATGATAATAACCTCTATTCAAAATACTTTCAAGTCCGTATTTTAACTATAGTTGTGTTTTTCAATTCTTTTTTTGTGCTTTCTTTCTTTAGTTATCAATCCGGTTATAACCGAATATAGGTAATTGCGTTGTGGTTTGTGGTAGAGTGGAGTGGGAAAGTTTTAACTTTCACTTTCAACGTCACAGTACCTAATTGATTTCCATGACGCTACAACTGATACGCGTCATACGTAATTCATTTGCAATTCCTTTTGAAAATTATTCGCATTTCGGTCGCCATTGCAGATTCTTACGTAGCGAATCCCGTTATTCGGAGAGGGGGCTCGGGCGCGCGAGGGGGGCACGTATCGGCGGCACGGTTGGAGCGCGAGTTCACTCTGTCACTCGGTCATTACGGTATTTCTCAGCAACGCGTCCTACATTTACGATATTGAAAGAAAAAGTGACAATGCCAGAAAACAAACAGTTTCAGCGACTTCCGAAAAATGTTTTACCCAAACACTACAATTTAGAATTAGTCCCTAATCTTCAAAAATTTACATTCGCTGGGAAAACAGCAGTGAAAGTATCGGTAAGAATCATTTCACAACACATCGCCGTTGCGAATAGTTTCCATGTGACGCGTTAAAACCCGACCCTTATTAACTTTCAGATTGTGAATTCTACCAAAGAGATAGTGCTCAATTGTTTGGATTTGGACTTGAAGAGTGTTAAACTTCAGTATGACAACGAGGGATCCGACTCCACTTTGAAGCCGGTGGAGGTGAAGCTCAATGCCTCGGAAGAAACTGCTCGGATCGCGTTCGAAAATCAGCTGCCAGTAGGAGACGCGACGTTGCTATGCGAGTTCACCGGCGAGATAAATGACAAGATGAAAGGCCTGTACCGCAGCAAGTACCTGACTCCCAGCGGTGAGGAGCGCTACGCTGCTGTCACACAGTTTGAGGCAACAGACGCTCGACGCTGCTTCCCGTGCTGGGATGAGCCCGCCATCAAAGCTACTTTTGACATTTCCTTAGAGGTACCTGCAGACCGCGTCGCACTCTCCAACATGCCTGTTAAAGAAGAAAAAGTTTCTGGAGACACAAAGTTCATTAGATTTGATACAACTCCAGTAATGTCTACGTACTTGGTAGCGGTAGTGGTGGGTGAATATGACTTTGTTGAGAAGACATCACGAGATGGAGTGCTAGTACGTGTGTATACTCCTGTGGGTAAGAGCAAGCAAGGATTGTTTGCCTTGGAAGTGGCCGCTCGAGTGCTTCCATACTATAAAGAGTACTTTGATATTGCCTATCCTTTGCCCAAAATTGACTTGATAGCAATAGCAGACTTCTCGGCTGGTGCTATGGAAAATTGGGGTTTAGTAACATACAGAGAGACTTGCCTCCTGGTCGATGAGGAGCATACATCAGCAGTGCGCAGACAGTGGATTGCACTGGTCGTGGGGCATGAACTGGCTCACCAGTGGTTTGGCAACCTGGTCACCATGGAGTGGTGGACTCATCTCTGGCTAAATGAAGGCTATGCATCCTTTGTGGAGTTCCTATGTGTAAATCACCTGTTCCCTGAATATGACATTTGGACTCAGTTTGTTACAGAAACTTATATCAGGTAGGTAATCTCTTTGTTCTATTTAAAGAATTGATTTTTGAAGTACACTATTTTTAATGCATTTATGGAAAGTCATTGTTCTTGAAATTGTATAGTTGGCAGTCAGCCAGTTATTATGATTGGTATTTTGCTGAATCGCCAAGTCATTCACCTTATATGCATTTCCATTATGCACATACAATCTGTATGTAAAATAATAGTGTATTGTTTATCACTTAAACAACAATGTATTACAGGGCTTTGGAATTGGATTGTCTTAAGAACTCTCACCCTATAGAGGTACCCGTCGGGCACCCATCAGAAATAGATGAAATCTTTGATGACATATCGTATAACAAGGGTGCTTCTGTAATCCGTATGTTGCATAGATACATTGGAGATGATGATTTTCGCAAAGGAATGAATATTTACCTTACAAGACATCAGGTATTTGATTAGATTTTATTGCAGCATGTTTGTAAGAGCTCACAATATGCCTGTTACCAGTTTATCATCAATGTTATCTTTTACTGTAAATATACTGTGTATGATTTATAACTCCGCTTATATAACTACAAATATGTTTTTTAGTACAAAAATACCTTTACGGAAGATTTATGGGCAGCTTTGGAAGAAGCCTCAAACAAGCCAGTGGGTGCTGTGATGTCAACATGGACTAAGCAAATGGGATTCCCCATGGTGCAGGTCAGTATGCAAAAAAAAGCTAGTATGCTCTGCTGTAAATAGTAACGACTGTAATGCAAGTATGTAATGTCATTGGACATTATTCACTGGCTAGTAGACATGTCACATTTGAATCATTATTTCAATGAAAGTAATTGAATGCAATGTCTTGAGTGTGTGTATAATATACATATGTAGAATTAATATGTATTGCCTATTGATTTATATATTGTATTATCGGGAAAAATCACACAGAATGAGCTAGCCCCAAAGGAAGCTTAAAACTTGTGTTATGGGATACTAACCCAACGATACTATATTATATGATAAATACGTATATAGATAAACACCTAATGGACCATTTTTCTTTTTCTTTTAATTCTTTCGAGGACATTAACACCACTCATGGCCTAATATGTAAAGCAATTGTTCTTTTATTGTCTGGCTTAGTGTCCTGGAATATGTTCAGTAACTGTGATATTCATTGATATTTTTTATAAGTACATAAAAATATTAATATTTTTCCTAAAGACTTAAATATTGCTATGTCTAAATGAGTCACTTCCTGTTTTGCACCTTCAGTTCATTTGAACGCCATTATTTATAGTAAAAGTTATTTGTAATTTTTTGTGAATTCAACCATATTTTTTTATTACAGGTGACCTCTGAACAAAGAGGTAGAGACAGGGTCTTAACTTTGACACAGCAAAAATTCTGTGCCGATGGATCACAAGTCGACGACGTACTTTGGATGGTCCCTATAAATATATCCACACAAGAACAACCTTCAAAGGTAATAAGATAGCCAGTAATGGACACTTAACATTGAGTAACATCACCAATCACTCTAGATTGTCCTTATCATATCATTGATGTTCATTGAAAACCTGGCAATGACCTACATCTCTACTTCCTGTAGATATCTTTGATAAATAAATGTGAATGTTTTGATTTACGATTCTAAATATGTTCTGTATTGTTTGTGTAACAGTTGCAACAAGAATTGACGAATGATCGGTGTACAAATGAAGATTGTGAATGTGAAGTTAGCGCAGGGAACCCTCTAGCCTCTCTATATCGTTTCCAAGTACCAAAGAAGACTGAGAAATGGGTTACTAGATTTTTTTTCACTTTTTTACTTTAAAAGAATAAGTTTTACATTTGGTAATGTTTTGGTATGAAAGAACACAATGGGTAAGAGCGGGTTATCACAATTAAAAATTTGACGCATTGTCGGCCACACAGGCGCTGCGTAATCTCAGCGTTACTACGACGTCGTCGCAATGAAGCACACATCTCCCGCTTCGTTCGCAGGGCTGCTTAGTCAATCATGTGTTTTAAATGATGCAAAGCGGACGCTCTTACTTTGGCCAAACCATAGTTTGACAGAATAAAACTTTAATTATACCTGTGTACACTCATTTATTATAATTGTTCAACATTGCTCTGTAAATATGAACCAAATGACTCACTTGTGTATTTTCAGGTGGCCCTATCAACTGTGCTGGAACAAAGAACGCAAGAAGTTGTGTTGGAAAATGTGTCTGAAGACTCATGGGTGAAACTCAACCCAGGAACTGTAAGTCATTAAATAATAGGTTGGGGAAATAGTCTTTTCGCATTTTATATGAAAATTTAAAACATTTTTTAAAATTGTTTATTTAAGTACATTTACCTAAAGTATGTAGGTACCATTTTGTTCGATAACTTTTTGCCATATAGGTAGGGACATGATCCCATTGCTATAGAAATTTTGGGGCTTCTGATCAAAAAACTGCGTCAAGTAGTTTTGGCAGTCCTCTCGTGATGTTAACCTGACACTGCCTAAAGAATTCTGAAGAGACCGAAACAGGGGGAAATCTGAAGGTGCCAGGTCAGGTCTATACGGCGGATGCATTAACACCTCCCAGCCAAACTCTCTTAATTTTTGCTGAGTGGTTAAAGATGTGTGAGGTCTAGCGTTATCATGATGAAAAACCACACCCCTTCTGTTGATTAATTCCGGCCACTTTCTCTCAACTTCTTGGTTTAATCTTATCAGTTGTTCGCAGTAGAGTTCTGAATCGATGGTCCTGCCTGGTGGTAACAGCTCATAATGAATAATGCCCTTCCAATCCCACCACACACACAGCATCACCTTGTTGCGAGTTAACCCGGGTTTCGCCACAGTCTGTGAAGCATGACCGGCCTTTGACCATGACCTTTTTCGCACGTTCTTGTCGTACGTGATCCACTTTTCATCACCAGTTTTCAAAAGTACTTCAAAAATGATTCGGTCTCATTACGTCGTAATAAAGAATCACAAATGAGTACACGGTTCATTGGGTTTCTTTCAGAGAGCTCGTGAGCTACCGAGCTAATATCGAGCTTTTTTGTGTACCCATTTTTTTTCAAATGCGCCTAAACTGTTTTGTGGTCAATTCCCAGTTCTTCAGCTACGTCGTAACTACTGATATGCCGATCTTGCTCCACTTTTTCAAAAATAGCATCCATTTTATCCGTAACAGGGCGACCAGAGCGACGTGCATCTTTGACATCAAAATTTCCGGATTGAAAACGCTTAAACCAAATTTGTGCTACTCTCACAGACACTGCACTAGGTCCATAAACATCGCAAATTTTTTTCGCGGCTTGCGTTGCATTTTTACCTTTTTGGTAGTAAAATTTTAAAATGTACATAATTTCTTCATTAGATTCACTCATCTTGACGGTAAGTTTTCTTACCTTCTTAAATAAAAAACACCAACTTCTTAAATAAAAAACACTACTTCTTAAATTAAAAACACGCATTTTGGAATTATTTTCTTTAAAATTTAAACTTTTAAATGATACCAAAACCAGCCAGGTACAAATAGTATAGCCAAAGTGGTTTTATTACAAGTTCATACATACTATATGCAAAAAGACTTTTTCCCCAACCTAATATATAATATTTTGCATACTTACTGTTACTTGTATGTTTGTTGTCAACTAACAACAACTATGATATTCAGAAATCATTATATGCGAGCACAAAAGTATGATAAATACGACATTATAATAACTCTGATAAGCATTTAGCATCCTGAGTCTTTTATGCAGATATAAAAATATGGGGTAAAATGAGATAATATTGTTATTTTTTACTTATGAATAGTGATGGGTCAAGAGAAAATTTTCCGTGCGAGGATGTTTCCTAAACGAGAATGTTCTAGAAAATTCTTAAAGTTGCAGAATGTTCTCGGAGCAAAGAGAATTTACGAGAATTTAAAATAAAATGCAATTCAATTTAATTTTAAAATGAAATTCCTGGTTTTCGTAAATAAAAATAATCTTACTTAATACTAGCTGATGCCCGCGATTTCGTTCGCGTGGACTTTATGACTCCGGCGTAGCTACATAAAGTTGGCCATACGAAAAACCAGCCCTTAGATCGCCATCAGCGGCTTTAAGCGTCTGACACTATGACTTATTGTCATATCAAAGCAAGTAAACACATGGAACTGTGTATTTTCAAAAGGAAAATTGTTGTAGATGAATGGTATACGCGGAATAAATACAGTTTCACTGGCACCACTTACAGTAAGAATCTCAACTTCAGTTATATTTTGCTTCAAAGCATTGACTTTAAGTGTCTCATCAGACTATGCCGAAGTTTAGCGGCTATAGTTCAGTGTCTAAAGTTCGGTGGGGATGACACACTAAATAAGCTGAAGTTCGGTGGAAATGCCGGACAGTAGTGATGTGCCGATATGAGAATTTACTCTGCGTCTTTGGCGCGTCTGCGGGGAATGGGAGCGGAAGCGAGAGTGAGAGCGGGAGTGGGAGTGGGATCGGGAGCGGATGCGGGTACGGGTCCGAAGTTCCGATTCAGGCAAAAGCATGGGAAGTTCAGCATTACGTGTTGCTAGTGATGCAAATAACATTGCAGGCATGCTTTGGCTGAAATTCAGCAGCTGAACTTTGGCATTCTGTGCTGAGACACTAAATCGGGTTCCGTTACACAGTTTCGGCGGAGTCGAATTTCGCATCAGCATTATTTGCCCTCCGACATTAAGACTTATTTTGTTAGGCGAGAGTCCATTTGCTGCAAGAGAATTAAGAAACTCAACTGGATAATTGGTGATGTCATCCTGATCAATAACACTATCCAAAAAGTATAAACCACTTCATTACCAATAATTTGCCTCATAAATTGATGTGTAATGTGTATTGTTCATTTATTAGTGTCAATATGGCGCGTTCACATAACCAAGAATTTTCCTGGTGTGTTATGCTCTGAAGGTCCGCAAATACTGAACTTATAAGTTCTTCTTCGGACGAAACAACTTCGCCAAGTATTACGGGATGACTCACCTGACCATTCTCTTCAAGAAAGAGACCTTCCCCAACTTTTAATGTTATTCTTGAAAACTCTTGGGCTAACTAATCCCAAACGATTAGACAGTAAATGAGAGGTTTAGCCAGTTGAGGCAAGACGATATCAAAAATTAGGCTCAAACTGATACCGCCTTCACCACATAGAGTTACTCACAAGCTCATGTTATTGTTTATTGTATTATGCTAAACAACCTAACCTAACCTAACCTGTGATATCTTAGATTTCCACATCAGATGAAAATCGATTTTAGTAACCAAATATTTATGCAAATAAATTTTATTTGGTTCTGCATCAGGTGTTCCAAATCTTTGATTTTTAGGGTTCCTTACCCAAAGGGTAAAAACGGGACCCTATTACTAAGACCGTCCGTCTGTTTGTCTGTCTGTCTGTTGCCAGGCTGTATCTCATGAACCATTATAGCTAGACAGTTGAAATTTTTATAGATGATGTTTTTTTGTTGCCGCTGAACAAAAACATACTAAAATTAATCTTATCTGTTTGAAAAGAGTTTAGTTAAATAAACGGTAGTTTATGAGTATTTATCAATTTATATTACTACATTGATGTATTATGTATGATAATGATTACATTGATCAATTACAGTTAAATATTTATCTATTAAACAGCATATTTTTTAATCCTTTATATAACTTCCCTTACTTTAGCTGAAATTAATGAGAATTAAGAGAACTTTCTCGGAAATATTCCCTAAGAACCTTCTCGCTAAGAAGAATTTAACTTCTGTAGTAAAAAGTTTTGAAGTAATTTTCGTAGGATGATTAAAAATGCAAAGAATATCACTTAAAGTTATGTTTTCAATACTGCTGTATATGATACCCTTCCAATTTTTAAATTCTCGTAAATTCTTTGCAAAAAGAACATTCTCGAGAACTTAATAACAATATTCACGCTAGGAGAATGTTCCCGGGAATTTCCCATCACTTCTCATGAACCATGATAACTAGACAGTTGTCATAGATGATGTAAATACATCATACATGTTGCCGTTATAACAATAAATACCTAAAACAGAATTCCCATACAACAAGCGTGATTATTAGGGTTCCGTACAAAAATAAAATAAAAACGGAACCCTTCTTAGGATCACTCGTGCGTCTGTCTGTTCGTCTGTCACAACCAATTTGCTCCAAATCTACTCTAATCAGGTGAAATTTGGTAGGATAGGACAGCACCCAAACACAGATGCAAAGTAAATAAATATCCCACCAAAAACATAAAGGTGAAAATGGGAGCCAAGTTCAAAATCCAAAAAAAGAATTGAGATCTAAATGGCTGCCAAGTTCTTTAGAGAATATTGAAATTTATTTATAAGAATTTTAACATTTGACCTGGCTTGTTTTTTTTTTGCCGGCAATACTGACATTTAAAAGAATAGGACCTGACAATGTAATAACAATAACATATAACGTAAATGAAAAGTTGATTAGCCAAATATAAGTAGGCTTGCTAAAACTAGCCAAGTTAAATGTTAAGATTCTTATGAATACATTTCAATATTCTCTGAAGAACTTGGCAGCCATTTAGGTCTCAATTCTTATGTCGGGTTTTGAACTTGGCTCCCATTTTCACATTTATATTTTTTGTGGGATCTCATTACTTTTTGCACAGCAGTATCAGAAAGAAAAAATACTTGCTCGTATAATTTTGTTAGGCACTTTACCTAATTCAATTGATTAATTGAAAAATAATCAAATTTACGAAATTCGCTGTTTTTTTGAATTTTTTCTATGTATACGCGTAATAGTCTACCTAGATGCTAAATATCACCTTTCCAGGTCATATGGACTTAGGTTACCTTTTTGATGATGGTGGTCAATTGAAAAATAATAAAATCTAAGAAATTTACTGTTTTTAAAATTTTTCCTTGTGTACGTGTAATAGTCTACCTAGATGGCTAAATATCAACTTTCCAGGCCATATGAAAGTAGGTTAACTTTTTGGCAATTAGTAAGTGGTAAATCATATTTTTTTAGGTTTTTTAAACGATATTATACCAATAACTGTTTGAACTACATCATTGAATTTTTAAATTCAAGATAAGCTAGACGACTTTAATGTTTTTGCTAAACATGTATTTAGGTTACATAGGTTTCAAGTTGTGAAGGGGTCAAAAGTAGCTCGAAATGGAAACCTTACTGTGTCATATATCAAATGAAAGGGCTCGTTATGAGGATCTCATAATTTTGTTATTATTGTAAAATAAAAAGCTTTGATTTTATTAATGAAAGAAGACGAAAATTTACTATTCCCTGATCTCCGAAACTACTGGGCCTAAAATTAAAAAAAAAATACAAATTATAGATAACAGGAAAATCTATAAGAATTTTATCAATCGAAAATAAAGTGGTAAACTCAGTATAATACGTTCACTTACGGAAAATAGTTCGTTCAAAACACCACTAGATTGCGCTAGTAGTAGTTAACTCGCGTCCTGTAAGCATTTCAAATGTGATATTGTCTTATTTTGAACTATCGAATCGCTTCGAACGCCTCCAGGATTGCGTTACAGTAGACGAGATAAACCAAGGGTTTGTAGAAGCTGTCCAAGCGGCGGGATCGAAGGTGCTTAGGTCCCGCCCCAAACGAAAACCTCAGAAAATCTCTGCTCAGACCCTAGACTTGATGGCAGAGCGACGATCAAGGCCACTGCAGACCTCCGAAGATGCTGAATCATATCGGCAGCTCAATAGACGCATACAAAAGTCCTTGCGAAACGATATCCGCTCATTTAATACAAAATGTATAAGGGGACGATCGAGCAGATCAAAGGCAAATCCGTTTGATGAAGCTGAAGATGGAGGACGGTGGCGTGGTGTCGACAAAGGAAGGGGTTCTAGCGGAGATCGAGAGGTTTTATGGACAGCTATATACCTCAGTTTCTCAACCCATTGAACAAATGGCTAAAAACCCAAGAGCCAAGCTGACCCGACACTATACCGAAGATATCCCGGACATCAGCCTGTACGGGATTAGGATGGCCCTTAAACAGCTTAAAAATAACAAGGTGCCGGGAGAGGGTGGAATAACAGCAGAGCTACTGAAAGCGGGCGAAACGCCGGTACTAAAAGTCCTTCAGAGGCTCTTTAATTTCGTTCTGCTCGAGGGCGTAACGCCAGAAGCGTGGAACAGGGGCGTGGTGGTCCTTTCTTTAAAAAGGGAGATAATACTCTATTGAAGAACTACAGGAGTATCACGCTTCTGAGTCACGTATATAAGTTGTTTTCAAGGGCCATCACGAATCGTCTCGCAAACAGGTTTGATGCGTTCCAGCCTCCCGAACAAGCCGGTTTCCGTAAAGGCTTTAGCACCACGGACCACATTCACACACTGCGGCAGGTTATAGAGAAGAAGAGAGAGTATAACCGGCCGTTATGCTTTGGGTTCGTGGACTATGAAAAAGCCTTCGATTCGATCGAATCATGGGCCGTGCTTCAGTCTCTCCAGCGATGCCAGGTATCTCGCCAAGGTTTTCGCAGGTACTTGCACTTATCACACTTTATAAGGTAGGTTTCCTTCGCTTCGATTCTCTTCGAAGTGATCGCTTTCGTATGAACGTCAAGATGGCGGGAATAACAACAATTAGAACTTTGCCGTACTATATCGTTGTTGACGATAGCTCACGCGCTATAGTGGACTGTATGACTTGAGTTCAAATTAAAGAAAGAGTTCGTAGTACTAGATATTTATTACACACTGTTCGCTATGCCGATCTGGCTGAATACAAATAAACCTAATCACTATTTCACAATGGTTCTTTTCTTCTGGAGGCTCCTTGTAGTTCCGTTCGTTGATCTGTTGAAGCGTAGTGCGCGAGGTGTCAAAATGAACAATACAAACTTCAGCTTTAAAAAAAATATAATTTATTAAAGAGAGAAATCTCAGGGTAGATTCAGGGAGCCCTACTATGCCGGTCGTTCTGTGTCACTTGGGAAAGTAAGGAGGTACTGTCCTGGAATCCAGTGCTGGGAAGTGGAGCTGCCGGTGGCCAGTTGTTGGGGGCTGTCCAGGACTCGAGTAGGTATAGATTGTGCCTAGGTCTTTCCGCGGGAAAGTGTATTCTTACGATTCGTAAGTCCGAAACTGGAACCCGAATTTCGGGTTTGAATAGCACTTCACGAGAATCTTTAAACTAGGTGTAGGTACTGTACCGCTTAGGATTGGTACCTCAAATTCACTTTTTGAAAATCACAACGTATAGTGAAGAACGGTCTGGGATGAGAACGTATATACGTGTGTCTCGCAACAAGGAAATGATGCCAAAAATGATCACCGATTGACCGGTAGCCGCACGCCGGTGCATCGAGACAAAGGATCTCAACTCCCTACATAAAAAACGCTGCATGTCGCAGTCACTATTGCGAATTCAGACATTTTTTTGAGTTGACCAACTTCTGCCGTAAGTACTTAAGTAGTGTTGAAAGTTAATTTGTTTTATTTGTAAATATATGTTTATTACTATTTTAATTGTAAATAAGTTTAGGTAGATTATAAAAAATATTTTTTTTTTGTCAAATTTAAGTGAAGTTTTAAGTAAAAATGTTTAAAATTGTAATTAGTTTATATTTAAATTATATTCAATTACCTAAGAATGTGTACTACGTTACACTGTTCGTTGGCACACCGCAGATAACACTACACAATACAACATTTTACTAACTAAACTTACAGCTATATATACAAAATCCTAACGCTAATCGTAGTACACGGCTCGCGTTGGCCATGTACCAATAGGGACGCGCGAATATCTTCCGTCTCGCTCTACGCGTCCCGTTCTCTCCGGCCTCCCCTCCACTTCTGCCGCCAGTTGCTCACGGCGATCGGTCGGGTGCGCTGGCGCTGCTGCTGTTGTCCGTAACAATCGTATTATAATTTGATGACTTCAGTTTACGATCACGCCATTTGTTTTTTTAAATAATTTAATAATGGTCTCGCCATTTTGATATCAAAATAGCGGGATTACTTTCTTTGTTGAATATTTTGAAATCATATGAGTATATGAATTTAATTATGTAAGTATAAAATAGCACTAATATTGTATTAAATCCTAGTCATACGATAATCGCAAAACCGTGAAGGGGTCTCGTCATTTTGACGTTCATGCTTTCGTAGCTTGTATTGAACTGGCATGACACGCACTCGCCTTTTTATATGCGCCGAAATGGACGTCTACATTATTCTCGAATATTCTCCATGCATGACTAATGTATTTCGATGACTGGAAACGTCAAGGCGCCGGTATGTGTGTAAATGAGAAAACCTGCCAAAGAACAGCCTTTATGCTGAAAGGATATAAGGCCTAGTTGCGCCATTCTGGCTTATTTCTACACGGTTCTGCTCGCGAATATTCAGCGTCTAGCTCCTATGATATGTTTAAATGTAGTTCGGAATGAGAATGCTTAAAAACAACATATTCTTACGAGGGAGCGTTTTTATGTTCGCGGAATGGAGGGTAAGGGGTGGAAATAAAAAAACCAAATTATTTTTCCTTTTCAATATATTCACCTGCAAGACGGATACATTTTTCAGACCTTTCAATTAATTTATTTATACCCTCATAAAAAATGTTTTATCTTTGTCTTCAAAATACGCTGAAACTGCCTCCTTAACTTCATCATCGGTGGTAAATTTTTTACCCCGAAGCTCTTTTTTTCATTTTTGGGAAGAGGTAATAATCACTCGGGGCTAGGTCTGGGCTGTAGGGTGGGTGGTTTAAAATATCGAAACCCTAATGAGCCTAATCACCCTCCTCCAACCCTCTCATTTCGCGAACTTCAAAACGCACCCTCGTAAATTCACTCATCCTAGGCATACTGCCTTAACTGGTACCTATCACACAATCAGGGTTAAAGATTTTTTAAGACTTGTTTTATTTTAAAATGAAAAGTCTTGTTCAATATGTATATACGTTTTCAGGTGGGGTACTACCGCACGCGCTACCCGGCGTCGATGCTGTCGCAGCTGGTGACGGCGGTGCGCGACGGCTCGCTGCCGCCGCTCGACCGGCTCGGCCTCCTCGACGACTGCTTCGCGCTCGTGCAGGCCGGACACACGCACACCGCCGAGGTGATTGCTCGTTATGAGTTACTTCAGCCGGGTTAACTAACCCCGGCCGTGCCCCGCACTTAAATGGGTGACCACAAGTGGCATTATAATTTCTTGAGCTCCTCCGTGCTTCAGACGGCACTTAAAGCCGCTCGTCCCGGCTGTCATCATTGTATGGCAGTCGTCAAGCTAAGTCAGATAGATGCCTTTCGCCTGCAAAATCGGTAACATATTAATAAATTGTATATAGTGGATAATCTAAATTACGTCTTGAAAATCATTTTTGTACGGTGCATTATTCATTATTAAATCAAGTATATGTTACGTTGAATACTGTATATAAATAAATAAAATGCCCGTTTTCTTTTTCCCAGTCTTTAAAGCTTATGGAAGCATTCAGCAATGAAACAAACTTCACAGTGTGGTCGTCGATATCCAACTGCTTGTCAAAACTGAGCGTGCTTTTCTCTCACACCGCCCTCGACAAGCCCCTGAAGAACTATGGACGTCAACTGTTTGCAAATGTCACGCGCAGGCTAGGATGGGATGCCGAAGAGAAAGAAAGCCACTTGGACACCCTACTTAGGAGTTTAGTTCTCAACAGAATGATCAGCTTTGAAGATCCCGAGACCATAAAGGAGGCGAAGATTAGGTATTTTTTTTTAATAAATTAAGATATCGAAAAATTCGGCTACCAGTGTCCGAGGCCGATATATATATAGGTATTGGATAAGATGAAGACGCTCTCACAAATCGGTCTGGCCCCTTGACTAATTTGATACATTTTCAACTTAAAAATTCTATTTAGTTACATTAACATGCCTACCCGAATTCATGAAGCTTCGATCAAAAGTACTCGATTAACGTCGAAAAAACATAAATACACTGTGTAATACTCAGTCTCAACAAAGATTGGCAATCCCTTCTATCAATAATATTATAGGCGTCAATATTGACTTCAGCATCAAGGAAAAAAAACCTAGGTATCTTGATCGACAAGAATTTGACATGGTCGCCTCAGCCCACAGAGGTTAGTAGAAAAATATTTGCGTCTGCGAGTGCTCTCAAAAGACTGCATAACTTTCTCCCTGTGAAGACTAAAATTGCGCTGGCACAATCCTTGCTTCTCCCCATCCTTGACTACGCTAACACCTGCTACCTTGATCTCACGGAAGAGCAATTAAATAAACTTGAACATCTTCAAAATCTCTGCATTAGATTCATATTTGGGCTTCGCCAATATGATCACATTTATAGTTTTCGTGCACAACTCAAGTGGCTCCCTATTAGACACCGTCGTAACTTGCATATCCTTTCCCTTCTTTATTCAGTCCTGTTCGTTCCTTCTACTCCGCTATACCTTAAAGAACGCTTTAGCTTCTTTCGTGAGAACATGAATCGAAGTGTGCGTAGCTCAGTCTCCTTTAAACTCTCAATTCCTGCTCATAGTACTCATTTCTATTCTAATTCTTTCTCAGTTCAGACAGTAAAACTCTGGAATGCTTTGCCGCTGGATATTCGTAAAGTGCAATCATTGAAAAAATTCAAAGATTTAGTGACGTCTCATTACCTTTCCTCTAGCTCTAACTAATATCTCTTTACTTTTTGTTTTCACTTTCATTTACTTTTTTTAAATGTTCGTACAAATTTTATTGTTTATGTATTTCTATTACTCCATCGTTCATTTATTTGTTATAGTATGTACTCCTATTATTTATTGGTATACTTATATTCTTCTACACTGTAATATTCTAACTGCGCCAACTCCTCCACATCTTTTATAGTTTTCTTTACCCAAAGGTTGGCTGGAAGAAATCGCTTTAGGGATAAGCCCGCCTTTGTACCTACTACATTTAAATGTACTTTTGATTATTGTCATATTTAGTTGGTGCAATAATGAAATTTTATCTTATCTTAACAAACGCCGGATTATTCAAGTAAATTTGAGAACTTTGCTTGCTGCGCTCGCTGATTAAAAAAAGTCGAGATGAAGTTCCTACTAGGAAATAAAAACGATGACAGAAAGATGAGAAGAACGAAAACTTCTCAACTCTGCTGACAAGAGCAAGCTATAATTAATGAGAAAAACATTATTCTCCTTCTGGGTTAGTCGGGTAAAAAACTCTTTAGGAGTTTCAGTGTCGTTTCTGTTTGACCTAGGCCTACAGCTACGCTGTACTGCTGTATTAAATTAACCATAAGATTTAAATTTAAAGTTGCCATCGGTACGCGGACGGGTTACCACATGTACAATCGCTTTGACTTTATTAAGAGAATACCCACAAATAACATCATGTCTAAAAAGTGTGATAAATGTAAGAAAAACCTGACAAAAACCACGCCAGGTCTTGAATGTAGCAAGTGTGAGAAAATCGTACACGTAAACACAAAATGTTCAGGTGTAACTAATAAGCAGCTAAGAGTTGTAAAAGCTGCACCTGGGCTGGATTGGACATGCCCTGGATGTCAGCAAGATAGCCCACGTCGCGGTTCATCTATAATTGTTCCGGAAGAAGATGAAGATGAGGAAGAAGATGTAGCCTTGAATGCCAATCAATTGATACACAATATTACTAGAGAAGTAGAGAAGACTATCAAAAAAGGGATGAGGGAGTTAAATGAGGCCCTTCTGTTCCAAAGTGCAAAATTAGATGAGGTTGTAGATAGTGTTGATACCTTTAAAAAAACTATAATGGCCCTTGAAAAGAAAATCACAGAATTAACGAACAAGAATAATCACCTTGAAACTCGTGTAGGTGCATTTAGAACAGCAAATCCATGAAATGGATCAAGCAAGGCTCTCAAGATTTATCGAAATCGCCAACGTACCCTACCATGATAAAGAAAACGCAACACAGATTGCAGAAAATATCGCGGTGTATCTTAAACAGCCCAAAGAAGTCATAAAGAACGCAAAAAGATATCAAGGAAAGTCAACGAAACCTTCGAATATTACCGTGGAGCTCAGGAATGAAGAAGATCAAGAAAAATGGATTTTAGCTGCAAAAACTGCAAAAATGACGGTAGCAGATATTGATAAATCGGACACAGGCAATCGGGATTTCGTATATGTACGAGAAGCTATGACCAAACGGAATAAGCAAATATTTTGGAATGCCAAGCAGGAACTGAAGCTTAACCAAAACTATAAGTATGTATGGTTCAAAACTGGATACGTCAGGGCTCGCAAAGAGGATGGTGGAAAAACCTTAACTTTGAGGTCACTTGAAGACGTGCAGGCCCTGTCCAAACCAGTAAGGCGCACTTAATAATACTTGCCCCCTGGTTCAGTTTGGTTTTTATTAATTATCAAATATCCTACATGTAGAAAATCTCGTAAAGCACTTATATATCAATATTACTAATTATGTCAACTATTATAGAGGATATTCACGAAATTACCAATTGTATAAACATCAACGAATTTCTAGATTATGAACATTCGATCTATGATAAAAAACTTCGCTGCAATGGAACAGTGCATTCTTACTGCAAATAAATGTATTGACGTTATTATATTAACAGAGGCTAATATTACGGAAGAAATAAGCTGTTTGTACAACATTAATGGATACCAAATGTTCACTAACTTGCGAAGAATTCGAAAAGGTGGCGGTATAATAGTATACGTAAATAATAAACACAAATGTAATATCAAAAAAATAACAACACATCACTTCGAAAGTATTTCTTGTGAAATCACCACCGTTTTGAATTATTCCGCAAATATATGTGCAGTGTATAGGCGACCTAGTTCTAGCAAAGCCCTTTTTATAGACGAATTAAAATCTACACTTCAAAAATTAACAAACCATGGCGATTTATACTTATTGGGAGATATTAACTTGGACCTAAAGTCAGATAAACCTGTAAGACATCGATATAACAACACATTATACGCTATGGGTCTTCTATGCGGGATTACCGAACACACAAGAATTGAATTACGTAACGGCAAACTAAGCAAAACCTGTATTGATCACATCTATGTTAGATCCCGCACACAAGACCTATACACGGCAGCGGTGGGAACGACACTGGCGGACCACCGTATGGTAATTGTCGCAGTTACGGGCCCTCAGATACAGGTTGCTCCTAATTATCGGACTTGTATAGATAATCGTAAGCTATTTCAATTGTTAGATGAAGTTAAATGGGAGGATTCCGAAAATTACACATGTCCGTCAAGCCTTTATGACTACTTACATGAGAAATTCAATGAATGTTATAAAAAAGCGCAGTATAAAGTAAAATTAAAAGCTAATAAAATGCGCACAAATAATAATTGGATCAATAAAAAAATCCTAAAAGCTTGTAAAAATAGGGACAAATTATTTAATGATTGGATAAAAGATTCGAATAATTTATTTTAAAACAAAAATATAATAAATCTCGAAACTACGCAAATTTATTGATTCGTAAAAGTAAAAGTAATACAATCAAAAAGGAAATAATCGAAAATAAAAAAAATCATGTACATCTTTGGCAAATCTTGAATAGGATAACGGGTAGAATTAAAAAATCTGTTGATGATGTTATATTAAAAGCTTTTGAAAAACAAAACTCTTTAAAACAAATAGCTAATAATTTTGCGAATACATTTGATCACAATGTCAAAAAGATTATATTAAAATGTCCTAAATCATTATTGAGTGAGTAGTCTTATAGAGCACCTGCAAATGTAAGTATGCGATTTATTCCGGCCAATAAAACTTTAATTAAGAAAATTATTGATAATACAAATATAAAAAAAGCGCCCGGTTTAGATGGAATAAGAGCTATCGATATAAAAATACTCACCAATAAAATAAGTTCGGTTATAACTAAATTCATTAACTTGAGCGTCTCAAATGGTAAATATCCGGCTCTCCTTAAAACTGGAATAGTCCGACCTATACACAAGAAAGGCAGCACTACAGAATATGACAATTTCAGACCAATAACCATATTGTCCATTCTGGACAAAATCACTGAAAAATATAACTAAATTCATTAACTTGAGCGTCTCAAATGGTAAATATCCGGCTCTCCTTAAAACTGGAATAGTCCGACCTATACACAAGAAAGGCAGCACTACAGAATATGACAATTTCAGACCAATAACCATATTGTCCATTCTGGACAAAATCACTGAAAAATATATAAGCAATCAAATATACGACTTCTACGGCAAAAATCACATTCTAAATGAAAAACAGTACGGATTTCAGCCAAATAAAAGTACAACACAGCTTCTGTCGGCTTTTACGGATAGTATATATAAACATTTAGACAACAAAAAACACGTAGTGGTTGTGTTTATTGACTACAGCAGGGCCTTTGACACTTTTAGACATGACACACTTATAGAAGATAGTCTAGAAGACACTGGAATAAGAGGGAAGCTTCTTGAGTGGTGTAAGGATTATTTAAAAGATAGAAGTTATTTAGTCAAGGTTTCTGATGAATATAGTCACCCGATAAACGCAACTGAAGGAACGGCGCAAGGTTCTGTTTTGGGTCCACTGCACTACCTCGCCTATGTAAATAGTCTGGCCAATGTCATCAAAGAAAGTTAAATTTTTCAATTCGCAGACGACACCTGCCTGCTAGCAACAGGAAAAAGCGTAAAAGAAGCGATAGGAAAATTACAAAGGGATTTTGATAGTCTGAGTAAATGGTCACATGACAATGGTTTGGTACTTAATGCAAACAAAACAAAATTAATGTACATAAGTACTAGTAAAAACAGGCAGGACGAAATACCACAATTGATTGCACACAATCATGCATGCTTACATAAACAAAATGGTAACATACGGGTGTTGTGTGACTGTGATCCAATAGATATTGTTGACAAACATACATACCTGGGACTAGTATTTGACGACCGAGCTAATTGGAAAGAACATACCAGACATGTCTGCAATAAACTGAGAAGTATTTTGGCAAAATTTTCCATTATAAAATATCAAGTACCATACCAAACACTGTTGATACTTTATAAATCTCTAGCCGAATCAACTATTTCGTATGGATTGTCAAGTTATGGCAGAACAAACAAAACCAACATTAACCAAATTTATTCGCTACAACTACGTATTTTTAAAAAAATTGTACCAAAAAATATAAAAGAAAAATGTAATGAAGAATATTATAAACTATTTTCAATATGCAAAATTATACCTATTCATGAAAAAATAAAACTTACGTTACTAAAAGAGGAATTTTATAATGAAAAAATACAAAATAAATATAACACAAAACATTATAAAATAACTACACGTAGAACATTAGACAATAAACTTATTCTTCCGAAATATAATAACTTACACGGAAAAAGGACTTTACAATACATGGTACCAGATCTTATAAATAACTTACCAAAAGAATTAAAAACACAACTAAATAAAACAAATTTGAAATTTAAGTTAAAAAAATACTTCATACAAAATATACCAAATTAGGTTACAAAAAAAACTTACCGCACATAACTAATCGGAAATAAAACATCACCCTATGTACCTTTGCATAGTTGTTTGCTCGAGCATTGAGAACCGGTTCCCCCGGGCCTCCAGCGACGGCGCCTACACTTTACACTTTATTGTGTCAAGTCAACGCGTATTTATAATAAGTAGGTACATTGAAGAGGTTTGAATTATTATAGGGTACATCATTTATATTATTTATTAAACATTATAACAAAAATGTAATGTTACTTAACCCCTTTAATACATAATTGATAGGTAGTTATTGTTAATGTATTTACTTTTAAAGATTTTTTTGTATGGCAATTCCAACGTTTGGAAAATCTCTAATGAGATTATATAGCGTTGTTTATTATTGAAGATTGTATATTATTGTTTGAATAAAAAAAAAAAAAAAAATACATATTGCTAAATATTAAAATTACTCACTCTATTGTTTATTATTTGGAACAGCGATACAGCTGCCAGCTGGTATTACGCATTTTAGGGAATACCCTCAATTCCAATCACAATAATAGATTACTTTGGGGCCAGCTCAATTAGTGTGATTTGAACCTTTGTAAATATTTACTAGCTGGGCCTGGGCAACCAAGCTTTGCTCGGTAGCTTTTTATGAAAACCAATTTTTAGCCTCATCCATCCCTAAATGCAAAGTTTCATCAAAATCATTGAAGCTATTTTCGAGATCTTCATTATAAATACAACAATAACGTGGAAGAGACCCACCCATAATAAATCGAACCACGGGCTATAGTAGATCACTATAGTATAATGGAATTAAAATAACAGTTCAAAAGCAAAAAAAATGTTGGTATTTCCACATTAAAATGTGCAGCCGCTGAGGCTATTTGTATGGGAATATCGTTTTTTTTTTGCATTTTGTATATTATTTTAATTTCATTATACTATAATGATCTAGTTCAGTCCGTGGTTTGTTATATTAAAGGTATATCCCTTCCACGTTGTATACGTAAGAATTGCTAGTTTAAAGTATAAGATGTTATTGTATTCTGTTACATATTTGGAGCATCTTTTTATCATAGACATAGATTTATTTGATTTAAAAACACACATAAACACAATAAAAAACATTATACACAAATAACATAGCTTTTGTTTCTGTGCGCTTTAGCAAATCAAATGGGCTGTGGATCAGTGTATAGTTTACTTACACAAAATATGAGTAAAACACTGATATTCTGCCACACCACTTGTAGGATCTGACTAACACATAGATATTTATTAGTAAAATATAATATGATAAACAGCTGAATGCAATAAGAATTTGATATCTACAATTTTAATAATAAAATTGTGTTTGATGAAAATGATGTTTGTAATAGGTTCGAGAAGCACATGTCAGGCGCGCGGCCGCTGGCGGCGGACCTGCGCTCGGCGTGCTACCGCGCAGTGCTGGCGGACGCGGACGAGTCCACGTTCGAACGCTTTCTGGCGCTGTACCGCGCCGCCGACCTGCACGAGGAGAAGGACCGCATCAGCCGCGCGCTCGGCGCCGTCAAGGACCCCGCGCTGCTCAACCGCGTGCTCAACTTTGCCATATCGGTTAGATATTCCTCAAAACCAATATTATCCGCTATATACTAACAACACAACTTGAAGACCTCTGTGGCCTAGTGGTCATCATGCCAGACTGACATGAAGGTCCCATATTTGATCCCCGATCAGGTCAACATGGAAAATGATCTTTTTCAGATTGACCTGGTTTTTCTATATATCTAGTATATATAGTCTAGAACTTACTTTGGGGCTAGCTCAATCTGTGTGATTCGTCCATATATATTTATTATTAACAGTAGTAGTAAATATATCTTTAACATAATCAAATACTCTATCCGATCAAAATCCCATAATTATTTTTCTAACAACCCAAAGGTTGGTTGTCAGATAATGCTTTTAGCATCAAATCTGCCTAAATAATAATGGTTAAATAAATAAATAAACAGTGTTCATACGAGACTTATTTTAAGTTGGGTCTGATATTTTAAACAGACCGAAAAAATGCTTCTACTAACAGTATACAATATGTAACAAAAACCCTGTCCGATCCTTGTAGGAGCAACTCAGACCGTCAACATGAACAACATTTCCTAACGGACCAATGCTTGAAACTCGAAAAAAATCGACATTTTCATACAAATTGCCGGGCCGGTCGAACACTTTGTATGAAAATGTCGATTTTTTTTCGAGTTTTAAGCATTTTTCCCATAGAAAAAATCGGACAGGATTTTTGTTACATACTGTATACATTGCATAGCAATTGGCTTGTTAACTAAAGAATATAAGTGTTGTCTTTAATCGAAAATTTTTCATATATTGCCTACCTTTGAGTACCTAGGAAATGAAGATTATTTTTATTATTTTGACGAGTACCCTTTCACTGTGCAAACAGTTAACAACCACAACTCATTCTTCACAACGGTATAGCACATGCAATAGGCAATAACAAGAAAAATCTAATGTACACTACACTCGCATATTTTGGAGACTGAACTCACGTATTCCCGTTTACCGTACCTATTCACTAGATTAACAAAATGCAACTGAAGTTATTTGTCGGTATAATAAAAGTATGTTATTCACTCGAAGCGGTGTTTCTTTAAGGGTCGAAACAAACGAGACGCAAGTTGCGTCGCGTAACAGCGCAAGTTGCGCCGCGCAACTCGCGCTCCGTGTGGCCGCTTTACCCGCGCAAGATGCGCTAAGTACATAATGACGCACACAGATTATTTGGTCAATTTAGCTGGCTAAAAGTCAATATTGTCTTAGTGGATTGTCCTGTCAATGGTTTCGTCTGAATGAAGGCAATCATTGTCTAATTGGATTATCCCGTCAGTGGCTTTGTTTGAATGAAGACTCATTGACATGGCAATCCACTAAGACAATGAATTGTCTTAGTGGATTGCCATGTCAATGACGTTGTCTGAATGAAGACAATCACTGTCATAGTTAGATTTTCCTGTCAATGGCTTTGTATGAATGAAGATAATCATTGTCTAAGTGGATTGTCCTATCAATGACTTTGTCTGAATTAAGACAATCATTATCTTAGTGGTTTGTCCTGTCTATGGCTTCGTTTGAATAAAGACAATAAATTGGCTTAGTGGTTTGTCATGTCAATGGCGTTGTATGAATGAAGACAATCACTGTCCAACTGGATTCCACTAAGACAATTAACTGTTTAAGAAGGCTGTCCTATCAATGGCTTTGTCAGAATGAAGACAATCATTGTCATATATCACAGACATAGTGGCTTATCCTTTTAATGGCTTCATATGAATGTAAACAATGAAGTATCTTAGTGAATTGTTCTTCCAATGGCTTCGTCTTAAGGAAGACAATGAATTGACTCAGTATATTGTCCTGTCAACGGCGTCGTATGAATGAAGATAATATTGTCTTGTGGATTGTTCTGTCAATGGCTTTGTCTGAATAAAAACAGTCATTATCTTTGTAGATTATCCTGTCAATGGCTTTGTCTGAATGAAGGCAATCATTGTCCAAATGGATTGTCCTGTTAATGGCTTCATCAGAATAAGTAAAATGAATAGGCATGACGAATGAAAAAATATATTTTGCCTATATAATAAATATATTAAAAATATTGTACATTTATTTTTTCTTTTCTCTGAGAAACATAAAGTTAAAAAGATACAGTGCATTAAAATTTCGTATGACATCATGGCGAGGTGCGATTTTTACTTAACGGTGACGTCGCAAGCCCCCACTCCGGAAATTTGATGCTCCGTGTCTTTAAGAATTTTTACTTTTTTGGTAAACTGAAAATATGGGTCCATTATTTTTATTTAATCTAAAAAACGGATTATAATCATGGTACGTTATTTACTTTTTGTTATTTTATTTCAACAAACTTATATCTACATATCTTTTATCTATATATATTTGCAGGTAATCATACCTTTTTCACCCTGTCGTCACCCTTATTATCTCAATATATTTTTCTGTCCATGGCGTCGTATGAATAAATACGACTATACCTAATATATTAATAAAAACTAAAATATAACATAGTAGGTAGGTAAAGGTACAAAATATAAACACAAATAAGATACATAAACATAAGTAAGTAAGTTATAAATACCTAACCTAGATGGCTGATAAGTACCTACCTAATTATTATTAAAAAGTGGTTCAGAAAAAAAGTTGCGTCCTAATAAGGGTAACAAAAAAAGTATAATTAGTTTTTTTTTTTAAATTCCGAATGGCTGAAATATGCTATTTTATTAAATTAAATATTAAGACGATTTGCCCGCTTTTAGCTATTTTGAAAATTTCAATAATTTGAATTTTCCCGAAAGTTCTACATAATTTTTGAAACTTCTTACAAAATTTCACAAGAATCGGTTGAGAAATGCGATTTTTAGGCGAGAACAGCCGGACAAAAACATTTAAGGCCAATCTCGAAACTGAGACGCTTCGCACATTTTGCTCGCTCGGTCTATTATTTGTACCTACCTCTTCCTACTTCCTAACTGTGGGAGTTACGAGTTTGGTCATCCCGGTCCTTTGAAAAGCTTGCGGGGGGTGATATAGATTAAGGCCCTTAGACCTTCGACCATAACCTTAGACCATACTCGAAGACTATAACCATAAACACATGATAATGAAATATGCTTATATTACTTTCATTACCTAGTGAGGTGCCTACCTACTAAGTATGTAATAATATGAACTAGGTAGGTATAAACATAACTGCCTGGACTTTATCTACCAAAAATTTATAATAAACATTCAAACTTTCGAAACTCTTCAAACATTTGCCAAAAATTAAACTTTCACACTGCACGTACATATCAGAGGGACCTACCTTTTTTTAATAACGTTCATTGTCGGTTGATTTCTTATCAGAAATCGGCAATAAGCGGCAAAAGGATACCTATGTACGTAATACAGCGAGATAAAAAATGAAACTGAACGAGCCGTAACGTAACCATAGTAACACATACGGCGCCGCGGCGACACCAGGCACACAGCCAGGCAAGAGCGAAATAGAAAACTGTCTATCGCGTGTCGGTGTTTGCACAAAGAGTTCAAAAGTACCGCTTTCGTTCTCGACTGTCGCGGACTGCTATTAGAAAAGCCGACAAAGAAGCTATACCGCGGACAAAGAGTACACACAGTACAGATGCGACAATTGGGTATTTTCCTAGGTCGATAATACATTATTAGGTACTGTTCAGAAAATATAACGTTACAAAATAATGTTACTTGTCATTGATCATATACACTTTCCATGTGATTTTTTATTTATTTATTTATTATTGCAGAAAAAAATATATTAAGAGCGCTATTTGACTCTAAGAAACCATGACGTCACCTGCCTTTATTTCATACAAATCCCGTAGAAAATGTTAATTGTGACATTTAGATATATGCGTCCAAGTGCGAGATGGACTCGAGCACAAAGAGTTCCTTTACCTTTGTTGTATGGGAGCCCACTGAAATATTTATTTTATTCTGTTTTTAGTTTGTAGTCATAGCGGCAATAGAAATACATTATCTGTGAAAATTTCAACTGTCTATCTATCACCATCACGCACGGTTAATAAGATCCTGCCTGGTGATAGATAGACAGACGGGCGGACAGACGGACAGCGAAGTCTTAGTAATAGAGACCCTATTACTAAGACTCCGCTGTCCGTCTGGTACCTTTTATTGAATTTGTATGAACTTTTCTGAGTACATTTTATAAGTTGGTCGCTTGTAACTTTTTAATTTGTAAACTCTACTTAGCTCTGATTTTTTTTCCTTCAAACTTCGTTATTATTATATACAACTACTGTTAATTTTTCTTTTTACTTTTTATATAACCGTTTAATAAATAGAGGGCAAAATTTGCAAATTTTTCAAGGGACACTTGACTCTAATACAAATTTGCATAATAAAACCAAATATTTCAAATTTCAAAAACGGATACCGTAATCAAAATATGACTCAAGCTCACAATATTTTTAAAATCCCTTTTCAACTATAACCCATACGATGGGTTAGTCGAGAAAAAAAAGAGTTACTTTACTTGTATGGGAGCTAACCAATTTTTTTTGTTTCCAATATTTTATTTTACCACTTTTTTGGCATGATTAATATTCATACCTATACCAAACTACAGCTTTCTAGTACTTATAGTCTCTGAGTAAAACCGCGGATGGACAGACAGACAGACATGACGAAACTATAAGGGTTCCTTGTTTACAATGGAACCCTAAAAACCGGGCAAGTGCGAGTTGAACACACGTGAAGGAACCCTCTTCACGTGTGTTCAACTCGCACTTGCCGTACAATACCATAAATTTTTTGTAAGTGAACGTATTTTGAGTTTTCCAGTTCATTTTCAATTGATAGAATTCTTTTATTATTTGTTTTGTAATTTACAAGCAATGAACTATATAATGTATTTTTTTTTCAAAATTTTAGGCTCAGTCATTCGGAGATCAGGGGCAAATGGTAAATTTTCATCTTCTTTCATGAATAAAATCAAAACAATTTATTTGACAATAATAGCAAAAATATATTTGAGATCTTAATTACGAGACCTTTCATTTGTATATAACACAGTAAGGTTTGCAAAACTTTTTTTTTTTTTATTTCCTAATTTGTCCCTCGAAAATGGACCTTATTAAAAAAACACAAAACGACTGTTTGCACTCCGGGAGTGCCGGCAGAAGTGAAAACTTGAATATTAACGTTGTGCATTTTTGATATTTTGGAATGGTAAGGGAATAATTTTACACGAATTGCTTTAATTATCAGTATATAAGTACTATCATTTATGAGGTAGAATATAATATTCATTTATTGTGGTATCGTACACAAACATGACAATTTATATTACATTAAGTAAACACTTTATATACACAAATTTTACGAATACACACCAGTCGAGCCATCAGCTGTCACTGTCACTATCCATGGATACGCGTGGTACGCTGACATAAACACACACGAACATCGCGCAAGCGCCCTGCGCCGCCTAAACGAAACAGCTGGCGCAGGCAAACATTTTCGCCGCGCCGTAGAAAGATATTTCAAGGGATACTTCCTCTCCTACGCTGCGCCGGCTGTCTACTCTCCATCCGTCTTACGAATTTTCGATCAGGGTCCCATGTCCTGACGCCCTGACGCGAGCTTAACATTTTTTACCCATAACAAAAAAAGTGTACAACGCCGCTAAAGAAGTTTTCACTTCAAAAATTTTATTTCCTTATTATTCCTGTAATTTAAAAGCAATAAACTATATACTGTATTTTTTTCAAATTTGTAGACTCAGTAGTTTCCGTGATCAGGGCCAATTTTCGTCAATTTTCGTCTTTTTTATGAATAAAAACAAAACTATTTATTTTATAATAATAACAATAATATGATCCTCATAAGGAGCCCTTTTATTTGATAAATGACACGGTACCTTTTTTAAAATTTCCAAATTCCTTCCTCGAAAATGACCCTTTAAAAAATTTACTTTACACAACTGTGCTTGGGCCATATGATTACACCATTCTACCGAGTTTCACCTGATTTGTTCTAGAAGATTTAGAACAAATTGGATGTGACAGACGGACAGACAAATGCACGGCTTGCATCTGTCTGTCCGTCCGTCTGTCCGAGTGATCCTGTAAGGGTTTCGTTTTTTAATTTTTTGTCCAACATGGGTAAAGCTGTGGCCTGTGGACTACGGATAGTATTAATATATAAAGATATACTGGTGAAGTACTAAGTAGATTGAATGTGCAAAGTCATAAAGTTCTGAAATTAGTTATTTAACATTTTGTGTGTTGCAAAAACTAGACACAATAGTAAAACAATTTATGTATACCTGGATCCGGTATAGCCACACACAAAAGGTTGTGATTTATAACAAGAAAACGATAAAATCTACGTTCCTCATCATTCTGCTTTAATTCTGCGCTTCCCGCTCCCCCGTCACTCTGAATAGGTAATTAACTGGGGCATCTCGCAGATCGCCTTGCACCTCAGCCGCCTCGAGTTTACGAAAACCTCACCTTAAGAAGAAATTAATTTTAGTACTTTCAATCAAGCCATTTAAGCTGAAGGGGGGGATGCTTAAAAAATATATAATTACACTCGAAACACATAACCCTTCTTTTGGTGCACTTGGATAAAAATGTTTTGCTGTGTAAATGTACTCATTGCAATTTTCTATGTCTACTGTTGCATTTGTACTGTATGAATCTGTCTGTATCTACTCTATGCCGGCGGCGGCTTTGACCTCTTCTAGTATTCGACGGCGGCAATCGAAAAAAGAAGGCGGTGCTTCTTTGATTCTTTTGAGTTCCACTAGCCGACACGCAGCCAACGACATGAACATACTTAAGGTGTTATTACACTATCCGATTTTAAAGAACTCTACTTAGCATTCTAACTAGGTAGGATGGTACGATGCGACACAAAAATGTGGAACAAAAATGGCGGACTTCAAAGCATTTTTGTACAAATTCTCGGCACGTAGGTTGAACCAAAATGGAGGTTATCGGCGCAGGTACAAATAATGCGCCGACGACGGCCGTTTTAGTTCAATTTACTTGTCGAGAATTTGTACAAAAATGCTTTGAAAACCGCCATTTTTGTTCAACTTATTTACGTCGCATTGTAAGTAGAGTTAGAATCGCTGGTGATTACACAATTTACTCGCATCCTAAATCGTACGCCATTTTTGAAAAGCGGAGTTGCCTAAACGATTTCCATACAAATAACCTATCGTTAAGCGACTCCACGTTTGAAAAATGGCACCAAAGATGCCTGATTGATTGATGATGATGATGATTTGCGTAAAAATATGCAAAAGTAACGAATATTTGATGGTTCATAAATTTTTAATGGCTTTTATAATTATTTTACTATTCTGTATCTGTACAGACAAAATGTATAATGAGATTAATGAGACAAAACGATATCATGTTAAACTTTGCATGTACTGTATGTGTCAAACAGTAAAAGAAATCCCCTCCGAAATTTTATAGAAAAAGTATCGACTAGTTCACTCTTAAAATTGGATAGTGTAAAAACCGCTTTACTTCTTTCTCGCTTTTACCTCGTGTTATGCCCCACACAGTGGTTTGGAAATCGGATTGCGTACACATAGAAATGAAATTTTGGTTTTTGTTTGGATTCTTTACTGATTCAACTGATGTATTCCACTAAGGCCACCTATCTGAATGGCACCTATACCATTCCACATAGGACACCTAATATTCGCAGGTGCTTTTCATGGACTTTTTATTTTTACATTTTTGTCCAAGAAGAGCACAGCAGATGCGAAATTGCCAATTGTTTTACTCGTTATGAATAAAATGTAGGTACTAGTATATTTTTAACTTTTTCTTTAAATGACACCTAGTCACAATTCTTTTGTACTAAGTACATATGCGTAATTCGTATGGCCTTTGTTCTGACGGCCTCGGGCTCTGTTTATTCCGAATGTTATAAAGACGTGTTAATATGTCTGAATGTATGCGTAATTAATTAACGTTTTAGTGAATTATATTGCTTTTATTCATAACTAGCTGTTACCCGCGACTTCGTTCGCGTAGATGTCGAAAATGGTTCTAATAGAATCTTTAATTGGTTTTTACGTCCTGTTCCCGTTCCCATTCCCGTTCCCGTCATTTGCTAGAGCAAAAGAGAACAAATGATCTATTTGTCTAATTTTTTTTGTCTATAACTCAAAAAATGAAATTTAATAATAAAAAGAAATGTGGTGTCGTGGGACACCAGGTAGGAACGAAGTTCAAAAGTTCTTGTGTATACGACTGTCGCGCCTGCGCACGTCTCATTTAACGAGGTCATCCTTACGGTTTTACTATCACATTTTTTTCAGTTCGGTCGCGCAGCAAAATCCTTGATCTCCTCCAAGCCTGCCGTAAGGAACTTCGTTCCAATATAAATTTGCAACCCCTAATGCACCCCAGGGAATGCAATTTTTTAAATGTAATTTCTGTAATGTTATTTTTAATTGACCACTAATTTAAAAATGTCATGTCTCGCTTCAAAAATGACGAAGATTCATATAAATTACAACCCCTATTTCACCCCTATAGGGATGTAATATTCAAAATCTAATAAATGCATTATTATTTTCTACTAACTACTAAAATAAATTAAAAATTTCGTGTGTCTCACTTTAAAAATTACGAAGTTCCATAAAATATTCCATACATACTGGTAACCACTATTTTACCCTCTTAGGGATTAAATTTCAAAAAATTCTTGCTTAGTGTCTCTTAGTCACACTCTACCTTCTATATCTATATCTTCATTGGCTTGGTAGTTTTCGTGATGAGTGAGTGAGTTAGATTAATTTTTATGTATATATATATATATATATATATATATATATATATATATATATATATATATATATATATAAAAATTAAAATATTTAAATCCCAGCACTAGGCTGCTGATGTTCACTTCGTGGTCAAAAATAGGTGCCCTTCATGGAATAGACTAGGTTTCATTCGCGCAGATGCCATTCAGACGGGTGCCCTAAGTGGAATACCTCATTCAACTTTTATACAAGTTAAACTTCCATGGTGCTTATTATAAATTACGAGAAAAAAAATGTACGGTACCCAACATAATGATGAGTAAGCAATACTTTATTGAAGACCAAAAAATAAAAATAGTTAAAATGTAGCTCGGTCAGATCGCTAAAAGCACATTTCTTCCAGACAACCGATGTATGGAGAGAATATGGTGAAATGCCACTATTTTTTAAAGACAAGTCTCATAGACAAGGTCGGTTTTGTATTTCAAAAATAAGTTTTTCAACACATTTTTGTCCCGCTTTCTAACACTACGCGATCTCTGTGCAGGCGCGTGCGAGCACGCGTAACGCAGCGCAAGTTGCGTTGAGACGCAACTTGCGCGTCGTGTGAACGATTGGTAGAAATTGTATGAAATGCTATGTAAGCGCGTAACGCGACGCAAGTTGCGCGACGCAACTTGCGTTCGTCTGGTCCGGCACTAAATACGAAAACAAAGGATTTAGCAGTAAAAAATTACCGGTTCAATTTTTGCCGGCTTTTATGATGTTTTGTTTGTTTATTTTGTCGGCATATTACTTATAAAAATACTGTTCAAAACTAGCAAAAAATGTGCAATAAAATTTAAGTCGACTCCTGCTCGCGGCGAGAATAAAAGAGGCCATAAATGTAAACCGTGGGAACGCTAACTGAAAACAAAATAAACAACAAAAAATCTTTCCAAGATCTGGTCACTTTTGAGTTGCAACTGATGCAAATAACATCACGCGTACGTTTTCTCTATGCCAAATTATAGGTACTCAACAATACCTAGATGGCATAGTACAGCGTTAAGATGTAAGTCACATTGTGTGTTATTAAAATGCCGGCGTAGGCACATTTACATCAAAATTAAGTGTGAAGTGCAACGTTTTTATTATTTAAATAATATTTTAATAACTATATTTTAATAACATCACGTCATAGACGGGGTCCACCTGAGGCTTAAAGCCCAAGGAAAGTGTGATCGGAAGTTAATAAATCACTTGACCAATTTATTTTGTGACTGCGATTGTGTTCTGAAGTCGTGTCGTAAAGGCGTGAGTGATGTCGCGGCGTCGAGCTACGTTTGTGGCTGTCTTTAGGTATTGCGGTGATAGGCGGACGGCGCAGTACGTGCGGTCAAAGGTCAGTGTATGTTAAAAATAAACTTCATATTTTACTATATTTTTCTTGCGGAAAGTTGTTCAGTATCACGGGCTGAGCCTGCTGTTAAAATAGTTTCAGTATATTTTGTTAGACCTTATATAATTTTAAACATTACTCCAGAACTGATAACACACCGCAATCGATGTTTATCTTTACCTATGAGTGTTGACGAAGCAAAAGAGGTTTGCAAGGATCGTAGCAAGTGGAAATCTATAGTCTCTGCCTACCCCCATGGGAAACAGGCGTGAAAATATGTATGTATGCCATCACTAAAAAAAACAATGACATCTGTCAACTGTTAATTCCTGTTTAAGTTACCGTCGTAATATTGGTCGCTGACAAGTTGTTCTGTTGGTAGATGACAGTGACAGTACAGTCAAATGTACTGAAAGTGGAAATCGCCAACTTTGCTCAACGAATCTTAATCGTGCGTGACAACGAATCTTAATCGTCTGATACTACACTCTCTGTTATTTCATCTTATCTTGATAATAGAACTCAAAGAGTTGAAATCAACAGAGTATCCTCAAATAGTGCACCAGTGAGCATGGATGTGCCTCAGGGTTCAATAATTGGTCCATTTTTGTTTTTGATTTATATTAATGACCTCCCCTGTCTTGCAGAAAAGTTGTGTGAAGTAGTATTGTTTGCTGACGTTGACAGAAAATGCACAAACTATGACGATGTAAGCAATACTATGTCACAAGTACTTAGTTGGTTCCCGACTAATAATCTGGCCTTAAACACACGAATGACTAAGTGCGTTAATTTTTCACTATTGAATAAACCCAATACTCACATACCTTTGAGTCTTAATGGCCAAGTTCTAGAATGGGTACCCAACACCAAATTTTTAGGCATAACTGTAGACTGGAACTTAAAATGGGATAAACATATTGAGGCCACTGCCAAGGAACTTAGTTCGGCAGCATATGCTGTGAGGAGGGTCTGACGGTGTACTAACGTTGAAACTGCTAGGCTAGTATACTTTAGTTATTTTCACAGCATAATGTTATATGGCTTGCTCTTATGGGGTAAAGCGGCTAACATACATGCTATCTCTATGCTACAAAAGAGAGCAATTCGGTCGATCTACGGACTAAAATCACGTGATTCCTTAAGAAAGTTATTTAAATCTATAAATATTCTTACTGTGACATCTCAAGTTATTTACGACAATCTTCTATTTGTTAAATCTAGGTTAAATAATTAATCAAGAAAAATAGTGATGTTCACAGTTATAATACGCGCAACAAAAATCAGCTTCATACGTCTAAATTTCGACTTGCTAAAACTAGAAAGTCACTCTTAGGTCTAGGTATAACATTATTTAATAAACTTCCCGAAGCGATCGTTAACCTACCAATGGCAAAATTTAAAATACATGTTAAAAAAGTTTTATTGAATAATGCGTACTATACTATCAATGATTATTTAAGAGATAAAAACGCGTGGATACTTCCTAAACATTTTCTATTACACTCCACACATGAAACATAAAATAGCTGCATTTTCTGTTACCATAATAAGCTTACTGTAAAAACATGTAAATGCTCTGGGATCAATAGGTGACCAACATACGTGGGGCGCACTATAAGTTTCCGGAATGAATATGAAAAAATACTATTAAAGGTACAAAATTAATTTATTGTTTTTCAAAATAATCTCCCTTGGCGTCTATGCACTTTTTCATTCGATGAAACCAGTTTTGAAAACTTTTGTGCCACTCCTCTGTGGTGACCTCTGAAACGTGTTTTTCATACTCCTCGACAGCCTCTTCTGGTGATGAAAATCGTTGACCGCGTAATTGGTTCTTAATTTTTGGGAACAGAAAAAAGTCACAAGGTGCCAGGTCGGGACTGTATGCAGGATGACTCATGAGTTCTACATTTTTCGCCTTCAAAAAGTCGTTTGTCTGTCTGGCCGTGTGAGAACTAGCATTGTCGTGGTGCAGGATGATACGGCGTTTACGGTTATTTTTACGGAGTTCGTCAATAACTTCCGGCAAACAAATGGTCGTGTACCAGTCACTATTCACTGTACGACGATTCTCTAAAGCAACAGTAGCCACGTGTCCAGTTTTATTAAAAAAAGAAGCAATCATCCGCTTAGATGCACTTTTCACGCGCGCCACTTTGGTTGGTTTCGGCTCATCTTGAAAGACCCATACGCTCGATTGCTGCTTTGTTTTGGGATCGTAGCAATAAATCCATGTTTCGTCACCTGTTACTATGTCCCACACCAAATTTGACGCACCTTCGTTGAATCTGGTAAGCATGGCACTGCACCAAGTGACGCGGTCCGTTTTTTGAGCCTCGGTCAAGTTGTGTGGGATCCACCGCGAGCACAGCTTTCTCACACCCAAATGTTTGTGTAGGATTAATTGTATTTGACTCATGCCTATTTCTAAGGATGCGCGAATTTCATGGTAGGTCACATGCCTGTATGTTTCAATCATACGGCGCACAGCATCGATGTTTTTGTTGGTCACAGCGGTGGACGGCCGACCATCGCGAGATTCGTCACTGAGATTGATACGACCACGCTTGAATTCTGCAAACCAGCTATAAACAGTTGTCTTGCATGGTGCTTCATTGCCAAAAGCTGTTTCAAGCCGAGCGATGCTCTATTGAGCTGTCAAATTACACTTAAAATCGTAGAAAATCATACTACGAAAATTTTCCCGAGTTAAATCCATGTTGATGCAGACACACAATTTTTTAAATGGCGCCACAAGGTAATAACAAAAGACAGTCAGATGAAACAAACTGCATTCTACAGCCATAGAGTCCTATTTTCAAATGTTGCAATAAATTTTTAAATATTGTTTATGTAAGTGGCCAGTTCCGGAAACTTATAGTGCGCCCTATGTATAACTAATATTTTCTCTTGACAAGGTCTGCGAGATCGGATTTTTCATGCTCACTAAAATGTCCAATCCGGTGGTGGCGTCGCTGGACGGGTCGTTGGATTCCCTCTAATATGGTTGAGTTTAACGATGGCTGATCCGTGTGTCAACTCGTGAACGGGTGTTGCCGGGAGGGACTGGTCAGCTCGGCTTCGCTTTTTTTTTTACTACTTAATATTTTTTATTACGCAATTTATGTTTGTTTACTTGTTCGCAAGCATTACATGTTATATAGTGTCAACATTGTATTATATTATAAGTATTTATTAATTAAAAGACAATAATAATAATATGACAAAGCCCTTCTGGCGAGTAGGCGACCAATACTGTGAAAATGAGTTTCTTTCGGCGTTTCTTCTCAGCAGTGGTATAACATAAATTATACTTATTGACGTGTAAAAGTGCCTGTAAAGGTCTAATTTCTGAATAAACATTTGAATCTTTTGAATCTTGAGTCACTTCCAATAAGCTTGACCTTTCTGGAAAATGAAGTTCATTGGGATTTTTGCAATTATCTAAATAAGTAATACCTTATTTTAAAACTGATTAGAAAAAGCTATTCCTGGAAATGATTTACGAATTAGATTTTTATTAAATTACTTGACTAGCGAATTAATTCTTTGATTCCACAGTCGCTATATCTTCAAATCATCTCATTGTCTGAGCCATAGGAAGATGCTTGACATAGGCCTTCTTCAAAGATTTCCCAAAACGACCGATCAGGAGCGGCCTGTATCCAGCGTTTTCCTGTAACCTTGCTCAGGTCGTTCGACCATCTGGAAGGAGTCTTACGTTTAAGTGTCATTTTAGACTATAGCCCGTGGTTAGATTTATTACGGGTATGTTCCATACACATTGTATATCTACAAATGCTTCAACTGAACTGCAGCATTTACAAATGTTAATAAATAAATAAACTCCTTGGATGGTTAAGATTAAACTGACTATGATTTAATTTCCTCTTTCTAGGATGAAGTACGGTCACAAGACACAGTGTTTGTGATAGTATCGGTGGCAGTGAGCAAGAATGGCAGAGATCTCGCGTGGCAGTTCTTCAAAGATCATTGGCAGGAATTCGTGGATCGGTATCAGGTTAGTTCTGTTACTTATAACACCTTATTTGAATTTCAGTCTTTCATACTGCTCTGTGACAAGAAAAATCCTATAATTTACTTTCATGACCACCATCACAAAAAAGTGGCATTTGGGGACTCTGCTAGGCATACAGACGTGATAGTGTATCTGTACCTTATTTGAAATTAACATAATTTTTGGGCTCATAACATGAGACAAATTAATCGAAGGGTTGTAATGGGTTTTTGCGAGTTGCGGCAAACTACTATCCTCATATGCATAAAAATTAACAAACGTTTGCTAAACCCATTTTAGTTAAAGTTTGTTTTGTCTCGTTTTATCAATGTCAATTATTGAAAAGAAGGAAAGGGACAAAAAATGTTTTTACTTAAATAGTTTTAGCAAATGGTTGTTAATTTGTATGAATAAAGGGGAAGTATATTTGAATGTGACTTACAGGGCGGACACTTGCTAGCGCGGCTGGTGAAGTTCACGACGGAGAACTTCGCGTCGGAGGCGGCCGCGCTCGAGGTGGAGGAGTTCTTCCGCACGCACGCGTCCCCCGGCACCGAGCGCTCGCTGCAGCAGGCGCTGGAGACCGTGCGCCTCAACGCGGCCTGGCTGCGCAGAGACCTCGCCTCCACAAGCGCCTACCTGCAGACCTACCACTGACGGTGAGCATATTATCTGAGTCCCTGAATGAAAAATGTAATGGTCCCGGAACGCAGAATTACTTTTACAATGTTAAATTTTTTCTTGATAAAACTTATACCGTCATTGGGTTCAAGGGGTATCCCATACGTCGGAAAATCATTTTCAGCTATTCTATTTAACATAACTGGGGGCGACGCGGTAGTGACAATCGATATACACAAATCTAAAAATTTTCCTATTTGTCCCCACTGGGGACGAATGGGATCTACCCGATTCAAGCCCAACACCGAAATCCTGGATCCGCCACTGCTGTTTGCTCGTCATCCGCACAGATTGCCAGTCTGACGCTAATGAATGTTGCACCGAAAGAACTACATAGTACGGTAGTGATCTTCATTTTTTAATTTTTCATAAACCGGGTGACAGATATGGTAGATGTTGGTCAATAATCAGCAGAGATCGGAATTACGGGTGCTATAGCTATCAAAAGTATGGATATGACTAAAAGTTCAGAGATTTCTCGAGAATCTAATTGGGTACTAAGTAAATAAAACAATCATAATTATGTGATTTCAGGATAAGTATATCTTTTTAGTATAAAATATATTCTAAAATCGTATAATTATGATTGTTTTATTTATAGATTAAATAGTCATATCCATACTTTTGATAGCAATAGCACCCTTGATTTCGATCTCTGATAATCAGTTTGACGATCAGTAGGTAGGCACACAGGCATACGGTCAAATTGTTATCACTATCGTAAATTCTAACTGAATTCTTGATGATTTCTCGATATCAATGGAAATATTGTTTTTTTTTTTTACAGGACCAAATGACACAAGACTGAAACTACAACGAAATCCACAGTTATGTTTCAATCGGAGAATTTACGGTACATAGAGATCTAGCTTTATTTATTTTCAATGACATGTAAATTTTTGAGAGTTATTGTATTATAATTTACGTTTTAATATCTTATTTATACTAATTTTGTAACACTTCAAAGTGTACTTTTGCAACATTTCGAATAAACATCTCTGGATAACAGAATGCGTACTTTCGTAGTACTTCATATAGACTCAGCCAGTTACAATGTAAGAAGTTAATTTGTTGCCAATTATGTAATTTTAGGTATAAAAAATAAATGACGGCCATAGACAGAGGAAGGAGGGCATAGAAGCCTTTTCTGCAAATTGCTTTTAGTGAAATTCCAGTGCATGCGATAGGCGGAAAACTGATCGTGACGGCATTTCTTTTCTTGTTTTCATAGCACCTAGTTATTATGTAAATGTGTAAAAATTGTTATATTAATTTATATTTAAAATATGTTACGAGTGATTTGATTTCTCATTGGTGCTGTTAATTTTGCCCATAACTTGGTTTATGCGTTTTCTTTTTCTTCGCCCAGTTTAATATATTGCAATACGTTTATTTTAATAGTTAAAGCTGGATAGTAATTCTGGATTTATCGAAGTGAGTCAGTCAAAATTGTGATGTGCGTCGGCTATAATTTAAAGTTACCACCTTTAATAAGTTTCTCATTTGTTGTGGTCGCTAATTTGTTTTGTAAGACTGTGTTATTGCAATAAATCGTACAAAATTATTTTACTATGTGTATTTATTCACTTCATATCCTTTAGATGAAGATAGCAAACTACTTTTAAATAAAAAGGTATAACTACAACATGGAAAATATATACATATAGAAAAATTGTATGATGGAACGAGTTTGCAAGAAAATGACTTATAATTTTTCAAAACTAAAGACCGACTTCACCCCCAAACTACACAACCGATTTTGATAAAATTTCCATGGTACCACCTGGAAAGTAAACCCTTTCAAAGGGAAAAAGAATTTCCTAAATCGGTCCAGGCGTCTTTGAATAATCGGTGAACATACAAAAAAAAAGATCGCGACGAATTGATAACCTCCTCCTTTTTTGGAAGTCGGTTAAAAAGAAAACAGTCGAATCTGATAAAATAGGGACTATAATTTTGAGAGAGGAATTTGACAAAGCTTTAAGTAGTATTCAGAATGGTAAAGCAGCAGGAGTGGATGGTATTTTTATAGAATTAATAAAATATGCTGAATGCGATTCAATAGTGAAATATATGAAACTGGAAACCTACCAAAAGATTTTGATGAAAGTAAAACGGTAAAATTGCCAAAAAAAATTACATACATACATACATATTTTCACGCCTGTTTCCCATGGGGGTAGGCAGAGACTATAGATTTCCACTGGCTACGATCCTTGCAAACCTCTTTTGCTTCGTCAACACTCATTACTCTTTTCATACATGCTCTCCGGTAATAAGTACTCCTTACTTCACCTTTTTTCAGAACGTCTGCAATTTGGTCGCAGAACGTTCTTCGAGGTCGACCCGGTCCAGTTTTCACATCCACATCCGCACGATAAATATTTTTAGTTAGTCTTCTTTCATCCATCCTTTCAACATGTCCAAACCACCTTAACATTCCTTTCTCAATTTTTGTCACTATATTCTCTTTCACCCACACCTTTCACATATTACATCATTTCTTACCCGGTCTTTCAAAGTTGCACCACACATACTTCTTAAAGCTCGCATTTCAACTGCATTTATCCGGCTTTCATTCTTCTTCTGCCATACCCAGCTTTCACTATCATACATAAGAGTAGGTATCAATACTCCCTGATGAACAGCAAGACGTGTTTTATCAGACACCTTCCTACTGTTCATAAAAGAATGTAATGCCCCATTCACACGATTACCAGCAACCACCCTTCTCTCTATATCGCTTTCATACCTTCCATCTCTTGTGAACATACTACCTAAATAAACGAATTTCTTTTCTTATTCTACTTTTTCTCCATCTATCATAATATCACATTTTGTTGTACTTTCATCCCTTTCAAACACTATTACTTTCGTCTTGCTTATATTTACTTTCCAAAAAAATTTAATACTCAAAAATGTGAAGAACAACATTATCACTGATATCCCATGCATCAAAAATATTACTTAAAATAATTCAAAATAGAATTCCTTACGAATGATAATAGGTAGAAAAATGGAACTAGGTTTGGATATTTTTTTTAGCTTTTGTAGATTTAGAGAAGGCTATAGATACTCTATGGAGAAGGGGTTTGACAATGACTGGAACAGAATGATGGAGATTTTGGAAGACAGGTTTGGATTATAGGGACGGAAGGATCATTTACGAACTGTACAAACATCAAGAAAAGATAGATAATAGAGATAGGCGAAGAAACAGAAAGAGCAAAATAAAAAAGGGTACCGGCTGTGTTGTCCACTCTCGCCGCTAATTTTCAATATTTTGATAGAAGGTGCAATTGGAAAAATTATTGCAGAAAACAAGGGAGGTGTCAAAATAAATGAAAAAATAACACATTTTGTACGATTAGCTGATTATATGGCAGCAATGGCCGAAGATTCTACAGAATTAAATAATATACTTCATGTTAGTTGACTTTAGACAGAGAGAGATGGAAGGCATTGGTGGCATCATAGTAAATAATATTCAATTAAAACAGGTTCATACTTTTACATACTTTTAGCCAGTATAATAACATGTGAATCGAGATGTACACAAGACATAATTACAAGAACAGTAATGGCAAAAGCAGCATTTAATAAAAAGAAAAGTTAACTCATATCACACATTTCAAAATCGATCCGAAAAAGAATCATTAAGGGGCTACCTGAATTTTCCGGGGTCCAGTGCTGCCCCCATTTGAAATAAATCATTTTAAAAGAAATGGAGAATTGTCTAGGGCCTGGTCAAGACAAAATTGTAAATGATGTCTCCCTTTCCTTTCAAATGGGGGCAGCACTGGACCCCGGAAAATTTAGGTATCCCCTTAAGGTGTACATCTGGAGCATTGCTCTTTACGGCTGCGAGACGTGGACACTAACAAAGAAGGAAACTAAAAGGTTGGAAGCGTTCGAGATGTGGTGCTGGAGAAGGCTAGAGAAAATGAGTTGGAAGGAAAAGTAACAAACATTTCTTAGTCCTTAATAGAATAGGTGAAAAGAGACACATCCTAGAGGTAAAAGTCATGGGAAATAGGCGAAGCAATACGTTGGGACACTTGATGCGGCATGATAATTTAATGTACATTATATTAGGTTGGGGAAAAAGTCTTTTCGCATATAGTATGTATGAACTTGTAATAAACGCACTTTGGCTATACTATTTGTACCTGGCTGGTTTTGGTATCATTTAAAAGTTTAAATTTTAAAGAAGATAATTCTATATTCAAATTAGGAAAATGCGTGATTTTCATTTGTTTTTCTTACCGTCAAGATGAGTGAATATAATGAAGAAATTAGATACATTTTAAAATTTTACTACCAAAAAGGTAAAAATGCAACGCAAGGCGCGAAAAAAATTTGCGATGTTTATGGACCTAGTACAGTGTCCGTAGCACAAATTTGGTTTAAGCGTTTTCAATCCGGAAATTTTGATGTCAAAGATGCACGTCGCTCTGGTCGCCCTGTTACGGATAAAATGGATGCTATTTTTGAAAAAGTGGAGCAAGATCGGCATATCAGTAGTTACGACGTAGCTGAAGAACTGGGAATTGACCACAAAACAGTTTTGGCGCATTTGAAAAAAAATGGGTACACAAAAAAGCTCGATATTTGGTTACCTCACGAGCTCTCTGAAAGAAACCTAATGAACCGTGTACTCATTTGTGATTCTTTATTACGACGTAATGAGACCGAACCATTTTTGAAGAAATTGAAAACTGGTGATGAAAAGTGGATCACGTACGACAAGAACGTGCGAAAAAGGTCATGGTCAAAGGCCGGTCATGCTTCACAGTGCTGTTACTACTGACTAACTCTACTGCGAACAAGACTGATAAGATTAAACCAAGAAGTTGAGAGAAAGCGGCCGGTATTAATCAACAGAAGGGGTGTGGTTTTTCATCATGATAACGCTAGACCTCACACATCTTTAACCACTCAGCAAAAATTAAGAGAGTTTGGCTGGAAGGTGTTAATGCATCCGCCGTATAGTCCTGACCTTGCACCTTCAGATTTCCACCTGTTTCGGTCTCTTCAGAATTCTTTAGGCAGTGCCAGGTTAACATCACGAGAGGACTGCCAAAATTACTTGACGCAGTTTTTTGATCAGAAGCCCCATAATTTCTATAGCAATGGGATCATACCTATAAGATGGCAAAAAGTTATCGAACAAAATGGTACCTACATACTTTAGTTAAATGTAAATAAAGTATATTAAAAAATGTTTTGAATTTTCATATAAAATGCGAAAAGACTTTTTCCCCAACCTATTTATAGAAGTCAAACAAAATAGAAGGAAATAGGGGAAGAGGAAAGACCAGGCACAGCTAAATGAAGCAATTTAAGGAAAAGGTGACAGCAGTGTCTTATTATCAAGAGGTTGTCGGAAAACAGAATAGAATAAACTCCACCGACAAGAGCACCGCTCTTAAATTATGATGATGATGATCCTTTACATGCGCTGTGACGACCAAAGCATACATGGAAATAAAAGGGAATGGCAGCGGGTTTGGTTAGGGTGGAATTTGATCAAGTTTTGTTTAAATGAAACCAGTCAATAAAACAGTACATCTATATTGCACTATAACATCTCAACTTAGTATTGTACAAAATGGGTGTCATAATATGGAATTGGGCTTATAATAGTGCTTGAACACAATATTTATTGCACAAAAACGCTTAAGCATATTATGCCAATCAAATTAAGCAAGTGGGACTGACACACAAAACAGAAAACTATATAAAAGTTAAACTCTGATATCTAAATCAACGTTATGTTTACAAAATGCACTATTTGTTTCAATTGACATAACACTTGTGCACACACCACTGAAAAGTAAGAGCTATATAAAAATATCTCAGTTCAGTTTTATGTTTATACACAATTTTAATAGCAGCGAACACTTTTAAAGAAAACTTACGAAGAATTGGATAGTCTCAAGTATATTGCTTGATAGTTACAACCATTAATAAGGTAATTGGAGAAGGCAATTCTCTTCAACAATATTATTTTATATTATTTATTAGTATGTAATAGGAATAATTACATTTCTTGTTCAAATATATAATTATGTACATTGAATACCTTACACTATCCATACTTCTGTTCATTTTATAATCTTCATTTACAAACTTTTACTATTACGCCAAATAGTACAAGATTAACGTATTTCGATACAAACATAATTTGTCTAGGAATAAAAGGCATAAATAGGTGCTTTTAACGTCAAAAAACTATTTATAATTTTGAAACTAAATGTTAGTAAATTATTTATTATTTGTGAACAATACAGGGTTGGCCCAACGGTGAAATGAGGTCAAGCATTTTCATGTAAGTAAAACTGTTTTTTATGTACTCATAAATACACATGTTATTTTTTTTTGGAAATAACTTTTTTTAGTAATTTGTTGATTTTTGGGGTCGGACAGTCAAAGACATTTTTTCATTCGGACTATAATATGCGGACATAACGATATCTTTGCAATTCATTACATTTATTTTATAATTACAGTCTTAAAGTCTCAAAAATACATTTTTGGCTGGTACAATATACTAACCCTCATATTCATAAAAGTTAAATACCGTTGCTAAATCTATTTTAGTTAAAACATGTTTTGACACTTTCTCTCATTTTAATATTTGACATTGTAAGAACGAGACAAAACATATTTTAACTAAAAGAGGTTTAGCAAACTTTTGTAATTTTTTATGAATAAACGGGTAAGCATTTAAGTCCGCATCGTAAGTTTATAATAAGGGTTTTCAAAGATATGGAACACTAGATGGCAGCACAGTGGCGTCAGATCCATTAAGCTGCTGTTATTGGATACCTTTGACGCAGCAAAAGAACCTGTCAACTGACGGTCCAATCACAACAGTCGATTGGACCTGACGTCAATGTGCTGCCACCTGGTGTCCAATATTTTTTAAACACCCTCATTTGTTTTTAGTACATTTATGTTTAAATAAAAAAATCACAGTTTAGACCACCCCTGCGTAGGTCACCCCTTTAACTAAGACCCAGCCTGAGGAATTCCTGCTTGGAGAAGGCTGCGAGTGTAGTCAACACATTTTTTTCTTTTCAGTTGCTTCCATTCTGCAAGATCTCAGTTAAGCGATTTACCTATAATAATAATTTAATTCTTACAATGATTTGGGTTATCTTATCTGAATCTAAGTAGGCAAAGTACGATGATGGAACTATTTTAATACATTATTGTTTATTATTATTCTACTCTATATGTGTGTATTGTGTACTTTACGATGTTCTGCTGGTATTTTCCGGCCATAGTGCCTCTTATTGCTCTGCCTAATCATATTTACACAATCTACAGTTATAACAATGCAGATCCCTTGTGCTCTTATCAAATTATAATATCATATAATTATAGGTATTCGATAATTCAACAGAAATATAGTAAAAACCAAGTCATATACAAAAAAAAAATGGATCGTCGTTACGCCTGCATTTATAAAATAATCATTTTTACCAAGCGAAATGATTTCTCATTTATTTATGTGGTCCATTATGCATTATATGATTTTATAGGTAGGTACATAAAACACAGTGCCAAAAAATGTATTTTCATTCTAATTTGTAATACATTTGTACATAGTGCGAAGGCTCGAAACATTTTGCAAGAAAAAATATACATTCGACTTTCGCAGATTATTTTGAATGACTGAATATTTTCATATAAGTGATGTAGCTTAAATGACGATTTTATTTACTTAAAATTGAAATGAAATATTTACAAATATCTAGTCTGCACCTTCACACAAAATCGGACGGTATAGCACAAACATAAGCTCGAATTTGCCTAAATAAAACATAGTGAAGAGATCCATAGTCTACATTCTAAATCTATGTTCTGAAAATTGTGAAAGGCAGAGTATATTTCCTATTAGTATCAGAATAATTTTACATGTTTTGAAATAAAATATTGAACATTATTATTAATTAGTCAGGTGGCTTAAATATAAATAGTATGATCTTTGATTAAATGTATGGTTTGAGTAAGAACGTCCAATGTGAATAAAAAAATAATAATAAAAAAGTTTAAAAAGTGACTAGAAAATACAGAATTTCTCAAAATGAGATCGTCTCACAAAAGAATATTATAAACGTCAAGTTTATTTTAAATTAAAAACACACTTCTGTTCGTTAATAGTATATGCAACCATAGCATAAGTATTCTTAGTGCAATGGAATTATTATACACACAATAAAACATTTATTAGACTGTAAATGTTTCTTATTAGTCTACATTCTAATTATTTAATTTGGACTAGTAAAATATTATTACAAGCACACATGAAAACCAAGATTTACTTAATATTGAACTAAATGAAGATATAGAAGATAGTGATTTTTACAATATCTTTCTAAATACAAAATAAATACGGTCAGCCTGAAAGACCACAACGAGTGGGTTTGTTCATGCCCACTACACCACAATTACTCGTACATAAAAAAAAGTATTTTTTATTTAGCTTGTTATAAGAGCAAACGAATACCTAACCCAGGTTTCAATAAATACTTAAGTACTTTAATGTACTTTAAGGAAAAATGTATCCTGATTAATATCAGGTTCAGGTGATCCTGAATAATTGATGCCTGCACAGCAACTATGATGGTTTTGTATAGGTAAATAAAGAGAATGTGGAATTTGATCTTCTAGCCGCGTATCACTAGCAAATAGAATAAGACGGCACACAAGAAGGTAAAAGTTTCTTATCAAAACCCAGTAAAGATTTTCAATTTTGACAAATGCAGACTTAAGGCAAAGAAAAAGAGTACGGTCCAGTTGCGCTTTAACTTAATGGTAAACACAGGTGTTACTCCAAAATCTTCTTCAATGAGTATAAACCCTTCATATTATTTTGGGAATAATCGCTGAATGTATTATTTGTTATGTACCATTTACGGTTTCCGCCAAAAATAGCAACAATTTATTTCAACTGGACCACGCTCTGTGTCTTATTGGGTTACAAAATAACAATTTAACATTGTTTTATTTTATCGTATCAACATTGAAACTAGGGCTTCCAATACCGGGATCCCGGTATTGCTCAATACCGGTATTTGACGAGTTTTTGGCCTGTTTTCAATACCGGTATTGAAATTCAATACCGGTTTTAATACCGAAATCGGTGATTTTAGCCGTGACGCCACGCTTTTGTCTACTGACGCTTGTTTGAGGTTCATACTGCGAAAACTAGATGAAGCTGAAAACACCTTCAATCGAAACCTTGCCGAAGCTCTCAGGATTCGCATAAAACAGCCACCACCAAGTGAAATCCACAAAGTCTTTGTTGATTTGTTAACGCGAGTTAAGTTAACAGTAGCAGCTCATGAGTCATGCTCTACCATACAGATAGACAGTGACAGCAGCAGCAGCAGCAGCGAAGATATTCCTTTATTTTCTCTGGATCCGATGTCTTGACAACGAAAAACAACTGGGAGCTGAAATTGAGGAAAAAACTCGAAGAAAAGTATCTACACGCCAAGATTCCTCAAAAACAGATATCGACACCATTGTAAGAATTGAAATGGGTGTGTATGATAGCACTGCAAGTGGCCGAGAGAAGTATTTCGATATCGTTTATAATTATTTGTTGTGCATTCCATCCACAAGTGTGGAGGTAGAGAGAGCCTTTTCTTCAGTCAGGTATTTGTGATATCGTTTAAGAAGCTCACTCTTGGAAAAAACCTTTGATGCTCTCTCTTTCTTGAGGACCCATTATGAAAAAGAAAAAATTCTAAAACAGTAGAGATCCCGAAATTAAAGAAAAAAATATATGATCTCACGTGAAATTCAGAGACAAGAAAAATTTTAATTAAATTAAAAAATTATGAAAACCGTGTTTTTTTTTCTTATTTGGGGAGACTGTAGAAATATTTTTGTTATTAGATAATATTAATAAGATCAGTTTTATTTTAAATATTTTGATATACCTAACTGTTTTGCTTTATATAAAGAGCCAGTATTTTTTTATTTTAGATTTTTTTGTCATAATAGCTTTATAATATATAGCGAGGTTGCCTGAAAGAAATTGCTAAGCGATAAGGCCGCCTTTTGCGCATTTCATAGTTTTTAAGATAATTATTCTAAGATTAAAAACTGATTTGATGCCAATTAATAGAAAAAAGACTGCTTTGATGACAGTTAGAACTGTAAAACTGTATGACGATGATAGTTGTTGATAAATTTGTAAAAATATTTAAAGTTGTATTAGGAAAACCTGTAGTGATTTAGTTTGTTATATGATTAAAAGTTGATTTTTAATGACCTATGTTTTGATTTTAGCTTAATACATCCAAAAACGAACTTTTTGAAAAAAAATACGGATTTCCACCTCAATACCGGAATTCCGGTATTAATACCGATTTTGAAAAATTTTCCGGTATTGATACCGGTATATAAAATATCCGGTATTTGGAAGCCCTAATTGAAACTCGCATTAGTTTTTATACATCACGGGTATAAATATAATTATTGAGCAAATACATGTGTTCTTAAAAATATAATCTGGACATTAAGGACAATACCTATTTACATACAAATGAGCAAATCCAAACTGTTTTTACAATCTTGGATGCTAATAAAAATACTAAAATTAAACAGTCCTTATCAAAAATAAATAAAGATGGCAATATCATTAAAAACGTATTTAAAAAGAACCAATTTGCAGCAATTGCTCCCATGGATAATGTGAATCTGTCATTTTCAGATTAATAAATCGACAAATAAAGTTAAAAACACTTGTACTTTTTCCCTTAAGTACATAAATATGTATCGACAAAATACAAAATATAACAAACAACATATATTTTTAAATACTTTCCGACTGACACCAAAAACTATACAACCCTACACTACCTACAAAATGAGTTCATGACAATTGTACTTAAATAACTTGAGTCTTTTCGGGTTACTTAACTTAAAATGCACACCTACCTACATAATAATCAAAAAAAGAAATACCTTTGACTAACTAATTACCTAGATTTTTTAAAGGATGAATAAAGACAACTATTTCTTACAAACCGCAACCCTCATCTGTATACCACAGACCACTTCCGAAAAGAAATTCACTAAACATTGTTAGTAACCGCATCCAATTAATTGCATAAACAAGAATTCACATTGGTACACAGAAATAGTGAATTTGTTTTACAATATTATGTAGTAAACCACCTAAAATAGGGAGACATAGAAAATACTCCACCGAAAACCTAGTTCTTAAATTTATTGATGAAGAGTAAACAACCTACTCTACTCCACAACCCAATTACTCACAATGAGGAATAAAAACACTGCACTATCAATTTTTAAACGAGTACATACTGAAAACATGAACCTCTTGATGAACCACCATAAGGTATTAAGAGTCAAGACACATTGAAGTCATGAGCACTCATCCGTGGTTCCACAATACCCTATAAAAGTACGTTTTCAGTACAAATAAAAAATTATAAGAGAATATTATTATTTACTTCATTGGAACAGGTACATCAATCCATCGCATACAAAGTATGCGATGGATTGATGGTCTAAGATCCGAATTAAAAAAGATCTGCACCCATCTGTTACATGATTGACTGTTAAAAAATAAACCAAATAAATTAAAATAAAATAAAATGTACTAGTTTGTTTAAATCTTATATCAAAATAAGCGCTGTTTAATGGCGAACACGATGATATAAGGTTGTCTGGAAAAAACTTGACATGAATGCCGGTAGTCGAATTTAAATTTAAAGCGATGAAATAAAAATAGCTCTCATTCAATTAACAGATGGGTGCCGATCTTTTCTAATTCGGATCTTAGACCATGATTGATACCACATGACGAACTACTTTTAAGTCGGAAGTTCTGACATACTCGTGTGTCAACTATATACGTGTTATATTCTTTTTTTTTACTTTGCCATATGTATGAAGCCTATCCTGAATGTTGTTACCTTTTAACCCATTCGTTATTGCAATGGAGGTCAACAGTCTCTGCCTACCCCTATAGGGTATGTATGTAACTATAACATGTTTACAGAAATCAGTTTAGTTGGGATAGGAGGCAATAGTTGTTAATGGCGGCCACACTTGGCGCCCTCTGTGATCATACAATGGCATATCTGAAATTTGAAATGTCTAAAAGACCAAGTACTTATAGTCCATTTAGTTAGGTATTTAAAAGAATGTAAACAATCTTGACATGTGTTTTTATTGAAACATACACTTTATAAATCGATACCTTTGCAAATCACAAATTTTATAAATTATAAATTACATATTTTGTTTGTAATTTGCAAAAGTATGGATTAATAGTGTATATTTCAATAAAAACACATGTCAAGATTCTTTAAATACCTAAACAAATGGACTATAGTTGTATTGAAGTAGTTATCGGGAATCTCAAATATGCGTGTCGCCACTGAATATATCAGTGATAAATCTATTTTGTAGTCTTTATATGAATTCTAGTCATTAACATGCTTTTAAACTAAATTATCATAACCACAGTAATGGTGAAAACAATAGTTTAGTATTTGTTACAATGCTGTATCGACATATTTTCCGTGATCGAAGATAACTTAAGTGTTAAGGAGTTACTCGCCGTTCACTCTATAATGACGCAGCGCGGCAGGTGCTCGTGAAGGTAGTCGAAGAGCTCCGGCGATGCACCCGGGCAGTTCGTCAGCTCCAACTCGCGCAGTTGTCGCAGCTGTATGAGGCTCGAGAGACCGCCCGACGTTAGCAACGGACACCCTGTTATCGAAAATATACTCATGTTATTTCGTTTTTAAATTTGCTACTCGAGTCTATGCTACACGAATGCCAGTGCGCATTGAAAATATATTTTTCATCTCATCTACTCAAAAAACGATGTTTTCATCCCAAATCATTTGGAGCTAAAGTTACTGATTATTCTCTCAGGACTAAAACGTTTCAAGGAATTACACCAATATGAAAATTGAACACGAGTATAATCTATGTAGAATCAAAAATAATGTTGACAGTCCAGCAAAAAAAAAAGAATTTTGTTTTAATATAAAAAATAAATAGCACAGACGTCATGATTTTTTAAATTTGGTATACATATCGTCGTCGACATGGATGAATGTAGGTAAAAATTTTTATGTTCTTCGCTTCGGAAAAAGAAATAAGTATAAATAATTAAAAAAGCGAAATTTTTCTCTTTGATTCAAGTAATTACAGAAGTTTTAGGTTATTTGTATTGATATGTAATTATTTGTGTAAATGTGAATACTTTTTCTTAAGTTAAAGCCGATAGTGAATAGGTATCAAGTTTAATTATAAAAATAAAAAGATATGAAGGACCACGCAAACAAAGTTATGAGTGAACATTTTATCTTAAGCTAGTGGTTTTCAAAAAAATAGTTCTTTGTATTTATTGTACGAAAACGACACCAAACACAGGTTAGTATTAAATTGTCGGATGAAGTCTGATTAAGTGTTGTGGGTATTCTACTTTTCTTTATATTCTGTTTTGTATTTGCTAGTTTTTCTCATAGATGGAGATGAAAAGTAGAGTGTGCTACTCGGGTACGGTAATATTTTTATCTCTGGCGATATACATGAATCCCTCGCTTTACTCGGGATTCCACCGTAGAATCACTCGCTACGTGATTCAACTGTGGAATCCTTCGTTTCGCTCTGGTTTCAAAGTAGCGCCCTCGCCTTCAAAATATTACCTTATCCCCGCGTAGCACAATCTACTATTTCTCAAACATGCTCAGAAATGTTGACATTATTGCAGTAAAAAGAAAACATTTTTTTTACAGCTTGTAATTCTTGGCTCATTGCATTGCATTACTTTATCGGCCTAGGCCAGGAAAGTAGTATGAAAATTAATTCCTGGCCGCTGCTCAAAACAGGTAAAAAAAAGTGTATTCAGAATGACAAGACAGTGACATTGACGTTTCAGATGACAGTTCTATTTTTACATTTAGCAAAGACATTTAGCATTTACTACCCGAAAGCTCGAAGAGTGCAGTTTTTATATGATTAATATGAGGTTGGGAAAAAGTCTTTTCGCATATAGTATGTATGAACTTGTAATAAAACCACTTTGGCTATACTATTTGTACCTGGCTGGTTTTGGTATCATTTAAAAGTTTAAATTTTAAAGAAGATAATTCCAAATTCAAATTAGGAAAATGCGTGATTTTTATTTGTTTTTCTTACCGTCAATATGAGTGAATCTAATGAAGAAATTAGATACATTTTAAAATTTTACTACCAAAAAGGTAAAAATGAAACGCAAGCCGCGAAAAAAATTTGCGATGTTTATGGACCTAGTACAGTGTCCGTGAGAGTAGCACAAATTCGGTTTAAGGGGCTACCTGAATTTTTCGGGGTCCAGTGCTGCCCCCATTTGAAATAAATCATTTGAAAAGAAACAGAGATATCATTTAAAATTTGGTCTTGATCAGACCCTGGATAACTCTTCAAACTATTTTATGAACTATTGTTTATAGTCTAAAGTGAATACATGAAGCTTTTCTACGCACAACTGCGAAAAACGGCCACTTTTGGCGTATGTGCGTAGAAAAGCTTCACGTTCTCACTTTAAAATGTAAACAATAGTTTATTAAATAGTTTGAAGGGTTATCCAGGGTCTGATCAAGACCAAATTTTAAATGATATCTGCGTTTCTTTTTAAATGATTTATTTCAAATGGGGGCAGCACTGGACCCCGGAAAATTCAGGTAGCCCCTTAAGCGTTTTCAATCCGGAAATTTTGATGTCAAAGATGCACGTTGCTCTGATCGCCCTGTTACGGATAAAATGGATGCTATTTTTGAAAAAGTGGAGCAAGATCGGCATATCAGTAGTTACGACGTAGCTGAAGAACTGGGAATTGACCACAAAACAGTTTTGGCGCATTTGAAAAAAAATGGGTACACAAAAAAGATCGATATTTGGGTACCTCACGAGCTCTCTGAAAGAAACCTAATGAACCGTGTACTCATTTGTGATTCTTCATTACGACGTAATAAGACCGAACCATTTTTGAAGAAATTGATAACTGGTGATGAAAGGTGGATCACGTACGACAAGAACGTGTAAAAAAATCATGTTCAAAGGCCGGTCAGGCTTCACAGACTGTGGTGAAACCCGGGTTAACTCGCAACAAGGTGATGCTGTGTGTGTGGTGGGATTGGAAGGGCATTATTCATTATGAGCTTTTACCAGGCAGGACCATCGATTCAGAACTCTACTGCAAACAACTGATAAAATTAAAGCAAGAAGTTGAGAGAAAGCGGCCGGAATTAATCAACAGAAGAGGTGTGGTTTTTCATCATGATAACGCTAGACCTCAATCATCTTTAACCACTCAGCAAAAATTAAGAGACTTTGGCTGGGAGGTGTAATGCATCCGCCGTATAGTCCTGCCCTGGCACCTTCAGATTTCCACCTGTTTCGGTCTCTTCAGAATTCTTTAGGCAGTGTCAGGTTAACATCACGAGAGGACTGCCAAAACTACTTGACGCAGTTTTTTGATCAGAAGCCCAAAAATTTCTATAGCAATGGGATCATGTCCTACCTTTAAGATGGCAAAAAGTTATCGAACAAAATAGTACCTACATACTTTGGTTAAATGTACTTAAATAAACTATATTAAAAAATGTTTTGAAAAGACTTTTTCCCCAACCTATTATGATTATGACCAAAATTTTATTAAAATGTTTGTATAAAATCACACGAAAATATGCTTATATTTCGTTGCGCGACAAATAAAAATCTATGTTATTACATTTTTATTTTTGCATTAAATATGACTGAGCTGTATGTGCTATGTTTCCTTTGCACTAAAAACGCGGAAAAGCAGTTTCTTTTCTTTCAAAGCACAGTGATTGATTATATACTCTTTGCTGTAAACATTAATTGATGTCGGTAAATATTTACATTTTTTGTGTTATTTCTTTAATGATTTCCTCACATTTATTGAGAGAAGCACTATACATTACTCGGCGAGAATAGGATTGCTGGACTCGTAATTATTGTCAACTACTCATCCGGCAATGCCAAACTTCCCGTCCTCTGCAGAAATGTACTAGTTTTTTTGTCTAAACTAAGGATAAAACCTATAATTTCTTTTTGTGAACATTTAGACACAACCATTTAAACAATTTTCTCTAAGTTAATAGGCAATACGGCTGGCTAGTAACCCATTGCTATTTACATTCCTTTTTCAACTTCTCGCCCATAATCACGCAAAATTAAAAGTAGTCTTAAGGATTTAGCAGCTTTAGATTCTGTAGTGTCTGCTTAGAGCCGAAATTTAGCAGCTTTAGATTCTGTAGTGTCTGCTTAGACCAAGTGTGCTGGGCCCATAACCTATTAAATAGCTGTCAGCACATGGAATACTTCATATTCCTAAATAATATGAATAAAACCAGTTTATTAAACAATCATTCTATTTTTTGTTTTTCTTAGTGACGAAACAACGGTTGCCTAGATACATCATAAGTAATAGACAAAACACAGACACAGAAATACAACCTCATCTGTAAGTACCTGCTAGTGACAATAGCTGCAACGAGCGCATGCCACACAGATGCTGCACCCCGAAGTCGCGCAGCTGCGAGCACCAGCGCAGGAAAAGAGCGACTAGAGACTGCATGGTGCTGATGTAGCCGACGCCGATGTCTGTTATGTGCACGCATCTATAAATAATAAAATAAAAATAAAATGTTTATTGGGTACTTAAAAGTTTACAATGGTAACTAGTTGTGGGTGCCTCCTTTTAAGCAAAATTTGGTTGTGCCAGGAAACACCGCTCTCTTATAACAGTTAATTATAACATGTGAACAAAATCTACGTACACTTAGGTAATTGACACTTATTAAATGTACGGATATGTTCGGAGTTATTGAATATTGCTTATTTAAAAATTAAATAGATAATAACTTACATATATAGATGGAATAAAATAAAATATTGTGAATAAAATAGTAATAGTATATTATGCAATTAGTGAATAAAGGACGGATTTACTTCGAGGGCCATAGATGAATCACGAGCAAGTGAAGGATTCTAACGACTGAATCACGAGCGTAGCGAGTGATTCAAATGTTAGAATCCTGAGCAATGCGAGTGATTCATGGCCCTCGATGTAAATCCGCTTTATTCAAGAATTGCATACTATTCTTTATACCATGACTACGATAGTAATTTTTAAAACTAAAATACGACTTCACCACCTAACTACACAACCGGTTTTAATAAAAAAATTATGGGACTACCTGACAGGTATTCCCTTTAAAAAAAAAAGAATATTTTGAATCGGTACAAACGTCTTCGAATAAATCGATCAACATATATAAAACATAAGATTCCGACGAATTGATAACCTCTTCTTTTGGAAGTCGGGTAAAAAGAAAAATTTAAGCGAAAATAGACATTTAATGAAGAATAACGAAAGTTAAATTAACTAAAATGGACATTAAAATTGTAACAATTACTAAAATTAAGAGTAAATTGTTTTAAATTCAAACATCAAAATAGTGAGCAAAAGTGCATTTTATTAATATAAATAAAATAAAATAAACTTTTGAGAGAGGGAATGGTATAAAATAATATATAATAATAGAAAAATAAGTTAAAATGTCTGTGTAGCTATATGGTGGAATTGCTGATGAACGTCTCGAGTTCATCATATGTTTTCCCTTTTAGCCATATTGTTAGCATTGATTGACACTCATAATATGTTTTGTTATAAATATATAAGACTTTATTTATCCTGTTATAAATGGTAGAAGCCCGTGACTCTAACTGCGACCTAGCAAATTGAGTATTCACTAGGGGGGTGGAAGCAACATCTGTTTTCCTTCTTCTCCCTCTCCCAGAAACATCATTAATATAAGGAAGGGATTTATGCTTTTTTAATGTTAACTGCAGAATGTATAGTTTTCTAACTCATAGAAGGTCACTAAATTCGTATAATTCCGTGGTCGGACACAGACGGTTTTTAAAGTACATGACTTTTAACAATGTTCTTTGCGCCCGTTCAACTTCTAAGAAACGAGTTTTTAGTGCACCACCGCATATTCGAATACAGTAGGTAAAAACAGATTGAACCAAAGCTATATAAATGTTATTTAAAATTAATTTAGATGCTATATGGCGTAGCGTCTTGAATATCCAAACGAATTTGCGGATTCGAGCAGTTAGTTGCTCTATTTGAAGATACTAGGAAAGTCGCTCATCGACAATTATACCGAAGTATTTTGTCTGTGAGACTCTAGTTATCGAGGGACTGACACAGTTTATTTTTGTCAAATTGTCACATGTGTGAATTATTAAATTAATATCATGGGGAGGTTGAGTTTTATTATTAATAAAGTGACAAATATAGTACGTTTTACTAGTATTTAATGTAAGTAAATTATGTTTTAACCAAACCGCTACCCTAGCCATACCCTCCTCTGAACTCTCAAGAACACCATTCCAGGTCGAACCAGTGAAAACGTTGGCGGTATCATCATATGTAAAAATTGTACCATTTTTTGTGTCATATTACAGAGATCATTTATGTAAATGAGGAAAAGTGTGGGACCTAGCACACTTCCTTGTGGTAAGCCATAGGTTACATCTGTGCAATCACTGACGATATCGCCACCGAGTCTCACTCTTTGAGTTCGTCCAGAAAGGTAGTCCCTAAATAGAGCCAGCTGCTTTCCTCTAATACCGATCCTCTCTAACTTTTGCATAAGAATGGGAACAGATACAGTATCGAATGCCTTTTTTAGGTCTATATAGCAAGATATGCATTTAGTACCATTATCTAAGTTCTTGGTAATAGTATAGATGAGAGATGAAACAGCGTCTTCAGTTGAAATACCGTTTCTAAAGCCAAATTGTGAATTGGATAAAATTTTATATTTATTCAAATTTAGATTTTAGAATTAAGAAGTCCAATGTTTAATAATTTTTCCCAAATTTTTGCCAAAACAGTTATGACCGAAATCGGTCTGTAGTTAACGTTGTCACCATCACCACCCTTGTGCACAGGTTTAACAACAGATATTTTAAGAAGAGATGGAAAGGTACCGGTTTCAAAACAGACATTGACAAGATGTGCAATTATTGGCGAGATATCTTTACATATATACTGAATGAATCTTGTGGAGATATTATCCCATCCAGGAGCACTATCTGGCTTTAAATTTCTTATAACATTGGCTACTTCAGCTATGTCTGTTTCTAACAAAACAAAAGGTTGGGGTTGGTTAGGTAGTGTTTGGATATAGTTATCTATTTCGTCTGTGTTAGAGTTAGAGTTTATGTCATTAGCTAAGTTTCTACCGATATTTGTAAAAAAGTCATTTATATAATTAGCTGATTCAAGGGGGGGTGGGTTTTATATTTGTTAATTCTTCGTTAGGACCATTATTTTTGGTGGTGTATGTTAAAGTTTTGATATTTTTCCATAACTGTTTATTGTTTTTAAGTGAGCTGTTTATTAAATTCCTTTCGTAATTTCTTTGTTTTTTTTAGTTAAATTATTCAAAAAATTCCTGTACCTAGTGAATGTAATATTTTTTGTCATATTTTCAGGATCGTTACGTGATTCTTTTTGCAGTTTATTCCTATTATGAATACATCTCAAAATACCTTTTGTCATCCAGGATTTAATTGTTCGTTGATTCTTTGCCATTTTAGTAGTTGTAGAGTTTTCTTTAATCGATTCTATTATATAGTTTATCAGGGTATTGGTAATCGAATTGGGGTCTGTGATAAGTAATAAATGAGATATATTCTTACATTTTAAATATTTAAGCGCGTTTTCAAAGTTTATTTTAGTTAATGTTATTTGTGGGGTTGTCATATTTTTAACTTTATTTATAGATAAAAAAGTTGTTTTATGGTCTGTAATTGTTGTATTAAGTATAGCTATGAAAGCAGAATGTTTTTTCTGATTAATTTTTAACATAAAGTGGTCGATGCAACTAGATTCCCTCGTGGGTAGGGTGTGACCCGGTAGTATACCATGGAATTAGAGTGTATTGAGATAGGACATTCTATTATTTATATCATGGAGTCGCTCATTTGGATTTGGTGCGAGATTAATATTGATATCACCTGCTATAATAATATTCTGAGAACTATTAATCTTAGTTAAATGATGTGATCGATGGGGAACGATATATACCCAGTATAGTATGATTTTAACTTCAGATATTTTTGTTTTTAATGCTTTTTTACGTATACGACAACCCCATCGTTCTGATTTAGATGTGCAGAAGTAGAACTATGAATATAATTATTTAACTGAGGAATAGGTTTGTGTGAGTTAAGGCGGCATTCAGTAAGAATTATAATGTCCGTATCGAAAGAGAGAGATGACAAATTTGTCATTAAGTCATCAAAATTACAGTAGATACTACAAATATTTTGAGCGATCACAGTAAGATCAGTTTTATTAACCTGACGATGATTTTTCAATTTTGTTAGATCACATACCACAGATTCTGCAATATTTAGTTTGTCTATATCGGTAATAGTTTGTACTGTATCAGCCATATAAGAGCTGGATAGAAAACAAGTGCTTTAATACAAAGATGTTTTGTAAAATACACAAGGAATTAAGGTATACCCAATAGGTGAAGAATGTGTAGGTACATTTGTTATTAATAAAAATTATGTTTAATTTGTATAAATGGTTATTTTCTGAGTTAACATATTCAAAGGTTATAGGAAAGAGTCTTGTCAATTGTTTATTTATTTTTTTATAATAATGAATGCTAGGTTTATTTCGATAAGTACTAATATGTAGTTTTTTCAATATTATACGGCTAGGCTTGATGCAGGAAATAGTAAAATAATGAAGCAGTATGGTAATTACATTTTTGTCAATTTTATTATGAGTGTGTAGGCTGAGGAGTTTCAGCATGGCACATAATATATATAAATATAATAAAGGATATATAAAATGAAAAGGAGTGTTTTGGGTTGATTTAATATTAATGCGTAGGATTATGTTCGTTTGTAAATAATTTAAAACTATGGATAGAAAGAAAAAAGTATTATGTGTGAGGTAATTAACTAACCCTCTTATTCATAAAAAAATACAAACGTTTGCTAAACTTATTTTAGTTAAAATATGTTTTGTCTCGATCTTTCGACGTCAAATATTCAAAGGAAGGAAAAGGACAAAACATGTTTTAATTATAATAGGTTTAGCAAACGCTTGTTATTTCTTAAGAATTTGAGGGTTAGTGTTTACATAAATGGTGAGTTTTTATTACGTTACTTTTATATAGGAGATAATTGATAGCATACAAATTATCTAAATTTAGTCATTTGTCTTTAATGATCTGTTGAATGTGAGCTTCGCTTTTTATTAATATGATTGGCGAATTATCCTCCCTCCTTAAATAAACTCTTCCATATGCAGTCCAACAATACTTGTAAGACTTTGATTTGACTAAATCACGTGCAAGGAAATGTAGACGAACTGCCTTAGGGGTAAGTTGTTCAGTTACATAAATGGGGGTATCTTCGTGTGTCCCGAAGACCAGATGTTTGGCGCATAATTTTGCCTTTTGTTTAATATTGAAGGCTTTGCACGACCGGAGGATGTCATTCTTAACAAAAGTAGAATTCGTTTTCACTATAATAGGTGAATTGGCATTTGAGTCTCTCCTCTCGCCCTGCATCTATGACAAGAATGTACACAGTTTTATAACAAATTGCCAGAATCTGTCCATAACATGCCAGACAGAAAATTCAAAGCTGATGTAAAGAAAGTACTTTGTGACAAAACATACTATGGACCCGATGATTACCTTAAAGCTTAGACTTCAAAGAAAAAAAAATCTGGTTGGTGCTTGGCGCAGGTCCCTCTTAAAAGGTTTGTACACTCACAAATGTTATAATTTGAGTACATTCTATACATGCTAAATTTACAAACTGACAATAATTAAAATATGTGTCACACATATTTTTATAATTCATTATTGACATTAAAATTATCTCAGTTCATATATCTAATTTTATTATTAGTGTAATTGTAAGTTGACGTATTTGGAGAAAATGCTGTAGTAGTTTGCTGCCGCTTCTCCTGCACTTACGCCTTCATCCGTCACCTTGCTGCAGCCCCTCAGCAACAGCATCGTCAGGTTGGGTTACGCATTAAACAAGCATCCCTATATATCTGTGTTTGTACCTATCGAGAGTCAACTCCTCGAGATGGTTAAGGTCGCAGGCGATGTACTCGAGCGCGTTGTCGGTGACGCGCGGACACCAGCTGAGGTCGAGACTGCGCAGGCGCGGCAGGTTCTCGGCCAACAGCTCGACGCCTTCGTCCGTCACCTTGCTGCAGCCGCTCAGCGATAGCACCGTCAGATTCGGTAATGAATGCACTGTTCACAAAAAAGCGAATTGATAAATCGTATTTATTTATTATCGCGTATGCATGCATTAAACTTAGGCTATAAGTAACATACTTATACAATTTATTTGCGTGGTTTCCACTCCATCTCTAGGTGCTTCCTGTGGATATCGTAAGGCAAGGACTAAGCCTTATTTAAATATCTTGTGCTGCAATTGCATAACCAAAGAGTCGATGATGACAATTTTCGTACTAACGCATTTCCGAGGGAGGTTGACGTCAGGCACTATATTCAAATTAATTTACAAACGATTTTCGGACATTTCTACCAACCCTTAACAGGAATATGAAGAAAACGGACCCTAGCATAGCTAAAAATATTACGAACAATATGTATTAATAAAAATATAATTTACTAGACCCCATTATCGTTATATTATGTATCTATGTACAAACTACAAACATAGCAAACATGAAAAAAAAAACAACTTTGATGAAAACGTTATTTTTTTACGACGATAAGTACTTCGAATTACAAAACAAAACTTTGCAGCAAGAATGTAAATAATGTATAAATTTCAACTGTAATCTTTGAAATGTAAGTCAAAGAAAGTTGGAAGAAAGTCAATTAGCAAATGCGCTTACAATCAGCACTAATTATTTTCACTAATGAGTGAACAGCGAAATGTACAAGTAAACTTGCAACTACAATATGTAACAAAAACCCTGTCCGATCCTTGTAGGAGCAACTCAGACCGTCAATATGAAAAACTTTTCGTATGGGACCAGTGCTTGAAACTCCAAAAAAAATCGTCATTTTCATACAAAAATGTTCGGCCGGCCTTGCAATTTGTACGAAAATCTTTTCGAGTTTCAAGCATTGGTCCGATACGAAGTTGTTCATATTGACGGTCTGAGTTGCTCCTACAAGGATCCGACAGGGTTTTTGTTACATACTGTATGAACAGTCCAAAAGAGTCTATGTTTTGCCAGTCGCCCAACAGAGCGTGCGAAGGAATGCTATTGTAGATAGAAACAAGTTAAGATAAGGGAAGGATTCCGTTGTACATATACTATATCTTTAGAGTTAATAACGAAATCAGGTTCGATGGAGCCGCAGCCTTAGCGTTGTAGTTTCAAAATAATATAACTATCAGTATCGTTATTATTTATAACTAGCTATCAACGTCGAATATGGAAACAAATGCGTAAGTGTGACTATGTATATGAAAGAACCTTAAGAACTAACTCGATGATCGTTCCAAGAACTCTCGACCTGCATGCCACGCCGCACTCAAAGAAACGACGAGTCGACCACTTGTAGTAATTGGATGCCTACTCACATTGATAAATTTTTTCAATTTTAAACACGACTCAATTTTTTTCTTAGTTTGCTTTTCGTTATATGCTTTCTTGCATTCAAGATTACCAGCATTATTAAAGTATTTTATTACGGGTGTTACTGTATCGATTTACTCCGTATTTTCTACTGTGTTACCTCCTAATTCATAAATAATTTGAAACGTTTGCTAAATCTATTTTAGTTAAAATATGTTTTGTCTTGTTCTTCCTATGTTAAATAAAGAAAAGAGAGAAAGGGACAAAACATATTTTAACTAAAATAGGTTAATCAAACGTTTGTTAATTTTTATGAATTTGAGAGTTAATGTCTACCAAAAAATTACAATAGAAACTCCGTGCTTTAAAGTTTATAAAGTAACTTTAAAGTATTATAGAACCAAGACTTCTTTCGTATTTCGCCAACGTCGCCAAAAGTTTGACTCTTTTAGTATAAAGTGTTTCATAAATTAATTCCAATACCTATGTTGACGACGCGACGCCATGATTGGTGAGCTCAAGCAGCTGTGCAGTCTGAGCACGCTAAGTACAATTATGTTAAAGATAGCTTTCCTAATCAAACTTTAGACTCTTTTAGTATGAAGTGCTTCATAAATTATTTCTAATACCTATGTTGACGACGCCATGATTAGTGAGCTCCCAGCAGCTGTGCAGTCTGAGCACGCTGAGTACAATTATGTTACAGATAGCTTTCCTAATCAAACTTTAGACTGTTTTAGTATGAAGTGCTTCATATATTATTTCTAATACCTATGTTGACGACGCCATGATTGGTGAGCTTCCAGCAGCTGTGCAGTCTCAACACACTGAGTACAATTATGTTAAAGATAGCTTTCCTAATTAAACTTTAGACTCTTTTAGTATGAAGTGCTTCATAAATTATTTCTAATACCTATGTTGACAACGCCATGATTAGTGAGCTCCCAGCAGCTGCGCAGTCTGAGCACGCTGAGTACAATTATGTTAAAGATAGCTTTCTTAATCAAACTTAAGACTCTTTTAGTATGAAGTGCTTCATAAATTATTTCTAATACCTATGTTGACGACGCCATGATTAGTGAGCTCCCAGCAGCTGTGCAGTCTGAGCACGCTGAGTACAATTATGTTACAGATAGCTTTCCTAATCAAACTTTAGACTGTTTTAGTATGAAGTGCTTCATATATTATTTCTAATACCTATGTTGACGACGCCATGATTGGTGAGCTTCCAGCAGCTGTGCAGTCTCAACACACTGAGTACAATTATTTTAAAGATAGCTTTCCTAATTAAACTTTAGACTCTTTTAGTATGAAGTGCTTCATAAATTATTTCTAATACCTATGTTGACAACGCCATGATTAGTGAGCTCCCAGCAGCTGCGCAGTCTGAGCACGCTGAGTACAATTATGTTAAAGATAGCTTTCTTAATCAAACTTTAGACTCTTTTAGTATGAAATGCTTCACAAATTATTTCCAATACCTATGTTGACGACGCCATGATCGGTGAGCTCCCAGCAGCTGTGCAGTTTGAGCACGCTGAGTACAATTATGTTAAAGATAGCTTTCTTAATCAAACTTTAGACTCTTTTAGTATGAAATGCTGCACAAATTATTTCCAATACCTATGTTGACGACGCCATGATTGGTGAGCTCCCAGCAGCTGTGCAGTCTGAGCACGCTGAGAGAGGCGCTCTGCTTCGGCGAGAAGTAGCCCAGAGCCGCGTCGGTCACGTGGTACGCTTGTAACGAGAATTCGTACAGCGACGGCAGCAACTGGGCCACTGCGCCGACCTGTGCCGCAATACACGATCATAAATTTAAATTTGAACTAAGATAAGTACAAAGAAAGTAGATATTCAGGATTTTTTTATTGTTTGGATTGATCATAAAACTGGTGATGCAACCGGTCTTGTTTTTCAGTTCCTTGTATGATTTCTATAATAGAATGATGGAATGTCACTGAATTTTGTAAATGTTAGTAATTAAAAAACGATGTATTCAATGACTTTACGAATAAATAATGATACTTACAGCTTCATCAGCAATATTAATACAGTCAGTAAGCGTGAGTGAGACAATTCGTGGAGTTAGGCATGCCCATAGACCTGCTTCTGTTATTTCATTGCATCCAGTTAATTCTAGCTCAAACAGAACCTAAAAATAAATTTATTATTATGAGTAAGAAGAATAGAGTATATTTAATTGTTAATATTTGAATAGAAAATTAACAAACCTGTAAATGGTCTAATATAGCTTCTAAGCCTCTGTCTGTTATGGTGCATCCTTTTAAGCTTATAGCATGTACATGGTGAGCGGATAACGGGAACTGCCGTATAAATTCATTTATGTCTTCATCGGACGCCGAAACTAAAATAACACCTCGAATTCCTCTTCTAACTAAAGAGTTATAGAATCTTTGCATACAACAACCGGTGGCCAAGCGAAGTTCGCGGCAGTCCAGCACCGCGACCAGGCCGCTCCACCACCGCGGAGATGAGTACAGAACGTCTCGCCATTTAGTACAAACTTGAGCGAGATTTCTTCTGTCACTCGCATTGAAATAGAGAAAGAACTTCTCGAGAAACCTGTCTTCTAAAACGAATTGACTCCAGACTAGCGGCCTGGGCGAGGGTCGTCGTCGGCGGGGCACGCGCGGCGCGGCGGTGGCGGCGGCCGGTCCGCACAGAGCGTTGGCGACGCGCTCTACCACGCCGGGCGAGCGCTTGCGGCCGCGCAGGCCCAGCCCAGTGATGCGGCGCGACAACTCCGCGGAAGCGCGCTCCACCACGCCCTGCGCCGACACCGACGACATCTTCACCTTCACGCGGCGAATGGTGTCAGCCGGCCGCCCGCCGCCCGAGCCTGCGCCGCCGGCTCCGTGCTCGCAACCCGCCACCGCGACACTGCATCACCACATTATGATAGTATGACCACACAGATGGACACACAAAATTTATCTAATAAAAAAACGAATTGTCCATAGTTTTCCTATTCATGTTGTTGTGATAATGCAATAATTATTAATTTTTATACAAGCAAAATAATATAAAGTGAATTTCACTTATTATAAGTTTTTTTTATTGACCTCATAACAATTTGGGTAAAAACTGAAAACTGCATGCTTAAAAACGAAATAAAAAAAACTATTTTTGAGAAATGGAATGCAGCATCCTCTATGCAATAACTTTATACCAAAAACTGATCAGATCATCCATCAACGCAGGTTTTATTAGACATTTTTATCCCACTGCTGGACAAAGGCCTCCCCTCTTTCTTTCCATATATATCCTTTTTTTATTTACCTCTACTGATCCACTGCTGATATCCTGTATCGAATTTAAAAAAAAACTTAGAATATGAAATGCCCAGTAAATCACATAGGTACAGGAAATATTTTTCTTTTATCAAGTTATAATTTTTCATGCAATGTAAGAATTATGTTGGATTTGAATATTAATTGTTGAATTTGAATATTAAATGCTTAATGTTGGATAATATTATGGTTCATTAATTTTCTTTCAGACTAGACATGCTTTCTACAGTTTCCAAATTATATTGACCTGGATTTAAAGTTTTATTATATTCATAATCACCGCTGTTGGCTAGTAGGATAAAACAGGGCAAATAACAACCTAACTTGATGTTTACCCTAGAACAGTTGTCAAAATGAGTAAAGAACAACAGAAGATGGTAAATAACAGTTGGTTATTAATATGTATATAAAATACTACAGATAATATTAATCAGCACTTTCTTTATCCAATAGGACATTGAACAAGCCTGTTTTTTTAGGTCAATAAATATTTTAGAAAAGCAACAGTAATTGTTAAAAAGAATGTTATAACATAATGGCACCGTTCTCCGACTGGCCTCTTTTATCGGACTATTTTCATTTTTTTTGCTATAACGTTAAAATTTTGTACAAACATATCAAATTTAATCAGTCATCATACGCCTCCTGTTGAAATTTTTTTACTAAATATTAGAGGAAAATGTCTAATTTTGATAAAAACAACACGAGGATGCAGTTTGCATGGGATTGAATGCAAAAAACATAAATCTGTACACACAAACATATTGGTTTTTTAGGATACTTCCCTGTAAGTTTGAGGTGTTTACTTGTATTTATTTACCTAACATGATTTATCGGTTTATTCTGTCCTTAAAATTTAAAAAAAAAATATTTTTTTTTTTCAAAATTTTTTTTTTTATACTCTTTTATAGATTTATTGAGCAAATTGTAATGGACAGAATGTAGAGACCTATAAAATAACAACTTCCAAATGCCAACCAACGTGGTCAGTGACAGGATGTTCGCACTTTTAAAATAAAGTTAATTTGCTTTAATTATGTAATCTTTTGGAAAACCAAGCTTTTTATAAACTTTTGTGGATCTTTGTTATCTTTTGAAGGATTTATTAGGTAAATTGATTAGTGGTAGGAATTTGGTGCCTTTATGTTAGCCGTTTAGTCAAAGAAAGTAGGTATCCAAATATTAGCCAGTGGTTATAAGTATTTTAAAGTCACCGTATGTGTATGTTAACTTACAGACAAGTCCGTTGATTTGTTATGTAGGTACCTACATTAAATCTTGTGTTAAGTAAATGAAATATAAAGAAATTGAGTTTTCTGAGCAATGCACCAGCCTGAACGAGGACTAGGTCAGTTTTAACAGCCCCCTAAAACTATCATAACAGTACTGTAATATTACATTAACTAGATATTTTGATGCTTCATAGAATAATGAAAAGTGCTTACTTAATTTAAAAAAAACGAGTAGTTTGAGAAAGCTGGTGCAGTTGCCTAACCCCCCAACTCTCTAATCTCTGCAATATTACATTAAGTAGGTAAGTACATTGATGTTTCATAAAATTGACTAATTAAAAATTTATGGACGAGATGTCATAGCTTATATTATTATAATGAAAATAAAACTGATAAATAAAAATAAGCTAACTGAGAATGATTTTCCAAAGAAATATGTTATTGTTAGAAATTAATACATTCGAAAACCTTGTTATTAAATATTGAAAATATCCTGTAAGAAATATATACCTTCTACATTAAAATAAAACAATAAATAACTTTAAAATAAAATTATAAAGATTATGCGGCATGAAGAAAAGACACAAAAATCGATCCATCAAAATACAAACCTATGTATAATTTGAAGGACATGAAAACATCTTGGTCACTATTTTAGTAATACATTTACTTTTATTTATAACACGAACAATTCACAATTAAATTTCGAAATTATTACTTCACACAGGAAAATAAAATAAAAGCTCATCCATGAGAGCTCCAAATTCTGCTAATTAAAATATACTATTACTAAAATAAATAAAACAAGTAAAGATATATTCGCCGAACTTTGATCTCACAATCTCGTTTCGACACTATTGGATAGAACGGAAGAGATATATAAAATTTGATGACTATTGAATTTACTCGTTTAATACGTACAAATATTTCGTTCAGAAATGAACATTGTCAAACTTGAAATAATGCACATACTCACTAAAGTCATAAACACAGTGGGCCAGTGGCCAAAATTGACAACATTTCATTTTCTAAAAGGTATGAAAATTTGAGAATCATTTCGAGATTTAGCAAATCTGAACACGTAAAATATATTTTCAGGTTTTTTTGAGTTTTATTTTTAGAGATAAATGAAAAAAACTCAAAAGTATAAGGATATAGGCATTTAACAGGTTACGCCTTTGCTTGAACATCTAAAAGTGAAAAAATTATGTCAAGCTGTCAGCTGTCAATTGACACGTGCGTCAATCTGACAACTGACATCACGAGTGAGAGAGAGAGATAATAGTAGTGTTGTCTATAGAAGTATCAGTTCGATGAAGACCATCTAATATCGATAGTTCTTTCAGTAAAGTAGAATTAGGATTGGAAAAAATACACATGCATTAAAATGTTTACATAGTTTGGTGACGAAATGCTAATATAAGGCGACTTTTAAAACACAAGGTGACATTTATGATAGCTTTTTTTTTGGTTTTTTAATTAAATATTCCAAATTTCTGAACGCATATTCCTATTCATATTTTTGAAATAGCAATCCTGGTACGTCCCCCATCTTTTCACAACGCGTGTACGCCGGAGCCCTTGTTTTTATTTTCAGTCAAATTCACCCCAATTAACTTTAAAACGCTGCAACTTAAAAAGTAAAAAGTGAAACATTTTTTCTTTGTGTTCTTAATTCCTGTAAGGGGCGACTATGAGAATCCGTTAATAAACGTGGGTTACCCAAAAACCCCATTTCAATTATAGAGATGATAGGGCAATTTTTTTTGTCGAGTATTACAAGCGTAATTTTTTATGCCATTTGTTTTCCACATACCAAGTCCTCAATATAATATTTTTATGCCAAAATAGCTGAGATAGAAGCGTTTGAATTTTTTAAATTAATCAAAGTTACCCTATTTTACGATACGTAAGTTTTTGTATAGATATCGATATCTTACTGCTACAAAATACAACTCTATAGACGTCAGTTTATTTTTTAATTATAATATATGGCAAAGATGTAAACTCGTTACATCTTAACTCTTGTACTTACGCTCTTTTAGAATGGAGAGATTTTAAACAATTTAATTTTAGGAGAAATAATGAAAAGAAATGAAAAAGAAAAAATAAGTATGTCCTTTTTTTTGAAGTTCTTTTAGGAAAAAATATAAAATATGAATATAAAATTTTTGAAATGTTGTCAATTAGAACTAAAATATTTTTATACATTTGACAACTTGTTTTATTCTTAAATCGTAGCGCCGCCTTAGCGTCATTTTAGTATTTTCTGTTCGGAAATGGGAATGAATAATTTTTGGAACGCGGAGTTGAAAAATGGCACCCAGCACCCACCACTAGATGAAAAATCTCTATGGCCTAATGGCATTAGTAACTGGAAGGCTACCACCAACACTTATAAAACCATTCAGAAACAAGGCAGTTGAGGTGCAGTTATCAAGCAGGTCAAAAGCAGGACAACTTTAAATCCTACTATTACGTTCATAATGCTGAACGTTTTTTGAATGGTTATTCCTGAATGGTGAACTGTTTGTTGTCTCTGGCTTGTTTTGGTGATGAGACTGCGAAGACGTTCAAATCCTTCACAAAAAAATATTATTTTTACCGGTTTTTTTATTTACGTTAAACAAAATTATTTCTATCATTTTTATTTAAATCTCTAAAAGTTAGTGTTATTTACTTTGTTTTCATTTGATTATGTACATAATTTTAATTTGATATTGACCATTAAAGATGGCTAAAATTTTAAAGAGTGCGAAAAAAATTGTGAATGAAAATTTTGAACGGATGTCTCCGTCTGGTTTTCGAAATTATAAATAAATATAAATTCGTTACGTTATAAATAACGTAAATTCGTGAAAACAGAAATGTTTTATGTTTTTAATGCTGGAAGCCGAACAACCACCTGACAAAATATATCCATCACTTCATATTATCGCACTTTTTCAAATTGCCGTGATAAACAGTTATTATACGATGGTAACGACTAGTGTTTTGAAGTTAATTTTATTGTGGGCTTCATCGTAAAAAAGCACAGTGTCTTGTCATAAATATATGATTATATTTTATCAATAACCATGTCGTAAGTAACATTTTAACTACATACCTATTCAAAGTTTATATTTAGATTATTATGTGTTAAAACTTACAGCTTCTTCACTAAGTGCTATTATAAATAATATAAATAAATACAGATAAAGTAAGTTCGAGACTAACTCAACGAGATAAAGGCTAGGTTTTAGTAAGTACGCAGTGATTGTAGTGCACAAAGGATTTTATTACAAAGTATGGGTAGGTATTTGATATTCGTAGATTGCGACATGAATCTAAACTATTATTTTCTTTCAGGTTTTCTGGTGAAAAAGCGAACCAGCCTAGCAACAGATCTAGCCTTGTAAAATGCTTGGAATTCAACATTCTGCCATTTCACTGGTTCAATCACAGGTTCCAAAGGAGGCTGTAATCCTCTGGCTCTCTCAGTCTTGTTTGTATTTAATAATAGGCTCCAGTGAATCTTGTCTTGTATTTTTTAATTGATGTCATCATAGTACTTCTCAGATAGTAACCAAAGAATCCTGTAAGACAAAATGTATAAATGTGTGTAGTTGTAATTTTAATAAATAACTTATACTTAAGAATGTGTTGTTATTTGTTATCGTGTGTGAATAAATATTTTACAAGGATTAGCATTGTTATTACTTACAAAAAAATATGTTACATAAGTTGGAATAACTTACTATTTTTCACATAAGTTGTACTAAAATAATGAAGTAATATATCTTACTTGGTTTTTGAAATCCAAATTTCCAATAAAAGGTATTAAGTAGGATTAATTAAGGTCCCATGGTAGCGTTACTTCAATTATCTACTAACTGTTTTGTAAAAATCTAAAGTAAAGAAAAAACATATTCACATTCACAAGAAAACCAACTAAAATCCTCCTTTTAAGTTACAGGAAAGTAACTTTTTAAGGATCGCTTTATTTGACACTTGAGACGCGCAAGTTATTCCAACTTACGTAACATATTTTTTTGTAATTAATAACAATGCTAATCCTTGTAAAATATTTATTCACACACGAAAACAAATAACAACACATTCTTAAGTATAAGTTATTTATTAAAATTACAACTACATATTTTTATACATTTTGTCTTACAGGATTCTTTGGTTACTCTCTGAGAAGTACCATGATGACATCAATTAAAAAATACAAGACAGGATTCACTGGAGCCTATTATTAAAGACAAACAAGACTGAGAGAGTCAGAGGATTACAGCCTCCTTTGGAACCTGTGATTGAACCAGTGAAATGGCAGAATGTTGAATTCCAAGCATTTTACAAGGCTAGGTCTGTTGCTAGGCTGGTTCGCTTTTTCACCAGAATACCTGAAAGAAAATAATAGTTTAGATTCATGTCGCAATCTACGAATATCAAATACCTACCCATACTTTGTAATAAAATCCTTTGTGCACTACAGTCACTGCGTACTTACTAAAACCTAGCCTTTATCTCGTTGAGTTAGTCTCGAACTTACTTTATCTGTATTTATTTATGTTATTTATAATAGCACTTAGTGAAGAAGCTGCAAGTTTTAACACATAATAATCTAAATATAAACTTAGAATAGGTATGTAGTTAAAATGTTACTTACGACATGGTTATTAATAAAATATAATCATATATTTATGACAAGACACTGTGCTTTTGTACGATGAAGCCCACAATAAAATTAACTTCAAAACACTAGTCGTTACCATCGTATAATAACTGTTTATCACGGCAATTTGGAAAAGTGCGATAATAAGAAGTGATGGATATATTTTGTCAGGTGGTTGCTCGGCTTCCAGCATTAAAAACATAAAACATTTATGTTTTCACGAATTTACGACTTATTTATAATTTCGAAAACTAGACGGAGACATCCGTTCAAAACTTTCATTCACAATTTTTTTCGCACTCTTTAAAATTTTAGCCATCTTTAATGGTCAATATCAAATTAAAATTATGTACATAATCAAATGAAAACAAAGTAAATAACACAAACTTTTAGAGATTTAAATAAAATTGATATAAATAATTTTGTTTAACGTAAATAAAAAAACCGGTAAAAATTATAATTTTTTGTGAAGGATTTGAAAACGTCTTCGCAGTCTCATCACCAAAACAAGCCAGAGACAACAAACAGTTCACTATTCAGGAATAACCATTCAAAAAACGTTCAGCATTATGAACGTAATGGTAGGATTTAAAGTTGTCCTGCTTTTGACCTGCTTAAAAACTGCCTTGTTTCTGAATGGTTTTATAAGTGTTCGTGGTAGCCTTCCTGGCATCTAATCTTGTCACTGTCAGGATATATTCTGTCTAATTTGTGGTTACTGTTGGGTCGGCCGGCGGTTTTTCATTTGGATTCGGCGCTAGATCATAACCTCAATCTTTCTATGCTTTTTATTTTGATTCTTGGAGTTGGAGTACAAAATAAATGCAAATAATTATTCATTTTTGCGACTTACTCTATCTATATTATAATACATCATGGAATTCTCTGAAGCGATTTCTATCTCTTTCAAAGAAATAACGCCGAATTGTAACATCCCCGAAAAATGGAAAGAAGTAATGTTGAATACTGGTATGTAAATCTATAATGTTTATTTTTAAAATACATCACAAATTATTTTGTATTTAATGTACATTTCTTCGGTTTATAGGAGGCACGCATAGTACTTTACAGGATATTAAATTACCTCAGAAAGCTGGTGGATATTGGTACAAAGATTCGAAGAAAGTAAATACACGGAATAGATTCTTGCACTGGTATGTAAAACGAAAGAAGCAGTATTCTACTTTATTAAACACAATTAGGCCTGTTTCATTTTACGTTATTAGTATACTTTAGATTTAGTCTTGTAATGCTATAAACATATATCTGATGTAAATGAAATGTAAAATATTTTGGCTATTCTATTGTGTGTATGTTTAGGCAAACCACATCAGATGCCATTGAAATATCCGAGTCATCTTTAGATACAAACTTGACTGGAGCCAACTTAAGATGTAAAGTGGCTCCAGGGACCCCGCCTCTCAGTAACATCATGGTGTATGAAAGATTGAATACTCGGGAAGTTATTATATTAGCTGCCACTGTGTCTTCCGTGCACAGACTCATCTTTCCCCATCCTGAATCATATGACAAGAAGGTATGTTTTTCTAGTAATAGGGATTGATTTCTTCTATCATGAATCAATGTGCTTTAATGCCACAGTTTAATGCTTTTTAGGCTCGAGTCTTTAGGCCCTACTCTTTGAAAGATTACACTGTGACTGTGTATGTTGATTTGTATATGAGAAGTTCATTTCAGTATTTTAATTTATTTTTCAGTCAACTTTTGGATCCATGAGCACATCATCACCTTCAATTTTTCATGACGTTAGTTCAGTAAACAATCCAAATAATTATTGCATTCTCAATCAGTATTCCAATGCAAGTGAGTACCTATTCAACTAGTAAAATATATTTTATTACTTACGATCATAGTTGCTTCCCTTAGTGGAAAAAAAGTAGCTGTTGATGAAACCAACACTATATTTTAGTATGTTGTTAAACATGTTATTCTGACAAAAAAAAAACTATCAGAAGACAGTTTCTAACTTGGTTGAGTTGAGTCGATAGTTAAGACAGCATCAAAATGGCCATTGCCGCATTGAGAATATTGTGTTTTCAACAGAAAATGTGTCACATGTCAGCTTGTGTGGGGTGTCATAAAAAGTAAAATTAAATGCGCTACAGTATTGTTTGTACATTTGACCTTGTAAATACCATAGTTTGTGAGAAATTTAATATTTTATTTAAATTTTTAAAAGAAGACTTATTTATCCTACAGTATTTCCACGAATTTCTTTAACCATGCATTTTTGAGTATTAATTTAAAAAGGTGACTGCAATATAACAATGTGATATATTTTTAGAATCAGCAAATAAGGCCCTTTCATCACTGACTAAGTACTAGCTTTCATTTGATACCATTCACAATATGTTTTTAAACGAACAAAAAAGATGACGATGACACTCATCCGGTTGACGCGGGTCAATCTCGCTCAGTCATTACAAGTCTGGCACAGCGCAATGATACTTACCTTGTTGGATTGCTAATTATATAATATACAAATTATATATATGTCGCAGCCAAATGGTTAAAATAGCTGTTCAATCAAACAGCTAGCCCTTTGACTGAACAACGCCATTCTATCACACGTCTAGCTTTTTAATTGAATATTTGAGGCGCTCTAAACGTTCAACACTACAGCTGATTCAAAAGCCGCCGTCTAATTGAATTAGTTCAGCGCTCACCACCATGGCGCTAGGTGCGTTTTATAGAGGAATTGGTTGCCATGTGGTTATCTACTTTTTAATTAATACGAAGGTTTTTAAGATAGTATTTTTGTTAGTTTGTTAAAAGATTAAATATTGCGAACAAATAATATATAATTTCTAACTTCGTAAATTTTTGAGTTTGTATATTTTTGCTCGGTGCAATAAAGAATATTATGATTATTAATTTGTTTTTTATTGTTACTTATTTCATCAAACGTCACCTCTTAAACTTAATTCAAGAATAATCTCCCAAGATATTAAAAAAGTTTTCCTATTCTTTCAAATTACATACTAAACTAATGGTCACCCTAGTTAATTTGCCATTTAACCAGTTGGCTAAGCGTCGTCTAGCTTTAGTGTTGAACGTTGCAGTCAACCAGTCGGCTAAACGACGTATAGCCGTGTGATTGAATGGCGTTGTTCAGTCAAAGGGCTAGCTGTTTGATGAAACGGCTATTTTAACCAGTTGGCTGCGACATATACATACATATAATGATATTAAAAAAATGGTTGGACATGGTTACTGATATATTCATTCGGAAAATTTAAATAAAATTTAAAATTTCTCATAAACTATGGTATTTACAAAATCGAATGGAGGAAAAATGTACGTATTTAATTTTGCTTTTTATGATACCCCACTCAAACTTACATTGACATACATTCTTTTGTGTATGCAATATTCTGATTACGGCAGCAGCAGCCATTTTTGTGACGTCATTACTGGCGACGCAAGCACGTTGGAAACTGTCTCCCGATGGTTTTTTAGTCAGAATATCACACTTAACAACATAATAAATGATGGTGCTGGTTTAATCAAAGCCACCTTTTGGGTCCTATATGACACTAAAAGAAGCGACTATCATGCTAAGGAAGACCCAAAATGCTCTGCCTACCCCATTAGAGATAAAGATGTGGTAGGGTATGTATGATTATGCATCAGACATAGTGTCTTCACAACTTTTGCAAGAAATATGTACCAGACACTTTAATTTTGTACTTTAGACAATGGTGATATGGTCCCTGTTTCAGTGTAGTTTTTATCTATGTATACTAAGCGACCATTTTACATTTCTGTATGAGCCGAGCCAAATAATAAGTTAGTAATAAGGAGTCTTGTATTTGTATCACTGTTTTATTGGCATTTTAGATTGAATATCTTGTTATAACACTTATCTATCATCAGCTACTTGCTTACCCTATTTTATAAACAAATGTAATTGAAATCAACTAAGTGAACACTTCTATGTAGTAATTGCTCTAAGAATGGCTCCTATGAATTACCTAGTAGTATTAAAAAAATGTTGACACATACAATGCATGCAACATGTTTTGTTGTTTACTCAACGTTTTGAGCTGTTTTAGCTACGGGAGTAGCACATACTTGTGCATCACTGTTGCGAGACAATGGCGAAGCAGTGTTTGCGCTTGCATTTGGTCAAGGAGGTGAAGGAGGGTTACTGCTTGTTAAAATGCCCATATCCGGGAATGCAGTCACAACAATATTGAAGAGAGAGTCCACTGTTCCTCGCTTTTTGTCCGGAATTACAGGAGCATTAAGGTTTGAAAATTGAAATCATAATACACTTTTCGTACCACTTGCTCAAAAAAGGCACATTCTATGGCACAAAAAGCGAACATAATAATAGTCATTTTTAATCTGTTAAAAACAGGGAAAGAAAAATGTACTGAATTTCATTCAGCCTCTAGACCAAGAATGAAAACAGGGAAAGAAAGTTGTACCGAATTTCATTCAACCTCTAGAGGGAGAATGTGGTTTACGTTTGAAATACTTACCGAAATTTATACTGAACTCAAACCATTTCTATATTGTTAAGCGTAAAAAAATAACGATTTTGAATCGACAACATGTATCTGCAAAATCCACAAAACCACTTAGATTTCATAAAATTTTAAATCAAGTTATGTCATTGTTTGTTGCTGTTTAGTTTTCCAAAAAGAAAAAGCAAAGGGTCGTTTGCGTCTCACACATACTGCCAAGTTTTCTGCGTACCTATATTTATTTACAACGTAAAACATTTTGTATTTCTAATGTAACTGGATAAAAATGTTATTATTGTCTTTATTTTTTCGCAAATGGTACGAAAAGTAGAGTATTTTCCTCGGTGATAAAACTGTCTTAGTCTTGGGTGAACTTAAATCCGTCGCTAAACTCAGGACTCGTCCCAAATCCCTCGCTTCGCTCGTGATTTAAGTATTCAACACCCTCGCTCCGCTCGGGAGTAAACCTCGAGTCCTTCGTTGCGCTCGCGATTTAAGTCGTCACCCGCGACAGAAGACACTGCTTTATCCCCTTGGTTAATAATCTACTATTACAAATTTGATGTACCTTTGTCATTAAAAAAATATCTAAAAAGATGTTCTGGGAGTGCAGAGATAGTAAAGTAGTATGGTAAAATGGCTATTTCGCTTTGTTGAATTAGGGGGAAAAGTGCAACAGACGGCGTCGAGACGTACGGCGTGATTCTTACTCATAGTTTGGTGGTAGCGATATGCGGCGATGCGTGCCTTCGTGCCTGGGCGCTGGATGATGGTAGCGCTCCCGTTGCGGTCTCGCCGCCACTGTCTCAGACTATGGTTCGGCCTAAACCTCCACGTAAGTTACCTAGTGCCTAAGTAATATAAGAACTTTTACAGTTTGCTACAGAATTACGGCTAAAGCTTACGGCGAAGTGCAGCTGCTGACCCGAATTTAGACCAAGATTTACCATAGTTTATAGTTACTATTACTATATCACTAGTCTAACTTAACGATTCTAACATAGATAGTTTAACTTCATACACTTGGTTAGGTGGTTGTAAACAAATTGCCTAAGTTAATTCATTATTTACTTTTTTACTTTCAGCACATGGGCACATGTTACAAAAGACCATTGGATTGGACGGCAGTGTGATTCTCGTCGCGTACTTGTCGTTCCCAAACGAGTGTGAATTTGTAATAATGAAAATGCACGACGCAGGTGCCGGAGCAGTTAGATTTTCACACATTTGTCGGTTGTTTGGACCACAGGTAAAATAACTTAGTACTAAAAAGCCTCTTCAAGTCTCTCCTGCATTTGTGTTTAATAGGTATGTGTCTTATATTACCCATACTTCCTATACTAAAAAACACGATGAAGTGGATGATATTTGATATAAAATAGCAACATTTTACCTGCAAATAAAATGTATATTAAATATACTTACCTTATTCGAAGCCTATATAATGAGAGGGGCTACTGCTTCCGGTTCTAGTACTAGTCATGACTTCCGGTCTAGGTCCACGCCATTCGCCACTTCCGCTCCCCACCTAGCGCGCTCCCCGCTACGCGACACTAGCGCCACCTAGGCAGTTGGGTTTTGTAACCCAGTTTGTTCGTCATTTGATCGTCTTTTGGGACACCAGGTAGAACTATAAAGTATAGACTTCGAATAAGGTAAGTATGTTTAATATACATTTTATTTGCAGGTAAAATGTTGCTATTAAACTCACTGTACCGTTATTCAAAGCCTATATAATGAGAGACGTGTCTATTATCGCCTGGTGGTGCCTAGTTACGTCAATGTGATTATACTTATTAAGTCAGCAGGTTAGGGCTTGCGAAAAAATTTAATTCAATGGACAGCGCATGTAGATCGAGACATTCATGTAATGAATTATAAGTACGTAGCGATGAATTAAACAAAATTAGTCATGTTGCAATGAGCAGATAGTAACAAAATGTCTTATCTAGATAGACAGAGTCCTTATGATGATAAAGTATAAGTAAAGCTAGTACTTCTAGAGAGCAAAATAGCAGACTTAGTACGTATTCGAGAATTTCAGAATACCTGCAGAATAATTATCTGCATGGATATTTTCTAGCGAGTACTCAGGAACTGTGGTAAATCTTACTCATAGATTTACAAAATGATAGGTTGTACGAGTAGCAGATTCAAAGGATTTCAGCCAGCTTAACGGATGGTTTGTAAAAATCTACTGAAAGCCCACTTAGGTTTTTTATGTTGTCCGCACTGGACATACAATACAATGAATTGTGGTTACAACCATTTATACATTTACTGTACATTTGGGTTGATATATAATGAAGAAACTTGACAGGGTGATTCGGAATCGCAAAGGCTCGGTTAATTGAGCGCTCACTCACAGTACATAAGAGATTGGAATGCTACGCATTACTACTATTTTATTATATCTATAAATACTTCATGATGTACAGCTCTCAAAAAGCGTAAATGCTTCTGCTCAAATGTTGATATTCGTGAGTTTCTCTATGATACCGTTTGTATTAATGTTTTATTGTTTAAATATTAACTGTACATAATTCTGGTGACAATAGTACTTTGATGAGCGTGGACCTACGTCAGCTTGAAAACTGCTCTGCTCCTCTGGGATACTCGTATGAATGCCTCAACAGCACTCTAATCGAATTCATGATGAACATATGTAAAACTATTTCGTGTAAAACCATTATCTTGCATTTTAATAACCGGAGATGCGTACCATTAAAATGAATTTTTAATAGTAAATATTCATTTCGTGTAAATTTTGTGTCACACAAACTTTTCTTAGTAAAAGAAGAAATAAAAGAAATAGTATTTGACGTTTAAGGACATTTTTATACCATTTATAAACAAAATGGCAAAAGTAACGCCTTTTGAGCGTGATTTCAATTCGTTCGAGTTGGAAATGAAACACCTAGACTGCTATTTTTCGATTTAGGGAGTCGGCAATACACAAAATGTGTAGTTTTCCAGATCTCCACTCGTGTAATATACCGTCTGGTGATACTTTTTCGACCGTCGTGTCAGTGAAATTGCATTACTTTTTTTTTTACCCAGAAAATGCAAGTTTGCCTTGTCAAGTTTGTTTGCCAAGTCTACTGTCACCATGAATAGAAAAACAGCGTGAATCGTAACAGATTCTCCGTGATAGGTTTCTCTGCATAATAGTATGTACGCCGCAAATTTCGGATTTCGAGTGGTCAAGACCACTCGTGCAAATCCTTCGCGTATGAATATGACTAATCCAAAAATGTGCCCGTTTGAAAACGCTCGTGCAGGCCATTCTTAATGTGACTGGCGATTTCTCTAATAGCAGTCCTGGTAGCTTACGACCAGAGATAAGAAATATGTTATAATTCTATGCTTACAACGAAGGTATGCTGAATTACTAACGCACTGACATAGAACATGCTAATAAGCGCAAAGTTCCAAGGTACGTCTAGGTCTTTGGCCGGGTAGGATCTAGTACGGGGTGCCCGCGCAGTACTATAACATTGTAGCGTTGTATTGTGGTATTTAGATGCGCAGCACCTAACTGGTGGATTGACCAGGGATTTGTAAAAATCCACGTGAGTAAGGACTTGTAGATGATCAATGTATCTTAGTGGGTAGGTTCACACACTCACTACTACTACTACTACTACTACTGACTATGACCCTCCCCCCCCAAGAAGAAACGGACTTGCTTAGGGGTTTGAGGTATTGTCCTCCTGAACGTCAAAATGCCCCAGTTGACGTAAAATTATTTATGTGAATACAAGGTTCACTTGTTTTTATTCTTATTTTAGTGTTATTATTCTAACATTGGTGTCAGAATTTTATCCTGCTCAAAGCTATGTCAGTTCCTGTTATTTAAGGTAACTGTCACCTAACGACAACAATGAGGACAAATAGCTGATGTGCCTTTTGAAACCCAGGATAAGGTGCCACTGGAAGGCACTTTTATTTAATTTCACCCAGCAACGAGCGGTGTTTATCGCGAAAAATCATGAAGACCGCTAAACTGCATACATTATTTCACTAAATGATGCTAGACTGAGTTATTTGAAGTAGATTTCGAGACGTATTTACAAGTCTAATAATAATAACAATAAAGACATCATCCGACAGTGTCGTCAATATTTCAGGACGAGTGAGCTTTTACGATTCGTGACGAACCCTTTAACCCTGTTTCAAGGAGTTTGTGCCGGGCAGCGGCGTAATACGCCTGATCAGAAATTAGTGTACTTTGATCGATCTGTGGGGCAGAATCGAGATCTTCGTTTTCGTACTTACATATTTATTATAAGTGATTATACATTGCTTAATCTGCGGAACAGATAGGCTTGTTATGAAAGCCGCCGTGCTAGTTTTTGTTACGCATATAAATATACTCGGATAGTTCTGTTGAACGAAAGTGCGGTCCTTATTTAATAAATTGCATTAGATAGGGCAGCCGTACGATACATTAAAGCACTCAAACCGATTTTGTATCAGCATTGAGCAGATTTTGAGCAGAAGCGTGACTTAAGAACTTTGTCGTTAGTCAAAACGCCCCGGAGTTCTGCGGGGCAGAAGTTTCTCCATTGTTACTGCTTTTACAGTTAAATACCACATAGCAGGTATTCGATCCTGGCTTTTGTTAAATGCCATATGGTGTAAAATTCTGCATAGCGGGGGTTAACCTATACTTACCGAAACTAAACGACGCTGCTATCCTTGCGGTGCAGAATGCGATTCTAGACTTTGTTGTAAATACATACTATAGGAATTCCGCGAAGCAGGAAGTTCCAGTATGATTACGATTGTCACGTCGCTCTGGGGGGGCAGAAATGCAGTTCCAGGCTTTGTTTTAAATCCATGCAATAGGAATTCTGCGGAGCAGGAAGTTTCAGCATGATTACGTTCGTGTTGTCGCTCTGCGGGGCAGAAATGCGGAGCAGAAAGTTCCAGTATGATTGTTTGTAACGTCACTCTCCGAAGCAGAAATGCGATTCCCGGTTTTGATGTAAATCAATACGATAAGAATTCTGCGGGGCAGGAAGTTCCAGTATGATTACGTTTTGCACGTCGCTCTGCGGGGCAGAAGTGCGATTCTAGGCTTCATTGTAAATCAATACGATAGGAATTCTGCGTAGCAGGAAGTTCCAGTATGATTACGTTTATCACGTTGCTCTCCGAAGCAGAAATGCGGTTCCAGGCTTTGTTGTAAATTAATACTATAGGAATTCTGCGGGGCAGGAAGTTCCAGTATGATTACATTTGTTACGAATTTACGCATACAGAATCACATCGGGTTATTGTTTCTCGAGTATTTTCTCCTTTTCGCTTTTCACCATTTTGTCCCTATATATTTATTTATTTATTTATCGGTAGCGCAGGAATGCGGCTTAACAGCAAGCGTACAAGCTTACTGGGTATCACTGGGAAAAAGATTATGGTTGAAAGTACTTACGGTTTAACCACGTGAACATTTAATTTGTTACCTCAAATAACCTTAAAATTTTATTCACAACGTGTATTTTCCATCGATTTCACCACTTTTCCTCCTGAAGTTTTTGGCTAGTAACGGCGAGACGGTTTGAATTATGCGTTGCGTATAAAGTAACCGCCTCGAACGGAATCAAAAACGCCAATGACGAACAAACTGGGTTACAAAACCCAACTGCCTAGGTGGCGCTAGTGTCGCGTAGCGGGGAGCGCGCTAGGTGGGGAGCGGAAGTGGCGAATGGCGTGGACCTAGACCGGAAGTCATGACTAGTACTAGAACCGGAAACAGTAGCCCTCATTATATAGGCTTCGAATAACGGTACAGTGAGTTTAATACCGATTTATGTTTCGTTACTTTTTGTAGTTGGATCTGCTTGATTATGCTATTGGATATGGAGATGGCAACAATGTAATTTGGGCATTGTGGAGTCAGCCAGATGGTGAAACGGTTATCACTAGTAAGTAATGAATTGGAGAATAATCAACATTCTAACTTGTTGATTTTGTATACAATGTGTCCGGTCATCGGTGTCGGAGCCTTTAGTGGTATGGTATACGGCAGTTTTTATCTATAAATCAACTATTATAAGTAGTTTTTATTTTATTTATTTTTTTGATGAAAGTTTATTTATTTCTCTAAAAATGTATGCAATTTTTTAAATTGTCCTTATTCAAATTGTAATAACTTCAAAACTATCTTACTGAAAGCAAAGGTGTTTGATTTTATTTTAGATAATACTTATTCTGTAGTGTCGTTTTAAAAAACAAAACAAGCAGTTTAATAACCTAGTTTTTTCAAAAACAGCTAATAATCCAAAAAAATACACAAAAAATCATGATTTTTTTCGCTTAGATTTTTTTCTTTTTTTTATTCTATGGGAAATTTAAACAAGTTCGCTGTCTAATTATTGTCTACATGTTTAGCTATCTAATGACAGCTATTTTATGAGTATAGGATCTTTACACAAATATTTATGGTTGAATTATTAAAGAGTTCTTGCCTTGTTTTCCAAAAAAACAAAATAGCTGCCATTTTACAACAGTAGAAGAAAAAAAATGTATTGGGGGTGATTTGTCGATAAAAAATGCAGTATATCATATCACTAAAGGCTCCGACACCGATGACGGGACACATTGTATAAAACAGTTCTGCATGAAATGACGATGCTGAAAAAACCTTAGTTTGTATGAAAGAATGTGTGTCTTCATAACTTTGTTGCCACTGTATTATCTTTTACATTATTACACTAAAGTAGTTGGGCGACCGAGCTTTGCTTGGATTCTTTTTTTTTATGAAAATCATTTTTTAGCCTCGTCACTCCCTAAATACCGTGTTTCATAAAAATCGTTGGAGCCGTTTCCGAGATTTTCATTATCTTTGAGATAAATGAATTCGTTCATGCAGGCAGTTGCTTGGGAGTGGAGGCGTCGTGGCGCGCAGTGTGCCGCAGCGAGCCATTGCCGCCGCTGCCGACGCTGGGCTCGGCGCGCCTCTACCGAGAGCGCCTGCTCGCGCCCGGCCTGTTCCCGCCCGCCGTGCTCAGCAAGGCGCTTCTAGTATGTGTACATACCATATCTACCATGACCTTTTTCAAATTATTCTAGATCTTGGGTGAAGTTGGGTGTTTATCTATATTATGTATTTATCATAAAATATAGTATCTAGTAATGCGGGAAACATTCACGAGAAGCGCCCGCAGAGCTGTGAAACGACAGTCAGTACGATTGAGCGGGTGGCGTTGTCCGGTGCTACCCGGAGCGTGTTCCGCACTTAACGATCCGCGTCGCTGTGAAACAATGCTCTAGCACCTCACGATCACGTCTCCGCTCCGTGAGCAGTGCGTACTATACGTACGAATCTCCCACATAGCTGTGAAATCAGTATCCCTTAACACAAGTTTAAACAAATTTACTTTGGGGCTTGTTCAATAAGTGTGATTTGTCCCTATATATTATATATTTCTACTTATCTTGTAAAATATGTGCTTTGAGTTAATATGTAATACGTTGATTAATACATACAAAATATCACGCCTTTACCCCGAATGGCGCAGGCAGAGCATTTTGGGTCTTGCTGTTCTAAGCAGACAGAGCCGGGGCTGCAAGACGGACAAGATGATGGTGAGTGAGAAGGTGGAAAAAGGAATCAAAATAGTAATGTTGCTGCCCTTGCATTTCCTTAATATACTTCTTCAATTTGCACAGGAAGCGAAGCATCTGCTGGCTGGTTTTCTTTCCTCTCAGACTAGCATGGAAGGAACGATAATCGATGTGCTGTAATTGTCCATAGATTTATAGACGCACATGGGGCAACAACGAGACTAGCATCGAGGGCGACCTCGGCGAGGCGGCGATGAGCGCCGTGCAAGCACGTCTGCGACATCTCACAGCGCGCGCGGTAGCGCCCGACCATGCGCAGCTCATGCACAAGTACGTAAAATAAAGTGCGAGTCGGACTCGCGCACGAAGGGTTCCGTACCAATATTTATAAAAAAATCTAGTTGTATGTGAGCCCCCTTAAATTTATTTTAATTTAATTATTTATTTTTAAGATGAACATTAAGTTATTAATATCGAGCAAAAAACGGCAAAAAATCACGTTTGTTGTATGGGAGCTTCTCTTAAGTATTAATTTTATTCTGTTTTTAGTATTTGTTGTTATAGTGGCAACAAAAATACATCATCTGTAAAAATTTCAACTGTCTAGCTATCACTGTTCATGAGATACAGCCTGGTTAAAGACAGACGGATGGACGGACGGACAAACAACGGAGTCTTAGCAATAGGGTCCCGTTTTAACCCTTTGGTTACGGAACCCTAAAACATGCAGATGCACGCAACCATGTGTGCGATAGAGACCAGCTCCCCGTGTTTTATTCTGTTTTTAGTATTTGTTGTTATAGTGGCAACAAAAATACAATATCTGTGAAAATTTCAACTGTCTAGCTATCACTGTTCATGAGATACAGCCTGGTTAAAGACAGACGGATGGACGGACGGACAAACAACGGAGTCTTAGCAATAGGGTCCCGTTTTAACCCTTTGGTTACGGAACCCTAAAACATGCAGATGCACACAACCATGTGTGCGATAGAGACCAGCTCCCCGTGTTGTAACTAGTAACATAATATAAATATTTTTGTGTTATAGCAATATTGCCGGATTGTAAAACCCTCTTCCCGCCATTTATCTTTTTCCACAACCGTCGTTCATTAAATAATTTGAATCAAAAATATTGTTTTTATGTTCTGTCCTGAACAACCCATTTTGAACTAATTTTCTCATCATCATTATCAACAGCTTTCAGGTACCCATTGTTGGCCATAAGCTTTTTTTTGTCTGCTGTCTGCTGTAACAATACATACATATTTAAGATTTTGGTTCACGACGTGTTATTGGATGAGAGTAAAATAGAGTAAAAATTGTTTTAGATGTTGGTCAGATTTGTACAGTTGGTGCGTGCAGTATATGGAAGGCTTACAAAAGCCATTGGGACTTATGGTATCACAACATGTGAGTATTTATTTACTATATATTAGTATTAGTAGCTCGCGACTTCATCCGCGTGTAAAACCCAAGGTACTCTAATAACATTGGCAAATTGCCAATAAAATTTTCGTCAAAATTGGTTCAGCCGTTTCAGAGATAACCAAAACAAAGTGCATGGCTTACTGGATAAGACTCACAATTGCTTCACCTGATGATACATAAAAAAAAATGTGATCAGAATTAGGTTTTATTTTTGAAAGTTATTTTACATTAGAATGTGTTTTACATTTTAAGTGGTTTATGGCTTAATATCACGGTCATAAGTTTCAATTTCAAGTGGTTTAAATCATGGGCGTGCATAGGGTCATTGATTGGAGGGGAGCGGGACTTGACTTAAATGGCGGCAAAATAGATTTTTCCAAACTACACTACTAAGTAACAAAAAATTAAAGACCATAGTAGTCTGTCAATATTATATTTCAAGTTAATGTTTATCGGCAGTATCAAAAACTCTTGCAACAGTCAAATTGCTTGTACACTGTGTTCTTATTTGACGAACTTAAATATTCCATCCATTTTTGAGGCTTTCTCTCTCGTAGATGCTGACCGGTTTGGAGTTATGTTTACGAATACGCCGTGTGCGCTTACGCTATACGCCGCTCTCCCGCCCCCCTCCACCGACCCCGGGTGGAGCAGGAGAGCGGCGGCGGCGCGAGGCGGAATCTTTGATTGGAGGGAGCGGGTGCTCCCTCGCGCTTCCCCCTGTGCACGCCTATGGTTTAAATTAAAGCTTCTATGTGATATTGATGTTTATTTGCAGCACAACTCTATGGATGACAGCGAGGGCGGATGGTGGTGTGGAGTGGTTCGGCGAGCCGGGGTGTCATTGGTGCGCGAGCTCGAGCCACTGGAGCGCATGATGCGTGAGCGAGACGGCGATGGCGACGGGAGAGGTATTTAGTTATACTGATCATTTTTATTTATTTCATCCTCAATTTTTTCCATACTGAAGGATTTTATACCACTCTTCGCACAAACGTGTGTCAACGTCCCATTAATAAAATAAATTCATACAAAGCAGACTAACTTTGGGACTTGATTTATCCCTTTAACCGCGAACGTCAGATTTATTCGACAAACATTTCAGTAAGAAAATTATTGTCGACGTTCGAAAGGAAGGTGAAAGGGTACCACCATAGACCTACAACTTTTTTTACTACTTACTTCTAAATCTATGGGTCCACTATCTGTCCAAAACAAGAAGACCTACAATAAGTCAAATTCTCTTAAATTACCGTCAACTACCGAATAAATGGTTTAAAACAAGTCCTAAACTTACTTTGCTTGTTATAATAAGATAATGTCGGGAATGAGATAGACGCAGAATATTCGCGAGTAGAACCGTATGGAAATAAGCCAGAATAGTGCAAGCGAAACTAGGCCTTATGTTGTTACAGCATAAAGGCTAGAGTTCTTTTGCCGGTTTTCTCACTCACACACATACCGGCGCCTCGACATTTCCCGTCATCGAAATGCATTCGTCACGTATGGAGAATGTTCGAGAATAATGCAGATCTCCATTTCGGCGCATATAAAAAGCCGAGCTACGTAAGCGATCACTTCGAAGTCAACTGAGGCGAAGAAAGCCTACTTAAGTGCGACAAGTAAAAGTAATTGCGACAACCTTGTTAAAATACCTAGACCTCAGGTGCTACGCGACTTGTACTTGGACATCAGGAAGGCCATCTTTACCTGTCAACCTAGGGTTCCGTATTGAATAAATACCCTCATACGTAGTTTCGTAACAATAATAATGGTTTCTGTTCGTTGATGCGCGGTCTAATCAGTAGTGCAAAGTTAGACTACCTCCTCGATAAATTAAAAAAGGGGTGACGACAAGGTCAGAAAAGTATGTTTGTAATTAGTCTGATTTTTAGATTATCCAAAAATAATGCACCCATATTTTTCAGTTCACCAAAAAAGTAAAAATTCACAAAGATACGGAGCATCTAAGTTCCGGAGTGGGGGCTTGCGATGTCACCGCTAAGTTAAAACCGTACCTAGCCATGACGTCATGCGAAATTTCTTTGTATTTTTTTGTTTCTCAGAGAAAAGTAAAAAAAACATGTTCATTATTTTTTAATAATCTCACCCATGTGCTACTAATTTTTTTTAATACAGCTGCTCAAAAAGTGGCGTATTGCCGGGACGTATAGCGTTCGAGATGTGGGCTATTACATACTCGTGCTTTTTTTTTTACCTTTCCCGAACTCGTGTGTGTGTGTTTTTTTTAATAGTTGTTTTACGGCTCTGGATACTAGTCCTTTAGAGCCTATCATTATTTTATCACTTCTTTATTCCTAACCCTAACCCTAACTATGCAGTCAAAGGTTGGTAGGTCCTTTGATTGCTTCAAGGGAGTTTCTGGCGACAAATCTATACGAGTCCACTGGTTTTCATAGCGGATTGAGTGGCGGACGGCGCCTAAAGACGCCCACCACAGTCCGCAAATAAATATCACTACAGCCGCACTATGAGTGTCCACTTCAAACATTTTACATATTGTCCATAAGCATGAGCATTTATAACACTAAACTACACCAATTTCATATTATAAAGTCCTCTAGAATCAATTTGCAAAACAATTTAAATCAAACTCCGACTGAACCCCTTCACTTCCCGCCAAAAACTCGAACTCGTGTGTTCTCTTTCCCAACTGTCAAAATAATGTCTATTAAAAAGAAAAACCAACCATGAAGTTTTTACTAAAAAAATTCATAGGAGTTTTTATGATTCATGCAAATACGTTTATTTCTAAAAAGAAGCTACTAATTTGTTTCAATATCAGATTTAATGATTTGATTGAATGAGTTAGGTTAGGTTTCATTTCATTTTATCTCATTAAATTTCATTTCATATCAATAAAAAATTATACTGAAGTCTTGGCTGTATGGGCATAGTTCCCTTTGCCTACCAGAATGGGTGAAGAAAAATAATATCTGCTTATATTCTACGGTAGGCGCCATTTTTCACAAATTTTCTTTGCGAGTTTAGTTGTTTGTTGTACAAAATGAGTAATTTCGACCCTAGTTTTTTTGAATTAACACCACCGGAACTCAGTATAATTGCACAAAATGCTTCGGAGAACATTTAACCGGAAAAGTCAAAAAGTCGCTACATATCTACATACGACGAATTTATTGCGTGGAGAGAAGAGAAAAAAGCAAATAGTTTTTCAGAAAATGTTATGTTGGCATACTTCTCCGAACTCTCAGCAAAATTAAAACCTACGTTAATGTCGAGGTTTTCGATGATAAAAAGTATGCTGAAAATAAGGAACAACGTGGATATAAGTGAATACCCAAAATTAAATGCTTTCCTAAAACGACAATCAGACGGTTTTACAAGTAAAAAGTCGAAAATATTAACATCGAATAAAGTGGTAAGGTTTTTGAACGAAGCTCCCGATGATCGTTATTTAGCCACAAAGGTAATTTATTAATAAGTACTTATATTTTTCTTTAGTATTCAGTTTACGAAATCGCAAAATACAGTCAATACATTATTTAAAAAAATATTAATCAAATCCCTTTTTTGGTAGGTTGCTCTGATTTTTGGCGTTGTTGGCGCTTGCTGCAGAGAGGAGTTAGCCAATATTACTTTAAAAGATATTAAAGCCCATGGAGAAATGCTTCTAATCAAGATTCCGAACACAAAAAATAAGATACCGAGAAGCTTTGTTGTTGAAGTAGTATTTTCCTAGAATAGAGCAAAAATATATGAATCAGCAGTCCCAAAAAGGAAAAACCGACCGTTTTTTTTTTTAAATTACCAAAAAGGAAAGTGTACAGCTCAAACAATAGGGATAAATAAATTTGGTAATATGCCAAAAGAAATAGCTACGTTTCTTGGTCTGCCGGATGCTGAGTATTATACTGGGCACAGCTTCAGGAGGACCTCTGCTACATTATTGGCAGATTCAGGCTACCAATTTGACGTCCTTAAAGCGACTAGGAGGTTGGAAATCAGACAAAGTTGCAGAAAGCTATATTGGTGATTCATTAAACAACAAACTAGAAACTGGGAAAAAAATCACACAATCCATTAATTTAAGGTCCAGTCCGTCTCCTTCACATGTTAAAGAGAGAGTTCGTCCATCTACCTTCGTTGATAATGATAATTCATCAGATCCAACTCCATTAACAAGCAAACGCCATTGTATGACAAATATACATGAACAATCATACGAAATTAATAATAGTTTGTCTCAAACAGTAAATATGCAACCTAATACTTCCCCAGTTAGTATAAAAAACTGTACCAATTTCAATGTATATGTGAATTATAAATTTTATAAGAAATAAATGATTAGTTAGTTGAGTTTATTGTGTTTTTATTATTTTATTAAATTGATTCATTTCTTCGCAACTGTTTTAAAAATAGTCGTCAGTACACGTGCGGAACCGTCATTGCAACTTGTTCCAACTGCCAACCCTCGCCTTCGGCTGCGCCTCGGCTCAGGTAGACATTTGTCGGAAATCTTTGCAATGACAGCCTTTCCGCACTTGTAATGAAATATACTATTCCATTCGTCGCGTCATGCCTATTGGTTGTTGGTAGGTTTCGGCGACAGCGAGTGCGCGCTATCGGCGGACGCGATGCGCGTGGTGTCGGCGGGCGCGCGGTGGGAGCGCGCGGCGACGGGCGCGGGCGCCGCCGAGCTCGAGCGGCGGCTGTTCGCGTGCGCCGCGCCGCAGCACCGCCTGCTGCCGCGGCTGCTGCACCTGCTGCTGGCCGCGCCGCAGCCGGCCGCGCCCGACAACGACGACGCGCAGACACAGCCTAACTCTACGCCGGTCATTTTCTCTCTCTCTCTCTCTCTCTCTCTCTCTCTCTCTCTCTCTCTCTCTCTCTCTCTCTCATTCTCTCTCTCTCATCTCAGCGCATTCTCAGATATGGAAGCCGGGGTCCGCTTCTGGCTTTTTCCGCCGGTCAGTTTATATTTGTCGATATTGGCAGTGCTTCATCTTTATTTTTATATCTTTCATTGCCAAATACAGACAAACCTAATATAGATTGTCACTAATGGATATTCATCCGCTAAAATATTTGCGAAACTATGGTTAATTTCATTTATTACATTGGTAAGGCACCTCTTTTTTTTTACCTCGTCTTCATGCTTCGACAGTTTATCCATACTTCGTAGCCTTTTTTAGCCAATAAAAACAGGCTACGAAGCGTGGATAAACTGTCGATGCATGAAAACGAGGCGCGAGGTAAAAAAAAAGACGTGCCTTACCAATGTAATAAATGAAATTAACCATAGTTTTGGCTAACTACAGACTCATTATTTTTTTAATTTTTGATTGACTTCAAAAAAGAAATAGGTTATCAATTTGACCCGTATGTCTTTTTTTTGTGTGTATGTTACGCGTTATCGTCGACTACCGTGGACCGATTTTGATGATTCTTTTTTTATTTGAAAGCTTTTACTACCAAGTTGGTCCCATATTAATTTGGTGAAGACACGATGAACTACTTTGGAGATATGGAAGAAACTCCTGAAAGAAAGTGAAGTCGGTTGTTTTTTTGTTAAAAATTGAAATGCCAAATGTGTGGTTCTACCGTATCTCACATTTGGCATGCTTTGTCGTGTAACATATACCTTAGCACTTAGATTAATAGCCTGTGTTGTTACAAATACATAAGCACAACGATTTTTGTTTTCTTCTCTAGATTCTAACACCACAGCAAGTTGACGAGTTGACTGCCATATTGGAACCAATAAAAGATTTACAGAGCGCGGTGCTCGAGTTGAATGACGCTTTGAGGTTGGATGTACCCGAAATCGATACTAAAGGTAGGGATATGAAATTTGCTAACATACTGAATTTTTAGTTTTGATTGTAATATTTTGATCTTGATTTAGATTTAGAATAACTCACTATAACCAACAGTAACTTCGTCTTTTAGTCAATGGATACACTTGCTTGCAATTTGAAGCAGATAACTAAGATATTTTTAAACATACATGCTATTAACTTGAGATTCGCAACGATAATAAAGATTTTGCTTTAGGAATCCGCTATTTAATCACGCCAGACGCTTTGTATGCCACCATTGAAGTTATAGATAGATCAAATTTTCAACTCACTTCAAATGCCTGTTCATCAATTGAAATCAAGTTAATTTTCGTACAGGTGAGGATGAGGAATACAGCGAATACGACAACCTGTTCGCCAGCGATTTAGGAGTTTCCATCGTCACTGAAGCTATCCGACAAATGGCTGAAATGCGGTAAGAAATAATTAGATATCTCTGTCATTAACAGCTCTCGTTTTAGTTTCGTTAATGTTTTAGCCTTTTACCTGAACTGAATTTCACAAAAAGCCTTGCGAATTGTGTCTGTGTAGGGCTGGTTTTACAGTGACGCTTACCGTCCGTTTGGGTGGTAAAGCGCGGGCTTATATTTGCGGTTTACTATGTAATTATCCAAAACACACAGCTCGTGGCCTACGACGCTTACCAAAGGCACTGTCCAGAGCGGCAAGGTTAAACCACTCTAAATAGTAGGTTATAATTGTAATCTTCACTTTCTATCTCACGTCCTTATTTCTTCCTTCATATTCCATACTCAAATTCATGTTTCTTTTTCACACTTTTTCATCCCAACACGTCGGCACTTTGTTTTGGCTTTGTACTAAATAATATATCCAAAACAGTTTAATACTAGGTATATTTTTACGATGAAATGTGTAAATCAAGAAAGATGTTTAAGTCGTGTTTAAAATGGTGTCAAGATCATCAAGAGCAAATAAAGATGGATGCCCTTGCCGAGAAACACTCCAAAGGTAACTTTCGTGACTTTTGGAAATGTACTAAGAAAATAAATGCCAAGCCGGGTCTCCCTGTGAGTGTTAGTGGAGTGAGTCACCACAAAGCTATTGCTAATGCATTTAAAGATCACTTTTTGGTCAAGTCTACCTTAGAACCGACGCTTGGGGAGTTGGATGCTGAGATGCCAAAAGGAGAAGTTAAGGTTCAGTTTCGAGCAAAAGAGGTAGCTAAAATTATTAATGGCATGACAAGGGGTAAATCCCCTGGTCATGATGGCCTCAGCATTGAACACCTGCAACACGCTGGCCCGCATGCACCCAGACTACTGGCAATGCTTTATTCATTGTGTGTAAGCCACTCGTACCTGCCAGTTGACTTCATGAAAACTGTGGTAGTTCCTATAGTGAAGAATAAAACTGGGGACCTGGCTGATAAAAGTAACTATAGGCCTATTTCTCTAGCTACGATTATAGCCAAAGTGTTTCACGGTTTGCTTAACACGCAGTTAGACAAGTGCTTGCACCTACACGATAACCAGTTTGGGTTTAGGCCTAAGTTATCAACAGAGAGTGCAATACTGCTCCTGCGTGGTTTCGGGTTAGAATAGGACCACTCCATCTCTCCCTGTGGATGTCGTAAGAGGCGACTAAAGGAAAAAAAATAAAATAAAAAAGCACTAATAGCTTGTGCTACAATAGCATTCCCAAGGAGGGTTGACGTCAGGCAGGCGGCCGGTTGTAAAATAAAGCCAAATCAAAAATGGAAAGAATAAAAGAGTCAGGCATAGGGATAGGGCGCCACCGCAAAATGGCGCGCAGGAGCCCCGCCCGACTCCTGTGACAAGTGGGCCAGGGCTACCGTGTCTGGTGTGGACACGGCCAAAGACGCGAGCCCCAACACAGAAACTCCGCTTTGCAACGTGGAACATTGGCACGCTAACTGGACGCACGAGGGAGCTGGCCGACGTACTTTCCAGGCGAAAAGTGGCCGTGGCGTTCCTGCAGGAGACTCGGTGGAAAGGTTGCAGATCCCGGTCCATTGGGAATGGTTACAAGCTGATCTACACCGGTGCACCTGGTGGCGAGGATGGGGTGGCCGTAGTGCTGTCAGAGGGGCTTCAGGATAGCGTCTTGGAAGTAAAACGCTTCAGCAGCCGGGTAATGGTCGTGGTGGTGCTTGTCGAAGGGGTTATGACTCATTTGATAAGCGCCTACGCGCCACAGGCTGGCTGTGAAGACGCCGAAAAGACGAGGTTCTGGGACCTACTCGACGGCGTGCTGCGTGGCATTCCGTTGTCGCAGGCAATCGTTTTGGGCGGCGACTTGAACGGTCATGTGGGTGAGGCGTGTGAGGAATTTGAGCGTGTTCATGGTGGCTATGGATACGGAAGTCGCAATCCGGAGGGTGGAGAAATCCTCTTAACGAGTGCGGCGGCCGACCTCGCCATCGTGAACACATTTTTCAGAAAGAAATCCGAGCACCTAATCACCTACAGGAGCGGGGGACGCGCTACCCAAATCGATTACTTCCTAACCAGAAGAGACCATATCGGCAAAGTAACCAACTGCAAAGTCATACCCGGCGAGAGTCTCACTGCGCAACACCGTCTCCTTGTCACGGACCTTCGCATTAAGCCTGCTGGCAAGCCCACTGAGCGCTTTCGACGCCAAATCAAGTGGTGGCGGCTCGGAGAATCCAAGTCCCAAGAGTTCGCAACTGCGATCGGCAACAAATGCGACGAAACCGATGGCGAACCAATCCAGCTATCACTGGTGCGGCGAAGGCAGTGCTGGGTATGTCAAAGGGTGGACGCAAGTGTAACAAGGAAACTTGGTGGTGGAATGACACAGTCCAGAGGGAGACAAGGGTGAAGAAAGCACTCTTTAAAATGTGGCAAGCGTCCGGATCTCCTGAAGACCACGACGCAAACAGGGTTGCAAAACGGGCCACTAAGAAAGCCGTTGCCCGGGCCAGGCGTAACCACGTACAGCCATTGTACGATAGATTGGAGTCGCCTGAGGGGCAGAAGCTTATCTATAAGTTGGCACGTTTCAGGGTCAAAGCGGCACAGGATATCTCCAAGTGCCGCTGTGTTAAAGACCCTAACGGCAACCTTTTATGCGAAGACCTCGAGGTGAAGGAGAGATGGCGCTCATATTTTCACGAGCTACTGAACCAGCAGCATAAAGAGGTGCAGCCACCGGACCTTCCTCCAAATCAAGGATTAGTGCCACCAATAACGCCTGAGGAAGTCCACTCAGCTCTTCGCTGCATGAAGGACCGGAAAGATGTCGGAGCCGATGGAGTGCCCATCGAAGCCTGGAAGGCTATGGGTTCCCATGGTGTGGAAATCTTAACAAACCTTTTTAACCGCATACTCTTCACCGGTAAAATCCCTGACCAATGGAGGCTGAGTATTATTACTCCAGTCTTTAAAGGAAAGGGATCGGTGCAAGAGTGCAGCAACTACCGCGGTATAAAGGTCATGTCCCACACCATGAAGCTCTTTGAGAGGATAAAAGACTCTCGGATCCGACAGGAGTGTACAGTCTCGGAGTGTCAGTATGGATTTCGCCCCGGCCTAGGCACTACGGACCCTATCTTTGCCCTAAGAGTCATCATGGAGAAATACAGGGCAAAGAATACGCCTCTCCATTTCCTGTTTTTGGATATGGAGAAGGCCTTTGACTGTGTTTCTCGAGAGATGATCTGGTGGGCTCTGAGGGCCAAAGGGGTGCCAGAGATCTATACTGACATAATCCGCGATATGTACCGCGATTCCGAGTCCATAGTTTGGACTGCTGTTGGTGACTCCAAACCCTTCCCCGTTACAGTCGGGGTTCACCAAGGCTCGGTTCTCAGTCCGTACCTGTTCAGTGTGATATTAGACGAAGTGTCTGACAGCATCAGAGACACACGAGCAACCTCCGTGGCTGCTTGTGTATGCTGACGATATCGCACTGGCGGATGCGGACAGAGGGAGACTGGTGCGACGCGCAAATGTGTGGAGGGAGTCGCTTGAAAACGGTGGTCTGAAGCTAAATGTGGCGAAGACTGAATATATGGCTTGCAATGCTACAGATCCCCCACCCGTACGCATAGGCGAAGACTTGGTCAAGCGTACGGACCAGTTTAAATACTTGGGATCTGTACTTCACGCGTCCGGAGACATCGATGCCGACGTCAAGGCCCGTATATCTGCCGCATGGGCAAAGTGGCGAGAGGTGACTGGTGTCATTTGTGACCCCAAAATGCCGGTTAGGTTGAAGGGACAGGTCTACAAATCCATCATTAGACCTGTCCTTTTATATGGGAGTGAAGCGTGGCCTTTGCTTGAGCGGCACAAGCAGGAGTTGCGTGTCACGGAGATGCAAATGCTGCGTTGGATATGCGGAGTGTCACGGAGAGATCGTGTTAGAAACACCCGCATCCGCGGCAGTCTTCATGTCCGTGACATAGCGGACAAACTGCAGGAAAGTCGCCTACGCTGGTACGGTCACGTCCTACGAAAGCCGGCAAGCTACGTGGGAAACAAATGTATAGCCATGCCGCCTCCGCCGGGGCCCAGCAGGCGGGGTAGACCGAAGAAGTGCTGGCTTGACGTCGTCAAAGATGATATGCGTGCTAATCGTCTTACAACCAAGGATGCTCAAGACCGTGCAAAGTGGAGAAGAAAAAGTCAGAAAGCGGACCCCGGGCTTCTCAGCATTGCAGCTGAGGACGCAACTGGGAAAACGCTGAGATGAGAGAGAGTGCAATACTGTGTCTTAAGCACACCGTCTGATACTACACAGCTCGTAAAACACCATATATGCATGTTTCCTTGACCTGTCTCGGGCTTTTGATTTGGTAGTGTATGAAATATTGTGGAAGAAACTAGAGGCCATTAACTTACCACAAGAGCTTTTGAACATCTTTGAGTATTGGTACACGCACCAGATTAATTATGTCAGGTGGGCGGGACAATGTCGGAACCCTACAGGCTAGACTGCGGTGTGAGGCAGGGTGGTTTAACTTCGCCCTCGCTTTTCAATTTATATATAAACGCACTGATCGTTGCGCTCAGCAGTCGGTGTGTAGGCTGTCATGTGGATGGTGTATGCGTTAATAACCTAAGTTATGCTGATGATATCGTGCTGCTGAGTGCGTCAATTTGTGGCTTGAGAGAACTGTTGCAAGTTTGTGAGGAATATGTTGGTGAGCACGGATTGAAATATAACATAGCCAAAAGTAAATACATGGTGTTTGAGACGGCTGGCGCTAGATGTCCATCTAAACTGCCAGCTGTTATTTTAAATAGTGTCCCGTTAGAGAGAGTGGACCAATTTTACTTACCTAGGGCATATAGTTACAGCTGATCTCAAGGACCATGCTGATATTGAGCGAGAAAGGAGAGCGCTGTCGAGGAGGGCGAACATGCTGGCTCGAAGGTTTGCACGGTGCTCTGACCAGGTGAAAATCACTTTGTTCCGAGCGTACTGTACCTCACTGTACACGTGCAGCCTATGGGCTACTTATTCACAAAGATTTTACAGTGCTCTCCGAGTGCAGTTCAATAACGCTTTTAGGGCGGTATTGGGGCTGCCTCGCTTCTGTAGCGCATCAGTGATGTTTGCGGCCGCACACACAGATTGTTTCCATGCGACCATGCGTAAGCGCGCCGCGTCCCTGGTGAGCAGGGTGCGGGCCAGCTCCAATGCCGTTTTAGCGATGATTGCCGGAAGGCTGGATTGCCCCTACATCCGTCACTGCTGTGACAGGCACGTCCCGTGTCGCCAGTTTGAGAGGCAATTCTAATTTAATATTAATTAATTTATTGTTTTTTTTAACGAATTTTTGAATTGTATTGTAATAAAAGACTGTAAGAGCGACTGACATTGACATGACATTGTGTACTGATTTTAATATGGGTCTTTGTAACCTGAAATAAATAAAATTTAATTTAATAACTATCTTTATTTATCGCTCTTCCGACAGGCTCACGTTCTCTCACTCGACGGCGATGACTGAAAATCAGTGTTTGCTCCCTGAGCAATTTTATCATTGAGTTATTGTCTTTTTGTATCACTGCGGTTCACACTATTTCTACAACTGATTGGATATGTTTCTGTGTTGATTTGTGTATTCGTTTCTAAGAGTGTGCTTCAGTGAGACAGTGATAAAGTGTTTATCTATCTATCTAAAGATTTGGCATCGGTATTGCGCAGGTCGCGCGTGGCTCGCGGGGCTTTGGCGGCGCTGGGAGCGGCGCGGGGCGCAGGCGGAGCGCCGGGCGCCGGCCACTGTGCGGTGCACTGGCAGGCCTATCGCGCCCTGCTGTGGCTAAGGAGTGCTGCGCTCAAGCCCGCACCACATGCTATGTCAGTATCACCAGTGGTCGTTTATATCATTCATAATTTATGTTATCAATGCAGAAAAACTGATAATAAGGGGTCCAGTGCTGCCTCCATTTGAAATAAATTATTTGACAGGAATCGGATATTTTCATTTAAAATTTTGTCCAAGGCAAGTTGACCAAGCCTTAGAGAACATGCGACTTTCTACGCACATTATCCAAAAGTGGTTAAAAGTTTTTTGCAAATGTAGGTACGTAGAAAAGCTTCAAATTCTTACTTTCAACTGTAAACAGTAGTTCATAAATAGGTTTAAAGGGCTATCTAGGGCTTGGTCAAGATAAAATTTTAAATGATATTTCCGTTTACTTTCAAATAATTTATTTCAAATGGGGGCAGCACTGGACTCCTAAAAGCTATGTCTTCACGGTTTGGTATTTCATACAAATCCCATAGAAAATGTTTGTTTTGACAGTCTGACCTCTTTTAATTATATCATTCATCATTTGTCTTGTTCTTGCTTACGATACAATAGTATATTATGCAATTAGTGAATAAAGGACGAATTTATTTCGAGGGCCATAGATGAATCACGAGCAGGTGAAGGATTCTAACGACTGGTTCACGACCGTAGCGAGTGATTCAAGTGTTAGAATCCTGAGCAATGCGAGTGATTCATGGCCCTCGATGTAAATCCGCTTTATTCAAGAATTGCATACTATACTTTATACCATGACTACAAGAATATTTTTTCAAAACTAATAACCGACTTCACCACCAAACTACACAACCGGCATTAATAAAAAAAATATGGGACCACCTGACAGGTATTCCCTTAAAAAAGAAAAGAATATTCTAAATCAGTACAAACCTCTTCGAATAAATCGATCAACATATATAAAACACAAGATTCCGACAAATTGATAACCTCTACGAGAATATTTTTTCAAAACTAAAAACCGACTTCTCCACCAAACTACACAACCGGTTTTAATAAAAAAATTATGGGACCACCTACAGGTATTCCCTTAAAAAAAGAATATTCTAAATCAGTACAAACCTCTTCGAATAAATTGATCAACATATATAAAACATAAGATTCCGACGAATTGATAAACTCCTCTTTTGGAAGTCGGTTAAAAAGAAAAATTTAAGCGAAAATAGACATTTAATGAAGAAAGAAGAAGGTAAAATTAATTAAAATGGACATTAATATTGGAACAATCACTAAAATTAAGAGTAAATTGTTCTAAATTCAAACATCAAAATAGTGAGTAAAAGTGCATTTCATTCACTGTTTTTAGTGAATAAAATAAATTACCAAAGTAGTGAGTAAAAGTGCATTTTATTCACTGTTTTCGGTGAATAAAATAAACAACCAAAATAGTGAGTAAAAGTGCTTTTTATTCTCTGTTTTCAGTGAATAAAATAAACTTTTTAGAGGGGGAATGGTATAAAAGATATTTCAACTAAAGGAGATTCAGCAAACGTCTGGTTTTTTCTGAACGTCTGAAGTTAAGTGCATTGTGTGTATAACCGTTTACACAGCGACAGCGCGCGCTTGCATTGTTATTATGTGTAGTTTTTATTCGACTTCCAAAAAAGAAGCAGGTTATTAATCGTCTCTGTCTTTTTTGTTTATGCATGTTCACCGATTATTGGAAGACAGCTGAACCGATTTAAAAAACTCTTTTTTGTTTGAAATTGTATACTTAATTGTCAAGTGGCCTCATAGAATATTTATCAAAATCGGTTGTGTAGGTTGATGGTGAAGTCGGTTTCGGTATAACTTGAACAGATCGTCGAACTCGCTGGAAGCGTTCCGCCTGAAGCTGAGCGCTCTGGGCGCGGAGCCGGGCGCGCTGGTGGGCGGCGCGCGCGGCGCGCTGGAGGGCGCGATGGCGGCGTACGTGCGCGGCGCGGGCGGCCGCCGCGCGAGGGCGCACCTCGCCGCCGCGCGCGCGCCGCTGCACTGGCACCAGGCGCTGCCGCTCTTCACTTACCATCTCGCACATCAGTTGTATCCTTTAACCAGCTGGAAAAATATTTATTCACACAATGCAACACAAATAAGTTGAACAAAAATGGCAAACTTCACAGCATTTTTGTACAAATATCCGGCCGTAGGTTGAAACAAAATATCGGTTATCGGCGCAGGTACAAATAATGCGCCTACGACCGTCATTTTGGTTTAATTTACGTGTCAAGAATTTGTACAAAAATGCTTTGAAGTTCGCCATTTTTGTTCAAAGTATTTGTGTCGCATTGTACTTACCTATAGCCCATTCGTTTAGGTACTTAAATAGAGGTATACAATCTTGACATGTCTTTTTATTAAAATATACACTACATAAATATATACCTTTGCAAATTATAAATCAATGAATGTCTCAATTATGAATTACACTCTTAATATGTAATGTGTAAAGATATCGATTTGTAAAGTGTATATACCAATAAAAAGACACGTCAAGATTGTTTACATTTATTTAAATACCTTACCAAATGGATTATACATATGCAGGGCATGAGAGACAGCAGAGAACATGTTGCATTGTCTGTCTCGGTTGGCCGGGTTGTAGTTTGCCCTGTTGGTAAAACCCGATTTTTGTATATAGCTCCTGCAGCATCCCACTTGGGTCCTCAGTCTGTTAAATCATGTTCAATGGCCGATTTGATGAAGTACGCAGACAGTACTGTTTCTGTGGCCTCCTACTGGTCGGGTGTAATTTGACGGAATTGTTTTTACGTTACACCCATCTCAATGCCGGACTTCGATTTTTGCTAAAGGAACATAGATCATTGGTAATAGCACTAAGGTTGAGATTCGTTTGTGTTATTACCGGACCCATGGGTCCGTTTGGGAAATGAAGAGTTCTGACTCGCATATGCTTGGAACGATATGTAAACATCTTTTTTTTTTAATAGGTATACTTTTCAGGTGGTCCCATAGATTTTTTTTTAAATCGTTTGTTTAATTTGGGGCTATGTCGGTTTTTAGTTTTGCAAAATTATTCACTGTCAAACTATTATCGACATTGTCGATTTTTGCTAAAGGAACATAGATCATTGGTAATAGCACTAAGGTTGAGATTCGTTTGTGTTATTACCGGACCCATGGGTCCGTTTGGGAAATGATGAGTTCTGACTCGCATATGCTTGGAACGATTTGTAAACTTCTTTTATTTTTAATAGGTATACTTTTCAGGTGGTCCCATAGAATTTTTTTTTAAATCGTTTGTTTAATTTGGGGCTATGTCGGTTTTTAGTTTTGCAAAATTATTCACTGTCAAACTATTATCGACATTGTCGATTTTTGCTAAAGGAACATAGATCATTGGTAATAGCACTAAGGTTGAGATTCGTTTGTGTTATTACCGGACCCATGGGTCCGTTTGGGAAATGAAGAGTTCTGACTCGCATATGCTTGGAACGATTTGTAAACTTCTTTTATTTTTAATAGGTATACTTTTCAGGTGGTCCCATAGAATTTTTTTTTTAAATCGTTTGTTTAATTTGGGGCTATGTCGGTTTTTAGTTTTGCAAAATTATTCACTGTCAAACTATTATCGACATTGTCCTCTTTAAAATAATATCCAAAATCAATTAACACGATACTTATAGCCTAGTCGAAATTCGCCATATGTGCGTAAGTATTCAAAGAGGACAATGTCAATCACTAGTCAACACGAATTTGGTGCCTGAGTTCTGTGTACCCGATTTTGATTTCGTATACCCAATTATTTAAAGAAATAATATTTTTATCTCATAAAGTTTGCTTTTGTAGCAGTCAGAAGGAAATTTCAAATTTTGAAGTAAATCCTTAGCTTTTTTTCTTTCAGTTATATATAAAATAAAAACTATCATGTATTTATTTATTTACATCACTTTTAACCACTAAAGACAGTTAAAACAAATAAAAAAAAAAAAACAAAAAAATAGAGTATCACCGAGAACACCGGGAATAGATAAATCATATCATTATAAACAAAAAGATGTTGTATTTATTCTATATACATACACATCATTGTTATAAAAATCGATGTTGATCAAAATGATTTCCCGCCAATTTTAGGAGTTGTCATAGAATTTAATGCAAATACGAGTACGTAAATGATTTTGAGTTGATTCATAGATGTGGTTTTAACGGTTGAATATATATCTCAAAATAAACAATATTGTAACTGTCTTACCTTCTAAAACGCTTTTGCAATTATTACATGAAAAATGTGGCGCAGATATTTTATCCAGACTTCTAATAGGAAGCTTAAAATAAGCTTCATTTTATTAGTAGTTAAACTAATTTTTTTGGCTCTTACTTTAATAAATTCCCCCAAAATATAGCAAAAAGAGTCCACGTAATTTTTACACATTTTGGAAGACATTTTAGTGCTCAGACAAAGAAAACACGTCGTTTCTCTAAAAAGTACGTGCGCACTCTTTGTGACTGCTTTGCCACTTCCCCTTCCACACTCGATATTCCCCCGTACCCCTCTCTCTTCCTTATTAAGAGTGGTGACCTCTAAGAATTTGGCAAAAATCTTCTATTTTTTTTTCATTCTATAAAGCACAGAAGCAATTTTTTTTTAATAATTGAGTTTTTGTGTATTTTACAATGTATATATTCAGACAATAGTCATTAAATAACAGACACAAAAAAAAAAACTATTTTTTTGTTGACTTGTGATAGTTTGACAGTGAAAAATGCTCTGCGCTGTGCTTTGCCATATGTGCGCCGGCCCTCAGGCTTAGAATAGTTCCACCCTGTTTTTTCGTATGGGTGTCGTTGGCGGCGACCTTAGGCGGCGACTAATGGACTAAGCACAAACATCTCTTGCTACAACTGCATCCCCAAAGAGGGTTTACGTCAGGCACGCGGCCGTTCGTCTTCGGTGTCCTTGGGTGATTATTGACATTTTATTATATTTAGAGAAGAAAAGACGGAAAAGCGCACTTCCGAGCTCCGAAGTAGGTCAGCTGAGTATGGCACCGAGAACATGCTAAAATGAACAATAAGATAAGCATAATATTATTCACATTTATACAGCAGTACATTGTGTGTTTTTCTATTCAGTCAAACCATGAGGGAACAATATTAATTTATGTTTCTATAGAATGAAAATCATTTCTATAAGTGATTTGTCTTTGTCTACATGTGTGCCGAAGGAATCGAGCTATTTTCCTTAACAAAGCAACAGATGGGCAGTCAGCGGGGGTTTCGAGTTCGGCTGGTGGCTGGCTTCTATTAACCAGCCGCGCCTGGTGCAGAGCTACGTCTCCATGCTGGAGCCCTGGTGCGAGTGGAACGCGTGCTCTCGTAAGAAACCATTAACATGATATCAGCATACATTTTTTATGAATTGAATATTAAATCTAATCAAATCTTACTGTTCTTTTGTTAACCCTCGACAAAAAGAGGGGTGAAATTTGACGCCAATGTCTGTCTATGGCATCGTAACTCTAAAGGATGGACAGATTTCGATGCGCTTTATTTTTTGACGTGAAAGCAAGTTTCCGTGCGGTGATCCTTAGCTAAGTTTAATGAAAATCGGTTTAGCCATTCAAAAGTTATTGAGAGATGGGAACGCTTAAAAGTCGGGGATTTTTTAATTAGTCTGGCAAATAACTTGTTAATTTAATAACTTGTACCGTATCATGGGAAACAATGCCGAAAAAGCTGTCATTCTCTGTATCTGTCTTCATTTTACTTTTATTTTTATTGTTACACAGCAATAGAAAAACCCGCTCTGGAAAGTTCCATTGTTTTTGTCTTCTGAGATACCGTCAGACAGAAAGATGGATGGACAGCGTAGGCTTAGTAATAGGGATCCGTTGGCACCCTTTCAGTCAACATTATCATCATCCGAGCGTATTCCCGGTTGTATCCTCAGCGCTTTAGAGCCCGGGGTCAGCTTACCTAACCAAGGTGATTTGACGAGGTGACTGACACAGAGCGACTGCCTTCTGAACTCCGCAACCCAAAGGTAAACTAAAACCAATCGTGATAAACACACGCTAGATGACGTTCGGGACCCACAGTTTATACGTCCCTTCCGAAACACAAAATCACTTTACTTACTTTCGGATAATCAGGTGATTCAAGCCTGCAAATCCTAACCAGACTAGAAACAACTTGTCACAAAGTATGCTTCCCAGTGGGATTCGAACCCACGACCTCTGGATCACAAGGCGAACGCCTTGACTACTGATTCACGGAAAAATTATCTCTTTGTACAGGCCAGTTCATCTTAGGATTGTCGCTGCTAGATCTGGAAGACGTAGAAGGCGCATACACCGCTTTCTGCAAAGCCGCCAAGGGCGTCAGCACGGAGCCCTTCCTGCGCCAGCTGGTGGCCGCGCCCGACGCGCACCTCACGCAACACCAGGCGCTCGTCTTGTATTACATGAAGGTACTAAACGTCTATTGATGATGACACTCGTACCACATAATTTATAGTATTATATTGCAGAACGGAATCTCCTAGGGTCCCGGGCAATATGCGTCCCCATTCTCAACACCCTCCACTCGGCGCGAACGGGGGAGAGGTGCGGGGACGGGGAATGGGCCGCATATTGTGTGGGACATAATCAGATTCCGTTCTGTATCTAATACTTATATTAATTCTGTGCTCCTACATAAGTGACCGACCGAAGCTTCAACTTCGGTCGCCTTAAGTCCATGCAAGCTCAATATTAAGGGGATACCTGATTTTCGGGGTCCAGTGATGCCCCCATTTGAAATAAATCATTTGTTAGGAAACGGAGACGTCAATTAACGCACAATTGCGAAAAACGGCCACTTTTGGCGTATGTGCGTAGAAAAGCTTCACGTTCTCACTTTAAACTGTAAACAGTAGTTCATAAAATAGTTTAAAGGGTTATCTAGGACCTGGTCAAGAAAAAAAATTTAATGATGTCTCCATTTCCTATCAAATGATTTATTTCAAATGGAGGCAGCACTGGACCCCGGAAAATTCAGGTAGCCCCAAGTTAAGTAAACTTAGTAGTTTTGGTTGGGCCGTATGGTTCGTGATCTAGATAAGGACCACTCCATATCTTTCTTATGGATATTATAATAGAAAATAAGTACACATAGTAAGTGCAACAATTGCATTTTGGAGGGTTGATGTTAAGTAGAAGGTCAGCCAAAAGACACAGCAAAAAATATAAGATTGTTGCCTTTCGGGAAGGCGGGCTTTGGGCAGTGGGATATTTGAGGCATCACAGTAGCGAAGGATGCGCTAAATTGAAGAGAAAATGTATCTATTTCTGCATCCTACTAAAACAAATTTTCCATCAACAGGTGATAAAGCTGTTTGAGATACATGACGCCGGCGCCTGTGTGGTCCGTCTGGCTGAGACGGCAATCAGTATTGCCGATAAGGATGACCCCAATTTGGTAAGAAAGCTTTGTACTTCATGACAGTTTTGAAGCACGCGTTCTGTAACTAGAACTATTTTCTTTTCGAAATTTCAGGCTGAATAGTTTCAGAGATGATCAATTTAACGATTGAGGGCGTACGCTGCGTTATGCGCACAACTTATTAAGTCTATCTCTGTCACAAACTCTGCGTGCGACAGAGATAGCGGAATGCGTCGCGTGATGCCGTGTTTCTGTCGCACGTTGAGTTTGTGAATGCTTTTGTGTGTGCAGCCGATGTTCCAGTGGCTGGTGTTCAAGTGGCACCTGTCCGGCGGGCGCGTGCAGCGCGCGCTGAGCGCTGCGGCTGCCAACCCCGCCCCTGCGGCCCGCGCCGCTGCCGCCGCCACACTGCTCACCACGCTCGGTATCTGTCTTTGTTTGTTTGTATCAACTTTTTTGTATCAAAACAAATACATTACAAAGGTAACATACGAAAGAGCAAATATTCAAAGGCGGACTTATCCTATGTAGGGATCTCTTCCAGTCAACCTGCCTTTATTCAGAACCCTAGATCTGTAACCATTTGTATGTCAAGGTTAAATCTGTATGTCAGATTTAACCTTTGTGATTTTTGTTTAATAATGATGGGATCTAGTCATAGCAATAGCTAAACTCATCTTAGGATAGCCTAATACCTGAACTAACTCTTCTGGTCGGCTCAGACGCGACGTGACGCGCTCTTTAAAAGAAATAAAGAAAAAAATTTGTATACTACACGAAAAGATACTAACAGCGCGTCGTTGTACATAACACTGAAATTTGTATCTTTTTTAGAAGTAAACAAGTTCTATTTTTCTTCAAAGTGCACGCCACATTGCGTCTCAGTCTGAGCTGACTCTTAAAATATTTCAAGCACGAAATATTTGCGGGCTCCCGTGGAAGTAAATATCTAAAAAATATTTTCAATTCATTTTTGTGTGCTATGTTGTGTAATAAATCAGTGGTCGGATAGTCGAGCGCTTATTTGCCTAAACTTCATGCGGGTACATAACACAGCATTGATACAATCACCAACCTGATAAAAATAAATAACAATTCCTTAATTCAACTTTACTTTTATGGTTTATCTAGACGCTAGATAGTTGTTTATGGTATTACTATAAGAACCTAGTGCTGAATTTTTTGAAGTGAAAAAAATGTTAAACTCGCGTCAGGACATGTGATCTGATCGTAAATTCGTAAGACGGATGGAGAGTAGACAGCCGGCGCGGCGTAGGAGAGGAAGTATCCCCCTTTCTTTCTACGGCGCGGCGAAAATGTATGCCTGCGATTGCTGTTTCGTTTAGGCGCTTGCGCGTGACACGCTGTAAAAAAATAAATATTGTATTCTACCTCATAAATGATAGTACTTTTATATTGATAATTAAAGCAATTCGTGCAAAATTATTTCCTAACCATTCCAAAATATCAAAAATGCACAACGTTAATATTAAAGTTTTCACTTCTGCCAGCACTCCCGGAGTGCAAACAGTCGTTTTTTTTTTTAATTTTTCCTTGTACTTTTTTTTAATTCATTGCGATTAAATAATATGCTTGTAATACTGCTAACCTACTTTCAACGCGGCTATTTCCAAAAGTGTTTATAACCATTATAGCAAAGTTAAGAGAGAATAATATTTATTTTTATCAGGTTGGTGGTTGTATCAACGCTGGGTTGTGTACCCCTGTGAAGTTTAGGCGAATAAGCGCCCGATTATCCAAATATTATGTAGTCTTAATACTCGTACGATGTGTTGTACAGCCAACCGCAAGCAGCTGAGCGCGCTGGTTTCGTGCGGCGCGCTGGCGGCGGACGCGGAGCGCGCGGCCGCACAACGCGCCAAGCTCACCGACGCTCACACTCACAATCCATACTACGACTTCTTGTACGCGTTGCACGTGTCCAGACACCACTATAGAAAGGGTATAGTATATTTCATTACAAGTGCGGAAAGGCTGTCATTGCAAACGCACGCATTGACAAATGTCTACCCGAGCCGAGGCGCAGCGCAGGGTTGACAGTCGGAACAAGTTGCAATGACGGTTCCGCACGTGTACTGAACGATTATTTTTAATACAGTTGCAAAAAAATGAAGCACTTTAATAAAATAATAAAAACACAATAAACTCAACTAACTAATCATTTATTTCTTATAAAAGTTATAATTCACATATACATTGAAATTGGTACAGTTTTTTATACTAACTGGGGAAGTTTTAGGTTGCATATTTACTGTTTGAGACAAACTATTATTAATTTCGTATGATTGTTCATGTATATTTGTCATACAATGGCGTTTGCTAGTTGATGGAGTTGGATCTGATGAATTATCATTATCAACGAAGGTAGATGGACGAACTCTCTCTTTAACATGTGAAGGAGACGGACTGGACCTTAAATTAATGGATTGTGTGATTTTTTTCCTAGTGTCTAGTTTGTTGTTTAATGAATCACCAATATAGCTTTCTGCAACTTTGTCTGATTTCCAACCTCCTAGTCGCTTTAAGGACGTCAAATTGGCTCCTGAATCTGCCAATAATGTAGCAGAGGTCCTCCTGAAGCTGTGCCCAGTATAATACTCAGCATCCGGCAGACCAAGAAACGTAGCTATTTCTTTTTGCATATTACCACATTTATTTATCCCTATTGTTTGAGCTGTACACTTCCCTTTTTGGTAATTTTGAAAAAAACGGTCGGTTTTTCCTTTTTGGGACCGCTGATTCATATATTTTTGCACTATTCTAAGAAAATCTCCTTCAACAACAAAGCTTCTCGGTATCTTATTTTTTGTGTTCGAAATCTTGATTAGTAGCATTTTTCCATGGGCTTCAATATCTTTTAAAGTAATATTGGCTAACTTCTCTCTGCGGCAAGCTCCCACAACGCCAAAAATCAGAGCAACCTACAAAAAAAGGGATTTGATAAATATTTTTTTAAATAATGTATTGACTGTATTTTGCGATTTCGTAAACTGAATACTAAAGAAAAATATAAGTACTTATTAATAAATTACCTTTGTGGCTAAATAACGATCATCGGGAGCTTCGTTCAAAAACCTTTCCACTTCATTCGATGTTAATATTTTCGACGTTTTACTTTTAAAACCGTCTGATTGTCGTTTTAAGAAAGCATTTAATTTTGGGTATTCACTTATATCCACGTTGTTCCTTATTTTCAGCATACTTTTTATCATCGAAAACCTCGACCATAACGTAGGTTTTAAATTTGCTGAGAGTTCGGAGAAGTATGCCAACATAACATTTTCTGAAAAACTATTTGCTTTTTTCTCTTCTCTCCACGCAATAAATTCGTCGTATGTAGATATGTAGCGACTTTTTGACTTTTCCGGTAAAATGTTCTCCGAAGCATTTTGTGCAATTATACTGAGTTCCGGTGGTGTTAATTCAAAAGAACTAGGGTCGAAATTACTCATTTTGTGCAACAAACAACTAAACTCGCAAAGAAAATTTGTGAAAAATGGCGCCTACCGTAGAATATAAGCAGAGATTTTTTTTCTTCACCCATTCTGGTAGGCAAAGGGAACTATGCCCATACAGCCAAGACTTCAGTAGAATTTTTTTATTGATATGAAATGAGAATGAAATTTAATGAGATGAGATGAAATGAAACCTAACCTAACTCATTCAATCAAATCATTAAATCTGATATTGAAACAAATTAGTAGCTTCTTTTAGAAATATACGTATTTGCATGAATCACAAAAACTCCTATGATTTTTTTTTGTAAAAACTTCATGGTTGGTTTTTCTTTTTAATAGACATTATTTTGACAGTTAGGAAAGAGAACACACGAGTTCGGAAAAGGTAAAATAAATCACGAGTATGTAATAGCCCACATCTCGAACGCTATACGGCAATACGCCACCTTTTGAGCAACTGTATTAAAAAATACTTATTTTGTCAAATTCTGTGCTTAGTGGTGTTGCGCAGCTGACGAGGAGCGCAACGCGCGTAATGAACCGATGTTTACCCTTTATCCATACAACTTGTACGCACTGCACGTATCCAAACTCCAGATATCATATGGGGAGGTGGTCGGGCTTCCAGCGCCCGACCAACCTAGGAGGCTCCTATCGGGTGCTATGATATCGTATTCACACCGGGTATCACCCATGCTAGCTACTTCACTGATTTCTATCGTAATACCAAAAAGTTGCATGAGATTTTTTTACCCGACTTGGTTTAGGATTGAGAGGTGTCGTTAGATACGTCTAGTTCTGTGAGTGACACTGGATATTTAAAAAAGGTAGTCGCTTTAGAAATGCCATTTTTAAACAATACTCCACGGTTAAATGATCATTGATAATGAAATACGGTAGCGGCGGCGGTGATGTACGAGCGCGCGGCGCGGTGCGCGGCAGAGCGGAGCGCGGAGGGCGCGGACGCGGGCGCGGCGCGGCGTCGCTGGCTGGCCGCCGCGCTCACCAGCCTGCGCCTCGCGCGCCCCGAGCACGCCTTCCTGGCGCGCCCCGAGCCCGGCGCCGGCGACGGCGACTCCAAGCCCAGCTTGCAGGTATTGACGCCCCCCGTTCTAGGCACAGAATAAGTACTAGTACTCACGAACAGAAGTCTTACTCAACAAATAAATTCAAAAAAATATCTACTTAATGTGGTTAGCACTATGGTTTAATTTGGCTCGCGTCAGTACTGTTTACCTCGCCGTTTAGATACCTAGACAGCAATTACAAGCCAATTTCATTCTTATATTATTACTCTGGATAAACGATTAGTGTAGATATATTTTCGATACCTAAAAGAGGAGTGACACAGGCCTGTACCGGATTCGCTTCCCAGCCAGGACTTGTCGCAAAATTACCTTTTTCAAAGTCTTGTTGTACCTATGTTTTTACCCGACTACGGTAAAGCCAAGAGGAAGGGTAATGATTTTAGCAGTCTTATGTATGAATGTGTGTTTCACCTTAGCATCCAATTTTCAATAATGATGTCAATCGATTCGTCATTGCCATCACCGTCAATTTGTATGCAAAAAAATGTATTACGTATAACGAATGTAACATACAAAAAAGTGAAATTAAAAAAAAATATTTTTCGATATTGGGTGGGGTATCAAGTGAAAGGGCTTGATTACCATATTTCAAAAATATAATTACATTTTTAGCCATATATGGCTCTCGTAGTCGAGTATTTTTATTAGTTTTTAGGGTTCCGTACAAAAAATGAAAAACGGAACCCTTATAGGATCACTCGTGCGTCTGTCTGTCCGTCCGTCTGTCACAGCCAATTTTCTCCGAATCTACTGGACCAAATCAGGTAAAATTTGGAAGGATGGTGTAATCCTTCGACCCAAACATAAATGTGCAAACTAAATAAATATTTTCTTTTTAGATAAGGGTAATTTTTGAGGGATAAATTAGGATAATAAAAAAAAGTTTTGCAATCCTTACTGTGTCATATATCAAATGAAAGGGCTTCTTATTAGGATTTCAAATATTTTTGTTATTATTTTAAAATTAAGAGTTTTGATTTCATTCGTGAAAGAAGACGAAAATTGACCATCCCCCCCCCCTGATCTCCGAAACTACTGAGCCAAAAAATTCGAAAAAAAATACAAAATATAGTTCTTTGCTTGTAGATTACAAGAAAAAGAAGTAAACAAATATATTTTTAAAAGAAGGGTCATTCTTGAGGGTAAATTAGGAAATTAAAAAAGAAGTTTTGCAAACCTTACTGTGTTATATATCAAATGAAAGAGCTTGTGATGAGGATCTCAAATATATTTTTGTTATTATTTTAAGATAATTAATATTAGGTTGGGGAAAAGTCTTTTCGCATATAGTATGTATGAACTTGTAATAAAACCACTTTGGCTATACTATTTTTACCTGCCTGGTTTTGGTATCATTTAATAGTTTAAATTTTAAAGAAGATAATTCCAAATTCAAATTAGGAAAATGCGTGATTTTCATTTGTTTTTCTTACCGTCAAGATGAGTGAATCTAATGAAGAAATTAGATACAAAATTTTACTACAAAAAGGTAAAAAGGCAAGGCAAGCCACGAAAAAAATTTGCGATGTTTATGGACCTAGTGCAGTGTCTGTGAGAGTAGCACAAATTTGGTTTAAGCGTTTTCAATCCGGAAATTTTGATGTCAAAGATGCACGTCGCTCTGGTCACCCTGTTACGGATAAAATGGATGCTATTTTTGAAAAAGTGGAGCAAGATCGGCATATCAGTAGTTAAGACGTAGCTGAAGAACTGGGAATTGACCACAAAACAGTTGTGGCGCAAAGAAACCTAATGAACCGTGTACTCATTTGTGATTCTTTATTACGACGTAATGAGACCGAACCATTTTTGAAGAAATTGATAACTGGTGATGAAAAGTGGATAACGTACGACAAGAACGTGCGAAAAAGGTCATGGTCAAAGGCCGGTCAGGCTTCACAGACTGTGGCGAAACCCGAGTTAAATCGCAACAAGGTGATGCTGTGTGTGCGATGGGATTGGAAGGGCATTATTCATTATGAGCTGTTACCACCAGGCAGGACCATCGATTCAGAACTCTACTGCGAACAACTGATAAGATTGAAGCAAGAAGTTGAGAGAAAGCGGCCGGAATTAATCAACAGAAGGAGTGTGGTTTTTCATCATGATAACGCTAGACCTCAAATATCTTTGACCACTCAGCAAAAATTAAGAGAGTTTGGCTGGGAGGTGTTAATGCATCCGCCGTATAGTCCTGACCTGGCACCTTCAGATTTCCACCTGTTTCGGTCTCTTCAGAATTCTTTAGGCAGTGTCAGGTTAACATCACGAGAGGACTGCCAAAACTACTTGACGCAGTTTTTTGATCAGAAGCCCCAAAATTTCTATAGCAATGGGATCATGACCCTACCTATAAAATGGCAAAAAGTTATCGAACAAAGTGGTACCTACATACTTGAGTTAAATGTAAATAAAGTATATTAAAAAATGTTTTGAATTTTCATATAAAATGCGAAAAGACTTTTTCCCCAACCTATTAGTTTTGATTTTATTCACGGAAAAAGACGAAAATTGAACATTCCCTCCCCTGATCTTCGAAACTACTGAGCCTAAAATTAAAAAAAAAAAAACATAGTATAGTTTATTACTTGTAGATTACAGAAAAAATAATATAAGAATTCTATCAATTGAAAATAAAGTAGTAAACTCAATATAATACGTTCACTTCCGGAAAATCTTTGGTATTGTACAAGTGCGAGTTGAACTCTCCACACGAGTTCAACTCGCACTTGCCCTGTTATTTAAACTTATATCTTGTTATCATAAAATATAGAATTGTTGAGTCAGTATCCCATAAACAAATCTGTCCCACAACAAAAGTTACACCCTTTCACTGCGAATGCCGAATTATCCGACAAACATTCTCGTGTCCATTTCGCGAGCGTCGTATATTTCCTACCCAATACCACTGCTTGTTTTGCACATAAGTATGCACATCCCTTTTTGTTGTACGTATTTATTTTCATTTCAGACAACTGATATAAACGTCTCGCGGTGAGAGGGTTTGGGGCTAGTTCAAACTGTTCTTATCTATTTATTTATTAACCCGGTCCAAAGTCATGTAAAACTGCAATTTTCTATCGCCTTATAATTTAACCCATTTGTTTTATCTGTTTTTCCGGTATATTTATGTTATAATTTCCAAAGACTTTTGGACGTATAAAAACATAAATGTTTTAATTTTTAGGTGATAGGACCAGAAGAATTAGCCGCCGAATTACGAGAAGAAGATCCAGATTCCTTGGATCCAGTGCAGAAAGCATTACTAAGTACGTGCAGATTAAGTCGTTCATTTTTCTGTACTCAAAAACATTTTTTTTCATATGCACTCGATTTAAAAAATCAGGTATTAAATATGAGAAGAGTTCTCATATCTTTTTTAGAAATAGAGGCTATATTGTGGTTTTTCATGTAAAAATATATAACTATGGACCTCAACTTACGCAATACATATTATTATCATGCATGGTTGTCTCCCACCGGGGTAGGCAGAGATTATGGACCTCAACTTACTACGATCCTGATAGACCTTTTTCGCTTCACCTACTCTCATCACTCTCATCAGTCATCATTCTCTAAGTCAATATGTGTAATAGAAATAGGTGATCGCGACTTAGTACCCTAATCTCTCTGGAATGGCTTGTTACTGAGAAAAGTCGACAGGCCGATATGTACACTTAACGGGTTCTATGATTTTTCAGAGAACGAAAATATAGACTTCGAGAAGTTGTACCCTTGCTTGAAAGATGCCAATAGTGAGACGATGTTGTCAGTCACGAAGAGAATTCTAAGCACCGGACAATTTATGCCCCGCTGGTTCCTACAAAGATACATGGTAAGTGTGTTCAATAAAAATAGATTGAGAGTACGTTGATAGTTATAACTTATTTGTGGTTATATATTAATTAAACAAGATTATTTGCGAGGCAAATTAAAAAGCCTCGACTTTCAAGCGTTCACCCCCAATAACTATTCAACGGCTGTAACAATTTCCATCACACATGGCTAAGAACCATCTCGACAGACAAGGCTTTCGGTTTAAAAAGCCGCATTAAAATCAGTCCATTCGTTTAGGAGCTACAACGCCACAGACATACACACAGACACGTCAAACTTACAATTTACTATTTAATTGCATATCTCTTTGTGTTGCACAAGAAGACTAGGCCCTTAAAGCTTATAAAAATACATTAAAATGTCATTTCATGATTACAAGTGTGTTTTAGTGGCTGCCTTTAGAAGAGGCCACGATATGCGTAGGCTACGTGTTCCGCCGTGTTGATTATTAATTTTTCTACAGGTAAATGAATCGTCTACTCATCAGGAGGCCAAAACTAGAGCCCACTTTAAATAATCTCTTGCTGTCACTGTCCTTTGAGGCCCATTTAGTCGGTACAAGTTTCTTGCCTGTTGCATACCATGCAATTAACGATTGTATGGTTGGCAATTCGTTTAGACCATGCAAGTTATCTATTTCTTTAATAAAATGGTATACAACTGGCAAGAAGGCAGGCCTTTAGTTTTGTTACCGAATTAATATGAGTATTACATACAGAACGGAATCTCCTAAGGTCCCGCGCAATATGCGTCCAGGTGACCACGAAACCCTTCTATCCAAACTTGAGCACTATGGAATAAAAGGGAAAGCTCTCTAATTTACTAAATCTTATTTGAGTAGCCGTATTCAAAAAGTTAGTGTAAATCAAGTAAAATCTAACGGATCAACCGTAGTGATGGGTGTGCCCCAGGGTTCTATCTTAGGTCCTTTGATATTCCTAATAAATATTATGATTTACCATATTATGTAAAAGACTGTAAGTCTGTACTTTTTGCTGACGATACTGAAGCCTCTGATGAAATTAATAATACATTGTCGCAAGTGTTAGAATGGTTAACGGCAAATAATTTAGTATTAAATGCAAACTAAACTAAATGTGTAAAGTGCTGCTTATCGAATGTTACAAAAGTTCCAACACGATTACTTATTAATAAGGAAGCTGCAATGGGGTGCCCATATTAAAAAATAAGCTGGAAAGCTTAGCTCTGCAGCCTACGCGGTCAGGAGAATTAGGCAGATGACGGACGTTGATACAGCGCGTTTGGTATATTTTAGTTACTTCCATAGTTTTATGTCCTATGGAATATTGCTATGGGGTAATGCTGCAAACATAAATACCATATTAGTTTTACAAAAACGCGCTGTTAGATCTATATGTAAATTAGGTGCTAGAGAGTCTAGCACCTAATTTACATATAGATAATTGTTCTGGGTCTTGGATGTTTATCTATGTATTTGTTATAAAATATAGTATCGTTGAGTTAGTATCCCATAACACAAGTCTCGAACTTACTTTGGGGCTAGCTCAATCAGTGTAATTTGTCCCTAAATATTTAATATTTTATTTAGTCTCTAAGGGAACTCCTTTTACAGACATAAGGTAGATGTACCATATTACGTAAGTGTACGGAATTCCGTAAGTTTTCGGTCAAGACTCAAAAATAAGAAAACTACTAATTGTTTTAAAAATGTATGTAATTATCTAAAAAGTTTATACAATAAAGCTTCAATTACATGAGGTCACAAAAAACTGTAAACGTTGTCGACTCAGTGGTGACTTCTCCGGGGTAAGTCAGTGTTAATCCGCCATTACTGTAATGCGTGTGTTGCGTAGCCGCAAGATTCCGCATGGATTTTCATAAGGGTTTTACGAGTATTAAGTAATGATTTTGATAACAAAGTGTCGTTATTATATTTAAGGATTTTAAAATTAACTGATTGATTACCATTTCAACTTACTTTAGTTAGTTTTTAGTAAGTTAATTGTTAAATTACTGATTGCCGCAATTACCTACACCATAAACCAACCATGTCCATTATTACGTAACTATTACAGAATTGAGGAAAATAAAGTGATTTATTTTTTGTTATTTGCCAGGAACTGAGATGAGATAAGTAAAACAAAATGCTGTTAAGGGTCTAATGTATAACATAGTTTCTTCGAATTAAATTACGTATTATGATTTTATTTCTCCTAAACATAAAAAAAAAATGTGTAAAGAGAAACTTTTTTCTTTTGCTTTGAACAGATTCGTCACAAATAACTTCGTTACAAAATAACTGATTTGTTAGGTGAATTTCGATGTTCCAGTACAATTTTTGGTACCTTTTACTAGTATGATTATATTATTATAGAATTCAAGTCATTTTATGTTGTTTAGAAGAGTAAGTCGTTACAAATTTCTGTTTATCTGACTACCGCAATTAACTACACTGCTTTTGGCTGTGTTTCTTATATATATTTGTACGAGCTAGAGCTATCATCGTACAGTGTCAGCATTTTCACTCAACTCATTACTTCACTTAGTTTTATATTCAGTTCGCAATAGGTCATCAAGAGCGCCGCGCGTACTCATTTTACATCAAACAATATTGTACTACTCATTAAGTTTTGGCTTGCTAATATAGTGTTGAACAGTTATCAAGTTTATCATTTCTTATCATCTTAGTTTCGGCAGACCCCGAACATTGGTCCTTCGAGCTTTCCGTAAAGCGGGGCCTTTTCACGGTTTTCCACGTGGCTGGTTATCAAGTTACGAGTGCGCGTGTGAACTTGTGAACGTGTTAGTGGCTCCGCGCAGCAACCTATCGGAAGCAGTGCATTACTTCAAGGTTAACAAGGATCGGATTAGCAAGGTTTCCGATCACAAAGTAGCACCGGGGGCACCAAGGCCTCCAATCATCAGGTACCGTGGATGGATCACATCCCGCTCGCGAGACGCCCTATCTATCAAGTAAGATCTATGCCTTTATTATCCTTCATTCACAATGCCTAACATGCAAGACATCTTAACCAACCAGCAGCAAATTTCTAAGGCTATTGAACATACCTATTCTAACTTTAAAAAAGATTCCGCGGAAAGAAAAACACCGGATTATATTCAACGCAGGTTAGATATTCTCGATAATTATTGGCTTGAGTTTGAAAAGAATAATAATAGTTTATTGGAGTTCGGTGATGAGTCAAATAGTTATTTTACGTCGGGTGAATATAATCAAGTAAAAGAGAGATATGAGTTGATTAGGTCGCGCATACAAAATTATCTTAGTACACAGATAGATAAGCCACCGGTATTGAAGCCTCCTACGTTTACTATTCAGCAACCGGAGCCTCAACAAACCCCGGTTTTTATGCCCCAACAACCTTCAGCTGCCGCGTTTTCGCAACCTCCAGCTTCAACAAGTTCAAGGGGAACGTCCAGCAAGAATGAAGAAATGCTGAAAAAACAAAGCAGTAACTTCAAGGCGTTTCATCGAACTATATCATCAATCAACCTAGATGCAGTTTCAGAAAAATGGGAGTTTGAAGACTTGTTGCGCACACTCCAGGCCCGCTGGAACACCATAGACACCCTGCACTGGGACCTGGACAGTGAGCTAGATGGTCGAAACAAGGAATATGACCATGCTTACAACAGCTACGAGCAGTCTTTCAACGAGATGAAGGCGGCAATCAACCGAAAGATGTGGTCAGTGGCACACATCGAAAAATCAGCTCCTGCTCTCGAAATTCCACACTTTCATGGAAATTATAAGGATTTTGTATCTTTTAAAGATCTCTTCACAGAAAGCATCCATAATAATCCGTCAATGTCGCCGGCCCAAAAGATGCAGTACCTCAAGAGTAGGGTTAAAGGTGACGCGGAACGTCTGATCCAGCATTTGAATGTGAGTTCTGATAACTACAAAGTCTGCTGGGATATACTCAACCAGCGATACAACAACAAAAAGTTAATTTTCACATCCCACATTAATCTATTATTAAATTTACCGGTCATGCAACAGCAATCATTAGCTCACATCAAACGCATGCTGGACACTACCATGGAGAGCCTCAATGCCATCAAGAACCTCGGGGTTGACACAAGCACATGGGACCCCTTGGTTGTGCACATTTTGTCCCAGAAGTTAGATATGGAGTCATATACGGATTATATCGAGTCGGTAAAACAACCAAGAGAGTTACCGATATTACAAGAATTTCTGGACTTTCTGGAGGCAAAGTTTACAACATTAGAAACAGCGCGTAGGAAACAAGATATACCTACGCAAAAATACCAAGGAAATAAGCTTCAAAACAACAACAATCAAGCGAATCAGAAACATAACTTCATCAAAAATTCATTTTCATCTAGTGCTAAAGTAATCACTACTAAATCAAATACATCAAATAATCAAACCTCTAAATATAAATGTAACCTATGTAAAACAAATGATCACGGTATATATTATTGTCAGAAATTTCTCGATATGCCATCATACGATAAACGCAAATTCCTTTCGAAATTCAATATGTGTTCAAATTGCTTGAAGACTCATCAAGGGAAATGTTTGTCAGAAAAGCGTTGCCGTGAGTGCAATAAGGAGCATAATAGCTTGTTGCACGACGCATTTGCGCAATCAAGCCGAGTGACATCGGATACGGCGGCGAGTATAAACGAAGGAGCGGGCAGTTCCAGTTACTCGAATGCAAACTCAGGGAAATTGGTCAAAAGTAGTTCCCACGTGTCTCTGCCAGGAGAGCCAACTGAGGTACTTCTACCAACAGCGATCATCCAAGTACAAGGAATTGATGGAACTTATTACACTATGCGTGCTCTTTTGGACCAAGGTTCCCAAGCTTCGCTTATCACCGAGCATGCGGCTCAACTCCTAGGGTTACCACGTAAGACCTGCAAGGGCGTTGTAGCAGGTATAGGTGACAACGAATGCAATTTGAAGGGGATGATTAGTATTAAATGTTCTTCTGTTGTTACCGACTATGCTTTCATAACCGATGTCCTAATCATAAATCAGTTAATCAAAAAATTACCCATGAAATCATTTTCCAAGCCAGATTGGCCTTATCTTAGTCAAATTAAGTTAGCAGATCCAGGTTTTAACTTAAGTCGTCCTATAGATATCTTGTTAGGTGCCGACGTGTACGCAATCATATTGCTTGACGGAATATGCAGAGAAACATCAACCTTAACGACAGCTCAACAAACGCGATTAGGTTGGATATTGAGTGGCAATATTCAAACATTCCAATGCAATGTCGTACTTCATAACATCAATGATATATCAAAGTTTTGGGAATTAGAGGATATTTCCGAGCCTACCGAGATGTCAGTCGAAGATCAGCGATGCCTTGACTTCTATCAAGAAACCACAAAAAGGAGGGAAGATGGGCGCTATGAGGTGCGGCTGCCGATGAAACCCAATTTTCAAGACAATTTAGGTTCGTCCAAGAGACTGGCAGTAGCCCAATTTTACAAATTAGAACAAAATCTAAATAGGCATCCGGATATTTTACAACAATATAAATCATTTATCAAGGAGTACTTAGAGCTCGGTCATATGACGCCAGCGGTCGCTTGCAATATAACACCAAAGTGCTACCTACCTCATCACTCTGTCACCAGGCAAGATTCGTCAACTACAAAATTACGCGTAGTTTTTAACGCATCTTCTAAGAGCTCGAATTCGACGAGCCTTAATCAATTGATGTGCAAGGGTCCTAATTTACAACAAAATCTACTAAGTCTCTTAATCAAGTGGAGACAGTTTAAATTTGCTTTTACAAGCGACCTTGAAAAGTTTTACAGACAAATTTGGCTCCATCCACATGATCAGCAACTACACCTTATCATATGGCGTGATAATAAATCAGAAAATTTGATGGTATTCCAGTTAACAACGGTTACCTACGGCACCAAGGCCGCCCCTTTCCTAGCCATGCAAACACTTAAACAATTGGCCCAGGATGAAAAACCAAACTTCGAAAACAGCCTGGCACCTAGTGTGCTCGAAGAGTCATTTTACGTCGATGACCTTGTCCACGGGGCGCATTCCATCGAGTCAGGAAAGCAACTGCAGTCCGACTTGATCAAGCTGCTAAAATCAGGCGGCTTTAACCTTCGGAAATGGAAATCAAACTCACCTGAGCTACTACAAGGCGTCAGTGTCGACCCAACTAGTCAAGACAACTTTAACTTTAAGCAAGAAGAATCCACTAAAATGCTGGGGATAAGCTGGAATCCACAGTCAGATTATTTCACATTTCAATCAAAATTCGATACATCTTTGGCTCGCCCAACCAAAAGAACCCTTTTATCGGATATTGCCAAACTCTACGATCCTTTAGGCTGGTTGGCTCCAATTACAACCAAACTTAAGATTTTATTTCAAGAAATTTGGAAAATTCAACTTCAATGGGACGAGCCTGTACCGGATGAAATTTACCAGGAATGGGTCAAGTTCAAATCAGACATCAAAGTGATCAATGACTACAAAATACCTAGATGGATCGGGACTAACGAAGTTGATACAATAGAACTTCATGGCTTCAGTGACGCAAGCACCAAATCATACGCCTGTGTCGTATACTGCAAGATAAATCGAAGCAACGCGTGCTCAATCATTTTAGTTGCCGCAAAAACAAAGCTAGTTCCTGTTAAAAATGCTCAAAATTTTAACAAACATACAACTTTGCCTCGTTTGGAGTTATGCGGGGCGCTATTATTATCCAAGTTGATGGCGAAAATTATATCCTGCCTGCATAGCTACGAAATCAAGGTTTATGGCTGGACAGACTCGATGGCAGTGCTGGGTTGGCTGCAAGGAGAACCAGAAAGATGGAAGCCATTTGTCGCCAATCGGGTTAAACAAGTAACCGAAACCATGCCGCCAAACTGCTGGCGTTATGTACAATCCAAGGACAACCCCGCAGATTGTGCAAGCAGAGGTCTAACAGCATCCCAACTTAAAGAACATGCGCTTTGGTGGGAAGGACCTAGCTGGTTAAACAAAGAAATTCCAAGTGCAATAGGCAAAGTGTCAAGTGAAATAACAGATCAAGAAGCAAAACCAAACAAGCAAATTTATCATGCAGCTAAATTAATAGGCAAAAGCGAAAGCAACATTGTCAGCGAGCTAGTAACAAGATATAGTTCGTTGCCAAAAATCATAAAAATATTAGCATGGGTTAGAAGATTTATTTACAGAAAAAATAAACTTAACTACTTAACTTTTCAAGAAATAAACGAAGCAAAATTAGAAATAATTAAACAAGTTCAAAACGAATATTTTGAGGAAGAAATAAAAGCATTGAAAGCGGGAAAGAACATCAACAGGAAGAGCAAAATTTGTGATTTAAATCCTATGTTAGACGACAATGGAATGTTGAGAGTCGGCGGCAGGTTAAGACACGCAAATGTAGACTTCGAGATGAAACATCCCGCCATAATTCCAAAGGACACAAAGATAGCCGACCTTATTATAGATGAAGCTCATCAACTATGCTACCATGGTGGACCTCGACTAACTACGGCCACCATGAGACGTAAATATTGGTTGATAGGAGGTATAAGAGCCACCAAGAAGCGCCTTCGCCTCTGTGTCAAATGTAGAAGGCACAATCCGGATCAGCACAACCAAATTATGGGAGATTTACCGCCCGCCAGAGCAAATACTTCTTCACGAGCCTTTTTTCACACAGGATGTGATTTTACCGGACACGTCCAAGTCAAGGCCAACAAGGGCCGAGGTATCCTAACCACTAAAGGGTACGTGGCAGTATTTGTCTGCATGTCGACAAAAGCTGTCCACTTGGAAATTGTGTCCGACTTAACTACATCTGCATTTTTAGCTGCCTTACGGCGGATGTCCGCAAGAAGAGGTGTCCCCGGACACATTTACTGCGACCAAGGCACTAATTTTGTAGGAGCAAATCGGATACTTCAACAAGAATACAAGGAGATACAATCCATATTCAACCAAGAATTCATGGCAGAAGTCGCATCGTAATATCAAAGAGAACGACGTGGTCATAATCAGGGATGAGAACCTCCCCCCGGGAAAATGGGCACTAGGTCGCGTGGTGGAGCTGCATCCGGGAAGCGACGGGTACGTTCGAGTGGTCACCCTCAAAACGAAAAACGGCCTTATGCAGCGCCCCATCGTAAAACTATCTATTTTACCGGTTTACCAAGAGCAAAATAATACTCAAGATCAGGCGTCCTCCGATAACCAAGTACAATCACCTTCACGTGAACAAGAACCCATACCCAAACCCAAAAGAAAGAAACGCTATTGCTTCTCATCCATCGCAACATCTTTACTATTTTTCTTTATGACAATCATACCTACAATACGAGGAGCGTACAACATAACCCCGTTAAATCACCGCAGTCTTTATTTTGATAGCATCACAGAGATGCATTTGATACGAGATGACTGGCGTCTCGTTGTCTACTACGACACTTTGCCGTATGAACAAGGAACCACGGCGCTAGCAAAATACATTGGTTATTTAGATAAGTTATGCAAAAACATCAAGGAGCAATCACTTTGTGAAGGCATCGTATTGCAGATGCAAAACGAGCTCCCGGAGTTACAATACTATAATGACATTTTACTGCATCATGAACCTCTCTCCCGTCGACGACACAAACGCGGTCTGATCAATGGTGTAGGCTATATTGCCAACAGCCTATTTGGTGTTTTAGACCAGCATTTTGCAGACAAATATGAGCAAGATATCAGTCTTATCAAGAAAAACGAGCAACATTTGGCTGCGCTCTGGAAAAATCAGACATCGATTGTCGAGGCCGAATTAAACTTTGTAAAACGAATGGAAGGCACCATGAACAAACATCATAAAATCATCGACGAGAAAATACAGGCAATCGACGATGCAGTTATTCAGATAAAAGAAAGCCTTCAGAACATTTCCATAAGCACAGAATTTCTTAGTACGAGCATCATGGCAAACAGTTTATTATACAAATTAAAATATATACAACAAATCTTACTCAATACAGTCACGAATATTTACAATGGCAAATTTAACGTGCATATATTGACGCCAAATCAATTGAGACAAGAATTAAATATTATAGCGGGACAACTTTCGAAGGATTTGTCACTTCCAATCGATAACTACGTCTTCCCTGAAATTTATAATTTACTGGAAGTCCGTGCTAGAGTCACCGTACGCTACATTATATTCGAAATCAAGATTCCCCTAACTAGCAGAGACGAATTCGAAGTCCTGAAACTTATCTCAATTCCGTATATGACACGTACTAATGAAACAATCATAACACCGATTGCGGATTATGTGGCGATGAACTTGAAAAAGGATGCTTTTGTGCCACTGACCGAAAGGGAATTGGATTCCTGCTTACGAAAAAAAACTAAATTACTTTTATGCCGTCTTAGAACACCTATTTATCATCTCAAAGAAGATCGGAACCTTTGCAAGCCGCTATCAAATTCGAACAAGTGCGAAACAATAACAAGATCCTGTTACAACAAGTGGACGGAGATAAATAAAATCAATTCATATTTTTATTCATGCTGCGACCGGTGTCAACTGAAGTTGTTATGCGGCGATCAGGTTACCGCCGCGCAAATTGCCGGCGCTGGATTATTTCATGTAGATCAAGGTTGCATTATCAAGACAGCTGATTTAATGGTCTACTCTCACAAGTTGGACGATAGTAAACTCCGCATCAGCTCTAACATATCATCACCAGAAATTTCGCCTATCAATCACTACATTAACATATCATTACCCGACTTATCATCACCGAACAATGACCCCAATAACTCTACCAATGACCTGCAACTAATTCAAAGGCAGTTAGAGACGATAAAACAAGAAAGTCCTCTAATAGAGAGCGTCTCTTATCATGATATTCATCATTACGTGGCGATATACGTGTTGTTCGTCGCGATAGTAGCAGGCTTGGCGTTGTACGTGTGGAGGCGATGTCGGCGCGGCGCACCCGCGGCCGCGCCGCCCGCCGCGGCCGCAGCGGACGCGGGAAGGGCCCGGCAGCCGGCCGCCGCGGGCAGTGCAAGTGTTCAGTGCAATCAGAGTGATATGGGCAATCAGTGCAGTGTTGAATTAAATGAAATCCCTGAACAGTGTGCGCGTGTATCAAAGCAAAACAAAAACACTTCGCCAGTGTTACGATCAGTTTTTCCAATTCCAAATTTGTAGTTAAAGAGACTTGAGACATTTCATTTTAATATATAATAATTTCCTTGAACATACAAATTTGTAATTAATCTTTAAAATAATCAAGTAATATTCAATGTAGGTTACATTGTTGATCACATTGTTTAGTGAGGTCATGATCTCGGACCTCATCTCCAGTTACTGTTTCATCCCTCGCCCGGGAAGATGTACGAGCTAGAGCTATCATCGTACAGTGTCAGCATTTTCACTCAACTCATTACTTCACTTAGTTTTATATTCAGTTCGCAATAGGTCATCAAGAGCGCCGCGCGTACTCATTTTACATCAAACAATATTGTACTACTCATTAAGTTTTGGCTTGCTAATATAGTGTTGAACAGTTATCAAGTTTATCATTTCTTATCATCTTAGTTTCGGCAGACCCCGAACAATATTACTAGATCTCGATATATAGGAATTGTGAACCTCATTTTGTTTTGTAATTTGCCGTGACTCCGCTGTCCGTCCGTCCATCTGTCTGTCACAAGGCTGTATCTCATGAACCGTGATAGATAGTTAAAATTTTCACAGATTATGTATTATTGTTGCCGCTATAACAACAAATACTAATAACAGAAATTTATGATACGGAGGACCCTAATATCGCGTATCGAACTTTTATAGATACTTTTAAAATGTTTTATGATCAGTGTTTTTCATTTAAAAAAATAACTATACATACTTGTCGTAAAATAAAATGGATATCAAAAGGGTTAAAAAAATGCAGCCAAAAGAAAAGAAACCTTTTATGGACTTTTAGATTAAAACCTAAAAAAGTTAATAAACTAAACTATAAACGCTATACAAAGTTATTCAAAAGACTTATTAAATTGACAAAATTAAGTCAAAATAATTATAAAATAAGTACATCAAAAAATAAATCAAAAACAACATGGCAAATTATAAATGACTCCAAATTTAATTTACCAAATGAATCTGTAACGCGACTGAAAATTGATGATAAAATTATTTCAGTCCTCGATGAAATAGCAAATTCTTTTAATAACTACTTCATTGATAAAATTCAACCTGTAAAGAATTGTGGGTCTAATGTTACGTCAAATATAAGCCGTCAATCAAATTCTATGTTCATGGCGCCAAGCACACCACAAGATATATATAAAATTATTAAAAATCTCAAAAATACAAAAAGGGTTGGTTTTGTTGGAATAGCAACAAAAATAGTGAAATCCGTGACTGAACATGTTTGTCATCATCTCAGTCATATTATAAATCTCAGTATCCAAACAGGTATTTTTCCAGAAGATTTAAAATTGACTATAATTAAACCTTTATTTAAAAAAGCAGACAGGGAACGTATGGAATATTTTAGGCCCATTGCCCTTAACTCAATATTTTCAAAGATATTTGAGAAATACTATTCAAACAAGTTGAACTCTTACTTTGAAGACAAACATATATTCTGTAAAGAACAAAAAGGTTTCCGACGTAAAAAAACAATCAATATGGCCATTTATGATTTTTTAACGAATGTAATTACTGAAGTTGACAAAAGAAATCCCGTTCGTTCTATCAATTGTGATATGACGCAAGCTTTTGACTATGTGCATCATAAAATATTACTAGACAAACTTGAAGCATACGGAATTAGAGGTAATGTCTTACAAATAATTAAATCCTATTTATCAGATCGTCGTCAAGTAACAGCAGTATCTAAATTTGATTTTAAATCGAAAACAGAAAAATATTACACATCAAATGAACGATGTGTATCATATGGAGTTCCACAGGGTAGTGTTTTAGGGCCTCTCCTTTTCATTATTTATATTAACGATCTTCCTATTAATATTAAACAAAGTATAACATTATTCGCTGATGATAGTACAGTAACAGTTAAATGCACAGACAAAAATCATATAAATTCGACGTTAACTCAACATTAGCCTCAATAATAACATGGCTTGATAATAATAATTTGAAAATAAACCTTGATAAAACTAATATTATTCATTTTACTCAAAGACCTAAAAAAGCGGACAATTTTAACATAGAATATCAGGGCAACATTGTATCGAATGTTCCATCTACTCGATTTCTTGGAATAATAATCGATTGTAAGTTAAAATGGAAAGAACAAATTGAAAGTATTTGCAAACGGATTAGTAGTTCATCTTATGCCCTGTATAGACTATCTAATGAAGTAAATACTGATGCACTAATAACCGCATACTATGGCCTCGTTGAATCAGTCCTTAGATACGGTATAATTTTTTGGGGAAATTCCACCGATAAAGATCTAGTATTTAAAATGCAAAAGCGCTGTATTCGAGCAATGTTCGGACTACAAAGTACAGATAGTTGTGAACCGATATTTAAAAAATATAAGATTCTGACACTCCCGTCATTATATATATTAGAAACAGCTATATTTGTAAAGAGTAATCCTCACCTGTTTCCTAAATTGTCTGATACAGTAGAAAGAAACCGTCGTGAGGACAAATTGTGCATACATTCATCTAAAACTGCATTATTACATGATAGTGTATTAGGTATGGCACCGATAATATTTAATAAAATACCAAAACAATATAAAGAATTAAATTTGACTTTGTTTAAGAAGAAAATTTAGTTATTTTTGATAGATAAATGTTATTATAGTGCTAAGGATTTCTTATCTGATAAACTGTAAATTGACTTTGTTTCATAGTAAATCGTAAAATGTTTATAGATTAAGTAGGTATATTTTTTATAGTATTATTATGATAGATGATAGCTTTTCTGACAAAATTTGTACACCGGTGATGGTAAACATGATTGGACGAAACTGAATGTAATATCTTGTAACACATGTTTGGCAAATAAATTATCATTATCTTTATCTTTTACCGAATAAGATAAACGTGGGGCTCCCATACAACTAACATGATTTTTTAAAGATAATGTACGGAATCCTACGTGCGTGAGTCCGACTCGCACTTGGCCGGTTATAATTAAAATTTCTGACATCATTCTTTGTGATCGAATTACGTTACTTACATATTGTTAAAAAAAATTGCTTTAATAAGGTACGTTAGAATAAGAACGGATCGAAGAAAGATCGGACTTCAAATTTAAAAAATAATATAAATTGTCGTTCCCAAACTCAATTTTTTAAATCGTTGGATAAAGTCAGATTTTCTTTAATGAAAGCTTTACGTTTTAATGTACCTACATAGTCTCTTTTAGATAGTAGCCGATTTTACCCCGCTATATATTTCTTAATTACAACCTTTTCAAGTACCGGAAAATAGTTCAGCCTTACCCCAACGTTCCCTAGTATTACGTAAATGAATATTGTTCACTTAACCCATTCTAATCCCTGCTAGAAGTTGATTAATGAAAGTTCAAATTTAAAGGTACCATGAAAATTTAAAGTTCCTACCTAAAAATATAAATAAACTTTATTCCTATAGGTACTTATAAAATAAAAGAACACAGTACATTAAATTTATATGTTTCATATGAGTAATCCTGCAGCCAAACGGCATTTTACTGTATATACCGGAATTACCAGCACGCATTATCGGAATTAAGTGGAGAGTCAAATTGTATACCGTAATAACGGACATTTAAGGGGCTCAGAAAAATTACGATTAGTTTTATAAAAAAAAAACAGTTTATTACAATAACGTTAACATCAATCTCCTCTCTGAAAACCTCTCGTTATGACTGAACTAGTTTCAATTTGCTGAGTTTTACTGTTTTACTGGAAACAGCTTGGAAAGACAAGAATGCCTTAATACTCCGGAATTACGTACATTTACCTTAAATATTTTGACTCTCCCTTCGAAATTCATCTATGCGAACATTATGAAAGTGCGTGAAAATATACATTTATATAAGAAAAATAGTGATAGTAATAGTATTAACACTAGAAATAAAAAATAAATCTCAGCTTTTCGTTTACAAAAAAACAAAGTCTCGGCTTACGCCTCTTTAATAAGTTTCCAGATAATGTTACCATCATCTAAATTTAAGACTGCCAATAAAAATCATTTAATAAAAACTGCGTATTATCATCATCATGTAAATGACTATTTATCATCGTCTGATTACAATTCTTGAATAAAGATGAAGTGCAAATTTTTATTGTATTATTTAAATGTATAATATTATGTATACCTAGCTTAAGTGTAAATCTGTATTGTAACTGTAACATAGCTCATCAGGCTGGGTAGGGACCAATACTGAACTGGGTTTCTTTCGGCGTAATCTTCCCAGCAGTGGTCGTTAAGCCGAAACGCTAGTAGATTTTTTAGCTTTTGCACTAAAATAATATTTAAAAAAATTACCATCAATAAGAGATAAATTTATCCAATATAATTTTTTTTTGTTTTTTTTACTTTGACTTCCCGTTCCCCGTTCTCACAACTCTCCCCCGTTCACGCCGTGTGGAGGGTATTGAGAAGGCGCCTGCAGCCGCCTCGATAAAGGGGAGAGGTGTGAGGAAGGGGAACGGATCGGGGACTGGTTCTGTATGTAACACGAGCCTTATCATACTACCGGATTACGAGCGGATACGCGGCGGAGCGGGCGCGCAGCGTTTCGTTGCGGACGCGTAACGAATACGCCGCGCATACGCAGCGAATACGTTGCGGACGCGCAACGAAAACGCTGTGAATATAAAAACGATGACGCCATTTTGTACACTCTCTTACAAATAGTAGCGGCGTTTGGTGACTAAGAGATTTCCTTTGGCTGAGTTGATCCGTATGACTTAAATATAGATTTACTTGAATCTTTGTACAGTGGAGTTTTTTTTACCTGTCGTGGGGTATCAAATGAAAGGGCTTTATGAGCTGATTCTAAAAATATACAGAGTATATTACGATCCATTTGACATATATTTTATAAAAGTTCATTCAGCCGTTTTCAACCTGCAGGAGCCCTTGGAGAACTTGGTATGTTTTTAAAATGTTTTTTTTTTTTTAGAAACTTTTGACTGAAATGTAATGATGTAGTATGTTTTTAGAATCAAATCATAAAGCCTTTTCATTTGGTACCCCTCACGTTCGGACTTTTTTTATATATATTTCGTACAAAAAATTATGACGTCATAACTGTACAAAAATTCAAGATGGCTCTCCTTTTTAAATCCATGTTTAAGTCATAAGTATCAACCAGAATCCATTTTATTACTGAATGTTTTTTTACGTCGTAAACTCGCTGCGGTCACGCGACGAAAACGTTGCGTATTCGCCACGCGCCCGCGACGTCTTCGCTTGGCAGCCGCGACGTGTGCGCGACGCATTCGCTGCGCGCCCGCTCCGCGAAGCCGTTCGCAATCCGCTAGTATGATAAGTATAAGGCCCTTATATTAATTGTGTATTTTCCTGAGTCAATAGTAAATTATTTTGTACTGTTAAAAAATAAAACGTCGCAAAATAATGTCACTCTTCATTGAACATATCCATTTTAACGTGATTTTAGATTTATTATTGCAGAAAAACCTATAAGAAGAGCGCTATTTGAGTCCAAGAAAGTATGACGTCATCTGTTTTTTTTTTATTTGTTTCATTGAAAAAGCTTGTTTTGACTTTAAGAAAATAGTATCTGATTTAACTTGTTGGAAAATAGCGGATTCTGTGCTTTTGTCAGAATTGACTAAATTGGTGGTATGGTAACAGGAAGTGGACGCAGACGGGTGCGTGCGCGCGCTGCTGAGCGGCGGGCGCGCGGTGGAGGCGGCGGAGGCTTGGTGCGGGGCCGTCCGAGCCGCGCTGGCGCGCCTGCAGCCGCACTGCCCGGCCGCGCCGGGCCGCGCGCCGCTCGCCCTCGCCGACCTCCTCCTGGCAGAATTAGCGCACCACAAACACCACACCTACGTCGCACAGGTAAACCCGCTAGCTGCAGTTATCATCATTTCAGCCACAGGAACTCCACTACTGTGATACCGGATACCGTATGTTACTATTAATATGTTAACTCTCTATGTCAGGTGCCTTTTAGGCAGCTTGATCTGAAAACATTGTTGTGTTGGCCACTTACACAGACGAAAAACAAAGAAACAGTAGCTCTCTGATATGGATTTAATTACCTGACTGCACCATAAGGAGGGTTATGTTTTTCTAGAGTATGTATGTATGGTTGTATGTATGTATGTATGTATTATTGTTTGGCACGCTCTGCAACCTGAACGGCTCGATGGATTTTAGCTTGAAAGGTGTCGTTAGATTCGTATTTACTGTGAGAGTGACACTGGGTATATCAAAATAAAAATAATGATAAAATAGCAATCGGGTTTTTGGTTTTGTAATAATTACTTGATTTTCTTTTATTATTGTACTAATTGATTATTTTTATAATTATTATTGTACTAAATATTATCTCGGGCACATGTTCATTGTTTAATACAATAATAATCAATCAATAAGCATAACACGTTTTCTACTATCATGGATTATCGCAGATTAAAAAATAATGCGTTTGGTGGTACGTCTTGATAAGATAGATAGTTAAATCTAAACTACCGGAATGCATATTTTAATACAAAAGTAATAATAATGTAACAGTCTTTCCAAATTAATACTCAAACCTGTAGCGAGGTCACATGGGTAGGCATTCTGACCTCACTGAATTAAGAAATAGAGCTGCCAAGATTGTTGATGTAAGCTTCTTGATGTTCTCGGCCTCCAGCTCAATCTTCAAAGATTCATTGGTTAAGCTACTATGTCAAGTTTGGTATCATGTTCTCACGGAGGACCAGCTAAATAAGTTTGAGCAACTTCAAAATTTCTGCATTAGGTTAATATTTGGTTTACGCACATATGATCGTGTCTCACAATTTCGTACTCAGGTCAAGTGGCTTTCAATTCGTCTTCACCGGAATGCTCATATCCAATAATATGTAATGTATAACATATTATTTTACCTCCCATCCCTCATGTTAACATAAGGAACGTTTTGAATTTCTACATTCTAAGAATAGGCACAATTTAAGGTCATCAGAAAATCTAGCTTTGGACATGCCTATGCATCGAATCAACTTTTACGATTAGTCTTTTACAGTCCAAGCAGTGCGCCTGTGGAATGAACTGCCAGTTTTATACGGCGGGCACAGTCTCTCCCTATTTTTAAGAAAAGGGTAGTAGACTACTACCTATCAAAAATTAATTAATTGGAATTATTACATATAACTCATACAACTATTTTATGAAGCTATCAAGTTATCAGTAAGTTTATTTGCTATTTAATAATATGTATTGTATATGTGTAATATATTATATATGTATGTACCTATTTATGTAAGTATAGTTAATGTTTTATGTACTATTTATAAAGGTTTGTAATTGTGTATAATATGTGTAAGTTTATGTTAAATTTGTTAAGTTTATAGTTGCTTTAGATATAATTTTTCCTTCTTAGTCAGTAGCACCACCGACTTTGTCTTTCTCACATTCCTCTTCATCCTCAGGTTATCTGGAAGAGATCGCTTTAAGCGATAAGACCGCCCATTGTACTCATTTAATGTAAAATTATTTCTTTGTTTCATTTTTCTTTTGGTGAACAATAAAGAGTTATTTATCTATCATATTCACATGAGTTAAGGATGCTAAATTCATATTTGGCTTCACATTAGCACGATTTAGATGATAAACTATGTAATTACAAAAAAAATGTATAAAAAGAAATATTTAAAATTTCTGGCTGAATAAAAAAAAACTAAAATTTTAAAAATATAATCTAAATTTTTGTTTATATTAAACTATTGGTTTATAAAATTATAAAATAATATAGTGTATTCTGAACACACAAAAGAATTAATTTTTGTTAATAATAAATCTTAATATTAATATTTCCATAAGTGGGCAATTGTTAATTAATAAAAATTTTTCGAACTTTTGTCTTCATTGTAAACTATTTTTTTATATTTGGCGTAAACATACTTTACTGCGTGGGGGCTCCAAACAGTAAAGTATGTTTCTTTGTTACTTAATTAACAAAATCACCTCATTTATCATCTTATTATCAAAATTATAAAAAAAAAGTGTGGCACTCGGGGACTGCCGCGGTAAAGCTATTGAATAGCATTTTTTATCAACTTATGCAATTATAATTATTTTTTATTCATGCAGTATTTTTTTCTTCTTTGATATTAATTCAAATTACACTTTTTGAGCGTGGTGACCGATAAGAAAACAGTTTTTTTTTCTTTTATTGAATAAATGAGAAGTTAATATCGTTTAAAATATTTTTATTATCTTACAATACATGTAGGTTACACAGGAATTTTTACTATGAGCAGTTAGCAGCTAGTCTACACCATGTCCTTTCAGTCTCATACATTTTACTTTTAGTTACTTACCTCATTTCAAAATAAGTTCCATCTTGTTGGTTTTATTCTTAAAATTAAAGCAGTTTTTATGAGTTTTTTATCTTTGTACCATCTTTGTACCATCATCCAGTTATTACTACTTTACTATTTATTGACATGTAGTCATTTAAATCAGATTTATTTCTTTCAAATGAAAAGCGCCATCTCTCGAAATTTTGCAACAAGATTTGTTCAAATTCAATCAGAACTTCTAGTTATCACGTCCCATAGTACTTTCTGCTCAAGACAGATGGCGCTCACCTTTTTTTTTTTTTACTTTCTAAGAATTTGTTCCAGGGATTGGCAATAATTATTTGATATTGACTATATTTTTGTAAACATGATCCCAACAAAAATATTAACATGTCCAAAAATGCACCAGTCTTACAAGACGTAACGCAGTTCTTCTACCGTAAAAAGTTTTAAAATTGAATGTAAACCAAACCTACCCTGTGGGAGCAGCTATCGAATCAATTTGTCATAAAGTGATACCTTGTTAGTTAGCCAATATTTTATAGTTGATATAATATTAATATTACAATTTTTTAAAATTAATAACTTGACTTGTTAATCGCACGCAGCAACATAATCTTCAGCTTTCTTTTTGCTTTTCGTATGCGTAAGTGGCCAAAACTAGTGTCAGAATTTTCACTGCGTTCTGACATAGCTTGACGACTGTCATACAATGATGACAGCCAGGACCAACGACTTATGCGTGCCTTCCGAAGCACGGAGGAGCTCAAGCATTTTATATGCCCCTTGTAGTCACCCATCCGAGTGCGGAACATGTCCGGTGCCGCTTTACTTGCGAGAGCGCACTCCCAGCGGGCCACCGAGCTTCTTCCTACATAGTCTTCTCCAACATAATCTACTAAGTAATTAAAATAGTATAACGTATAGATACTTTCAAACAAATAAAAGCACAGAGCGTAGGAATAGCTAGATTTTGTTTGATGCACATTCTTTTGCCTTGTGCAATTGCCAAGTCACACTATTTATTAAAAAAAAAAACCGGCCAAGTGCGAGTTGTACCCGCGTGAGAGGATTCCGTACAATGCCGAAGATTTTCTGTAAGTGAACGAATTATATTGAGTTTACCACTTTATTTTCAATTGATAGAATTTTTATATTATGTTTCTTGTAATTTACAAGCAATGAACTATATTTTATACGTTTTCTAAATTTTAGGCTCAGTAGTTTCGGAGACTTTTTATTTTCCTAATTTGTCTCCCGAAAATGACTCTCATTTAAAAAAAAATTACTTTACACATCTGTGTTTGGGTCATAGGATTACACCATACTACCAAATTTCACCTGATTTGGTCTAGTAGATTCGAAGTAAATTGGTTGCGACAGACGGACGGACAGACAGACGCACGAGTGATACTATAAGGGTTCCTCGTTTACTACGAAACCCTAAAAATAGACCCTAAAATCGTCATACTGTTCCGTTCCATTATGTAGCAAAAGTATAGTTTGTCTATGACTAAACTTTTTTACAAAAAGTTTCCTCTGAAATGCAAAGTTATGAAATAAGCGCGACGCGACGACGGGGGAACGCCACCGGATTCGACCGACTGGTGTTTTTGACGTTACATAATCGCGTGACTTAGTACTTTCGTCTGGATCCGACCGATAGGTAGGTGTTTGAAAGAAATAAAAAGCCGGCCGCTCGTTCCTGGTGCATTGACCCCATGACCTCAATATGATTGATTGTTAATATCGCCTTCTATTACAAGTCAGTAATAACATATACGCACGAGGCACAGTGATGAATGCGCCATCTGTTGTAAAAGACACACAACTTTAAGCCAGCTGACAAATTAGTTCCTTTTGTTAGTGCTGGCGCTGCAATAGTATTTAGCAGGGCGGGTACCTACCGAATGAAGTATGGGGTATGGGGACTGTCACTCTGTTATGCTTGGGCCAAACCTGCGCCTATCGTCACGAAGCTTCGTGCTATTACACGATACACGCAAATGTGACCGGCCGTAATCGGGTATCGTCCCGAATATTCGGACTTCGTATTAGTTATCGCGCGGGTGGCGAAACATCAAAGGATTTATGCACGATAATTCGCTCGCGTGGTCGCACTTGCGTTGTTCATTTTGACGTTTGTTTTCAACTTATTCAGACGCGTGCTGTGCGACGGTGCCACGGTTATTAATGCGTAAAAATGGAGTAGAACGATTAAATGGTGTTAAAATTTTTAGCTTTTTCTTTCTAGGTTTCTTTTTAGAATTCAATAAATGCAATATGTTATTGTTAGCACACATGTCGAAGAAAAGAAAGTCGTCCTCCATATTTAAAACACGTAGATGACGCTATCTTGGATTATTGCCAGATAGTTCGTGAAAAATAACGAAGCCGCTTGTGTGACCAGAGCTTTATCGCGATAACTTTTTAGTGTACAAAACGTACGAAGATTCACCGCGAATTGCTTCGGGACGATAGGCACAAGTGCGGCCGAAGCATTACGCTAGTATATATAGTACTCTGTGTCTACACGCATACGTCTGGTCGCCACGCACACAAACACCGGGCCAAAGTCTGCCGAACTGAAACGACGTTAGACGAGTGTTAGGTTTAATTTCCGTTACGAAATCTCTTGATTCGGTCGCGCCGCGCTCAAGGCCCGCGATAAAAGCTATACAATAGCTTTAAAAAACTTTGTGTATAATATTTTTTTAAGTTGACGAAACGTGATAGATTTTAATTTTTTTTAAAGTTTATATTTTATGTACGAGAAAATTTTGTTGCCAGAAACAATTGCCTCACTTATTGAAAAATTTACTTCAAGATTTATTTCTAAGAGAAATAAATTCTTTAATGTGTTTGAAACACACCCGATTTTTAAATGATTGGTTTATTCTTGTATATGTACTTATGTAGATATTTATATTTTGTTTACTTGTTCATGAATTTCATCACGCCAGCCACTCATATTTTCCGCTTGGTCTAATGGTTGACCGGGAGAGAATGCCATATGGCATTAGGTCCGCCTCTTGTACATTTTTTTTATTGTGCAATAAAGTTTTAATAAATAAATACTTTAAAACTTACAATAAAATTTAAAGTTAAAGATTAGTAAAAAGTATTTGAAATTTTTTTTTTAATATGCAATAAGTAATTAATTGTAATATTATTTATTAGAATAGTAATTTCTTGTTTTTAATATTACCAAATATTATTCCAAAATTGAAATCTTGATATTCGATATATGCGGAAATAATACCAACTTGGCTTAGTAATTAAACTTACGCAGTTATTAACTTCGGATTTCGTTAAGGCCAAATGCGGTTGCTGCACTAAAAATCTGCCAATCTTAGGATCACAAAAGTCAATCCCTCAGAAGGAAACCTTTGGTTCAGAAAAAGCCGTATTCTTCACTTTTTTGTCGTGAACAGATGCCACTATGAAGCATGACTAGAGCATTGGTCATATTCTGATTCAAAATTAGGCCGTTTCTCACCATATTTATATCTGCATTCCTTCATGCCATCGATTTTGAAAGCGCGATTTTACTGTCAAATTAATAAAAAATTAAAGATTTAAAATATATGCAAGAAAAAATATTATCCTAAACTTTTTAAATTGTATACTCATCATATTTCTGATTTAAAAAGGCAGAGGCCGTAATAACATGACGGAAATAGAGCCAGCTACTAAGAAAACAGAATTTAAGATTAAATCATTTTTTCAGGTTTATGAGGAACTAGACTCGCTCGTCAAGGGATATACACAAGTAGTCATAAGGACATCTGAAGATATGAAAACTGCACGCTTGAAACATGCAATTGTCAGTTAAGTTTCTGAATAAGATATTTTTAAATGATAACAGTGAAAGTTCGTAAATAAAATACAATGCTGATGACTGTCGCATTTTATTTCAACCCATAAAATAGGTACCTTTAAATAAATAATAAACATTAATTAACCATTTGTGTATCGTTTAGAATACAATTTTGACAAACTTCATAAAAATTATTCAATTTTAAAACAGATAACCGCCCAAGTGCGAGTCGGACTCGCGTACGAAAGGTTCCGTCCGTACCATTATCTATAAAAAAATATTACGTTGTTGTATGGGATTTAAGTATTTATTTTTAAAATGAACATAAAACTAAATTTTCTATGAATATTTCAAGTGTCTGTTGCCATATTAATATACCGAGCAAAAAGAGGCCAAAAAATCATGTTTGTTGTAAGAGAGCCCCTCTTAAATATTTATTTTATTCTGTCAAAAACAGTATTTATTGTTATAGCCGCAACAGAAATACGCTATCTGTGAAAATTTCAACTGTCTAGCTATTATGGTTCATGAGATAGCCTGGTGACAGACAGATTGACAGACGGACGGACGGACAGCGGAGTCTTAGTAATAGTAATAGGGCCTTGTTTTAACCCTTTGCGTATGGAACCCTAAAAACCGATTTTAAGACCAAACTACACAACCGATTTTGATAAAATGTCTATAGACTACCTGAGGAGTATGCACTTTCAAACAAAAAGGAATCTTCCACATTGGTCCAGAGTCCAGACTGGTCCAGAAGCTTCGAGTTATCCGGGAACATGCATAAAAAATATGTATACAATATGTAACAAAAACCCTGTCAGATCCTTGTAGGAGCAACTCAGACCGTCAATATGAACAACTTTTCCTATGGGACCAATACTTGAAACTCGAAGAAAAAATCTACATTTTCATACAAATTGCCAGGCCAGCCGAACACGCAGTCTGAGTTGCTCCTACAAGGATCGAACAGGGTTTTTGTTACATATTGTATACATTCCCATTTCTTGAAGTCGGATAAAAAGTAGCTCGTAATTTGTCAATGTAGACGTTAGTTGTATAATACTGTTTGGCAAAGACCCCATTACATTTCCATTCCGCCTAGTAATTCGTCCTCACCTTTGCCCTGAAGTCATTCGGTAATCGGTACACGTGTATATAACAACGTGAATATAAATTTTCGTCATTAAAGTCATAGTAAATTACTATGACTTTAATTATCATACTTTGACCATTCTTCTTATTTGTTTTTGTATTAAATTGTATAGATTCTACTACTTAATCATTAACGACTTTAATCACTTTGTCACGACTAACAAAGTAGGTATATCCTTGATTTTTAATTTTGAGCAGAATATTTAAGTAAGTATCACATTAATAAATAATCAATCAACTACTGAAGGTTAGATTTTTACATCTGCTTAGCATTTTTTTTTAATAGCATTTAAATGTATTGTCACAAAATAAATAGTTATACATATATTGTAATAAGTAAATAAAATTGAATATTCTTTTTCCCAGTCTTATCTATTCTACAAAAGAAACAAAACAAGTCACAATGTCCACTATTCAGATGCTGATTTTATATTCCTGCAGGTTTTGTAATAAACAGAATTAAATAAGGACAAAATAGGCATAGTTCCTTTATAAAATCAGCAATTTACAACGGTGTCAGTCCAGCCTTGGAATACAAGCTTGTCATAGCTATAATAAGAAATTACATTTTATTTAACAATAATAATTAAATAAAAAAAAAATCACATCACTATCGATAATTAGGGTTACCAGATTTGTTTAAATTAATACAAAGATACGAGTAATTTATTATTTTGAAGGGGATGTACAATAAAGATACAATAGGACAATATGCTAACTCTGACAATCAATACTACACTACTGCATAGAACACTTAATCACATTTCCAGGTTGTAATGAATGCAACGCTAATCATATTAATATCATAAAATACAACATAATGCCCAGCCCATACCTGCTAATATTGAATGAAAAAAGAAAACCCTTTACACCTATCGATATAATATTTAAAGTTTATCTTTTTGCCATCCTCACCCTCATTATCACTAGTACCATGCGAACAAGTTTTTCGTATATTAAAAACATGAGAGCCGCCGTCATTACTGTTTGTAATAGTTTAGCTTCCAATCCACGAAACAGTACTAATGGTTTGGATTTGACATCTTTCCATAAGGGTTTTAAACTGGTGCCAGCTCGAAGGCGAGACTGTACTAATTGCAAAGGATAGGTTAAAGTTGTGGCTACTGCTTTGGCAACTGCACCAATTAAAAATGCTGAGTAGGTATCAAAGTTGCCTTGGGCTGTTAGACGTCTCTTAAAATATTCATAAACCATAAACTGAATTGCTGGGTTAGAAACCAGTAATAATGAGGGCAAAGTTCCAGACCACAGCCCTTTAGGACCTTCAGTCTTTGTAATTTCCAATAGTCCATCTAGAAGTGTTTTGTAAGACTTTGTTTCCAATTTCATCCTAGTATTGACAACCCATAAAGGAGTAGTTAGAATAACATTTATGCTCCCTGCTACTAATCCAATAAGTAGATCTTTTATAGCAGATGTGTCTTTATAAAAAGCTCTTCGTAATGAATGGAATGTATAAAAATAGACAAAATTAGAAACTGATAGAGACTGAAGCACTGGTGCCAAGCCACGGTACAATGAATCAATGCCCTCTTCATTTGCTAGCTTTAGTAGCAGCTCCCAAGATGATCCTTGAAGTTTATTTGAATCCTCAACTAGAATAAAGACATCCAATTTCATTAATGCTTAAAAGCGAGTCACAAATGCATGATTTTTTTAAAGTAGGTAGGTATATAGGTATATTAAGCATGCAGTAGTTATTGATGCCCACCACATTGGTATTAATTATTTATAGAGTCCATCTATGTATGTGTAGTGAACACAAAGATGGCCACAAGCAGCCAAATGTACACAAACAAATGACATAACTAACAATGAGATTCAAAGAACTGTTTGAGGTCATGATCACCAAACATCTAACTAGATTCATGTTCTATGTAAGCATACTTAATGGAAACTCAAATAAGATAAACATTTGTCATTCCATTATAGTCAGTTGGAGCATTTTCACAAGCGACGCGCGTATGGTTTTTGTTGTTGTAGCGCGGCCGCGTCCTCATCGCCAGCCGTACGTGGTAGCCATGTGTAAAAATTGATATAAATTCAAAATTACAAATACAAGGAGCCACAGCAGTGATCCAGTGATTCAACGGCGGCTGTGGTGCGTGTGAAAACACTCTTAAGCACTTTCTTTAACCCTATATGATAAATGAAAATATTAAATCTGATCGTGATTATAAAAATATTTAGAGCAGGTTGGAACTATTGTACCTGTAAGAAATGATATTTAAACTAATGAAAAATATTTAAATATTACCTTGTAATCTTGATCTAAGTGTATCCAGGGGATAAAATGCAGCCATGCCGACTACACTACCCTGCAAAACATATTTTAGTTAGTCAGGAGACGTTATAAATTGAATGTGAAAAAGATTTAGTTTGATATGTTAACTAACCGTGGCCCCTGCCAGTGCATGGACCAGGGTCTCATAACTGAATAACGAAGGCATCTTCAAAGACCGAAGTCGCGTATTAAAATGACACTAGCACTGAGTGAATCACTGACTGACATGACAGGCACTGACATCATGACATGACATGAAGGCTACCACCAAAGAGAATTCAAATACTACGTAAGAAGAGACGGGACTGCCATAGAGAAAGAAAAAACAAGAAACGTCAAATCAGGGTAATGGCAGAATAGGTAACATTCCGATATTATGCCAAGTAGTTCTACCAACTAAAGAAAAAAATAGTGATGTGCCAGTTATACCAATATTCGATATCGATAAATAGCCTGAACTGCTGAACCTACAGTCAGGCTCAATTTACACTGCGGCGGAATAGAAGCGAAGCGACGAAATCGTACATAGCATAATGAACTTTATGTCAACCGTATAATGTTCAAACTATGGCGTTGCCGGTGGCGACGCACCGAGTCGCTCGTCTTCGGCGCGACTCTGCGAGTGGCCGCCGGCAACGCCATACAATTTCGTTGCTTCGCTTCGATTCCGCCGCTGTGTGAATTAAGCCTAAAAATATATATTTTATTATGTTTTTTGCGTCTAGAGCAAGCTTATGATAGCAGATAGTCATAAGCATGCTTTTAACGCCTTTTGGCTGTCTAATTATTTAAATAAAAGTAATGGGGAATGCAAAAATCTTTTATTTATGTTCGTAACACGTTAATCTTACTACCTGTATTATCTCTAGATTAGTACTACTAGATTTTAAACAGCGTTACAACGCTCGGATATAAAATATTATACTATAATAACAATAATAAAACTTACACTAATAATTACTTTTATATAAACTAGCTGAAGCTCACGCTTTTACATGTAGTATTTTTATCTGGCCCCCATTTGCAGTCACATCACGTACAATTTAATATTGATAATTATTTAATTTCTAGTTTATTTTATTAGGAAGATTCGTGAAAAGGTGGCAGTTTAATTTTAACACGTAATGATGTGAAATGTAAAGAACATGAGGATATCGTGAGCCTGTCGGAGAAAGTATTGTTGAATTGTCCTATTTCTATTCTGCCAGCAGCACTAAGCAAAATATTAGAAAAGTTAATTTTTAACCACTTATCAGATTTTTTTACAAAAATAGATTGTGCCATAGTGAACAGTGTAAATTTACTAAGGGTTGACCAACAAAAGATGCAGGTGTTGCACTTTTACAAAACATCTATTATGCTCGGGAGAGTTGTCAGAACGGAATTATTGTGTTTTGTGATCTTTCCAGGCATTTGATTGTGTAGACCTCCAAGGCATTTGATCCTGTCATTTTCACCCATTGCTTACAGCTGAGAAAAAAATATCGACAAATTAAAGATTTTGTTTCCCCTCCCTATTTCCTTTGCAAAAAGATACCAGATTATTTTTGAATGAAAATTAATATATATGAATGAACAAGTATAAAATAACAGTTTAATAAGAAAATTTTAACTTACCGAAGTTCATCTAGGGGATATCTGGACATAAAATAAAGTTTCTTGCCATCTTTCCGCTCTGATTTAAAACCGCATATTTCACGTTTTCTATACGTCATGCTTAATTCTGACTTATCACAAAATTGGAAATAGGGTTTTGGAATACTAAGGGCAACCAGCCACAGCAAACTAAACAATCTTTTATTCAAAATTAGTTTAAATGAAACTGGAGTTAACTATTAATCAACAAAGTGATATGATAACACACATGACATGACATGACAGATCATAGAGAATTCACACACACATTCACAGATATTAAGCTAAAGGACTCGTTTCCAGACCCGTAAACCTACCAAAAAAAAAAACAAAAGACAGAAGACCGAGATCCACGGAGGAAGTGAGTGAAACAAATATAGTCTCCATAAAAATTCTGCCCTGCTCCATACAAATTTTTCCTTTTTCTAAGTTGCGACAGACTGGCTACCACCAACACTTATAAAACCATTCCGAAACAAGGCAGTTGAGGTGCAGTTATTAAGCAGGTCAAAAGCAGGACAACTTTAAATCCTACCATTACGTTCATAATGCTGAACGTTTTTGAATGGTTATTCCTAATTGGTGAACTGTTTGTTGTTTCTGGCTTATTTTGGTGATGAGACTGCGAAGACGTTCAAATCCTTCACAAAAAATTATTATTTATACCGGTTTTTTTATTTACGTTAAACAAAATTATTTCTATCATTTTTTTATAAATATTAAAAATTTAAATATCTAAAAGTTAGTGTTATTTACTTTGTTTTCATTTGATTATGTACATAATTTTAATTTGATATTGGCCATTAAAGATGGCTGAAATTTTAATGAGAGCGAAAAAAATTTTTAATGAAAGTTTTGAACGGATGTCTGCGTCTGGTTTTCGAAATTATAAATAAATCGTTAATTCGTGAAAACATAAATGTTTTATGTTTTTAACGCTGGAAGCCGAGCAACCACCTGACAAAATATATCCACCACTTCATATTATCGTGCTTTTCCAAATTGCCGTGATAAACAGTTATTATACGATGGTAACGACTAGTGTTTGGAAGTTAATTTTATTGTGGGTTTTAGTAAGTAAAGTACGCAGTGATTGTAGTGCACAAAGAATTTTATTACAAAGTATGGGTAGGTATTTGATATTCGTAGATTGCGACATGAATCTAAACTATTATTTTCTTTCAGGTATTCTGGTGAAAAAGCGAACCAGCCTAACAACAGATCTAGCCTTGTAAAATGCTTGGAATTCAACATTCTGCCATTTCACTGGTTCAATCACAGGTTCCAAAGGAGGCTGTAATCCTCTGGCTCTCTCAGTCTTGTTTGTATTTAATCCTGTCTTGTATTTTTTAATTGATGTCATCATGGTACTTCTCAGAGAGTAACAAAAGAATCCTGTAAGACAAAATGTATAAATGTATGTAGTTGAAATTTTAATAAATAACTTATACTTAAGAATGTGTTGTTATTTGTTGTCGTGTGTGAATAAATAATTTTACAAGGATTAACATTGTTATTACTTACAAAAAAATATGTTACGTATGTTGGAATAACTTACTATTTTTCACATAAGTTGTACTAAAATAATGAAGTAATATATCTTACTTTGTTTTTGAAATCCAAATTTCCAATAAAAGGTATTAAGTAGGATTAATTAAGGTCCCATGGTAGCGTTACTTCAATTATCTACTAACTGTTTTTTAAAAATCTAAAGTAAAGAAAAAACATATTCACATTCACAAGAAAACCAACTAAAATCCTCCTTATAAGTTACTGGAAAGAAACTTTTTAAGGATCGCTTTATTAAACACTTGTTTAGTGCTGCTATAAGAGATAACGGTAGGATTCCTGGATGTCAATATTATTTTTATTTAACCTGAAATATCAATCATATAAAGGAAATATTAGCATTTCGTCACCAAACTATGTAAACATTTTAATGCATGTGTATTTTTTCCAATCCTAATTCTACTTTACTGACGGTGGGACGGTGTAGATATAACACACAACCCTACCCCAACATACCTAGGTGTAACTTTGGACCGCTCTTTAACGTACAGACAAAATTGCCTTAATCTTAAATCTAAGGTCAGTTCCCGCAACAGCATCTTACGTCGTCTCATAACTACTCGCTGGGGAGCATCACCTCACCTACTAAGAACAAGTTGCCTAGCCTTATGTTACTCGGCTGGCGAATACGCGTGCCCAGTATGGTCTCGCTCAACGCATGCTAAAAAGGTTGATGTAGCCCTAAACGCTTCTTGCCGTATTATAACAGGTACTTTAAAGCCTACACCGTTGCACCATCTATACGCAGTGTCTGGAATAGCCCCACCAAGTGTGCGACGCAATGTGGCTAGCGCGGTGGAGAAATCTAAACAGACGCATGACAACAGGCATCTACTATATAATCAAGTTCCACCACCCCCTCGATTAAAGAGCCGAAAAAGTTTTCTAAGACAGCCAAGCATTCCAGTCAGAGAAGCCTCAAACACTAGGTTAGCTTGGTGGAAAAATAAATATCCTCCTGCACCATCTCATATTCCACCAGCCGAGAAACTTCCACCAGGTGGCGATCTCCCCTGGGCAGTCTGGAAGTCTCTAAACAGGCTTCGGACTGGCGTTGGGAGATATCACGAAAACCGAGCAAAGTGGGGTTTTCCAAACAACAACCGTTGTGACTGTGGAGCTGTTCAAACTATGGCCCACCTACTGTCATGTCCCAACTGTACAATAGAAGACCTAAACTCCGCTAATGACAGAGGCTTAAATGTGGCCACACATTGGTCCACACTCATGTAATATATATATTAGTCCATTCCGACTCGCTAAGAAGAAGAAGAAGAACTGAAAGAACTATCGATAAAAGATGGTCTTCCTATCGAACTGATACTTCTATAGACAACACTACTATTATCTCTCTCTCTCACTCTTGATGTCAGTTGTCAGATTGACGCACGAGTCAAGATTTTGAGAAATCAAAATTGTTTAAAAAAAATTTTATTTTATAAAAATTTGTTTTTTTATAAAAAACCTTAAAGGTACTGGTAGCTAGGGGATGAATGACGACAAATACAGAGTTCCTTGGGTTTATATAGGCCGCTGTTGCTGTCTGCTGCACCTTCGACGGTGGTCCAAGGAACAATCGAAGATTAAGTAAACGACCTTATTGTTCACAATGCTTCTCCGAAGTAGTAGTCCATGGAGCAAATTTATAATAGGTGTCGGCTAGTTGACTCTCCCCCACTAAATTTAAAGTCCATGGTTGCTTGGTGACCGTGGTACTGAAAAATTTTAAGGCACATAACATAATAATGAATATCAACAGTAGTAACCCATACTGTATATAATTATGTATCTCCAATATGTCAAAGCTGTTCATCTGCTTCAATTGGCTGAGTCCCGAAGTTATTTTGCTAGAATCATAAGTTAACTCAATCTCAGGAACTTTTTCTAAGTGTGGTATCTCAAGCTTCGTTGTTATAATTTTCTCCTTAGTCTCCTTAGTTTTAAATCGTTGAACTCCAGACATTATGACATCACAATTTTCTCCTTCTAATAAATAAGGACCACTAATCCACGTAGTTACTTCTCGATTTCCACATTGAATTTTAACTTCAGTAGTTTTATTTAAATACATGTAAATTCCTTTAGATGAAACTTCATGAATATCTTCATCTGGACATCTTATTGGAACTATACTACATTTATTCAACCTTTTCGTTAGTAATATCTCATTTTCACAAGTGCTGCGTTGCAAAACTGCACTTTTACATATTAATTGCTGAAACTCTATGCAGTCTTCTACTTCATATATTGCAAAGTCATCGTAAGCTAATGTAACCTTCCGCATTAAAGGATAGGAGCAGGCTGGGTAATTTTGGATAATAGGTACAATTTTCCTAGTCTTAAATATTTTTGACTTAACCAAAGGTATTTCTATCATGAAATATACAATATTACTAACAATTTTAATATTAACATTGATAAATGGTTCTATATCATTAACATTACTTGAAATAATAACATTCTTTGGAATTTAATCTAAAGTATCTTGCAAAGTATGAGATTTAATTATACTATAATGATACATGTGATGCTCTGCAAAAGTAATAGCAGTAGTTAATCTTTCAGCTAGATCTTGCAATGTTTGAACTTGCATTAAAACACTAAAAGCTATTTTGCCTAAATTAGTTTTTTCAACTATTTGGCTAACTTGAGAATCTATATTTTTCTGGACATCTGTAATTTTATTAATTTGATGATTAAAATATTCTAATGTTTCATTAGTTATAGATAATTGCTGATTATAAACAATTCTCATGTTTTCCAATTTTTTTTGTATATTTATAAGATCATCATTATCTAAATTTCCTGTAACAGCTTTAATTATTGAACCTAAACCATTAATAAGTCCCCTCTTATATCTAGATTGAATATAAAGATGATTACATATTTCTGTTACATGTTCCAATATAATATCTATCCTATCATAAATATGTTGAAAACTAACAACCTTAGTATCAGTTTTTAACTTTTTAATAGTTTGAGTAATATATTTTAAATTAAATATAATAGGATTAATATCTAATTGATGGATAATTGTCCACTTTCCTTCTATAATTTTTGTATCTTTTACGTCTACAATCAAAACATTTCCTTCTGTGCTCAATGATCTGAACGTGAATCCTCTTGTAATGAGACATCTGTAATACACAATTCTTCAACATGATATGTTTTACCATTACTTAATTTATATTTATTATTAGGTTCACAATTAATTATAGTAAAAGGACCTAAAAATCTAGCATTTGTTTTATGCCTTTTAGCTTTACTATTTTTTAAATAAGCTGTATCACCAACTTTAAAACATTTTGAAGGTTTCATTTTACTATTAATAAGCTCATTCCTATCACGTTTATTTTTCTTTAAAGTATCGTGAATATTTTTATTTAAATCAGAAACAAATTGTTTTTGCTGACATGTATATCTTTGGATAGTAACTCGTAAACTATCAAAAATACGAAGTTGTGATTTTCTTCCAAAGTGTACTTCAAAAAGTGTCATGTTAATTGTAGAATGTGTAGTGCTGTTATAAGCATGTGTTATGTAGAAAATCTTTTGATATTTATCTAAATCTGAGTCTCTTTGCAAACGAAATAGCTCTTGGATGGTGTTATGTAATCTTTCAACATCAGAATTCGATTTATGATGTTGTGGAGATGTAGTATATAATATTATAAGTTTGAAATAATTCTAATATAATTTCTGAACAAAATGATTGCTCTCCATCATGAATTATCTTTTTAGGAGTACCTATCATAGCAAAGATTTCTGATAAAGTATCACATACTTTAGTTTTTTCACTTGGTTTAATGATAGCATATTTAGAAAATTTATCTATAATAGTTAAATACCATTGTCTTTCTAAAGACATAAAATCTATATGCCAAATTTCCATTGGCTCATGAGGCGTTTCCGTTTCTAATGATTAGGTAGTGTGAGGATGCCTGTTATATTTTTCTTTTTGACATGGCTCACATTTTAATATAAATTTCTTAATTTGTTTACGCATATTCTCCCAATAATATTTTTCTTTAAGTTGTTTATAAACACTTTCTATTCCATGATGTCTATTATTCAGTAAGTGACATTCTTTAATTATTTTTAATTGTTCTTCTTTTTCGGAAATTTCAACTAATGTCTTAGTATATCTTACTGGTTTAAATTTAGAATGATCAAAATATTTACGATAAACTTCAGAAATTTTATAATATAAATTATCATTAGGAATAATGAATGCATATCTTTCACGTGACAAATATTCAAACATAAATTCTTTAATAGAATCTTCTTCTTGTCCTGGTGGTATATAGAAGTACCAAATACCATCGTTAAGGGTGGCTTTTTTATACGGCGCTACCTCAAAAATAGCACGTCTTAACCGTTTAGGTGGATAAGAATTAATGATTGGAATACCCTCATCACTATCCTGTTGATTAGAGTGAACAGTTGCGTGGCTACTACTTACAATAGAATTACCATTAGAATTTATTTCTAGAGATTGAACTGCACGCGACGTTCCTGCTCTTACATCTAATGAATCATTGGATGTATGACGAATCTCTACACGACTAAGGGCATCAGCTACATGATTATCTTTACCCTTTACATGTTCTATTGTAAAATCGTAATCTTGTAATTTTAATTTCCATCGAGTTAATCTCTGATTAGGTTCCTTTAATTTTGATAACCATATTAATGCTTTATGGTCAGTTCGCAATATAAACTTGCGACCATAGACATAAGGTCTAAACTGATTAATAGCCCAGAGAATTCCTAGTAAATCTTTCTCTGTTGTGTTATATTTACTTTCTGCTTCGCTAAGTGTTCTTGAAGCATAAGCTATGGGATGATTATTTTGACTAAGTACTGCACCTAACGCTATATCAGAAGCATCAGTTGTTATAACAAATGTTTTATTAAATTCAGGGAATGCTAAAATTGGGGCATTCATAAGTAAATGCTTACACGTTGCTATTGCTTCTAAATAAGATTTACTATTTATATTTATGATAGCATCTTTTTGAGTGGCTTGAGTTAAAGGTTTTATAATTTTACTTAGATTTGGAACAAACTTTCTATAGTACCCTATTAATCCTAGAAAACCTCTTAATTCTTTTAAGTTCTTTGGAATTGGAAACTTTTGGATAGCTTCTAACTTTTTTTGATTTGGCTTAAGACCATCTTTATTTAATATGTGACCTAAAAATTCAACTTCAGTTTTCATAAATTCACACTTATTTTTATTTATTTTAAGATTTGCTCGTCGTAATGCTTCAAATACTTGTTGAAGTTTATTTATATGATCTTGTTTATTTTTCGCGTGAATTATTATATCATCTAAATAAACTAAACAAACATTTTTACTAATTTCCTCTTTCAATACACTGTTCATCATTCTTTGAAATGTAGCGGGCGCATTTTTGAGTCCGAAAAGCATTCGTAAGAATTCATAATGACCATCTGGCGTACTAAAACTAGTTCGTTCAATCATCCATTAAATCCTCCATTAAATCATCATCCATTAAAATTTGATGATAGCTGGAAGTTAGGTCTAAAGTTGTAAAATAGTTATTACCTTGTAATTTTGAAAATAACTCTTCTATATTAGGTAAAGGGAATTTATCTGATTTAGTTTTCTCATTTAACTTGCGATAATCAATAACCATTCTCCATTTTTGTATACCAGATTGATCTATCTTTTTTGGAATTAGGTGAACTGGTGAAGCCCACGGTGATTCAGAATGTCTAATGATTTTTTCTTTTAACATTTTATCTATTTGTTTTCTAATTTCTTCTAATTGAACTTGTGGCAGTCTATAAGGACGTTGGTATATACTCGTAGGATCATTATCTACTAAATTAATATGATGTTTAATTTTAGTTGTAGCACTATTAGTTACATCTTCAGTAAATGAATCTTTATAAGTTTCACATAAATCCTGGACATTTAATTCATTATCATCTGTCATATGGAAAATTAAAAGTTCTCTATCTGGCTTAGATAATTTACGTTCTTTTAAGTCAATAGTTGCATTTATGTTCAATCATCTCAGTTCCCATAAGAATGTCATATTTTTCACTAAATTTAAAAATATAAAACTTCATTTTACCCTTATCTTTTCCAAAGTATTTACACCAATAGGGTGTTTCTATAACACCATTATGTCTCGTAGTACCATGAGGAGTTTGAACAGTAAAATTTTCATTTTAAAAAAATCTGGAAAATATTTCTGTTGTGCTTCAGGAGTTATAAATGATCTTTGACTACCAGTATCTATCAATACTTTAAGTTTAGGTTTTGTTGGTTTCAAAATATGGTAAATAAGATTTTATGTGGTTACAATTTATGACTTGGGGTCTTGATTCTCGACTGATTGAAAATTTTCTTCATTATTTTCATTTTCATAAGGCATGTTACAATAATAGCAACAATTATTATAATAAGAATCGTTATGAAAATCAAACTGAGAAGTCTCAGACTCACCGGAAATATTTGGCTGTGATTCTATAGGTTCAGGCTGATGAAACATTTCTTCTGCTACATAACCTCGGCCTAGATTTATTTGATTACCAGCACGCACTGGAATATTAACGCGCGGAGGTAACGAACGCATGGTAACGTCTTCATCATGCGGCGACTTCGGTTGCACTGTTTGTCTTTGTTTAAAGAAGCTATGTGGCTGTTTATTGAATGGCGTGTTTGGATTAGGTTGCCATGGGTGTCTTGTGTGATAGTCCGAAACGATCTTTTGTGTAGCTGGGTTATGAAAGTGTGGTCTTAACGATGCATTGTGTCGGAACTGCTGTGGCAAGTATGCATTGTGATTGTGACTAAATTGTGGATGGCTAGAGTTCTGAATTACTTTAGGTGGAGGAAGTACATTTGAGAATTTTTGTTTAATATTTTCAAATCTTCCTTCAGCTTCAAGTTGTAATACCTTTTTTACAGTTTCATTAAAATAACAGTTACTTACAAATATTTGATCATGATATGGTAATGAGTTTTTTAATGTATTCTGAGCTGTATTTATATAGGGCTCCATGACTTCATCTACTAAATTTATATTTCTATATTTATCCTGTAATTACTTTTAATATAAAAAAGTTTTTGTTTTAACTCAAATGTTAATTCCTTAAAAGTACTCTTTTTCTTAACATTCGATAATTCTACCAATAGGGTATTAAATTCCCTATTGTCTCCACATTCAGCTTTCAGAGAACCCTCTTTAATTGAACCGATGGTTTACCATAGAAACAATCTGAGCAGCTCTTCCTGTAAGGCGTGTTAATAAAACCATAACATTTTGTGGAGTCGAACCTCCAACAATCTCCAAAAAATTCTTAGCACAATTAATATAAGTATATATACCATTTGCATCACCATCATATTTGGGTACAAAATTAACTAATTTAAGAGGATCCATAGGTGACATCACCTGGCCCACACGACCCTCACCTGTAGTGGTTGGGGTGGTCATCCCACTTATAACTACTTACAAGAATCTGATAAGGACAGAAAGTCAGGAGTTTATAAAGGATATGCGGTGGCTACTTACAGTTGACCGATGACAATTATAGTCCTGATTAGTCCTTTGATCATTGAATAAAGTTTTTTCTTCGTGTTCTCGAAATTGAATTTCTTCACTTGACAAATTTATTTGCTTGGTCCCCAGGTTTAAAGATTTAAAAATCACCAAATTCTTGATTGCTGAAACACTGAGTATTTGTTGGCCTAGGCCCCACGTTGGGCGCCAGTCAAGATTTTGAGAACTCAAAATTATTTAAAAAAAAAACTTTATTTTATAAAAATTAGTTTTTTTACAAAAACCCTTAAAGGTACTGGTAGCTAGTGGATGAATGACGACAAATACAGAGTTTTTTGGGTTTATATTGGCCGCTGTTGCTGTCAGCTGCACCTTCGACGGTGGTCCAAGGAACAATCGAAGATTAAGTAAACGACCTTATTGTTCACAATGCTTCTCCGAAGTAGTAGTCCATAGAGCAAATTTATAATAGGTGTCGGCTAGTTGATTCACGTGTCAATTGACAGCTGACAGCTTGACATAATGTTTTCACTTTTAGATGTTCAAGCAAAGGCGTAACCTGTTAAATGCCTATATCCTTGTACTTTTCAGTTTTTTTCATTTATCTCTAAAAATATAACTCAAAAAAATCTGAAAAAATATTTTACGTGTTCAGAATTGCTAAATCTCGAAATGATTCTCGAATTTTCATACCTTTTATAAAATGAAATGTTGTCAATCGCGTGAATTCGTGGCATGGTATAAGAACGCGCTCGCGCACACGCTCCTATTCGTGACAGGGCGGTAAGAGGCAAAGAAGGCGTACTAGCACACGATTCAATATAACCATCTTTTCTTTTCTTAAGGCATATGCGTTAGAGCGAGATCTCAATACATATTTTATTTCTTTTTTCTGTAGGATGTCACAAACCTTTTTGCACACTAGTGTTGTCCATTATCGATATTTTCTCGAATAGATAATTTCAATACTATACTACTACTAATTTGCTGATTTACGCATTTTTTGTGATCTAAAGGTTCCGGGTTCCAATCCCAATAACTATCTTCAAAACAATAACACCGATCAGTTCTTAAGTCTGAAATGAGAGAAGAAGGAGAAGAAAAATCACTACATAATTTTATTTATACCTATGTATAAATTTATTTAATACTTAAAAAAGATAACTAAATACACCTTTTATATAAGTCTTCACTCGATTTTTTTCATCACACAAATGTCATATTTCGATAAGCGTCACATTTTCCGGGTCTTTTATTTTCACACGTAAACTTATTCAAAGTCACACATTTATCCATGCACAATATTGCGCGTTATTATGTTTTTTTCCGTGGTAAAGAACACAAAAATCCTGACCTACATCAAAGTGAAATATGTTGATGATGATTGTTTAATTAAATAGGTAAATGTTTTGTAAACGAGTATTGTGATGCTTGGGCCGCACTTGTATGCACCTATCGTCCCGAAGTAATTCGCGGCGAATCTTTGTACATTTTGTACACTAAAAAGTTATCGTGATCAAGCGCTGGTCTGACTAGCGGCTTCGTTATTTTTCACGAACTATCTGACAATAATCCAAGATGGCGTCATCTACGTGTTTTAAATATGGACGACGACTTTCTTTTCTTTAACATGTGTGCTAACAATTACATAATGCATTTATTGAAACCTAAAAAGAAACCTAGAAAGAAAAAGCTAAAATTTTAACACTATTTTATCGTTCCACTCCATCTTTACGCATTAACAACCGTGGCACCGTCGCACAGCACCGTCCGAACAAATTGAAAACAAACGTCAAAATGAACGAAAAACGCAAGCGCTACCACGCAGAGCGAATTGTTAGCGTGCATAAATCCTTTTTATGTATCACCACCTGCGCGATAACTACACGAAGTCCGAATATTCGGGACTATACCCGATAGCGGCCGGTCACATTTGCGTGTATCGTGTAATTACACGAAGCTTCGTGACGATAGGCGCAGGTCCAGCCCAAGCATGAGTGTAGTATGGAGTATCGTATTGTCTATGTTAGATGACGCACGTTTCACGCACTAGGAAAGACATGAAGTGTCAAGCTGCAAGTGTGACAGACATGGGCCAGAAATGCGATTTCTGAAACGCGGAGTCACCTAATCGAATGGTTTTCCTATTCAAAAACTATTCACTTATGACTCCGCGTTTCAGAAATCGCACTTCAGACCTAGGACCAACCAGACAAAAGAGCAAAAAAAAATTTTTGGACCAGACAGTGGCAGGCACAGATAAAAACTCGTGTAAAGTGAACAAGTGAAAAAGTCCACACTGTCACAGCCCGGTCACGAATATAGGCGTGTGCTCGGGCTGCGGCCTATTTCGCGCGCGACGGCTTGTTGCTACGGCCTACGACTGAAACAAATGTATGAAGCATGTCATGATCAACGACAACGGCGACTTTTCTGACTTATTTTGGTGTGATTTTACGCGCGTATTCCAGTTGCCAGGTCAGGTTTTGACTGTACCCAAGGCTTGATCTCATTTTACCCTAGATTGGATATTTTTAATCGACTTAAGAAAAAGAAGGAGTGTATCAATTCGATTCGTATGTTTTTTTTTATTATTTTACGGCCGTATAGTGGCGTTTACAGCCTTTATTCGTTTTTTTTAACCCATTGTATCTGCAATATTCCATGAGTTGCTATGAGTAGAACATCAATACACCTAAGACCTGGGGGTTTATAATAACCACTTTGACTTTTTTACCAGTCGAGACAGATATGATTTACATCGAAAATTGTGAAATGGCCACATTAGCGCAATAAATGTATGTCCCACGAGCGACATTAATTTTAACAATTCTTTTTTTTTACAGTTGCCCGAATTGCTTTTGTGTTTGTGTCAAATGGGAGAATCACAAAAAATTGTTACGAGTAACTTTTTACCGAACATCATCGCTACTTAGTTTGTGCGAAACATCTACGCGTAATGACACTTGAGGTAGAAAGTAAATTGTATTCATAATCTATTAAAATAAGGATTAAGGCTTTCATAACTTATTGAAGCATTCTCTGGTAATGGAGAATATGTTGTTCACTTAGCAGAGAGTCTCAAGCCAAATGGGGTGTAGCCATGGCATCTAGAGGTAAATACCTAAAACTGAATTTGTTTAAGCCGTCTTATATTGGCGGATTCTTTTAAAGGAGATTGAATTATTTTTACTATCTCATGTCCAATAGTGGTATATAAGCACACTTTTGTCAAAAACCCAAAAGTTATTTATTACTTAAAACTTACTTTCCACGTTATTTTTTGAGGTTTTCGTTATAAATAAATAAATTAAGTACATAGTAGTAGTCGGAGCTGGTACATTTTTCTCTATCTTATCTCCGACTGGTATCTAATCCCTGCCCATGGAATAATTCTGCTTATATTAAACTTTTGAATCAGTGCAAGTTAATGTTAGACATAAAACAAAATGGGTAGGCACTTAAACAAAATTCTATTCATAAATATAAAAAATATAAATGATTTATTCTGATGAATGTATGTTGTTCTAGTTTTAATCTTTGTCTTCGGTCTTTTTTTGCTTCATAATAATTATTGCATCTGAGCAAACTCAGCTTGTCATGCAAGTTTAGGATCTCATCAAGTCAACCAAAGGGTTCGCTCATGACCCTCCCTGTATTTGTAGGATATCCTTTGTCGATGATACAAAACAAGAATGCTCCGGCAGCACAGTGTTTTAGAAAACCCTAAAATCGGACATGACTGAGTTATTTGTATAGACCGATAGTACTTTCTATTTTAAATACTAGAGTAGAAGTCCGGTGCGCCAAATTTGCCTACGTTTGGAGAAAAAAAATCCAAAGTTGAAGAAATTTTAACAAGCTAAAAACGAAAAATAATTATTTCTTTAAAATGTAAAGTGTTTTTGCATTGTTATATATTTTATAAGATAGACCAATTTGAAACATATATTTTGTAATTTATTACAACTCTTTATCTTAAGAAGTTAGCGAGATTTTTTTTTATCACTTTTTTCATTTGATTCCTTTTTATCTTAAAATAATTTTAAATCGCATTTAAAAGTCATATTGAAAAACATAATTAAATAGCCTCTTTTAGCCATAAATAATTTAAGTGTGCATTTCGTGTAGGATTCGAGATTTAGGAATTTTTAGTTTTAAAAGTTACCCCTGCAGAAATTTTACAGGCAATAATTGAATCAGAGAATTACTCTTTGGAAAACTTTAGGAACTTACCATCGGCTGCTCAATGGATGTCAAATAAAATACTCTTATTATGGTGGCATATAATTGTTGCTCTAGCAGGCGTAAAAATAAAATAAATTTAAAGTTATAGCATCATTAAAATTAACGTAATCTTCATAGAAATAGGAACTTTAAGAAAACAAATATTCTTCTCGATACAAATTATTATTCCGCGATGAAAGATTGTTTGTTGCACGGGAAGGGGTCCACCCTCTTTAGGCCACCATAATAACAGTATTTCATTTGATTGCCATTAACCAGCCGATGGTAAGTTAGCCTTAGATTATGTGACCATTTTACGATTTTTAGAGAATCTCTAGCAGTTATGCGAGGAATATGGCTGATGAATTGATTTCGGAGCAATTTGTCAAAGTGGCCATCATAAACCCCCAGGTAGCCCTACAGCAATTCGTAGTTGTTGTTTTTATTGTAGATATATGTAATTCTAATGTTTATGATTGTCAAATAAAGCTTTGTTTCCTTTCATATGATTCCTTATTAATTGTGCGGTGCGAGACGGGTGGATTACATGATCAATACTATTTTCGAAATTCTTAGGTAAAAAGCCCTAAACTGGCAATATTCCGCGAATGAAATCGCGTGAATTCGTGGCATGGTATAAGCGCGCGCGCACGCGCGCTTATAATTTGTGGCCATGCCATGGGCGGGAACGCCCGCACCCGCGCCCGCGCACTTGCTGTAAGACATATTACATTAAATATATCTACAAATAATAACACTATGTAAATATTTCAGAAATTCAGTATATATTGAATATTCTATCTTTTGTAATAATAAAGTTTTCACCATGACAACATAAACACCATATTTTGAATGTGACATTTTTCATATTAAACTTCTTGTCAGCCAGTAAGAACATTCTTACTAAGAAGATTTTAACACTGCCCCTTACTCGAGCAACCTGTGCAAAATTAACACTAGCATAATGCAAGGGTACAAGATCTAAATTGAACAAAGTGAAAAATAAATAATGTTACATTAAATCTAAACACTTAGTAAAATAATAGTGTTTCACCTTGGGTAAAACTTTTGTAAAGAGAAGAAGGCTTGTAATCTAAATAAATTAACTTACGATCAACACAATCTCGAATAAAGTGATGATGTACATCTATGTGTTTAGTCATACGAAAACACTCATTCTCTACCATTTTCAATGTACTACGATTGTCATTATAAATGGTGATTGCCTTAGATTTAAACCAATCTTTACAGTTAAGTTTTTGCAAAAAATTACGACTAAATTTCGCTTCTTTTACAGCATTGCCAAGGGCGTAATATTCCGCCTATGTACTAGAACAGGCTACATTTTGTTGCTTATGACTATGCCAGTTTACGATGAATCTTCCTAACCTAGTAATGAAACCAGAATAAGATTTTCTGTCGTTGGTATCCCCCGCCCAATCTGCCGCGGATGAAATTAAAACTTCATAACTTCCTCTTTTAAAATTGAGTCCGTAGTCAATTGTACCCGAAAGATACCGCAAAACCCGCTTAGCAGCATTCCAATGAAACTCATTTGTATTGTATATTATTGTCTCTGATTTGATATTGTCATTTCAAATAAGAAAAAAGTGCCTACAAAATATATTAATTTGATTCGTGCTATGTACAGTACTGTACGAGATTAGGATGGCCCTCAAACAGCTCAAAAACAACAAGGCGCCGGGTGAGGATGGAATCACAGCAGAGCTTCTGAAAGCGGGCGGAACGCCAGTACTGAAAGTCCTTCAGAGGCTCTTTAATTCCGTTCTGCTCGAGGGCGTAACGCCGGAGGCGTGGAACAGAGGCGTGGTGGTCCTTTTCTTTAAAAAGGGTGACAATACTCTATTAAAGAATTATAGGCCCATCACGCTTCTGAGTCACGTCTATAAGTTGTTTTCGAGGGTCATCACGAATCGTCTCGCTAACAGATTTGATGCCTTCCAACCTCCCGAACAAGCCGGATTCCGAAAAGGCTACAGTACCATGGACCACATCCATACTTTGCGGCAGGTTATAGAGAAGACGAGGGAGTATAACCGGCCGCTGTGCTTGGGGTTCGTGGACTACGAAAAAGCCTTCGATTCGATCGAAACATGGGCCGTGCTTCAGTCTCTCCAGCGGTGCCGCATTGACTGTCGGTATATCGAGGTGTTGAAGTGTCTATATAACAAAGCCACTATGTCGATCCGAGTACAGGAGTACAGTACGAAGGATATTCCATTGAATAGAGGCGTGAGACAGGGAGATGTCATATCTCCAAAACTGTTTACCGCCGCTCTGGAAGATGCCTTCAAGCTCCTGGAATGGGAAGGACTGGGCATCATCATCAATGGCGAGTTTATTACTCACCTTCGATTTGCCGACGATATCGTTGTCATGGCAGAATCGATGGAGGACTTAAGTACGATGCTTGTAGACCTAAATCGAGTCTCCCAACAGGTCGGCCTAAAAATGAATATTGACAAGACGAAGGTCATGTCAAATATGCACGTTGCGCCTTTACCAGTTTCTGTTGGGAGCTCCACCCTCGAAGTTGTAGACCAGTATGTCTACCTGGGTCAATTGATCCAGGCAGGAAGTTCCAGCTTCGAGGAAGAAATCTTTCGGCGAATCCGACTCGGCTGGGCAGCGTTCGGGAAATTACGCAGTGTTTTATCGTCTAAAATACCTCAGTGCCTCAAGACGAAAGTGTTTAATCAATGTGTGTTACCAATCAAATTAGTGATGACTTATGGCTCTGAAACGTGGTCCCTTACTATGGGTCTGATAAGAAGGCTCAAGGTCGCTCAACGGGCTATGGAGAGGACTATGCTTGGTGTTTCTCTACGCGGTCGAATCAGAAATGAGGAAATTCGTAGGAGAACGAAGGTCACCGACATAGCCAAGCGGATTAGCTCATTGAAGTGGCAGTGGGCGGGGCATATAGCGCGAAGAACCGATGGCCGATGGGGCAGAAAGGTTCTCGATTGGCGGCCACGTACCGGCAAGCGCAGCGTAGGACACCCACCTGCTAGATAGTCAGATGACCTGAGCAAGGTTGCAGGGAGGCGCTGGATGCAGGCCGCTTCCGATCGGTCGTTTTGGAAATCCTTGGGGGAGGCCTATGTCCAGCAGTGGACTTCCTGTGGCTGATATGATGATGATGATGACAGTGAACCAGTCACAAAGGTAAAATCCGCCGCTGGAGTAACAGAAGGATTCTGTGTAACAGTTGGCTTGCACCAGGGTTCAGCTTTAAGTCCTTACCTCTTCCTGATAGTTATGGATGCCTTGACATCCGCCCTGCAGGAAGAAACCCCCTGGTGTATGCTATTTGCCGACGACATTGTACTGGTGGAAGAGGAGGGTACGATGTTGCAAAACAAACTAAATATGTGGAAGCCTGCCCTAGAAACTGTAGGCTTGAAAATCAGCAGAACCAAAACAGAATACCTGTTCTGTGATTTCGGCGGTGTTTCTAGGGAAGTGACCCTTACCATTGATAGTAGTGTAGTACCAGCTTGTTCTGATTTTAAGTATTTGGGTTCGTTACTCCAGCGGGATGGAGATGTTGACAGGGAAGTAAAGCGAGGAATCAATGCTAGTTGGCAAAAATGGAGAGAGGTGACCGGCACGACTTGTGACCCAAAAATGCCGGTGAAGCTGAAAGGCAAGATTAATAAATCAGTTATAAGACCAGTGATGTTATACGGCTCCGAATGTTGGGCAACAAAAGTGCAGGACGAGAAAAGGCTTCATTCAGCCGAAATGAGGATGTTGCGTTGGATGTGTGGGGTGACACGAAGGGACAGGGTTAGAAATGTTTATGTGAGAGGAAGTTTAAAGGTAGCGCCAATAAACGAGAAAGTAAGAAGCAATCGTCTATCATGGTTTGGACATGTGATGAGAAGAGAGGATCAACATGCAACAAAAAGAATCTTACATATGACGGTTAATGGAAATAGGGGAAGAGGAAGACCAAAAAAGAGGTGGATGGAATGCGTAAGGCAAGGTATGGGGGCAGTAGGAGTAGATGTTAGTATGACGGGAAATAGAGAAATGTGGAAGGAGAAGACATACTGCGCCGACCCCAGATGATGGGATAAGGTGAGGCAGATGATGATGATGTTTATGTCTAGTATCCTTCTAACTATAATTAAACCAATATACTTTGGTTTATCGTTTTATTATTACAATTAATTATAGTTAGATTTTATCTAACAATGTTTCGCCGAACTCAATAAAGAATAACTTCGGAACTCTGGAAAAATAATTCACAACGTTGGTAGTTGGTACATAGAAAAGAAACAAAAGATGGCTACCACAACCGCCTCTACCAGTCTCAGCCGATATCTCAGACCTGAACGTTTTGATGTAGAACCTAATGTGAGCGGAGCCGATCTGCGCTGGACACATTGGCGGTACACGTTTGAAAATTTTTTATCAGAAGAATTTGCTGAGTGTAAGAGCGACTCACTACGTCTGAAGCTCTTAGTAAATCATTTGTCACCGACTGTTTATTCATATATCAAAGAGTGTACCAAGTACGATAATGCTATAGATGTATTAAATTCAATTTATATCAAGCCTCTGAATGAAATTTACGCACGTCATTCTCTGACTATAAGAAAACAAAATGCCGGCGAAAATATTTCGGAATACATTCAAGCTTTAAAACTTTTGTCACAAAACTGTAATTTTAAAAGCGTATCAGCAGAAGAACACAGAAATGATTGATGCATTATATCAGGAATACAATCTCAACATATACGTGAGAGGCTTCTGGAACACTTAAATCTCAGTCTAGATGAAGCACTTAATGTAGCTATTTCGCTTGAGGCAGCTGTGAACAATATAAAGGCCTATATTTCACCGTCGTCTATAAATACCCTTAATTGTCTTAATGAAAATGAAAACACAGAAACAAATAAAAGCATAGTTGCTACTAATACTACTAATTCTCATACCAATTACAGCAATAAACGACGCTGTTTCTTTTGTGGTGGAAGTGTCCACCAAAGGATTAAATGCCCAGCTAGCCAGTCTACCTGCCAATTATGCTCCAAGAAGGGACATTTTGCTAACGTATGCAGAACTAGAGTAAATGTAAATTGCATTGAAGCAGAACCTGCGGAAAATCCTCAAATAACAGCAGCATCTCCATCGAGTCTTGAAAAGGCCACCATTCCTATTACAGTAAATAACGAACGTGCTGATGCACTCATTGATACTGGAAGTTCAGTGAGTTTATTGATTACGAATTGGTGAAATTAACTAAACTTATAATAAAACCGAGTAAACAAACTATCACGTTAGCATCCCTAAATTACATATCTCATGTTGATGGAGTCTGTTATCCTACTATTCAAATTAACAACAACGTTTACAAGCATGTACCAATGCTCATTGTAAATAACTTGTGTGCGGATGTTATAATTGGTCATGACATACTCGAGAATTATTCTTCATTAGAGTTACATTTTGGTGGAACACGAAAGTCTCTTAAAATCTGTAATGTTATGCAAGCTTCTGTTCCAGCTGTATCCGTATTTGCGAACTTATCTCCTGATGTATGCCCTATATAGCGGTCAAGTCTAGACGCTACAGCCATGACGAGGAAAGTTTTATCAAGCATGAAATAAACAATCTTTTACAAGATGGAGTAATCGAACCATCTTTATCACCTTGGAGAGCGCAAGTCTTAATTGTTGGAGGAGATCACCATCGCCGCCGTATGGTAATCGATTACTCACGAACGATTAATAAATTTACAGAACTTGATGCACATCCTTTACCTAGCATAGAAAAGATTGTCAATAATGTCACCAAATACAATTTCTTTAGCCAAATTGACTTAAAAAGTGCTTACCATCAAGTTCCTATTATAGAAAAGGAGAAAAAGTATACAGCGTTCGAAGCATGTGGAAATTTATATCAGTTTACTCGTATTCCATTCGGAGTAACGAACGGGATTGCAGCTTTTCAAAGAACTCTGCAATTTGTGATAGAATCGGAGAAACTGGATGGGACATTTTTTTATTTAGATGACGTCACTATTTGCGGGAAAACAAAAGAACATCATGTTTAAATTTGGAAAAGTTCATGGCCGCGGCAAAGAAATATGATTTGACATTAAATATGGACAAGTGTACTTTTAGTACAACTTCTATTAATTTACTTGGATACAATGTAGAAAATAATACTATAAGCTGAGCTTCATATTTTTTGCCTAATGGCAACACCGTCCCTTTAAATATCGTGGCTCGACCGTGAGCGGCCCATTTTGCTGCTCGACCGCCATGCGGATAACACCTTGGTGAAATCTATCTTGTATTTTCCTTGTTTAGTCAGTAATATTTCGGTTTAATTATTAGTAAATTGTTTAAAATGGCTGTTCAGTTTATTTAATTAGTGTCAAATTACATTTATGGATTATAACCTCAAATGTTCTTTAGTATTTGTGTTTTTTTAATAAAATCCCTTAGGATAGCTAAAATCAGAATTGGGATTGAAACACATTTGCCCACTTATTTTCGCGTTTTAATTTTATTACTGGCTTGCAAAATTATTTGTGTGTCTTCATATTTTTCGTGTGTGTGCTTAAAACAGTGCGTACGAGATCGCCTACCCGCAAACATAACTATAAAAGGCGTACATTGTGTAAATCACGGGATAGGAGTGTTAGTCCACTACGTGATAAGCGTGATCGGCTTTATCTTAAATCGCGGAGTGTTTCACGTACTTCGAGTGGTCACCGTTTTCGTGATCGTGCTATTCAAAGTGTTTGAAGTTTCAGGTGGTCTAGAACGCCATACCAATGACTCGCGTGGCCGTAATCGAACACGTGAACGTAATGGGGCATGCCGTAGTTCTCGTGATGGAGAAGACCGCCTTTTACGCAGTGTTTCATAAATTGGGTTGCGACGTCACCGTTGTGATCATAAGTCGAGGTCAGGTTAGACCGAGTCCTTGAAAAGTGGAAGCCCTAGAAATAATTCTCCATCAGAAAACTTTAAACAAGTCTCCCCATTGTCCTTATACTACTCATAGATAGAAATAGAAGCTACTGTTCCTGTTCTTTGGTACGTTATATACCCGTTGAACAGAGAAGCATTGCGTGAACTCGATCGCGTTGATTATTGAGGAACATTCAGACCATGACAGTTTATTGGAGCCAAAAGAGATCATTAGGGAAACCGATAGTACGTGTACAGATTTAGCTCGTTGCCAGAGGGAGTGATGAATTGCTGTGCATTGTTTGTGTTGTTGTGGACGTACTAGAGTTGGGCCGTAGGCCGCGTGGCGGTAGGCGGTCAGCTCTGGTGGAGGTCGGGTTTCTTGAGGAAACCGTAGGGTCTGGAGGACCTGGCGATCACAGGGTGGTGATGCGCGTTTTTGTATGCTCAGTGACCTGCAATTCTGATCGTTGGTGATTTTGAGCTGATTTGATTAGTTTTGTTTTTAATACGGTTTAATGATCCCTTCTGACTCAATAAGCACTGTACTTTTTAGACATCGTGAAAATGAAGTCATTTTGTTATTTTCGTTGATTAATCAAATGTAAAGTTTAAAAGTCCGTTCCAAATAACAAAAGATCCTGATGGGGTCGATAGTTTTAGGTATTCAGAAGATGCCCAAAGGCCATATACCAGTCGAAGTTAATATAGAGGTGCATCATAAGAATGACGAGTAGTGTTTTGAAGAAATCTCGAATGAGTGCCCCAACGGCCGTACTAAGGGCGATCGTACCAAAGTCCGTGGGTGCGCGGTGTGCGTGTATGAGGCAATAGTTGTTACTTTTTGGTCGGCTGTGAGAGCAGTGGTGTTGGTGGAGTTCATTCGAGATAGCTACACTATCAGTAGTAAAGAGAAAAGAAAAGAGACATGGAGTTAGAGGCCTAGGGAACTAATTTTTGTTTTGTTTTGATTATGTTAATCGACTCTGGTACCAGTCTCGATCTTTTAATATCGACGATCGTGTGTTTTTTATAAAGTTTGGACTTAAAACTGGACTCCGGCATGCGCAGGCCATACAAAGTGGTCAAGGTGCTGCCAAGTGGATGTCATGAGCTTCGCTTGCTGAGCGGTGACTACGGCAAGGCGACGCAGGCTGCGGCACAATACATGGTGCCGTGGCGAGGCGAGTGGCAGCCGCTGTGCCGGAAGGCGTGTACTCTGTACGCGTGTCGGGTGCTGTCCCGGTGTGCGCGGACTCTGCGCGTGTCGGGTGCTGTCCCGGTGTGCGCAAACTCTGCGCGTGTCGGGTGCTGTCCCGGTGTGCGCAAACTCTGCGCGTGTCGGGTGCTGTCCCGGTGTGCGCAAACTCTGCGCGTTTCGGGTGCTGTCCCGGCGGGTGCTGTCCCGGTGTGCGCAAACTCTGCGCGTTTCGGGTGCTGTCCCGGCGGGTGCTGTCCCGGTGTGCGCAAACTCTGCGCGTTTCGGGTGCTGTCCCGGCGGGTGCTGTCCCGGTTAACGTGTTCTATGAACGCGTTTCAGGCGCAGTCCTGGCAGCCGCTGTGCTGGTTTTCGTTTTCAACGTGGGGGGAACTTGTACAAGTTCAAGTATGAGTATGAGTGAGACATTTGATGTGGAGACGTATGCATACTTTTGAAAGCGAAGTGTTTTAGTTTTGTCACGAAAGCGTTATTATGTATGAGGGCCTTGTATGTGCGATGTATGACAGATTAGGCAATGGTGTACATCGTCACAGTCAATTAACAAATTATTCGTTTCTTATGCAGATTCTGATGACGACTGTGACGATGCTGGCGAGCCTTCAGGTACCCCCTGCTGTTGATGCCATCTACTCTTCGAGCGACGATGAAGAGGCTTCCGCCGACCCTGCCTGCGCTGCTGAGGGTCTCCTCAGTGCGGCCGAGGACGGCGCACGGTCAGGAGAGGCCGTATAAGCTGAGCTTCATATTTTTTGCCTAATGGCAACACCGTCCCTTTAAATATCGTGGCTCGACCGTGAGCGGCCCATTTTGCTGCTCGACCGCCATGCGGATAACACCTTGGTGAAATCTATCTTGTATTTTCCTTGTTTAGTCAGTAATATTTCGGTTTAATTATTAGTAAATTGTTTAAAATGGCTGTTCAGTTTATTTAATTAGTGTCAAATTACATTTATGGATTATAACCTCAAATGTTCTTTAGTATTTGTGTTTTTTTAATAAAATCCCTTAGGATTGCTAAAAATACTATAAAGCCTGATACTAACCGCTTGAAGCCACTTTTAGATTTACCAATACCGAATGATAGTCAATGTCTTAAGAGAGCCCTAGGACTCTTTGCACATTATTCAAAATGGATAATGAACTTCTCTGAAAAAGTGAAACCTCTTATTTTATGTAAAACTTTTCCTCTCGATGAAAAGGCTATCTCTGCTTTTAACATACTTAAATCTGATATATCGAAATCATTTTTGTCCGCTATTAGTGATGATGAACGCTTAATCGTAGAAACTGATGCCTCAGAACACGCAATCGCTGCATCCTTGACACAATGTGAAAGACCAGTTGCATTTTTTTCTAGAAGTCTTTCAGATTCTGAACGCCGTCACTCGGCTATTGAGAAGGAAGCCTATGCGATTGTAGAATCTTTACGCAAATGGCGACATTTCTTAATCGGACGACATTTCCTTCTGATAACTGATCAGCAGTCTGTATCATTTATGTTTAATCAAAAACATACTAGTAAAATAAAAAATGAAAAGGTAGAAAGATGACGTCTGGAATTGTCTTGTTTCAAATACGATATTGTTTATAGACCCGGGAAAGAAAATTTTACTGCTGATGCTTTGTCTAGAATAAGTGCGAGCATTTCAACGGACAAACTATACAGACTTCATGATTTCTTGAGTCATCCTGGAGTAGCAAGAATGGCGCATTGGGGCCGTCAGAAAAATTTACCATATTCTATCAATGACATAAGATCTATGACAGCATCATGTCCTACGTGTTCTGAAATAAAACCGGTTTTTTCAGACACAAGGCAGACTTATAAAAGCAACTTCTTGTTTCGAAAGACTTAATATAGATTTTAAAGGGCCTATACCTAGTAATACTTCCAATCGTTATATTTTAACAGTGATAGATGAGTATTCCAGATATCCATTCGCTTATCCCTGCAAAGATATGACTACTTCTACAGTCGTGAATTGTCTAAAAGATATATTTTATCTCTTTGGAATACCTCAATATATACATTCAGACAGGGGTACATCATTTCTGTCTGTTGAAGTTAAAGAATTTCTTAATTTGTCAGGAGTAGCAACAAGCAGAAGCTCTCCATACAACCCACAAGGCAACGGGCAAATCGAGCGATTGAATGGAACGTTATGGAAAGCCATTCAGTTAAATCTCCGTTCCAAGAATCTTAGAATAGAAGAGTGGGAGAAAGTTTTACCCATCGCACTTAATTCAATACGTTCATTATTATGCACTTCTACAAATGCTACCCCACACGAGCGTATGTTTCAACACCCCAGAAGGTCACCGAATGGAGATTCTGTTCCTTCATGGTTACATACGCCTGGACCCGTCTTGCTTAAGAGGTATGTAAGGAATTCGAAATACGATCCTTTAGTGGACGAAGTCGAACTTATACAACCTAATCCATTATATTCGCATGTGAGGCTGCCGAATGGACGCGAAACAGTCGTGTCGAATAAACATCTTGCACCTATGCCCCAACCTGAAGAGGAGGTTGACTCTGTTAAGGAAACACATGAGAACAACGATGCCGAAGCCGATGATGTAAATCAAGTCGAGCCAGGAGAACCAAGTGGGCTCCCGATTGAATGTCGTCGTTCCGGAAGAGACCGCCAGCCTCCTGCTTATCTAAAGAATTATGATTGTTCTTTTAAGGGGGGGAGACTGTAATGTATTGTCTATTATTGTCTCTGATTTGATATTGTCATTTGAAATGTCTTGTATATGTCTAGTATCCTTCTAACTATAATTAAACCAATATACTTTGGTTTATCGTTTTATTATTACAGGTATTATATTGACTAAGCTTACTGCATGCAAACGCTATATCTGGACGTGTACAAACAGCGAGATACATTAAACTTCCTATTAGTTCCTGATACGGAAATCTGGTATCCAAGGTATTTGCTTTTGGAAGATTAAAGTTAACTTCCATTGGAGTCGCTATGCTATGACACTCATTCATACCAAACTTTATCACTAGATTTTTCACGTATTTAGAAGTCCATACAAACTCTTTTTAAGTAAACAGACTTTATTCTGCCCCTCAATTACAAAACCAGTGGGTTGTTCTTTAAAAATGCGCTCATGAAGATCTCCATATTAAGAAAAGCTGTATTAACGTCAACATGTTAAATATCCATGTCATTTTGAATACCAATTGCAAAAAGTAAACGTAAGGTACAATGTCTAATGACAGGAGCAAAGGTTTCTTTAAAGTCAATGCCATATTGTTGGGTAAATCCTTTGGCAACTAAACGAGCTTTAAATTTTTCAAAATTACCACTTGGATCGACTTTTTCTTTAAAAATCCATTTGCATTTTATTACGTTACTATCTTTTGGTCGATCTACAAGATCCCAGACGTTATGTGACATTAGAGAATTATATTCTTCCTGCATAGCTTCTAACCATTGTTTGCTTTTCTCAGACTTTATATTGTACGTTCGAGGTTCACTCCGTCCCATTAAACCTATTTCAGTAAAATAGTTCATTTCATAATCTTGAAATCGTACAGGAGGACAGCGCATACGTACAGGTCTAGAGTTTTCTGCAACCTCAGAATCTGTATCAAATCTTATAGAAGAAGCAGGTTCTATATTTCCAGAAGCTTGGGTACTATTCAATGGTGACTCAGTAACATTTTGTTTTTCAGAGAAAATCTCATCAATAATAGAATAATCTACAACAGTATCGTTATTAATATTATCCTGAATTCCAGAATTGATAGATAGATCTGGTGAAGCATATTCATCAACATCAGATTCAATAATGTTTGCCCGAGGAGGATTCTGATTATAAATCGGAACTTCAACGGTATTATTAGAATCATTACAATAGTTATTTAACTTATTAGTATTTTAATCAGTACCTCTAACAGTTTCAATAAAATCTACTGTACGAGCTTTAATCATTTTGCTATCATCAGCTGGATCACCAAGCCTATAACCTTTTGTGTGATCACAATATTCTAGCATAATGTAGGGTTTTGATTTAGGATCCAGCTTTGTACGTTGGCATTGTTGAGTAAGAGTATATGCTATACAGCCAAAGACTCTAAGGTGACTAAGATTAACTTTAGAACCAGTCCACAGCTCTTCAGGAGTAGCCTTATTTAGAGCAGCGGTTGGACTACGATTCTTTAAATAACAAACAGTATTGACTGCTTCAGCCCAATACCTTTTTCTTAGCCAGCGTCTTGCAACATTGCTCTAGCTTTTTCCATTAAAGTTCTATTAAGACGCTCAGCGACGCCATTTTGTTGGGGTGTATATGGAACAGTTGTTTCATGAATTATACCGCATTGCTTAAAATAATTTTCAAAACTTTTGTTACAATATTCTGTACCGTTATCACTTCTAACACGCTTAATCCTTATATCGGTTTGATTTTCAACGACATTTTTATATTCAATAAACGTCTTCAAAACAGTTGTTTGATCTTTGCGATCCAGAAAATAAATAAAAGATTTTCGCGTAAAATCATCAGTGAAGCTAATAAAATAACGATTTCCACTCCAACTCTTAACGGACATCGGTCCACAAATATCAGTATGGATTAAATCAATGTAAGACATATCACATTACATATATATCTACAAATAATAACACTATGTAAATATTTCAGAAATTCAGTTTAAATCGAATATTCTATCCTTTGTAATAATAAAGTTTTCACCATGACAACATAAACACAATATTTTGAATGTGACATTTTTCAAAACTTTTTGTCAGCCAGTAAGAACATTCTTACTAAGAAGATTTTGACACACGCCTATATTCGTGACCGGGCGGTCAAGTGGGAATGGGCCACTCACTTCGGTGGCCTAGACGTTTTAGGCTGGAAATACACCAACGGAATATTTTAAATTCCCAACGAACTTTTCCGGAGTCCGGACGCACCGAATCCCATACAAATTGGCTACTCTCCTTACTTAGACGTCCAAAATATTTCAGAGGCTGATTTTTTTCAGAATATACTGATTTTGTTCAGAATGACGTTTTATTTTTGTACAGTCAAGAACACGTTTAAGTTTTTACTTGCTTTATAAGCTCTCGACTGTATATAATTTTCCAATCCACCTAACTTCTACTAGCTTGGTCATCGGCTGGCAACGCCCTCGTTAAAACCCATTCGAAAAAAGGCAAAGCATATTAATAAAACAACCATTTATTTAGAAACAAAGATAACCATTTTTTCGCAAAATTGAGGGAATTTTCGAGTAAGTAGATTTGAAAGTCATACATTTGTATGGATTTGCTGCGTTTGGAATTCTGAAACGGAATTCCGATTCGGAATTCCGTGTGTATGTCACCGGCCTGTGTCAGTCAGTGTCAGTGTCAAAGATGTCAACAAATGTAGGTACCTACATAAAATTCCCAAATTCTTCTAAGTCACAAATTAGACAGAATCACAGAGTACTTTTGTATATACTGAAATAGAGACCTATCTTCGCGGTGTGAAGCGGAAATAATAATAATAATAATAATAATATTTATTTATTGACATTTTATAATGTACATTTTATATGAAGCCTCTGGTTTCCGAGTTAGCTCGCACTGTGTTTCGAAAACCAGCGTCTTCTCCAAGTGGTGTGAACTTATGCCAAGACTCAATTAACTGTTTTTATCTTGAACAAGAAAATAAAAAAAAAATAGCAGGCAACAAACGTATGTGATTGTGTGTGTGTGTGTGTGAGGGTGTGTGTGTGTGAGAGAGAGAGAGTGTAAGTGTGTGTATGTGTGAGGATGAGTATAAGCGTGTATATGTGTGTGTGAATGGTTGGATATCCGTTTAACTATAGTATTTTTTTAAGACTGTCCAAAATTTTTTCTAAAGAATCATAGTCGAGCTTTTCAAGCCATAAAATTAGAATGTTTTTAAATTCAAATTTTTTTAATATATTCATATTTATTTTTAACTCATTTTTTATTGTATTATAAAGCCGAGGGGCAACAGTCTCAAAGTGATTGCGTGCAATTTGACAGTGTGTAAAGGGTACAGGGCACGGATTAAGTCTTTTTGTAGTATTCGGTAAGCTTGGTACTATTCTTGAATGATATCTGGTAAGTATTTGATATACGTAAAGTTTTCTTACAGAAAGTACTTTAGCTTTTTCGTAGACACTTGTAGTTGGATGCCTGTAAGGTAGATATAGTAGCACTTTTAATACCGCTCTTTGGGCACGCTCAACATCAATAATGTGAGTTTTGGCAGCGTTACCCCATGAACTGATGCAGTAGCGGATGACACTTTCATATAACGCTCGATATGTCTGTATCAGTAATTTAGAGTTAGCGACTGCGCGTAGATTTTTAAACACATAAATAAGTTTCCTTACTCTTATAGATATTGTGCTTATATGGCTGTTCCAGTTTAAGTTTGAATCGATCATTACACCCAAATATTTAATATCGTTAACTCGAGTAAGTTTGTCGCATATGCACTGTTTTTGGTCATTCAGGCGGTTGCAAGGATATGTATGAATCGCTAGTTGAAACCCAGTAGGAGGAAGGCTAGCAGCAGTTTTACAAAAACAGATATATTTGGTTTTACTAGCATTAAGTGATAAAATATTATCCTCAAGCCAGGAGGTAACCTTTGCGATGCCTAGCTCCACTAATGCTCCGACCGAATCCCAAGTTTTTTCATGGAAGAGAAGCACTGTGTCGTCGGCGAACATCAGGAGGTCCATTCCAGGGACTATCATTTCACAGAGGTTATTAATGTAAACGAGGAATAAGGAGGGACCTAATGTGCTGCCTTGTGGTACACCAAAATCGCTAAAACCCACATCACTTTCCACATCCCCAACTTTAACCCTCTGTTCTCGTCTCATTAGATAGCTTTCGAACCATTTCGGTGCTACACCCCTGATTCCTATATTTTCAAGTCTTGCCAACAGGATTGGAATTGACACAGTATCAAAAGCTTTTTGCAGGTCCAGGAACACACGCAACGCTCTCCTTTGTCTAGGTAGTCCTTTATTCTTTTGGTAAGTGTTAGTACAGCATCATCGGTAGACTTTTTGGCTCTAAACCCAAATTGGTTGTTGCTGAGTAAACCATGTTTTTCTAAGAACTGTGTAAGTCTTCTGTTAACAAGTTTTTCAAATATTTTAGATAGCGTGCTAAGCAGTGAAATGGGCCTATAGTTTGAAGGATTGTTTTTATCTCCAGCTTTATGGATAGGGCATATAGTAGCTTTTTTGCAAACATTTGGAAATATCCCCGTTTCAAAACTTAAGTTGCATAAGTAGGTAATGGGATCTATAATGTATTCTATTATTTCTTTTAAAGTATAGGCTGTGATTCTATCCCATCCAGGAGCACTTGAAGTTTTTAAAGACATTATTATACGTCTGATTTCAACGTGATCTGTGTAGAACATAGTCATAGAGTGAAGAATATTGTTAAGTCTATGAGTTCTTCTGGCCAGTTCTAGTTGGGTAACAGACATTTTTTTAAGGATGACATCTGCCAGTTTCCGTCCAACAGAGATAAAATAGTCGTTAATAGAATTTAAGGATTCTTTAGCATCGGCTTCTATACTCAAAAGTTCCTGGTTGGATTCCTTATTGTTTTGTTTTAAACCGCACACATTTTTTATTATTTTCCAAGTTTCTTTTACATTCCCATTTCCTTTTTTAAGTTTATTTTGATAGTATTGTTTTTTAAGAGTTTTTACTATTTTATTACACATATTTCTATAATCTAGGTATGTCTTTCTTGCTATTACATCTTCAGGATTCTTCTTCATAATTTTAAAAAGTTTGTTCCTTTTTCTAAATGATCTTACAATACCTGTTGTAATCCAAGGTTTGATTGGTTTGTTTTTGTTTGTTCTTTTTGAAACTACAGTGTTTTTGTCTATGTATGTTAAGAGCCGCGCAGAGAAGAGTTCCATGCCCATATTCACATCCCTTAAATCATACAGGTCATACCAAGATTCATCACTTAGATCTTTTTTAAGGCTGTCGTAGTCAATGTTTACTTTGTTGTATGTACAGGTGTCTTTTTTTATTTCACTTTTATTGATATACAGCAATATAGCTGAGTGATCAGTCAAAGTTTGCTCAAAGACAACAGTCTTCCAGGCATGACAGGTTTTAACCATAAAATGATCTAGACATGTGGTTTCTCTAGTCGGCTTATCAACACCTTGTCTCAGCCCATACATAGCCATAAGGTTAAGGTACTTATGAGCCATTCCTGACAGATTATCAGGAAGGATATTAATATTTATGTCACCTGTTAAAATTATATTAGGAGAAGTGATACTTCGTATAACTGGTTCCAGGGATTCCAGGTAGTTCGCGGGATTTTTAAAACAAGGTGGCCTGTATGTACGGATTATAGTGTATTGCTTACCAATCGTAACTACTAGACAGTTACCCTCCACAATGATTGGTTCAGTGAAAGTGGCTGAAATTTCCTTCCGAACATAAACGACAACACCATCATTTTTGTTTAAGTATGTTTTTGTGTAGGACATGTTGTAGCCATCTAATGGAGGAGGTAGTTTTGTGTCACTGGTATGGCATTCAGAAAATACTAGTACGTCGACCTTCAGTTTAATGCTTGCCAAAAACACCAGAAACATGTCTAAATTGTGGTTAATGCTACGAATGTTCAGAGAAAGTATACATAGAGAACTGTCCGTAGCTGCCAATGGCTGTTTTAATGCTTCTAAACACTGTGTATTGTCTCTTAGCAAAATGCAATCTATAGAATCAGAATTATCGATTTCTGAAATAACAAAGTCATTATTATGCCCAGGGTTGCTATCCATATTTAAATACCAAAGTACTGGGGTACGTATTTGACTCTAGAACGAATCCTAATTTATCAGCAAAATTAAACATGTTCAATTCAAGAATTTTATGTGTATCATGTGTAACGGTTTTGTGTTGACATTGTTTGTAAATAACGTGGGGGTTTAAGTGTGTGTTAGTGTGTATGTAGATGTTAAAGTCATGAAATTAGTCTTTGTTTAGTAAGTGTTTAGGTTTTGTTAACAAGTGTATGTGTAGTATTTTCTGTATATATTTATGTAAATAGAATATACGTTTGTTGTACACAATCAAAATAGTTATTGTTATATTATAATTTAAATAGTTGATACAGGCATGCAAGATTAAACTATAGTTATTTACTGAATCATAAAATAACAGAAGTAAAAGGTGACTGAAAAAGTCTAGTCATTTGGCCGTCTCAGCCTTGAGGTCCTCTAGGTTACTCTCACTGTCTATTCTTACAAGCGAAGCACCGTCCGATTTCCTGAGGTATATTTTACCTCTCGTAGCCCAACAGTACTTATACTCACTAACTTTTGCAAACTCTCTAGCCAAATAAAATAGCTTCTTAGCCTGCATAGTCAGGCACTCTGATACAAAAATCGGTTTCTGGGGGCCCGCCAGCTTAAGATTGGACGAATTAAGTTTATTGGTGGAGTATTTTTTATTGTATGCCTTGACAGAGCTTACTATTTTGTCTTTCAAAATAACCGTAGAGAGTCTTGCAATTATAGGTTGATTATTCTGGCTGTTCTCCTTTTTTGTGTTGATTCTATACACATCTTGTACTTCTGTCGGCGCCACTGGCACACTAAGAGCAGTTCCCATTCTCTGCACTAAGTTTATGAGATCTTCTTTAGTTTCTCCGGTTTTTTTAGGTACATTGCGGATCTCGATACTGGAGCTATGCAGATTACGATCCAAGACTTCGACTCGAGTCTCTAGTGATCGTATATACTTGCGGTTTTCCATCCTTTCGTCCTCTAGTGCTTTTATTTTGGCTATTGCTTCGTCATATTTTTGCGCTAGGAAGTCAATAGAGCTGGTAATCTGCGTATTTTGCTCGGTGTTGGTGTTAAAACCGGTTTGGACCTTATCCATAAGAGCTTCAAATTTCATGTCCTGCTCTTGTATGAGCTCTCTTAACATCTTTATTACCTTCTCCTCGCTAATAAAATCTTCCACACATCCTCTTTTTCGTTTTGGTCGAGATGCTATATTCGGTTCACTATTCGCATGCTCACTGTAGATTTGTGGTACTTTTAGTGCACCCTCAGACCTATGAATATTCGTGTCCGACACACAATGTGCAAGCGTCGACTGTGAATCGGACAGCGCGCGGGGCGGGGAGTGACTCAGTTGCGGCATCTCAACTGGCGAAAAGTGGGGCGGTCAAGCACAAAACGGCGCAATGATTGTACCAGGCGATCAGGATAACAAGTAGATGCAAGTAAGCGTGCGCACATGTTGGCGTAGCGCACGCACACGGGATGGCGGTGGCAGGCGCAGCAGGCGGGGTTACAAGCGGCGCGGGCGGGTGATGTGCGTGTAAGTGTCGCCAACAGTACAGTGCACCGCTACCAGGAGCTAGGTGAGAGCGGGATGCTAAGCTGCTTGTTGTTGCGTGCAGTAGTGAAGTGAAGGAGTGGATGACGTAAATGCACTCACCGCGTTGACGCACACACGTAGAGATTGATCTCCGTTGCTGCGCGCGCTCCACGGAACTTATGTGCTCCTATTATTTTATGTGAATTTCGATGGAATTAAATTTTTAAATATTTATGATTTAATTTGTACTAGGGAGTAGTTAAAAACACGTCTGCACTATGCAGTATCCGGGGGGAGAAGGGGAAATAAATTTTGCAATGCATAACTAACGCCATCTGTTATTTTTAGTAAGGATTAGATATATATATCTATACCACGAAGCCGTCTATGGTATACCTACTTTATAGTTTACCTACGTATGATGTTTTTGTTTTGGGAGATAAACCTGCCATACTTCACAATGTTTATGTAATTACGCCAAAGAGACAATAAATGGAGATGGCAGTCACACAATATTTTGGATTATAAATAATTAAGTACATAAACAATGCGAAATAGGCTCAAAATAAAAGCCTTATTTAAAATGTAATGAAAATGAATTATATTATCAAATCACACGATCATCGCAGAATATACATGGTTGAAATGACAAAACATATCCAAAATATAACACAGTTCTATTTGTCTCAGCACATACTTTATATATTTAGTAAGTTTTCTTGATTTTTGTTTCACACCAAAGTTCACATCACAACATTACAAACTAGTACCTACAAGTTTAAAACTTTATCGGTGTTGCTATTTACAGATATAGAAATTGTACGAAGACAAAATTGACGTTGATGTAATTTTACGGACATTTGTCTTTTTATGGTTTGTTAAATGTTTTTTTAGTTAAAATCATATTTATTGGTTTTATTTTCACCCTCATTTGTATCGAATTATATTTTTTTTTATTATTAAAATCTACTATCGTTAAAAAATGAGTAAGTAACTAGAGACATCTTTTCAAATTCTATTGAACTATTTAGTTACTTTTACTAGTTATGCCATCTGTTATTTCTAGTACGAACTTATATTATATGACCAAATAAAATGATCTTGGTTTATATAAGGATCATACAAAGATAGAATACATTTTGAATCGATATCATTATACATCATAATTTCCTACTTTGTTGTACTAACATTAACCCCTCTGATATCTGTGTTCCCAAAACAAGAGCTTTGTTGCTCAGCCCATGGGCTCAGCCTATGTAATTTGTGGCTCAGCTTGCTTTCAACCTGATCTCTACTTAGTTTGTGCTTTCAACTAGTAGCAAAGAGAATTCAAATGCTAGTAGCTCCGAGCCATAAATTACCTCCGAGCTCACGCAAATTAGATAGAATATGGTCATGGTATATTAATAATTATTTTTACTTTGCTGCTTTGGGAACTGGTATAAAGATAGGGAAAAAAAAAACTAGAAGTTGATGTTGTGTTTTGTAAATTCATTGTAATCCTTAAGTCTAGAAGATGAAGGTTTTTATGGCTGAAGATAATCTTTGTGCCCAAAATCTTTTAAAATTAGTTTCACATGGTAACGCTATTGTAGCAGAAATATTGAGACTCAAAGATCACAAGCCTGCACTTTATTTGTAAGTATGAAGGAATCATGTAATGAAAATAATGGTTGCCAGATTTGGCACACAACACTCTTGTTTATCGTGTTGTGTGTGGAAGTAGTCTGCACTGCTGTCTGAACTGGTTGGCTTTACATTTGTTTATTGACTCAAGTTTGTACTGTTATTAATTATTATGTCGAGATATTTTGTCACAGCTTTTAATTTTATTTTAGTACTAAGTAATATAATTTAAGTGTTTAAATAGGTGAAGACATGAATATTTTGTTCACGTTTTTTAATTTTAATTAAATAGTCGAGTGTGAGTACTGTGTAGTATTGTATTGTCAATGTTAAATGTTAATTTGATTAAGCACATATATTAAGATATTGTTAAAGCTATCTAATCTCTGAATCACTTGGTACCAGCTGAAAATCAGCACTATCTATATGCAAAATCAACACCACAGCACAAAGTTGAGCTAGCTGCCTTTCTGGCACACTTCATAGATGTAAGTGTAGTACATAAGATGTCTGTTTGCCAAATAAAGATTTTCTTTCTTCCTTTATATTATTTATTTGCATAGATTGAAATCTAAACTTTAGGGATAATAAGTATGTAATACAATATCATGCTTTATTTATTATTTTATAGACAACCTCTGTGGCGCAGTGGTAACCATGCTAGTCCGCCACCCAGAGGTTCGATCCCCGGTCAGGGCAAGTTGAAAATGGCCTTTTTCAAATTGTCCTGGGTCTTGGATGTTTATCGCTGTATGTATTTGTTATAAAATATAGTATCGTTGAGTTAGTATCACATAACACAAGTCTCGAACTTACTTTGGGGCTAGCTCAATCAGTGTTATTCGTTCCTATTTATTTATTTATTATTATTTTAGGCTAGACACAAAAGAACTACAACTAAAGTATCAGGATGTTATACTGGATTTTAGTTACTTCAAAGTTTCAGATGCTCAAGAAAAGAAAATTAGTATGAATGCGGTAAATATAAAAAGCACTGTACAGTTTGGCTAATAAATAAGACCAAAATAAAAAGTAAATATATAAAAAATTTATTAATTTTTCAGAAATTACAGGAGTTGGATGATGATCTAAAAGAAAAATATTTGGAGTTAATTACTCGCTTCTACTTACTATTTGAAAATATTTACCAATACATCATTGACTTGATTTCTTTCACTGAGCAGTTACATGATGGTGCATTTATTCAGCAGAGTATTGAAACTGTAATGAGAGATGTTGAGGGAAAGCAATTGTTGGTAAGTAACTGTGACCTATTCAGCCCCCAAAGCATGGCACCACAGATCAATACATATAATAAAACAGTGGGAACCGCGTGTCTGTACATTTGATAAAATAAACAAAAAATGGGTGTAGGAGATAAAAAAAGAGTAACTGAATACAAAAAGATTTTTTTGATTTTTTTGTCTGTCTGTCTGTCTGTATGTACTCCCTAATCTTTGAAACTGCTGAACAGATTTTTACGCGGCTTTCACTAAAAGATTAAGCTCATCCCGGAGCAACATATAGGCTTTGTTTCATCGAAATCTGATGTCAGATAAAAAAAGTTATCGTCATTTAAAGTTTAAAGATAATTTTTCTATGGGTGATTTTATAGTTCTATAAAATAGCAACAGATGGCGCTTCAAGAAGTTTAAAAACGCGCTATTGTTGTTTTTGTGAAAAAGTAATTATGCAAGCTGATTATTTTGCTCTGAACTAAAGACATATGAATTCTTTTGTGCTTGGTTGGTTACTTTACTGTTGTTGAATTGCTGAATTTTTGATTTTATACTGATTACTGATACTTGGCTTTAAAAATACGGATTTCTGATCTTGCTTTGTGGATTGGTTGGTTATAATATTTCGGATAATATTGTTGATTTATAATTTGACACTTGGCTATGAAAATACGATCTTTCTGATCTTACTTTGTGGATTGGTTAGATATTTCGGATATCTTCAAAAGCTTCTTGGCTTTATAGATTTATTAAACTGAGTTTGACATTTGGCTATAGCAATACGGATTTTGTGATCTTGCTTTGTGGATTGTTAGGTATTTTAGAAATTATCTTTAAAAAAATCTTGGCTATATAAATTTATTAAATCAAATATATATATTATTGTATTTTGTGCTTTGCTTTCAAAAATGCCCCGAAGAAAGTCAAATCTGTCTCAGAATACTAGACAAGCGAAAAGACAGCAGATGAGTATAGCGGACAACCTGTTCATATTAGCCCCAGAAGGAAAAACTGTTAATGTGGTTTATAGAGATATTTCATAATTTTCTAGTGGCTATCAGTGACTTCGTCTGCGTACCTTTATATTTATAAACAAAGGTTATGATTATTATTGTAAGGGTTCATTATAATCCATTCATAAGTTGCTGTATGAACGAGTAACTGATATCCATGCATCTATAGATCCTTATAAACTTTCACATTTGCAATATTAAAAGTACCTATACCGCATCACAATAAAAAAATCTAACTGTAAATATACAGACTAATCTGATAAATTTTTGAAGTGAAACCTTCTTTAGCGGCGTTGTACACTTTTTTGTACGGGTAAAAAATGTTAAACTCGCGTCAGGACACCTGACCCTGATCGAAAATTCGTAAGAAGGATGGAGAGAGACAGCCAGCGCGGCGTAGGAGAGGGAGTTTCCCCCTCTCTTTCTACGGCGCGGTGAAAATGTATGCAGGCGCCTGCTGTTTCGTTTAGGCGGCGCAGGGCGCTTGAATGTTCGTGTACGTTTATGTCACAGCGTGCCACGCGCATCCATGGATGGTGACAGTGACAGCTGATGGCTCGACCGTCTGTGTAGTGATCACACTGCTGTGTATTCGTAAAATTCGTGTATATAAAGTGTTTAATTAATGTAATATAAATTGTCATGTTTGTGTACGATAGCGCAATAAATAGATATTGTATTCTACCACATAAATGATAGTACTTTTGTACTGATAATTAAAGCAATTCGAGCAAAATTATTCCCTAACCATTCCAAAATATCAAAAATGCACAACGTTAATATTCAAGTTTTCACTTCTGCCGGCACTCCCGGAGTGCAACCCGTCGTTTTTTTTAATTTGTCATGTCATCAACAAGGGTGTGTAAGAAAACTGAATTTCACACGGGCGAAGTCGCGGGCACCAGCTACAGATAATAAAGTACGAGGGGTGATCCAAAAGTAATGATAATCGGTTATTAATAGTCCGCATAAAAATCCGAAATATATTTTTCCTGTATGCTCATATAGTTACTAAGCCACCATAAAAAAATCATATAAAAAGGCTGCGATTCTCGGCATGTACATTCATTTGAATACGAACTGTCGAAGTGATAACATCAAAATGGAAAAAAACGAAATTAGAGCTGTGATCAAGTACCTCTGTCTGAAAAAAATGTCTACCAAAGACATACACAGTGACTTAGTGGAAACATTGGGAGACTCTGCTCCTCCATATTCTACAGTTGCACGCTGGGCCAAGGAGTTTAAGCTGGGCAGAACATCCACTGAAGACGAACACCGTGAAGGACGGCCATCCACTTCCCTAACCGAAGATAACGCGAAGAAAGTTGAAAATATCGTATTGGCGGATCGAAGAGTGACCATCAGGCATGTAGCTGAGATCACAGGAATCTCATATGGCAGCATTCAAAGAATCCTTACCACCGAATTGCACATGAAGAAGGTCTCTGCGCGTTGGGTACCAAGAATGTTAACCGACGAGCAAAAGAAAAAACGAGTCGATATTTCGAGGGCCAATCTCGAAAAGTTCCAAGCGGATCAAAAAAATTTTTTGAGTCATTTTGTGACCAGGGACGAGACTTGGATCCACCATTTTGATCCTGAGACTAAGCAACAGTCGAAAGCTTGGAAGAGAGCCTCTTCACCGACGCCTAAGAAATTCAAAGTGTCCAGCTCGGCGGGGATGGTTATGGCGTCTGTTTTCTGGGATGCCGAAGGAATCATTATGATTGAATACTTGGAGAAGGGAGCCACTATTACGGGGTCTTACTATGCAGACCAAATAAGAAGACTGCGAGAGGCAATTAAGGAGAAAAGACGCAGCAAACTGCGAGCTGGAGTGCTGTTTCACCAAGACAATGCACCGGCTCACAAAGCCGCAGTTGCGATGGCTGCCATTCAAGAAACGGGATTCGAACTGCTGGAACACCCACCCTATTCGCCAGATCTAGCTCCCAGTGACTTCTACCTCCTTCCCCGGCTCAAAAAACACCTCCGAGGCGAAAAATTTGAAGATGATAGCGCAGTGATGGCTGCTGTTGAGGCGTTTTTGGAGGGTCAAGAAAAAGATTTTTTTCAAAGAGAATAATTTAGGGTTTAGAAAAGCGATGGACCAAGTGTATTAACTTGTTAGGAGACTATGTTGAAAAATAAAATGTATTTTTTACTATAATGAACTTGTATTATTCTCATTATCATTACTTTTGAATCACCCCTCGTATGTATTCGTGAGCAAGATATATAAAGAGTTACAGAACACTAAAAAGATTTTTAAGATTTTTGTTTTGTATGCCAGTGTCTGTATGCACACTGTACACCCGAATGTCCGGAACTGCTGAACGGATTTTCACGCGGACGAAGTCGCGGGCACAGCTAGTAAATAAATAAGTAAGTTTATATGTATTGTGCAATGGACTTGTTTGTTTTTCGTGTGTGTAAGTGGCCAACACTGGTGTCAGATTTTTTAAGCTGCCTAAAAGCATCTGACCTAGCTTGAAAACTGCCATACAATGATGACAGTTGGGACCTACGGCTTATACGTGCCTTCCGAATCTCGGAGGAGTTGGAGAAATTTTTATGCCCCTTGTGATCACCCATGCAAGTGCGGACCACGCCTGGTGTCGCTTTACTTGCGAGAGCGCTAGTAATGCGCACTCCCGCCGGGCCACCGAGCTACTCAATGCAATGGACTAAAGCACCATTACACTTGTTAATTTTACGTACAGTCTAAAAGCTTGATTAACGACGCCAGTGCAGCTGAGCTTATTCATGTTTGGAATTGGACATATCATACTAATATTTTTTTGTCCGAACAACTTTTTTATTGGTAAACTTCAACGACTCTGGGTGACGAGCAAGGTCTACAGCTCACACTAGATTAGTTAGTTGTCACCAGTTAAAGGCGACAGTTTGTCGTCTCACAGCATATGTGCCATAGCAGCAAACAGCTATCCAAAAAGTGGGAAAATAAAAAATAAAAGATATTGGAATAAAATTGTAAAATATTTCAGTGCGAGTCCCTGTACTTGTATGGAGCAATGCTGTTGCTATGTGATCTTTATATACCTGGACCAGTAAGAGAAAGACTGATGGTGGCGTTCTATAGGTACAGCACCACTCAATCCCAGACAAATATTGATGATGTCTGTAAACTATTGAGAGACACAGGATATGATCAACAACATGGAAAAAGACCTGCTGACTATCCTGTTGAATATTTCAGGTAAGTAACAATATTTTATTTATTATTATAGCCTTATTTTTCAGAAGCGTGTTCTCGCCATTCTATTATGTCTGTTTTCCTCTTTTTCTGCAGGTCTGATTGCCCTTCGGCAAAGGCCTCCTCCAGCCTCTTCCATTCTTTTCTATTTCGTGCCACTCTGTGCCAGGTCTTAACAAGTAACAATATAGATTTATGAATAATTTAATAATTAATTGATTATGATTAGGAATGGGTAGTTGAGTTGAAAAGTTTGTCTTCTAAAAGAGCCTTCCCCAAATTATTTCGATAAGACTTTTTTAAAATATGTACTGACTTTTTAAAAGTATATATATACAAACCTACATCTTTATTATTGTTTAGAAAACTTACATTTATACTTACCTACTTTTCAGTCGAATCAGCATTCGCTCTGACTTTATTGACAAAGTTATTGGGAAATTGAGATCTGAAGACATATACAATCAGTTATCAGTGTATACTATTCCGGAGCACCAGCCGTCAGCATTGGCGACACAAGCCAGCATGTTAGTTGTGTGCTTGTTCTTTGCCCCACAATATTTGCACAGTGATACTTCAAAAATGAGAGAAATTGTTGATAAGTTCTTCCCAAGTAATTGGATTACACCTATATACATGGGCGTGACACTTAATATTATTGACATCTGGGAAAATTTTAAAGCTGCCAAATCAGCTCTCAGCAATACATGTAACAACAAAAGTATTAAAGATATATTTGCTAAGAGAGGCGATTCTGTACAAATATTAACTGGAAAAACTCATCAACTTTTAAAGGAAGGCACTCTTACTGAAGATTATGTATTGGACAATATCAATAAGATATTAAACCTACTTTTGAATTCTAACTTAGTAGTCAGGTGGTTATTGTTGCACAACTCTGAGGTCATATTTTTTGATAACAATAAAAAGAGCAAACAGTTAAGAGATATAGTCATGAAGGAATCCAATTATGATCCTTTGAAATTGCTTGAGTTGCTAATTAGTACTGCAGAATTAGAATTGAAAGTAAGGGAAGTTTTAACGAAGCTGCTAGAAAATAGAAATCAGTCGTGGAGCACAAACAAATCATTAGCTTTGGATGCCATAAATAATTTATCTGAATTATTTTCTGGAAACAAATCTTTTACTAAGGTGCAAGGAAATGAGCAGTTAAAACTTTGGTTTGAAAATATTGCTAAACAAATAACTTCACTGAGTGAAGGTATTACAACTAAATCTATTAAAAAGATCACTCAATTGATACAAGCACTTGATGAAGTGGAAGAATTCCATGGAATCAAGGGAACATCGACAGTTGTGCAGTATCTCACTGAAAGCAAAGATGCCTTGAAGAACGTGCTGCGAGCGGCGACTCTAAAAGAAGATTCATTGGTCACATTAGAAACAATTGCCGATGTCAGTTATGCTTGGTGTACCATCGACTGTTATACTAGTTATATGCAAGACAGTATCAAGGAGAATCCAGCTGTTACCAGTAGATTACGAGCTTTATTCCTAAAATTGGCAAGTGCAATGGAGATACCACTGCTTAGAATAAACCAGGCTGGAAGTGAAGATCTAGTATCTGTTTCACAATATTACAGCAATGAATTAATCAAATACATCCAAAGGGTTTTGCAAATTATTCCCGAGATGGTGTTTAGTATCGTTGAAAAGATCATAGAGCTTCAAACATGGACCATTAAAGAAGTACCTACAAGATTAGAAAAAGAAAAGTTGAGAGAATATGCTCAACTTGAACACAGAATGGAAGTTGCTAAGCTGACTCATTCAGCTTCCACATTTACAACAGGTAAGAGTCACTATACCTACTCATTATTTAAAAAAAAATCCTATATGTTTAATTTATTTATTTTTATAGGAATACTGGATATGAGGTCAACTCTTGTGGGGATAGTCAGAGTAGATCCCGCGGAATTACTTGAAGAAGGACTACTTAAGGAGCTAGATAGACACATAAGTAAAAAATTCTCAGAATTTCTCGAACCTCAGACGAAGAAATCAATTGCTTCGTCCAATAACTTATTACCACGTTTACAGAAGTTAGCAGACAGTATGAATGGGTATAAAAGATCACTAGAGTATATACAAGACTATATCAATATTCATGGATTAAGAATATGGCAGAAACAGGTAATTATAAATTCATCCACCTTATTTTGCGTGTAATAAATAAAATAACGAACGAGGCGTTATCAAACCATCATGTGATATGAACTTTAACGCCATGTTATGCCAGCTGAATACCTAACATATTTTTGATTGTGAAATTGTTGATGTTGTTGTTAAAAAATGTATAGTTACCTATATTATTTGTTTTGATAACCCCTTATTTTTCGCCTTTGTTTATTCGACTTTCATTTGTGTCTCCAACTTTCACTTGGTTTGTTGATTATAAGTTATTTTTTTATTTAATTCTACTAGAACCGTAATAAGTGCAATATCTTTCTTGATAGGTTGCTGCAATAATTCAAGAGAGTGTTGAGAAAGAAATAAGTCTGCGTAAAGGAGTAACTCTTTACAGTCCCTCCGCCGGTTTTATGGGAAGCTTGGCCAGGCAAATTGCGCAGCTTGTTGATTCAAGGTAAGTTGTGTTTATCAATGGATTTGTGAAGAAACTAATTTATTTTAATTTATTAGCGTTAAAACAATATAATTAGTGATGTGCCGCACATCACTAATTATAATTAGGAAAATTCTTGCCTTGGTAATTTCCGTAAATTTCGGAAATTTTCAGCATTTTTCGGGAATTTTAGTTGAAAAATTTCTTGCGGGAAATTTTCCAGACCGTTTCGAAAATTTCTAGAAAATTTCAAGAACGGCACATGACTAAATATGATACACACTCCTCCAGGGTATTAGCGCCTTACATTTGCAAAAAAGCATAAATTATACAAAAATATTTAGCTTAAAAGCTATTATTGCATGACGATATGTAAGGGTTATGTAAAATAAACTTTTTCGTAAAGACTATTGGTAGCTATTGCGACGAGCTGTGTAAAACACCTAATAGCATTGCAGATGACGCTACCGGGTACTCCACTATTGACTCGTACGGCACTGAGCAGCAGAGGCTGACGCGCCGAGTTGATTTACTATTAAAAATATTAGTACGTATGTATATGTCTTTTACGTATATTTCAGGACTTGCACATACATCAGTATATGTGCTGCCTGGTTTGATATAAAAAGCCAAAATGAAGTTGTGAACACCAAGACATTCGCAAAATTAAACGAAGCAATCGGAGTCGTCGGTCTTCATGGTTTGGACACATTGTATGCTCACATGATTAAGAACCAGCTGCAAGGCGTCCAACAGATACTAAGAAGTAGCCATGACAAAATTGTAATAAATGTTAATGAGCCTAAAGACATTGAACAAGCTATAATAAAAAGCCAAAAACCATTGAATCAATTAGCAGAAGTGTTGATTTTAACTGGGAGTTTGCAAATTCTCAGAAAACATATTTCATATCAGTTGAACACAACTTGCAAATTTGACTCGGCGCATTTGGAGGCTTCTTTGAGAACTTTGAATGAGTATGTTTTTATTCTTAGTTATTTTTTTAACATACCCAATGTTTAAGGTCTTATATCCAAAAGATGTCAATAGAATTCTAATACTAAAAAGCAGCCGTGAGTCCGTATGTCTGTGAGCGGGCTGTACCTCATGAACCATAATCAACAGGTCAAAATGTGTACCATAGTTTAAATATACGATGGTACGGACTGAGTCTGACTTGCACTTAAGGAGATTTTGCTGTCCAAAAAAATAAAAGGATAAAATAAATATTTTTTGCAATAGTGCACATGTTTCTTCAATTTTTTTACCGAACCGTTTGGGGTCATTTAATTCGTCTTGAGGAGCATTTTATACTTCATATTCATTTAGATACGCTTGATTTAAAGTCTTTTTCAAAATATTTTACAGTTCTGTGCTACAGGAAATTAAATCTGAAATGGAAAATAAATCAAAAGTGTCTACTGCGATGTTGCGGAGTTTGGAGGAGTACCTTGACAGATGCGGAATGTATGAGCCATTCGAGAAAATATATATCAAAGCAACACAAGAATTTTTGAATATAGACATAGGACGAATTCTTGCAATCCTGATAATATCTCAGCTATCGAAACTACAATTATGCTATACTACAGGTGAGATACAATGTCGGCAGTTTTATCTAAATACCTAGTACCTATAATAAAAACATTACCGGCCGGCGTAGTCATTGTAGTTGCACTGTACGATTTATTTATACGGCGTTTTGTGAACCAAAAATTTCCTTTGGCAGGATTGTTCCCAATGAATAAAGAATTATATATGTCAATGATTGGTCTTTAGGGCCCAAAAGTTGATTTTAGAAGTAGTAGAGCCACCGAATTGTTCATGACAGTCTTTTGAGGTTCTTGGTCTCCAGCTCAATCTTGATAGCAAGTTCGGTATCATATTCGTGACTTAGGGATTCTAATGTGAATTCATATTTGAATCACATTTGCTCGATTCAGATGGTAAACTATGTAAAAAATAATCTTGCGACACGACATCCGCTCCTTTAATACTAAATGTATTAAGGAGACGATCGAGCAGAACAATTTCCAAAGTGTTCGCAAGAGCTACGTCGGTTGGGCAAAGCCGATTGATGAGGCTGGAGACGGAGGATGGCAGCGTGGTGTCGACAAAGAAAGGAAGTTCTGGCAGAGATCGAGAGGTTTTATGGACAGCTGTATACCTTAGTTTCACAACCCAGCGGAAAAATGGGTAAAGACCCAACAGTCAAGCTAACCCGACACTATACCGAAGACACTATACCCGGACAGCAGCCTGTACGAGATTAGGATGACCCTCAAACAGCTTTAAAACAACAAGTCGCCGGGCGAGGATGGAATCACAGCAGAGCTTTTGAAAGCTGGCGGAACGCCGGTACTAAAAGTCCTTCACAGGCTCTTTAGTGCCGTTCTGTTTGAGGGCGAAACACCAGAAGCGTGGAATAGGCGCATGGTGGTCCTGTTCTTCAAAAAGGGAGATAACACCCTATTCAAGAACTATAGGCCTATAACGCTTCTGAGTCATGTATATAAGTTGTTTTCAAGGGTCATCACGAATCGTCTCGCAAACAGGTGGTTCCGAAATTGATACTCATATATTCGATGTTTGCGAAAGTGATACCAAACTTAGCTTAGTTAACTGACCCAGTTATTCGGACTTTGTTAAGGTTGAGCCATCATGTGTCCCACTGCTGGGCAAAGATACGGCAATTATATCTACCAGTATTGCAACTCAGCGCTCAACTCAACTCAGCAAAAATATACTTACGCCACGCGTGAGCTAGAGCAGTCCGGCTCGCCTATAGTACGTAGGTCGCTTCATACTCTTAAGTATTGTCGTACACTGTGAAATATTATTTATTTTCAAAGTAATCTCCATCTGCACGAAGGCAACTTCCAGGGCTGGATTTAGGGGAGGGCAGCCGGGGCTTTAGCCCCGGGGCCTCCACAAAAGAGTGGCCCCCACAATAGAAGCTTCTAAAAAATAAAAGCTCGGAAAGTTCCGTTTGTTAACGCAAAAAAATTTTTTCAGATAATTCCTGTTTCCGGTTTCATGTAAACAACGCATACTAGAAGAATCTACTTGGTTTCACAATAAATTATTTATTGAAAAGCTCGACTGAAAAAAATTGCTGATTTTATTTGGAAAATAATTTTGAGCCAGGGGGCTCCCACTCCTTCGTGGCCCCGAGGCCTCCAGACCTCTAAATTCGGCCCTGAAAAAACTCCGCTCCAGAAACCTTTCGGTATACTGCTGCATACTTCCTCAAAAGCACCGATAGTTCGTCGTTAATAGAAAAGCTCATAACTGTTTTTGGTACGATAAAATGTATGTAGTGAACTACGTACATAAATATTATCTACTACTTTCTAGTTTTGTAATTGTAAATTTATTATAGTTTTATTTAAAAAGTAAAGAAATTAGTTGAGGATAAAAAAAGAAGGAAGCATCCAATAAAAATAAATGTCATGTTTATTGATTAGTAGATGTAAACAAGTTTAATAACTTTGGACGGCTGAACCGATTTTCATCAAACATAGCTAAGAACCATCGCGAGGAAAGTAGCTTTCACGTAAAAAACCGCTTTGAGATCGGTCTATTCGTTCGAAAGCTAAGATACAAGCAGACAGACATTGACGTCAAACTTATAACATCCCTATTTTATTGTCGGGAGTGTAAAAGAGCACAATATAGTCTATATTTAATATTATTATTCCACGAAAAAAGTAGTGAATACTATTTTATTTCAAATAAGTATAATATATAAATCCTTGGGAGAAGCCTATGTCCAGCAGCGGACGTTATGCGGCCGAGATGATGATGTTCATAATAATGGTACATTGTACTCACTTTCATACCTATTTTAAACAGAATAATATTCACAAAACGCTGACTGCTTACAAAACCGTCGTACGTTGTATGAAGACTATCGACCGTTTGTATGAAGACAGAATACTGTTAGTATTACCGTGACAAATTGTAAGAAAAAAAATGGTAGTTTAGTATTACATATTTTAATGAATTGTACAATTTACAGGTGATCTTATAGCAAAGAAAGCAGGAGAAAACATTGACGGATATCCATTGCTAGTTGGAATATACACCCTTCTATCTCAAACTAAAATTGAAAACCTAAACATTTTTATTGATATCCTGTGCCATTACGCCCGCTCTATAATACTTATGAAGTAAGTTAACTTATGTTTTGTTTTCGTTTGCCTTTGCCTTTGGACCAAAGTCTTATAATGAATTCAAATTTAACATGGGCTACGCCTGTTTACCATGGGAGAAGACAGAGAGTATGGATCTCCACTTGCTACGATCCTTGCACACCTCATAAGCTTCGTCAAAAAAGTCTTTCCATGCCTGCTCTCCGGTTTAAGCTCCTTCTACAGATTTAGTGATAAAGCTTCGGCCCTCCCTTAAATTCTCCCAAAAAATCTACGTACTCCGTCGGAAAATCATCACCCGCTACCATAGCCCAGGTCCTCTCTTGGCTGAAAAAGAAGGTGAGGTGAAGTGGTGATGGGGCAAATGAAAGAAAGTAACATAGAAAAGACATGCTTACTTATTACTCCTCTAATAATGACGCTTCAGTCATTTAAGAAAATAAAACCTTTGTTTCGGTCGCAGGTTACGCCTTAATCCAAACTTATAGGCGTAGGCGTAGCATATAGTACTCTGTGGCGTAGCTTTGGACAAAATATGATCTTTAGTCGGACAATGTATAAATAAAAACTTTTTCTTTTCAGAACGAAATTATCCGAGACATCTAATGAGGGAATGTTTATAGTTAGAATATTGGAATTATTCTGTGAAACTTTTAACTATCCTTTTGATAATTTGGAGGATAAACTACCACTTGTGTTATTAACCAATCCGCAACAAAAGTAACAAATAAAGGGCATCACATCACAGACTACAAGATACAATATATTTTTATCCTATGGTGCTTCAACTAACACTGCTGTTAAAAATGTTTACAAGCTTTTATAAAGATTTTCAAAATACAAACATAAAATTATTATTTTAAGTATAATTTATTATACTTAGTATCTTTATTGTTAGAAAATGTTTGTAAACAGCAGTGTGAGAGGAGAGCACCGTTCAGATCAAATGTCGCTCACCAATTCAATTTAGCATAGATCACACATGGCGAAGATGATATTTATTTTGACCTTAAGATGCCCAAGATGTTGATGCAGGTAGCATAAAATATATCTTATTATATACAGATTTTCATCTTTCCATGCATATTAAGACAATGAGTAAACATTGTATCTATTGTATTTTAGGGTGTATCCCACTACAAAATTGAAATAGTGGGACAAGTGATAAGGGATCTGAGACCAAAATGTATAATATAACATAGCAGCTTATCTTTGACACAATTATCACAAAAATAATATTGTTGTAATATAGCCCTTCCATTATATTGTGATGTAAATATGTATATTAAGAAAGTAATAAATACTTATATATCTTAACATCTCAACTTTTTATAGTTAATATAAATATTAAGTTATGTAGTCTATCAAATTATACTATTAATTATACAATATAAAAGAATCACCAAAAAATCCAATTTGTTACATTACTGAATATAACTTTATTGGATTTGGAAAAAATAAAGGGGCTTGTGCATTTAGTTATTATTCCTACCTATAAACAGCTATAAAATATAAAAAACCAGTGCCGCACAAAAGAAGTAAATAAATAAATAGGATTAAAATTTTATAAAATTTTGTTTCTTATGTTTATGTTTTTCATAATTACTTTTGTAAGAATGACATGTATAATCGACAAAAGCATTGCCTCTATGCACATTCAGATGTTACACCTATCATTATAATTTTGTCTGGCTAGTTCTGGATTGAATTGGGAGTTATATTTTGCTTTAACTTTGGGAACTCTCAGCTCATGATCTGTTGTTTGAGATTTACCACTCATCCCACTCAAAAACAATTCAGTTTTGTGTTTCTCCTGCTGCTCTCTCTTGAGGCGAGCTTCTCTAAGCTTTTGTAACTTTTTTTCCTTTTCGTCTTTTTTGCCCTTGAGTTTTTTATGCCTGTATTTTGTGTCTGACTTGGAGTGCGTAGCAATTGAAGTAGCAGATTTAGGAAAATCCTTTTGTTCATTTTTAAAATGATTTTTAAAGCTGTAAATAGGATCTAAGCGTTGTTTAACTTTCCACCCAATTTCACCATATTTTTCATCAATCTCTTTTGGCTTTGGCTTACCATCTTCATCTCTTAACACTAGTTTGTCATAAGTTTCTTTTACATGTGTGGACCCTGATTGTCTTGCCTCAGGCAAAACTTCATACCAATTTTTCTTCTTAAGAGCTTCATTAGTATCTTGTCCAAGATATGTCAAGTAACCAATTTTTTTTTCATATTCTTCAGATTTTTCTTGAATTTCTTTATCATGTTCCCTGTTAGTAGTGCGAACTGCATGGTCAAGGTCAGCAAATAAATTAATGTGCTCCACTTGTGGGGTTGTCAGTGGTTCAAGTCTATTGTTATCCACTTTTGTCGTTGTAAATCTACATTCTAACAAATGTTGTTTGCTTTTCTGTTTCAGGACATTGATTCGAGCTTCGCGATCTGCATTTTCTATTCTAATTATTTCTTGTCTCTCCTTTTCAGCAGCTTCAGCTTCATCTTTTCTAACTCGAGCAATGTTCTCCTTGGTTCGGACATGCCACCTATAAAAAATATTTCATAAACATTACTTGTTGCACAGCTTATAGAAATATTATAGTTTGTATATTTGGTATACTCACCTTTTCTTTGGTAAGATGTTCATCTTCAGACAATATTAAAATAGTCTTTCTGATTTGAGCACCTAAACAGTTTTGCCTGTTTTACCCAGACAAAATTCCCCCTGTATTTAAATAGGGGACATTTGGGGTAGAGTCTCAAGAACACCCATTTTAGAAAAGCCGTATTTATAAAAGCTACTCTCTGAGGATAGCCCTGATATAACGAACAATATTATATTATTTATGCCCTGAAAGCACAAATAAAAAGAGAAAATTATTTTTCTATTCTATTTTGTGTTGTGGAGGATAGGAAACAAAATCGAAAAATAGGAAATAAAAAATAGTATTCGACGTCTGTTACTGTGGTCCCTGTAGTCTGTCAGCTGTCATAATAATTTGGCATTTCACCATAGACAACAAAATGGGCCACACCACGCACGATACGACTAGTGCTGCCAAAAAATTGTTAGTTTACAATCGAGTTTCAATCGAAAAATGCCAAACTGTTGATAGGCCCATCGATAGCTATTTTTGAGCAAACTATCTACATCAGGCCTACCGTCATCTCTTATAGCAGCACTTCAGTTTAAGTTTAAGTGCTGCTATAAGAGATGACGGTAGGCCTGCTGTATTGTTTAATGCAACCATGACACCTGTATAGCAGGCCTTAAACAGGATTGTTTTGGTTGACGTCACAAAACCATTCACCTTTTTTTGTATGGACTATTCCTACCATCACGTCTATTTGACAGCACGAAAACGTTTATTGCGCGTCTCAAGTGTCAAATAAAGCAATCCTTAAAAAGTTACTTTCCAGTAGCTTAATGGAGGATTTAAGTTGGTTTTCTTGTGAATGTGAATATGTTTTTTCTTTACTTTAGATTTTTACAAAACAGTAGATAATTGAAGTAACGCTACCATGGGACCTTAATTAATCCTACTTAATACCTTTTATTGGAAATTTGGATTTCAAAAACAAAGTAAGATATATTACTTCATTATTTTAGTACAATTTATGTGAAAAATAGTAAGTTATTCCAACTTACGTAACATATTTTTTTGTAAGTAATAACAATGCTAATCCTTGTAAAATATTTATTCACACACGAAAACAAATAACAACACATTCTTAAGTATAAGTTATTTATTAAAATTACAACTACATACATTTATACATTTTGTCTTACAGGATTCTTTGGTTACTCTCTGAGAAGTACCATGATGACATCAATTAAAAAATACAAGACAGGATTCACTGGAGCCTATTATTAAATACAAACAAGACTGAGAGAGCCAGAGGATTACAGCCTCCTTTGGAACCTGTGATTGAACCAGTGAAATGGCAGAATGTTGAATTCCAAGCATTTTACAAGGCTAGCTCTGTTGCTAGACTGGTTCGCTTTTTCACCAGAATACCTGAAAGAAAATAATAGTTTAGATTCATGTCGCAATCTACGAATATCAAATACATACCCATACTTTGTAATAAAATTCTTTGTGCACTACAATCACTGCGTACTTACTAAAACCTAGCCTTTATCTCGTTGAGTTAGTCTCGAACTTACTTTGTCTGTATATATTTATGTTATTTATAATAGCACTTAGTGAAGAAGCTGCAAGTTTGAACACATAATTATCTAAATATAAACTTTGAATAGGTATGTAGTTAAAATGTTACTTACGACATGGTTATTGATAAAATATATTTATGACAAGACACTGTGCTTTTGTACGATGAAGCCCACAGTAACATTAACTTCCAAACACTAGTCGTTACCATCGTATAATAACTATTTATCACGGCAATTCGAAAAAGCACTATAATATGAAGTGATGGATATATTTTGTCAGGTGGTTGCTCGGCTTTCAGCATTAAAAACAAAACATTTATGTTTTCACGAATTTACGATTTATTTATAATTTCGAAAACCAGACGCAGACATCCGTTCAAAACTTTCACTCACAATTTTTTCGCACTCATTAAAATTTTAGCCATCTTTAATGGTCAATATCAAATTAAATTTATGTACATAATCAAAAGCAAACAAAGTAAATAACACTAACTTTTAGATATTTAAATAAAATATGATAGTAATAATTTTGATTTACGTAAATAAAAAAGCCGGTAAAAATAATAATTTTTTGTCAAGGATTTGAACGTCTTCGCAGTCTCATCACCAAAATAAGCCAGAGACAACAAACAGTTCACCATTCAAGAATAACCATTCAAAAAACGTTCAGGAATGCTACCAGCAACACTTATAAAACCATTCAGAAACAAGGCAGTTGAGATGCAGTTTTTAAGCAGGTCAAAAGCAGGACAACTTTAAATCGTACCATGACATTCATAATGCTGAACGTTTTTTGAATGGTTATTATGGTTAACCACCTGACAAAATATATCCATCACTTTATATTATAGTGCTTTTTCGAATTGCCGTGATAAATAGTTATTATACGATGGTAACGACTAGTGTTTGAAAGTTAATTTTACTGTGGGCTTCATCGTACAAAAGCACAGTGTCTTGTCATAAATATATTTTATCAATAACCATGTCGTAAGTAACATTTTAACTACATACCTATTCAAAGTTTATATTTAGATAATTATGTGTTCAAACTTGCAGCTTCTTCACTAAGTGCTATTATAAATAACATAAATATATACAGACAAAGTAAGTTCGAGACTAACTCAACGAGATAAAGGCTAGGTTTTAGTAAGTACGCAGTGATTGTAGTGCACAAAGAATTTTATTACAAAGTATGGGTATGTATTTGATATTCGTAGATTGCGACATGAATCTAAACTATTATTTTCTTTCAGGTATTCTGGTGAAAAAGCGAACCAGTCTAGCAACAGAGCTAGCCTTGTAAAATGCTTGGAATTCAACATTCTGCCATTTCACTGGTTCAATCACAGGTTCCAAAGGAGGCTGTAATCCTCTGGCTCTCTCAGTCTTGTTTGTATTTAATAATAGGCTCCAGTGAATCCTGTCTTGTATTTTTTAATTGATGTCATCACGGTACTTCTCAGAGAGTAACCAAAGAATCCTGTAAGACAAAGTGTATAAATGTATGTAGTTGTAATTTTAATAAATAACTTATACTTAAGAATGTGTTGTTATTTGTTTTCGTGTGTGAATAAATATTTTACAAGGATTAGCATTGTTATTACTTACAAAAAAATATGTTACGTAAGTTGGAATAACTTACTATTTTTCACATAAGTTGTACTAAAATAATGAAGTAATATACCTATCTTGCTTTGTTTTTGAAATCCAAATTTCCAATAAAAGTTATTAAGTAGGATTAATTAAGGTCCCATGGTAGCGTTACTTCAATTATCTACTAACTGTTTTGTAAAAATCTAAAGTAAAGAAAAAACATATTCACATTCACAAGAAAACCAACTTAAATCCTCCATATAAGTTACTGGAAAGTAACTTTTTAAGGATCGCTTTATTTGACACTTGAGACGCGCAATAATCGTTTTCGAGCTGTCAAATAGACGTGATGGTAGGAATAGACCATACAAAAAAAGGTGAATGGTTTTGTGACGTCAACCAAAACAATCCTGTTTAAGGCCTGCTATAAGGGTGTCATGGTTGCATTAAACAATACAGTTCAGTTTAAGTGCTGCTATAAGAGATGACGGTAGGCCTGCAGCATTATGAACGTCATGGTACGATTTAAAGTTGCTGCTTTTGACCTGCTTAAAAACTGCATCTCAACTGCCTTGTTTCTGAATGGTTTTATAAGTGTTGGTGGTAGCATTCCAGTATTGCTTTTCAAAATGAATAAACTATCAATACTATCGATAGTTTTGAACAATCTATTGTATTGTTAGTTTTCTTTCAATAGTATCTGTTCCATTATATACTGGCAGGTGGGTTAATAGAATAGGGTATTGGGTCGCATGACATGTGGTGGGGGTATACTCCTAAGGCTCCGATATTTGAATATGGCCCATCGGCCATAGTAAATATCGGAGCCTTAGCCGTCAAATTGTCAATTTTTCAAATTGTCCTGGGTCTTGGATGTTTATCTATGTATGTATTTGTCATAAAATATAGTATCGTTGAGTTAGTATGCCCTAACACAAGTCTCGAACTTACTTTGGGGCTAGCTCAATCAGTGTTATTTGTCCCTATATATTAATGTATTTTTTTTATTTTGTTTATTAGTCTACGACATATAGAGACAGTTGGCAACAGTCGGTGTCAGCTAGGGACTATCAGTGACTGTTTGGACATTCGGCGACAGTTAGCGACTGCGACAGTCGGCGTCAGTTAACGACAGTTCTGATGCTTGGGCCGGACTTGCGCCTATCGTCTCCAAACTTCGCGCTATTACACGATACACGCAAATGTGACCCGTCGTTATCGGGTATCGTCCCGAATATTCGGATTTTGTATTGGTTATCGCGCAGGTGGCGATACATCAAAGGATTTAAGCACGCTAAACGTTCGCTCTGCGTGATCGCACTTGCGTTATTCATTTTGACGTTTGTTTTCAACTTGTTCAAACGCGTGCTGTGCGACGGTGCCACGGTTTTTAATGCGTTATAATGGAGTGGAACTATAAAATGGTGTTTTTAGCTTTTTCTTTCTAGGTTTCAATAAATGCATTATGTTAATGTTAGCACACATGTTAAAGAAAAGAAAGTCGTCGTCCATATTTTAAACACATAGATGATGCAATCTTTGATTATTGCCAGATAGTTCGTGAAAAATGACGAAGCCGCTAGTGTCAAAGAGCCACTTTTTAGTGTACAAAACGTACGAAGATTCGCCGCGAATTGCTTCGGGACGATAGGCACAAGTGCGGCCGAAGCATTAGCAGTTCACGACAATCTTGACAACCTGCGACATTTTACAATAGTCAACGACAGTCGGCGACAGCCAGAGACAGTCAACGACAGCCTGGGGCCCCATTTTTGAAATCACATGTCACATTACGAGTGGTTTGCGCGAGCGTTTCCAAACGGGCGCATTTTTGAATCGATCGTATGCGAAAGATTTGCAGGAGTGGTCTCGACCACTCGTAATTTTGACATTTGTGGCGTAGATATGGCAAACAAACCTTTCATGGAGAATCCGTTCCGATTCATGATAATTTTTTATTCATGGTGAAATTCTTAGAAAACCATAGACATATTTTCAATGTTTTCTGCGTAAATCAATATTGATTTTAGCTGAGACGACGGTTTCAAAAATACGGCCAAATTGATTTTTACGCGAGCGGTGAATCGAAAAACTAGACGTTTTGTGTTTCGGTGAGTCCTTAAGAGGCGGCCTTCCCGTCTTACTTTTCCTACGAACGCTCGTATGTGAGTATGGCGTTGTATCTACTCACAGGTATCTTGGACGCTATTTCTAGGTTTCTATCTAAATAAAAAATTGAAATTTATAAAAACAAAGTCAGTATAAGCCTCCAAAAATCTGCTTTTTTGCACAAATTTTAGCTGAACTTCGACCGTTCATAAAGTTCTCCTAAATTGTAAAAGTAAAAAAAATATTTCGATACAAACCTCGCAAATGTAATGAAAATTTTGAATATAAAACATTTATTTCACATACGTGTAAGGCTTACTGATAAATACGTATCACCTGGAACAAGTTTTATGAAATTTCCGCACCCTATGAATAGTTAATATTCGTTCAATGGATAGTTAATAATAATACTAATTTCATTTAATAGAATGCAAACCATGCCCTTAGGCGCTATATCTCTTTTTGGTTTACCTCTTTTTCTAGCATTGCCCTGGATGAAACATCAAGCTTTTCAAACTATGCTCACGTTGAAAACAAAGCGGCCGGGAAGGGCCGCCTTAAATGAAAAATCGCATTCCTGAGTTACCATTTTTCAAACGCGGAGTCACCTAAACGAATGAGTTGTCCATACAAAAAAACCTTTCGTTTAGTGACTCCGCGTTTGAAAAATCGCACCACTAGACAGTTTGCGATAATCGACGACAGTCGTTTGCTTAAACTATCGATGGGCTATCGATAGTCGACTATCGAGCGGCAAGATTAGAATACGACTAACGATTGCACTGCTTGAAATAACGCAACGCTAACTATGCTGCTATTTTTCAAAGCGTAGACAAGATAGAGGAGAGTATTTTTATTCTGTGTAATGGACGCGAACGCATCTCTGCTATAAAGTCAAATAAAATCGGAAAAATTGCCTTTACTGAGAGGTACTGAAAATTTTAAGTAATTTCAAACACTGTATTGGTGTTAATAATTTATTGCTTGTTTTATAAGGCAATGTAAAGATGAACGATTTATCGATAACTCGTCTAAAGTGCTAGAGCTAATATAACGGGCATAGGTTATTTCGAGAAGCAACAACACAGATCTAATTTTTACGAATTTTAGTAAGTATGGAAACTGTAGAAGAGGCGCTGGCTCACAACCCTTCAGAGGAAGGTGTTAAAATGAATGCAGCGGATGGAACTTCCGAAATAAAACCTGATGAAGAAGTATGTCAAAAATCGAATGGTGTTGCCGATAGCTTAGATACACCGCAGTTCAACTTAGAAAATAATCCTGGCGACGCACCGGTGACTGAAAGCACAGATGACTTAGCTTCAGGTGTAAATGTGGTTCCAAATGACTTTCCTGCTACTTCTGACTCCATATCTAAAGAATATTTGGAACCCAGTCCATCAAATTCAGACTCAAAACAAGTAACTGCCTCAAACGATACGACTGTAACTAAGGAGCAGCCAACTGGCACCAGTAAAGAATATTCTGAACTTGTTAATACTGATGTAAGTACAAGTTCTAACTTTGAAAATGTACCAATAACTGGTCTCCCAGAAAATATAACTACTGTAAAAGAATTAATGGAGGGTATCAAAAACCAAAATGTAGTAAATAATGATAATGTGAAATTTGAAACAGAAATCTTAGTAGAAACCAATGATAATGATGTAAATGAGCTAGATTTAAATAGTACAAATGTTGAAGAAAGTTCACAGGAATCTGCAAGTAATATCCTTTCTGAGCTCGGACGAAATATTGAATTGAGTGAAGCTCTGCGCTCCTCTGACAATGCTGAAAATGGTGATAATAACAACCATGGCATGGGTCAAGAACTATTTAATAAAGAGGAATTATTAGACATTTTGGAGGGCAATGATATGCAACCTCCTGATGCTGTTGGCTATGAGATAGAAATTAACATAAACTCTGAAGGTAAAGAAAAGTCAGAAGCTCAGCTAGCTTTAGAACAGCTATCAAGATTAAAAAAGACTAGAAATCGAAAAAGTAGAAGTTCTGATGTTGTTTCAAAGAGAAGGAGTGCAAAGTCAGATGCTAATGTTGTAAGAACAGAATCAAACAGTGAATCCAAGAAAGATAGTCCTACCAAATTAAAAAAAGATGATAATGTTGTAAAAGCTAAGAAAGACGAAAACAAAGAAAAGCCTAAGAAAGATACTAAGGTAGATGACAATATAGTTAATAGATTGGTTGAAGATTGGGATGATGACGAACCTGTGGATGATCAAACTGACCAATTAAAGCAGAAATGCAATAATTTAATGACTACAACTGAACAGCTTGTGGAGGCACAAGATGCACCTGTTAGTCATGATCCCACTGTTAGAACATCCATTGACTCTGCTACAAGTGATGGTCCAACTCCTAGTAAAGGCAATGAAGATAGCCAGCCTCAGAGAAGATTGGGTAGGGTTATCAAGAAGAAAGTAATATTTGATCCTGATAATCCTGACACTTTTACCAAAAGTAAAGTATCTTGTAAAAAAGAAGCACAAGCTGAAGAACCACCAATAAAGAAAGGAAAAATTGAGCCACCTGTCCATAGGCCCAAATCGAAGTCTCCTGTTTCAAAGTTGCATTGGAAGAAACCACAACCCAAAAATAGTAAACAAAATAAGAGATTATCAGAGGTTGATAAGTTGTTAATGGATGAGGGTGCTGTAAATATGATATACCAACTTACTCCAGAAGCTCCTAAAGGGAAGAAAAATGTGCGGACCAAAGCTGAATTTATTAAGAAAATCCAAAGCTCCACTCCTGAAACTAATGAAATGAAATTTCGGGAAAGAAAGATTAAAACTGAAGAAGGGGAAGCAAAGAAAATATTAGGAGGCAAGCAAAGGTCGTCCTTGAGCAGCTCTGTTAAGTCTCCTTCGGTTTGTGAAGACTTTGAGACCCACAGTGCAGACGACTCCATAATTTACCGAAGACACTCATCAAGTTCCTATTCAAGTGCTTGCATGAGTCCGAGGAGGTTGAGTGATGTTGAAGGTGGTGCTAACCAAAGTGCTTTGAGTAAATCAAAGGAAACCACCTTGGGAACTAGTAATGTTGGTCCCAATATCAGTGCCAATGTATCATCTGATGTATTTGTCCCTGATGCTGAGAATGTCTCTGGAGATATAATCAATAAAGATGATTGTTTGTCAATAAAAGAAAAGTTAAACTCGAAATTATCTCTTGCTTTAAATAAAAGAAAACGTGAAAGTTCCAACATTGAGAAGCCAATGAAGCAAAAGAAGATATCAAAAGTTAAGACAAAACCTGAAAAATACCAATGTTTAACAGTGGTTTATGATAAAAGAGTAGCTGAAATATGTATTAGGAATACAGGGTCCAAAACTGATATTCAGGTATGGTCTTTAGATCATGTTGATTAGTAATTCTTTGTTTTTTAGTTGTACAATATATTATGGTGTAACTGCTTTGTTATACAAATAGAATATTTATGTTTTTAGGCATTAAAAGAATTATGTCTAGCACTCGAGGAGGTTGACGCGAGGAAGGATATATCAGTGACATTGTTGATGTCGGAATGCGGAACATTGTGTTCAAACTTACATTTAACTTCTCTGGTGGGGGAAAATGCTGATGAGAGAACCAATATTGCATATAACTTTGCAGAAACTATTAGGTATGACTATTTTGAATTCTTTACATTTATTGATTAATTCTTTAATATACCTCTAATTTGAACTTTCTTGAACCTCAAATATTCTCATAGGATCGAAATTTTGGACCTTTGGGAATCCGACCACCTGTCAATTTATTTTTAATGGAAATATGCTAGAAGAAATTTATAAAAAAAAAATAGATACACACACTATCAAATCTTTATCCTTAAGTACCAAAGGCTACATTTAGGCGTGATGGTGGTCATAAAAATAGAAAAAGAGACAAGGGGAATCAAAATAGTGATGGGTTGATTACCACATCGCCTATTGAAATTTAAAATGTATGATTATTTTTTAGATTGGTCTTGTTCGCGATGATTCAGCACACCAAACTGCTTTTTACCACGGTGTGGGGCGCGTGTTCTGGTATAGCGTTGGCTCTCGTTGCCTTGAGCGACGTCGCACTGGCGTCTGAGGCCGCCACTTTCGCGCTGGCGAGCGACGCCAAAGACGCGGTCATGCCCGGGATCATGCTGCTGTCTTCACCGTGGCTGGGCTTGCCGCAGTCATTGGTGAGTTATTCGTGACCCTAGCTACTGTGTAAACCTGTGGGTTCCCGTGTAACGATTCTTGGCACTGGCACTGGTGGCGCTGAGCGTCGTCGCATTGGCGTCGGAGGCCGCCACTTTCGTGCTGGCGAGCTAAGATGGCGAGTGCTGCTGTCCTCACCGTGGCGGCTGGGCCTGCCACAGTTGTTGGTGAGCTATTTATGGCCCTTGCTATAGTTGCCACCTTTGCCACGGTGCAATCTCGGGTAACATCAATGAAAATATGATTCAATATAAGTAATGGAGGAAGTACCAGCCGCCCGACGTCAACCCTCATTGGGAATGCAGTTGTAACACGACATCCTTTTATGACATTTACGGGAAGAGATTGATCCTATTGGCAATAAACACAAACAATGTGTTATGATGTAGAACCATTGCATACTTATCAGAGGCAGAAACATAGGAAAAACTACTTTTTAGTTTACCTACATCAAAGATAATATAATTACTAACATGACAGATACCCGACGCCATAGAAACGATTGGAGGTCCCGAAAGTAGGCAAAACTGGATTTGCGGGTAGGCAGAAAGAGATGGCAGCACACAATATGACTAGCAAAAAAGTGACAAAGGAAGTGTTGAATATGCTTTAAAAATATTTTTCTACTGTACTGTTATCTGTCTTTTAAATGGTCCCGAACATTAATATAAGAACATAGATTATATGATTTCAGAAAAGTCTATTGTCTATTCCTAATATAATAGCACATGTGTCGTTATTTCGCCAAAACGATACTCCTAGCCATAGACCTATAACGTTTTTTCTTTAGATCTACCATACTGCCAACATAATAAAATCGTTATTTTTCAAACGTGGAGTCACTGAACAAACGGTTTTTTGTATGAAAAACATTCGTTTAAGTGACTCCAAGTTTCAAAAATGGCACTTTTGGTCACTAGGACGTCAATAAAAATAATGGGCAAAGTGCGTGTCGGGCCACACGCGGTGTAGGGTTCCGTAGTTACGAATGCCCACTTTGAGTTAATGCCACTAAAAACGTCTAAAAACTAATTTTCTTTTCAATTTGTGTGAAATTATCATATTGCGAGTAAATTTTATAAGTTGATCGCCTATAACTTTTGAAATTGTAAACCCTACATAGCTCTGATAGTTTTCCTTTAAACTTCGTTATATATACTATAGCTGTGAATTTTTTCACGTGTTTATATATTACCGTTTAGCAGATAGAGGGGGGGGGGGGACACTTGACTCAAACAAAAATTTTCACTAAACCAAATATTTCAGAAACGGATCCCTAAATCGAAAAACCGTGTTCACAACCTCATAATATTTTTAAAAGACCTATTCAACGAAACCCCACATGACTGGTTAGTCGAGCAAAAAAAATTGCCTTTTCAGTTTACTTGTATGGGAGCTATCCCAAAAAAAAAAAAATATTTTACCTCTTTTACCGCCTAATTAATATACATATCCATACCCAATCACAGATTTGTAGTACTAATAGTCGCTGAGTAAAACCGCGGACGGACAAACAGACAGACAGACATGGCGAAACTATAAGGGTTCCTTGTTTACTACGGAACCTAAAAAATTAAGTCTTCCATAGATACCTAGTATCTAGCAAACATATGGTAGTATTTCGTACTTTTCATTGTTTATTTTTGTATTTATTTTAGTAAATGTAGTAGTAGAAAAACTATTGTATGCAACATTGTATAAGTATGTCAAAAAATGCTCGATGGTGTCTCCTTACGATGCTCACCAATAAAGTACTATTATTGCGTTTCGTATAAGTCATATTTAATTAACTATAGTACTACTTTATTTAAATTACAGTAATAAAAGATTTTAATGTTAAAATAAATAGCTGTAGCCCCAGCTAGTGACAAGGAAGAGAAATAATTATGTTTATAAGGCAAGGGTGGACATGCCTACATCAACTGAGAATCATGGTCGTACTAAAAACATTGTCAGAATGTTTATGTTCAATTTCAGGTGAAAGACCTGACAATATTTGGGCGTCGTCTGAGCGCCATGGAGGCGCAGAGCAGCGGGCTGGTGAGCCGCGTGCTGTGGCCGCCGGCCGCTGCGCCGGCCGCCTGCCGCGCCAGCCAGCTGGTCAGAGACGTCGCCGAACAGCCGATGTCGGTCAGTACACAATGTTACTAAATTTAAGACGATGGCGTAATGGTTAATATGCCTTTCCGCTACTTAGGAGGTCCCGGGTTCGATCCCCGGTCAGATCATTTTTCTGATTGACCTGAGTCTTGGATGTTTATCTATACCTACTTTGCTGGCTCAAACTCTATTCAATATGTGATGGGCTAACAACCTGTCACTCGCCTGATTTTTTATTGGCTTCATGACCAGCAGTGCACAGAGCATTGCTGAACTTAATAATGGCCTCTGTCAATCAATGGAGGATTTGCCTATTGATTGCACCATTCTGGGCAGGCGGGTTGGTGATTGCCGTAGACAGTATAAAGTTGTGTTGTTAGTGCTGCTGCTTGGTCTCAGAGAGAAAGCTGCAGAGACTTACGTTAAGTCAATCTATTTTAGTTAAAATGTTTTGAGTCGTTCTTTCAAATATTGAAAAAAGGGTAACGGACAAAACATGCTTTATCCAAAATAGGTTTAGCAAATGTTTTAGCAAATGTTTCAAATTTTTTATGAATAATGCTAGTGTTTATATTTAGATACGCATAACATATTTATGTACTACTATAAATTAACATCTTGCAATTTTGTGTGTAGGTACGAGTATCAGTGATATTAATATTCTTCATAACTGTAGTCATCGTTAACACGCCGACAAAAAGCCTTCCAACCCCTACCATGATACAACAATTCCGATATAATATTGTGCGTAACACCTCCGTCGTGTACACATATATGGTGTTTGGGACATAAACAAGACTGATACAGAGAATTCAGGTCGAAGTTAACATTTCCACAGTAGTCGTCAGTCTTGCACAGTGGAAGAGGAGTACATTGGTATTCTAGAGTCTTATCATTGTCGTCGACGTTGGATTTAAGTCGCCAGTAATTGGGTTGTCGACACCGGCATTTGAAGGTGATTTTGGGCGGCACTAGTTGTGTGTTGTTGTGGTGCAGTTCCTCGAGCTCGTCCGGGTTTATCTTGTCGTAGAGGGACTTCACGAGAAGAGGGGTGTCGTTGATGGAGCATTCAGGCCAGTCTGTGACAGGTTTACAGAACTGAAAAATTTAAGATTAATATTTCACAGGTTCCAATTAAAATTCACTTTCTTATTATACAACGTGTACACTATAGTATAATGAAATTGAAATAACAACCAAATAACCAAAAAAATATTGAACAGTCCCAGGCAGCAGCACACTTTGGTATGGAAATGCCGATACGAAACTAAAAAAAAGCCAAACCAAAAAAAAATTTTTGGTTTGGCTTTTTTTTAGTTTCATTATACTGAAGTGATCTAGTATAATTGCCTGTGGTTCAATTTATTACGGGTATGTCCCTTCCACGTTGTATACATATGTAAGTACATAAAGATCCAGAGAGTAAAAGCTAAAGCTTTTAGTTTAGTTACAGTAGTTCTGATTATTATCATTGTGGCTTCTGCAAAAATACATAAAGCCCCATTTCAAACTCGGAAAATAAGCTGGAATGCCTGTCTTCCCCTTTTTTTTCGCCTGAAACAATTGTGGTACATGACATTGAAAGACAATACCTGAAAGTGTGCTCTGTTGTTGAGCTCTATGAGCCTGTCTGGCGCCACCCTGTCGTCGCAGCGGTCGCGGCGCTTGCAGCGGCAGAGCCGCACGAGCGCGGGCGGCCGCCAGTAGCGCAGCAGCAGCGCCGAGCACGCCTGCCGCGCCGAGCACACCGGCAGGCTCCTCTCGCTCTCCTCCTAATCACATTTTTCATCTCATTCAAGTATCGAACCAGTTTACCTGAACAGTCTCACGTATTTATGTATATTTTGTTTGAAAACAACTTGTATCCTTCGGAACTTGGTCACGTTTGATAGGCGAGAGATGAGATATAAAATAAAAGGAGATTGCCTAGGGTTCTGCCAGTTCGGGGGTGAGCGTCTCGAGAATAGTACTTACGCGACGAATTCAGTCTGAGATTCATTCAGCGTGAGAGAGATGAGCTGAATATCCGCGTATCTTGTCTGTCTATCATACGTGTGACAGGGATAGACTGAAGACTGAACTAGTGTGATTGAAACAAAGTGACGTGTCAGGCAGACGATACACGACATATCATCTGCTCACAACACAGCCTATTTATAATTTGGTTTTTTATTTTTATTTTCCATCAAGGTCGTGTAATTCTATACTCAACTTACTAATGCATAGTAATATAAAACTGGATAGTCGCTGTCGTCGCCAGCCCTCGCGTACACACACAAAATACAAACAAACAGGATTCTATAGGTCCACATCATTAACACAGGAATGCCATACTAATCATTCAGCTTGAAATTGTTTATAGGTCATAACACTCGTAACCCTGTTTGATAACCTTGTGTCTGCATTTGTGTTAAACATCTAAGTATGTATCTTGAAATTATTTGAAGTATATCGATATGTATATGTATCTTGATATTGGACATTTTTGATATAATGGCTAAATATTGAAACGCACTTTAAGTTTTGCAATTAATATGGAAGGTCATTGTTTGAAATCTTTAAACCTCATGCTATATCTGACTACATATTTTAGCTAGATATGGACGGCATGAGATTTTAAGTTAAACAACCAAATAAGCCTGGGCGCTATTCTATAGCTAAATATTACATGGACTGGCAATCTCTGATAGTATCCTGTCTCTCACTATGCCACAAAGGTTCGCAAGGCTTGATATACTCACGTAGTACGTCACAGAGTTTGTTGTTGTTTTTCGTGTCAGATTTTTTAGGCTGCCTAAAGGCATCTGACATAGCTTGAAGACTGTTATACAATGATGACAGCCGGGACCAACGGCTTATACGTGCCTTCCGAAGCACGGAGGAGCTCAAGAATATTTTTATGCCACTTGTGGTCACCCATTCAAGTGCGGACCACGCCCGGTGTCACTTTACTTGCGAAAGCGCTAGTAATGCTAAAATGTTAAAAGCGCTAGCTACTCCCACCGGGCCACCAAGCTCCTCAGAAAACCGCGAAAACGGATGGTTCAAATTATAAATCTAAATTAGACAATTTGTTTTTTTTTTTTAGAAATTAATGTTATAGCATTCTTGATAAAATACAGATCAATGTATTGACCGGATTTTATTGTGCTCACTACATTTCGTTGTTTGAATTTTCCTTGGAACACAACATCCAAGTCAAGATGAATGGCAACTGAAAACTAGATGTAGCATGGCAACTGATTACTCAGGAATTTAACAAAATACTAGAAGAATCAAACGATGACTATATGGAAAGACTGTGGGCGCAAACATAGTCGACTGCAACTTTTTATAAAACAATGATGAGTGTGTTTAAAAAGTAATGATTGTTCACTGATTCAAATAAAGATAAGAGAAATAAAGATTGATTAAAATACTAGTTAAAATGTTTGCTTGCATACCTTGGATAATTAAAATTCATATGAAATCTCGCCTCGAGCCCTTATTGAGCGTCGAGCGTCAAGTATTTTATAGACTCAAGCTATTTTTGAAACCTCGATTTTATTTTAAGACTCTTGCTTATTTGAAGGCTCGAGTTGTTGCTCAGAGAGCTCGCAAACCGAGCCTATTGAGCTCACAGAGCTCATAGAAAAAGACTCGAGCCGTGAAAAAGCCTCCAGATCGATCGAGCTCCTGAAAAGGCTCGAGCTCTCAAAAAAGCTTGAATTCTGAAAAAGACTCAAAAGTCGCCGAGCTTCACATAAATCAGGCGAGCCCTGTAAACGACTCCAAGCTCTAGACAAAAGGACTCTGAGGCCTCGAGCCTTGTACATCACTACAACACACTCTAGTCCGCTAATCCGGAGGTTCTGGGTTCGATCCTAAGCTAGGGCAAGTTGGAAAATGGCCTTTCTCAAATTGACCTGGGTCTTGGGTGTTTATCTATATGTGTATTTATTATACAATATGGTATCGTTAAATTAGTATCCCATAACACAAGTTAAAACTTACTTTGGGGCTAGCTCAATCAGTGTGATTTATCCGTATATATTTATTTACGTCTGAATATTTAAAAGCATTTTTGTTCTTTCAGAGTATTTTGCTAAAAAAACGTTTGCTGAGCTTGAAGAGTGTAACAAGCAACACATTCCTAGCGTGCCTGATCAAAGAGAGAGACTTGCTCGTTAGCTATTGGGCATCTAGCGAGGGTCAAGAGTTGTTGCGCGCGACGACTACCGCTTAATGAAATATCTTGATGCACCTAGGTTTGCTGCGGCCTTGTATAAATACGGCTTCAAACGGCATAAGTAGTATACTGTATTAGTTTCTTGCTCGCTCGCAACGAGTGGGCACAAAATTAAGTTATAGACGTTATTTAATCTTACTGACTAGTAAATATGGTTTCTGGGTTCAATTCGGAAATAGTATAAAATTAGTTTTAATGTACGTACTTGAGTAATATCTTATAAATAGATGACAATGAGTTTCCTAAATTATGCTGAACTTTGCAATATTCGATAAAATGAAAGTAAGATTTATAATGCTTCTATAAAATGGAAAAATGGAATGATGTGATAGCGCACAATGCATTTAATAAAGTTAACACAATAATAGTTTTTTGGGTTATTTGAATATTTTAAATATTGACGGTAAGATTATGTTGGGATTAGGAAAGATGTCATTTTCAATGTGTTATCGAATCAATTTAAGTATATCACATTCTGACAATTGTATATAAAAATTTCAATTCTTTCTGTATTGTGCGCTGTAAAAAGACTGCTCTGTTTAGTAACGTTTTTATTTTTTCGTAGGTACTGAGTATAATCGTATTACTTATTGGAAACGAGTTCTTGTTGTAAATTTCCGTTTAAATTGTTAGTTTTTCATTTATTGTTTAAGGTAATATCTAACTTACCTAATGTCTTATGTTGTGTAATTCGTGAATGATAAACAGTAACATTATACCTGCAGCATAAGCTGTGTGTCCAGCACTTTGAATGTTTTACGTGATGCATCCATGTTAAAGGTGTACCTTATGTAGTACCTTTAGGTAGATAGATATACAGGGTGTTCTAGTAAGAGGTGAAGTGTTTAGAACATTTAAACTTCGGGTGGTTTTTAGAAAACACAAAATATATTATTTTTTCTAAATTGACTGATTTGGCTTCTCTTTGAAGATGGACGTGGCAGACGAAACTAAGAACGGGAAATACTAAAACCTTTCTATAGCTCTTGTAGTTTAAAAGGTCTAACCACAAACCCATTACGATGTGACCCTGCATGTGTGTGATTGATGTATTTCAAGAGTATATATACATTTTGCTGTGTAATTTATGAAAAACTTCTGAATATAAATCATAAAATTGCAATTTGAATCAGAAACAACGCAACTCTTTTTTTTTAAATTAGGTGTTGTTCAATTTTAGTCATAGATCATTATTTTATGTTATAGATTCAATTGTTTATGTCTTTGTTTTAGAGGTTTATGAGTTTATAGTATACATACTTGTATTAATTAATTTAAATGTATGGCCAAAGTTCTAAACTGATTTATACATCTCTTGATGAAATGGCTAATCAAGAAGTGTTAACGTATCAATGTAAAGGCTTTTACGATATGTGTATGTTCTACCCGGTCACCTTATTTCTCTTTAGGTCGCGATGAACTGCGCGAAATAGCTATAGAGTGCAAGTAGGTAGCTGCGTTCAAGAGAGTTACTAAGTTGACTAACAATACACAATTAAAGTATCCTATTGTACCCACATAATCAATCAGATTATATTTTTCTTGGGCTGTAGGAGTAAGGAGACTAATAATTAATAGAAGGGGTTTAATTTAAATAATGACTTAAATCCATCTCGAGTTATGCTTATATACAAAGCCTTCATTCCTGTCAGCAAATTTACTTTATAATAAATTCTTAATTTTCTTTTTATTATAGGATTTACTTAGATTTAATTACTTCCATGTAAGTTATTTACAAGTAAGTGTAGATATATTTTATTTCATTTAACTATTTCTTAGTTACAAAAAATAAAGTGCCTTTAATACGATTTCCGAATGATTGTTTACGTATACACAATGAATGTTGCTATTTTAATAATAGTTATCACAGTTCATAATAATACAAATATTGCCGACTGTTTGAATAACTTGTCAATGACATTGGATCAATTTGTATTAACCGTTGTTATCGCAGTCACATCACAGCAAAATAATGTCATTGATTTTTATTTCAACTTTTTAAAACAAGTGGTGATAATACATTTTTCTGTTATGTATCTGCGGATATACTCGGAATACGATTAAGTATTATAGTGTCACCTCTTTACAAACCACTAATTCAACATAAAATTAAAAGTCACATATTTTGTCAATAAACGTGAATAAATGTATGTCTAATAAATGGTAAACCTTAAAAATATTGTTCATTTATTCAGATTTGCAACGGCAAGAATATTTGGAGAGCCAGGCTCGCCAGAACTATCTCGCCCACGTAAAATTTTCAAAATCAAAGTCAAAAAATTTTATTCAATGTAGGATAAATTTATCTCTTACTAGCTGTAACCCGCGACTTCATCCGCGTAAAAGTCGAAAATGGTTCTAATAGGATCTTTAATTGGTTTTTTTTTACGTTATAAATTGTGTTATAATATCCCGTTCCCGTTTCCGTTACCGGCATTTGCTAGAGCAAAGGAGAACAAATGATCTATTTGTCTCAATTTTTTTTCTCTCACTCAAAAAATTACGAAGTTTCATAATAATATAATTATCAACCCTTAATGCACCCCAGGGGATGCAATTTTTAAAATCTAATTTCTGTATTATTATTATTTTTTACTGATCACTAATTCAAAAATGTCATGAGTCTCGCTTCAAAAATTACGAAGATTCATATAAACTTGCAACCCCTATTTCACCCCTTTAGGGATGTAATTTTCAAAATCTAATAAATGGTCTATTATTTTCTACTAACTATTAAAATAAATTAAACATGTGTCTCACTTTAGAAATTACGAAATTCCATACAAACTGGCAACCCTTATTTTACCCCCTTAAGGATAGAAGTTCCAAAAATCCTTTCTTAGCGGACGTCTCCTAGTCACAATCTACCTTTCTGCCAAATTTTATCTTTTTTGGCTAAGTAGTTTTCGAGATTTCGTGATGAGTGAGTGATTTTCGCTTTTATATATATAGAAGATTGAGGGTAATTTTTTTTAAATATTATTTTATTGCAAAAGCTAAAAACTACCAGCGTTTCGGAACGACCACTGCTGGGAAGATTACGCCGAAAGAAACCTTCCCAGCTATTTTGATCTTGCTTACTACTCTCTAGGGCTAACAACCGTTACTAATAAACCCATATTATTTGTTCCGTCATCGATATCCGGAAACCGTGGTGAGTTAGCCTTCCGTTTTTCGTACTTCTGGCCTAGCTTTTCCTCTCTTCCGCTAGGTGGTGCATCCTGTTTCCGTTTGTTGTCACTTCCTGTATCCGTTCTCGGGCTCTATGAACGTGCCGCCATGTTTTTTCATTATAGCGTCGTTTTTCGTCATCACACGTGGCCTTCATAGTATTTGAATTCTCTTTGGTGGCTTTAGCGAAAAATTATTACTTTTTCTGTTATTACTTTCTAAGAAAGTTTTCTATAGTGAAAAGATAGTGGATTAGTGAATGTTAAAGTGAGTTATGATTGTGAAAGTGAATGTGAACCTCTCTTTCGCGATGCAAGAAAATGATCAGCGGCCGGGAACGCCGGCGACGCCGGCAAACAACAAGAGGAGTTCGTCGGAGAGTAGTGACAGCTCTTCTTCAGACTCAAATGGTGCAAGTCCTAGAAAAAGGACCAGGGATTTGAGGTTTGAATATCTGTCGCAGCAAGTAACTTACCTAACAAATCTGCTTACACAACAATCTCAAGTAAGTCTGGAGCATAGCGAGTCTTCTTTGACAAATAGGAAAATGCAATCCAATATTAGACCAATTAACGAAATAAGTCTTCAACCGCCTCCGGGTATAAGTACAGAGAAGGCTCAGCTAAAAATTTTAGATTATACTACTGTTGTTAAGGATCCTCTTTATCTTAGATCCGATGATAGATATCTGAAGAGGCTAGAAGAGATACAACGTTTCCGAACCTCTGAATGGAATTCGATCCGTTTTTCTGAGGCCCAAAAGAAATACATGACTGCTCCGGGTAATATAGAACTTGACATAAATGAAACGCTTTGAATCACCTCCCACCGAATGACAACATTTGGTTGAACGTTCATTTGCAGCATTAACTAATGCAATGATACTACAAAAAGAGGAGTTATGTGGTACCCTCCAAAATCGAATTAATTGGTCTGGGGAAAAGGACACAGTGTTAACACCATCAACTCTTTTCAACAAAATTGAGGAATTATTCAGCAAAGACTCTGCATTTATGAAAGTAAGTGATGATATATTACAAATTATGTGTGGAAGAAGATCTGAGTGCATCCGACTCCGTAGGAGTGCAGTACTTAAACAAATTCCAGATGAATATATAGCTTCTGCCTTAGAGAACATACCACCTAGTGTAGAGCACTTATTTGAACAAGAGCTGCTAAGTAGCTATATACAAAAGATAGGGGGGGCAGAGAAGCTAGCTGTCAACACCAGTGCGACGTCTTTGAGACCATCAGCAACAGCCTATACAAATGCTTATGCTGCAGGCCCTAGTTCCAGTGGTGGTTACAAAAATAATAAAATAAAACACACAAAAGAAAAGCCTACTTTTCGTACCCATGGACCAGAGGGTAATAAAACAAGATATTTCAAAAATAACAAGGGCAAGATTTCAGGAGGTCCGGGACGAAATAACAAGGGTAAGAAGACTAGGTCTCGCTCTCCAGCCAAGGGTAAATACCATCGACCAGCATGACTCGAGGCAATTTCAAGGAGGCTGTCTACGGCGATATCAGCATGTTTGGCGCAGTATGGGAGCTCCTTAAGAGATCTGCTAGCTTCTCAGTGGTGTTCATATAACGTTTGCAATGAAGCCTCAAAGATTCAAAGATTCAAATGTTTATTCAGTAATTAGACCTTTACAGGCACTTTTACACGTCAATAAGTATAATTTATGTTACGTGTAAAGTATATTAAAATTTAATTTATTTTTAAAGAAAAGTTACCGATACCAGCGCTTCGTAACGACCACTGCTGAGAAGAAACGCCGAAAGAAACTCATTTTCACAGTATTGGTCGCCTACTCACCACCAGAAGGGCTTTGTCATATTATTATAATTGTCTTTTAATTAATAAATACTTATAATATAATACAATATTGACACATTATAACATGTAATGCTTGCGAACAAGTAAACAAACATAAATTGCGTAATAAAAAATATTAAGTAGTCAAAAAAAGCGAAGCCGAGCTGACCAATCCCTCCCGGCAGCACCCGTTCACGAGTTGACGCACGGATCAGCCATCGTTAAACTCAACCATATTAGAGGGAATCCAACGACCCGACCAGCGACGCCACCACCGGATTGGACATTTTAGTGAGCATGAAAAACCTGAACTCGCAGACCTTGTCAAGAGAAAATATTAATTATATGTTGGTCACTTATTGATCGCAGAGCATTTACATGTTTTTACAGTAAGCTTATTATGGTAACAGAAAATGCAGCTATTTATGTTTCATGTGTGGAGTGTAATGGAAAATGTTTAGGAAGTATCCACGCGTTTTTATCTCTTAAATAATCATTGATAGTATAGTACGCATTGTTCAAAAAAACTTTTTTAACATGTGTTTTAAATTTTGCCATTGGTAGGTTAACGATCGCTTCGGGAAGTTTATTAAATAATGTTATACCTAGACCTAAGAGTAACTTTCTAGTTTTAGCAAGTCGAAATTTAGGCGTATGAAGCTGATTTTTGTTGCGAGTATTATAACTGTGAACATCACTATTTTTCTTGAAATTATTTAACCTAGATTTAACAAATAGAAGATTGTCGTAAATAAATTGAGATGTCACAGTTAGAATATTTATAGATTTAAATAACTCTCTTAAGGAATCGCGTGATTTTAGTCCGTAGATCGACCGAATTGCTCTCTTTTGTAGCACAGAGATAGCATGTATGTTAGCCGCTTTACCCCATAAGAGCAAGCCATATGACATTATGCTGTGAAAATAACACGCAGCTAGCAGTTTCAACGTTAGTACACCGTCTGACCCTCCTCACAGCATATGCTGCCGAACTAAGTTTCTTGGCAGTGGCCTCAATATGTTTATCCCATTTTAAGTTCCAGTCTACAGTTATGCCTAAAAATTTGGTGTTGGGTACCCATTCTAGAACTTGACCATTAAGACTCAAAGGTATGTGAGTATTAGGTTTATTCAATAGTGAAAAATTAACGCACTTAGTCTTTTGTGTGTTTAAGGCCAGATTATTAGTCGTAAACCAACTAAATATCTACTTGTGACATAGTATTGCTTACATCGTCATAGTTTGTGCATTTTCTGTCAACCTTAAAAAGTAAAGATGTATCATCAGCAAACAATACTACTTCACACAAGTTTCTGCAAGAAAAGTTGTGTGAAGTAGTATCCGCTCCGCTCCGCTCCTCCGCTTGTTTATCCATCACAACTGGTAATGAAAAGTTATGCGACAAAGGTTTAACCACAGATGTCACAATTAATCAACGACATGTTAGACAGCCAAATCCTCGAGGTAGCAGAAACATCGCCCAGTTACCTATCCACTTTCTTTCTAATACCCAAAGTGGATGGTTCATTTCGTCCAATTTTAAATCTGAAAAGCTTAAACAATTTTGTAAAGACCAAAGATTTCCATCTATTCAGTCATTTTCGAGTACCAACTTTCCTACAGAGCGAAGATTGGATGATAAAAATCGACTTGAGTCAGGCGTATTTCCACCTGCCAGTAGTGCAGCATCACAGAAGGTTCCTCAGGATAAGCTACAAGGGAAAATTGTACCAAATGTCTTGTCTGCCTTTTGGTCTGTCATCGGCACCAAGGACGTTTGCTGCAGTGACAAATTGGGTGGCAGAATATCTAAGAAAACACAACATACGCTGCGTGGTGTATTTAGACGATTTTATGGTTGTGAATCAGTCCAAGGAATTACTTTGAGAGCAGGTGACATTCACCATATCAGTTTTTCAGCATCTGGGCTGGACGATCAACAGGAAAAAATCTGTCTTGGTTCCGACCCAATGCCTAGAGTTTCTAGGAGTTACCTGGGACACACATGCAAACACCAAGTCCCTGTCCGAACCAAAGTGCCTAACGCTACGCAGGGCACTCCAAAAGCAGATAGTAAATGGCAAGTGGTCCCTCAGACAAGCCTAATCCGTGCTGGGACGCCTAAACTTCGCCTCGTTTGTCATCCCCAGAGGGAGGCTACACTGTCGTACAATACAATTCTTCAGTCGACAGTTGCCGAAATCCCTACCACACAAACAATTCATGATTCCAGAACCAGTACTAGCAGAGATGAAATGATGGATATCAATGGCTTACAGCAAAATGCAACTGCACAAGAAGCCAATTTCACATCTTCTCACCACAGATGCTTCGGAGATAGGATGGGGAGCACAAATGGGAAGGCAAAGCCTATCAGGAACGTGGACAGCAGAGCAGCAGTCCTGGCATGTAAACTGCAAAGAGCTATATGCAGTCCTGGCAGCAATTCAACACCAACAAGATCAGATAAGGGATGCACAGATATTACTTCAGACAGACAATCGGACAGTGGTGGTATACATCAACAAAGAAGGGGGCACCAGGTCAAAAAGCCTATTATCACTAACCAAGGATCTATTGTTTCTGCTAGATCATCTAAACGTAAATTTGACGGCCCAGTACTTCCCAGGGCGATACAACACCGACGTAGATGCGTTATCTCGCCAAAACGCCAGTCCAGAATGGCATCTGCTGATTCCAGCGATGAGCATTATCTTTCAGATGTGGGGCACGCCAGAAGTGGATCTCTTTGCCTCAGAGACAGCTCATGTAGTAGAGAAGTATGTGTCAATAAACCCACACGATGAAGAAGCCCTGTTTCACAATGCTTTTCTTCACCTATGGAAGTACAAGCTGGCGTGGATATTCCCACCGCCCAACCTTATCCCTCAGGTACTGGCTCACCTAAACTCTGCTCAGGGTCGATTCATTTTAGTAGTTCCAAAGCGGAGCCAGGTTTTTTGGACGGCAGACCTGCAGAAAAGGTCCATCAGGAAGCCGCATCGGATCGAGAACCTTCAAGAGGTACTGATCGATACAAAGACAGGGAGACACCCTCCAGAAGAACACAATATATCCTTGGAGGCATGGCTGATTCAAGGTGGGCAGAATTTATTCATGGATGGGCAGAAGAAGAGAAGATGCTGTTAATGGCAAGTTGGAGAAAATCTACTATTCGTACATATATACCAGCATGGAATAAGTGGAAAAGGTGGTGTAAAGTTAATACAGTTGATTTCGAAAGTCCTGAACCTTCCATGGTTGCTCGGTATCTTGCATATCTCCACAATATTGAAGGACTGGCCTACAAGACTATTTTGGTTCATAAGTCTGTTATATCAACCTTAACAAGAACAAGCGTACAAGATGTAACTTCTAATTTCTTAGTCAAGCAGATTTTGAAGGCTATTTCTGTGTCAAAAATTAAAAAAGCAAAGCCGCCAATTTGGAATCTAGTCAAAGTCTTAGACTATTTAACTAATCAGAGCCCAGATGAACAAAGCTTCTATCAGGTATCTAGACGTACTGCAATATTATTACTTCTTGCATTTGGACGCAGGGTTCATGATTTAACCCTGTTGAAGATTAGACCATCACAACTAATTGATGATGGAAATAGTATCACTTTGTGGCCAGCGTTTGGGTCAAAGACAGACACTGTGAATAATAGACAATCTGGTTGGAAGATCAAAGAACACCCTGCCAAGAATTTTAATATTGTGTACTGGATTCGTAGGTTATTGGCTGTATCTAGAGAACGACGGGCTGAAGGTATGTGTTCAGAGCACAGACTACAGAGCAGATACTATACTAGTATCAGACGACCGACTGCCATACATATTTTTCTGTCGTTAGAGAAGTTATACATAATCTGTGGGGGGGCTAACTTGAATTTGACATTAGGTTTTTTTGTCGCGTGCCTTGTCCGAAGCAAAAGAAATTGGCTGTTTTGTTTTTTTTTAATACCAGTTAGGTACCTTTTTGGGGTTTAGTTTATTAGCTTTTTAGGTATTTTAGTCTAACGTGCTTTTAGTCTACATAATACTTATAAGCTACAAATGAAACAACGAAATTTGACACGACATATCTTTATTTCCTATTAATAAAAGATTTGACGTCAGTTACATAGGTAACATCTATTATAGATTTAACAGTTGTTAAATTCCTCACAGCACTCGTAGTGTAGTGTGAGGAATTTAATAATTATTGAATCGCATTAAATACAAGCCGCCCGACTCGAATGAGAATGCGTTTAAACGAGTGAAGATTTGATAAATGTTTTGATTCAGATCGAATAACAGTCACCTATTAACAACTGGTGTTTGTGTTGTGTGATTGTGTTGTGTTAGTTGTGTAGTACTTGAAATCGGTCTTCAACTTTTGTTAACTTGTTTAAGTACTAGAACCTACAATACATTAGAAGCTAGGACTACGACTGTGAAATTAAGAATTTTATCTGGCTTTATAACTACGATGAGTATATATTACAGAGGAAAACTAGTGAGACGCGCAAATGCGTGGCGGAAGTCGCTTGAGTAGTTGACCGGTGTCATTTGGTAAGCCAAAAATGCCAAATAGGTTAAAGGGACAGGTCTTCCATCATTAGACCTGTTTTTTTAGGCAGAAGCTTTTCTAGGCAGTAAAGCGTGTCCTTTGCTTGAGCGGTTGAGATGAGAGAAAGAGAGAGAGATTGAAAATCGTGATACAGATTGCCATGATTTGTCTTCCAAAGATGTTTTGCCTACGGACACAATACGAAATTCGAATTAATTATGACATGCAATACAAGACTAAGTAGTCTTTGAGTAAGTACTCAAAACAAATGCTTATCTAAACTAAAAACCTAGTTCAAACCTAATATTAATGGAATACACTTAAGTTTAACCACCTGCGATCGGCTGCACCTAATTCTAGCCGCAATGATAAAGACTAAACCTAGTTCTAGCCGAAGATAAGCATGATAAATCTTAATGTAACCATCTGAGACTGGCTGCACCTAGTTCTAGCGGGGTAAAATTAGGCCTAGCCGCTTTTTCGGTTTAAGCCATAACAGATACATTCTTTACGACATTTAAATTATTAAAAATGAAAAAATAAATTTATGTGCCCAAAAATAGATAATAACGTCATGCATTCGCTAATAATTGGACCGTGTTATGACTAGTGCCAAATCATACCAATCCACATCTACCTTATTCTGAGATATTTAAGTTTTAAGTTTGATAAACGTTATTTATTGTTTTATATTTAAATGTATCTAAAAGGACAAAATTATTGTAAAGATATAGAATTCCTTTTTAGATTATGACATAAACAATCAATATTTAAGGAAAAAAGACTAGAAAAGTGCACTTCACTCCCTTGGTATATTCTGACTAAACAGCATTTTTCATACTAATGCCAATTAGTAAATAAGTCCAAAATGTACCAATAACATTTTTTGTTATATCTGTTTTTGTAGTAATATTTTGGAGTTGAAAATTCACTAAACCAATGATAAATCACTTAAGAATACCAGTTAAAAAACGAAAGTATAATTTTAAAAAAGATCTGAATAACGTAACCGACAGAATATTATGAACAAAATAAAGTAAATTTTATTAACCTAATAGCTTTAACCCGCGATTTCGTCCGCGTAGAAGGTTTTAATAGGATTTTTATTTGGTTTTTACGTATTTTTTTTTATAACATACATACTATTATATTTAAATGTTTAAATGCTTATAAATTATAACAATATTCTAGTGTAGTGTAGGGTAAGGGGTAGGGTAAGCCTAGCTGACCCGGTTGTTCCGCCTGTTACCGTCCCATCCCGTTTCCTTTTCCCGTTCCATTTCTCACCATATAAACCATAGTTTCGTGTATTTTTTTTATATTTTTTTACATTTTCTCACTGTTTAAGGGTTGGGTCTGTCAGCACGGAACAGCACTTTTCTATGCTGCTATCCTTTTTTGTCACTCAGAACGTCATTTGCTAGAGCAGGAGAGAGTAATGATATGCTTCAGCATAGCCTAGGTCTCCCCATTTCATCCATTTAGGGGTTGAATTTTGAAAAATCCTGAAACACTTACTCTTACTCATTTACCGCCAGGAGAACTCCTGCGAAGTTTTGAATAAAATGGTCAAACTAATCTTGTTTCTCCATACAAATTTGGATCCCCGTCTCACCCTCTTAGGAGGTGAGTTTTGAAAAATTCTTTCTTAGGGACTCTTAGACCTCATAAAGAACCTATATGCCAAATTTGGAGTCTTTAGACCCAGCGGTATAGGCTGTGCGTTGATATGTCAGTCAGTCACCAATCAATCAGTCCTTCAGTTTCTTTTATATATTTATAGTAATATACACTTTATTAATCAATACCTTAGCAAATTTAAATACCTAAACAAATTGACTATAGAAGATGTCTCTTCTAGTTCAAAGTCCGGGCATCTGACAGTGCTGCTACAGTATTGCTAGTGTAAAAAATAAAAGGTGCGTTCAATTTTGATATTTTGCTGAGCAATTTTTTGAGATAAATAAGACTATCAGTACGCAAACTAAAAATATGAACAATGAAACTTAAAAGTGTTAAACATACAAACTATATCATTGAAAATAACGTAAGATAAAGACATTATATATGAACTAACAGGTAACTCACTTGATATTTTGCTATTGTAGTGTTGTAGTTTGAGCATTTTTCTCATACACTATTTTTATAAGGTATAAGATATATTTTTGGAGAATTTCGGTAAAATTAATTGTTTTTTTAATTGCAGATCAACCAAACTTCTTGACACATTTTTGCAGACATATTTTAATACACAATTGCTATATTACTTGTAATATCAGTGATACATTTTATTGCTATAATATACCAAGTGCTTTTGATACATTCAAGCAATATTGTTTACAGCTTAGGACAATATATCAAGTGCTTTTGGAACATTTAGGCAATATCATTTACACCTTATGAAGAGTTTCAAGCGGCATGTCGTGTAAAAAAAAATATATTAGTTTGTTCATAATGTGGTTTGGTTTCAGACATCCTTTATTTTTTGATAACTTAGGCTCTACATGACAGATTGAAATCAAACGTAGCCACATTAAAATAGAGGTGATTTTAGACGTTGGATGATATTTATAACTCAATTTTGGCCAAGTTGTGGATTGGTATGATTTGGCACAACACGTGTCGTTCCCGTGTCGTCCCGGTCCCGTTACCGTCATTTGCTAGAGCAAAAGAGAGCAACAAATTCTATTTATCTCAAATTTTATGTATCTTACTAAAAAAATGACGATTTCATAATAATATAAATTTGCAACCCTTAATGCAACCCGGAGATGCAATTTTTTACAATCCAATTAATGGATTATTATTTTTTACTAAACACTAATCCAAAAATGTCACGTGTCTCGCTTTAAAAATGACGAAGATTCATACAAACTTGCAACCCTTATTTCACCCCTATTGGGATGTAATTTTTAAAATCTAATAAATGCATTATTATTTTCTACTGACTACTGAAATAAATTAAAAATGTCATGTGTCTCACTTTAAAAATACAAAGTTTCATACAAACTGGCAACCCCTATTTCACCCATTTAGGGATAGAATTTTCAAAAAATCCTTTCTTAACGGATATCTCCTAGTCACAATCCACCTTCCTGCCAAAGTCCATCTTCATTGGTAAGGTAGTTTTCGAGATTTCGTGATGAGTGAGTGAGTGATTTTAGATTTTTAACCGACTTCATATATATAGTTTCAAATATCTCTTAAATGACGCTAGTGTTGAAAGAGTGTATGTTCATTTTGGTGATCTTTTATCAAAATTTTTGGTAATATGTAAAAGATGTGTTAAGTGTTTAATGTTTAAAAAGATTTTTAAGATAATGTCACATTTATGGGGAAAAATTATGCCATAATGTGTGGTGACTCGTGGTAAACTCGATGGGAACGAAGTTTCTTATTGCAAAATCCAAAGGTAATATGACACTTAACAAAAAAAGTAAATTAGTATTTTGTAAAAATATAATTTAAAAATAAATTTCGGGACGTCATCTAAAATCATAAAATGTTTCTATTGTTGTAGCTGAGCAAGGGCTATTAAGGTGAAGACAGGTATAAGTGGCGCCATCATTTGAAATAAATTCTTTAAACGTAAATACGGGGGATATTAACATTTTGCCAAATGTTATGCATTAGATACACCTTTAAATTATTTTTAGCTTAAAGCTAAGCTTAAAGCTAAACAGACTACTAATAATAATTTCAAAAGTTATTCATATAATAATTTAAAGGTCTATCTGATGCATAACATTTTGCAAAATGTTAAAATTCACCGCATTTACGCTTAAAGAATTTATTTCAAATGAGAGCCTCACTTTCGACCTGTCTTCACCTTAAGCTTACTTATGTGGCCTACACACGTCACAATATTCATAACCCGGCACACAATCTGCAGCAAGAAACTACTGCATTGCTGCAGATTTTAAAAATCTGCTTTGCAACCAATTGCAAGCTAGAATACGCCTACATCTATACAATCTGCGGCACAGTCACAGCAGAGTGCTACTGCAGATTTTAGCCATGTTGTATCGTATGGAGGCCACATTACTACTTATACATTTTATTTTTAAATTTTGATTTACATCTGTCTAATGCTTTTTTTTGCATCGGTGGTAATGCCGTTGCTTGTCGGTCTATACCATTCAAAATTTTGTTAATTGTACTACACCAATTATGAATGGTAAACTTAATAATAATTAGAAACAAGTCATCGTTTCGGTGTTTCGGACAGCTCATTTCAAATTCGTAATTTTCTTTAACATTCTTTAATATAGTTTTTGATAAATTTCTAAAATGAGGTCTGTAATTTAAAAATTCTATTGTATGTTCTGTGACTGATCCGAAACACCGAACTGCATTTTCGGATGGGTAGTATAATCGACGTTTCATGTCACTGTACTCCCTGTGATCAATCCAATTATGTATTGGTAAAACACTTCTTGTTGTTAATTTTTTCTTACATTGATTACAGGGAGTTCTCCGTAAATATTTTCTCACTACCCATCCGGCCGTGTAAGCCCGTGAATGAACCATTAATCGCTGCCTTCTTGCTTGATTAACAGTATCATTTATAACTTCTTCGGTGTTTGAGGTTTCATTTACGGGCTCACGCTGAAGATGATCAGATTGAGTTGCTTCAGGTTCGGAGTGACACAATTCTTCTTCGTTTTTATTTCATCGGTATCTGAGTCCTTTATCTTTAAAATTTGGGCCAAGTCAAGTAATTGGTCAGCCTGATCATCTTCACAATTATACATATTATTATGAAAGTTTATAATTCTTGTTACTAATAACGATCGGAATGTGTATGTGAAGCTGTGGCAATCAGGGTCGTTATATCTAAAATTATAAGCCCTTATTTGGCCAAAAAAGTTTTCAATGGGATCGGAATTGAAGTAACGAGGGCGCATTACATCGATCCCTCGTTGTTTAAAAAAATGCCACAGCCTCCTGAAACTCTTAATAGTAGTGATGCAGCTTTTCAACGTTGGCACAGAAACAATGTTGCCACTATTGTCCTTAAATTTATTTTTTTCTAAATTGGAAATTGCATTTCGCCAGAATAAATGGTGCTCTCCGTCTAATGTAACCGCTTTCCTTAAAGGTTTTCCTTTTGTGTGTCGGTGGTCAAGAGATGCCCCATTTAAGCTATCAAATAGCTGGTCAAAAAATTGAACAATTTCAGCCGTATTTAGCATTGTGTCACTAACTGGTCTCCCATCCTTGTAATGAGCTGAAATAGAAAAATACAATTTACGGCAAATTTTATCTGTCAAAGAATATGGAATTTCAATTTGCCATAGTTGATTTTCTGGTAATGTTAATGATATCGATCGCCCATTGATTAACACGACGCCCCGACGACGGGAATGCGAGGCGAGCGCGCATCGCGCTCGCATCTTGCTCTATGATATCACTAGATGTGAAAAGCTTTACCATTAGGAGGCGCTATAGTGATTTCCCATACCTATTCCTACTCTATAACTGTGTGTGTTACAAGTTGCAACGTAAGTAGTTCTTTAAATAATCCGAGTGTTGCACCTAATATGTTACGTAGTAGTACTTAATTAGCAATGTGTTGTTGCACGCATTAACTACTTTAGGAGCATATACAGATACTAAAAACTGTGAACTGGAGATTGGACTAGAATAAGTAAAACGTCAATTCAGCGCGTTCCCGGTTTTCATCTCCCTAACATTAAGCACTTTCTTGGTTCCATCCTTAGCCTAGCTTTTACTCTTCCAAATGAAGTGTTCAGCATCTTTCGCTAAAAGACCGATGATACGCATGTCATCCTTATCGACGTCAGGTTAGTGTTTTAGACCTACGTGTTTCGTTTTCGTGAAGAAAGCGAGTTTTTGCACTTTTTTTTTTTTCTTGACGGACATGAATGTTACTTCGAATGCGAGCTCGGACTTTACGCGAATTTCCGCACCAGCGCAGACGTAAAATTAAATATTTCACTTACAAAATTGTGACGTATATGACAGCGCTGCAGCTACCCTTGAGCTAAAAACTCGCGCAGCGGATTTAACCTGCAGAAATAATTAGCTACATGTAGAACAATCTTAGCTTTCATTCATCAAAACTACCCAAGATAGCTGGGTGTCGCTGGATGCTCACTGTTTTAGATCGGTAATTTTGGAAATCCATAAAATGTCCCGCATCGTGCAGGATAAAATCATAGTGATAATGATTGGAAAAAATAAAAAAATACCAACAACAGCCCATTTAATTTTACAGACTGACGAGTGATGAGAGTTTTGCTTTGTCACTTATACATAACTCATTTGTTAACGTACGGAAACCTAAAAATCTGAAATAAGCCGGTAGTTAAAAAAACACAGGACACAAACCTTCATTTTCTTTCTGTTGTTAAGTTTTTCTGGAATAACATCAAAGTCATTCAAATTTGGTATTAATTTGGTTTCGCTAGCGTGATCGCAGTCTTTCAAATAAACATCTACAATATCCTGCCACTTAGATATTTTTCCGTCGAACTGTACACATTTATTAAGAAAATTATTTCGTAGACCTTTGATTAAGTGTGATGGGTCATATATGACACTTAAATTTAAGCCGCATAATGCCACTGTATCATCTGAAAAAAAACTGAAATATTCATATATGTATATAGACAAGATTTTTTATACTTCAGTGTAAGAAATCCGTTCATACAGATACAGATACATTGTCACGTATCGTACGTAGGGATAAAGATTCCTAACCGGTAGATGGAGCTCAGGGCCGTAAGTCCCAAAGGCAACGTTTAGCGCGATGGTAAGCGTTATTAGGTTGAAAACAAGAATTAAAAAAAAAAAGATTAAAAACACTAGAAAATCCTGCTGTATAAGTACTATTTAAAAGTTGCTACTAATAATGATAAAAATTCGAAGTATAGCTATCGCTAATTTTAGCCTGACTTCGCTCAACTGAATGGCAAATACTTAGATTAACTTATAATACCTGTAGGTTCATTGGCCAGGATTTGTTCTCGCCGAGTATCTTTTTGCAATTCTTGCAGGGCTCTACGGAAAGTAGAGCCTTGATCACAAATAGTAGCGACTGGGTGGAGACCAACTTCAACGGCAGCAGCTACTACTTCCTTTAATAACCCTTTCAGGGTAGCAGGATTGGTTGTCCCTTTGCAAAAATAAAATGCAAAAGGTTGCTGCCATTTATAAATAGCTCCACGGAGCATAAAAACTAGAGCTTGGTCTGCAAAATCATTGCTCTTGTCGTTTAAATGCACCAAACCTTCAATTTCGTCTTTATGGGAATTATAATTAATTCCCTCGGTTAGGTGCATTTCATCAAATATTATGGAACAAAGTTTTTTATTTTCGTCCCATGAAGCTACCTGAAAATAAAAACATAAGGTTATGTATGTTATGATTTATCCTCACTTACATAATAATAAAAAAAAAAGTCCCGTCTATCTGTCTACCTGTGCTATACACAACTACTGGGTCTTTTTTGATGCAGTTTCCCCTAATATGTAGAGCATTTCTTCGGAAAAGTTTATGTATATTAAGCATGCGGGCGGGGTGGGCTAGGTTTATATCATTTGAAATAAGTTAGATACAAAGCTAACAATACATGATCTTCCTATATACCTGAGTAAGTCGATAGGTATAAACTGAAATATTTTACTACGAGTAATCAGGCGAATCGCCATAGTTACGCTAATCACGTCCTGCGGAAACAGGCAAGTTACAGGAAACAAATGTTTGGCTGCTTTACCAGGTCGGTTCCCAGCGGAAGGGCTAGACCCAAGATAGGCTGGCTTAACTTCGGCAAGGATGCTATGCGTAACAATGGTATCACAGCCAAGGATGTCGAAGCCTGCAATGTGGAAAAAAAGACGGAAGCCGAGCCCGCGCGGGCTCTGAGATCCGAAGCAACGCAGCTATGAATGCAACCGAGGATACGCTAAGATGTTTGAGACACATGAAAGTAATCATAGGTGCTGTCCGAAAGGAGAAAGGAACCCTCCTTTCTCCTTTCACAACTTTTGCAAGGGTAGGCTCCCAAAATGTATTTATTAATCTACCTTTGTATACAACAAAATTTAATGGTACCTAAGTCGGTATACTATACCTACCTCCTTTTTTATAACTTTAAGGAGCACAGGATTAATTCCTACTACAATGTCCATTTTTTCAGTCATCTTATTCAAAGTTGACTTTGAAGGCAAAATAAAAAATTTTTGCAGAAATCTGTAGCATTTTGGGCTCTGTTTCATGATGGACAGTGCTATTAATTTCTCTGGATCTGAAAACCTCCGGCCCTGTTTCTTTTTTTGGCACAGATTTATCTGCATCTTAATTAATTTTCGAGCATAAGGGTTAACATTTTTCAGGAGTTCTTCGAGAGAATTTTCTGTAGTAAACTTTAATGCCCGTTTTGCTCTTTTAAAGTTTTACACTTAGGAGTAAGATCATTAAGCTTTTGGACAAGTCGCCGTCGTGATGGTTTTTCCCTCTTGGTCGTCTTATATGTTGCACTTATACCTGAAAGATAGCCTAGTTATTTCTTTATTTACTATTGATAAATTTAAGTAACTTTATACTACTACACCATAGGCGTATACAGAGGAGGAGTGGAGGGGGGGCTTGGTGTCACGTAAGTGATACTTTGTAACTAGGTATATTTTATTATGGAATCTTTAACTGGATTGAATTTTAAGACATTACGACCACAGTAAAAATTTAACGAGCGAGCAAGTTTATATGTATGTTTGTTCAACATTGACTTAAGCAGTTTTGATCAAAGCTTCATGCAATTTAGTAGGCGTGCAGAAGTAGCCACTAGAATTAAGTGTAATGTAAATTACAAAAACCGACATTGAAGCGTTATTTCCCTATAACTTTTTACCGACTGAACCGATTTTCGTCAAACATGGATAAGAACCGCCGCAAGGAAAGTTTCTTTAACGTAAAAAAAACCTCATTGAAATCGGTCTATCTTTTCGAGCACCACGATGCCACAGACAGACTTTAGCGACAAAGTTAAAACACCCCTCTTTTTTGTCGGGGGTTAAAAACAGGAATGCTGTAAACGGCAGGTCCTTGAGTTTATATTGGTTTACTCATTATTATATTATCTGGTCACTGACCTTTAACTAGAGTCTTTGATGACGATTGTTTAGGCGGAGTCGATTCAGTACACGTTTTAGATGAGCCTTCACCTTGAGAGCTCGATGACAGATGATGAGGCCCAGGTGATCTTATCGAGCCAAAATAACCATGGCTAGAATCTGAAAGAGAATCAGTAACAAATGTCTTCATATAAGTTTATCGTGTATATCGTGTATCATGCTTAACCAGTATAATTAGTAAATATATCTAATCCTCGCGAAGCAAGTAGATTTTTTGAGTAGGTATAAGACGTAGTATAGGTACCTATGTAAGATAGGACGTAACTTCTGAGCTCGAGGTGAGGACTCTTTAAAAAGGTAAATGTTGATTGATATCTCTTATTATAATATGATTCGTGTAATCAGTAATCAGTGCCGAGTGTGACGTGAGCAATCTTAAAATCCGAAAAGTAATCCGTGGCAGGAGAACTTGCTGGATCTCAAGAAAGATTATTTCTGTAGATGCAGAAAACTGAGACGGGGAGGCCGTTTAGAAATTATATTATATATCCGAACGGATTACGAGTACGGTACTAATTTTTGACTTCTGCGTAAGCAATGTCAGCGCTAGATTTTCGTGCCGCTACCTGTACCCACTTCCGGATTTGTCCTTATAAGGCAAACATTTCAACAAACTCCGAATAATGACCCGGAAGGCATTGAGCGTTTATATGGCAAACATTAAATTTCTTGGATGGCTTCTCTCTGAAGTACAAAATAAGTTGATAAGTTACCAAATAAGTACCGCTTACCTAACATGACTGATATTCATGATCGGCATATAAAAAGAATCACTGTCAGCTATACATGTATGCATGAATATATTTAACACCTATCTAATCTATACATTGATAACAATAACACTTTACAATAACCGGTCAAGTGCGTGTCGGGCTACGCGCAGCAAAGGGTTCCGTAGATACGAATGCCGACTTCGAGTTTTCGCGACAAAAACCTTCTAAAAAACTATGTTTCTATAAAATTTGTATGTACATTTTGCTTTTCAATTCACCTATAACTTTTTAACCCTACTTAGATTTGATAGTTTTCCTTTAAACTTCGTTATGTATACTACTGTCGTTAATTTTGCACTATACAACCAAATGTTTCAGAAATGGATCCCTAAATCGAAAAAATAGTATTCAAAAGCTTAGGTATAATATTTTGGAAAGACATATTTAACGACACCCCACACGACGGGATAGTCGAGAAAAAAAAAACTCTCACTTTAGATGTAAGGTAGACGCTCTAAAAGTTTTTATTTTACCACTTTGACGGCATAATTAATCTACATACCCATGCCAAATTACACCTTTTTATATACTTATAATCTCTGAGTAGAACCGCAGACGGACAGACAGACAGACATACAGTCACAAACGGTCAGACATTGGCGTCAAATTCAAACAAGGAAGAACATATAAACAAGAGTCTATTTTTTTTTGTATACTATAGTAACAAAAACCCTGTCCGATCCTTGTAGGAGCAACTCAGACCGTCAATATGAACAACTTTTTCTATGTAACCAATGCTTGAAACTCGAAAAAAAATATCGATATTTTCATACAAAAGTGTTCAGCCGGCCTTAGGAAATGAAAAGGACAGGGTTTTTGTTACATATTGTATATATTTAACAAGAGCCTAATAACCTTTACGCAAAGCCGCAAGCGAAAGCTACAGTTAGCAGGCAAGAACAATTAGTTAAGTACTCACCAATGTTAGCAGCCGCAGACGATGTCGGTTCCTCAGTTCTGCAAAGTGATGCATGAGATGCATCTAAGTGAACTGAAATAATGAATCCAACATTAAACATTTAAAACTGGTTTATTTTTAACATTTTTAACTTGTTTGTTTCCCAAGTGAAACTTTATAACAATTTCCCAAGCCCAACTAGAAGGAAGGTAAGTAGTCTATCTTGACTTGTTTGCTGAGCATAGGTCGCATAATAAATACCACTTAGTACGAGTCTCAACTACTAACTCTTTGATAAACATATAATCAGAATACACCTTTGTAAGTACATAGGCGTATAATAATGATAACTGTTATTACCAAGCTTTGATGGGGGTTCTCCGGTTATACAATAGGTGTGATCATAATGTCTTTTCATACAAGGTGGTAGGTGATTTTTTTTTGCTGAAATGATAAATGAAAACTTAGTTAAGATACATACATAAGTATGTTTATTTTGCTATTATATCACCTAAAAAATGTTAGCTCTTAAATGTTCCTATGTCGTCAGTAAATTCCGTATAGGTACTATATAAAATATGTAATACTTTATTTATAGAGTATATTAGAAATATCTACAGATATTTATACGAAGTACTTAGCATTCGTAACATATTTACGTTCCATGAAACCTGGAAAATCATTCTCCCAATAATGAATACCGCATCCAAATCAGGTAAGTTGTCTAGAAGTAGATGGTGTACTTACCAATACTTTTTAGCTTAAAACAGACAGACAACGTCAAAAGATCTTTATACACACACACACCCACAATTACATCACATGTTTATCTCCAACGGGGTACCTATAGGTATAGACAGCCTTGTGACATAAGATCTAAACAATACTTTTAAAAATTCTTTGACTTTACACTACCTTGTATTTCAGAATATACTTTGAATCTTGGTTTTTATCAATCTAACGCCATGATTTGTTACGCAATTTAAAAATGGACAGTGTCAGTTACGAAAACACATGGACCATGGAATATTGATTTATCTATCACAATACTAAATAAAATAAAAAATGAACATAATATAGGTCACATAAAATGTTCAGGTACTTTATTATAATTAAATAAATAAGGTATGTATGTGTGTATGCCTACGTGTATCTACTATGCTGGTCTGTGAGAAAAGAAAAACATAAAATGTACCAGCTGCTTCTCTTCCCACTAAGATTGTTAAAGCTGATTGAGGGAATGTGCGAGGATTTGAATCAAATCAATAGAAGATGCCACTGGGAACCTATAGATCGCTGTTTCGATTTCTATGTCCTATTTTCACGCTAACGTAATAATATAGGTACTTAAACGTCTCCTTTGGGTTTAATAGCCCTGTCTGCTCCGAGGATAGTAAAGAGGATATAGTGTATCTGTAATCTGTTCGTATCTAAGTATATTGTATTACATGAAAAGTGTATTAAATCAACTACAATGTACAACATTGTGATAGGTATAGGTAAATGTACTTACGAATGTCTTCAATTGGAGACTGAGGTACTCCATTTGCAATTTCTTCGGGTGTAAATAATGAGGGATAGGCCTCATTTACCAGCCATGAATTGGGTTTTATAAATCTTTTTTCAAAGTGCACGTGGCATATAAAAAGACGCGATTTATTTGATGGAGTAGTTCGAAGGGCTGGGGAGTTTATGCAGGCCAACCACTTGATACGTTTTTCTTGGTCATTAACGGGAACGGCATGCAAAAATGCGTCCTCCCGTTTGTTACCACAAACGTAACACCTTTTTGTTCGCATCGTTAAAGGAAACACAGTTTATCACAAAAACAAAACAACAACAAATCTTGGAATTAAACACTACTAAGGTACCTAACTAAATATATACAAAATACAAAGTCACTAGGCTGAGACAGTCTCTAGGCTTGTAAAAATAAATCAGAGTCAATAGGCTATTTAAGGCAGTCTCTAGGCTCACACACTCAATATCACACAAAAATTAAGACACTTGGCTTGCTACAGAAATCAATTTTAACATTAAAGCATTCACGAATCAATGAATAACAAAATTTTGTTGAGCAGCAGACTTTTATTTTCTAATGAAAACAAATTCTAATTTTAAATTGCGCGCGTTCATGTCTGATCTCAATTTGAAAAATGGCGGCAAATGCAGCGGGCGACCGCGGGGGTGAGACGCGGTGTGCGGTTGGCAGGTCAATTTGGCCTCGCCACTAAGAATTTAATTTCTTTTTTTTTGCTATTTCTTAATTTTTTAAAAGGCAAGTGAATAGGCCGTGGTTCAGAGTTATTTATCACTACTAGAGGCCAATGTAAGAATGCAACAAGAACTATTATTGGTGGTTGGGTAAAGTCAGTACTTAGAGAGGCTAGGTAGCCATCTCCTGGATCAGTACGTTCAGCGGTTTCCTCTTTTAATTGGTTAAAACATTACAATATTGATCAGATACTTGCTACAGGTAATTGGAATCAAGAGCACACTTTTAGAAATTATTATAAAAGAGAAATTAGTGATTACAACGCAGTTCCTAATAAATATGCGTCTTTATCTCAGTATTTTCAAGCTGTTTAAGTTATCTTTGATTTGTTGTCAATTTCTAAATTGTTTTAAGTTTGATATAAATTAAATTGGTATAAATAACTGGTTTTTATATTTGTAGATTGCCTTGTCTCATACAAAGTACCTACTCATTCAAGTAGGTAAGTATTCAGTTTTTATCACATTATAGCATCATTAATATTTAGTACCAGGAGAGTTCAAACACATCACTCACCACGGTTTCCGGATATCGATGACGGAACAAATAATAGAGAGTTTTACCTACCAATAAAACTTACCTATTATTTTTCCTGAGATATCCGGAAACCGTAATAATTCCTACCTGGTACTTTACGCGTATAATGAAAAAACATGGCGGCACGTTCATAGAGCCCGAGAACGGATACAGGAAGTGCCAACAAACGGAAACAGGATGCACCACCTAGCGGAAGAGAGGAAAAGCTAGGCCAGAAGTACGAAAAACGGAAGGCTTAACTCACCACGGTTTCCGGATATCTCAGGAAAAATAATAGGTAAGTTTTATTGGTAGGTAAAACTCTATTATTTAAGCTACTTGTTTACTGGCGTATTGTTGTCGGATATGCCGATTATTTTCGATCCGCCCTGATTAAAATAGTCATAAACCTAGACTTGTGTAGTTATTAGATCAAGTGAAACAAGTTTAATTTGTATCAATCAATGTTTATTTAACAATCATATCATACTTTATCCGCTACATTTGATATGATGGGCTTGGGCCTGGACTTAAACAGCAGTTTCTTTCTAACAAGTGCTTTCACTTTATATTCAGTTTTTTCACTATTCACAATTTTTTCAAATACGGCCATTGGTTGTTCTAACTTGACTTCTTTCCCGTTGAGGACGTGATGTCCGAGAATGAGCACGGGGTGTCTGTTCCTTTTGAAATAGTGTAGGTCGCCCACGACCGTCGCTCCCTCGGGATTTTCTTTCTTCAATTGGACGAGGCCTTGTAGCTCCACTATCGCCCACTCTGGTATACCCATTTCGTCCCTATTACTGCAAAAAAAGGTTACATGCGTGAATATGTTTAATCGTTTAAAATAAAATTTAAACGGAGAGGACGGAGCGCAAGGGCATATGTTGCGTTACGCGTACAGTATGTGACCGTATTATTGCCCGTCGTAGTCTTATGTGTGACTGAGACGGAATGTTACGTTGTTTACTGTATGCGTGACATAATGCACGCTCTAAGAGCAAATAAAAAAAATAAATATTATAATACATTTATTTTTATTGGTTTCGCAGACAATTCCAACATGTGTAGCATCACCGAGACCTAAAACGAAAAAGATACAAGAAAGTAGTTAAGCATGAAAGTAAAAGCTAAATACGAATAAAAATTTATAAACATGGGATAGGTGGAGTTACACCTGTCCCAACTAGTAGGTGTGCTCCCACATGAATTATGTAGATTCAAAACTGTCGTAAGGCAATAGCGAGACACGACAAGGGTTAAGGTGAATGCTCTTCATTGAACAATTCCCGTTAGATGGCGTTGATTTCCATATTTTTTATTTTTTTAAATTCTCGCGAAATTCTATGACTGATAGGGAACATTTTTAATCGGCGAGCGGTAAACATACTCTTCTATTTAATTTATGGCATACTATTATGCTTTAGTCAACATCATTCCGAAAAGGTCGTAGAATTAAATCTGTCATATTCTTTCGTATCTTTACATTCACTCACACTAAAATAAGAGCTTCAAGAAAAGAGGGCGTTAAGCATTGTTTTAGATTTGAAAATCGCCAGATGGAACTTGATGCTTTATTATTTCTCAATATTTTAAATTTTCCAAAGGAAATAATTGTGTAGGGTGTCCATGCATTACAAAAGAAAAATATTCATGCGTACATAAGTAGGTGCGACAATACAAATAAAATGTAGATAACTATACCAAATCTGGTAGTGCTAAATTGATATTTAGTATATTGTTTACAGATAAAGAGGAACGTTTTTCAGCATTTATTTACTTGTACTTGAAATAGTTGGAGTTAACTTATTACTTGTTAGTGGATAAATATCACAAAACAATATTAGTACCTATCGAAATAGGTATTATTGTTTATTTCAAAAACAATGAATCATTAATAATACATTTCTGAGTATATGAAAATATTGCGCGGAAAACTTTGAAAAGACCACAGACTAAAAAGAATATAATCCACATCTGGATGCGTTCGGTATATGGAGGGTAAATGGAAGGAGAACTATCTTATATGGGGGATATTTGAAAAAGTGTCCAGCTGTACGCAGTAAATAACAGTTGAAAAATCCTCCAAGAGTGGCGCTAGCTGCAGCAAAGGGTATGGAATGAATGTAGCCGTTGGTGACAAATTGAAGTTAGCCGAGTCACAGAATTACTGGGTTAAATAATTTTTGTGGCTAAATTAGTCAGCTAGTAAAAGTTTAATTTAATAAACGTTTCTTGTTTACGTTGTCCAATATATTTTGAAAAATATAACCTAAAATAGTAATTATGGCGCTTGATTTAAAATTTACCCTGTTGCTACTGTAGCGCCACCCTAATTTAACACATTTCAGCGGACACTTTTTACATACAGAGACAGTTCTCCTTCCATTTACCCTCCATAGTTCGGTAGAAACCGTCCATGGAGTTTGACTATCGATGGCACACGACACGAGATGTATGTATTTTAAAAGGTTCTTTAAACACTGGCTGGTAATATAGAATGTACCCAAAAAAGAAAAACAGGCATTGAGAACAATAGTTTTCTTTTTACGAATCATTTTACGGCAAATGAATACAAATCCCTACCTTTAATTTTTCCCGACTGCGCCAAAAGGAGTGATAATCGCGTGTTTGTGTGTGTTTGTATGTATATTTGTGTGTTTTTGTGCGATGAATATGTATGTTTAAGTATATGTATAAGTTTAAGAGTATAAAAATAAGTGTAAGTATAAGTATATGAATTTGCATGTATATAAGTGTTTGTATAGGTATATGTACATCTTCAATGCTGGTTTGAAAGAAAAATACTTAGAATGTACCAGCTGCTTCTCTTCCCGCGCAAATTATAAAAGCCGAGGGAATGGACGAGATTTGAATCATGCTAATAGACGAAACAGCTAGCAACTCATCACTATTTTAATAGAGAACATGCAATATTTGTACTTTTGCTTTAATTTTAATGAATTTAATGCAGAATAGACCACTAGTATATTAAAAATTAAAATACTTTAATTTATTGCCAAAATTGCGGTTTTAAACTGACAGTTTAAATTCGCAATGTTTGGTAATAAATGAAAGTATATTGATTTTTTAATAGGTACACTAGTAGTCTATTATGTTCATTTTGCATAAAATTCATTCAAATTTAAGCAAAAATAAAAATATTGCAAGTTCTCTATTCCTTTTTTGTTAAGCGTGGCCTTTGGGCTCTGTCTACCCTGTCAGGGATAAAGACGTGACAATGTAAAATATTTTTATATAACAAAAAAAAAACTTGAAGCCGTTTAATTCGTACCTAGCATAGGAGCAACTAGAGCTGTGCCGATATGGAATCCTTATTATAATAAATATATTGATGCTATTGAAAGAATACAGAAAATGTTCTTAAATACCATGCATTACAGGTGTTTCAAACGCTACTTACCCTATTCTATGTTACTCGATAAATATAACTTGCTCACACTTAGTGACAGACGCAAATACCTTGAAGTATCTACCCTGTACAAAATAGTTTACAACCTCTTTGATTGTAATGAAATTGTGAATGGATTGCGCTATAATGTACCCAGGAAAGCTGTAATAAGGGATGTTCGACCTCGTCCCCTGTTCGATATTAGTAGATGTCGTACGAACAGTGGACATAGAGCACCTCTGCATCGTATGATGGAATCTTACAATAGTGACTTTGTAGATATCGATATTTTTAGACACAGTATGTGTAAATTTAAGAATATAGTTCTTCAAAAACTAACTCCTTCATAACTGGCCTTCCTCGTTTTGTTCTATTTTTATTTTATTTTACTTTTTACTTTTATTTTGGTACATGTTACTTATTATTTACATTAAAATCCTATAATTTTCTATAAAACGTCCTCTTATGTAATTTGTTTCATAAAATTTATGTATGTACGCATGCGTTTTTTCAATTTAATTTAATTAACTAATTAGTTAGCTTAGACGTAGTTAATAGTCCTGATTACCATTTGTTATTATGTGAATAAAGTTGTGGGCTACGTTATTAATAAGTCTCTTTATGTAAAATGTTTAATGTATTTGTACTTATAATGTAGCTGTTTGTTGTTCTTATTAAATAAAAATAAAAAAAAAAAAATAGCCATAGCCACTAGGTACTCGTACAAAATATAATCTGGATCAAAAAATTTGTCGAAATGATCCAGTATATGACAATGTACGTTATTTGTTGTATGCTTGTATGATATTAATCGTTCTTAAAACATATATTAGGTACTTATAGCTATCTACATTTTATTTGTGTTTTTAGGTTCCGTACCTCGAAAGGAAAAAACGGAACCCTTATAGGATCGCTTTGTTGTCCGACCATCTGTCTGTCTGTTACCTCCACGCGATCTTGAGAAAAAGGGTCTCCTTTTTCTCAAGAACGCATGGAGGTATCGAGCTAGAATTTATAATAAATACTCAAGTCTACTGTCCCTTAGAGCTGTGAAAAAAATCAAACTTCTAATCCAACGCAATCAAAAGATACAGCCGTTTATGCCGCAACTTTCCGCAATTTTTCGATACTTGCAAGGGAATCAAAACCTACAGGGTACTTCCCGTAAACTTGAATATTGAAATTTGGTACGAAGCAACGTCTTATAGCACAGATAAAAGAAAAGAATGCGAAAATCGTAATTTTTTAGTTAGATCATATAATAAAAATAATTTAAAAGTTACTATACGTTTGTACGGAACTCTCGGTGCGGGAGTTTGACGCGCACTTGGCTGGTTTTTTTTAATGTGTGACGTGTTTTTGTTAATTTTTAAAAATAAATACCTACTTATGTACGCATGAATATTTTTCTTTTGTAATGCATGGACAACCTACACAATTATTTCCTTTGGAAAATTTAAAATATTGATAATTAATAAAGCATCCAACTTACATTTATAAATTAAATGCCAAGTTTTAGTACTTGCATTTGCACAATTTAGGATATAAGTTCCGTATTGATACGACGTTGGGTTTAGTAAATAATGGTCAAAATATGGAGCACTCATAAGGGACATTGAAAAAATAATAAAATTTAAATTTGCTTTTGAACCAGCGCTTTTATGGTTAAGGTTTTTATGGAACAAATTCATTCTAAATTATTATTATACTGTGCCGAAAAAACATTACGAATTTATCCAGCCGGAATAGGAAATTTCAGGAACACACGGTTCTCCAAATACGAGGATTGAGTGTTCCAAACTAACCCTTATAAAATCTAAATAAAACGTTAAAATCAATTGATGTAACTGTTATTTGATAACACAAATAAAGTCTTAATTTTCCATAAATAAACTTCCTACACAGCTGTAGTACTTTATGAGATATGATTTTATCCAAGTGTTCCAATGAATGTTCCAATTCTTCGACTATAACTTGTGAACTATAGGAGGAACAATTTTTTGGATTATGTCACGATGTGGGCACAATTTTGTCCTAAAACCTAACGTTTTATTTATATGGATTCGGAAAAGGAGCACTCTATCCACACGCACACAACATCTTAACCTTAACGTATTAATGGAATATATCTATCTATATCAGCGTTTCCCAACCTTTTTCAGTCCACGGACCCCTAGGAAATCAAGCACAGCTTTCACGGACCCCCTTAATAAAATAAACAGCGAAAAAATTCGGATTAGGTATTTATTTTAGTTATTACAGATACAAAATAGGTACTCATAACTGTTTATTATGAAAAATATGAAAAAATTTAATGTGAAGGTTGGTATGTATGGGAGTCCGCGGTGCCATCTCTAGACTCTAGAGATGACACCGCGGACCCCCATACATATACTCACGGACCCCCAGGGGTCCGCGGACCACAGGTTGGGAAACGCTGATCTATATATATATATATATATATATATATATATATATATCTATGGAATATATAAATATTAATTTTTCTATATTTTTATTATCGCGCCATCTAGATGATATTTGTTGTGTAAGTGCAAGCATTAAGCTCTCATATTAGACAAATGTTAGTAGTTTGTAATAAATCTGCTTGATGACGCCCTTAAATCTCACTCACTCATACGTAGAAATGTCTTGTTTTAAATATCGTTTTTCTTGTAATATACTGTAAATTATTATGTCAGATTGAAACGGAGAGCACAATTACTTCATAAAAATTGGAAAATCGGTTGTGTTATGAGAAACACTATCCACATTTAGAGCAAAGCTATAAAACAAAATGTATGGGACGGCCTAGGTTCGCTATCACCTTAATACATTTATTTGTCAGCACTGATAAAATATAATTTAAGTTGCTTCAATCAGGTGGTGGAGGAATAGTCAGAATCGTGAGGATGGAATAAATGTGTCAAAAATTTTGAAATTGAGTTTAAAAATTAACAAAAGGTGGATATAATGAAATGATGGAGAAAGGAGGTATGACATGAAGAATAGGGTTTATTGCAACATCGTTACAAAGGTACACTTTGAAGTTGAGCGGCAGGCGGCACTAGATCTTACTATTGTTTCGTATAAAATGACTTCGCACCACTCGACACATGCCGCGAACGACTCTTGATTTTAGTAATTGTACTAATTTTAATTTGCATTTAAACCTTTCTTTTTTCTCTTTAAATGTCTGTTTTTGCTTAAATCTTTCTTTTTCTCGTTGTCATGGTATAAAGTGTAGTATGCAACTCTTGAATAATTCGGATTTACCGAGGGCCATGAATAACTCGCGTCGCTCAGGATTCTAACACTTGAATCACTCCCAAAGATCGTGATTCAGTCGTTAGAATCCTTCATTTGCCCGTGGTTCATTCATGGCCCTCGATGTAAATCCGTGTTATATTCACTAATTGCATAATTTTTATACTATTTTGATCCTATTAATGTGGGAGCACACCTACTGGCTGGGACAGGTGCAGCAGTTAGTATCGGAACTTCTTGAAGAGCGGGTGCTTGTTGGCGGGGTTGAGGCGGCGGTGCTCCAGGTAGAGCGCGTCGTCGGCGCCGGCCAGCGAGCCCAGCGAGCCCGCGCCGCGCCGCGCGCCGCCCGCGCCCGCGCCCGGCTCGCGCTCCTCCTCGCACTCCGTCTCCGACGCCGCCAGCACCTGCGCACACCACACGCTCAACACATTTCTTTTCAGCGAAAATATATTTCAGCGAAAATATATCTACAATGCGACTCAAATAAGTTAAACCAAAATGGCAGTTATCGGCGAAGGTACAAATAATGCGCCGACGACCGCTATTTTGGTTCAATTAACGATTTACTAAAATGCTTTGAAGTCTGCCATTTTTGTTCAACGTGTCGCATTGTATATTATTACTATGCGCGCGGCGACCACTTCGAAGGAGAAAATTCAGTCACATCGTTTGTTTGGAGTAATAAGAATGAAATTGGCTTGCAATAGATATCTAGGTGGCTAACCGAAAAGGTAAGGAGTTCTGACGCGAGCTAAACTAAACCATAGCGCTACCCACATTAAGTAGATATTTCTTTGAATTTCTTTTCTGAGTAAGACTTCTGTACGTAAGAACTAGTACTTGTTCTGTGGTAGCGAACCACGTCGGTGATAAAACCGATCAACAGCGAGCCCGACTCCTACATGAAGGGTTCAACTTTCAAGTAGCTAGTTAGTGCCATTATAAAGATAAGAGTTAAAATGCTGGAAAAAATACCCGTTTGTGGTAGGTATTGACTTGGATTAATTTTTAATTTTATCTATTTTTTTAATATTTGCTCTTATAACGGCCACAGTAATATATTTTTTAGCTGTTCATGTCCCACTGCTGGGCAAAGGCCTTACCTCTCTCTTTCCATAATTCTCTGTAATACAGAAGCGGTAAAAATTAACGGTTAAAAAAATGAGCCCTGTGACAGACGAACGAACACAGATAGACAGGCAAAAGGATCACATTGGCACCCTTTGGGTATGGAACCCTAATAAAATCTTGCGAATCGGGACCATCGTCTTAATTTACTAATATAGCATGGAAGAGCTAAATAGTAACACCTTGAGGGACACTCAATCAGCCACCTCTACACGAAGGCAAAGTAAAAGAAATCCTCAGAGTTTATAAAAGATAGTCCTCCTCCCAGTTTATAGCAGTCCATAGGCAAGAATCCATCATATATCCCCGACTCCCCTTTCTAGGTAGTTCTTAAATTCTATCTATTATATAGTTCAAATATTCTTATCCTGAAATTATCTTCTATAAATAATAACTGAAAATAATACCTGTTGTAGCAACATTCCCTGCTCTTCACGAGTACCATAAAATAAATCTGGTTCTTGGTCCATGCCCTTCAATTCTGTGATAACCTGAAATTTTTATTTACCACTGTAATCAATCTACATAAATAAAACACTATACATAGTATCTATATTTTACGCATATTATATTTTTATGCACGCAATATTAACCACCATGACTGGAACCAAATGGCAAAAAATTGTAAGTATTTGTTTGACCTTTGTCTTTGAATTTGTTATATTTGTAATACAACGAAATTGTACATTTTACTAGTACGAGTAGACTTTTGACAAGACTTACTTTATAGCTGTACCCCTGATTGACCAGAAACCGCTGCCTCTTTCTGCTGTACGCCATCTCAAGCGTGTCTTGCGATACCAGTGTGTAGAAGAAGGCATTGTATTCTTCCGCTAGGGCTCCTTTTTTAGCTCGCAATATACGACCTAGAGGAAAAAAAATGAAATGCTGACAAAAGTTACGTTGCCTTAATATTATAGTATAACTAGTGAGTGTTCGCATGCATCCGTTAAAAGGTGTCTTAGGTATCTATCTATCTACATGCAAAAAACATCGATTCGATGCTTCTCTCAAACCTTATCAAAAAGCCATTCCGTTTCACTAAGAAGCTTCGTTTTTACATGAAGGGCCGTCAACTAAAACATCTGATAACTGAACTGAAAACTTCAAACACGTTTATTTGCTAGGAAAATTAAAAAAGCCTCCAACGACACCATCTAGTGATAAGTGGCGGAACTACATAATATTCTTATATATGTAAAGTGGAATAGATATTCGTAGCGTTATCTATTACTTGTCAGATCCGAATATGAAGCGCACCTACTAAATCTGAACCGATTTTCATCAAAAATGGCTAAGAAGTTGGTTTCACTTAAAAATAAAAAAAATAATAATTTTGAAATCGGTCCATCCGTTCGAGCGCTATGATGCCACAGACAGACACACCGACAGACACTCGCGTCAAACTTATAACACCTCTTTGTTTGTCGGGGGTTAAAAGGCTGGCGCAATTTTTTGTGCAGCAATATATGTATTAACTCATTCTGAGAAAACAATGGCAGCGATGTATAGTTTAATTATACAGAAGACAATAGTTAAGTTCAAGCAGTACCTAATCTTTGCGCCTCTTGCCGCCTGGAGCCGCCATGCGACGAGATCTGTATGAGCACGTTCGCTTCCGGCAAATCGAAGCTCGTGTCCGCTACTTTGCTCACGAATATCGTGTTCACTTTAGGGTTGAATTTGAAGTTCTGCAGGATCTGTATCCGCTCGTTCTGCGACGTGGGCCCATAGATGTACGGCTTGTTCATCTTGACCGCGTAGTGGCGGAGCGCGAACACGTTGTCGGAGAACACGATGGTCTTGTCGCCGCGCTTCTCGTGGTAGCGGACTAGGAACTGACACGCGCGGAATTTCGACGGATTCATCACGTATAACAACATTTTCTTGTTTATTCTGTGAATCAATTACTTGTTGGTTAATAGTTATATACATGCACATATTATCACGTCTTAATCCCTAATGGGCTTAAACTTGTAATTCCCTTATATCGTAATAGCTTCAAGACCGACTCCTTTACATACGGCTTTGGAACGGGCTGTACTAAATCACTATAGTAATAGGTTGGGGAAAAAGTCTTTTCGCATTTTATATGAAAATTCAAAACATTTTTTAATATAGTTTATTTACATTTAACTAAAGTATGTAGGTACCATTTTGTTCGATAATTTTTGCCATCTTATAGGTAGGGACATGATCCCATTACTATAGAAATTTTGGGGCTTCTGATCAAAAAACTGCGTCAAGTAGTTTTGGCAGTCTTCTGAAGAGACCGAAACAGGTGGAAATCTGAAGGTGCCAGGTCAGGACTATACGGCGGATGCATTAACACCTTCAAGCCAAACTCTCTTAATTTTTGCTGAGTGGTTAAAGATGCGTGAGGTCTAGCGTTATCATGATGAAAAACCACACCCCTTCTGTTGATTAATTCCGGCCGCTTTCTCTCAACTTCTTGCTTTAATCTTATCAGTTGTTCGCAGTACAGTTCTGAATCGATGGTCCTGCCTGGTGGTAACAGCTCATAATGAATAATGCCCTTCCAATCCCACCACACACACAGCATCACCTTGTTGCGAGTTAACCCGGGTTTCGCCACAGTCTGTGAAGCCTGACCGGCCTTTGACCATGACCTTTTTCGCACGTTCTTGTCGTACGTGATCCACTTTTCATCACCAGTTATCAATTTCTTCAAAAATGGTTCGGTCTCATTACGGCGTAATAAAGAATCACAAATGAGTACACGGTTCATTAGGTTTCTTTCAGAGAGCTCGTGAGGTACCCAAATATCGAGCTTTTTTGTGTACCCATTTTTTTTCAAATGCGCCAATGCTGTTTTGTGGTCAATTCCCAGTTCTTCATCTACGTCGTAACTACTGATATGCCAATCTTGCTCCACTTTTTCAAAAATAGCATCCATTTTATCCGGGCGACCAGAGCGACGTGCATCTTTGACATCAAAATTTCCGGATTGAAAACGCTTAAACCAAATTTGTGCTACTCTCACAGACACTGCACTAGGTCCATAAACATCGCAAATTTTTTTCGCGGCTTGCTTTGCATTTTTACCTTTTTGGTAGTAAAATTTTAAAATGTATCTAATTTCTTCATTAGATTCACTCATCTTGACGGTAAGAAAAACAAATGAAAATCACGCATTTTCCTAATTTGAATTTGGAATTATCTTCTTTAAAATTTAAACTTCTAAATGATACCAAAACCAGCCAGGTACAAATAGTATAGCCAAAGTGGTTTTATTACAAGTTCATACATACTATATGCGAAAAGACTTTTTCCCCAACCTAATAATATATGATAGATAAGAAAGTTGGCGTCTAAATAGCAGATAAAAGATATAAAGCCAGCGAGGCAAGTATGATTAGGGCGACAAATTTTATCCTTTAAATTTGTGTCGCATTTCGCGTAATTTACCGCAACGAACATAGATAAAATTGAGCGACAAAATAACTTTCATTCATAAAATGTATTTTATCTCATGCCTTACTCCCATGCGAGCATGGTTTTGACAGATCGAAGTAGACATATCGACGGTTGGAAACGTGAAACCATGTAAATTTGTCGCCGATTTGCTAGACTTTTAATCGTATTTTAAACAGTTATTCCATTGACACTTATTAAATATACAATTTACATATTTAAATGTAGGCAGACATCTTTAAACAATGTATTATTAAAGTTTACAAACTTAAAAATATATTTAATTACGAAACTATAGCGCCATCTTTTGATGAATCCTACAACCACTCCGGCGGCTGTGAATGCGAACGTACTCGGCGGTGGTATTTTCCTTTATGTTGGTTGTACGACATGAGTTGAAACGTTCATTTTAATAATTTTAAATACTCTTTGGTCGCAATATTTTTTCTAGGAATTATTACATACTTATATCATTCTTTTATCTATGATGATTGTTTTACAAAACGCGTGTTTTAATTTAAAATTATTATATTTTCTTAGCAGACATTAGAAACATTGTTTAAAACCTGCCTGCGTGTGACGACTCATTTTACTACGTAAAACTTAAAATTCATGAATGGACATATTCATGAATTTTATCCTGTCGTTACAGAGGGAAGATAAGTAAAGACCTCTCAGATAAAACATCATACTAAGGCCGCAGATATCTATTATAAATACATTATACATAATTATACATTCTAATAACTAATATATCCGGCTTTATATCTATATCTTTTATCTGGTATTTGGACGCCAACTTTCTAATTGTTTATTTATTTCTAAGTCCAAGATTCAAAGATTCAAAAGATTCAAATGTTTATTCAGTAATTAGACCTTTACAGGCACTTTTACACGTCAATAAGTATAATTTATGTTACGTGTAAAGTATATTAAAATTTAATTTATTATTAAAGAAAAGCTACCGATACCAGCGCTTCGTAATCACCACTGCTGAGAAGAAACGCCGAAAGAAACTCATTTTCACAGTATTGGTCGCCTACTCGCCAGAAGGGCTTTGTCATATTATTATAATTGTCTTTTAATTGATAAATACTTATAATATAATACAATATTGACACATTATAACATGTAATGCTTGCGAACCAGTAAAAAAACATAAATTGCGTAATAAAAAATATTAAGGAGTCAAAAAAAGCGAAGCCGAGCTGACCAGTCCCTCCCGGCAGCACCCGTTCACGAGTTGACGCACGGATCAGCCATCGTTAAACTCAACCATATTAGAGGGAATCCAACGACCCGACCAGCGACGCCACCACCGGATTGGACATTTTAGTGAGCATGAAAAACCCGAACTCGCAGACCTTGTCAAGAGAAAATATTAATTATATGTTGGTCACTTATTGATCGCAGAGCATTTACATGTTTTTACAGTAAGCTTATTATGGTAACAGAAAATGCAGCTATTTATGTTTCATGAGTGGAGTGTAATGGAAAATGTTTATGAAGTATCCACGCGTTTTTATCTCTTAAATAATCATTGATAGTATAGTATGCATTGTTCAATAAAACTTTTTTAACATGTGTTTTAAATTTTGCCATTGGTAGGTTAACGATCGCTTCGGGAAGTTTATTAAATAATGTTATACCTAGACCTAAGAGTGACTTTCTAGTTTTAGCAAGTCGAAATTTAGGCGTATGAAGCTGATTTTTGTTGCGAGTATTATAACTGTGAACATCACTATTTTTCTTGAAATTATTTAACCTAGATTTAACAAATAAAAGATTGTCGTAAATAAATTGAGATGTCACAGTAAGAATATTTATAGATTTAAATAACTCTTTTAAGGAATCGCGTGATTTTAGTCCGTAGATCGACCGAATTGCTCTCTTTTGTAGCACAGAGATAGCATGTATGTTAGCCGCTTTACCCCATAAGAGCAAGCCATATGACATTATGCTGTGAAAATAACTAAATTATGTAAACTAGCCTAGCAGTTTCAACGTTAGTACACCGTCTGATCCTCCTCACAGCATATGCTGCCGAACTAAGTTTCTTGGCAGTGGCCTCAATATGTTTATCAAAGATTCAAATGTTTATTCAGTAATTAGACCTTTACAGGCACTTTTACACGTCAATAAGTATAATTTATGTTACGTGTACAGTATATTAAAATTTAATTTATTTTTTAAAGAAAAGCTACCGATACCAGCGCTTCGTAACGACCACTGCTGAGAAGAAACGCCGAAAGAAACTCATTTTCACAGTATTGGTCGCCTACTCGCCAGAAGGGCTTTGTCATATTATTATAATTGTCTTTTAATTAATAAATACTTATAATATAATACAATGTTGACACATTATAACATGTTATGCTTGCGAACAAGTAAACTAACATAAATTGCGTAATAAAAAATATTAAGTAGTCAAAAAAAGCGAAGCCGAGCTGACCAGTCCCTCCCGGCAGCACCCGTTCACGAGTTGACGCACGGATCAGCCATCGTTAAACTCAACCATATTAGAGGGAATCCAACGACCCGACCAGCGACGCCACCACCGGATTGGACATTTTAGTGAGCATGAAAAACCCGAACTCGCAGACCTTGTCAAGAGAAAATATTAATTATATGTTGGTCACTTATTGATCGCAGAGCATTTACATGTTTTTACAGCATTTACATGTTTTTAAGTTCCAGTCTACAGTTATGCCTAAAAATTTGGTGTTGGGAACCCATTCTAGAACTTGGCCATTAAGACTCAAAGGTATGTGAGTATTAGGTTTATTCAATAGTGAAAAATTAACGCACTTAGTCTTTTGTGTGTTTAAGGCCAGATTATTAGTCGTAAACCAACTAAGTACCTACTTGTGACATAGTATTGCTTACATCGTCATAGTTTGTGCATTTTCTGTCAACCTTAAAAGTAAAGATGTATCATCAGCAAACAATACTACTTCACACAACTTTTCTGCAAGACAGGGGGGGAGGTCATTAATATAAATCAAAAACAAAAATGGACCAATTATTGAACCCTGAGGCACACCCATGCTCACAGGTGCACTATTTGAGGATACTCTGTTGATTTCAACTCTTTGAGTTCTATTATCAAGATAAGATGAAATAACAGAGAGTGCAGTATCAGTAACGCCATAAAATTTTAGTTTATTTTTTAATATTATGTGATCGACACAATCGAATGCCTTCGACAGATCGCAAAAGATACCTATAACGTCTTGTCGATTCTCCCAGGCTTCGTAAATAATCTTAACTAAGGTCGCTGCTGCATCAGTGTTAGAGCGCCCTTTTGTGAATCCATATTGGCGACAGTGAAATAATTTATTAATATTAAAATACGATACTAGCTGGTCTAATATAATTTTTTCAAATATTTTACTTAAAGCCGGTAATATTGAAATTGGTCTATAATTGTTCGGATCATCTTTGGATCCCTGTTTAAACAGTGGTATAACTTTACTTGCTTTCATTAAGTCAGGGAAAACACCTTCTGAAATACATTTATTAAATATTAAAGTTAAGTGAGGAGCAATCAGGTCGATGATACTGCTCAAAACAGAAACCGAAATACCCCATAGGTCCTCAGTTTTTTTAGTATTAAGAGTCTTGTAAGCTGAGATAATGTCATCCACCTATTGTATCCATCCAATTTTTGGAGAGATAAATAAACGATTTATTATTATTGTAGCTTTTGGCTCAATAAAATTTTCGAATGAATGAAATAAATAAATAAAGGGGCAATAATGGGGTAGACAAAACATTTGGGGTCTTGCGGCTGTGAGCAGACAGTGCGCGGGTCGGCAAGACTCAAAAGCCTCTTTCAGCGTGGTGGTAGGCGAGAAGGTGGAAAAAGGAATCAAATATGCATTTTCGCCCCGTGCCTCGATCAGCTTCTACGATCTGCGCGCGAAAAGAAGCAGTAAATAGTCAAATATGCGTTAGTTGTTTAATACATAATGTCAGTAAAATCTGCCGTGACTGTAACGCTGACGTAAGAGCACCAAGTCAGTGTGGTCATATTAGATGATCATAAAGCCTTCAAAGAAGTCGCAAATTTGTGGCTTTAGGCCACTCAAAATAATCGATCGACGTTTTCTTATTAACTCATATATTAAGGTCGAAAAGACCTTAGATAAATCGAGAATTTAACAAGGTTTCCCTTTTCAATCACGATCAATCACTGCTAAACCATCGTAGAATTAGCCAATTGTGATTATCTTGGATGGGTGACCACAAGTGGCATAAAAAAATTCTCCAGTTCGTCCGTACCTCGGAAGGCACGTATAAGCCGTTGGCTGTCATTATTGGAAGGCAGTCGTCAAGCTATGTCAGATGTCTTTAGGCAACTTGTAAAATCTGACACAAGTGTTGGCCACACACACACACACACACACACACGGAAAAAAAATCTCACTTCTGTATGAGGTACTCCCTGTAGAACTCTGGCGTCATGGGGCTCCACACCTCAGCGCACTGCACGCGCGCGATATACCCGGCTCGCTCCAGCTCCAGCCAGTTGGCTTCGTACAGCTTGGGCCCGATCAGGAAGTTCAAGTCTGCGATCTTGTCGTCCTCGCGCAACAGTGTGGCTGTTAGACCTATTCACACATAATTATTTTAAGTTGTATGGATAACAATTCGCGGGACACTTCATCACACATAAGTAGTAAAAATAACAATAGTTTTAAAGCTATATCCTGGAACCGGTTCAGAATGCCTTTCCTTCACCTTAGCTTTTTTCATAAAAAAGTAGCCTAAGCTTTATCTCTCAAACAACGTGTTATTACATACATAAGTACGATAATAAAGCTATTTTTTGATAGACATCAAAAAAGGAGGAAGGTAATCTATTCGAACTTTAATACAAAAAATAGGCACTCCTATATGGGCATACCTGCAACGTGGTCCCATTTAAATTTTATCAAAATCGGTTGTGTAGTGTAGTTTGGCGTTAAAGTCGGTTTAGTTTTGAAAAATTATAACATAACTGTAGCAGCAGCGTACGTTTCATAAAGACACATAGAATTTGTCGACCCTGTGCCACCCTAATATGATATGGAATGGGACACTAGCGAAAAACATATTTAGCTTGATATACAGCCATTCTCGTAATTTAGGTAGATTAGTGCCTGTCAAAAATATTTGTGCACGTCACTGAAATGTAGTAACTGACCCAGCTTAGCGTGCGAGTGGACTATGGTGAGCACCCTGCGGAACATCTTGGCGGGGATGGTGTGCACCTCGTCCAGCACCACCAGCCCCCACTCCTGCGCTTGCAGCCACTTCATCGTCTGCTCGGCCTCCCACGAGCGCCGCTGCCCGTGCGTGATCATGGAGTACGTCGTAATCAGGATGCCTGCGCCCATGGGCTTGTCTTTGGCTTCCGACGTGAATCTGTACGAGAGACGAAAAGCATAAAGAAATCCTCTTTAAAAAGGGGGCAAGAGATAACTCGATATGGTAGAAAAGAAAAACATAAGGGTCGGGGGAGGGTGATTTACTCTTTGTAGATTATATCATTAGCTGTGTGGCTGTAGAGCTTAGAACAGGACCACTGCCTCTTTTCCTGTGGATGTAGTGGCGCCGAACGACTAAGAAGAAAAATCGGGAAGCGCTCCCAGGGCTCCGAAGCAGCACAGCTGAAGATGCAACCGCACCCGCGCTAAGATAAAGAAACGGATCTGAACTAAAAGCTCTTGGACGCTTCATTTAAGACTCAAATTTATAATAAGACTTGAAATAAGTTTCGCAATGAAGGCAAACCAAATGTACCTGCATATGCAGCTGTCGTCAGCCGTGGACCAGCACTTGAACTGCTGCTTCCACTGCTCCACCGACACGCCGGAGTTGCACAGCACGAGCGCCCGCTTGCGCACCGTGCACACCGCCGTCACCCCCACCAGCGACTTGCCCGCGCCGCAAGGCAACACAATCACACCAGATCTGAAAAACAATTAAACCTATTATCCATTTCCATGCCATCTTTTTCAGGGTTCCGTACCAAAAGGGTAAAATCGGGACCCTATTACTAAGCCTCTACTATCCGTCCGTCTGTCTGTCACCAGGATCTCATGAAACGTGAAGAAGTAACAAACACACACACACACTCACAAACTTTCGCCTTTATAATATTAGTGTGATAGTAAGGAACCCTTCATTCGCGAGTCCGACTCACACTTTAGCCGGTTATTATTTTTGTCTGATAAGACTTTTTTTACGTCCGAGCAAAAAAATAAGTCTGATTAGTCTCTGACTATGGTATTAATGTACGCTTTATGATCAGTGTCTAACTCATAATTCGTCTACGAAACAAAATGACATAAAAATGCAAATATGTACCTAGCACGACCGTTGCCGAACATTTTTCTCAAGCTTTTCTCTTGGTAGGGCCGGAGCACAGCCGTGGGTTTCAAGTCGATGTTGATGTCGGGGTTTATTGTGTCGTTCCGGAAGTCATACTCAGCCAGCAATGGATGTTCGAGCTCAATGCATCTTTTTTGTATTACCTACAAGAAGAACATTGTTATATATATTTGAAATAATATTAATCAAGGTTATGGTGATTATAATCACAGGGTTAAAAGTTTAAATAATAAATAGTTAAAATAATTATTTTTCAAAAAGCAAAGAAACTTTTAACCCTTTACGTATGTATGAGACTACAAATAAATGCAAATGGGACCGCCATTGTATATATTATGTTTAAATTGTGACAAGGTTTGCCAATGCTATAGGCACTCAGGTACCAAAAGTACCTACATATAGCTAATAGTAATGCCAACTTTAATTTAACCTTTTCACCGCGAGATTTTATATCAGTTGCCGTGCCCCCAGCGCAAGGGATATGAAATCTAAAATAAATACCTACAACCAAAAAGGGATGTGGATACTTAAGTTATGTGGTTATACGAGCGGTTTTTTGTCGGAAATATCCGACGCTCGTGGATTGGGCACGACAATGTTTGTCGGATAAATCCGACGTTCGCGGTGAAAGGGTTAAGCAAAATTTCGTTTCTTTTGCCATATTGCTCAAGTGGTATAATTTTGTAGAGATGTTACCTCGATTTTATCGGGATCAACTTCGAATGCTACAGCAGTGTTTGCCGAGATGTCTGTGGTCTCATCATCCTCATCATCTTTGTCCAACTGCTGGTAGAACTGACTGATGTCATCAGGTACATTGCCATTTGGAGCTGCGGGCTTATCCTCACCTAAACAATGCCAGAATATTATTTTAACTGTGTACATTTGGACCAACTCTGCCATTGGGGAGTCTACAAGCGTTTTTCTGCATTCAAGTGACATATTCAGCCAAGTAGCCCAGTTTTACTTGGGACGGCTGCCCAATTTTCTAAATTGATAAAATAAATACATTGGCTGAGATGAGCTCCTTGACAATAGTAAATTCATTGCCTAAATTTATTTCTTGACATTTTTGTCAGAGCCTATTGTCAGTCAGATAAAAAATGTGGATTTGTTCTGGCGATATGTGATTTCAATGATAAATTGTTTTGGTTTGTCTATGTATTGAGAGGTGTTAACAAATATACATAAAAGTTTTAGAACTAAAACTTTAAAATGTTTATGAACATAAAATAAATTTTTAAACTCAATTTAAAGTTTTAGTTCACAAAATAAATTTTAAAACTCAATTTAAAGTTTTCAGTCTTTACAATTTGTTTTTAAGCACAAAATTGTAGCCGCCATGTTATTATGTCATACGCCTGTGTAAGCTAATGTGTCAACAGTCAAAATGCATACTTCTTCTTTCTTCTTTTACAGCCTATTCTATCCACTGCAGGATATAGGCCTCCTCCATTGCACGCCATTCCTCACGATGTTGCGCCTTTCTTTTCCATAGTGGACCAGCTGCTTTGACGATGTCGTCTCTCCATCGTGTCATTGGTCTGCCGCGATTTCTGCGGCCCATTCACGGTCGCCAGTCCAATGTTTTTTGGCTCCATCTTCCGTCCTCTCTACGACTGATATGACCTGCCCATTTCCACTTTAGTGTGGCTATTCTTTTTATTATCGACAACCTTGGACTGCTTTCGTATCTCCGTGTTCCGGATACGATCTCTAAGGGAAATGCCCAACATAGCCCTTTCTATTGCTTGTTGTGCCACTTTTAACTGATTTACAGTATCTACTGTGGTACAGGTAGGACGCATTGGTCGAACACTCGTCGTTTAAGACACATGGGTAACTTCCCTCTGAGGACATCGTCTAATTTCGCAAAAGCAGCCCATCCCAGACCTATCCAGTCTTTGCTCAGTGAAAGCGTTTTACCGAGATATGTATATTATGACACTCGCTGAATTCTGTGCCCAGTCACTGTGATGTGCTTCACATCCTCGTTGCTCATGAACTGTGTTTTGCTCGTGTTCATTTTCAGACCGATATGACTTGAGGCTTGCTCCAGATTTTCGAGCATAGTTTGTAGCTGTTCGAGAGAGGTAGATACGAGCATGATGTCATCGGCGAATCTCAAGTGTGTCAGTCTCTCTCCATTAATATTTATGCTAACATACAATGCGACACAAATATGTTAAGACGAAGTGGTAGCTGAAGTGGCGCCGTCATTTGAAATAAATTGTGTAAAACTAAATAAGGTGATAATTAAAAATTTGATTAGTATAAATGTCTAGAAAGACCTTTAAACTATTTTATGAATAACCTTTGAAAGTAATATTGGTAGTCCGTCTAGTTTTAAAACTGTTTTTCGCCAAAAGTGGCCACTTTTGGCGAAAAACAGTTTTAAAACTAGACGGACTATTAGTAATAATTTCAAAGGTTACTCATAAAGTAGATTAAAGGTCTTTCTAGACATTTATACAAATGAAATTTTTAATTATCATCTTATTTAGTTTTACACAATTTATTTCAAATGACGGCGCCACTTTAGCTACCACTTCGTCTTAAACAAAAATGGCGAGCTTCAAAGCATTTTTGTACAAATTCCCGACACATAAATTGAACCAAAATGGCGATCTTCGGCGCATAATTTGTACCTGCGCCGATAACCGCCATTTTGGTTCAACCTACGTGCCGGGAATTTGTACGAAATTGCTCGAAGCCATTTTTGTTCAACTTATTTGTGTCGCATTGTACATTGGCGTATTTGTTTAGATACATTTATCTGACGTCATGGCCAGTCTATGGTTCCACTGCTACAACGTTTTCAGCAATGTATGCCAGAAATTTGAAAATGTAAATTTAATGGCATTTTTATGGCACTTATCCATTGAATAAAAAAAATGTGTACAGCGCCAGAAGAAGGTTATGTTTTTCGAGAGTATGTATGTATAAACAATTATTTGTTTGGCATGTTCTGCGGCCTGAACGGCTCAATGGATTTAAGCTTGAAAGGTGTCATTAGATTCGTCTTAATTCTGAGAGTGACACTGGGTATATAAAATGGCAGTCGGCTTTTTTTAATATTTTATAATAATTACTTGTTAAGTGGTTCATTACAACATTTACTACCGTCGAATCTAAATTAGACCTTATCAAAAATGGGTGTAATACCCTATTACCAGGCTTGGCAGGGGCAGTGGTGGGCTTGTTAGGAAGTGCTGAGGCTAGCAAGTCATCGTCGCCATCCCGCCGCAGCCGACACTGCTGTATCACCGGGTCACGCAGCAGCTTTTGGAGTACCTCCACGTGTTTGCTCTCTACCAAATATCTGCAAAACATTACATGTTTTGTCATATCATTACTATGAATAGGTCCATTGCATGATTCATTGAGAAAATTTCAGTTTTCAACTTCCAATAAACAAGACAAAATAAGAGAGTTTGGAACAGAAAGTGATCAAGAGAGTTTTTTTGGAATATAGAGGGGTTTGCTAAGCAGTGGATTATAATAAGATAGCCACTTAAAAAAATAATAATTTGGATATGTGGATATATCAGTAATGTTAGCTACACTATTCTAAATTATCTTACTGATACAACCAAATGAACTTACCTGTTATGTTTTAGAACAAGTTTGACTTTTCCGTAAGACAATGTACATAGTTGTATGAATTCTATGATGCCTGTTGGCACTGCACACTTGCTCAGTCTCTGTAGGTACTCTATAATGTCGGCAGTTTGCAGGCCCACAGACACAGCGGCGTATAAGCTGTATGCCGTCAGTTTGTATTCATGAATATGTTGTGGCCTGAAACATGAATCACATAAGCCTGAAACTTGTATTAAGGCGGCCCTTCCCGACGGCTCTGTCGTCAACGCGAGCATGGTTCGAAAAGCTTGTTTTATCATCCAGGGCAATGCTAGAAAAAGAAAGCAAACCAAAAAGAGAGAGATAGCGCCTTAGGGCACGGTTTGCACTGTATTGAATGAAATTTGTATTATTATTAACTATCCATTGAACGAATATTAACTATTCATAGGGTGCCGAAATTTCATAAAACTTGTTCCAGGATATACGTTTTAGTCAGTAAGCCTTACAAGTGTGTGAAATAAATGTTTTTTATTTAAAATTTTCATTACATTTGCGAGGTTTCTATCGAAATATTTTTTTATTTTTATAATTTATGAGTACTTTATGAACGGTCGAAGTTCAGGTAAAATTCGGGCAAAGCAGATTTTTGGAAGCGTATACTGAACTTATTTTTCCAAATATTCATTTTTTATTTCGATAGAAACCTAGAAATAGTGCACAAGATATCTGTTAGTTCAAAAGTTTTCAAGAAAGATTAGTTAACAACGCCATAATTACGTACGAGCGTTTGTATGAAAAGTAAGACGGTAAAGCTGCTCTTAAGTATTAATACAATATACAGGTTTCGGGATAAGGCAATCAATATGATTCAATGGCGCAAACAAAAGGAGTCTTATGCCCAGCCATGGAAAGTTAAAATGAGGATGATAACAGGTATCAACCGCCAGAGCCTATAATTTCATTGGATTACTCAACACTACTAAATCCTCTATTTCTCAATGCACTCAATTTCTAAAGTTTGTCTGGTCAATCCAGTGACAATCTTATCTGAGAAGTAAACAATAGAAAATAAAAAAATCCTTTCTCTGTGTAAAAAAAAAGAACAAAAGCATGTAACACTTAAGAATATAGTAGAAAATGCAGCATTTAGAAATACAAACCTGCAAACCGGTTCAGAAATAGCAATCAAAAAGTCATGAGCATGTTTGTAGACAGGCGAGAAGGCTTCCAAGAATATGTGACCATTGGGAGCCACCCACAGAGGCCGGCTGGCGTTGTCAGGCTTTAGCGTCATTTGGCTCCTAAAATTGATACAAAATATAATTTTAAATGACAATTTTTTTTATCTTTTCTTAAGCCCATACCAGAAATCATTGATGATTGTTTTGATCGTGGCTGCCGTTAGGACATATCTCACATATATGACAGTTGTACATAGGTTTGCCATTCTACTAGGGCTAGGCCTAAATATCAGCTCCAAGCTGCTCGTTTTTAATAAAATAATAATAAATAAATAATAAATAATAAAAAGTGGTAAACAACAAAGAAACTGACTAAGTTTATAAAATAAATAAAATCTTCTAAATATATATATAACTCAAAGGTGACTGACTGACTGGCATAGTGATCTATCAACGCACAGCCCAAACCATTGGACGGATCGTGCTAAAATTTGGTATGCAGGTAGATGTTATGACGTAGGCATCCGCTAAGAAAGGATTTTGATCAATTCTACCTCCAAGGGGATAAAATAGGGGATGACTTTGTCAATTTTAAACCGATCGGGCTGAGACTTTGCATGCATAAAGCTACTATGACTTAGGCATGCCCTAAGAAAGGATTTTGATAAATTACACCCCTACGCGAGCGAAGCCGCGGGCAAAAGCTAGTTTATCAATAAAATTTATTGACCTGTAGTCCTTTGCTCCAAATTCATCTTCAGGGACTTGGTCATTCTTTTCAGCATCCTGCATAGCCGCCCCGGGCACTCCAACATTCTCCGTGTTGTCATCTTCCACCAAATCAATTGTCATACTTTCCTCTTCCACTTTTTTCTTTTTACCTTCATTGCACATGAAACACAATATAATATCAGTTTTTATTTTTTATTTTTAGGTATAAAGTAAGTCAATCTCTTCACACACCCTTTGGTTATATGTGAAGAGATTGACGAGTGGCTGTTATCGGAGGCCATACTTATTTATTTAAGCCATAACTACAAATAAATAAGTATGGCCTCTAATAACATAAATTTTGCATCGCGTTCCTAAAGTAGCAGATTTTTATCAATTGCTCTCAGAGAAATCGTTTGTAATTTCAGATTGCAAATGGTTGAGAATAATGCAGACCTTCCTTGGTTCCCATATTGTTATTTCGACACCCGCCTTCCGGCAAGATGAAAAACTCACGTAGATAAATTGAAGGCCGTAAGAAACCGCTACGCCATTGTGATGTTGTGTTTACAACATTTTGATATCCTATTGTATCAAACTGATTATCAAAGTTTATTATTGTTCTATGATGTTGAAAATTGGATTACATAGTAAGATGTTGAATTGATGTTTTATTTCCATGCCATGCGTGATTATTCCGTCATATCTATTTAATTATGGAAACCCCACGTGGCCCGACGTGCGATTAGCTGTTTTGTTAAACGTAACAGATTGACAGTCCAGCTGAACGAATTTCAGCTGTTTTACAAAACCGAGCTGTAATGCCAAAGATCTACAGATTTTTTAGAAAAAAAAACCACTGGCTTTCTTTTCTTTCAAGAGTTTCTTCCATATCTCCGAAGTTCTTCATCATGTATTCACCAATCTAATATGGGACCAACTTGGTAGTAAAGGCTTTCAAATAAAAAAAGAATCATCTAAATCGGTCCACGGTTGAAGAAGATATCGCATAAAATAAAAAAATATACGGGTCTAATTGATAGCCTCCTTTTTTAAAGTCGGTTAATAAATAAAAGCAAACTTAAAGAAGGGCTTCAAAGTAAATAAAAATAAATTTAGAAACATTTTAGGCTCTATTTAAGCAATATGTGGTGTAATAATTAAGCTTCATATTTGTTGTTGAAATTCTTAGAATAGTTCTTAAATGTTCACCTGTGTGATGAGAACCATATTATTTTTTCTATTATTGAAAGTTTGTTTGCATAAAAGTAAAAACAATCCCCGGCACGTAAGTTGCACCAAAGTAGCGGTCGTCGGCGCAGGTATAGTTGAAGGCAAAAGTGTAGCTAATAGCTCACGAAATTTTAAAATTCATTTATTGATTATACATATGATTAACATCATATTAAAATATGCATGATAGATAACTGAAAAAAAATATTTGGCCCATTATTTGGATTACTTAAAAAGACAGTCTATATTTTTTTGATATACTACAAAGAATGTGATGACCCACTAATGTTAAAGTTGGTTATATATAAGGCATGTTTACTTTCAACAAACAGCACAACTTACAAAACGAAAGTTTAATTTTAAATAAAGACTGCGCTCCATTGTACTCTAAAACAATGGGGCATGGAAGTTTAATTAGACTGATGTATTTTCTCTGTAAGTGAATCTTTAAACCTTACCACACCCTCATTGATACCTGAAAACATTGTTCTGTGAATAGGTCAACTTATGTGCCGGCGATTGTAGGTAGGTATTTGCTGCAAAAAAATTGTTATAAACTGCTGAGCAATCTTTTCAGTTTGTCAAAATCAGATGGCAAGTTACCAAAAAACAAAATTAATTTTATTTTTTTCTATATTAAATAGAGGTGACGACAGGGTCAGAAAAGCACGATTGAAATTAGTCCGTCTTTTAGATTATCCAAAAAAAAATGGACCCATATTTTTCAATTTGCCATAAAAGTAAAAGTTCACAAAGATACGAAGCATTAATGTTTTGGAGTGGGGGCTGGCGACGTCACCTGCCCCCACTCCAGAACGATGTAAAAATCGTACGTAGCCATGACGTCATGCGAAATTTCAATGCCCTGTATCTTTGTCATTTCTTGTTTCCCAGAGAAAAGAAAAAATATGTGTATAATATTTTTTAATAACCTCACCGATGGGCTAAATATGTTTTTACATTTATCATGCCTATTATCGAGATCTCATAATATGAATACCTTATCAATATTTTTGTTATCAGTGCATTATAGACTATCATATTTACAGCATTACAACATTTTGAAAAAAAATATCTAATTTTAATGTCACAGACTTTACAGCATTGCCAAACCGTTCCATTTGAAACATTTTGCATTCCATTTTGTGGTCAAGCATTCCCTTATCATTCTCATAAGTTGTGTTCTTTTCATTTCTTTTTGGAAAAGAGAGGCGGGGGCGGGAGAGGGGAAGGGGTAGACTGGGTTAGGGGGTACCTAGGCTATGATCCACATATATTTCTTATTAGTGTTGCCGAAAAATCAATAGTTATACAGTCAATAGTTTCAATCGAAAATGTAAAACTATTAATAAGAAATTTTGTTTGTAGTCAACAGATCAATCAATATCATTGATATTATTATTGGTTATCAATAGTATGGCTCTAAAATAGGCTTATAGATAAGGTGTTTTAGTAGATAGCTGTTTTAGAGCCATACTATTGATAACCAACAAGACTATCGATAGTATCGATCAACGACTATGAACAAACTATTGATACTATCAGTACTATCAATAGCATCAGTTTTATTGAAAATGGACTATCGAGCGGTAAGACTATTTCTTTTGTGGTGTGGTTTACACGGGCTGATATGTGGCTCAATACAGGAAAGCGATTTTTTTTGCAGTTCTTTACCTCCACTTTTGTTCCTTTTTTGTCATCATGGCATTCTAAATCGCCAACCACAACTGGGTCACAAGCTTTACGTTAAACAGGCACTTCAATTTTATTAACATGATTATTGATAATGAACTTACTTGATCGATCGCTTCCAGGTTTAGATTCATACTTCTTAATTTTTTTTGGCGGTCCCATCTCGTATTTGTCCTGGAGATTAAAAGACACAGGCTCTCAAATAGTATCAAAATATTGTTTTGTTTATTCAACATGATTAGTTATATGCAAAAGGTTTACTTACCTGCTGTTTTTTCGAGTATTTAAACAATATTATATGAACACAATAATAGCGTCGTAGATAACTTTTTTTTAGCGACTTTGATAAATCATGAACAATTTTAACGTATATAATTATTAATTTAATTACACGTTAACCTAAAAAAACAACGTAAGATATGAATGTTCATTATTTTTTTTTATTATTGAGATGAGATTCACGATTACACATATGTACACACAACAATAACCAACACACGCGATTGACAGACATGACATGACAGGATCAATTTCAAATAAATTGACATTTTCACTTGTCAATTTGACAAAGGACACCAAAATCAATGTTGCCATAACTTGAAAAGTTACATTTTCGTATCAAATAAGGGACTTTCTAGGCCTCGTTCCTTTAACCCTTTCACCCCGAACGTCGGATTTACCCGACAAACATTATCATGCCCATTCTACGAGCGTCGCATATTTCCGACAAAAAAAATCGCTCGTATTGCACATAACTTAAGTATCTACATCCCTTTTTGGCTGTAGGTATTTATTTTAGATTTCATACCCGTCGCGCTGGGGGCACGGCAACTGATATAAGGTCTCGCGGTGAAAAGGTTAAAATCAAATAGATGGCTCTGTGCAACGCTGGCGGTCTTTACTTTATGCTTCGTCCGCCCGCCACTCAATTTGCTATGAAAACCAGTGGACTCGTATAGATTTGTAGCCAGAAGCTCCCTTTAAGCAATTAAAGGACCTGCACAAACCTTTGATTGTATATTTAGGGTTAGGGTTAAGTTAGGAATACAGAAGTGAAAAAATGAAGATTGAGTACAAAGGAGTAGTATCAAGAGGCGAAAAAAAATTTAAAAATGATATGGTTTTAATGGTTTTGCGTTTGTTTCGATGCTTTCTGTTGTTGTTATCGTGCGTGATAATAATAAATCTAAAATCACGTTGAAAATGGATCTGATCATGACAGGAGACATTATTTTGTGCCATTTTATTGTCTTAGCAGAATCAAACAATTTATTTTTGACCCAGATAAGTATCCTATAACTCAAGGGCTCAATATGTTTCGAAAATGCAACAAAAATTACTTTTGACAACACTTCAATCTGCATCATTGTTTTTGTCTATGGTTTTTGTTGTTACTTGCTAACATGACAATGATGACAGTACGTCCATGAATGACAGTGTCATTTTTATAAAACAATAACCTATTTTATTTAAACAACTGAAATATGTTTTTGAGCGTTATTAATCAACAACGAATACGATATTCATATTACATACGCACTAATAACTATAAATAATTATGTACTTTTTTATCAAGCGATAAAAATTAATACAATCGGAATACAGAAGTCAAACAAAAACTTATTTGGAGACATAAGTACTTACCAGTCTACGTATATCTGCATTCTGGCTTACTGCCCGCAGTTGCTCATTAAATCAATAATATTTTATATATATTGAAAAGTTAGCCCTTGTTTAGTCCTAAATTAACACAAAACCCAAAGATCAATGAGGCCAATGAGTTCATTTGAGGGTTTTCAAAATGGGACACTAGTGTTGCATAATTAAATTATCGATAGCTGTCCCCAGAACACGGTCACTATATCGATAATATCGATAGCCAATACTTAGCAATACTATTATGAAAGTTAATATTATCGAACCTTAGATAATTTTAATATTGATGGGTGTTAAAATACTATCGACAGTAAATTAGCTATGGTTAGAGTTCTTAATACAAATAGTACAATTAGTATCGATAATTTTATCTTTCAACAATAGTATTGCAAACTATTGATATTATCAATATTGTGACTGTGTTCCGATCCGATAGTATCGGAACACAGTCACAACTTACAGACATAATTCTGTGCATTTACTACTATCGCTTGCAACACTATGGGACACCAGATAGCACCGCAATGAAGTCGGTCGGGTTGGTCTAAGGTTATCAATGACGATGACGTGTAATATATTACCAAAATGTTCATCAGCCGAAAAAAATAGGCCACATCGCCTACAACACAACGCGTTGTGATGTGCAGGTTGTGCTTATTTGAGGATTTCATTTGAGGATTATTTTCTTTATGATGGTATAGGGGCTAATTAACGCCTCCAAAAAAGGTGCAAATGGTGATAAAAGCATGAAAATCGGAACTATCATAAAGATCAAGATCATTGGGGCATATGAATCAATTTATGTATGATTTATTAATGACCTTTTGACGTCATCTTTTGTTTAGTACTTATAAGAATCTTTTTTTAAACCTATCATGTGTGGTGTTAAATAAAAGGGCTTTATGTGCTTATTCTTAAAATACAGATGGATTTCAAATCATTCGCATCCATTTAAATATAATTTGACTAATAACTAACTAACAATCCTGCCTCTATAGTTGGTTGATTATCATGGCAGAATCCATGGACGCTTGGAGACCTAAATCGCGTTTCCCAAAAGGTGAGCCTTTAAAATGAACATGGAAAAACGAAAGTAATGTCTTCTTGGGAACTCCACCCTTGAAGTTGTACACCAATATATCTGGGTCGATTGATCCAGAATGGCGGTGGCTTTTCGACTTGGCTGGGCTGCGATCGGGAAGCTACGCAGAGTCTTCTCGTCCAGAATACCACAGTTCCTAAAAAGTAAAGTTTGCAATCAGGGACCATCTATAAACTTCGTCTTCCTCCTTTTGACTTCCCCCTCCTCCTTGTCACAGTTGGTCACAATTTTGAGACTCCTACCTCATAGTGTGGCGTTACAAGTACCGATTTTTAATTTAGTTAAAAAAACATAAGCAAGATAAATATTAGCTTAAAAAGCAAATATTTAACTGATAAAGCTGTAATTTTTTTTAAAATATTTATTATTGATTAACATTTTGTGTTTTATTGCTTAGATATAGATTTTGTATTGTAATGCAATGAACCTTATGACCCCTCCACCCCTTGTCACACTTAATTAACCCCCTCCGTCCCTCTTAATGTGTTACGTAATTTATGGATGGTCCCCAATGTGTGTACCACACATCTATTAATTAATATCATTACCTAGTGTTGGTGCTTGATAGCCCACTACCGATAGCCTATCGATAGGTTGTCAGTATTTTATTTAAAACGATACTATCGATAGTCTATCAATAGTACAAATACTATCGATCCTGACGACGAACAACCTATGGATACTATTAGTTTATGTATTATGAAAAGCAATACTATCGATAGTATCTATAATTTGCTCGTTATCGATCGGTACCATCGATAGTATCGATAGGTTGTTCGTCGTCATCGATATATACTGTCGATAGCATTATTGGTTATAATAGTTTTGCTCTAAGACAGCTATCGATAGTAAACCTATCGATATTTTGGCAAAACTACCGGTGATGATACTGAACATGGTCCCTGCTATGGGTCTCATAATCATGAGATCTCTACATTATTAATTATCTTCTCTACTTACACGAGGTCGCTCAACGCGCTGTGGAGAGTTTCAATCATTCTATGAAGAGGGCTATGCCCTTGCGTTCACCTACGTGATCGAATCAGAAATGAGGAAATTCGTAGGTGAACGAAAATCACTGACCGGATTAGGCTCGTTGAAGTTACGTCGTCGTTACGTGAGTCGATGGCCTTTGGGGCAAAGTTCTCGAACGTCGACAACGCACTGTCAAGCGAAACTTAGGAGACACTATCCACAAGCTGTTTAGACGACCTGACCAAGGTCGCTGGACAGCACTGGATGCAGGCAGCTTTTTAGATCGGTCAGTTTGTAAAAAAATGTAAATCCTTGGAAGAGGTCTGATTCCATCAGTGGACGTTAAATAAATATATATAGGGACAAATTACACTGATTGAACTAGCCCCAATGTAAGGTTAAACTTGTGTTATGGGATAGATATTTTATAATAGAAACATATTACTTATGTAGATAAACACCCACAGGCTTGAATTTACTTACTATCTTCTAGTGGTCGCGTCGTCGGTCGGTGAATTAACGGCGTACCCAGGTTCTTGGCCAAGGGGGGGCAAATCAGGTTTTTTTTATAAGCATATAATCAAATAGATAAACATAAACTATCAAATTATAAATCAAATTCTTAAATTAGACAATAGCTATTTGAAAATGAACTTTCAAGGGTCTTAGGCAATACAGTTCATGACGTCTTCTACGGTTTTTTTTGTGTGAAAACAAGGTTTCTTGCGGTGATTCTTAGCTATGTTTGATGTAAATCGGCTCAGTCGTTCAACTCGTTCAAAAGTTATTGGAGGAGTGAACGCTTGAAAGTCGGGGGTTTTTTTTAATTTGCCTGACAAATAAATTTGTTAAAAGTTGTATATTGTGTCGCAAATGGCAAAAAGTTATTTTTATTAACTTTTATCGACAAAAGTAGATAGTAAGAAGGGATGTAAACCAAATCCAAAATCCAGGAGGGGTTTGGCAGCTGACCCCCTCTCGGTACGCCTATGGGTGATTTGATACATTGGTCATTTTACTAACGTTTTCAAACTTTTAATTGCTGTCTTGATACCGTACAAAATATCCGTTATACCATTTATTCACTGAAAACAGTGAATAAAAAACCGACCAAGTGCGAGTCGGGCTCGCAAGAGCCTAAGGTCACATTTAGCATGAAGGCGGGTGAGAAGGTGGGAAAAGGAATAAAAATAGTGATCGGTTGCTCTGCATCGCCTAATGATTCAAATTTACGTCCTTACCGGCCTTGATGAACCAGCTTTTACGACCTACGAGGAATAGAGAAGCAGTTGGTACATTCTAAGTTTTTCTTGCCGACCAGCATAAAAATACACGAGATTTTTGTGCTTATTGTTAAAAATACTGAAATAAAATCCTTTCATACTCGAATTACATATAATTATTTATTAGAACGGATTAGAACCACAAGACAGATAAAAGTTAATGTGAATGTGTCAAGCAAGAGCAACTTATTTTTAAAATATTCATCTATAGGTTTATCTACCTAAACCAAGAAGTACCGATACCTAAACTATAAAATAACAATATTTAATACACTTCCTTGATTTTATAGTTATACACACTTTTTAAACAGAAACATAAAGCTCAAACAAAAGTTAACAACATTATAAAAACATTCTTATCAAATCACTCTATTTGACACAACTGTCTTAGTTTTTGAAAACGAACTCTACCTAAAGACTTAGTAAAAATGTCAGCTAACTGATTTTCAGTATTTATTTTTGAAACATTTATAACTATTTGCTTTTCATAGTCATACACAAAATGATAACTAACGTCAATGTGCTTTGAATTTTTAGAAAACTTTCCATTTTTATACAAAGCAATAGCTCCTGTATTATCTTTAACTTAACTTTAATTCCTAAATCCCCTAATATGCCTCTAATAGGTAACAACTCCTCAACACAATCTGCCAATGCATAGTATTCAGAATGAGTAGATGCTCTCGATACAATCATTTGTTTTTGAGATTTCCAATATATGGAATTATTAAATAATCTAATAATTATACCCGTTATACTTTTCCTATCTGTGACATCTGCAGCAAAATCAGCATCAACATATGCATCAATATATTCATCAAAAAATTCGTCATATTTTAACTTCATCTTTTTTGTTCTATACAAATATTTGAGCATTCTTAATGCATATTTATAATGAGTAGTACTATAACTGTTTTGAAAACGACTTAAATAGTTAACACTATATGCTATATCAGGTCGCGTTCCACTAGCGATATACTGTAGTGCTTCAATTATATTTCTATACTTGATATCAGAATTTTGATTCTTGCTGGGCTCCAATTTCAAATTTTGTTTCATAGGTGTTTCGTACTTATAATCTTTTATATTATATTTTTCTACTAACTTTTCAATGTACTTCTTTTGACTCAGTGACATCTTTTTCTTTGACGGGTTATATTCTATATCAATTCCCAAGTATTCCTTCACACTTCCTAAATCTTTCATTATGAAACGAATGTTTAACAGCCTTTTTACTTCATTTATAAAATTTAAATTCTCTGAACATATTAAAATATCATCAACATATAAACATAAATGAGTTACAGCATCTTTTACTCTTCCTGTGTATAAGCAATAATCATATTCTGACCTTTTAAAATTAATACTCAACATATATTCATTAAAACAATCGTACCAATCTCTAGGGCTTTCTCTTAACCCATATAAAGCTTTTCGAAGTTTACAAACTTTGTTCCTTCCAATTTTATATCCATCAGGCGGATAGATGTACACCTCCGATTTGATGTCTCCATTCAAAAAAGCTGTTTCTACGTCTATCTGATGTATCTGCCAGCCATTAACACATGCCATAGATAAAAGCGCTTTCATTGTAGTAAGCCTTGCTACTGGCGAATAGTTATCATCATTTTCATCACACCACTGTTGAAATCCTCTAGCAACAACTCTAGCTTTATATTTTCCATTCGATTTAATTCTGTAAATCTATTTCACATCTATAATTTGTTTATATTTTGGTTCATTTACTGCTTCCCAAGTTTTATTCTTTTCTAAACTATTAATTTCATCCTCCATAGCACTTATTCAATTCCTTGCTTCAGGACAATTTACTGCTTCATCATATGTAGTTGGTACTAGCGCATTTGACATATTTACGTATACTACGTGATCTTTTAACCTTTCTGGTAATTTCAATACTTTTTTAGGACGACTTTCAGCACGACTTTCTTCACAAGGTTCCTTATTTTTGTCCTCTGATTTTTCTACAGTTTCATCTCCATCATTGTTTATGACGTCAAAGAACTCTTAGTTATCGTCATTTTCTTTCTCTTCATCACAAGCTTCAAATCTAATTATATTTTCTTCTGCTACATCATTTTCTATAAATCTTACAAGTCTGGAAACTAGAACCTTTCCGTCAATTAAAATTTTATATCCCATGTCAGTATATCCTACCAAGATTCCTTGCTGACTTTTTGGATTTAGTTTTGATGTTCTGACTTCCTCTGGAACACGTACAAAACATTTACTGCCATACAATTTCAATTTTTTGACATTTGGTTTTCTACCAGTAAACAATTTATATGGCGTTTTCTTTTCTACTGTATTCGTAAGCAATCTGTTACCTAAATATGCTGCTGTTATCACAAATTCAGGCCAATACTTTTTCTCTAGCTTTGCTTCTGTCATCAGACATCTAGCTCTGTCCATAATTGACCTATTATAGCGTTCCGCTACTCCGTTTAATTCATGTGTGTACGCTGGTGCAGGTTTAATAAAAAATCCTTTCTGCTTTGCAAATTCATAGAAATTTCTATTTATGTACTCCCCACCGTTGTCACACCTTACTTCCTTTACTTTCTTACTAGTCTGTGTTTGAACTTAATCAACATATGTTTTAAAGCATTCAAATACATCACTTTTATTTCTAATAACACAGACATATGCATGTCGACTAAAATCATCAATAAATGAAACAAAATATCTTTGACCCTTGTATCCTATTGTTTGCATGGGTCCATTAACAACCGTATAAATTATTTCACATGGTTGTGTGGCGCGTCGTCTGTCATTGACGAACGGTAAATTGGTCATCTTATTTTTTAAACAAATTTCTCAGTGCATATACCCTTCTAAAGTATCAGGTAAACCATCTAAAACTTTATTACGACACATCTCTTTAAGTTTATAAAAATATGATAGCTTTCCATTACGATAGCGGCAATTAAAGGGAAAACTACCCCAGTAGGAGTACCTGCGTCCATGCGCAGGAGAATCCCTCCCTGAGCAAAAATGCTCAGGCTGCCCTTTGTATTCTGGGGAGGGCAAAATTCCGCTTTTGATGGCTGCAAAATCTAAAGGTAAGTGTCATAGCAAGCGCTCTCCGGCTACGCCCTCTGAGCTGATAATCGACTTTTGTAATATTAGGGGGTTGCATTCCAACCTTGATGCAGTTCATTTTCACCTCGAGACTGCAAAGCCAGCTTTGCTATTTCTTACCGAGACGCAGATCTGTAATCCATCAGACCTGTCATACCTGCATTACCCAGGCTATATCCTGGAGGCTAAGTTTCACCCCCATGCAGGCGTATGCGCATATGTCAGGGATGAGATCTGTTGTCGGCGTCTCTATAACTTGGAAGTTCCGGATTTTTCTGTATTATGGGTTCATGTAGATACTGCCCTTGATCACATTGTTTACGCCTGTGTCTACCGTTCGCATAGCGGAGACTTGGAGACAACTCGGCTCATGGAATATCTAAGCAATGCTGCGGATAAGGTCCAGCAACGTTTTCCCTCTGCGCAGTTGGTGTTTTTGGGAGACTTTAATGCCCACCACGGGGAATGGCTGTACCCATACCGGGACACCGACCACGCTGGGAGAGAAACCTATAAATTTGCGATGACCTACGGCCTCTCTCAACTTGTCAACGATCCTACTCGTATTCCTGACGATTTTGGCCACACTGAGAGTTGCCTAGACCTTCTGCTGACAACCGACCCTGACAGGCATTCGGTGTCCGTATTACCGCCGCTTGGGACATCGGATCACTGTGTGGTGAAATCTGTATCCCACTACTCGCCACCTGATACCAGTTTTAAAGGCACTAGACGAGTATGTAGGTACAGGTCGGCAGATTGGAATGAGATGCGGCATTTTTTCGCGTCTTACCCTTGGCTGCGAGTTTGTTTTTCTTCGAGTGATCCTTCTTGCTGCACGGAAGCTGTCTCGAGTGTGATATGTCAAGCGATGGAGAATTATCTTCCTTTCGCGGACGTATCCCTTGAAACCAAAGCTCGCCCATGGTTCAATGCCGACTGCCTCTCAGCTGAGAAGCGTAAGCGGGAAGCATACTTGGCCTGGGCTGATGCTCGCAAAAGCAAAGCTGCTGATCTACACGACACGAAGAAAGCATATAACGCTGCTGCCAAGTCTTGCAAAAAAGTGTTCAGAAAGGCTCGTTTCGATCACGTTGGCCGTATTGGAGACAAGATTTCTTCTTGTCCCTCAGGAAGTAAAGCATTCTGGTCTCTTGCTAAGTAGGTTGAGATGAATTTCTGTCGCCCAATACTGCCACCTCTGCAAAAGCCTGACGGTTCTCTGGCTCATAGCGCAAAAGAGAAAGCAGACTTGTTTGCTAATCTTTTTGCAGATTGTTCGCGTCTAAATAGTAAAGTTAAAAGCCTACCTCAGTTACCTCCGTTCGGCCCCAAGATGCAAGCCGTTCAAATCCACCAAAAAGAGGTTCTTAAATGCATGCTAAGTCTGGACGTGAACAAGGCTAGTGGACCTGATGGTATTCCAGCAGTGGTTCTGAAGCGCTGCGCACCCGAGTTGTTCCCTATTCTGACACGCCTCTACCGACTTTCTCTGGAGATTGGCATGGTCCCAAGTTCCTGGAAGCTTGCCAACGTACAACCTGTTCCTAAAAAGGGAAGCCGCTCCGACCCGGCCAATTATCGACCTATAGCAATCACGTCAATATTATGCAAGATTATGGAACGTGTATTGAACAATCGTCTCCTGGCATATCTGGAAACCAACGAGCTCCTTAGTGACAGTCAATATGGGTTTCGGAAGGGTCGCTCAACCGGTGACTTATTGATATACATCATGGACCATACACCTATGGAGCGAAGCCTTAGAGGGTCACGGTGAGGCAATTGCCGTATCACTCGATATGTCCAAGGCTTTTGACCGGGTCTGGCACGAAGCTCTCTTAAGTAAGCTTCTAGCGTATGGTATATCAGCAAACTTATGCAGCTGGATATCCGATTTCCTGAGGGAACGGTCGATTCGAGTGGTTGTAGAAGGCTGCTCTTCTGACCTAACGGCTATTAATGCCGGGGTACCTCAGGGATCTGTTCTCTTTGCAACCTTGTTCCTACTGCACATTAATGACCTTCTGACATCAGGCATTATTGGCTACGCCGATGACAGCACCGTTGTAGAGAGTTATATGTCCAATGCCCGTACAAGTCCACAAGAAATCCAGTCACTGAGAGAGTCTATGATTGAACGAGTTAACTTGAAATTACAGGGGTGTCGGATTGGAGTGACGCCAATCTTGTGAAGTTTAACCCGTCCAAAACCCAGGCGTGTATCTTTTCTGCAAAAAAGAGTGACTTCCAACTTACACCCACTTTCCAAGGTGTTTCCTTGCCGATAGTTGACCATCTTGGGCTTTTAGGCATCAGCGTTACGGCCAAACTCAACTTCGGCCAACAGATAGAGTCGATGGCACTGACGGCGGTACTTCAGCCCTGAACGGCTACTTAATCTTTATACAACCCAGGTTCGCTCCTGCATGGAGTACTGCAGTCACTTGTGGAATGGCTCCGCTAAATACCAACTTGAGGCACTAGACTCTGTTGACCGAAGAGCCCGCAGGCTTATAAACAGCGATGAGCTTTCGAATAGAAAATTAACAACATTTCAAAAATTTTATATTCATATTTTATATTTTTTCCTTAAAGAACTTCAAAAATAGGACATAAGTATTTTTTCTTTTTCATTTCTTTTCATTATTTCTCCTAAAATTAAATTGATTAAAATCTCTCCATTCTAAAAGAGCGTAAGTACAAGAGTTAGGATGTAACGAGTTTACATCTTTGCCCTACATTATAATTAAAAATAAACTGACGTCTATAGAGTTGTGTTTTGTAGCAGTAAGATATCGATATCGATACAAAAACTTACGTATCGTAAAATAGGGTTACATTGATTAATTTAAAAATTCAAACGCTTCTATCTCAGCTATTTTTGGCATAAAAATATTATATTGACGACTTGGTATGTGGAAAACAAATGGCATAAAAAATTACGCTTGTAATACTCCACAAAAAAAAAATTCCCCTATCATCTCTATACTTGAAATGGGGTTTTTGGGTAACCCACGTTTATCAACGGATTCTCATAGTCGCCCCTTACAGGAATTAAGAACACAAAGAAAAAATGTTTCACTTTTTACTTTTTAAGTTACAGCATTTTAAAGTTAATTGGGGTGAATTTGACTGAAAATAAAAACAAGGGCTCCGGCGTACACGCGTTGTGAAAAGATGGGCGGAAAGGATTGCTATTTCAAAAATATAAATAAATATGCGTTCAGAAATTTGGAAGATTTAATTAAAAAAACAAAAAAAAAGCTATCATAAATGTCACCTTGTGTTTTGAAAGTGAAAATTTTAGGGTAGCATTTTTCCTTACTTCATTTTTTTTATAGTTTTTAAGACCTGGATGTCAATATTATTTTTATTTAACCTGAAATATCAATCATATAAAGGAAATATTAGCATTTCGTCACCAAACTACGAGTATGTAAACATTTTAATGCATGTGTATTTTTTCCAATCCTAATTCTACTTTACTGAAAGAACTATCGATAATAGATGGTCTTCATCGAACTGATACTTCTATAGACAACACTACTATTATCTCTCTCTCTCTCACTCGTGATGTCAGTTGTCAGATTGACGCACGTGTCAATTGACACCTGACAGCTTGACATATTTTTTTCACTTTTAGATGTTCAAGCAAAGGCGTAACCTGTTAAATGCCTATATCCTTATGCTTTTGAGTTTTTTTCATTTATCTCCAAAAATATAACTCAAAAAAATCTGAAAAAATATTTTACGTGTTCAGAATTGCTAAATCTCGAAATGATTCTCTAATTTTCATACCTTTTAGAAAATGAAATGTTGTCAATTGCAGTCCCTAGAGCATCGTCGCAAAGTAGCCTGCTTATCGGTTTTCTATGGGATACATTTTGGAGAGTGTTCGAAGGCTCTTTTTGATCTCGTGAAACCCTCACCATTTCTCTATCGGACTACGAGGCGCGGACAGGGGTTTCACCCCTTTGTCGTTGAAATACCTAAGTCTCGAACTAAACGCTTCGACAATTACTTTTTGGTTCGAGTAGCTAAGGTGTGGAATGAACTGCCTGCGTCTATATTCCCAGAGAAGTACAGCCCCGGGACATTCAAAAGTAGATTGAATGGGTATCTTTTGGATAGGCATGCTTCATCGTCGCTTACCATCAGGTGAGATTGAGGACAAATGCCTAAACCAATATTTTGTAAAAAAAAAAAAATAAGGATGTCCTAGAATACGGTGCCATTTTTCTTTCATTGACATTACTTTATCACTTTCATATGTTACACTTTTTCTATTATAAAAGATCTTACCTGATAATTCAAACAATTTGTTTTCCTTTTTGGCTATAGCTATTAATCTTCCTTGAACATTGTATATTTAAGCATTATTACGATCAAACCTTACCATATTTCCTTTGTTGACAATACTAGAAACGCTGAGTAAATTCTTTTTCATATTTGTAACAAGGTAAACATTATCTTCATCAATTTTTGTACTTTACCAATCTTGTCAGCTTTAAGACAAAAACCATCTCCAATCTTTATATTTATTGGATTCTTGAGCGTTTCATATTCAGAAAAATATTTTACATCGTTGACAATGTGATCGCTGCATCCACTATCTAACAGCCAATCTATGGTTCTTGCTTCATTTGACTGTTCTGTCCCGACTGTTATTACCTCAACATTAAATGCATTGCTATAATTTCTTCTGTAGTTTCGTCCTCTTCCTCGGTTACCAAGGTGATACATGTTATATCCACCTCTATTTCTAAATTTTGGACAATCCTTCTTAAAATGACCTCTTTGGTTACAAGCATAGCAGTTGTCACTACGACTCTTATTACCACTGGTACTAGCAAAACTGTGTTCTGTCTCTACACTATTTCTGGATTAATTTTTCTTGAAATCTAAAATTATTTTTGACTTTACATATTCAACTGTTTGTTTCTCTTTCGGCATTGCATCGACACTATTAACAAGATATTCAAACTAGGATGGTAATATTAATAATAAGTAATTTAATCTATCCTCTTCACTAACTATTTTTCCTGGTCCCTTTAAATCATTTATTTGTTTCTCAAAAATTTGGAAAAAATCTAATGGTGTGACTCTTTCATCAAATTTCAATTCGAGTATCTTCCTTTTTAATAATAACTTGTTCGCACATCCTTTTACAATATATAAATCATCAAGTTTCTTAATCATCTTATAGGCACTATCCTCAGATATTACGATATCGATCTGCGAGTTTCCGATGCTATTAACTGTGTAGTTCTGAGCTTTTAAAAATGAATTTATAAATCTTTCCCTTCCTGTTCTATAACTTTCTTACAGTTTTTCAATTCTAGTAATAACTTCCATTTCTCATAATCAGTGCCTTCAAAATTTGGTATCTTAAAATCATCGTTACCTTCCATTTTTCTGATGATGAGGTTGTATTTCTGCTTCTATGTTTAGCAATGTTTGGTCTATTAGTGAAAGACGTAGACATGAAATTGGAGCGAAACAAAGGAATTTCTAATCGAAGTGTATGACTAGAGCGAAGCTCTCGACTGTGGGACAAAGACTGATATTGAAATTTACTCTTCAAGTATTCGGGAGCAAAAGGATTCTTTAGAATAGAAAATAGTGTGCAGAGCATTCTCTGCTGTCTACGCTGACGAACAGGGAGCCACTCGAGCTTAGATCGAAAAACAGAAATATGATCGTATTTACGGAGACAAAAAATGAAGCGGATACAGTTATTAATGAGTCGATCAAGCTTATCGAGAAGATCTTGATTAAGATCAGGATAACACACATCAGCATAATCGATGATAGGCAAAATAAGTGACTGAATAAGAATTATCTTGGTTTTAACAGGAAGGAAATTTCTTAAACCATTCAAACATTGTAAAGAATAATTAACTTTTCTACAGACCTCTGTCACTTGGGTCCTCCAACTCAATGTTGAATCAAGATAAAGGCCCAGATTCTTTACCGATTCACTGATGGGAATGGTTGTGTTATTAAAAACAATAGGGGAAATAGATCTCGTATCCAATTTAGCTAGTTGCCTTGAACTACCCATCAAAATAGCCTGGCACTTAAGTGGATTGACCTTGATGCCAAAACTGTCCGACCAGCAAGAAATCTCTGAGAAAGCCTTGTTCAACTGATCCACTCCAAAGTCAACGTTTTTAGCAGTGGTCTGAACATAAATTTGTAAATCATCCGCGTAGAAATGATAAGAACAGCTAATTGAAAGTGATAAAAGATTTATAAACAATGCAAATAATAGCGGAGACAGAATGCCGCCTTGAGGGACGCCTGACGACAGTTTTATCCACTGAGACACCTCCCGATCCTTTCGAACTGCTTGCTGCATGTCATGAAGATGAGGAAAACCATTCCATTGCTGAGGGTGAGAACTTCATGTATTGAAGAATAGCCAGGAGAATATCATGATCAACCATGTTAAAAGCGTTAGAAAAATCAATAAGACCAAGAATGGTGATCAATGAATTCTCCATGCCAAGGCGTATATCTTATGTTGTTTGGTGTCTTAAAATAAAATAAGAAAAGAATGGTTGTTTTACAAATTGGTTTTATTCATATTATTAAGGAATATGGAGTATTCCATGTGCTAATAGTAATTTAACATCTGACCTAAGGTTTCCGATCCCTGATATGTTGTCAATTATTTTCTTCTCGAAAGATTTTTTTTTAAATCATTTCTTTAAATCAACCCTATTAATTGTCACGGCAGCGCTTCCGCTTTTCACGCTCTGCTACCATTATTAAGGAATATGGAGTATTCCATGTGCTAATAGTAATTTAACAGGTTATGGGCCGCCCCATATTCCTTTTTTTCGGTTTCAGTTTTGTTTTAGAGCAGTTTAAATAAATGGCAAAATGGCTCTAATGAAGGTTCAGGAAATGATAGCCAAGCTGGAAGATGGAGATAATTTTCAGAACTGGAAATTTCGGATGGAGTTATTTTTGGAGGCCAAGGGTCTCAGTGATATTTTAAAGAGTGCTGAGGTAAAAGAAGAAAATAAAAGACGAGATGCGGAAGTTCGTTCAATCATTGTGCAATGCATTGGAGATAGATTTTTGAATGCTAAGAAGGGATGTAAAAGTGCGCTCGAGATGTTAAATGCTTTAGAAAACATCTTTACAAGAAAAAGTGTAATGAATAAATTTAATTTAAAAAAGAAGTTAATTGATTTGAAATGTGAAAGTAACGAAAAATTACAAGATTTTTTTTTTGAAATTTGATGTTCATTTATTCACATAAAATTTGTAACAAGTACACATGCACATTTCATTACATTGTCAAAAAAGGTCTTATTATTTTACAAATTTTACCCTTATTAGGCATTGTGAAGTTTATATATTCAATACAATTTAGCAAATAAATTTAACTTAAACGGAATTGTTCAATAATTCTTAAATTGTCTTTATTTACATGGGAATGGAATTAAATTATATAATACATAATAATAAATTAAATGTCAGTCTTATAAAACTTATAATTTATCGTCCCAATATTCTTTCAATGTATAATATTTTTTATTAGTCAGAAGAGTTTTTAATTCAGCGTCAAATTTAGGTCCCTGAGATTCTTTTATATACTTTGGAAGGTGATTGTATACCGTGATAGCCATGTAATAGGGACCATTTTTATAAAAATCGAGATGTGATGTCGGTAGAATTATATCATTTGCTCGACGTGATGCAAAACGGCGAGTCATGTCACCGTATCGTTCGAAGTAGTGCGTGTGTTTACGAACGAAGCGACATAATTCAAAAATATACATTTGCGTGACCGTTAACATATTGAATTTGCCGAAGAGTTCTCGACATGTTTCACGAGGTCGTGTGAATGTAATTATTCTCAAGAGCCGTTTTTGTAAAATAAATACCGCTTGGACATTTTTCGAATTTCCCCAAAAGATAATTCCATACCTTATCCAGGCTGCAGCATGGCTATGATAGGCAGTGAGGGCACATTCTTCGTTTGTGCCTTTCCGGAGTTCACGCAGTGCATAAGTTGATAAACGATAGTGAAAATATTTTTGGAATGGATGAATCTGATAAAGTTGTTCATCTATTACCAGCTTTGCCAGAAAAATTTGACAATGTTACAACAGCTTTAGAAGCAATGAACGAAGATTCAACTTTAGAGAAAACGTAAAAGACGTTCAATTTAGAATGCTGGAATTGTAATGAAAAGGGTCACAAATCTATATATTGTCGCAAAAATGTTGCTAATAGGCAGTATTATAATCTCCAGCGAGGAATTCCGATACGAGGCAGTGAATTTCATAGACGTGGTCGAGGCAGATTCCAAAGCCGTGGTCGTGGTGGTATTTATAGAGCAACGACATCAAGGGATAATGCAATAATAGGCGACGAAGGAGAAACAAAGGATGAAATGGGTTGTATGGTTGACAAAGAATTCAATTTAAACTGTAAGGAGCTTGTTAATAGATCAATTTCTTTTGTGGTAGACTCAGGTGCATCGCAAAATTTTATTTCTGATGTTTATGTACACTATATGACAAACATAACGAAATTAGAATGTCCTATAAAAATAAACACAGCTAATGGCGACAAGTTAATTGTTTACCATAGTGGAAAGTTATCGGTCAAATTTGGAAACACTAAGATAACTATTCAAGGGCTCATTGTACCAAATTTAGTTTATAATCTACTTTCTGTGAGAAAGCTACTAGAATACACGAATGAAACTGTATTTAAAAGAGGATACGCAAAGATATCATTTTTTGAAGGTTCTGTTATATGGGCGTATAATAATGAGAAATTGTATATTTTACAGGGTAAAATTATAACACATAATGAAGATGCATCGTTATATTCAGATGATGGCATGTTATGGCACAGACGTTTAGATCATACAAGTAGCAAAATATTACAAAGACTACAGCTACCTGCTAACAATAAAATCTGTAATGTATGTATGAAAGGTAAGGCAACCAGGTTACCATTTAAATCGTTAGAACAACCGAGGTCGCGCCATGTTTTAGAACTTATACATAGTGATATAGCGGGTCCATCCAATATTTCAACAATACAAGGTGAAATTTACTTTCAAACAATAATAGATGATTACTCTCACTTTTGTGTAGTCTTCTTGTTAAAGCGTAAAACTGAAGCGACTGAAAACATAATAAAATATATTTAACGATATGAGAATGAATTCGAAAAAAAAGTGAAACGGATTAGGTGTGATAATGGTGGAGAATATACTTGCAATCAATTAAGACAGTTTTGCGAAATGAAAGGTATAGTATTAGAATATAGTTTACCGTATTCGCCAGCAAGCAATGGAGTTGCAGAACGAATGAATAGAAATTTATACAATAAGGCAAGGGTTATGCTCATTGAAATTAAATTGCCAAAGAATTTGTGGTGTGAAGCTATAAAATGTGCAGCTTATCAGTTAAACCGGTGTACATCTGTAGCTATCAATTTTAAAACTCCGTGTGAAATGCTATATGGGACAAGAGACTTAAGCAAACTTCGTGCATTTGGTGCAAAAGCGTGGGCTTGCATTTTACCAAAATCAGATAAATTTTCAGAAAGAGCTCGTGAATGCAGAATGGTAGGATATGCAAGGACGGGGTATAATTTATGGGATCCTCAAGAAAATAAAATAATTGTGTCACGAGATGTAAGATTTGACGAAGGTGATATTGTATACAATGAAAGCAACGAAATCATGTACAAAAATGACGTGTAAAGAGTTATAATTTCAGAAGAGAATCTAAATCATGATCGAAATGCAGAAACAAGAAATAACAATGAAGACATTAGAGGTGAGATTGAAGTTGATAATACAACTTTGAAGGTGATATAATGGAACCAGAAGAAATATTTGAAGATTGTTCTAATAATGATATAATTGTAAGCAACGATATTATTAATAAAGATGTAATAAGAACGAGAAGTGGCAGAATAGTTAGGCCTCCGAAAAGGTTAGAAGACTATGAAACACATGTAGCTTACTGTTTATGTACAGGTAATCCAGGTTCTTATAAAGAGGCAGTCGAAAGGGGTCAAAATTGGCAAGAAGCAATAACTAAAGAATTATACTCTTTTGAATGTTTGGAAACATGGGAAAAGACAATATTACCAAAGGATAAAAAAGCTATAGATACAAAATGGGTATTTACTACGAAGAAAGATGGGACTAAAAAGGCTAGGTTGGTGGCAAAGAGATTTCAAGAAGAAACTCTATTTAATGTATATTCGCCAGTAGCTCGTATGCCTACAATTCGTATGATGCTGAGTCAAGTTACCCTTTGGTACGGAAGCCTAAAAAGCATTTTGGTTTTTGAATTTAGAACAATTAGTCCTTTTATTTCTGTTTAAATTTTAGTAAGTTTATATTGTTCCGCTTTTAATTAATTTAACCTTCCTTTTTCTTAATAAAAAAATAATACTATTTTCGCTTGAATCTTTCTTTTTCTCGTAGTCATGGTTCATGGTATAAAAAAGTTTAGTATGCAACTCTTGAATAAAACAGATATTGAGGGCCATGAATCACTCGCGTCCCTGGATTACTAATTCCGTTGTAAAAGAGAAGGACTGGGGAGTAGAATCCGTTTAGTTGAATGAGTTTACATTATATATCCGTTTCGTAACATTATTTGTTCAAAAAAAGGCAATAGGAGGTGTAAACGAATTGTTTTCACCCCCTCATTGTTTGGCCACATCTAACACCTCGCAACGGGTGTTGGTCGACTTAACTGTTATCATGTATATTATATTCTAAGCAACCGAGTAGGTACCTGTAAAGGTTTATACAGGTTTTCACCCCAAATTGCTCAAGAAATTTAATTAAACGTATCTTAGATACGCCATCATTCCTTAAATAAGAACTGAAGGGGATACATAAATTTTTCGGGGGCCTGTGCTGCCCCCTAGATACTTAACTCTTTAAAACTATTTTATGAACTACTAGTAAGAATGTGAAGCTTTTCTACGGACATTAGCTAAAAGTGGCCGGTTTTCGCAAATGTGCGTAGAAAAGCTTAACGTTCTCTCTTTACACCAAAAACTAAACAGAATAGTTTGAAGGGTTATCTAGGGCTTAGTCAAAACAAATTTTCAAATCATAGGTAGGTATCTCTATTTCCTTTCAAAAAAAAAATATTTCAAACGGGGGTAGCACTGGACCACGTGGATTCCGGCACAGTAGAATAGGACCACTCCAAGTCTTCCTGTGGATGTCGTAAAAGGCGATTAAAGGATACATTCATCACGAACACCAAAACAGTCTTCCGATGGGCAACAGCGTCGGAAGCTAAGTCGTGACACAACACTACGCTCGCTAACCCACCTGCCAAGCGTGGCGAGTATGGCAAAAACCCCCCCAATGGAGGTACAAAAATTGACTAGGCCCCCAGTCCCCGACAGCCCCGTTATTCCTGGCTCCGGTAGCGGTCATGGTAACGGCGGGGCAGGGGGTGCTAAGAATATCCGGCGGAGATCCGGCTACCACTCCCGTCGACGACTGGCCCTGGTAACACACTACATCCGCACATAGAGGACTGACGAGAAACTAGCTGAGGTGGAAGAAGAAATGAGTAGGTTACGGTGGGACATTGTGGGGTTGTCTGAAGTACGAAGAGAGAGAGGGCACGACAACCCTAGAGTCTTGTAACCTACTCTACCACCGGGAAGGAGACAAAAAGAAATCCCAGCATGGTGTCGGGTTTCTCGTACACAAGTCCCTCATTTACAACGTCACAACCATTGAGAGTGTTTCAAGCAGGGTAATATACCTGATACTCAGAGTATCTAAAAGATACTCGCTGAAGGTCATACAGGTATAGGTATATGCCAACTGAGGATCACTCCGATGACGAGGTGGATGAAGTGTATGAGGACATCAGTTGGGCCATACATACTTCTGAAACCTATTTTACGGTTGTTATGGGGGATTTCAACGCAAAACTGGGCAAGCGAGGCGATGAAGAGTTTAGGTTGGGAAACTTCGGATACGGAGTGCGTAATAACAGGGGACGTAGGCTAGCTGATGTTTTGGAGCAAGAGGGACTCTTTGCGATGAACTCTTTTTTCAAGAAGCCGCCGCAAAGAAAGTCGACCTGGATAGGTCCAGCGAAGAAGAACCAGCCTTCTGTTAAAAACGAAATCGACTTCATCATAACGACAAAGAGACAAATATTCAACGCTGTCTCAGTGATCAATCGGATTAATACCGGGAGCGATCACTAAATATTAAGAGGCATCGTGAATATTGATCAGTCGAAAGGTCGCGGCTGATGAAGTCGACGCTCCGACCGTCGCAGGTCCAGATCGAAAACTCCGAAGGCTTCCAGCTTGAACTGTCGAAACGCTTTGAAGGCCTCCAGGATTGCGTTACAGTGGACGAGATAAACCAAGGGTTTGTAGAAGCTGTTCAAGCGGCGAGATCGAAGGTGTTTAGGTCCCACCCCAAACGAAAACCTCAGAAAATCTCTGCTCAGACCCTAGACTTAATGGCAGAGCGACGATCAAGGCCACTGCAGACCTCCGAAGATGCTGAATCATATCGGCAGCTGAATAGACGTATACAAAGGTCCTTGCGACATGATATCCGCTCATTTAATACAAAATGTATTCAGGAGACGATCGAGCAGAACAAAGGCTCCAAAGTGTTCACAAGGGCTATGTAAGTTGGGCAATGCCGATTGATGAAGCTGAAGACGGAGGACGGTGGCGTGGTGTCGACAAAGGAAAGGGGGTTCTAGCGGAGATCGAGAGGTTTTATGGACAGCTATATACCAAAAACTCCGATGTATCTCAAAAACAAGTTCACTTTTCAGGGTGATACCCATCTCAGAGTTCTTCGTCCCTCCAACAATCTTCTTCTCGATGTGCCTCGCTGCCGGAGTGGGTTTTTCGATCAATCATTCACCAAGCAAGCCGTGATGCTTTGGAACGCCCTTCCCTTTGACGTCCTCAAAGCCCCTAGTCGTCAAGCGTTTAAGAGGGCTGTGCGCGCTCATTATCTTCACCAATTGTCATAGAGTATTATAAATATTTATGTAGTCTGTGTAGAGTTTATGAATTTATGCAATATTTGTGTATTTTTCCATGTATGTTTATGAATATATAGATAAGTATATAAATGAATAAAATTATCGTCAAATGTATTTTTGGTAAAACTTGAAGATAGTAATTAAATTATAGTTAAATTAGAATGTACCATGTCGTCCAAAATTAACTTTTATCCGCATCACCTGTAGGTTGACTGGTAGAAAAGGCCCTGGGCCTTAAGTCCGCCTGTTACAATTTTTGTAATAAAGTTAAATAAAAAAAAAAATACTTCAGTTTCTCAACCCAGCGAACAAATGGCTAAAGATATCCCGAAGATATCCCGGACATCAGCATGTACGAGATTAGGATGGCCCTTAAACAGCTTAAAAACAACAAGGCGCCGGGCGAGGAAGGAATAACAGCAAAGCTTCTGAAAGCGGGAGAAACGCCGTACTGAAAGTCCTACAGAGGCTCTTTAATTCCGTTCTGCTCGAGGGCCTAACGCCAGAAGCGTGGAACAGGGGCGTGGTTGTCCTGTTCTTCAAAAAGGGAGATAACGCTTAATTTATAGAAGAACTATAGGCCTATCACGCTTCTGAGTCACGTATATAAGTTGTTTTCAAGGGTCATCACGAATCGTCTCGCAAACAAGTTTGATGCGTTCCAGCCTCCCGAACAAGCCGGTTTCCGTAAAGCTTTAGCACCACGGACCACATTCACACGCTGCGGCAGGTTATAGAGAAGACGAGGGAGTATAACCGGCTGTATGTTTAGGATTCGTGGAGTATGAAAAAGCCTTCGATTCGATCGAAACATGGGCCTTGCTTCAGTCTCTCCAGCGATGCCGTATTGACTATCGGTATAACGAAGTGTTGAAGTGCTTATACAGTAACGCCACTATGTCAGTCCGAGTACAGGCGCAGTGCACGAGGGCTATTCCATTGCAAAGAGGTGTAAGACAGGGAGACGTTATATCTCCGAAACTGTTCACCGTTGCACTGGAAGATGCCTTCAAGCTTCTGGAATGAGAAGGATTTGGCATCAACATTAATGGCGAGTATATCACTCACCTTCGATTTGCCGACGATGTCGTTGTCATGGCAGAATCGATGGAAGACTTAAGTACTATGCTCGGAGACCTTAATCGAGTTTCCCAACAGGTGGGCCTAAAAATGCACATGGAAAAATGTGTTGGGAGCTCCGCACTCGAAGTTGTAGACGAGTATATCTACCTGGGTCAATTGATCCAGCCAGGAAGTTCCAGCTTCGAGGAAGAGGTCATTCGACGAATCCGACTGGGTTGGGCAGCGTTCGGGAAGCTACGCAGTGTCTTCTCGTCCAAAATACCTCAGTGCCTCAAGACGAAAGTGTTTAATCAATGTGTGTTACCAGTGATGACGTATGGCTCTGAAACGTGGTCCCTTACTATGGGTTTCATAAGAAGGTCACTCAATGCGCAATGGAGAGGGCTATGCTCGGTGTTTCCCTACGTGATCACATCAGAAATGAGGAAATTCGTAGGAGAACAAAAGCCACTGACTTAGCCCAGCGGATTAGTTCGTTGAAGTGGCAGTGGGCGGGACACATAGCGCGACGAACCGATGGCCGATGGGGCAAAAAGGTTTTCGAATGGCGACCACGTACTGGCAAGCGAAGCGTAGGACACCCACCCACATGGTGGTCTGACGACCTGAATAAGGTCGCTGGAAAGCGCTGGATGCAGGCCGCTCTAGATCGGTCATTTTGGAAATCGTTGGGAGAGGCCTATGTCCTGCTGTGGACATTATGCAGTTGAAATGATAGCACTGGACCCAAAAAATAGACCAAGTGATAAATTGGGATACTTTTTATAATGAATGCCATTATAAATAATGACAAGCTAATTTGGACGAAGTAACAAATTATAATTTCCTTATTTATCACCATTGCCTAGACATTATGATTATTATCATGTGGTTTTCGAGCAGACTAAAGCACAGTCATATGTGTTGTTTGACGACCTCCGTGGCGTAGTGGTCACCATGCTAGTCCGCCACCCAGAGGTCCTGGGTTCGATCCCCGGTCAGGGCAAGTTGGAAAATGGTCTTTTTCAAATTGCCCTGGGTCTTGGATGTTTATTTATATATGTATATGTTATAAAATATAGTATCGTTGAGTTAGTATCCCATAACACAAGTCTCGAACTTACTTTGGAGCTAGCTCAATCAGTGTTATTTGTCCCTATATATTTTATTTATTTAATGTGTCGATAGACCTAGATTTATTTTTACTGTGTTGTTATAGGTTATGATGCGATGCCAACAGTGTTCTTGCAGAGTCATGTTACCAACAACTTTGGCCTAACTCCCAAAGGCCACCCCGCCGCATCATAACCTATGCTCAGTACCGTCTTCATTCTCAGGGGGCCCCGAGGGACCGACAATTTCTCTTACACATTTATTCTCAAAACATTTTTGTCGGGCACGTTACACTTTTTTCCCGAAGAAATTCCGAAAGAAACCGTTATCGTAATCGTAACCAAAAAACCAGCAGCATTCTTATATAATTGAAGCATATTATATTAGTGGTGAACGACACCACGCGTGGTATTTGATTACAATAAATGGTCATACTTAGTAAAAAAATGTTATTATAATTCGCTTTTTTTACTTCCAAAAGGGCCCCAAATTCTTGTGTGCCCAAAGGCCCCAGCCTAGTTTAAGACGGCCCTGCCTATGCTACATGACCTGGGTAGTAGACATGACTATTCAAGAATAATGTTGCCGGCTAAGGGTGGTCCGAGGGCCATCCCTATTTATTTTAATGTCTTAAGCACACTTGGTCCATATGTATATATTATGTACTCTAGATACAACGCCACTACAATAATTAGGTACTAGGGAGAATTTCTGGCTCCTGACATTGAAGTGAATCACAGACGTGAAACTTTTCATCAATTTTTATTCACTTCCTCAATTTTTATTAACCGACTTCAAAAAAGGAGGAGGTTCTGTGTTCGACTGTATATATTTTTTTATGGTAGGTACGTTCACCGATTTCTCCGTCAATTGTGGACCGATTTTCAAAATTCTGTTTTTTTTTTACATCTTCCTTTACCATGCAAATTTCTCTTCACCTCGTTTGACATCCTTTTTTAACCCCAGACAAAAAGAGGGGTGTTCTAAGTTTGACGCTAATTCTGTCGGTGATGATAGTTGGGGGATTTTCTAATATAAACTTGTTTTAAAGAATCATTTTTACCTGATTATTGTACCATTTTGCATAGCTGAGAAAACAAGAGATGTTTTTATTGTCATTCGCACGTTGCAAGTCATCGAAATGTTGATTATAGCAAAGATAATACACTAATTACAAAAGAGTAAGTTAAAGGCTGTATCCTCAGGCTATAAATAACATCCGTTTTATCTAAAATTTGTGGTTTTGATTATACATAGAAAATTTGGCGCCATTATTGTTTTAATATAAAAAAGGAACAAAATCACGGGGTGGAAATATTGCGAAAAATTTACAACCCAAAAACTTTTGTCAGAGGATTATTCTGAAATAAAATGTCTTAATCTCAATTTTTATTAAAGCAAATAGTAAGTGAAAACGAATTAATTGTTTTGGCCACATCTAACTCCTCACAACGGATGTAGGTAGACTTACCAAGTAATCCAAAGTAATCAATGCGGAGTGGGTGGTCCTCGGAGCAAAATGTTACCTACCAGAGATTTTCAATAAGTATTATTGCTTCTTAATTTCGTTGTTGGGTTTTTACATAAATACTTACTTATAATAAAAATAAGGAAGGTGAGTAGAAAATAAAAATCGTTTCATAATTATTGGTAGGTCATAATTTAATGCAGTTTTCTTTTATTATTAAACATTTGATTCTGCTTTTACTTATTAATATGACAAATGGAATATTGTTTCATTCTAGATTAAATTATCTATTCTGTGAAACTACTTTTAAACAACTTTTATATTTAGAAATTAGTACAAGTACCGATGCTTTTCTACTTTTTATAATTTAAAAATAATTGTGGTATGAGATTTATGATGAGGTTATAAAACTATAATTTTAATCATAATAACATTTCAGTGATGGTCTGATACACAGATGAATACCTATGCAATGAATACTCTTACAAAAGGCGCCTGTGATTAGCGACCCGTGTTTCGATATGGGTTTAAGTCTTTTTTCAAAAACCGTACTGAAAATTTATTTAAGTACTTCGTAGATTTATCATCTACTTCAAAAATAGGGCTACCGACACGATAGGTTTGGCAGTTGGCTTAGTCACGTAACGCTGACAGACAGACGGACAGTGGAGTCTTAGTAATAGGGTTTTGTTTTTACCTGCGAGGCCTTGGCGCTGGCCCACGTCGCCCACGCCTAGCTATGCAACTGTAGAAGATAACGCGTATCATTTCAGTAAAGCCCTAATTTAACCGGCTCATACTTATTCACGTTTATCGATGGCTTTGGAAAAATAATTCAATGTTTATTTTACGATTAGGAATGTCGTTAAAACCTAGAAAGTCGCATCAAACTAGGTAACTGTTTAAACCAAAAAAAATAATAATATCGAAACACGTTCGTAAATCATGTGATACAGGAAAAACTTAAAAATGGGACTCGTCTACACCTTGTACTAAGTTTACATTATGTCTCTGCAATTAACGTGGCATTTTATTATGTTTTCAGAAAAAGTATTGTATAAAAAATGGTTCATGTATAAGTTCTTTCAAAGGGCCTGTGATTGGTTTCACACTAACCTGAATTTCAGTTTGTGATTTCATATTACATAGAATACATTGCCGCTATATAATTACATTAAAATTTATCGTTAGAAAACGGGCAATGTGTATGAAATCAAGCTGAATTTAAGTTGGTAGTTGAATTTAAGTTGGTAGTTAGTGTGAGTGGTTCCAGCCATCGACAAGTTGCAAACGATGTTGGAGACAATATTCACACAATAGATATGGTTTTCGTAGAAGGAACAAACAACGCTTAGGCGTTTTCGACACATATGAAATTATAGTTCTTACGAGAACCATGTCGAGCGTGTGAGAATTGTCCCATAGTGCGCACACGATATTCAACGAATAACAACATGTGCGTGAAGTCTTTTGGAATAATTTTTCAATGTTAGCAGTAGCAGTATCACCGAAACGATACAATGTACTTAGTACTAAGTGAGTACGACAGGGAAAACAGCACATTTCGATGAATCACCTATATACATCAAATTTCCTAGTGAAGCAAAATTAAATGTGAAAAAAGTTCACAATAGAGGACTTTGATCATTGACATCTCTCAACGAATAGGATGATAGATCACTGATTCTTGTTCTGTCCTGTCTCAGTCATTTGAGACTGCTAAGTGCACATGACGATGGCTTCAATTCAGAATTCCCTGTGTAGGTCAGGATGAATAAATAACCTCGTTATACTTTTTTTTTCAATTCTTATTTAGGCGTACTTTGTAAAAGTTTGCGATCTCGTTACAAAAAGTGATTAAATATTTTAATAAAAAGAACTTCACCATTGACTGGAACCTTCAGATAGCATTTAAATCATTTAAATTAGTTGTTTCGTATCTACAAAGGATAAGCACATAATACCAAGTACAGTATCACCTTTCATAAGTTCATAAAAATTGCTCAATGTGCATATGAAAGTTTTAATGATATTAACTAGGAAATACTTAAAATAATATTTCTTGGAACTTGTGGAAAAAATATTGCACAAGCCAATTAAAATAGTAGTAAAATAAATCATATAAGTTACAAAGCAGCTCCCTCGAGTATGTGCGAAATTTTTTGGAAGACCAGACCTATTGTGGACACGAAGCGGAAAAGGTAAAGTGATGGCTTACACCAGTAGACTAAACAGCTGTCTTGTGGTGTTCATTTAATGTGATTGGCATACCTATCTCATAACATTTTGTTAGCTTATGCCAAACCCATATATGACTAGCGTTAAATATTACAGGAAGCCACTCTCTAGTCAAGTTAGGTGCGTGCACTTCGACTGCTGAAATACACACTTCGGTTTTCTGCAGTCGAAGTGTTAAACCGGCCTGCAAAATTTTCAACGAGTAACTTTTGTAAAATTTCAACTTATTTAGCTGGAAGTCGAGAAATAATGCGTGCCGCGTGTGCCGTGCGGGGATTTTTGATTTCATATATCAGATCGTAGAAATTGTAATGTGATTAGAGATTTTTTTTGTCATCATCCGAGGTGTGTATTCAATTTGAGGTTCTCCATTTAGTCAGTAGGTGGATTGTATTCCTTTGGTGTACGCGCCCGCGTTAAAACGCCGGGGGTACACAAAAATGTTCACTTTTGCCTAGATAAATGGCGGCAAAAAAAATGTTTCTGATTCATAAGCATAACCAGATGGGGCGAATGGCAATAACCCTGGACGACGAAGAGAGACGCGATATTATGCGCGGAAAATTGTAGTAATAAAACGCGCGCGCCTGAACAATAAACATACCGGCGGCGACCGCGCACGCAACGATCAAGGGCATCACAGACACGTTACAAGTCATCCGCCTGTGTTACCCTTTAGTCCAACACTTTTTTTTTTTATATATTTACTTAAAAAGGCTATTGCAGGACCTTAATTACTACTTAGAAATGAAGTATGGCGGATGTCTGGTTCTCTAGTCTAGGAGCAGCTGATAATGAACATTCTTATTTTTATCAATTTACAATATTTATTCGTAGGACATGCTTATTCAACTTATGATAAAAATAATAAATACCTATTTTAAAACTAACTCAACCAATATGTTTAATTTAAACCATGTCTATCCCTAATGAGATTTCTATTCACTTGCATTTAATATCACTCACTAGTAAATTATTGTCATCAAGACAATCAAAAGCAGAAGAGCGAGACAACTGGACACCGGGCGACAAACGAAGTATACAGTAAGTAGTATTGAGAATATTTCAACATAAATATGGAATGTAGCAAACACTCAATTGAAAAGACCCTCAGATTCTGGCGTCGGTCGCCATTAATCTAAATTAAATTAGACACAATATTTACAATAAAATAGTACATAACTATGTTTTGTAAATTAATAATCCTCGCATTTACTGTACTGATATGCATTCTTTAACAATAGCTACACAAATAAATATAAAAGTTGTTTAAACACAGATTTATAGCTGCTGGATAGAAATTAAACTTTATAATAGATCACTTAAACATCAAACTGTACACTGCAAGACATTAGCTCACTATTGACTGACCTCTTTCACAATATACAATATCATCGAAGGTTACAATCGAAAGATTCATTAAATATTATATACTTTTAATTGTTTCTATTTGAATTAATTTTACCTAAGACAACATACTTCAATGTAAACTTTATAGCGTTATATCTTTTTATTTTAGTTCAGTCTTAGTTTTCGCGTCAGTCGGACGACAGCCTTGGGCACTCGCGCACGCCGTCGCTCCCTCGCACTCCGCTCCCGCAAGCCCGCACTCGTCACAAGGCGCGGCCCGCAGCCGCTCCCGAACAAATAAATATCAAGTCTATAATACTCCGGGACGCGCGGGCTGTGTGGCGAGCGTGATCGTCCCGATAATGGAATGTAAGCGTGATATGGTAGAGAGTTGGCGCGGCGCGGCTTGGTCACGCGTCGGGCGGCGGGCTGGGCGCGCGCCGGCGCGGCACCATCACGCAGGGCGGCGCCGCGCCCGCCAGGCACGGCGGCGTCGGCCGCGCGCCCATGCGCACCCACCAGCGCGTCGCCTTCTGCAGCAGCCCGTCCTTCTTGCCGGCCGGCGCCGCGCCCGCGCCCGCGCCGCGCCGCGCCACGCTCTCCGCGCCCGCCCACTCGGGCACGTCGCTCACGCACTTGTTCGGTGGAGGCTGGAAACTGCTTCTCGTCAGCTCGGCTTGCTGGAAACACAACATCAAACTCACTTTTATGGCTCATCATGTGTTTCAGCAATGCTTTTAAAACGTGTAACGGAAAGGGGGGAACCCGAAACGGAGTAAACTTACTGATGAATGTGAACACCTTTAACTATGGGACCAAACATGAAATCGAAAAAAAAATCTGCAGCTCCATACATTTTGGCACGGTAGGTATTTTTTTTATGTTTCAGGGATGGTAAAAGTTGTTCACATTCATTAGTATGTTTACTCCCTTTCAGGTCGATACCCCCTTTTCGTTACACGTTATATATGTCTGAAAACATTCCTATTAACCAATAACGGTACAAATTCGCATAGTCATTTGCGTTCAAACGAGTAGGATGAAACTTGAGATCGACCCAAAGTTGATTCGAAGGCAGATCAGACTGCCACCGCGCACGAACAGATGGGTGTGGTCACGTTGAATACGTTTTTGACACATTATCTTGCGATGCCCTTAATCAACAGACTGGTGATCAAATATTTACTGCCGTGCTATTCTTCGGAAACCACGGTGACACATAATGAGTCGCCGTGGTTTCAAAAGGTGTTACTTTCTTATTAATAAATATTTCCACCGCGCAAGCCAATATGGCTGAACTATCGTACTCGCATCTGTATGCTGTAAATGGCAGATCAAAATACGGGGCCTTCTTCTCTTGCTCTCTTTGGACGTAAGTAAATACTAGAGATGGGGTTGCAATGCCGACCTGATAAGGGACTCGTAATTGTAGATGCGCGTCCTGCCCGTACTCGCCGTCCGGCAGCTGTATGCTGGGCGGCAGGCCAAGGCGCTCGGCGGCGGCCGCGGAGCGCGCGCGCGTCTCTTGCTCCACCATTTCTTGTAGACGCCCCACCATAGCTTGCAGTGTCTGCTGCTTCTCCCATTCCCTGGAATCACAAAGATATTCATTAATAGGAATCACGAAATATTTAAACAACCCATATACGAGTTAGTATAACTGAAGGAAAAGGTACTGCTGGCTCAACCTTTTCACATCATGTCTTCGATCGATTCTGTAAGTTTTATCATTTTGTTAGAATCTTTATAACATAATGAAATTTAAAACCAGTGATAATTTGTTGCAATAATTAATATGTAAAATTAGTTGTCACAGTCTTCTGGCTGGTAAACAAAGAGCTGATGATACATATTTTATTGCTCATAGAACACACTGCTGATTAGCTGTCCAGCAAACCAAGCTAAGTTACTGGTTGGGCAAATCTACTAATAGCTTGCTCATGTTTGACTTTGACAAATAGCTTGCTCTCATCGATTTGCCTAACTTCATATTGGGCACATCATAAAATTAAATCGTCCAAATCACTATCTGCATGCACATCCCCCGGGCAGCTCTCGATCGGACCAGGTAAACTTCTCCCTCTACTCAAAGGTTGACTGGAAGAGATTGCTGTGCTATAAGTCCGCCTTTTTATCATAATTCTGTCTTCTTTTTGTTCTGTTTTTTGTATTTCCATTTGTTTATGGTGCAATAAGAGTAATTGTATTGTATTGAATAAGTAAAAGACAACCATCTCGCTAATCATGGCCTTTGGGTTTTTTGAACCCTGTGTCTCTCTGACCCGGGTTAGGGATAGAGATACGTGACGATGTACACTGTATGTGTTAGACTGTGAGGTAGAAAAATTGAATAAGTCTAATGATGCTTCCTCTCTCTATGAATACCATACTTGTATAGGTTAACAACTAAGTTAATGGACCTAGCCATCTTGCGGAAAACGATTGGAGTTGTTTGTTAATATTTATGTTATATGCGTGAAATGTTAGTTAGATTATCAAAAAATCTTAGGTACATATTTTGAAATATTAGCTACATATTTTTTGTTTTTTCTTATTAACAAAATGATAAAGATACAGTGCATTTAGAATTTGGCGTTACGTCACGGCTTTGTACGATTTTTACAAGGCATATCATTAGCCCCACCATGGAACGAAACTTGATCATCATCTTCATCATTTCAGCCGCATAACGTCCACAATTTAGATGCTCTGTATCCTTGTGAATTTTCACTAATACTAATTGGTTACTTTTTTTATGAAAATATATTTTTGGCCTCGTCACTCCCTTAATACCGAGTTTCATTAAAATCGCTGGAGCCATTTCCGATATCTTTATTATATATACATATATATTAAATAATTGCTCATTTAAAGTATAGGATAAAGGATCACAAATAAATTGTTTCTACAACAGTCCTAGTCCCATTCATTCTAATATATGTATAAGGTATATTGTATTTAATGTATGTTGATAAATATGTTATGTTTGATAGTTTTTTATAAGTTTACTTATTCACGAATTTTATCACTCCACCCACACATATTTTTTGCTTGTCTAATGGTTGACCGGGAGAGAATGCCATACAGCATTAAGTCTTGTATATTTTTTTTAAACTGTGCAGTTAAGTATAAATAAATAAATGATTTGGTAAACTGAAGAACTAAAAGAGCAAATTCAAGACGATGGTTATCTGTTATCTGAAGAGCTGATATGGATATGGGCACACAGGTAGCTAATACAAAAGGTACGAGGTCTTTTCTAAAGATATATAATACCTATATTACATATAGAGACAAACATGTCTTCACTAAAATAGGTTTAGCAAACATTTGTAATTTTGTTTGTAATTTTTATGAATAAGGGATTCAATGAATTAATTTAGTATTAGTTTATTGACAACCTCCGTGGCGTAGTGGTCACCATGCTAGTCCGCCACCCAGAGGTCCCGGGTTCGATCCCCGGTCAGGGCAAGTTGGAAAATGGCCTTTTTCAAATTGTCCTGGGTCTTGGATGTTTATCTATATATGTATTTGTTATAAAATATCGTATCGTTGAGTTAGTATCCCATAACACAAGTCTCGTACTTACTTTGGGGCTAGCTCAATCAGTGTTATTTGTCCCTATATATTTATTTATTTATCTGTGCGTGCGAAAAAAGCAGCAAACAAACTAAATCTAAGATACAAAAATTGAACTGATTGTGTAAAACTCATATACTTACTTCATAGTCTACCCCCATGTTCATTAAAAATTTACAACCGTTTGCTAAAGCTACTTTAGTTAAAATATGTTTTGTCTCGTTCTTTCAATGTAGAATATTGAAAAGAGGGAAAGTGACAAAACATGTTTTAACTAAAATAGGTTTAGCAAACAGTTGTTAATTCTATTGAAACATTTCCCTCATATGTTTCAATACATTGTTAATTTAGCACTATTTACACATTATGTCAAAATCTTAACATTTCAAATCATCTATCATGTGAGAATGTAATGTTTATTAAAAAATGTATATAAAATTATAGCTTAGTTCTGAAAAACAATATTATTATAATAGTGATAGTACACAGCTGCAAACGCAGCCGACTTGACACTATTTATGGAAATGTATTTTTTTATTTTCGCTTTTTCAAGTACGTATGAACATAAAGCCTATATAATTTTAAGTCTCAAAATTGAATGGCAGTGTTGGAAAGGTTGAAAGCGATGGCTTCACTGTCCATGATAATGATACTCACAATGTGGAATGGTGGTGTCTGTGGTCGTGCCTGTGGCGCGGTCCCCCCGGCGCGCCCAGCCGCTCCATGCCCGCGCACCCCGGCACTTGAACCGAGAGCATCTGCAAATCACAACACACTACTCTAACTTATGTGGTCCTCATCACAATGAAAACTATACATTACTGCGTGAATACTGTGGAACATGGAGGAATTTTATTAAATTTTCTCTTTACAAATACATTAGGTGTAGGTTAATATTATATACTCTTTGGGATTGCATAATTTTGTGGTTGAGGCAGTAAAACAGGTGCTTAGCTGTTATGGTTAAATATTAAAATAATTATGTAATGCGGCAAATATACCTATCAAGAACAATTATTTGGCTCAGGATTAACAGAAAGATGGATAGAAAGAATCCTATTTATGGTATGGGGATCTATCCCCTTTAATTTTTTTATTACTATATGTGTAGGTACGTACCTAATAGTCTTTGTGAAATATATCAAGGTACCTACATAATTAGGTATATATTTTACGGTTTAAAATGTCTTCCGTCTAATTTTTTTATTTAATTTCTTTTTCTTACAATGTTTTTTGAATGTTATTTTATAAGGAATGTATAAATTTCTACAGATACAACACAGTGACAGACAGAAAGGTATTTGAGAATTAGTAATTTGCGTACAGTATTTGGTAATTTGGTTTCATAGGCAAACTTTGGGTACACTATGTCCTTAATAAGAAGTAGGGGTGCATTCAAAGCACTATACGATTTTGTATATCTACTTCTTAAAAATCAAATGACAGTATATTGAATTAATTTTATATTTAAATAAATTTTGTGACATCCTTTCCCTTTTTGAAGATCTATATGGTGCAGTCAACATCATAATCCGAGCATATTCCCCGTTGCATTCTCAGTGGTAACGCTTCAGAGCTCGGAGTCTGCTGCCTACCTAACCTAGGTGATTTGACGACATAACTGGTTTTTACAAAGAGCGTCTACCATCTGACCTCCGCAATCCAAAGGATAGACCAGACCCAATCCTAGGAACGGTTTGAGAGAAAACGCATCTAGCGTTTTGTCGTTCCATTGACCCACAGTTTATACGTGCCTTCCGAAACACGGAATCATATTTGTTTTCGGATATCAGGTGATTGAAGCCTCAATATCCTAACCAGAGTGGAAACCACTTTTCATTGGGATTTGAACCCACGACCTCCGGATCACAAGACAAACGCCTTGACCACTGGACCGCGGAGGCAGTCATCTATATGTTGAAGTCTTTGAACTAGAAAACTACTCAAGTGGTATACTTATACTATAACTTTCGTATACATGGGAAAAATGTGACTAAATTCAAAGAGTGCGTGAATTTTCTGGTTCCAAGAAGAGTGAATTCTCTATCGATGGCGTGATGTGCGTTGATAGAAAGTGGAGATTTATCCATAATGCCAATGGTAATTATGTGTTTTTCAAGTTCACCAACCTAGGTAGGTACCTAGTTTAATGCTTAGCCTCTCTAAATGGAAACCTCAAGGTTCCCATTAAAAATATACCACATACATACAAAGGGTTGGATATCCAAGTTCGATTTACATGTATTAGTTCTAAAGATTTTTTTTTTATGAAAGCTCATTTCAGATTTCGTTAGTATTTCGTAATTTTAAAGGCGTAATGTATATGAAGGAATGACTTTCAATCCAAACATTTAGTTTATACAACTAGTGTAATCATTATATCATATAAAATTTGCAAAAATTTAATTATTTTGTCCTATCTATAGTAACCACCATAGATGTAACTTCCTTGAAACATTAAGTTCTAAAAATCAAAAAAAGGTTCATGCTACATCTATTTGTTTCATGTTATATATGAATTACTGCATGTTAAATAATATTTTCTGCTAAAGATTGGTAATAAGTAATTTAATAAGTAATTTTGCAAAAACCGTCAATTGGTAGAAGACAAAGAGAAACTCTATAGCTGAATAGTAAAAATATCATGATTGTTCTGTTCTAGACACACTTATAAAATAATTTTATTTTTGTTTCATTTTTATAAATTAGTTTAAACCTGCAATTTTTTTATTTAGCCACATCCCAATTCAGTGACACCTTCACTTAATCATATCATCATTAATCAATTTAAGAACTAGGTTCTTGTTCACTTAATCATATACAAAAGAAATAATTAGAATTCTGCTTTTATGAATTGTAATTATTGCTATTGTCTTTTATTATTTCTAGGTAATTTATTTAATAACGGTTAACTCTGTGGAGTTCAGCTTTATTATCACTCATAGTAAAGTTAGACAGACTTCATATAGGTTGTTTTCAAAATATTTTTGAAAGATTTATCAATAATACCAGAATTTACTAATTTAGGGATCCTCTCATTTCTCATAACTATATTAATCATAATATGGTTTGTTATACCTGTCATAAATACTTTGTCAGACTTTTTTATCAAAATAATTGTGTCACATAATGTTTATTGTATTAATGATTCTGTAGCCATAAACATAGTTCATAATACCTTTATAGTTAATAGTTTCTCATAATGGCTTTGTCATATAACTCTTCTGGTCATAATCATAGTTTAACATATTTTGTTCATAATATTATTGTAGACATTCTCATCTTCTTCTTCCTTCCCTCATTCTATTATAACTAAGAAACCTTTTGGTCTCTTGATAGGTTGTTACAAGAATTTTCTTTATCTGTTTTTGGAACACACTATGATATCATATTTTAACATGAAGCGTTTTAGTTGTTGTAATCTACTTGCTATATTTTATACATATTTTTACACCAGAGGGACAGACAGCAAGCTGAAACCATACGTAAGGTAACAAGAGTGGTTGACGTTATTAAAAAAAAATCACTGAAATGGAGCTGAACAGGACATATGTGGCAGGAAAGGGTTAGAAAGTGGACCAAAATTTTATCCCAATGGACCCCACGCGTAGGTAACAGAAAAAGGGGAAGGCCCTTGAAAAGATGGACAGACGATTTCAAGAAAATAGCTGGACCTCTATGGACCAGACTTACAAGGAAGAGAGAAATAAGGAATCTGTTGGGGGAGGCCTATGCGTCTACAGGATGCATTGATGCCGATGATTAGGATGAATCAAAAATGTATATTGTAATATTTTATAATCAGTATATATGCTAATAAATAAATAAATCTTTACAATGAATAGACGTTTTTCAGCACTGATTTATTTTTTAAGCCATTTCTGACGAAGATATATTAGATGCTAAGAATTATAAACACTGCAACACTTGCAAATTTTTTCATATGTACCTACCTAAGTTATAAACATTAGGAGGAAAAATAAAATCAGAATTAAAGTGAATGATTAGAATATCACAATTAATAAAACGAACTACTTAATTACTACATATAGAGTAATGACTCATGCATAACAGAATTTGGTCCAATAATAATGAACTAGCTGGGCGACCAAGCTTTGCTTGGTAACTTTTTTATGAAAATTGTTTTTTTAGGTTTTTCAACATTAAATTTAGGTAGACATTCCCTAGGACTATGGGTGTTCCTGTTTAGTAGCTAAGATTGTCAAGGGTTTTTAAAGGTTTGCGTTTATTTTTAATTATTAAGTGACTATGTTGGAAGTGTATTATAAGGAACCAGTACCTTTAGCAATTTCTAGTAGTCACATTCACCGAGATTATTATGAACATGTTATCAAATTGACTTGTCAAGACTGTGATACGGCGAGAGGTGATTACGGAACTGTCTGTCATGAAAATTTATTTAAATTCACACAAACAACGTCTGGGTGTGACGTCGCTATCGGCGCGCCTCTTATCACTTGGCACGCTCCCGCCGTCTCGCGGCCGTTCGACCGCCTCGGGCCTCACTCGCCTCCTTCACTATGATCTTCTCACCGACATACATTTACAAACATTTTATTGTTTTAGGTTTTATACTATGAATTTCATGTAAAAAGCACTATGTCTTCCGTGTGGTTCTTATACTTATTTCCCAGAACACTCTGTTATGATTACAATGCATTAATATAGTCACACTTCTTAATATAGGCATTTTAAAGAAATATTACTTACTATTTGTAACAGTGTCGTCCACAATTTTTTTAGGTTTTTCACCTATAGATGACAGATAGATAGTGATGTGCATGTGTCAATGGATCCGATGACACACCAATCGAGTTACTGGTAGCCAAATCGATCACTTTATCAGGTAGTACAGCAGAAATATATAATAACACACAGTCATTGACATTGCAATTTCTCTTCAGGCTTCAACAAAATAATCACAGTGCACTTAACGGAGATTACAACAATCGTAAAACGTATTTACAATAATTAACTACATATCATCACTAATAAATAAAAATATGATTTCTGATGTATTAACACTATAAAAATAAATTATTTATAAAGTAAAGATAACGTAGAGATTTCACTATCGCGTATTTTGTGATACAGTTTCTTAACTCTTTTCATATTGGCAGGAAAACGCCTGCCATCGAGCGAGTCTTGTTGTTCAATGACGCGGACGCGGCGCGGTGTTCGCAGTGGCGTAGCGGGGAGAACAGGCAGGCGGGCGCGGTGCACCGGCTGCCCCGATGTCGCCGCACACTACTGCGATTGACTACGGTCGTCCTCACAAACACACAAACAATCTGTCTACTCGCATTTGTGTGCTGTTGGGACGGTGGTACTCTCGTCGATAGGATAAGTTGATACAATGTGTGCGCTCAGTATTTGTACTGTAAGTATAGCGCATGTGTACATATGTGATGACACACATGCAAGTACAGCTCGATTGCTGCCACCGTTGTCGGTATTATGTATGCGCACCTATAATAGTGAGTGATGACGCGCTTGTCGGCTTGCGAGACGAGACGGTTGGCATTGCTCAATGATCGAGTTGTAGCCGTAGTCGTACGTAACCAACTAGAGTAACCAACAATTAATTCCCACAGCGAATTGATACCTCCAAAAATATCTCGATGTTTCTAGTAAGGAAAGTAGGTATCCGTATTTACTGGTATTTAGCTTGTTATAGGTACTTGATATTTTTCGATTTTGTGTTGGCAAACACTGGTGTTAGATTTTACAAGCTGCCTAAAGGCATCTGATATACGTAGCTCCACGGCTGCCTTAAAATAATGATGACAGATAGATGAGATCAACGGCTTAACATGCATTCCGGAGAACGGAGGAGTGGAGTTCGAGTTATGCCATTTGTGGTTAGTCTTAGCGCTGACGCCGGCTGGGCCACTGATCTCCTCATTACCCGATCTGACTACGGTAAAGCCAAAAGGAAGGATAATAATGATAGTTGTCTGTGAATGTATGTAAGTATGTGGGTGTTCAATGTCTGTTCCACCGTACCGAAGTATTCGGAAATCTGAACCGTTTTTCCAATTTTCTCAAATGAGATGACAATAAACTCGTCAATATTGTACGGATGACTTAGGCCGTAGGTAGGCAATTTGTATGCAATTAACAGTTGGGTTGCATCAGGGTTCAGTTTTAAGCCCTTACCTCTTCCTGCTAGTAATAGATGCTCTGACATCAGCCCTACAGTAAGAGGCACCCAGCCTAGCGTATGCTTCTTGCAGACGACATCGTTGGCAAAAGTGGCGGGAGGTGACTAGCACAATCTGTGACCCAAAATGCTGTTAAACTAAGGGCAATATATAGATCCGTTATGCGACCCGTAATGTTATACGGTTCAGAATGCTGGGCCACAAAAGTGCAGGTCGAGAAGAGGCTCCATTCTGCGGAAATGAGGATGTTGAGTTGAGATGGATGTACGGTGTGGACTGAGGCGTAAGGATAAGGTGAGCAATGTATACATAAGGGGCAGTTTGAAGGTTGCATCGATAACACACAAGGTAATAAGTAACAGATTGGCTTGTAAAAACACTAGGTATGAAGGTAAAAGCAGCTGCCGAGCTTGGATTAATTGGATAATATATATTAAAAGTAAAAATAAAAATCCCGCAGTCGGCAAGGAACTTATTCGCTTTCTCGTTTATCGAGCGAGTTTGTTTAAATGTTAATGCGTTTTTAAACTTTAATTTATCCCCGACGCCAAGCCCAATGAAAATAAATCGTCACGCTAATAAGTATAATTTATGATACGTGTAAAGTATATTAAAATTAATTTTTTTTTTAAAGAAAAGCTACCGATACCAGCGCTTTGTAACGACCACTGCTGAGAAAAAACGCCGAAAGAAACTCATTTTCACAGTATTAGTCGCCTACTCGCCAGAAGGGCTTTGTCATATTATTATACTTGTCTTTTAACTAATAAATACTTATAATATAATACAATGTTAACACATTATAACATGTAATGCTTGCGAACAAGTAAACAAACATAAATTGCGTAATAAAAAATATTAAGTAGGCAAAAAAGCGAAGCCGAGCTGACCAGTCCCTCCCGGCAGCACCCATTCACGAGTTGATGCACGGATCAGCCATCGTTAAACTCAACCATACTAGAGGGAATCCAACGACCCGACCAGCGACGCCACCACCGGATTGGACATTTTAGTGAGCATGAAAAACCCGAACTCGCAGACCTTGTCAAGAGAAAATATTAGTTTTATGTTGGTCACTTATTGATCGCAGAGCATTTACATATTTTTACAGTAAGCTTATTGTGGTAACAGAAAATGCAGCTATTTTATGTTTCATGTGTGGAGTGTAATAGAAAATGTTTAGGAAGTATCCATACGTTTTTATCTCTTAAATAATCATTGATAGTATAGTGCGCATTGTTCAATAAAACGATTTTAAATGAGTTTTTAATTTTGCTATTGGTAGGTTAACGATCGCTTCGGGAAGTTTATTAAATAATGTTATACCTAGACCTAAGAGTGACTTTCTAGTTTTAGCAAGTCGAAATTTAGGCGTATGAAGCTGATTTGTCGCGAGTATTATAACTGTGAACATCACTATTTTTCTTGAAATTATTTAACCTAGATTTAACAAATAGAAGATTGTCGTAAATCAATTGAGATGTCACAGTAAGAATATTTATAGATTTAAATAACTCTCTTAAGGAATCGCGTGATTTTAGTCCGTAGATCGAATTGCTCTCTTTTATAGCACAGAGATAGCATGTATGTTAGCCGCTTTACCCCATAAGAGCAAGCCATATGACATTATGCTGTGAAAATAACTAAAGTATACTAGCCTAGCAGTTTCAACGTTAGTACACCGTCTGACCCTCCTCACAGCATATGCTGCCGAACTAAGTTTCTTGGCAGTGGCCTCATTATGTTTATCCCATTTTAGTCCCTATATAAGTTTGTATTTATATTTATTGACCGACTGAGTGAAGCGTCTCAGTTTCTAAAAAAAAAACTGATTTCCAAGTGACCAAAAATGCTTTTGTCCGGCTGTCTGGCTGCTGTCCCGGCTGTACTCGACTACAGGTTGCATTCCTCAACCGATTTTCGTGAAGTTTTCGAAAATAGTTCAAAATTTTTATATATTTTTTTGTTACACTTATAACATGACTCTTTTTTATCTGAACAAGATATCTTCCTACCTATACCTATAAAATTCAACGGGTCACTCGCGAGGTCTACTGCTCATAGAGCCACTATTTATTCATCACCTTTATCATATCAGATAGACATTAGTACCTATGTTATTAATATTATATTTATTTTGTTGAAGCTTTAAATAAATACATCCAAAGAATTGCTATTATGCGAAATTTGCACATTTCACTCACTCGATCAAAAGACTGGAAGATTAAAATATTAAAATTTGTAAAAATAATCGTTTTCAAAAGTTGAATCGATATAAATTAATTAGAAATGTGAAAGATCTCCATGCTCAATCGAAACATTACATCACTACACGCCTAGATTTCCGGTCCTGCTAAATCCATTTGTTTAACTCTTTAATTCCCATGTACGTGTTTATGGAAAAAAAACAATATTTTTTCTTTAAAAGTAGTATATCTAAGCCTAGTATATACCAAAAAATATTTGATAATATTATACCTACCCCCAATTTTTTTTATTGGGCGGCATTATTTGAACTATTCATTTTCTTTTTGATTTTTATAATAAATCTCTTTTGTGTACTTATAATAATATTTATTATTAATAATAATATGTGTTAAGTTAAAAAGAAACTTAATTCGCGTAGGTTAATACTTGTTTATTATTATGAAATAAATACCAACTCTTGAAGTGCAAGCCAATATTACACTTGCTGCATATTTAGAGCGTACGCTCAAGACAATATCCGCAACGCCGCTGCTTAAAATTAATTGATGCGTGATCTTTAGCAGCTCCTCCTGCAGAGCTCACCACACGCGGCACTCTTATCTGCAATGGAACTCCGTATGCAGCCTTAGGGCTTGAGGGTTTCCATATTTTTCAAAATTGATAGTAGCAACATAATCAGGTCTCTTGAGTCTCCACTACAAAGAGTACGACCTTTTCTGTATTACTAGAGTCGTCATTCTTTGCCAGAGCAGCCAGGTAATTTGACCTACACTCTCCACGCTAGCCAGAAGGGCTAGAGACGTCTTATTGATGTGTGTAGGCTTTGTTCAGCTTATTTTCCTAAGTTGCCCTTTACAACACCCATAGAAAGGCTTGGAGTGGTCCTAGTCTACTGTGCCAGAAACCACACGACATTGCTATCGGATCACGGACTATATATTGTCTCCGTTCGTCACCATACTGTCTTACAAGGCAATTTGATCTAAAGTCAATTTGTAAGAAAACACAGAAAAATATATTTACAGACTAATAATACAGCGGCAAGGGTAACTGATGTTTATAACGAAAACCATAAGCATGTGTGTCTAATTATTAGTAGAAAAAAAATAACAACAAAAATAATAAACAGTATTCCAATTTTTTATCCCTTGTTTTTGGAGTAGTTCATGGTGTGTGTATAAATATTGCCCAGTGTCACTTACAGGTGACACGTAATAATTCGGACGATTTTGAAATAATGCTTATTATTTAAATTTTTATAAAATACATTTATATCGTTCTTTATACATACATTCATATGATGTTATAAAAAAAAAGAAATTCTTAAGGCCTGGACATTTTTATTTTTATTTAAACTGCACGAAGTCACTTTATGAAAAAAATTTCAAGTAGCGCGCGAAACAAGTAATTGATTTTTACAGTTGGAGTATTGTTACTGTTGCCAGAAAAAAATGTATTATAATACCACTCATTGGCTATAAATCAACAATAATAAGATCAAAAAATATTTTTTTATTAAGGTAAAAAAAAAATTAAAATATCACTGTCACCTTCAGGTGACACCGGAAATTGACGAGTTAAGTGTTTAACCCATCAGCTTCATGCGGTTGTTGAAGAGTTAAAAGAATGTCAACAATCTTGACATGTCTTTTTATTGAATTATACACTTTATAAATCAATACCTTTGCAAATTACCAATAAATTTTGTAATTTATAATTTATAAAATAAATAATTTGTAATTAGTGGAGGTATTGATCAATAAAAAGACATGTCAAGATTGTTTACATTAATTTAAATACCTAAAAATGTGGTAAGTACATCTACTTTGCTTACTATTAGCACAGAATAAGTACTAGTTATCAGTGAATGATGTGTCTTAGATTATATTCATTTTCGTCGTGGTTTTAGATTGGCCTAATTGGGTGTGTGAGGGTGCCGCCACTGTATGCAATAATGTCCTATATGATTTCCAGCTTTCAAAATCATTTTTAGGGTTCCGTTGTAAACAAGGAACCTGTAGTACTTAGTTCACTCTCACGTATCAGAGACTGCGACGCTGCTGAGACGCTGCTACATGAAATGGTTATTTGGTGAAAGATGGAGCACGAATAAAATGGTTATTTGAATGGTTCAAACTTAATGGTTTATTTAAAATGGTAAGAAATGGTAGGTACACGCCGAGCGGCTGGTTATTGCGTACTTAATTACTTATTACCTAATTATCATCATAATGTAAAATGCTGATATGCTGAATGGATAAATAATAATCGCTGTTCGATTACCTTAAGTTTCGCCATGTCTATCTGTCCGTCTGCTTGTCCGTCTGTCTAACCGTGGTTCTACTCAGATACTATAAGTAAGTACTAGAAAACTGTAATTTGGCTTGGGTATGAAAGGATACCTTTTAATAATGCCGAGAAAGTAATAGAATAAAATCATGTTTTTTTTGGGTAGTTCCTCATACATGTCAAGTGAAAGTTAATTTATTTTTCGTACCACTTGCTCAAAAAAGTCACATTCTATGGCACAAAACGCGAACATAACAATACTTAGTCATTTTTAATCTGTTAAAAACAGGGAAAGAAAAATGTACTGAATTTCATTCATCTTCTAGAGAGAGAATGTGGTTTAAGTTTGGAATACTTACCGAAATTTTTACTAAACTGAAATCATTTCTATATTGTTAAGCGTAAAAAAATAATGAATTTGACTCGACAACATGTATGTATCCGCAAACCACATAAATTTCATAAAATAAAAAACTAAATCAAGTCATGTCACTGTTTGTTTACACCAGCTGTTTAGTTTTCCAAAAAGAAAAAGCAAAGGGTCATTTGCGTCTCACACTTACAGCCAAGTTTTCTGCGTACCTATATTTATTAACAACGTAAAACATTTTGTATTTTTTATGTAACTGGATTTCAGTAAGACACCTAGAAATTGTATTCTATGGGGTGATAAGGATGAGAAACAAATAGAGTTGTATCATAGTATATGTAATTCAAAATTACGAGATTTAGATTTTCCCAAAGAACTGGGGTCCTGTTGTGACAATATGTGTAATAATGTTGAGCATAGATCTACAATAGATCATTTTTATAATACCATTGTTACTATTTTAAGTGAAGCGGCTATGGAGAGCTCAAAAGGTCAGTCTGGTATTAGGAAAAAGAATCGTGTTGTAGGTTGGAATAAACACGTTCAGCCTGCCCATAAGGAGGCACGTTTTCACTATAAAGTATGGCTATCCTATGGCAGGCCAACCAATGGACCGATATATGACAATATGACTGAATCGCGGCGAAAATTTAAATCTAGGCTAAAGTGGTGCCAAAAGAATACCGAGCAAATAAAAATAGACATACTGGCATCACGGCACGTAAAAAATAATTTTAAATCATTTTGGAAGGAGACCACCAAGCTCAATCCAAGGTCGTGTACTCCTCTCAGTGTCGAGGGAATCCAGGAACCGGCTGATATAGCCAACATGTTCAGGGAGAAGTTCGAGGTTGAACCCCCTACTCGGATAGAAACTGTGTCACGGGTGTTCATTTCTAATAACCGTTCGTGTCAACAGAAATTTAAACCGATTAACTTTACTGCTAATGAGGTAGCTAGCGTCATAAGAAATATGACAAAAGGCAAATCACCAGGACATGATGGTATTAGTGTTGAACACTTGAAACATGCAGGCATACACTTCCCTAGGGTTCTCTCAATGTTTTTTATTTTTTGTGTAAGGCATTCTTACCTGCCAAATGAATGTATGCGAACGGTGGTTGTACCAATAATCAAAAATAAAACTGGTGATCAGTCTGATAAGTCCAACTACAGACCCATTTCTCTTGCAACGACGATTGCTAAGGTGCTGGACGGCCTGCTTGATCAACACTTGACCAAACATTTAAAGCTGCACGATGCACAGTTTGGTTTCAGAACCGATCTGTCCACTGAAACTGCGATATTGTGTCTCAAGCAGGTCGTTAGGTACTACGGTGACAGGAAGACTCCGGTATATGTGTGCTTCCTGGACCTGTCTCAAGCATTTGATTTGGTGTCCTATGACTTACTATGGCAAATGTTAAGATCTGAAACGGATGTCCCCGAGGAGATTATTATGATTTTTGACTATTGGTACAATAACCAAACTAATGTTGTGAAGTGGTCTGGAGCCCTTTCTGAGGAGTATAGATTGAAGTGTGGAGTGCGACAAGGCGGATTGACATCTCCTCGCCTGTTCAATCTATACATAAATAAACTGATTGAGGATCTCAGCAATACCACTGTCGGCTGTTCCATTGATGGCACTATGATAAACAACATAAGCTACGCCGATGATATGGTTTTGCTGAGCCCCTCAATTAGTGGTCTCAGAAAACTACTGAAGAAATGTGAAGAGTACGCTGAGGCTCATGGGGTTAGGTATAATTCGAAAAAGAGCCAACTGCTCGTTTTTCAACCTCGCGAGCATAAAGTGAGCACAATACTGCCAGTATTTTTGAATAAGGCTCCACTCGAAAGAGTTGCAGATTTTAAATACCTGGGTCACTGGGTCTCGGAAAATCTAACAGATGACGTCGACATTGAGAGGGAGCGAAGGGCGTTGGCTGTCCGGGGGAATATGCTGATTCGTAGGTTTGCAAGATGTACGGCTGATGTCAAAATTACCCTATTTAAGGCATACTGCCAGTCTTTTTATACCTGCAATCTATGGGTCAGCTATACTCAACGGTCACTCAGCGCCCTTCGTGTACAATATAATAACATATTTAGAATGCTGTTAGGGTTGCCAAAACATTGTAGTGCTTCGGGCATGTTTGCGGAGAGGCACACTGACGGCTTTCAGGCAATCGTCAGAAAAAGAGTCGCCTCGCTAATGCAGCGTGTCCGAAATAGCTCCAACGGCATTCTAAGAGTGTTAGCAAATAGGATAGACTGTCCGATGGTGAGGCATTGGATCGGAATTCATGTGTCTCGCACATGAATGCCGATCCAAAGCCTTACCAACAATCTCTTAAATTTATTTATTTTTCTTTTTGATTACTAACATTGGTTAAGTTTACTAACACTATATGGATTTTTAAATAATCTGAAATAAAAATTCATTATTATTATTATATAAAAATTAATTAAATAATTATATATCTTTTAATAATTGCTTATCTCTTGTTATTATTGTCTTTATTTTTTCGGAAATAGTACGAAAAGTAGAGTATTTTCCTCGGTGATAAAGCTGTCTTAGTCTTGGGTGAACTTAAATCCGTCGCTACACTCAGGACTCGTCCTAAATCCCTCGCTTCGCTCGTTTCTAAGTATTTAACACCTTCGCTCCGCTCGGGAGTAAACCTCGAGCTTTCGTTACGCTCGCGATTTAAGTCGTCACCCGCGACAGAAGACACTGCTTTATCCCCTTGGTTAATAATCTTCTATTCTCTCTCATTAGCCCATCGTGTGGTGTATCATTGCAGAATAGGTAAGTCTTCCAAAAATATACAGGGTGTTTTTTTAAATCACTGGCATCCTTTCTACTGGTGAAAGTACTCATGAATATGAGCAACATTTTGTATGTGACCATCTCAATCCAACCGAAAAAAAAATCTGCTGCTCCATACTATTTTACAATACTTAGAATCCCAAAATGTATGGAACAGCAGATTGTTTTTTCGGTTGGATTGAGTCGGTCCCATACAAAAAGTTGCTCATATTCATGAGTACATTCACCAGTAGAAAGGATACCAATGATTTTTAAAACACCCTGTAGTGTGCTTGTGAACACCATTTTTTGCATTAGGAATCCGTGCAAATTTTTGTTAGAGTCAAGTGTCCTCTCTATCTACTAAACTGTTTTATACGGACACGTGAAAAATTACGGCAATATTATACAACATAGAAGGGACATACCCGTAATAAATCAAACCACGGGCTATATGAAATAACTATAGTATGATGAAGAAAAAAAAAACAAACAAAATAAAAATTACATTTCCAAACAAATTGCCCGGGTGGCTGCACACTTTTATGTATTTACCTACGTATCGAGGTCGCATTTCTCAACCGATTTTCGTGCAATTTTAAGAAGGTTCGATATTTATATATTTTTTTGTGATTCACTTACTCGAAATTTTTTAAAATAGCGGAATTATGTGGGTTAAAATCTTTAAAAATATCATATTTTAGCCATTTCGAAAAAGAAAATAAAAAATGTCATACTCGTACTTACTCGTAGATACCCTTATTAAGATGCAACTTATTGGTGTGAACAACTTTTTATCCGATAAACTTCAATGGGTCGGGGTGACTCGCGAGGTCTACAGCTCACAGAGCCACTAGTTATAAGTATCGTACTTACATTAGTTTTAATATCATAGGAAATTTTCTTTGAAATAATATTAAATCTATGTTTTTAAACTAAAATATTTTTTGTGAGCACAAGCTTTTGTTAGGCCAAAGTACCTACTTATTTTGACAAATTTAATGAGCCCAAACTCGATGGAGTTGTGTCGTTTTATTACTAAGTTCCATCGAACTACTTCTATTATGTAATAATAATTAAAGCCTATCTGGCTTAAATAGTTTGTTGTAAGTACAATTTTTAAAGAGTGTGAAAGTGCGAAGAAGACTGTAGATAAAAAGTTTTCACACCTTTACATTTCGCTATCGAAAAATTAGTTCCCGAGGTTCTCTACACAAAGTAAATAATCTAAAAACCCTCCTTGGTTTACAATGCGGTTAAAATAAAAATAGGCAGACGCTTAGGTACAGTTTGCAAAAGAAAAGGATACAAAGATTTTTTACACTAGGTAGTGTAATTAAGTAAAAGTATTCGAGAGAGGAATGAACTATTTCGCAATGTTAAGAAAATATAAGGTGCAATAATATGGACACTTGTTAAAAAAGAGATGTAAGTATCTAATGATGAGACGATGTGAGAAAGATTTGGGACCATGACACTTGACTGTAGCAAAAATTTCACAAACAAATCCTTAAATCGAAGGAAGACATATTCAACGCTACCCCGCAGAAAAAAAAAAAAAGATTCCGACTTAACAAGTATGGGAGCTAAAGGAACTTTTTTTTTAAATTTTATTTTACCTCTTATACGGCGTAATATACATACCCATGCCAAATTACAGCTTAGTACTTCTGTGAGTTAAACTGCGGACAGGCAGACGGACAGACATGGCGCAACTATATGGGTTGGTTCCTTGTTTACTACTTAACCCTCAAAGGAATGCTATCGACTTAGGAATATAAGCTAAAGTCACACAAAGAATGAATTTTTTTTATGGTCGAATCGAAATGGTCTTATTTACGTAGGTCACTCAATAATTTTGGTCGTTTGATATTCAAACATTTTCAAACATGCATAATCCAAACACTGACGTGTAGTACGCAAATCATAGAATTACTCACCAACATTAGCCAGTTATCGGTTCGTTTTTGTTTGGAGTGCACACTTCAAAACTAAAAGTATGGCTTCGCTTTCGAGACCCCAAATTCGAGCTATAATTTTTTACAACTTTCGACGGGATAATCTGTCTAGGCAACAATGTCACGAAGAGATGGAACTGATATTAGGTGATACTGCTGCGTCTCTAAGGACTATCGAAAGGTGGTACAAACAATTCGAGCGAGGCGACTTAAGCCTAGATGACGATCCACATCCTGGGCGGCCGCGTGACGTTACCACTCCTGAAACCGTGTCTACAGTGGAAAAGCTAGTTCGGGAAGATCGTCGAATCACTTATGTGCAAATACAGGAGATTCTCAGAATATCTGCAGGGACATTAAATACAATATTAAAGGAATATTTACATCTGAAAAAAATTTGTTGTCTTTTTGTACCACACAAGTTAAGTGACGAACAGAAGGCACATCGAGTAAACTGGTGCAAAAAGATGCTTTTAAAGTTTGAATCCGGCAAGTCTCGTGATTTATTTTCTGTTGTGATGGGTGACGAGACCTATTTGTATTATTATGATGTTCCAACTAAGTCTCAGAATCGGATCTGGGTGTTTGAAGGAGAAGATTATTCGACAACCACGAAGAAATCCCGATCGATTAAAAAAATAATGATTGTTATTTTTTTCGGTCGTCGCGGCATTATAAAAACGATACCATTAAATACACAACGCACTGTAACAGGAAGCTGGTACACTGAACACTGCCTGCAGCCGCTTTTCAATAAACTGAAAGAGTTGCGCCCAAACAGTCATTTGCGTACGTGGTTCCTGCATCATGACAATGCTCCGGCTCACCGTGCTCAGCTAACTGTTAATTTTATCAAGTCCTCGGGTATCACACTTATAGAACATCCCCCGTATAGTCCAGATTTGGCGCCGTGTGATTTTGCATTGTTTCCATATGCCAAAAAAACTACATAAAGGTCGCAAGTTTTCAACTGAAACGGAACTTCTGGATGCTTGGGAAGAAATCTGCGCTACAATATTCGAGGTCAAGTGGAAGGAGTGGTTCGACGACTGGTTTGAACGTATGAAGAAATGCATAAACTGTCATGGAGATTATTTTGAAAAAACAAATACTGAAAGTGTAACGACAATAATTATTGAGTAACCTACGTACAAGTTTATTTGAAAAATCAAATTAAAAACCCCCGACCAAAAATTTCAAGCATGCTATCTTATGATGAATAGCGCAACCACCGATACGATTTTGATATCCTATCGCCTTCGCCATATTATAGCACCATTTATATTTTTTTAGGGAAAGCCCTTAATTTCAAGCTGTAACCTCCAATAACTTTTAAGCAGCTGAACCGATTTTCCTCAAACATATCTAAGAACCACAAGGGAACTTGTTTTCACGTAAAAAGCCGCATCGAAATCGGTCCATCCGTTGGAGCGCTACGATGCCACAGACAGACACACAGACAGACATTAGCGTCAAACTTAAACACCCCTCTTTTTTGTCGGGGTATAAACATACGCTCCTTTTTTTTTAATAGCCTGAAGGTATTGTGTTCCACTGCTGGGCAAAGGCCTCTCTCTTATCCTTCCACACGTCCCTATCTTCAGCGATCTTCTGCCAGTCGTACATAAATTTATCAAGGTCGTCCCGCCATCTGGTCCTCGGTCTACCCCTACCCCTGCGTCCATCTGGCAACCAGAATGAAGACAATCTAGCCCATCTTTCAAGGCGCATTCGGCATACATGCCCCGCCCAGTTCCATTTCAACTTTGCGGTTTTCGCGCCTACATCCAGAATTTGCGTTCTTGAGCGCAGCTCGGTGTTTCGCACCTTGTCTATAAGTCGCAAGCCTAAGATGCTGCGCTCCATAGCTCGTTGACAAACCTTGAGTTTAACCTTGAGTTTGGACTTTTGAGCCTCGGTCAAAGACCATATTTGAGAACCGTACGTCAGAATAGGCAGGATGCAGACGTCGAGAAGCTTTCGCTTAAGTGTAATTGGAAGGGAACCTTTCATTAACTCTTTCATGGACCAGTAGCTCTTCCAAGCGTTATTTTTTCGGCGATCTATCACTCGCTCTTGCCTGTTTTCGAAGGATGCTACTTGGCCCAGGTATATGTACTTATCGACGTGCTGCAAAGCATACCCCTCAACCTCGATCTTATATTTGGTCCCATTTGTCATGACGTTGGTCTTCGACCGATTCATCTTGAGTCCAACCTCACGGCTTGCCGCGCTCAGATCTTCAAGCATTTTTTCTAGATCAGGCGCCGATTGGGCGAATAGGACAATAGGACATAAGCTCCTAACAAAGGTTTATCCGAAAGAGATACTCTTTCTGATGGAATTCACTCATGTTCAGAGAGAGCACCACTTTCATCGTATTTGGTGGAATCGCTGCATATCGGCACCTGCCATAATCACGACAACTAGGTACTTAGATATTTGTTGTGTGGTAGGCGGTGGCTTGCAGCTTTTAGATGGGCCCTTCAAACGAGCCGACAACGGTTGTTGCCAGCAAAGGGGCAACACCGGTGCCTCACACCGGATGAATTCAGGTCATGATGCTGAACAACTTTTCCCCAAAATACATACATAATGTTTGGCTTGTAACTATGATCATTAAATAGAAAAACTTGTAAGAGAATACCACCGATTAGCTCTGGTTCGAAATATTATGAAAAAAGTCACCATCACGAAAGCCATGAGCTTGATGCTCTTTTCTACGAGGAGTTTGTGAGCAAGTTTGGTGTTTCAGCGCCTTCATAACAGGCAAAACACACTGCTCAAACGTACAGTTTTTTGCGGTGGATAGGTATTCTTTTACTCTCTTAATAACGTGATCGATCTGTCAATCTCTTTTTCAACTCGGTTGTTAAATTGAATGAGATGGTAACTTGGCCGAAATACTTAGAGGTATTCTGTGACTTTTGTTCCTGAACTTAAAATGTGACAGGTAGGTACTGAAATGGACTCTGCACCACTGATTACTTATTTTGGTATTATTACTTACGTTTATCTTTGGGGGAATATTAAGGGATGCCCCGTGTGATAGACAATAGGACGTTGACAATAAGGTCCTTGATAAAATTCGCAAATGAGTTATGCTATTTGCTGATGACATTAAATTGTCAACAGCAAAAAGCTTAGGTGCGGTAGTTTGAAGACTTCTTTCAAAGAAGCATTGAACAACTTTGGAGATATGGTAGCGCAAGAAGAGAGGCTGTGCGTTGCCGACCGGCCGACCGGCAAGCGTACTAAATAAGTATATATCCAAACATATAATTATACAGTAAAAATCGCGTGTCTGTACATTTCATAAATTTATGAAAAAAAGGATTAAAAAAGTAACTAAACACAAAAAAGACAATAGTATATTATGCCATTAGTGAATAAAGGACGGATTTACTTCGAGGGCCATAGATGAATCACGAGTAGGTGAAGGATTCTAACGACTGAATCACGACCGTAGGGAGTGATTCATGATGGATTCCCGACCAGACCGTAGCGAGTGATTCAGGATGATTCTAACACTAAATCAAGTGTTAGAATCCTGAGCAATGCGAGTGATTCATGGCCCTCGATGTAAATCCGCTTTATTCAAGAATTGCGTACTATACTTTATACCATGACTACGAGAATAATTTTTCAAAACTAAAAACCAACTTCACCACCAAAGTACACAACCGGTTTTAATAAAAAAATTATGGGACCACCTGACAGTCGACCCTTTAAAAAAAAAGAATATTCTAAATCGGTACAAACGTCTTCGAATAAATCGATCAACAACATAAGATTCCGAAAAATCGATAACCTCCTCTTTTGGAAGTCGGTTAAAAAATTTAAGACATAGGTACGTACTTACGTACATACGTACATATATATATAGACGAAAATATACATTTAATGAAGAAAATAGAAGGTTAAATTAATTAAAATGGACATTAAAATTTGAACAATTACTAAAATTAAGAGTAAATTGTTCTAAATTCAAACATCAAAATAGTGTGTAAAAGTGCATTTTATTCACTGTTTTTCAGTGAATAAAATGCACTTTTACTCATTTTACTAACTGAAAAACAGTGAGTAAAAGTGCATTACCAGCAAGTTTTCATGATAATACTATTATTTTTTTACGCCATTGTAAGTAGCTTTTTAAATCCTGTCATAGCCACTGCTAACGAAATACGTTTGAAAATTAGGTTTTGTATTCTCCGTGTCACGAACTGAAAGTGAATCCAAACAAGATTATCCAAAATCAATCCCCAAAGAGGGCTCTTCGGAAATTGTCATTTTTCAAATTGTATTGGGTCGTGGGACTTTATCCATGTAATGTATGAGTTAGTAAGTATCCCATGATACAAGTTTAAACTTAGTTTGGGGCTAGCTCAATCTGTGTGATTTGTCCAGGATTTTTCCTTGTCTAAGTATTTATTTATTTATCTATTCAGATTTTTTTACGTTAAAAATCTGAATAGATAAATAAATGTGCCTGTCTTGTTATATCGTTTTACACGTAGACTAATTATTGTGTCCGATTTCTATAATATAGCCTGTTTACAAAGCACGAAATGTATGTGAAGACACAATGGAGAAAGTCGAATTTGACTGAATGCAGTTAATGTACACCTAGCGTGTTTACCCTAAAAAATATAAAAAATATTAGAGGGGAAGCACTCACGGGGTCGGCGGCGGCGGCTGCGGCGGCAGCGTGCCGACGTCGCAAGTGCGGGCGCGCCAGGGCGCCTGCCGCGCACAACAAGACAGCAACACCGACGCATGCGCCCGCCCACCACCACTCTGAAAGTGGACACATGTGTACAATTAATATATCTAAATAACCATTTTAAGAAAATTAATCGGTTACATTTATAATCTGATTATAATTTATAATCTCAATAAATTAAGCAAAACCTTACCGCGCTTAGAAGGGGTGCAAAGCTAGTAATAACATGTACCTAGTAAGAAAAAGTGTTAAGGGGACACATAAATTTTTCGGGGTCCAGTAATGCCCATTTAAAATAAATTATTTGGAATGAAACGGAGATATCATTTAAAATTTTATCTAAACACAAAAATAATATATACAAGCTCGGTTTATAAACATAACAGATATGTAAGAAGAAGGAAAAAGCACTTAATCGAAACTAAACAAACTAACACACATTACTAAATTAAAAGTAACTCAATAAAATAAAAATAATAACACAACTTATATTAAATTATATAAAAATTAAGGGAAAATCGCTGCCTTCACAGGGCAAAATACTCATTGGTACTGGTTGCATTTCCGCGTTGGCGAAAAGTTGCCATTTTTCGCAAATGTGCGTAAAAAGGCTTCACATTCTCACTTACATTATAAAAAGTTGTTCATAAAATAGTTTTAAGGGTTATCTAGGGCGTGTTCAAGACAATATTTCAAATGATATCTTGGTTTCCTTTCAAATAATTTATTTCAAATAGGGGCACTGGACCCCAAAAAATTCACTATTTGCAATGGCAGTAAGTACAACGGTACATAATTTTATGTTCTACGAGGTCGTAACGTAGCAGTGCTATGATGGCGCTACGAAGCGTTTCGTAGCAGCAGGCTACGAACGCTACGCTTCTTAGTAGTGTAACGAACGTCTTAAAAATAATAAAACTAGGTATTTTAATGGTAGAGTAAGTCCATTATATTATAACGAACACGTTCCCCAAGAAACATAAGTAGAAAAGTGTTAAAAAATGGCTGAAAAAAGTAACTACAATAGTATTACGTAAAACCTTATTTTCTAACCTTATGAAAGGTAAATAAATATCCATCTCTATTTCCACTTAGTTTATTCATCTTGTACTGTTAATATATTTTTTGTTTTGTGCAAGTTGTATGTATTTAAGTAAGATGTATATGTATGTTTATTATTTTTATTGTATATATGTGAGTTTATTATATTGACCCCACACTTCCTAATATCCCATCACTTTTTTCTATATAGAGAGGTTGGCTGGAAGAATTTGCTAAGCGATAAGGCCGCCTTCTACGATAATTATGTCATGTATCTATTTATTTTGTGCAATAAAGGGTATTGTTTTGTATTTTTTTTCACGCTGGCTGTAGACACATCAAGTGTAGCAACAGTAGTACAGTCCTTGAAACGGCTTCTACGATGTGCGCACGAACAGAAGCAGCTGGTACATTCTACGTTTTTTTCTTTTGTCCCAGACCAGCATAGATCAAAATCGGAATAAATTATTTGTATTTTTTGTGGTACTAGATACATAGTAACATAGAAACAAAGTTTTATCATTTGTACAACTTTTATCCTAATCAGTACTACTACTATCTACTAGGTACTGATCCGGAGCGCATAGAAACCAATACCAGAAAATTGTACGTATGTTGGGGCCAACATGTTTTTTCGTGTTTTGATATACACAGCTTCTTTGAGATTGAACGTAGATGTTTTGAACAATCTGCGCAGGTAAACTCTCGCTTACTTTCTAAGCTTTTTGCTCAAAATAAGGATCCACCGTCCTTTGTTTATTTATGTTCTAGAAAGTATACTTAAAGTACTTTTTAGAGTTTCGTAGCCAAATGGCAAAAAACGGAACCCTTATAGATTCGTCATGTCTGTCTGTCTGTCCGTCCGTATGTCACAGCCACTTTTTTCCGAAACTTTAAAAACTATACTGTTGAAACTTGGTGAATAGATGTATTTTGTGAACCGCATTAAGATTTTCACACAAAAATAGAAAAAAAAACAATAAATATTGGGGTTACCCATACTTAGAACTAAAACTAAAAAAAAAATTTTTTTATCATAAGCATACGTGTGGATTATCTATGGATAGGTCTTCAAAACTAATATTAAGGCTTCTAATATCATTTTTTTCTAAACTGAATAGTTTGCGCCAGACACACTTCCAAAGTGGTAAAATGTGTCCCTCCCCTGTAACTTCTAAAACAATACATAGGGCGCACTATAAGTTTCCGGAACTGGCCACTTACATAAACAATATTTAAAAATTTATTGCAACATTTGAAAATAGAACTCTTTGGCTGTAGAATGCAGTTTGTTTCATCTGAATGTCTTTTGTTTTTACCTTGTGGCGCCATTTAAAAAATTGTGTGTCTGCATCAACATGGATTTAACTCGGGAAAATTTTCGTAGTATGATTTTCTACGATTTTAAGTGTAATTTGACAGCTCAACAGAGCATCGCTCGGCTTGAAACAGCTTTTGGCAATGAAGCACCATGCAAGATAACTGTTTATAGCTGGTTTGCAGAATTCAAGCGTGGTCGTATCAATCTCAGTGACGAATCTCGCGATGGTCGGCCGTCCACCGCTGTGACCAACAAAAACATCGATGCTGTGCGCCGTATGATTGAAACAGACAGGCATGTGACCTACCATGAAATTCGCGCATCCTTAGAAATAGGCATGAGTCAAATACAATTAATCCTACACAAACATTTGGGTGTGAGAAAGCTGTGCTCGCGGTGGATCCCACACAACTTGACCGAGGCTCAAAAAACGGACCGCGTCACTTGGTGCAGTGCCATGCTTACCAGATTCAACGAAGGTGCGTCAAATTTGGTGTGGGACATAGTAACAGGTGACGAAACATGGATTTATTGCTACGATCCCAAAACAAAGCAGCAATCGAGCGTATGGGTCTTTCAAGATGAGCCGAAACCAACCAAAGTGGCGCGCGTGAAAAGTGCATCTAAGCGGATGATTGCTTCTTTTTTTAATAAAACTGGACACGTGGCTACTGTTGCTTTAGAGAATCGTCGTACAGTGAATAGTGACTGGTACACGACCATTTGTTTGCCGGAAGTTATTGACGAACTCCGTAAAAATAACCGTAAACGCCGTATCATCCTGCACCACGACAATGCTAGTTCTCACACGGCCAGACAGACAAACGACTTTTTGAAGGCGAAAAATGTAGAACTCATGAGTCATCCTGCATACAGTCCCGACCTGGCACCTTGTGACTTTTTTCTGTTCCCAAAAATTAAGAACCAATTACGCGGTCAACGATTTTCATCACCAGAAGAGGCTGTCGAGGAGTATGAAAAACACGTTTCAGAGGTCACCACAGAGGAGTGGCACAAAAGTTTTCAAAACTGGTTTCATCGAATGAAAAAGTGCATAGACGCCAAGGGAGATTATTTTGAAAAACAATAAATTAATTTTGTACCTTTAATAGTATTTTTTCATATTCATTCCGGAAACTTATAGTAGAATGATAAAACTAAATAAAATATATGATGTACATTACCCTACAAACTTCCACCGAAAATTGGGTTGAACGAGATTTAGTAAGTATTTTTGTTTTTAATACGTTTATTAAAACATCGTTCATAGTTACAACGAACTACAAGAACTTTTATATTATGTTAATTGCTGCTACGCCGCACTTGGCCGCTTTTTTATTATAAAGAATAGTTTAAGTATTATGGATTGAACTTGGTACAAAAATTTGTCTGGTGGATGTAATGCCACCTGGATTTCAAAAACAAACCAAAAATTTTAATCGACTGTCTTCAAAACTGATAAAGCGTAAACCTAAAATGGTAATTCTAAACACTTAAATTAGCGTACGCAAGGCGTGTACCTAGATGTGTTGCATTATGTGCGGTTCTATTTTTACAAGGGAGTTTGTTTGCGTGGTCGTGCTAATTTTAGCAAATCTTAATCGAAATATCTCGCTCAACAAGCTTGCAGACTCGAATGCGGGCACGCGCTGCGGTGAAGGCCTACTCAGATCAGATGGTGTTTTAAACTTTTTCTGTACTATTCGTTTTGTTTTCGTGCCTCGGTTTATTATTTACAGTTAGTTCAGTACATACTGCTCAAATATCATATAAAATAAAATAAAAAAACTATATTGGAACCATTTCGGCTCGACAAGAAGTACAATTTAACTGCCGAGATGCTGTTTTTCAGAATAATAATTTTCGGTGAGTAACAGCATTTTCAGTCCATCAATGAAAAAAGGAACATACAGAAATGGAATGCCTAATTAATTTAAAAATAAAAAGTAGATACCTAAGACTTACAGAGTTTAACTATTAAATGTTGGCTAAGAAGCGGATTTTTTTTTAAATTATATCAAGACTTCAAGTGTTGTCTGTGCCGAATCAGAACTTTTAAAATAGATGAATAAAATGTAATTTTTAAGTACTGTTTAACTAATTCATCAATGTGACATTTTACAATTAAATATTTTATAATTTAGTAAATAAGTATTAAATTTGTATAGGTATTTTATATTGCAACACCCTAGCCAGGTATATATTTATATGTATATGTGATAAATTAAAAAAAAAACTTTAATTGTGTTATCTTAATAATTTTGTAATGTGCATGTAAGCAATGAATAAATGAAATATGAATATAAAAAAAAATCTTCATAAATTTGAAGAAAATGTGAAATCAAAACACAATCAACGTAAAGCGCGACTTATTATATAGCTTAAGCATATGAAAAAATGATCAATCATAATCTAATTCAATAAAAGAGCGTGTATAATTGAATAAATGGGCAGGGCACGGTTACACAAGGCCAAGTACGATGCAGAAGGTACCAGTATCTCGTGTTGCTTTAATTTAAAAAAAAAAAAAAGTACTCCTACCTACGTTTCAAGAGTCCGAAATTCCATTTAATGTATACAGATCATTGATAAAGTAGGTATGTAGTACGTAATGTGTTATTTGCCCAGAAAAAGCGCGCAAGGCGGTGCTCTACAAGCTGCTCAGCGATGCGATGTCGCTGTCGGCACGAGCCGGATGCCCATTATGATGGCCGTATATCTCCGAGGTCGAAGGTTACCGCCGGGAGGGCCAAAACAAACGGCATGTGGTCGCGTGTACTCGACAAAAATTCGACATCGTTCGCCCAAGAATGCACAGTGCGGTTATTTTTAGAGGTTTCGAGGAGCGCGGGGGCGGCGGCGTCGTCTGGTGTCGGTCTGCCGGGGCCTGCCACTGATCACCGAAATAGCTTCTCCAGCTGGCAGTACCTCCCACGTGGCCAGTTTGCCTTCAACAGCTACGTTACCTGCCTCAGAGAGCACCAAGGTGGACCGTCCTCGCCTACCTTTGGCCCAGACAACGTACCACGCATAATTACAGTATGTATGTATGAGATCGAACGTTATCTCGCGAGGTACAGTTACTCAATAAAAGTTTACATCAAATAAGTACATATTACGTATGACTGAAAGTATGTCAGTAAATTGAGTATTGTTGTACAACATGACCGGAATAGACTTACCAATAATAATTTAAGGATTTAATGTTATCATATCATCAATACTATCAATGTTTACTAAAGGAATAATTCCGAAATCACGGGAAAAATCCGCTGCTTCATTGTAATAAAATTACAAAAATCACAAGACACCTAAATTTTTCGTGATTTCTGAAGAGGCTAAGATAAGAAGCAGTTATACAATAAATATACAAGTATTAATGTAATTAATTAATAAAATAATCAAAATGGAACGAAAACTAAACGAATAACTCAAATTACTTATAATAAAAAGCCCTGGCAAATCGCTGCCTCGTGATAACGTGACCAGAAGGCTGGCAGCATTGCCACGTTTTATGGCAATGCTTCTCTTTTGAGCCAGATAAAGGCCAGGCCTCTGGTCACGCGTGATTTTAGTTAACTTTCGGGTGACATTATTCGCCGATGGTCCCCACTACATCGGACCGGTTTTTTTTCGCGATTTACGTTATGATGACAACATATCTTCATATCAAAAAATAAAGTCCAAGTTTTATTTAATACATACACTTAGGGACTTAAAAATACACTGAGATTATTTTAAGGGTGAATTCAGTCCATTATCTGATTAAAAACTTTCTTCAAAAACAGTTTCGATATATGAAAAATATACTTTGACTTCCCAAACATTTTGATCGATCAGCTGATCTAAGATTGTATGTAGGTTTAAAGATCTTTTATTGACTCATAAAGAATGCACTAATTCACTTATAATGAGTCTCAAACTAATTAAACTAGTGGTTCTGTGAGAACAGTAGACCTCGCGAGTCCTTACAACCACGAAATAACCGATAGTTTACCGTTTCCCGGGCTTAGCAAAGCCATTTAACAGTTTTAAAACCAACCTACCAGTGAAAACACTGAATAAACTCAGAATCCTGAAATAAAATAAATAAAAAAGAAAAATCTTATCCCACCACATCAGTTCGGTTTCAAAGAAAAGCATTCAACTATAGATCAAGTTCACAGAATAACAAATATAATTCAAAATACCCTCGAAAATGAAAATCTTTCTAGATGTAGCACAAGCTTTCGATAAAGTATGGCATGAAGGACTCATCATAAAACTTAGAAAAATATTACCCACTAACTACGTAGATATAATTACAGCATATATTACCAATAGAGCTTTTAAAGTGCGACAAGAAAATGCGTCCTTCGAGAAACAAACTTCGGGACCTCGCACGCGGTAAACCACGTGGCCGTTCAGTGAGGACCTGTAGAGAACCAGTGAATTGTGGAGAATCTGTTCATTGTGGAGTGTAACATTTAGTGTCGGTGCTAGAGGAGCACTTGCACTGGGATTAACAACTAACAATTAGCAACTTCGGTGGGCAAACAGCTCGCCACGCCAGCCGCCGCGGTAAGCAACCGACACGTGGCTTTGGTAACAGCAGTGGGGAAGGCAGCAGCATTCGCCACACCCAACAACAACAAGTAAGATCTGTCCGTTTCTTACTAACAAACATTTCATTTTTATTTAGCCATGGAGGATTTATATATTACTCAGGTTCAAATATATGATGAAATTAACAAATTAGCACGGAACTTTAAAAAGGATAGTCAAGAGAGGAAAACAGTTGACTATTGTAAGCGTCGTTTGGAGATTTTAGAACAATATTGGGTAGATTATGAAAAAAATCATGACCGAATGACGACGGGAACAAGCCGTACTCATAGGTATTTTACTGACTCAGAATACGATAAAACAAAACAGCTTTATAAATCAACAAAATTAATTTTAATGGAACAACTAAATAAATTAACAGTAAGATCGGTAGCAGTATCAGATCAGCAGGGGACGACTTCGCAAGGTAGTGACCGCGAAGAACTCTCGGCAACAACACGTTCGCAAACTGATAGCGAAGAACATCAAACTAAAACAAGGAGATCACAGCTTCAGGTGGCTGATGATAACAAAGATTTTCAGGTGAGATCTCAAAGGTCTCTTAGTAAACTCGACGAGACGCTTCGGAAACAGTGGGCTAATATCAAAGCATTCAACAGAACGGTAGTAAACATTGACGTCGATTCTCTGGCAGATAAATGGGAATTTGAAGACGCATTAAAGACGTTACAAACAAGGTGGACGGCTATTGACAACCTACATTGGGAGTTGGATAGTGAACTATATGATGAAAATGAAGAATACGACATGATGTACAACCGAAGCGAAAAGACATTTAACACCTTGAAGAAGGAAATCAACGTAAAACTATGGGCAAACACTCACAGAGAGAAAACATTACCGGTTATGCAAATTCCAGACTTTTTTGGGCAGTATAATCAATGGGTTTCCTTTAAGAATCTTTTTCAAGAAGCAATACACAACAATCGCTCCCTTTCTAACGCACAAAAAATGCAATTCTTAAAAGGAAAGGTCAAGGGAGAGGCTGAACGATTAATCCAACATCTAACTATCTCATCCGAAAATTACGAAGCATGCTGGGAAATATTAAACCACCGTTTTGACAACAAAAAACTAATATTTACTTCTCACATGAATATTTTGTTAGGTCTACCAACTCTACAGCATCAAACATTAGGTCAAATAAAAAAAATGCATGACGTCACTGTAGAGTGTCTACACGCCATTAAAAATCTAGGCGTCGATGTAACTACTTGGGACCCGATTCTTGTACACATACTCTCGCAAAAGTTGGATTCCGATACTTATAGCGAATACGTAGAGTCCATCAAAACCCCTCGAGAACTTCCAATTTTGCAAGAATTTCTAGACTATCTGGAAACTAAATTTACATCTTTAGAATCTTCCCGAAGGAAGCAGGATTTTAAATCCCAATCAAACAACAATAATTCAAACTCTCAGGCGTCAAACAATAAAAAACCTTATTTCGCAGTAAATAAAGTCACTAGCCAACAAACTAAATCCACTAACATAAACTCTACATTTAAATGTCCGCTTTGCAAACAAAATCATGGTCTCTATAATTGCGATAAATTTGTTAACCAACGAAGCTAAATTAAAAACCATTCGTGATTTACAAGTATGTCGAAATTGTTTATTTAGCCATAACGGAAATAAGTGTATTTCCACAAAGCGGTGCCGCGTATGCGCATCAAATCACAACACGCTGATACATGATGCCTGCACGAAGTCCGCGCATGCATCGAGCTCTAATGCAACCCCAGCAAAACCATGCCCTTCACGACAAAATGAGAACGTGACCATCGCCTCACATATCTCTCAAAATGATTTTTCAGAAATTTTACTAGCAACAGCAAAGGTCAAAGTGTTGGCGGAGGACGGTACTTATCTTGTCATGAGAGCATTGATTGATCAAGGATCGCAATTATCCTTGATTAGTGAACATGCAGCACAACGATTAGGTATCAAAAGAGAACGTTTTAGTGGAACAGTATTTGGGGTTGGACACATGAAGAAAAATTGTAAGGGCTCTATTAAAATTAAATGCTCATCTTTGTACAACGATTATAGTTTTGATACGGATGTCCTTATTATGAATGAATTAATTAAAAACCTTCCTAACAAAACATTTTCTAAACCATCATGGTCTCATATCCAAAACATTAACCTAGCTGACCCAGAGTTCTACCAAAGTAGCCCTATTGATTTGCTTTTGGGCGCAGACATTTATTCCGCGATCACGATGGGCGGAATTATCAAAGGCGACAACTCCACACAGCCGATAGCGCAACAAACACATCTAGGCTGGCTGCTATGTGGAACCGTCAAAACTTACTATCATTGTAATGTAGTAATCAACAACCTAGAAGATATAAAACAATTCTGGGAAATTGAAAACATAAACGAACAAACAAATTTAACAACCAATGAACAAGATTGCGTCGATTACTACAAACAAACAACCAAACGCCTTCCGAACGGGCGCTATGAGGTAAAACTACCCCTATGCGCAGATATTGAAACCAAGTTAGGGTCAACGGAACACATAGCGATAGCTCAATTTAAAAATTTGGAAAAGAAATTCAAAAAACAACCAATTTTGGCACGCGAATATAAACAATTTTTCCGGGAATACGAACAATTAAATCATATGACTTTATCAAAGGGGAATACGAAACCGGAATTTGTATTACCTCATCACTGCGTCGAGCGGCCAGAAAGTACCACTACTAAGTATAGAGCTGTTTTTAACGCATCAATTAAGTCAACGTCGAATTTGAGCCTTAATGAACTTATGCATAAAAGACCAAATTTGCAGCAAGACCTTCAATTACTTATATTAAAATGGAGACAATATAAGTACGGGTTTGTAAGTGACTTGGAAAAAATGTATAGGCAAATTATGCTATCAGAAGAACATCAGATATACCAAAAAATCATCTGGAGGTTTCAATTTACGAAAATGGTCGTCTAACGAACCTAAACTATTAGAAAATATTAGTGAACATAATGAACAAGAGATATTCAACTTTAAATCCGGCTCGAAGGACCACAAAGATGTACGGTCCAGGACCATACACCTTAGATTTTAAGTTGAGTTAAGATGTTAAATAATAGATAATTTGAACTTTACACTGATTTGATTTATTTCCGATATAAAAATGTTAAATGGGTGATATGAATGGGTGTTGAAAGCTGACTGAGTAAAAAGTATGAAATACGTAATAAGTATGTAACCCGAGTAGAATACCTAAGTGTACGTGCCTCGTACACGTATTCTGAAATTAAAAAAATAAAAGGTGGAGTGCCTCAGGGAAGTGTACTAGGTTCGGTACCTATTATACGACTCGGACATTCCTGATATAGATGACAATACTATGGCGACCTTTCCTGACGACACTACTATAATGGCTGTCGGAAGAACTCATGAAGAAGCAGCAGAAAAGGTTCAAATAGCAGTTAATCAAGTTGTTGAATGGACAAATATATGGCAAATCAAGCTAAATGAATCAAAGTCAACTCATGTTAACTTTACGAATGAGCAAGGACAATTTTGTCCCGTATATATAAATGGAAAGCAAATTTCATATGAAAACACAGCCAAATACTTAGGTATGACTCTGGACGCGAAGCTGCGCTGGAAAGCGCACGTCAAAAAGAAAAGGGAAGTTGTGGGGCTGTACCAAACAGAGCAATATCAATATGATCCAAACATTCCAGAACAAAGTACTCAGGAGCATTGTCAATGCACCTGGTACATTAGAAATGCTGACCTGCATCGGGACCTTAAACTGGAGTTCGTCTGCTGACCTGCATCGGGACCTTAAACTGGAGTTCGTCAATAAAGTTATTAAAAAATATGCAGAAGCACGCAAGTATCGATTGCTTTATCATGTGAACGTTGAGGCAATCCAGCTCCTCGACAACACGGACACTGTTAGAAGACTTAAACGAACTGAACCATTCGAACTAGTGTAGTGTAGTGACAATAAAAATAAAGATAATTAGTGCGCTCATAGTCTAAATTATATTTGTTATTCTGTGAACTTGATCTATAGTTGAATGCTTTTCTCTGAAGCCGAACTGATGTGGTGGGATAAGATTTTTGGCTTCGATGATAGGTTTTAGTTATAATCATACTGAATGCAATTATACAAAATATACTGAAAATCGATTTCTAGACAACTTTTGAGTTCAAACAAACACGTTCAAGTTTATCGTATAAAAAGTTGCGTCTTAATAAGAATAACAAAAAAGTCTAATGACATTTTAGTTTTTTTTTTTTTTAATAGCTGGTTATGAGATCTTTTAAGTTTCAAACCTCCATATTTCCGTCATTTTTAAAAATTTCGAAAATCTGGCTAGCCAAAAAAATTCTATGTAATTACCGAACCTGCTCACAAAATTTCATGAGACTCGGTTAAGAAATGCGACCTGTAGGCGAGAACAGACAGACGGGCAAAATAATTTTTGGCCAGTCGAAACTGAGATGCAATAAAAATATGTTAAAACTAAATGAACACATTAAAACAGAGTACTTTTACAAAAATTAAATATACTTATAAAATTTTGCTTAAATATATTTTTTCAGCCGTGTTTTAATCAATGTCAAAGTTTTAGAGTCTTTTAAATCATTTGACAAGTCAACATTGCTGAAAGAAAGAAAGAAAGAAAAGAAAAATATTTTATTTAGTGTAAATTTACATTAGTTGCATTAATAATTAATTTTAAACGGAATACAAGAACCAATTCTTCGCAAGACACCAGAAGTAAGCTTCCCTTTAAGATATTCAATGTGAGGGTTCCAGGTAAGTTTATCATCAATAATTTGAAACATAAACAAAATTAAATTTAATAATTATATATACTCTGATGCAATAGACATTTGTAATAAATTCAACAGTTATTTTATTGAGTTAAGGGACAACAATAGACAAAATCGGCCACAGAATACAACATCGAAAAAACACATGACAAATAGCAATTCACGTACATTATTTTTAAGACCAGTAGATGACGTTGAAATTTATAATACAATAATGGCGTTAAAAATAGCAAGTATATGATGACATAGCAACAAAAATTTTGAAAATCAGTGCTCCATATATTTGCCGTGTCCTAGCTCACATCATTAACTTGTCATTTAGTCAGGGAGTATTCCAGAAGAATTAAAAGTTTTTGTTGTTAAACCACATATTAAAAAGGGCGGTAGTGAAGACCCGAATAACTTTGGACCTTATAACACTGCCTCCCATACTATCTAAAGTGTTTGAAAAACCGTTTCAAGACAGACTAATAGAATTTTTAGAGAAACATAACATACTTCACCCCAATCAATATGGATTTCGAAAAGGGAGCTCAACAACACTTGCTTGCTTTGAACTCGTAAAAAATATCACAGAGAGTATTAACCAAAAAAACTCAGTACCAGTCATGTCAACCTTTCTAGACATGAGCAAAGCATTCGACTTTGTGGATCATGAATAAGCTTTATTGCTATGGTATCAGAGGTAATACATATGACTGGATTAAGAGTTATTTGACATTAGGCATTAGGCAACAATGCACTGACATCGTAAAATTGAACGGTCACAAAAATCTGTAATCAAAACGTCATACAGATCTGAATTTAAGATATAAAAACAGGTATCCCACAAGGGAGTATTTTAGGCCCACTACTATTTTTGATATATATTAATGACCTTCCAGATTCTATCCGACATAAAACTATATTATTTGCTGACGATACAACATTGATTATTAAATGCGATGACATAGAAACATATGAACATAAGATAAACAAAGCACTTTACGATGTTATGGAATGGATGGACGCGAACAACCTATGCGTAAACATAAATAAAACTAACTTCATTCAATTCTGTAGTTACAAAACTAATCATCCGTCAATTTTAGTTAACTACGATAATAATAAGGTTGAACAAGTCAAAAGCACAAAATTTCTTGGCATCATAATTGATGAACACTTAAACTGGAAGGCTCACGTTGAACAAGTCTGCAATAAACTAAACAAATTCACGTTTGCTTTAAGAAGGCTAAGACAAACAGTTTCGATGGATGCAGCTATTACCGCTTATCATGGCTATGTTTCGTCGGTGCTCAGCTACGGATTAATTATATGGGGAAACTCGGATCACATTGAAAAAGCATTCAAAGTCCAAAAAAATGTATACGTGCCATTTGTAATACTTGGATCGATGATAGCTGTATACCACTATTTAAAAAATTTTAAATTTTACCTTTGCCATGTCAATACATTAAGGATATCTGTATATTCGTAGTAACCCACCCACAATTTTGGCAAAAAAGAAGTGAAATAATTACAAGCACGAGCTATTATCATGAACAGATTGTATCAACCTGTATCTCACAAAGACATATACAAAAAAAATGTTTTTAATATGTGTATATATTTATTTAATATGTTACCTGAAAATATTAAAACACTAAAAGGCACAGCTTTTAAGACGACACTAACGAAATGGCTTATGGAACAATGTTTTTACTCCATTAGTGAATTTGTAACCTATTGCAAATCAAAACGAAATATTAAGCTTTGATATTATTGTAACTTATATGCCTAACTTGTATTTCTTAGCTAATTACTACGAGTTTAAATTAATCTTAAACGATAAAAAAGTTTGCATATCTGTCTGCAGGTTTATATAATGTACACACTTACATTTACTAACATCTCAGAAATCGATTGTATAATGCAAATAAACGATTCTTGATTCAAGATGTAGTCCCAGATATTTTTCTTGGTTAGAGCGATGTATTTCTTCAATATTTATATCTAGGCGAGAGTGATGCGGTATTTTTTGGTTAGTAAATTACATTAGCACCAATAGTTAAATTTATCGAGGTCTGTTTATGCTGTATGAATTAGCTCTAAAAGATAAGATCCAAAATGAGTGTGACATGGCATGTAAGTCCGATTGTAGTACGATTGATATATATATATATATATATATATATATATATATATATATATATATATATATATATATATATATATATATATATATATATATATATATATATATATATATATATATATAACGGCGCGTATTAAATTAGACACGGAAATCATTTGATTTATTATTTCACTAGCGATCGATAATGTGTTTGGTTATTTTTGTAGACATCGATTAATTTGAAAACCATTGTTGGTAACTAATTTAAATTAAGAGCGGGTAACACCGAATGGAGTTGTACGTGTCATTGCGGGCGACTGATCGTAGGAACGGTACGGTTCACTTTTGAATTTGACAGCGGTCGCACGCAGTGTTTATGTGCAAACCCATTAGCTCTTTAAATCGCCAATAATTATTGTAATCACTAATTGTTTAAATAATCTAAGTCTCGTAATAATTAAAGTAGTGTTGAATCCAAGCTTCGCTGCACTTATTTCAACGTTTCCTGAAAGTCAACGCCCATGATGGAGACACGTGCGGACGAGTTCGATGACCAGCGTCCCGAAAAGAGTTCCCGGCTTCCCGACGTCCCGACATCAGAAGTGGGATCACCAAGGACTTCTCAGGAATGTCAAGCAGGTCAGAGTATTGATACTAACCTAAATAATGAATCTGAACGTTGGAAAATGTTGTTTGAAATGCAACAACGGAGTATGATGGAATTGATTCGTGCAATAAAGGAACCCAGTTCGTTTGATACAAAGCTGGCATTTCCTGAATTCAACCCAGATTCTCGAGATGCCGACGCCCGATCATGGTGCAATACTGTAGATTTATGCATGCAAGAAAAACAGTTATCTAGTGGTTCTTTGATTATCGCCATGAGTAAAGCACTTAAAGGCTCAGCTGCTGCGTGGTTGGCTCAAAACACTTTTGCTGGCATAACCTGGCCTCAGTTAAGGGATTTATTTCTTGCCCGATTCGATTGCGTAGAAACACCAGCTGCCACATTGTGTAGGCTCTTCAGCAAAAGCCCAAAAGACGGAGAGATTTCTAAGTACATTGATGAACCAGTGGCATTCTTTATCGGTTGAACAAATTGCTATTGCCGTAACGTTGGCTCACGCAGTGAAAATAGAGCCACGATTACAAAGACTAGCATATACTGAAACTATTGATACACGAGTGAAACTGCAACAAGAATTAATGGCGTGTGCCTATCGAAAGAGAGGAGTTCCTGTACAAGAAAAGTCAAATACTCAAAGTGACTCTAAGAAGCCGCGTTTTGAACCTAAGAAATGCTATAATTGCGGAAAACTAGGCCACGTCGCAAACGACTGCCTAGTCAAGGACTCCCGTTATGCAGGCACTAATTCTAAACCTCAGTTTTCAGCGATGAACAAACCACAACCGGCTCAGGACATCAGCGTACCAAAGAAGATGCCACCGCCTACGTGCTACTATTGCAACGAGTCTGGACACATCGCCACACGCTGCCCGAAAAAGAAAACCAGCACAAGCAGTGGGAATATTGAGCATCAAGTGAATACTTGCACCGTGAAGCCAGCCACGGACTACCTGTCAATTGAACCCGGTGAGCAATTTTCTTTTTGTTTTGATTCCGGTGCCGAGTGCTCTCTAATTAAAGAAAGTTTAGCTAATAGATTTCCAGGAAAGCGTCACTATAGCGTAGTTTCTTTGATAGGTATAGGTCAATCTAACGTTAAGTGTAATTTTCAAATATTATCAACAGTGTGTATACAGGGGTATTCAATGCAGTTGTTGTTGCATGTTGTGCCAGATTATTGCATTTCTAATGATATCATGATAGGGAGAGACTTGCTCACTATGGTATTTTCGGTTGAAATTTGTGAGAGCAAACTTGTTTTAAGGAAAACTAAAACCATTTTAACGTGTGATGTGGGTCAGGAAGTTAGTGATTTTAACAATATCAATACCGACATGAGTTTAAACAACAGTTAGTTTCACTACTTGAAGAAAATTCGAGTTATTTTGTAGAAGGTACGCCAACGGGTAGAGTAACAACAGGAAGTTTAGAGATAAGACTAATTGATCCAAATCGTACACTGCAACGGTGACCTTATCGTTTAAGTATCGAAGAAAGAGAATCAGTGCGTAGTAAAATCAAGGAACTTTTAAAAGCTAATATAATTCGAGAGAGTTCCTCGCCTTTTGCATCTCCAATAATATTAGTTAAAAAGAAGGATGGCACTGATCGTCTTTGTGCCGATTATCGCGAACTCAATGGCAATACTGTGCCTGATCGCTATCCATTGCCATTAATTTCAGATCAGATAGCACGTTTGGTAGGGGCAAACTACTTCACCTCGCTTGATATGGCTAGCGGATACCACCAAATACCAGTACAAGAAGCGTCGATAGAGCGCACATCTTTTGTTTGTCAAGAGGGTCAGTTCGAATATTTGACCATGCCGTTTGGACTCCGAAACGCTCCTGCGGTGTACCAAAGAGCAATAAATAAAGCTCTTGGGCCTTTGACGGAGTCTTTTGCTGTAGTTTATATTGATGACGTAATCATTCCTTCTAGTACTATTGCTGAAGGCCTAGATCGTTTGCGTCAGGTTTTGAAAGCTCTGACAAGTGCCAGTTTTTCGCTAAACCTTAAAAAATGCGCATTTTTGAAGACCGAGATCGAATTCCTAGGGTATCATGTGTCTGCCGGTGAGATAAGACCTAATCCACGCAAAATCAAAGCTTTGACAGAGCTTTCACCACCTGAGACAGTAACACAGCTTAGACAATTTATAGGCTTGGCTTCTTATTTCAGACAGTTCATACAAGGATTTTCTCAAAAAACGGCTCCCCTCTATAGACTTACATCTGGAAAGAGGAAAGTAAATTGGACACCGGCTTTTGAACACATAAGACAGGATATTATTAAAATATTGACGGATACACCGGTGTTAACAATTTTCGATCCTACTAAGCAGATAGAGTTACATACTGACGCCAGCGCTGAAGGTTATGGCGCTATATTAATGCAGAAAATTGATGGTAAATTGCACGTAATTGAATATTACAGCCGTCGAACCTCCAGTGCTGAATCCAGGTATCACTCCTATGAATTAGAGACACTCGCAGTGGTTAACGCAGTAAAGCATTTTCGTCACTATTTGTATGGGCGGAAATTTACGGTAGTGACTGACTGCAATGCAGTCAAAGCGTCTAAGTCCAAAGTAGATCTTACTGCGCGAGTGCATAGATGGTGGTGCTTCCTTCAAACTTTTGAGTTTGACATTGAACATCGTCTTGGTAAAAATATGGGGCACGTTGATTTCTTATCGCGTAATCCTTTACCCTCAGACAGTACAACACTACCAATAGCAAAAGTAGAGCAAAAGCGGATACACTTAACTGAAATCTCAGATACGTGGATGCAGGCTGAGCAGGAAAAAGATAGTGAAATAAATTTAATTCGAACTCAATTGCAGGATAATGAAATTGACCATGATCTTGCTAAGACTTACGAAATAAGACGTGGTGTTTTGCATTAAAGGATAGAGCGTAACAATAGAAGTGTCTGGTTACCAATAGTGCCAAGGGCGTTTCAATGGTCAATCATAAACCACATTCACGAAAGCATAATGCATTTAGGGTGGGAGAAAACATTAGAAAAAGCTTATTGTCACTACTGGTTTCCTAAGATGAACAAGTATGTTAGAAAGTTTGTAGAGAATTGCATTACATGCAGAGTATCTAAATCCCATTCAGGAAAAGTGCAAGCGGAATTACATCCGATTCCTAAAGTAACTATCCTGTGGCATACTATTCACATGGATGCAACGGGTAAGCTGAGTGGCAAGCGAGACTCTAAGGAGTACGTATTTGTGTCAATAGATGCGTTTATAAAATACGTCCTTTTATACCATACTACGAATATAGACGCTAATAGCGCTATAAAAGCATTACAGGCAAACGTTTCGTTGTTTGGCACACCTACACGTATCATTGCCGATCAGGGTCGATGCTTTGCTGGAAAAAAGTTTAAGGATTTTTGTGTCGCTCATAATATTAGGTTACATCTCATCGCTACGGGCTCTAGTCGTGCTAACGGCCAAGTAGAGCGTGTAATGTCGACTTTAAAAAATATGCTTACGGCAGTAGAGGCCGGCAACCAAAAGTCATGGCAAACTGCGTTGCCAGAAGTGCAGCTAGCAATTAATTGCACTGTGAGCCGCGTGACTAAAGCGAGCCCACTTGAGCTTTTAATAGGCAAGGTTGCTAGACCCTTGCAACTTATGACGTTAGATACAGACGAGATAAATGTAGATTTAGATTTGGTTAGAGAGCATGCGGCGCAGGAAATAGAGTCAAGCGCCGTAATAGAAAAAGCTAGATTTGACAAAAATAAAGCGAAAGTAAGGAACTTTAAAGTTGGTGACTATGTTTTATTGGAGAACCATGAGCGCAATAAAACAAAGTTAGAACCTAAATTCAAAGGACCATATCAGGTGTCTGAGGTACTTGACGGTGACAGGTATTTACTGAAAGCATTGAACTCTAATAGGACGTATAAGTATGCACACGATCGCATACGACCCATGCCTGAGTGTTACGTCCCATCGGAGTTGAATGTAGGCTTGGAAACACCCACAAACACTATAGAGTCAGAATGTACCGCTAACGGCGCAAGTAAGTAGTTCCAGGCTCATTTCATTACTCGTATTTTAGTGTTAAAGCTAGGACTGTGTGACATGGTCCTGTGTAGCGCCGGCCTGTGTGACATTTCGTAAAGCCTGTGTGGCAACTAGCCTGTGTGGCAACTAGCCTGTGTGGCACCAGCCTGTGTGGCAACTAGCCTGTGTGGCAACTAGCCTGTGTGGCAACTAGCCTGTTTGGCAACTAGCCTGTGTGGCAACTAGCCTGTGTGGCAACTAGCCTTTGTGGCACCAGCCTGTGTGGCAACTAGCCTGTGTGGCACTGGCCTGTGTGGCACTGGCCTGTGTGGCACTGGCCTGTGTGGCACTGGCCTGTGTGGCACTAGTCAAGTAGAAGTAATAATAGCTTGTAGTAGGACCTGTGTGGTAAATCGAGGATTTTGTCATAAATAGAGTTTAGAGATAAGATAGCGTTATTATTTTGTTTTTGAGTTAGCTGATAGATCTAAATCTTTATTTTTGATTTTGGTGTGTGCGATAATACACGGTCAGAATGGCCGAGCGTGTAGAGGTTTACTTGAGCTTGCTCTTGGTTGTTCACAGATGAGGAGGACATTGCCTATTCACCCGAGGACATGTGAAGAGGCAGGACGGCCGTAACGGCGCGTATTAAATTAGACACGGAAATCATTTGATTTATTATTTCACTAGCGATCGATAATGTGTTTGGTTATTTTTGTAGACATCGATTAATTTGAAAACCATTGTTGGTAACTAATTTAAATTAAGAGCGGGTAACACCGAATGGAGTTGTACGTGTCATTGCGGGCGACTGATCGTAGGAACGGTACGGTTCACTTTTGAATTTGACAGCGGTCGCACGCAGTGTTTATGTGCAAACCCATTAGCTCTTTAAATCGCCAATAATTATTGTAATCACTAATTGTTTAAATAATCTAAGTCTCGTAATAATTAAAGTAGTGTTGAATCCAAGCTTCGCTGCACTTATTTCAACGTTTCCTGAAAGTCAACGCCCATGATGGAGACACGTGCGGACGAGTTCGATGACCAGCGTCCCGAAAAGAGTTCCCGGCTTCCCGACTTCCCGACATATATATATATATATATATATATATATATATATATATAAGATTCATATGTTTATTCAGTAATTAGACCTTTACAGGCATTTTTACACACACACATTCTCAGGCACTATTAAGAACAAAAGGGGCCTAAAATAGGTAATTCTTTTTGGTTCTCTCCGATAGTCTTCAATTTTAACAATTTGATACCTGTCTGTTAAATATGGTCGAAAATTTTCATGAGTTGTACCTTTGATGCCGAGATTTTCTAATTTTTCTAATAGTAATAAGTGACTTATGATGTCAAAGGCTTTTTTCAAATCATAAAAATACCTAAACAAACCTTTTTTTTGTCGATATTTGTTTTAATTTGAGAGATAAGATCAATTGCAGCAGTAAATGAAGAGCATTTATTTCTAAAACCGTATTGTTTATCCGTGATCAAATTTGATTTTGTAAGATGACCATTAAGGTCTTTTTCCTTAGGGAAAGTGATTCAGTATATTGGACTGAATTCACACTTAAATTAGTTTTAGTATATTTTGATACATATTTTATAACTAGTTGATGCCCGCGACTTCGTTCACGTGGACTTTATGACTCCGGCGTATAAATATAAATACAAACTAATGTTATCTACATTAGTTTGTATTTATATTTATACGCCATATAAAAGTACTTGTAGCAGTGTTATAAGTTAAAAGTCTTATTTTTAATTTTTTTTTCACACTGTAAACATATTTAAAAATGTTCTTTATTAATCATGTCGGGAGCCAACATGAAAAGACCTGAAGCGTTACTAACCCTGGAGAAAGTCACATAAAGTTGGCCATGCAAAAAACCAGTCCTTAGGTCAACACCAGCGGCTTTAAGCGTCTGACACTGCGGCTTATTTATTGTCATAGCAAAGCAAGTTGACACAGAGAACTGTGTTTGCTCAAAAGGAAATTGTTGGGGATCAGTGGTATGCGCGGAATAAGAACAGTTTCACTTGCAATACTCACAGTGAGAATCTCAGCTTCGATTATATTTCGCTGCAAAGCATTGACTTTAAGTCGAGTTCCGTTACACAGTTTCGATGGAGTCAAATTTCGCATCAGCGTTATCGGCACTCCGACTTGAAGACTTATTTTGTGAGCCGAGAGTCCATTTTTTTTTAAGTGAATTTGGAAACTCAACCGGATAATTGAGAGCATCGTCCTGATTAATTACACTATCCAAGAAAGTATAAACCATTTCATCACCAATAATTTGTGTCATAAGTTTTTCATGAATCGTTGCGCATTGTGTTAAAGTACAGCACGAAAACCTGCAAAGTTCAAATTTAGAAGTATTATAATTTTAAATATTTTTTACTAAGTACCTACGTATTTTCACAACTATACCATATTTTAAGTTGGGTGTATGGTAAAGTGAATTTTGGCCAGATGGACCGTTGACGTGAATAAGGTGGCGGGTAGTAGTTGGATGCGGAAAGCGGAAGACTAGGTGTGGTGGCGAGTCTTGGGAATGGCAAATGTTTACCAGTGGATCAGGCTGTTGATGAAGATGATTATGATCGAATTTAAAGTGCATCTAAACTTGGCATTGGATTAGATTTCAACCTTTTTTTAGGCGAACAATTAGCCGATAGGAACTTGGCCCCCTTTTTAACAGGTGTTTTTTTGGTGGGATTTCAATACTTTTTTTCAAGAAATCGTACCTATATTCTTCCTTTTTGCCACGCCCGCGTAAAAAAACCAAAATCGCGATTCAATTATACTGCTAGCGCCATCTATTATAAGTAATTTATAACAATAGAAGCCTGATTTTTTAGGTAAGCAGTATTTAATAATAAGCTATACAGTGTGAATTATGTATACATGACAATATTTTATACCCCCTCCCCCCTCCTCATCGTATTCTCATTGTATCACTGGTTCATAAATATTTTTATTAAAAATTCGATATTCAATTGAGCCAACTCACGCTTGACCGTTTTCTTAAATTATTTAATTTTTTGTTAATCTACCTATAAAACACGACCTGCGTGCCAAATTTCATAATGCTAGGACAATTGGAAGTGGCCTAGAGGTTTTGATTACCGGTCAGTGAGTCAGTCAGTGCCAAAATTAGCTATTTTCACAGGGTCATATTTCAGGATCTAATAAAGCTATATGTATGAAACTTAGCATACTGCTTTAGTACTTGTATATAATTACGTAGGTACAATTTTATCTCTGTACTTGCAATAGGCACTGAGCTACAGGGGGGTCAAAAGTGGGTCGAAACGGTTCGTGTAAATAGTGCACGGCATGCGCGCGGCCTGTTGCTGGAACTTGGCCTGCGCACTACCGTGCGCCTAAATACACTGCAACGTCTATTAAGTTCAGAATTATCTTCAATCTGCATAAGCTTAGCCAAACATCGTTTTTAGGGTTCCATAGTAAACAAGGAACCCTTATAGTTTCGCCATATGTCTGTCTATCTGTCCGTCCGTTTTACTCACACTATTAGTACAAGAAAGCTGTAATTTGGCATGGGTACGAGTATGTATGTATATCAATCACGCTAACAAAGTGGTAAAATAAAATCTTGGAATATCTTTTTAGGATAGCTCCCATCCAAGCAATGAAGCGCAAACCGACAGCATAGTTCACAAGAAGCATACAAAATGGCGCCAGCAGTATCCTTAATCTCGATTGGCGGGAAGATCTTCCCTTTGTGACGGTCAGCATATCTCCTTGCTCTCGCTATAGACAGGAATCAAATTCTTTTTCTTGAGTAACCCATGGTCAGGGGTATCGTTGAATAGGTCTTTCAAAAATATTATGTTATGAGTTAATGAACACCATTTTTTCAATGAAATATTTGGTTTTAGAGGAAAAACGTAACCTACTCTCGCACTTGGGCGGTTATTAAAATTTTATTTCTCTCAGTTTTATTCAACGTTTTCGTATATCTCTTGATTTATTTTTCTATTTCTGAAACGATACAATTTTTGTTTTTATGCATGTTTATGTATGTATTTGATTATAGGTAAAATATGTATTGAAGACTATAAAAGTAAAGTTAGATCTTGCCATTTGGATCCGAAACGAAAAGTGTTGCGTAAATTGTCATAGCTTGGTATAATTTATAGAAATCTCCTTTTATGCTCATGCTTATGCTGCTCAGCCATCGAATATTACATGAAAGGCGTAAAATATAAAATAAAAAAACATAAATTAATGCGAATTGATTACCTAATAACTATTTATATCAATTCTTGATAATATCACGTCGTGCGTGATTCTAAGGCGTGATCAGATCATGGCTTATGTGTACTTACGTAAGGATTTATTAGGGTTCTGTACCGCACAAGGTAAAAATGGAACCTTTATAGGATTACTCGACTGCCTGTTAGTCTTTTAAAGCAATTTGTTACTCAACTACTGGACCGATTGAGTTAAAGTTCGGTATACTTATGTTAGTCAGTGAACGAAAGACCAGGGCGAATAACGTAAATAAATGAATTTCAAGTATGGAACAACTTTTGGGGGACAACTTATAATTAGATATTTGAAAAAAAAGGTTTGTATTCTATCTATATCGTGATAAATTCCTTTTTTTAAGAATTGAGTTTTTTAAGTTATTGAAGAAAATAGGCGAAAAATTACCATCCTCCCCCTTTATCTCCGTCTCCCAAACCTTTAAGGCTAAACTGTAAAAAAATATATACAGATATTAGTTCTTTACCTATTATTATAAATACCAGGAAAACCAATAATAAGTCTCGTAACTTATACTTACATTTAGTCAAGTTCATACTAAGCATATAATAAATTTGACTGCAAATATAAATTTGTAAATTGATTACCCTTAATGGGCGAGCCGCACTTGTTTTCAGAACAGAGCAGAAGTAAGGGAAATGGGTATTTTCCTAGGTCAAAAATTAATTATTTTGTACTGTTAAGAAAATAAAACGTCGCATAATAGTGTCACTTGTCTTTGAACATATCAATTTTAACGTGATTTTAGTTTGTTTGTTATTGCAAAAAAACTGACAATAAGAGCGCTATTTGACTCCATATGAAACTATTACGTCATCTGCCTGTATGCATAGAAAATGTTTGTTTTGACTTTTAGAAAAAAGTATCTGATTTGCTTTGTTGGAAAATAGCGGATTGTCTTGATAACAGTATCACGTCACTAGAAACAAATGTCACTTTTTTGACAGTCATAATTCGGTAGTTTCCTACAAATCAAATCAGCTACTATTTTCTAAACGTTAAAACAAAAGTTTTCTATGGGATTTGTATGAAATAAAGAATAATCTAAGAAAATTTTATGAAAAAATAAGATGTCATAGTGTCGGAGTCAAATAGCGCTCTTAATATTGTTTTTCAGCATTGATAAATCAAATCACATTATAAATGGATAAAAACATGACAACTGACATTATTTAGTGACGTATTATTTTTTTGACAGTATCGACTAATTTATTTTTGACCCATGGAAGTACCAAATTAATATCCAATCATAAAACAGAGTCTGATTTATTAATTTTAAACCGAATTAATTATAGTATTTTATGCAACAGTTGTATAAGACGTGTTAAAAAATGCAAATGGCGCAAGTTACGATGCGAGCCTTGGCGAGCATTGTAAGAAGACGCCGTCGAACATTTTTTAACGTACTTATACAACGTTGCATACAATACTTTTTCTTCAACTATATTTACTAAATGAAAAACAAAAATAAACAAAGCAAAAAATTACATATTATGTTACGTAAATACTAGGTACCTATGATAAACTTTATTTTTTAAAATTAACGTTTACTTCCTGTAGTGATTATAGATAATTATTTATCAAAAAGTTTGTCTTATTTTGACAGTAAATAATTTATTTCGGAAAGTTTTATTTATAATACGAACTGTATGAATTCAGTTGTTAAGTCGGTAGTTGTGCTTTTTTTTCGTTAAGTTAGTGTTGATCGGGTAAAACCTTAACCTAAGTGCATCTACATATGGTGCATAGATCTAAAGAAAAAATCTAGGTCTATGGCTAGGATTATCTTTTTGGCGAAATAACGACACATGTGCTATTATATTAGGAATAGAGTATATACTTTTCTGAAATCATACTATTTATGTTCTATTAGTGTTCGGGCCCATTTAAAAGACAGATAATATTATAGAAGTAGAAAAATACATACACAAATTGGCCTGGTATGACTTTGTACTTACTATATTGTGACGTTCCAATAAAAACTATTTTGGATTGAGTTTTTAGCTGTCAGAGGTAAAATAACTGAATGGAATGTAGCTAACACAGAATTAGGTAGGTAGGTATATACAGTGTACAGATAATGGGAGCATCGGGCAGGCAGGCGAGTCACGCAAGTGGCACGCGTCCGTATCGCACCGACGGCGGCGTACTGCAAGCGGGCTATTCACTGGACTGAGGAAAACATTTATCAATCATTATTTAAATTTACGTTTATCGGTCCGTTAATTTCTTTAACATAAAGCAACGGATCTTGAAAGTTGAGGCACCGCAGTTTTTGCGGATTCTGCCAAATGATAGATACATGTACCTAACATAGGATATTACAGATTAAAAACATTAAAAAAAAATAAAAGCAACGATATTGAAATATGTGTATTTTTTACAAAGATATAGAATATTTTTAGGAATATAGTAAATGTTACCTTAATTGTATGTATCATAAATTCAGAAAGTATTTGAAATCCTAAAAGGAAGCCGTCAAGACCATGGGTAAATATGGTTATGCTGAGATTGAGCTAAAGACTTCTACGAAATTTTCTAGTTTCTATGAATATAATACTACAAATAAACAACCCACTATTATTTATCTCAAGAATTAAATCATCCATCCATTGATGAAATCAATGTTTTTAAATCCTCTAATATCCTACTAAGCAAAATGTACTAAGCCAGTCTTTCCCAAAGTGGGCGATAACGCCCCCTTGTGGGCGCTGGAGGCTTTAAGGGGGGCGCTAACGGGCCCAGAATTAAGTTGGAGGGAGCTGATGTGATTTAAGCAATGAGTGATTTATAACTTCAGCTATTTCATATTTTAAAATTCACTGAAATTAAAATCCTCTTACTACACAACATCCATTTATTAGTTCATATTTATATCCTTTTTTATTGTACAAATATAAACTAAAAATGTAATTAATATTTATTATTTTAATGCGTTCACAACGCTATTTATATCGTTAAAGGAATCAAACACTGAAAAAATTTCGTGTTTTAAAGTTTCGCAGATGAGTTCCCACTTCCAATACTCTTTATTATTGTAAAATTGTATTATTATTGCTATTTTTTTATTTAAAATTAACAATGTTGATTATTGTTATTTTTTATAAAAGATACTCTAATGTACTGGTATTATTATTGCTCTCTCGTTTAGAATATAGGTTGAATTAAACTACAGGCAAGACAAATATGTGATTCAGGTTTTTATGGTGAAAAAAATGGGGGGCGCTGATTTTTTAAAGTGGGCGTCTGACAAAATAAGTTTGGGAACCTCTGTACTAAGCCCTCATAGTCCCAGGAAGAATCATGGTATTGCTTTCATTGCAAAAAAGATAGTCGACTCGCTTGGAACTTACTTTCTGAGCTTCCTTTGTCTACGAAGAAAGTGTGGGGATTACAAAATCAAGAAAATCTGTATTCAAAATGAGGTTTGTAACGTTTTTGGAACAGACTACTTATCCCTTTGCCTACCATTTGTAATACATAATTTACATGATCTTTTGAAGGGCCTTGTGCCTCCTTTTCCTTCCTCAACGGTTTTACGCGTCCATAAAGCTGAATTATCAACGCGCAACAAAATAAAATGAGGAAGGTCTTAAAAGCATACATGTCTCCGCCAGGCAGTTAGAGTTATCGTTTTTATTCGTGCTTCAACGCATTGAAATAACGACATATACATTAACACGTCTTTATTCCTAACAAGGTAAGATGGTGAGCGTGACCATGGAAAAAGAGAATCAGAAATAGTTTAATAATGTAACGCTATTAAGAGAGAATTAGAAATAGCCAGCAATAATCTAATAGAATAGTGTGAAAAGAAGTAGCTGGTACATTTTAAGTATTTTCTTTTCCAAGACTAGTATATCAGGACTAAATATTATTGATTGATATGAAGAAATCTTTAAATAGAAAGGTGAGCAAGCAGATTTCTGTAAAAAAGAGGATACCTACCCTAAAGTTTCATATAATATTATATCTGAGGTATTATATCAATGTTGGAGTGATGATGCAAATGTGTCGAAACATGAAGCGACAACAATCTAGCAGTGTTCCTGTTGTAGTTGATTAGGGAATTATTAATAAGGAATAACCGACCAAGTGCGTGTCCGGCCACGCACAGTGTTCCGTAGTTGCAAATGCAGACTTTGAGTTTACCTCTCACGGTTAACGCCTAAAAACGTCTTGAAAACGAATTTTATTGAATTTGTATGAAATTTTTATGACCCGAGTACATTTTGTTGACACTTTATTTTGAAAATTACCAACTTAGCTTTGCTAGTTTAAACAAACCACTTTGTCAGCGTGATTGATATACATAACCATGTCAAGTTTAACAGCTTTCCAGTAAGTACTATAAGTATAGTCTCTAAGTAAAACCGCGGACGGACAGCCAGACAGACAGACATGGCGAAACTATAGGGCTCCTTGTTTACTAGGGAACCCTAAAAAAGAAGTAAGCGGTGAATACGGACTTTCCTGAACTACTATAATATTATATATATATATACAATGTCCTTTTTAATTAAGTACAAATATTTTAAGGGGTGATTTAGTCCATCATTTTGAACAACTTTTCCCAATAAATGTTTATCGGAATACGCAATTTTTTTTTGCAATTTTCATACTAACTATATCACGTGACTACTTCGATTTGTATGAGAACCTAAAATATTTTTTTCGTATTTCTGTATACATTTATTGGGAAAAGTTGTTCAAAATGATGGACTGAATCGCCCCTTAAAATATTTGTACTTGATTAAAAAGGACATTGTATATATTATATAGTAGTTCAGGAAAGTTCTATAATACCTAATGAAAAGCAGGTCTTTCTCGGAGACAAATAAAACGATGGCTAATTGTCATGGACATGACGAAAAATAAGCATATATATATATCATAAAGATATCGTGGCCGATTAAGTAAATTGTTTTAGTGGACAGATATGCAAATCGATTGAATTCGATTGTTCTTAAATTACTTTATCGCAAGTAAATCATAGTGTTATATTCATGAATAAATCTAGGTAGGTACATATGGAGATTAACCAAATATTTATTTAGAAATTAACATATTTTTAGGTTTCGCCATGTCTGTCTATCTATAAGTTTTTTTTTTTAAGTGGAATACCACACTTCTAATTAGCGTGTGGTAATTAAGAATAATGCATGCTTTAAAATATGCGTCTGTACTATGTGATGAGAATGATTCGAAGTCACGGTACCACAATTGGTAGTGCACTCACGGCGTTAACTTGGGTTATGGGTTCGAATCCCACTCGTGGCAAAGTGTCTCATCGCATGTTTTTGGATATTAGGCATGATGAGGCATCTTGAAAAAGAAAAATTATCTGTGACAACCAATTGATGTACGAGTTTAGTGATCAGTTAGTAATTTTAGCATCCGAATATTTACCAATAGATACAAACTATTTCCAAAAGAAGGATCGTTGAGATATAGTACAAATGAATTTGGAGTAGGAAAACGTAATCCGCTTTTCTCTAAACGTCAAAACTAACATTTTCTATGGGATTCGTATAAAATACAGGCTAATGACGTCATAGTTTCTCGGAGTCACATAGCGCTTTTATTATCAGTTTTTCTGCAATAATAAATCTAAAATCACATTAAAATGAATATGTTCAAGGACAAGTGACATTATTTTGTGACGTTTTATTTTCTTATCAGTACAAAATAATTTATTTTTGACCCAGGAAAATACCCAATTAAGATTCTCTATGAAGTACTTTTTGTATAGTTGTCGGGCGTATTCGAGGAAAAGCAATCTTGGATGATGGAATGTGCGTACACGTAAATTGACTTATTTTATCCTCTGAATAAGCTGTATTTGTTACAAAGCCGAACATAAGCGGAATTTGGATAGGGGTGTTCTAAGGCGCGGCAGGGGGTCAGAGTCAGGCTACAGGGGGCAGGAGGCACGCGGGAACCAGCGACGTCTGTCTAGACGGTGTGTAATTAGGAAGGTGAGCGCGTAGGCAGTAGCGGCGCGGATGAGCGGCCTAGGCGCCCCGCTTGCGTCACATTCTAATTAATAGTAATAGGTAAATTGCGCCTGCTTGCGGCAAATCCCCTATTTTCGAACATCTGATTCTGCGGTAATGACTCGCGATGCCCCTGTTCACCTACGAGGACAACACAAATTGATGCAATTGTCCGGCATCCTGAACGTAAACGAAGTTTCAACATTTTATTTGTCAGTCCACATATTCGCAATATCTGGTCCCCCCGAAATGGTTCAATGACGTGCTCCCTTTCAAGCTTGTGACTTTATCTCGAGTATTTTTTATAGTTTGTTGAAGAGCCAACTCGTAAACCTAGGTAGGTACCTACTTAGTTACTTTGGTGATGTGACTTATCTAACATACGAACCATCTGCACTTCATACGTTTCAGGATCTTGAATACTTAAGTTTTCAAGTATATACCTTAAAAACGAACTGTTTGGTCATGCATCTTAAAACTGGCGAAGTCGTCCTTGAAGATCGTAACGTAACAAGGTGCGAACGGGCGGTGAGTGCGGTAGTTTTATGTCATAATGGACGTGTTCCGTCTTTGCAAGGTGCGGGAGACCGCTGGTATTAATGCTCCAGTTGGTTGTCAACGTCGAGTGGTCAATGTGCGCGCTAGCTATAAATAAGTAGCATGTAGCTGTGCGGTCGGTTGCCGTGCGTCGGTATTCAGTAGCCCGCGCGAAATGCGCGGTCCGCAAACAATTGCTTTTGTCCCTGCTTCGCAAGTCTACTATGATCCTCGCTCGGGGACTTCTCATCTTCAGATCATCTCTCGTTCGTTCTTATCTTAAGTAGCACGTGTTATGCATCTAGGACAATTTTAGAACAAATATTTGCATGAAGGAATTCTTCATCATTATGCCACGGAAGACATGGAGGTAGACCCGTGAAAGCGTATACAAGTACATATTTGCAAGCTTTTGGCCGCAACTCCGTCTTCATGCATAAGCAACGTCTGAAAGAATGTGCAATATATACCATGTATGTACGGCTATTTTATTTCATGGAACAACAAGGATTTTCATGATCATATGGTGCCTGTCATAAAAATTTTTTTGCTTAAAACATGTAATAAATAAGTCAAGTCTTCCTTTATTGTGACGAAGGCTCATACATACATAAATCTAAGAAAAATCGAGGTCTATGCTGTTGGAATATCTGTTCGGTTTGGGCTAAATTAAAATACTATTTATCTGGTGAAGTATGAAATTATATTGTTTTAACTTTTACTTGGAAGAATGTATGTCTGACTCACTAGCACAATGCAACAGAGAAGAGAAAATGACATAAGTGGGGGTTGCCAGCATTAAAAGTATTACCAGCTATAGTTCAAAAATAAAGATTGATTTTTGCAAGTAAAATAATATAAATCAACATACGCACTATGCATAAATACGTCGCCGGATTATTTATTGAACCTAAATTCCTTTAGATTATGATAGCATTAGTGATATAAATCGTATATTGTTGGGTTCCTTTATAGGGAGACAAGTGAAACCGCGGACTGCTAGTAGCACACTGTTTATTGTACGCTTGCAATAGGGTGAAGCCCGCACACAAGTATATCGTTAACATACACAACATTTCCTCCCCTTATTTGACAAAATATCATTTATATGAACTATACATTTGTTTCAGAAATACTGCCTATAATCTACTTTGGGAATGTCTCTCAACAGCCTATTAGGGCATCTAGAACTCAGGTCTGACCCTATTTCTGCAGAGGGTGTCAATTGCGTCTCTGCTTCATCACTTCCCTCTCCCGTAGGAGCCTGCTCCACTGGTGCGTCAGTCGATGGCTCATCATGACATTCAATGTCGTCGTAGTCATAATGTTGTTGAAGCTGTTGTTGCGAAACGTCACCTTTACATAATATTATTTGATTTTTATGTTTTTTTACAGTACATGAAGAGCTAGAGTCTTGAATAAGATAAATCACTTTACCCAGTCTCTTTTTAACAAAACCTCTGCACCAAATAAATTTTGCATTGTTTAAGAATTTTTTATACATGACTTCATCTCCACTTTGAAACACTTGTTTATTTTTCCCGCCATACGACTTAACTTGCGAACACTGTTTACGGTCAACATTATCCATGGGGTTAGTGAGGGAGGTCGATGGAGGATTAGGGTTAAACAAATCTAACCGTGACCTCAGCTTACGCCCAAACACCAGCTCAGCCGGCGAGAACCCCGTGACAGAATGTACTGAATTCCTATAGTCGAAAAGGTATTTTAACATTTTTAACTTACAATCATTTTTGTTCTGTGACGAGAGAACGCATGATTTAATGCCCTTTTTCACAATTTTTACAAAACTCTCAGCCTGGCCGTTACTTGATGGATTGTAAGCCGGAGATGTCAAATGGGTTAGACCGTTCAATGAGCAAAAGTTCTCAAACTCAAAAGACGTGAACGCGGCCCCATTGTCACTAACGATTGTATGTGGTAGGCCGTACTTTGACATAAAATCATATAATTTCTCGATAACGACTGTAGACGATGTGGATGCACTTACATCGTAAACTTCCACCCATTTGGTGTGTGCGTCTACGATTACCAAAAACATTTGATTGTTTAAACGACCTAGAAAATCAATGTGTATCCTATAGAACGGTACAGGCGGGTACCGCCAAGGAGCTAGCGGCGCACGCGGCGGGGACGGCCGAAGTTGTTGACAAATGTTGCATGAGTTAATCATAGACTCTAAGGCTGCGTCTACACCTGGGAACCAAAACCGCGCCCGAGCCTCTGCTTTCGTTTTCACAATTCCCAAATGTGAGTTATGTAACTCACGTAAAATTTTTACACGTAACTTTTCGGGAATTATGACCTTATGGCCTCTCATAAGACATCCATTTTCATAGGCTAATTGTGTTTTACACAAATAATATGGTTTGATACCTGTATCTGATAACAATTTCCTTGGCCAGCCATTAAGTACGTGATTTACTACTTTGCTTAAAACAAAATCCTTTGCCGTTTCATTTTGCAACTCTTTTAAAGTAACCGGCAATCCACCCTCGACCACGAAATTGATATAAGTCGCCCGGTCGATAGGAGTAGAATTGACACCGGCGAGCGAGTCTCCCGGGTCGTCCTCCCGCGCCCAATTTCGCTCGTCGTGAGGTATACTCGCTCGCGACAGGTAATCCGCGTTGTTATCAGCACTACGTACGTATTCTATTGTGTAATTATATGCGCTTAAAAACATTGCATATCTCTGTAACCTATTAGCCGATACCTCCGGTATGCCCTTGTATGGCCCGAAAATAGTAATGAGAGGTTTGTGATCGGTACGTAATACGAACGGTTCTGACCTACCGTACAAATACTGATGGAACCGCTTCACCCCAAATATAATAGCGGTTGCCTCTTTCTGAATTTGAGAGTAGCGCTTTTCGGCGGAATTCAACGTCCGGGACGCGTATGATATTGGGCGTTCCAATCCGTCTTTACCTACTTGCGATAGGACTGCTCCAAGGCCTTGAGGAGAAGCGTCCACAGTCAGTATTGTCTTAGAATTTAAGTCAAAATGTGCTAGAACCTGATCGGAAATTAAACATTTCTTAATTTTAGTGAACGCACTATTATGAATCGCAGTCCACTGCCATTTTCCGCCTTTTTTTAGTAGGTCATATAAGGGACTCAAAATGCTAGATGCTTGAGGGACGAAATTTCTATAATAATTAATTAGCCCTAAGAATGACTGCAAGGTATTAACATTGGTTGGTATAGGGGCATCAATAACAGCTTTTACTTTAGACTGATCCTTTTTCAACCCGTCCCTGTTGATTACGTAACCTAAATAGTTGATTTCATCCTTAAAAAATTCGCATTTGTCCTTGCGCACGGTTAGCCCAGCGTCCTGAAGCCTTTTTAGTACTATGTGTAATTTTTCCATGTGTAACTTTGGAGTTTCTGCCGTTATCAGTACGTCATCCAACAGGCATAACACACCGTCTAACCCAGATAACACAGTTTCCATGGCGCGTTGAAAAATAGACGGTGCGCTTGACAATCCGAACACTAAACGCGTATATATATACAAACCCCGATGTGTATTGATACATGTTATGTGCTGAGACTCCTCATCAAGCAAAAATTGGTTGTACGCCATAGACAAATCAATTTTCGAGAATTGTTGACCGCCATGTAGTTTCGAAAATAATTCATGAACGGTCGGCAACGGGTATTGTTCTATAACCAGTTGTTTGTTGATCGTAGCAGAGTAATCAGCACACAACCTTACCGAGCCGTCTCGTTTAAGCACGGGTACAATAGGCGAAGCATACGCGGAGTGTTGAACCGGTTTTAACACTCCCAAGTTTACTAGCCGTTCTATCTCCATATCAACCTTGTTACGTAACGCAAATGCAATGGGGCGCGCTTTGCAATATATTGGTTTTGCATCGCCTTTTAGTTCTAATTTTACGCGGTAATTTTTAAACACACCGAGTTTATCTGAAAACACTTCCGGAAACTGTGATTTCAAATGTTCAAAGGTACACTGACTGTTTTTAAGGAAATTAACTGGAGTTAATTTTAATTCAAATATAGAAATGAAATCCCTGCCTAGAAGTGGCGGCCCGCCGTTTCGTATTACATGTACATCAATCGGGTGCGTCCGTCCTAAGTATGTTATAGGCAAACGCAGATAGCCTACACATTCCATTGTGTTCCCAGTATAACTGTGGAACCTTTTATGAGACGTTAACAAGGATATACTTTTAAACAATCTATTATAAGTACATTCGGATATGACCGTTACCGCCGATCCACTATCTATTTGAAATTGTAATTTAAGACCATTTATTTCTACCGTCTCTGTCAGAGGTTCCCCCCGGAGTGAGGAAATGTTAAAAAGTGACTTACCGTCGTCATCGTCCTCGCTCACCTGCCCCGTAGAAACGTAGTTTATTTTATTGCACATCTTGCGTAAATGGCCTACCGTGTTACACTTCCGACACTTATACTTAGCAAACCGACATTGAGATGATTTATGATTAGTACGACCGCATACGGTGCAACTTTCTTTCCCGGCATTAGAAGATCTAGCACTATTAGGTCCCTTCGTGATTTTTAACACGGAAACTTGATCCACGGAGGTAGAAATGGTGGCCGCCGCGCCTGCGCGCGCGCACCGTACGCTCTCCGCCAGCTCCACTGCCTTCGCCAAGGTTAAGGTTTCCAAGTCCCGCGCGAACAACTTCTCACGTTCTGGACCAGCTATCATCCCCATCACAAACCGATCACGCAGTGCCTCCTCAACATTGCTAAATCCGCAATGTACCGTGAGGCCACGCAATCTACCCGCCCATTGCGTGTATGTCTCGCCCGGCTGCTGCGTAGCTGCGTAAAATTTGTGACGTTCGCTGAATCCGCATCGCTTTGGGGTGAAGTGACCATCCAGTAAGGTCACCAAATCTTCATACGGCACCTCCTGCACATCTTTAGGCAAAGCCAAGTCCGCTGCCAACTTGTAGGTACCGTCGCTGAGTGCGCTCAGTAGTATCGCTCGCCTCCTTGTTCCCGTCGCATCTGTTAGCGCGCTGATATTATTTGCGATGAACCATTGCGTAATTCGCCCTTTGTAGGTTTTCCATTCGCTAACGTTGTGGTCGAAAGTAGATAAAATTCCACAAAACGATTGGGCCATTGTGGGTAGATATCGTCGCCAGTGTTGGGTTCCTTTATAGGGAGACAAGTGAAACCGCGGACTGCTAGTAGCACACTGTTTATTGTACGCTTGCAATAGGGTGAAGCCCGCACACAAGTATATCGTTAACATACACAACATATATGAATAAGAACTCTACTAACGCCGGTCAGAATGTCTCATTTCTAAGGTTGTTCAATTTATTAAAAATACGACAGTCATTTGTGAAGGGAAAACATCGAGGTCATGACATAATTTCTGCGTGAGTTGAAACGAAATGATCAAAATAGATTTTCACAGGTTTGATAGACCAGCTTTTTAACTTCATGAAATAGCAAGATGGCGTTACCTTTACAATTAAAGTAATAATTATGATTTTAGTCTTTGTGTTATTGGTACAAATTTATTCTAGGTCTATGGAGTTATTTTGATAATACTAAGTGCTATGACCTCTACGACATTTCGTAGCGATCTTATATACTCATGCTAATGCATCAATTAATAGAATTGAAATATTTCTGTTACTGAATACCATCCATGCACCTAACAAATATTTAAGATATGTAAAAAACAAAGGTATTTTTCTCTATCTCTCGGGTATTTGGAGTGCAATATGATGCAGTCAGTATCGATTTGTTAAGAGGTGCTGAAAACCGGCGGGGAGCGATCGCGAGACGCGGAATGAAATAATTGGCTAGGTGCTGTTGCAGTGGGGTGGGATGACATCTTTAGTTTTATTAAACGGCCACGAAACACATTTTATCTCGTATACTTCGGCTGGCTGGTAAACGAAAAGGTTATGTTTCTGACGAAAAAGGGGAGTTCTTTCTGCACTAAATAGTTACCAAACAACAGTGATTGAGCTAGTCCCAAAGTAAATTCGAGACTTGTGTTATGGGATACTAACTCAACTATACTATATTTTATAACAAATACATATATAGAAAAACATCCAAGACTCAGGAAAATTTGAAAAAGGCCATTTTCCAACTTTCCCTGGCCGGGGATCGAACCCAGAACCTCTGGGTGGCGGACTAGCATAGTGACCACTACGCCACGGAGGTCGACAAAACTAGTATATTGAAACTAGTATTTTTACAGAAAAATTTTCTCCATTAAAACATAAACCAATAAACGTATCAGCTTGTATGTTTGAGGATCTAAAACACCTAAACTAACCGGAAAGCACCTAGAACCTAGAACAATTACGATCATGATCATTGTTTATTTGATCACACCGCTTGATATGTTGTCACCGTCTTATACTATCAATAACGAACTTGCAGTTTGCAGACAATATACTCGTATCATAAGTGGCTCTATGAGCTGTAGACCACGCGATTAAGAAGTTCATGCGAGAAAAATATGATTTTCATGAAAAATTACGAAAAACTGAATGGTCAATTTTACGAGAATCGAAAACAGCCGGGCATCCGAATACCCAAACCGAATATATATACCGGTATAGAAGGCCGAAAAATATATTCCTAATAATTCCGACAGTGAGTCGGTAAGTACCAAGACCTGTATGTAGAGTATACGTACTTCCAGCGATTTTGTACAGAGAAAGTTAAAAAGGGGTTTGTTTGAGGTTGTATATCATTAACTTTAGCCGTTAACTTGGATGATTTGTATTTAAAGTTTCTTTTAGATAATGAAAATTTTGTAAATTTGAAAGGCAATTTTTAATTTTTTAAGAAATGACTGAAGTTTCATTTCTATACAGTTTTTTTTTATTAAAGATGTACTAAACTTTAATGTTAATTACCTACCGTATTATATATTATCTACAGATTATAAATCTGCATTAGGATTATACCAAATCGTAACATGTTACTAGCGGTCTGGGAAGACGCAATATAGTACTTAGCTATTACACCAAGGAAGATGCAAGAAGAAAAGTTTCATATTCTATAAATTATATAGAATTGATAAGAAATGTGGCCAACTCGACTATGTCTCTGAGGTGATCCGGTGGAGGCGACGCGCGGGTCTATAAGAAGGCAACTTATGCAACTAAAGTTTTGTCACTAAAACAACTTATACTTAAATATAGATATATAGTAATCCATAATAGAATAATATGATTTTAATCTACAGCTATGAAAAAAAAAGGTATAAATTATTATTGATATCTTGAACCCGTTACCGCTATCACTTAATTTATTATTCTTAAAACGAATATATATGATATTTCCTTTCCACCTTTTATTTAATAAAAATTGGCCAAGTGCGTGTTGGGCCACGCGCAGTTTAGGGTTCCGTAGTTACGAATGCCAAATTTGAGTCCAGAATTTGTATGAAATTTTCCTTTTCAGAGTACATTTCATAAGTTGATCGCCTATAACTTTTTAATTTGTGAACCCTACTTAGCTCTGATAGTTTTCCTTTAAATTTCGTTATATTTACTATAGCTGTGAATTTTTCACGTGTCCATATATAACCGTTTAGCAGATACAGGGGGGCGGGACACTTGACTCTAACGACAATTTTCACTTTAAAAACAAATATTTCAGAAACTGACCCCTAAATTGAAAAACGATGTTCACAAACTCGTAATATATATTTTTGAAAGACCTATTCGACAATAATCCTCATGATTGGTAAGTCGAGAAAAAAAATGACTTTTCACTTTACATGCACGATAGCTACGCAAAAAAAAATTCCAATATTTTATTTTACCACTTTTTCCGCATAATTATTATACACACCCATGCTAAATTACAGCTTTCTAGTACTTATACTTGCTGAGTAAAACCGCGGACGAACAGACAGATAGACAGACATGGTGAAACTATAAGGGTTCCTTTTTTACTACGGAACCCTAAAAAATGGCCTAAAGCAGGTAGATTGATAGAAAGGAAAATTTAAGGCTTCATACCTACCATTCATTGTGTATGTATTATATAAAACAGAATAAATAAATGATCGTACTTGCGTATGTGCTGCGTACATCGCGTGCATATTTCCCCGTCATTTTTGCGCGGCATGAGGGCGCAAGCGCGGTCTCGATTGTTTTCGTCGTGTTTCGCGGGTTATTTCGGGCGCTTGCGGCGGTGCAAGACACTTGCGTACGTCCCACTGTCCACATCCACACTGTGCAGTGTACTCTTCACATAACTTTAGCTGTTCTGACTTAGTTGCAGGCAGACACGAGCGTCAACAAATGCAACTTAAGTATGTATAATTTAGTCGCGTCATCTATTGGAAATTAAATATACAAAAAAAAATGCACACAAAAGGTCCTATAGTTAAAGCTCATATTAAAAAATGAGCTTAGCTTAACTAACTACATACTTACCTAGTGCATATGTCGCAGTAAAATAGATAAAAACAGTAATATAATTATATCCCTAGGGATGTAGTTGTGTTCCGTAACATAGTTATACAAAACTATTGATTACTATCTTACTATTTTTGTAATATGCTTATATTACTTGATTCAGTTTAGTGAAATAACTTTGGAAGTGAAATACGGGTAATGCCTCAAAATTTATAGAGAATAATAAGAGTCACATAACTTCGCTACTGACCCCACAGTTGTTCCGGATGGTCATAAAAAAAACTTGAACCTAACTTCCCTTCTGCCATCACAGATTTTTTGGGTGGTCATAAAAAAGTAACTTGAACCTAACTTCCCTTCTGCCCCTCTCCTCTTGCGGCCAACTCCAATGCTCTATTAAAAGGTGCGCCCGTGCGCCTGTAAATAAGCATTTAGTGCTATGTAATTCTTGATGTCATAATTCCACGTCTTGTCAAAAAAAGTTGATTTAGTTATTAATAAAATAAAAAACCAATATATTTACACTTATAACTACTTTACCAGATAAGTTTAGTCAAGTTAACAAACATATTACTAGAAAGAAAGAAAGAAAATTTGTTTATTTTGGTGGCAAAAACACATTTTAAAACAATTTATCAAGATATAACATAAAACTTATAAGTCTACCAAAAATGGTCTCCGCTCAGCATAATGTCGCGGTTGGAGCGACGACGCTGGTCTTCCGCGGATGCCATTTAAATAACAATAAAAAAAACTTATACAAAATAACATAGCATAAAGCTCAAAGCTTTCTACCCACTTTTACATAGACTAGGACCGTATTATAATAATATTCCTATAGGTAGTATGGGAGTAACGAACCGCTTTCGTGTAACTGTGTTACGGTACATAATTATATCCCTAAAGACAACTATATTACGGCTTTATCTATCTTTCTTATTGCTACATATATACCTCGATATTTGTTTCCCTTCCACTGTTGTAAGTCTTGCAGCAACCTAGGCCGATATCTTTCAGAACGAAAAAACCGACAAAAAGAGGTTTTTTATGAGTTTGATGTGTCTGTGTGTCTGTCTGTGGTATCGAAGCGCCTTAACAAATGGCTCGATTTAAAGTTTTGTGTTTGAAATTTGATTTGATCGAGTTGGATTTAGCTATGTTTGATGGAAATCAGTGGTTCCAAAGTTATTGAGGGTAAACGCTTTTTTTGAGATAATATTTTAATATGCATGCTTTAACCTTTGAGACTCGTAATCACAGAAACTTGTACTAACTGAATTCAATTCATAAGTAAATTATACAGTTTCTTTTGCATTAATTCTTTCGCTCCTCCTTCCCATTTTAACAATGTGTAACAGTATTTCTGGGGATTACGTGAAGGTTGAAAAAATTAATTTAAATTAAAATAATCATTAAGTCGTCTTTAATCTTCTCTAAACAAGTTGCTGTGTCCAATTTGTCCATAAGTTGTAGATTAATGTGTCTATTGTATTTTTGTCATCTCATGAATCATCTATGGTTTTCAATAAAATATCCCATCAAAACTTTACTTGTAAAGTAAGGCAGTGTTTTCCACTGTAAAAAAATTTACGATGCATGATCAATCACTTAAAAACCAAGTCAGCTCATTATCTATTAGGTCGGGGAAAAAATCTTTTCGCATATAGTATGTATGAACTTGTAATAAAACCACTTTGGCTATACTATTTGTACCTGGCTGGTTTTGGTATCATTTAAAAGTTTAAATTTTAAAAAAGATAATTCCAAATTCAAATTAGGAAAATGCGTGATTTTCATTTGTTTTTCTTACCGTCAAGATGAGTGAATCTAATGAAGAAATTAAATACATTTTAAAATTTTACTACCAGAAAGGTAAAAATGCAATGCAAGACGCGAAAAAAATTTGCGATGTTTATGGACCTAGTGCAGGGTCTGTGAGAATAGCACAAATTTGGTTTAAGCGTTTTCAATCCGGAAATTTTGATGTCAAAGATGCACGTCGTTCTGATCGCCCTGTTACGGATAAAATGGATGCTATTTTTGAAAAAGTGGAGCAAGATCGGCATATCAGTAGTTACAACGTAGCTGAAGAACTGGGAATTGACCACAAAACAGTTTTGGCGCATTTGAAAAAAAATGGGTACACAAAAAAGCTCGATATTTGGGTACCTTACAAGCTCTCTGAAAGAAACCTAATGAACCGTGTACTCATTTGCGATTCTTTATTACGACGTAATAAGACCGAACCATTTTTTTACGAAATTGATAACTGGTGATGAAAAGTGGACCACGTACGACAAGAACGTGCGAAAAAGGTCATGGTCAAAAACCGGTCAGGCTTCACAGACTGTGGCGAAACCCGGGTTAACTCGCAACACGGTGATGCTGTGTGTGTGGTGGGATTGGAAGGGCATTATTCATTATGAGCTGTTACCACCAGGCAGGACCATCGATTCAGAACTCTACTGCGAACAACTGATAAGATTAAAGCAAGAAGTTGAGAGAAAGCGGCCGGAATTAATCAACAGAAGGGGTGTGGTTTTTCATCATGATAACGCTAGATCTTACACATCTTTAACCACTCAGCAAAAAATAAGAGAGTTTGGCTGGGAGGTGTTAATGCATCTGCCGTATAGTCCTGACCTGGCACCTTCAGATTTCCACCTGTTTCGGTCTCTTCAGAATTCTTTAGGCAGTGTCAGGTTAACATCACGAGAGGACTGCCAAAACTACTTGACGCAGTTTTTTGATCAAAAGCCCCAAAATTTCTATAGCAATGGGATCATGTCCCTACCTATAAGATGGAAAAATTATCGAACAAAATGGTACCTACATACTTTAGTTAAATGTAAATAAACTATATTAAAAAATGTTTTGAATTTTCACATAAAATGCGAAAAGACTTTTTCCCCAACCTATTATAAAGGCATATTTTGTTGTCAAGTTATACACTATACACATAGGTACATACTATACCAACTATAAATAAAATTAAATAAATAATGAACTAAGCAATAATGAAAAAATACCACGTTTATATAGTATTAGTATATATATAGTAGTAGTATATATAGTATTGCATCTTCATTCAGAAAAACCTATGATAAAATATGGGCCCTTTATTTTTGAATAATCAATTTGACAGACTAAATAAAATAATAACTCGCATTACAATTTTAGGTATTTGCAAAAGAAAGAAAAGAGCATTTAATAAATTTTGTTCTAAAAATGAATGAATTTGAGGGATGATCTGAATCGGTCGTAGGTCGGCAGCGGAGGTCGGGCCCGGGCGTCGGCCTCGCGACACACTTCCCTCCCCCCGGCCAGGCTCCCCGAGCCGCCTTATCAGCCTGATAAAGGCACGCAGACGCAGCCGTCGCGACCTGACTTCTCGGTGCACCAGCACTCAACTCGACTGCATCATTGTTTATGTTTGTAATTGCCTTTGAATGATATTTACAGTCAAGTAAATGTAACATGTTTTCTATTGTGATTGTAAGTTATGACTTGGTCACGAAAAGAAAAGAAGCTACCGGCAAGGCAAACAACTTTTACATAATTTGTTTCAAGAAGTAAAACCCGACTACCGAAAATTATTTGATAAAAATACTTTTATCCGGTTAATGCAGCTTAGCAGGGCAGGACGTATAACAGTTAATAATTAATATATTTTTGAAATTTGCCAAAAAACTCCTTTCATTTGAAAGCAAACATGGTCTGATTAGCTTTAGATAGATTAGATACTCGTATTTATGGCTATAGAGGGCGCCATATTGATTTTGGTGTAGGCAGCCAAGACCTCCTCTGGCCAAGACGCCAACGATAGCTATCTTATTTTTTCAATGAACAGATGAACATAGATGTATCTGTGTTCATCTGTTTCTCTCTTGTTCGTATATACAAGTATTTATATTACATACATAGCAGAGAAACACGCGATTAACAGTTATTTTTCCGAAGTCACAATACAAGGTGCGTCAATAACATCATATTATGTAGAAAAATTTTGCTGTCCCACTATTAGGTACACGACTACAACACAGCAGAAATTATCGTGACTTGATGTGGTGAGGCACTAACTTTACAGTAAACTCATTTTTCGCAGAATGAAGTTTTGCATCTAAATAGTATATAGGTAATCCCAACAAATTTTTAGAAGCTTATCCTTTATAATACTTATGTATTGACCGAAAGATCGCGAAGCGCGAGCAATGCGTCTCCGATTCAACTTGTTCTTCTCTACATGTCTCAACTGATTCTTCGGAAATTTTGTTTCCAGTTTCGACAATTATATGGATGTTTGTCGAGTCAGCAATTGGAAAATTTCAAAAATAGTACATCTATTGGGCGGGTATTTTATGGGCGCGGTGAACATTTTTTATGCAAAGACAAACTCACAAAATCTTCAGCTCACGGAGCCACTAGATAATAAATTATAACACTAAAATTGCATATTGTTTTTGTGATTTTTGCGTCATTCGGAATTTTTTGTTCATGTTATATGTATATGAATAACGATTAGCATTGTCTTACGATACTTATATGAATTCTGTCGTTTAAACTTCGTGGCAAGGAAGCAAACGCATCTTGAATTTTGATATAAAATCCAGGGCTTCTTCTATTCGATGCTATACTTTTTCACTTGTGCAGTGCTATTTGTAGGTCCTGTTTGCGATCTAACCTACTATCAGCAATTAAATCACGGTATTGATGATTTATCCTTATGATGATCCATCAAGAAACGATTGTGATTTGTGCGGTACTGCAAGTCGCAACAATTAAAATGGACAGGTTTCCTCGAAAAGATGGACGACTAATACTACTAATTGAACACCATAGCAAAAAATACCCCGCTCAAGGCCCAGGAAGCTCTGGTGAGATGGAGTCGAAGAACACTTCGATTCCATCTCACCAGCACAATGAAACACAGCATGGAGAAGGCAGGTCAGAAAAAAAATAAAATAACGGCAAATGTTGTAAAGGCCAATGCCAAAAAACGTAAGTAACTAAGTAAGCGTACTGTTTGCTATAAGTAAAGTATCGAAATAAGGTGTGTCATCGTTTTGTCCTTGTGACCACATTAAAATCAATTTTTTTTTAACAACTTAGGTCAACTAGAGATCTTAAAATATATACAAGGTGTACCACTGTGACCTGCCCTTGATGGACGTACATTATATCTATTAATTAAATTTGATCAAATCTTTAGCAAAAATTTACAGGTATATTTATAAAATAAAATTTTATTATCAATAATAAAATAAAATCATATAAAAAGTCAAATTATCTTTTAAGCAATTTGTCGAGAGTAGTTTTAATTTATTTTTAAGTGTCATAGGATCTGAAGTTTTAAAATGATCTCTAATTTATTAAAAATAGTGGGAGCCATACTGATCACATTATTTTTCATCAATGCAGTATAGAAAAGATGCTTAGTAGATTTTGATGAATGTCTCTGATTTTGTAAGCATTTGCGTAAAAAGGCCTTTAAGCACAATTATATTTTTTTATCGATAAATTAACCTTGGAATTCAGTTGATTGAAAAAGTAAATTTTAGAAGTAAAAAAAAGTTTAAAAAATAATATTATAGGATTTTCTTAAAAAAATAAAGCTACTTTAATTATTATGGGGCCAATTCTGTTAACACAATATTTGATATAGCACCCGAACAAATGTTCTTACATCACGCTTACAAATGGGACATAAGTGACGTCACTCCTGTCCGTCTTTCTAAGGCACTCCGAGACGCCCGTCCAATGACGAACGTCACTTTGTAACCTTTATATCTTAGAGATATTGGGTTGGCAAGGTAGTTTTTTTATTGGACGTGCCTGTTGTTAGGAACTCTAACCATAGCACAACGAAACGAACGAAAAAATGCATCTATGTATCCGCCTGTTACACACATATGTTCGTATTGGGTTCTCACATTATTTGTCCTCATTCTTGTTTCAATGAATTACGAAAATGTGGATTCGATTCTTAACCGACTTCCAAAAACGGAGGAGGTTATCAATTCATCGCGATCTTTTTTATGTAAGTTCACTGATTATTCAAAAACGCCTGGACCGATTTGAATATTTTTTTTGTTTGAAAGCGTATACTTGTCAGGTGGTCCCTTAGAAATTTTATAAAAATCTGTTGTGTAGTTTGTGTTGTTTATTTTTTATACAAGCTTTTATTGTGATGCCAAATTACTTATTAAGCCAAACGAAATAAGCTCAAACTCGATAGAGTTCCGTCGTTTTATTACTGAGTTCCATCGACCACCTTCCGTCTCCGAGATCCTATCGTCTACCATAAAGTGCTTGTCAAGCGAGACAAATAAAACGAGTCCTATTCAATGAGGTTATGTGCTGATTGACTGCATAATTTTTTATTGTCATCCGACCATACACAAGTACGAAAAATTTCTGTTAAATTGGTTGAGGATAACCGGTTGAAAATTGAGTTGCAAGGTTTGACCTAAACAAATATAATACAATACCTATACATTGCAAGTTAAATAAAAGCTTGTAAATAAAAACTGGAAAGCCGCTCCAACATGGCAATGTAACGCGCTTACATAAGGAGAGGGACTTAATTGAACGATACGTACTTACATTCTAGGACACTGTTTTATACAATATGTAACAAAAACCCTGTCCGTTCCTTGTAGGAGCAACTCAGACCGTAAATATGAACAATTTTTCCTATGGGACCAATGCTTGAAACTCAAAAAAAATAGACATTTTCATACAAGTGTTTGGCTGGCCCGGCAATTTGTATGAAAATATCGATTTTTTCTTTGAGTTTCAAGCATTGGAAAAGTTGTTCATATTGACCGTCTAAGTTGCTCTTACAAGGATCGTACAGCGTTTTTATAACATATTGTATACACCGTTTTATGTATGAATATATACTTAACTACTTACTTCATTATTTCTATACCTACTTACATCTGTCAATGCATTATACGATTAATATTGATGTTTTGAATTTAGACAAGTATTTTTTGAAATATACATGTGAAGAACACAGCCCCATCTCGTAGTCATGAACGTAGCTACATTATATGTATATGCATTACACAATGTTTGTTAGATACACACGGCCATTTCTAGAAAAATCGTGCAAAAATTATGCGCAGATATAAAGTGTCTGTTTTTTTAGAAAAATTTTCTTAGTTCAACAATGCATTGCTACGATGGTAATAGAGTCAGACCGTATACCTACCAATATTTACTGACACTCTTACTTTAGCAGTGAAAAAAAAACCTGTCTCAGAAATTTATATTCAAATGATATGTAAAATTCATATTCAACAAATGCTTCGACAGGGAGCAGCTTGTAAACTGCAACACTGTTAACCTTTAAGCAAATTTGTTTTGATTTAGATTTGCGGCTAGAATCGCGGCTCGAGGCAATTCCGGCTCGGAAGGATCTTTATAATCGATACACGAAGGGGAGCCTACGCTGGGGTTGGTCTGGTATTAGGTAAGGTGGCGGGAGCGGTGTGACAAAGCTATGGTGTCGTGGTTGCCCCCAGGACGACAGGCGGCTGCGTCTGCCGGCGCGCCGCGTTCGTCGACCTGCCGTCTCAAGGCCGCTCTTACACGTGCCACCGGCCGCTTCCTGCCGCCGCCATAACAAACTTCTCCCCGCCCCACGCTCCCACCCATCCTACAGTCGGCTCCTCGGCGCACGCAACAACCACTAATCCATGATTCCCAGAAGACGCCACAATTCCTTGAACGTGAACCGTTCAAACAAAATGTCATGCAAGAGTCCTTAACCTGCATTGTCTTTTTTCCGTGTTGGTTGCTTAAAATAGCTAAGGCCTCGCTGTGGTGCTAAAGTTAAGTTCAACTATATATTTGAATATGTTAAATATACTTATAATAGATGCATGTAGTCACGATCACAATAGGCATACATCATTGAATATGCAGCAGATTATTGAGAATATACTTACTTAAAACTAACTAACGTTTTCGTTAGGTGCTTATATTCTATACGAACATCAAATAACACTGAAATGAAGTCTTTTTCAAAAACAGCAAGTCAATTGGTTAAGATGAAAGAGGCAGCGAATAGCTTTTCAAATATAAGAGTGGGTATTTTCAAATAAACAACGTGGAAGAGACATACCCGTAATAAATCGGACCACGGGCTATACTAGATCACTATAATTAAATTAAAATAACAATCAAATAACCAAATAAAAGTTTTCGACATTCTCATACGAATTACCCGGGCGGCTGCACACTTTTGTATGGAAATTTTCTTATTTTTTCTGTTATATTATTCATTATACTATAGTGATCTAGTATAGCCAGTGGTTTGATTTATTGTGGGTATGTCCCTTCCCGTTGTACCTATATAAACAAATACATGCTGCAATTTTTAAATCTAGTTTTAAGCTCTTATATTATGACGGCTTATAATTTGCTTATTTTTTGTTTTATGTTTCGTATTAAGTTACTTTCTGATATGAAAAGGAAAATAAATTGAGTCAAATATCTACCGAATTATCAGCGTTAGCAAACAACTTATGATCATCTTTTGTAAGCCAGTTCTCCTTACTGTAAGTTGTAGGTATCTGTGAGTTGTATAAAAGGAATGAACACTCGTTAATACTTAAACTGCTTAAACCTACTCACCAAATTATCTATACCTACCAAAACGCTCCTATTAAGTCGTGTCGACGCGTCGTGCGCTTAACAAAGGCGAATTTGACTTAATAGTTTTGCTAAATCTTTGTACTACCTTTTGCGAGTGTGTGTGACATATTTAGATTAAACGAGTACTTTTCTTCGAACTATAAACTTGTGACCTCTCTTATAACTTGATACATAATACGAGTATCATGCTAAGTTATGCTCAGTGGGTGAAAAATCTCGTACAAGTCATACATCACATGGAATTGAAAAAATGAGTTAGTCTAGAGAAATAATTACCCTCCTTTTTGGGTTCCCCGTAGTCGTGTGCTTAACAAAAACAAAAATATTTTTAAAAATATAAACATTCTAGATGTTTACTTTACAGAAAGTACTTTTTAGCGAGTAGTCAAGAACTTTTTCATATTCATGTTTTGGTTTTTCAAATTATATCTTGTCAATTTGAACAAATAGAATGAAAGCGACTCCCGTCTCTACAAATGTCAGCGGATTACGTGTATGTATGCAGTACGAGTACCAAAGACCTATAATTTTTCAGACTAATAACAAACTTCAGTATCAAACAACACAGTCGATTTTGATATCATTTCTATGCGACCACCTAACAAGTATGCCCTGTAAACAATAAAAGAATTTTCCTAATTGGAATTGGAAACATACATAAAAAACATACATTCAAACTGATCACCTCTTCCCTTTTTAGAGCTGATTAATAAGATATGCGTTTGGAGTAGGTATGTGATGATTTTTTGTGCATAAGCCATTTTGTATTCAGATTAATAAACAGTTTTCAGTTTTCTTTCAAGGATGCGATGGATATCAAAAACAAAATAGTGACATAACAAATATGTTTTTTAGAAGAAGCTACAAATCATGTAAATAACCTAATTCAATGTAATTTCCTTTAAAATTGCAAACGTTTGACGTTGCAAACGGGATATCGTGAACCTTTGCACTGCGAGAAAAAATCATGTCGCAAAAATTATAATAAGTAGGTATTTTTATAGTTCTTCTTGCATAAGGTCTAGCAAAATCCGGCTGAGAGTATTGCTAGTTTTCAAGGAGGTTTTATATCTGCGCAGTGCGTGTTGTGAATTTGGAGAGAGGTGCCAGGTGGGGGAGGGAAGTCGCGGCCGAACCTTCGCCCTGATAACCCACATCCCCGCTCCTCGCCGGCGGTGCCGCCCGACACCACCTAATAGCTTCTTCGCCTCTCAACACCTACCTATATATCCACATGTTGGGAAGTCTGGAAACATATCTTGATTAGCTACGGGCTCGCTTTCACCATATTACCTTTAGCACCTTGTAGAGTTCTGAGGATTCAGAAATAAAATGCGGCGAATACTGGCAGGTGGTCCGTTATGATTTTGACACTAGTTGTTTGCTCACTACACGACTCACAATAGTTAAAAAATAAATCACACCACTATGTAGAAGTCATCGGAGAGGTTATTCACTCTCACTCCCGAGCGTGTTCTAAAAGTGAGTGTTTTTGAAATGGGTAGGTACGAGTACCTACATATTGTTTTTTGCGTAAATATCAACTGGATAGCTCACAAAGCGCTTTTGATAGTCAAAATGTGAAAGTATTGTCATAAGGTACTTGTAAACCTTGTATTGGTAGTAACCATAGGTCGTTGTATAGTGAACGTTCTTGTCACCATTATCAATTGAATCCTTTTGATTTAGAGAGTACACAAACGCTCTATTATATAGACGCCTCATTAACTATCGAGTTGACATTTATCGCCGAATGGAATAAGTAATTATTAGAGAACGTTGGAACGCGATTATAATTTTAGAAAATGTGAGCGGTCGGAATAAGTGACGGAGCGCGACTGTAATTGAGTACCTGCTACAACTAGGTATAGACAGGCCTTGTGTTGTGCTGTATCAACCACGTGTTATTTCCCAATCGCAAAATGTCTGTGTATCAGTATCAGGATTGAATGAAGCGTTTGATGTGGAAGCAAGGCAAAGCGCGCGCGGTAGGCGGGCAACGGGCAACAGGCGGGTGGTGGACGACGATGGCCGGCCGGCAGGTGTTCGCGGGCTACTGACCGGTGTGCGCGGGCGGCTCGGCCGCGGGCGGCGGCGGCGACGGCGGCTCGGTGGTGTTGAACGGCGCGCTCGCGCAAGCAGCCGCCGTCGGCGCATCTTCCGCGGCGCGGGCGGAGGGCGGCGGCGGCGCGCCTACGCCGGACGGGCCGGGGGGAGGCGCACAGAGCGCGACCAGCCGCAGCAGCGCCACGCACCACCACCAGAACACGGCGGCCAGCGCGCGGGCAGCGCGCCCGACGCGGCCCGGGGCCCTCTCGCGACCGAAATACGCGCACCGTTGACTCGTGCACCAGCGAGCTAGCTCTTTCACCCGGGTATTCGTGCGGCGGCGTCGAGGCGGCTGGCGATGCGACGCGGGTGCGCGCGCGCGGCCACACGGCGACTGGGGCGCCGTTCCCGAGAGCGCACGACCGCGCCCGATCACTATTTCGGGAACGACGCTCCGCGCCGCCGCCGCCCGCCCGACTCACGCTGCCAATTTTACGCGAAATTGCGGGCGGGCGGTGATGCGATATGTACTGCGGAGCGGCCACCTGCATCTGCGCAAGCACAACAGTAGTCGATGTGCTCCTGCAGGGATTATCTTTTTTCATTGAGAGGGTCCTCGGCGGGGTCGCGAGAGGGTTGGGACCGGCATCCGTCGCTGCGAGCGACACGTGCGCCGCCCGTCCACTTAAAATAGTCAGCGGCAAACGTGCTGCTGGCTCGTGTCAATAGATACAATGTCGCAGCTATTGGCAAGGAAACAGAGACTCGCACTATCTCACTGTCTCGCGCTCTCTATGTTGTGAATTCTTATGCACGGTTTATATTTAGACGCAAAATTATTTCTGATATAGATAGGTGTTTGACATTACGTTGAACTCTCATACGTCGGGAAGCTCCACCTGGATATGTATATTTTGTGCAAAAGTAGCGCTTTAATTGTTTGAGCACGTTAGTTTTAAGTACCTAGAGATTGTTTTGCCTATTTTGGCCACTTTAGGTTTGACTCAAAGCCTATAAACTATTTTGTAAGTATATCATTTAAAACAATAGTAGATTGTGCTACAATAAGATAAGGTAATATTTTGAAGGCGAGGGCGCTACTTTGAACCTAGAGGGATTCATGTATATCGCCCAGCGAGGGATTCATGTATATCGCCCGAGATAAAAATATTACCGTACCCGAGTAGCACACTCTACTTTTCATCTCTATCTATGAGAAAAACTAGCATATACAAAACGGAATAAAAAGAACAGTAGAACACCTACAAACCTAATCAGACTTCAACCGACAATTATACTAACCTTTGTTTGGTGTCGTTTTTATACAATAAATACTAAGAAATATTTTTTCGAAGACCACCAACTTAAGATAAAATGTTCACTCATAACTTTGTTTGCGTGGTCCTTCATATCTTTTTATTGTTATAGGTTAACTTGATAACTATTCGCTATTGGTTTAAAGTCACGAAAAATATTCACATTTACACAAATAATTACATTTCAATACAAATAACCCAAAAACTTCTGTAATTAATTGAGTCAAAGAGAAAAATTGCTCTTTTTAATTAAACTTATTTCTTTTTCCGAAGCGAACACCATAATAGTATTTTATGCAACAGTTGTATAAGGAGGGTTAAAAAATGCGAGTGGCGCAGGTTACGATGCGAGCCTTGGCGAGCTTGACCATCGAGCATTTTTTGACTACTTATACAACGTTGCATACAATACTTTTACTAAAATAAATACAAAAATAAACAAAGAAAAGTACGAAATACTACCATATGTTTGGTAGATACTAGGTATCTATGGAACACTTAATTTTTTTTATTGACGTATGTAAGTGTAGGGACACATCTGTAAAATGCGTATAATGTACTCGTATTTTACGAGTGAGTTACGTATGACACACTAGGCTGAACTATCCGCTGTCATATCCTTAGTGATTTTGCGCTACTGAACTTTCCGAACGTTCGGCAGATGTGTTGTCTTGTGTCCCTATACTTAGGAGGTAGGTAGGTAATTACATAGTATACTTATAAATACAGTATAATATCAATTTAATTCACATATTTCCGGTGGGCCAGCAGACATTCTATACAATACCGAGGCATTAAATACAATGCCTAGGCAAAGCATATAATCGATATTAATATTCATAATATTTCATACATGGCCTACCAGCCCAAGGCATTCTATACATAGTCTAAACATTGTATATAATGCCTGTAGTATACAGATTGCTGGTAACATATATAAAAAATTATCACAATTGGTTCACGTTTATAAAGTACTCGTCACGTCATAGAAACGATGATGAATGGAAAAAAATGGGTTATTTACCTATTTTTTTCAATGAATACTTTTTCTATATATTATATGATAAATAATCTACAAAAGGGACCAATTATGAAAAAAAAATAAAAAATATATCAATTCAATCTAGGTAACTGCTATTTAGCAGTTATGTCTAGTCAATAAAAAAAAAAGTAATAAATATGCTTGTGTGTAGGAGGTGTAATAGGTATGGAGGAGATAATTACCTCCTCCACACTTCGCTTTTCTCGGTCGTCCATATAAAAGAAATTCTTGCTTCTGCCTGCTACCGTGACAAAGATTCGCTTAGAATTATTCCCGTCACCCCCAGTCCAGTTGCTATCAAGAACATCTATCTCTCATCATGCGATGCTGTCACACTGGAGGTCCCGGGTTCAATCGCCGGTCATTTCAAGATGGAAAATTTTTCAGATTGACCTGGGTCTAGGATGTTTGTCTATAAATGTATTTGTTTTAAAATATAGTATCACTTTTTCTTGTTTTCCACTGCATTGTCGAGAGAGAACTGAACGCCGTCATATTTTTTTTTTTTTTTTTGATATGACAGACATAGGTTGCCTCGGACGGCATTTCCTATTTCACCCGGACAAGGTTTGAGGAGCGGGCCAGAGGCCCGGCTTCCTATATTTTTATACTACTAGCAGCAGCGCAAAGGGCTCCCAAGGGGGAAACCTCGGCTTTGGGCGCGCTAGGGATTATGGCAAATTTTGGGGTGCTGCAACACCCATGTTTTGCCGGAAGGGCCGAAGCTACGGTGCCAGAAGGGCCTACTTAGGACGCAAATCGTCCAGGTACCGCCGGGCGGTACCTAGTGAACGAGCTAATGTTCCTACGCCTACGTATTCGATTACGACGAATGCGGGGGGGTCGGACCGCGAGGTTCCTCTGGCTACTCGGAGCCGCAGAGGTATCGAATTGGACCATGTCAGCCATAATCTGGTCATCGGAATCAGAGAGAACATGCCTCGGACGTCTGCCGGTGAGTCGGCGAGGGTTGTGCTCCGGGATGTAGTTAGCTGCCTCTCTAACTAGTCGGTTCGGGTGGTCGGCGGCTTTATCAAAGAAGCGTTCGGACGCTTCTTTCATAAAGTGCTTAATGGACGGGAGTTCGAGATCGCGGTGTAGGTCGCAGTTTCTCGCTATCCTTGGAGCGTTGGTAGCTCTGCGGATGAATCGGTTCTGTACTCTTTGAAGCCTAAGCATGTGAGTTGGGGCTGCGTGTGCGAAGACAACGCTTGCGTAGGTCAGGACTGGGCGAATGCAAAGTTTGTAAAGAGTTAACTTGTTGCCAAGAGAAAACTTTTCATTGCGTATCATGGGGTTGAGACGGCTCAAATAGAAGCATGCAGTGTTGCATACCCTTTTGATGTGAGGACCGAAGGTCATGCCGCTGTCGAAGGTGACACCCAGATACTTGGCCGTGCGTGTCCAAGGGATGGGTTTAAACTGCGTTACTTTTCTCCGGATTCACTTCGATGCGCCACTTCCTGAACCACTCGCCTAGTGCGTCGACAGCGCGCTGGAGTCGATTTCCTATTGTCTGCACCATGGTGGCAGAGCAATAGAGGGCTGTGTCGTCGGCGAAGAGGGCCAACTCCACACCTTTGGTACGCGGAATGTCACTGGTGTACAGTGAGTATAGGAGGGGAGAGAGGACGGAGCCTTGCGGAACTCCGGCTCTTATGGGGCGGGGCCGCGATAGGCATCCCTCATATCTGTAGCGAAATGTGCGATTCGACAGGAAGTTTCGGATGATGTGCACGAAACTGTCTGGTAGTCCCATGTTTGCAAGCTTGTAAAGCAAGCCTGCATGCCAGACTTTGTCGAACGCTTTCGCGACGTCAAAGAAGAGAGCCCCTGTGCGGCGGCCCCATCGTCGAAATTTGAGGATGTGCTCCGTGAGGCGGTGCGCTTGGTGGACGGATGAGTGCTTGGCGCGGAAACCAAACTGTTCATCGGGGATGAGTGGTCTCTCAGATAACTGAAGGTATTCTCGTCGTCGATATTCTCGTCGCGTCTGGGAACGTGCAATTGGCGAGGCAGGCGTTGAATATAGTGACTAGGAGGAGGAGGAGGGTCTGTGGTAGGCGTTTTAGGACGCCGGTGGATATCCCGTCAGCACCGGGTGCTTTTCGGGGTTTGAGGGACTTGATGATCGATTGAACTTCTTCAACCGTCGTCGGTGTTAGGGGGAACTCGGGAGGAATCGAGGCAGAAGCCGCGAGCCGCTCTGCTTGCGATTCGACCTCTTGGAGGTGAACGGGGTCTACTGGCTCACGACTAGGAGAACATTGGCTCTCCAGGCTGTCTGCAAGGCATTCAGCTTTTTCGTCATCATCGAAGGCGATGGAGCCATCCTCCCTGTTGAGGGGAGGTGTAGATGAGATGACATCTGTCTTGAGAGATTTCGCCACGCGCCAGTAGGCGGTGTGAGACGGTGAAATCTCAGAGAGGAGTGTACCCCAGCGTTCGTCCCTGATCTCCGCAATGCGCTCTCTAACTCGACGTTGGAGATAGCGCAGGTTGGAGCGGGCTTCGTCAGTTGGATAGAGGTCGTGTAGTCTTGTCGCGGCTCTCTTTTCTGTCATCAGCCGTCGCATATCCTCGGGCAGTTCGAATCTATGGGTTGGATCCATAGATGGGACCTGCCGAGAGCAGTCCTTTACGGCTGCTTGCAGGTGGCTGGTGAGAGATGAGATCGCCAAGTCTGTCTCGTCAGTGGTGGTTACCCTATCGGGGATTGCGTCCAAGTGCGCTGAGGTTTGGTCGAGAACCCTTTCGAGTTTCTTCCAGTCTGTCACCGTTTTCGTGTGGAGGGTGCGTCCGTTGTCTGTCGGTCCTAGTTGCAGTACTACCGGTCGGTGGTCTGAGTCAAGGTCTGGGTGGACTTCTACTGAACATACCTGAAGGGTGATGTTCTTAAGTAGAGCTATGTCTAACACGCTGGGGTTTCCCTGGCCGTTGCGGGGGTATCGGGTGGGCGCCAAGGTGGCTACAACGTCAAAGTCTAGTTCGTCTGTAAAACGTTCTAGCCTGTTTCCGTTGGTCGAGTTAGTCACCGAGTGCCATCTGGTGATAGATAGAGGCGATATTGATCGGCGAGTGGCCGGTCATCGCAACGCGTAGGAGGGAGCATTCGATGTTCTTGAGGAGTGGAGGGTCCAGTTGGATACAGTGAAGAGACCTTTTATAATAGATCAACGTGCCACCCTTCTCAGAGTGGAGCCTGTCGTTCCGGATCAGGTTGTAGTTTGCAATACGCGGATTGCGATGGTGTGGTTTCAAAAAGGTCTCTTGGGCCAGGAAAATATCTACTTGGTGATCTGCCAGGAATTGGGAGATCAGTAGTTTCTTTTCTTTGAAGGCCCCGTCTGTGTTGTAGTACGCGATGGTTAGTGAACGCGGTTTATTCCTCTGATTGAGACTACCCATAATTAAGGCTGACGTGGTTTTGCCGCCCCGGCGGCTGACTTAATTTGCTCTATTTGAGAGCGGAACTTGAGGAGGGTCCGGACAAGAGACACGGTAACGTTGCCCGCTTCTACGATCGCGTGACCCATCTCGGTCAATTGGTCGAGATCCACGGCTTGGATCACGTGCAAGGCCGTTGCGATGGCTTGGTCGTCGCTTACCCCAGATCTCCTTGTGGCCCCTTCTGGAGGCGCAGGCCGGGTTTCCGGAGGGGCGACAACGGCCGGTCGTTGTTTGAAATTAGCCCAAGTGCTCACTGAAGGTGAGGGCACTAGGGGCTGAGTTGGCGGAGGAGTTGGGCGAGAGACTGAAGGTCTCTGCCTCAACGGTGGGTAGGCAGCTGGATTGCTGGCTGACGGAGGGGGTGCGTGCGAGACAGGCCGAGCGGTCTGAGTACGCGTCGCTGGACCGCGTGAGTTGGAGGGTAGAGGGCGCTTGGCGGCCATCGGGGCCTTTGGACTGGCCCGCCAGTTGGCCGGATGGTCCAAACCCCCGCATAACACGCATGCGGGTAGTCCCTCAGACTCTCTGGTCCTCTCACAATCCCTAGTGTGATGGTCACCTAGGCACTTCACGCATCGCGCGCAGGCGTGACAATTTCGGGCGGAGTGGCCATAGTATTGGCAGTTATGACACTGCCCAATACCCCTCCGTTTGTGCGGAGGTTCGACCTTGAAGTCGGTCAGACCGGCGACCGACTTTATTTGGAATATTCTTTTCCCTTCCGGGGACTTGTCCAGTATCACGAGAATCATTGGTAGAGGGGCTTTCTCCCTACCCTTGTACATCCGATGTACCTCTCGGATAGGGAGGTTTTCAGCCTCCAAAGTTTCCCTCACGAAGTCTACGGAGACTTCGGTGGGGATAGGCCTGATAACTGCTCGGAGCAGCTTGTCTTCCTCGAGGGAGAATGAATGCCACGGAATGGCACGGGTGTTTAGTAGGGCTGTCACTGCCCTATAATCCTCCGTCGATTGGAGTGTTAGAGTCACTCCTAACTCGCTCTTATGAGCCCTAACGTAATTTATGCGGCGCTCTATGAGCGTTTTGGACAGTGGTTCCCACTGAGCCGCATCACGGATGATGATGGGCGGGGGACGTTTTTGGCCGGCAGCCGCGCGGGGCGCGGAGGGTGACGCCTTTTTGGCAGGGGCGCCGTCGGTTTTCTTGGCGGCCTTCGGTGGTGGGAGCTCCTTGCTACCCGAGGCCCGAGCCTTGCGCTGCCTTTTACCTCCGCTGACGGGGATAAATTCCTCGTCTTCGGACGTAATGGGCTGCTCGACTTCGGACTCCGAACGAGCGCGGGCTGCCACTGCCGGGGTGGCCTTAGAATTGGTCGGGGTGGGGAGGGAGTGGTCTGTGTCCATCGCGGACAAGATGGGTCCCTTCGTCGTTGTGAATTCGAGGGGCTCTTGGCACTCCTCGAGCTCCTCTAGCTCCTCCAAGGGGAGGGGCGAAAAACGGTTTTTCAGTCCGGTCGCGGTCGGGGTCGGGGAGGGGGAAGCTGGTGCGTCGAGCACCAGTGGGCCTTTTGCGGGGCGAGTCACGTGCGGTGGAGGGTCCGCTTCGTCCGGTTGGGTTGTGGGCTTCTTTGCTGAAGGCGTAGAAGTCTGTCGGGCCTTCCAGTCATTGAAGAATTTTAGAAAAGCCGTAGTTTGTTGGAACTGCTCGAGCAGTTCCGCGTCGGTCGGGGTTGGTGCCATCTTACGGCAGAATTTCACGGAGCAGGGTGGGGGGGGGACCCCGCCCGAGGGGTTCACTCGGGCGGTACTAAAGGGTTCCTAGCTCGCTCTCCTACGGGCGGAGAGGTGTGTGCCTAAGTCCCTACTTCGTGGTGTCTGTAGCTCTTCCGGTGAGCGGTCTACTGCCAACCTTGTTTGGGCTAGTAGGGGTGTACCTGACTTAACTACCTAACCGATACCCGGGGTTGACTAGGGAAGCCCCCAAGGTCAGTGGTCCCGGGCCCAGCCTAGTTTCTTGCCGTTACCCTGAAGGGGTAAAGGCTAGTGCCAGGGTCCGCACTACGTCAGCGGAGCAACCCGTATTGGCGTAGAACACCTCAACACGATTGCTCCAACCGGCGGCCTCAGCTGAAAGTGAGGGCTTTCTCTGCACGTAAAAAGTGCAGGCAAATCGACGACGTATCGCAGAAACAGGAACACGACCCGCTACCCTAAGAAGGGCTTGCGTTCGTGGACGACTCCTTGGCGCACCGACCTACTCGGTGCAGTCGGTTGATCGGCGCGTCAAATTGCCGGAGCGCTGAGGCGCTTTCCCGCCCCTGGAATAAGTCCCGTGAAGGGCAGGTATTCCGTTCCCCGGAAGCCTCTGTTGAGAACCAAGCAAGCTTGGAACTCGACAGCTGCCGTAAGCGCACTGAGCGTCGTGAAGTGCACCGGTCCTCTACTGGCAGTAGCGTGACGATACTGACGATAGCGAACAGGAGCGCCAACAGCGACGAGCAGCAATACCGAATCGTCTATCTGAGCTTAGGAACGTGCCGCGACAACACGTCCGTCCACTCCGACAGCCAAACCCAGTATGGTGAACGCCGTCATACAAACCGTGTTCATATTTATTGAAAACTTGGACCAATCAGAATCCTTGAATTTTTGCACACGGCACTAATCATGCTATCTCCTTTTTACTCGTAAGTGCATCTCTTTCTAGTGCAAATTGTAAGTTTTTTACGGTTTTTTACATGACGTCTTTCAATTCTTTACAATGTTATATTTTTCCTATATACAATTTAAGGTTCTGTACATATTTTCGTTTGAATCATCAAGATATCTTTATTATTTCTCGAGTTATGACAAAAAAACTACTTGATGCTCTCGTTACGGTAATGTCTTTTTGTTCGTAAACTATACCTCTGTCTCTTTCTAATATGTTGTTCTCGTTGCGGTAATGCTTTTAATAAAACAACCTAACTAATACAATATTTTCCCTATAGCTAAGTTAAACATTTATTTACTTATATCATACTTATTTCTATGCTTACTTAGTAAATTCGTTAGGAAAAATGAAACACCCTATCTAATACAATTATGATTTACCTAGCTAATTAAAATCAACTTTATTTATTTATATAAATCATTTACTATTTATTGCTGTCCGCATCACTTTCTTTGGGGCGAGCTCAATCTGTGTGATTAGTTCGTATATATTTATTTATTATTTACTAGTTGATGCCCGCGACTTCTTTCGCTTGGACTTTGACTCCGGCATAATAACATAAATACGAACTTATGTACCTATAGATACATAGGAAAATACTTGTAGCAGTGTTATATTATTATGTTCTCAATAAATTATTTATTTACCTATTTTTTATTTCATATTAACTTGGTTCAAGTGTTCTAGATTTTCGATTTTTATACCTCAACAAAAATGCTTATCAACCTGAATAACTTTTGCTAAGGCGTCAATTTTATTTCATATTAACTTGGTTCAAGTGTTCTAGATTTTCGATTTTTATACCTCAACAAAAATGCTTATCAACCTGAATAACTTTTGCTAAGGCGTCAATTTTATATTTCTTATAAGTAGTTTAGCTAGACCATTATGGTTCTGCATCAGGTGTTTCATTTTCCAAAATCAATTATACGCTATATGTTGCGGCTTAACAGGTATATTAATAGAGGTTTCATTCAAATCCGTCCAATATTTCTGGAGATTACCGTGTACAAACAGAATTTTTTATTGATTCTTACTCTGTTGCTATGTTTTCATCGCCCCAATTGTTTTTTTTTTTGGAAATACATATATTCAATATACAGACTCATTTTTTTACTATTGATTATTATTTCACATTAACTTGATGTCTTAAGTTCGTTGTGTGCAGCATTTTTACCTTTTATTATGTGCATTTACTAACTTGTCTGCTGCATGCGGGCGAGCGATGTGACATCGTACAGCGCTAGGAGGGTAGGTGCGGGGGTGAGGGGCGGGTGACGGGGGTGGGTCACTGCACTGAGGTCGCGATGCACCGGAGCATGTAGCCACTGCACTCGCCTGCAGCCAGCCTCACCCCCGCCGCTGCAACCTTACTCTAAGTCATAAGCGACAGTATATCTAGCCGACAGTCGGCTATAAAGATAGCAGGCAAATAAATAGATGTATCAGAGACAAAAAAATAAGTTTGGAAAATCATAAAGGGCCCGACTCATAACATAAACCCTTATAGAATCACTCGTGCGTCTGTCTGTCCGTCCGTCTGTCACAGCCAATTTGCTCCGAATCTTTCTGACTAAATCTTGGTTGGACCAAAAGGTGTTTGGAAGGATGATGTAATCCTATGACCCATACACAGATGTGCAAAGTAAATAAATATTTTTTTAAAATGAGGATCCTTTTCCGGGCACAATTTGGAAATTAAAAAAAGTTTTGAAAACCTCACTGTATCATATATCAAATGAAAGGGCTCATTATAATAAATAATAGTGAATAAATATAAAGTAACAAATAACACTGATTGAGCTAGCCCCAAAGTAGGTTCGAGACTTGTGTTATGGGATACTAACTCAAAGATACGATACTTTATAACAAATACATATATAGATAAACATCCAAGACACAGGACAATTTGAAAAAGGCCATTTTCCAACTTGCTCTGACTGGGGATCGAACTCGGGACCTCAGGGTGGGGCGGACTGGCATGGTGACCACTACGCCACGGAAGTCGTTATTATAATCTCAAATATATATTTTTTGTTTTAGTAAAATAAATAGTTTTGATTTTATTCATGAAGATGAAAACTCACCAGCTGATCTCCGAAACTACTGAGCCTTACATTTTGAAAAATACATAATATAGTTTATTGCTTGTAGATAACAGGAAAATCTATAAGAATTCTATCAATTGAAAATAAAGTGGTAATACATTTAGTTACGGAAAATCTTTGGCATTGTACGAAACCCTCTCCAAGTGAGTTCAACTCGCACTTAGCCGGTTATTTTAACTTGCCTTGGCTGGGGATCAAACCCAGAATAACCAAGTGGCAGACTAACGTGTAGTCGAGAATGGGCAAATTCATCCTCTGTGTAATGACTTGATACCATCTACTGCGATCACTAAACCGCAGTCTAGCGTGGTGATTATGGGAAAATTTTCTCTTTTTTATTGTGACAACACATCTCTATTTGATGAAAGCAGCAACAGCTTGGTTGCATAATGGTTGCTATTTGTTTATACCAGCCGGGCCAAATTTACATTCTCAAATCATTTAGAACACATAAAAGAAAAAAAACTATTTAATCATGTTTAACTGACCTATGCAACTGCATGGCTTTTATCCTTGACCAAACGGAGGATTAAGGTTATAAGAAGATAATGGTTATTTCATAGATCAAGTAAGAAGTCAGCACGAAGTATATTGCATTGCAAAGAGGCCTGAGACAGGAAGATGTCATATCTCCAAAATTGTTGACCGCTGCTCTAGAAGATGCCTCCAAGTTCCTGAAATGGGAAGGACTGCCGAAGATAACTTTGTCATGGCAGAATAAAATTGAGTTTCGCAACAGGTCGGCCTAAAAATTAACTTTGACAAGATAAAGATCTACAAGTAACGTGCATAAGCACGTTACTCGTAGACCAATACCTGAGTCAATTGATCCAGGCAGAAAGTTCCAGCTTTGAGGAAGAGGTCTTACAACAAAATCCGATTTGGCTAGGCAGCGTTCAGGAAGTTACGCAGTGTCCTCTTGTCCAAAATACCTCAGTGCCTCAAGACGAAAGCGTTTAATTAATGTGTGTTACCAGTGATGTCTGCCATATATGGCCCTGAAACGCCCAAAGAGCTATAAAGAGGGCTATGCTCGACGTTTCTCTACGTGATCGAATCTGAAATGAGCTCTGTAGAAGAACGAAGGTTACTGACATAGCTAATTAGCTCATTGAAGTGGCGGAGGTCAGGGCAAATAGCATAAAGAGCCAATGGCCGAAGGGGCAGAAGGGTTCTCGAATGGCGGCCACGTACCGGCAAACGCAGCGTAGGACACCCACTAACTTGGTGGTCGGACGACCTTAGCAAGGTTGCAGGAAAACGCTGAATGATGGCCGCTTTCAAACGGTCGTTTTCGAAAACCTTGAGGGAGACCTATGTCCAGCATTGGACTTCCTGCAGCTAATATGACGATGATGCATCCACGAAACCAAAAAGCCGTATAGCAATAGTTTTCTGAAGATAATAGCAGAAGAAACCTTGATTCTAAAACCAGATTGGTATATCGCCTGATGAAAAACCTTTCACCAGGTGCTGGCCTCCCCTGGTCAGGAAATCTTTAAATAAAATGACAAATGCAATTGCAGCTGTCCAGTCAATGATCCATCTTTTGCCTGCGTTTGTGTCTATATTGTCTCTAATGGTTTTCATTTTTATTTATTTTATTTGATACTATTTATCTTTCATAAACTTATATGTATAACATAAATAAACTATACTATGATTAAACTACATATAACTGTTATAAAAAAACTAAAAAATAATATCTAATTATATTTTAAAAAATGCCTAAATCGCTGCGCTCGCAGGGTAGGGTGCCCAACAGTCTGGCGGCATTTTCGTGTTGAATGTGCCAAGCTCAGCCTTTGGCCACTTGCAACGCCCACTATCACTTGGATCCCCTGAGGCATCGATTAGGCGTGCAAATTTTTTTTATACAATTGACGGGCTTCCGCACCCCAAGGTCTCTACGGTAACAGGAGCAAAAATATACGGCTCTTCCAAAGCCGCATACTTTCGCCTCTTATTGGCTACTGCCGTAGCCTTAGGAGCAGTCGCTCCTACATGGAATGGGTAACAGTATCCTATTTTTCCATGGTATGAGCGGCCTCTTCCCATCGTTTCAATTGATACCAGCAGGTTTGTGTACTGCTGGCACATCGGACGAAGTAAGGGTGCGACGAATGACGTCTTTCAAGGCGGCATGGCTCGAAATGCGTCCGGCGCTGCGACGGCAGGCCAGACCGTGGTGACCCAGGGGATCGACACTTCCACCAAAGCGGCAGCGATGATGTTCGTTCGTCCAATTTGTATTTACTTTTCCCAAATGCCATTCATCCTATGCAATGCAGGAACTTAAAGAGGCAAATGATTCGCTTGTTACAGTATCCAAGCATTGGTGAATAATATTGTTAAATCTGTATACTTACATAAAAGCGAAAATCTCTCACTCATCACGAAATCTCGAAAACTACTCAGGCAATTAAGATGAAATTTGGCAGGAAGGTAAATTGTGACTGGGAGACGTCTGTTAAGAAAGGATTTGTAAGAATTCTATCAGGTATGGTTGCCAGTTTGTATGAAACTTCGTAATTTTTTAAAGCAAGACACATAACATTTTTAATTTATTTTAGCCGTTAGTAAAAAATAATAATGCATTTATTAGATTTTGAAAATCTTGATGTCTAGGGGTGCACTAAAAAAAGGATTTTTCAAAATTTTAACCCTAAGGGGGTGAAATGGGGGTCCAAAAATTGTATGCAGAAACAAGATTAATTTGAACATTTTGAAGCGTTCCGTTGCTTTCTCTCGGTCTAGCAAAAGACAGACCGGGAGGGGTAGAGAGAGAGGGTAAGGGAGAGGCCTTTAAATCCCTACGTATAATAAATAATGTTATATTTTATGAGTATTTAAATATTTAAACATAATTATTCATTTTTTATAACAATATTTATAATGATAAAAAAAAAACAAATAAAGATCATATTAGAACCATATTGATCTTATACGCGGACGAAGTCGCGGGTTAAAGCTAGTATATACAATATGTAACAAAAACCCTGTTTGATCCTTGTAGGAGCAACTCAGACCGTCAATATAAACAACTTTTCCTATGGGACCAATACTTGAAACTCGAAAAATAAAACGACATTTTCATACAATTTGCCGGGCCGGCCGAATACTTTCGTATGAAAATGAAGATTTTTTCGAATTTCAAGCATTGGTCCCATAGGAAAAGTTGTTCATATTGACCTACAAGGATCGCACAGGGTTTTTGATTCATATTGTATACATAGTCAATCAAGTCGAACGAAGAAGGTTGTGGTGGATTTCCCGTTTCCCGCTCTTACTTCGCGCCGCGCCGCGCTCGTACCGGTTACTTTAAATTTTCATTAGCACCGCTCGGCCCGCTCGCCGCCCGCCCGCCGCCGCCGTCTGTAATTACACTTCGCAATTTACAACTTGTCTTTTTATTTACGATCTGCCTATATTATATATTTTCACATTGTTCAGATTTCAGTATAGATTTTTACCGGACGTAAAGTTTCCGCCGATGCATATTTGAAGAGGCGACTTACCCGATCAATATAAGTCACTTTTCCAATTCATCTTTTTTCATTCATCTCGAAAACTAAAGCTGACGTGCAAAACCACTTGTCACTTAGTTGACAACGACGATAATTAAAATGAACTATCTCCTTTGTACCTCGTGCTATGTCGAACTTTATAGTTTCACATAACTCAGCAATATTTTATAGCACTCAAGTCAATAAAGTTATAGATGTACGTCTCCTTAACGGGGTAGATAGAGCCTAAGGTCGTAAGACCCAGCATAATGAATGCTGCCCTCATCGTCAAATAACGCTATTAAAATTCTCGCTTATATCTTCGATCGGCTTTAACGGTCTGCACGGGAAAAGTAGCAGCTAGTACATCATGTTTTCCACTTTCTTTCATATTCGTATCAGCATGAAACGGAAAATACTTTTGTGACTGAGTTTAATTTTAAATAAATTATGCGTTGAAGTCTTTTGTACTGTGTCCGTGTATAATGCAAATATTTTATTTTGAAAAATATAGCGTTGATTTTAATAGCTAAAATAGATATTTAGACCATGAAGTAGATGTTTATCGACTTTCATGCATACTCGTATGTGTAGACAGCATGTTTGTTGAGTGTTATCTAAGCTTGTTTAGTGTTTATTCCTACAACTGTTTTATATAAGTTGTACCTTTTGTACAATAATCTTCAGATTTAAAGTGCAATAAATAAAATAATTTACTTAAGACGAAGTGGTAGCTAAAGTGGCGCCCTCATTTGAAATAAATTGTTTAAAACTAAATATGGTGATAATTAAAATTTTGATTTGTATAAATGTCTAGAAAGACCTTTAAACTATTTTTGAATAACCTTTGAAATTATTACTAATAGTCCGTCTAGTTTTAAAACTGTTTTTCGACGAGGAGTCCCTCGTCTTGTCATTTCTCGATTTGCACTATAACAGATAAAGCAGTCGCTTTATCTGTTATAGTGCAAATCGAGACATTGGAAAGAATGTTCCTGATCAATTAATTTGGAGAAACGGATGACATTAATTGACCTCCAAGTTGCCGGTACTAAATATTATAATCTATCCATATAATAAAACAGTAAAAATATGTTTCTTAACATTGAATATATTTTCCAAAAAAAAATTAAAAAAAAATGGTGCGTTAGAGACATAGTTATAACTAACTGAGTAAGAATTAAAAAGAATGTCTGTCTGTTTGTACATGCTAGTCTCCGGAATTACTGGATGGATTCAAATGAATCTTTTTAGTTATATAGCTGTTAAGCCTTGGCAATATAAAGGGTATAACTTTTTTTGAAAATGAAACAGCTGATAGATGCAGAACCATAATGGTCCAGCTAAACTATAAGAGATATAAAAATGACGCCTTAGCAAAAGTTGTTCATCCTGATGAGCATTTTTGTTGAGGTATAAAAATCGAAGATCTGGAATACCTGGTGCAGATACGCCGGAGTCATAAAGTCCATGCAAACGAAGGCGTCGGGTATCAGCTAGTTTTGGAATAAATACTTAATAATTTTAAAATTTCAAAGAAAATTTTTTAAACATAAAGTGCATACCTGTTATTTGCCCACTCTACATAATATCAGGTCATGGTGGTTCATACAATTTTATTTCATCTCATCCTACGAAATCGGTCCACATATGTTTATAGTCCTTATTGATCGAGCAAGCAAAGTTATCAGAGCCTAACTGAACAATGCGGCATTTGTATGCAAGTTTGTAATGTAAGTATGATATTCAAACATGAGCCAAGCCGGTCTATGGGTTGCTAAGATATAGGGTTCGCGAGTTCAGAGTTCGGTGCGAACTACTAGTATATTATTTGTCCCTATTTATTTATTTTTTCTACTCCTGTACTGTTATCTGTCTTTTAACATATTTACTGCTTACGAATTAAATGAAAAATAATAGCTGGGAACCGAAACTTTTTAAGGCGAATTTTGATTAAATACATATGAATGTTTGAAAATATGGATAAATGTATATTATTATTATTCCAATAAAAAAACTCATTTTTCGGATTGTACGGCGCCACCAAAGTCCTGGCTGGGAGAAAGGGATTCAGAAAGAAACCGCTTCGGGATAAAAATGGAAACCTTATCGCGACTTCAGAAGGACAGCTGGAACGCTGGCGTGAACACTTTCAGGAAATTTTTAGCATACCATCTGCAATTGCACCTCCTTCTCCTGTACCTCCAAGTTCAACATCACCTCAGCTTCTGGGCATCGATACTTCACCACCGTCTCGAGAAGAAGTTGAATAGGCTATAGTTTTTCTTAAGAGTGGAAAAGCACCAAGTATCGACCTATAACAGCAGAAATGCTTAAAGCTGACCCGACAACTGCTGTAGAGATCACTGAAGAACTACCCGAAGACTGGAACAAAGGTTTTCTAATCACGGTTCCCAAAAAAGGTGACCTTAGCGAGTGTGGCAACTGGACGCTGCTCTCCATACCATCAAAGATTCTGAGCAAGATCCTGCTGACCAGAATAGCGAAAGCAGTGGAGCCACTCCTGCGGCAAGAACAGGCCGGATTCCGCCCCAACCGATCTTGTACGGACCAAATAAATACCCTGCGGATCATACTCGAAGAAGCAACAGAATGGCAACGCGATGTATGCTTTACGTTCGTCGACTTTGAGAAGGCCTTCGACACGCTGCAGTGGCCCAGTATTTGGAATCGGCTTGACGAAATTGGAGTCCCACCTAAGATCAGAGACCTTATTATAAAGCCTTATACAAGGAGTACTCCTGCAAAGTATCTCACGATGGTCTGATTTCGGAGGATATCGCCGTACACGCTGGAGTTAAGCAGGGCTGTCTTCTTTCGCCCCTGCTTTATCTGATCGTTCTGGATGGCGTTATGCACAAGGTGAACGACGGCAAGCGACGCGGTATAGAGTGGGGGTTGTCCAATCAACTGGATGACTTAGACTACGCTGACGACTTATGTTTGCTTAATTCAATTCAATTCAAATCATTTACTGCATTTCATAAAGCACAACAGTTCTAACTATTAAAAGTCACTGTCTTCTATAATAGGTACACTATGAACCCTGTCGGGTATCGCAAAACAAAAAGTGGAACGGCAAGCGACATTTATGACATGCAGTTAACTTATAAATATAAATGTTTACAAAATATTATTGAATAGTATATGTATATTATTATTAGTATTTATTAGCAAGATTGTGTGATATTTATTATTTGTAAATTATTGTCAAGTTATAAGTTTAAATGTGATGTCAAAGTTTATTTGTTAAGTAGGTATTTTTGAATTGTCAATTTTAATTAAAAAGTTTATCGTTAAAATACTCGTCCAGTTTGTAATACGTTTTATTTACTAGAATTAATTTCATTTCTTTTTATAAATAAGTAACTTTTTTCTTCATTTCTTAGGCTGTCGGGTAGGGCATTATAAATTTTTATCGTCATAGCTAGCGGGCCAGACTTAAAAAGTTCTAGCTTGGAAGCGGGTGTCACTAGTTTATTTTTTTGTCGTGTGGGATATCGTCTTGGTAAGTCTTCAATTTTTGTGTAAAACTGGGGATATTTGCGTTTGCGTACAAATTTACATGCTTCTAAAATGTAAATACAGGGCAAAGTTAATATTTCAAGGTCTTTAAAATGAGGTTGGCAAGTTTCTTTCCCTTTTATATTCGTAGCATTAATAGTCTTTCCGCATCTGTGCTATTTCCCCAGAGTAATACTCCGTACGTAAGCCATGAGGCGTACTCATGGCTTACGTACGGAGTATTACTCTGCGCATAATAAGCAGTTATCGCAGTTTTAATGTCCGTGGTTTTTTTAAGCTCCCTGAGCGCCTAAGTGAATGTTTGTAATTTAATTGCAATTTTTTCAATGTGGGCTTTCCAGTTTATGCTTGTGTCCAACACTATTCCAAGCAATTGAAATGTGCCGACACTTTCCAGTTTTTTACCGTCATAACTATAGTCTATATTTAAAGCTTAGCCATAAAGTAACCGACATGCAGGCCAAACTGAACGATCTACAGTTGGAGGCTGCCAAAGGTGGTCTTAAGATCAATTCGAGGAAGACTCAGGAGATGCGCACAGGAAAGAACACGCGACCACTAATGCTGGGTACAGAGCCGATACAGCGAGTGCAACAATTCGCGTATCTAGGAAGCATCGTTTCACAAACTGGAGGAGCGGAAAAGGACACGGCTTCTAGAATAGCCAAAGCGCGGGCAGCCTTCGCACAACTTCGACCCATATGGCGATCCAAAAAGTTGACCCGCAGAGTCAAACTCAAAATCTTCAGATCGAACGTCAAATCTGTCTTGCTATATGGGTGCGAAACGTGGAAGGTTACCAAAGAGATCACGCAGCCGATCCAGGTTTTTATCAACCGCTGCCTGCGGCAAATACTTGGCATTTTCTGGCCTGAGCAGATCTCCAACGAAAGCCTGTGGGAGGCGTGCCGGGAAATGCCAATAGACAAACAGATCATGCGCCGCAAATGGACATGGATAGGCCATACTCTCAGGAGAAAGCCCACACACATTCCGAGGCAAGCCCTAGAGTGGACCCCTCAGGGCAAGCGAAAAGTTGGCCGTCCCAAGCAGACCTGGCGGCGCACAGTTGCGGCGGAGATGAAGACAATCGGGCTAACCTGGCCCAAAGTAAAGCGCGTAGCCGAAGACCGTTCGCGATGGAGAAACACTGTTGAAGCCCTCCTAGGGGCCTTAGGACCTTAAGTCAAGTAAGTGACCATCTGGCTCAGCTAGGACATAAAGTTTGATACCATACTTATGCCTTTTGTTCTTAATGTACTGTCTGAACAGCAATCTACCGCGCCACAAAACCATGGACTCATCCAATGACATTCTTTACCCGGACAATAAATAGTTTTCATTTTATTGTTAAAATGATCCATAAACGGACGAATTTGTTTTAGACGGTCTTCTTTACTTGTTTCAGACGTAAAGTGCAGGCATGGTAAAATCAGTAAAAAACGGTTTCGGGACATGAATTGACCGAAGCATGGAATGTTAAATAAATAGTGTCGTTTTCAATAATCGCTTATACGGTTTAGATGAATTGTACCTGTGTGAAGAAGAAGTCCTAGAAATGTCAGCAGTTCTGCCCTAGTTAAATCTTTCCAATTTTTGATTCTTGATTTTCGCTTCACATTATTTGCAGTACCCACCCTTAATGCGTTTGCATTCGTCTCTCGAACAATTTGATCTGTTGGAGGTGGCACTAAAAGTTCCTGTGTCTTAGTAAAATTAATATTTTTCATCGAAATTGGATAACGGCTTCAGGTTCTAGTGGCTCCTTGACGAGAAGGTGAGTTATTCTGTAAATGGTCAGCTAATGGGACATCATCGTGATCATTTGGCAAGTTCGGAGTACTATTTTCAGACCTTTGATCCGGAAAAGCAGAAGAAAAGGCGTTATTACGCTCCGGCGACCAGTTTGTGACTGCATCAGATCTCAGAAGAGATAGGGTAGGCGTAGAACGGTTATCCGTGAATAGACTCTCTGGTATATCAGGGAGAAGATCTGCATAGTTATGTACGATAGATGACGATGTTGCACGACAGTCAATTTCGTGATGAAACTCAAAACGACCATTTCCTTCTAATTCTAGTTGGCGAGGCGCTGACTTTGATGCTGAGGAACCAATATCTGAATCTGGTAACTTTGAAAATTGAACGGATGTATCACGTGTACCTGGTGTATTCACTCTCGTGGGGCCATCTCTAAGCATAGGCTTCAATCGCTTACTTTGAATAATAGGGCTATCGTTTGACTCACTTAAACCTCGCTTGGATGCTGATGACCTTGAAGGTTGAGCTGGTGAATCATCAGCATGTGGTCTACGGCTGGTCGTCTTCGTTTTCAATCCTGTATTAAAAATACTTAAATCACTGTCGCTACCAGATCTTTCTGAACTTGAAGAAAACTCCTTTTCATCATCTTCTTGCGAATACACATCTTTATCACTATATTCTCCAGAACCTTCTGAGTCAAAATCATCACTTTGTCGACGCTTTTTGGTACAACGAGACGTTAAAATTGGTTTAAAATTACTTTTGGAAGACCCAGCCTTACTGTCCATTTTGGCGTGAAAATACCGTCCGTACGAACGTGTGTACAAATCACTAGTACACCATAAGAATGAAACCAATACTCGTTTTCGCAAGTTGACTATATTGCAGAGTGGCCGCCAGAGGGGTTAATGTTAGTACAACAAAGTAGGAAATTATGATGTATAATGATATCGATTCAAAATGTATTCTATCTTTGTATGATCCTTATATAAACCAAGATCATTTTATTTGGTCATATAATATAAGTTCGTACTAGAAATAACAGATGGCATAACTAGTAAAAGTAACTAAATAGTTCAATAGAATTTGAAAAGATGTCTCTAGTTACTTACTCATTTTTTAACGATAGTAGATTTTAATAATAAAAAAAATATAATTCGATACAAATGAGGGTGAAAATAAAACCAATAAGTATGATTTTAACTAAAAAAACATTTAACAAACCATAAAAAGACAAATGTCCGTAAAATTACATCAACGTCAATTTTGTCTTGGTACAATTTCTATATCTGTAAATAGCAACACCGATAAAGTTTTAAACTTGTAGGTACTAGTTTGTAATGTTGTGATGTGAACTTTGGTGTGAAACAAAATCAAGAAAACTTACTAAATATATAAAGTATGTGCTGAGACAAATAGAACTGTGTTATATTTTGGATATGTTTTGTCATTTCAATCATGTATATTCTGCGATGATCGTGTGAATTGATAATATAATTGATTTTCATTACATTTTAAATAAGGCTTTCATTTTGAGCCTATTTCGCATTGTTTATGTACTTAATTATTATAAAATCCAAAATATTGTGTGACTGCCATCTCCAATCATTGTCTCTTTGGCGTAATTACATAAACATTGTGAAGTATGGCAGGTTTATCTCCCAAAACAAAACATCATACGTAGGTAAACTATAAAGTAGGTATACCATAGACGGCTTCGTGGTATAGATATATATATCTTATCCTTACTAAAAATAACAGATGGCGTTAGATATGCATTGCAAAATTTATTTCCACTTCACACCGCGAAGATAGGTCTCTATTTCAGTATATACAAAAGTACTCTGTGGTGGCCGCGCAAAGCTACGTTGACTCACCTCAAATGCCGGCGGTTTACTGGCTAATACAAAATGAACGGAATGCTTGCTCGGATCCGAGTGAGCGGCGCCGCTAATTTAGCCCCGCCCCACTCGGATCCGAGTGGTGGGCAGGGAATGTGAAATGGTCCCGAACACTAATATAAGAACATAGATTATATGATTTCAGAAAAGTCTATAGTCTATTCCTAATATAATAGCACATGTGTCGTTATTTCGCCAAAACGAAACTCCTAGCCATAGACCTATAACTTTTTTTCTTTAGATCTACCATACTGCCAACATAATAAAATCGTTATTTTAACATATGGTGCCATATTTCAAACGTGGAGTCACTGAACAAACGGTTTTTTTGTAAAAAAACATTCGTTTAAGTGACTCCATGTTTCAAAATTGGCACTTATGGTCACTAAGAAGACGTCAATCTTTACGTCAATAAAAAAAAATTAAGTCTTCCATAGATACCTAGTATCTATCAAACATATGGTAGTATTTCGTACTTTTCTTTGTTTATTTTTGTATTTATTTTAGTAAATGTAGTCGTAGAAAAAGTATTACAAATGCAACGTTGTATAAGTATGTCAAAAAATGCTCGACGGCGTCTCCTTACGATGTTCGCCAAGGCTCGCATCGTAACTTGCGCCACTCGCATTTTATGAACCTTCTTATACAACTGTTGCATAAAATACTTGTTACAAACTACTTCTGGTAACACCAACACGGCGATGACCGGATATACTACATACAAGAAATAATCCCAACCATCTAATTATATTTTCGTTTACTATACGTACATAATATTTTCGTTTATTTCGATTTCTATTAATTAAAATAATTATTATATAATACTAATTCCAGTTACATTAAAATTGTAAACTTATTGATTTATGGAAATGTATACACCAAGCTTTGCGAACTGTCAGACTGACTTGTTTTCTAAAAGATGCATTCGTTCGTTCCTTTTGGTTAAAATAGGCGTTGGCTAGTTGGATCGTGTTTTAAAAGTTATTCGTTAGATGTAACGCAAAAAGGACATTGAATTTAGTGGAAAAATGTACGTGTTAAAGGATCAACGCGTGTTTGACTCAGATCACCCATATCCGTCGTCACATCTCAGAAGTGGGATGTCTGGGCCATATGCTGACGGTTTGGGCCAACGCAAGAGAAGCTGCAGTGATTCATCGAGTTTGAGTTCAGAGGAAAAAAACGATGAAATTTTTTTTTCGGACAAACATCACGCGAAATCCAACAAAAGGCGACGTGTTTTACCTACTGACGCGGAAGTTATCCCCAAATTTCGGCCAGAGGAAAGTAACAGCAATGTCACAGGATGGCTTCATAAAATTGATCAGCTGGGTGATATATAATATGGATGGAGCAATACTGACCGTCAATTTATTATGCAACTTCGCCTACGAGGAGCCGCTAGAGAATGGTATGATGATCTTGATGATTATGCGCTTTCCTGGAACGAGTGGAAGCGATCCCTCCATATTGCTTTTCCAAGGTCCACTGATTACGTGGATAGATTAGAGATGATGCTTGCTCAAACGAAACAGGACAACGAAAGAATGACGAAATATTACCATGAAAAGCTCTCACTTTTGAAGAAATGCAACCTCGACGGTGAAGAAGCAATTTCTTGTATTATTCGGGGCTTGCCTGCTGAGCTTCGAGCCAATGCGAAGGCATATAGCTGTGAGCTGTGACAGCCCAGAGCAACTTTATTATGGATATTTATCGTCACTAGAAAACTACAAACGTATAGAAGCAGCTTATACGACTCAAAAATCCACATGGAAAAGAGGAGAAGCAGCTACATCGACGCAACAGCTGGCACCCAAGATCTGCTACGTGTGTCGGCGGCCAGGTCACGAAGCGCTAAACTGCAGACTTCAGCAACGTTGCGACACGTGTAAGCGTCTCGGACACACCAGTTCGACGTGCTACTTTGCGGCCGGGACTTCACGACAGCAGGAACAAAAGGTTGGTAATATTTTGCATATTACTTACGAGATTCATTTAGATATATATAAGAAAATAGTCATTATAAACGGATGTTCGCTACAAGGATACATTGATTCTGGAAGTAAATTAAATATTTTGACCCTGACGGTGGCAAAAAAATTAAATTTAGATATTCAACCAAGCACAACTCTGATGAGAGGTTTTGGCGGAGCTTGTACTCCATCTCTTGGTACCTGCTATGTTACCGTATCGATTGACTGTGTGACTATTCAAGGTGTAGCCGAATTAACTGATGTTTCCATTGCAGACATAGATTTGATTATAGGACAGACAATGATTAATAGTGAAGGCATAAGCTTAGTTACTACCAGTTCATCTGTGCAGTGTGCCGAGCCCGTGTATAGAAAATTTACTTGCTGATTTAAATTTGGAATGTTCTGATTTTACTTCTAAATATTCGGTGTATTTGAAACATAATTGTGTCATACCTAAACAAAGTTCTGATTTTATTGAAGTTTATATAGATTATAAAGTAAATATTGGGAAAGAGCATGCATTCTTGACTAACACTGTGTGGATACAGTTAGGTAGTTTAATATATCTTATACCTTCGGCTATCATCAATTCTAGCTGTTCATTACTGAAAGTTATTAACCTAGGTAGTAAAGAAATTTCATGGAATGCCAATAAATTAATAGCAAGAGCAGAATTATTAGAAATACCAACAGAACGTACTAGTAATTCCAATGTACTCTCTATAAACTCATGTTCTGAAACTGATGTCTTGGAAATCAAACTCAACGATATTGATAAAGGTCAGCTAAGTGATAGTGAGGATATGCGGCTACTTGAACTTTTGAATAAATACCCACATGCATTTGCTCGTAGTACCAAGGATCTAGGATGTACAGATTTGATAAAAATGCATATACATACTAAAAATGACCAGCCTGTGTATTGCAAACCGTACAGACTGTCACATAAAGAAAATGAGATAGTTAATGCTAAAATTGAAGACCTCTTAGAGGCAGGTATAATTAAGGAGGCTATGTCTGAATACGCAAGTCCTGTCGTACTGGTACGAAAGAAAAATGGAGATTATAGGTTATGTGTCGATTATAGGGCACTTAATGCTAATACAATTAAAGATCGATATCCGTTACCTTACATAGAGGATCAGGTTACTCGACTTTCCGGTAAGCACTTCTTTACGACGCTTGACCTTGCTCAAGGTTACTACCAAGTGCCTCTAGATGATGAATCTGTTCCGAAAACATCATTTGTTACATCTTCGGGTCAATATGTTTTTCTTAAGATGCCTTTCAGACTTGCTATCGCACCCGCAGTTTTTCTCATTTAATCCAAATGATATTAGGTAAATTAAATCAAGATATTGCACTCTATTTAGATGATATTATGATCCCCACTAATTCTGTTGACCAGGGTTTAATTTTATTAGAGCAAGTTCTACAGCAATTAACAGCGGCTAATTTAAAATTAAATCTTAATAAATGTTCCTTCTTAAAAAATACAACTACATACTTAGGTCACGAAATTTCTGCTGGAACTATACAACCAGGCCAGGCTAAAATAAAATGCGTTAAAGAATATATACGACCACGAAATGTGCACGAAATCCGACAATTTATTGGCCTTACATCGTATTTTAGGAAATTCATCAAAATTTCGCCCAAATAGCGCGTCCTCTAACCGAACTCACGAAAAAGGACGTTGAGTGGCGTTGGAGCTCTGAACAAGAAGAAGCTTTTGAAACTTTAAAGCAACGCTTAATTGCCTGGCCAGTTCTAGGTATTTACAATAAAGACGCTGTCACTGAATTACACACTGACGCAAGCAAACATGGTTTAGGTGGGATTATTTTACAGTATCAGGGGGATGGTAGCTTAAAACCAATAGCTTATTTCAGTAGAGTTACTAGTAATGAAGAAAAGTATTATCATAGCTATGAGCTCGAAACCCTTGCGGTTGTAGAATCTCTTAAAAGGTTTCGTATCTATCTAGTAGGCATTAAGGTGAAAGTTGTGACTGATTGTGCTGCGCTGAGAACTACATTAGTAAAGAAGGATTTGATTCCGCGCATAGCACGATGGTGGCTCACAATTCAGGATTTCGACCTAGACATAGAATATAGGCCTGGCGAACGTATGAAACATGTGGATGCGTTAAGTAGAAATCCAGCACCAAATTCAATTTTAATGATTGAAAATTCTAACTGGTTACTCTCCCTTCAGATTCAAGATGACAATATACAAAGCATAATTTCTCAACTTCGTGATGATAGCACTACCAATTTATCTGCTGATTATGTAGTTAGAGATAACATTTTATATAGAAAGACAGTATCCGGAGAACGTTTCGTAATACCCAAATTGGCCAAATATGGCCTATTACAGAAGCTCCACGATCAGATAGGTCATCCGGGTCATGAAAAATGCGGAAAAGCAATCAAAGCTCAATTTTAGTTTAAGGGTATGACAAGATTTATTCGGAAATATGTTAACTCTTGCCTTCAGTGTGCATATAATAAAGGTTCTTACGGAAGGGTAGAGGGTGAGTTATATCCTATTGAAAAACCAGCGATCCCTATGCACACTATACACGCTGATCATTTGGGCCCTTTTGCGAAAACGCGCAAAGGACATTCATATATTCTTGTAGTCATTGACGCTTTTACCAAATTTGTCTTTGCTCGTCCTTCTAAAAGCTGTTCCTCAATAAAAACGATTAAACTTTTGAAAGAGGTTATTATGCAATTTGGTTTTCCTGTAAGAATCATTACGGATAGAGGAAAAGCTTTTACCAGTAGATATTTTAAAGAGTTTGCCCAAGAAAATCAGTTTAAGCATGTTTTGAATGCAATAGCTAGTCCGCGTTCAATATAATAAAATGGCCAGGTCGAACGTGTTAACCGTACGTTACTTAATGGACTAAACACTATGTCGGAAAGCGAATGTACTTGGGATAATAAATTAGACGATGTCGTATGGGGAATTAATAATACTCCAAACGTGACAACTGGGATTTCTCCTTTTAATTTAATGTTCGGACATAAAAATTCACGTCACCCAGCTTTTCCATCTGACGCACCATCTACTTCAGAAATCCAGATGCTGGAATTACAGGCTAAAAGCAAGACTGCTAAGCTGCACATAAATAGGAATATGACAGTAATGAAAGCTAGGTTTGATAAAAAACGTAAAAGATGTAGGAAACACAGAATTGGTCAATTAGTCCTGTGGAAAGGTGGTATATCTAGAGATGGAACAACTGGAGTAACGAAAAAACTTAACGGTCTTTATACAGGCCCATACAAAGTTACTAATGCAGAACAATATATCGTTACGTACGGTCTATAGATCGTTACATTATCACTAGCATCAAGGGTATGAAAGGATATAGAAAATTCAGTGCAGTAGGTAGTGCGGGCGGAGACACTTCGACCATATAAACCAACCATGTCGGAGAGTGACAGTTCCGGTAGCGACCGAGAAGTAGACAGAGATGATTTAATCGACCTATTAGAAAGCTAATAAAGACAGTCATAAGTGTTTTGTTCGTCCAGGAGGTATGTGCATGTGTTAGTTGCATTAAAATCATTTGGAAAGGTAAAAACATTATGTACTTAGTAGATAGGTAAAGGATGTGATAAGGAATTACATACAACTCGGAAGCTGTCGACTTAGAAAATAATTATAAGTACTAAAAGTTTGTAATTGAGCATAATTATATTGACATGGAACATTAGTTAACATTTTTAATTTACCTTCTCTCTATCTAGGATCATTATAAATACTGTGTGATTGCTACATAGTTTATTGAAGTAAAAATGCTCGATAACTACGATTACCTATATACATATTATAGCTGTGCCCATATCTAATGAACTGCGTTAATATCTGTATAAAGAAACGGCTGTGTGATCAAGTTTCGCATTTGATTTTAATAGGAAACTGTGTGGTAGTTTATGTATTAAAAGGACAGCTGTGTGATCAAGTCCCTCATAAAATAACCTAAGTATATTGTTAATGGAAAACTGTGTAATATTATAGGTCTTAAAAGGACAGCTGTGTGATCAAGTCTCACATAAAATAAAATATAATAAAAAAGAAAGCTGAAAACTGTGTGATAGTATATAAAAATGACAGCTGTGTGATCAAGTCTATATAACATAACTGTGTGCGTGCCGTGTGGCTAAATACAACTGTGTGAATACCCTATTAAAACAGCTGTGTGATCAAGTTTTCTATTATATGCAATAATGACATAATGTGTCTGCTTTGTGTATAAATCAGATATAGAATAATATTAATCTATAGATCTCAAAAGCTGAGTGATCAGTGACGACGATTTCAGGAAAAAATATAGGCGAAATAATTATATTAATTCCCTACATACCAAATACTGCTGTATTTTTTTTCTGTTACAGGCCCCGGGTGCTACTATTGAAGCAAGAGATGAGCGCCGTGGGACACGGCTCGTTCAGGACGGCCGAGTGTTACAAACTACTTCTGGTAACACCAACACGGCGATGACCGGATATACTACATACAAGAAATAATCCCAACCATCTAATTATATTTTCGTTTACTATACGTACATAATATTTTCGTTTATTTCGATTTCTATTAATTAAAATAATTATTATATAATACTAATTCCAGTTACATTAAAATTGTAAACTTATTGATTTATGGAAATGTACACACCAAGCTTTGCGAACTGTCAGACTGACTTGTTTTCTAAAAGATGCATTCGTTCGTTCTTTTTGGTTAAAATAGGCGTTGGCTAGTTGGATCGTGTTTTAAAAGTTATTCGTTAGATGTAACGCAAAAAGGACATTGAATTTAGTGGAAAAATATACGTGTTAAAGGATCAACGCGTGTTTGACTCAGATCACCCATATCCGTCGTCACATACTATTATTTATTCAATGAGTCGAATCAGCAAAAAGTTTTGTATGAGGAGAGGACGGTATTGTCGTACTTTAGTATCAATCGGGTCGCGTTAGTGTGGGCAGAGGCAGCTCAGCAGTATCAAAGTGAGTTATCTGTTTACGTGCGAGCGACGACCTCGCGCTGACGCGTCGCGTCGCCTTTGTTATCACTCGCTCTGCACTGCGCTACGCTTTGCATCATGCTTGAGTAGGTATAAAAATTGTTGAGGTAAACTTGCAAGAATTTATTATTCAAGCAAGTACTCAAACGTGCAAGAGCCCAGTCCGGAGACATTACTTATATGTTGGATTGGCAGCAGCGAATCCTGAATGTGAGAGAGTGACGTCCCATTAAGCTAAGAATGGGTTATGCAAACTTATTATAGTAAAAAGATGTTTCTGTGTAACAAGAGGTTCTTTCTTTCTTAACATTAAAGTAGCAAACTGCTTGGACTAGTCTGAGATACTGGTCACTCCCAGTTGTACATTTATCAATGACTTGGATATCAGAGATAGTTATCTTCTTGTCAGTAATTAATTATGTAGAAAGAAAGAAAATAAGTTTTTTGGTAATAAAATATAAAATGTGGTGTCGTGGGACACCAGGTAGGAACGAAGTTCCTTCGGCTAATGTAGAAATAAACGTGGCTACTCACGAGTAAAATGTATCTATAATGTGAGTATTCGCCACGTGCTTGTCCATGAATTCATGAGTATATACTATGCATTGGAGGGGTGGAGTGGTAATAGAGAGAGAAGAGATGAGAGAACGAAAAGAAAGAGGGAGGAAGAGAAAGGTATTATACACTACTCGCTTGTGTATACGACTGTCGCGCCTGCGCACGTCTCATTTAACGGTTTTATTTAACGAGGTCATCCTTACGGTTTTACTATCACATTTTTTTCAGTTCGGTCGCGCAGCAAAATCCCTATCTCCTCCAAGCCTGCCGTAAGGAACTTCGTTCCAATAAAAATAACAAAACATCGCAGACACTACGAGATGGTTACAACATAATCCACGAAATGGTCTCATCATAGTCATATTACATACTCATATATGTGTATGCCATCCGGATGCCTCCATGTCCACTTGTGTTGGGGCTTCTTATCAAAGAACGTATTCATGGCGAAAAGGTTCTTATCTTGTAAAAAGTTAAAAAAGGTTCTACCGCGCTTGTTCCATATACTAAGTCCATGGTTACAGATGTTAATTTCAAGTAGGCATGGGTAACTCCGGACTAGAAGATTTAAATGAGCCGATACCCTTATTTAGTCCGAGCAATTCATATCGACTCACGGGAGTTATTAGATCCGCATCGTGTATTTGGTTCCGCCGGGATTCGCGCCTGTCGGGTCGCGTTCGCAACGCGATCGTGACTCGTGCTCATATTGCGTCGGTCGCGGCCGGCTATTCGGGAGGAATCGAAAGTGATCGGTAATATTCGTTTATTCAGCGACCGAACGTTCGCCTGTGAGCGGGAGCCGATAAGGGAGTAGGAATCATTAAGAAGAGTCAGTACCGGATTGAGATTCAGTGAGCCGAAACACGCCTCGCAGTCGAGATTACCCATGTCTAATTTCAAGGTCTGATTCCTTTCCTTGGAGTCGTTAAAATAGTGAACTATGTTTTAAATTTAGTCAAAGCAATGGAAATGTCATCGTACAACGCTTCAACTTCTTCATTCGAGTGACATTTCGTTGGGCATAGACATGTACCACCTTTAAATTGTACATATTTGAGAACTTTATTACCAAATTTGCTACCCTTTTGGAAACGGAGTTAATGTCGATTATGCGGTCTTTCAGTCTTTTGTTGATAAGAAATCCAATGCATCTAATTTCACTTTTGCGGCCTTCTCAGTAGAAAAGTGTGTTTTTCGTCTGAAGCATGAGTATCCCTTCGCTCTCTCATCTGATTTCATTAAATCCTAGAATGAACAAAAATCGAAGTCATCAAGCATAACTCAGTCCCACCTCGAAGCCAACATATGTGATGATGTTGATCTGATGACAGTTGACGGACTCAATGAACATATTGGCTGTTAGATAATGCTTTTAGTCCGCCTATTGTGCTTTACAAAATGTATTTTGTACAATAAAGGTTAAATAAGAAATAAATCGTTGAAGCAATGACATCAACTCTTATAACCATTACTCTATCTGTTCAGATACCTAAACAGAAACGCGAGGCGAGTAAATATTAGGGGGTACTTGAAGTTTGAAGAAATCGCTATCGAAACAATAGCTGCAGAAGATCTTTGTAATTAAAACTACGTACAGGTAGAAAAGAAATACCAAGGCTAATAAATGATAACGGAAACATTGTCACTCACCGTAACGATCTTCTACATACTGCAAGTACATATTCTACAAAAAGCTCTTTAAAAGCCATGTACCAGATCCACGCAGATATTAGTGCCAGATATTAGTATCAACGAGATAGAACTCGCAATCATTCCAGAGATGATCAAAAACAGAAATGGTAGTTTAAAGTCCGCACTGGCTACGTTATTCACGAAGTGTTTAGTGGAAACTAAAGTACTGGAGAGCTGAAACAATGCCGTCACTATCCTATTACACAAAAAAGGACACATCAAATGTCTTGATAACTATAGGTCATAAGTCTTTCATCCCACCTATACAAACTAATCACTAGGGTACTGAATAAAATAAAAACCAAGTTAGACGGATACCAATCTAGGGAACAAACTGGTTTCAGGAGAGGTTTTAATACGTGTGACCATCTGCAAGCTCTAAAACCGTAATTCAGAAGTGCAACGAATATCGAAAGTCGATAATAATAATATTCGATGATTACGAGCAGTCGAAGATGCGCTAGTTGATTGCAGAGTGGACCAACACTACATTGAAATGGTCAGTTACCTCCAGAAGTATGCTGCATCGTGCGTTAGGCTCCACGAAAATATAGACAAGTTCCCATTGAAAAGGGGAGATACGGCAAGGAGATACGATCTCCCCAAAACTGTTTAACGCTGCTCTTAAAAATGTCTTTAAGCGTTTACATTGGGAAGACCACGGGATAAAAATAGATGGAGAGCACTTGTCCAACCTGAGATTTGCGGAAGATATAGTCCTAGTATCTGACTGCGTAGAAGACATGTACACAAGTTTGAGGGTATTAAAAGAGAATCCGCAAAAGCAAGTAAAAGATTTTCCTGTTGCACAGAGAGCCATGGAAAGAGCCATGCTTGGAATAAACTTGTGTGATAAAGACAAAACAAGTGGATAACAAAACACAGTTATGAGATGTGGAAGCAGTAATGGCGGAGCGCAAGTGGAGATGTGCGGGATATATTCCCCAAATGAGCCCTGAGCGATGGACGAGAAGGCTAAATGGAGACCACTTACTCACACCAGACCCAGAGGACAGCCACCGACGAGATGGGTCGTCGATATCCGGAGACAAGCCGGCCCAAATTGGGTGGCAAAAGCCAGAGACCGCCAATGTTGGAGAAGAATGGAGGTGGCCTACATCCAGAAATGGATAAATAAGGGCTACTGATGATAAGGCCGACTTTAGTTCGTCTTGGATGTTATGAAAAATTCGCGTTTTTATTACGTAATACAAAACGTGTCCAGCCAACCGGAAAATTGGTATGGGAAAGTCCAAAAAATGTCTAGGATCCCGGTATTATTTCTGTATAGGAAATGTTGTACGTATTATCGGGCTGAGTCCACTCCCTTATATTATGTAAGTTGTATATATAGACCTAGTTGTTCTTTAATATTTTATCTAGGGCAAAGGATCATTATTTCATGTGATTTTTAACGACTTCCAAAAAGGAGGAGGTTATCAATTCGTCAAATCTTTTTTTTTTAAAGTATTTTCAAAGATTATTCGAAGACGCCTGGACCGATTTGAAAAATTCTTATATTTGAAAGGACATACTTGTCAGGTGGACCCATTGAAATCTTGTCAAAATCAGTTGTTAGTTTTGAAAAATTATATAAAATGCTGAAGGCCCCTAAAATCCACAAGGCGCTTCTTAGGCCTACGAAGCGCCTTGAAGTAGAGCGCCTATGAATGAAATTATGAAAGAAAAATACATGACTTTTGATTTGTCGACGCCTTTAGTTCTCTGTTGTTAGTTATTTGCCTTGGTTTTTGATGCATCCCTCTTACTATTTTTCGTTTTTGGGCGCGCCATGGCTATAAGCTAAATTTCATATTCACATTTTTGAAGTGAAAACTTCTTTAGCGGCGTTGTACACTTTTTTTGTAATGGGTAAAAAATGTTAAACTCGCGTCAGGGCGTTAGGACACGTGACCCTGATCGAAAATAAGTAAGACGGATGGAGAGTAGACAGCCGGCGCGGCGTAGGAGAGGAAGTATCCCGTCTCTTTCTACGGCGCGGCGAAAATTTATGCCTGCGCCTGCTGTTTCGTTTAGGCGGCGCAGGGCGCTTGCGCGAATATTCGTGTGTGTTTATGTCAGAGTATGGTGACAGTGACAGCTGATGGCTCGACCGTCTGTGTAGTGGCCACACTGCTGTATATTCGTAAAATTCGTGTATATAAAGTGTTTAATTAATGTAATATAAATTGTCACGTTTGTGAACGATAGCGCAATAAATAAATATTGTATTCTACCACATAAATGATAGTACTTTTATACTGATAATTAAAGCAATTCGTGCAAAATTATTCCCAAACCATTCCAAAATATCAAAAATGCACAACGTTAATATTCAAGTTTTCACTTCTGCCGGTACTCCCGGAGTGCAACCCGTCATTTTTTTATTTATTTATTAGGTACATCAATAGATTCAATATTTCACGCACTTTACAACGACACCTCATTTATAATTATAACTGCAGTACAAATATTTCACAAAGTTATCTGCGTTTGTTCTTTTTTTCACGATGATTTTTTTTAAAGTCGCTTGTTTGCGGTGACAAGGCGGTGACAAATAACTTGTGACTTCACTATCATATACGAATTTAATTAGTTTTTATGTGACTGCGCAACTTTCTTCTAGCGATAGACATCTGTGCCTTGCTCGACCCGCCCCGGAGAGTGAAGGGGATACGGTCGCGCGTACTTACCATCTTTGGTGTCAGTTTTATCGTCAGCGTGATCCGGCCGACCGAGCTAGGAAGACCGGGTTCCCTGTCAAAAACAAAACAAGAGAAAAATAGTGTTTATACTAATTGGTGGATAATTTACACATGTATTATTTTTATAGATGTCACGACTTAACTCAAAATGTATGAAAGCTGCCTACCCCTGTGAGAAATTGGCGTGATAATTATTTATGTATGAAATTTACTAAAACGTTGATAATTTACAATGAACCAATAGCGTCTTACATAAATAATAAATTATTGTGAGTAGGTGTAATAGGAATAAACATGCTAACTTTCCGACAGTTTTAAATTTAAAACCACGAGTCTGTTGCTGGCCGCGGTTTGTTTATCAGAAGACCTGATTGTCCTGTTGTGCATGTTTTGTCTAAGGTCGGCTGAATCGGTTGCTCTTTCACGATGTTGTTATTTGAGTAGCCGATATGATGCGGTGGAGTTTGCAGAACAAATGTTAATTTTAAATGCTTACAGTATAGTTGAAATTTGCGTGGGCAATCAGGGCCGTCTTTAACTAGGCTGGGGCCCTTGGGCACACAAGAATTTGGGGCCCTTTTGGAAGTAAAAAAGCCAATAATAATAACATTGTAACAGAGTGTAATGTGCCCGACAAAAATGTATTGAGAATAAATATGTGGGAGAAATTGACGGTCCTTCGGGCCCCCCTGAAATGGTTACTTTTTTTAATAGTAAGTAGGTACTCATAGACGTAGTCTATACTATACCTCTAATAAAACAGTAAAAAAATGTGTCTGTACATTGAATATGTTTCCAAAATACTATAATAAAACAGTAAAAATAATGTTTTTCGTTTTTCTTACCAATGTTGATACAAAATATTATCCCTCTATTGCGAGAAAATTGCTGTCAGAATCATTATTGCAATCAAAATATCGAAAGAGCATACAAAAAATGTCATTACATCGATGATGATTAGTAAATGAGAAAATGTTGTTTAGTTTTTATCTTTCTTATAAAACTATTATACCTAATGTTTAATGTTAATGCGTAAAGCATCCCTAGAATAGTGCCATATCTCGGCTCACGTCAGAGAATGTCAGACTAATGTACAACGAGCTGTATAAATTATCTGTGCGCGTAAATGTAGACACATAATAACTATTAATTATTATAGTTTGCACGTTGATGGCGACGTTAATAATGCAGTTAACACACCAAGCATTTTATGATATCCGAACAGAAAACTGTTTGATGATTTACATGTCTACTGAGTTGAAAAATTATTTAATTCATAAAAAAACATAAAGAGAAGATATAGTAATTTTCGTAAAAGTCAAGTTATTGGGGTTTACAGCTTGAAAGTCAAGGCTTTCCCTAAAAAAATATAGATGGCGCATGGGTGGCGCTATAGAAGCGGAACTACCGATACGATATCAATTCGTATCGGTAGTTCCGCTATTCATTAATAGATGGCGTCCTTGACATTTTCGGCCAGATCGAGGTTTTTTTAATTTAACGAGCAAATAATCTTGTTCAGGTATGTACAGCACCGATTTCTCAACTGTAAACGAATTTTGAAAGCTTATAACATATTGGAAGTTTAATTTATTGAAATTTGCCAAAGAAGGCGAGTTATCTTATGAAATATAGTTTTTTTAATATTTACCCGCGAGTACTTCCATGAATTTCTCAGTAACCATGCATAATTTGTAGATAATACATATAATTAGCAATCCAACAAAGTATGTATCATTGCGCTACGACTTCTAACCACTGAGCTAGGTCGAACCGCGTCAACCAGGTGAGGGTCACTGTCATCTTTTTTTGTATAGGAAAAAATAATTGTTCTAAAAACTACTCTTATGACTTTCTGTGATGGTTCTAAAAACATATCACATCGTTAAATTTCTGTCACTTGTTTTAAATAAAAATGCATTTTCAAAACATAACATGTTTGGGCTCCTCCATACAATTATAAGGAATATCCTCATCTTTCGTTTCTTTTTTCATTGTTATAAAGTGTGTCGTGTCAATCAAAAGCGTGTTGAAGTTGTATGGTTTCAGCTTTGGTTCCGTCATTGAGATAGTGGTAAAGTAGATAATAAAAGCAATTCGAAAAAAACCTATTGTTTCTATCATAAACGTGTCAACGTGTCGTTCGAAAAGAACTTATCATGTGTGATCATCACACACTTCGACACACGCTTTTGATTTGTGATTGTGACACACTTTGTAATAATGAAAAAAACTAAATGGAATTATTTTCAAAATTGCTTTTATACTATTCCCCCTCTAAAAAGTTTATTTTATTGACTGAAAACAGTGGATAAATGATATCACATATTATAGATTTTAGAACGTTTTTTCCCATACAAAAAAAGACGACTGTGACCCTCACGCGGTTGAGGCGGTTTGACCTATATCAGTGGTAAGAAGTCATAGCTCAATGCCAATAACACATACTTTGTTGGATTTCTAATTATGTAATCTACAAAATATGTAGTGATTATAAATATTCAAAAAATACATGGTTACTGAGAAATTCATGGAAATACTTCGGGCAAATATGTAAAAACCTAAATTTTATATATTAACTCGCCTTCTATAGCAAATGGATGGCAAATGTCAATAAAAAAAACTTTCATTTTCATAAGCTTTCAAAATTCGTCTACAGTTGGGAAATCGGTGCAGTATGTGCATAAGAAAAGCGTTAATACGAAACTGAGCGGTCGCCATCTTTGGTTGCTTCTACCACCCTGCACCACTTTATCACTTGACGACCGGCAGATCCCTGATCATGGCATCATAAGAAATTCTAAGGTCGTCAGTATAGAGTCAGAATGCAATTGAAAATTGACGTGTTAGTACTACTCTGTTCCAGACTAAAAGGTATCCTTGTTAAATACACGAGATATTGACGATTACAGTGTGTCGAAGTGGCATTGCAACATTTGCAACTGTGCAAGTGGAACTCGGAGAGACGCCTGCTGCAAAATAAAGTAAGCTCTAAAAAGATAACGTCATTTTCAAAAAAATACCTTTGGGTAATTCGTTTTGTATTCATATTTAGTTATAGGCCATATATAGACTTCATTGCTTGACTTTGGTCGTCTCAATCAATTAAACTAACTAGTTGACATTTCACTTTCCTATAAATAAGTAAATAAAATCGTAGTTATATCGATGAAAATAAATCATAGCGTACGAGTATCTTATAAACCTATTATAGATTAACTATACGATGCATTAGACGACAATAATAACTATCAAAGCATGCATGTAAATGCAGGAAATAAATCAAACATACTTTGGAATATGCATTCAATAATATAAAAATATAAGCAATAGAGAAGAGGGCTTTGTCAAATGTTGAAGTTCTGAACACACTCCAATCTCAGCTTGTTCTAGATCTTTATGATTAATAATTTCATGTGTGTATCGCTCTCTCTCACAAATGTTTTTTATAGTGGCAAACATTGGTATCAGTATTTGGAGCTGCCCAATGGTTGTGTGTCGCATGCGTAGCTCTCTCTAACTCTTGCGCCCGCGCCGACCGCAACGAGGAAAAAATAAAATTCCAGACTTCCTGCTCAGCCACTCAGGTCGTCCTGCCCCGCAACTTTGTAACGTTCAAAATGCTTTTTGGTGTATTACTTCTCATTTTATTTATTTTTATTTTTAAATTTCTCGAAAATCGGCGTCCGGCTGGCGTGGATGAAAATGTATGTACGGGTGAGTTATGTACATATAAGAAGAAGATAATGGTACAAGTGTAGGGGGAATGGGTAAATAGAAAAGATTTAAAGTGAGTAGCAAAAATAAAGTTTATTGCGTGAAACACAAATAAACAAGAATTAATAAAAATATGTTACCAATGTTACCAGTACACGTGACTAGTATGTTTGGTAATGGTTTACAAGAACTCCCGAATGGTAAGAAAGTTGGTAGCGAACTGACTAAGAAATAAATTAAAATTAATAAAATCGCGGTGACAATATGCTGACAGTGCCCTCGCGCGCAGTCAATATACGTAAACCGTACAAGGTACATACACAATTACACACATATGAATAGTTACATACTTACTACACATTCACTGTTATTTGTTTTTTCTATACACGGCTTTATCCCTTATGACGAAAACAAAACCTACATCTATCATTCCCATAGGCGACGTTGAGCCTAATGGTAGACGTGTTAAATAAAAAATCTCATCAGGTTCATTAATAAAATGATTAACATTCTCGTCGCCTGGTAAATGCAGAATAGAATACAATCTGTTACCACTCCTTTTATCTACCAAGGGTGTCAGGGACAAAGAAATCCTTCCTTTGTTAGAATTTGTCTATAATCACTAATTTGAGAACCAGTATAAGTATATATCAAATTTATCAATCTAATCATAAACCCAATATCTACAATTAAACCATTGACGAAGAAAATCAGACTTAAGAGCAGCCTTCCTGTCTTACTTTTCATACAAACGCTCGTACGTAATTATGGCGTTGTAAGTGATCTTTCTAGAAAACTTTTGAACTAACAGATATCTTGTGCACTATTTCTAGGTTTCTATCGAAATAAAAAATGAATATTTGGAAATACAAGTTCAGTATACGCCTCCAAAAATCTGCTTTTTTGCACAAATTTTACCTGAACTTCGACCGTTCATAAATTACTCATAAATTATAAAAATAAAAATAAGATTTCTATAGAAACCTCGCAAAAGTAATGAAAATTTTAAATAAAAGAACATTTATTTCACAAACTTGTAAGGCTTACTGACAAAAACGTATATCCTGGAACAAGTTTTATGAAATTTCCGCACCCTATGAATAGTTAATATTCGTTCAGTCGATAGTTAATAATAATAAAAATTTTTACAAACTGATTCCACCGCACTTAGAGCCACACATCCTTCATCTATCACAACAAACCAGCATCCATCTCTTTCACAGCATATATCAAGCTCTCCTCATATAGATAATAACTCTATACTTGAACCACAAGACTTAGCCGACTGTAATTATTAATACTTTGATTTTCACTTGGCTTTGGCCCGTGAACATCAACAAAACCGGTTCTAGAAAACCAGGAAAATAAAATATAAACATAATAATTCCATTCAATACAGTGCATACTGTGCCCTAAGGCGCTATGTCTCTCTTTTTGGTTTGCTTTTTTTCTAGCATTGCCCTGGATGAAAAAGCAAGCTTTTCGAACTATGCTCACGTTGACGACAGAGCCGCCGGGAAGGGCCGCCTTAATATACAAATTGGGCAGTCACGTGATCTGTGCATACTTTAATTATTAGGTTTAAAAGAGTTAATATAAATATATACAACGACAATAGTTACATTGATTGAACTAGCCCCAAAGTAAGTTCGAGACTTGTGTTATGGGATACCAATTCAACGACACTATAAAAATACATATATAGATAAACATCCAAGACCCAGGGCAATTTGAAAAAGGCCAACTTGCCCTGACCGAGAATCAAGCCCGGAATCTCTGGGTGGCGGACTAGCATGGTGACCACTACGCCACGGAGGTCGTCAAACTGGGTTACTATTTTTGTTTCGAATGTATCCCATAGCGAAGTGTAGTGTATCGTCTGCGAAATATTAAACAATAATTCGATTAGTTTGAGTAAAGCGATTTCTCTGGGTAAGTAAAACTGACAATTTAAAAAATCTTTCAAAAATCTTGTAGTGATATTGAATTGAACTTTAAAGGAAAACTATCATGGTTACTGCCGCCTATTTTATAAAGAATATCTATTCCGAAAATGTCCTAAAAGCACATAATCCGTAGACAGCAATTTCTGAGATGAAGATAATATATACTATATTTAAAATTGAAAGAAACATGGAAAATAGTCGTTGTAACGTACAACTTCGGAACTCTATACTGAGCGCTCATTTGGCCTGTTATTTAATTCGTTATAAAATTTTACAGGCCAATTCAGCCTATCTTGAGATTAAAATATTAACATATGGAATACACAAATTGAAAACAGATCTTATCAATTGATTGATGTTAGAGCGCAGAGCAGACACTACAAAAATTATTCTGTGGCACTCCGTCTTAGCACTCCATAGATAGACACTCGTATTATTAGTTTCAATACCAACATGTCTGGCCAGTGAGGAAAGTGTAGGCCAAATCCTCTAGCTGCTCTGGCCAAGTATAATTCTGGTAGTACAGTGAGGGTTGCACTCTTTCAGTGAAGAAAAAAAAGCCTGATCATAGCAATGATGATTATTAAATTCAATGTCCCAATATCGTTGTCACAACACAAAGTACCTACCTACTAAATTAAAATAATAGAAAAAAAAAACTACTGACCGATTCCTTCCTTTTTGATATAGTTTAATGAGGTTGAATCGAAATCGTTGAGTAAAATTAAATATCCTTGCATGCCGTAAAAACTTTTTGGCAGGCTGGACTGACAATTTTTGTAGGCTCATACAAATTAAGGATCAAAAACAAAAATAAATTATCTATTCGAAACACTTAAAGTCAGCGTTCGTTTGAGCGGTAGAGGTCAGAGCAGACACCAAATGCAGGGTAGTGTGCAGTGTGCAGTGAAATCTGTGGATGCACTTTGTGTCAGTGTGCGTGCGGCGGTGTAGCGGCGCAGCCTCCGTGCGTCTGCGGGCTGTCTAGACGGCCCCCCGCCGCCGCGCCCGTACACCCCCCCGCAGCCAGCAGCGGCCGCCGTCGCCGATGCAGGCTGCACCCTAGCCCTGACTTTCCTTTCACCGTGCTATGGCAGATCTCCTAGTACCTTCTCTGTTACCATCTGAGATTCAGTATTGTATAAATATTTAAAATAAAAGTGATCCTTGAGGATTATAAATATATTTGCTCTTTGGCAAAACCTGTAATTTGTTAATCTGATTAGTAAAACGTGAGTCTGGTCTTTATAAAATTCAAACCCGCTACACTGGCAAGGCTTTATCGAATATGCGAAATCTCTATATTTTTATTATTTAACACGACTTAAGACTTGTTGCTTTAAAATAAAAGCTAGACTACGTTTGTACGAAACAAGACCCAGGACAATATTAATAAGGCCAATTTCCAACTTGCTGGGAATCGAACCCATAACCCCCGGATTAGCGGACTAGCGTGTTGACTATTACGCTATGGAGGTCGACGTTTTATTTTATATTATTTATTTATGAATGGATATATGTGAATGTGTATGTATCCTTATGTTTTTTAGAAATGTATATAATGTATGTAGTTAATTAATTACTCAGCGCCTTTCGCTAATAAATTTATTTCTGTTCTTCCTAAAGACTGGTAAAGAATGCATTAGCATTCAGTCCACCTTTTGTACCATTGTGTTCAATAAAACGATACTAGTAGCGTAAACATTATTACAATTTAGGAAGGTTTATATGAACCTATTACCTGAGTGTTTGTCCTGGGGCTGGAATAATACACGTAGTAGTGTACGAATAGGGATTGCAATCGAGTAAAGTGGGATCTCGCAATCCAGCGGGATCCAGCATAGTTTTGGGAATTGCGGGAACCCACAATAAAAAGCCTGCAGATCTGCAACCATCAAGTCACTCCAATTCTTTAAAATTTTACACCTTATTTTACACTTCGCAGCGAGAGAGTAAAGTAAAAGAGAGTCCCTACCGTAATAACTGCAGACACAATATTTCAATTTATTTTAGATAAACTTGAGAAGCAGGACACAGTTTTAAGCGAGTGACTGTCCAAAATGCTACTATACCAACAAACGCGGAGGCAGAAAGAGAGTTATAAGCAATTTATTAGAAAACAACACAGAACACTTTTGATACTAAGTATTTGATTGTTAGATCATATTGAAAAGAAAAGGAATTTATTGTTGGATAATTTTATTTTTACTACGAACGTTGTATCACTCGTTATTTGTATACCACGTAGTCTCACTCTTCATTGTATTGGGCAGATAACACAGTCTTCAGAGATCTTCAATTAAAAAAAAAAACAACGTCTAAAACCTGTCTACAGCGCAAATGGAAATTACTTCAATACTAAACTATAATGTATCATACCGTAAGGTACTTTATTATTATATAGTATGACAATGAGGTACAACAATGTTTTAGCAGGTACGATGATGTACTATGATGCACTATGGCATACTATGATAAACTATGAGATCCTATGACGTAATATAATGCACAACGATGCACTTTAACTGTACTTAAAACGTACTTGAAATGTACTTAAATTGTACTTAAAATGTACTTAAAACGTACTTAAAATGTACTAAAAATGTATTTAAATATACTTTAATGTGATGTACTATGATGTACTATGCTGTACTATGATGTACTATGCTGTACTATAATTTACAATGATGTACTATGATGTACTAATGTACTATGATGTACTATGCTGTACTATGCTGTACTATGCTGTACTATGCTGTACTATGCTGTACTGTGCTGTACTATGGTGTACTATGCTGTACTATAATGTACTATGATGTACTATGATGTACCATGATTTACCATGATGTACCGTGATGTACCATGTTGTACTATGATGTACTATGGTGTACTATGATTTCTATAATGTACTAGGAAGCAGTAAGATATACTGTACCATGCCATGCTGCTCTACGCTGCTGTAGGCTGCCCTATGTTGCCTTCGCCACCCTACGCTTCTCTACGCTACACAACGTTTTAATACGCTGTTGTGTTCTGTTCTGTGCTGTTCTACATAGTACTGTTCAGTACCATTTTGTACGATTCCGTACTGTGCCGAGTTATACTGCACTATTCTGTACTATGCTGAGCTATACTAATTTATGCTGTACTGTATTGAACTATGTCAAATCATGCTGTACTACGCTGTACCATGTTGATTTATACGTTGTTACGCTGTAATATTTTATTCTTCTTCAAGTAATGATCTATCCTTAACAAACATGAAATGGCCATAACAAATTATTCTTGAATGAATGATGGAAACATAATGACGTATGTAGTGAAAAGCGATTCGATCGTTTATCGTTTAGCGATCGTTTATAAACTGTCGTAAAATCATGAATAATATTGATATAATATTGCATTGCTGTATATCAATGATACGGCTAAATAAAAGCTGCTATATGAATTTTCTCACTTAGCTCAGTAAACCATGTAGGTTTATACATAAACAAATATTTAATGACTATATTAAATACTAAATTATTTTAATAAATCGGGCATCGTATTATATAGCCCTTGAAAATTATTTACAGAGTGAATACATCTTTGTCAAAATTTGGTGTTCCCAAATATGTCGACTACTTATTTTAACCTAGACAAGGAATAAATTATAAATGTCTATGTTGCGGTTATGAACTCGGTATTTTTCAACCAAAAATGTAACAAGTGATATCTAAACGTCGGGGTATCTTGAGCTATGGATCATGAGGAAATGGAGATTCTCAGAGGAAGAAATCCCTGTGGGAAATAGCATCTGGCTATTGATATATTCAGATTTAACCCAAGTTTTGAAATGAAAATTTCTTGAAATTTTATACTTGCCGTGTAATTTAAACGTGCATAGATAGTCCAGCTTCTTATCGAGATGCTCATTTGAAATAGTCAACTTAAAGATAATAACTATTTCGTGATGAAATCAGCAAAACCTCATTTAGTTATGCTTTATTTGTATAATATGGTAAATAGTTGGATACAAATTACAGGTATATTGTTTAACGCGTAATGACACTATCTAATCTCTACATAGAGATCTCATCTAAGATGTTGTTGAGTAGAAAAAATGCAGTAAATTGATTTAGATAAATTTCAAAGTAAATGAACTTTTAATTTATAACCTGATTTTATAGACACCAGCCTTATTAATACATTAAATACGTGAAAATTAAAATTCGGTACATTTTATTGCAGAGGTTATAAAACCGTCGGCAATCTAAACAGTTTCTACAATAACATACAAAATCTGAAGTTGATAATTGTGACTCTTTTTAATATGGTTAAAGAATAACTTGCTCAAACCTTTAGTCTTAAGCTATAACTATAAGTCACGCTTTGAAAAAACGCTTATACATTTTCATATACTAAGAAATAAAGATTGGCTATATTAACTATAGGCTGGTTATAACAATTTAAATAATTGACAACATACTATAGGAACTTGCAAAAATATCCTGGTCTTCTAAATATTTTACCAAATCTATTTAATTTATTGCACATAAATCTATAGGATTTATGTACAATGGATATCTCTTGACGCTAAGCGGTTTCTATCAAAAAAAAAACCTTTGGACCGTTTCTAAAAAGACTATTGATTTATTTTTACTATGGATTAATTTTCGCTACACAGGAAATAATATAAGCGCATCCTCAGCGGTGAGGCTTCGGAGCCCTGGGTCCGCTACCTAATCAAGTTGATTTGACAAGGTAACTGGTTTGGTTCTGCTTACACAGAGTGACGGCTGTCGGACCTCCGCAACCGAAAAGGTAGACCAGAACCAGTTACTAGGAAAATGTGGTTACTCAGATTGTTTCAAATTCCTGTCATCATCTTCTTAGCCTCTTCCCTATTTGATTGATTTGAATTATCGTAATTTCAGATACCGTTACATTCAAATACGTTTTCTAAATGCGTTTATTTAATCATCATTAAATGTGACAAAGTGTCCTCGACACAAATGTCACACAGCATCGAAGAAGAAAGTCATGCTCTATCTATAAATATGATCTATGTTATCCATACCAAAAAATGTTGTCCAAAATGTGAGAATGTGATTTTCCCACTTTGTAAACAGATATTTTGCTTAAATAATTATTCTACACGTTTTCTTTTAGAGAATTTCTCTATAACATATAAGGAACTAAATCGTTATTCTGTGTATACTAATACTGTTATCTAACTAATATGAAACATTTTTAACAAATCAGTTTTGTATGAAATACTATTTTCATCTTATCTCAAGAAACTTAGTTCGGCAGCATATGCTGTAAGGAGGGTCAGACGGTGTACTAACGTTGAAACTGCTAGGCTAGTATACTTTAGTTATTTTCACAGCATAATGTCATATGGCTTGCTCTTATGGGGTAAAGCGGCTAACATACATGCTATCTCTGTGCTACAAAAGAGAGCAATTCGGTCGATCTACGGACTAAAATCACGCGATTCCGTAAGAGAGTTATTTTTTTTTAAATCTATAAATATTCTTACTGTAACATCTCAATTGATTTACGACAATCTTCTATTTGTTAAATCTAGGTTAAATAATTTCAAGAAAAATAGTGATGTTCACAGTTATAATACTCGCAACAAAAATCAGCTTCATACGCCTAAATTTCGACTTGCTAAAACTAGAAAGTCACTCTTAGGTCTAGGTATAACATTATTTAATAAACTTCCCGAAGCGATCGTTAACCTACCAATGGCAAAATTTAAAACACATGTTAAAAAAGTTTTATTGAACAATGCGTACTATACTATCAATGATTATTTAAGAGATAAAAACGCGTGGATACTTCCTAAACATTTTCCATTACACTCCACACATGAAACATAAATAGCTGCATTTTCTGTTACCATAATAAGCTTACTGTAAAAACATGTAAATGCTCTGCGATCAATAAGTGACCAACATTAATATATACAGGTGTTAAATAATAGCCCCCTTATTCATAAAAAAATACAGACGTTTACTAAACCTATTTATGTTAAAATATGACGACCTCCGTGGCGTAGTGGTCACCATGCTAGTCCGCCACCCAGAGGTCCCGGGTTCGATCCCCGGTCAGGGCAAGTTGGAAAATCAATATTTTCTCTTGACAAGGTCTGCGAGTTCGGGTTTTTCATGCTCACTAAAATGTCCAATCTGGTGGTGGCGTCGCTGGTCGGGTCGTTGGATTCCCTCTAATATGGTTGAGTTTAACGATCGCTGATCCGTGCGTCAACTCGTGAACGGGTGCTGCCGGGAGGGACTGGTCAGCTCGGCTTCGCTTTTTTTGACTACTTAATATTTTTTATTACGCAATTTATGTTTGTTTACTTGTTCGCAAGCATTACATGTGTCAACATTGTATTATATTATAAGTATTTATTAATTAAAAGACAATTATAATAATATGACAAAGCCCTTCTGGCGAGTAGGCGACCAATACTGTGAAAATGAGTTTCTTTCGGCGTTTCTTCTCAGCAGTGGTCGTTACGAAGCGCTGGTATCGGTAGCTTTTCTTTAAAAATAAATTAAATTTTAATATACTTTACACGTAACATAAATTATACTTATTGACGTGTAAAAGTGCCTGTAAAGGTCTAATTACTGAATAAACATTTGAATCTTTGAATCTAAGCCGAATAAGATTATTTCTGAAAATAAGTTTTTAACGTGTGAACTTTTCTCATTACACGGTTGTCATTTAGTTCTTTTGATATACTCTTAATCACATAATGCTTGCTACTGTCAAGTAATACTAAAAATCAATATTTATAACCTATATAAATAACTTTCGCTGTGCTCCGGATTTATTATAATATAGTTTCTTTTTTTATCAATGATACCTATGATAACAAAAAAAATTAAGAGGATGACTTCGTACCAGTTAAGTTTACATTAATAATAATTTAATTCATTATCGTATACGTAACAAGATTATACTATATAAAATTTGCTTTGATCAACACATAAAATATTTCTGTATGATAAATAATCCTAATCAAAGATATCGGCGATTAGTTTTACTGTGACTGACAAATTTTTGAGACAATAGAAAACTTAAAACTTGTTCGTCTCTTTAATACCTTATCTATTTTAATATTGTTATCAATATTAAGGTACAAAATAACTTCAAACTCAAATTATTTGAACATAAATGAATTTTTCGATTCATTCACCAGATCATTTTAATTGTTACTCAATGTAAAGTCAAAAAGTTTTTATATATACAATACAATGAACAGTGAGACTACGTGGTATACAAATAACTTCGGATACAAGATCTTATAAAATTATGGTCAAATTTCGCTTAAGGTAAGTTTGTTTAACCATTAAAAACTTTCTGCATTCGTTTTATTGATTCTTTCGTTAGAAATAGTAAGATAAGAATAAGTCAGCTTTAATTTATGTAATACTTACTAATTTCTGTAAAAAGAAGACTGATTTATTATTATTAAAATGATAAGAAGTAATATTTTTAGTCAACTAGAGTACAAATATAATAACAAATAAGTATTGATATTTGCTATTGCTTTTTAACTTTTTATTTGTAAATAATTAGACAAAAAGTAAAATAACTATACAATTGGGTGTAAAATGGCATTGTTAATTTTTTAATAAAAATTTCATTATACTATAATAAAAAATATTAATGTTACTAAAAAATGTTACGTAAAAAATATTTATTTAATTTATAAAAAATCTACACCTCTGCGGATTTCTGCTCTTTCTGTTGGATTGACTTCAATCCAGCGGGATCCTGCTGGATTGAAGTCAATCCATCAGAAATCCCGCTGCATTGAATAATATGCGCGATTACAATCCCTATGTACATTAGCTAATGCTATACTTTTTTAATTGACCATCACTAGTTTAATAACATACATATATAAGACAAACACATATATATATAATACATATAATATAAGCCAGCAGTACAAGTGTGTGAAATAAATGTTCTTTATTTAAAGATTTCATTAATATTGCGAGGTTTATATCGAAATATTTTTTTACCTTTACAATTTATGAGTACTTTATGAACGGTCGAAGTTCAGGCAAAATTTGTGCAAAAAAGCAGATTTTTGGAGGCGTATACTGGATAAGCTTTTCCAAATTTTTTTTCGATAGAAACCTAGAAATAGCACTCAAGATACCTGTTAGTTCAAAAGTTTTCAAGAAAGAGCCATTGGAAGGAGTATGAAAGGCTTACAAAAAGAAACAGGAAAAGAGCCGAGGACATAAGAGCCACAACAAAGGTTGTAGATGCAACAACAAAAACTAGAAAACTTAAATGGAAATGGACAGGCCAAAATGTTCAGAGAATAAAAATAAATGGATCACGGATTTTAACAGGGGCCTTACTATGACCTCTAATAGCAGTCTTGTTTTAATATTACTTTGTCAATTCGTACCATGACCAATAGAAAACAACATTATAGTAATATTACTTTAATGTTGATTTTGCTAGCAATTTTGTGACGTCACATATAATCATTCGCTCAATCGGTACCAGCAGGAGTACGATCTCCGGCGACAGCGTTTATGGAGCACTATCATTTATCACTATCTTGCTCTACGCAATAATAACGAGCGGGATGGCACTTTTCTGTCGGGCGACATTACTTTATCTGAGTTTCTCAACGGTGTCATGCTACGAAGACATGATTAGCATTATTGTTTAAAAACGTCAAAGTTCAGCATTATTGTTTAAACGTCAAAGTAGCGATCAAAATGGTATTTGTTTTTTTACGGCTCTGAATACAAGTCCTTTAGAGCCCATCTTAATTTCTTGGTTCCTTTATTCTTAATACTAACCCTGACTACTTAGTTTCATAAAGTTTGGTGTAGGTCCTTTGATTGCTTCAAGGGCAACAAATCTATACGAGTCCACTATTTTTCATAGTCGATTAAGGAAGGTTATTCATAATACTAATAAACATTACATATGGAAGAAAAGAACAAATTGTGGAATCGTAAAAGGCAATCGAGGGAATGTCCTTGCCTGGGGCTGTATTATAAACTTGACAGAAAAATCATGATAATTTAGGTCCGTTTTGTTCCAAACCTTATAATATATATAATAAAATTGTTTCAAAGCGTACCATGAACTTTTAAAACAAGACTGTTTTTTTCCTGCTAAGTGATTTAAAAGAACGAATGATATGTCTATTCCCAAACAATTTTGAGAGTGACATAACGCTATACTATTTCGTTCAGCTCCATCACTGGTGCGCGGCGTTCCGTTTAATTCTGACGGATGCCTTGTAAATATTTATATTATTTAAAAAAATGTGATAGGGCACTATATTATGTAAACAAATGATACGACATTAAAACCTTATTTGTCTAATAAAATATCCGCTATTATATTTTTAAAAAAGGGCTTATTATTATAATTTAAAAAAAATGCATTCGGGAGCGTGATATGAAATGGTTTTTATCAAACCATGTAGGTTAGGTGATTTTATATTCTTTTTGGTATCCGCAGCCATTTAAAATGTCATTTCGACGTGTATTTATTTTGTTTCGATAAATTTAGTAAATCAGATTTTTCCGTGATTATGTCCAATAATTTACATATCCCAAGTAAGTTGTTCATATTTCTTTGTGTTAACATTATTGATGTGAAATTTCACTTATGATTTGTAGTGATATATCCTGATCCTCTCGCAGAAATTTCATGTGATTGGTTTGTTTTTCAGCGAAACGCGATGCATTATTATGAAGCAGGTGGATTCTAAACGGAGAATTTTTACATACTAATAAAGATGTGTTTAGCTTTTAACCGTTGTCTTCGGAATAAAGCTTGGGAGTCATAACATTACCAATAGAGTGTATACGATACCCAACAAAAGGTAATCAGATCATTTAAAGAATAACACGTGGGCTTCTCCCACTTACTTATTTATCAAACAAACATTAATACTTGAGTCAATAGAATTTTCTCCAGATAAAAATATAATTTTATTTAACGTCGTGAATTTTACTCCTGTATTTTCTGTCTTCTATCTTCACTGTTCTTTGCTCCGCTTGCGCACCTTCTGTTTTTCTTGTTAATTTTCCTGTGTATTACATAATAAATAATTATTTTAAATTCCTCAAATATTTATTTCTTCTTCTTCCGTACACATTTCCCTATCTAGAACGCTCTGCCTAGGAGCTCCTATACCCCATAAACATTTTTCTCTTATTTATTAGGAACCACAATTGATTTGTTATAAGAATGAAACCCGTATGTAAAAACATAAATAAATTTCAATGACAGTGCAATAGGTAAGTATTTAATATTTGTTTTTTTTTTCAGGACTTCGGCAATAGCTTTCCGGACTCGTCGAGCAAGAGAGTGTTATAAAAAACTGTATACCTATGCGCATAAGAAAGTTTTGACTTGAGATCAATAATTTTATGTGGTAGAAAATCATTTGTTTTGTTTACTTCTATACTTTTTGGTAGTCCTTTGGTAAATAAAAAATGTACATACTATTACATACTATTGCTTTTAATAAATAACTTAAAAAGATCATGTTTTTCTTATTCTTTTTACGAGACAGGTTTTGTTAGTAATGTAATTACATAAATATGCAAGTAGGTACGTTAAACTAGGTGTGTTTAGTTAAACAATCGTTATCAGTTATATAACACATAGGGTATTTTTATCTCGAAAAAGATCCCCGTAGAATTGGCAGAAAGTAGTGGATATACACAAATATACTTTCACGTCTTCACGCCCAACGGGGTAGACAGGGTCTAGTGCTCGTTGTTATATATTATATTTTATAGTGTCGCAATACCCAAAGAGCAGTCTTAATGGTAGAAAAAGGAAATCTAATAATGATGCGTGCTGCCCACATCGTCTATTGACATGATTCAGATTACTTACTTATTACATTATTTACTTTGAGGCTATCTCAATCTATGTGATTTGTCCGTGTATATTTATTTTATATAGATTTTCTTCCATTCCCTCAATCAACTTTTACATTCTGCGCGAAAAGAGAAGTAGGTGATATATTAAAAATTGTAAGTCCTTGGGTACATTCTTATTTTTTTTCTTTTCTTCTATACTTTGATTATAAGACTGGGTTTGTTGATAAAAGTTTTGTTTCCGCGGCAACCGACCAACGTTTTCAAGATTGCTATTTTGACAGTAAAATAATACTGCTAAGCCTCGAAAAAGAGTTCATGGTACGCAATAGAGTGAATGATTTGCAGTGACGTCAACAAAACGGCTAGCAAATACAACATTAAAGTAATATTGTTTTAATATTGTTATCAGACGCCCATCGGGCTCAAGAACGAGATGGACCTTTATAAACACATAGCGTTATCTCACTCTCATTCATTCGTTCTGTCACATCATTATGTCGGAATAAAACAATCTTGTTTTTAAGAGCTCATGGTGCGGTTTGAAACAATATTATTATAAGCTTGAATCAAAACGGAGCTAATCCATCATGATTTTGTTAAAGTTCATAGTAAGGCCCCAGAATGGACACCTAGATTTCATGCCAAACGGAAAAAAGGGAAGACAAAAGAAGCATTGTATGGCAGAAAACAGCAATATTCATAGAAGCTTGGAAGAAGCTGGAGGAGGCCTTTGTGTCCTAAGACACGCCGACTAGAAGTGGCAGCAAAAGGCTAATAAATAAATTTGCACGATGGTACCAATTGTATCAGGGACCAAGCATTCGTGCCATGCAACCCATGCGTGACTGAAAGCTGATTAGGTTTCAAAGCAAGAAAAATCTGGATATCACCAGGAACACGTAATATGGAAAAGAGATACATAACAACTGAGGCAAATATATTATCTATCCAAGTCTTCAACAAAGCAACAGTATTTTTTAAAACAAAGTGCAAGGTGCAAGCAAGCACATTGCATTATTTACAATCTGAACCTTGTACTTGTGCTAGCGCACCGCAGACAGGCAAAAAGGTTGAAAAGAGATTAGTCTGGAGCGGGCTTTGCAAGTTCTGCGAGCACAGAGTCGGGGCCGGGGCGCGGGGCAGCAGCCTCAACAAATACTTGTATGGCACGTCGATGCACACCACAACATTGTGGCGGTACTGATATAAATAGTAGTGATGGTGCGGCCACCTGTCGGGATCGGGATACTATGCACCACGCCGGATTAATGCGGTCAATTTTATTTCATCCCTAGTAATAATTTTGTGATAAATCCAATACAACGAATACTTCATTGTATGTGAATGATTTTGTTGGCCTTACATACGATTACCTTGGTACTAGCTGCTGGTCGAATTCAGGATTAAATAGGCCAAGTATCCTCTGTAAATCGAAGGTTACTTTTTATAAAAAGAATTTCGTGAAGGGAATGAAATGTCGTGTACTTATTACTACTTCATAGAAGACTTCAAAGAACCAAAGAAATATTTAAAACAAGTCACTTCAATAGTGGGTAACCATAATTTTCAAATGTATGATATTTTATAAAAAATCTGTCTTGAATTTGAATCTTTTCAAAATAACAAAAAGTACTTAAGCTTTTTTGACTTTTCTGGATTGCAAATGTATCTCTACCTTGAGGGTGGCGAGCACGAGAAGGTTGGTAGAGTTCCAAAGTTATTACATATTACAAAATTGGGACTACCACGTTTACTACCCATTAGAAATCAGCTACAACTTCATACTCAGTTTGTATTCTAAGGATTACCTAAGCCGAGAAAATTACAGCTATCAAGTACTACAGCATAGCTAAGGCGCGGACTGACAGGCGGACATACCAAAACTACAAGAGTTCTCTGTAGGGATTTCGGAACTCTAAAAACGGCTTTATTACATAAATATTACACCCAGTGTGTGTTTGGCTCATATAAAAACGATCTTTGTAAAATCGTTAGTAAAAAATGTATAAATATACCAGAAGCGTAATATTAATTTCACTCTCCGTCAAACCAACGTCTATAAGCAGTGATGGTACGAGTATATGTACAAATTAGTTCAGTCATGGTATTAATCACAAACAAGAAATTCATTTCATTCTTGTTATGGCAGAGTCCGTGCAGCGCTGCAGTGTAGCGAAACAATGTTTTGAGCTATAATTAAGTTGTAAGTAGCTTATTAAGCGCTTGATTTTGCGTGACTGACCGGCAGGCCAGCTTTAAGCCAGAATTAAGTAGGCACGACTTATCTCAATGGAAATAGATTTTCTTTTAAACACATTCCCTTTATAAATGACCTATCGTTCGGAATTTAGAGGCTGTTACAACATTGATTAAAAATATCTCACTAATAATAAATGCATATGGACTATAGTAAATGGGAAGATACCAATATGTATGTAAAATTACTTTGGAAGTGCTCCGTGGCTCGGCGGGAGAGCACATTAAAAGCGCTTTCGCAAGTAAAGCGACACCGACCGTGGTCCGCACTTGGATTGGTGATCACAAGTGGCATAAAAATTTATATTATAAGCCAGAGCTATGTCAGATGCCTTTAGACAGCTTGAAAAATCTGACACCAGTGTTGGCCACTTACACATACGAAAAACAAACAAACTAACTTTGGAAGTCAAAATATAAACAGACAAAATTTTATTCGAAATTACGTCACGTAATGACCGCTGTATAGGGAATCTCATTTCGGTATATCTGTCTGTACCTACTCTGTATAAATACGTGAAAGCGGTCGGTTGGCTCATGACCTCCTGGAACAGACGTCTAGACACATACTCATAGGCTAAAAACGCGGCCGACGAACAGGCGGGTTCCCCGTCTGACAAAAACAGTCACTTGATCATTCTTAAAATTACGTTGCGTCATTTTTATTACTAAGCGTATTTTCCCCAATAACTGCATTGTCAGACGTTATGTTTACTTCAGTTTGCTTCATTAAATATCAGACAGCAAATATAATTTTATAAAACATAAGTATGTATAGGTACTAAAGTAAACCTAATCGTTCATATATTTTTAATCGAATTAAAAAAAGGAGAGAATCAATTCAAATGTACCTATTATAAATTATACAGATATATATATTTTTCGTGAGTAAACGTATTTTTTTATATATGTTTTTTTGTACGTATGTTTCCTGATTAGTTAAAGAGGGCTGGACCAGTTTGGTAATTTTTTTTTTATTTGAAGGGACATACTGTAGGGGTTCTAATAGAAATTTATCAAATCAGTTGTGTAGTTTGGGGTTGATAGTTTTGAAAAATTATGAAGATTTTAATATTTCGTTTTATATATTTCGGACCTTGGCAAACTAAATAAAAAATCTATTTAAATTACAAAAAGCCCTTGAAGGTCAATAAAAAAATATACTGTACGTTGAAGTACGTGTAATACGTCAAAAATATGAAATAGTATCTCTAAAGTATTGTAAGAACCTACACCGTGGCCGGAGTAAGAAATCATGACAAATGACAAATACCCGACGTAAATTTATTCTACGTAAAGCTTATGCATCGTTTTATTAAATTAAATATCTTGTTATTAGCATTATTATTATAAATATAAATGCCACTGTTGTATTTTTAATTTTGGATTATGCTGTGATGATACTTAATATTAAATAGTACAAAGGCACGTCAGTAAATCAAGTCTTTGTGAGGTTTAGAAATTAGATTCCGTGATTTGTAATGAATACATTTGCATTGGCATTGAAATTTATCAAAAAGTAATTTTGATAGCGATTTCATTTTTATGAGCAAGATAATGTTATTAGCAGCTGTATCTTAAACACTATACATTATATTGAAAAGATGTCTAATAGGTACAAAGCGTAATTTTTGTTCCAATGTGCGAATTTTCAAAGCAAGTATACTTAAAAAAAAATGTTTGCTTTTATTTATAGACGTTACCAGCCGGTCATTGTTTGCCATAAAGTGGATAAGTGCTTGACTGTGTTCAAGTTTTCCATATAAGATATAATCGGTTTGCGCAAGAAAAAAGAAACAATCCTCCAAATATACTCATTTGGATTTTTCCATGCCAATGGAGGATCTTCCATGTAAGTCTGGAAGTGGAAAACTGTTCAGTATCAAGGACTTAATATGCTACAGAAATAGTCGCGTATGTTTGATAGATCTTGTATATATAACACAGTGATCACGCGGTGCGCCAGGTCTGCGATTGTTACGCAGTAGGTACAGTCATTCGGAGCGGCACCGGCGGCCGCGTCCTTATTAAAAATTCGTCTGCGGCCCGTCTAGACACGCTCCGCTTACATTGTGACGTGACACGACAAACATCTATCACTAACTTATTACTCGCTCTAATAGGATCCTGTTTATTTTCCTCGTCCACATTGTTTCTGGGAACAATCGCGTACGCGGTTCGCTACATATTCGTAGCCTTTTGGCGTATGCTTTATTCCTCGATATAATTTTAATCATTGTATTGTTTCTCATTTTATATATATATATATATATATATATATATATGTGTGTGTGTGTGTGTAAAATAATATGATGTTTTACACGAAAAGATACCTATCTTCTTCGTTTAGTCTAGAGTTCTAGAGTGTTTAAATCTGAATAAAGTAGGTACTTTCTATACAATTATAGTTATCAAAAATGATTCTAACTTACCTTCTTATCATTAAAATTAGTGATGTCCCGGTAAAAGTACGCATATTAGAGCTTTCGCAAATTTAGTGACGTTGTTTTTAGGTGGGCGACAAGTTGCATAAATAATATTTGAACTGCACCGTGTACATCGACAGAAAGTGAAAATTTATTTATCATAAATTTAAGAAAATAAAATTATTTTATCATCTATTTCATAGTTTCATTCAATAATAAACGAAACTTCCACATACAGATATATTGTCACGTCTTTATCCCTGTAGGGGTAGACAGAGCCCAGGGTAGTAAGACCCAAAGGCCGGCTTCTATTATTATTTGTATTAGTATGACAAAACTTCTGATAATAACAAAATATATATAAAATAGTTCGCGACTTAGGGGGCAAAAGCCGCTTTCGGGTCTGTCTTATCATATAATGTATTATATACAAAATAAGCTGGAGAATGATCGAATAAAATATAAAAAATACAAAAAATTTAGGGGCTTTTCCTCAATTACAACAATATATCATATTAATATCCGTATCAATAGATTTTCCCATAGGAACTAGATAAGCTTTTGTAAATTTTTTGGTAGGTATATATGTATAATAATATTATAGGTAAATTAGTGAGGCCATGTTTTAAAATCATTGACCGTATTTTAAATTAAGTATAACATTTAAACTAAATTCAAAAGACCTATAAAATGTAAATTTGCATCACATGCAATAGTCATACATTTTAATAAAAAGATCAATTGATAGGATCAGGTTTTTTGCAGCAGTCGACTATCAGGTTTTGTGGTGGTTTATTTATACTTTCATGTTATCGCCTTCGGTCATTATACCTGCAGCTGCTACTGTACTGACGTACGTACACTTCGAACTCTTGGAATTAACAATACGTGACACGTCACACGACACATGTTAACGAATTCGCATACACGATCATTAACTGAACATTATTAAACAAATTCCACTTGTAACAACTCAAAACAGCAAGAATTGATAAATGCAAATAAAGCCGGTCGCACAATATTTATACACACAGGGCAATATAGTAGTAGATTGTGCTTCAAATACAAGGGGTAAAGGAAATATTTTTAAGGCGAGGGCTCTAATTTGAATCCAGAGCCACACGAAGGATTTCACTGTTAACGAGCGTAACAAGTGATTCTACAGTTGAATCCCGAGTGAAGCGAGGTATTCATGAATATCGCCCGAAGTCACTCTACTTTTCATATCCATCTATGAGAAAAAAATAGCAAACACAAACAGAAATTAAGAAAAGTAGAAAACCTACAATACTGAACAGAGTTCAACCGACAGTTACTTACCTTTATTTGGGGTCGTTTTAAACTCCTGATAAAATTTAATTCTTAACTTTGTCGTTGTGGTCCTTCAAACTTTTATTTTAAACTGTCAAGCACATAAATCACAGACACAATTGAAATGAGGACTGCCAACATTATTATTGATTCTACATAGATTACATTCAAGTTTTCAATTTGTTTTTATCCCTAGAAATTTCTTTTTCACTCTTTAGTCCCGAAAGAATCAGCGGTCACTTTAGCTTTATAGTTTTGGGGTGAAAACATCGTTTTCGGAATAGATGAGATGAAATAGTAAATACCGATATAAGTACGTTGTGTTGGTTATAACACACGAGGTGGAATTTCAGCCCAAGCCGCACGCGGGGGCGTAATTTAGCCGAGTGTGTTTTACCAATATACGCACGTATATCGTACGACGTTGCGAGAAAAAATACCTAATAAATTAATTATTTGATTTTTAAATAAACTCCACCACTGTGATGCACACTGTTGCTTTCCCAATGTTTATTTTTTTGATCAGCGCGGAAATCTGCTTGCAGTACTGGCGGGCGCCGCGCGGCGGCAGCGAGCGGGCCAGATCGAAATAAAAAAAAACAAGTTTAGCAAATAGTGCGGTCAAATTAGATCCACTTTACAAGCAAGTGGGTTGAAAATATATTTTTGGACTGTTGATTTAGAAATCCAAATGATAAAGAATTCTCGTCGGAAATTATTTGAGATTTACCGATGATCGATTTTTTTTCCCGTAAAAATGTAATCTTTTATAATTATCTAAATATATATAACTCAAAGGTAACTGACTGACTGACATAGTGATCTATCAACGCACAGCCCAAACGGACGGATCGGGTTGAAATTTGGCATGCAGGTAGATGTTATGACGTAGGCATCCGCTAAGAAAGGATTTTGACCCAAGAGGATAAAATAGGGGATGAAATTTTTTATGAAACTTTGCCAATTTTAAACCGATCGGACTGAGACTTTGCATGAAAGGTGATAACAAGACATATGAAAGGTGATAACAAAGAGAATCGGGTTTATTTTATCTTAAATTAAGACAGAAGTATTCCTCAGGGCTTCCCGTATTTATATTCGTATATATAAATCTATACTATAATAAAAGAGTAAAAAAAATGTGTCTGTACATTGAAAATTTAAAAAAAAAAATATTTGGGGCGATGGAGATATAGTAATAGAGTAAGAAAATAAAAAAAAATGTCTGTCTGTTTGTCTGTTTGTACACGCTAATCTCCGGAAATACTGGACGGATTCGAATGAAACTTTTTTTGTTATATAGCTGTGAAGCCTGGGCAACATATAGGCTATAATTGATTTTGGAAAATGGAACACATGATGCAGAACTATAATGGTCCAGGTAAACTATAAGAAATATTAAAATGCCGCCTTAGCAAAAGTTGTTAAGTCTGATGAGAACTTTTTGTTGAGTTATAATTCAACTGGCCAAGCGCGAGTCGGACGCGCGCAAAGGGTTCCGTACCATAATCTATGAAAAACCACGTTTGTAGTATGGGAGCCCCCGATAAATACTTATTTTATTCGATTTTTAGGGTTCCATAGGGTAGGGTAGAAACGGGACCCTATTACTTTGACCGTCCGACTGTTTGTCTGTCTGTCTCTCACCAGGCTGTATCTCATTAACCATTATAGCTAGACAGTTGAAATTTTTATAGATGATGTTTTTTGTTGCCGCTGAACAAAAACATACTAAATGTATACTATAATAAAAGAGTAAAAAAAATGTGTCTGTACATTGAAATTTTTTCAAAAAAAAAGTTGTTTCGTCCGAAGTAGAACTTATAAGTTCAGTATTTGCGGACCTTCAGAGCATAAACACACCAGAAAATTCTTGGTTATGTGAACGCGCCATATTGACACCAAAAAATCAAAAATCAATTAATAAAGAACTTATGACGCAAATTATTGTTAACTAGCTTGTGCCCGCGGCTTCGCTCGCGTAGGGGTGTAATTTATCAAAATCCTTTCTTAGGGGATGCCTACGTCATAGTAGCTTTATGCATGCAAAGTCTCAACCCGATCGGTTTAAAATTGACAAAGTTTCATACAAACTTTCATCCCCTATTTTATCCCCTTGGGGGTAGAATTGATCAAAATCCTTTCTTAGCGGATGCCACGTCATAACATCTACCTGTATGCCAAATTTCAGCCCGATCCGTCCAGTGGTTTGGGCTGTGCGTTGATAGATCACTATGTCAGTCAGTCAGTCACCTTTGAGTTATATATATTTAGATATATAGTTATATATTTAGATTTCTTGGATAGTGTTGTTGACGACGCCACCAATTATCCAGTTGAGTTTCTTAATTCACTTGCAGCAAATGGACTCACGGCTCACAAAATAAGTCTTAATGTCGGAGGGCCAATAATGCTGATGCGAAATTTGACTCCACCGAAACTGTGTAACAGAACCAAACTTAATGTCTCAGCACTGTATGCCGAAGTTCAGCGGCTGAATTTCAGCCAATGCATGCCTGCAATGTTATGTGCATTACTAGCAACACATAACGCCGAACTTCCGATGCTTTTGCCTGAATCGGACTCGTACCCGTACCCGTACCCGTACCCGTACCCGTACCCGTACCCGTACCCGTACCCGTACCCGTACCCGTACCCGTACCCGTATCCGTACCCGTACCCGTACCCGTACCCGTACCCGTACTCGTACCCGTACCCGTACCCGTACCCGTACCCGTACCCGTACCCGTACCCGTACCCATACCCGTACCCGTACCCGTACCCGTACCCGTACCCGTACCCGTACCCGTACCCGTACCCGTACCCGTACCCGTACCCGTACCCGTACCCGTACCTGTACCCGTACCCGTACCCGTTCCGCTCCCGCTCCCACTTCCGCTCCCACTCCTGCTCCCGCTCCCGCTCCCTCTCCCGCTCCCGCCGCCGCCGCCGCCGCCGACGCCGCCGCCACCGCTTCCGCCGACGCCGCCGCCGCACCTTCAGCCGCCGTCGCCGCTGCCGCCGCCGCCGCCGCCGCCGCCGACTCCTCCGCCGCCGCTGCCGACGCCTCCGCCACCGCCGACGCTGCTGCCGCCACCGCTGCCGCTTCCGCTCCCGTTCCCGTTCCCGTTCCCTCTTCCACTTCCGTTCCCTCTTCCGCTCCCGTTTCCGTTCGCCGCAGACGCGCCAAAGACGGAAGATTAAATTCTCATATCGGCACATCACTACTGTCCGGCGTTTCCACCGAACTTCAGCAGCTGAACTTCAGCTTATTTAGTGTGTCATCCCCACCGAACTTTAGACACTGAACTTTAGCCACTAAACTTCGGCATAGTCTGCTGAGACACTTAAAGCTCACAGTAAGTGAGTGATGCCAGCGAAACTGTATTTATTCCGCGTATGCCACTCATACCCAACAATTTTCCTTTTGAAAATACACAGTTCCATATGTTAACTTGCTTTGCTATGAAAATAAGTCACAGTTTTAGAGGCTTAAAGCTGCTGATGTCGATCTAAGGACTGGTTTTTCGCATGGCCTACTTATTGTGGCTTTCTCCAGGGTTAGTAACACTTCAGCTCTTTTCATATTGGCTCCCGAAGGAAAGAATTAAAATAATATTGACTTTTAACTCCTAACACTGTTACAAGTACTTTCTCCCTCTGTCTCTCTCTCTCTCTCTCTCTCTCTCTCTCTCTCTCTCTCTCTCTCTCTCTCTCTCTCTCTCATTAGTTTTTATTTATATTTATACGCCGGAGTCATAAAGTCCACGCGAACGAAGTCGCGGGCATCAGCTAGTTATTAATAAGACTTGTAAGTTATATTTTTGAAAATTCTTATTTAACGTAAATACAAAAGTTCATTACTACAATCTGTATTTGTGATACTCGTATGTTATAATAGAGTAGACGTCTATTTTATCTCTGACTCTTTATGTACTTATACGTTTAATTGTATAATGATTATCATGAGTTAATACAAATAGTTTGTCATGTGAGTCGTGGCTACGATAGTGATCTCCAGACAGGCTTAGCTAATTTTCATTCGTAGGACAGACTGGCAAAAAGTATGGCATGACGATCATTATATTCATTGCACATTTGGCTACGAATGAGGCTTGCAAAGTGTAGATGGCAAACAGAGGATGTTTTAAATAGGAAGGGTGATAGAAGGATAATGCATGTGTATAAGAAGTCTGTTCGCCGCGGAGAGTTGATGAAGTCAGTAATTATAAGTCAGTAAGATAAAAACTTGGAAAGTTTTATTTGCACCATTTTTAACAATTATTGACTGTATAAACAAAAACAATACGCAAACTCGAAGCGCTTTCGGGCCGCTGTTGACAACAACTGCGTGCCTTGTACTACCAAACTGGCGAAAGCGGAATATAAGCGACGGCCGTCATACAGTTTGCGATAATTGAGCGAAAATCGCTATTTAGAGACGAATTATAATATTTATCAACTCTCGGCCAACAAACTTTGCATACATATTCCTTGTCTGTACTCGAATAAGTCTGCAAAGGTTTTTCTTTAAAAAAACGGAACTGTGCTCTCAGTTTGACCGCCAATAACGTGGAAAATCGAAGGTAGTATGCATATTGCATAAACAATATTACCATAAATCTTTATCCCATACGAGTAAGATGGAAGAGATGAAGATTTGTCTATAGAGAGGGCGTTCATCTCTGCCATCTAACTCGTGTGTTCAAATATAATTTCTATAAAATAATGTACGTTTCTATTTTTAACCGGCTTCAAAAAAGGTGTTATCAATATGTTTTCCGCGGTGTTCATATGGTCCTTGATTATTCAAAAACACCTGGACCATTTTGGAATATTGTTTTTTTGTTTAAAATCGGTTGTGTAGTTAGGCTTTGGTTTTTAGTTAATAAAAAAATATATAAATGTAGGAAACGTCGCGTTTGTGACTGTTTTTAATTTTCGGGGGCCGTGTGTCGTGTGACGAGTCGTGTGTCGCTAAGCTAGCGCGGATGACCGTCTAGACGCCCCATTCATGCACTGTATCTCTAGACTGATCGTAGGCGGCTCGCAAAAAACGCTGCACGATCCAGGGGACCTATACCTGTGGCCAGTAATAAAATATCTTGTCCGCATCTTAATGTATATTACTAGAGGAAACATTATTTTCTATTGCTAAATAAGCACTACCGCCGTTTTGTTCGTTTTTCTCAGAATGAATTGTTTGAGGCAAGCTCAGTTACTAGTACGAATCGCATGCTTTCCGATGTAATATTCTTTTTTATTCACTTTTTTTTTCATTAGCTTATACTGTCCCACTCCTGGGCAAAGTCCTTCCCTCTAGTACGCCACTGATCTCTATCTTGCGCGATGGATGTCCAAGACTTGACAAAAAGCGCCAGATCATCACACCACTTTGTCCTTGGGCGACCTCTCTTGCGACGTCGTCAGCCTACCGGCACCCATTCTGTAGCAATCTTGGTCCACCTATCTGGGTGCATCCTACAGACATGCCCCGCCCAGTCCCATTTGAGTTTGGCTGCTTTTTTCCCAACGTCTACTATCTTAGTTTTGGAGCGAATACTGGTGTTACGTAGGTACGTGTCTGTTAGTTTAATCTCTAGTATATGTACTTCGTTCCATGGGTCGTTGGCAAATATTTGTTTTAATTTATTATAGGTTTAGATATTTTAAATTTTAGTATTATTTTTTTTAAATTTAGTTTTTGTTTCCTTATTCATTAAAAACAAAAAGACGGAGAATATTAATTTTAAAATTCATCACACGATGTCACGACTTTCCTATACAAATTTCCCGGGACAGTTTTGTATGGAAAAGTCATTTTTCGAGATCCCAGTACCAATATTTATAGTTTTCATATAAGTAGGAAAAGTAATTCACATTGATGAACTGAGATATGCCTTGGAGTGAAGATGCCTTCAAGAGCCATTTGTCAACTGTGCCTACTGTACATTTGGCTACTTCTCCAAAAAAACCGTTATTCTGTTGATCGCTCTGGTGCTTTTTATTTACCTATAGTAAATAAGTTTTATATACTAATTTTGACTAGTAACCCTAAGAGAAATTATTTTTTCTTATTGGCCTTCTTTTTCAACAAAAGGTTTTAGAGATATTTACTTTTGAAATTTTTGAGACCAGAGCGATCAATTTAAATGCCAGATCGATCAAAGAATACTATAAACCATGGGCAAATAATAATACAGTGAATATTATTCGTTTTAGACGTGACAATAAATAAAGTAGAAAAATATAACACTCCACTGACTATAGAAATATCATCGTAAAACCACAATAGACATGAACACATAAGTAAGCAGGATATTTTGTAAAGGAAAAACCATTCAAATAGACACTTTTAATTCTCATAATTGTTAGTATAGGTAATATTTATTTATCAAAATTATAACATCACAATTACAACATTAAAAAGAAAAATAACATAAAAAACAGTTGATTTGTGAATAGGTAATTTTAAATTTCTTGTTTCAATCGTATAGAAAATTAAATTAAAAAAGAAAATCATAATTATACTCTATAATAACCGTTTTTCTAATTTAGGTAATCATACCTTATTTACAAGAACGGCTCCATATTTTATAGGGTAGGCACTGATCACAGGGCCTGATAGTTTAAAAGTGACTTAACAGAAACAAAACATATTATTTCAATTCAAAGCAATATTTTGCTAAAATAAATACTTTTTAATTTAAATTGCTAGGATAGGATAATTTACATAATAGGTTGGGGAAAAAGTCTTTTCGCATTTTATTTAAAAATTCAAAACATTTTTTAATATACTTTATTTACATTTAACTAAAGTATGTAGGTACCATTTTGTTCGATAACTTTTTGCCATCTTATAGGTAGGGACACGATCCCATTGCTTTATAAATTTTGGGGCTTCTGATCAAAAAACTGCGTCAAGTAGTTTTGGCAGTCCTCTCGTGATGTTAACCTGACACTGCCTAAAGAATTCTGAAGAGACCGAAACAGGTGGAAATCTGAAGGTGCCAGGTCAGGACTATACGGTGGATGCATTAACGCCTCCCAGCCAAACTCTCTTAATTTTTGTGTTATGGTGGTTAAAGATGTGTGAGGTCTAGCGTTATCATGATGAAAAACCACACCCCTTCTGTTGATTAATTCCGGCTGCTTTCTCTCAACTTCTTGCTTTAATCTTATCAGTTGTTCGCAGTAGAGTTCTGAATCGATGGTCCTGCCTGGTGGTAACAGCTCAAAATGAATAATGCCCTACCAATCCCACCACACACACCGTATCACCTTGTTGCGAGTTAACCCGGGTTTCGCCACAGTCTGTGAAGCCTGACCGGCCTTTGACCATGACCTTTTTCGTACGTTCTTGTCGTACGTGATCCACTTTTCATCACCAGTTATCAATTTCTTCAAAAATGGTTCGGTCTCATTACGTCGTAATAAAGAATCACAAATGAGTACACGGTTCATTAGGTTTCTTTCAGAGAGCTAGTGAGGTACCCAAATAACGAGCTTTTTTGTGCACCCATTTTTTCAAATGCGCCAAAACTGTTTTGTGGTCAATTACCAGTTCTTCAGCTACGTCATAACTACTAATATGCCGATCTTGCTCCACTTTTTCAAAAATAGCATCCATTTTATCCGTAACAGGGCGATCAGAGCGACGTGCATCTTTGAAATCAAAATTTCCGGATTGAAAACGCTTAAACCAAATTTGTGCTACTCTCACAGACCCTGCACTAAGTCCATAAATCGCATCGCAAATTTTTATCGCGGCTTGCATTTCATTTTTACCTTTTTGGTAGTAAAATTTTAAAATGTATCTAATTTCTTAATTAGTTTTACTCATCTTGACGGTAAGAAAAACAAATGAAAATCACGCATTTTCCTAATTTGAATTTGGAATTATCTTCTTTAAAATTCAAACTTTTAAATGATACCAAAACCAGCCAGGTACAAATAGGATATCAAAGTGGTTTTATTATAAGTTCATACATACTATATGCGAAAAGACTTTTTCCCCAACCTAATATTTACAAATAAAAAGAAAAAGTGAAATACTCACTATTTTAATCTAAAAAATCGTGCCCATGCGACATAGTGCCAAGAACGCTGGCCGCATTTCCCCGTTGGATCGCAATACTGATCGCAATATTTTTATATATTGTTCATACATTCACAAGAAATTAGTCGAAATATTTTAGTACCTCACTCATTTTATTACATTATTGATAGCCATGGTCACTTTTTCCAGAGCGATCAATGCCATATCAGTCAAAACAAGTTACATTTTCATCGTTTCTGGCAAAAGTAATAACACTAAGACATCCACTCTTATATATTATTTATATATTTTCAATATAAACACTCTAGGCCATACAATTAGCACGAAATTCTTTTTGTATTGTCGAAAAACTAAGTAAAATTTGCATGAAATTAATTTTATTTATTTTATTTTATTGGGAAGACCAACAACTATTCTATTTTATATATAGATAACACTATGGATACAAAAAGTTTCCATTACAGGTCCTCACTGATAAAAAACATTGTATTTTTCAAAGATTACGATCTCTAAACATCACGTTATCACTTACAATCTGCTCACAAAACTTTTAATCATCAGCTCAGCATACTCAGTCCTTAATTTATGTTCAATATGATAGTAATAGTTTGTGGGATTACTTGTAAAGAAGTAAATACTTAAGTTACTTACATTGCATTTAAATGTTGATCGTCGTTAACTACATCGCTTGGGTACTTACAGTAAGAAGGCGTTTCAGTCTAGGTATACTACTAGAAAATATGTCGATATCAACCTCAGACGAAACCTGATTGTAGCTATTGCTTGCCCTCCAAAGAAATGAATTTTGTCTGTAGTTGGAGTTTACTGAAGGGGTAAAAAACAACGAGTTATTACGCAATACCCTGCATGGGGCCATGAAACCTATCTTAGCAAGCAAGTCCGGGCAATCCACTACACCATTAACAATTTTTGAAAATAAAACCAAATCGGCTATATTTCTCCTCTTATCTAGTGGTACAAGGTGTTGCTTCGAGCACATTATATTGTATAAATCGGAACTATAGGTAATATGCAGTCGATAGCACAAATACCGGACAAACTTTTTTTGAACTCTTGATGTATATGTATCGTATCTGGGATTCCAGACCTGACAAGCGTACTCCAAATGACTCCTTACATAAGTACAGTATAAGAGTTTAAAGGTTTTAGCTTGATTGAAATTTTTAAGAATTGCGCATCAAAAAACCTAAAGATTTGGAAGCTTTTTTTAATATTTTATCAATATGAATATCAAAAATCAATTTAGAGTCATGGAATACACCCAGATCCCGAATACCAGATTGTCTATTTAGTTCTGTTCTTTTAAGATAATATTTAGCGACAATTGGTTTGGTCTTACGAGTATATGTAACAACTGCACACTTATCCGGATTTAAATCTAATCGATTACGAGTGCAATAGTCAGCAAGTCTATTTAAGTCTTGTTGTAAAAGCTCAACATCAGCATTAGATGATACGGAACTAAATACTTTCATGTCATCTGCATAACACAGAAGTTTAGATGATTTAAAACAACTACCTATATCATTGACAAATACTGTAAAAAGTAACGGCCCCAGCAACGATCCCTGGGGAACGCCACTAGGAACCGGAACCCAGCTAGAAATATAATTACTGATCACCACCGCCTGTGTTCTATTCTCAAGATATGACGCGAACCATCTCAGAAGATCACCTCGTATGTCCATACTATATAACCGATTGATTAGAAGATTATGACTGATTCTATCGAAAGCCTTGCTGTAGTCAGTGTAAACTACGTCTACCTGAAAACCCTTATCCATTAAATCAGTAACAAAATCATTGAGAAGAATTAAGTTAGATGTAGTAGGTCGTCCTTTAGAAATCCGTGCTGTTCATCGCTGATCGATTGTTTAAGAGCAGGAAATACACGATTATAAGTCAATCGTTCTAATAGTGTAACAATTATGCATATTTTCGAAATTGACCTAAAATTAGTAACCTCAGTTTTTGAGCCCTTTTTCGGAATTTGAGTGATATAAGCTGACTTCCAGATGGCAGGCACACAATGCTCCTTAAATGATTTATTGAACAGAAGTGAGATAGGTCTGGCAATGGCTTTGGCGCAACCCAGGAGAAAGCGAGCAGGTAAGTTGTCTGGCCCAGCCGACTTAGAAACGTCCAATTGAAGGATTAAATCATACACCTCAGACTCATCAGTTACAATTGAGTGAATATCAGTTAAGGAATCTGACAAATGGTTATTAAAACATTGTAAGTCAACTGGATCCGGATCTGAAAAGTTAGATTTAAAATATTGTGAGAATAATTCACAGATTCCTGCGCCTGTGTCAGCTTCAACATTGCCATATCTCACACAACTGGGTATGGAATTAGACTTGGATTTTGATTTAAAATATGCCCAGAATTGTTTAGGAGATTTTTCAATAGATTTCTCAACTGATGAAATGTAAGTCTTAAAACAAAATTGTTCCATACAATTTACCCTATCCCTTAAAACTGTAAAAAAGAGGTTCCCGTATATCCTGTATTTACGGTGGAATTTATCTTTTTCCTTAATAGCTTTTTTTAATGCAGAGGAATACCAGGGAAGAAAACTATCATGAGTTATTATTTTCGAGGGTATATATTTATTACGTAACTTATTAAATATGTCATAAAAATAACTAGTAGCATCCTCCATAGATCTGGTTGAAAATTCGAGTTCCCAGTCAATCAAAGACAATTCACGACTAATGCTGTCATAATCACCCTTATTAAATAAATATTTTATCAATGGAGCAGGCTTAGGAAGTGGTTCCAGCTCATGAAAACTTACAGAGATATCAAGAAAGAACGGCGTGATTCGGGTCCATAGGTACCAACGGCGTCGGACACTCTGTTACCGACACGACATCATACAGAGCACTAGATCTAATATCCTATTAAATTTATTAGAAACACCATTAAATTGGCGCAAATTAAGAAATGCTAGTTCATCAATAAAATAAATTTCGTGTGATTTAGTCACATTAAAGGGTAAAAAATAATTCGCGTCGGTGGATAATGCCCACGTAATATCGCTCATATTGAAGTCGCCTACAATTAAATACCTACACATCTCGTTTTCAGAAGTATTAATGTTATTTAGATTCTCCATGCAATTATGTAATTGTTGTGAAAAACTAAATCCTTATCAAAACCACATTATTTTTTAATATTATAAACATTTATGCTGATCGAAATTGGGCAGTAAAAAGTAAAAATAAAACGTTATTGTAACAAATCTGGAGTAAGGACACACCAGATCGATCTACTTTTGAGGGTCCACGATTTTTTTAAATTAACTTCAAATTAAGTTAGAAACCATTATGTAAATGTCTTAGATAGCCTGCATGTCAAACTACAATGAACAATAATTTGAATGACAAATTTACATTCTGAAAACTGGATTCTCCATTAACGTATTTTTTTTTTCGTTTGGAGAAGTAGCCATTTACATTACGCCCTATTAAGTATCAAGATTTCTTTCTACATTGTATTATGTATACCCGCAAAATAAAGGAGAAAAAACAAACACTTCAGTTACATTATATTATAACGTCTTTATCCCTGACGGGGTAGACAGCCCCGATCAAAGGCCCAAAGGTCACGCTTAGCGTAATGGTGGGCGTTAAAATGGAATAAATAATTAAAATGGTGATAGGTTGCTAGCCACATCGCCTGTTATCGTGATTCAATCTCGCCTATTCTTTTGATCGGCTTTTACGATCAGCGGGGGAAGAGAAGCAGCTGGTACATTCTACGTTTTTTCTTTTCTCAGACCAGCAAAGAGGGAACTAAAAATACTATAATATACTGTACTTACATCACTGATGATAGACGCAGAAAAACTGAAGCCATTAACAACGCATCGCGTCGGACGGCGGGTGGTGCAGTAATGTGATGCCAATTAAACTTACTGCGTACAATTTATACACGTCTGTGACACTAGCTTTATTACATTTGTATATGTTCATGAGCCTGCGATCACTCTCGCTGATATTAAGTATACTAGGTATTGCTTAACTAATTTAGACACATTTTATTGGAGTTAAATTACTAGTAGAATCTTAAACGCCGTGTCCTTTTCAAGACAGACTGTTTAATTGACAGAATGACATGGAAGAATGGCTGCAAAGTTTTTCCTGAGCACGTCAATTTTTGTCTGATTTCCCAGACTAGGTTAGCAGGTAATTTAAGTTCATTTTGTAAAATTACCAAAAGATATTGTGAGAACGACATACTTATTTATCAGAAAAAAAGAAATAGTGCATATATGCAAATTGATATAGGTAGGTGTAATGGAGGTCACCTGATAGGTAAATCTACCATATATATATATATATATATATATATATATATAAAGTAAATACCTATCTGGTGACCTCCAGTACCGCGATACGAAGGTTGTGGGACTACAGATGGAACCTGGAATTAGGAAAATCAATAGGTGGATTACCCATTAAGTACAATTTATTTATTTAAGTTACTTACATGATTTTGTTTATTACTTTTTCCATCTTGATGAAAATGTGAGAGTAAAAATGTATTCGTATGTTAATCATAAAACATGAAGAAGCTCAAGTCGTTGTTAAAAGTCAGCATGGATATGTGAAGTCTAAGGTATATGTACCAACAGCGTCTGGCAGGTGGTACGTATGTAGTGATGGCCACAGCGGCCGCTGCACCTTGTGGTGGAACTGGTCGCGAGGGTGGCGGGGAGGGGGACACAGCAGGCTCATCGACCTCGTGCTTCGTTCGCGGCTGCAGCGGCGCCCGAGTGCCGCAAAAAAATTGCAACCCAAATTTCGGAAGCCGTCTGGCGCGATCTCTCTATATTCTAAGGTCTCACTGCATAATCTTTACGTTAATTTTATGATTAATCAAAACTGCTTTGATGTTTATAAGGGCGTAACTCTACAAAAATATAACAGTTTCACTATATTGCAAAAAGTTAATATCGACATTCATTTGTTGTGTGTGCCAATTATAATTATAATCACCTATCACATAAACGTCTCGTCATAGAAATCATGCACCATAATTCCGGTCTAGATCCCTGAGTCAGGCTGAAAACCACCATGTCAGGTATCCGTTGTCCGATTAAGGTAAGATGTTCTTATCGCTTTGATTTTTAAGAACCAATTAAATACCTATTTGTCTACCATCTACAAGTCTAAATAAACATAAATAGGCGTACTCCGAGCTACGGTCTCTTTAAGTAATCAGCTTTCAGCAGCAGCACGCGTGCGCATCAAATTCGCAGCGATTGACGTTAGTCACCACTGCCAATTTATTTAATATTCCTCTAGCTGTAATGACAGATGAACTTAAATCTCATGAACTTAAATAATATGGTGTGGTGTGCTCCCGGGTGCGCAGCCGGGTTGCTACAGAACTACCTGTTTGTGCGGATTGCAGTCACTATAAGTAAACAGCACGCGTGCGCATCAAACTCGCAGCGATTGACGTTAGTCGGACACCACTGCCGATTTAACATTCCTCTCGCTATAATGTCAGATGACTTAAATCATACAGTGTGCTCCCGCACTACGAGCGCAGCCGGGTTGCAGTCTCTATATGTGATCAGCACGCGTGCGCATCAAACTCGCAATGATTGACGTTAGTCGGACACCACTGCCGATTTAACATTCCTCTCGCTACAATGTCAGATGACTTAAATCATACAGTGTGCTTCCGCACTACGAGCGCAGCCGGGTTGCAGTCTCTATATGTGATTAGCATGCGTGCGCATTAAACTCGCAGCGATTGACGTTAGTAGGACACTACTGCCGATTTAATATTACTCTCGCTATAATGTCAGATGACTTAAATCATACCTAATATTTAATGTTATGTGGTGCTCCCGCACTACGAGCGCAGGCGGGTTGCAGTCTCTATAATATGTAATCAGCACGCGTGCGCATCAAACTCGCAGCGATTGGCGTTAGTCGGACACCACTGCCGATTTAATATTCCTCTCGCTATAATGTCAGATGATTTAAAAATCATACAATGTGCTCCCGCACTACGAGCGCAGCCGGGTTGCAGTCTCTATATGTAATCAGCACGCGTGCGCAACAAACTCGCAGCAATTGACATTAGTCGCACACCACTGCCAATTATAATCGAGATCTGCATTCAAATCGTTATTGCGATGTTAATAATATTCAAAGCGCCGCGCCGCAAGGATATTGATGAAAAAATTTGAAAGTAATATGCTCTCATTTCAGCTCTACGAGTCAAATTATTCGCCATCCCTAAACGGAAGCATAATTTACTGTGTTATTATAATTTATAAACGTTTAAAATGAAATCTAATAACAGGTAATTATATCAATAGGTATGTACTTAATAAAAAAAATTATAAGGTACTTTTCGCGTTGATTCCCGTGTTGGTACAAAAAAATTAATAATTATGCAACGCGATATTTTTAGACGTCATTGAACATTCATTCAAAACAACGAATATGATGTTAGTAATATTTTTAACTTAAACAGTTAAGACGGGGCATGGTATAACTAAATATAAAGAAAAACAAAAATGTACTAATGTTGTAGCTTTTTGGTCAAGACGAAGAGTATATGTACAACATCATAATATTTGACGTTTGTTTTGATGCAGCAAAGGTGATGATTAGGGGAAAATTTCTACGGTTTAAGAAATTTATATGGGACATAAAAACATATATGTAAAAATAGGGTGAACGCCTTCCCGTGGGAAAGATATCAGGTCCAAATATAAACGTCCTTTACTTCTTCATATTGTCATTGATCCAGTGTATCAGCACAGCCTCCTTATAACAAATTCAACTGGCTACAGCATTGCCTAACGTTATTATTCTTATTTTAATTGGCATCCAGATAACTTTAATCAAATAATGTATAAATGTGTAATTCATTGTACATAAAAGCCGCCTCTAATTGTCACCTTTACTTTTTGGTCAAGAAGGCCGTCGCCGTTCCGTCTGTGAGCCTTGAACTCATAATGAACCGAGACGCCGCGGCCGCTCTTTTTTTTGAAATGACGATAATATGTGGGTATAATACGTGGAGCTATTGTTCATTGTGTGGTGCATAGCGACTACATGCTAGATACTCTTACAATCATAATATACATACATTTTAAATTTGATGCGATGCAATTTAATTAAAGTACAGGTATGAGTGACACTGCATGCGTTTTGGGATTCTCTGGCATATAAACATCTAATAGGCGGAATCTCAAAAGTGTAAAATAAATCTAAAAGTTCGAAAAGGTTTACATTTATAATTTTTTTAAGTAGTCTATAGATGATCTTCATTAAGTTTTTAAGGAGTTATCGGCGGGGTCTTTTTACCTTTAATAAAACTGGATTATTTTAAAGATGTGTTTAGACGATCACTACGATACTTATACTGATAGCCCCTGATAATATTTTGAACGCTCGGCCGATTAGATCTATAGAATTCCGTAGTAAACAAGGATCCCTAATAGTTTCGCCATAATATGTCTGTCTGTCTGTCCGTCCGCGGTTTTACTCAGAGACTATAAGTAATAGTAAGCTGTATAGGTGAAGGTAGGTATATTAATCATGCCAAAAAAAGTATAAAAATATTTTTCTTAAACATGCTCGGAAATGTAGGCATTATTATTGTAGTAAAAAGAAGACACGAAGTTTGTTATTCTTGGCTCGTGCATTACTTTGCTGGACTAGACCAGGAAAGTAGTATGAAAATTCATTCCTGGCCGCTGCTCAAAACAAAAAGACGATTAAAGTGTATTCAGAATGACAAGACAGTGACATTGACGTTTTAGATGACAATTCTGTTTTTACATTTAGCAAAGACATTTATATTTATATTTATATTTATTTATTCACATAAAATTTGTAACAAGTACACATGCACATTTCATTACATTGTCAAAAAAGGTCTTATTATTTTACAAATTTTACCCTTATTAGGCATTGTGAAGTCTATATATTACACAATTTAGCAAATAAATTTAACTTAAACGGAATTGTTCATTAAGCGTTTAATTCCATTACTTGTCATACAGCCTATTGCTACCACACAATAAAAAATGCACTCTTCGAGCATTATATATTGTTATTTATATTCTAATGACCACAATTATATTAAAATTACGTTGTTATAAAATCACACGAAACTATGCTTAATTTTCGTTGCGATAGAAAAAAGAATCTAATTTTTTGAATAAAATATGACCGGGCCTTATGGGCTATGTTTCCTTTGCACAAAAAAACGCGGGAAAGCAGTTTCTTTTCTTTTATTAATTGCTTTCGGTAAATATTTGCATATTTCCGGTTATTTCTTTAATTTCCTCACATTTATTGAGAAACGCACTATACATGCCTCGGCGAAAATGGCATTGCAGGACGCGTAATTATTGTCAAGATCTCGCTTACGCTCGGCCATGAAAACTACTCGTCCGTCAACGCCATATTTCTCGGCCTCTGCAGTAATTTACTAATATTGAAATATTTTTTAGGGTAGCTCCCATACAAGTAAAGTAGGAGTTAATTTTTTTCTCAACTAACCCATCGTGTGGGGTCAAATCTTTGAAAAGGTCTTTAAAAATATTGTGAGCTAGTGAACGTGATTTTTCTATTTAGGGATCCGTTTCTGAAATATTTGCTTTTATATTGCAAATTTTTGGTAGAGTCAAGTGCCCCCCCCCCCCTCTATCTATTAAAGGGTTATATATGGACATGTGAAAAAATTCACAGCAGTAGTATATATATAACGTTTAAAGGAAAACGATCAGAGCTAAGTAGGGTTTAGAAATTAAAAAGTTATAAGCGAAGGACCAACTTATAAAATGTACTTGGAAAAGGAAAGGTTCATACAAATTCAATAGCAAATTGTTTTTAGTGGCGTGAACTCAAAGTGGGCATTTGCAACTACGGAACCCTACACTGCGTGTGGCCCGACACTCACTTGGCCCGTTATTTATATTTCGACCAACTTTCTATTGCTCCTTATTTTATTCACATACACACCTTTATGTATTTACGAGTGGTATATAGCTAAATAGTTATACCTCTGAAATGCCTACTCCGTCCTAACAGACTACGTGCTTTCAACTGTCTATGAACCTGATCGTTGGTACCACATTGTAAAACAATCATTTAACGTGTTTTAGGTTAGGTGATAAATGATAATGCATGTCTGTATAATTTTGTTGCGTTATCTTACTGCCATGATAATATTAATATCGTGTCGTGTGCAGTCACGGCTAGACTATGCACGAAAAACCTGATAACGTTATCATTTATGCAATATTATACCTAAATGAAGTGAGACAGGTTGAGCAATACGCTTAGGTATTTGAAGCAAATTTGCTTCAGCCAGACACCTCATTAGCAAGAGGTAATGAATTCTGTGTCGAAATATTGCTATCACTACAGTGAATAGCATGAAAGATAAAAACTTTCTCATACTAACCTATTTCCATGGTATTCCATAATCCCTGATATCGTTCCAAATAAAAAACGGCGAATTTTAGAAATACTTCTGTTGGTGCTTTGGGATGGTGGAAATACCGTCACATCAGTAGATAGACGATAAGCTGCGCATGCTGAGTTTATGTCATCGGAGATGGGACTTTTTTGGAAGCAAAACCAAAGTGGTGGAAAATAAATGATTTGACCTGACTACTCTATGTTATTAGTTCAAATTAAGCGGAAATGTCATTGTTTCAAATAGTTTATATGGAGCAAGTTTAATTACCTAGCAGTCAATTATTTGCCAGACACTCGTTGTTTCTTTAGGTCACATCCGTCTGGTTCACGAGTCAGTCAAATAATAAGCCATGTTCGCAGCGTTTCACCGTTTATTTCTTTATTTACTTGAATGTATCGGTTGTGTACCATTTTGGATGTAATGTCAGTCTGTAGCATTTTTTCGTATCCGTCACTTTTTGCGCGGGTCAGACAGGATGCATCTGATTCTGCTTACGGTCAAAGACTTTCAAGTAATTACAGAGTACCTACCTACGTAATCTTCATAGAGAATCTTAGAAATGTTTATGTGTGAGTGTTTGTGTTGAAAACGGCTTCCTTGTTAGCAATAAACTAGAGCTTTTATTCACATTTGGTTTTCGAAGATAAGCTACCTACTAAGGTATCTGTGGTTTCAAAATTGTAAACAGCATCTCGCACCTTCGACTTCATTATTCATCCTCACACTTTGGAGCCAAACGGATGCGCACAATAAGTTTTCTGAAGAATTTCGACCGGTGTATAAATGTCGGACTGTATAATCCTCTGTTTGACAAAACCTGTAGCAGTTTGGCATTACAGTTAGGTTTTGTAAAACAGCTGCAAAGCGTTCAGCTGGATTGCCAATGTGTTGCGTTGAACAAAACAGCTAACGTTTAATCACGTGCCCAATATCGCAGTGCAAAACGTAAGATTGTAGATTTTGTTCGGAATTTTGCCTATTGTGGCTATCAGTGCCTTAACAACAAACAAATATGGCCTCTGATAAGGTAAATTCTTTACCGCGTTCGGAAAAAAAGGAGATTTTTATCGAGAAACATCGGCAACATCGTCTTTGATTTCGGACTGTGAATGGTTGAGAAGAATAAAGCAGACGTTCAGCTTGGTCCATATATTCATTCTGATGCCTTTTGGTAAGATGGAAAATTTACGTGGATCAAATGAAGGCCGTTAAAAACCGCTACGCTATGTCGTCGAAATAACAGTAAGGGAACCAAGCTGAAGGTCTGCTTTATTTTTGTCAACAATTTGCAGTCCGAAATCATAAACGATGACCCCGATGTCTCTTGATAAAAACAGATTACTCTCGGAACGTGGTGAAGAATTAACTTCATCGGAAGCCAAATGTAATTGTTGTTTGTTGCCGCCGGACCACCTGTATGGCACTGACAGCAGTAGCAGAATTCCAAACTTAAATCTATAATCTAATGTTTTGTACCGCGACATTGATCACATTCACATGACATGTATTTACAAATGGTACATGCCTTAGGTTTAGTTATTTAACCATAACGCTAAACTTAATTCGCTGCTTTACGAAACCGAGCTGTTATGCCAAACCACTTGGGGGTTTGTCAAACAGCGGATCATAAAATCCAACTGCGACAACATAGTCGTTGAACCAGTTCCCATGCCAGGTTCTTTAAGAAACAACATGCATGAGATATTTTTATACAAATGGTCGGTAAAATAATAGTTATCAGTTACTAAAAATCATTTTTCTGATCCGGTTGACCAATCATATTTATATGGCAAGAAAAATAATCTTAATTTTATTTATATAAATTTCAAGCATTTACTATGTTGTAAATTTGTAATCCATTCACCGCTTTGGAACTAATCGTCTCCTTGGCCGTATTTTTTTTTTTACAAAAATGTGAATTGTAAGCTACATAGTTTTACATACCATTAACATTAGGTGTTGATGTCAATTAGATACTGCAACTTTTTATTTAATTTGAATTATAATACCATTTACCATTTGTTTGTCGAGTTGTTTTTGCGTAAATTCATAAATTCAATTTTTGTTACGCTTGTTGGTGCGGTCGCGGTGGATTTTTAGTCCCACATTTCTGTTGGTTGTTTTTCTTCCTTTATAGAAACCAACTTTAGCAACGAACAGAGATGTGGGACTAAAAATCGATGGCACCAACAACTGTAGTAAAATTGTAACTTATGGATTCACGGTAATTACACGTCTCGAAGTAAGTTGGTACTAAACATTATTCTTATAGAACTACACCCCACTCAACTTTCACTTATTTAGACTGACAGCTGATACGTTGTAGATTGTTGGACAGTTTGTGTTTTTTTTTTAACATTATCTAAGACAAATCACTTTAAATATACATAGTGTTGCACAAAGGCAATCATACGAGTATCTAATCCGTGAAGGTCTCCAAGTACAGCCAAAATGAATATAAAACAAAATAAAGAATTGGGGATTAATTATTCTTTTCGCATTCCATAGACCTACAATTCGTAACCATAGACCTACAATTTTTTTATGGAAAAAACGAACGGTTATCGCAGATTGACATATTTTTCCCGACTGTCATTGTCATTACATTATTGTATGGCAGTTGTCAAGCTTCTCGTATATCGGATTCGTAGCCTATGGTAGCGACCAAATCTATGGTAGTGACAAACCTTATTTCAGGTCTATCTATATAATATCGATTTGCGGCGGAACTCAGGAATGTAATTTCGCGGGTGGGTGTGTGCTTTTATTCGGTACAGATCAGAGTGGACAACTGATTAGACCCCAGTTTTACTGTTTTCTATGTGATTCTGTCAATCGAAAGGGGTGTTTATGATTGTTGGAAAATGCTGATATATACCTACACATAATGTTGAACCAAAAAAACAAACGCAATTTCTTTTTCGGATATTTCTTGTTGAATACTAATGCTTAGAAATCAAAACTGCGAGAGAGTACAGCTTAGGTTTAACAAAAAGGTCGGAAAAAAAATTAATTAGGTACCTAAATTAACATTTTCTAAATACCTACCTGCTAGGTAGGTAACCTACACATGTACTGTGGAAACTAGCAACTCGCAGTAATGCGATTGATTATGGATCCAGTAGGTACCAGCACAATAGTTGGACAGCATCGTCGGGAGTGGTAACCGTGATGCTTGTCGTTCAGTGCACCGCTACATTGCAGCATTACCGTTTGGAAAGATAAACCGGTGATCGAAACAGTGCATGGCCGTCGGTCGGGTGGAGGGGCGCGGGCGGGGTGCGGGGCGCGAGGCGGCCCGTCTAGACGCTACGTCACGCGGCCTCGCGATACCGCGTCGGTAAACAACAATGTGCACTGACCGAATATGGCAGCCGGCACGCCGAAGCGTTTACCGGTCACCGGTCACCGGTCACCCTGCTACGGCCCACTGCCGTTGCAGTCACGCATCCTATCCAACCACCACGTACCGAAGGCAACCACAACGTTTCCAACATCCAAAGCATCGTATCAATGAGTTACAGTCTGCCGATCGCGGAAGTCACTTTCGCTTGCCCATTTCTTATACACATACTAGCTTTAGCTTTTGCGGTTTATCTTAAAAAAGAAATGTATCTCCCCACGAGCCAAAAGTCTGTTCAGTATAATTCAGCTGATATACCTACTGAGTCAAAAAGTCTGATGGTTTGACATGAATGGAGTAACATTCTTTAGTCTGTATTTTTTCTAATCGATGTCTACCTACACTGTAATTTCATTGTGATATGATCATATATTGTTCGCCTGTCAGGTACTTAATCCAGTTTTTCTCCTAGATATTGAATAGGTCTAGCCTATTAATCACTGGAGATCACCATCAAAACCTCGTCCGGCCGGTTCATTATAGAACGAGCGCATGCTTTGTTTCGTAAGTCTCGTAAAGGCCGTTTACACAGTGGTCAGTGCAAGTTTCTTGCCATACAATAAAATTGAAGCAATAAATGACTTGCATGGTTTAAAGTCAAATATACAAATCATTTGTTGCTTCAATTAGGTAAATTGTACGTAACAGGCAAGAATCAGACTTGCACTGTGTAAATGGGCCTTTAGTTGACCGAGCGAGAGAAGCAAGCGAAGCGTCTCCGTTTTAGCTTCGGCAAAAATTCTTTCGTGCGCTGTGTCCGGATGTCCGATGTCCAGTTTTCCGGTTGTTCTCACCTACAGGTCGCATTTCTCAACCGATTCTTGTGAAATTCTGTGAGCAGGCTTACTTCGAACTTCATCCATTCAGTTTTTCAAAATTCTTCAAATAGAAGGACTATGGGCTTGAAAAATTATAACGGTGCAACATTTTTATCCGAACAATTTTTTTATTCGAACAACTTTTTATCCAACAAATTATCTACCCGATAAACTTTAAGTATAGTCAGGGGTGTAATGCAAAGACAGACTCCCGAGATCTACAGCTCACAGACCCACAGTGTGTCTAACTTTCTATTGTGTGACTCATTTTACTAAGATTACGGTAAATGAGACGTTAGATTAAAATAGCATAAGTACTTAAATATTTCGGTTTATAGCTTCTCATCTGTGGTACCCTATTAGTGTTTGATAAAGATTTATCTTCAACTGTCTGTCTGGCTAACGGATTATCACATTACAGTCAATTTATTAACAAGATTTGAGTCAGGGTTCCCAATCGGTCACCGCGTATTTTTTTATAAACGATAAGTACATTGTGTTTAGGTTGTAGCATTGTCTGAATCACAGTTATTGTATATCTAAATGTGGCCTGAATCACACGTGTAACCACAGAATAAGTACTAGTTCTCACGAACAGAAGTCTCACGTAGAAAAGAAATTTGAGGAAATATCTACTCAGTGTGGTTAGCGCTATGGTTTAATTTAGCTCGCGTCAGAACTCAGCACGTCTTCGTTTAGATAATAAGACATCCATTGCAAGCCAATTTCATGCTCATTAATCTGGACAAACGATTCTTATAACTGAATTTACCACTACGGAGTGGCCGCCGCACGCGTATAGTAATAATGTATAGTCCATTTGTTTAGGTATTTAAATAAAGGTAAACAATCTTGACATGTCTTTTTATTAAAATATCATAATCAATACCATCTTCTATCTTCTATCTTCTTCTTCTAAATATATATAACTCAAAGGTGACTGACTGACTGACATAGTGATCTATCAACGCACAGCCCAAACCACTGGACGGATCGGGCTGAAATTTGGCATGCAGGTAGATGTTATGACGTAGGTATCCGCTAAGAAAGGATTTTGTTCAATTCTACCCCCAAGGGGATAAAATAGGGGATGAAAGTTTGTTTGAAACTTTGTCAATTTTAAACCGATCGGGCTTAGACTTTGCATGCATAAAGCTACTATGACATAAGCATCCCCTAAGAAAGGATTTTGATAAATTACACCCCTACGCGAGCGAAGCCGCGTGCAAAAGCTAGTTGTATATTATAAATCAATGAATATATAAATTATTAATTACATTCTTAATATGTAATGTGTAAAAATGTCAATTTGTAAAGTGGATATTTCAATAAAAAGACCGAATCGACTATAGGTATATTTTCAATACCTAAACGGAGAGTGACATAGGCCTGGTATTACTTATATAATTAATAATATAACATCGTATCTGTCTGTCTTCTTTAGATAGGTGTTTACAAATAGTTTGTTGTGTCGGCGCGGCGTGTCTCTTCCGGTTTTTACCTCATATCGGCGGCGCCGCCACGCCGCGTCACATTCACATGTGACATGGGTGTCTGCGCTCGACTGTGTGTTTTAAATCAGGCTCGTTCTGCATTTTTGGGATTATTATGGTTTCCAAATGTAAAAAGACACATCGAGTCAACAAAATAATACCCTTTTTTGATTCTGAATTTATTATAAATAAATATATGTATACGGACAAATCACACAGATTGAGCTAGCCCCAAAGTAAGTTCAAGACTTGTGTTATGGGGTACTAACTCAAAGATACTATATTTTATACAAAATACATAAATAAATAAGCAGCCAAGACCCAGGGCAATGTGAAAAAGATAATTTTCCATCTAGACCTGACCAGGGATCGAACCCGGGACCTCTAGTATGACAGCCTGGCATAAGAACTAAGCCACAGAGGTCGTCAATAATTATGACTTTTAAATAATACAGGTTATATGACGTAACACAGGAATAAATATAAATGTGTTTAAATATGATAGATAAATCTATCAACACTTATGCATTCATAGTCTATATCAGGGAAAAGGTACTAAGTGGATGTAGTTTGGTTGCTGAGACCTACGCACTACGCTACGCAGGATTTCTATTATTTCGTAGTCCCATCGCAGCAGATGCTACGAGCATGACCACCGTGCTTTTTGCTGTAACATGTAGGTATAATTGTACCTATGTTAATCCTAAAACCGGTTTTTTGAAACCCTGAAATCATAAATACAGTAAGGAATTTAACCTTTCACTGATTCTCTTCATATACCTCTGATAGAGTTGAGTGGTTTTTCGTAGATAGTGATCCCGTTTGGAGGTTTTCCCTTCTTTCTCTATATCTACACTAGTGAACAATATTTTCATATTGTTTTTCTAAACCTTTGATAATTGCACACTTCTTACGATCTTTCAGTTTTGTTTCACTGGCAGTGGCGATCGATATGTCAGGTTAGTACAGAGAAGGATTCAGTTCGGTTATTATGTATTTGATGGCTGGAAAGTTTCTGGTACAATATATGGTGAACGTTTCTGGTAACATTCGTTCTTAACTATCTACAGTTTTATAGTTTTAGAGTTCCGTATTAAACAAGGAACCCTTATGATTTCGCCATGTCTGTCTGTCCGTCCGCGGTTTTATTCACAGACTATTAATATATTATATTTAAACATATTAGTACTAGAAAACTGTGATTTGGGTGGCATAGGTATGTATATATTATTAATCACGCCGACCAAGTGGTAAATTAAATCTTAGTTGCCATACATGTAAAGTGGAAATATATTTTTTTTCTCGACTAACCCATGGTGAGATTGTTGTTGAATAGGTTTTTCAAAAATATTGTGAGTTTGTAAACATCATTTATAAATTTATGGATCCGTTTGTGAAATATTTGGTTTTAAAGAGTAGTCTATATCTTATAGTCTACTAACTAATAAATGTACACGGGAAATGAGAATTTCATACAAATTCAATAAAAATCCTTACTAAACCGTGAGACGTAAACTCAAAGTTGGCATTCAAAACTACGAAGCCCTATAACATTACGCGTGGCCCGACACGCATTAGGCTGGTTACTTGTATCTCACCTATATATCGTATTCCCACTTGCATCCTTAGCTGTGCTGCGTCGCGGTGCGGTTTTTTATTTAAAACCATTTTCGCCGTAGTTTTATTTTTGACCTGATTCTTTCAATTGATATCTTTTCCATATACGATCGGATTTAGATGAAACAAATATATTTTATAATCACAATATATTTGTGAAAACCGCAGCAGCAGCCATTTCTGAGATAAGAGTGCATGAACGCTCCTGGGTTCGATCCCCAGCCAGGGCAAGTTGTAAAATGGCCTTTTTCAAATGGTCCTAGGTCTTGGGTGTTTATCTAAATATGTTTTTATCGTTAAATATAATAGTATCATTGGGTTAGTATCCCATAACACAAGCTTATAAGCTTACTTTGGGTCTAGCTCAATCTGTGTAATTTAACCCTATATATTTATTTATTTATTATTTTTAATTAATATTATTATTAACTATCCATTGAACGAATATTAACTATTCATAGAGAGCAGTTATTTTATAAAACTTGTTCCCGGTAATACGTGCTTTTTCATAATCTTTATAAGTGTGTGAAACAAATGTTTTTTATTTAAAATTTTCATTAAATTTGTTAGATTAATATAAAAATATTTACTTTACCTTAACAAATTATGAGTACATTACGAACGGTCAAAGTTGATTTTTGAGGCTTATACTGAATTTCCAAATGTTAATAATTATTTCGATAGAAACCTAGAAATAGCGCACAAGATACCTGTTAGTTCAAAAGTTTTCAAGAAAGATGATTTACAACTAGGTTACAACGCCATAATCACGTACGAGGGTTTGTATGAAAAGTAAGATGGGTTGGCCGCTCTTAATGATGCTTACTTCACTTAAATATTTTTTAAAATCCGACTTCAACATCAAACTACACAAGCAATTTTAATAAAATTTCTATGGGTCCATCTGACTAGTATGCTGTTTCAAACAACAAGATTTTTCCAAATTGGTACAGGCGTCTTTGAGTAATCGGGGAATATACGCAAAAAACATATATTCATTCGAATTGATAAGCACCTCTTTTTTGGAAGTCGGTAATTAAACAGTTAGTTTCAGAGGGCGTGAAACACTAATACCCCTTTACATCTCGTGTTCAATGAGTTCCATTCATCAAGTTACAGTAACGTCTGTAAATTCACTGAGCGTTTCAAATCGCTGAGTTGGAAAATGCGGTACTCGTAAAGGACAGTTTTCATCACGATTAGCAATTACCACAGATTATACGCACGTGATTTTGTGAATGAATTGATATTTTACCTACCTATTGCTTTGATTGAAATAAAAAAAAATATATATTTGTCAATAGGATAAAAATTCATAATATCCGTATGAATCAAAAATATCCGCTGTGTTTAGATAAAGTTAAGTGTGTACTTAAATACTGTGAATCATGATGAACATTGGATTTCAACCTCAATCTGCCTAGTACCTGATAAGATAACAAACAACATATCCAGGCATGAGTGAGTATGTATGTACAATGCTACAAGTAGATATGTCACTTGTTGTCTTACTCGTATAAGTATGCCTATATATCTTCACGCCAGTCTAGGAGACAAGAAAAAAATACAAATGTACATGCTGCTTCCCTAGCCGCGTAAAAAAGAAAAAGCCGATCAAAGGAATGTTTTAAATAAAATATTTTAGCGTTTTATGTGAGTGAACAGGCTATTACAATCACATAAAAAGCTTGAATAGGTATTTATTTTTAATTGTTTCATTGTTCTTACACTGTTACAGGTTTTCCCAATACAATTAGCATAATCACACACATGCATTTTATCTATTATTACTATTCATATTACACAAAACAAATATGTGATGAAGACGAAATCTTAACTTTGATTACCTATCTACAATTAGATTCTTTAAGTTTTGACCACATCCAATAAAGGATAATGTAAAGAAAAAAATCATGTGAGATTATTCTCTTACATTATTTTTTTCTTTAGCTACTTGATTCTTGAATTTTGAAACATATAAATAACCATACACGTCTTGTTTTAAACGTAGAGCAAAGAATCGTTGATGTCGACCAAGAAAACGAGAGTCATCATGGAAACCGCGATTCCTGGTTTCCATCTACAGGCCCCCATCTTATTGCGGGTCTTTTGGGTTTCGAAATCATTGACTCTATAATAAACTACGAGTAAACAGGCGCTGCCGGGAGGGATTGGTCAGCTCGGCTTCGCTCTTTTGACTACTTAGTATTTTTATTACGTAATTTATGTTTGTTTACTTGTTCGTAAGCATTACATGTCGTAAGGTGTCAAAATTGTATTATATTATAAGTGTAGTAAAGGGTAGGTGAGGGGCGACAAATGCAAAGATGGCGGGAATCAGTCCAGTAAGGTTTATTGGGGCAATCAATGCAACTCCGTACAATTTGAAGACAATTACAAGTTTTAGTGCGTACCAGACTATATGTACTAGCTCGTATACTACTGTACTACTACTGTACTATATGCCACCTTATGGTTTCATATAGTCAAACAGCCCACGATACAAGGGTCCTAGGACTTTCAGACCCAAACCTGTGTGAGACCCACACGTGGATGCTCTTAGACTTAGCTTGTACTGAAAACCTAGAAACTCTCAACGTACCTATTTACAATGAATGTATGGGTGAGACCTAGGTTCCCTAGGTTAAATATGTCCTGTGCGAGGCCCACAAGTGGACGCTCTGTAGGACCTGTCTGACGTGGTTCGATTTCGGGAACGACAAACCTACTTTATATATTAACCGATGCCTAGGTAATCTAGATTTAGGTATCCTGATTCATAAATCAGGATACCTAAATCTAGATTACACAGGACATATCCTGTGCGAGGCCCACAAGTGGACGCTCTGTAGGACCTGTCTGACGTGGTTCGATTTCAGGTTAATAGGTTGGGGAAAAAGTCTTTTCGAATTTTACATGAAAATTCAAAACATTTTTTAATATAGTTTATTTATATTTAACTAAAGTATGTAGGTACCATTTTGTTCGATAACTTTTTGCCATCTTATAGGTAGGGACATGATCCAATTGCTATAGAAATTTTGGGGCTTCTGATCAAAAAACTGCGTCAAGTAGTTTTGGCAGTCCTCTCGTGATGTTAACCTGACACTGCCTAAAGAATTCTGAAGAGACCGAAACAGGTGGAAATCTGAAGGTGCCACGTCAGGACTATACGGCGGATGCATTAACACCTCCCAGCCAAACTCTCTTAATTTTTGCTGAGTGGTTAAAGATGTGTGAGGTCTAGTGTTATCATAATGAAAAACCACACCCCTTCTGTTGATTAATTCCGGCCGCTTTCTCTCAACTTCTTGCTTTAATCTTATCAGTTGTTCGCAGTAGAGTTCTAAATTGTTGGTCCTGCCTGGTGGTAACAGCTCATAATGAATAATGCCCTTCCAATCCAACCACATACACAGCATCATCTTGTTGCGAGTTAACCCGGGTTTCGCCACAGTCTGTGAAGCCTGACCGGCCTTTGACCATGACCTTTTTCGCACGTTCTTGTCGTACGTGATCCACTTTTCATCACCAGTTATCAATTTCTTCAAAAATGGTTCGGTATCATTACGTCGTAATAAAGAATCACAAATGAGTACACGGTTCATTAGGTTTCTTTCAGAGAGCTCGTGAGGTACCCAAATATCGAGCTTTTTTGTGTACCCATTTTTTTTCAAATGCGCCAAAACTGTTTTGTAGTCAATTCCCAGTTCTTCAGCTACGTCGTAACTACTGATATGCCGATCTTGCTCCACTTTTTCAAAAATAGCATCCATTTTATCCGTAACAGGGCGACCAGAGCGACGTGCATCTTTGACATCAAAATTTCCGGATTGAAAACGCTTAAACCAAATTTGTGCTACTCTCACAGACACTGCACTAGGTCCATAAACATCGCAAATTTTTTTCGCGGCTTTCGTTGCATTTTTACCTTTTTGGTAGTAAAATTTTAAAATGTATCTAATTTCTTCATTAGATTTACTCATCTTGACGGTAAGAAAAACAAATGTAAATCACGCATTTTCCTAATTTGAATTTGGAATTATCTTCTTTAAAATTTAAACTTTTAAATGATACTAAAACCAGCCAGGTACAAATGGTATAGCCAAAGTGGTTTTATTACAAGTTCATACATACTATATGCGAAAAGACTTTTTCCTCAACCTAATATTAACCGATGCCTAGGTAATCTAGAATCTAGATTTAGGTATCCTGTGCGAGACCCACTAGGTGGATGCCCTGAAGGATTGTAGAGAGCTCGAAACGAATACTAATTTGTTATTCACATGGAGAGGTAATACTTTGCATAAAACAAACCACAGCGAGTTTTAATTTTGTACAGCTCCATCTAGTGAGATTATTTGTAACTCATGGTGTTACATAAGTATTTATTAATTTAAAGACAATCATTACTGTATAAACATTTGAATCATTGAATCTATAGTGAGTGTAATGGCCTGGTATCTTCAGCGCAAATTGTTTTTTAAAGTTATTCAAAATTGCTTAAATTACAACTTATCGAATCAGACTTTGTAAGACAGAAATTTTGACTAATAACCTCGTGAGATATAATAAAAATTTTGATAAAGTAATTACCTGGTAAGTCTTGTTACAGGTTAATAATATCGCTGCTCACTTTCGGATTGATTGAGCGACGCTGTGCGGGCGCAACGGTACAAATACATAGGCACCGCATAGACATTGTTATGTAGGTGTATAATTATTCAGTGGCTAAACAAATATTTGCGAGGCGTCTGATCACGGGTCTGAGTCCAATACTAAATTGGCTGTAAGTATGGTCAATGTAAAAACATTAAAAGTTAGGCTAAATTTATTGTTATTGTCGCGTAGGGCGATAAATGACAATGACGACGTCACGAATTCGAATGAAAAAGAATTCATCTAAAGGAAAGTTTCTAGATAATTCTAGACCAAATGGAAAAGAAAATACGGGACAAAAAATGAGTGAGAGAGAAGGCGACAGAAAATTCATAGAGAAAATTAGTTATTTGAGTTTGGAACATTGATGTAATTTTTTTTCGAATTCGGGAGGTATACAAGCAGTACAAGGCGCGGACTAAGGCCAGTTTAGTTGGGAAGTGAAATCCGAAGAAAGAAGAAGAGAGTAAAGAACAGAGGGTTTCAAGTGTTTAGTGCAGTAAAATCCGTGCAGTGACAGTAACGCGGGTGACAGTGCAGTGACGTTTCTGCTAATGTAGTCGAAGTCATCCATCCGGGCTAATACAGCCCTGATGGATGACTTCGAGAAGGAAGCAGAAGTTGCAGAAGTAAAAAGGACGCTTTAACAGCTTGATAAGGAAGTGAAACTTTTAAAAGTATCTGGCCCTGTCACTACCTCTGTGATCGCCCGTATAACCAGAAATTTAAAGGTGCCACGCCACCCTACGATGGCAAATCCTCTTGGGCTGCCTTTAAACTGCAGCTGGAGACAATTAAAAGACCAGCGATTGGGATGATGAAGAGGCGCCGTCTGCATTGACCCTAACACTTCGAGATGACGCTCGCTCCGTATTGGAAGCTCTCGGCGCCGGGAAGAAAGAGGTCACCTACGACGAACTCATAGGTGCTCTGGAAGCAGGAAATAGTGACACTCACCTAGAGCGTGTATACAGGGCTTAACTCAAAGATCGTTGTCAAAGGGCTAGCGAGACATTACAACAGTGGTCTGTGGTACGTTCAAGTGGAAAGACTGGTGTACAAGGCATATCATCATCGCCATCCGTTGTGGAGGAGATGCTCTTGCAGGTTTTCATCGATGGAATACGGGATCCCGAAGTCAGGGCAGCTGTGCAACTGAATCACCACACCACACCAACTCAAACGAAGTAGTGGCTCACGCCTTGGAAGTAGAAGTGGTGCGTCATGACTCTCGAACTCTGAGACTACTGGAGGTTGTAGTCATAGAAAACAGCAGACGCCGACCCTACAACCCAAAGGGCAAACCACAGACCCACTATAATCTAATAAAAAGTAGTCTTGTAAATTGACTTAGCATAAACATTTCTTGGAATCACGGTTAGTATATAATAATAGCGGCTCCTACAATAGACCAGCCGGTAAAGCCACCACATACAGTACCGCCGCGCCCCCTTTTTTTTTACGGAGGAAAGATCCCTGTTACGGATACCCGTCAGCCTGCGGGGGAGGCTGTCGGGTTATGTGGGACTCCACGCCCAAGTGACGTGCCTACCCACTAAAAAACCTCCGGAGTTCCATCACAACCGCTTTTGCCGGGGACACGGGAACGGAAATACAACCGCGAACCCCGGCGCGGCTGGCCGCCAAAGCGGCCTCTCCGCGGGGACGTCACAGCGCCCCCCCCCACTCACCAAGTCAGCGCGTCCGGAACTCACGGACGCGCCGTACCTCCTCGGTCCAATTGAGAGGTGGCAGACTCCCACACACTCCACCGCTTGTGGACCCATGGGAGCCAGATAAACTGGCTCCCAGCGGCGGAGAAGGTGAAAGGCTCCGCCGCTTGCCTCTCGCCGCAAACGCGGTGCGGAATTCCCAAGATTGAATGAGCTAGAGTTATTTTTGTTCGCTCTTGGCATATATCAATTAAAGCAGGCAAGAAGCTATTACGGGGAACACATCCTTGATAACGGATCATTTAGAATTGAGCTCAACATTGATCTGAGTGATGAACACCTGACTGAGATACAGGAACAAGGAAATGATTTATGGATGATTCGTGGGCGATTACAATCCCAGCATGTCCAGCATGTCAGAGCCAGAACATATTATATATATATATATATTGTGGTAGATAAATCACTCTCGGGAAGACGACTCGCCCACTATTACTGTACATGTATTATTGGAAAAAGAACGATTGGGTGCTGTTCTCTACTTCTCATATTATGTGCATTATATGGTACATGAGCTATGCTCGGCATCTACAAAGTATAGTTCCCCCAGCTTTAGGATTAGAAAATATTATTGTTCTGCCAGATGATGGTGATATTATTGTATAACTCACAATAAATAACCTACTTACTTATACAAAAAAAGGTATTTTAATTTTTATTAGAACCCCTCCCTACCCATCCAACATTAACTATGGACTAGGATTCATGGTTGAACAATTGTTTGATTTTTAATGATTTTTATCATCGAAAATGTCATGTTCTGTTAAGCTACTTCACTTGTTTTTAATTAATTATTTTTTCGAAAATGTATGAAAAAATAGAATTTTCGAAGTCAAATAAAATCAAGTACTAGTAAGAAATGATTAGACGAATAACTTCTATCAGAATAACCCACATCTTTTTTCTGGCCGGCACTTTCAATTTTGGACCAAAAATGTATGAAAAACGGATGATGTCCTTTACGGCTTTATGTGTAAGAATCATATTTATAGGATAAATAACAACAAAGTTATCTCAAATACAAAATTTTAATTTAATTTTTTTTCACTATAAAGCTGATTATATAATATTACTAATTATGGAAGGTAGTGATTGCATTATGTGCATAGGTCTATTCTTAGATTTGTCTCAGGCCTTTGATTGTGTACAGCACCATATACTTTTAAGTCAACTTGAAAATGTAGGAATAAGAGGCTTGCCACTTAATTTAATTCAATCATATCTATCAAACAGAAAGCAAGTTACAGTTATCGATAAATATAACCCCACTAGCAAAACCATAGAAGAAATCCAGTCACAAGAGGCAGATATAATTCAAGGCGTACCACAAGGGAGTATTTTAGGCCCACTGCTTTTTCTTATTTATATTAATGAGCTGCCATTAATCACAAAACACAAATGCATTATGTTCGCAGATGATGCAACAATTTTTATATCTGATGACAGAAAAGATAGAAATATATACGAAGAAGAAATAAATAAAACATTAAAGAATACTATTGAGTGGCTTAAAACGATAAATCTTAAAGTCAATCTTACAAAAACTAAATTAATACAGTTCCGCAGCTATCACAGAGAAAAATACGATTTAAATATACACGACTCTAACACAAAAATAGAAGAGGTAAAACAAAACAACTTTTTAGGTGTCACAATAGATTATAATTTAAATTGGAAATCGCACATTGAAAAAATAAATAAGAAAATATCTAGTTACAGTTTTGCTCTGTCCGTACTGTCTGAAAATTCTTCAGTGGAAGTAACACGGGCTGCCTATTTTGGTAATGTCTATCCTCATCTTACCTACGGGATAATACCTTTTCTCCTACAAAAAAGATGTTTAAGAATTATTTACAACATGTACTCTGATGAGACATTGAGAAAAGTATTCAAGGAAAACGGTTACCTCACGTTAACTAACATCTACATACTTGAGTTATGTGTATTTGTCAGAAATAACATGTACAACTATAAAAGAAAGATTGAACTTAGAAGCAACTTAAGAGATTTATACAGGCATGACTTATATCTACCCATTGTTAATAACGAAACGTTCAAAAAAAGTGCATTTATTTCCGGAATCAAAGTTTTTAATCATTTACCCACAATTTATTTAAACGCACACTGAAACATTGGCTATCAGAACATGTATTTTATGATCTCAATGAATATTTTGACTATGTTACCAATAGGTCTGCACTATTATGATATCGTAAGCTTGAGATGTATCTAGCAATTAGTTTTATATCTTTTAGCTTTACTGTTGCATGTCCGAAAGGGTAAACTGTTGATACTTTTATTAATGTACCACCTATTTTTACACAGTTATACGCAATAAAGAATTTTGAAGTTTGAAGTTTGAAGTTCTTGCCTCAGATTTAATCCTGACCTTTGATAAAAAACTAAATTCATCTTCACTTGGCCAGGGATTTTACCTTCGTCCTACGACCTAGTGGTGCAATTTTTGAAATGCTGAGTCATGATGAGTTTTTTTTGTATGAAACAAACCATTCGCTTAGTGACTCAGCGTTACAAAAAGTGCACTTCAGTTCACGGACAAGTTAAAACTATTTACCTAAGAAAAATCAAACCCTTTAATAAGTATAACATATCAAACTATTTTGGAAATATAATCATATAAAATATATTATTTTACATAAGAATGTATAATAATAATAAATAATAATAATAAACTTTATTGTTTCTCCACAACAATACACAATACAGTTAACAAAGTTAGACTACATACATTTCAGCATAATCTGTTGTGGAGAACTGGCGCCTGAACTAGGTATCCAGAGGAACCTGTCTTACAGGACACCAGGCCTCCCCTCAGAGGGAATAAGTAAGGATAGTGTGGGAGTAGCATAATAAGTTAGTCTAGCGTAAGATGTGCATCTTAGAGTAGTTACAGAAGAATAGAAGAGAAACTTAGCCTAGGATGTGAAGGGTTTACAATTGAGTTGAGGAATTAGATACAATATTACATAAGCTTGAACATTTTAGGAGATGTTACTAAAAAAGAGAAGGTGCAAAAACAAGATTATATATATCCATGTTTATAATAGTCAAATAATTGGTCGGAGAAGATCTTCTGTTTCGATATATGTTAGGGCTTGTAGCCAGGTTTTGGTAATCTTTTTACACGTATATTTGGTTAGGGGAAATATATTAAGTCTGCGATTAGCCAGGTTGTAGAGAAAAGGTCCTAAAAATAGAAAAAATCTTTTAACGAAAATTGTATTACTGCGGGGGATGGGAAGAATTAGCCTATTATTTCGCGATACTAGTTCTGGATTGTAAGTGGTGAGTGAATGCTGCTGAAGAATTGTCTGAAGAATAAACAGTTGTCGGACTGTTAGAACTTGACAATACCTGTATAGTTCCTCTGTTGGGAAGCGATAAGGCTTGAAGTGGGACACCTTTAGAACAGCCCTCTGGGCTCTTTCAAGCGTAATCAGATGGGTCTTTGCAGCACCACCCCAGGAAGTAATGCAATACATTATTATTGATTGGCATAAGGCCATGTAAGTTGTTTTTAAGATTTTATTGTCTGCGACATGACGTAGGTGTCTAAACACATAAATGAGCTTTCTAACACGTGAGCTCAGTGAGGTTATATCATGGCAGAGATTTAGATGTTGGTCTACTGTAACTCCAAGATATTTTGTTGTCTGAACCAAATTGAGTTTAGGACAGTTGCAGTTATTGGCAATACAATGAAGTGAACTACGTTCATGTGCTACGAGTTGTTTAAAAATAGGTTACAGGTTAATTTTTCCCAAAAAAATCGGCCAAATGCGAGTTGCACTCGCGTGGAGAGAGTTCCGTACAATGCCAAAGTTTTTAAATTAATATAAAAATTTACATTTGAAATCGTCATAGTAAGACGCGAGTTTAATAATAATAGCGCTATCTAGTGGTGCTTTAGTGAATTCGTGTAATCTATTAAAAAAAATTTTCCTGTAATCTATTATACAAGCAATTAACTATATGTTGTATTTTTTCAAAATTCTAGGATCAGTAGTTTCTGAGATCAGGGGCAATGGTCAATTTTCGTCTTCTTTCATTAATAAAATCAAAACTATTTATTTTACAATAATAACAAAAATATATTTGAGATCATATTAACGAGCCCTTTCATTTGATACATGACACAGTAAGCTTTGCAAAACTTTTTGTATTTATTTCTTAATTTGTCCCCCATAAATGACCCTCATTTTGAAAGAAATATTTATTTACTTTGCACATCTCTATTTGGGTCATAGGATTACACCATTGATTTAGTCCATTAGATTCGCAGAAATTTGGCTGTGACAAACGCACGAGTAATCCTATAAGGGTTCCGTTTTTTTTTTCATTTTTATACAGAACTCTAAAATACGTAAGACCTAAACAGAACATTCGACATATTCTTTGCATTTTATTTTTTTGCAAAATACACAGACCTAAATACATACAATAATGTTAGATTTACCTTACAAGATTATCTTGACCTTTTTAACTCTGATGGCATTGAAATGTGTAAGCAGTCAGTCTTGTTGGTTTTTGATTAATTGTTTGGCTTATGATTAATTGTTATTCTTAAAATATTATTTCAAGTTTATGTAATTATTTACAGGCTAAATTTAAAAATATCTTTTTCGAATACCCATGAGTTTTTGGCCGTGTGGGTACAGCGTAGTAGAATACAATTTGTCACCAGTTCTTCCCTCTTCCACGGGTGTCGTTAGTTAAAGGCGGCAGGGTGGTATAGATATCAGAGAACAGGCAGTAGCTTCCTCTGTGTAAAGACTGCGACCACGAGCGACTGCGAGCGTGGTAAATATGGACAAATCTCCTTCAAAACAAATTTCTATGAAAATTTAATTACCCGAGTACATTTCACTTGTTGGTTGACTATTTTGTAAACTCTACTTAGCTGTGATAGTTTTCTTTTTTAATTCATTATATGTACATACACATTACTGTGTCTTTTTTTTCACGTGTCACAATCGTTTAGCTGATAGAGGGGGCGCAGACATGGACTCTCAAAAATTTGTTCAAATTGAAAAATGGTGTACACAAACTCGCAATATTTTTGGATGACTTATTTAATAAAATCACAAACCATATGCTAGTCGAGAAAAAACATTTGATTTCCACTTTGTCGGCGTGATTAATATAGATATCCATGCCAAATTACAGCTTTCTAGTACCTAAAGTTTCTAAGTAAAAGCGCGGACAGGCAGACGGACAGACATGACGAGACTAAAAGGGGTCCTTGTTACTAACGGAACCCTAAAAAACACAAAAAAAAGAAAAGTCGAAGGGAAAGGACAAGGCCAAGAAGAGCATTTATAGACTAAGTAGAGGAAAAAGTTCACTGAGTCGTTTCGGAAGGTCAAAAAGATGTCTGGAGAAAGGGAGACATACTCCACTAAAAAAAACGTAGTTCCTAAATTATAAATAGATTAGAATCCTTAATTGGACTCTCGACACTACTGATTATACGACCCAGGGAAACGTCATGCATGGCACAAACTAAAATTGCGAACATTATCCCATCCCAGGTTTCGTCACGCTCACGTTCTCTCAGGTAAGTATCTACTATTTTGTAAGCAGTTAGTGTAAAATTACACAATTAGGAAACAACGAAGTACGCTTCACAATTCACAATAATGTGTTACAGTCAATTTAACATTCGCGTTAGTTAAGGTACTCGTTCACTAGCTATGGTAAATTTTGTTAGTAATAAATACGTACCTAGATCAGTTCTTAACTTTTTACATTTTCATCAAGTCCTATACAGTGTGTCCTGTCATCGATGTCCGAGCCTTGCCCGGAAGAAGTATATAATATGGCGTTTACTATCGAAAAATATGAATAAATAAATCAAGGAATTTTCGTGCCATTTTTCTTCAAAATCGGTTAAAAGGTGGGCGAGAACACACAAACGGACAAAAACATTATCGGCCAATCTCGTAAGTCGAAACTGAACGCTATGCTCGCTTCGCTTGGTCGATCAAGAATCACATGATTTTTCAGTAAAAAGACCTTTACAGACACTATACAATGTGGAAGGGACATACCCGTAATAAATCGAACCACGGGCTACATCACTGTAGTATAATGTAATTATAAAAACAGCCGAAACACAAAAAAAATTTTCGGCGTTTCCATACAAAAGTGTGCAGCCGCTCGGGCAATCTGTATGAGAAAGTCGAAAATTTTTTTGGTTATTTGGTTGTTATTATAATTTCATTATGCTATAATGATGTAGTATATAGCCCATGGTTTGATTTATTACGGGTATGTCCCTTCCACGTTGTATAAGACAGCGCCATACAGACAAGTCTAGAGAAATTACCGCGACGTGTTTGGAGTCTAGACCAAATCACTTCACCATAACAGTTAATGATACAAGGTAGGCCATTAAAATACACGCTTACAGCTTATAACCGGCTTCAATAAATACATAACTATCAATCTAGCTCGACAGGCACGTAATGAAACAGTCGATGGCTTGCATGCACTGAATGCAAAAAAAAATGAAAGTTGTTTTGATCTAAGTAAAAAATCCTATAAGAACGCCAAAGCAGCTGTTTGGAGTAAACGCGTCAGTAATTGCAACATCTTAAAAATTAAGGATTCAAATTACATTGATTCGATCCTAATTATTTTTCCACACATTAGCTTAAAAAGTGTGTATTGTTTATCAAAAATCTCGGCTCTATAGAGAGACGCGCGGGTTTTTTCTCGCTTGTGTGTCAACCCGCCTTGACATGAAACAATGAAAAACTAATACAAACAAACTACTATTACCTAATATTCTATTATTGAATTATTAACCCCTTTCGGTTTGACATAATTATGTTGATATCCTTCTCGACTCCTTATTTTCCTGTCTTTCTGGCACAATGAGCAATATGTAAGAGTAGTACAAGTAGGACCTAGGAGTAATAAACACCTTAATTTTTCTGTCTGCGTAAGAAAAGGACGCCATTTTTTTTCAAATTCCCATTATTATTGTTTCTGAATGCCTGGAGCCCACTGTTTACCTTGTTGTTTGATACCTTATTATGTGTAGCATTGGAAATTCTAATCCTTGATTGTCCATTCTGAGAGTGTTAACACGTAATAAGTGCTGCATGACCCATATAATAAGGTATTTTTACCGTTGAATACATAGGGTGCACTATAAGTTTCCGGAACTGGCCACTTACATAAACAATATTTAAAAATTTATTGCAACATTTGAAAATAGAACTCTTTGGCTGTAGAATGCAGTTTGTTTCATCTGACTGTCTTTTGTTTTTACCTTGTGGCGCCATTTAAAAAATTGTGTGTCTGCATCAACATGGATTTAACTCGGGAAAATTTTCGTAGTATGATTTTCTACGATTTTAAGTGTAATTTGACAGCTCAACAGAGCATCGCTCGGCTTGAAACAGCTTTTGGCAATGAAGCACCATGCAAGACAACTGTTTATAGCTGGTTTGCAGAATTCAAGCGTGGTCGTATCAATCTCAGTGACGAATCTCGCGATGGTCGGCCGTCCACCGCTGTGACCAACAAAACATCGATGCTGTGCGCCGTATGATTGAAACAGACAGGCATGTGACCTACCATGAAATTCGCGCATCCTTAGAAATAGGCATGAGTCAAATACAATTAATCCTACACAAACATTTGGGTGTGAGAAAGCTGTGCTCGCGGTGGATCCCACACAACTTGACCGAGGCTCAAAAAACGGACCGCGTCACTTGGTGCAGTGCCATGCTTACCAGATTCAACGAAGGTGCGTCAAATTTGGTGTGGGACATAGTAACAGGTGACGAAACATGGATTTATTGCTACGATCCCAAAACAAAGCAGCAATCGAGCGTATGGGTCTTTTAAGATGAGCCGAAACCAACCAAAGTGGCGCGCGTGAAAAGTGCATCTAAGCGGATGATTGCTTCTTTTTTAAATAAAACTGGACACGTGGCTACTGTTGCTTTAGAGAATCGTCGTACAGTGAATAGTGACTGGTACACGACCATTTGTTTGCCGGAAGTTATTGACGAACTCCGTAAAAATAACCGTAAATGCCGTATCATCCTGCACCACGACAATGCTAGTTCTCACACGGCCAGATCACTTTTTGAAGGCGAAAAATGTAGAACTCATGAGTCATCGTGCATACAGTCCCGACCGGCACCTTGTGACTTTTTTCTGTTCCCAAAAATTAAGAACCAATTACGCGGTCAACGATTTTCATCACCAGAAGAGGCTGTCGAGGAGTATGAAAAACACGTTTCAGAGGTCACCACAGAGGAGTGGCACAAAAGTTTTCAAAACTGGTTTCATCGAATGAAAAAGTGCATAGACGCCAAGGGAGATTATTTTGAAAAACAATAAATTAATTTTGTACCTTTAATAGTATTTTTTCATATTCATTCCGGAAACTTATAGTGCGCCCCACGTATCACCAAAGTCATAAAACAAGTGCTATGTTTGTCGATCTCCGTGGCGTAGGGTCACCACGCTAGTTCGCCACACAGACGTCCAGGGTTCGATCCCCGGTCAGGGCAAGTTGGAAAATGGCCTTTTTAAATTGTCCTGGGTCTTGGATGTTTATCTATGTATTTGTTATAAAATATAGTATCGTTGAGTTAGCATCCCATAACACAAGTCTCGAACTTACTTTGGGACTAGCTTAATCAGCGTAATTTGTCCCTATATATTTATTTATTTTATATCCTGGGGCATTGTATGTTTTAAAAGAGACCGGCTTCTGCTGCGCTTGATGTGAAATAACATGGCAATGTGCAGATGCGCACAAAACTTATGCAGACAATTGATTGTTGTTTGGACTCCACAACAGAATGGTGTAGCCATACGATAACGTAAGTACAGATGCGACGTTGCGAGGTGCTAAATTAAAACTTATAGGTACTCATAAGACTTAGCGTTACATTTTGTTTTCTTGTTTGTCATTGTTAGTGCCACTGTGGTCTTCACCTTTGTATGTGTTTATCTGTTCATCCTCATATCCTTCCACATACATGCACTCGCTTTCTGCCCCATTTAGACAAGAATAGGACTCATACTTCATTGTCCTCCTTATCTAGTGTTATCGTTTGCTTTAATAAAATTAAAGGTGTACCTACCTACGTATTGTTTGTTGGCTGAGTAGATCGCTCTTCTGTTAGTTTATCGCTGTGCTCGGCTTCACTCCGGCTTCAGAAGGATACACGATATGCTCCGCTGTTGTTCTTCTATTGCTTATGTAACTTATGGCATTTAAAAAAAAAAGATATTTTATTATTTTGGAATACCAATACAGTTCCAGAGGCGACGTAAGGCGTGGGCGGTGTGGGCCACTGCCCACGGCCTCGCGGTGCAAAGGGCCTCGCGCCTCACAGCCGAAAATAAATTTGAAAAAGTATGGAAAATCCAAAAGTACACGCACGCCACAAGGGTTTTCTTATTTCAACTCTTATTACACTCCTTCACACGAAATGAATGAGAATGAAGCAGCTTTGGCAGTTTTATCTATTGAAGTAGATACAGCATTTATAAGTAGAAAATTTCTGTTTCTTTAATTTTGAATTTCAGGTTTGTTGGAACTTTTTAATTTTTATTTTTATATTCCCTTCTTGCACCATCAGAGGGCCTCGCGAAATGTACCTTACCCACATTAAGTTTAGGTCTTGCGCCGCCACTGTACAGTTCTTATATCTACATTAGCAAAAGTACTTTAACATCTAGGAACACAATTGACAGGTTTTAGGGTTTTCACCTCACTCAGTCTAAAATAGACGACATGCTTCACTGTAATGTCTTTCTTTGGCTTGCTTAAAATCATGGTGTAGTAGCGGAAATACGATTAATCGTATTTCCGCTCGTCTATCTGCTGCACCTGCTTTTACCTCGCTCTGTTTAAACTATACGTACTGCTTCACCGATGTCCTTCTATTGCTTGCTTAAATGTATGGTGTAGTTGTGTGCTGCTAGCAATTAATCGTATTTCCGTTCGTCTCTCTGCTGCTCCCGCGTTCGCCTCGCTCAGTCTAAACTAGACGATATGCTTCACTGTTCTCCTTCTATTGCTTGCGTTAATTTATGGCGTGGTTGTTGTGCTGGCTGCTAGAGTAGATCGCACTTCCGCTCGTCTAGCCACTGCGCCTGCTTTCGCCTCCGCTTCGTCTAGACGAGACGACACGCTTCGCCGCCTCAGAAAAATGTGCCTACTGCCATCAATAGGCATGTAGTTGAAAGTCAATTGTATTTAAAACTCAAAAGTGTTTAGTAATCGCCTACATGTTTGTTCTCTTTTTTAATTTTACGCAAATATAAAACAACTATAAACGACTGTCATACGGAACTCCGACTTTTAAAATATCGATGTACGGAACTTCGAAAGTTTCTTCCATACAGAAACTTTTGAAGTGCGGTATATCCATATTTAAAAAGTCGGAGTTTAGTATGACAGTTACTATAAACACGTATTTTACAAAGGTTTTTTAATATTCAAGATCAGTCTTGGTCATCGTGCTGGGTGCTATACCAAAATCTCTTTTCGTGGTATTTCTGCAAAAGGTATGACTTATTTCCTGATTTATTTTTATTACACGTGATACTTAGTCTACATTGCTTTAACCTATATTTTCTCTTTCCAAATCACAATGTACTAGAAAAGCTCGCACATTTCGGCGCATTAGGTCGTTCAGCTGTTTTTACTTTACGGTTTTAATCATATAACATTCAATTAAGAATCTACGAGTACTATCGAACAGCGATCGAGAAAGGAAGGAACCAACTCAACATGTAACTGATGTAACATAATGGCAATAAATAGTTTCTACGTGACGTGCATCAAGCAAACATAAAAATCTCTTCATGTATAGCAAGGGCCTAGGTAACAATCGAAGCCTGCGCTGTACACACACACTATCTCTTCCAATATTTTTCTTCATCTGTAGCGCTTTTCCGGTTGCATCCTTAGTTGTGCTGCTTCGGAGCCAGGAGAGCATTTTCCCGCTTTTTCTTCTTAAAATATAGCATTTATGTCAATGGGTGGAAATTTTACTACCGGGGCCGACCGACGTTAACCGTCCTTCAGATGTAACTAAAGCCCGAGATATTTGTGCTTAGATCTTTAGTCGTCTCTTACAACACCCGCAGGAAGAGATGGAGTGGTGCTATTCTAGGCTGGAAACCACACGGCAGTATCTCTTCTTAGATTATGAGCCGTTTATTTATCGCTGTGAAAATTAATCAGAATAATTAAGTGTTATCTGGCAGGTGTGTGAAGGCGGCACTACACGTACTGGCAGACGTCTAGACGGAGCGGCGCGTCTGGCGTCACCTGAAGGCAGAGGCTCCTCAAGAGGCCGGCCAAATCCTGTTTTACCCGACTCCGACTGACGCCCGAGCCGCCCGACAAGCCTGCCAACCTATGCCGAGAGGATATAGTTAGGTACCTATTGTCTATTGTTATGTAACTTCAGTCTGCATACTTCAAGAGTACCTGTGGTATTTTATTTGCTGTTTGAATTTTATGAGGGTTTTATAGACGATTGAACTGCCTCAAAAAATAAAAGGCATTTTTTGAACTAAGCTACTAAAGCAACCATTTATAGATAAACATATAAGTATACTCGTAAGTAAAGTGTTGTGTTTTGGACATAGGTAGAGATGTTTTTGTTATTGTATTAGAATACTGTAGAGATTCCGTAGAAATTCAGATTGTTACTTGGTTTGGTTACATCAAATATTTGGTTTTGATATTTTCCGTACAAACAACCTTGTACATATTCACCACTTATGTACCTATGAGTATGTTCCTTCAATTAGTAATGTGTTTGAATAGCTAATAGTTTTCTCAGTAAATTTTCCATCAAAAATTTGAGCAAGCGGCGTTGAGCCGTTGACTGTTGACCTTATTTCATCGCAGACCAAAATACAAACATTTGCCAGACAAAGTGAAACACTTCGCAAACGAACCGTATCAAGTGCTATGCTATTGTTGCGCGATAACATTATTGTCGTAGAGATACCTAATCGCCTATCTGCCGCCAGTCCGTGAGAACGTGATACTATGTAAAAATTCACGCGGATGATACTTGAACTACAAAAAACTAAAGATACTTATATAGGCTCTGAAAATTGAATTATTAATTCAATGACGGGGATGAGAGTGATGATGATATTCTTCCTTAAAGTGTGGTGTGGAACGGTTGTTTAGTTCGTTTACTATTCAGTATTTATAAGGTACATGGCTTAGTGATATTAGTTATTTGCTTAGTATCACAGTTAGGAAAATGATCATCGAATAATCTTAAGCAGTAGGTTGTTAGTTTTGTAGTTTGTAAGTGTAATTTTTTATCTTTTTTAATTTTAAAAAGAAACAAATGGAGAGAATGTAGGTAAGCCTTATCTGCGTATGTCACTTTCGTATCCGTGGTATCTTGAAGTTGAAGCCGCAAGTATTTGCCGTATTAGGTAATACACATACCACGTTTCCTATAATCTGAGTGACCCAAATCTGGGTTTCCTTGTGTAGCTGACGCTGGCGTCAGATGCAGGACGAGATAGGTTCATTATCTTAGTATGGGACTAATCTATGAATTCAGTTCTACTGATCTTGATGTTTCGATATGTCATGTAATATTCGAATATGATACTTGAATTAGTAGATTTTGCTGCAAGGGGAAAAGATAATGCGTTTTTTTAAGTATACTTATTTCTTTTTCGAAGCAAAGAACAAAAAATATTTACGTACATTCATCCATGTTGATGATGATATGTATTCCAAATTTGAGTGGAATAAAAGGGATAAGTCCGCCTTTGTATTGTTTTTTTTTTTGTAATTTTGTTGTGTCCTTTTTGTACAATAAAGAATTTACATAACATAACATATCTCGTCATCAACCTGGGTGAATAGGTGAGTAGGTAAAAAATTTATGTTCTTCGCATTGGGGAAAAGAATAAGTATCAAAAAGAACAACATTTTTTTCATTGTCTTTGATTCCAAGTTATATTATTTAGAGAAGTTTTTGGTTATACTCATTGTGTTGAATTGGCCTGTTATTATTTGCGTTAATTTGGATACTGTTTTTAAAGGTTAAGGCAATAATGAATATCAAGTTTACTTATAAAAATAAAAAATATGAAGAAAATATATAATATCAGGTAACTATATATAATGATCATTGATGTTCTACTTTTATTTATATTCTGTTGTATTTGCTAGTTTTTCTCTTAGTTGGGGATGAAAAGTAGAGTGTGCTATTCGGGTACTGTAATATTTTTACCATACATGAATCAGGACTTTACTCAGGATTTGACAGCGGAATCCTTCGTTTCAGAGCGAAAGTCGCATTCAAAGTAGCGCCCTTGCCTTAAAAATATTATCTTTACCCCTTGTAGCTCCACATTTTTGGGTTCCGAAGTCCCAGTGGCGTAGCATGGGGGGGGGGGGGGTGGAGGGTGCGGTCCGGCGCTGCGGAGGTGGCAGTTAGAAAAAAAAAATAAAATTAAAAAAAAAGTTAATTTCTTTCAGTGTTTTTTTCGTCATTTTTTTTTATGTTACCAAATACCCAGGTACCTATGCAGGTTCTATGCATGGGTGATGCAAGCGCAAGGTTTCTCAATAAAAAATGTTAATTTCACTTTTCAATTCAATAAATCATTCAATAAAACTAATAAAAGTACTCTTTTTACCATGCCCAAATTTTTTATAATGAATTACAAAAATATCTCGCATGGAATCCGCACCGGGTGCTAGTGACCTATGCTACGCCACTGCGAAGTCCAGACAAGAAATTCTTATGGTTGTGCAATGTCAGTTTCTCTCTCTGTCCGCAGCTTACCTTAGAAGCTGTTAGTAGGTATAAGAAAGTTGTAAGTTCCCATGAACATTTAAATTAATCACGCCGATAAAGTGGTACCTCCCGACCTAGGTATTCCTAAAGTGGGAAGATTTTTTGATCTGTTTTTTGTATGTATATTACGCGATATCCTCGCCACTTGTAAACCTATTTTGATGATTCTTTTTAATTTGATAGCCTTATTAGTACCAAGTTGGTCCCATATTAATTTGGTGAAGATATGATAAAGAACTTTGGAGATATGGCGAAATGTCCTGAAAGAATATTAAGAGGGTTGTTTATTTCGTTAAAAATTAAATTGTTCGTTTGAGTGCCCATTTCTGTTTGGAGTTCCGAGTTGGGATTTTTTCTGTAAGTAGTGTTAAGTAATAAGTGGAGGCGGTATTTTTTTTATTATCTTGTTCATGCAAATATATTTCCTCTGAATTAATATACATAATTCTTTCATATATCTTACGAGGATCTTGCGGCACTGCAACTAATAGGGGCTATAAACAGTGGTTTGGAAAGTAGGCCTTTGACTCTGATAGCCTTGTGCCCTCCATATTTATGTAAGTTACCTTAAGAAGAAAGTTGTTTCACTGATTACTAGGTTCACAAACATAACAAGGTGTATAACTTATACGAGTACTTGATCCCTGGACTATACCGTTTAAAAGTTCAGACAGCACCGGAAAAATTTTCTAGAAGGTAAAAATGTATGAAATAGAATTAGGTTTTATTTTCGGACCCTTTTTGAGTTATATAATTACAACGTGATACACGAGTGACGACCGCGACGTTCACGTACGATTTAGATAAATTCATTTGAAATCATTGGTGGTACAAATTAAGTTGGAATATAGCCTATTTATGATGCATTTAATATACTATGATTAAAAATTTGCACAGGTGTTCCTGCTAAAAAATAATGCAATTTTATTCACCCAAATATTTTTATTTTCTAAGACGAATTTATCTAGAAATTGAATTAATGTAGATATCTCGCTTAGGTACTATGTACCTAATTTCTATTTAATTTTATAAAAAAAACTATTTTCTGACTTAAGAGGCTACCTGAATTTTTAGGGGTCCAGTGCTTCGGTCCATTTGAAAGCAAACGAAGATATCATTAAAATGTTTGCCTTGATCAAGCCTTAGAGTAGATAACTCTTCAATCTATTATATGAACTAGTGTTTATATTTTATAAGTTTTTTTTCAAAAATGTTAAAAAACGCTTCACGTTCTCATTTAAATTTTAATGATATTTTCGTTTGCTTTCTAATGATTTATTTCAAATGGCGGTAGCACTGGACCCCTAAAAATCAGGTAGCTCCTTATACAAAAGGATACACTTAGTACAAACGCCTTACTAATATTATAAAAACATAACAGGTATAGTTTATTTACCTGTGTTATTAAGATAATGCATGCTTTGCATCACTTGTTGGCCTCGACCTTGACTTGGATTTAAGTTATATGAATATGTTAATCTGCTTTTTATGTTATAGGTAGATGTCTGACACACACAGATATATACATATATACAAATAATATAAAACCTTATGAGTGTCGTGTATACGCATGTGGTTATGTTATGTACTCGCCGCGTTTTTGCGTTCGTTCTTCTGTTTGTGCACTATTAGTTTTCAAAACTACTGAACCTGTTTCGATGCAATTTTCTTCAACTTTAACTTTTTGTAAAATTTTTATTTAATATTTTTTTTTTATGTACAATATACAGGGAGTCCGGCGCCAATTTGTACATTTTAAAAGTTTTATTTATTTACCGATTTATGTACACAGAAAATTTATACAGAGAATACATCAAATAATTGTTGTACCAAGACACTCTCATCTCAAAAGAGGTCTCTTTGTTTATTTGTTACAATTGCGAAAGACGGCCACTTTCGGCGTATGTGCGTATAAAAGAAGATTCATAAAAATGTTTGAAGGGTTATCTATAAAATATTTTTAGGGTGGCTCCCATAAAAGTAAAGAGTAAATTTTTTTCTCTGGACGAAACTTATCTTGTAGGGTATCGTTAAATAGGTCTTCCAAAAACATTGTAAGCTTTCGAACACTATTTCCGGGATCCGTTTCTGAAATATTTGGTTCTTTAGTGCACATTTTTAATAGAGTCAAGTGCCCCCGCCCCCCTCTATCGGCGAAACGGTTGCATATGGACATGTAAAAAAAAATCACGGCAGTAGTATATATAACGAAGTTGGAAAACTATCAGAGCTAAGTAAGGTTAATGAATTTATAGGCGACCAACTTATAAAATCTACTTGGAAAAGGAAAATTTACAAATTCAATAGAAAATTAGTATTTTAGGCGCTTTGAGTCGTATGAACTCAAAGTCGGCATTTGTAATTACGGAACCCTATACTTCGCGTGGTCAAACACGCACATGGCCGGTTATTTCATTACCTACTGAGCAGAAATTATGTACTTAATCGGTAGAAAGTAGTTCTGTACTTATATATTGCTTATCATTTTTATATATTGCTCATATATTTTTTATTGTTTATTTGATTGTTATATATCTAATTTAGCAGTATCACTTAAATATGTATCATTATTAACGGCAATAGTATTATTCATCACATGGTTTCGACTTGATCTTTGTCAGTGGATATCTGGTAGTGCTTTCTCTCTTATCTTTGGGTACCACGGAAGACCAGCGGCATGATGTAAAGGCACATCATTGCCCTATGCTGAGTGGTGCCATTTCGGTGTAAAACTAATTTTAGTTATTTAGTAATCCTACTGATGTATACTAATTTGCACAGAATAAAATATTTTTCTTTCTTTCTTTTTCTTTTCAACGGACCAATTTGATATTCCCTTCCATCTAAGATATTTATTTACTATAGGTAGGTAATACTGGATGGCACCGCCGGACGGGGAGTGAGTACACAACAGGCACCGCAACGCCTCTGCGTTGCGGTGCCTGTTGTGTACCAACGCGGCCACATCGCCGCTGAGTCACGCGTCACGCGCTCGTCGGTCGTCTGTTTTCCGTCTGTGGTGTGTGGTCTGTGGTCTGTAAAGTCTGCATTGTTTGGCGCTGCCGGCAGCGGCGGCCGCGGCGTGAACTAGGCCCGCGCCCTCGCGCCGACCTTGTCTCGACACGGATTTATTGATGCGTCACCACGAGAAACGACGCGCTTTCGACATCGCGTCAAATTCAGTCGGCAGAGGTGCGTGTTATGTGTACTAAATGGCCATTAAAAGGAGGCTCGGTTTAAACAGTCGTCGCCGTGGCCATAGTTTTGCTGCTTCTAATCTTAAAAAAAAATAAAATTATAAACTATGTAGTGGCTCTGTAAGCTGTACACCTCGTAAGCCACCCTGACCCGTTGAAGTTTATCGGATAAAGGTCATTATTAAAAAAAACGTCTGCTTTTTTATATACCCAGTGTCAATCTCAGAATAAAGACGAATCTAATGACACCTCTCAAACTTAGGGTGCCTTACGTCAGACATTTTGTAGGACCGATGGTTGGGCCATTTTTTTTGTAGGAATTTCTGACCTAATTTTTGTAGGGACGTGTGCGGTGCACTATTGCAATCAGTACGTTCTATTTTTCTTCTAAAAAAATCAATTACCGGTTATCGGGCGGTCAGCCTTAAATCCATCGATTGGTTCAGGTCGCAGAACGTGCCAAACATAGTACATACATATAGAAGGAGGATCATGTTTTACGAGAGAATGTATGTATGTATGTATGTATGTATGTACCTAGTCTAGCCATAAATATTGTAAAAAGAAAAAAATAATTCTATTGAAAATAACATTTATTTCTTTTACAGTGTGTTAGTTTAATACATATAAAACTTAAAATACAAAAAGCTTATTCGAAGTGGTCTCGATTGGCTGCAATACAGTCCTTTAAACGTTGAAGCCAGTCATCAATAGAAGCACGCACTCTTTCCATGGGAAAATTTTTCACTGCCAATCGTACGGATTGTTTTAGGGACTCCGAATTATCATGGCGTTTAAAGCAAGCCGTACTCTCTAAAACTGACCATAAATCTTATATCCAGCGGATTAAGATCGGGACTAGACGACGCGACGGCGTCTTAAGCTCTGATGAAGTCGGAAACGTTAGATTCCAACCAAGACTGCGTGCATGGACCGAGTTTTGTCGGATTTGACCGAGTGACACGGTGCCGAGTCTTGTTGGAAGGATCATTCTTGGTTATTGAACATGGTATTGTTAAGGGGCTTAGCTACCTTGTCAAAAATTTGTTTGGGGGCCCTTAGGAATGGTAAAGATTTCTCACAAAAGAAAAAAAATGTTTGCATAAAATTAAAAGCAATATTTGTTCATCATATTTATCTATGTGCCAATTTTTTCAAAATTTTTAAAATTCCCAAATTTCCCGCGATAACCAATGTAGGATGTTGTCAACTTTTAAATGCACGCTTTGCGCGGGAAAAAGAGATTGCTTTTTTTGACCTTTGTCATTTCTGAAATAAATTAAAAAATAGGAAGCTTTGCTTACGCACGTTGGGGGCCCCATATAATTGATACGGCAGATACGGCGGTAGCTACGCCCCTGATACTAACCCTACTACATTGCTGCTTTAATAAGTGCAATAGAACCAAGCATGTAATAATTTATAGCGATTTGAAAGGTACAGCTAGAAATTAAGTAGTTTTTTTTACGCGGTGCACAATGTTCAAAAACGCATCATTATGCAAGCACTAACTACACTTTTTACTCAAAAAAGTATCAAACTATCAAAAAGAAATCAAGGTAATGGGCAGGTCGCGTGAGTGACATCACGTGGATTAGATTGTGTTTAGTGTGGCAGGTGGGAGACGTCTAGACGAGGAGTCGCGTCGTGCTGAAGGCTCTTCAGAAAGGCCGCCGAAATCTGTCGCGCCGTCGAAACACCCCCCCCCCCCCATTCTCTTCGCAACCGCCTATGTAATACGTCTGGAAAGTGACTGACGCAATGTTACCAATAACTTTTTTGACAAAAACCTAATCATAGCTCAATTAATGTAAATGATATACAAACCTATAAACTTCCCGGAATATCTAATAGTGAAAAGTGCATCAAAATCCGTCCGGTATTTTTTTTAGGTAGTTATATTAGAGATATAAGTCGACTTATTTTATACTATGTATGGTTAAACATATATAGCATTTAGAGAAGGTACACGAGCATTTTCAACACAACAGTGAGGTTTTCCAGAAAAATTCGTAGAAAAAAACAAGCAAGGTAACTACAGCGATTCCAGAGAACAGCATGCCTGGCAATTGGCGGCGGCATGAAATCTTGCCCAACGGCGGCTCTAGAAGCAATCTTAGACATCAGATCGCTACACTTACACATCAAACAGGAAGCACAAGTCGCAGCCGCAAGACTCAATACGTTGGGCCTGTGGAAAAACAATGACAAGGCACCACATACACAAATCCTGTCAATAGCTCTCGGCGCATCACACCTCATAGGTGCCATAAACGATAGGATATGTAAACAATTTATCTTTGACAAAAAATACAAAATACAATTACACGAGGCACCATCAGACAGCTCTGGTACTGAAGAAGTGAGAGTATACACAGACGACTCGAAGACACACACTGGTGTGGGAGCTGGTGTATTCTCCCATGAACTCAACATCCACTCTGCAACCGCCTTGGGTAAGGAAAACTCCATTTTTCAAGCCGAGTGCGCAGCCATAACCCAGGCAGCAACAGAAATTACCAGGAGAAAAGTATCAGGTTTGTCCATCCGTATCCTGACAGACAGCGCAGCGACTCTGCTTGCCCTACATCGGGCATATGTAGATTCCGCCTTAGTACAAGAATGCCACAGATCCCTGGATGAACTCTGTAAGTACAACAATGTCACTCTCCAATGGATCAAAGGACACAGCAATTCACTGGGTAACGATGCAGCAGACGAACTGGCGCGTCGGGGATCGAGCATGGTAACGGAAGGTCCCCTCCCGATGGCTCCGATTCCCTTCACACAGGTTCGCTCCTGGATCAGAAATCGCATTAGCGAAGAACAAGCTCAATCATGGCAATCCCTTCGGACATGCAGGCAAGCCAAGGAGGCACTACCCAAATGGGACAGCCGCTTATCCCGGCGTCTGCTATCACTGCCGCGAGGGAACTTACGCCGTATGATTGACATCATTACTGGTCACTGTGCACTAAACAAACACCTTTTCACCCTAGGTCTAACTAACAGTCCTCTGTGCAGAGCTTGCATGGAGGCTGAAGAAACTGCGAGCCATCTCCTCTTGGAGTGCGATGGTGTCGCACACATAAGAAGAAGGTTCCTAGAACATCCAGGAACTATGGCAGAGGCGTGCAGGGCGCCAGCAGGCGTTCTAGGCTTTCTGCAGGAGCTGGGCTGGTTCGAGAACTGAGACCGGAGTCAGCTCCCCACGCAAAACGGGACCGGCAAAATCGGACCTACTTGCGAAAAAATTGGTCTCGAAGGAAGTAAGAAGTAAGAAGTAACTACAAGGTAGGCAAAGACAATCGACGTGTACTATACAAATACATATCAAAATAACAACAGACAATCCGAAAAGCTTATATGTATATCTACCAGAACTACCAAAGAGCAACGCGCGCACTCCTCAACCATCTCGTCGGCGCGGAAAATTTGATTTAGCATAGCTAGTCTTTTAGACAGACATCATTCCGTAACATCTTAGATAATGAAGTACGAAAGAATCAATATTGTCATCTGAGAATTGGGTTCTTGACTATGTTTGATTTGTACAATATTTATAAACTAAACAGCAATCTTTTTATAAAACCAGCAAGAAAATTGATTTTAAGAGAGTCAAGTACTGAATCCAAAGGCCCTGTCGAGCTTACAAACAGGATATTGACGTGTTATAGTTGAACACCGCCAATTTATTCTAACTCGTAATATTGTTAACGTTATATCCCCGCCGTCGCCGGCGGCGGCAGCAGCGCGTGTTGGCGTCAAGAAATAAACTAATGTCACTCATTGAACGTGACATTTTGATATGATGTTCCTTTGTGTAAAACAAGTCCGCTTTTTTATTTATTTTATATTTATAAAATCTATATGGTACATGTACATGACTAAACTATTCTAGATTTTATAGTGTATCGATGTATGTACCTACTCTCTTGTAAGTGTCGCATAAACAGGATGTAATTATGTGACAAAAATGATGGATGATGGATTTAACACACAGATAAAAATTCTAGGCCTATGGATTTAACAGCCTTTCTAGGACTAGCATTTATGAAATGACTTTTATAAAAAATCGAACATGAAATATAAAAATTTTATAAAAAATTAACTGAAAAAATTGCAGCATTTGCAAAATAATGCAGCCCACCTTCACCCATCTAAGTTGCGACCAGAAGGTGGGCTGCATTAGAATATCAATAATAATCTTTTTTAGTTTCAGGTTGGAAAATTCGAAGGGCCTTTGGATTCAGTACTTGACTCTCTTAAAATCAATTTTCTTGCTGGTTTTAGAAAAAGATTGCTTTTTAGTTTATAAATATTGTACAAATCAAACATAGTCAAGAACCCAATTCTCAGATGACAATATTGATTCTATTGTACTTCATTATCTAAGATGTTACGGAATGATGTTTGTCTAAAAGACTAGCTATGCTAAATCAAATTTTCCGCGCCGACGAGATGGTTGAGGAGTGCGCGCGTTGCTCTTTGGTAGTTCTGGTAGATATACATATAAGCTTTTCGGATTGTCTGTTGTTATTTTGATATGTATTTGTATAGTACACGTCGATTGTCTTTGCCTACCTTGTAGTTATTTAAGATAGTTTTTATTCGTAGTAGCTTGTTTTTTTCTACGAATTTTTCTGGAAAACCTCACTGTTGTGTTGAAAATGCTCGTGTACCTTCTCTAAATGCTACCTATATATGTTTATACATACATAGTATAAAATAAGTCGACTTATATCTCTAATATAACTACCTAAAAAAAATACCGGACGGATTTTGATGCACTTTTCACTATTAGATATTCCGGAAGGTTTATAGGTTTGTATATCATTTACATTAATTGAGCTATGATTAAGTTCTTGTCATTTTTTTTTGAATTGACATACGTATAGGTTGCCTCGGATGGCATATCCTACTTCACCCGGACAAGGATTGAGGAGCGGGCCAGAGGCCCGGCATCCTATATTTATATACTACTAGCAGCAGCGCAAAGGGCTCCCAAGGGGGAAGCCTCGGCTTTGGGCGCGCTAGGGATTATGGCAAATTTTGTTGTGCTGCAACACCCATGTTTTGCCGGAAGGGCCGAAGCTACGGTGCCAGAAGGGCCTACTTAGGACGCAAATCGTCCAGGTACCGCCGGGCGGTACCTAGTGAACGAGCTAATGTTCCTACGCCTACGTATTCGATTACGACGAATGCGGGGGGGGGGTCGGACCGCGAGGTTCCTCTGGCTGCTCGGAGCCGCAGAGGTATCGAATTGGACCATGTCAGCCATAATCTGGTCATCGGAATCAGAGAGAACATGCCTCGGACGTCTGCCGGTGAGTCGGCGAGGGTTGTGCTCCGGAATGTAGTTAGCTGCCTCTCTAACTAGTCGGTTCGGGTGGTCGGCGGCTTTATCAAAGAAACGTTCGGACGCTTCTTTCATAAAGTGCTTTATGGACGGGAGTTCGAGATCGCGGTGGAGGTCGCGGTTTCTCGCTATCGTTGGAGCGTTGGTAGCTCTGCGGATGAATCGGTTCTGTACTCTTTGAAGCCTAAGCATTTGAGTTGGGGCTGCGTGTGCGAAGACAACGCTTGCGTAGGTCAGGACTGGGCGAATGCAAAGTTTGAAAAGAGTTAACTTGTTACCAAGAGAAAACTTTTCATTGCGTATCATGGGGTTGAGACGGCTCAAATAGAAGCATGCAGTGTTGCATACCCTTTTGATGTGAGGACCGAAGGTCATGCCGCTGTCAAAGGTGACACCCAGATACTTGGCTGTGCGTGTCCAAGGAATGGGTTTGCCGTAAAGTGAGATTTGCCTGATGGGCTTGGGTCGGTGCTGTCTGTTGTTCTGAGGTTGCGACGCACCTTGTGGGTCCTTTGTTAAGTAAACTGTGTTATTTTTCTCCGGATTCACTTCGATGCGCCACTTCCTGAACCACTCGCCTAGTGCGTCGACAGCGCACTGGAGTCGGTTGCCTATTGTCTGCACCATGGTGGCAGAGCAATAGAGGGCTGTGTCGTCGGCGAAGAGGGCCAACTCCACGCCTTTGGTGCGCGGAACGTCACTGGTGTACATTGAGTATAGGAGGGAAGAGAAGACGGAGCCTTGCGGGACTCCGGCTCTTATGGGGCGGGGCCGTGAGAGGTGTCCCTCATATCTGTAGCGAAATGTGCGATTCGACAGGAAGTTTCGGATGATGTGCACGAAACTGTCTGGTAGTCCCATGTTTGCAAGCTTGTAAAGCAAGCCCCATTGTCGAAATTTGAGGATGTGCTCCGTGAGGCGGTGCGCTTGGTGGACGGATGAGTGCTTGGCGCAGAATCCAAACTGCTCATCGGGTATGAGTGGTCTCTCAGATAACTGAAAGTAAAAGTAAAGTGAGAAAGTAAAGTTCTCTGAGGCGTATCGCAATAATCCTTTCGTATATCTTCCCCATACAGCTCAGGAGGCTGATGGGTCGATATGCTGTCGGGTTTTTGAGATCCTTGCCTGGCTTAGGAATGCCAATGACGGTTGCATGTTTCCAGGCGTCTGGGAACGTGCAGTTGGCGAGGCAGGCGTTGAATATAGTGACTAGGAGGAGGAGGAGGGTCTGTGGTAGGCGTTTTAGGACGCCAGTGGATATCCCGTCGGCACCGGGTGCTTTTCGGGGTTTGAGGGACTTGATGATCGATTGAACTTCTTCAACCGTCGTCGGAGTTAGGGGGAACTCAGGAGGAATCGAGGTAGAAGCGGCGAGCCGCTCTACTTGCGATTCGACCTCTTGGTGGTGAACTGGGTCTACTGGCTCACGACTAGGAGAACATTGGCTCTCCAGGCTGTCTGCAAGGCATTCAGCTTTTTCGTCATCATCGAAGGCGATGGAGCCAACCTCCCTGTTGAGGGGAGGTGTAGAGGAGATGACATCTGTCTTGAGAGATCTCGCCACGCGCCAGTAGGCGGTGTGAGACGGTGAAATTTCAGAGAGGAGTGTACCCCAGCGTTCGTCCCTGATCTCCGTAATGCGCTCTCTAACTCGACGTTGGAGATAGCGCAGGTTGGAGCGGGCTTTGTCAGTTGGGTAGAGGTCGTGTAGTCTTGTTGCGGCTCTCTTTTCTGTCATCAGCCGTCGCATATCCTCGGGCAGTTCGAATCTATGGGTTGGATCCATAGATGAGACCTGCCGAGAGCAATCCTTTACGGCTGCTTGCAGGTGGCTGGTGAGAGATGAGATCGTCATGTCTGTCTTGTCAGTGGTGGTTACCCTACCGGGGATAGCGTCCAAGTGCGCTGAGGTTTAGTCGAGAACCCTTGCGAGTTTCTTCCAGTCTGTCACCGTTTCCGTGTGGATGATACGTCGGTTGTCTGTCGGTCCTAGTTGTAGTACTACCGGTCGGTGGTCTGAATCAAGGTCTGGGTGGACTTCTACTGAACATACCTGAAGGGTGATGTTCTTAAGTAGAGCTATGTCTTACACGCTGGGGTTTCCCTGGCCGTTGCGGGGGTATCGGGTGGGCGCCAAGGTGGCTACAACGTCAAAGTCTAGTTCGTCTGTGAAACGTTCTAGCCTGTTTCCGTTGGTCGAGTTAGTCACCGAGTGCCATCTGGTGGATTTGCTAATCTCCCGCCAGAATGGTGGAGTTTCCTAGAGCGAATAGGGTTTCTAAATCGTAGCAGCTCTTTTTTAGATGGCAGGTAGATAGAGGCGATATTGATCGGCGAGTGGCCGGTCATCGCAACGTGTAGGAGGGAGAATTCGATGTTCTCGAAGAGTGGAGGGTCCAGTTGGATACAGTGAAGAGACCTTTTGTAATAGATCAACGTGCCACCCTTCTCAGAGTGGAGTCTGTCGTTCCAGATTAGGTTGTAGTTTGCAATACGCGGATTGCGATGGTGTGGTTTCAAAAAGGTCTCTTGGGCCAGAAAAGTATCTACTTGGTGATCTGCCAGGAATCGGGAGATCAGTAGTTTCTTTTCTTTGAAGGCCCCGTCTGTGTTGTAGTACGCGATGGTTAGTGAACGCGGTTTATTCCTCTGATTGAGACTACCCATAATTAAGGGTGACGTGGTTTTGCCGCCTCGGCGGCTGACTTAATTTGCTCTATTTGAGAGCGGAACTTGAGGAGGGTCCGGACAAGAGACACGGTGTCGTTGCCCGCTTCCACGATCGCGTAACCCATCTCGGTCAATTGGTCAAGATCCACCGCTTGGATCACGTACAAGGCCGTTGAGATGGCTTGGTCGTCGCTTACCTCAGATCTCCTTGTGGCCCCTTCTGGAGGCGCAGGCCGGGTTTCCGGAGGAGCGACAACGGCCGGTCGTTGTCTAAAATTAGCCCATGTGCTCACTGAAGGTGAGGGCACTAGGGGCTGAGTTGGCGGAGGAGTTGGGCGAGAGACTGAAGGTCTCTGCCTCAACGGTGGGTAGGCAGCTTGATTGCTAGCTGACGGAGGGGGGGCGTGCGAAACAGACCGAGCGGTCTGGGTACGCGTCGCTGGATCTCGTGAGTTGGAGGGCAGAGGGCGCTTGGCGGCCATCGGGGCCTTTGGACAGCCCCGCCAGTTGGCTGGGTGGTCCAAACCCCTGCATAACACGCATGCGGGTAGTCCTTCAGACTCTCTGGTCCTCTCACAGTCTCTAGTGTGGTGGTCGCCTAGACACTTCACGCATCGCGCGCGGGCGTGGCAGTTCCTGGCGGAGTGGCCTAAGTATTGGCAGTTATGGCACTGCCCAATACCCCTCCGTTTGTGCGGGGGTTCGACCTTGAAGTCGGTCAGACCGGCGACCGACTTTATTTTAAAGATTCTTTTCCCTTCCGGGGACTTGTCTAGTATTACTAGAATCATCGGTAGAGGGGCCTTCTCCCTACCCTTGTACATCCGGTGTATTTCCCGGATAGGGAGGTTTTCAGCCTCCAAGTTTTTTCAAAAAAGTTATTGCTAACATTGCGTCAGTCACTTTCCAGACGTATTACACAGGCGGTTGCGAAGAGAATAAGGGGGGGGGGGGGGTGTTTCGACGGCGCGACAGATTTCGGCGGCCTTTCTGAAGAGCCTTCAGCACGACGCGACTCCTCGTCTAGACGTCTCCCACCTGCCACGCTAAACACAAACTAATCCACGTGATGTCACTCACGCAACCTGCCCATTACAATTATCAAACATACACATGGAAAAACACAGGAACAAAAATATTGATTTAATTTTTTTAAGACCCCTTATATTACTTCTTTGCTAAATCCTACTACTAGCTTATCATCGCGGCCAATTAGTTTCCCCATGGGAATCAGACATTCTCCCAGCTTGTGTCCTTTCCAGGGTCTTAAACTATCTCCAAATCAAATTTAATGTTTAGACCCTACTTAAGTACCAAATAAAATTCTGGTACTTCAGAAAAATTAAACCCACTCTAAACCGACGCCCAATGTGACTAAAATATTACGTTTTAAATACGAAAATAAATATATACTTATCAGAATAATTGTACGTTTAGCATTTTACTCTTTTTGCTTATAAAAATGACAAAATCAAAAATGACACCAAATATTGTTTTACTGAAAAATTTACCACCAACAAAAATTACTAATTAAAATTAACTACCAAAAATTACAGTCCTAAATTCGAATTTTCCAACATGAAACCAAAAAATTTTTTTTATTGATATTCTAATACAGCCCACCTTCTGGTCACCCATCTAAGTTGCGACCACGCCCGGTGTTGCTAAACCTTATAAAAGCGCTATCATCAATCTAAGTTTTTACTACGCCCGATGTTGCTTAATCTGTGAAAGCGTGGTCGACCATCAAACTTCTAACCACGCCTAGGGTGCTTAACCTCAGTTGCGTGTGCTTAGTGCTAGTGATTAACCACAGTCGATGTCGCGGACGGTCGCTGACTGCCGCTGCGACATTTGGCAACTGCGACAAAATTCCGTGGACTGTTCTGCTGGTTCTGACCATCTGCCGAAGTGATATGACAGTCAGCGACGGTCTGCGACAGACGATGTCACGAACCAGAGATGTCGTCCAATTAAATAATGTCGACCATGTCGTCAATGTGTCGTCAGTGTATCGTCAGTGTGTCATCTATGTGTCGTCTATGTTTCGTAAATGTGTCGCCAATGTGTTGTCAGTGTGTCGTCAAAGTGTCGTCAATATGTCGTCAATGAGTCTTAGCAATAATTACGAGTCTAGCAATCCAATTTCCGCCGGGGTATATTTAGTGCTTTTCTTAATACAGTTTTATTTGTAATTTTTGTTTTTCATGCACTAGAGTCACTGATATCGCAGTAATAGTGACCAGGTTACAATAGAAATGGGCTGGACACATGAGCTTCAAGGGAAGATGGTCGTTGGGCGCGTAAAATAGCAGGATGAAGACCTCGGCCTAGCTGAAGAAATGTTGAGAGGCCACCTATGCGCTGGGCCGATGACAGCTATAAAATATTGAGCAAGATTGGATGCGGACTGCAGAAGACCGGGGCGAATTTAAACTCCATGAAGAAGCCTATACCTAATTTCGACTTTCCCTGCGCCCCACGCGGCCCACCAATCGCTGCAAAACATCGCCAGCCCCACTTTCGCGTTCTAGAAAACCGGAAAAAAAATCGGAATGAGTTTTCCTTGCTTTAATAAAAAAATAACTGTTCAAAATTTGGAGCTTGTGGGTATGCTAGAAGAATCTTGGAAATTTTGATGATCGGTGATTCAGTCAGTGAAAAAATTAAGGAATTTTACTTACAATAATTATTAAATTACTGGTTAAAATTTAATGTTATCTGGAAATATATCTAATAAATCTATCAGAAAATTAGGCTTCTAGTTTGTTCAACAACAAAGTTACAAGAGGCGAAAATGGCCCGAATGTCTTCGAGAAAAGGTTGGAAAGGCCGTGCCTATTTTTACTCGACTTGGCGGGGGCACTTTCGCGCCCCTAGATTCATGATTTTCTCATGAAATCCTATCCAAGAGCGCTGTTATTATGACGTATTATTGCTATGTTGTCGCGGTTATCTTATAGAATCCCTGTAATATAATGTTTGTTTTGACGTTGAGGGAAGGATATCTGTTTTGTCTTTCTGGAAACTAGCGGATTGTGATATGAAAAGGTATTTTCTGTTCCTTTTGTAGATTTTTCATACATTCAAAAAATGATTTGCTTATTAAATATTCTGTAATAAAAAATAACCGTTGTTATTTTATTTATGTAAAAAAATCTGGCTACGGAAACATCATGGACCTCTGCGATTCAAGCGGCGCTTAGTGCAGGGTCCAAAAAAATTGTATCTGTTTTTTTAAGTTAAAATAAAATCTAAAAACATATAACTTTAATTTTGGCAAATAAATACTTTGATATTATATTATAAAAGCCGCTTGCAACAGTCACAAGTGGTATTTTAGCCATATTTAAAAAAAATCGTAAATAGGGTTACACTTACAGGTTTGTCTGCGGCTTACTCGTAGCGCATACGTCGTAGCGGTAGCATGCAACGTAGCACTGTGCTAAGGTTTTACGATGTGACATCATGACATAAAAGGATTATAATGTATTTTTAATTTCTCATGTTCAGTTATCTGTTAGGCGGATGTGAACGAATACGTACGTACATGCGTAGAGATTCATACTGTGATTGGTGAATTCACTAGTAGCACTAGTGGCCGCTCTGTGAGCTGTATAACTTTCGTGTCACCCCCATTCCCCAACCCGTTGAAGTTTAACTAATGAAAAAGTTGTTCCGACAAAAAAGTTGCGTCTTAATAAGGGGTACAAAAAGTATTTGAAATTTTTGAAAATTCTTCGCAATGGCTAAAATATTATATTTTTTAATTTATAAAACTTTTTTAATCTCAATATTTTTGCTATTAAAATAATATGGAAAAACTGAAAGAATTATATATTATAATCTAAAATTCTATAGAATTACCTTAATTATATAAACTGCTCACAAAATTTCTCGAAAATCGGTTGATTAAAAACTGTAGGCGAGAACAGACAGACTGGCAGACGGACAAAAGCATTATTGTCCCATCAATTTCAAAACTGAGACGCTTCGCTTGCTCGATCAGTAAAATATTTCGAGCTCTTCCATTAACGGAAGGTTTTAAATGATAACAATAGGTATGGCTCTTTAATCCCGGCTGCCGAATATAGCTTGAACTAGTTGTCTTCTACAGCGTGAAAAAATGACACCGGTGTTGGCTAAAATTCAAAATTCAAATTATTATTAACTTACAGGCACTTTTACCCGCAATAAGTATAATTTACATAAGGTACGTGTACTGTATATTAAAGATTAATTGATTTTTTTTAAGAAAGGCTACCTATTTACAAACACAAATCAAGCATTTCATTCCACCAAAACAATGAGGCGTATTCCTTTATGATCTTTAGAAATTACAACTGAGTTACATAACGTTTGCGACATAAATGCATACTGAGATGAGTACCGTGTCCAAGTACCAAGTTAGCGATTATGGGTGCATTCGCGACGTCAATGTACGGATTATTCGAGAAGAGTAAATTATGTAGGTACTAAGTGAGTACAGTACCTTTCATATAAAACTCAATTGAGTTGAGTCCCTCATTGCATAGCATAATAACTTTGAATTGAGCGGATTAGCTGAATAAAGCGACAGTAAATAGGCATATAGCGCACATACTAATGGGGGCAGATAGTTTCGCGAGTTTTGACCACGTATCGGCACCTGCAATGTGACAAATAAGTTGAACAAAAATGGCGGACTTAAAAGCATTTTTGTACAAATTCCCGGCACATAGGTTAAACCAAATGGCGGTTATCGGCGCAGGTGAAAATATTGCGCCGATAACCATTTACCATTATTATATTCCGCCCATAACCATTTTGGTTCAATTTACGTGTCGGGAAACAGTACAAAAATTCTTTAAAATCCACCATTTTTGTTCAGCTTATTTGTGCCGCATTGTAGGTTGGTCTTATCAAATATGTTAAGTTCTACCCTTGACAGGAAGAATAATAAGTAAGTATTCAGTATTTATACACATAGGCTGATGTAGTCATAATGTGCAAGGATTTTTTCTGATTGCCTTTATTTGTTAATCCTTCTGGAGATACTAATGCCTACAAATGAAAACCCATAGTTTTTGAAGTGAAAACTTCTTTAGCGGCCTATTACACTTTTCTTTTCGTAATCGTTAAAAAATGTTAAACTCGCGTCAGCGCTTCAGGGCGTCAGGACACGTGACCTGCTCGATAATTCGTAAGACGGATGGAAAGTAGACAGCCGGCGCGGCGCGGCGTAGGAGAGGAAGTATCCCCCTCTCTTTCTACGGCGCGGCGAAAATGTATGCCTGCGCCTGCTGTTTCGTTTAGGCGGCGCAGGGCGCTTGCGCGAATGTTCGTGTGTATTTCTGTCACAGCGTGCCACGCGCATCCATGGAAATGCACAACGTTAATATTCAAGTTTTCACTTCTGCCGGCACTCCCGGAGTGCAACCCGTCGTTTTTTTATGAATTTGGTTTGATGTCCTGCCAGTGTTTAATTAGTTATTTATCAATATCAGTTGAAGGGAAATTAAACATGCGATTTGTCGGCTAAACTCAAATCAAAAGCATTCTGTGTAGTTGCGGTGACGCAGCCTATGCAGCTAATGAAATTATCTGCATTCTGTGGGTGGAATATTGGAACGGTAAAATCAGTCAGGGTAAAATAGTTGAAAATAATTATTATTGTGACCTTATTGAGGCTTCAGACAACGCTGTAAGAGTGGCATCATTCTGGAAGGAATAATTTAATGTTTGAGCCAATGACACGAAAAGAAGAAGTTAAAAATGAAGAAGTAAGTAAACTTTTTTAGATGTTTTTCTTTTAAAACAAGACATAAGTAGGTGTTAAATTACCTACTTGATGTAAAATTTTTGAATGAAATTTATAGAAATAACTAAATATTTTATTTTATATTTCTTTATTTTGATTTGTATATTCAAATCGTACGTTATTTATTGATTATTAATTAAAAATAACAGAATATAAAGTCTGAAAGTCATGGCTGACTTCACAATTAAACGATTCAACGAGGATAAATGATTTACCTACCTGCGAGTGATACGTTACATTGTGAGCAGTACGTTCACAATTTTCGACAGTATACAATCTCGCGCGATTGTTAATGAAATATGGGTACCTGTTTACAATTATACGATGACATATACAAACATTGTAAATTTGTTACCTGTCTACATTTTTTCCTTTTTTCCACACAGACATCATTTCTAACTACGGAGCCTTTTGGCTACTTTGTTGCTCTTTGAAAATCGGATTACAGGAAAACTTTTTAGATACAGACTGTAAACAAGCGCTGGTGAGAGGGCGTGCAGGGATGCGGGGTAGCGGGGCGTCGTGATGCATTCATTGCACCGCGGTTTCAATGCACCGGCGGCGCCGCACCCCACCGCCCCCACTGACCATTGCCACCGATCTTGCAACAAAGCTGATTTAACATTAATCCTGTTTCCCCAGATTGCAGAGTCTTAAATTACTGTCTTCCAGCCCAGTGACCAACATTGCTTACTGACTTGTTCATTTATTTTTAACTGATTACCAAGAAGGAGGAGGTTATTAATTCCTCGCGAGCTTTTTTTATGTATTTTCACCAATAGAGAAGATGCATAATGAGTACATTATGATAAATGTCCCTGATATTGTAAGCATTTACGTAAAAAAAGCCTTTAAGCACAATAATATTTTTGTGTCGATTCATTAACTTTGGTTTTTAGTTGATTGAAAAATTCAATTTTAGAAGTAATAAAAAAAAGTGTGGCACTCGGGGACTGCCACGGTAAAGCTAATGCATAGCATTTTTTATCAACTTATGCAATCATAACTATTTAATAATCTTTTATTTATGCAGTTTTTTTTTATATTAATTCAAGTTACACTTTTTGAGCGTGGTGACCAATAATAAACATTTTTTATTTTATTGAATAAATGAGAAGTTAATATCGTTTAAAATATTTTTATTATTTTACAATACATGTAGGTTATTCAGGAATTTTTATTATGAGCAGTTAGCAGCTAGTCTACACCATGTCCTGTCAGTCTCATACATTTTACTTTTAGTTACATAAAAATGTTAACAGATGGCACTACTTACCTCATTTCAAAATAAGTTTCAACTTTTTGGTTTTATTCTTAGATTTAAAGCTGTTTTTATGAGTTTAAATCTCTGTAGCATTATCCAGTTATAACTACTTTACTATTTATTGACATGTAGTCAATTAAATCAGATTTATAGTTTTTTTTTCAAATGAAAAGCGCCACCTCTCGAAATTTTGCAACAAGATTCGGTCAAATTCAGTCGGAACTTCTAGTGATTACTAGAAGTTCCGATTGAATTTGACCGAATCTTGATAATTTAATATGGGACGACGTGATTACGTCGTCCCATATTACTTTCTACTCAAGACAGATGGCGCTCATCTTTTTTTATTTTTACTTTCTAAGAATTTGTTCCAGGGATTCGCAATAATTATTTGATATTGACTATTGATATTTTTGTAAACATGATCCCAACAAAAACATTAACATGTACAAAATTGCACAAGTCTTGCAAGACGTAACGCAGTTCTTCTGCCGTAAAAAGTTTTAAAATCGAATTTTAATATTACAATTTCTTTAAATTAATAAAGCGACTTGATTATCGCACGCAGCAACATAATGTTCAGCTTTCAGCTTGCTTCTTGCTTTTCGTATGTGTAGGTGGCCAAAACTAGTGTCAGAATTTTCACTGCGTTCTGACATAGCTTGACGACTGTCATACAATGATGACAGCCAGGACCAACGACTAATGCGTGCCTTCCGAAGCATGGAGGAGCTCGAGAATTTTATATGCTACTTGTGGTCACCCATTCAAGTGCGGAACATGCGTGTGTCTATACTCAGCGGGAACACATGCTGTTTTGATATAGGTCTTTCCGTTATATATATATCTATACAATTAGGGCTATCACTGGTGACACAACTCAAAATTTGTTCCGAATTATTTTCAGAGTTATCGATTTTTTTATAAAGCCTCTAGCCAGCGGGCAACTTTTTTTCTATGAAAGTGATCAAGTTAAAATATAGTTATATAATTAGGGCTATGCTAACTATATAAGTATATGATAAAAAATATTAGCTTTCATTCATCAAAATTGAAATATAACATAATGAAAAAAAACTCTAGTCAGCGGGAAACTTAACACATACATAACATACGAGTACAGCATTAGAAAACAATCCTTAATTAGTGCTAATCGCGTGTACATTTTGTATAATCTTGCTTTTTGGATACCGCTTTTAGAAGTGCAGATATATAAGGTGGTTTTCTTGCTGATGCAAATACTTCGTGAGATCATCCATATAAGCTTAAGAAACAATAAAGAAGATTAGCCTACAAAAAATTACAGTAAGGAAAATTAAAAAAAAACAATGGTAAAATCCATTTTGTAATTATTACTGAACTTACACTTACAATATTTGCACTTGGAAGAAACGTATACAACGTTTCTTCCAAGTGCAAATATTGTAAGTGTTATGACTAAAATGTAGAGTATGTGAATTTAGGCCTGGTAAAGTAAGGGCGCATAGATTAAGAATCTTGGCTCTACACGCAATCTGACCACTTTTTCATAGATTTTGATAAAGGTGTAGTGTAGATCTTGTAGGTTTAGAGCGTGTAGTCTTTAGAGCTTGGCTTTATACGAGATCTGATAACTTTTTCACAGGGTAAGCTATGTAGACTCGTCTTGGCAACATTTTTTACATGAAAAATAATTTTGGTGGGATTCTTATATTATATTTCTTGTAATCTACAAGCAATGAACTATATTTTGTATTTTTTTCAAAATTTAGGGCTCAGTAGTTTCGGAGATTTTATAGTTTCCTAATGTGTCCCTAGAAAATGATCCTTATTTAAAAAAAAATATTTACTTTACACATCTGTGTTTGGGTCATAGGATTACACCATCCTACCAAATTTCACCTGATTTAATCCACTAGATTCAGAGTAAATTGGTTGTGACAGACGGACGGACAGACAGACGCACGAGTGATACTATAAGGGTTCCTTGTTTACAACGAAACCCTAAAAATAGATTGTGATAGAGAAAAATAAATTATTAAAAACACCCATGACGTAATAACTGTTCCGTTCCATTATGTAGCAAAAGTATAGTTTGTCTATGACTAAACTTGTTTATAAAAAAAGTTGTCTCTGAAATGCAAAGTTATGAAAAAAGCGTGACACGATGACGGGGGAACGCCGCCGGATCCAGCCGACTGGTGTTTTTGACGTTACGTAACCGCGTGACTTAGTAATTTCATCCGGATCCGACCGATAGGTAGGTATTTGAAAGGAATAAAGAGCCGGCCGCACGCTGCTAGTGCATTGACCCCATGACCTTATTATGATTGATTGTCAATATCGCCATCTATTACAAGTCAGTAATAACATATACGCACGAGGCACAGTGATGAATGCGCCATCTGTTGTAAAAGACACACGACTTTAAGCCAGCTGACAAATTAGTTCCTGTTGTTAGTGCTGGCGCTGTAATAGTTAGTATTAGCCGGGTACCAAATGAAGTATGGGGACTGTCACTCTGTTACGCTAGTATATATACAATGTCCTTTTTAATAAAGTACAAATATTTTAAGAGGTGATTCAGTCCATCATTTTGAACAACTTTTCCCAATAAATATATATCGAAATACGAAAATTTTTTTTGCATTTTTCATAGTAACGATATCACGTGACTACTTCGATCTGTATGAGAACCTAAATATTTTTTTTGTATTTCGATATATTGTTGTTTAAAATGATGGACTGAATAACCCCTTAAAATATTTGTACTTAATTAAAAAGGATATCGTATAGTACTCTGTGTCTACACGCATACGCGACTAGACGAGTCGCACGCACACAAATACCGTGCCGAAGTCTGCCGAACTGAAGCGACGTTAGACGAGTGTTAGGTTTTATTTACGTTACGAAATCTCTTGATTTGGTTGCCGCGTCAAAGCCCGTGATAAAAGCTATGCAATAGTTTAATATGCAATAGCTTAAAAGTTTAAATAATAATACTTATTACCATAAGATTTTCTTAAAAAAATAAAGCTACTTTTGTAAACGCCATATTTGACATAGCACCCAAACAAATGTTCTTACATCACGCCTACAAATGCGACATAAGTGACGTTACTCCTGTCCGGTCTTACTAAGGCACTTCGAGACGCCGTCCAAGTGCGGACGTGACTCTGTAACCTTTATATCTTAAAGAGATTATGGGTTAGCAAGGTAGTTTTTTCATGGACGTGCCTATTTTTAGGAACTCTTTCCATAGCACAACGAAAAAAATATATATGCTTTTTCCCTATTGTTCAAAGACGCCTGGACCAATTTGAAATATGTTTTTTTGTTGAAGTAGTAAAAATTCTCAAAAATACAGTGCTTCGAAGTTGCAGAGTGGTGGTGATTTTTAAATGCGCTGTATCTTCGGAGAAAAGACATAATACGAAATTACTTTTTAATAATATTACTAATAAGCCAAAAAAAATTTTTAGTCAACATCCCTATTGCTGTACGTATACAAAACCAAGGCCGCAAGATTTGACCCAAAACTTCCTCGGTAAAATTAATAGGCACAAAGAGTAAACAAGATTGGTTGAAATCACTTTAATATTTTACAACTGTTAGTGTCAGCAATCATCACACTCGTTCTTATAGGAAGCTGTGAGATGAGATTCTTCCCCTGAGAGAAATGATTCAACACTGTGGTACATATATAGGCATTAGGAATAGCCGACTCGAAAAAGCATAAAGTAGAGTCGTGGGCGTCTAGTCTAGTACGTGCTCTGTTGTAGGAGACCACTTCGCTCATAAATATCACTACTTCTTTAAAGTCGACAGTTCTAGAGCCATTACGTGGTATAAAGCAAACCCTTGTAGAGTAGCAACTTTATGAAAATTTCCTCTATTTCCTGGAAATGCAACATGACTTTGATTAGGTGCTTGAGTCGTTTGCGGAAATCCTATGCAGGGAGAAGGATTCTGCATAATAATAAAATAGTGATGAATTTTACATGTCCCTTTTGAGTGCATTCTTTAGATGCAAGGGTGCAGTATAATGTGATACAGTTTTTATTATCACTCATAGACTTTATGTCTTATTATTCTGTTTGATAGTTGTTATGAAATGCAACTATTTCTTTATGAGGTATTATGCGACGTTATATTATTAATAAAAAGGCTATTTAAAGCCTCATGAGATTTTTTTCTCTTTGATTATAATATAACGTTGACCCCATTTTAACTAGTTGTAGGTAGGCGGCAATACCTATGATATAGGTATACCTTGCGGTTTCCAGCTTTTCCAGCTTAAGGTTCCGTACAAAAAATTAAAAACGGAACCCTACGGCACTCTCTCTGTCTGTCCGTCCGTCTGTCACAGCCAATCTGGTCTGAATCTTCTGGACCACATCAGGTGAAATTTGGTAGAACGGTGTAATCCTATAATAAAATGTATTTATTTCCCCCAAAAAAATAGTTACATTTTTATACATGAATATACACAAAAAGACTTAATCAATTAATAAACATATGTGTTTGCGGAGGACTGGTGCCCATGCTAGGTTTACAAAGAACCTATGATTAGAACAAGTCATTTAAAAAGAACCTTTTAATATACCCAGTGTCACTCTCAGATTTAAGACGAATCTAATGACACCTCTCAAACTTAAATCTATCGTGCCGTTCAGGCTGCAAAGCGTGCCAAACATTAGAATTTGTGGCCAAAAATCTGCTACCTATTTTGTTTTTCTAATTTGATATACCTACCCAGTGTCACTCTTACAGTTAATACCTACAAATCTAACGACAACTCTTAAACTAAAATCCATCTAGCAGGCTGCAGAGCGTGCCAAACAATTATAGATACTCTAGAAAAACATAACCCTTCTTCTGGCGCAGTCGGGTAATTTTTTTTTTGTAAACAAGTTAGTCAGAATAAGTAAGGATGGTAATTAGCAAATAGATATGGCGATTTTTTTCACCTTCTTGCCTACCATCGCACTAAAAGCGGCCTTTGAGTCTTGCAGTCCAGAGCCCTGTTTACCCTACCCCGTTAGGAATAAAGACGTGATAATGTACCAGATAATGTACCAGTATCACTTCATAAACATAAAAATATATGTAGCTATAATTTACATTCAAATAATCTCATTACCGTATGGTACGATGAAAATTAGTATAATTTTTGACCTATGGATAAATGGTTAGGAGATATCATTATATTTTGTTCTGCCTACCATTCTTTTGCCAACTTATTACTATTAATTATAAATCTTCTAAAACTACTCTCTTTTCTCAATTACATTATGACAATTATCCATAAAATAATTCATTGTACCTCACAATTCCCAAATGGTAAAGAGAAACAATTATTTCCCATGTCTTGCTAGCACGGAACTATCGAAAGCAAGAAGTTGAGAGAAAGCGGCCGGAATTAATCAACAGAAGGGGTGTGGTTTTTCATCATGATAACGCTAGACCTCACACATCTTTAACCACTCAGCAAAAATCAAGAGAGTTTGGCTGGGAGGTGTTAATGCATCCGCCGTATAGTGCTGACCTGGCACCTTCAGATTTCCACCTGTTTCGGTCTCTTCAGAATTCTTTAGGCAGTGTCAGGTTAACATCACGAGAGGACTGCCAAAACTACTTGATGCAGTTTTTTGATCAGAAGCCCCAAAATTTCTATAGCAATGGAATCATGTCCCTGCCTATAAGATGGCAAAGAGTTATCTAACAAAATGGTACCTACATACTTTAGTTAAATGTAAATAAAGTATATTAAAAAATGTTTTGAATTTTCATATAAAATGCGAAAAGACTTTTTCCCCAACCTTTTATATCAAATGAAAGGGCTCGTTACGATGATTTCAAATATTATAAAATAAATAGTTCTGATTTTATTCATGAAAGAAGACGAAATTCACCATTCGCCTCTGATTTCCGAAACAACCGGTTACTTCATAACATAATACGTTAGTCGTACGATAGTGACGTCCTATTTTAATGTCAAACCAAATTAGATTTTATTATTGTACATTAGTGCTTAATGTTACTTGACAGCTGGACACTGAAACGCGGATATGCAGTAACGTCCGACTTGCGTACCGCTTTTGGAGTATCAAATTGTATGTAATAGTTCATTGCTTGTAGATTACAGTAAAACCTTTAAGCATTATATTATTTGAAAATGAAGTGGTAAACTCAACAAAATACGTTCACTTACGGAAAATAGTTCCCTAAAACACCACTAGATATCGCTAGTACTAGTTTACTATCGTCTCACTGTTAGGATTTTAAATGTGATATTATGTATTAATTTAAAAACTTTGGCACTGTACGGAATCCTCTCCTCGCGAATTCAACTCGTATTTGGCCAGTTTTATTTGTCCTAAGATGATGCATGCACCTAATACGAGCGAAATGTGCGAAATGGAAACGAAACAACGATTTAGCTGTGGTTTTATGATCAACCGTCATGACCGCCATGTTTATAATAAAAATATGTGTGCTGACGATATGTGATGAGCAGGAAGTGCGTCAGCGGAGCCGTAAGATAGAAGTCCTGTTTGGGCAGCGTCGCGTGATAAGCCGGAAACGCGCTAAAACACTGGTCTTGTACGGCGGACCTCCTGACCCTGCCTCCTACTACCGCCTCCCGTCGACCCGACATTCATTATAGTCTTATTTTCTTTGAAACCAATTTCCTGAACTTTATAATGTATTTAGATGATAAACTTTGTCAATAAAAAAGTTAAAAGCATGTTCGTACAAATTCGCTTATTTGTGTAACCATCTTCAAAAAATAATAATTTATGCTGATGCATATTTTTTATGATTAGAGGAAAACCAATATACCAGTATGTGGATTTGGTCCAAAATAGTATATTATGCAATTAGTGAATAAATGACGGATTTACTTCGAGGGCCATAGATGAATCACGAGCAGGTCAAGGATTGTAACGACTGAATCACGACTGTAGGGAGTGATTCATGATGATTGAATCACGACCGTAGCGAGTAATTCAAGTGTTAGAATCCTGAGCAATGCGAAAGATGCATTATTAAAAAAATTTAAGCCGTAATAGACATTTAATGAAGAAAAAAGAAGGTTAAATTAATAAAAATGGACATTAAAATTGGAAAAATTACTGAAATTAAGAGTAAATTGTTCTAAATTCAAACATTAAAAATAGTGAGTAAAAGTGCATTTTATTCACTGTTTTTAGTGAATAAAATAAATTACCAAAATAGTGAGTAAAAGTGATTTTTATTTACTGTTTTCAGTGAATAAAATAAACTTTTTAGAGGGGGAATGGTATAAACATTTTTTTTATTCTCGTTTTAGAGTTTTGGCTACTCTAACTCGACAGACTAAAAAAAAGTTTTTGGACCCAGTCCACATATATATACAACGTGGAAGGGATATACCCGTAATAAATCGAACCATGCTATATATATCATTAAAGTATAATGAAATAATAATAACAGTAAAAATTAAAATAAATTCGTCATTTCCATACAAAAGTTTCCAGCCGCTCGGGCAATTTGTATCGGAACGTCGAAATTTTTGTTTGTTATTTGACTGTTATTTAATTATTATTATACTATAGTGATGTAGTTATAGCCCGTGGTTAGATTTATTACGGGTTCGCCCTTCCACGTTGTATATGTGCATGATGGAAAGTTTACTTGATCGTGACGTCGTACGACATTTAAATGCACTGTATCTTCGTAATTATTGGCTAACTAGCTGAAGCCCGCGGCGTTGCCCGCGTGGAACATTTTTGATAATCCCTTGGGAACCTCACATTTTCCACTGATGTTTTCATCCCAAAACATTCGACGCTAAAGTTACTGCTGATTCTTTCGGGACTGCAAAGTGATAAAGAAAATCTTAAGGCGGCCCTTCCCGGCCGCTCTGTCGTCAACGCGAGCATAGTTTGAAAAGCTTGTTATTTCATCCAGGACAATGCTATAAAAAGAGGCAAAGCAAAAATGGAGAGATAGCGCCTGAAGGCTTGGTTTACATTCTATTGAATGAAATTATTATTATTATTAACTATCCATTGAACGAATTTTCACTTTTCATTGGGTGCGGAAATTTCATAAAACTAGTTTCAGGTGATACGTGTTGTATAGTAAGCCTTACAAGTGCGTGAAATAAATGTTTATCATTTAAAATTTTCATATCATTTGCAATGTTTCTATTGAAATATTTTTTTTACCTTTACAATTTATGAGTACATTATAAACGGTCGAAGTTCAAGTAAAATTTGTGCAAAGAAGCAGGTTTTAAAAGGCTTATACTGAATTTGTTTCTCCAAATTTTAATTTTTGATTCGATAAAAACCTAGAAATGGCGCACAAGATACCTGTTAGTTCAAAAAATTTCAAGAAAGATCAATTTCAACGTCATAAGCACGTATGAGCGTTTGTATGAAAAATAAGACGGGAAGGCAGCTCTTAAGGTATTTAAATCTATTTGAAAACTAAACACGACTCTAAGTATGTAGAATCAAAAATAATGTTAGTAAATATAAAAAGATATGACCACGCGAACATTATAGTTATGAGTGAAAATTTTGTCAGAAGTTGGTGCTCTTCGAAAAATTTTTTTCGTAGTAGGTATTTATTGAATGAAAGGACACCAAATGAATCAGTTGAACTCTGATTATGTATATGTGGGTATTCTACTTTTCTTCATATTCTGTTTTGTATTTTCTAGTTTTTCTCATAGATGGAGTGGAGATATAGGTAAAGCACAGTGTGCTACTCGGGTACCGTAATATCTCCTCCAAACTCCAGGGGATATACATGAATCCCTCGCTTTACTCAGGATGCCACCGTAGAATCACTCGTTACATGATTCAACCGTGGAACCCTTCGTTTCGCTCTGGATTCATAGTATAAAAATATTACCTTTACCCCTTGTAGTACAATCTACTATTAAAAATCTACCAAAAGAGGCTATTATTTTCAGTCCTCGTCCGTAATGTGAGTTAGTCAGACAGGTGTCCCCTGCTGTGGTTGGGTGCTTTGCCCTTGCGCTCCCTTGTCCACGATGAGCCACCTTCGGCCGTCCTCTGGCGGCGTGACGGCTCACTCATGATTCAGCCTGATTCACGATCAACAAGTTGATAAGCGTCAAACAATACATAAGCACATTTATTTATTTATTTATTACTCTTTATATTATTATTCCAAAGTAACAAATACATATATCTTTTAAGAATTTTTCTCCCTATCAACCATAAGGATAAACAGAAAAAAAATGTTCGGCACAAAAGTTAAGCAAATTAATCTATTAAGACTACCGATTTAGTTAATAAATACAAATATCTATTTTATACAATGTCTGACATTTAATTTTTGCCCTGTTCATATCATCATTACGAGTGGATTTTTGTACAATAATGATATAATTTGTTCCTAACAGCTTTTTTGGGACTTATTTACAACTTTTTAAGTATTACTTAACTCCACTTTGGCGAATAATTTAAATATATCATTTTTATCAACTTTATTCATTTAAGTACCAACAATACCAAAATTTAACTACTAGCTGATGCCGGCGACTTAATTCGCGTAGACTTTATGGCTATCTAGTACCTATTTGTATCAGATGTTGCTGATGTTTGATTTTTAGACCTGAAATGCTCATCAGGCTGAACAACTTTTGCTTAGGCGTAATTTTTATATTTCTTATAGTTTTATTTATTCGAACCCATCCAGTATTTCCAGAGATTAGCGTGTACAAACAGACAAACAAACAGACCGACATTTTTTATAAATTCTTGACTCTATTATGTATATATCGCCCCAATTTTTTTTAATTTCTTCAAAGTACAGACACTTTATTTTACTGTTTTATTATACTTAACTATCTGTCTATTAATTATATAAGCTGGAAATAGGGAGATAAGGTACGAGTACCTATTTAGAGTTCCTTTCCTTTATCGACCTTATGGCCTAGTGGTCATCATGCTCCCGGCGATTGACATGAACGTGATTTTTTTATAGATAATGGTACGGAACTCTTCACGCTCGAATCCTACTCGCACTTGGCCGGTTTTTATTATTCTTTGTTCATGATAAAACGACTTCCGTGGCGCCAGACTGCCACTCCGCATGTTCTGGGTTCGATCCCCAGCCAGGATAAGTTTAAAATGGCCATTTTCTATTGTCCTGGGTCTTGGATGTACTTATATCATTATATGTTCTTATTTATGTGATTTCACACTGTGAAAAATAAATAGCTGAACCAGTTTTGCTATTTGCGATTTGATTAGTAAATACTAAACTTTTGTTTTATTAGCAGAACCATTTATATTACATGTTCCAAACTACAACTATATTATTAATAAAAACACATTTTAACTACTAGTAGCCCCAAGGGCGGATCCAGGTATTTTTTCTTGGGGCACGTACCCCCGTACCCCCCCCCCCGCCCCCCCCCCCCCCCCCCCCCCAAATCCGTAGCCCTGAATTCAGCAGTCACTCGATTTTAGTAACGCGTAGCAAATTTTTTTGCTATTAGCAACCATTATTTTTCTCAGTGTAGCTCAGTCAGTGTGAGTTGTCCTTACCAATATTTATTTGTTCAGAACACATGAAATATCACATGTACTTTCCACTCAAAATCTTTCAACCTTGTTTTGTGTAACCGACCTCTAAAAAAAGGTTTTGTAATTTGACCGGTTATTTATATAGGTACATTCAATGACTTTATCTGCAAATGACCTTATTTAGCGTCTTTGTATCCACTGCTTTTGAAAATGTCTGGATACATACAACTACAGAAAAAAAAATTACCTACCAAAATAAGTATACTTATTGTTTACATATTAGTATGCTAATATGTCTATTGAATACTAAGTTTGATATTTATACCTACAGAAGAACAGAATGTCCTTCAGTCTAGATTTTAAATCAGTCGATAAATAGTTTCGGTAGTTATTTGAAATTTTTAAGGCACAATTATGGCCGCGACATTAGTACTTGTTATACTAATTATTATAATTAAAGTATGTACTTTGAGCTCGTTGGCCCGGCGGGAGTGCGTATTACTAGCGCTCTTGCAAGTAAAGCGACATCGGGCGTGGTCCGCACTTGGATGGGTGACGAAACGACAAGTGGCAAAAAAAATCTCGAGCTCCTTCGTGCTTCGGAAGGCACGTATAAGCCGTTGCTCCCGACTGTTATCATTGTGTGGCAGTCGTCAAGCTATGTTAGATGCCTTAAGGAAGCTTGAAAAATCTGACACTAGTGTGGCCACTTACACACACGAAAAGCAAAGTAAGCGAGCAAGCAATTAAAGTAGATAATTAAGTATTATCTACAGGTAAGCTATTAAGGTTCAAACTGGTATATATACGTTGAGGGGGTACCCGAATTTTCCGGGGTCCAAGGCTGCCACCATTTGAAATAAATCATTTGATAGGAAACGAAGACATTATTTAAAATTTTGTACAACCAAGCATAATATAGACCAAAAGGATGAACTGATCATATTTTCACTTTACTCGTTAGAACCCGAAATGTACTTTACCAATTTGGAGCCATCAAACTGACTTGGTAGGTCTAATGGGAAAAAGTTTCTTTTACCAGAATTGTAGGCCAAGAATAGATATAGGCGATAAGCTAGCCAACTGTTACTATTTCTCATTGTCCTTTTGTACATAAGAAAGGCTCTGACTACCCCGTAAAATTAGTATATGCAGTACCTGACCTGTATGTAAAATGTCTTTAAAATCCATTTACTACGAAGCCCAACTTAATTTTAAAAAAATTACCCTCATAACATTTTTAAAGCAGCTTTGCATCCCTAAAAAATATACATAACAAGGTACATCTAATGACGGTCAAAATCAGGTGTTCGGCAAAAAACGCCGGTGTGTGCGAGTCAGCGGTCACCGTGATGACGTTGCGTCTTGTGGAGGCGCTGACCTGTCCTTGTCGTGACACTGCAGTCTGCGCTGGGGCTCTCACCCGCCAGACACCAGTATGCTTGCAACAGCTTACAATTTTTTTATAAATAGAATAAAAATATTGCATTTATGCAGCAAAAGAATGCTGCATAAATGCAATATTTTTATTCTCGAGTTGAAAGGCTATTTTATAATTATAATAAATAAACACGAAATGCATTATTTAAATTTCAATGCCCGGATACCTAATTTGGGTAGAAAAGCAGAGAAGACACACAAGGTTTTTGCCATATTTTACATACGTTAGTTTTAAAAATTCATTATAATCATCATTTCAGCCGCATAACGTCCACTGCCGGATATAGGCCTCTTTCAAGGGTTTTCAAAATGACCGATCTAGAGCGGCATGCATCCAACGCTTTTCAACCGTGGTCTTGGTCACCTCATCTGACCACATTATGCCCGGGTGGGACCTTCGCTTCGCTTACCAGTACGTGGTCGCTATTCGAGAACCTTTTTGCCCGACTATGTGTTCCACTTCAACGAACTAATCCGCTGGGCTATGTCAGTGACTTTTCATTTGATCACGTAGGGAAACACCAGGCATCTTCATGATAGCGCGTTAAGCGACCTTATATTGAGCCTTCCTATGAGACCCATGTAAGGGACCACTGTACAATTGCAGTACGTTTTTATTTATTCACTACCGTTAATATATTTGATTAGCGATCTGGGGTCTATTTTTTATATAATATAATGTTTTATTTTTAATTAGATATATGTTAGTTTATAGGTAGGTAATTTAGTTTTTCGTTTGATTATTTATTTTTTGTATTGTGTTGTTTTTAATTTGTTCTAAATAAATATGGATAATTTGTCTACCGTACTAACGAAGTTGATATTCTTAATAAATACAAAGAAACCTCCAAGGTATGTGAAATACACACACGTGTGTACTGTGCAGTGCAGTGACACATACGTGGACGTAGCAACATTTCATATCTACTTATGTCTATATCGTATGGAGAATGGGGAAACTTTACTTGCAGACGTGCACCTCATGCTTCAAGGCGAAGCTATAAAAATAAATTGCCAATTGTTTCTTTCATCAGATATTTAATTTCTCTAAGCACATGAACGGAATTCTGAATGCTGGACGTGAAAGGGCTATGAAATTCGCCAATGCCATCTTATCGCAATCCTCATCACACAATTGAAGAGGTAGGGTACTCATACATTATGTACAGAAGATCATATTTGTAGATGTCGACGTAAGTATCTAAGTAAGTAGACTTTTGTTAATGCATTCCCGTCGGTATCCAAGTTATGTACCTATGTATCTTTGAAACTATAAAGCAGAGACCGCGAAACTGCGCTATTATCACTTTCAGAAGTCCCCCATTTCGAGACAAAAAGTTCTTCCCTACTCAAAATAAGAGATTCCTTCCTCATTGTTAACACAATTACATAACTTGTGATCAAGTCGTTAAATGTCAACAGGAAAACAGTACACTTTAGGTATATTTCAATAATTTCGTCAATTGTATAATAAATGTATGTACTAATTTTATTAACACAACTGAACTAAATGCAATCTATGACATCCTGTCCTGGTATGATACTAATACACTCTTGGTAGGCAGACAAAGCCTAAGATCACAAGATCCAAAGGCCACATGTATGAAGATAAAATAAAATAATCAAAATGGTGAAGTATTGCTAGCCGCATTAGGTTTAGCATTTATCATTCCGGATAGAACGTGGTGCAACCGGTCGCAGGTGGTTAAACTTTGGTGTATCCAATTTATATAACGTTAGAACTAGGTTTTAAGTTCCATAAAGTATTTTGGTTTTGGGTAGGATAGTCTTGTGTTGCATTTACCGATCAATTCAAATTTCGTTTGTGTCCGTTCGACATAACATCTTTTGAAGACAAATCAGGGCGGTCGATCCGCGTCAAGATTTTTTATGTATAAGATTATATTCAACTATTAGCTATGTCCGTAGGTTTCGCTCTCCGTAGGAATTTAATTATAAGATTATTTTATTTGCTAGGCAAATTAAAAAACCGATTGTCAGCGATTGTCAGCGGAACCACCGAACTATCGTCAAATTTTCATGTTTAAAAGAAAGATTAATAATCAAATAAATTTTTGAATTCGTTGCTTCAATTTGATGATTAAGTAGTATATTTTTTAATAATAACCGGCTAAGTGCGAGTCAACTCACGCACGAAGGGTTCCGTTCAATAATATAAAATCAAGTTTGTTATATGGGACTCAAATATTAATTTTATTCTGTTTTTAATATTTTTTTGTTATAGCGGCAACAGAAATCCGCAATGTGTAAAAATTTTAGCACCCTAGCTATCACGGTTCATGAGATGGAAGCCTGGGTGACAGCCTGGTGACAGACAGACAGACGGGCGGACGGGCGGACAGACTTTCTTGACAATCGCGGAATTTCTTAATTTGCCTAGCAAATAAACTTGTCCCGAAATTCTTTCGAGGAGCGAAGCCCTCGGGCCAGTTAGTTGATTATAAAGGTCTAATAGGTAAGTACATTAAAAATCATGACGCGGATCGCCATATTTGTCTTCAAAAAATGTTTTGAATGTTTGTAAGAGCACAATACGGAATTCGAATTGTTCCGGAAATGCTACACAAAACTAGCTACCAAAAACTACTACAACTATAGGTTTATAGTTTTTTAACGGAACTATAAACCTATAGTTGTAATTTAATATAAATAGGATAAACCTAAGTTTAACCACCTGCGACTGGATGCATCTAGTTTTAGCCGGAATGATAAAGGCTAAACCTAGGTCTAGCCAAAAATAAGCAGGATAAACTTAAGTGTAACGATCTGAGACTGGCTGCACCTAGGTCTAGCCGGCTATACATAGGCGTAGTCAAATTTCGGGGTTTAGCCGTAACATATATACTTAATACAAGAAGATTTTTAATGACTTTTTGTCTAATTTAAGGTCATGCTTATTAGTTTGATCTCATCTGATCGGCGACATCATCGTCCTTCGCGCACGTGTCGGGTGAGACAGCCCAGCGGGCGCGCAAGGGCGCCGTCTATGCAGTGCCCCTATGCCCTTGCCATGGCCAGACGGTGCATGCACCCTGCACGCTACACTGCAATCATACGTCAGTGCCACTACAACACTAAGTTTTATTTGCAAAGTGTAACTTGTAATTAATATTTATAAATGTTTGTTTACTGGCCTAGAATAGAGCCACTCCGTCTCTCCTTGTAGACGATGAAAAGCGCACTCCGGTCTCCAAAGTAGCACAGTTGAGGATGCAGCCGGGAACGCGCTTAGATTAAGGGGATACCTGAATTTTCCGGGGTCCAGTGCTGCCGCCATTTGAAATAAATCATTTGATGGAAACAGAGACATCATTTAAAAATCTGTCTTGACCAGGCTCTAGATAATCCTTTAAACTATTTTGTAAACTACTGTTTACAGTTTAAAGTGAGAACGTGAAGCATTTCTACGGACAATTGCGAAAAACGGACACTTTTGGCGTATGTGCGTAGAAAAGCTTAACGTTCTAACTTTAAACTGTAAACAGTAGTTCATAAAATAGTTTGAAGGGTTATCTAGAGCCTGGTCAAGACAAACTTTTAAATTATATCTCCGTTTCCTTTTAAAAGATTTAATTCAAATCGGGGCAGCACAGGACCCGGAAAAGTTCAGGTAGCCCCTTAAGAAGATAAAGGATTTTCCCGGAAAGGTATAACACATACCCACGCAAAGCCAATGTGTTTAGACATATCTTAAGCCACATTAAACTTATTTTAACTTATCGGGAGCCACCAATACCTTCATACCTATGTACCTATATTAATTGTCTGTGATGTCAATGTGAATTTTTGCCAAAGCTTTATTTTTCATAAACTTAAATAGCATAATATGATTAAAATAAATATGTATAACTATTTAAAAAAATCTAAAGTAGATATAAATACTATAAAAAACATGAAAAATAAAATAAGAATTGAGCCTTAATCACTGCACTCGCATGGTAGGGTGTCCAAGAGGCTGCCGGCATTTCCGTGTTGAATGGCCAAGCTCAGCCTTAATGAACACCAGCCCTAGGTTCAATTGCTTAGTAAGTTTTGTGTGTTTTATAAAACAATATCTAATGGCTTTTACTGTCAGAAATTTGGTCAATGAAGCATGTGTGTGAAATAATTTTATAAGAATGTGTTTTTGAAAAAAAAAAGCTTTTTGTGCAAGCTTTTATTCTCAGGGCAAAGTTCTTATAAAGACAAATGAAATAAACTCAAACTCAATTGAGTAGCGTCGTTTTCCTACCTCCTAGTTACAACGACCACTTTCTAGGCTGCTAGGCAACGTCTACCATAAAGTGCTCGTCAAGACACAGCAAACGAGACCCACCCAATGAGGTTATGTTGTTTTATAACTGAGTTCCGTCGAATACCTATCACCCGGCTCCATCATCAGAACAGCTCATTGACTCCATAATATTGTATTGTCGTCCGACTTATATACTTTCATTTTATCAAGAACTTTATCAATTATATCTTTTAAAATCGTTTGAAGTAAATGAAGACATATTATTACTTGGCCGTTGTGTATATGAGTTTCTGGAAATAAAATTTGTTTTTTTCTTACATTTTCTGTTATAATTTGTAATTTATATCATATATACTTTAAATATACTTCTAGGTATCTACTAGGATTCTAATCTTATGTGCTAAGTACTATATAAGTTAATACGGTTACCTTCTACAGTATCATTTATTTCGCCGTTTTTTTTTTCATACCTGTATGTGCTGAGTCAGACTGAACATCTTCATTGGTTATACGTTTGTCTTTCAAAATTCTTTCGAAAAGAACACTATAAAAAACATTATTTTCAACATCGCCATGATTTTTCCCAAGAACTAATTCTTGTCTAAGTTAATCAACCAAATTTTATTTTATACTTATAATTACGATAAGATATTAGTACACAATTTAGGTTCTTATGTCAAACTAAGAATACGCTGTCTATTAAATAATAAAATTATTGCAACTTAGAGTAACTTTACTCTCCATAAAATTGAACAGGGTCTCGATAATATTTGTGGGATGCTAGTAGATATGTACCAGGCTACCAGCTATTTAAAAATAAAATTATACGGAATGAACTCACAGACATCAGCAATCAATAAAGAGACAATAATATATAGGTATCAACACAAGTCACACAAAAATTTATAGCAAAATGAAATAAACATGGTGCGGATTGATGTGGATTGATGATCCGCAAGGTTAGGTCACCGCGTCCCGGCGCCCTCCAGACAGCATGGCGACCATCGAGGTCGCTGCAACGACACCTTGCCCAATTAGGCCGACGCCGTTCGCAGCGCACTGCGACATTGCAACTTCGCGTCGATTCACGCTGTGTACATTGCCACTGTTTTTAGGGTTCCGTAGTAAACAAGGAACCCTTATAGATTCGCCATGTCTGTCTGTCTGTCCGTCCGCGGTTTTACTCAGCGACTATTAGTACTAGAAAGCTGTGATTTGGCATGGATATGAATATTAATTAGGCGGAAAAAGTGGTAAAATAAAATATCGAAAAAAAAATTTATTAGGTTGTAAACACAGTTTTTCGATTTAGGTATTCGTTTCTGAAATATTTAGTTTTAACGTGAACATTTTTGTTTAAGTCAAGTGTCCCCCCCCCCCTCTATCTGCTAAACGGTTATATATAAACACGTGAAAAATGCATAGCTATAGTATATATAACGAAATTTAAAGGAAAACTATCAAAGCTAAGAAGGGTTTACAAATTAAAACGTTATAGGCGATCAACTTATAAAATGTACTCACAAAATGAAAATTTCACACATATTCAATAGAAAATTAGTTTTGAGACGTTTTAGTGGCATGAACTCAACGTGGGCATTTGTAACTACGGAGCCCTACACTGCGCGTAGCCCGACACGCTCTTGGCCAATTATTTTAGATACCCCTCGCCTTACAGCGGTCTGGACGCGTTCCGTGCGTAGTCGATTTTTTGTAAACAAGTATGTTTTGTCGCGATTCGTGCCTTTTAGAAAATTTCAAAAAAATGCCTTAATCGTAGAGCATATATCCTGGAAGTTGGTATTAAGCAGGAGCGGGATATTATAACATTTTCAGCCCTCACGGGGTAAACAGACCCTTAAATAGGAGCGCTCTTATCGTGCATGTGTATAAACATATCAGGCTGTAATCTCTACCGTGTCAAAATAAAGTCTTTATATAAAGCGAAACTCTCATTCTTATGTTAACCTATCATGCCACTAAGCCTCTTTAAAAGCTATAAATTTTGTTTTCTATGGCGAAAATATATCATTTCTACTTCTCTCTGTACTTTAGGTCAACTTTAGATAGTCTTACATCCTTGAATCTTTTACTTATTTCAACATTTCAATCGACAAGTCACATTCCGTCATTTTATATCTTCCGCACGCACCACGCATCACGTTCTTTTTAATAAATGAAAATATTAAAAACCAAGTAAAATTTTCACCCGTACTTTTGAGAAAGTAGACTTAGATTAAGTCATTACTTACTAACTATGACATAATAACATTTAAGAAATTGAATTTATTTTATAATGATCATTATGTGAGCCCAGACACGCAGTTGTTCCAGAACGTCTGAAAGATAATTGAATGATAGTTACATAATTCCCTGTAATTGGACAAAGTTTGACATTCAAGTTCGCAAGTTCCTAATGTATGAATAGATGCTAGACGTAGGTTCTCGTGTATTTAACACGCCCTTAAGCCTCAGTTATCGAGTCTGAAGCGAGAGGGATAGGAAGGGGTCGGAAAGGGTAGCGGGGTGTGGGGTTGTTTTGAGGGGGCGCCGGGGTCAGACGGCGGCGTTCAAGGTTAAGGCCGGCCCGCCCCCGCTGCCGCCCGCCTCACGCACTAGGTACATAGGTAGCCACGACACGACACGAACTCACACTTGTTTTGATCCTTCCATAGCCGGGAGTGCTATTTTCAAAGACGAAGTCAGCGAAACACAAAACGTAGTTTTCTAAGTCCTCTTTTCGATACATTCGCGTCAACTATCAGTTTTATTGTTTTATATAGAAAACTAAGAAGTTTGTGTGTTGTAGGTACCTACGCTACAAATGTCAAAATAACCAGTTGTCAATACCACTCGTATTCCTCAGCGGTAACGCTTCAGAGCCAGGGGTCCGCCTACTATGAACATTAACCTAAACATATGCTGTCTTATTATAAAACCCAGACTAACTTTGTAACTACGTTTAAACCATTATCCGACCAAATCAAGTTGACATCTTGTAATATCACACTATCTCACCTGTCAATGTCAACTTCATTTTGGACGGATAATGGTTTAAACCTAGTAACAAAGTTAGTCCTGTTTTTATAATAGGGCGGATGGTATCTAAGCATACCATGATTTCATACAAACGAATAAAAGTGAGTTAAGTAGGTACTACGCAAAAGTGCGTCTAAATAATTTGAAAATGTAATAAATGTCCTGGTTTTAGTCTCATTTTCGATGACTCGCAGCGGAAATTGCACTAACGGCCACGCGATAATCATCCTAATGATACGATTATAAAATACAGAGTGAGGTGTCAACTCCATAGCCCACACCGCCGTCTATGAACGAGCTTAAAATACACTCCTAATTGACTATTATTTTCCGAGAATAACATTTTAACTGGTAATGTAATGACTATCACATAGGTGAAATCACGTCTAGATGTTTGGCTGCCAACAAACTAGACACAAAATAGACATTACAAACCGTAAGCATACGATGAATTAATACCTACACGTATTAAGGAAATTTAGGGTCTACTGTTTATTTAAATTTACTCATATATGAGAACTAGTGTTTGCCATATTTAAAATGTAATTCACAAAATATTTATTAGGGCTGATAGTTCAGCCGTCAATAGATTCAATCAAAAAAACTACTAGATTGATAGAGCTCAGCTTTGGTCCATATCATTTTTACGGGTTAACAGTTTTTGAAATTTGGAAATAAAACAAATCACGCAAATTCTTTTATCTACACCCATCATAATCGTGGGCTCTGCTCTGACTGCCCCGCAATGGACAGAGACGTGATATTATAAAAATTGCTCGTGCAATGATTTTTCAAAGAGGTTACGTATCATCCAGATATACTAGATTTTAGTGTGATATTTTAATTGATTATATTTTTTAATAATTTATTCAACATTGTACATTTTTACAAATTAAAATATAATAAATATTATAAATAAAAAAGAGATTCCAACGCATCACCGCGAGGCAGAGTACCCATAAGGCTGGCAGCATTGCCTCTCTGCACCGCAATAGAAATTCTTTGTGCAAAGAAACTGCCCGCCCTTAGGTCGCCCGTAACATCGCGGAGACGCGTTGAAGTCTCAGTCACAAAAGCTTTAGCTTCTGGGCCCCATGGACCCATCGTCTCTACGGCAAAGGGCACAAAAATGTAATTTCCAAGAAGATCAGCATATTTTCTACGTTTTAGGACTTCCGCTGAAACAGCCGCTGCACCAGCTCGCACAGACGTTGACGCAACATGCGAGGACGCGAGAGTATCCACGCACGTTGCGTCCCAAATTAGACATTTGCCAAGCCTCCATGGTACCAGTGAAATCCCGTCAGGCCTTTTGCCATCTGATCTCAGCAAACCGCTCGGTTCCAAGATGGCTGGAACGGTTACTGAGACAAGAGCCCATCGGATGATGTCATTCAGTGTGCCATGTCGGGATAAACGACCAGCGCTCCTTTGACAGGCTAATCCGTGGTGACCCAACTCGTTTACGGTTCTACCACAGACACACTGATGGGACTCATTCACTTTCAAACCCAGTCTAAGTCCGACCGCTAGAGACAAAGTGCAGTTGTCCAATAATGAGCCCAAATTAGCAGAAGGAAGCGCCTGAAGCCATAAACCCGATTCCCGCTCGGAAACCGCGAGCAGTCTAGCGCAATCTGCTGGACTAGTAGCTTCAGAGAGCAGATTTTGTACTGTTTTCTTGCATACAGGCTCGTCCCACCCTCTTTGGTAATGTACTTTTGCTGGTAGTGGCTCGTTAGGACAGTCACTCAGCCAGACATTCAAGGCCTCCGCCAGCCCACAGATCCCCACGGCACCCAATGAAGGGCTTAGAATGTTACCGCATAGAGGACCTGCAGCATGAACTGAGGACAAAAACGCCGGCAAAGAGATATACTAGATTAAAAAATTGTATCACTTCGATTTGGCTTAAACTTAAGACTTGCTGAAATTATGTTTTCGGTGGGACTGTGACGGAAAAATATCACGATCCAAAATATAAATTATTATTACCAAAAAAAATTATATTATTCCCTTTAAATAGTTTGTTTGTATAAGATACTCAGCAATACTTACCACGAATTTACAGAGTTATTATAACACTGTAAAACACTTTTTTTCCTCCTTTCACCTGGTTTCAGAACCTTTTATAGAGAATTCATATCATGGGTGTAGATAAAGTCTTGTATGCAACTGATAATTAGGTATAAAAACACTCATGTGATACTATTTGTGTTTTTAATACCCCTTACTTTATAATAGTAGCATAAATAACTTATATATAATATATAACTTATAATAGTTATAATTTTAGCCATTTATGTCCCATAGCATAAATGTACTATTACATAACAAAAATAACTGGTAGCTTCCAACCAACCAACAAAAATACCTACCTATATTATGTGCACAAAATAGAGAGCTCGACAGACGGCAGACTGTCTGACGTCGCGATCGAGATGCTATTAAATGCCGTTACTAGCGTTGTAAGGGCTAAGGGCACAGATAATACTTTGCACTTTACAATAGGTTCATACAAAACCGTGATATTGCGATTATTGCGAAAGATCGCCATTCATTTAGACGCGACAGTGAGTCAGATGAAGCCCGACGACGGATATGAGTTCTTCCTCCGCGTTATCGACCGGCACTTTTGTTAAATTAAAATGGATGAGGTTTAAAGTGGATGGAGCGGTCGTAACTAACGGTTGGCGGCGACGACGTCTGCGCGATTACGACGATCTGTTGCGTACGCGGTAGAAATAGGACGGACGCCGCGTGGGGTCGCTTGCTGGATGTAGGCCACTGCAAACTTCAAGGACTCTTTTAATCATAGGTTTTATTGGAATTTATCAAGTATGTTGGTACTTGGAGAAGATGTTGAAAGAATGATGGACCCCGTGGACCAGTACTGGTAACAAAGCGCCGGAAGTCTTTAAGATGGATTGACGACGTAGACAAAGTCACGCCCACAAATATAGATGTAGTCACGCCTACGAGAGAACCGAGATGGCTAACGTCACGAAGTAAGAGATGTGTTTGTTTGTCCGTCGGTAACCTCAAAACGAAGCAAAGTATCCCCACGGTTTTGATAAATGTTTGCGTGTCACTCAGAGAGTCGCATAAGTCATGTTTTAAAGAAGCAAAGACTTAAGTACCTACCTAATAAATGCAAAAATCTCTCAATCAATTACAGATTTTAGTTAGAGACAGTGCAATAAAGAGAAAGTCATTGCATTTTATTAGATGACAATGCATTTTTCTGTTGCCTTGATTACATCTAACAATAGTTCGATTAAGTATTAGTATTAATAATTCCAACGACGCGACGTCTTCAAAGCTGGAGATAATAATTTCGATACCTTGAATATAAGATTGAAGTTTAAAATGCCAAAGTTCGTTTATGGCACTGGTAAACTTGATACATAAAATAAGCTATTATAAGAATTATGAAATACCTTTGTTCTGGATTTATATAAAGTCTTGAAAGAGTAATTTAACGACCATGCTAGTCCGCCACCCAGAGGTCCCGGGTTCGATCCCCAGGCGAACTTGCCCTGCAAGTTCAAAAATGGCCTTTTTCAAATTGTCCTGTGTCTTTGACGTTTATTTATATATGTATTTGTTATAAAATATAGTATCGTTGATACGTTATTCGTATCCCATAACAGCAGGCAGCAAGGCCTTCATCTCACCTCCAGACGCACTAGACGCTCGGAACGGTTCGTTTGTTGTCCTACTACGAGTATTATTCATTGCTCACTTCACTGTCTACAGTCTAGACTAGATTAACACTAGTCACCAATTGACGTAACTACGCAGAAATCTGACCACAAACATGACGCATGCTAATATTTTAAAGGTTGCGAAGATTCGTTGGGACTTTTTATTTAAGGAATGTTTTATTAATGAGTTGGGCTGTTGCACTTTTGGCTTACCTAATCTACTTATACTGTACCAAGATACTAAATGAAAAATATATTCTTTGTATTACTCTTAAGGGCCAACTGAATTTTCTGGGGTCCAGTGCTGCCCCAGAAAGAAAACGGATATATCATTTAAAATTTTGTCTTGACCAGGGCCTAGATATAACCCTTCAAACTATTTTATGAACTACTGTTTACAGTTCAAAGTAAGAACGTGAAGCTTTTGCTACGCACACTTGCGAAAAACGGCCACTTTTGACTTATGTGCGTAGAAAAGCTTCACATTCTCACTTTAAATTGTTACCAGTAGTTCATAAAATAGTTTGAAGGGTTATCTAGGGCTAGGGCTAGGGTTAGCTAGGGATGTCCCCGTTTCCTTTCAAATAATTGATTTCAAATGGGGGTAGCACTGGACCCCGGAAAATTCAGGTATCTAAGCGAGCTTTTCTTCTCCGAAATTATAAGAGTGTCATACTATGCATGATGTGTAATTTTCAGTGGTTTTATGAAAACTGACCTACCTTTATCCCTTACGCAGTAAATTAAGCCCATGGCCATAACATCCAAAGGCCACGTTCAGCGTGATGGTGGGCGTGAATGTGAAAAGGAAATGAAAATAATGTAGGCTTGCTACCCACTAATAAATGTTTAATAAAATTTTCTCCTTTCGCTTAATCATTTTTCGAAAATTCTACGTTTTCGCTTATTTAGTATAAATAAAATAATTATAGCTATCTTCTATATTCTATAAAAAACCGGCCAAGTGCGAGTCGGACTCGTGCACGAAGGATTCCGTACCATCATCTATAAGTATTCACGTTTGTTGTATGGGAGCCCCTCTTAATATTTCTATCATTCTAATTTAGTATTTGTTTTTATAGCGGCAATAGAAATACATTATCTGTGAAAATTTCAATTGTCTTGCTATCACGGTTCCTGAGATAAAGCCTGGAGACGGACAGACAGTCTAGTCTTAGTAATAGGGTCACGTTTTTACCCTTAGTGTACGGAATCCTAAAAAGAAACTGACTGGCTGACTCATTTACTAACTAATCGATCAACGCAAAGCTGAAACCGCTGCGCTGGGTCTAGCTTGAAGCATGACATGGGGTTAAAATATTGGAAGAAAGTTTATATGAAATTTTATAATTTTTATGGGTTCCGTACAAAAAATTAAAAAACGGTACCCTTATATAGGATCACTCGTGCGTCTGTCTATCAGTCCGTCTGTCACAGCCAATTCGCTCCGAATCGAATGGACCAAATCAGGTGAAATTTGGTAGGATGGTGTAATCCTATGACCCCAACACAGATGTACAAAGTATACATTCCTTTAAATAAGTGTTTTTTTTCGGGGGACAAATCAGGAAATTTTAAAAAAGTTTTGCAACCCTTACTGTGTCATATATCTAATAAAAGGGTTCGTTATGAGGATCTTAAATATATTTTAGTTATAATTGTGAAATAAATAGTTAATTTTTCTCATGAAAGAAGACGAAAATTAACCATTCCCGCTGATCTCCGAAACTACTGAGCCTTAAAGTAGGAAAAAAAAATACAAAATATATTTCATTGCTTGTTAATTACAGAAAACCTTTAAGAATTCTATCAATTGAAAATAAAGTGGTAAACTTAATACAGTAAGTAAATAGTTCATTAAAACACCGCTAGTAATAGTTAAATCGCGTCTTACTGTAAGGATTTCAAATGTGATATAATAAAAACATTTGACTTTGGCATCATACGGAATCCTCTCCATGCGAGTTCAACTCGCACTTGGCTGGTTTTTAGGGTTCCGTAGTAAACAAAGAACCCTTATAGTTTCGCCATGTCTGTCTGTCTGTCTGTCCGTCCGCGGTTTTACTCAGCGACTATAAGTACTAGAAAGCTGTGTTTTGGCATGGATATGTATACTACTTATGCGGAAAAAACGGTAAAACAAAATAATAAAAAAAAAAAAAATTCTAGGATAGCTCCATACAAGTGAAGTAAAAAATCAATATTTTTTTCACGACTTGCCAATCATGTGGGGTATCGTCAAATAAGTCTTTTAAAAATATGAGCTTGTGAACACCGTTTTTCGATTTAGGGATCCGTTTTTAAAATATTTGGTTTTAAAGTGAACATTTTTGTTAGAGTCAAGTGTCTCCCCCCTCTACCTGCTAAACGGTTATATATGGACATGAGAAAAAAATTAACAAGTATAGTAAGTATATATAACGAACTTTATAGGAAAACTATCAGAGCTAAGTAGGGTTTACAAATTAAAAAGTTATGGGCAATAAACTTATAAAATGTACTCGGAAAAAGAAAATTTCGTACAAATGAATAGAAAATTAGTTTTTAGATGCTTTCAGTGGTATGAACTTAAAGTTGGCATTCGTAACTACGGAACCCTACACTGCGCGTGGCCCGACACGCACTTGGCCAATTATTTTAAAGTAGAAATGACGGAATCGTAGTCAATTGCTCATGAGTTGAGACAAAAGTTTACTTTTTCGCTTTTTAGCCACCCAATTCACCCAATTTTATCGTCTGTGGAATTTTTGAACTGGACGTAACATTCTGAGACCTGGAGATAAAGGTCAGTTTGAACTTAGTCCCATATTAAGTGCAGATACGTATGTAGACAGTGCATTATGTCTCAATTCACCTCTAGACGGTGTCTCCGCCGGCACGCAGAGCGAGCGCACTTTGTAGTCTAGACGAATTGCATTATGGAAATTTATATACCTAGACGGCTATTTATACTAACTGAAAATTCACTCAAGAGTTTACTATCTGCTTGAACTATTTTATTTATTTAATTATTCTTTTAATTCATTTACGTTAGATAGGTATCTCTTCTCTCAGACTACTTCAAAAACTTTTTTTACAAAAAACTAATCAGTTATATAAAATTTAGCTAGACATAAAAGTGATAAATACTATTAAGCAGTACCTACTTATATTTTAGAAAAATAGAAACATCTTTATTTGTAGCATCTCTACCCTGTGTTGTAAATTGTCCAGTTTCAAGGTTGACTGGAAGAGATCCCTATCTGGGATAAGTCCGCCTTTGTACTGTTCTCTAGTTCTAACCTGTATTATTGTCCAGTGTTTATGTACAATAAAGATTTTACAAACAAACTAACAAAAGCATATATACAACAATTAAAAAAGAAAGAACATAAAACACAACAAAATATGCCACCAAAATGATTTCTCTCAGCTTTTGTGTCTACCTAGGCTTTTCGGAGTCAAGCAAACTTATAAAATAGTTGGTACTTAATAACTATCTTGTTTGTTTAAAAAAAAACCATTGATGAAGGCTTAATAGAGCACATATTCTGTAAAATAGAAGTTCACCAAAAACCTACTCAGGAAATTGATTTTCGAGATATATTTCCTTTTCCACTTAACTTACATCATTAATCAAAAATAGAACATGCAAGCTTTCTCAAGTCTATTGTTAAGATAATAATCAAGCAGACTATATTTAGAATATGCGAATTCTCGACATCGAGTCACTGGTCAAGTAGTACAAACACAATCAGCTTTTTTATTCTGACGAGACAGATTTTATTTCGAATTGACCCCTCCGGTGTGCGACGCCGTGCGATGTTATTTTAAATTGATCATCGGTGTTTTTCTAGTAACAGGAACTGATGTTGACCCCTAGTTTAGCACGTAAATTATAAAAGTTTTATTTACCTACATATACTTTAAACTTAAGATTAGTATTTTAAGTACATTAAATTAAGTAAATATATAAATAAATTGTCCAAAAACTTTGGCCTATGGTTTCGTATACAGTGTTACGGAGCTTTTTTATTCACTACCAATCATTGTATTTTGTATGTGTAGTAGTGTTGGCCAGTTGGCGACTTGGCCAATACCTACTAGTGTCAGATATTTCAAGCTGCCTAAAGGAATCTGAGATACAGGTTAGAGAAGCTCAAGATATTTAATGCTGATATTAATGCAACTTGTGGACATCCATCTAAGTGCGATTCACGCCCATTATTCTTCATTCACGCGGGGTTACTTGACATACGAAAGATTTTGAAAAAACCGGACAACCAAGTTTTTGAAAATAAAACTACTTAACTTAGTCTACTACTACTAATCTTAACTTCGTAGTACTAGGTAAGTACCTACTTACCCGAAGTTAAGATTACTATCTGTATATATTTGTATAATACTCAAACCTACGTCTATTAGATTTGAGTATTCAATTTAAAAGCTCCAAAAGGCATAGTTTTAGACAAGCCCGTTAGTTAGGTAACATTACTTTGCACACATAAAGACTTAAACTGCCCATATTTTACAAAACGGTTTTGTATTCACAACGCTTTTCAGAAAGAATGTCAAAACACAAGTAAAAAGCAGAACTGCAGTATTTAATATCAACTTTTGTTAACAGAGGAGCTCGCTGAGAGAACCCGTTGTATTGTATTCCTAGCGCAACAAGTTAAAGAAGAGGTACATGAATTTTTCGGGGTCCAGTGTGTTATGAGTAATGTCACGTCACTAATGTCATGTGTCACATCACTAATCCAATATGTCGTCAGTCTTATTAATGTTGTATTGTTCTATGGTCCTTACCGCGGTATTACGTACATTTCTGAAATAAAACCAAATCTTAAAGTCTATCATATTAGACCAATAAACAGTGCTGCCAAAATTTGAAAGGAAACGGAGATATCATTTAAATTTTGTCTTGACACTCTTGACCGAACCCTAGATAGCTATTCAAACTATTTAATTAACTTATGTTTATAGGTTAAAGACAGAACATGAAGCTTTTCTACGCACATTCGCCAAAAATGGCCGTTTTTCGCAACTGTGCGTAGAAAAGCTTCACTATCTTACTTTAAACTGTAAACAGTAGTGCATAGAATAGTTTGAAGGGTTATCTAAGGCTTGGTCAAGACAACATTTTAAATGATATCTCCGTTTCCTTTCAAATTACTTATTTCAAATAGAGCAGCACTGGACCCGAAAAATTCATGTATTTAATCAACACTGTCCAAATTTTGATAGGGTCTTTTCAGGGACAAATTACACTGATTAAGCTAGATGACCACAAACTTATTTAAAAAAATTCAAGCTCCTTCGTGCTTGGAATGGCACGTCAAGCCTCGGGTGAGTTTAATCATTGTATGGCAGTCGCAAGCTATGTCAGATGTCTTATGGTAGCTTGAAAATATTAATACCAGTGTTGGCCACTTACGCACATGAAAAACTAAAAGCTAAACAGGACCCTACCTGAGATAGGTATTTGATTTTTATTAAATAAATAAGAAGTAAGAACCAGTTAAAAAGGTCCCAAAATCCAGTAAATAATAAAATATTTTTGAGATCCTCACTGGCTTGACCTTTGACTTATTATATATTTTCGTAATGCAACGATAAGGCTATTGAAGTGATTAGCTACTTTAATCGCTTTAACAAAACCATTATGGGCTACATACATAGAATGGAACAAATTAATTAAATTGCATTGTATACTTACTGATCATAAATTTCCAAAACCAAATTTCTGGTATGCTTTTCGCCACACCGACAGTATTGGGAATTTTAATTTCATTCAGCTGACAGAAGGGGTGCCTGTTCCGATGGTGTGATGTAGGTGAGGGCGTAGGCTGTCTACAGTCTAGACATTCGACCGACATCGCTCGCACTAGCTGCCGGCAGGCCTGTATGCCTTTGTAAGCTTAGCCCACTTTATATCTATATGCTAATGAATTTTATTAGAAGCTAAACTTTGATTGTATTACACAGGCAATTGAGAAGAGCTTTGGATCATTATTTCAATGAGCAAAACCTGTTCATCGGTAGAATAATAAACATTGTACCTTTTGCTTTCGACTATATTACTTACTAGTTACACAAGATACAATGGTATGTCTTACACTGTATACTTTAATAGTAAATAGTTTTACACTGTGTACTTTGATAAGTAAAAGTAGTGTTTAGTAAGTATTAAAAAGGAATTCAAAAAACTACATTTAAACAAAATAAAAAAGGTATCTATGTTTCGCGTTAATTCCCGTATGCATAAATTTAGTATCTATGTATTTAAATAAAATTATTTTAAGTCCTCTTGTAACTAAAGTAAGGCAACTATAAAACTACCTACATACGTTAAATAGTATTTTTTTTCTGGAAGATTTAAATCTCAAGATTAGTTATATTTATGTCTATTTTTAGATATCAATTATGTACTTAAAATATTTAAAAATTACAATAAAGATATGAAATATAATTCAAAGACAAATAAAGAATCATGGCTACACTATCTGGAAGTGAATCTAAATCGAGTCTTTTTTCCCGGTCTGTGATTGCCTCTGTAAAACTACACGCTATAGAGGAGCGCCGAAGGATAACTCAGTAAATATACACAGACGAAGGAGGGTATATTACCAGTGTAAGTAACTATATCTATTATGTATGTATGATCGGTCGGACTCATAGTATGGTGACTATGTCAATATGCCGTGAAGTGTCCCGCCTATAAATAATAGGATCTCTCTATTGTGGATGTCGTAATAGGCGACTATTTAGAGTCATATAGGCAACTAGAGACACTAGAGTGACCGTAAGTATATTGGCAAGTAGGGTTGACGTCGACGAAGCAGGCGGCCGATCTCGGGACTCGGAATGGACTGAAAAGAACTTATGATCTTTAAAGGGTTCCGTACCCAAGGGGTAAAACCGGGACTCTATTGTTAACTCAAAAACCGTAATAGTTAGACAGTTGAAATTTTCGGATATATTTCTGTTGCCGCTATAACAACAAATATCAGACTAAGTATTTATAACCAGAATAAAATAAACATTTGTACGAATAATGGTACGGAACCCTTCGTACGCAAGTTCGACTCGCACATGACCGGTTTTATTTTTCACAGCAACATCTTCACTCTGGCAGAGGTACCTCGGGTATTTTACTTTTCCAATAGAACTAAATACAACAACGGGTAACGTAACCGTATACAACGTGGAAGGGACATACCCGTCATAAATCGAACCACAGGCTATACTAGATCACTATAGTATAATGAAACTAAAATAATAGCCAAAACACAAAAAAAATTCGGCCTCCTCATACAAAACTGTGCAGCCGACCGGGCAATGTGTATGGAAATGTCTAATATTTTTTCGGTTATATGGTTGTTATTTTAATATCATTATACTATAGTGATGTAGGATAGCCCGTGGTTCGATTTATTATACGTGTATGTCCCTTCCACGTTGTATATAGACTCGCATCTGTCCCTCCTTAATTTTTTGAAACTGCCTATCAGTGATGCGTATGTATAGGTTGGTCTAGGTATGCTAGTGAGCTGGTAGGCAAGCGTCTAGACGCGGGGGCGTTCTGCGGAAAGGTTAGGCTAGGTACATACTTTATATGGCTCGGTGCAAATTTCACGACCCTTCAGCTTTACTGGCGGTGTTGTAAACGAAATTGGGTCACGCCGTCTAATAACAATACCTGCTTGACTGCGAGCTTAATGGATTTTATGTACTCACCTAGACATTCTTCTGTTTTATGTTGTCGTCATCTTTTTCATTTGTATAAGTTTAAAGAGCTTAGAAAAAACCCCGAAAAAGAAGTTGAGTAATCAATGTAATCATAATGGACACATATATTTATATTTTTGCAGCGGAAAATAAGTCGAACTAAGCCTAATTTTTAAACTTAAAAAAAAAGTAAAATATTTCTTGTCAGGTTATCTTTTGTAAGGGTATAATGTATTACTTTTTTCTAATCAGCCTACACTAGGTCCATAATGATGTAGCGTCGGAGCCGCCTAGCCTTAGAGATAGAGCAAAGAGAGGAATTTTCTGTTGAAGAGCTCTCGCCAAATCACTATAGGACTAGTTGACAAGGGGGATTTCCGGTTTTGTAAAAATTCGAATAGTTATAGGACTTATAGGTATACATAAAATGTATACATTTTCCTCTAACTAAAAAGATACATTCATTTTACTTTCATGAACAATTTCATTATCTTTTTAGTGAGCGTTCTAAGTCCTAAACAGAAACTTGTAGGTAGGTACCAGCTTATGAAATAAAAAGGAATAAATTTTAAATTATTCTGAATAGCGTATTAGTAGTCGTCGTGCAGCCGTCTGCCCTTCCGTCGCCCTTTACGTATTGCGTAGGTTTCTAGACTCAACAGTAGACAGGCCGGCCGTGCTGTCTGAGAACTCCCGCCGAGACTTACCGCAAAATCGTTTATATAGATTGTAGGTGTGTTATTTCATGATCTGAATATTCAGAAAGTTCTATTCAAATTGTTATGTGATATAAAACACGGTTTCCCCCAGAGAAGAGACATGAGATTCTTTAAATATGCATACCTATCTATTTTTCTTTTATTTTGCTGTTTTTTATCATTTGTGGCGAAAGAGACTGAGCCCGACAGCACAGGGTATCCTTGTGTGGGGCCAGTAATATTTTTATAATCAGGTGTTTAAAAAACATTCACAATAGATGGCGCATATAATATTTTTGAAATCATTCTGTCAAAAAAGGAAAAGGCCGTTTGGTTCGAGGTTCAATCAATCTTTTATTACTATAATTTAATTTATCAGGCAATTTTTGACCTTTCCCTACAGAATGGTTAATTATATATATAAACATATGTTTAAAAAGTAGATAATATTAATTGACATCTAATATATCAAAAACATCTTGTAAAATACCTATTAAGGGGCTACATGAATTTTTCGGGGTCCAGTGCTGCCCCCATTTGAATTAAATCATTTAATAGGAAACGGAGACATCATTTAAAATTTTGTCTTGATCAGACCCTAGATAACCCTACAAACTAATTTGTGAACTACTGTTTACAGTTTAAAGTGAGAACGTGAAGTTTTTCTACGCACATACGCCAAAAGTGGCCGTTTTTCGCAATTGTGCGTAGAAAAGCTTCACGTTCTCACTTAAAACTGTAAACAATAGTTCATAAAATAGTTTGGAGGGTTATCTAGGGTCTGGTGAAGACAAATTTTTAAATGATATCTCCGTTTTCTTTCAAATGCTTTATTACAAATGGCCCTGGACCCTGGAAAATTCAGGTAGCCCCTTAAGATGTAGGTACATCTGGAGTTTTGTGTTATGCGGCTGCGAGACGTGAACATTAACGAATAAAGATATAAAGATATTAGAAGCATTTAAGATGTGGTGCTGGAGAAGGATGGAAAAAATAACCTACTCTCAATTATAATCACTATGACTAAAGGACTGAGCTGTGCTAGCTAGACTGAAAATTAATTTCTGCCATTCAAAATGTACTTAGTTCGTTTAAGCAGATGAATAATATTGACAAAGCAGACAGATCTATAAATTACTTATGTCTGAGACTACAGACAGGATTACTAGCTGTTGTTATTCTGACCTGACCCCAATAGCGAGCATCCATCGTCTGCCAATCGAGACTTTGCGTCACTAGCATCATATAAAGAAATAACAAAACTTTATTTACTCAAGCAACTTTACAAGCCGTTTGGTCTAGCAAACGTTGCTCAAAGGTGATGCTTGTGAGTGACCCATGATGAAAAAACTTGACATCAGCACAGATTGCCCGAAGGGAATCTGTTTGGGTAGATAGGTTACCGATGCGATGGGCGTGTCCAATTCCCGTTTTCCATCTTTAGTATTTTTCTATCATCTTGCATTCTGACGACCTCCGTGGGGTAGTGGTCACGATGCTAGTCCGCCACCCAGAGGCCCAGGCTTCGATCCCCGATCAGGGCAAGTTGGAAAATGGCCTATTTCAAATTGTCTTGGGTCTTGGATGTTTATCTATATCTATATGTATGTTATAAAATATAGTATCGTTGAGTTAGTATCCCATAACAGAAGTCTCGAACTTACTTTGGGGCTTGCTCAAGCAGTGTTATTTGTCCCTATATATTAATTTATTTATTTAAGCATGGCTTTTCGAATAATAACTTCTTTGTATGTTTTATACTAAGGGCTTAGGTAAGTAGGACCCAAACTTTACTTTAAGCAATATAGTGATATAATGCTCGCGAATTACCATTTATATTAGTTACTATTAAAGTGTTGGTACGAGTATATTTCGATTTCTGCTATCAGATCATAGCACCCTACACGCAGCATTTCTACACAAAAAAAATATTTAAGCAGAAAAATTCAAAAAGACAATATCCTAATTGGTACTGAAAAGATTTAGCACCGCTGGTCTAGACAACTCAGCTCAGCTTCAGTGTTCAGTCGCCATGCGCTGCCGCCGTCGCGACTCGTGTTAGGTACTCGTAACTAAGTAGGTAGTTAGTAACATTAGTACAATGGCCAGCAGATTGATCAAAACGCTACTATAGTAAGTGCGATGCGACTAGTGTTGTAAACACTTGTATATAAAAACTTATAAGGGATTTATACAAGACTACCCTACGAGCGAACACGGGGCTCCTAGACGCCACATCTTTTTTCGGTTGACCATCTCCACCCCTGACCATATGGAGCCTAGTGCAACCGCCCCACTCGAGCTACTAATCAAAATACAAAGAGGTAGGTAGGTACTTTCTTTCTTAACCTTCACGTGTCAACGGGTGAATAGGATGCATTGTTTTTAATTTACGGGGGCTTAGCTAGTTATTCTCAGCTCAGATTTCCTAATGAGAAAATGTTAATTTGAATTCATCCAGTTTTAGAAGTACTCGTAGACATTCAGTAGGTACGAGATCGAGAAAATACTTTCTCTACATACATATCTACTTCTAGTACTGGTTAGTTGGTTACTCGCTACTAAGTGATGATATTCTTCTACATTTCCGTATCAGTGCCGGATTAGCCTAGTAGCAAGAGTAGCAATTACTACGGGCCCTGCGCAAAGAGGAGCTTCGCGTTTTTTTTTTCTTTTCAATAAAAACCACCTATTCACCGCTACAAAAGAGAGACAGCCGGATATTGGTATCAAAATCGACATCCATAATTTAAGAAAGTTTTATAAATTTTATAAATAATGCTGTTATTGTCAAGTAACTTAAAATCCTGAGTATAAGCAAAGAAAGGAGTCTTGGTAGAATTTGCTAAGGACCCCGAGCATACTTAATCCGGCACTGTTCTGTATAGGTATATACACCAACTACTCTACTGAAAGTAACCGTAGTTAGTAATTCTTTTATCCCTGGTACTTTTATTCCTCTAATAAAAAATAATTGGCCAAGTACGTGTTGGGCCACGCGCAGTAAGGTTCCGTAGTTAAGAACGCTAACTTTGAGTTCATGCCACTAAAAACGTCTAAAAACAAATTTTTTATTGAATTTGTATGAAATTTTCCTTTTCCGAGTACATTTTATAAGTTAATCGCCTATAACTTTGTAATTTGTAAACCCTACTTAGCTCTGATAGTTTTCCTTTAAATTTCGTTGTATATCCTATAGCTGTGAATTTTTTCACGTGTCCATATATAACCGTTTAGCAGATAGAGGGGGGGGGGACTTGACTCTAACAATTTTTTTTACTTTAAAAGCAAATATTTCAGAAACGGATCCCAAAATCGAAAAACAGTGTTTACAAACTCACAATATTTTTAAAAGACCTATTCAATGATACCCAACATGACTGGTTAGTCGAGAAAAAAAAATAACTTCTCACTTTACTTGTATGGGAGCTACCCTAAAAAAATTTTTTTTCATTATTTTATTTTACCGTTTTTCCGCCTAATTGATATACATATTCATGCTAAATTACAGCTTTCAAGTATTTATAGTCGCTGAGTAAAACCGCGGACGGACAGACAGACAGACATGGCGAAACTATAAGGGTTCCTTGTTTACTACGGAACCCTAAAAACAGTGGCAGTCCGGGAATGCCGACAGAAGTGAAAACTTGGTGTCGGTTACGGTAACGGTAAGTGTCGCGAGTTCAATGGTTTTTTATCCTATCACAAAAAATGCATAGAGCGCCAAAGGAAGTTCTCACTTCAAAAAATATTTTCTTCAGAAGAATCAAGTAAACATACATATTTTTACGCCTGTTTCCGATAAACATAAAATTAAGTAAACAATAATTAATTAATTTAGTAAACATACTAGCTGCGCCACGCGGTGTTACGCGCAGAAAAAGTTATTGCCTATGTGTTAATACAGGCTTCCTGCTTACCAAATTTTACCAAAGATTCAGCCGTTTGCGCGTGAATAAGTAACAAACATACACACAGACACACACACAAACTTTCGCCTTTATAATATTACATTAAATAAGTGTGATGTGATAATTTAAATAAATATATTAATCGAAGACGGTAATTTTTTCGTAGAGTTGTTTATGTTTATCACACGGAGCGTCCAAGCTTGATCAATTTTTTGACTTAGCAACGAGTTTTGGATACAACGGAGTCACAGTGTTTATTACATCCTAGAGCGAAAGCAGCGCAATATAGTCAGAGTAACGAACTAATCGCAATTTGTTTAATTGAGTGATGGAGGCTCCAGCACCTGCGCCCGCCGCCCCCACGGGTGCCCGCCGGGAACCTTCCACGGACCCTGTCAAGGCACAAGGAATTCTGTAGATATACTTTTGTTGTTTTCACAGTCATTTATTCTTAAAAATTGCTTACTAGGTAGTAAATAAGTTAACGGACAAATCACACAGATTGAGCTATAGTCCCAAAGTTAGTTCGAGATTTAACAAATACCCATATAGATAAAAATAAATAAATAACAATTTTAAGTAATTAAGTACTTCAAACATCCATTTCGTTATCAGTAGATAAGATTAAAACAACGAATTGATTCCTTCCTTCTTTTTTTAAATAAATGTTCAAAATAAATGAAATGTTTATTCATAGAACCACCGTGACGCGTAAAGAACGTGACGCCGCTCGATTTTGGCATCAGAAATGGGGATTTTACACTCGCCTTCGGGAGATACAGGAGGAAGAGGCGCTAAAACTTGGTGCGTACTTTTTAAAAGGAGTGTCATGTTTTTAGGGTAGGTATACTTATGTTATGTGAGTTTCTTTATTCCGCCGATGTATGGGATATCCTCAGAATCCTTACATCAACTAGAGTGACAGGAGCTGTATTTTAAAATTAATAAATTATCTACATATCTATGTACATAATTACCGCGATAACTCTGAAACCTTTGAAGCTATTTTAATGATATTATGAATTAGTGTAGCAACTATTCGTAGAATTATCGGTTCAGCCGATTTTGAGTTATAGGTACTTACCAATGCATTTTCGTTGAAAATAAATACTGCTCTATAACTTTTTGGATGATATTTCTCAGGGATATTGGATAGGTATCAAAATTGTTGAACCAGTTTGGGAGATATTGAGTTGAAACCTGAAAAACGAAAAATTTCCGTCGTGTTAAAAACAAATCATCTCCAAAGATTCAAATGTTTATTCAGCAAATAGACCTTGCCAGGCACTTTTACACGTCTATAGGTATAATTTACGTTACTGTAAAGGATCCTCCTTGGATGAAGTTGGTGGATGATATTCGATCAAAGATTTAGAATATACAAGTAGTGTATTCGATACTAAATTAAAATCACCAGCAACAAAATCTTTGATTAAAAGGTCTTTCAAACATCAAAATTTAAAATATATATTTTACAAATATGGTACTAGGTACGAAAGTGATTTCTCGGAATCACGCTAATGGTTATTTTTTTAGTTTATTTAAGTAGGTAGTTCGATTATCTATGTCACATGCCGACTTTATTTAAAAAGGGAGTTATTTATTTTGCGACGCGTAGGTTGAATTCGTGAAATTGTTTTAGATTATTTTGTTTGTTGACTTGGTCTCGCTTAGTGAAATCAGCAATTTTTTGCAAAAGTATTCACACTTACTCCCTTTTTTAAAGTGAAATAGTACGCCAATTTTCAGTTCAGCAATGCCACTTGGTACGAATGTTATACTCGGCCACCCAATCCAAAAACGCCCGGGAGCCAGATTGAACTCCGCGTCAGGTGGGGGGTCAAAGTACAGAGCTCCCGGCGCTCAGAAAAAAAATCTAGCGGATTTGTTTGGACTTTTGAGTCAAGTTTGGTGTCGTTATCTTCTGTAAGAGGCAAATTTTCGATTTGCCTGTCCTTTTTTGTAAATAATTGATTACATGTAGGTACAAGCACCTATTATAAAAATGCAGCTTTTACTGGCTGCCGAACTGAAAGCTTCAATTACCGTAAACTGGATAACCATACTTTCAGTCCGAATTTTGCCATAGTTGGGTTATAGAAATTTACCTTAATTTACATCATATAATGTCCCGTGTTTTTAAGCAAATAAAGATCTCATCTTATCTTAAACTTTTACTTGTGTAAATGTTTAACCCATGTTCAACCTGTACAGGTATGTCCGTGGAAGAATATCGTGCTGCCGTGAAATCGGTTAACTGCCAGCCTGAGCCGAAGACCTACCCTGTAGTGGTAGATCCGTCCCCTAAGCTTCTACCACCCACGTCGGCAGGTGATACAGATACATTATTACGTCTCTATCCCAAACGGGGTAGACAGAGGCCATGCCCGTAAAACCCAAAGGCCACGGTTAGCGTGAGCGTGAATAAAAAAAGAATCGAAATAGTGATGGGTTGGTGAGCCGCATTGCCTATTAGCATAATTCAAATTCTCCCTGACGGTAGGTGATCTAAGATTATTATCATACTTCGTCTCTACTTTCCTTCACGATGTCTTCTTTGTGGCCGACACTTCCAGCAGATCCTGGTGTTTTCTAGAAACTTAACTTACTATGTAACTCTAAGGGACCATCTCCACGGGCGACGAGATAACATAGGTCAATATATCAATTTGCCGCGATATTATCGCCTTGTGGAGACACGTTTATAGAGTCAGTATGGAGTTTGGTGACACGACGGAAATATCGTCGCGATTCTCTCGCCCGTGGAGTTGGTGCCTAACTCATAAAACAACGCCAGTTAGCGGCCGATAAAGGACTCACTGACTGAAATTTCCTGTTTCATTTTATGTAAGTAATTAACGCTCATTTCACCTGTGGGTCAGTTCGTCTTAAAGCTATATATTCATAAAAAATCTACCCTCCGAAATATAGTGAGTATACTACGATTTTAGATCTATGTTACTATACCCAGTAAAAAAAGTTATTTGTTTATGATACTACCAATTTAAGGAGTGTATGCATTTTTATGCAATTGAGAGAAAAAAAAATCAATGTGTCAAATCAAAATCAGTCGTGTTATAATACTATACATATAAGTATTATAACACGACTGAAAAGAGTTGATATATATTTTTAAGAATACAGAGGTATCTTTATTTAATGTTTTCAGCAATGGTCGGTCGACGCGCCCTCTGTCCGTTAGAACGCTACGGCCGACTCGTGAAGACCGACCGCGATTATCCGACGAGGCCACCTCTTCCGCCCGGTCAGATATATGACCCCTACAAGCAAACTTTGGTATTCTTAGGGTATGTTTTCGTACATACTAGATATCAAATAAAATTGTATCAGTGATCAAACTGATCATTGACAGTTTCTTTGGAGGACGACTTAGACTCGGTAGCTTAATCTAGGCAGCCGAAAACTAAGAAACCAGAAATAATTACAGGATTCTTGCTGTGATGTCAAGTCAGCAAGCAGTATGGTATATATTTTATGGACTTCATTATTGACCTATTTCATAGACAAACGGACAAAGCTGCCCAGCAATGGGCAACCGGAGCAGCCAGACGATTTGGCCTACACTCTCCGCGCTGCAGGCCAGATGGATTAGAGAGATCACATTGATGTTTATAAGCTTTGTTTAGCTTGTTTTATCTGGGTCGCCTTCAACGAGATCTACGCAAAGACTTGGAGTGGTCCTATTTTACTCTGCCGGAAACCATACGGGACATCCTTTGGCTGCTCTGGTATAGTTAGGAGGGAGTTGTGCTCCTGCATTGGAGACTAAAGAAAAATACTTGATGATGATGGCTATTTCTATTGAGTGCTCAGCTCAGATTTAGTATTACCCAGATTATATTATCGCAATAAATTGGTTTTGCAGGAGCGTGGATGGAGACCCCATATCTTACAAGCTGCCGCCAGCGCGATGCGAGGTACAGGATGACATGTGGGCGAGACCTCACCAAGTCGATGTGATGCCGCTATCTCTAGAGTTCTTGGAAAAAATTTGAATCGTTACCTAAGTATCTATATGTCGTTTGCAAGGTGCACAGATCTCAAGACATTACTGCTTGCCACACTTAGAGTTAACGTATCACTAGTCAGCTTCCCCGCTCGTCACTTATACCGATTTATTTTTCTTAATTGGCCAATTCCCTCATTTTCCAGTTTCATTAATTTGCAGCTTCCTGGTTTGCAAACTGCTTTATTCGTCAGTGAGTTTAGGTTGTTTTAGTTATCTAATTATATCGAGGTTGGCATACAACTGATGTAAGGCTTTTAAGAGATGCGAATAATTTATTACTAATAAAGTCTGTCTGTGAACCCTGCGGAGTAATTTTATAGGCAGGCGTAAATGCCAATGTTGGGTAATCGAAAATATTATGTTCTTAGTTAAAAGAGGTAAAAGTAATAAAGCAGAATATAAGCATAAGATTTTGATTGGGATTATTATTTTTTTCATTTGTGTTTAAATCTTTATTTACGTCCATGATCGTCCTTTATTTCTTTTTACCCAATTGCGTTCTGACGCAATCGGGTAAAAAGGAGGGTTATGTTTTTCGAGTGTATGTAGATATGTTATGGACGAAGTGATAAATTGGGGCAATTTTCGATAAATAAATTGTCATGGGGCTTACGGGCAATCTGATAATACACAGAACAAACGCGTAACCTCGCGCGGTTAATAGACTCAAAGGACTTGTATCCAGAGGCGCAGACATTTATTATACTGTCTAATTAATCACTTCGTCCATAACAGATGCATAGAGTGTATGTAGATAGATATGTTCGTATATTTTTCTGTAGGACGCTCTGTAGCCTAAACGGCTTGATGGATTTAAGCTTGAGAGGTGTTCTTAAATTCGTCTTAATTCTGAGAGTGACACAAGTATATATAAAGGTCGGGTTTTTTGTTTTTTGAATAATTACTTGTTTTGATTACAAAACAGTTTTATTTTAATGAGTGAATAAAGAATTAATATGTACTCACTTATTTTATTTATTACATTAAAAAAATCTACATGTCGACGTCTATTTACGACTAATGATGGAAGGCAGCTGTGAGACTATATTCTCGGGTAGAATTTCCAAGGTCACAGCTTCATCTTCGCCAATCCAGTGGAAATCAGCTAAGTACTGAAAAGATAATACCAAACTATTATAATCCGTGATTTACATACATACATACTATCACGTATTTATCCCTAATTGGGCAGACAGAGCATTTTGGGTCTTGTGGCTCAAAACAGACGGAGCCCAAGGCTGCAAGACTCAAAGGATTCAGTGTGATGGTGGGCGGGAAGGTGGGAAAAGACATCAAAATAGTAATGGGTTGCTAGCCGCGTCGCCTATTGACATAGTTTGTATTTTCGTTGATGCCCTCGATTGACTTCTACGATCTGCGCGGGAAGAGAAGCAGCTGGTACATTCTACGTTTTTTCTTTTCTACCTGACCAGCATAGAAAACATCGGTCTCATAGAATTCTAAGAGGGAGAGGCCTTTCGTCCAGTAGTCGACTGATGATAGGCTGTAGAGAGATAATTTTATTATCTCTCTACAGACATAATTTTATTATCTCTCTTTTTATTATATCGCGTGTGTCTATGAAGCCGAGACTTGTGATGAACAATAAACACGTGTGCCATACTACGTTGTTCAACACATTAGTGAGGAAAAAAAGTCGTCAATAACCAATTACGACACTGGAAGAGCAAAGAGGTCATATACTTTGTTTTACCTTTATGGGCACAACTTTGAAAGCTGCATTCTTTTTTTCTCCTTTTGATTTTCTTTTTGACTGAGGTTCGTCATTTTCCATCTGAAAGAGAATATAAAAATATGCAATAGAGTAGCAGAAATGCAATACAACAAATGAAATTGTCTAATGACATTTACTTATGTTTAAGCACTACTTCTAAATCTTTGTGTTTAGGGGACTTTTCAATTTTACTTAATAATAAATATGACGCTACTGCGTCATTCACGTCCTAGCGTATCGCGTACAATAAAACACAAACAGACACATAACAGCAAACATCTGCCTTATGCTACGCTTTATGGGCTAGAACCTCCCCCAACGTGTCTTAAAAGCCGCAACAGTTTTTTGAAACAGCCTACCTTACCACCTAAAGAAGTCTCGAAGACTAAACTTACACTGTGGCAAAATAAGTACCCGTCCTCACCATCTGACATTCCACCTAACGAGAAACTGCCCGCGGGTAGGGATCTGCCCTGGGCTGTTTGGAAATCTTTAAGCAGACTCCAATCTGATACAGGGAGATGCCGAGAGAACAGAGCAGAAATGGGGTTGGAACTCTGGCAACAGTTTGTGTGACTGTGGGGTCATACAATCTATGGACCATCTTTTATCATATCCCAAATGCCCGACTCCTTGTAGTAAGGTAGGTCTGAATGTGGCTAAAAGAACAGTCGGCCATTGAATGCTGATGATGATAAGATGAAGAGGATTCGAATGGGTACGAACACCTTAAACCATGGTGAAAATAATCAAGAAATCCTGCTTTGAATCCAGATAGACAGAACTAAGAGCGGAACTTCGACATAGTGTTACAGTTCCGCTGTTGTAACACTCAGCGGAACTGTAACACTCAGGTAGTAACATAAAATCCAGCCATTTGGTATACTTCTATCTATTACAAGTTCTCTTAAATAATACTCACAGGTTGCCTTTAGCTCTATAACCCATAGCGAGGTCTAGTCTTACTGAACTCTACTCTAGCAGCACTGTGGGGAGTACCATCCAGGTCGGAACACAAAGGTTCAACCATTTCTTTAACTACACTTTAATTTTATAGGTTTTCTCAAACACTCACAGATTTTCTCTCAATAACCCAGAGCGAGGTCTCGTCTTTGAGAACGATGGCGTCGCGATGCGGATGTGCGCTGACGGAAGTTACGGCGGAGCTGCGGGAGTACCACTCGGCCGGCAACGCTGAGTTTAACCATTCCGAGAACTTTTTATCCACAAGCTCGTATTCTACAACCTGAAATTATTATGTATGTTTACCTAGACAATAACTTAATTTCTCTCATAAAGAGAAGGACTCTAAAAAACAGAAACAATCTCAGAATAAGAAATTAATACATTTTCAATTCACGTCGCGTCGTTGTAGTTTATAGCTGGACATTAAACCTTATTCACGAAAGTTAAAGTCTACTTTTGCATGCCGGCCGCCCGCGCGTTCCTAATCTACTACCTACCTAGTCTTTAGGCCTACGGCGCGCGACTCGATTGACGACAATGATTTGATACTTAGTTATTGTTTGTTACTTTTTAATTAATGCATTAATGTAGTATTGATACCGTACAAAATGTACATAGTTAAAATGCCAATGATTTTAAATACACCCTGTATGATTTCTTTTTCCAGCCAAGGAATAGTCCGGTAGCGCTAGGTTTTCAAGTTTCAAGAATATTAGATATTTCGATTTTTCGCTTATAGTTTCTAGACCCCTTGACCAACCTAAAACATGACGTTGTGTCATCTTCGATGTTTGCTTGGGTAGAAATTTAGGTATTTGCCTTTTCGAACATTATGAGATGAAAAGAAAATTAGAGATGAATTTTTCACTTGCATGACAATAACTACGTGGTGTCTGATGTACAAAAGCTTTTTGTGTCATCATCTGGCCACAGGATCAGTGTCATTTCACGAATACTTAATATTTCGCTCAAATAGCTCTTTAAGAATATAAGATTTGGATAAATAGGTATTACACGCCTTAGAGCACGAATATATGTGTTTCAAAATGTTTTGTGTCACATTTCATCCACGATATCTTATTGTATTTTACTTTTTTAATTCAATACTCTGTAAAAGCCACAAAAGATTATTAATGTTATAAGAGTTTCGTCTTTTTCATTATTGTAGTGTGATAAACCACAATTCGTAGTTTGTGTCATCTCCATCCAGGCAATCTTATTATTTGAAAAAAAAAATATTTCCACGCCAAAACTCAAAGTGCGCGAGAAGACAGGGCGAGCGTGGGGGCACGCATGGGTGCGCGGGGACGGGTGTGTCCGTGGCATACCGGCACAATAACTATCTAATTTGTGATACCGGCACAGTATCTGTCCGCCGTGCCGGCCGCAGCGCGCGTCACTAATTATTTTGGATTTTTAGCTGACTACAGCAAAGCCATGAGGAAGGGTAGTGATTTTAGCAGTCTATGTATGTGGGTGTGTATGTATGTCTGTTTCCCCGTAGCATTCAAATCGCTTGTTCAATTTTCACAAAATATACATATAATCGATTCTTCATTATTGTCCGGGTGACATAGCTACTAATTTGTATGCAAAAAACGTATATAACGAATGTTAAATACAATAAATTTAGAGTATAATATAACATATGACTCGCGTAGTCGGGTATTTGTTTTTTAAACTTATATCTTGTTATTTTATAGGTTCTAACAAAAGCTTCATTTAGAAGTACTTTGATTATTTTTTCCGTATGTGTTAGTGACCAACATGTTTTTTACAAAGGTTCCTTGAAAGAAGGATCATTTTTTTCACGTGTCTTTTATGTTAGTAAGTATGTTTGATTTATAGGTAGAGGTGTATATTGTTTGTTCTCCGTGTGTCTGTTCTACCTAACGATGATGACCGGCACTACTGTAACGAGTACTTAGCACAAGTAGGTTCTTATGTGCTGCTTCTGAGAACGCGAGAATCTTCTCGTGTAAGATTTGTACAAAATGATATAATTATTTAAAAAATTTGATTGTTATGGTTGACTGTATCAATCGGCATTAAAAAAATAGGGACGTTGTTCACAATTTTGTTTATTTATTATAAGCATGGGTTTCATTCAACCAAGCTATTAAATACAGTTCTTCCTGTATATTTTTGACAATGAACCTATACAAACTTGTTTAGGTACATATACTCAATTCACACAAACACAAGTTTATTTGCCAGGAAAATTTAAAAAATCCTGACTTTCAATAGTTTCATATGTAAACGCCATTTAGTGATGGGTGGAGGAACTGTATAGTAGAATAAATATCCGTAGCAACATCCAATATTTGACTGAAGTAAACTACAAAACGGCCCAACCGATTTTTATCAATCATAGCTAAGAACCACTTATTATTATATTACTTATTATTCTGTGGTAACGTAGATATGCACGTAGGTTAGTATTTTGTTATAATATAAGTGCTCTGAGTTTTAATTTTGGAGTTTTTGCACCACCTGTCAGCACCACCTGTAAGTTGACTGGTAAGTAGATTGGTTCACGACTAATAATCTGGCCTTAAACACACAAAAGACTAAGTGCGTTAATTTTTTACTATTGAATAAACCCAATACTCACATACCTTTGAGTCTTAATGGCCAAGTTCTAGAATGGGTACCCAACACCAAATTTTTAGGCATAACTGTAGATTGGAACTTAGAATGGGATAAACATATTGAGGCCACTGCCAAGAAACTTAGTTCGGCAGCATATGCTGTGAGGAGGGTCAGACGGTGTACTAACGTTAAAACTGCTAGGCTAGTATACTTTAGTTATTTTCACAGCATAATGTCATATGGCTTGCTCTTATGGGGTAAAGCGGCTAACATACATGCTATCTCTGTGCTACAAAAGAGAGAAATTCGGTCGATCTACGGACTAAAATCACGCGATTCCTTAAAGAGAGTTATTTAAATCTATAAATATTCTTACTGTGACATCTCAATGTATTTACGACAATCTTCTTTTTGTTAAATCTAGGTTAAATAATTTCAAGAAAAATAGTGATGTTCACAGTTATAATACGCGCAACAAAAATCAGCTTCATACGCCTAAATGTCGACTTGCTTAAACTAGAAAGTCACTCTTAGGTCTAGGTATAACATTATTTAATAAACTTCCCGACGCAATCGTTAACCTACCAATGGCAAAATTTAAAATACATGTTAAAAAAGTTTTATTGAATAATGCGTACTATACTATCAATGATAAAAACGCTTGGATACTTCCTAAACATTTTCCATTACACTCTACACATGAAACATAAAATAGCTGCATTTTCTGTTATCATAATAAGCTTACTGTAAAAACATGTAAATGCTCTGCGATCAATAGGTGACCAACATATAACTAATATTTTTTCTTTAAAAATGAATTAAATTTTAATATACTTTACACGTAACATAGATTATACTTATTGACGTGTAAAAGTGCCTGTAAAGGTCTAATTACTGAATAAACATTTGAATCTTTGAATCTTTGAATCTTGAATCTTAGATTAAATTATATATTGTAAGTAAATTCTTCACAACACCTGTCGGAAAGTTGTTAATTTATCTATGTAATATTGCTTAAAATGCGCACGTACACTCTTCCAAGCTGCTTCTCTTCTCGCGCAGATCGTAAAAGCCGTTCGAGGGAATAGGCGAAAATGCGAACCATGTTAATAGGTGATGCGGCGAGCCACCCATCATTGTTTCGATTCCTAGGGATCCATAGCAAACCCTTATAGTTTCGTCGTCCCTGTCTGCGGTTTTGTGATTATAGTGATCCGATAAGACTTCTACCACTTCTCTAGTTTAAATGCAACCAAAATTATAATTCTAAATATTTTTTTCCTAATATTACTAGTAACTTACCGTGTAAGTTTCAAGAAACTTACTGAGTATCTTACCATACAGCAACTTTCCTATTAACTTACCGAGTAAGTTTCGAGAAAGTAACTGAGTAGCTTACCATACAATAACATTCTCAGTATTTTTTCTATGTTACTATCAAGTTATTTAGTAAATTTCTTGACAAGTTTCTGTTTGGGAATATAAATAGTAAGTTTACTCTCCTCTCTCTCTCTCTCTCTCTCTCTCTCTCTCTGTTTGTCGTCAATTTGTTTTTTTTTTTAATATATGTTGGCGAAAGTAAAAATAAGATCTCTCTACTGAAGCAAAAGTGGCTGGGATAGATAGTATTTTTATTAAGACGAAATTATAAGGGTTTGTTATGGAACCCTAGGAATCGAAACAATGATGGGTTGCTAGCCGCATCACCCATGAACATAGTTCGCCTTTTAGCCCATTCCCCCGATCGGCTTTGTAAAAAAAATATATTTTGTACTGATAAGAGAATAAAAGTCAAAAAATAATGTCACTTGACATTGATCATATCCATTTTCAACGTGATTTTAGATGTAATATGGCAGAAAAACCGATAATATGAGCGCTATTTGACTCCAAGAAACTCTGACGTCACGCCGTGCTATTTCATTCAAATCCCATAGACGATGTTTGTTTTGACGTTTAGAAAAAAGTTTCTAATTGAACTTGTTGGAAACTAGCGGATTATATGTTGAAATAAGTAAAGACAGATTAAATGCTATGTCAATATATTAGTATCCTCATACATATAAGGAGTGTACATTTTTTTACTGCTCAAACAATAGCCAAATTTACTGATTACGGGGTTGGTCCCGAAACAAAAAATATTCGTATTGACGAGTTCTTAAATACCCTGTCAACTTGATAACATTTCCCACAAAATAATATGCCGGGTATTTATCGGAATCTACCCGTTGTATGGGAATAACATGTAAACTAAGACGTGTTAATTCGTATGCGAATTAACACGTCTTAGTTTACATGTTTTGTTGGCAAGTGTTTGTCCACCTGATTATATGTTAAAATAAGCAAAAAGACATCAAATGCGATGTCTTTATATGAGCACCATAATACATATAAGTAAAGTAGATTTTAATGAATGCTCATCAAACAGCCAAAACTACTGATTTCAGGGTTAGTCCCCGAACAAAATATATTCGTATTGATGATTTCTTTGATCCCTTATCAACTCGTTATAATATTTCCCTCAAAAAATATGCCGCGTAAATTGACAGGTGTTAGTTTTCATTTATTTTGCTGGAAAATGTTTTTTGACCCAATTATATGTTATAATAAGCAAACAGAAATAAAATAAGATGAAATCTGTATATATGGACAGCATTAGGGATTTTAATCTTTGATATTTATTCTATGTCAATATATGTTATTTAATAATACATAGAATAACCATTTCACACATTCATATACAAAGTTAGTAGACTCCCACTCATTTTTAAATAAATATCCCAATCTACCCACCCAAACTAGTAGATACGGGTATTTACCCCGTGCCCATCGGGTAAATACCCAACCTTGGGTAAATATCCGGGTGGATGCCCATCGCTAGTAATGGTAAAAATAAAAAAAATACTTGCGAAATGAACTGCAGTCTTGCAGATTTTTAATACGACAATTTTCATTTAATTTGTTTTTTATCTTATATTTTCTTAATGCTTATTAATTATAATTTACTTAATTGAAAGTAAAATGGAGTTGAAATATAGTACTGTATGTATTATATGTGGACGCTTTCCGGACACTAAAACAGTTAAGGACCAATGCGAAATTAAGTTGCATAAAACATGTAGGTATTCCTACAATAATCATCATCCATCCACAGCGGTAATCAGAGCCCGGGGTCCGCTACCAAATTTTTTTGAAATGGCCGAAAAACATTTTTTTTTAGTTTCGAAAAATTTCAAAAACCTGTATCGACAAGAAAATGCTTTTTAATATTCAAACCTTCTCACAAAATTTCACTAGAATCTGTTGAGAAATGCGACCTGTAGGCGAGAACAGACGGACAGACAAACTGACAGAGGGACAAAAGCATTTTTAGCCAATTTCGAAACTAAGACGCTTCATTTGCTCGGCCAATAAAATATAGTATCATTGTGATAGTATCGCATAACACAAGTTTGAAAACTTACTTTGGGGCTAGCTCAGTCTATACAGGGTGGAATTGAATTCGTTGGCATCCTTTTAAGTATCTATTATACCCATGATACAAACTCAATAACAAAGTATTTAAAGACTAATAAAACTTTAGTCAAAAGTCGTCATTATCATATTAAAGAATTCCTCTAAAAATGCGGTAATTGCAGTAATGGTATCTATCAAAGAGTGTAACTCTTTGATAGATACCATTACTGCAATCATAAATAAATAAAAAAATCTAATCGTCATAAAACTTACAAAAAAATAAATAAATTATAATAGTATCAATTTCGTCGCACCGAAGTACACTTACATGCGTTCCTACTTCAAACGTAACCTTAAATAACCTACCATTCTCAAGCGTTCGTGTGACTCCACCGTCCCTACTCGATTTTAAACCTTATTCACGTACCCACTCTAAAGTCTACTTTTATACGCCGGCCGCCCGCTCCCGCTCAGTAGCTCAGATGTGTCCGTGGCTGTGTGCGGCGGGTTCTATGACCTCACGGCTCGTATAAGTATACACAATACGTGCGCGCGTCTCAAGTGTTTTGATACTTTGGTAATTTTTCTTACTTTTTGATACTTTTTAATAACTGCATTAATTGCAGTGTTGTTGCCGTACAAAATATCCTTTATGGGAGTATGTTAATAAGTTAAATTAATGCTACTTATTTCAAATGCACTCTGTATAATTTGTCCTTATATATTTATAACTGCAAGTGTTTCTTTGCCATACAACATTACATAACTTTCACCTACTACAATTTATTGTCATCCCATGTAGGAATGTGTGAACCCTATTGTTCGTCACAAGTAATAATACTAGGCGCCACCACACCGTGTACCACACGCACTATGCCGTAATAACGATAAACGACGTTATCTCCAGCTAGTTAGGCACAGTTGAGTAAACCGTTTGTTAGCAATAGTTTGTAAGTATTAAAGCAGTTCGTATTTATGAAAGTGATTATGTCACGAAGTTCTTACGGAGTAACATATATTTAAGTACCTAATATGAGCCAGTATTCCGTTATTTGACATAAGTTAGGATTTATAATCTATCTCTTCATAGATTGAATGAAATATCGTAGTCTAGAGTGTGCAAAAACATAACCCCCGCACCGGACACGTTGCCGTCGTCCTTCGCGCGCCGTCGATCACTTGTCTACTTTAAGGGCAAACATATTTTTTTGTGTTTTATACTTATTTTGTTGATGAAAGTGACACAAACTCAGAATGTCAATCTTTTATGAATTTATGATACTAAATATATAAACTCTAATGATTCTAATTTTCTTTTGAAGCGTATTTTGCTTGGAAAATCAAAATAATTAAAATAAATAAGAATGCCTGGACTAATGTGACACAAATGAATACAAGGGGTATATTTAGTTGTTACTGATATGTTGTATTATTTTTTTCAACACTAATTATCTTTTTGGTACTGTTTTTATGCATGGGCCCTTAGCCAGTTTGCAGTGGACAAAGGGTGACACAAATAGGTTTGCACACTAGTCTGGCTACGTTTGATACAATACTATTCCATTTTACAACTTTAAATCAATTTTGTCGATTCAGTATGAAATTAAATAAAACAGTCACAAATCAATAAATTTCCCGAAACGCAGACCCCGAAAGTGACACAAATCGAAATAATAAACTCTTTAGATACGACTCTATTCAGAGGCAAGAAATAAGCATATCTAGAGTTCTTGTAAGTTATACCCTTAAAATTAGCTAGCGCTACCGGACTAGAAATGACAATTTCGAACAAGCACGGAAAGCTTGTTCGAAATATGAAAATGTCTGACGTATCATGTTAGGCAGATAGAAGGTACCTAGGAAAAAACCTGATTTATTGATCGAGTAAAACCTTAACCTAAGTGCATCTACATAAGCACTATGGTGCATAGATCTAATGCTTCGGCCGCACTTGTGCCTATCGTCCCGAAGCAATTGGCGGCGAATCTTCGTACGTTTTGTACACTAAAAAGTTTACGCGATAAAGCGCTGGTCACACTAGCGGCTTCGTTATTTTTCACGAACTATCTGGCAATAATCCAAGATGGCGTCATCTACGTGTTTAAAATATGGACGACGACTTTCTTTTCTTTAACATGTGTGCTAACAATTACATAAAGCATTTATTGAAACCTAAAAAGAAACCTAGAAAGAAAAAGCCATTTTATCGTTCCACTCCATTTTTACGCATATAACAACCGTGGCACCGTCGCACAGACGCGTCTGAACAAGTTGAAAACCAACGTCAAAATGAACAACGCAAGTGCGACCACGGAGAGCGAATTGTTAGCGTGCTTAAATCCTTTGATGTATCGCCACCCGCGCGATAACCAACACGAAGTCCGAATATTCGGGACGATACCCGATAACGGTCACATTTGCGTGTATCGTGTAATAGCACAAAGCTTCGTGACGATATGCGCAGGTCCGGCCCAAGCAGAAAGAAAAAATCTAGGCTAGGTGCATGGTAAAACAAGGTATTTTCTTCCCGAGTAAGATCATGACTACGTTACGATAGGTGTTGCCACTGTTTGTTCTTTTCAGTAAATTTAAGGACTTTCTCTATTAGTGCATGAATATTAAATAAAAAATTTACTAACTTAGCTAATTAGTATCTCGTGTGATCATTTTTTTTTAATAATTCATAAATTGATATTATGAATTATTAATTCGCAATTGGTATATTAAGTTCAAAAATGCACTTTGCTCGGGTAATTCAATTACACACAGTGGCAACACATCGAATTGACAAGTGTCATATTGGCAGCCCGCTCTGTCATCGTTATCGTCGTCTCGCTCACTCATATAGCGCTATTTCTTTCGATGAAGAAATTATTGTGGTTTACAAACTTTTGCGGTGCGGTGAACTGTGCTTCATCATGCGCTAAACTAAACCAATAGTAGCCAGAAGGTAAATACAATTCATTATTCTTATTGCGTTTGCATATTTAGGAATTACAGTGATTTTTAAGCTAGTTCGTTCACGTCAAGTAGGTATGACGTGACATATTTGGCGTTCTACTTGCCGGCACGGCCCTATTATGAAATCGAAAAAAAAAATTGACAATTATCGAGTGATACAAATAGCCAAAGATAAGTAAATGATTTTTGTCTTTGATTCTGACTTGTGACCTTTCCAATTTGGACGGATCACCACGCTTTCAGAGGCTAAGCAACTCTGGATGTGGTCACTAATAGGATGGGTTACCAACTGACTACGTTTTAACGGGTCAAGCAACCTCGATAGTGGTCGCAAACTTGGATGGGTGACCACAAGTGGAATAAAAGTTAGTGAAGTAGAAAGAAGGATAATCTGTGTGATGCCTAAAGCTAGAAAAATCTGATACAAGTGTTGGCGATTTATAAAAAAATAACTCGATTTATGAATAATGATAAGTCAGCATTTCGTTCACTATTCCCGTACGACGTTCACACTGAGCACGATCAAAAAGCATACAAGTCGGGTTCGAGTACTTCGAGTCTCAAGACTCAAGGCGCCCGCGCTCCTCCTATCACACCCCGCACCCGCACACACGTACAATTTTTTCTATACGTACGCAATACACTCAAATTCCTACCGGCAAGCAGCGAGTGGAAAGCTTGGTGTCCCCGGTGACGGGGATAGCGCTGGGCCGGCTAGTGGAAAAACGCCCATTTGATTCAAATCAATCGGAATATTGGGACATTTTGCTCTGAGTGACTCCATATTGGCCAAATGTTTATTTTCTTTGTTTCAGTTTCTTTCTGCCCGTTTTCGTGCGCGGTGGTGAGGGTACTTGCTGGATGCAAAATTGACCGTGCAAGCCCAGCAAGCCATTAACAAGTCAAGCTTATTCACGGTACTTTTGCATCGAGAATCGAGCATGGATGTACAGCAGTATAGATCGTGCAAATGGCGCTTTAAAACTGCCGTTAAAAATATTTATTAAAAATGTGTATTTGTCATGTAAATAACTATATATCTGATCAAAATTGTTGGAAATAACGGATTAAAAATTTAAATTGTATTTTTTTGATGTAAAATATAATGTATAGTAAAGCTTATGATGTAAATCTGTATTGTAATTTATAACATAGCCCATCAGGCTGGGTAGGAAAGGAACCAATACTGAACTGGGTTTCTTTTAACGTTATCTTCCCATCAGTGGTCATTTCGAAACAAAAATTATCTAATATCTGTATTATTTTTATCTATCATCTTTTCCCCACAAAAAAAAAGTTTGAGAACCGCTGCGCAACTGAAGACGTATGCTGCATACAGCTGGTGACGTAATAGGAACATACATACGGTATGCATGTTTCTATTACGTCATTAGCTATCACGGGAAGAACATACCAGGCGAAGTATATTATTATACCATTACTAGGAGTATCTCTTTGGCCAAATAAAATAACGACACATTTGCCATTCTATTAAGAATAGAGTATAGACTATTCTGAAATTATATTATCTATGTTCTTATATTAGTGTTCGGGACCATTTAAAGGACAGATAACAGTACAGGAGTAGAAAAAGATTATTACCTTCTGATCTACATAAGCTACGATCAGGTTGTCCCTAACGCTATCGACGGTTAGCGCTGAGGGAAGGCACTTGTACGTCGGCAGCGAGACGTAGTGCTCAAACTTGTGTTCGCCTTTCGTGAATACCACTATGGACCCGATGGTGTCTGCCACAACCAAATATACGCTGCCTGCTGATGTCTTTTTGGAAATATAGAGATGTATGATAGAGGCAGATTTTAAATCTGAAAAGAAAAAGAATATTAAAATGCTGATGCAAGAGTTTATATGATACTACACTGCTCAATAGTCTAAAATCGTGAAGGTAAACCATATGTATATTATGAACGATGTGATTAATTAGACAATATAATGAATGTCCGCGCAGTGTGAAGAATGGCCAAAATGGCAGTGTGATAAAAACTTCAAAAATAATCAAATTGTCCGGACATTATCATAATGCTTATCATCACCTATGGCGAACAATTTTACATAGAATCACGAAAGTAGTACAACAGAAAGATTCAGATTTATTACACTTCCTTTTACTTCCATATGAATTCGCTTTAAATTTCAATGAAAATTGCAAAGGCCAGTGTTGCCACTCGATAGTCCACTATCGAAACCCTATCGATAGACTATTGCCGAGAGCCGAAAATTTTAATTATAATTTATTACTTCGGCCGAATTAGCTTTTCATTATTCATAATGCCCGGGAATTATGAAAATTGCCCCAATTTATCACTTCGGCCATTACATGTATATTAATGAAAAACATGATAAATATTATTTTGCTAAGGTTGAATCATATGGCGAAGGAAAGCTAAAAACTTGTTTAATGTACGTTTTCAAGATACCAACGTCGTTAAAGTCAACCTAAATGATTATGGATAAAAATATACTTTTTCTTTTTGAACGATCGATAAGTAATTTACTCGAACTAATCTTTTGCGGATGGAGCCAGAGGGTTCTATATTGGCGACCCCGCACAGGAAAACGAAGCGTAGGCAGACCAGCAGCCAGTTGGTCGGACCAGGACCAGAATCGCCGCATCAAGATCTAAATGGAAATCCATAGAAGAGGCATATGTCCAGCAGTGGACGTAAACATGCTAAGAAGAAGAATCTTTTGCGCAAAACGTCTGGTACTTATAAATTTACAATATGGGCAAGCTCATAATCAAAAATAAAATTGTGGCGCCATTATTTCACTTCTACTGTACGTAGTATTTTATTACTCTGTGCTTCTACTTAATGGAGAATATGCATACAATTTAAATTTGTCTCAAATATTTTTTTCTAGATTCTTTATTGTCTTAACATTATACTTAAAAGGTATTTTTTTATTTAGTTTTTATTTAAACCCAGAAAATATTATATAAAAAGTGAAAAATAAGGGAGGGAAATTCAAACTTACACAACGCGTCACTATTGGTCGAAACAAAATGTGACGTCATTGGTTACCGCTTGCATTTATCGGCGTCGATATTCATACTGTGTTAATAGTGTTTTTAAGAAAAATTGTTTAAATCTGTATTTCTGTGTGGTTACTTTGTGAATATATATTTGTAGTCAATCTAAGACGATGACAGAAACTGGATTTTTCAAAGCACAATCGGATAATCTACCGAAAATAGATGCATTTATGATGTCGGCATATTTTACATCAGACCTCGATTTTACGAGATTTTTCATTTATAAATATTACTTTTTATGATAGCATACTCTGAAAGAGCTGCATTTATCAGTGCTCTTCTTTGCCTTTTTAACTACGGCCATTCTCTCACCTGGTGGTGACATAAAAATATATGAGGAACAACTCCTTTCTTTAACCGTAGATTAAGTTTTTCTCCTTTCTGTTTCATTATGTTATCTATATATATAAGAGAAGAAACTGAATGTCTGACTGACTGATTGACTCATTGACTGACTGACATATCAACGCACAGCCCAAACCGCTGGGTCTAAAGGCTCCAAATTTGGCACATAGGTTCCTTATGAGGTCTAGAGGTGCAATAAGAAAAGATTTTTCAAAATTCACCCCCTAAGGGGGTGAAACGGTGGTCCAAAGTTTGTATGGACAAACAAGATTAGTTTGACCATTTTGAAGCATTCCGCCGCTCTCTTTCGGTCTAGCGAATGACAGAAACGGGAACAGGGAACAGGGAGTAGGGAACAGGGAGCAGGGAGCAGGGAGCAGGAAGCAGGGAGCAGGGAGTAGGGAGCTGGGAGCAGGGGGCAGGGGGCAGGGGCAAGGAACAGAGGACAGGGGACAGGGGACACGGGACACGGGCCACGGGACACACGGGACACAAGACACGGGACACGGGACACGGGACACGGGACACGGGACACGGGACACGGGACACGGGACACGGGAGACGGAGAGTCCTATGAGAATCATTTTTGACTTCTACACGGACGAAGTCGCGGGTTAAAGCTAGTATTTAATATAATTAACTGTATCTTCTTTAACCTGAAATCAATTATCAATCATCAAAATTTAGTAAAACCGCAATAGGAATAAGGAAGCTCTTTAAAGAAATTTTTAATGAACTTTTGTAAACTTGTGAACTAGGTTAGTTTTAGACCGAATCTTCTATTGCTTAATAGCTAATTCACACTAAGCTGTACATAAATATAGAATACTTAAGTTAAAATGATCTTCACAACAAAATACAACCGATAATAGAGATATGTATTTTCCATTTTCATTATCTTACACCATTGTTCTCGTAATTTTGCATCAAAATTCAAATGTTTATTCAGTAATTAGAAAAATTTATTTTAAAGAAAAGCTACCAATACCAGCGTTTTGCGTGGAATACGAAATAATTGGCCAAGTGCGTGTCGGGCCAGGCGCAGTGTAGGGTTCCGTAGTTACGAATGCCAACTTTGAGTTAATGCCACTAAAAACGTCTTAAAACGAATGTACTATTGAATTTGTATGAAATTTTCCTTTTCTGAGTAAATTTTATAAGTTGATCGACTATAACTTTTTAATTTGTAAACCCTACTTAGCTCTAATAGTTTTCCTTTAAATTTCGTTATATTTACTATACTGTGATTTTTTTACGTGTCCGTTCATATAACCGTTGAACAGATAGAGGGGGGGACACACTTGACTCTAACAAAATTTTTCACTTTTGAACCAAATATTTCAGAAACGGATCCCTAAATCGAAAAACGGTGTGCCCAAGCTCATAATATTTTTGAAAGACCTATTCAACGATACCCCACATGATTAGGAAGTCGTGAAAATAAAATTGACTTTTGACTTTACTTGTATGAGAGCTACCATATTTTTCTTTTTGTATTTTATTTTAGCACTTTTTCCGCATAATTAATATACATACCTGTACCAAATTACAGCTTTCTAGTCCTTATAGTCGCTGAGAAAAACCGCGGACGGACAGACAGACAGACATGGCGAAACTATACGGGTTCCTTGTTTACTACGGAACCCTAAAAACACTTCATCTGGTGTACTAATGGTAGTGTTTTTACATTTCGGTACCATACAATACTTGTAAGAAGGTTTCTTAACTTCTTCCATAATTTGTTTAGCAATTAAAACTGAAAATAAGTATTAAGTAACTGAAACGCTACTATAGTAAACAAACAGGACTTAACCAATGACGTCATCATAAGCGCGCGCAAAATGGTGGCGTTTGAACGGCTCAAATTTATTCAATGTTTTAAATTTCACTTTGAAAAATATCTTGACTATTTTCAAGCCTATTTATATTTTTTGTCTTTGTTATAAAGATGTAAATGATTAATTTAAGACATAAAAAAAAACATGAATATTCCCTATTGTGTGCACTTTAATGATCTACCATAACTGATGTAATGTGAAGATGCGATTGATGATGTTGGAGCGCGTTACTTTATTCAAAGCATGGCATTTGAGAGGAGGGAATTTATTACTTACGCTTTTGTATATTGACAGTTTGTACGACAGTGGCGCCAGCCAGCGAGTCGACGTGCAAAATGTACAGAGTTCCAGCGTTATGCACCACCATCACTAGGGAGTCCTCTGTGAAAGCCACGCGGTCACACGTCGCGGGCAGACCGTTCAGTATCATTCTAGACAATGCTGTATTGGATTGATCCTCATCCTGAATTTGATACAAAGAAAAAAAAAGCTTAATATTACAATTAGTTTTTGTAATTTGTCTATAGTCTCTGCCTACCCCTTGGGAAATAAGCGTGATATTATATATGTATGGTTACATTGAAAAATAAATATTGAGTTAAAATTCACTCGAAAATTAAAAAAAAAAAAACGAGCGAGCCTTACGGTAGTCGAATATGATAAATAACCACTCACCATAGATAACCAACACGGAGGTGATTCGAGGGCGAGGGCAAAAACCAAATTGGGCATAAGCGGGCATAATATTGGGCAATAAAGTGTTTACGCCCAAATAAATGCCTGATCGCTAGTCAGAAACAAATAATTTAATTTTAGTAAAAAGAAGCAGGAACTTAATCGGGAATTTGTCATGGTCACGTTAAACCACAATAAATCTAGCTTCTTCCAATAAATTCTAATTTCATGCGCTCGCGTTGCATCGACTAGACTGAACAGCCGAAACAGTGAAATTTTGCCTACTTCGACTAAGTCATTAATCATAATATTAATATCTTGTCTTTCATTGTCAATTTATTAGCCATTATCTAATTATATTTTGTGAAACTCAAATGTAGCTATTTGAATGATAAAAGTAAACAAAAGACCTGTTAAGGTCTTTGCCCTGGAAATGGACATCTGTTCGGCATATACGGAAATTTATTATTCGGCATTTATGCAATGCGCCAAATATGCCTGGGTATGCCCGGGCATATTGGGCGCATTCTAGTAAATCTCTAGTAACCAGTAACCACTGACATCTCACCTTGGTAATAAGCACCCGCGCTCATTGGTCAAAATTAAATGGCGCGCGGTTCCCCGGCTTCCTGTAACACACTTCCGTCGCATTGCACGAAACCACTCCCACAGATTCCAACGAAGCAAGAGGAAAAATGATACATATGATATATAATGATCATAAATAAAGTAAGATCATAATACAATACTCACTGTTTCTAATTTAAGCATCCTTATGTTACTATCAGTAGCATACACAATGAACTCGCCGGTCGGGGACAGCTCACAGCATCGCAACTGCTTCTGGCTTTTCGTTTTGATCGACACTAATTTTAGAGGATTTTCAACTAGTTTCAAATTCCTCCGGTCTCTGTTGAGAGCCATGCTGGCTTTGTTTATGATGTCTATTCTGGAATCCTCTTCGGTCTTGGAATTATTGTTGTCTTTGCTGTCCTTAATTTCACTAGTTTTTTGTGTATTTACATCAAACAACACTTTCCCATTTTGATTGGTGGCAAACATACCCAACTTCCATACTTCTAAATGTTTGTTGTACCTAAAAATATTCATAATTAAATAGAGTTTACATTCTTTATATCAAAAAGTTTATGACAACGCTTTGGTGTTAAGAAGTTGTATCGACAGATGAGGCTTATAATAACATACATATACATATTCATTACTTACAAAAAAAATCTACGTGCCAAATATGCGATACAATTGAGGCTTAAACCAGCAAGGCGTATTTAGCCGTATAAAATTTCCATATTAAAAAGCCACTGAATGAAAATGTTTGATGTTATGCACCTCAACAGCAGTAGTTTCTTCTTCGCGCAGACTGACGACCGTGGCGCTGGTATCATGTGCGGTATCCTCATCACCCATTTGGGAGGATAACTAGACAGCGTTAAGTAGCCATCAACACCAACTGATATCAACTTATTGTCATTAAACGCCAGAGCTCTGAAATCAGTTTGACACAGGTTCTTTTTTACAAAATACAATAGGGTCGATGCAAAATGAGTAGATTTTGATATCATGTCTCTGATTTTGTAAGCATTTACGTAAAAAAGGCTTTTAAGCACGATTATATTTTTTCATCGATTAACTGACCTTGGTTTTTCGTTGATTGGGAAACTCAATTTTAGTCGTAATAAAAAGTTCAAAAATTATATTACCATAGGATTTTCTTAAAAAATTATAGCTATTTTTGTTATGAGGCCAATCCTGTAAACGCAGTATTTGACATAGCACCCGAACAAATGTTCTTACATCACGCCTACAAATGCGACATAAGTGACGTCACTCCTGTCCGGTCTTTCTAAGGCGCTCTGAGACGCCGTCCAAAGGCGGACGTGATTTTGTAACCTTTATATCTTAAAGACATTTTGTGGTTAAGATATAAAGGTTACAAAATCACGTCCGCCTTTGGAGGTAGTTTTTTCTTGGTCGTGCATATTTTTAGTAACTCTTGCTATAGTACAACGAAAAAAAAATTTGCATCTCCCCTATTCATTTACAACAATAAAAGACATATGCGTACTAAAAAAAAACTCGGGCTATAGTATAATGATATAAAAAAGAAACCGGCCAAGTACGAGTTGAACTCGCGTGGAGAGGGTTCCGTACAATGCCAAAGTTTTTAAATTAACACATCACATTTGAAATCGTAATAGTAAGACGCCAGTTAACTAATAACAGCGCTATCTAGTGGTGTTTAAGTGAAAATTTTTCTGTTAGTGAACGTTTTTTATTGAGTTTACCACTTTTTTTCAATCGATAGAATTCTTATAGATTTTCCTGTAAACTACAAACAATGTATTTTGTATTTTAATTTTAGGCTCAGTAGTTTCGGAGATCAGGAGGGAGAATGATCAATTTTAGTCTTCTTGCATGAATAAAATCAAACCTATTTATTTTGTAATCCTCATAATGAACTCTTTCATTTGGTATATGACACAGTAAGGATAGCAATTTTTTTTTTTCTAATTTGTCCCCCCTTTTATGGCCCTTATTTTATTTAAAAAAAGTTATTTAGTTTGCACATCTGAGTTTGGGTCATAGGATCACGCCATCCTATTAAATTTCACCTGATTTGGTCCAGTAGATTCGGAAAAAATTGTCTGTGACAGACAGACGGACAGACAGAGGCACAAGTGATCCTATAAGGGTTCCGTTTTTTAAATATTTGTACGGAACCCTAAAAACAGTCAAAAAACATATAAAAATCGAATTTCCCAAACAAATTGTGATGGCTGCATATTTTTATATAGAAATGCCGGCTGTTTTACTTTAGACTGTTATTATAATTAAATTATAGTGATCTAGTATAGCTCATGGTTTGATTTATCACACATAGTCTTTTACTCATTACTTATATATACATGTTTAAGTTTACTTGCTGGGTTACATATTTATATTTAAATATATATTTATATTATATATACAAGAATTGCTCTTCTTAGTAGTGGATATGGCACGTAAGTTCGAATCTTTAATTAATTTTGTCAACACTAGCCCTAATCCATTGCATACAGATGTTTCTTCAGGTATCATGTATTATAAACGTGATAACTAGATGAGGTGCAGTGGAAACAAGATTAATAGTGTTAATACAATAATACTATTCATGTTCAGAAGTATGTCATACCTAACATCATGCTCATGAATATGCCTCTGGAAATGTTTCACCCACTGCGCTCCAGACTGCTTGTTGTCCACTTTGGTGAAGTTGGTCAACACTGGATCTACTCCACTGCAATACAAGTTCTTCTCGTCATCTGACACTGTTATTGACAGTATATCTGCTTTATGGGTTGAATATGATTCAATCTACAAAAGAAAAAGTCTATATTACAGTTAAGAAAATAGAGTTATTTTTGTTATCATTTGCAAGTAAAAGGGTGACAGATTCGAGTTTCAAGTCTTTAATTATTATTTTTTAATAATTACTTTTTAATTATTTGGTTGTAATGCCTGAATGGTTTACGCATTGAATGTCTTTAATACAATGAACTTCTTAAACTATTTACATGATAAAATATATGTATAAATTAAGGCTAGTGTGTATATGTATATACCATAATTTTCCAAAACTAAAAACCGACTTCACCTCCAAAATACACAACCAATTTTGATAAAAAATTTATAGAATACATGGAAAGCATAACGTTTCAAAAAAAAAAAAAATTTTCCAAATCGGTCCAGGCATCTTTAAAAATCAGTGAAAATAGATAAAAAAATAAAAGATCGCATCAAATTGATAACCTCCTCTTATTTGGAAGACGGTTAAAAATGAGTACTGGTGGTCTCACACTAGTCAACGATGGGTGTCGGGTGCCGAAAAACTGATTTAATATAAACATGGATAGGAAGGAATATATTATTTCAAAAGTTTATAAAAAGCATGTATTAATTATAAGATAAATTGTATAAATATAGTTGCATAAAATAAAAGGTGATAAAAACGTTTCATTTTTATGAACCGTTTTATATTAGTAAAACCTGCTTCAAAATAAATTGAAGCAATGACAAAAATAAAATTCTTAAATAAAAAAGATACTTAAATAAGTTAGTGATGTAAAGTTATCTGACCTGCTCTCCAAGCTTGCCATCCCAAAAAGTGAGCCGTCCGTGACTATCTCCTGAAACCAGAATGTTGTCTGATAGAAACGCAAGGCACCACACTATGGTCTCCTTGCCTCTTCTGCTCACAGTCATACGACTTATGGCATACCCTGTCTGAACATTCCATACTCTTATTGTATTAATTGATCCTGAAATTTACACAAACATGTATCCTTTATTATCTTATTTTAATGCAGTTAAATTATTTTATTTATTTATTTTATTTACTTGTGTAGACTTAATGCTAAAGCATTGTCTCCTTGTCAACAAAAATGTGTGATGTAAACAGAGAAATTAGTTATATACTGAGGAAACAGAAAATGTATCATGCAAAAAAGTAATAAAAATATAAGAATGTCACACACTTAGGATGTTTTTCATTTATTTTGTGGTGGGACTTAGTCTTCAAGTAGTAAGATACATCAATAAAAGTAAATATTACTCATTTAATGGAAATTATACATACCTGTGGCTAGAATGTTTCCTGTGCTGTTAAATTTGCAACACATAATTCTCCCTTCTTGCTTATCAAAGAGTTTTTGGTACACAATATCATCGTTTTCCACATAATATAAATTTACATAACCTTGTTCAGTTCCAACAGCCACTGTGGTATTGTCTGAATTCACATCAAGACACCATGCTGCATATCCAGTAAGTAGGACTGTGGTTTTCACACAAGACCTTTCTAAATCCCATTCCACTAATGCACCCCCGAGACCAGTAGATAATAATCTATTGTTTACCCATCCTAAAGCTTCCACTGACCCATTTTCTACGCCAGGAATAAATTTAACCAGATAAGGAGCGTAATTCAGATCCCATATTTCAATTGAAGCATCTCCTCTGCAAAACAAATAACATTTGTTATTATGGAAATAAAAATGTGGTGATACAAACACATGAGATGCCGCTGAACTAACCTCGCAATGGCAATTTGTTTTATTGTTTTATTATATGACAAACAGTTTATTAATTCTGGTTTAGGGTTATAGTAACGTACTCTATGTACTTTGCTAGTCATTTTCTCCTAGATTTAATTTAACCAAAATGTTAAATTATTTCTCGGAGAAATCAAAAATAATTTATATGGAGAAATAATAAGCGAGCATGTCATGCTCAGCATGATATGTCACATGTCAACAAATGTCATTGAAAACAGGAATGTCAATGTTAAAAAAGATTTTTTCTTTTAAAGTCGCAAGCAAGACATTCGTACAATATACTCACGATCACGATATATATTATTTTTAGCCCTCGACGACTGTCTGTCTGTCTGCCCGTCTGTCTTTCTGTATGTATGTGTTTAAAAGTTATGTACACTTGAAAGTCAGGGTTTTTAATTTAAGGGGTTATCGTTATCATACTATCCGATTTGTATGGCGGCGTGACACCACTAGGGTGGGCATCTACCCGGGTTGGGTATTTACCCGATATGCACCGGGTAAATACCCGTATCTACCCGTTTGGGTGGCTACCCACCCAAAAATTGGGATATTTATTAAAAAACTAGTTCAAGTCCTTTAATTATATGTGGAAATGCGTGGTGTAATGTATTGTCTATTATTGTCTCTGATTTGATATTGTCATTTCAAACGTCTTGTATATGTCTAGTATCCTTCTAACTATAATTAAACCAATATAATTTGGTTTATCGTTTTATTATTACAATTAATTATAGTTAGATTTTATCTTATAATGTTTCGCCGAACTCAATAAGGAATTCTTCGGAACTCTGGAAAAATAACTCACAACGTTGATAGTTGGTACATAGAAAAGAAACAAAAGATGGCTACCACAACCGCCTCTACCAGTCTCAGCCGATATCTCAGACCTGAACGTTTTGATGTAGAACCTAATGTGAGCGGATCCGATCTGCGCTGGACACATTGGCGGTACACGTTTGAAAATTTTTTATCAGAAGAATTTGCTGAGTGTAAGAGCGACTCACTACGTCTGAAGCTCTTAGTAAATCATTTGTCACCGACTGTTTATTCATATATCAAAGAGTGTACTTAATGCGATAATGCTATAGATGTATTAAATTCAATTTATATCAAGCATCTGAATGAAATTTACGCACGTCATACTCTGACTATGAGAAACCAAAATGCCGGCGAAAATATTGCGGAATACATTTAAGTCTTAAAACTTTTGTCACAAAACTGTAATTTTAAAAGCGTATCAGCAGAAGAACACAGAAATTAATATGTACGTGATGCATTTATATCAGGAATACAATCTCGATATATACGTGAGAGGCTTCTGGAACATTTAATTCTCAGTCTAGATTCTAGATGAAGCACTTAATGTAGCTATTTCTCTGGAGGCTGCTGTGAACAATACAAAGGCCTATATTTCACCGTCGGCTATAAATACCCTTAATTGTCTAAATGCAAACGAAAACACAGAAACAAATAAAAGCATATTTGTTACTAATACTACTAATTCTCTTACAAATTACAGCAATAAACGACGCTGTTTCTTTTGTGGTGGAAGTGTCCACCAAAGGATTAAATGTCCAGCTAGCCAGTCTACCTACCAATTATGCTCCAAGAAGGGACACTTTGCTAACGTATGCAGAAGTAGAGTAAATGTAAATTGCATTGAAGCAGAACCTGCAGAAAATCCTTAAATAACAGCAGCATCTCCATCGAGTCTTGAAAAGGCCACCATTCCTATTACAGTAAATAACGAACGTGCTGATGCACTGATTGATACTGGAAGTTCAGTGAGTTTTATTGATTACGAATTGGTGAAATTAACTATACTTATAATAAAACCGAGTAAACAAACTATCACGTTAGCATCCCTAAATTACATATCTCATGTAGATGGAGTCTGTTATCCTACTATTCAAATTAACAACAACGTTTACAAGCATATACCAATGCTCATTGTAAATAACTGTATCCGTATTTGCGAACTTATCTCCTGATGAATGCCCGATAGCGGTCAAGTCTAGACGCTACAGCCATGACGAGTAAACTTTTAACAAGCATGAAATAAACAATCTTTTACAAGATGGAGTAATCGAACCATCTTTATTACCTTGGAGACCGCAAGTCTTAATTGTTGGAGGAGATTACCATCGCCGCCGTATTAATAAATTCACAGAACTTGATGCACATCCTTTACCTAGCATAGAAAAGATTGTCAATAATGTCGCCAAATACAATTTCTTTAGCCAAATTGACTTGGAAAGTGCTTACCATCAAGTCTCTATTATAGAAAAGGAGAAAAAGTATACAGCGTTCGAAGCATGTGGAAATTTATATCAGTTTACTCGTATTCCATTCGGAGTAACGAACGGTGTTGCAGCTTTTCAAAGAACTCTGCAATTTGTGATAGAATCGGAGAAACTTGATGAGACAATTTCTTATTTAGATGACGTCACTGTTTGCGGGAAAACAAAAGAACATCATGATTTAAATTTGGAAAAGTTCATGGCCGCTGCAAAGAAATATGATTTGACATTAAATATGGACAAGTGTACTTTTAGTACAACTTCTATTAATTTACTTGGATAATGGATACAATGTAGAAAATAATACTATAAAGCCTGATACTAACCGCTTGAAGCCACTTTTAGATTTACCAATACCGAATGATAGTCAATGTCTTAAGAGAGCCCTAGGACTCTTTGCACATTATTCAAAATGGATAATGAACTTCTATGAAAAAGTGAAACCTCTTATTTTATGTAAAACTTTTCCTCTCGATGAAAAGGCTATCTCTGCTTTTAACATAATTAAATTTGATATATCGAAATCATTTTTGTCCGCTATTAGCGATGATGAACGCTTAGTCGTAAAAACTGATGCCTCAGAACACGCAATCGCTGCATCCTTGACACAATGTGAAAGACCAGTTGCATTTTTTTTTAGAAGTCTTTCAGATTCTGAACGCCGTCACTCGGCTATTGAGAAGAAAGCCTATGCAATTGTAGAATCTTTACGCAAATGGCGACATTTCTTAATTGGACGACATTTTCTTCTGATAACTGATCGCAGTCTGTATCATTTATGTTTGATCAAAAACATACTAGTAAAATAAAAAATGAAAAGGTAGAAAGATGGCATCTGGAGTTGTCTTGTTTCAAATACGATATTGTTTATAGACCCGGGAAAGAAAATTTTAATGCTGATGCTTTGTCTAGAATAAGTGCGAGCATTTCTACGGACAAACTACATGATTCAGTACAGACTACATGATTCCTTGAGTCATCCTGGAGTAGCAAGAATGGCACATTAGGTCCGTCAGAAAAATATACCATATTCTATCAATGACATAAGATCTACGACAGCATCATGTCCTACGTGTTCTGAAATAAAACCGAGGTTTTTTCAGACACAAGGCAGACTTATAAAAGCAACTTCTTGTTTCGAAAGACTTAATATAGATTTTAAAGGGCCTATACCTAGTAATACTACCAATCGTTATATTTTAACAGTGATAGATGAGTATTCCAGATATCCATTCGCTTATCCCTGCAAAGATATGACTGCTTCTACAATCGTGATTTGTCTAAAAGATATATTTTATCTCTTTGGAATACCTCAATATATATTAGGTTGGGGAAAAGGTCTTTTCGCATATAGTATGTATGAACTTGTAATAAAACCACTTTGGTAATACTATTCGTACCTGGCTGGTTTTGGTATCATTTAAAAGTTTAAATTTTAAAGAAGATAATTCCAAATTCAAATTAGGAAAATGCGTGATTTTCATTTGTTTTTCTTACCGTCAAGATGAGTGAATCTAATGAAGAAATTAGATACATTTTAAAATTTTACTACCAAAAAGGTAAAAAGGCAAAGCAAGCCGCAAAAAAAATTTGCGATGTTTATGGACATAGTGCAGTGTCTGTGAGAGTAACATAAATTTGGTTTAAGCGTTTTCAATCCGGAAATTTTGATGTCAAAGATGCACGTCGCTCTGGTCGCCCTGTTACGGATAAAATGGATGCTATTTTTGAAAAAGTGGAGCAAGATCGGCATATCAGTAGTAACGACGTAGCTGAAGAACTGGGAATTGACCACAAAACAGTTTGAGCGCATTTGAAAAAAAATGGGTACACAAAAAAGCTCTATATTTGGGTACCTCACGAGCTCTCTGAAAGAAACCTAATGAACCGTGTACTCATTTGTGATTCTTTATTACGACGTAATGAGACCGAACCATTTTTGAAGAAATTGATAACTGGTGATGAAAAGTGGATCACGTACGACAAGAACGTGCGAAAAAGGTCATGGTCAAAGGCCGGTCAGGCTTCACAGACTGTGGCGAAACCCGGGTTAACTCGCAACAAGGTGATGCTGTGTGTGTGGTGGGATTGGAAGGGCATTATTCATTATGAGCTGTTACCACCAGGCAGGACCATCGATTCAGAACTCTACTGCGAACAACTGATAAGATTAAAGCAAGAAGTTGAGAGAAAGCGGCCGGAATTAATCAACAGAAGGGGTGTGGTTTTTCATCATGATAACGCTAGACCTCACACATCTTTAACCATTCAGCAAAAATTAAGAGAGTTTGGCTGGGAAGTGTTAATGCATTCACCATATAGTCCTGACCTGGCAGCTTCAGATTTCCACTTGTTTCGGTCTCTTCAGAATTTTTTAGGCAGTGTCAGGTTAACATCACGAGAGGACTGCCAAAACTACTTGACGCAGTTTTTTGATCAGAAGCCCCAAAATTTCTATAGCAATGGGATCATGTCCCTACCTATAAGATGGAAAAAAGGTATTGAACAAAATGGTACCTACATACTTTAGTTAAATGTAAATAAACTATATAAAAAAAAATGATTTGAATTTTCATATAAAATGCGAAAAGACTTTTTCCCCAACCTATTACATTCAGACAGGGGTACATCATTACTGTCTGTTGAAGTTAAAGAATTTCTTAATTTGTCAGGAGTAGCAACAAGCAGAAGCTCTCTATACAACCCACAAGGCAACGGGCAAATCGAGCGATTGAATGGAACATTATAGAAAGCCATTCAGTTAAATCTCCGTTCCAAGAATCTTAGAATAGTAGAGTGGGAGAAAGTTTTACTCATCGCACTTAATTCAATACGTTCATTATTATGCACTTCTACAAATGCTACTCCACACGAGCGTATGTTTCAACACAGCATTCTGTTCCTTCATGGTTACATACGCCTGGATCTGTCTTGCTTAAGAGGCATGTAAGGAATTCGAAATACGATCATTTAGTGGACGAAGTTGAACTTATACAGCCTAATCCATTATATTCGCATGTGAGGCTGCCGGGTGGACGCGAAACAGTCGTGTCGAATAAACATCTAGCACGTGGAATGGTTACGTAATGTATAGAAAAATGAATATGTCTCAAAGAATTGATTACAAACATTAAAATCACTAATGCTATCCATATTAAACATACTAATTTCATCTTATTTGATGTCTATTTGCTAATTTCAACAGAAAAACAAATCTAAAAACATTTGCCAGCAAAAAATTAAACCTTAGACCTGTCAATTCGTATCGTTCCCATACAACGGGTAGATTGGGGTAAATACCCGGCATGCTATTCAGAGGAAAATGGTGTAACAAGTTGATAGGAGATCAAAGAAATCGTCAATCGGATGAGTAGTCGAAAAAATCTACTCTACCTATATGTATGAAGGTGCTCATATATTGACATCGCATTTGTCTGTTTGCTTATGTAACATAAATAGGTCTACAAACATTTGACAGTAAAAAATGTAAACTTAGACCTGTCAATTCGTATGTTCTTATTCAACGAGTAGATTGGGGTAAATACCCAGCATACTATTTTAAAACAAATGTTATATTAAGTTGACGGGGAATCAAAGAACTCGTCAATATCTTTTGTTTTTAAGTGACTAGATTTCATTATCTGAAAATTAAATACGGATTGCAAAATCCCCGCCGCCATAATGAATGAATTGAATGTTTTAGTCTATGATATCTGTCAATCGATTGAATGAGTGAGAATGACAATTAGCGAATCTAGCGCTGTGCTTTTGAAGGACGACTTAAAAGCGAACTTAGCGCTGCAGCGCGATAAGTGTTCCTAACCCCTAATGCACCCCAGGGGACGCAATATTAAAAATCTAATTTCTGTATTATTATTGCTTATATATACGATTGCTTATATAACATAGTATTAGTTCAACAAACATTTACCAGCAAAAAATGTAAGCTTATACCTGTCAATTCGTATGTTCTCATATAACGAGTAATTTCGGGTAAATACCCGGCATACTGGGAAATTTTACGACAAGTCGAAGTAAGGCCAAATAACTTATCAATACGAATATCTTTTGTTTGACCAATCAAAAAATCTTTTCGCCCTATATGTATAAGGGTGCTCATATGTTGACATCGAATTTAATGTCGGTTTGCTTATTTTAACATATAATTAGGTTTTTAAATATTTGCCAACAATAAATGTAAACATTAATCTGTCAATTTGTATGTTCCCATACAACGGGTAGAATCGGATTAATACCCGGTATGCTATTTTGTGGCAAATGTTATGACAAGTTGATGGAGGATCGAAGAACTTCTCAATACAAATAACTTTTGTTTCATGACTAGCTCTGAAATCAGTAGTTTTGGCTCTTGAATGCGCAGTCAAAAAATACTTCTTCATATTATGTATGAAGGTAAGGCTTATAAGAGTACTTTGACATCGCATTTTTATCTTTTTATCTATTTTAACACATAAATATGCACCGTTGCGCAGCAAAAATGATAATAAGTCAAAAAAGCTTAGGTACTTGCAATGTATGAATAGTATGGGGGTTTCATATATTTTAGTATCGTATTTGACGTCTACCTGCGTTTTAAGCATATTACAGCGTTTGCACACACTGTCCGACATGATTTGCGAAGTAATTACTCATATAATTCAATCTACCCACCAAACGGATAGTATTTATCGGGTATTTGCCCAATCTACCGGGTATATATCCAAACGGGTAGATTGGGAATTTACTCACTGCCCATCTCTAACTAGGCATGGCATGGCATGCCGCATGCCGAGCATGACCGCCCGATCACGAATATGGCAAGTGCGCGGGCTGCGGCCTATGGCGCGCGCGGCAGCGTGTTGCGAGTTGCGGGTTGCGATTGCGTTGCGATTGCGACTGAAACAAATGTATGGAAATGTATGAAGCATGCCACGAATCCCAAGCATAATAACCGCATAACTGCAATTACACCTTCCTATTTCCTAAATCGGTTCTTTAAATTGAAAAGTGTTATAACGGTTATTATATGTTTTAGGTTTATTATATATTTACCTGGCAAATAATAAAATACGATGGCGGATATCAAAATTCTACATAGCATCATCATTTAACATAATCAACATAAAACATGTCGGGGTCTTTTTAATTTGCCTGGCAAATAAACTTGTTAATAGCATCTCTTTCACGCACGCCTTATGAGAATCACAAGCTTTTGTGGTAAACGGAACGATACTATGATCATTCAAGTGATCATTGAGTGGTTAAATAAATGTGTGACTGAGATAGCAAATAGCAAAGCCCATAAAGAGCCAACGGGGAAAAAGAGATGGCATGACAAGAATCGTCATGTTTGTGAGTGAAGTGTCAAGCAAGTGTCATGTCATGTCAACTTTGTGATGAAAGAAAAAGCGAAGAAAGATAGAAAATGAAATACAGAAACGAGTGAATTTGTTTTGCGCACGTTAAGCCATATAGAATCTTTTAATTCGCTGGTGGGCTACGTAGAAATAGTGTATATATAATCTATCAATATAATTTGTGTTGACCAAAATTTTTCAAGTGTTTAAAAATGGGTGACGGACAAAGCGAAAATCAACCCTTGTTGAGAGATGGTAAGTACACCTAGAATCGAAAATTAATTTGTTTTGACAGCTGATGATTCAACTCAAGTCTGCCGTATACAATTTAACAACAATACTAAACCATTGTGCGGAGATTCCACCATACATCATGCACAAAACATGCATGATCAACACAGCAATAATTTGAAGAAGCAAGTATGTTGTGTAATGTAATGTGTGATTGTTTGAAAACTACAACAGTAAAATTACATGATAAGTATTTGTATTTCTGGCACTTTTATAGACTGTATAAATAAACACACATATGTACCTAAGGTATTTTAGCCACCTGTGTGATGAAAAACTTTTTTTAACAGAAGAGGTGAATATAAGCACAATATCACCGATTGGCCCGGATGAGTTACCACCTCCTTACCAGCAGACCGGGCTGCCCATGGTGACATGTCGCGTGTGCCAGGCCATGATAGACATCACTGGCAAACGAGAGCAGCATGTTGTAAAATGTTCTGAGTGCAATGAAGCTACAGTAAGTGTTTTTAATCTTATCTATGAAGAACTTGGTTTAGTGTAGAAAAATTAACCTGCAAATGTGTTTGTACTTATGTGTATGCACAGTCCTGGCTTACTTTAAGTATTTGTAATGATATTGTCTTTTTTATAAACTAAATAAAAGCATGGTCGTCTATTATAAAACAGATCACCCAGAGTTTTCATTCTGACTTGATAAGAAAGAAGGGCTGAGAAATGTGGTAGATACCTAGAAAAAGCATTTTATTGGCCTAATTTACTTATTGTTCTATTGTAGTTTTTGAAGCAATCTATTGAGTGTGACAAATTTCACTTAATGTTAGTAATATTTACACATGTTTTCTCATACAATAAATTTTTTTTTTAGCCCATACGGAATGCTCCACCAGGGAAAAAGTATGTGCGTTGCCCTTGCAACTGCCTGCTCATATGCAAATCTTCATCTCAACGTATTGCATGCCCACGAGCTAACTGTAAAAGGATCATCAATCTGGCACCATCCCCAGTCACCCCACCGGTGCCCACATTGCCAGGCATGTGCAGAGTAATTTGTGCACATTGCCAAGACACATTTTTGGTAAGTATGGGTTTTATTTGAATATATTTTTTTACATTAATTTAACATATTGTTTTATTAGGGTCTTTTGAGCTTCGTCGTGTTGCCAGCGCCCATGCAGCGCCGACGCAGCGTTGGCGAAGCTGCGCCGTGACGCCAATGATGCAGGCAACGTGGTGGCCCTTACATAATATTTTTTATAAATAAGTAACATACCAACATGTTTTTATTACTTTGCCATAATAACACAGCACATGGTGAACTGTCATTGTATTTTATATACAACACTACAGTATTTATTCATAAAGACAGCATTTTAGGTTTTGCCAATCTCAGCAGATAGAGCCAACGGCCACTGTGCTCTCGTCATGGTTGGCGAGAATGTGGAAAAGGAATCAAAATAGTGATGGTTTGGTTGCAGCATCGCCTATTAACATTATTCGCATTTAAGCCTATTCCCTTAATCGGCTTTTATGTTGCGTGCGGGAAAAGAAGCACCTGGTACAATTATCATCATACAGTTATCATGGTCATTTATTCTTTTAGCCGCTTCCCTTAGCGGAAAAAGGTGCCTTTGATGAAACCAGCACCATATTTCAGTTTGTTTTTAAGCATATTATTCTGACTAAATAAAAACCATCAGGAGACAGTTTCTAACCATAGAAACTGCTGGCTCATGGTGTCCGGAGGCAAAGTGAGATAGGATGTCGTTTAACAGACCGTGGTAATGACTACCGCTCTGGCTGGTACTTGGTTTAAAGGATATCTATTGCTATTCAGAGAGGAAATGCAGCTAGCATAAAGGGTATCTTTGAGCCAGGTACAATCCGTGGAGGCATTTATGATTAAAAAATTTATATTATTGTAATTTATGTACAGTGGTCGGATAATCGGATGCATATTTACCTAAAGTTAATTTTTGGCTAGGAAATTATGGAAGCGGCTTCTTAAGACATATTTTTTAAATTCAAATTCCGGGATTCAAAGAACTTCTCACTAATCGATCAAGTGCATTCCACATTAGCCAACACCTGAACGTAAGTAAATATACACCTTACCCGATTTGATTCTATAATCAAAACACAAAATTTTGTCGATTCTGGAATCCTGGGATTTTTCAGATACAAAAGTGCACTCCATAACTGCCAACATCTCAACTTTAGGTAAATATGCATCCGATTATCCGACCATTGTTTATGTATGATCAACATTTTTTTGTAAGTTCAATGAATAAAGTTTTGTTTCTAACATGGTTGAGTTACCAGTAATGACGTCATCAAAATGGCCACTGCTGCGTTCAGAAAATTGCTTATGCAACAGAAAGTATGCCACATGTTAGCTTGTGAGGGGAAGGGTGCCATAAAAAGTAGAATCAAATGCACTACAAAAATAATTTCTACATTTGACCTTGTAAAAATACCACTGTTTTCGAGAAATTTTACGATGGTTTTTTTTTTTTTTGAGTCAGAATTGACAACATTTCATTTTCTAAAAGGTATGAAAATTCGAATGCGTAACCCCAGCAAAATGTTGCGCCTTAGAGAAATGAGAGTATTACAGATACTTGGTTCATAGTAAGCCTCAATATGTTCAAATATAGCAAAATTCGTTCATGTTGTATTTTCGAAGTTATTCGAGAAAAACTGATTTTGCTGGAGTAACGTTACCCCAGCAAGATAATTTTAGTAGCAGAATTTTGAAAAAAATACTGTTTATAGGCCTTAGTATGTTCAAATTTGTTTAAATATAAGTATTCCGATTCATCAACAAATATCGAAGTAATTTATTATTTACAAAAAACGGAAAATCCCGGTTTACTCGTAAACTAGTACATTTACTAACAAATAAAAAGCAGTTACATATACGTATGATATACCCTTCTAACGTGTACAAATTTGGACGAACAAACATTGCGCGATATGAAGATATAAAAGAATTGCATCGAATTCCTAGTGGTGTGACTTTGGCCATCGAATACGCAGTTCTCTCTAAACACAAATAGATAATCTATAGTGAACATATGTGTTCATTTTGTTACAAAACATGCCTGAAAATTTCGGCTTCAAATCTCGGATGGAATAAAAGTTATTAAAAACACAAGAAAATATCATCAATTCTCCTACAAACCGACTAAATAACGGAGGCTACGAAAAAGCGGCCGTTTCATACTTGCGAATTTCCTACGCAAATTAGCAACCTAATAACCGATAAAAAGTACAGTCGAGCAGAATAATATTCATGTCTTCTTCTTCATCGGTCCCTCAATGCTGAGGATCGTGACCACATATTTGTTTCCAGGCTGTTCGGTCGTCAGTACTATGGACCGCTTTATGCATGGAACCTCCAACAACTTTCTTTATACAATCGGCCCATCTAGCCGGCGGTTTTCCTCTGGCGCGTTTACCCTCTATTTGGCCCACTATTATTTGCTTCTCCAGATAGTGCATCGGGGAGCGCATAATATGCCCGAAAAATCGGAGAGCCCTCTCCTGGCAATAAACCGAGAGACGCTTCGTGATATGGAGTTCCTTGAGTATGGAGTCATTAGTCCTCATGGCAGTCCATGGTATTCGCAGCAATCTTCGCCAGCACCACATCTCAAAAGCATCAATTCTCTTTCTGTCGAGCATGCTAATGGTCCAAGTTTCAGCACCATAGAGGAAAATAGAGAAAACCAATGCGCGCACCAACCGTACTTTAGTTTTACAACGAATACCTCTGTTCTTCCATATCTTTTCAAGGTTTGTCATTGCACTTCTAGCCATACCAGATCTGCGGTAAATTTCATTTGAGCAGCTACCCTCATTTGTAATGAGGGAGCCAAGGTAGATGAATTCGTTGACTCTTTCGTATCCACACAACGCTGATGTTTGAGGAAGAAGTTGAGCTCTATCTACAACCATTACTTTTGTCTTAGAATGGTTTATCTTAAGACCGAGCTTAGCACTTTCCACTTCTATTCGCTTCAGCAGATTAGCCATTTCTTCTTCATTGGACGCGAGTATAGTGGTATCGTCTGCATATCTGAGGTTGGTAAGTCTTTCGCCACCAACACTTATTCCGCTATCCCAGCCATCGAGTGCTTTCCTCATTATGTATTCGCCGTAGATGTTAAATAATTTGGGAGATAGAATACATCCCTGACGTACACCTCTTTCTGGGTGAAAGGTATTTGACCGTTTATCTTCCAGTTTTACAAAACTATTACTGTCAAGGTATAGATTCTGAATCAAGAAGGCCAAATGCGGAGGGACACCCATTTCAATGAGCACATTGAGCATAGTTTGCCAATTAACGCAGTCAAACGCCGTCGCGTAGTCAATAAAACAGAGCTTATTCATGTAGCCGATATTTAAAATCTTTTAAGTATATTTACTATAGTATTATTTGGTGTGAATTCATACATTTGTGATTTAATTCGTTTTTAGCAATAGGGTTGACAACTCTATGGCAGTGTATGTCGGATAGATTAATAAATGTCGCATCCCCTACTCAAACAAAGCAATAAATACGAGTTTTATGTTTTTAAATTCCTTCCTTTATGTAAATTCCTTGTCGTCATTAGTATGAGGTAACCAGAAACATAGTTAAAACTAAGTATTTAATAATTACAGTTGTAAATTAATAGATGATTACTATGCTCGAGTCCTTTTGTAAAAGAAACAAAAATTATATTCATATTGAAATGCATAAAATTTTATCACATGTCACGGTGTCCAACACTAGTAGTTTGTTTTACAGTTCTGTCCCGCTTGCCACTATGTAGGCGTCTCTTTCTCACAACGCCGCGAAGCACAGGCATACATTTTTCTACCATGAGTCATGTTAGTCTAGCCATACCATTGTGAGACCTGGAAAGTTGCTGTTGTGCTGCGCTATTATATTTAAAAATGGTGAGTATTTTTATTTTTTCATTAACTTGCTATCGTTTAGTATACTAAGTATTTTTTACTAAGAAAAATAAATTTACTTTTGTAAATGTGTTTGAGCCTGTACTGAAAAGCATTTAATTATTTAAGTCTAAAATTAGTGATAAAAGTACACTTGTTTAATAATACTCAATTTATCTATGATTTTCCTAGTTTGAGTTATATAGCATACTATTATTGTAAAACAGTAATTTGTATAAAAAATAATCATGCTCATGTATTTTCTTTATCCACCAAACGCAAGAGCCTTTTTGTATGCGACTGCACTAGCAAAAAAAGACTATTACACCATTTTTTTGAGATGGTTACGCTCAAGTATGAAACGGCCGCTTTTTCGTAGCCTCCGTTATTTAGTCGGTTTGTAGGAGAATTGATGATATTTTCTTGTGTGTTTAATAACTTTTATTCCATCCGAGATTTGAAGCCGAAATTTTCAGGCATGTTTTGTAACAAAATGAACACATATGTTCACTATAGATTATCTATTTGTGTTTAGAGAGAACTGCGTATTCGATGGCCAAAGTCACACCACTAGGAATTCGATGCAATTCTTTTATATCTTCATATCGCGCAATGTTTGTTCGTCCAAATTTGTACACGTTAGAAGGGTATATCATACGTATATGTAACTGCTTTTTATTTGTTAGTAAATGTACTAGTTTACGAGTAAACCGGGATTTTCCGTTTTTTTTTTTTAATAATAAATTACTTCGATATTTGTTGATGAATCGGAATACTTATATTTAAACAAATTTGAACATACTAAGGCCTATAAACAGTATTTTTTTCAAAATTCTGCTACTAACAGTTTTCGAGATATGAAAAATTGTCAAACGTTACCCCAGCAAAATCTTGAATATCTCAAAAAGTATAATATGAACAAATTTTGCTATCGGTATACATTTACAACTCATTAAGAGCTGTCTTTTCATATACTTGATTCTAGGCTAAATGCTTTTTTGAAAAACATCTTGCTGGGGTAACGTTACTCCAGCAAAATCAGTTTTTCTCGAATAACTTCGAAAATACAACATGAACGAATTTTGCTATATTTGAACATATTGAGGCTTACTATGAACCAAGTATCTGTAATACTCTCATTTCTCTAAGGCGCAACGTTGTGCCGGGGTTACGCATTCTGAAAATTCTAGAATCATTTCGAGATTTGGCGATTCTGAACACGTAAAATATTTTTTCTGATTTTTTCGAGTTATATTTTCAGAGATAAATGAAAAAACTTAAAAGTACAAGGATATAGGCATTTAACAGGTTACGCCTTTGCTTGAACATCTAAAAGTAAAAAAATTATGTCAAGCCGTCAGCTGTCAATTGACACGTGCGTCAATCTGACAACTGACATCACGAGTGAGAGAGAGAGATAATAGTAGTGTTGTCTAAAGAAGTATCAGTTCGATAGGAAGACCATCTAATATCCATAGTTCTTTCAGTAAAGTAGAATTAGGATTGGAAAAAATACACATGCATTAAAATGTTTACATAGTTTGGTGACGAAATGCTAATATTTCCTTTATATGATTGATATTTCAGGTTCAATAAAAATAATATTGACATCTAGGTCTTAAAAACTATAAAAAATATGAAGTAGGAAAAATGCTACCCTAACCCTGGGGAGACTTTCAAAACACAAGGTGACATTTACGATAGCTTTTTTTTTTGTTTTTTAATTAAATCTTCCAAATTTCTGAACGTATATTTATTTATATTTTTGAAATAGCAATCCTGGTACGTCCGCCATCTTGTCACAACGCGTCTACGCTGGAGCCCTTGTTTTTATTTTCAGCCAAATTCACCTCAATTAACTTTAAAACGTTGTAACTTAAAAAGTAAAAAGTGAAACATTTTTTCTCTGTGTTCTAAATTCATGTAAGAGGCGACTATGAGAATCCGTTAAAAAACGTGGGTTACCCAAAAACCCCATTTCAAGAATAGAGATGATAGGGCAAATTTTTTTTGTCGTGTATTACAAGCGTAATTTTTTATGCCATTTGTTTTCCACATACCAAGTCGTCAATATAATATTTTTATGCCAAAAATAGCTGAGATAGAAGCGTTTGAATTTTTAAATTAATCAAAGTAACCCTATTATGCGATACGTAAGTTTTTGTAGCGATATCGATATCTTACTGCTACAAAACACAACTCTATAGACGTCAGTAAAAGTTTTATTTTTTAGTTATAATGTATGGCAAAGATGTAAACTCGTTACATCCTAACTCTTGTACTTACGCTCTTTTAGAATGGAGAGATTTTAAACAATTTAATTTTAGGAGAAATAATGAAAAGAAATGAAAAAGAAAAAATACGTACGTCCTTTTTTTTTAGTTCTTTAAGGAAAAAATATAAAATATGAATATAAAAGTTTTGAAATGTTGTCAATTACATACTTAAAGACATACTAAATTATGATGCTGGTTTCATAAAAATCACCTTTTGGGCCCTATATGACACTAGGGAAGCAACTAATAGTCTTGTCAAAAAAACTTACTAAAAATTAATTCAAACTTTTCTTGTTTTTAATTTATGCCACTATCAGAAGATTACCTGCTTAAATATTATAATAAAATGTACACTGTGTGATTACATCAACCAGGAAAATGTGTAATTCATATTGTGTGGGGGCCATTAAATTTATGAAATTCTTAAAACTAGGCATAGAAGTATAAATAATATTATTTATTCTTGAGCAACCTACCTACCTTACCTATCCTTAATACATGCTATTAAGTAAACTTAAACTTTGTAATGATGTCAGCTATCTGACCTTGCTTTTCGTAGTTATGCACAAAATGATAAATAACTTCAATTTGCTTTGAATGTTTGGAAAAAGAAACTTAAACCCAAAGAACTTAATGCATAAGTACTAATAAAATACTAAATCAACTAAATTTAATCCTTATTAATAACTGAAAAATCTAACATTTAGCAAAAATTAAGAGATAATATCCTTAATATTATTATTAACTCATGAACCACTGAATAATTTTAGATGAAATTCGGTATGGATAAAAGTTAGAGACTTAGAGAAGGACATTGGATAGTTTTTATACCAAAATTCCCATGGGGAGTGGAGCCCGAGGCCACAAGTAGTTTAAAAATGTCCAAGGAAATGATCTTTGTCATTGCACCTTTTATTTGTGGTTAATGAAATATAATGGATATAGATGATAACGGTTTTTATATACTCGTATTAAGTGCCAAAGATTTAAATAATATAGAATCGAAATAACACATGATACATAATTTTAATAATTTTAATCATGCGAAATGTTTAATCACTTTGCTCTTTGGACATGTTTGTGGTTATTATTGACATGTAGTCATTTTGAATTGTTTTTCTTAAATTGCAGTATCAGTTGCTGAAGAACGCGCCAGTGCGATGCCCGCACTGCCGCAAGGTATCATCTGTGGGCCACCGCATGGCCAGGGTCCGTGGAACAGTGTTTGCTGTTCTTGCGCTCATATTCCTGGCCATTGCCCTTGGCGTTACTCTCGGAACGCTATCTGCAGCCAAGACTCACGGCGGTGGAGTCTATGTAGCTTATGTAGGAGCTTTCTTAGTTGCATTTCTGCTAGGTAGCCGTGCTGTCTACTACTTTGCCATGAAAGTGAGCACAATCGAAGGCCCTATGTAAGGAACCATATATAGTTATTGTGATAAAAAATTATGACTAGAGATATTGATAAATTTCTCAATTCCATATGTATAGAAATATTACATGTTTTTGGTTTTGTACCAAATAAATAAGTTTGTAACTTTAATCTTGAATTTTTAAAAAAGCTTTTTGTTCATCTGACTTTGATACATTCAAATTAAATTATCTTGCTTTGCTCCGACATTTTGGATTTATCTCAACAAAGGTATTTCAGTGTCAAAATGTCTAAATTAATTAAAAAAACACATTTGCATAAACAAGTTGGTTCGACAGACAAATAAAAAAATCCCCTGACTTTCAATAGTTTCATATGTAAACGCCGTCTAGTAATGGGCGGAGGAACTAAATAGTAGAATTTTAATCCGTGGCGGCATCTTTTATTTGACACGTGAACTACAAAAATCCCGAATTTCAAGCGTTAATGCCCAATAACTTTTAATCGGCCGAACCGATTTTCATCCTCCGCCGCAAGGAAACTGTTTACATGTAAAAAAAACCGCATCGAAATTGGTCTATCCATTCGAGCGTTACGATGCCACAGTCAGACACACAGACAAACTTATAACACCCCTCTATTTCGCCGTGGTTAAAAATAACTTTTTGTGACACTTGTTAGAAGCTTTATATTTATGTGCCAGATATTAGGTACATAATATGTTAAGCAACACGGTAAAATACCGTAACGTGAGCTATATGTATGTGTATGCCGAGTGTATAACGTTTATTAAACCTGTTTAATGTAATTCCTTCACTCACTATAGGAGGTGTCAGTTTTGGTGTATAAATAAATTGACAATGTTTATGAATTTATTTTATAGCTTCACTAAGGCTTGCTACACAGCCGGCATTGTCGGCAATATTTGTTGAACGATAAAGCCGACCCGAATTAAAGCACTACATTACGTTCTGCTACATTGTGACATTGACAGTTGTGCCGATCAGGTAGTTTCTTCGTGTCCGATCGGCTCAATTCGGTTTTCAATACATACAAGAAATCTTCAATGCCAAAATAGGCCAGTGATATTGAATATTAATACCGCAAACTAATAGCTAGTTCCGATTTTTTTATATGTTGTTAGGACCACTACCAGTAGTACCTATATCTAAGTTTGCAGTTTCGAAAGAACTTTTGGTATTCTTGGCAGTTGCCAAGAATACCAAAAAAAATGTGAGTCGAGTCGAGCGATTATTTATTACAAGCCGAAAGGTTTTTGATTCTTGAACATTCACCTACATATATTCGATTTTACTGCCTGACCGCCGTGCCGATTAATGCCGGCCCGAATAAGTGTATAGCAACCCTAACATAGGCAAATAGAATTGTAGGTAACTAAATAGATATATTGTATTATAAATTTATAGTGGAAATTAATCATAATATATCTGTGAATTGGTCTTTTGTACTGTTTGCAACGATCAGTATATTTTAATGTTAGGCAATGATAACACAAACAATTAAATCCAGTTAAGATAATGCTTGCCTAAAAATATTCAAAAATGTGGCTTGCATAAACCTTAGGTTATATTATAATATGGTATTGAATATTTGTTTTAAATACATTTATGAGCCAAACAATAAATCTGCCCCATGAATGTCGGTATCGAAAAAAGCATGGAGCAAATAAAAAGAATAAAATCAATATATTACTGAAGTAAACGACAAAGCTCTGCTGTTTAAAAAATATTTTCGAATATCAGCTTGTCTGGATTTGTTCTCTCGCTAAATATTACCATCAATTTGACTCTCATAACACTCAAAGTTGAATTTTCGTAAATATGTATGTAAAGCCGCAACGGAGTAAGTACCAGTCACAAGAAATCATTAAGAGACAATATGTGGCAATCTAATATTCGGAATTAGAAACCGGTTACTCAACGCATATTAGTCAAAGATACTTGTTTAAGAATTCTACAGATGTATCGATAGCGTTTTCAATTATATAGTAAACTTGTTTATCACAGTGGCGTTAACTCAAATTATGAATATTTTAAAACTTGAAATTAAGAGATAGTCCTCATAAAACACGCTCCCCTTGCATGTTGTTGATGTTAGCATGCAAATCACGTTTAAGATTTCAATTAGACAATCTAACTTTACGTTACGACTAAACTGCTTATGTTTATGATTAATTGCTTTTGATCCCTGTAGTTTACCATCCACACTACACAATACTATTCTACAAATGAAGTTTTATTTCCAACTCCTATGTAGAGATAGACATATATACATGTTGAGATAATTTTAGAAATTTTGTGATAAATGTATGTATCTGATTTATACAAAATGCTTCTTAGTGAAGACTATGTTAACCGCTAAAGCAATACACTGTGTTTGTGCATATTGTAATCGATATACTCTTTTATATGTTAAAGGACTATAGTCTGTTATTTGTTTGTCTTTTTCATTGGGTTTGTTTACTTCATGTTAGGTTTAATTTATGTAACACAAATAGTGCCGAGGTAGAACCTGTAGATCTGATTATACCATAATTAAGTAAAAAGATAGCCATAGCCATAGAATAAGAAATTATATCTAATATCGTACGCTGCAATGTGACAAATCTCGCAAACGAAAAAGTTGTGGCCAAGGCAAGGAGTTCAATAAATAAAGATTTTTTATCGGAATTCTTAAGAAAAGGGTTTAGATCGTCTCGTATGTTGCAGTGGCGAAGTTTCATATGTGCTAGACAGTTTTTGTAGATCAATATATTACTAAGCCCAGGCTAAGGACAAACGCCGCTTCTGATATCTTGTTTTTATAAAGAATTAGTTTTAACCTTATGTGAGAAGTTGTTAACTAACAAGTTGACATAATACTAATAAGTTCAGATAAGGTTGAAGTACTGCTTTAGAAGTACATAACTAATAATTGGTTGGCCTCTTACATTTATTCAAACTCAGGAATCATACATAATGTCCTACATTGAAATGTGATGTAACTTAAAATTTGCTTTGCAATGTATTTATAAGAAATCAGGTCAGTCAACGATGCTTGCCTCTATTAATTTTCCAAGCATTCGCGGATGAAACGGAATATTACAAATCTTTCACTCGCGAGGTTACCTAAGCATTTGACTATCTCAAATATATTCAGCGAGAACCATTGGGCATCGAGGGCGGGATGTGGGTGTGATTGCCGTAGCCGTTACTTTAAAGCAATCTTTTCTAATGCCATGCTTGCGGCAAGGATTTCTGTTGCTCGTAGTGCTAGACATCACAGTCATCGAAAAATATATTACCATCGTACACAGCTTGTAAATAACTCATCCCGCGGGCGATAAATTCGTGGTCAAAAGTTACAATAAATAATTAAATATACCTACCCATATCTACGTATCTATCTATACATGTAAATTTGACCATAGTGTTCATCTGTAAATAAAACAGGAAAGTAATTTGAAAAAAACAGAAGTAAACATTGCCCAATGGAATAATAATTTAATTTGTTTTAGATGTGATAATTTTTATTTTATAAAACGTACCTATTATATTATATCTAAGGTAAGCGCACCGTACTTCAACACAGTGCAGAATTTCGTCACTTTTGTTTCAAACGTTAAACATAAGATATTAAATTATTTATCAAAATTGAAAAAATTACTACAAAATCTGCACCATGTATGCCACTGAAAACACCGACTCTCAAAATTTTGGTGACTATATTCAGGTCAGGGCGACCCTCCAAATCCTCGCTTGACTAAGAACGGCTGTGTAGTATAAGGCGCTTAAGTTGATACCGTAAGGCTGGCGGTCAAACTTCTTAAGCTTATTACGAGTAAAGAGTCACGAAATACTCGTAAGGTACACTTTATAAGACAAGTGTTTGCTACTTCGTGACACTGCCGAATTAGTAGCTTTTGGGATTGTTTTTATTTGCTTCAAATAAATTATGTAAATCAAGATTAAACAGGAATTTCTCTCAATACCAACAACTGATTCTTATTACGTAAATCCGTTAGTAAACTGAATCAGCGTTGATAACGGCGCGGCGTACGTTACCCTACCAGAAAAGTATCGCCTAGAAAGTTATGAGTGGAACGTATAGTTAATGTGTAAAAATGTAGTTCAAGTATCAGTTAAAGTAAACATAAAGATGCTTATCACCTAAATTCGACATGTGTTTTGTTCAATAGAATTTCTGTCAGATGAGTGTAAAAGTTACCTAAATTTCTATAAAGTTTTAACAATTCACATTTGTTTGGTATAGTTTTCGTAAATGTGATCGATAATAGTTTTTGATATACAGGAAAAACCAAGATTGTGTCATGAGGAGCTATGCGACCAAGCGGAAGTATACACATTACTAGCGCTTTCGCAAGTTAAGTGTTACCGGGTGTGCTCTGGACTCTGATTGGTGACCAATAATGTTATCCAGCAAATTCAGTCCATATTTAGTAATAATATTAATTTAGTCCGGTGCACAAGGTTTTTAAATTACCATATTTAATTTTTTGGTCAAATTTTATATAAATACAGATTATTCTTTATTTAACGGATTTTTATTCTAAAAATATTCTTATTTATATTGCTAATCATAACTGACTCTTAAAATATGTATTTGTGCAACAAAACCTGTAAAAAATATATATATAGCGAAATAGGATGAAAAACTTGACGATTGAAAGTGCAAAAAGGACGTTTACGTATTAATTAATTAAAAATCAAATACGGTCGATTGAAGATCGAAAAAATATAATGAATTCATATCGTAAATGGGGAAATATAACCTACCAATATGTATGTGAAAAACACTTTAGAAGCGATATGTTCTTTATTTATTTTTTTTTAAATTGAGGGTCATACCATCCTTAAACTCACGAAGTACCTATGGTGCTCTTACCTTAATATTATTTTGAACATTCTGTGAAATAAGACTTGGAAAATATTGGAGCATTCTATTCAGTATGTAAAATTATTAGTAGATATCATGTATTATAATATTTTCATAAAACGTTAGGCTTTACAACACATGTATTTTTAGTTTTTAAGTTAAATAAAAAAATAAAACGATATGTATTGAAAATCTATATTTTTATGATAAATACTTATATACTTACTTGCAAACCTACTCAAAGTGAAATTGTAAATACCACAACAAGGTGAATAAATACCTTGTACAGTCAGGCTTCAAAAATGCAGTCTCTGCAATGCAATTTCTCATACAACTAGTATGAGAAATTATGACTGCATTTTTGAAGCCTGACTGTACATTCAAGACGCTTCCAAAAATACCTACCGCATTTGTCAAAATATCATAGATATCAAGGAAGATACAAGGAAACAGATTAACATACATACGTAGCGGCGAAATACATAAAACTCCCTTTGGCTTCACCGTACTCCAAAATTTCCATGATAGACTACCCCACTAAAAACCCAAAGTTTTCAAAGAAGTAAGTACGTCGCTATTCATTAGTAAAAAAATAAGTACCTACCTAAGGTTTGGCACCGCTACGGCTCTTGGTCGGCTAAGTCGGTCCAGAACGGTAACATACCTACATTAGACTGAATGACTGACGTTTTCGCTCAGTAACAGGAGTAAGTAACGTCAAAACCTAAAATGTAACTGAATGACTGACGATTACGCTCAGTAACAGGAGTAAATATAACAATACGCAAAAAAATTAAGATGTGTTTATTTTTAAGAACATAAATTGAGGTACAACAATTACATAGATATTATTGAAAACAATTGAATTTAAAACATATTACATACTGATTTGTATTTATTTAGGCATATTCATTTTTAATTAATTGCTTAACAAATGTATGACACTTAAATATTGCAGTACCTAAAATAACCATTAACAATAGAAACAATGCAACTTAAATATTAACAAGAGGAAAAGAATAACAAAATAGCAGTCGTGGTTAAATTGATGGGTATTTGTAGCGAATACATACATACGTGTACGTGACATTCACTAGATAGGTCTAACGTGGGTAGAAACGGCTTACAAACTTGTTAACGAACTATATACAGCGCACTGAAAAAGTATCTTTCATTAGATAACCATAATGAACTGATCCATTAATTAATATTTAGTGCATACTAGAAATATGTGTTTAATTACTTGTAAACTCGCTATCAGTAGGTATACAAAAAATTTAATTACAATATGATGGAAGGTCTCTACACTCTCTACTCTACGGATTTATACGACTAGACATAAATAGGACGAAAATATTAAAAAATACTTGTTTGAAGGTAAATTCTTATTGGTACATAAACGTCGCGATTTTTGTAATGAAAAAATATCGAATTTTATTTCTAAAGTTTACACATCAATTACTTAACCACAAATAGATATGAAGGAATGCTTTTTTATTACAATAGGTACCTATTTTGTATAGGTACCTGTCTTTTTAAACAGAAATTTTAGTACGGTAGTTCCAATATAGAATATACAATATTTATTTAGAGCATAGGTATACATATGCAAACAAAATGGTTTTTCTTAGCTTTTGTGTCCAGGCTTTTCGGAGCCAAGACGCTGGTTTCTAGAGGAACCAATTAAAATGTTTTTGGTTTTAATTATTTATCTCCGCACAATACAGTAATTATAATTTCTCTATCAGGACCGTTTTTAATATTTTTTTTATAAAAATAAATATACCTACTTATAAGTTTTTAATTTTGTTACTTGTCGTCACAATTAAATACCTCTGCGATGCGTTCACAACGGCAAATGCGTCTTTTCTTGAAAGGTTACGTTACGACTAATTGTGCAATCGGTTCCCATGTAATAAAATATTCTTATTTATTTGTAGAGGTGGATTTATTTTGGTTACCATTGCCACTGTAGGTATTTTAGTATAATTTTATGATGATAATCACTATGCAGATGTGGTCGCACTATTTTATATACCGACTTGTTTTAGTTTGGGTACTTAATTAACTGTCACTAATCTCATCTCCTAAGCATGGGCGTAGCCACAGTGGGGCACGGTGGGGCGCTTTCCCCACCCTGGCTCAGACCTTTAAGTTACCGAACCAAACCTAAAAATTAAATTATCTAGGTACTTACTACAATACTTAATATTCGTAAGAAAGTTCACACTCGACATTTTATATGTAAAAATTAACTGGGGTAAGCGGCGGACCGTGTAGTTTGCTAGTTACATATTATTTCAGATTGCTGCCCCACCCTGAGCCTATGGCTGGCTACGCTTATGCTCCCAAGGGATTCAAAACCTAATCCAGCACGGTCGTAGAGAGTAAAATCTTGTATTTTATTTTACAGTTTAATGAAATTCTTACAGCAGATCGATCTAAAGACTGCACCTCATCTTTTTCATGCACCCTTACATTTTATAAAATATTTCTTTTGTACGTACATATACTTAAGTATAACGGAATCGGTACTTCGATCTCAACGTTTGCACTTGTTTGACATTAAATCTCATAACTTGTTACGTTACAGGTAGATTGCACAAAACCTAACGTTATTTTTATTTGTAAATAGCCCTAGGATGGCTAGTGGCTCTTATCGTAGGTGTCTTTATGTTGATATCCTGAGACGTATCCAGAGCCGTCGACGAGGTCTTTCCTGCCCGAAATGCCCTTGCCTTTCCCAGTTTCGTCGAACCTCTGCTTGTGAGAGCCCGTGTACTTGCTGGTGTCTGTCAGACGGTCTACGGCCGCTGCAGCTGCTGGAGATTTTGTAACCTGAAAAAAGTTCACGGACAAGGAAAAGTCGAGCTTATTTCGTCAAAATACTATGCAGATAATGGTTTACAGTTTTTTTTTCTTTTAAATATACGTAACGGTGGTGACATATTTTTCTTACTAACTACCTAAAGTCATCTGATAGGTTTAAAAATATTTTATGACTGTCATCTAGCGATAACCGGATCAATGGCACGTATAGATTGCAAAGAATATGGAGTTAATTTTTTTTAATGATTGTGTTCCTAACTTATAAGTGGCCCTTAGGTACTATTGTCGTAATTATATCATACTAGCTGACCCGGCAAACGTTGTTTTGCCAAAATTGAGGATTGTATGTATTTTTGTATGTTGTATCATAAAAAAATAGAAATTAAAAATTTTGTATAAAAAATAAAAATAAAAATTTAGGGTTGGACTACCCCTAACATTTAGGGGAATGAAAAATAGATGTTGGCCGATTCTCATAGATACCGGATAAGCACAAAAAATTTCATCAAAATCGGTCAAGCCGTTTCGGAGGAGTATGGCAACGAAAACTGTGACACGAGAATTTTATATATTAGATTTGGTTAAGATCGATCATGTCATCTCTATACAACAAACGTCAAAATATGGTGCCCCTGCGCGTGTCTCTCTAAAAGTATATAAAACGCTTACGTGACTCGAAAATCCTGGCTGTCCACACGTAGTCAACTTTTTTTTTATCTCATCGAGTTCCACCTTCTTGCTTTTTGCCAAGTCATCCAAGAATTTCTGGTAATCCTCGATGCCCACTTTCAGGGACTTCAGCTTCTTGAAGTGTATGGCAGTGTCAGTGGTGGTGATCTTCTTGCCGTCTATCACTTTAGCCTGTTTCATCCATTTGTCGCTTTGCGAAAGGGTGATTAGTTTGCCATCTGATTTGGGATCGCCAAATTTGGAGAATGCCTTGAACGCATCCTGAAAAATTTTATTACAAAAATTAATGTTGCAATAAAACTGCATCCACATGGTAAATTGATTTGAGACGCAAATCATTTTATTACCACTGCACCTTCATCAAACTACGATAGTGAACATTGCAGTTTATATCACCGAATACTTTAAAATTAGTCAATAATTTTTAGGTCTTCCAATTACTAAAAAGTGGAAATAAGATTACCTACATCATTACTCATTACAATCAAATCAAACCAAATATTATTTCAGGATCGTTTTCGCTTTGCTACGTCAAGTCTACGAGAAAAATGCAATTTCGTAGCACTTAAAACAAAGCGTAGCGCGTAGCGACTTTTCAGACGTGTGCTACGTGTGCATCGTACGAAGTACTTTATCTGTGGGTAACGTTGGGTATTTGTCCATGTCCATGCATGTCCTTGATACTTGTAGTAAATGTAAAAAACACCGATCAAATTTTTGGAACATTTCTGTCTCTTCTAATATTTAAGAGCTGTGCTCTTGTCGGTGGAGTGCTTTCCAAGTCGTACTTTTCTCCATTTTGACTCGATTTTAGGGATGATAGTACGGAGGTTGGCCCATTTTCCTTCCGTACCGCATTTCCGTCTATCATAACATTATTAATTTTCGCCAAGGAATACAAAAAATGAGGGTTTGGTAGTGGTGAACATTTATTTTTCTTGTGTACTCATAAAATATTTGTATGGATCAGTTCAGTATCATACACTAATGTCTATATAACTTGTTGAAAGGTGTTTAAATATCAACCTGCATACTCAGTTACCTATTCATGATAAGTAAATAAATAAATGGTTTATTTAAACTTCAACTGCCGAAAAACACCATGTGGTTCGCGAAAACAAACACACACGGTGTATTTCTATCGTATCGTATTTCTATCTGTAGATATCAATGTGTAAAAAGTAAAGAAGTAGGTACCTTTAGAGACACTGCATTGTCTTCGCCCTTGCCGGGCGTTCCGTTGGATGCGCCTGGCGCGCTCCCGTTCTCCAGCTTTATGTCCTTTACCTCCTGGGTCACTTGTTCCACTGCCTCGGACATTGTTGCTTATGCTTAAGCAGCTCTGAAATAACATGGATTAAGAATATTATTTGGAATCAATTCTAACACAAAAATAAAATATAGTTAGGTAAGTATCATCGTTTCCTAAAGCTTGCGACACTGACATTACCCATGATCAAAATGTACATAAATATGGGTAGATATAACACATAATACTAAAAGGAGGGGCTCTTGCATCTTTACCCCGTAAGGATTCAAATTCAAATGTTTATTCAGAAATCAGACCTTTACAGGTACTTTTCACGTCAATACGTATAATTTACGTTACGTGTAAAGTATTCAATTTATTTTTAAAGAAAAGCTGAATAAAAAAAGGCATGAATTTGTAAATAATATGGACAAATCACACAGATCGAACTAGCTTCTAAGTGGGTAAGTTCGAGACTTCTGATATGGGATATCTAACTCGACTAGGTATTTATGTTATGCAGAGGTATTTGGTGCTTTAATTATTTCTGACTCTATTTTACCACTTTACACCATTTCATACAGCCTACATCCACACTTTCATCAACACCAGAAGTGCCATCCCTACCAAGTAATCCTTCAGAGATTTTTTTCGAAATAGGTACATATAATAGCCGCCACACCCAAACGCTTGACCTAGAAAAGTAAAAATTACGTGATGTATCTACTTATAAATACGCAGACTGCCAAGGCAACATTGCGAATAGTCGGGACAAGTATGATGTCATACAAAAATATCGAAACGCAGTTGTTTCCAACAATCATAGTATCTATGAGGCACGTTATGCGGCTTACGAGATTCGTTAGTATAGTGGTGCTGTTTATTCCTTTTTAAATCCGAATATCGAAATCCCAAATCGTTTTAATTGTTATAACTTAAAAACTCAATGTACCTAGGATGGTAAGTATAATGTATAAAATATGCTAGTCTATTAAATTAAAGTGTTTTATGCATTGCAGTGTTTACTGAGATATTTATCATAGGAAAGTAAATTTTTCGCAGAGCGAATAAATGTAATGACTCCCAAGATTCGTATAATTAGATGCCAAACTTAAAATTCATATATTTTCCTGCGAACTAAAAGACTCTTTACAACACTCGGACGTGGCCGCTATGTTTGAACGCTAAAAGTGGCAATTACATCATCGGCCTTGCCTGAGAACGATTCGCCGCAAACTCGTTGTAAACATCAGCTGAGATTTAAACTTTTTGAACTTATTAACTAATTATTACGTCATTCGCATAATATTACTTATACTTATACCTATCCAATTACCCATACATTTACCTACTCGTACGTCTCTACTAAGTAGAGATTAGAGAAATAAATTATAACTCAACAGACAGCCCTACAATAAGTCTTATTGTAGTGCGATCTGTTGAAGTCTATCAGTAATGCACATAACGAAATTATACCCCAACAGACGGCACTACAATGAGTCTTATTGTAGTGCGTTCTGTTGAGGTCTATCAGTAATGCACATAACGAAATTATACCTTAACAGACATCATTACAATGAGTCTTATTGTAGTGCGGTCTGTTAAGGTATATCAGTAATGCACATAACGAAATTATACCTCAACAGATAGCATTATAATAGATACATCTTGTTGTAGTGCGGTCTGTTGAGGTACCTACGTATATCAGGAATGCACATAACGAAATTAAACCCCAAAAGACAGCACCTACAATGAGTTTTATTGTAGTACGTTCTGTTGAAGTATATCAGTAATACACATAACGAAATTATACCTAAAAAGACAGCACTGCAATAGATACATCTTATTGTAGTGCGGTCTGTTGATGTATGTAATGCACTTAACGATCGACATCTTTTATTTGAGGTAAAGACTCAAGAAACTCTTGCAAAGACAATCTAGAATATTCTCTGCCAAAGATTCAACAATCCATACAGTGGTTTTTAAAGTTCATCTCATATCAAAGATATGAGCAGTATATCTATATTACCAAAAAAAGGTAGGTAGGTACTTACTAATTGCAGTGGATTTCCTATTCTACCTTAGTGAGTATAACTTTAAATGAATAATTTGTTCCTAAGTACTTATGTCATACCTATTTGAGTAAGTAAATGCATTTTATGTGTCTCATCTACTCATCCAATTTACATTCCAATACTAAACAATCAAATCATTCCAATACTAAACAAGAGAGGTAAGAGGATACATAGGGCGCACTATAAGTTTCCGGAACTGGCCACTTACATAAACAATATTTAAAAATTTATTGCAACATTTGAAAATAGAACTCTTTGGCTGTAGAATGCAGTTTGTTTCATCTGACTGTCTTTTGTTTTTACCTTGTGGCGCCATTTAAAAAATTGTGTGTCTGCATCAACATGGATTTAATTTGGGAAAATTTTCGTAGTATGATTTTCTACGATTTTAAGTGTAATTTGACAGCTCAACAGAGCATCGCTCGGCTTGAAACAGCTTTTGGCAATGAAGCACCATGCAAGACAACTGTTTATAGCTGGTTTGCAGAATTCAAGCGTGGTCGTATCAATCTCAGTGACGAATCTCGCGATGGTCGGCCGTCCAGCGCTGTGACCAACAAAAACATCGATGCTGTGCGCCGTATGATTGAAACAGACAGGCATGTGACCTACCATGAAATTTGCGCATCCTAAGAAATAGGCATGAGTCAAATACAATTAATCCTACACAAACATTTGGGTGTGAGAAAGCTGTGCTCGCGGTGGATCCCACACAACTTGACCGAGGCTCAAAAAACGGACCGCGTCACTTGGTGCTGTGCCATGCTTACCAGATTCAACGAAGGTGCGTCAAATTTGGTGTGGGACATAGTAACAGGTGACGAAACATGGATTTATTGCTACGATCCCAAAACAAAGCAGCAATCGAGCGTATGGGTCTTTCAAGATGAGCCGAAACCAACCAAAGTGGCGCGCGTGAAAAGTGCATCTAAGCGGATGATTGCTTCTTTTTTTAATAAAACTGGACACGTGGCTACTGTTGCTTTAGAGAATCGTCGTACAGTGAATAGTGACTGGTACACGACCATTTGTTTGCCGGAAGTTATTGACGAACTCCGTAAAAATAACCGTAAACGCCGTATCATCCTGCACCACGACAATGCTAGTTCTCACACGGCCAGACAGACAAACGACTTTTTGAAGGCGAAAAATGTAGAACTCATGAGTCATCCTGCATATAGTCCCGACCTGGCACCTTGTGACTTTTTTCTGTTCCCAAAAATTAAGAACCAATTACGCGGTCAACGATTTTCATCACCAGAAGAGGCTGTCGAGGAGTATGAAAAACACGTTTCAGAGGTCACCACAGAGGAGTGGCACAAAAGTTTTCAAAACTGATTTCATCGAATGAAAAAGTGCATAGACGCTAAGGGAGATTATTTTGAAAAACAATAAATTAATTTTGTACCTTTAATAGTATTTTTTCATATTCATTCCGGAAACTTATAGTGCGCCCCACGTATATATACCTACCTACTGCTCCCGAAATAAAATATGCAGCAGGTGTCTCGAAAGTAGGAAACACTTTTTTATAGGATAGACATCTAAATTCAAATTAGGAAATGACATCAATCCCTACATAGGCAAGCAGCTTGACCTTGGACTCGAGTCTAATCCTGAAGACAATGTGATACCAGAAGTAGTGTCATTTATCAGATGTGACGTTTGTGGAGGCAGCAACAATAACCTATTACACCTCCGCAAGTGTTTAAAATGGTAGGTGCCCTGACTAGGTACTTAAGTGTGGGGACTAAATGATCTGACCTACAGATCAAGGAGGAAACCAATAAGTACACAAACTAATGTTTGTTCTCTACATTGCACAAAACGAGTCGTGTCGTGGGCTCGTAGCTAAAAGTAATTAACGTGCGCCTGTTTTAAAATATAAGATTAGTAGCTAAGATACGAGTAGGTACCTAAAACTCTTACGCTTGGAAAATGCTAGTAGGTCTAGGTAGAAGCTAAATTTAGTATTGTAAAATAAGTATTGTAAACTGATTCACAAAACTTCCATTGGATGCTCCATACGAAAAGCCTTTTGTCCTTACCATGAATAAAAAGTCGCACTGCGCAGTTTAATTTACGAGAAATGTAGACTGTTTGCAAAGTTATAACTAATGGGTTCTTTTAAAAGATAGGCAATCAAAGTTTCGGCTGTCTGTCGAAGTTGCTACGTCCTTGGTAGTTATTCATAGGTATTCTAGACAAAATAATTTGAATGGAACACTATACAACACTGCTATCATCCAATCGATTAAGGAGGTAAAGTCCGTATGTGCTGTCTTCTCCTTCTCGTGTCGAAAGGCGACATAATACAACTATAATAAATTCGACCAATGCCTGGCCACGGCGCGGCGACTCTCTGGTCATTTGCTTCATGCTTGAAAGTAGCCTCCCCGAGTAATGTACTGAGCCCCCGCTGTACATCCTAACTCCTACCTTAATAGCTTTAATAAGTAGCTGTAGAAATGGATTGTACCTATGCTACAAGGCAAGGCACGTGCGTGTTGGGTCGATGGCACACTTACTTGGCACTGCCACCTCTCCGACCTACTTCTCGCCCATTATGCGATTCCGGACGTTGCTCTCGGCCCTATGCAACAGTCAGTTCCCACTACAAATAATTAATTGCCACACCGTTAACACTATGCAGCTTATTTACTGTGTCAATAAGTAAAACATTGTACCTATGTGAAACTCTATCTAATCTTATCCTTATCACTCAACGCACTATGGAAAGACTTTGTCTCCAAAATGTATAATGCAACGCTAAATTATCTTGATTTTAATTTTGATAGTATTGCTTATCTAAGTAGATAACTCCTCAAAACTATTTTTAAATGTTGATGTTATGTAGGTACGAGTAACTTAGTAAGTATATCCATCATAAGAAAGTAAAGTATAAACTAAAACTAATCTCAACTAAAGGATAGTATAATAAGGATTTCTCAGTCATCAATAAACCATCGAAGACTCAAATTACCTGTCTAGGATTAAGTACGGGGTCATAAAATCCATTACAAAATCTGCTAATCGTTGAAAATACTAATGCATTATGCGAATCACTTATTCTTTATGTCTAACAATGGACTAAAGTCTACTAAGATCTCATATAATATGTATTTAGGTATTCATGATGGGATTGAAATCTCTTTGCATTACCTACATCAGTCAAAGAGATAAATCAAAAGTTTCGTAAAACCACCTCATAATGCGAGCTGTTGCGTGCAAATCGCTGGTAAAGATGCCATTTTACTGAACACCAGTGCACTTGTACATAAATACAGGATTTTCATCGCGCAAATATAGGGATAGCGTGTGACCCAGTCCGGGGGCTGACGTCATTTCGTTTAGGTAGGAGCACCAATGAACCATGACTCATTCCTGCTAAAATATTACATCCGTCGCCTATATTTTCGTATAGTTGTTATTTAACGATGTTCGTTATATTATATTGTACTTTTATTTATGTGCGTTAAACACGTCTCATACAAGAATACATCAAAGCGTCATACGTATCTTTGGTGAGTACTTATTTAAAATAGCGACCGTTGTTATTTTTAACCCTCGACAAAAAAGAGCGATGTATAAGTTTAACGGTAATGTCTGTTCTACTGTGGCATCGTAGCGCTCGAACGGATGGACCGATTGCGATGCGGTTTTTTTACGTGAAAGCAGTTCCCTTGCGGTGGTTCTTAGCTATGTTTGAGGAAAATCGATTCAGCCGCTTATGAGTTATTGGGCGTTGGTTGGCTTGAAAGTCAGGGCTTTCCCTAAAAAAATATAGATGGCGCTATAATAGCGGAACTACCGATAAGATATCAAATCATATCATATTCATCACTAGGTGGCGTTCTTGACAATCTCGGTCGGGGTTTTTTTAAATTTTATTTTTCAACTAAAATTGTTAATGGTAGATAATTTTATCTACTTTTTTTTCAAGTAATTAGATATAAATAAGCTTAGTAGAATGAACTAGGACTTAATATTCTAGGAAAAAATCCTTATCAAGTTTTTGCCTGTGGAAAAATATTTCGGAAAGATCGTAGCACCCTCTACGAATTATGCTACACCAAAATCTAGGCCACATGCTTGTTAGAAGCATTATAAAATATATAAGATAAGAATCATTTCTGGATCAGACTAACCGCACAACCACAGATATGTTGCACCCTGGGAAGATTAGTGCCTGAGATACAGAATTTAAATACTAGTTCAGATGCAACAAGTAAATTATAGCCACAACTTCTGCCGCCGACTATTGCACTATATTGGTTGTTGTTAACACTGAGTTTATGCAAATAAATTATTGTTAATGTTTACTCTTACTAGCAAAGCAAGCTATTGAGAAAAGTTTATGTCGTAGCTGCGCAAGCGCATGAAAATTTGCGGTATTGCCAACTTGCAAGGGAAAATGTTAGCGTTTGTTTTATTGGTTTTTATTATATTTGTTCACTAGCTGAAAGAATCGCTTACATACACTGATTATCTATAGGCATAATCCGAATGATTAGACACCTACATGACGTATTCATATTAATAACACTGAAGTTTTTTAGCACTATGCACCAGCAGAGATAAGAGATATATGGGTTATAATTCTTTGTGCACCACATTGCATGACATTGAAGGTTGCAGAAAATAAGCTCTGTGTGAGTTGTTTTCGTAAATCAACAGAATCGACCCGAGGTAGCAATGAGCTAAAGTGTTAAGACGAAGTGGTAGCTAAAGTGGCGCCTTCATTTGAAATAAATTGTTTAAAACTAAATATGATGATAATTAAAAATTTGATTTGTATCACTGTCTAGAAAGACCTTTAAACTATTTTATGAATAACCTTTGAAAGTAATATTGGTAGTTCATCTAGTTTTAAAACGGGTTTTTGCCAAAAGTGGCCAATTTTGGCGAAAACCCGGTTTAAAGCTAGACGGACTATTAGTAATAATTACAAAGGTTATTCATAAAATAGTTTAAAGGCCTTTCTAGACAGTGATAAAAATCAAATTTTTAATTATAACCATAATTAGTTTTAAACAATTTATTTCAAATCTGGGCGCCACTTTAGCTACCACTTCGTCTTAACTCTACAATTTGCAATAGACAAATACCAACTTAGAGGTAGAGTGCCTGTGGGACTACGCCCCATAGATGATTTGGCCAATAGGTGTCTGTGTGTACGGTTCGCTTCAAAAATAGTCATAATCTCTCCTACTTATTGAATGAGAAATTGTTTGTTTTCGTGTGTGTAAGTGGCCAACACTGGTGTTAGGTTTTTCAGGTTGCTTTAAGGCATCTGACATAGCTTGACGACTGCTATACAAGGATGACATCCGAAACCAACGGCATATACGTGCCTTCCGAAGCACGGAAGAGCTCGAGAATTTTATTTGCCACTCGTGGTCACCCATCCAAGTGCAAACCACGCTGGTGTCGCTTTACTTGCGAAGGCGCTAGTAATGCGCACTCCCGCCGGGCCACCGAGCTCCTCAATTAAAGTGAGAAATTACGACTCCATTATTGAAGCCTGTCCGTACCGAGTACAGATACCAATAGGACAGCTACATTAAGACACATTTTCCCTATCGGGATAGCTAGATTCTAGAAGGCCACGATTAGCGTGAATGTATGTGGCAATAAAATAATGGTGGAAGACAAGACAGTGTCTAAATTTTTACTCTCTTTCTTTCTTCTCTGATTATTTTTAAATTAAATTAACTGAAGTCAGTATTTCACTTTGGATTATCTTTCTTTTTTCACAATATTTTATTCTTTAAACCCTACTAAAATAAGTATAGTTTGGACAAGGTCATAAAAAGGCCTGTACAGCCCCAATTCAATATAGGGAAGAGTTCCGATAGTGTCATTAATTAAGGTTATTTTATTTGAATCCAGTTGTGGTGTGGTCTTTTTTCGTTCTTTGTTACAATATGTTTTGTCTTCACACGTAAGTACGAGTTCCACGATGTTAAGCAATAAACGACGTCACCTGTAGACGTGAACATCATTACAAACACGGTGCATAATTACTCACCATTGTGACTCTACATCTACCTGTTCTTTATAGTAGGCCACTTGTTTCGATTGTTTATAACAGACACATTTATGAATAGACACTTGAGGTGTAAAATATGATAGGTACATATTCATTTGTCACCCCATTCTGGACGTAAATAATCGGCAAAGTGCGAGTAAGACTCGCGCACGAAGGGTTCCGTACCATTATCTATAAAACCACGTTTTTTGTAAGCGAGTTTATTCTGTTTTTATAGCATTTGTTGTTATAGCGGCAAAAGAAAAACATCATCTGTGAAAATTTCAACTGTCTAGCTATCACGGTTCATGAGATACAGCCTGGTGAGTTGGTGACACATAGACAGACAGTGTCCGTATTAGTAATAGGGTCCCGTTTTTACCCTTTGGGCACGGAACCCTAAAAGCGATACGACAATTTGGGTCATACATACGAGCTATTATTGTTTAGATTTTATTTTACTGCATCTTCAAGGTACCTTCTGTTAATCGGCGAGCTTTGTCTGGTGAGCTATTAAACTCTTTAGAGAAGTGTGTAACAAATGTATTGTAGTTGTGGGTAACTGCTAGGAAGCGTTCTGTACGTATACGTTAGTACATCCTGCTTGCTAATGCACTTGCCCAACCTTGGCATTTAATGGCAGGTGCCTGCTGCATAGTTATCTATGTGTACAACAGATATAACATTTGGAAATATTTATTACGTACGATTTATTTTAAAATGAATAGGTACTCCATGGAATATTCAAAAAATTAGATGCGAATGAAAAACGTATGCAGGTGGTTTCTACCTTTTTTAGCACCAAGCATTATTATATCATCTTGATTGTTTCCCAGTTCGCTATTAATGATATGAATTAATAAAAATAAGACGTTTCAAAAAGAGAAAAATAGATTATCAAGAAAATCGAGTATAATAACTTTAATTGCACGTTTATATTGAACGTGTACGCTACTTTGTTTTTGACACCAGTAAGTTTTACGAATATTTGATAAAAAGCGAAGTGTACTGTGTAAGTATAAAGAAATAACCGATAAAATGCAAATCGGGCTCGCGCATAAGGGTTCCGTACCATTGTCTATAAAATATCACGTTTTATGGAAGGCTCACTTAAATATTTTTTTTATTCTATTTTTAGTATTTGTGGATAGAGCGGCACCAAAAATCATCTATGAAAATTTCAACTGTCTAGCTATCACGGTTCATGAAATACAGCCTGGCGACAGACAGACGAACAGATGGACAGCGGAGTCTTAGTAATAGGCTCCCGTTTTTACCCTTTGCGTAACCCTAAAAACGCTAAATAAATGATCCGATATCGTTTCTCCCTTAAAAAAAGACTCACTCGGAATTAGTTATAATTAAGAATAAAAATGAAGAACTGAGCGTCGACTACAAATGGAGGGAAATCTGGAAAGTGAGATAGCGTGCGAAAAACCAGACAGAATGTGAACGGCCTTGCTAGTTTCTATATTAGAGTTTATAGCAAGCTCGACGTAAACTTTCCCTGTCCGTTGTACCATCTATATACATTTATAGGTACCTCAAGAATTAATGCTTTAATAGAGATTTTGGACTTTGGATTAGGCTAGGTTTGTTTTTCCTTAAAATATAGTTAATATAAGATTGTTAGAATAATCGTCTCTGGAGGGAGCACCGTAACAAAAAATCATTAAAAATGTATTTTTCTATTCATACTTATTCGTATGCATGCTATATCTAAAAAAATACAACAAATAGTTACTGTATATATGAAAAGTAATAGATCTGCAATGCTGTTCTGTTGACTGCAAATAGTGGATCTTGATTTTTCAACCCCTGTCAAAAAAGCGGGCTCTTATAATTTTGACGCTATGTCTGTCTGTGGCATTGTAGCTCTCGAACAGATGGACCGACGCGGGATTTTTATGTGAAAATAAGTTCCCTTGCGGTGGTTCTTAGCTATGTTTGATGAGAATCGGTTCAAACGTTTAAAAGTTATTGGGGGTTAACGCTTGAAAATCGAGGTTTTTAAATTACCTGGCAAATAATAGATGGCGCTACAGATATCAAATGAAATATGTACTTTGTTTCGCTACTTATCACTACATGTTGACGTCGGGGGTAATTTCCTGGCAAATAAACTTGTTTTAAGGGGATACCTAAATTTTCTGAGGTCCAGTGCTGCCTCCTTAAGAAATAAATCATTTGATAGGAAACGGAGACATCATTTAAAATTTTGTCTTGACCAGACAACACTTAACTCAAACTATTTTATAAACTAATGTTTACAGTTTAAAGTGAGTACGTTGAGGTTTCCTACGCACAATTGCGAAAAACGGCCACTTTTGGCGTATGGGCGTTGGGTCGTTTCCTATCAAATTATTTATTTTAATGGGGGGCAGCACTGGACACCGGATAATTCAGGTATCCCCTTAAGGAGGATATGATTCTTGTTCTACGGGTCTCGTCGGTGGAGTATGCGCAAATCTTCTCGGTCTTCAGTCTTAATACAGCGCTTGATACAACATGATGCCCCATGAAAATTTGATTCATTGGTACTAAATAGATAGTGATAGTGATAATAGCGGACACCTTTTATAGTATCTCTATCATGATGATACCTACATTTGCTTGTTATCTTAACGAATATTTTATAGGAAGGTAGTTAAGTGCCATCTAAGTACCTACTTTTTACTATCAACTGCTATACGGCAACAGCAACTACCTACCAAACCAACCTGGGTTATTAATGACTAATGCGATAAATATAGAATCAGTTATGTAGTTTAATTTATATCATTAAAATTGTTACGTCATATTTATGTATTTTAATATGTACTTACCTACTTACTTATTAGATTGTAGGTACCTACATGCTCCACTCTCCCATAAAATAAATTTACTACGCTTTGTCTTGTATTAGCATACCCAGTAAGTTAACTTATAAGATAAGCACGCTCAGTTCTAAAAATTTCAAAATTAAATAAATGAGTTTTGTTTGTGTATTAATGGAGTAATGTAATGGCCGCATTTGAAACTTACTGAAGAAATTATCTATTATGCCAATTAAATCCGCATTAGGATCGCCTCAATAGTTTCTGCATTTATTTTGTACATACAGACAGAACAAGGGGAATGGTAAGAATGGATACATATAACAACTTACTACTTAAATATTAGTCTGTGAATTGCTTCAACTGCCATGGTGAGGCCATAAATAAATAAATATATAAATATGGACAAATAACACTTATTGAGCAGCCTCAAAGTAAGTTCGAGACTTGTGTTATGGGATACTAACTCAACGTTACTATATTTTATAACAAATACATATATAGATAAACATCCAAGACCCAGGACAATTTGAAAAAGGCCATTTTCCAACTTGCCCTGACCGGGGATCGAGCCCGGGACCTCTGGGTGGCAGACTAGCATGGTGACCACAACGCCACGGAGGTCGTCAAAATGGAGGCCATATTTGAATGGTTAACATTAACAGTGGTCAACCTGAGCCCGCGGGCTGAATGCCAGCTCTATTGGTTAGTTAGCTATATCTCTGGAAAATTACCTCGTCGACATTACGACTGCTCTTGCCGTGAAATAGAACAATTTCGTTAGCACGGAAGTCGCGAACCAGAAATGGGTGGTAGTTTAGGTGGGAAAGATGCAATTTCTATAGATATAAGCAGTCTTGTAATATTTGTTTGCAATGTAATTGATGGACACGTAGGTGAACGTATAAGTACTTAATTTCAAGTAAATAGACAAGTATTCGAAGTGCAGTTCGATGGAGCCAATAAGTAGTAGATAGAGTTCCATTCCAAAACGGTTAAAAAGAAAGTTGACGGAGTTGTAATGCTATTCATGTGTTATAATTCTATGTGCTATTCTATGCGTCTGTCTGTCACTTTTTCTTGTCGAGTCGAAATGGATCCGTGCACACAAAATACATATACCTACCTATGTATAGTAGTAATCTATACCTACCCATTAAACGAATTAAAGTACCTATTTTGATTAAAATGACTAGTGCGAAAATTCTATTTCAGTAATTGAATATTTAGTAAATAAGTAAATAATTCGTTGAATGTTAAGTACATTCATAGAGTTACTATAAATGCAACTGATTGCGTTTGCTACCGACATAGTTGTGTTATGTTGTGACATGACACTCGAGATAAAATTTTATCGTCGGAAACCTAATATAATCGGTAATCGCTTATTTATAACACTTATCATATTGTACTTATAGGTTTAATAAAATTGTGTTGAAGGTTGAGTGTTGTGTGTGTTTGATAGGCTCCTGGCAAATATTGATAAAATAAACGAATATTTCGGTATACGTAAGTTAGGTACATATTCGGTTTCTACCTAAGTGTGTAAGTTTCCTCATACCACAAAAACTTGAGATCATCAATGTTTGTAACCCCGATTTTATATACAAAAATTATCTGAACACATTATGTAGGGGAGCGTCATGGTGCAAGGCGCGCTGGTATTTCATCCCCTTTTAATTTCTTTGTGTTCGGTTCGGGGCTGCCTAAAATTGTTATGGGCTCTAGCTACCTATACATTCAGTTATTTAGTCTATTCATGAAAACAGTTTCATGCACGAACCACCAATCTTTACAAGTTTAATAAAATGTAGCACCTAGGTACTACTTATAAATAATAATATTTACGAATTTGTTATCAACCAGAAATATCTCTGTTTCAGTTTTACTAGATAAATAGGTATTAAGAATATTAAATACAAGAGAGATTTTAGGTATAATGATAGAGGGCGAAGTAACAAACCAAAGATGAGACAAAATAAACATTGACTCACATCAATCAGTCAGGATATGAGTTCCTAGATGAGATCACATAGAGCAGCGTGTGCGAAGCGTCGCGACGGGTCGGCGCGCGGCTCGCAGTTGCACTGATACTGGCGCGAAACGCCCGCGGACGGCAAATTGTTGACAAAGCGAGATGTGCGCGGACGGAGCAAGAACCACGCATGCGTACATGACTCAACAATAATGGTTCTGATGCCACACCACTCCATGGAGCTCTAATTATCACCTTCAACGGTGGCCACTTCAGCCACTTGTGCTATCGGCATTGTGACCTATCTACCTCAAATAAAAGGTAGTTCGTTATGAACTTATGATAAACAAAATCTGGCCACTAACTTGTAGCTTGCATGTGATTTAGTTAGTCCCTGGATAATGCACCAGGGTAGGTATAAAGACTCCGCTTAATATCTTTATTAATTATTTTCGTGATGATATCATTTCAGGGCCTAAGTACCTCCTTCTTCTTAGAGCTATAAGCTCTTGCATGTCTAGCAATCAATCCTTTCCTATAAGATGAAATTCAAGACAGGCAGGTATCCTTTTCCTCACATAGGTACTGTAGAGACCCTCTACTCAACCTATGTTTATCTTACATCAGGTATCTTCATAATATTGGTTGGTAGGTATTTCAACGATCTATTTGCTTTGTTAAGGAACATTACATTCACATTTTGTCGATCATATTCATATCGTAAAGATTTATTTTGGGAACAATATTACGCCAACCAGACAACGATTACAAAATAAACGTACCTAGGTACTTATAGGAAATCTTGTTGGTAGAGCAACTACATGATACAACCTATGATACCAAGCCTATACTAAAATTACATTACCAGAATGCATTTTTTATTATTAATTTCGAAACATGGGCCGTGCTTCTGTCCAGCGATGCCGTATTGACTATCGGTATATCGAAGTGTTGAAGTGCTTATACAGTAACGCCACTATGTCAGTCCGAGTACAGGAGCAGTGCACGAGGGCTATTCCATTGCAAAGAGGTGTAAGACAGGGAGACGTTATATCTCCGAAACTGTTTACCGTTGGAAGATGCCTTCAAGCTTCTGGAATGAGAAGGATTTGGCATCAACATCAATGGCGAGTATATCATTCACCTTCGATTTGCCGACGATATCGTTGTCATGGCAGAATCGATGGAAGACTTAAGTACTATGCTCGGAGATCTAAATCGAGTTTCCCAACAGGTGGGCCATAAAATGAACATTGACAAAACGAAAGTAATGTCGAATGTCTATGTCGCGCCCCTACCTGTGTGTTGGGAGCTCCACCCTCGAAGTTGTAGACCAGTATATCTACCTGGGTCAATTGATCCAGGCACGAAGTTTCAGCTTCGAGGAAGAGCTCTCTTTCGACGAATCTGACTCGGCTGGGCAGCGTTCGGGAAGCTAAGTAGTGTCTTCTCGTCCAAAATAATGGTCCATAAATGGCCACTTTAGGCGTATGTGTAATGTGCTGTAAACAATAGTTCATAAAATAGTTTGAAGGGTTATGTAGGGTCTGATCAAGACAAAATTTTAAATTTGATATCCGTTTCCTATCTATAGATTTATTTCAAATAGCACTGGACCCCGGAAAATTCAGGTAGAATTGACGACAATATTTAAGCAATTTTGGAGTGTTTTGCATTCAATGTACCAAAATAAATTAAGAAGAAAGAAACAGCGAACTAGTAAAATCAAAAAATATGTAGGTCTATGAGTAAAATAGTTCAACGAAGCATAACTTCGGTTTGGTATAATTAGAAGCAGATCCTAGTACTAAAGGAGGTAAGCTCGACACGAGTTCAACACATCAAGATTTTTCCATATTCAAAGCAAATATACATACATACCTACATATAATTAGAAGCAGATCCTAGTACTAAAGGAAGTAAGCTCGACACGAGTTCAACACATCAAGATTTTTCCATATTCAAAGCAAATATACATACATACCTACATATAATTAGAAGCAGATCCTAGTACTAAAGGAGGTAAGCTCGACACGAGTTCAACACATCAAGATTTTTCCATATTCAAAGCAAATATACATACATACCTACATATATTATAACTAGCTTTACCCACGACTTCGTCCGCGTTGAAGTCGAAAATAGTTTTAGTAGGATTTTTAATTGGCTTTTTACGTTATTGATGTTGTTATAATATAAAATATTAATTTATTGTGTTAAAATGTTTGGATACTTAAAAATTTAAAATTCTTTATTTTAAGGTAGGGATTTCAAGATTTTCAAGGCCTCGCAAAACCGCCTAACCTCCCTCTCCCTTTCCTCATTTCAAGGAGGTCAAACTAATCTTGTTTCTCCATACAAACTTTGGACCCGTCTTTTACCCCTTTAGGGGGTAAGTTTTGAAAAATCCTTTCTTAGTGCACCCCTAGATCTCATAAGCAACCTACATGCCAAATTTGGAGTCTCTAGACCCAGCGGTTTGGGCTGTGCGTTGATTGATCAGTCTCTATCTATGTCAGCCGGTCAGTTTCTTCTTCAGTTATTTTCCATATATAATAAAAAATATATATATTTATCAATACAAATATGAAAATTATAATTTTTTTATGTGAGGGTGACGAATTGGTAATGATGGACCATCTAAATTATTTTATGAGCTTATGGATATAAATGAAAAAGTAAATTGTAACTCAATCATAAAATAAACACTGTATCCCTCCTGCTGTTTGTGACAAGAAATACAAAATCAGTAGATGTTTCATGCTACATTCTCTGTTTTATTCAGACACATTTTGACATTAACTTCGTGAAAGTAAAGTTAATTTGCACAAGCTTTAAGTAACATATGAAATGAAATTATAAGAAATAATAATAAATAAATACTTGATTTAGTTATATGTAAATTTAAGCTATTAATAATAATTTGACAACCAAGGGTTAAATAATGGATTACATCATATGTAGAAAGATAATTATGAAATTGATAATAAGTACTTGCTTTAAAGGAACAATGTAATTTAACAAAAATAAGCAATTGCATATAAAAACAAACAATATCAAATATGCAGTTATACCATATTTGATGTCATGTAACATGTGACAAGCAATTGTTATCCTTTATAATGAGTACCTATATTGAGACATAGTATTTTTTTTTCTATAAAAATGTAACACTTAAATATAAATAACAGAACGCAACTGTTAATAACAAAAATAATACATTTTTTATATCACAATTGCATTAAAATTGACTATTGATTCTGCTAGTTCTACTTTTTATGTCAATTGCAAATTGTACTATGATGGTATAAGAGGCAGTATATCTCCTAACTTTGGCAAGACCACATCTGGCAGTGGAGGCTTCTTTTCATTACGTATTTTATCCAGATCCTTAGTTGACGTCACACCAGACAGCACCAAAAGAGTTTGGAAACCACAACGAACACCCAACTCTATGTCCGTATTACACCTGAAAAGAAAAAAGTATTTTATGAGGATGAGATATCTAAATTATAATCTATATCTATTTTACAACATAGAATAATCAAATAGATCACAAATACCGACATTGAGATATATGTGTTTAATGCTTTCAAATTTTGTATCGAATTAACAGATTTTTATTTTACATTAATTTCATACAAAAAATATTCTATACTATCAATTTAATTTAATCATTTTTTTATTTTTAACCCGTGCTTGTTATTAATTTAAACATTTTCTTTAAAAAATTAAAGTGCTGCTGTCAGGGCTAACTATTATCCACGAAAAGAATTGTGCAAATTCAGTAAATAAGACATTACAAGAAAGTAACAAATAAAGTTTACCTGTCTCCTATCATTAGAGTTCTACCTGGATCCAACCCACAGGATTCCAAGAACTTCCTAACGTAAGCATGGGGCTTTCCAAGCACCAGGGCTTTCCTCTCTGCACATGTCTCAACTGCTCTCACTAAAGTGCCCGTACCTGGAACCACAATGGAGTTCCCTCTTGGGAATCTTTCATCAGTATTTGTTGCTATGAACAGGCACTCTTCAGAGGCCAGGTATGAAGCTGCTTTCATTAACTTAGGATAGCTCACATGTTCATCAAAACCCACAACCACAGCCCCTACTTCTGGGTCTAGATCTGATGGCTGCATTGACTTGAAGTCTGATTTTACGTGGTCTGGCTGAAATTTATAAAAAAATATGGTAGATTTCAATTGAGAGGCCCATTCCCAGTAATAACAGATTGAAGCTTACAGATAATGTCAATGTTAAAATGCAACAATGGACAGGATTATGGATTAAAATTAGAACAGTGTAATTAAATTATTTTTTTCATAGAATATGAAAACTCCTACATTTGTTTGGGCCAACTTATTGCCTTCAGTGATCAAATGGAATTGGAGAGCAGGGTTGCAAACTCATGGAAAATGTTTTGGACCCTTAAAGAAGTCTTTAAAGGAAAGCAGTATAACACATCACTGAAGAGAAAAGTCTACAATACTTGCATATTACCAATAAGGCTGTCAGACCTGGGCAAACACACAAAAACAAAACCAAAAACTGATCACTTGCCAAAGAGCAATGGAAAGAAGCATATTGGAAAGATAAAAGAGCCATAGATGTAAGACAAGAAACAAAGGTGGAAGATGTTACAACCAAAACGAAACTTCTTTAATGAAGGTGGAAAGGCCATATCCTCAGAGAAATTAGGAACAAAGGGACCAAAGACATAACAGAATGGAACCCCAGATCCTAGACAAAAAGAAAAAGGGGAAGACAGAGAAAGTGTTACAAAGTTCATTATGGTATCAAACAGCCAAAATAAGATTGGAAAAAGATGGAAGAGGCTTTTATGTCACAAGACATGCCGACAACTAACAACCAATCCATTGTAAATTATAATTTAAAGCAAATGACAAATGTGTGGGCAAATAAAAGTTAAAAGAAATGAAAAAGAATGATATTATTTATTTGTCAATCAATTTGGTTTATAAAAGTAATTTACCTAATTGAGTTATTGATATGGTATTAGAAAATATTCAAATAACTTACTCCAACACCAAAGTGTCTTATCCCAACAGCTTTGAGTTCTTCAGCAATGCCATTGGAACCCAACAAATACACTTTCTTCGTAAATCCAATACCTTTCAAGTAGTGTGCTGCCAAATAAGCTGTTGATAGGATTTCATCCTGAAACATTGTAAAAATATTTGCACTAAGATCTGAGCCTTGTATTTATGACTGCAGTGCATAAACTGTTTAATACCTCTATTACTAAAACAATAGTTTAACAATGAACATGTGGTCTCATGTTTGGCACAGGCATAGGATTTGGCAAGTTAAGACTCTTACGCCACTGCAGCCATGAAGACAAGTATTAATACATGAGGTGAGGCTCTTAATTTAAGAGCTATTGGTAAACACTTAATAGTAGCAAAAGAGAAAAAATTTAAAGGCAACTAACCTGAGAAGCTATAAATCCTAACTGCTGAGCCTTAGCAGCAAAATCACTTCGAATTTTAGTAGAATTATTAGTCACATAAAATATCTTTTTGCCTATTTTACGGAAATAGTTCATAGCTTCAGCCGATCCTTGAATGGCATTATTTTCAATCCAAAGAACACCTGAAATACACGTTAGGATATTTATGCTTTATTTAGTTAACTTTTTGTAAGCGACTTAAGAGAATTGGCTTAGTTTCTCACCGTCACAATCTGTTAACACAGTATCGAAAGAATTTAAAAATTCTTGAACTTGATCTTTAGAGGCTTCTTGGAGGTTAAAAACTGAAGACTTAAACATTTTTAAAGTTTTATTGAGATTTTTCGAATGTGTTGTAGTTATTGCATTGCTGGAAAAGTTCACTTGGTTAAAGGCAGGATAGTTATTGCAAATATTTAATAATGTTCTTATAAATTTGACCATTACTTTGATTAACCAAAATTTTAATTTGTGCTTTTTAATTATAAATTATTGCAATAGAGATCGCGATTCGCGGATCGCGATAGAATTTTTTGACATCGCCGGTTGTCATATTTGACATTGATATGACATTCAAATATATTGGCAACACCGACCTTGGTCCCTTTTCCTTATCTTCATGCCTTGGTCAGGAAGGCTACCATTAACACATATAAAACCATTCAGAAACAAGGCAGTTGAGGTGCAGCAGGCTTACCGTCATCTCTTATAGCAGCACTTAAACTGAACTGTATTGTTTAATGCAACCATGACACCTTTATAGCAGGCCTTAAACAGGATTGTTTTGGTTGACGTCACAAAACCATTCTCCTTTTTTTGTATGGACTATTCCTACCATCACGTCTATTTGACAGCACGAAAACGATTATTGCGCGTCTCAAGTGTCAAATAAAGCGATCCTTAAAAAGTTACTTTTCAGTAACTTATATGGAGGATTTTAGTTGGTTTTCTTGTGAGTGGGAATATGTTTTTTCTTTACTTTAGATTTTTACAAAACAGTTAGTAGATAATTGAAGTAACGCTACCATGGGACCTTAATTAATCCTACTTAATACCTTTTATTGGTAATTTGGATTTCAAAAACAAAGTAAGATATATTACTTCATTATTTTAGTACAACTTATGTGAAAAATAGTAAGTTATTCCAACTTACGTAACATATTTTTTTGTAAGTAATAACAATGCTAATCCTTGTAAAATATTTATTTACACACGAAAACAAATAACAACACATTCTTAAGTATAAGTTATTTATTAAAATTACAACTACATACATTTATACATTTGTCTTACAGGATTCTTTGGTTACTCTCTGAGAAGTACCATGATGACATCAATTAAAAAATACAAGACAGGATTCACTGGAGCCTACAAATACAATTATTATTAAATACAAACAAGACAGAGAGCCAGAGGATTACAGCCTCCTTTGGAACCTGTGATTGAACCAGTGAAATGGCAGAATGTTGAATTCCAAGCATTTTACAAGGCTAGCTCTGCTGCTAGGCTGGTTCGCTTTTTCACCAGAATACCTGAAAGAAAATAATAGTTTAGATTCATGTCGCAATCTACGAATATCAAATACATACCCATACTTTGTAATAAAATTCTTTGTGCACTACAATCACTGCGTACTTACTAAAACCTAGCCTTTATCTCGTTGAGTTTGTCTCGAACTTACTTTGTCTGTATATATTTATGTTATTTATAATAGCACTTAGTGAAGAAGCTGCAAGTTTTAACACATATTAATCTAAATTTAAACTTTGAATAGGTATGTAGTTAAAATGTTACTTACGACATGGTTATTGATAAAATATAATCATATATTTATGACAAGAAACTGTGCTTTTGTACGATGAAGCCCACAATAAAATTAACTTCCAAACACTAGTCGTTACCATCGTATAATAACTGTTTATCACGGCAATTCGGAAAAGCACGATAATATGAAGTGATGTATATACTTATATATTTTGTCAGGTGGTTGCTCGGCTTCCAGCATTAAAAACATAAAACATTTATGTTGTCACGAATTTACGATTTATTTATAATTTCGAAAACCAGACGCAGACATCCGTTCAAAACTTTCTTTAACAATTTTTTTCGCACTCATTAAAATTTTAGCCATCTTTAATGGTCAATATCAAATTAAATTTATGTACATAATCAAATGAAAATAACACTAACTTTTAGATATTTAAATAAAATATGATAGAAATAATTTTGTTTAACGTAAATAAAAAAACCGGTAAAAATAATAATTTTTTGTCAAGGATTTGAACGTCTTCGCAGTCTCATTACCAAAACAAGCCAGAGACAACAAACAGTTCACCATTCAGGAATAACCATTCAAAAAACGTTCAGCATTATGAATTCCTGCTTAGGAACAGGAAGGCTACCACCAACACTTATAAAACCATTCAGAAACAAGGCAGTTTTTAAGCAGGTCAAAAGCAGGACAACTTTAAATCCTACCATTATGTTCATAATGCTGAACGTTTTTTGAATGGTTATTCCTGAATGGTGAACTGTTTGTTGTCTCTGGCTTATTTTGGTGATGAGACTGCGAAGACGTTCAAACCCTTGACAAAAAATTATTATTTTTACCGGTTTTTTTATTTACGACCGTCGAAGAGTCAAGTCTAGTAGGTCGTTCGGCTGATTTCCATCTCGTGTTCTTTCTTGATGGTGTCTGCTAGTCTGGCTCCAATGACCGCGGCTTGTAACTCGAGGCGAGGAATGGTCTGCGTACGCTTCGGCGCCGCCCTTGATTTAGCGGCGATTAGCACGACGTCCACGGTCCCGTCACTGTGGGCTATTCTCCAGTAAGCCACTGTCGCATAGGCCTGTTCGCTCGCGTCGCATAACACGTGAAGTTCGACGTGTTTATATTTCCTTGGCGCGTAGAGTCTTGGTAAGCGTAGACAGGCTATCTCGGCGAGGTGTAATAGCCAATCTGCGAAGAGCTCTCCTTCTTCTGCGGGTAGCGGATCGTCCCAGGACGTCTTGAGACGCCATAAGCTCTGCAGAATGATCTTTGCTCGTACTGTGTAGTGACTGAGCAGTCCCAGCGGATCATAAATGGACATCACTGCGCCGAGTGCTTCCCTCTTGGTCGGTGTTCGGGCTTGCGTGCGTACTTCGGCTGGGACTCGGTTCATTGATGTGTTGAACCGGCGTTCCAATAAAGCACAAGTATTTTGTTCTCGGTCTGCGCTCCCCCCAATTGCATAGGTGTAGTTGCGCGCAGCTCTGCAGGCACGTTGTGGAGCACTTCTTCTTTGTTCGAACTCCATCCTCGTAGCTCGAACCCGGCGGCTGCATGCACTGTGATTATTTCATTCACAGCGTTACGTGCTTCTGCCTCGTCGTCGTAACTCGCCACTAGGTCATCCATATAGTGGCTCTGCGTGATAGCCTTCTGGGCTCGCGGATACTTCTGCGCGTGTATGTTCGCATTGTGGTCACGAACATAATGCGCCATGAATGGTGAACTCGCTGCTCCAAATATCATGCTGGTCATCTTGTAGTGATGAGGCGGGTTTCCTCGATCGTTGCCTCGCCAAAGGAATTGCTGTGCCGGTTGATCTTCTTGGCGAATCTTCACTCTCAAAAACATTTCTTGTATATCCGCCGTGACTGCTATCGCTCGTTCTCGGAACCTGAACAGAATTCCTGGCAGCGAGAACAGTAGGTCCGGTCCCTCCAGCAAATAGTCGTTGAGGCTCACACAATGTGACTTTTCGCCGCTGCATCGAAAACCAATCGTTGTTTGCCGGGCTTGTTCGGATTCTGCACGGCAAAGTGAGGCAGGTACCAACAGACGGCGCTCGCTCGTTCAGAACCGTCGCATGGTACTGCGTAGCCCTTCTTCTGCAGGTTTTCTATTTGCGCTGTGTACTCCTTGGCGAAGTCAGGTGAGGCGTCCATTTTCTTTTCGATGGCCTTCAGGCGTCGAAACGCCATGTCGTAGGTAGGTGGCATGGTGATGTGATCTTCGCGCCACGGTAGTCCGACTTCATAAACGCCGTTGATTTTCTTAATAGTTTTTTTGACGATGGCGGTCGCGCGTTGATCTGTGTCACTCATTCGTGGTTGTAGAGCGACACCCAGCGCTTCGATCTTGAAGTGTTTCTCAACCAAGTCGTATAGATGTTGATCTGGCTGCTCGATCTCGTCTGTTCGTTCGTAGACGTGTAGCACTCTCTCGTGGTTGACTATCACGCTGCGTGGTACTGTTCCGTGCACCACCCAGCCAAGTTGAGTTCGCGATGCGGCCGGCTGGTTCGGTTCACCGACCCGTAGTTCGCGCGACACGATGCACTCCCAATAGTCGGACCCCACTAGGATGCCGGGGCGTGCCAGGTCGTAGCACACTTCATCCCTTCGCAGGTCTCGGAGGTGATCGTACTTCATCACCGTGTCGGGAACGGACTGTTGATGTAATTTCAGGTTCCTCACAGTCCGGGCACGAAGTTCGTGGAGCGCGTCTTCTTTCTTCCCCCGCATCAGCACCTTGATGATGTCCGCTTCATTTTGAGACATGTTGACGCCACGTAGATGTAGCGGTTGCGATGGCCCCTCCGCGCCGATCTCTGGCTAGTCGTTCATCAATGAGGGTAATGGTCGCCCCCTCATCCAGAAGCGCGTAGGTCTTCGCATCCCCCCGTGGTCCGACGACGACGACTGGACATGTCTTTAGCAAGACAGTACGTTGGTTGGTAGCAGTTGAGGTTGCTACTGATAACACAGCTTCAGTGTTTTGCTGTGTTTGCCCGTCCTCCTCCGGTCTTCTTTCTTGATGCAACGTGGAGTGGTGTGGGCGGCGGCATTGATTGACACCGCACGACTTTGCTTTGCACCTAATGCGTCGGTGCGTTCCGCCAACGCATCTGAGGCAGATCTTCTTATCCTTCACGAAGTCCCAGCGCTGATCAACCGTGAGTGCCTTATAGGTCGGGCACTGCGGTAACGCGTGGCTCTGCTCGCAGCTAGGGCATTTCTGCTCGCTGTTCGTGGCTTCATCGACGGCGTAGACTGTGTTCGTCTTCTTCTTGAATGTCGCAGTTGGCTTGACTTCCCTCTTTGTAGCTGTAGAGGTCACGCTGGACGATGGGACGTAGGTGTATCGTAGTGCTTGGTCCGCTTCTTCCATGAGGAATTGAGACAGCAAGACGATCTCTGGATCTAATGTCCCTTCGTGTGCACGGGCGTAGTCACACCAGCGTTGATGTGCGGACTGAGCTTGTCTAGCACCTCTCGCATCAGCCGGGGTTGTTGAGGTATCCCCGCCGGTCGATGGTCTTGAGCACGCAGACGACGTTTTGCAATTTGATAGCAAATCTGTTGAGTTCAGTAGCTGTCGCTCCGGGCTTTGGCGTCTTCTTCAGATCATCTATGGCTCGTTCGATGATTATTTCGGGTCGACCGAAGCACTGCTCCAATGACTTCATGATGAGTTCGGGGTCAGTCGCAGAGTACAGCATAGCTGCGACGGCATCTCGGGCTTCTCCTTTCAGGCAGCTTCTCAGCCTTTGTAGGTTCTCGGCTGGTGACACGTTGTATAGCTGTGTCGTGTCACGCATAGCGGCCTTGAATGGAAGCCACTCGTTCACGCTTCCGGAGAATGACGGCAGATCGGTATGCCGCAGACGTGGTCGCGCCATTTTCTCCATTGACTCCGCCAGGTGCTCGATGTCGGTTCTTGACTTGGTCGGTGACGGTAATCTCCCTCTCGCGGTGTCGAAGCGTAGTTTCCTTGGTTCGTCTTTAAGCCCTTCCTGGTTACTAGTGGTGAGCGGGTTTGTTCGTAGCCACTCGTCCACACGTTCCCTGGCTTCTGGTTCGTTCAGTACATCTTCCTCTTCTCGGATGGCAGAAACGTCAGCGGCCAATCTTTTCTTGATAAGTTCAGCTTCTAGTTTCAGCTCCTCCCTCCTTATGGCTGCAAGCTTCTCGGCCGCCTCTAGTTCAGCAAGGCGTAGTCTCGCCGAGATACTGTTTGTAGATCGGTGGGAGCATGCTGAGCGCGCTGGGGACCTAGTTCGGTGCCGGGCCTCAAAGGTCGAGAGGCCTGGCGTCAGCCCCGCAGCGGCGACAGCAGCTACCTGTGCCTCGCTCTGCCTTGTACACGGTGAGGCCGGTGGTTCCAGTGACAGCCTCCTTGTACGTTCCAATTCGATCCGCCGTTGTTCCAATTCGCGGCGTGCTTCCTCTTCCAAGGCCGGCCTCTGTTCCTCCAGTTCCTCTGCTTCACCTTGGCTCCTGGTGACCACCATCTCGTTCGGTTGATAGTAGTCGCAGCTTCTTCTGAATGCAGGCAGATCCGTATGGAAGGATCGGCACCGTAGTTTCTTGATCGATCGACGACACGGCGGCTTCCGTAGATTCATACTGCCGGTTTCACGCCTTAGTAGATACGGCTCGAACGACCACACCATAGAGGACTGTATATTAAAACGCCTCTTCGATATATTTTCTTCTTTATTGTTCTCGAGGTCTGTTCACATTTACAATGAAATCACCGAATGCACTGAATGAATCTATGGGCCCTCGGCCGCTTTTTATTACAAATAACAATTGCGCCTTTGTGTGCGATACCGGTGAGTGCGCCGGCCAATCAGGAGCGAGTGCATACTATACCGATAAGTTCATCGGCCAATCGGAAGCAAGATAAATAAATTAAAGTAGGCGCTCTGATTGGTCGACTGTCGGTCAGGGCGGCGTTCGGCGGGCAGGCTCGTTGTCCTTTACACTAAGAATGTGTTGTTATTTGTTATCATGTGTGAATAAATATTTAACAAAGATTAGCTTTGTTATTACTTATTACTTCCAAAAAAATATGTAACGTAAGTTGAAATAACTTACTATTTTTCACTTATGTTGTACTAAAATAATGATGTAATATATCTTACTTTGTTTTTGAAATCCAAATTACCAATAAAAGGTATTAAGTAGGATTAATTAAGGTCCCATGGTAGCGTTACTTCAATTATCTACTAACTGTTTTGTAAAAATCAAAAGTAAAGAAAAAACATATTCACATTCACAAGAAACCCAATTAAAATCCTCCATAAAGGTTACTGGAAAGTAACTTTTTAAGGATCGCTTTATTTGACACTTGAGACGCGCAATAATCGTTTTCGTGCTGACAAAATAGACGTGATGGTAGGAATAGTCCATACAAAAAAAGGTGAATGGTTTTGTGACGTCAGCCAAACCAAACGGTAGCAATAAACAATTCAGTTCAGTTTAAGTGATGCTATAAGAGATAATGGGAGCCTTCCAGACCATTCGTGTTTCAAAAATGGTATGGTTTTTTTTAAATCAAGGTCTTTAGTTTGCTTGTTTCTTTTCCATCGACAATAAGCAAGGAATGCTTATTGTCGATGGAAAAGAAACAAGCAAACTAAAGACCTTGATTTAAAAAAAATATCTAAAGTGCAATTTCTGAAACGCGGAGTCACCTAAACGATTGGTTTTTGTATAGGAAATCCATTAGTGACTCCGCGTTTCAGAAATCGCACTTCTACAACATCATCCCTCAAAACAAAAAAATATATTTTGTGTCAAACTAAATGTCAATGTCATCATTGCCTTGTTTGTTTCGATCGAAAATTACCATGAAAATTATATTACCATAGAGTAACTGAAATAGAGAGCCATCTCGTGAAGTTTTTCTGCCAACAATTTGAGCTGCATGTGTAGTGTCATCTATTGTCATTCCAAAAAAAAATTTAAAATTCATTTGTAATGAAGTGGGACTAACCTAAGATTTCTGGGACTTCAGGTGATTTTTTTTGGATTGCGCTAAGCGCTTCACCGTTTAGGCTTAGTACTGAGCGCGCAAAATTATTGCTTATCCTTTTATACCAAATATAAAGAAAAACGATAAACAGATTTTTAACACACCAATAATTTCGCACGATCAGTACGACCTAAACGGCGAAACAGTTAGCGCGTTCGAAACTAGTCATGATTAGCCCTAAGGTTCGAATCTGCTCAAAATCTAAAAATATAGAAATCTTATTTGTTTTTCTATACATTTAGTGTTAAAGTTTAGGTAATAATTTCGCGCACTCAGTTCAGAAACAAATCAGACAAATAAGACACATATATTTTTATTTTCATTTTGGAATAACATTAATAGATGACGCTACATTTGAAGCTTTAATTGTAAGTTGAAAAATTACGAGATATGGCTCTCTTTTAAGTTACCTATTTAAAGTCTCTTGACAACGGCTCTAGAGTTGGCTAAAAGCGTTACTTTCCATTCACCGTGACTGTCGTTACAGTTCCAAAAAAATCACAGTGAAAAATAATCGTGACTTTGTCACACCGGTCACTCACAAAACGACATGCGTTTTTGTAGCCGCTAAGCGTCACAATTGTCACAAATCAAATCACATGTTGCGTAATAGATCAGTTACACATTGTACATCGCGAGGTACAATGATAATACAACAATAAAATTAAATAATACAAATAAAAGGGAAAAATTACCCATCTTAGTCATTTCTTCTAGTTATAGTATGATAGAGTGTAAGTATTATTGATGAGATATTTACAATTAAAATTATTGAGTTGTGTACTTGTATCTCTCATCAATGTGTAAATTAAATACTAATCTCGTACTTACTATTGGTTTCTAAAAAAAAAATTATTATCATAAAACAATTTGTATTTTTCTTCACGAATTAGGTTTAATTTTATACAGTGAAATAATACTACTAATATAACGATGAAAATGATTTAATTTTTAATTAAACCGCCCTTTCTAGCACTGTTATTAGATCTAATTGTCTTGTGCTCTGTGCGAGCAAGAAGTCAATCGCTCTCTTTCACTTGCATCCGCCGACGGCCGAACCCGACCCGATGAGTTGCCGATTTATACCGAATGGCGCCGAGTGAGCGAGTGGTCGAATCGAAGATCGAAATCGCCACGCGAGTCACGCGACGCGAGCGGAGAGCGCCGAGAACCCGTGGCGGCCGGTGCGATGCATGATACAAATCGAAACGAGGTCGTTGTGTGAGTGACAGAGACACCTCTAGAACTATGGAACGACCTACGTGATTTTGTAACGTTGTTCCGCCTTCGCATGTCACGGTGATACTTTCCGACGGCGGATCACTGTGATTTTTTCATCGTGACGTTATTTTTCACCCACCTCTAAACGGCTCACATTTTTCATACCTATTTATAATAGAATAGGTAGGTAATTTTTTACTAATTCCCTTTTTAATCCGGCGTCATAAAGTTTATAGATCTACTCGCAATTCGCATAAAGTAGCGATTCAGCGATATGTTACTTACTGATTACTGATAGGTAACGCAAGACCAAAGTGTGACTGATTAATATATATCTTGAGAAGTCAGATTTCTGCAAAATGAGCTCCATTGACACGATACTTGAATATCAGAAAGGCAGTATTAAAATAGTGCAGTATAACAAACCGAGGAGAAAGAATGCAATGGACGTAGATATGTACAACAGAGTTGCCGATGTCTTGAGTAATGCGGCTGAGGATATTAACATATCTGCCGTAGTTCTTACAGGAACTGGGGACTTCTACAGTAGTGGCAATGATCTGACTTCCGTCAAGACTACCGATGTGACGCTGTTAGTAAACGCTCTTAGGAAGTTTATAAGAGCATTCATATTATTTCCTAAAACTCTTATTGCTATTGTGAATGGTCCAGCGATTGGGATAGCTGCTACAACACTTGCTTTGTGTGATTTAGTATTTGCATCAGTAAATGTAAGTTTGTATTTTTTTATCTAAATATACATAGGGCGCACTATAAGTTTCCGGAACTGGCCACTTACATAAAACAATATTTAAAAATTTATTGCAACATTTGAAAATAGAACTCTTTGGTTGTAGAATGCAGTTTGTTTCATCTGACTGTCTTTTGTTTTTACCTTGTGGCGCCATTTAAAAAATTGTGTGTCTGCATCAACATGGATTTAACTCGGGAAAATTTTCGTAGTATGATTTTCTACGATTTTAAGTGTAATTTGACAGCTCAACAGAGCATCGCTCGGCTTGAAACAGCTTTTGGCAATGAAGCACCATGCAAGACAACTGTTTATAGCTGGTTTGCAGAATTCAAGCGTGGTCGTATCAATCTCAGTGACGAATCTCGCGATGGTCGGCCGTCCACCGCTGTGACCAACAAAAACATCGATGCTGTGCGCCGTATGATTGAAACAGACAGGCATGTGACCTACCATGAAATTCGCATGAATCAAGAAACCACTACTAACCACCACTACCAAGAAATAGGCATGAGTCAAATACAATTAATCCTACACAAACATTTGGGTGTGAGAAAGCTGTGCTCGCGGTGGATCCCACACAACTTGACCGAGGCTCAAAAAACAGACCGCGTCACTTGGTGCAGTGCCATGCTTACCAGATTCAACGAAGGTCCGTCAAATTTGGTGTGGGACATAGTAACAGGTGACGAAACATGGATTTATTGCTACGATCCCAAAACAAAGCAGCAATCGAGCGTATGGGTCTTTCAAGATGAGCCGAAACCAACCAAAGTGGTGCACGTGAAAAGTGCATCTAAGCGGATGATTGCTTCTTTTTTTTAATAAAACTGGACACGTGGCTACTGTTGCTTTAGAGAATCGTCGTACAGTGAATAGTGACTGGTACACGACCATTTGTTTGCCGGAAGTTATTGACGAACTCCGTAAAAATAACCATAAACGCCGTATCATCCTGCACCACGACAATGCTAGTTCTCACACGGCCAGGCAGACAAACGACTTTTTGAAGGCGAAAAATGTAGAACTCATGAGTCATCCTGCATACAGTCCCGACCTGGCACCTTGTGACTTTTTTCTGTTCCCAAAAATTAAGAACCAATTACGCGGTCAACGATTTTCATCACCAGAACAGGTTGTCGAGGAGTATGAAAAACACATTTCAGAGGCCACCACAGAGGAGTGGCACAAAAGTTTTCAAAACTGGTTTCATCGAATGAAAAAGTGCATAGACGCCAAGGGAGATTATTTTGAAAAACAATAAATTAATTTTGTACCTTTAATAGTATTTTTTCTAGGGTTGCATCGATACGCCTTTTCGCCGATACGATACCGATACCGATACTCTTATACAAATATCGGCGATACAGATACCGATACCGATACCGATACCGATACGTTAATTGAATCAAACATGAAGATAAAATAAATAAATCACCAGTCGGATTATTTTTTTATTAATATGAAAAGTAGTTACATAGGTCGATATTAGATAATTATTATAAATTTTAGTAATTAACATTTATAACATTTTTATTTAAAAAACAAAGTAATCTTTAAGTTTGCCGGATAAAAGCGATTTAAAAAAAAAAGTATTGTTGAATCGGTCATAAAAATATCGTCGATACCGATATATCGGCTAACCCGAAGTATCGCCGATATATCGGTATCGGTATCGGATGCATCGCTAATTTTTTCATATTCATTTCGGAAACTTATAGTGCGCCCCACGTATTTATGTTTGGTCGTCTTTAATCAAAACAGCCGAACAAAGAGATGGAGAAAGCATATGGAGAAAGCATATTATCTAGATTAACACAAAGGATACTTTTTATCCCAGGAAAATATGAGGTCTTCGTGAGATTCTCAAAAATTTGACATTGCCACAGGCATTAGCTAGTATTATATAAAATTTCTATATTGGGATTATATTTTTTGTGTGGCATTGTCTCGAGTCATTGAATTGGATTTTATAAGATGGAAGTAACATTTAAGTACCTATCTTATGATGGAATAGCACAGGTTAGTCAAAAACATAGAAGAGCATATTGTTTTAATTGTGTACTGCCTTGAATAAAAAGCAGTGGAATTCCTGCGGCTGATATAATGATACATTAATAGACTGAATATATTTATAACAATTTATGCATTTGGCTCTAATAAATAAATCTAGGTTTACAATTAACAACAAAATAACTACTTACCTAATGTTGATATTCCTTTTCATTTTCAGTCTTATTTTTATACACCTTTTATCAAGTTGGGTGTAGTGCCAGAAGGTTGTTCTACAATGACATTTCCTAGAATAATGGGAGATAGAAAGGTAAAATTAAGTAATTTACTGATATTGAGCTGTAACAGTATATACATTATATGTTTTATAATGTAATTAAATATTATTTTTGCTTTTGTTCAGGCATTGGAAATGTTACTGTTCAACTACAAAATGGATGCAAGGGAAGCTTTAGAGTATGGCTTTGTAAATTCCGTTTATGGACCAGAAGAACTTCAAGAAAAAGTTTGGGACACAATAACTAATGTTACAAAATTGTCTCCAGATTTGATTGCAACTTCAAAGAAACTTATCAGAAATAATATGCAGGAACAATTACTTAAAATTAATGACCTAGAACTGGAAGAAATTGCAAGGATTAGGAGTGGAGGAGTACTGAAAGTTAAGTTTGAACCTAAGAGTAGCTTGTGAGGCAAACCTCACAAGCTACCCTTCTGGTACTGGTCAAAACCGGTCCAAGATATTTACAATGAAACATGTGGTGGTTGTGGTGGCATTTAATAAATATTATTATTATTTATAAATAATAATTCCTGTGTTTCTAGTTTATTCAAATAGTTATGAGCAATAATTTTTTACTAAGAAAAGCTTAGTTTTGTTTACAGATTGTCTGTATTACTCTTATTTTATTTAATGTATAATCTTATCTTTTTTAATAAATATAATCTATTTGACTGCTCGTCCATTAACTTCAACAAGTACTCTGATATGTTAACTACTTTTTCAAAATTTTCAAATGTTCAAATTAAAAAGAAACTAATTTCAAGGAATCAACCTATAAAACGTTTTCATACTACCTACGCCGACGCGGCTGCTATTTTCGCCGCAGCCCCAGTTCCCCACATCCGCGACTCCACGAAAGCTAAGCTCTGCACTATTATTTATTCTGTGGCTTGGCGCTCACTACATAAACTTCAGTGAGCATCTACCTAACTTTATTCTTTAAACAGTATAAGTAAAACACTTAGCCATAGCTAGTCGCTTTATTAAACTGTGGGACCGACAGAAGGTTGATTGTACCTACGTATTTACTATCGATGACACCAAGTACCTATATACATTTCCCTAACCGTTTTCGGCTATGGTGACTGACTCAGTTTATTTACATAAAATTAAGTATTTCTATCTTCAAGACTTCGTTCGTGTGCCTTGAGATGGCTGATGTACCCGATCTTAGCAGTAAAGGTTCGTGTACAGTGAGGGCATGTTAGGGTACCGCCTACGTAATGAATAATGATACCGTATTGCGGAGGGTGGTTTATTTTTATTATTTTTTTGATGACACCAAGTAATAAGCAGGTATAGGGCGATTGGCATGGCACACCTCTCCGCATCCCGCTGCGTAGCGCGGGGCCGCCATACAAAAACGACGCACGTATACGCGGTGTCAATATGTTGTCCTATCCGTGTTTTCTATTCAAATTGAGATACTTGCATACGGCCCCGCGCTACGCAGCGGGGTGCGGAGCAGTGTGCGAATCGTCTATTTCTCTTTTACGAGAGGCACGTATCGTCCCGTCGATGGTATGATGGCGCGGGCCGCGGGCGCGGGTTATTAAACACTTTTATATTCTAAATCTTTGGGTAAAACAGGTAACAAATATTTTTATAAAACCTACTAGATATGAAACAAATCATGGCCGTCACGAGTTTAAAGACTGCTGAATATACAGTTCGCAAATCGCAAACAGATACATATACGAGTAGGTATATATAAAATGGCATCAAAAAATTCTGGTTCACTGTCCGTCATTGATCTCTTTCGACCTAACAATCCGAAAGGACTCCGATCTAGAGACTTGAGCACCACGCGACTTAATGAATTAAAGAAGGAAATTCATACAGATTTGCACATTATAACTTTGGGTAAGTTCTACGTATTCCTAGGTAATCGTAATCACTCTTCCACCTTCACCGCGACTACAGGCTGGGACTATAATTTATTAAAGTATAGTAAATTAGTCATAATATATTTAAGTACCTAAAAAAAATCGTTTGTTCCTAATATGCAACACCCTCTTGAGTACCATTGTTACTCAAGGGGAAAAAACTTCCCAATGAGCTCCAGTGTTACTCATTGTAACTAACATTCTTCCCGATGAGTACCAGTGTGTCTTATCGGCTCTCCAACGGCGCGCCGTATTCCCGTCAAGTACCACTTAAGACACAGGGTTGCTTGACGGGAATTTTGTATTCCCGTCGAGTAACAGTGACGTAATGAAGTACTTTATATATATATATATATATATATATATATATATATATATATATATATATATATATATATATATATACAGTGGACCCCCGGTAATCCGGCCCCTGTCTAATCCGGCACCCCCTGTAATCCGACATGGTCTTTTATTTATTATTGAATATTTTTTTGATAATATTCGCTAATGCATGATTGAACAAGTTACAACTTTAACGCACCATCACTATTGTGATCGACGCGTAGGGTACTTCCTTCGAGGACAACTTTTCCGCAAGTAGGTCCGATTTTGCCGGTCCCGTTTTGCGTGGGGAGCTGACTCCGGTCTCAGTTCTCGAACCAGCCCAGCTCCTGCAGAAAGCCTAGAACGCCTGCTGGCGCCCTGCACGCCTCTGCCATAGTTCCTGGATGTTCTAGGAACCTTCTTCTTATGTGTGCGACACCATCGCACTCCAAGAGGAGATGGCTCGCAGTTTCTTCAGCCTCCATGCAAGCTCTGCACAGAGGACTGTTAGTTAGACCTAGGGTGAAAAGGTGTTTGTTTAGTGCACAGTGACCAGTAATGATGTCAATCATACGGCGTAAGTTCCCTCGCGGCAGTGATAGCAGACGCCGGGATAAGCGGCTGTCCCATTTGGGTAGTGCCTCCTTGGCTTGCCTGCATGTCCGAAGGGATTGCCATGATTGAGCTTGTTCTTCGCTAATGCGATTTCTGATCCAGGAGCGAACCTGTGTGAAGGGAATCGGAGCCATCGGGAGGGGACCTTCCGTTACCATGCTCGATCCCCGACGCGCCAGTTCGTCTGCTGCATCGTTACCCAGTGAATTGCTGTGTCCTTTGATCCATTGGAGAGTGACATTGTTGTACTTACAGAGTTCATCCAGGGATCTGTGGCATTCTTGTACTAAGGCGGAATCTACATATGCCCGATTTAGGGCAAGCAGAGTCGCTGCGCTGTCTGTCAGGATACGGATGGACAAACCTGATACTTTTCTCCTGGTAATTTCTGTTGCTGCCTGGGTTATGGCTGCGCACTCGGCTTGAAAAATGGAGTTTTCCTTACCCAAGGCGGTTGCAGAGTGGATGTTGAGTTCATGGGAGAATACACCAGCTCCCACACCAGTGTGTGTCTTCGAGCCGTCTGTATATACTCTCACTTCTTCAGTACCAGAGCTGTCTGATGGTGCCTCGTGTAATTGTATTTTGTATTTTTTGTCAAAGATAAATTGTTTACATATCCTATCGTTTATGGCACCTATGAGGTGTGATGCGCCGAGAGCTATTGACAGGATTTGTGTATGTGGTGCCTTGTCATTGTTTTTCCACAGGCCCAACGTATTGAGTCTTGCGGCTGCGACTTGTGCTTCCTGTTTGATGTGTAAGTGTAGCGATCTGATGTCTAAGATTGCTTCTAGAGCCGCCGTTGGGCAAGATTTCATGCCGCCGCCAATTGCCAGGCATGCTGTTCTCTGGAATCGCTGTAGTTTGTCTTGTACTGTGGTCAACGTAGTTCTATACCACCATACTATTGCAGCGTATGTCAGACCTGGTCTAATGACTGTGATGTACAGCCATTTCATGATTTTTGGGGATAGTCCCCAGTTTTTACCTACTAATCTACGGCAGTTCCATAGGTTTATGCATGCTTTGTTTAGTTTTTCATCAAGATGCGTGCTCCAGTTTAGCTTGGAGTCTAAAATTACGCCTAAGTATTTGACTTCTCTCGCTAGCGTTAGAGTCGTTCCAAAGAGCTTTGGTGGTTCGTACTTACCTAGAGCTCTTTTGTTGGTAAACATGACTAGTTCTGTTTTATTCGCGTTGACTGATAGGTCGTGTTTATTGCACCATGCTTCCACAATGCGTAGTGCGCTTCTGGTTAAGCTGCACACGACGCCTGCCGAATTCCCTTGTATGAGAATTGCCAAGTCATCCGCGTAGCCTACTGTGTGGTAATGTTTCTTGTTTAGAGATGTAATAAGATCATCAACTACTAGACTCCAAAGAAGGGGTGATAGTACTCCTCCTTGTGGGCATCCTCTGGTTGCCACCACTTTTGTGGTTTCACTTATGTCTAGTTTAATGCTTCGTAGCTTCAACATGTTGGATATCCAGCCAGTTACGGTGTTTGGTACTTCATGTCTGTCAAGGGCTTCTTGTATACAGGTATAGTTTGTCTTGTCAAAAGCCCCTTCTATGTCGATGAAGGTTCCTAGACAAAGATTTTTGCTGTGTATTGCGTTTTCCAGTGTTGTTACGACTTCATGTAACGCAGATTCTGTTGATTTGCCTGTGCAGTATGCGTGTTGCTTGGGGTGTAGGGGATGTTTGGTTAGTGCCGTATCTCTAATGTGCCTGTCACACAATCTTTCCAACACTTTCAGGAGGAAAGAGGATAGGCTTATGGGTCTAAATGATTTAGCATTTGTATAGTCCGTTTTACCAGGTTTCGGGATGAATATTACTTTGACCTCTCGCCATTGTTGAGGAATGTATCTATAGGCGAGGCAAGCTGTTAGTAGGCTGGTGAGGTGTTCCAGAAGAACTTTTCCTCCCCATTTAAGAAGGCCAGGGAATATACCATCCGGGCCTGGTGATTTGAACAGTTGGAAGCTGTTAATTGCCCATTCCACTCTGTCTAAAGTGACTATCTCCTGGGCTAATTTCCAGTCTTGTTCAGTAGGCTCATGTATGTATTCCTTTGGTTTGTCCGGGTGATTGTATTTAAGGCATCCGGGGAAATGCGTTTCTAATAGTATTTCGCAAATTTCCTCGGTATTTGCAGAGTAACTGCTGTCCTGTTTCTTGAGGGTGCCAATGGTCTTATTACCCCCACTTGACAGTAGTTTGCAGACTCTGGAAGCTTCGGATGTAGTTTCAATACTCGTGCAGTATTTACACCAGGATTTACGTTTAAACTTTCTAATCTTGTTTTTGTAGTTAGAGCGAGCTTTAGCGTAGTTGTCCCAGTCTGTTTCGCTTCTTGTATTCATCGCTCGATTCAGGAGTCGGTGTACTTGTTTCTTACGCCTTTCTAGTTCAGGGCCCCAGAATTTTTTACCACCTTTGGGGCAGCAGCCCCTGGTGCTAAGAGGGCAAGAAGTTTCGTAACTTTGTGTAATAGCCTGTGATATGGTTTTTGCGTATTCTTCTACCTTTGGGAGGCTATTTAGAGCTATGTGGTGTTGCATAGGTCCAAGTTTCTTCTGTAGAAGTTTGTTATACGCATTTCGGTCAGTTTTCCTTGGATTTCTATGGGGAGTGGGTTTGGCAATTGTAAAGTTTACCTTGTATCGAAGCCATCTGTGATCTGAGCAGGAAGCTTCGTCAGATACGTGCCAGTCAGAGATGTATTCTAGAATGCCGTCTGTAGCTAGGGTGAGGTCAATAATGGTGCGGCATCGCCTAGTTATAAACGTTGGTTTGTTACCTTTGTTTAGTATGTTAAGATTTGTCTGTATGAGGTAGTTTACTAGCTCATCCCCTCTGGGGTTGGATTTCTCCATGCCCCAAAGAGGGTGATGTGCATTTGCATCAACGGAGATGATGAGCTCCAGTTTGTTTGTTTCACAGTAACTTACCAGTTCTATGAGTTCACGAGTTGGTATATCGGCGCCTGCGTCTCCTGGTAGGTAAACGGAGGCTATCACTGTATTCGGTAGGGTTTTGTGGTCACTCTTTGAGATCCTGATGGCTGTCAGATCTCTGGAAAATAAGTGAGTTAGTGGCAATGCCAAGAAGTTATGGGGTAGATAGATACAAGCTCTGGGAGAGTCACAGGTTTGATCATAGATTATCTTACCTCCGATGTTGTTTAGTCCACATATGCTGTGGCGTCTGATCCACGGCTCCTGGATCAGCGCAAGAGTGTTGTTCTTCTCCAGCTCGCCCCGCAGGGTAGCCGTTGCGGTCTGGCTATGCTGGAGGTTTATCTGGATGACGTCAGTCATCCGGGTCTGAGTCGGTGAGTCGGACATCGTCATCTTGCTGGTCCTTCTCCACCTCCTCATCCCTGCAGCCAATCTGTGCCAGGCGCCTCTCAGCTTCCCGGACGTCTTCGTCGTCTGAGAGCACCTCGCATGCGGCTTCACGCGTCCTCACCTCAGCCCCGTTCTCGGCCGGGGTGGCCACCTCAGGTTTGGACGTCGTGGGGAGTAGTTTGGGTCCTGAGGGTCCAGCCTCCTGCGCGCACGTCGCAGTGGCGGAAGTCTCCTCAGGGTCCGTATCGACGTCGATGCGTGTCTTGACTGCCTGGTCCTTGTCACTACCCACGGTGGGTATCTGAAGATACACCGACCCGAGGGAGAATGCCAGGCAGCGTTCATGCTCCATGATGGTGGGCAGAAGCTCGTCCGGTACACCTACCAAGACGTAGATACCCTCTTCCTGTTGTATTGGGCTGTATAAAGTCCATCTATCCACACCAGCCCATGGGTTCATGCGGTGAAGCATAGTGTGGAGTTGGTGGATCGTGCCTTTCCTTGCGGGCAGGAAGAGACCGCATCTGGTACGTTTGGGTAGGTCTTTTTGGGCCATCACCGTCAGCGGTTGTTTATTGGAGGCCGGAGGGAATCCTGACACCACCTCCCTGAGCCAGGACTTGGTCGCCTCATCTCTGCACTTGAGTTTAAGTACGCCATCAGCGATGACGGGCTTTCCCCCAAATACAGGAATGACTTCCGAGTCCGGGTCAAGGACGTGGTTCATGAGCTGGTCCTCAATCCTCTCCTGAATCTTACCCAGTTCTTCGGGTTGTAAGTCGGATCTGTCGACCGTCGTGACAGCCATGTCCAGGTCTGTCGCAACCGCACCTGCGTAGGTAGTCCCACTCTTCAGCGCCGCTCCATCGAGTTTCACTTTCTTGGTCTCACCTCTAGGGGAGATTGTGTCGTCGAGGCGCGCGCGCTTGGATGTTGGAGGGGGTTGTCTTAGCTGCACCTGCTGCTGCTCCCTCGGCTGCTGCTCCAGTACGGGCTGCTGCTTCTTCGGGGGCTGCTGTTTTTGCAGCTGTCTTTTCCCTAAGGGAGAAGGTTTCGATCCCCCTCGCGGGTTCTCGTGTGTAGAACGACCTATTCCCTCCGAAGAGGTGGACGGTCGTGTAGTGTCCAGCGTCCCTTGATCGCGGGTGTAGTGTGACGGGTGTAGGACGTTATGTTTGGCGACCTTTGTGTTAGCTGGTCTTTTGCCATAACGATTCGAACGCCTAGCCGTGTTCTGGACCAATGCTGGAGGCGAATGCTTCGCTTGGTTCCGGTTTCCCTTCCCCTTGCGTCGAGTCACCTCCTGCCAGGTCTCCAGTAGGGCGCTCCTTTTAGGAGCATCCGTTTTTTTGACGTGAACAGATGCGCCGGCGGTTGCATCTGTGTTGTTTAACTCCGCACCCGAGGGTTTGGAGGTTTGAGTTGGGTGTTTTTTGTTTTGGGTATCCATGTATCCGTATTAGTGTATTTCACCCCGCAGGTTCACCACCCGCCACGGAGTCCTCAAACCGGGGACGCAACCGAGTGTTGCGCCAGTGTTACCATTGGGGTATAGCTCCCCGAGTAGGCCGACCGCACGAGTCTAAATAGCACTAGAGTACCATAGCCCAAAACGTAAACCATGGTACCGAGCGCCACCGACTGCCGGCCTGCCAGCCCAGGAAACTCGCATGATGGCCATCTGACTGGACATCGCAGCCGATTGACCCTTACTAGCTAGGTAAGGGCCGCCCGTGTTAGATCAATCCAGGGCCAAAGAAGCGTGTTGCATTGGCAGGGTTTATATGTCCACCCTACCCCACCTCAGCTCAACTTCCAGGATCCCCTTTTCGACCATTACGGGTCCCCACGCACGGCACAAACACGTGAGTGGACACCCCGCCCCCGCCCGACGTCACATATCATAGTGTCATCTGGCCCGCAGTATCTTGTCCACGACGACCTGCAGCTGATAATTTGGATGGGATTGGGATGAGGATTTCTTAGGATGGGGAGTAGGATTAGGTGATAACGGGAGATGTGGAGTGCGTCAGATGGTTTCTGTTGTGTCTGTTTCATAAGGAACCAGACCAAGAACAGGCGGCAACCGCGGGAAGGATAATCCATCAGACTTGTCGTGGCTGTCTTAGCGACTGTTGCGCTCCTGCCATGACCATTCGCCAGATTGCACACCGGGACAGATGTGCAAAATGAGATTTCCTATGCTGAAGCACCTGTGGAAATTTACCCGCAGCATATTAAACCTCGCCCAACGACGCGTAGGGTATTTATTGTTTTGATTCTGATTGCTTAGTTTGAGACTACATGCGATGAGGATAGCGGTGCGGCCTAGCGTGTGTTCATTGTTTACTGTTTATTCATTGTGTATTACGTAATGTCGTCACAAGCTCAGAAGCGAAAGCACAAAACACTGACAATTAAAGAAAAATGTTATACATATATAATATAAAAACTCTTATCATTGGATCTGTAATTTGTCGGATTACAACGTACTCTTTTGTAAAAAAATTCGGACTATAGAGTCTTAGGCAGTACTCTATAATCCGACAAATTCGATAGTTCGACACTGCCCTGCAAAATGTTAGTCGGACTACCGGGGGTCCACTGTATACATATATGTAAGAGCAAGAGATGCCTTACGCGGACCTTATTAAAAAAATGTGACGATAAGTCAGCGCCCCACCTCGCGCTGATCTATGAGTTTCAACCATATGAGTCAAACCCTCTAGCCCACACAGATATTCTGCGTCCACCTGGGCTTATCGTCCAGCTGAAACAAACGGTCATTATAATAAATCGGTTTACCAATCCACATCTATTACAATAATCACGATTAAAGTAATCACGTCCAAGCCCATAGCACACTACACAACCGAGATGTTCACAGTACGGTGGTCCGCACAAGACTGAGTCACTAGTCGCTAGGGCGACCGCTTTTATACTCGTTGATACTTAGAGCAGCTGTGCACTTGTTTACGACAATTTGAACACTTGTACCGGATAAACTAAGGGCACTAAAGAAAAAGTCTTTACACCAAAATGTAAGATAATGCCAAATAAAAATTGTGGAAACAAGATATTATAGCAAAACATTGTATATTTTTCTATATCTCCGTTCAAAATGGACCCTCATGTGGAAAGTTTATTACGCTATTAATAACAAAACCTACAACTACTACAACTTTTGGCTACTCTTTGAAATCCTATATTAGTAAATAAATTGTAAAATTTTGCGAAGGCCATAACAGACCACGATGTCAAGTTGGTTAAAAATTATCACCTTGTAAAAATTCGGACCCTCAGTCCTCCACTTTTTTTGATTTCGTTTTGTTTCGCTTAACGTATGATAGATAAGAAAAACACAAAATTATCTCTTATAGAAAAAAATGTGCAACAAATTGATACTATTTGTTAATAATAATAATTACGTTAAGTGCCGGACCAGACGAACGCAAGTTGCGTCGCGCAACTTGCGTTGCGTTACGCGCTTACATAGCATTTCATACAATTTCTACCAATCGTTCACACGACGCGCAAGTTGCGTCTCAACGCAACTTGCGCTGCGTTACGCGTGCTCGCACGCGCCTGCACAGAGGTCGCGTAGTGTTAGAAAGCGGGACAAAAATGTTTTGAAAAACTTATTTTTGAAATACAAAACCGACCTTGTCTATGAGACTTGTCTTTAAAAAATAGTGGCATTTCACCATATTGTCTCCATACATCGGTTGTCTGGAAGAAATGTGCTTTTAGCGATCTGACCGAGCTACATTTTAACTATTTTTATTTTTTGGTCTTCAATAAAGTATTGCTTACTCATATAATGTTGGGTACCGTACATTTTTTTTTCTCGTAATTTATAATAAGCACCATGGAAGTTCAACTTGTATAAAAGTTGAATGAGGTATTCCACTCAGGGCACCCGTCTGAATGGCATCTGCGCGAATGAAACCTAGTCTATTCCACGAAGGGCACCTATTTTTGACTACGAAGTGAACCTATACATCAGCAGCCTAGTGCTGGGATTATATATATATATATATATATATATAGATAAAAATTAATCTAACTCACTCATCACGAAAACTACCAAGCCAATGAAGATATAGATATAGAAGGTAGAGTGTGACTAAGAGACGCCCACTAAGCAAGAATTTTTTGAAATTTAATCCCTAAGAGGGTAAAATAGGGGTTACCAGTTTGTATGGAACTTCGTAATTTTTGAAGTGAGACACACGAAATTTTTAATTTATTTTAGTAGTTAGTAGAAAACAATAATGCATTTATTAGATTTTGAAAATTACATCCCTATAGAGGTGAAATAGGGGTTGTAATTTATATGAATCTTCGTCATTTTTGAAGCGAGACATGACATTTTTAAATTAGTGGTCAATTAAAAATAACATTACAGAAATTACATTTAAAAAATTGCATTCCCTGGGGTGCATTAGGGGTTGCGAATTTATATTATTATTAAATTTCAATTTTTGAGTGATAGACAAAAAAAATTAGACAAATAGATCATTTGTTCTCTTTTGCTCTAGCAAATGACGGGAACGGGAATGGGAACGGGAACAGGACGTAAAAACCAATTAAAGATTCTATTAGAACCATTTTCGACATCTACGCGAACGAAGTCGCGGGTAACAGCTAGTTATGAATAAAAGCAATATAATTCACTAAAACGTTAATTAATTACGCATACATTCAGACATATTAACACGTCTCTATAACATTCGGAATAAACAGAGCCCGAGGCCGTCAGAACAAAGGCCATACGAATTACGCATATGTACTTAGTACAAAAGAATTGTGACTAGGTGTAATTTAAAGAAAAAGTTAAAAATATACTAGTACCTACATTTTATTCATAACGAGTAAAACAATTGGCAATTTCGCATCTGCTGTGCTCTTCTTGGACAAAAATGTAAAAATAAAAAGTCCATGAAAAGCACCTGCGAATATTAGGTGTCCTATGTGGAATGGTATAGGTGCCATTCAGATAGGTGGCCTTAGTGGAATACATCAGTTGAATCAGTAAAGAATCCAAACAAAAATCAAAATTTCATTTCTATGTGTACGCAATCCGATTTCCAAACCGCTGTGTGGGGCATAACACGAGGTAAAAGCGAGAAAGAAGTAAAGCGGTTTTTACACTATCCAATTTTAAGAGTGAACTAGTCGATACTTTTTCTATAAAATTTCGGAGGGGATTTCCTTTACTGTTTGACACATACAGTACATGCAAAGTTTAACATGATATCGTTTTGTCTCATTAATCTCATTATACATTTTGTCTGTACAGATACAGAATAGTAAAATAATTATAAAAGCCATTAAAAAGTTATGAACCATCAAATATTCGTTACTTTTGCATATTTTTACGCAAATCATCATCATCATCATCAATCAATCAGGCATCTTTGGTGCCATTTTTCAAACGTGGAGTCGCTTAAGGATAGGTTATTTGTATGGAAATCGTTTAGGCAACTCCGCTTTTCAAAAATGGCGAACGATTTAGGATGCGAGTAAAGATTGTGTAATCACCAGCGATTCTAACTCTACTTACAATGCGACGTAAATAAGTTGAACAAAAATGGCGGTTTTCAAAGCATTTTTGTACAAATTCTCGACAAGTAAATTGAACTAAAACGGCCGTCGTCGGCGCATTATTTGTACCTGCGCCGATAACCACCATTTTGGTTCAACCTACGTGCCGAGAATTTGTACAAAAATGCTTTGAAGTCCGCCATTTTTGTTCCACATTTTTGTGTCGCATCGTACCATCCTAACTAGTTAGGATGCTAAGTAGAGTTCTTTAAAATCGGATAGTGTAATAACACCTTAAGTATGTTCATGTCGTTGGCTGCGTGTCGGCTTGTGCAACTCAAAAGAATCAAAGAAGCACCGCCTTCTTTTTTCGATTGCCGCCGTCGAATACTAGAAGAGGTCAAAGCCGCCGCCGGCATAGAGTAGATACAGACAGATTCATACAGTACAAATGCGACAGTAGACATAGAAAATTGCAATGAGTACATTTACACAGCAAAACATTTTTATCCAAGTGCACCAAAAGAAGGGTTATGTGTTTCGAGTGTAATTATATATTTTTTAAGCATCCCCCCTTCAGCTTAAATGGCTTGATTGAAAGTACTGAAATTAATTTCTTCTTAAGGTGAGGTTTTCGTAAACTCGAGGCGGCTGAGGTGCAAGGCAATCTGCGAGATGCCCCAGTTAATTACCTATTCAGAGTGACGGGGGAGCGGGAAGCGCAGAATGAAAGCAGAATGATGAGGAACGTAGATTTTATCGTTTTCTTGTTATAAATCTTAACCTTTTGTGTGTGGCTATACCGGATCCAGGTATAAATAAATTGTTTTACTATTGTGTCTAGTATTTGCAACACACAAAATGTTAAATAACTAATTTCAGAACTTTATGACTTTGCACATTCAATCTACTTAGTACTTCACCAGTATATCTTTATATATTAATACTTTTCGTAGTCCACAGGCCACAGCTTTACCCATGTGGACATTTTTTTAAATATTTTTAGGTTTCCGAACAAAAAATTAAAAAAAGAAACCCTTACAGGATCACTCGGACAGACGGACGGACAGACAGATGCAAGCCGTGCATTTGTCTGTCCATCCGTCTGTCACATCCAATTTGTTCTAAATCTTTTAGAACAAATCAGGTGAAACTCGGTAGAATGGTGTAATCATATGGCCCAAGCACAGTTGTGTAAAGTAAATTTTTTAAAGGGTCATTTTCAAGGAAGGAATTTGGAAATTTAAAAAAAGGTACCGTGTCATTTATCAAATAAAAGGGCTCCTTATGAGGATCATATTATTGTTATTATTATAAAATAAATAGTTTTGTTTTTATTCATAAAAAAGACGAAAATTGACGAAAATTGACCCTGATCACGGAAACTACTGAGTCTACAAATTTGAAAAAAATACAGTATATAGTTTATTGTTTTTAAATTACAGGAATAATAAGGAAATAAAATTTTTGAAGTGAAAACTTCTTTAGCGGCGTTGTACACTTTTTTTGTTATGGGTAAAAAATGTTAAGCTCGCGTCAGGGCGTCAGGACATGGGACCCTGATCGAAAATTCGTAAGACGGATGGAGAGTAGACAGCCGGCGCAGCGTAGGAGAAAAAGTATCCCTTGAAATATCTTTCTACGGCGCGGCGAAAATGTTTGCCTGCGCCAGCTGTTTCGTTTAGGCGGCGCAGGGTGCTTGCGCGATGTTCGTGTGTCTTTATGTCAGCGTACCACGCGCATCCATGGATAGTGACAGTGACAGCTGATGGCTCGACTGCTGTGTATTCGTAAAATTTGTGTATATAAAGTGTTTACTTAATGTAATATAAATTGTCATGTTTGTGTACGATACCACAATAAGTGAATATTATATGCTACCTCATAAATGATAGTACTTATATACTGATAATTAAAGCAATTCGTGCAAAATTATTCCCTTACCATTCCAAAATATCAAAAATGCACAACGTTAATATTCAAGTTTTCACTTCTGCCGGCACTCCCGGAGTGCAACCCGTCGTTTTGTGTTTTTTTAATAAGGTCCATTTTCGAGGGACAAATTAGGAAATAAAAAAAAAATTTTTGCAAACCTTACTGTGTTATATACAAATGAAAGGTCTCGTAATTAGGATCTCAAATATATTTTTGCTATTATTGTCAAATAAATAGTTTTGATTTTATTCATGAAAGAAGATGAAAATTTACCATTTGCCCCTGATCTCCGAATGACTGAGCCTAAAATTTTGAAAAAAAAATACATAATATAGTTCATTGCTTGTAGATTACAAAACAAATAATAAAAGAATTCTATCAATTGAAAATGAACTGGAAATCTCAAAATACGTTCACTTACAAAAAATTTATGGTATTGTACGGTACCCTCTTCACGTGTGTTCAACTCGCACTTGCCCGGTTTTTAGGGTTCCATTGTAAACAAGGAACCCTTATAGTTTCGTCATGTCTGTCTGTCTGTCCATCCGCGGTTTTACTCAGAGACTATAAGTACTAGAAAGCTGTAGTTTGGTATAGGTATGAATATTAATCATGCCAAAAAAGTGATAAAATAAAATATTGGAAACAAAAAAAATTGGTTAGCTCCCATACAAGTAAAGTAACTCTTTTTTTTCTCGACTAACCCATCGAATGGGTTATAGTTGAAAAGGGATTTTAAAAATATTGTGAGCTTGAGTCATATTTTGATTACGGTATCCGTTTTTGAAATTTGAAATATCTGAAATATTTGGTTTTATTATGCAAATTTGTATTAGAGTCAAGTGTCCCTTGAAAAATTTGCAAATTTTGCCCTCTATTTATCAAACGGTTATATATGGACATGTGAAAAATTAACAGTATATATAATAATAACGAAGTTTGAAGGAAAAAATATCAGAGCTAAGTAGAGTTTACAAATTAAAAAGTTATAAGCGACCAACTTATAAAATGTACTCAGAAAAGTTCATACAAATTCAATAAAAGGTACCAGACGGACAGCGGAGTCTTAGTAATAGGGTCCCTATTACTAAGACTTCGCTGTCCGTCTGTCCGCCCGTCTGTCTATCTATCACCAGGCAGGATCTTATTAACCGTGCGTGATGGTGATAGATAGACAGTTGAAATTTTCACAGATAATGTATTTCTATTGCCGCTATGACTACAAACTAAAAACAGAATAAAATAAATATTTCGGTGGGCTCCCATACAACAAAGGTAAAGGAACTCTTTGTGCTCGAGTCCATCTCGCACTTGGACGCATATATCTAAACGTCAAAATAAACATTTTCTACGGGATTTGTATGAAATAAAGGCAGGTGACGTCATAGTTTCTTAGAGTCAAATAGCGCTCTTAATATATTTTTTTCTGCAATAATAAATAAATAAATAAAAAATCACATGGAAAGTGTATATGATCAATGACAAGTAACATTATTTTGTAACGTTTTATTTTCTGAACAGTACCTAATAATGTATTATCGACCTAGGAAAATACCCAATTGTCGCATCTGTACTGTGTGTACTCTTTGTCCGCGGTATAGCTTCTTTGTCGGCTTTTCTAATAGCCGTCCGCGACAGTCGAGAACGAAAGCGGTACTTTTGAACTCTTTGTGCAAACACCGACACGCGATAGACAGTTTTCTATTTCGCTCTTGCCTGGCTGTGTGCCTGGTGTCGCCGCGGCGCCGTATGTGTTACTATGGTTACGTTACTGCTCGTTCAGTTTAATTTTTTATCTCGCTGTATTAGGTACATAGGTATCCTTTTGCCGCTTATTGCCGATTTCTGATAAGAAATCAACCGGCAATGAACGTTATTAAAAAAAAGGTAGGTCCCTCTGATACATAGGGCGCACTATAAGTTTCCGGAACTGGCCACTTACATAAACAATATTTAAAAATTTATTGCAACATTTGAAAATAGAACTCTTTGGCTGTAGAATGCAGTTTGTTTCATCTGACTGTCTTTTGTTTTTAACTTGTGGCGCCATTTAAAAAATTGTGTGTCTGAATCAACATGGATTTAACTCGGGAAAATTTTCGTAGTATGATTTTCTACGATTTTAAGTGTAATTTGACAGCTCAACAGAGCATCGCTCGGCTTGAAACAGCTTTTGGCAATGAAGCACCATGCAAGACAACTGTTTATAGCTGGTTTGCAGAATTCAAGCGTGGTCGTATCAATCTCAGTGACGAATCTCGCGATGGTCGGCCGTCCACCGCTGTGACCAACAAAAACATCGATGCTGTGCGCCGTATGATTGAAACAGACAGGCATGTGACCTACCATGAAATTCGCGCATCCTTAGAAATAGGCATGAGTCAAATACAATTAATCCTACACAAACATTTGGGTGTGAGAAAGCTGTGCTCGCGGTGGATCCCACACAACTTGACCGAGGCTCAAAAAACGGACCGCGTCACTTGGTGCAGTGCCATGCTTACCAGATTCAACGAAGGTGCGTCAAATTTGGTGTGGGACATAGTAACAGGTGACGAAACATGGATTTATTTCTACGATCCCAAAACAAAGCAGCAATCAAGCGTATGGGTCTTTCAAGATGAGCCGAAACCAACCAAAGTGGCGCGCGTGAAAAGTGCATCTAAGCGGATGATTGCTTCTTTTTTTAATAAAACTGGACACGTGGCTACTGTTGCTTTAGAGAATCGTCGTACAGTGAATAGTGACTGGTACACGACCATTTGTTTGCCGGAAGTTATTGACGAACTCTGTAAAAATAACCGTAAACGCCGTATCATCCTGCACCACGACAATGCTAGTTCTCACACGGCCAGACAGACAAACGACTTTTTGAAGGCGAAAAATGTAGAACACATGAGTCATCCTGCATACAGTCCCGACCTGGCACCTTTTGACTTTTTTCTGTTCCCAAAAATTAAGAACCAATTACGCTGTCAACGATTTTCATCACCAGAAGAGGCTGTCGAGGAGTATGAAAAACACGTTTCAGAGGTCACCACAGAGGAGTGGCACAAAAGTTTTCAAAACTGGTTTCATCGAATGAAAAAGTGCATAGACGCCAAGGGAGATTATTTTGAAAAACATTAAATTAAATTTGTACCTTTAATAGTATTTTTTCATATTCATTCCGGAAACTTATAGTGCGCCCCACGTATGTACGTGCAGTGTGAAAGTTTAATTTTTGGCAAATGTTTGAAGAGTTTTGAATGTTTGAATGTTAATTATAAATTTTTGGTAGATAAAGTCAAGGCAGTTATGTTTATACCTACCTAGTTCATATTATTACATACTTAGTAGGTAGGCACCTCACTAGGTAATGAAAGTAATATAAGCATATTTCATTATCATGTGTTTATGGTTATAGTCTTCGAGTATGGTCTAAGGTTATGGTCGAAGGTCTAAGGGCCTTAATCTGTATCACCCCCCGCAAGCTTTTCAAAGGACCGGGATGACCAAAACTCCCACAGTTAGGAAGTAGGAAGAGGTAGGTACAAATAATAGACCGAGCGAGCAAAATGTGCGAAGCGTCTCAGTTTCGAGATTGGCCTTAAAAGTTTTTGTCCGGCTGTTCTCGCCTAAAAATTGCATTTCTCAACCGATTCTTGTGAAATTTTGTAAGAAGTTTCAAAAATTAAGTAGAACTTTCGGGAAAATTCAAATTATTGAAATTTTTCAAAATAGCAAAAAGCGGGCAAATGGTCTTAATATTTAATTTAATAAAATAGCATATTTCAGCCATTCGGCATTAAAAAAAAAAAACTAATTATACTTTTTTTGTTACCCTTATTAGGACGCAACTTTTTTTTCTGAACCACTTTTTAGTAATAATTAGGTAGGTACTTATCAGCCACCTAGGTTAGGTATTTATAACTTACTTACTTATGTTTATGTATCTTATTTGTGTTTATATTTTGTACCTTTACCTACCTACTATGTTATATTTTAGTTTTTATTAATATATTAGGTATAGCCGTATTTATTCATACGACGCCATGGACAGAAAAATATATTGAGATAATAGGGGTGACGACAGGGTGAAAAAGGTATGATTACCTGCAAAGATATATAGATAAAAGATATGTAGATATAAGTTTGTTGAAATAAAATAACAAAAAGGAAATAACGTACCATGATTATAATCCGTTTTTTAGATTAAATAAAAATAATGGACCCATATTTTCAGTTTACCAAAAAAGTAAAAATTCTTAAAGACACGGAGCATCAAATTTCCGGAGTGGGGGCTTGCGACGTCACCGTTAAGTAAAAATCGCACCTCGCCATGATGTCATACGAAATTTTAATGCGCTGTATCTTTTTAACTTTATGTTTCTCAGAGAAAAGAAAAAATAAATGTACAATATTTTTAATATATTTATTATATAGGCAAAATATATTTTTTCATTCGTCATGCCTATTCATTATACTTATTCTGATGAAGCTATTATCAGGACAATCCATTTGGACAATGATTGCCTTCATTCAGACAAAGCCATTGGCAGGATAATCTACAAAGATAATGACTGTTTTTATTCAGACAAAGCCATTGACAGAACAATCCACAAGACAATATTATCTTCATTCATACGACACCGTTGACAGGACAATATACTGAGTCAATTCATTGTCTTCCTTAAGACGAAGCCATTGGAAGAACAATTCACTAAGATACTTCATTGTTTACATTCATATGAAGCCATTAAAAGGATAAGCCACTAAGACAATGATTGTCTTCATTCTGACAAAGCCATTGATAGGACAGCCTTCTTAAACAGTTAATTGTCTTAGTGGAATCCAGTTGGACAGTGATTGTCTTCATTCATACAACGCCATTGACATGACAAACCACTAAGCCAATTTATTGTCTTTATTCAAACGAAGCCATAGACAGGACAAACCACTAAGATAATGATTGTCTTAATTCAGACAAAGCCATTGATAGGACAATCCACTTAGACAATGATTATCTTCATTCATACGAAGCCATTGACAGGAAAATCTACTATGACAGTGATTGTCTTCATTCAGACAACGTCATTGACATGGCAATCCACTAAGACAATTCATTGTCTTAGTGGATTGCCATGTCAATGAGTCTTCATTCAAACAAAGCCACTGACGGGATAATCCAATTAGACAATGATTGCCTTCATTCAGACGAAACCATTGACAGGACAATCCACTAAGACAATATTGTCTTTTAGCCAGCTAAATTGACCAAATAATCTGTGTGCGTCATTATGTACTTAGCGCATCTTGCGCGGGTAAAGCGGCCACACGGAGCGCGAGTTGCGCGGCGCAACTTGCGCTGTTACGCGACGCAACTTGCGTCTCGTTTGTTTCGACCTAAGGGCCGTAACAGACGCGGCGCAAGTTGCGCCGCGTAACAGCTAGTGAAGGGCGATGCATAAATACTCAATCAACCCATTGGAGTATTTACTCAGTAGATTGAGTAAATACCCGATAAATATCCTTATTCATCCATTTGGTGGGTAGATTGATTTATATGAGTTGCGACTCATATTTATATTCATATTCATTATTTCATATTTTCATGAGAATTTCGAAACTTAAATCTAGTATACACTTGCAATTCTTGTCGGAAAGTGTGTGCGTACGGCATAATATGCTTAAAATGTAGGTAAACGTTATATGCGACGCTAAATAATATGAAAATACCATACTAATCATACACTGAAAGTAGACTTCTTTGACTAATTATCATTTTTTGGTGGGAGGTGTGCATAGACGTAATTTTACGTAAAAATAAGTAAACAGACATCAAATGCGATGTCAATAAATGAGCACGCTCTATTTATTAAATCTAGTGAGTAAATACTCAAATGGGTAGATTGAGTACTATCCACTGCCCATCTCTAGCTGTTACGCGACGCAACTTGCGTCCCGTCTGGTCCGGCACTAAAACTACAAATTTTAATATATACATAAATTGACTATTAATGTATGTGGGTAGGGTGACAATTCTTTCGTTTTTATCTACATTTATTTTTAATGTACAGTGATTTGAGTTGCTAATGCTGGTTCAAAGTAATCGGAGCTATTGAATTAGTTCCTCCACCCTTTTCAGATAGCATTGGTCATTACAAATGTCATGTATTAATAAATAGTAATTTCCAATGTTATGATGATAATAAGAGAAAAATCGAACCAAGTTTATTAATACCGATAACTCTACATTTATTAATCTATGCTGCAATTTAAATGGGTAAATGTAGTCCAACGCTGCTTCCATTAGAAATTTTAGACGTTATTTAAAAAAGTAATAAATCTAAAGATAAACCATTTAGTTATTTAATAATTAAATTTACTTTCTGCAAAAGCATACAAAAGCAATAGAGACTTTATTTTTTTAATAAAGTCTCTATTTTTCTTAATTTTTTTTTTCTAATGGGCCAACACTAGACTTTATGTTCGGGCTTATGCAAAATGTTGTCACCCTATTTCATTATTTACATAATAAAAATAAAACTTGATTTTCTTATACAATGAAAGATGTTTTTACTACCCAAGGGTACTGTATTTATAGCACATTTCTTTTTTACAAACGGAGATAATTATGTGTTTTTCTTAACTACTCGTATCATAGGTTAAGCGAAACAAAACGAAAACAAAAAAGTGGAGAACTAAGGGTCCGAATTTTTCAAGGTGATAATTTTTAACCAACGTGATATCGTGATCTGTAATGGGCGTTATGGCTTTCACAAAATTTCACAATTTATTTACTATAATACCTATAGGATTTCAAAGAGTAGCCAAAAGTTAATGGTTTTGTTATTATTAGCGTAATAAACTTTCCACGTGAGGGTCCATTTTGAACAGAGATATAGAAAATAATACAATGTTTTGCTATAATATCTTGTTTCCACAACTTTTGTTTGGCATTATCTTACATTTTGGCGTAAAGACTTTTTTTAGTGCCCTTAGTTTACCTGGTACAAATGGACCCTCAATCCTCTATGTGTGAACTGAGGGTCCAACTTTAAATCCCATAACTCGCTTATTTGATTTTCACAAAATCTGGTTCCAACTTTCACAAATCTTTGGGAATGTTCACTGAATCATGAGCAAGTTTTCAAAGAATTCTGAGAGAGTGGCTCTCAGAGCACACGTACATTGAGCAGACGCCATTTTTGTTTTAAGTACTTCATTACGCCACTGTTACTCAACGGGAATATAAAATTCCCGTCAAGTAACACTTTGTCTTAAGTGGTACTTGACGGGAACATAGCGCGCCGCTGGAGAGCCAATAAGACACAGTGGTACTCATTGGGAAGAATGTTAGTCGCACCGCAATGAGTAACACTGGAACTCATCGGAAAGTTTTTTCCTTGAGTATCTAACAGTGGTACTCAAGAGGGTGTTACTTATCGGGAACAAACGAAATACTCGTAATAAATATTAAAACCGTAATACAGGTACTTGTAAGATGTGGGATTTATTGAGTACGCCGGGTAGGTACTTATTAGTAGTAATCTGTGGCGGGTCTTCTTATCGAATCAAAATTGCAACGTTCGTTGTATTTTCAATAATATTCTAGGAGATTTCGGTTTGGCATCCGGGTTACCATTTGCTAGTGCAAATAGGTACTAGTGTACCTAGATGTAGCCCTAAATTAGGGGTGCGAGAGATTTGCGTAACCCATGCGAGAAGCGGTTTTCACTAGTCGGTAGTAGTGTACAATCGATATACTCGTACGGCATGCGGAGAATAATCGCAGACGGCGGCGTAACGACCACTTGTGGCTTTCATTGGTTGGTAGTCGCTAACCTGCACCCGGAGAGAGAGACCCCACATGCTGTTTACCCACAGAACTATATCAAGTGTATACCTGTCGATGGACCAGTTACGATCAATGAAATTAAGCCTTAAGAGTGCATTTGAGCTATGAGTTTGGGACCAACTAAGTAAAAGGTGATCCTTGAACTAAATACTTAAACAGCATAGCACATAGGTTTTTGGTAGAGAAGTCATACTAAGATCGGTTTTATAGGCTACTTCCAACACCGGGTTGAAGTATCTCTCATCAGCAGGTGGAGCTTCAGATGTTACGTAAACTCTAGATCAAACGTTATCTCACCAGAGGTACCTACATTTTTATAGCCCAATTGTACACATTACTGGGAACCGACCCAAAAAATGGACTGACGTCGAAGAGAGCAGCAGAACTGTTGGCGTACTATGGGCCCAATAGACTCACTCCAGCTACTCAGAATGGATGGATAACGGTTCTTTTTAAATCGTTATGCACAGGTAAAACAAAGAACAATACCTTCGTAAGTACGAGGGGTGGCTGATTCTACCTAAATATGAAAGAAAAGACATAGAGGGGTGATTTATTTTTCTTTGTAGTCCCCTGCAACTGAAATACATTTGTGACATTTGCTAATTAGTGTCATCATACCATTAAAAAAACATTTTTTGTCTTGGGCGTCAAAGTGGTCGTTTTTCATCTCTTCATCCGTTGAAAATCTGCGACTCTCAAATTTTTCTTTAAATTTTATATTTGAATAAATAAATAAATAAAATAAGACGTGTGGCACTCGGGGACTGCCGCGGTAAAGCTATTGCATAGCATTTTTTATCAACTTTTATTTATGCAGTATGTTTTTCTTTAATATTAATTCAAGTTTTTTCTTTGATATTAATTCAAGTTACTCATTTTGAGCGTGGTGACCGATAATAATTTTTTTTTGTCTTTTATTGAATAAATGAGATATTAATATCTATCGTTTAAAATATATTTTTTATTATCTTACAATACATGTAGATTATTTAGGAATTTTATTATTAGCAATTAGTCTCAAGAGTTGGGAAAAATTGGCCATTTTTTTCGAGCATAGATTCTTTGTAAGAGACCACAGGGACCCCCAGATATCGATTTTGAAGGCACTCGGTCTAGAAACGAAAAAGTTCAAAATAGCGGCTACCTTTTTCAAATTCGAGCATAGATTTATTATAAGAGACCTCAAGGACCTCCAGATATCGATTTTGTAGGCAATCGGTCCAGAAACGAAAAAGTTCAAAATGGCGGCTACTTTTTTCTTTAAGCATAGATTCATTATAAGAGACTACAAGGACCCCCAGATATCGATTTTGAAGGCAATCGGTCCAGAAACAAAAAAGTTCAAAATGGCGGCTATCTTTTTCAAATTCAAGCATAGATTCATGATAAGAGACCTCAAGGACCTCCAGATATCGATTTTGAAGGCAATCGGTCCATAAACCAAAAAGTCCAAAATGGCGGCTATCTTTTTCAAATTTGAGCACAGATTTATTATAAGAGACCACAAGGACCCCCAGATATCGATTTTGTAGGCACTCGGTCTAGAAACGAAAAAGTTCAAAATGGCGGCTACCTTTTTCAAATTCGAGCATAGATTCATTATAAGAGACCTCAAGGACCTCAAGATATTGATTTTGAAGGCAATCGGTCCAGAAACAAAAAAGTTCAAAATGGCGTCTTTTTTTCAAATTCGAGCACAGATTTATTATAAAAGACCACAGGGACCCCCAGATATCGATTTTGTAGGCAATCGGTCCAGAAACGAAAAAGTTCAAAATGGCGGCTACTTTTTTCAAATTTGAGCATAGATTCATTATAAGAGACCACAAGGACCCCAGATATCGATTTTGAAGGCAATCGGTCCAGAAACAAAAAAGTTCAAAATGGTGGCTATCTTTTTCAAATTCGAGCACAGATTTATTATAAGAGACCACAGTGACCCCCAGATATCGATTATGTAGGCAATCGGTCCAGAAACGAAAAAGTTCAAAATGGCGGCTACCTTTTTCAAATTCGAGCATAGATTCATTATAAGAGACCTCAAGGACCACCAGATATCGATATTGAAGGCAATCGGTCCAGTGAAAAAAAATATTCAAAATGGCGACCAAATTTTTTCGATGCAATCGGTTTAAAAGAAAACACTCGTACACTCTAAAATGTAACTCTTCCCGACGCAATCGGTTAAAAAGAGAAAGGTAAGTTTAAAAAAAAACTTATGCAATTATAATTATTTATTTATTTTATTTATTCTGCTTATCTATTCGTCCAATTTCGGAGCAGCTCGTCTCGATTCGTGCGAGTTTCGTAGAGTCGTACAATACGTCTAATCGCACGCACACAACGCCGTGTCGAAGACTGCCGAACTGAAACGACGTTAGACGATGCACGGCCTTCAAGCCACACCTCCGTGCCCGTCGGAGTGGGGAGCGTGAGGTTTTTTCGTTACGGAATTTCTGGATTCGGTCCCCGCGATCAAGGCCCGCGATAGAAGCTATGCAATAGCTTAATAAATCTGGACTACAGGGTGGGCGGTTGATCTCTGCAAAGCCGTTTTTCTTTAGAGAAGACCGTGCCTTAAAGGTCGTGTGTACAGGCACATTGTCTTGCGATATTAAAACTCCTTTACGGAGATTGCCTCTCCTTCTTTTTTTTATTTCTTGACGAAGCAGGTCAAATAATCTTGCAAAGTATTCAGCATTCATTGTGTTCTCCTTTAAATTTCCATTGCATTGACTCTTGTTTACTTTCGGGATCCCACTGGCGAATCTAAGTTTCATCACAAGTCACTATTTGTGAATCATTTCTGCTTTGTCCTTTACAAAGTCGGCTAAAAATGCTTGACAACAATCCACACGCCTTTGCTTCTCAAACGGGGTCAACATTCTAGGCACCCAGCGTGCGCTCATCTTGGACATCCCCAAATGTTCATGAATTATTTTATGAACTCGTTCTTTACTGATGCCAACATTTCGAGCTATCTCCCACTGCTTGATTCGCCCATCAGCCAGGATCAGTTCCTTCACTTTTTCGACGTTATCTGTAGTAACTGCAGAAATTCGCCGCCCGCTACGAGGATCGTCGTCTAAGCTCTCACGGCCATGTTTAAACTGCTTAGACCAAAACTTTATCACGAATTCTGAAGGACATGAATCTCCGAACACTTTTAACATGCGCTCACGAATCTGCGTAGGCCTAGGCGTAGATATTTCCTTCCCGACTGAGGAACTAAATCACCGCTCGATGTTCATTTTTAGGGTTCCGTAATACCCTTATAGTTTCGCTATGTCTGTCTGTCTGTCTGTCCGTCCGTCCGCGGTTTTACTCAGAGGCTATAAGTACTAGAAAGCTGTAATTTGGTATGGGTATGTATTTTAATCATGCCAAAAAAGTGGTAAAATAAAATATGGAAAAAAAAAATTTTTAGTGTAGCTCCCATACAAGTAGAAATCAGTTCTTTTTTCTTGACTAACCCATCGTGTGGGGTATCGTTGAATAGGTCTTTCAAAATTATAGTGAGCTTGTAAACATCATTTTTCGATTTAGGGATCCGTTTCTGAAATATTGCAAATTTTTGTTAGAGTCAAATGTCCCCCCCATCTATCTATTTAACGGTTATACATAGACATGTAAAAAATTCACAGCTGTAGTACATATAACGAAGTTTAAAGGAAAACTATCAGAGCTAGGGTTTACAAATTAAAAATTTAAAAAGCGACTGACTTATAAAATGTACTCGGAAAAGGAAAAGTTCATACAAATTCAATAAAGAAATAGTTTTTAGTCTTTTTTAGTGGCGTGAACTCAAAGTGAGCATTCGCAACTACGGAACCCTACACTGCGCGTGGCCCGACACGCACTTGGCCGGTTATTGATTTTTCATTTGACAATTTTCTTCCTACATGATGAACACAACGGCGCGCCAAAAAATATTAAAAGCATTTTAAAACTGATGAATGTAACGATTAAAAAAAAAAAGAAATATACAAGGAATGGGAAAATATTGCGGCCAGTTCTATTTTTAAAATTTTCTTTAACAAAGTAGATTTTATATCAGCCACCCCTCGTATTGTTTTTTAATTTATTTGGTTCGCACCTGGCTGAACAACACACAAGTTCATATGAATACAAATTAGAGCAAACAAGTTCTCAGTTCTTTCCTACTCTAACTAAATAGTTACTGAATATTGAATTTATCATTTTAAAGAAATGAATTTCTTTCAGGACTTTTGTAATAAAACCTGGATATTCTTTGGTCCGGACTCCGGACCTCATTTACTTCGGGTTTGGATGTATAAACATCCAAACCCTAACTAAAGAGGTTTTGGGTGTGCATTAGACACTTACCTACATATCACTATCAGTACCACAATCACATATACCTACGTACGATACGATCGAACACAGAGGTAAAGTCATACCTAGTAGAGAGGATCCGTGGTATCCTGGCATCCTGACTCACTGAAATACGCCTTGATATCATTTTACTTTACCTTTGTTCTCTCATTTTTGCATTAAATATACCTACATGGTTCTTTTTATTATACTTTACTGGTAGTGATTTTGATATTTTCAGGTTTTTCTGTCTTGATTTGGTTGGGTGCTTCCCTGTGCCTCATAGCATACCTCATAGAGGTGTCAACGAAACCTACCTCGAGCCCCGACAATTTATATCTTGGATGTGTTCTCATTGCTGTCGACGTTATATGTGGCTTGTTTAGTTTCTACCAGAATCACAAAAGTTTAAAAGTACGTACTTTACCTAGGTACCTTCCTACTCATCTGTTTATACCTACATATTTGCAGATTATTACATAATTTATATTTTATATATTATCTTATCCATTCTGGTCTGGGAGAAAACTATCAGCACTAGTTGTCGCTCTTCCCGCGCAGATCGTAAAAGCCGATCGAAGAAATGGGCGAGAATGCCTCTAGCAACCTATTACTATTCTGATTCCTATTAACATCAGTGTTGGACCCTTACACGTACGCAAATTAAAACCGATGACCAACATTTACACCTTTAAGTCTTTGCCAACTTGCGGTAAATATAAACTTACTTTCTAGATAAGTAAATACCTACCTAAGTATCATGGATATCGAAATAAAAAAATTGCAGATTATGAAGACATTTAACAGCATGATTCCTGTTTGTACGAGGTGCATCCGAGATGGTCTTCTTTACGTAGAGACCCCAGTGGTGGATCTGGTCATAGGTGATATCGTCAAAATACAATCGGGGGATATCGTGCCCGCAGATATCAGAATCATAGACAGCAAAGGATTCAAAGTAAATACACAACTAATTATAGATTATGTGACGAAATCATGTTTGTTTGTGATGTGGTGACTCCTATCAGGCACCTGACTTCGTTCTCCTCAAGTTTACGCTCAGGAGTAGATAAGTACTAGGGCACCTTTATAGGCAACCTTAAGCCCTATAGGCTATCTTATGAGATGCGCGATTAGGTAAGTATGTCTATAGGTATTCGAGTATCATACGATAGACACACAAGGAACAAAATTTCATGTACTGAATTTTGTGGTCGTATTCAAGGTTGACAACTCTTCGCTGACAGGAGAGAGCGTCGCCGTATCTCGAAGCAATGGCGATGGAGTCGCCAACATTCTGGAATCGCCTAACGTCGCATTTTTTTCTACTCAATGTGTCGAAGGATGGGCAATTGGTGATAATATTTTGATATTGTTCTCGTTTAATTTAAGTAATAATATTTTGATGGTTTTGTAAAATATTTGAAATCCGTTACTGATAACTTTAGGCTGATAACCTTGGCGGCAACCCTCTCAACTTTTAATGTACATGTTTGAATGGTTCTTTAATATTGCTCAGAGATACTAGACTTACGTACAATGTGTGACAAACACAATATTTCAGGAGTAGTAATATGTTGTGGGGACCTTACGGCATTGGGCCGTGTTGCCGGTCTAGTGGCTCGTCTTCAACCGGCGCCCTCACCCCTTTCTCGAGAAATCAAGCGCTTCATGCGCTTCGTGTCAATCTGGGCTCTAGGATTGGGCCTATTAATTGCTTGTTCTGCCTTGATGCTTGGATACCCTTTTATGCAGACTTCCATATTTGTGATCGGTATTATAGTCGCAAATGTTCCGGAAGGTATGTATAAATATTTAAATGATATGTACTATCAACATTCATAGCGTAAAAAGCTAATTAAAAATCCTGTTATAACCAATTTCGAATTTTTCGCGGATGGAGTCGCGTGTTATACTAGTTAATTATAAAAATTTACATTTGCAGACCAACATCATTAACCTAGGCAATTTGTTAAAGGTTTGCAGCCTACAATTACGGCTTCTCTTACCCTGACAGCCCAGCATATGGTGAAAAAGAACTGTTTGGTAAAGAATCTGGAGGCAATCGAGGCTTTGGGCGCATGCAATGTAATCTGTTCGGATAAAACTGGGACACTCACTGAGAACAAAATGTGTGTTCAGAATGTATGGATAGCTAACAAAACGTATTCGATCACCAGCCCTGAATTTACAAGTAATTTGCATGCAATACTCTTTTTCATTCAAATGCCAAATGTATGGTAAAAAAATGCTCGGTATAGGATATGTTTATGAATTCTTTACTTTAATAAATTACCTAACTTATTCGTTGTTTCAGATGCAGCAGTCAATCATGAAGGTACCCTTGTGATCTAGGATTTAATTTGTTTTTGTTGAATCTTCATGTCGGTCATTTAACACGTCACCCAGGAATGGCATCAAATCATTGCAAAATTGATTGTTAAGTATATACCCTCTTCAATAGAAAATAGCTAGGTAGGTAATAATCTTTTTTTTCCCAGTCATTCTAATACTACTCTCTGCATCTTAGTCTTTGCTGCGATGAGAATATGTGGCGCTTTGTGCACCAGCGCGACGATATCAGCAGGAAGTGGTATACATGGAGATGCTTCTGAGACTGCTATTCTAAAATTTTTGGGCGAGTACGATAATATTACTGCAATACGAGAAAGATTTCCTAAAGTGGCTGAAATACCTTTTAACTCTACCAATAAATATCAAGTAAGATGAATTTTTGGTAACAGGCTATTAATAGGTGATGTAATGTAATGATGAATGGAATATAATGACGGTTTGACCGATTTGTGAGCTGTAGGTACGAGTATAGTTTTTTTTTAATCCTCTGTCTGCCACATTAGGACTAAATACGTGATACTGTATTCGTTTTTGAAAGCTGCTCATAGAGGGAACAATAAACAACATATATTTTTCCAACATTTTGGCGATTAAAAAGGTATATAGGGATAGGGACAAATACACTGATTGAGTTAGTCCCAAAGTAAGTTCGAGACTTGTGTTATGGGATATTAACTCAACGATACTATATTTTATAACAAATACATACCTATATTGATAAACATCCAAGGCCCAGGACAATTTGATAAAGGCCATTTTCTAACTTGCCCTGACCGGGGATCGAAACCGGGACCTCTGGGTGGTGGACTAGTATGGACTGGTAACCACTACGCCACGGAGATCGTCCAGAAATGGGTAGGTAAGTAAATAGGTAAACTGGTAATCCATTAATAGGGGCCTTCAAGTCAATCCAAAAATATAGCATGCCGACCTATCCGCGTTGTTTGTAAGTCTTCCAATCTTCCATAACACTTACGCCTTGAGTTTGGTACTCCGCGTACTACATAGGTAAGTGCCTTCCTATTCTTCTCTTTCAGGTAGGAATCCATCTTTCAGGCTCATCTTCAAGGTATTTATTAGTAATGAAGGGAGCACCAGAATGCATAATATACCGTTGCTCAACGATCACACTTGACAAAAAAACTGTTGATTTCTCCAAGGAGTTGCGGCAAGCAGCGGAGAAGGCCTGCGATAAGCTTGCAAACACTGGTAAATAATATTAGATACCTACTTAAGCTTTTTTACATGTGCGTTACGCGGGCAGAAACATACCGAATTTGATAGTTTAACTATATTACATATTTTACTGTGTATAGGTACAAAAAATACCACTGAACAGAAATCATTTTCTGAAAACAGCAAGAAAATTGTAGCAGCAATTAGCATTTCAAATATAAGAATGAGAGCGTGGTGGGGACATCTCACTATCTCTTTCGTACGCGCGAGATCTAATCGTAGTGACGTCAAGAACGCTGTACTGTACGTGCATCCCTTTTCTGTTACTTAACAGTTTCCCGTTCCATCAGATTTTAAGAGCTTTTAAAATACTTACTACTATAGTTGAATAAAGGGACAAGCTTTCAAACATTGTTAATTTCCCAACTACTAGAAATATCGTGCAATAGAGTGTCAAAATAATGGTGTCCATTTGGAAATATAGGTACTTTTCCCATATCTAGTTTAATATTTACAATAGTGAAATGATACTTATACAGATGTTGTAGACAATCCAATGCATAAACGAATGTTAGAAAGTAGTCTCTAGGTCCCCTTGTACTTGTTAGGTACTATGACTAAATACCTTAATTTAAGTTTATATTTTATTACTCTTAAAGGGTAATATTCTGGGGATTTCTATTTTTACAGATATCACCGACTAATTCATAGCAATGTGGGTAAAAAATATTATGACTATACGGCAGACCGTTTAAGAGATCCAGGAAATGGCCAAACGATACCTACCCCAGCAAAATGTTGAATACCTACCATGGAATACCTACGTAGCCTCGAGAGGGACAAGTACTATTCAATCATGGAAATTTTACCTTACATCATCGACAAATTTTCACAACTTTCTGCTGGAGTAACGTTACCCCAGCAGTTTTTGGCCAATAAATCGAAAACTACGGGGGGAACAAATTTTACACTGTGACGGGCATTTATAGGATGTTACCGACAAAATATCTAATTTAGTCAGACTATCAAATTCATCAAAGCATTTTTAATGATTTTTCAGGAGAAAGGATTTTAGCATTCGCCGATCTAATGTTGGACCCAAACAAGTTTCCTTTGAACTATCAATTTGACGCGGACAAAGTAAACTTCCCTTTGGAAAATTTACGTTTTATTGGCATGATGGGATTGATAGATCCGCCAAGAGTAGAGGTTTGATTTTTCATATTTGCGACTATTCAAATAAATTTACCCTAGATACGAAAGATGCGCATAAAACCCTACGCGACATCGTTTCATAGCTTCAGAACGTACTTGACTCTTTTTTCTGTAACGCTCAGAGCTTATTGCAACACCGCTGCCGGGTAAGCAGGATTGCGAATTTTTTTTAGAGTGTATACTGAAGATCATTTCAAGCTACCGATCATCGATGCAATTTCGCTACTAGTACTTTAGTATTTTAAAAAAGGGACGATTCGTTTGATGGCATCCGACGGGATAGGATGTTCCAAGCTCGTTCGTCCTGTTGCACAGTCACTGACATATACCTTTGTTTCTTTTTTTTTGTGCTATACGTAATAGGTAACCAGTGAGTGTGTGTTGTGTTGTGGAAGCGCAATCTTTTGTGACTACTATGGAGTGAAGTGCGTTATTTAGATACTTGCTGCGACTTGGTGAGAGGTTTCCAAATTATATCATACTTAATTCCTTAAACATTATCACAAAAGGACTTGACCACACTTAGGTGGAATGTATGATTCCACTAAAATATGCATGTATGTGAGGTATTCTCCTATATTTAGGATGCATGTCGGTACAATTTTATATTTGATAAATAATACTCCCTGGCAGTTTCGTGAACATAGTAGGTAGGTACCTAACCAATGTGTTGTGTTGTGGGAGTGCAGACGATATTTGAGTGCTTACTATGAAGTGAAGTGTGAAGTGAAGAAAAAAACCGTAGCACTCCGGAAGTGCCGACAGAAGTGAAAACTTGGTGTCAGTTATGGTAACGGTAACAGTGTCGCGAGTTCAATGGATTTTCCCATCTCAAAAAATCTTCGAAAATCCTGGTGTGACCCACCTTATTATACTATGTTTAGCATATTATACTATATGACTATGTGAATAGTCACATAGTATAATATGCCTAAACACCCCGTAATACACGAAATAAAATTAAAAGTTTTTAAGTAACCCCCGACACAAAGGTATCTTGGAACATTTTGATCACGTCAGCTTTTAAACAAAGAAAGCCGCATCATAATCGGTCCATTAGTTTGTGAGCTGCGATGCCACAGACAACCAGACACTCAGACACGTCAAACTTATAAACGTGTGATGTTTTGACTAGATTTGGGATGCATTTGTATAATTTTCTATTTGATAAAGAATACACCTATAGGTTATACTATTAGTTGACTTGAAATCCCAATAAAAGGCTCCGTAGCACTCTAAATATTTTAAATTACAACGTCGCTAAAGATGATGCAATTAAGTGTCTACGTTAGAGCAAATAGCCGGTCGCTATTGATTCACGCCTGACCTCGGCGCTTGCGCCGCACGTGGGTGTACTTTCACGCGCAAAAAAACAATAAAAGGCAGGAAGACCATTGAATGGATAGACGCTTTCAATTCTTGTAAACCTCCCGACGCATGCTGAGATGTCGTGTAGCTAGCTCAAGCTACTTCGTTGCAAAACGCCAAACACATTTTTAAATAAAGAGGGTGGCACACAGCCACGTGTGTGACATGATTACGATCATTAAAATCTTCTATCATAATGTAACCCGCAAAATAACAAGTGTCGTAACCAGCAAATTCAATTATTTTTGTTATAATTAATCATACAATATATACGGACCACAACGGAGGGAATTTTTTTTTTTAAAAGAAACATCGTTGCTCGTTGGTCCATTGTTGATACAGCTAAATAACTGCTGACAATTGATGAACCCTACTTAAAGGACGCCTTATTACTCGCAAAACTCTACAGAACTTCAAATCATAACAATTTTAACCAATATTAATGCGTACTAAATATGATGAGATAAATATAAGGGGGAATATTAATTACCACAATTAAATAAATTTTATAAAACAGAGAGATAAAAGTAGTGCCAGGAACCTATCTCCGCGAGGACTTACATAAAAGAAAAAACAAAGACACCTTCAGACCGACGAAAGACAAAAGAAGACCATAGAGGAAAACGCCAGAAGAATCTGGACCTTTAAGTCAGGAGTCAGGAAGGGGTTATTTACACAGTATACAACGCTATTTCCATAAAGACTGCGTGAAGCAAGATGCAGCCATTACCGTTCTTTAAAAATGCACGAGGAAGAGAAGATCATCGGCAGAAAAAAAATTCGAAGTCTCTTTTTTTAATTTATTACACACCAAAAATAGTATTCTTTTCCTATATTTGTTCTTTTCCTATACTTGTTGCTGCTATACGGTAGACTACAACTTCCCATTTCTTTTTCATCCCCCAGACTGTAACCCCTCACACGTTCCATATAATCTTAATCTAAATATAACTCAAAGGTGACTGACTGACTGACATAGTGATCTATCAACGCACAGCCCAAACCACTGGACGGATCGGGCTGAAATTTGGCATGCAGGTAGATGTTATGACGTAGGCATCCGCTAAGAAAGGATTTTGATCAATTCTACCCCCCAACGGGATAAAATAGGGGATGAAAGTTTGTTTGAAACGATCGGGCTGAGACTTTGCATGCATAAAGCTACTATGACGTAGGCATCCCCTAAGAAAGGATTTTGATCAATTACACCCCTACGCGAGCGAAGCCGCGGGCAAAAGCTAGTACTCTATATAATAGATTGGGGAAAAAGTCTTTTCGCATTTTATATGAAATTCAAAACATTTTTTAATATAGTTTATTTACATTTAACTAAAGTATATAGGTACCATTTTGTTCGATAACTTTTTGCCATCTTATAGGTAGGGACATGATCCCATTGCTATAGAAATTTTGGGGCTTCTGATCAAAAAACTGCGTCAAGTAGTTTGAACCGAAACAGGTGCAAATCTGAAGGTGCCAGGTCAGGACTATACGGCGGATGCATTAACACATCCCAGCCAAACTCTCTTAATTTTGGCTGAGTGGTTAAAGATGTGTGAGGTCTAGCGTTATCATGATGAAAAACCACACTCCTTCTGTTGATTAATTCCGGCCGCTTTCTCTCAACTTCTTGCTTTAATCTTATCAGCTGTTCGCAGTAGAGTTCTGAATCGATGGTCCTGCCTGGTGGTAACAGCTCATAATGAATAATGCCCTTCCAATCGCACCACACACACAGCATCACCTTGTTGCGAGTTAAACCGGGTTTCGCCACAGTCTGTGAAGCCTGACCGGCCTTTGACCATAAACTTTTTCGCACGTTCTTGTCGTACGTGATCCACTTTTCATCACCAGTTATCAATGTGTACCTATTTTATTTCAAATGCGCCAAAACTGTTTTGTGGCCAATTCCCAGTTCTTCAGCTACGCCGTAACTACTGATATGCTGATCTTGCTCCACTTTTTCAAAAATAGCATCCATTTTATCCGTAACAGGGCGACCAGAGCGACGTACATCTTTGACATCAAAATTTCCGGATTGAAAATGCTTAAACCAAATTTGTGCTACTCTCACAGACACTGCACTAGGTCCATAAACATCGCAAATTTTTTTCGCGGCTTGTGTTGCATTTTTACCTCTTTGGTAGTAAAATTTTAAAATGTATCTAATTTCTTCATTAGATTCACTCATCTTGACGGTAAGAAAAACAAATGAAAATCATGCATTTTCCTAATTTGAATTTGGAATTATCTTCTTTAAAATTTAAACTTTAAATGGTACCAAAACCAGCCAGGTACAAATAGTATAGCCAAAATGGTTTTATTACAAGTTCATACATACTATATGCGAAAAGACTTTTTCCCCAACGTAATACGTGAATGCGCTATATCGGCCCGTAGCTGTACGTGCAGTCATTTTTCTTTTCAAAGTGAACTTAGTTCCTACGCTCTTGCTGCGAAATGCTGGCTGGGTGAGCACAGAACTGAATTGAACTACCTTAGTATTATAGAAGAGGGACGTGAAGGGAAACTTAACTTGTTGTTGAGCATACTTAATTATAACGCAGGTCCGAGAAGCTATTTATCGAGTACGCGCAGCAGGTATCCGTGTGATGATGGTGACTGGCGACCACCCCGCCACGGCGCGCGCCATCGCAAAGGAGGTGGGCATCGCTACTTCGTCGCAATGCCATGTAGTAACGGGCACAGAGCTTAGAAATATGACCACGGAATTACTGTATTTGACTCTTGAAAAAAACTATGAAATTGGTAAGTGAAGTACCGTAATTTTAACGATTGCATAACAAATATTAAAACATGAAATTGGTATGCCAACAGAAGTTGGACGCCTCGAAAAAATTGATTTTTAGGAGAAGTCCAACTACTGTTTGCATTTTTCTGAATGAAGCACTGAACTTCTAAGTGTAATTATGTGGCGTTATGTGAGGATACAAAGACCGTATGACGCCTAGAGTGAGGCCCTCGAAAGATGATTTGTATCCAGATATAAGAATGCAGTCTATCTCAGTGTGCTCTTGATTTTTGTAATTGGTACAGTTTTCGCGCGGACCTCTCCTACTCAAAAGTTGCAAATAGTGGAGGCTTGTCAGCGCCGCGGCAGCGTCGTGGCGGTCACGGGTGACGGCGTCAACGACGCTCCCGCCCTGCGACGCGCGGACATAGGGATCTCGATGGGCATCACCGGCTCCCAAGTCAGTGTTTGTTCAGCATCACTTTAGACGTCCTCGACAGCTAATTAAAACCCTTGAATTAAACGTCGTCTGTTGACCACATCTGACATTTCTCTTGAGAAGTAAAAAGTTGTCAGTCCAGTCGAATATGCGTTGGTTTAATTTAGTTTAACGTCTCCTGTTCTTAGGTGTCCCAACAAACGGCGGACATAATTTTGATGGATGACAATTTTGCTACGATAGCCATCGGAATCGAAGAAGGAAGAAGAATATTCGACAACTTGAAGAAATCAGTTTGCTACATTTTAATATCCAACGTACCGGAAATACTTCCAGTTCTTATGTTTATATTATTCTCCATACCGTTGCCTTTAGGTCAGTACAATTGTTTATATATTTTATGTGTTGATAATTTGCGAACAGAAGACCGCTATATATTTTATTTATTTTTATCTAATCATCAAGCATACACGAGAGAAAAATAAGGGACCTAAAAGCATTTTACCTAGTACAAGGACTAAATTATTGTAAAGATCTTCAATGTGAGTCGATTTTACAAAAGCGTTCGACTGTGACTTGTCTATTTTGACGAGCAAGATCTTGCGGTTGCGAGCAATATTTAATCTTAAAGAGAAGTAAAATTTTCAGGTGTCATGACTATACTCTGCGTGGACCTGGGCACAGACATGTGGCCCGCAGTAGCTCTGGGACACGAGCGGGCAGAGTCCGACGTAATGGCCCGCCCGCCCCGCACCTCCGATCCGCTCGTCTCTTCGCGGATGCTCAGACTTGTCTATGGACACTTGGGATTAATAGAATTTAGCGCTGGAATGTTTGCCTATTTTATAGTCATGGCTGAGTACGGATTTTACCCGTCGGATTTATTTGGTAGTTAAATTTTATTATCTGTTTGGTATTATATTACTAAAACGAGCCATTTCTTCCCAGTGTTGGGCAAACGCCTCTTTCTATCGGTCCGATGCTTATATTTTGTTACATATAATTATCATCACGGCTTTATCCCTAATAGTGCAGACATATTTTGTGTCTTGTTGCTCTATAAGCACAAAGGCCACTTTTAGCGTGATGGAAGGCGAGAAGGTGGAAATAGGATACAAGTGATGGGTTTCTAGCCGCATCGCCTATTAACATGATTCGCATTTTCGCACATTCCCTCGAACGGCTAACTACGACCTGCGTGGGAAGAGACGCAACTAGTACTTACATTACATTTAAAGTTATCTTTTTCCCAGACCAGCATGGAAGGAAATCAATTATGGAGTTCGTTCATTCTACAGAACCATAGGTACTATCGACATCCACGCCCAGGAACATCAATAAGTAGAAGTCTAATTGTACTTGGGTTAAATCCAGCAACTGAGTCTCCCTGAATTGATGCCATCCCATTATTCAAGATTAAAGAATTTGATCAATTTAGCTGTAGGTAGTACTTAACCGAATGTGAGAAGATTTAAACGTCCACCACACATATGTACCTAATCTTCTTCTTATCGAGTCGAAAGGGCTCATATTAGATATTGTTAGACCAGAACCTAGCCACGGCAACCGCCCTGTCATTAGCCATATTCAGGTCTGCCTTAGTACAAGGAATCGGGCAATTGGAACATGACAAAAGATGGTCCATGGATTGTGTGACCCCACAGTCACACAAACTGTTGCCAGAATTCCAACCCCATTTGGCTCTGCTCTCTCGGCATCGCCATGTACCTAATAACCCGTAAACAGACTTTCATAAAGGAAAGGTCTAAATGGCCCCAGCTGCGAGACTGCCAATTTGTATGTATACTGTCTTGTTATAGGTATACGAAGCGAATGGGACAATGAGGCAGTGAGTGATGTGCGCGACTCCCTCGGACAGGAGTGGACGTACGCTGAACGGAAAGAGTTGGAGCGCGCCAGTCAAGCAACCTACTTCGTGGCCGTCGTCATCACGCAAATGATGAACGGGGTCATCTGTAAGACCAGATACAATTCGCTGTTCCATGTCGGTAAGCAGACACCAGGACATACAAAGCTCTAAACACGGCTCCCTTGAACTTTTTAGAATAAAGTAAAAGGCAATAGAATAAATGATTTACTTATCTTCTATTTTATTTTTAATTTTCTTCTTGGTAAAGTAGGCTTTTTGAATGTGCATATCAAAATTAATTTTCGATCCTGATCCGTGGTTCCGCCCTTCCTATCCTACGTATATACATAGTTAATATGTTATTTTTCACTGCTCTTTAGGTATGCGGAACAAAGTTCTAAACATGGGATTGCTGTTCGAGCTACTGCTGGCGTGTTTCATATGCTACGTACCGGGCGTCAACAGCTTCTTCAGAACATATCCACTACGGTGGCAGTGGTAAGTTTACTATACCTACTTATATGTATAAATTGTAGTAAAGTACTTATTGCTATTACAACTATCTATACAGGGTGCCGGTCCAAACTCCGAGGGTTGGCTGGAGGGGACCTACCCAGCCTAAAACGTATATGCATGCCGAATATCGGGCAAAGATTCAAAGATTCAAAGATTCAATTGTTTATTCAGTAATTAGACCTTTACAGGCACTTTTACACGTCAATAAGTATAATTCATGTTACGTGTAAAGTATATTAAAATTTAAATTATTTTTAAAGAAAAGCTACCGATACCAGCGCTTCGTAACGACCACTGCTGAGAAGAAACGCCGAAAGAAACTCATTTTCACAGTATTGGTCGCCTATTCGCCAGAAGGGCTTTGTCATATATATATAGGTGAAAATGTGGTTTCCGAATAGGGCGGCAATAAATCGATTCAAAGCGGCTACCACAAGCCATAAGAGACTAAATCTCCTTTAATCTCCTTTAAAAGCATGGACTCGCCAACACGCATTGGCCAACGCGGCGTTTTAAGGCCAATCACCTCCAAAAACCTTATAAAGTACAAAAAACCCAGGGCCCCAGTCCCAGGCAGCCCCGCTATTCCCAGCTCCGGTAGCAGTCATGGTAACGGCGGAGCAGGGGGTGCTAAGAATCTCCGGCAGAGATTCGGCTACCACTCCCGTCGACGAATGGCCCTGGTAACACACAACGACCGCACATTGAGGACTGAGGAAAGACTATCTGAGGTGGAAGAAATGAGTAGGTTACGGTGGGACATTGTTTTGTTGTCTAAAGTCCGAAGAGAGGGCGAGGGCGCCGTCTCTTCGGTCTTCAGGACGACCCGAGTCTGGTAACCCACTGTATCACCGGGTAGGAAAAGAAAGAAGTCCCAGCATGGTCTGGTTCTTCCTCCACAAGTCCCTCATTAATAACGTCACAACCATCAAGAGTGTTTCAAGCATACCTGATACTCAGAGTATCTAAAACATACTCGCTTCTTCTTCTTGTCGAGTCAAAATGATTCAAGTATAGTTTCTATTTCAAATGACATTTGACCAGTAAGTGGCCACGGCAATCCCTCTGTCGTTAGCCTCATTTAAGTCCTCGATGGTATATGACGTGAGGCAATTCGGACACGATAGAAGGTGGTCCATCGACTGAATGGCACCGCAGTCGCAAAGGACGTTATCAGCGTGACGCCACCTAACTCGGGTTTTCTCGACATCTCCCTACACCAGCCCGGAGTCTATTGAGAGACCTCCAGACTGACCAGGAGAGGTCTCTACCAGGTGGAAGTTGCTCCGCAGGTGGTAGATTTGGCCCGTATGGTGGATATTTGTTTATCCCTTGCGCAACTCTTGCTTCGGGAGCTTCTGTGGCTGGTATGTTTGACTGCCTGAGAAAGCTGTTACGACTCTTCAGACGTGCAGGTACCGGATTTTGTCCGTAGAGAAGGTGACTCTTATCAGTTGCTTACTTTAGTATTTACTTACGTTAGTTACTGTTTAAATTTTTTCAACGCACATGCCACATCACGTTTGACACTTGGCGGAGCAATACCCGACAGGGTGTACAGGTGGGACCGTAGTGTGGGCTTAAGAGTGCCTGTGATGGTTCGGCATGAATCGTTAAGAGCTATATCAACCTCTTTTGCATATGCGGAACGAGCCCACACAGGACTTGCGTATTCTCCCGCCGAGTAACATAAGGCCAGGCTACTCGTTCGGAGGACTTGAGGTGATGTACCTCAACGGGTGGAGGTGAGGCGGTGTAGAATGTTGTTCCTTGCTCTAACTTTGGACTCCAGGTCACGGCAATTGTATTTGTATGTTAGAGAGCGGTCTAGAGTCACGCCCAGGTATTTTGGGGTAGGATTATGTTTTATGGCTACTCCGTTCCACCAAATTGTTAATTCCCTACTACCGGCTTCCTGATTGCATAAGTGGAAGACACTGGACTCAGTTTTCGCAGGATTTGGCCGCAGCGAATTGTTTGAAGTACATACACGCTGAAGGTCAAACAGGTATATAAGCCAACTAAGGATCACTCCGGTGAACAGGTGGATGAAGTGTATGAGAACATCAGAAGGGCATACATATGTACTTCTGAAACCTATTTACGGTTATTATGGGGGATTTCAACGCAAAACTGGGCAAGCGAGGCAATTGAGAGTTTAGGCTGGGAAATAACAGGGGACGTAGGCTGGCTGATTTTTTGGAGCAAGAGAAACTTTTCGAAATGAACTCTTTCTCCTTTCAAGAATTCGCAAAGAAACCTGGACCTGGTTAGGTCCAGCAAAAAAGAACCAGCCTCCTGTTAAAATCTTCTTCATCCTAACGACAAAGTGACGAATATTCAACGATGTTTCAATGATCAATCGGATCAAAACCGGGAGCGGCCACGGAATATTAAGAGGCCGCGTGAATATTGGTCTCAAAGTCGAAAGGTCACGGCTGATGAAATCGACGCTCCGGCCGTCGCAGGTTCCATTCCAGCTTGAACTGTTAAATCGCTTCGAAGGCCTCCAGGATTGCGTTACTATGGATGATATAAAACAAGGGTGTGTAGAAGCTTTCCAAGCGTATTCCAAGTGTTTCCAAGGTATTTAGGTTCCGTCCCAAACAGAAACCTCGGAAAATCTCTGCTCAGACCCTAGAATTAATGGCAGAGCGAAAGCGGGCGGAACGCCGCGCGCCGGTACTGAAAGTCCTTCAGAGGGTCTTTAATTCTGTTCTGCTCGAGGGCGTAACGCCAGAAGCGTGGAACAGGGGCGTGGTGATACTGTTCTTCAAAAAGTGAGATAACACCCTATTATTATGAAGTCATTAATTATGTACCTATATAGGTAAGTTGTTTTCGAGGGTCATCAAAAATCGTCTCGCAAACAGGTTTGATGCCTTTCAGCCTCCCGAACAAGCCGGTTTCCGTAAAGGCTTTAGCACCATGGACCACATTCACACGCTGCGGCAGGTTATAGAAAAGACGTGGGAGTATCCGGCCGTTATGCTTGGGGTTCGTGGACGTGTGAAGCCTTCAATTCGATCGAAAGTCGGGCCGTGCTTCAGTCTCTCCAGCGTTGCCGTATTGAATATCGGTAAAACGAGGTGTCGAAGTGCTTGTGTACAGTTACGCCACTATGTCAGTCCGAGTACAGGACGCGTGCACAGTGCACGAGAGCTATTCCACTGCAAAGAAGTGTAAGACCTTCAAGCTTCTGGAATGGGAAGGATTTGGCACCAACATCAATGGCAAGTACATCACTCACTTTCGATTTGCCGACGATATAATTGTTTTGGCAGAATCTATGAAAGACTTAAGTTTCCCAACAGGGGGGCCTTAAAATGAACATGGACAGAACGAAAGTAATGTCGCATGTCAATGTCGCGTCCTTATCGGTTTGTGTTGGGAGCTCCACCCTCGAAGTTGTAGGCCAGCCAGTATATCTACCTGGGTCAATTGATCCAGGCAGGAAGTTCCAGCTTTAAGGGAGAGGTCTCTCACCGCATCCGACTCGGCTGGGTAGCGTTCGGGAAGCTAGCAGTGTCTTCTCGTCAAAAATACCTCAGTGCCTTAAGACGTAAAGTCTACAACCAATGTGTGTTACCAGTGATGACTTATGGCTATGAAACGTGGTCCCTTACTATGGGTCTCTGGGTAAGAAGGCTCAAGGTCGTTCTGCGCGCTATGTAGAGGGCTATGCTCGGTATTTCTCTACGTGGTCGAATCAGAAATGAGAAAATTCGTAGGAGAACAATAGTCATTGATATAGCCCAGCGGATTAGCTCGTTAAAGTAGCAGTGGGCAGGACATATAGCGCGACAAATCGATGGCCGATGGGGAAAAAAGGTTCTCGAATGGCGACCACGTACTGGCAAGCGAAGCGTAGGACACCCACTACAGTGGTAGTGTAGTAGACTATTATGTTAATAATATTTAAAATCGAGTGGGGACTAGTGGGGATAGTCGGTTATTCAAGGTTACATTTGAAGTAGAAACGAATGAGGGACTACGAAGCGACGAAATTGATACTATTAGGTATAAATAATTTCTAATAATTGCAGTAAAGGTATCTATCAAAGAGTCTAACGCATGTTAAGAGGTTTTCTTTAATATGAAAATGACGACTTTTTATTGACGTTTCATTAGTGTTAAATTACTTTGTATCATGGGTTTAACAGATACTTAAAAGGATGCCAACGGATTCAATTCCACCCTGTATACTTAGTTCAAGTTTTACCTTATTTGAACTTTACTTTTAGGTACAGCTGAAAACATTCAAATCCGCTAAGAATCTGTAGCTTTTTCTGCGTTTAATAAACATATAATCACGGTAAATTGAGGTTGTCTTTTTCTGCAGGTGGTTCTTAGCCCTACCATTTGCAGCACTGATGTTTGCATTTGATGAATTCAGGAAGTATAGTATTCGGCACAAGTTATTTGGCGGATGGTTTAATAGTCTTACGTATTATTGAGCTTTATTAGTGCAATGTTAATAAGTACCTAAACATTAAATTTTACTTTTAAATAAAGTAAATTGGTAGTCAAATAAAACAAAATTTCGAGAAAAAGGCTTTTTATTTGTATCCGCTCAACCCAATATACCTATGCCACATCTTTGATCCCACGTCAACTTTCCTTTTCCAATACAATACATAATTATTCGGTTATTAGCAATTGGTGATACTTACATAATAAATAACGTTTGAAATGATAAATGGTACAGTACGTTTTTAAGTTTGTTTAAAAAGTCAGAGTAGGCACAACATTTAATGTAGTTTGTAAACGTAGAAATATATTCTTCTTATTTGAGCTGAATAGAAATATATTATGGAACATACAATGTTTCATTTGATCATACACTTGCATCAGTTGAATCTTTCATCCAAGTACTAAACGTACAGGTTGACTTTTTAACCACTAACCAAATTTTTGAAGCTAGTTTAGTCCGACTTTTCATAAACGATCAGTTATGGGGCTACCTGATTTTGCGGGGTCCAGTGCTGCCCCCATTTGAAATAAATCATTTTAAAGAAAACGGAGATAACATTTAAAATTTCGTCTTGACCAGGCTCAAGATAATCCTTCAAACTATTTTATGAACTACTGTAAAAAGTTTAAAGCAAGAACGTGAAGCTTTTCTACGCACATACGCCAAAAGTGGCCGTTTTTCGCAATTGTGCGTAGAAAAGGTTCACGTTCTTGCTTTAAACTGTTTACAGTAGTTCATAAAATAGTTTGAAGGATTATCTAGAGCCTGGTCAAGACGAAATTTTAAATGATATCTCCGTTTCCTTTAAAATGATTTATTTCAAATGGGGGCAGCACTGGACCCTGAAAAATTCAGCCCCTTAAGGGGATACCTGAATTTTCCGGGGTCCAGTGCTCCCATTTGAAACAAATCAATTGATAAGAAACGGAGACATCATTTAAAATTTTGTCTTGACCAGGCACTAGATAACCCTTCAAACCATTTTATGAACTACTGTTTACAGTTTTAAGTGAGAACGTGAAGCTTTTCTACGCACAATTGCGAATTGGCATATTTCAAATGGGGGTAGCACTGGACTCCGAAAAACTCAGGTATCCCCTTAATGAAAAACAAATCATCATTCAGCTAAACGGATTTTTCATAGAAGAAAAAAAATTACACTTTGTGTTTCAATAATTATTTTAAGAGGACAGAATTCAATGCTCGAAAAATTTGGCCGATCGTTAAGAAAGTCCACCGTATTTTTTGTAAATTTGAACACATGAACTGACTTTTTACACAAACAGTATAGGTAAATTATCTAAAGTTTTGTTGGCAGGTAAGGCACAATTAAACGAGATAGAAAATCCACCATTTCATCATTACTCACCTAGTCAAACTCCACTTTTTATACATGATTTAACGGCCTTATTTATTTTATTGAACATTCCTAATCCGCGAGACAAAGGGCGTCGAACTCTAGATAATATCTACACATTAAGTAGATAGAAAAAAAAAGAGTTTAAAACTTATCACTTTTCTATTCAAAATACTTATGTCAGATCTTTATTTCTTTGTTACTTTAAAACGTGACGTAAATACGTACCAAGACTACATGCTTAAATGTATTGACCCGTATGCGTCAGATCTCGGAATAGTACCCCTGCGTCCAAAATGAGTTGGGTGTCGTTATACACGCTCCAGTAGGCAAAGGTCCACTAGCGCGGACACATATTAAATAAAAATAACACAAAAATTCAGTTTAGAAAAAAAATAGGGATGCCGCTTTTGTATTTAATGCATAAATTTCCATGTCTAAAGTTGGAGAAGAAATTGTGCGAACAAAAAAAATTAAGTCCGTAGTCGTGGACTTCATTTTTTTGTTCGCATCACGTCACCATTTGCTACATAAGTTTAGATTTTCAAAAAACTGAAGAACAACCAACACCTAACACTTTAACCAACACACGCAAATCAATTATTTTTATGTAAGCAATTCAAGAAACAATGAAGTACCTATTTTTGTACTAAAATTATGAAACAGTTATAAATTATCAAGTAATATTATGTACATTACATCTAATATACCTTCATATAATAATCTAGTTTAGTCTATGTAAATAAATTCTTTATTTATTTTTGAGGCAAGTAATTACCACGAACATTAGATTTAGTAAACGTAGTAATAAAATATGTCTTTGCTTTGAAAGTATTGTGAACATAGATACAGTCATGGCGTACTTAAAGAATGTGCAGAAAACCAAAGGCAGTTCTGAAAATCAGTAGCTACATGCAATCGACTTTATTACGTTCACTGTGTGTAACTGTAGCTTCCTCTTTGAAATAAATTATACTTAGGCTGGAAAACAAAGTAATCATTTGATATTTCAATGAAAATGTGGATATACAGGCTAGTATTTAGATTTTCACTTAAACTTCTTCAAATATTTCTACTTAAAAAGGTCTTTTGAATTAATTTGCCAAGAAAACCACAGGCAGTTCATAAAATTGAGATTGAGGACAAATGCCTAAACCAATATATGGTTAAAAAAAAATCGTTAATAAATAAAAAATAAAATTAAAAAGAATTTACCTATGAGTAGCTACATGCAATCGACTTTATTACGTTCACTGTGTGCGACTGTAGCTTCCTCATTAAAAATAAATTATACACTGGAAAACAAAATGTTTAAGCTGTCGTTTTAGTAGATCATGAATTATTTACATTTTCTTGAAATTAAGTATGTATTAATAAATAAGGCGCCAATTGAGCCTCCTACACGGCCAGTTACAAGTCATGCATGTACTTTTATGACTGTACCTACACAATTATCAATGTTACGTCTAAAGATAAAAAAGTCATCAGTCAAGTACCTATAGCTCGAATTTAAAGATGGAAGATAGAGAAAAATTACTACTTTACCATAAGCTCTCAAAAGTCAAGTTTGATTTATTAGATAATAAATTCAATATCATAATTATTGAAGTAAGTACCTACCTTTAAAAGGCTACGAGAAAAATTTAATCTTAAATCGCAATATACAGAAGATTATATTATAGTTACAGATTAGAAAAAAATTAGACAGCAGAATGACATTGGTACACATAGGGTTGGTGTTCTACTCGTCGACCATGTCCCAGCAGCCGACCAAAATGTATTAAAATGCCCAAAATAAGGAAAACTGACAACACTGAGTAGTAGTTTTGATGTTAATTTATATGGCGACACCATATCTGTCACCTGACTTACACGGCTGCATCCTATTGGTCGTAATATTTGACATTTTTTGACGTAAAGATGGCTCCCGGTAAGTGCTTATCAAATTTTACTAAGAACTTTTTTATTGATATCGTACGTAATCTTTATTAATCTTTAAAGTGTTGCATATATTTGTTATTTTAACATGACAGCGGTATTAAGGATGTAGTAATTAACTAACTTAAAGCATTATTTCCGCATTTTTAATGGTCGTATGGTTTTGGGAGGCCGGTCGACACTTTGGAACCGAATTTTGAATCTTTTCCCTAACTCCGACCACAGTGGTCGACTATTGGAAAATATACCTAGTGACAAAAGTGCTGTATATCTTTGATTTTCAGAATAAGTTATTGTGTACGTATTATTATGAAGAATCCATAATTCTATATTTGGTCGTTTTCCAATAGTCGACCAGGGTGGTCATCTATTAGTACTGAGAAAAAATTTGCTTACCTAATGCTCGACCACTTAGCTTTGGTGATTGTTGTAACAATGATTGCTATTTTTAAACAGTCAAGAAGAAGAAGGAAAATGCTAGAAATCTGCGCTACCCAGAGTCTGCTATGAAATCGGCTATAATAGCAGTTCGCGAGGGTCGTTTCAAGTTAAGAGAAGCAGGACGACAATATGGTGTGCCACACAATACACTCAGTAATAAATTAAAAGGTGTGGTGCCTGAGGGGAGAAAGATGGGTCGTAAGACTTATTTAACCAATAACGAGGAAAAACTTTTAGTTTCATACATAGAAGCTAATGCCAAAAAAGGCATTCCACTAAAAAGACAATCCTTAGTTGATACTGTGAAATAAATTATAGATGAAGACGGACGCAAAACGCCATTTAAATGTAACCGTCCAGGGAGAAATTGGATTGACTTGATTATGAAGCGGCACCCGCAGTTGAGTGAAAAGAAGGCGGAGAGCATATCGACAGCACGAGCAAATGTTACAGAGGCTGATCTACGACAGTGGTCTGAATCCCTTAAGCAATATTTAACCGAGGAACAAGCGTTAGAAATCCTTGATGATCCGAGAAGAATATATAATGCAGACGAATCTGGATTTCAAACTTGCCCTCAGTCAGGACGGGTATTAGGGCCTCGTGGAATGAAAAACTTTTTTGAGGTTAAATCTGGGAAAGAAAAAGAGCAGCTAACTGTCATGGCCTGCATTAACGCCGCTGGCGAAATTGTTTCCCCCATGATAGTATATCCTTTAGTCCGTATTTCAAAGGACATAGCGTGCAATGTTCCAACAGGTTGGGCCACAGGAAGGTCACCTAAAGGTTGGATGACAGGCCCATTGTATTATGAGTACATTGCAAACGTGTTTGATCCCTGGCTAAAAACTCAAAATGTAAAGAAACCGGTCTTACTTTTAATTGATGGCCACCGCTCACATATGACTATGCAAGTATCTGAGTACTGCGCAGAAAATCAAATATTTGTGCACGCGCTTTACCCAAACTCAACGCACATTACGCAGCCTGCAGACGTATCACTTTTTAAGTGTCTAAAAAGTGGTTGGAAAAACACCGTGTTTGAATACAAACAAAGTACCTGCAATAAGTACATTACTCGTGCTGGCTTTGCACCCCTTCTATCCAAAGTATTTCAAGATAAAGTAACACCCCAAATAGTAGCAAACGGTTTTAAGCGGTGTGGAATCTACCCGTTTGATCCTTCAGCCGTAGACTATAGTAAATGTATGGACAATAAAGTGCGGAAAGTTTTACCAAGTGCTGCTGAAGTCGGAGTGGAAACGATTCTTTTGATGGAGTCTTTTATGAGGCGTGGCCGGGCGGAACAATTCAGGAAGGCCGAAAATGAAGACTGGCAAGGAGATGAATCCGCAACGGAATTATTTTATGTGTGGAAAAAGTTCCGTCGGCAATGTTTGCAAGAAAATGTTGCTGAAGATGGGGTGACTGAAGATAATACAGGTACGGCCAAACCAGGTACGGAAAATCCGTCTCCTAAAGTAAATGAACAAGAAGGTAAAACCTCACCATGTCAAGATCATAATATGCCTCCGTCTCCATCTATTATGAAAACACAACCACGAACGGACTCCACTATGTGCAGCTCAGTGGCTTCTCCTGATAAAAATCACCCAGATGCCGAATCACGTACGACTCCTGAACTAAATGAACAGGAAGCAGGCTCTTTGAATAATCAAAAATATTTTCAACCGAGTCCCTCTATTAATAAAACGCCACCACCATCTTCAGAAACGAGCTCCACTAAGCACATCAATTCTAAATTAATTGAGATAATGGTACAGAAACAGAAACTAGTAAGTCCCGCTTTCGGAAATCACATTCTATTTCCATCCGACTCTCCAATAAAAAAATATACAAAAGAACGTATCCCTTTAGCAGTTACGTCTCCAGCATTTCGGGAATATTTTAAATCAAAAGAACAGGAGAAAAAGAGAAAAGCTAAAGAGGTAGAAATAAGGAAAAGAAAACGAGAGGAAATTAAAGCAAATAAGAGCCAAAGAGCACAAAAAGCGAAGAATTCTAAACAACCTAGTAAAAAAAATAACTAGCAAAAAATCAAGAAGACAAGTTATATGGAGTGATAGTGAGACAGAAAGCAATGAAGATAAAAAATCGGAACAAGATGAGCGAGAAGTAAATGAAGAAAGTTCTAATTCCGATTCCGAGAACATAACTCTCAACAGAATTTCTGCGAAGACAAAGAAGTTATCCAAGGGAGACTATGTCATAATAACATACGAAGGGGAATACTTTCCAGGAGTGGTGGAAAGCGTTGATCAGTATAGTTTTGAAATAAGCACAATGATTTTTTCCACGGGAAAGACTTTTAGATGGCCCGAGAAACCAGATAAATTATGGTACTCTGAAAAAGATATAGTAGAGCGTATAGATACACCAGTCTTAACCAACAAAAGAGGTTTTTATATGGTAAAAGAAATGTCAAAATTTCTGCCTTTTACTGTTTAGATATCGTGTTTTTTTTACTTACTGTATTAATCATATAAAAAAGTGACCAAACTTTCTATAATTTTAGTTTTTTTGGTTCTTGCTCGAAACGAGGTTGAAAACTATTTAAATGTAAGTTTTGTTTTATAAAAATTTAAGTAGTTTTGTAAAAAATATAATAAATAGTGATATCTTTAAATGTTCGATCTCTATCTAAGTTGTTAGATATATTTTTTCTGTGCAGGTTTGAATTTAAGAAAATAATGTTTATTACAGGAAAACAATTTTAATAAACAAATTAATTACTAATAAATGTTTTTACTTTCTATTTATTGTCGTATTTAAGTTTTTGACAGTGGTCGGCGAATGGAGCATTGCCTGGTCAGGTAATGGTTTGTGATGGTCGAGGGATGGTACTATCGCGCATTTAATTTTTGTATGGTGCATGTACTAATAAATACTTTTTGTTAAACGCAGCGATGTATATAAGTCATCAGAGTAAAGCCCAAATATTCATAAATAACACCTAAATCTATAGTTGGTAAATTATTAAGTGATCATAATGCAATTTAAAAGTTTAAAATCTCTTAACTGGTCCACGAATGGAACATTAATCCTACTCTCTTATCAACTATGACTGTATATTGATCACAACTCACACACGGAGATAAAAGCGTAGAAGCGTTGTAAATAGAAGATTGTGCTACAAGGGGCTAAGGAAATATTTTGAAGGCGAGGGCGCTACATTGAATCCAGAGCGAAACGAAGGATTCCATAGTTGAATCACGAGCGGAGCTAGTGATTCTACGGTGGAATCCTGAGTGTAGCGAGGGATTCATGTATATCTCCGAGATAAAAATATTACCGTACCCGAATAGCACACACTACTTTTCATCTCCATCTATGAGAAAAACTAGCACATACAAAACAGAATATAAAGAACAGTAGAACACATACAATACCTAACAGACTTCAACCGACAACTTAATAGTAACCTTTGTTTGGTGTCGTTTTCATACAATAAATACTAAGAAATATTTTTTCGAAGACCACCAACTTAAGATAAAATGTTCACTCATAACTTTGTTTGCATGGTCCTTCAAATCTTTTTATTTTTATAAGTAAACTTGATAACTATTCACTATTGGCTTAAGCTCACGAAAAAGTATTCACATTTACATAAATAATTATCTAAATTTCGATACAAATAACCTAAAACTTCTGTAATTACTTGAATCAAAGGGAAAAATTGCACTTTTTAATTATACTTATTTCTTTTTCCGAAGCAAAGAACATAAAAATTTTAACCTGCATTCATCCATGTTGAAGACGATATGTATTCCAAATTTAAAAAATCACGAAGTCTGTGCCATTTATTTTTTATTTTAAAACAAAATTCTTATTTTTTTTTTGCTGGACTTCCAATATTATTTTTGATTCTACATAGATTAAACTCGTGTTCTGTTTTCAAATTGGTTTTTATCCCTAGAGATCTTCTTTTTCACGTTTTAGTCCCGAGAGAATAACCAGTAACTTTAGCTCCAAATGTTTTGGGATGAAAACGAATGCGTAACCCCGGCAAAATGTTGCGCCTTAGAGAAATGAGAGTATTATAGATACTTAGTTCATAGTAAGCCTCAATATGTTCAAATATAGCAAAATTCGTTAATGTTGTCTTTTCGAAGTTATTCGAGAAAAACTGATTTTGCTGGAGCAAGATGTTTTTCAAAAAAAGCGTTTAGCCTAGAATCAAGTATATGAAAAGACAGCTCTTAATGAGTTGTAAATTTATACCGATAGCAAAATTTGTTCATCTTATACTTTTTGAGATATTCAAGATTTTGCTGGGGTAACGTTTTACAATTTTCCATATCTCGAAAACTGTTAGTAGAAGAATTAAAAAAAAAAATACTGTTTGTAGGCCTTAGTTTGTTCAAATTTGTTAAAATATAAGTATTCCGATTCATCAACAAATATCGTGACTTTGGCCATCGAATACGCAGTTCTCTCTAAACATAAATAGATAAACTATAGTGAACATATCTGTTCATTTTGTTACACAACATTCCTGAAAGTTTCGGCTTCAAATCTCGGATAGAATAAAAGTTATTAAAAAACAATAAAATTTCATCAATTCTCCTACAAACCGACTAAATAACGGAGGCTACGAAAAAGCGGCCGTTTCATACTTGCGGGTTTCCTACGCAAATTAGCAATCTAATAACCGATAAAAAGTACAGTCTAGCAGACAGGTTGGCAACTCTATGGCAGTGTTTGTCGGATAGATTAATAAATGTCGCATCCCCCACTCAAACAAAGCAATAATACGAGTTTTATATTTTATTATTATCTACGAGACAGATTTTAAATTCCTTGTCGTCATTAGTATGAGGTAACCAGAATCATAGTTAAAACTCAGTATTTAATAATAACAGTTGTAAATTAATAGATGATTATACTATGCTTGAGTCATTTTGTAAAAGAAACAAAAATTATATTAATATTGAAATGCATAAAATTTGATCACATGTCACGGTGTCCAAAACAAGAAGTTTGTTTTACAGTCCTGTCCCGCTTGCCACTATGTAGGCGTCTCTTTCTCACAACGCCGCGAAGCACAGGCATACATTTTTCTACCATGAGTCATGTTAGTCAAGCCATACCATTGTGAGACCTGGAAAGTTGCTGTTGTGCTGCGCTATTATATTTAAAAATGGTGAGTATTTTTATTTTTTCATTAACTTGTTTATAGTGTGTGTAATATATAGCTTAATTACTAATTATAATATTTGAAATGTTGTATCGTTCAGTATACTAAGTATTTTTTACTAAGAAAAGGTAATTAATTTTTGTAAATGTGTTTGAGCTTGTACTGAAAAGCATTTAATTATTTAAGTCTAAAATTAGTGATAAAAGTACACTTGTTTAATAATACTCATTTTCTTGTTTGTTTAATAACGTTTTTTCCATCCGAGATTTGAAGCCGAAATTATCAGGCATGTTTTGTAACAAAATGAACACATATGTTCACTATAGTTTATCTATTTGTGTTCAGAGAGAACCGCGTATTCGATGGCCAAAGTTACACCACTAGGAATTCGATCAAATTCCTTTATATCTTCATATCGCGTAATGTTTGTTCATCCGAATTTGTACACGTTAGAAGGGTATATATCATACGTATATGTAACTGCTTTTATTTTTTTAGTAAATGTACTAGTTTACAAGTAAACCGAAATTTTCTGATTTTTTAAAATAATAATTTACTTCTATATTTGTTGATGAATCGGAATACTTATATTTAAACAAATTTGAACAAACTAAAACCTATCAGTATTTTTTTTTTCAAAATTCTGCTACTAACCGTTTTCGAGATATGGAAAATTGTAAAACGTTACCCCAGCAAAATCTTGAATATCTCAAAAAGTATAAGATGAACAAATTTTGCTATCGGTATACATTTACAACTCATTAAGAGCTGTCTTTTCATATACTTAATTCTAGGCTAAACGCTTTTTTTGAAAAACATTTTGCTGGGGTAACGTTACTTCAGCAAAATCAGTTTTTCTCGAATAACTTCGAAAATACAACATAAAAGACTTTTGCTATATTTGAACATATTGAGGCTTACTATGAACTAAGTATCTATAATACTCTCATTTTTCTAAGGGGCAACATTTTGCTGGGGTTACGCATTCGATGAAAATATCGTTTTTTGAGTAGATGAGATGAAAAAAAATATTTGGAACATGCTGTGTCACGTGCCTTGACATCCCACGTGACACAACACAAATCACAATGCACACGTTTACAGCTTGACGAGAGAACAGCTCTTGATAAATTTATTAACTACGGAAAAGCCTGAAATGGTTATGATTTAGCAGTCTATGTATGAATGTATGTTTGTGAGTAGGTATTTACGTAACTATTCTTAACCATATAAGAAGTAATTAAGATATGTCTTTTTCAACATGCATACATTATCACTTTCGTACCAGGACATAACTTTGATGAAAGAATATAAGATATATTGATTGTCGATTTGTCGACGAAAAATTTACAGAAAGTAGGTCGGTATAGACAAGCATAAATGCGTTATTATAGTAACAATAGTAAATTATGAGCATGATATTGCACAGTAATATTCCGTAGGTACCTAAGTATATTATTTATTATCAACTACACTTATTGCACAATCAAAATATAAATTACTGCTGTTTAAAACATTTTTACCTTTTAGTAAGATTTGAAATCATTTAATTAAATAGTACTTACTTGTTTCATCCTTCCAGAGGACTTCACAGACATGATTATAAATATCAGCTCGAAACGAACTCCGCTCCGTCACCAAATAAATATTTGATTTCCTCTACAACTTAACTTAAATATTATGGCAAAGATAAATTAACATAGAGCCAGAGCTTACAAATAAAAATTCTTTGGCCACAATAGATCCAAACACACATACCATACTAAATAATGACGCTAAGCACAAATAATTTCGTACATTGTATTGTTCCGCTTGCAGTGGCATTGACAGGGCTTTGACCACCGGTGTGCGAGCGGAACAGCATTATAATTAGGTATGCACGTGCGATAGAGGCAGAATATGGCGTGTTAATGTACGAAATTCTTCATGCTTAGCGTCCTTACTTTATGCATTGTATCTTGACTAAGAACATATGGGATTCGTAAGTAGACATTTTTGTGTGCCTCTTGTCATGCAACGACGGCGATAAGCCACCATCACAACAGCTGTATTGCATAAGTGCACATCTCAGATGTATTCAATCTCAGAAGGGATATCGCCTCTGAATCCAACGCCTTAGTTGAAACGCATATAGAAGTTTTAAGTGCCTCATTGGTGTCGCAGGCGGGAGGTGAGAAAAGGGTGTGCGGCAAACGGGCTGCGCATATCTGCTATGGAGTGACGAGCCTTCGTCAGGGCTTCCTCGCGACATACATCATCCTGGAGTATGCATTCTATGATTTTAGCTACAATTGTCGACGGTGGAACATGAGGATTCCCTAAAATAAGACAGTTAAATTTGATGGGTGGTACGTATATACGAATTGCTATTTCAAATTCATATACATATCCAGATAAACTATACTTATTTTAATTGATAGTTAGTTTCTTTTTATTATCTTATCATTCTACAAAATATTATTTAACAAATCCCAGATAAGAATAACACCAGTGTTAGTATTAAATAATATTAATTACACAACATTGTTAGTATACTTACTGGACAGCAATCTCAGGAACTTGATATGATCTATGATAACCCGATGAAACAGGTTTCATAAACCGGCATACAGGAGTGCAGTGTTCTGTTAGTAAGGCCATTATTCCAAATGTTAGTATGTAGATAATTAACCTTACACAACTATAAGAATAGATAGATAAGAAGTATTGTAAACCTATGATGTATTATTTTTTAATTATTTATTAAGTCACTAAATAGTGTTAAATAGTGAAAAATATATCACTCAACAAATAGTGTTAAATAGTGAAAAATATTATGCATAATGATTATGAGCTGTTAATAAATAGATTTTGTAACAGAATGCCTCAAGAATCCCCTTACCCTAGACTTTTCCATACAAACATAGTCTACTTTTTATTTTAAAACGATATTCTAATTTCGGAAAAAAAATGTAATTTTAAAGAAATTGCAATTATCTAGGGTTATAATTGGTTTCCTACAGTAAAATTATGAATTGGAAAGAAAATATAAGGGTGTAGAAGTTTTCTATACTGATGGTCAAATGTTATATAATACACTATATAATTTTACTGTCGAAAACCAATTACAACCCTTGATAATTGCAATTTCTTAAAAATTTTACAATGTTGCCCATATCCGATGTCGTTTTAAAATAAAATATAGACTACGTTTGTATGGGAAAGTCTGATTCTGTCCAGGGTAAGGGGACTCTTAAATAGTAAATGAAAAATCTATTTATTTTGTTTGATACTGCTGCTGTAGCGATATTGATTCAGGTAGTTCTTTTGTTTAGTAAATGTTGTTTAACCCTTTTTATGCAGCAGGCATGAAATTGAATGAAAACAAAGAATGATTAAGTTTTATCTACAATCGTACGACCACACGGATGGCGTATTTATCTGCTATGATTAAATCTTCTCTATAAACAACGAGACCAATGAGAAAGATGGCTCCCTGTACGGTTGATAAAAATCATAAGATACTTGTGTGAAGCTTGTGTGTTATTATTACGTTGGTATATAGATTACACTGTCAGTGTTCTAAGTTTAAAAAATGTAAGAAAGGGTGAAAAATTATTGTTTATTTTATTACTTTTAATGTATGTTTACCTCTAGACATTTATTTTTCATATTTGTTAGAGATAAATCTACGAATAGGTTATTCGGTTATTTATAGATCTGGTACACATATGGTAACACCAAAGTTGTCTATATAATTTTAGTACTTAATAATACGCTCACCGCGTCTGATGATAGAATTGGCAGGGCGCAATAATACTCCTTCCGTACAGAAGAACCATCTTCGTTAAGTCGTAATATCTCGCCCATAGTTATATGGACATCATCCGTACAGAGACGGCGCAATTGAATTTATGGTCCCGCATGGAAAAGGTTAAGTAGTTTAGGACTTACCTGTTAGACCTCTGTATCCAAATATTCCGCAGTCGTGCATTCTCATAGAGTGATGTTCGTTTTTAATAAACTCCTCTGTACTGATTCCTTTTAGCTGAAATAATTCAATTGGAACATTGAAAAAAAATATGTCACCGATTCTTTTTATCTATATTAAAAGTTAATCATAAATTTTATTTATTTCAATCCAAAAAACCCCTTAAATTAAAAATTGTTTTTAAATTAATTATAAGCATTTAAAAGTGGATAAAACTTACAACAAAATCAGGACACTACGAAAACGCGCCACGATTGGTCAGCATGCGTGTGACGTCATAATGCCGAAGCGATTTCACCTTATTACAATGCAAACTACTGAAGTGAATTGAAAATAAATATCCGAAATTCAGTTAAAAAAAAAATGCATTTTCACCCATTCGCTTGTCATTACATTATTTGCACTTTCACCCATTCCCTCGATTGGCTTTTACGATCTGCGTAGAAAGAGAAGCAGCTGATACACTCTAGATATTTCTTCTAGACCAGCATGGAAGTGGTATACTAACAGGTAAATACTAAATTACGGCTTAATGCGGCATTCTGTATTCGTCAATAGATAGTGAATTAAGAAGGTATATTTCTTAACCGACTTCAAAAAAAGAAGCAGGTTATCAATTCGAATTTTTGTTTTTTTTTTATGCATGTTTCCCAATCACTCGAAGACGCCTAACGGGACCAATACGGGAAATTCTTTAGGTCTATAAAATTGGCAGTGCGAAATGAGCGAAAATTGAAAAAAACAAAACTCATAATTTGTTGCTAATTAGTTGAGATAAAATCAATATTTTGTTGCTCTTGCCGATTTCGAGAAATTGCCGATTATGGTAGCTTTACCTTAAGGTGGCATAAACTTTTGCCAAAAATTAAAAATGGAATAAACTTAATGTACACAATTTTGTTGCTAATTAGTTGCTATAAAACCATACTACATTTGATTTGAAAACCGTACAAAAAATTTTTTTTCGGCAATTTATAATTGGTATGCTTGAATGTCGTTTGCTTGAATTTGTTGCTCATCGTAGCATCACTTATTGTCACTTGAACAGTCAGCAACAAAATAGAAACCGAAGTAGGATAACGTTCGAAACCGGTTAACTCACAAACCGTTCACGCCAGCTTAACCGCCGATTTTCAATGATTAAATTCAATAGAATAAATTGTTGCTGCTCACACCTTTACTCGTCACAGTAAATAAAGTCAGCAATCAAATAGAAACCGGAAGTCGGGGTAATCTTGAAGCTGGTTAAGTCACAAACCGGTTACGCAAGCTTAACCGCCGTTTTTTAATGGTTTAAATTCAATAGAATAAATTGTTACTGCTCACACCTTTACTTGTCACAGTCTATAGAGTCAGCAACAAAATAGAAACCGGAAGTCGGGGTCATCTTAATGTATTTGTGTATTTGTCAAAAATAATCCTAACCTATTCAAAAAACGGAGTGAAACTTTCAAGTACAGTTGTAGGGACCCCAACAGACTCAATCTACAGGGAACAACTACAGCCGTATTTAGTAACAACATATACCTTAATGCATTTAAAAGAAAGTTGAGGAGTTGGCTGATTGAAAATTGTTTCTATTCTGTTGATGAGTTCTTTGACTTTTTTAAAATCAAATGATAATAAATTACAATTAGTTACCTAAATTTATTGTGCTTAACATTTTGAATTCTGACGGTTCAATTTACAATTATGACATTATTGACCAGAGTATGATATAAATAATTTTATAACTTTTATTTAAAAACCCTTAACTTCAATTTAAATTTTTTGCATGCCAGTGCCCGGTAAAATGTGAGAAACTTTCAATAATTTTATAAAACCTGTCCGTGTACTACATTTTAAGCAAAATAAAGATATTTGTGTTGTTAAATCCGGTCATGCCGGTTAACTCACAAACCGGTCATGCCAGCTTCACTCTGAGTACAATTTTATAAAAAAATTAGTTGTTGTATATGCAGAAACTTGCCACCGTGTATACCGTTAATTGTTTTGTTTTTCGTGTATGTAAGTGGCCAACACTAATAACAAAATGGATATTTACTTTACAGGAATTAACATAGTTATATGGAAATCTATAATCGCAATTACAGCTTAGATTCATAGAGTTTCAAAATTTTAAAAGATGGTCTTGTTATAAGAATATTTTATTATTTATAACGAATTCTCTAAACAAAATTAGTAAGTACATACATACATACAACCTCACTAAAACTTAACAATAGAAAACCAAGATTTAAAATTACCAAGATTTATATGTACTATGAGTAGTGGAACGGAACGTGCTGCGCTAGTGTCTGAGTTGCTACTTTTTACAACTTGGGTCCAGTTTTATGACGATCACTGCCAATTCTCATACTTAGGTATTAAAATGACATAGAATTTGCTTCGGATACATTCGAATAATTAATGGACCAAATTTTTTCTTGATCTAAAGCTTTTTGAGCTAGGCCGCTAATTTCAAACTTATTCACGAATTCCCAAGATTGATGAACACGCTTCTTTTGACCGGGAGGTTTTGTTCTTGGTCACTATTTTCACTGTCGCTATCCGATTGAAGCAATGGCACGACAGATGTGTTTAATTGCGATGTGCTTGGTATATTGCAGTCAGTAACGATATTATCCTCGATAATAATGAGAAATCAGGACAATTATTGCATTAAGTAACAAAAACAACAAAATATTGATAACAACAATGCACTCGCACGCTTATTACGAAAACAAATGCAAGAATTCAAATCGCGAGCTCACGCGAGACGATTACCAACCCTGTGATCGGTCGCTTCCGCCACCCGCGCTAATAAACGCCGCCAACTAACGAACATTTACCTCTCTTTTCAATGAATTTGAGTATCACCGCTCGCTATGATCTGCCGAACTATTTATCGAACCGCTCATTATTGGACTGCTCAGTTATTTTTAGAATTGACATTGTATGATAAAATAACCGACTAATTGATTTTTTATTACTGTCCATGTTTTACTGTCGCAATAATTAATCAATCGCCATTAAATTAAATACCTGCTCAATATGTTTTTTAACTGATCATAATAACATCTCGAATATTTAAATAACAGCTCAAAAAATTAGTTCCCTTATTTATTTTTTAGGTTTAATAGATACTTAAAGTAGGTAGTTTTGCGGATTGTAACAGTGTGAGCAGCAACAATTTATTCTATTGAATTTAAACATTAAAAATCGGCGGTTAAGATGGCGTGAACGGTTTGTGAGTTAACCGGTTTCGAAATTAATCCTACTTCCGGTTTCTATTTTGTTGCTGACTCTATACACTGTGACAAGTAAAGGTGTGAGCAGCAACAATTTATTCTATTGAATTTAACCATTAGAAATCGGAAGTAAAGCTGGCGTGACCGGTTTCTGAGTTAACCGGTTTCAAACTTTATCCTACTTCCGTTTCTATTTTGTTGCTGATTCTTCAGGTGACAATAACTGATGCTACGATGAGCAACAAATTCTTTTTATATTTTTTTCAGTGGAAAAAACGACATTCAAGCATACCAATTATAATTTGCCCAAAAAATATTTTTTTTGTACGGTTTTCAAATCGAATGTAAAACGGTTTTATAGCAACTAATTAGCAACAAATTTGTGTATATTCAGTTTATTCCATTTTCAATTTTTGGCAAAAGTTTATGCCACCTTAAGGTAAAGCTAGCATAATCGGCAATTTCTCGAAATTGGCAAGAGCAACAAAATCGATTTTATGGCAACTAATTAGCAACAAATAAGCAACAAATTATGAGTTTAGTTTTTCAATTTCCGGCCATTTCGCACTGCCAGTTTTATAGACCTAAATTCTTTTTATTTTTAAAGGGCGTACTTGACAGTTTGACAGGTGGTCCCATAGAAATTTTATCAAAATTGGTTGTGTAAAATTATATGAAAGTGGCCAAAACCAGTGTCAGATTTTTCAAGCTGCCTAAAGGCATCTGACATTTTACGACTGTCATACAATGACACCGCACAAATTATTATGCTACTTGTGGTCACCCATCCAAGTGCGAACCTCTCCCTAACTAGCAAAATTGCTAGAAAAAACTTCTAAGGTTAGACATCTCTACGCTACAAGAGTAAGTGTGAAGAATCAGCAATCTGACGTCACACGCACGCTCGTATTTGTTCGGGACCGTCGGCGTATTTTCGGTACTTGATGCAGAAACTTATTTTTAACTTGATATAGGTAACTTTTTAATTACATGTAATGAGAATAACAAAACAAAAAATAATTTACAGACACTAATTATAGCAAAAAAAAAATTGATTCAATAACTAATTGTGATTTTCTTCAAATTATTGTACCATGGCTACAATACCAACCTTTGAGGGTGCTAAAAATCTGTCAGGTATTCTTTGTAGCTTCTGCTGTTTCTCACTTGGTCCAAATCCTAACGCCAGCAAAACTGACTCTGCATCAACCTTCCTTGCCCCCAAAACATTTAAAACAGAACTGCTACTTGAGCCACTTGCATCAGACTGAAAAATGAAAGAAATACAGGTAGGTTTGTTAAAGTAGCTAAATGTCAGTAAGGATCACTATTACTCCTATTAGAATGTATAATCATAAAAAAGATAATCATCTGTTGAGCAAAAATTATTCCAAAAAAAAAAAACACTTGTCTAAAAGTGTGTATTTTTTTCGGTGTCATTTTAGCTCGGCAGATGTTTACTTTTTTGTGGTAAGATGGTAATGGTTTATGGTCAGTTGGAAAAAAATACCAGCCCCTTTTCTTGAAATTTTAATATGTTGGCTCTGATATAGAATATCTGTTCACTTGATTATTTTATATCGTCAGTTATCAGTTTATCACTATTTATACTTAATGCATTTTAATTACCTGTAAGGACTGGTCTCTAAATAATGGATTTTTAAATCTAGGTGAGCAACCTTCTGATTGAACAGAATGATCTCTCTGCAGTCTTTTGACATTTACTTGAGGGATACTTGTTAGCACCCCACTCTCCAGTGATTTGCGCTTCCATGTGTCTCTAGGACTAGGAACATCTAAGTTTTGGTCCTCATGTAGCTTTTCAGCAGTAACTTCTACAACTGTGTTTTCTGTCACAGAGTCATCAACTTTGATTTCATCAGATTTTGCTTCTTTGCTCACAGCCTCATCCAGCTTGTCAGCTTCGGGCTCCTGCTCAGCAGGAAGGGAATCCAGCCATTGTTGAACAGGACTGCTGCGTCTCATGTCGTCAATAACACCACTAAGCCAACCCCTAACTTTACGTTCAAGCAAAGATGACACTGACTCGTTAAAAGTATCTGCAAATAATTTCACCTTGAAGTTTATTTCAGTAACAAGTACTGTTTACTTTGTCATGATTACATTATGGAACTACAGTATGGTACAATTGAAACAAAAACTTGTGTGAGAAAATACAGTGCACAACAGGCAGGGACACATAATCGTTTCGGCCAAGAAAATTGTTTATTTGGTATACGTTAACCATAACTAAGTAAAATTTTGTTGGTATAACCAACCTTGCTTTGGATCCATCTTCAGTTTAGGTAACGCTGCATGCAATATCAGAGGAATATTATGAAAAAACGTGCTGAACATTCTATCAGCGTACAGAACAGAACACTGAATTCCATGATTACAACCAAAACTATACCAGGCACCTACAAATTTTATCAATATTTTTAACTTACCTTGATAACAATTTGTTATTGTGAAGGTCAAGTTGTATAAAACATATTAACGCAAACTTATTATATCATCGGTAAGCTGGACATTCAGTATTACATAAAAAGAGCTTTGTTGGATGATATATTTGGTCAAAGATTAAATAAAATCTTTTTCTTTTTGTTGCTATGTATTTCATGTACAACACAGATGTACGAAAAACACTGACAGCTGACAGCTGACTGACTGATTGGTTGTTTTTTTTCCACTCCACTTGCCGGCACGGCGGCGGCTACGAACTGTGGCACCGTTTTTCCACTTGCGGCACGGTAGCACGCAAATTGTCAACGTCATGTAGATAAAATAATTTTACGCTCTGGGGTAGCATTTTTGAAATCACTTGTCACGTCACGAATGGTTTACGCGTGCGTTTCCAAACGGGCGCATTTTTGAAAATATAGTTTGCGAAGGATTTGCAACGAGTGGTCTCGACCACTCGTAATTTTGACATTTGTGGCGCAAATATGTCAAAGAAACCTTTCATAGAGAATCCGTTCCGTTTCGTGCTGCTTTTTTATAAGTGGTGAAATTCTTAGAAAACCATAGACTTAATTTCGATATTTTCTGCGTAAAACAATATTGTTTTTCGCTGACACGACGGTTTCAAAAATACGGCCAAATGGGTTTATAAGCGAGCGGTGAGTTGGAAAACTAGATGTTTTGTGTTTCGGTAAGTCCTTATATGAAAAATCGCACTCCTGGGGACGTACTTTTGAAATCATTTGTCACTTTACGAATGGTTTACGCGAGCGTTTCCAAACGGGCGCGTTTTTGAAATAATCTTATGCCAATTAAGTTTATGTTGAGTGTGTTTTATTGTAAAATAAATAGTTTTAGTTTCCTATATAGTCTCCTGTCTTAAGATCGTAGAGAATGGCATGGATATGAGGAAGTCGGTTAAAAACTGTTTTTCCATTTAAAGATTAAAGTCCATATATCACGGCATTCACATCTTAGTGTAGCCATTGCGGGACGTAGACTTCTGAGTTTTATGTACCAAATTAGATGTAGCAAACCTCATATCCTACCAACTTTGTAAAAAATATGGAACACTCTTAAAATAGGTATACTATTACTTACTTTGTCATATTTCCAATGCCAGGATTTAGAAATCTGTGGTAGGAGATGCTCAATCTTCAGCGCATGTCTTCCTACACTTTGCGCATTTTCTAAAATTGTTGCGATTACTCATCGTTGTATCCGTTGCTGATGTAGAACAGTTGTAGTCATAACCTAAAAAATCTGGTCGGTGCAAGTTTAACTAATCTTATGCTTGGGCCGGACCTGCGCCCACAAATTATATACCTGCGCCGGTCGTTACGAAGCGCTGCTTTTCTTTAAAAATAAATTAAATTTTAATAAACTTTAAACGTAACATAAATTATACTTATTGACGTGTAAAAGTGCCTGTAAAGGTCTAATTACTGAATAAACATTTGAATCTTTGAATCTATAACGAGATTGCTTTAACTAACTCACTATTTGACGTTTTTGATCCTAAGCTTGCCACATACATTAAAACACTAAAGCGAATCCTGTATTGTGTTACAGGAAAGTAAAGTACTTATTTAATTGGTAAAACATTATGCTTGTTTTCTCTTGGATTGTAAGATTCTCCTCTAATATAATTGTTCTTTGTATTCACATGCTTTGGATTGCAACCAGTTTTTAATGTTTTTATGTTTTTTTTCTGTGTATTTTTGTAATAGTGAACACGACAGAATACATAGCGCATACATACTGGACATATAATGTGTAGTGAATGTTTTTATCAGTGATTTATTTACTTAGAATAGGAATAAGAGATTATGTACATAGGTTTATATGGAAAATAAAGATTATTATGTGTTTGTCTTTTACTGATAGGTACTCCAAGATAGGATAACTAGCCTTTGCTTGCTAAGAGAAAGTAACGTAAGATAGGTTACACGTTAGAAGTGAGTACCTCATACTCACTTACATACATATACAAGTAGGTACACTGATTTTGAAGTAATTAGCACTTGCCTTAAAGTACATAAAGTATACATGGATCTAAGGAAATAGGTCTGTATGAATGCCATGACGCTCGCTTTAACAATGAAAGCGCCAAAATCTAAGTTCCGAGTATTTAAAGGGCCCCCCGCTAGAGGGGTGCGGGGCGCTGTACGTATTAGAGGGGTATTTATACTGGCACCTTTTCCTTGGCTTTTCCTCGGAAAATAGAAGTCTTGGCATTCGTACAAATGTAGAAATGAATAAAAGATAACTTAAATTTTATGCTGATATAAGTTTCATAATTGTTCATTGCATAGTATAAGAAATATAAGAGAAATAAAGTTTGCAAGCTCGCGGGGAAGCGGGAGGCAGGGCATACGCTCGCGCAGCTATAAATGTAGCGGGGTCAGCCCGCAGAAATCAGTCCGTGAAATTTCGATACGATCGCGAGGAGCCCTAAGAAGAAAGAAGAAACCCTGAGAAGAAGCTCTGGCCTCCCCCACTCTCCAAGGCGTGCTGCGTTTGAACCACCATACTGTTGTTTTACTGCCGCTCGGCCCTCTCCACGAAGCTACCTATGAGAAGAGCATATCACTACAGTCCATTGCTTGACACGGAACATCAGACCCGACTTGTGCGAGGCGGTTAACTTGTCATCTGAGCTCAGCATCGAAGGCCGTCCCGCACCAATAGTTGTAATCTGTTTTGTGTGATAATGATAATAAAATAAACTAAAAATAAAATAAAAACAACGCATTCCATCCTGCCATAGCCGACTACGGGCAGGGCGATAGTTTGTTCCATGCTGGTCTAGGAGAAAAGAAAAAACGTGGAATGTACACGCAGATCGTAAAAGCCGATCGACCGAATAGGTGAAAATATGAATTGTGTCAATAGGAGGACTAGCAACTAGCAACCCATTAATATTGTGATTCTATTTTCCATCTTCAATCACGTCCCACCATCACTCCTACACATGACCTTTGCTTCTTACGGCCCGCTGTGTCTACCCCGTCAGGGAAAGACGTGATCACCCGCTCTTTACAGCTACCATCAAATATAGCTAAATCTGTGAAAAATTTTACCAGGATTGTGTTGAACCATACATAGCGCAAGATACGTGAAGCAATTTCGTCGTTATTGTCGCTAATTCAATTTCTGCTCGCGCTACTTGCGCTTGGTGTGAACGGTGGGTATAAATTGTACGAAACGCCATGCAGGCGCGTAACGCGCTCTAATTGCGTCGCGCGGTTCGACCCTATCCCACGGTCGACCATGAATTGACCTAATGGGAAGTCCGCCCCTGTATAATTCCATGTCAGGTCACTGGCATGGAACTGTAAGCCCGAAAGGTCCGGTCCCAGACCATGAATTTATGGAAAATAGCGCTTAATTCTGCTTATTATAATCATTATTTTAGCCGTCTTCTTGTCAGTATTATATATTAGTCTACGACTTTACGCACATAGTAAATTTATGAACGTATGCTTAATTAAAATAAATAAATAAATATATAGGGAAAAATAACTCTGATTGAGCTAGCTCCAAAGTAAGTTCGAGACTTGTGTTACGGGATACTAACTCAAAGATACTATATTTTATAACAAATACATATATAAATAAACATCCAAGACCCAGGACAATTTGAAAAAGGCCATTTTCCAATTTGCCCTGACCGGGATCGAACCTGGGACCTCTGGGTGGCGGACAAGCATGGTGACCGCTACGCCACGGAGGTCGAGAATTATAGGTACTTAAGTACACTTTGAGGTCTCTGTCTACTATAGCACCTAAAGAAATAAAATATACAGGCAATTAAAAGACACTTATTATAAATAAAGAATATTTATTTTTCTATAAACACGTTACTCCTTTTATATCATCAATGGCTCACATCATATAAATCGCGGATCGCATTGGGCTTTCGTCAACGAAGTCGTGTGCATGGATGGAGAAGAGTTCAGCGGTGGATCGCGGCCGACGCCGAGACGAAGCGCCCAGCGCGCGCGGCTCCTTAGCTAAACAATTTGTGCATCGAGGTCAGGTAGAGATTACTTTAATCGCTAAATCACATTTGGACACTAATATACATGTATAACTACGTTCAACAAATGTCAATATTGAGCAGTACGAGGAGGGCCGCGGGAGCGCGCGGCACGCAGCCTACGTCACGCGGGCCCGTACACGCAGTCACCGCGACGCGCTCCAGCCGTCTCCTCTCCGGGCAGCACGGCCGCACGCCGCCACTGATCCCGCACGCGCTCCACGGTCTGTAGCACACGCACCACGTTCATGCCGGCCAGCTTGCGGACGTCGTCCTCGCTCCAGTCGGGGTCGCGTAACAGCTCCGCTAGCAGGTGGGGGTACCGTGAGACGTCTTCCAGGCCCTCCGGTGGCGCGTCAATCCCATCGTACCCCGCCCCCAGACCCACGTGCTCCACGCCGGCCACGCGTCGCACGTGGTTGATGTGCGCCACCACGTCCTCCACTGTTGCTCGCTCTCCACAAGTAACTAGTTTAGCGTAGAAATTGATCATTACAACTCCGCCATTTGCAGCAATCAAACGTAGTAATTCATCTGGCACGTTCCGACTTGAATTGCAAAGTGCAGCAGCACCTGAATGTGAAAACACTACTGGCGCTTGTGACGTCTCTAAAGCATCCCGCGCCGTTTCTTCGCCAGCATGCGATAGGTCTACTATCATACCAAGCCGATTCATTTCACGCACTACAGCTCTTCCAAATTCTGTTAGTCCACCCGCAGTGCCAGCTGCTCGTGCCCATCTCGTGTCACAGGTATGAGTAACGGTAAGATATCGCGCTCCAAGTTGATAAAAGGCCCGAAGCACAGCTAAAGAATCACCAAGAGCGTGTCCTCCCTCAACTCCTATTAAAGAAGCTATACGACCATCCCGATGGGCATCGAGAAGCTCTCCAGCATCTGTAACGAGTGCAAGATGTGCTGCATTCATTTCTACTATTCGCTTAATAACGTCCATCTGCTCGAGTGCTAGCTGTACGGCGTCACGATCCCGCGCTCCGCACGGTACGTACGCTGACCAAAACTGAGCACCAACTTGACCCAGTCTTAACCGAGGAATATCTGTATGCGACCAGCGCGAACGTGCCCACGGTTCCAGTCCTTCAAGGCCAGCACTCAAGTTGAAGTCACCTATCTTATTATGTAGAAACTTTCGAACGTTCCAAGCTAAATCATTGTGGCCGTCAACCAACGGTGAGTCTCTCAGCATTCGGCGTATCGTTGTGAGGCGCTGCTCCGGTGTCGCCCGGCCGCCGCCGCCGAGCGCGAGAGGCAGCGCCAGCGCAGCTCCCAGTGCCGCAAGAACTACAAGAGCGGCTAAGGCGATTCGCCAACGAGGACGACGAGGTGTTGGCTTTTCGTCTGAGCTGCCTGATGCTGAAGCCGACAGGGAGTCGGGAGCCCACCTTCCACAACGTTCTGCTACGTCCGGCAGGGGACCGGGAAACGTCATGCCATCTGGTACAGCGGCCTGTAACAAGAAATATTCCATTTTAGATATCTGCCTGTAATAGATACGTTACTATATGTACGGGGGGCTGTAACAACAAATATTCCATACCAGCTGGTGCCCGTAACCTCGTTCGCGTGAAATTTAAAAAGGACGCCACCTTTCTGATATCAGATTTAAATGAAACAAAGCCTATAATGTAGCACTGAGCTAAGCGAAATCTATTATTGAAAACCGCGTTAATATCCGTCCAGTAGTTTCGAAGATTAGCATGAACATACAACAGTAAAAATCGTGTGTCTGTACATTTTTTTGCCCACGGACGGATTTTTTTTTCTCTTTTGATGTTCAATTTTTTTTTTGTATTCCCCACACTCATTTTTTTATAATATTATTAAATGTACAGACACGCGATTTTTACTGTTTTATTATATGTATTGTCGCAAACGAGATAGACGCAGAATATTCGCGAGCAGAACCGTATGGAAATAAGTTATAATAGTGCAAGCGTAACTAGGCCTTATGTCCTAATACGAGAAATAAAGTCTAGAGTTTTTTGGCCGGTTGCACTCACACACACATACCGGCGCCTCGACCACCAGCACAGAATAAGTACTAGTACTCACGTGTAGAAGTTTTATTTCTTAGTCAAGTTGAATTTCTTACTCACAAAGAAATTCAAAGAAACAGATATCTACTTAATGTGGATAGCGCTATGTTTTAATTTAGCTCGCGTCAAAATACGTAGACATCCATTACAAGCAAATTTTATTCTTACTACTTTGGACAAACGAGTCATGTAATTGAATTTATCCACGCATAGTAATAATGAAGGTATATTTTCGATTTCTAAACGGGGAGTGACACAGGCCTGCCACCAGGGCTGGTCGGTATACATAAAGTAAGCAAGCTTTTTTTTTACTTTTATGTTTAGAAATAAAACATACTTTAATTTAACTATTACTTATCATTTACTGTTTTAAATTGTACATCTTAAAGTTGTAGATAATATATACCCAATGGTCGCTTATTCGTAGTTACGTTCGTGGAATTAATTTATTTTTGTTATTTTTATTTTATTTATTAGAAACCAACAGATTACCACCAAACCAATACATGTTTTAAGGTGACAGTATTATAATTACATATTTGATCTGGATTGTACTCCAATTATATGTGTTTACAGTTGCATTATACATGAAAAAGTACCTACTTCTAATACCTATATAATTGAATAGCCAGGCATACCCCACCCTGAGTCCCAGATGGGGATTCCGCACACATCGTCCCGCATACTTTGCGCAGTGATCATAATGTATAGAGAAAATTTTACAGTGCAGCAAAGCATGAAGAACCTTCATCTGAGCCCCAGCGCGTGCACTCCCAGCCACTAGATAGTGGTGAAAATAAAAATAGCAAAACTGAATTAATACAAAATCGCCGCTTGTTCCCCAAATATCGAACCCCAGTTGCATAACATATGGTGTCGGAAGTGGATTTGGAGATGCCAGTTCTTCCGAGGTAAGAAGAGGATACTATCAGGGAGGGTGTCAGAATCAGGCTCAAGAGGGCGGGGCTCAGGCTACGCCCACTGAACTCCAAGCCACGCCCACTGACCCTTAGGCCACGCCCACTGACCCTTAGACCACGCCAAACGCCCACCAGGCTCCTCCCACTAGACTACAAGCCACGCCCACTGGACCTCAGTCCACTCCCACCGGACGTCAAGCCCCGCCCACTGCTCCCGCCTACTTGGCCAGGGCACGCCCTCTGACCGCCTACAAAACAGTGCCGCGTGCATTAAGGGGCTACCTGAATTTTTCGCGGTCCTGTGCTGCCCCCATTTCAAATAAATCATTTGTTCGGAAACAGAGATAGCATTTAAATTTGCGAAAAACGGCCACTTTTGGCGGATATGCGTAGAAAAGCTTCACGTTCTCACTTTAAACTGTAAACAGTAGTTGATAAAATAGTTTGAAGGGTTATCTAGGGTCTGGTCAAGACTAAATTTTTAATGATGTCTCTGTTTCCTCTCACATGATTTATTTCAAATGGGGGCAGCACTGGACCCCGAAAAATTCAGTTAGCCCCTTAAAGACAACAGGGGACGCACCGTGAAAATGGATCTTTTCCATTCCTTATTTCTCAGCGAATATCAGACATTTGGTAATGATACTTGCTAATAGCATACTAGATCGCTTTTCCAATATAATTGTGGACCGGATACACGATTTGTTAAATTTTGTAACACAAATTTGGTCTTCAAAAACACCTTTACCCAAACCAGTGGGACTTCAGGTTTGAATTTGTTTATGCAGATTAGTAATGATAAAACTTTAATAATTGTGGTTGGAATTATTTTTTATTGCTTTAGTTTTAATTTTAGAGCCATTTATCTGTTATTAGTCAGTTTTGCGTGGCTTTGAGTTTCAGTCGTTTAAGCCCTTTTACCTTCCTGGAAAATTTTGTACATGCCTTCTCGCTTTTTCACGAGTGTTTTTAAATAAACTGTCCTTGTTGCACAGATTTTTGATAGTTACGCGTGCATTTGTCAGATGGCCGAGGGGCCTCACAGAGTAAGGACGCATCGCAATTCATAAAAAAAAAAGACATTTAATTTCGTAAAATTATTGTCACAGTGTAGAATACTATTACAAATAGTCACTTGACGTAATGTCAAAGCATAGTTGTTACCTGACAGACATGGCTTAGATTTTTTAGAATTTCATAACAGCCAAAAAAAGTTTGATAATAGGTACCCTTTGGTTCTATTTACTTTTAGATTTTGAGAAATATTAACCTACACAACCACTGACTGACTGGCTGACTGATTGACATGGCTGTTTGACCTGTTCCAAGGTGATAATGATTGCTATATAAGCCAGAGCCCTTACCAAACTGAGGGGGGGCTACCCGTTTAACTCCCCCCTCTCCCCCAAGCAACCAAGCAAAGCCTGAGGCCGAAGGCTGAGCTCATCTGCGAGGCTGTAGGCCGAGCCACTCATACGTGTACCAAGTACTGGGCTGAGCTTTTTTTTTTAATTTTACAAGTTGGCCGCCAATTGTCCTCTGCATTCGATTTGACTGAAATTCTGCATGCAAGGGTTTGTTGTGTCGCGAAATCCAAATCTGTATTTTTTTAAAATCCAAGATTGCGTTTGTATTTTAGAATTTTAACTTATTTCGTTAAATGTGTTTCAGAAGGTTCTTTTTCTCTTTATTTGGGTAAACAAACAAAAACACAATAAATACAATTATTCAATATAAGTAAGTTGTAAAATAATTGTGCTTTCAACACCGTTTACTACAGATTACTCTAAAAAATACAATTTCGAACTAACATTTGTAAATGTTGCATACAACTTTAGATCAAGAGTTCACGAATTTTTGTTGTTCACGGTATTTTCCCTGACTTAATGAAAGCGAGTAAGGTATAAACTGTATAAACAGGGATCCAAAGATGATCCGAACAACTATAGACCAATTTCAATATTACCGGCATTAAGTAAAATATTTGAAAAAATTATATTAGACCAGCTAGTACCGTATTTTAATATTAATAAATTACTTCACTGTCACCTATATGGATTTACAAAAGGGCGCTCTACCACTGATGCAGCAGCGACCTTAGTTTAAATTATTTACGAAGCCTGGGAGAATCGATAAGACGTTATAGGCATCTTTTGCGATCTGTCGAAAGCATTCGACTGTGTCGATCACATAATATTAAATAAATAAACTAAAATTTTATGGCGTTACTGATACTGCACTCTCTGTAATTTCATCTTATCTTGATAATAGAACTCAAAGAGTTGAAACCAACAGAGTATCCTCAAATAGTGCACCAGTGAGCATGGGGGTGCCACAGGGTTCAATCATTTCATTTTTGTTTTTTTTTTTTAAATATTAATAACATTTTCTTTTCTGCAAGACAGGGGCTTGCAGAAAAGTTGTGTAAAGTAGTGTTGTTTGCTGATTGATAGAAAATGCACAAACTATGACGATATAAGCAATACTATGTTACAAATACTTAGTTGGTTTACGACTAATAATCTGGCCTTACTAAGTGCGTTAATTTTTCACTATTGAAAAAACCCAATACTCACATACTACACCAAGTTTTTAGGCATAACTGTAGACTGCAACTCAAAATGGGATAAACATTGAGGCCACTGCCAAGAAACTTAGTTCGACAGCATATGCTGTGAGGAGGGTCAGACTGTGTACTAACGTTGAAACTGCTAGACTAGTATACTTTAGTTATTTTCATAACATAATGTCCTATGGCTTGCTCTTATGGGTTAAAGCGGCTAACATACATGCTATTTCTGTGGTACAAAAGAGAGCTATTCGGTCAATCTACGGACGAAAACCACGCGATTCCTTAAGAGAGTTATTTAAATCTATAAATATTCTTACTGTGACATCTCAATTTATACGATAATCTTCTGTTTGTTAAATCTAGGTTAAATAGTTTCAAGAAAAATAGTGACGTTTACAGTAATAATAATAATAATAATAATCATCATCATCATCATTTCAGCCGCATAACGTCCACTGCTGGACATAGGCATCTCCCAAAGATTTCCAAAACGACCGATCAAGAGCGGCCTGCATCCAGCGCTTTCCAGCGACCTTGGTCAGGTCGTCTGACCTCCTTGTGTGTGGGTGTCCTACGCTTCGCTCGCCAGTACGTGGTCGCCATTCGAGAACCTTTTTGAGCTATATGACTGACTTTTGTTCTCCTACGAATTTCCTAATTTCTGATTTGATCATGTAGGGAAACACCGAGCATAGCCCTCTCCATAGCGCGCTAAACGACCTTGAGCCTTCTTATGAGACCTATAGTAAGGGACCACGTTTCAGAGCCATAAGTCATCACTAGTAACACACATTTAAAGAATTTTAAGAATTTATTTGAACATTTGAAACATAGATAGATAGATAACTCTTTATTGTACACCAAAAGAAAAAATGTAACACAAAGAAATAATTTTAAATTAAATGAGTACAATGGGGGGTCTTATCGCTTAAAGCGATCTCTTCCAGACAACCAGTGGATGGAGAGGAATGTGAGAAAGACAAAGACGGTGGTGCAACTGACTAAGAAGGAAAAAAAAAATGTATCTAAAGCAACTATAAACTTAATTAATTTAACATAAATTTACACACATTTTAACCTTTATAAATACATTAAAACATAAATAGGTTTAGGCAATATACATACATAAATTATATATCACACATATACATATACAATACATAAATTATATATAACACATATAGATATACAATACATATTATTAAATAGCAAATAGACTTACTGATAACTTGATAGCTACATAAAATAGAGTAATTAATAATGTGATCATTCCAATTAATTACTTTTTGATAGATAGTAATCTACTACCCTTTTCTTAAAAACGGGAAGAGACTGTGCCTGCCATATTAAATCTGGCAGTTCATTCCACAGGCGCACCGCTTGGACCGTAAAGGACTTATCGTAAAAGTTGGTTCGATGCATAGGCATGTCCAAAGCTGGATTTTCTGATGACCTTAAATTGTGCCTATTCTTAGAATGTAGAAATTCAAAACGTTCCTTAACAGGGGGATGGGAGGTAAAATAATATGTTATACAATAAAGAAAGGATATGAGTATTCCGGCGATGACGAATAGGAAGCCACTTGAGCTGAGTACGAAATTTTAAGACATGATCATATTTGCGTAAACCAAATATAAACCTTATGCAGAAGTTTTGAAGTCGCTCAAGCTTACTTAGCTGGTCCTCAGTGAGATCAAAATAGCAGGCATCCACATAATCTAAAATAGGAAGCAAAAGTGTTTGAGCAAGCGCCAGTTTAGTAGCAGTAGGTAGAAAATTACGCAGTCTTCTAAGTGAAGCCGCAGCCCCATATAACTTACTAGCTGTAATTTGCATCTGAGGACCCCAAGATAAATTTTCATCAAAGGTCAATCCTAGGTTTTTAACCGTTTTTGAGTAAGGTATATTCACACCATCAAATTGTACTTGAGGCAAAGTCGATCTGTCTAATTTAGCCAGCATGCGTGAACTGCCAATGATTATCACCTGAGTTTTTGTTGGATTCACTATCAGTCCGTTTGAACGACTCTACTCAGTTATGTGCGTTAAGTTATTGTTTATATCTTGGATAGCCTTGGCAATATCACTGGGTGGAGCTTGAGAATAAATTTGTAAATCGTCAGCATACAAGTGATAGGGACAAGAAATGTGTTTTGAAATAGAATTAATAAAGACTGAAAATAAAAGAGGAGAGAGAACGCCGCCTTGCGGTACGCCAGCAGATACATTACACCACGAAGAATAAGAGTCTTCGAGGCGAATGCGCTGCCTGCGACCATACAGATAACTGCGAAACCATTCAATTGCTGATGGAGATACATTAATAGAGCGCAATGTTGCAAAAAGTATATCGAAATTAACGGAATTGAAAGCATTGCTATAATCTAATAAAGAAAGTACAGTTAGCAGCCCTTCTTCCATACTAAGGCGAATGTCATCCGATATTTTGATAAGGGCAGTAACGGTACTATGACCTGTACGAAAACCTGATTGCATAGGATTAAATAAATTATTTTTATTAAGGAAACTGCATATCTGGGACTGGATAAGGCGTTCAAGGACTTTTGATAGAAAAGAAAGTATGGAGATAGGACGATATTCGGAAAAGGTTTTAGGGTTAGGTATTTTGGGTAAAGGAATGACAAGAGCTTCCTTCCAAATTGAAGGAAACGTACAGTCTGTAAGACATGCGTTCAGAATAAAACAAAGGATAGGAAGGATACAATCTAAGATAGGAACTAACATGTTTCGACTTATACCATCAATTCCCACCGCATTAGATGTAATTGCCATAATGCTCTTTTTAACGTCACAAGCAGCAAATTGAGAAAAGTTCAATGATATATAATCAGGAGTAGAGATGGTAGACAGGTGAGTAATGGTTTGTGATTTAATATTGTCATCCAGAACAGGAGCAGAGGTAAAATGAGCATTAAGAGTATCGATATCTAAATCATTATGAACAGTGTATTTCTGAGATTTACCAATTCCAAGCGATTTAAGGAATTTCCATGCTTTAGCTGGATCTTCGTTTTCCACAGATTTGTGAATATGACGGCGTTGAGCGTCCCTAAGCACTGTATTGCAGCGACTTCGAACACGAATATATTTATCTCTATTTGCATCACTAGGACGGAGTTTGAATTTGCTTTTTGCAATGTTTTTTTATGCATTAACGCCCTAATTTCCTCAGTTAGCCAAGGTGCGGGTGAATGTTTAATTTTGATTGGCCTTAATGGTGCATCGCGATCGTACAGTTCAATTATATTAGTATTAAAAATTAATACCATCTCATCAACAGACTTTGCATTGTAAATAGGTGTCCAATCTAATGCACGCGCGTCACTAAGTAAATGTTCTTGATTTATGCTACTAAAATTGCGCTGAAGAATAATTTTGGGTTTGGATTTAGGAGGACGAATTTTATAAGACAAAAATAATAAATCGTGTTAAGAGAAAGCATCAGCAGGATATTGCCCGTGTTTAGCAACATGCTGTACTGAGGAAACGATAAAAAGATCTAGAAGAGAGGGTGTTTTGTTAGGAAAGTGATGTGTAGTGCTAAGAGGGAGAATGTGCAAGTTGCTTGATGAGACAATCGACTCTAATGAGCGAGAACGATTATCATTTTTAACAAGACAAGTATTAAAGTCTCCCATGCATTTAACATATTATGATCGTAAATAAACCGCTATAGTATAAAACTGTGTTGCAGTTGTTTACGCCCAATTCCGGATCAAATGTTTGCTGATAATATGGTTATCAGCAAACATTTAACAAGGTTATACTTAATTAAAATTTATACGAGTGGTACACAGGTAAGAAAAATACAAATTACATACAATTTACATACTAAACTTAATCTATTTTAAGGTGGAGGGCTTTGGGAGGGGGATAGGGAGTTATATGATTTGTGTAGCTGAAAGTGTCGAGTGTATGTGTGACAGTGTTTTTGTGTTTGTTTGTAATAACTTTATTGTACTATGAAAACACACAAAAAATACATAAAATAACAACATAAAGAGTAAATTGACAGTGTGTATTTGTCTATAGGTTCATGTTTGGAAGCATAAAAGTAAACTATATATCGGACTTCAATCTGGCCATTTCATGAGATTTTCAGTCTCCTCATAAGTAATTCCCAGTAGCGCATTCATTGCATTCGTGGCGCGTAAGCGGATACATTACTAAAATCCTGTTTAGGTCGTTGTAGGCTTTTGGGCTAAGGTACTTGAAGTGACGCCGAGTCAAATCGAGTCTAGATGACTATATCCTACATACCCTATCATATCTACGCTTGTCTCCAATAAAGTTGGGATTGAAGTGTAATTGAGTGTGTTTCCGGAGAAGAATGCTCGAAATAAACAGTTTTCTCACGGACAGTACTCCACTTAAGGTATATAAGTCTGAAGTAGGAAAACGCAAAGGCCTCGACAGCATTACCTTGAGGATGAATCTTTGTGCTCTTTCCAACCGCAACAATGTTGTTTTGGCGGCACCACCCCATACAGAAACGCAGTAAGCTAAGACAGATTGGGCAAGAGTATAATAAACCGTTTTTAATAATGGGATGTCGGCAACCGAGCGAAGAGTTTTAAAGCAGTAAGTAAGTTTGCGCGTACTACTAATGAGACACTCAACTTAAGGTTTCCAACTCAGCACATTGTCAATAAGAACGCCAAGGTATTTTATTACCTCCTCGCGCTTTAAGGGGCAACAATTACAAGCAGAAGACGCACTGATACTACAATAATGCACGAGAATAGAGAATGTTAGTGGTGGTAGTGTTGATTTACAAGGTGAGAACGGCACATACGAGGGTGCGTTTTTAAGTTCGCGGAATGAGAGGGTTAGAGGGGGGTGATTAGGCTCATTAGGACCGTAACGCGTTCAGTGACTCATAAATACGAGGTTTCATTGTTATCAGACAATTAGTCTTTGAGCTATCGTCAACCAAGCAACATAATCGGGAGTGAAAAGTGAAATATGGAAAAAATCGAATATCGTGCCGTTATAAAGTTCCTTACCAAGCAAGGAAAATCAGTTGCGACCATAATGGATGAGATGTCATCGGTTTACGGTGACTCTTGTCCAGGAAAAACCATGGTATACAAGTGGCACAGTTTGTTTAAACAAGGAAGGGAATCCCTTGAAGACGTAGGCGTAGAGTGTTCACGTGCATTTTTGGACCTCTGCAGTGACGACAAGGATGGTGTATTGAGTCGAATTGTTACTGGAGACGAAACTTGAGTTCATCATTATGAACCTGAGTCGAAACAAGACTCCATGCAGTGGCATAAAAAGGGCACAGCACCCCCGAAGAAGTTTAAGGTGTCACAGTCAGCTGGGAAACTCATGGCAACGGTCTTTTGGGACTCAGAAGGAATATTGTTGATCGATTATAAAGATAAAGGTGTTTCTATAACCGGAGAATACTACGCTTTAATATTAGAGCGACTAAAAGAAGCCATTAAAGAGAAAAGACGGGGAAAATTGACGAAGGGTGTGCTGCTTTTGCACGACAATGCGCCCGTCCACAAGAGTCGCGTTGCGTTGGCTGCCCTGCATAAGGTGGGCTTCGATATTTTAAACCACCCACCCTACAGCCCAGACCTAGCCCCGAGTGATTATTACTTCTTCCCAAAAATGAAAAAAGAGCTTCGGGGTAAAAAATTTACCACCGATGATGAAGTTAAGGAGGCAGTTTCAGCGTATTTTGAAGACAAAGATAAAACATTTTTTATGAGGGTATAAATAAATTAATTGAAAGGTCTGAAAAATGTATCCGTCTTGCAGGTGAATATATTGAAAAGGAAAAATAATTTGGTTTTTTTATTTCCACCCCTTACCCTCCTTTCCGCGAACATAAAAACGCTCCCTCGTACTTGGTCTTATCCAAATTCAATGTAAGTAAGTTTCCTGACAGCCAATTCATGACAGTATGCAAAGCAGCTTCAGCATTAAGCTGCACCTCATCCCAAGTCTTGCCATTAACAACCAATGCCGTGTCATCTGCATAAGTGACTATTTTGCAATGAGGTATATTTAGTTTGCAGAGGTCATTTACATAAATGAGGAAAAGGGTAGGTCCAAGCACACTACCCTGAGGTACCCCATAAGTAAGAGCTAGGTCTTGGCTGATGTAATCACCAATTTTTACACACTGGGTCCGGCAACCCAAATAGCTAGAAAAAATTTCAAGAACAATGCCTCTCACGCCAATAAGTTCAAGTTTTTTTAATAGTTTGGCGACAGAGACCGTGTCAAATGCCTTAGATAAATCCAAAAACATGCCCAATGACTTACGCTTTTTATCCAGCTCCTTTATAATTGTTTCAGTAAGTTCTAGAATAGCATCTTCAGTACTTTTTCCTTTCTGAAAACCACTGATTAAACACTTTCGTCTTGAGGAACTGAGGTATTTTGGACGAGAAGACACTGCGTAGCTTCCCGAACGCTGCCCAGCCGAATCAGATTCGTCGAAAGACCTCTTCCTCGAAGCTGGAACTTCCTGCCTGGATCAATTTACCCAGATAGATATAGTGGTCTACAACTTCGAGGGTGGAGCTCCCAACATATACAGGTAGGGGCTAGACATGAACATTCGACATTACTTTCGTTTTGTCCATGTTCATTTTAAGGCCCACTTGTTGGGAGACTCGATTTAGGTCTCCGAGCATAGTACTTAAGTCTTCATCGATTCTGCCATGACAATGATATCGTCGGCAAATCGAAGGAGAGAGATATATTCGCCATTGATGTTGATGCCAAATCCTTCCCAGTCCAGAAGCTTGAAGGCATGTTCCAGTGCAACAGTGAACAGTTTCGGAGATATAACGTCTCCCTGTTTTACACCTCTTTGCAGTGGAATAGCCCTCGTGCACTGTTCCTGTACTCGGACTGACATAGTGGCGTTACTGTATAAGCACTTCAACACTTCGATATACCGATAGTCGGCATCGCTGGAGAGACTGAAGCACGGCCCACGTTTCTATCGAATCAAAGGCTTTTTCATAGTCCACGAACCCTAACCATAACGGCCGGTTATACTCCCTCGTCTTCTCTATAACCTGCCGCTGCGTATGAATGTGATCCGTGGTACTAAAGCCTTTACGGAAACCGGCTTGTTAGGGGGGCTGGAGGGCATCAAACCTGTTTGCGAGATGATTCGTGATGACCCTCGAAAATAACTTGTATAAATGACTTAGGAGCGTGATAGGCCTATAGTTCTTCAATAGAGTGTTGTCTCCCTTTTTGAAGAACAGTATCACCACGCCCCTGTTCCACGCTTCTGGCGTTACGCCCTCGAGCAGAACTCTCGAGCCCTCTGAAGGACTTTCAGTAGCGGCGTTTCGCCCGCTTACAGAAGCTCTGCTGTAATTCCATCCTCGCCCGGCGGCTTGTTGTTTTTGAGCTGTTTGAGGGCCATCCCAATCTCGTACAGATTGATATCCGGGATATCTTCGGTATAGTGTCGGGTCAGCTTGACTCTTGGGTCTTTAGCCATTTGTCCGCTGGGTTGTGAAACGGAAGTATACAGCTGTCCATAAAACCTCTCGATCTCCGCTAGAACCCCTGCCTTAGTCGTCACCACGCCGCCGTCCTCCGTCTTCAGCTTCATAGCTTCATCAATCGGCATTGCCCAACCGACATAGGTCTTGCGAACACTTTGGAGCCTCTGTTCTGCTCGATCATCTCCTTAATACATTTAGTATTAAAAGAGCGGATGTCGTGTCGCAAGGACTTTTGTATACGTCTGTCGAGCTGCTGATATGATTCAGCATCTTCGGAGGTCTGCAGCGGCCTTGATCGTCGTCCTGCCATTAAGTCTAGGGTCTTAGCAGAGATTTTTTGAGGTTTTCGTTTGGGGCGGGACCTAAACACCTTCGATCCCACCGCTTGGACGCTTCTATAAACCCTTGGTTTATCTCATCCACTGTAACGCAATCCTGAAGCCCTTCGAAGCGATTTGACAGTTCAAGCTGGAAGCCTTTGGAGTTTTCGATTTGGACCTGCGACGGTCGGAGCGTCGACTTCATCAGCCGCAACCTTTCGACTTTGAGACCAATATTCACGATGCCCCTTACTATTCGGTGATCGCTCCCGGTTTTGATCCGATGGATCACTGAGACATCGTTAATTATTCGTCTCTTCGTCGTTAGGATGAAGTCGATTTCTTTCTTAACAGGGGGCTGGTTCTCCTTTGCTGGACCTATCCAGGTCCACTTTCTATGCGGCGGCTTCTTGAAGAACGAGTTCATCGCAAAAAGTCCCTCTTGCTCCAGATAATCAGCCAGCCTACGTCCCCTGTTATTTCGCACTTCGTATCCGAAATTTCCCAGCCTAAACTCTCCATCGCCTCGCTTGCCCAGTTTTGCGTTGAAGTCCCCCATAACAACCGTAAAATAGGTTTCAGAAGTATGTATGGTCCTACTGATGTTCTCATACACTTCATCCACCTCTTCATCGGATTGATCCTCAGTTGGCATATATACCTGTATGACCTTCAGCGAGTACCTTTTAGATACTCTGAGTATCATGTATATTACCCTGCTAGAAACACTCTCGATGGTTGTGACGTTGTTAATGAGGGACTTGTGGACGAGAAACCCGACACCATGCTGGGCTTCTTTGTTACCAGACTCTAGGGTTGTCGTGCCCTCGCCCTCTCTTCGGACTTCAGACAACCCCACAATGTCCCACCGTAACTTACTCATTTCCTCTTCCACCTCAGCCTGTTTCTCGTCAGTCCTCAATGTGCGGACATTGTGTGTTACCAGGGCCAGTTTTCGCCGGGGGTAGTAGCCGGATCCCATCCGGGGATTCTTAGCACCCCCTGCCCCGCCGTTACCATGACCGCTACCGGAGTCAGGAATAGCGGGGCTGCCGGAGGATATTGCCATACTCGCCACACTTGGCAGGCGGGTTGGCGAGCGTAGTGGGAGTCACTATTCTACTTCCGACGCTACTGCCTATCAAAAATCTGTTCCATCTTCAGTGAAGAAAATATACATTAGTCGTCTTTTACGACATTTACAGAAGGAAACGGAGTGGTGAACTCGCAACAAAAATCAGCTTCATACGCCTAAATTTCGACGAGCTAAAACCAGAAAGTAACTCTTAGGTCTAGGTATAACATTATTTAATAAACTTCCCGAAGCGCATGGCACAATTTAAAATATATGTTAAAAAGTTTTATAGAATAATGCGTACTATACTATCAATAGAGAGATAAAAACGCGTGGACACTTCCTAAAAATTTTCCATTACACTCCACACATGAAACATAACATAGGTAGCTGTATTTTCTGTTACCGCAATAAGCTTACTGTAAAAACATTTAAATGCTCTGCGATCAACCAACATATAACTAATATTTCCTTTTGACAAGGTCTGCGAGATCGGGTTTTTCATGCTCACTAAAATGTCCAATCCGGTGGTGGCGTCGCTGTTCGGGTCGTTGGATTCCAACATCACCACCATCGTTAAACTCAACCTTATTAGAATATGGTTGAGTTTAACGATGGCTGATCCGTGCGTCAACTCGTGAACGGGTGCTGCCGAGAGGGACTGGTCAGCTCGGCTTCGCTTTTTTGATTAATAAATATTTTTTACTACGCAATTTATGTTTGTTTACTTTTTCGCAAGCATTACATGTTAAAATGTGTCAACATCGTATTATATTATAAGTATTTATTAATTACAAGACAATAATAATATGACAAAGCCCTTCTAGCGAGTAGGCGACCAATACTATAAAATTAATTTCTTTCGGCGTTTCTTCTCAGCAGTGGTCGTTACGAAGCGCTGGTATTTATAGACAATTCACTAAGACAATGAAATGTCCTATTTGATTTTCCTGTGTGTAAACGACCCACCGACTGAGTATTTAACCCATTTTCTCAACTGGACTTGGACTCAAGAGAAGTTTAAAACGAAATATTTGTATAATTAAATTCGTCATGGTATACAACGTGGAAGGTACATTCCCGTAATAAATAGAACCACGGGCTATACTAGATCACAATAATATTTTTTTTTTAACTATCAATATAATAAAATAGTATCAGCATTTTCATAAAAAAGTGTGCATAATTTACTTATATTTAACCGCACTACTTGCTATTTATATGGTTCAAAATGTTTTATTTTTAAAATTTTGAATTTGAGTACGATCGGTACATATTTAAGTACTTTATTTACAAGTTGACATTAATTTCTAATCTGACATTTTTTTTTAACTGTGTCTACTTATGTCAATTGTTATTTTTTAAGAATATTCAATTATCCAGTGAATGGAGGGGGGTCACTTTACAAACGGTCCGGAAGTTCTGATTTTTTGTTCATGTGTCAAATTCTATAGCTTTCTTTCGACAAGATAAAAATGTGATTACTGATCACAAATGCGTAAATTTTTTTAATAATTTTTCAGAGATATTCAATTATAAGCACAAATAGGCTATTCTCGTTGGTCAAAATTAAATTAATAAATTATGTTATTTACATAGGCTTCACTTTAGGAAACACGAATATAGTGTTAATTTTTTACAAAAACTTATGATTGATTTATAATTTCAAAAACAAAATCGTACTTTTATAGTCTATACGTCACGTGATCACAAACGTCGACTGCCATTTTATTTTCGTAAGTGACGTCAAAATAGCAGACACGAGCTGCAGGTGAACAGTGATTAAATGATAATTCTTTATATTGTGACTTCAAAGTATATTTAGTGGCATTGCACACGATTTATAACAAAAGCCATCGGTTACTTATAAGTGGAAAGTAAAAATCTACCGAGGATTGACACGGTGATATCAGCAAAGTTCTGTGCTCATAATACTGACTTATTTTCTACTGAATGCAGACATATTTAATAGAAGTAAGTACCTACTTTTATTCCATTTCATTTGTAAAGATTGCTATTAATACAAAAGACAATACCTACTGTGCATTATTGATAAAAAGTATAAAATCTAGCATTTGTCACGTCACCATGATGTCGACTGTCGTTTCGGCGCCAGTTTTTTTTGCGTATTTTTTAAATTGTATTTTTTAGCATTTAGCGTCTTAATTTTAAGAAAATAAAAATACCAGATGTCTAACGTCACATTAAGAACATGTTAAAGTAGATTTTGAAAAATCATAAAATTGCCTATTATAACATGATGACATGTCTAACATCTCAACATGATATCACGTCTTGGGTTACTAAGCCTTGCCCAGTATTTAGCCCTTTGGCAAGCCTGGTGGTTCTTACTTTAATAATTTTATTTATCAGTAAAAGACATTATATTCATCAATAAATAATAATAAAAATACATCACTGTAGATACCTATTGTATCATATACCATACACCTACAAATTATCTTTTAAAATTCAATTTCCGCGAAACTTTAAATTGTTATTTGCAATTTTATACCTTCTTTACTGTATCTACTGAAATTCATTGCACGCCATGCATACCTCTATGGAGAGGATCCTTGTGAGTTCTGTCGAAATTTCCCTAGGCTTCATATCAAGAGAACAGTTCATTGACGAAAATTCTCAGCTCTATTGGTGGAGCATAACTGTTTAAAAATGGAGTTTTAATGTTTGACCTAAACAAACATACATAGGTATATTTATTTCAAGCTACCTACATTGCAAGTTAAAAATAAAAGCTTAAAATCTAAACTAATATTATAAAGAGGAAAGATTTGTTTGTTTGTTTGTTTGCAGCGAATAGGCGCCGATATTATTTGACCGATTTTAAAAATTCTGTCACCGTTGGAGATGATGATGAAATAAATTTTAGAAATAATACATACCTACTGTTAGGTCAATTTCTTTAAGTACTCAACGAAATTGACACTCACAGTATTAGGTAGGGGAGACTAGGAGAGTTGTGACAGAGGAGAGTTGTGACAAAGACGATTTCCGGAATTTAGGACCGTTAGCTAGGTGGCAAAAATGCACGATTGTTTCTTTAGAGACGCGCAATTTGACGCAGTCTGCGCGGGAGGTGCATGGCCAGCGGTTGCGTTGCGTGAATAAGACGTCTGCACGAAAAAAAAAAAAACGACGGGTTGCACTCCGGGAGTGCCGGCAGAAGTGAAAACTTGAATATTAACGTTGTGCATTTCCATGGATGCGCGTGGCACGCTGTAACACAAACACACACGAACATTCGCGCAAGCGCCCTGCACCACCTAAATGAAACAGCAGGCGCAGGCATACATTTTCGCCGCGTTGTAGAAAGAGAGGGGGATACTTCCTCTCCTACGGCGCGCCGCGCTGGCTGTATACTCTTCATCCGTCTTACGAATTTTCGATTAGGTCACGTGTCCTGACGCCCTGAGACCCTGACGCCCTAACGCCCTGACGCCCTGACGCGAGTTTAACAACAATCTTTTACCCATTACAAAAAAAGTGTACAACGCCGCTAAAGAAATTTTCACTTCAAAAAACGAAAAGTTAGTTTTTTATTAATATTTTGATTGTATTTATGTCGTGACCTATTAACCTAACATGGCTATACTATTTTTTCATGTATAGTGTGTTCTTTTAAGTTTCAAAGCGTGGCATTGTTTTTGTATTTACATCTTGTTTCGAAATTACGAATTATTATTTTGACGCCGTCGTAATTTTCGGCACCTAGGAGAGTTGTGACACGCTGTCACAACCCTCCTATTTTAGTATATATTTTGACGAGTTTATTTTGAAATCGTTTTTGCATTGTTTTTTGTGTAGTATGTATGTTAGGTTGTTTTAATAAAATTATAAAACCATAAAAGATTGTAATGCTATTATTTACTTCAAAATATTTAATTAATGTTATGTTAATGTTTAATATTATTGTGGTTCCTACAATCTATGCCAAAAATGAAAATAAAAGTACTTTTATGCAAAACAATGTGTGTTTTGTTTATAATTCATATAAAATTATAGTCAAGAAAAACGGCTGTCATAACATACCTCGGTGTTAGGAGAGTTGTGACAAATGGAGTAGCTTCCGTTTTTGTGGAAATACCCAGAAAATTTCATTAATTCATATAACTGTTTTTGAAAGAGTTAGGATTAAGCTATAATTAGGTATAAGTTTGATAATCGTGATACAATTCTGCATCGAGATATGTTCTTTAAAGCAAAAACTGTCACAACCCTCCTAGGTCTCCCCTATACACATAGCATAGGGACACATAGCGCGAAGAACCGATGGCCGATAGGGCATAAAGGTTCTCGAATGGCCACCGCGTACTAGTAAGCGAAGCGTAGGACACTCACCTACAAGGTGGTCAAACGACCTGCCCAAGGTCACTGGAAAGCGCTGGATGCAGGCTGTTCTTGATTGGTCATTTTGGAAATCCATGGGAGAGGCCATCAACAGGAGGAAATAGAGTGATTCTATTCTAGGCCGGAAACCGCGGGATATTGTATTTTTTTTTTATTATTGATGAATATTTTGAAATCAAGATTGACCTATTGGCGGTTGTCTCTCTTTTGTAGCAATGGGTAGGTGGGCTTTATTGAAAAGAAAGGGCCCCTCTTTGCGCAGGGCCCGTAGCAATTGCTGCTCTTGCTACAAGACCAATCCGGCACTGCCAAGAATAAGTAGAGAATCAGTTGCAAACTAAATTCCTTAAAGCATAAAGGTAATTTGAAACTAAATAACAGCTAACGCCTCACAACCACTTCATGAAACGTAAACAAGATAATAACCACAACCACTTACTGAGTACTAAAACTCATAAGGGTAATTCGGTATGTGCTCAGGGTGTATAATAACTATGGCAGTCACGAGGGACCCCGAAACGAGGTGGGACTTCTACAGTTGCAAATGTCAAGCATGACGATAATTTACCGCATGTTCAATTATGCAAGGAGTACACACGGGGAGGGGGAGAGTGGGGTAGGGGGAGAGCAGGGAGCCTGAATAGCCTCTGACCCATTTACAGACAGAACTGGCGCGAAGGCCTCGCTCGGGCGCCGAGATTTTGAGTCGTTGACATGACAAGCTATAACTAATGTTGCTCTTTTATTTACTTACAACAATATTTGCTACCTATCGCATCGCATGTTATGGTTGAATAATCTTATAGGTACAACGCGGGAGGGACATACCCGTAATAAATTGAACCACGGGGATATACTAAATCATTTTAGTATAATGAAATTAAAATAACAGCCAAACACAGCCAAAAAATTCTACATTTCCATACAAAAGCTGCCCGGGCAATATACTTGTATAGGAATATCGAATTATTTTTTGGTTTCTTCATTGTTATTTTAATTGCATTAAAGTATAGCCCGTGGTTCGATTAATTACGGGTATGTCCCTTCCACGTTGTAGGTATATCGACTCGTAGTGCCTTATCAGTAGCCTTATGACTTGTGGTTCCGAGAACAAATGGGCACAGTGTTAAATCACTGGTCCTACACAAATACTACACATACGATTTATAAGGTATTTAGAGACGTATAGCTATAGCTGACTTATACATTTGGCGTGATGATGCCACGGTTCTGAACCTCTTTACCTAAATAAAATTCTATTTTCCTAAACCGTCTGCAGATCGATTCTTAGAGCCATGCTCCAACTCATTATTGGGTGGGTATATAAGACATTCGCGTAAACTAATTAGGTTATAAAGGTTCTAAAAAATCTTTTCCACAAGTGTAGCAAGCCCCGGTGATAATGACAAAAAAACAGCGTTTGTGTAAAAATAATCTAAAACCTAGGCAGGTGCGCCATAAAAATAGCCCTTCATCTGCTTTATTGGGTTCGTAAGGTTGACAGGGAGTCGGGACTCTGCTTCATTAATAATACACACAGCATCGGATAAAGAGCGGTGATACTGACCACTGAATGGGTCATCCCGCACTCCCCAACAAGAATACCGCTCATTTAGCGTTTAGGCCCATCCTCTTCTAAATAATAAACTCCAACATAAACAGCTTTTAGCTCAGGTGATGACAAGCGATGAAGCGACTACAAACAATATTATGTGTGTATTTTGAGTGAGGTTTCATAGACACGGGTAACTATGAAAGCTACTTAGGGTAGGTTCTTAAGTTGGTTTGGTTTAGATATTCTACTGAAATTATTTTCATCACACATATAGAATAACTACTTCGATACCTATACGTATATGTGTCTGCGCTCTGTGACTATACACGAGAAATAACCTGCGAAATGCGCGTCGAGCCACGTACAGTGAAGGGTAGTGTAGGGGACTTTGAGTTCACGGGACTAAAAACGTCTAAAAACCCAATTTTACTTTTCCGAGTAGGGTAGATTTTATAAGTTGGTCCCCTTTAACTCTTTAATTTGTAAACCCCTATTAGCTCTGATAGGTTTACTTTAAACTTCGTTATATATACCACTGCCGTGATTTTTTCACGTTTCCGTTTAGTAGATAGAGGGGAGGGATACTTGACTCTAACGAAAATTTGCATAAACGAATATTTCAGAAACGAAAACAAATATTTCAGAAACGGATTCCTAAATCGAAAAATGGTGTTCACAAACTCACAGTTTTTTCGAAAGACTTATTCAACGATGCCCCACTGGGTTAGTTGAGAAAAAAAATACTCCCAATTTTCATGTATGGTAGCTGGATATCAAAAAAAAAAAAATCGTGATTTTATTTGACCATAATTAATATTCATAAATAATTTCATCTTAATTAATTTTGCACTTTTAGTCACAGAATAAGTATTAGTACTCACGTATTTTAGTCTCTAAGTAGAACCGCGGACAGACAGACAGACAGAAATACATTGTAAAACTATGGGCTCCTAGTTTTCTACGGAACCCTAATAAACGATAGGCGTCTACTACCATGAATTGCGTGTGAGGATTTGAGAAGCGAGAAGAACTCTAAAATAAAGGAATAAAATATTATTTTTATAAAAATACTTTATATAATATTAAGTAAATCGATGGCAAGCAAGATATAGATTAGATAAATGGCCATGACTACCTGTCTAAGTGGGTAAGTTGTAAAAAATTGAGAATTTGTTTCAAGGAACTTTTTCTATGTACCTACCAATCGATTTACGACATGTGAATAAAATATTAAAATGTACCTAATTTTGATAATTCGTGAAACCTCCGTGTAGGTTCACATTCACTTAACAAGGTCCCGATTTGTCTGATAGCTAATTTGGCCACCTTCTCGCCAGAGTCGCTATTTCCGATGAGGAAAGCAAAAACCGGAACATTTGCTCCATTTCCGCTCGTAACTGCAAACATAGTGTCTAATTGAGGACAATATGAAAAGGTACGAGTGTATATTTGGTCGGAATTATTTGGGTCTTATTTCCGACATCATAGCCAATTCGTGACGAGAGTACGGTGTGTGCCTTTTGCTACTAACTTTTCATTTGGCAGTGGTCATTACGGCTAATAAATATAATTAATGTGTAGGTACTTAATATTATTGCATATTTTTTTAGTCATGAAGAATAATCGGCCAAGTGCGTGTCGGGTCACGCGCAGTGTAGTATGCCGATATTGAGTTCAAGCGACTACAAACGCGTTTTGTTTTTTGTATGAAATTTTCCTTTGCGAGCATATTTTATAAGTTGGTCGCCTATAACGCTTAATTTAAAACCCTTACTTAGCTCTGATAGTTTTCCTCCGTAATTTTTTTACGTGTTGCGATGCCCAATGCGATCCAAGATTTATATGATGTGGGCCATTGACGATATTAAAGGAGTCACGTGTTTATAGAAAAATAAATATTCTTTATTTATAGTAAGTGTCTTTTAATTGCCTCTATATTTCATTCCTTTAGGTTTTTTCAAAGTCAAAGTCAAAGTCAAATCATTTATTTATCTTTGGATATTTATATCACTTGATAATTGTCATTTCTTTTTTCTTTCGATTTCTTAATAGTTAGTTGTTGACGTCAGATCATTTACTTACAACTAAGTTTACTGCCGCCTCCAAAGCGCAAGTGCAGAAGAAGCGGTAACAAACTGTACTGCAGCATTTTCTCCAAAAACGTCAACCTTACAATTATACTGATATTAAAATTAGATGTGTGGACTGAGAATACAGTGCTATGCAGGTGCTCACGTAGTCAGAGACCTCTAAGTGTACCTAAGTACCTATAATTCACGACCTCCGTGGCGTAGTGGTCACCATGCTAGTCCGCCACCCAAAGGTCCCGGGTTCGATCCCCGGTCAGGGCAAACTGGAAAATGGCCCTATTCAAATATGGGTCATGGATGTTTATCTATATATGTATTTGTTATAAAATATGGTATCGTTGTGTTAGTATCCAATAACACAAGTCTTGAACTTACTTTGGGACTAGCTCAATCAGTGTAATTAGCCCCAATATATTTATTTATGTGTCCATGCCAAATTATAGCTTTCTAGTACTTATAGTCTCGGACTAGAACCGCGGATAGACAGACATGGCGACATGGTGAAACTATAAGGGTCCCTTGTTTACTACGGAACCCTAAAAAGGTATCGGCTGGAGAAGCTTTCGGCGTGGACTACAAGCTAGTTTTTATTGGCAATGAAAAATATTAGGCGTTAGCTACGCTTCGTTACGAGATTTCGGATTTAAAAAGAAGCAAGCATGCGAAACAACTAGGGCAACAGTTGGCATGGGAGGCAGGATTTTATTGTGTGTTTTTATTACCATTTCTACGAGTATACTACAAGCATCTCCTTATGCGGAAATTCAATGTATCAGCACAATACATTTACGGTCTGCTTGGACTCCAGGCCGCAGGTAAGTACTTAAGGTACCAAATGTAAATGACGGGCGATAGTTTCCGACTACGTCTACGGCGACGTTTCAAGATGGTCCTTTCTAGTTGATGTTTTTTAACTTATTAAATTCAAACTAAGTTGCAAATGGGAGTGTAAATGGGGTGGCGGGTAAGTACTCGTATACCCCACATGCCCTATTGGGCTGTGTCATTATACAAGAAGAAAAATTCTAGCCTGCAAGGACCAATGATGTAGCGCATTTGTGTCGTTCGATGTGTGCCGGACAATTTTATGCGCCTGATAGAGTGGAATGAACGGTTAACTCATCTGGAAGCCTCCCTCTTCCTTTATTAAACAGGGAGTCGCTGAGTTCTAACCGTTTATGATTTCATATTTCATATTTTTTGTAGAACGTTTTTCTTTATATCAAAAATAAAAAAATATTGATTTTATAAATACAAATTGTATAGCACAATAGGCGGACTTAATGCTAAAAGCATTTTCTAACAGCCAGCCTTTAGGTTGTTAGAAAAATTTAGGTGGGTGCAAAATAATGGGATTGGTAAAAGCAAAAGTTGTTGGGTATAATTGAGATAAATATTAACAATTACTACACAACATAAATTACTGTAGACCTGTAGTACACTACTCACTAAAATGAATACATATATTTGTTACATATAAATAAAATACAATATACATTATTTATTATACTAGTGGGAACCTCAGTAACTACGGAACCGATTTTCATACGCCGCGGGATATTTCAGGGGGACTCTTTGTCCCCACTTCTCTTCTGTCTAGGAATTAATCCGTTATCACAGGTACTAAATAAATATGAAAGTTTTGGATACAAGTTGAAGGACAGTGTATGTATGAATCATTTGTTGTATATGGACGACCTCAAATTATATGCAAACAACAAAAATAATCTTAAGGTTCTCATAGATAGTACGGAAGTATTCACGAAAGATATAGGAATGAATTTTGGGCTAAGCAAATGCAATATCTTACATATTCAAGCAGGGAGAAGGACAGGATGCGAAGGAGAAGGGCATGTGCTACTAAGCGGTGGGGAATTTGAACATCTGAAGGAAGGCGAAAAATATAAATATTTAGGTATTAATGAAGCAGGGACAATAGAGCATGATAGGCTTAGGGAACAAATACAGAAGGAATATTTTAAAAGGGTTAAAAAACTGACTCATACACATCTCAACGCCAAAAACATCATAACCGCGATTAATACGTATGCAGTTCCAGTGCTTCTATATTCTTTCAGTATAGTCAATTATAAAAACAGCGATTTGAAGAAAATAGACATAAAAACAAGAAAATTACTCACACTTAACAAAATTCATCAAGAAAAAGCTAATATCGAAAGATTATACATGCCGATAGAAGAAGGAGGAAGAGGCCTTATGAATATAGAAGCATTGCATAAAACACAAATTATTAAATACAGGCAATATTTAGAAAATTAATCTGATTATCTTATAAAGGCCATAGTAAAACATGACAAATCTAGAACAAAACATTCCATACATAAAGAAGCAAATAATAATTTAAGTGAAATAGGATTAACAATAAATAATAAATACGCAGATAGTGAACTTAAAAATACAGTATTGAAGAAACGGATACTTACATTAAAATCTAAACCACTTCACGGTCAGTTTTTTAACTCCATTCTCGACAAACTTAATATAGACAAAGAGCTCTCATTCAGATGGATCAAAAAACAACAAGTATCTTCCTCATTGGTTTCGTCAACATTCGCCATACAGGACCAAGCAGTTGCCACCAGACAGCATGAAAAAGACATTATGAAAAAACCCATAGACGGCAAATGCCGTCTATGCAGGAACAAAGACGAAACCACGCAACATCTAATTTCAGGCTGTGAAAAGCTGGCTGGCACCTACTATGTCAAAAGGCATAACAATGTGGTACAGTATATCTTTTGGACAATAGCTAGAAAACACAACTTCGAAGTCTCGAAATTTTGGTGGAAGGAACAGTTGAGCCAACCTAAAGTAATAGAGAACGATGAGGCGAAGCTAATGTGGGAGATGCCAGTCCATACCGATCGATCAGTCACACATAACAGACCGGACATCATGTTTGTTTGTCTGTTGAACACACTAATCTACAGAAACACTAGACGTATAGATAATTGATTTTGGAAAATGGAACACCTGATGCAGAGCCATAATGGTCCAACTAAACTATAAGAAATATAAAAATGACGCCTTATCAAAAGTTGTTCAGCCTCAGCATTTTTTTGTTGAGATATAAAAACCGAAGGATTGGAACACCTGATGGCCCTGATGCAGATACGCCGGAGTCATAAAGTCCACGCGAACGAAGTCGCGGGCATCAGCTAGTTATTATAAGTTAGGAGGATGATTGTTTTGTTATTACACCTAATCAAAATACATGCATTAGCAACGAATAACTTTCACACTCGTAAAATCTCAATGACTAAAAAGAATTTAACAGTTTTCAGTGCAAATGGACGCGTAAAAGTAACTAGTAACAACAAAGGCTAATGGGACGAAGTTAGTTGGAGTGTTGATCGGTTTCGCGACCACGAACTCTGCAGAGGCTAAGAAAGTTGGGATAACATCTCGGTGCGCGGCGGCGGGCCGCGCGGGCGGAGCTGCATCGATTCGCTGCACGGCTGACGGGCGACGGGCGCTCCGCTCTCGCGGACGCGACCCTCGGCCCTTGGCCTGGCCTATGTCACTCCCCGTTTAGGTATCGAAAATATACCTACATTATTACTATACGCGCGGCGACCACTCCGGAAGGGAAAATTAAATTACATTAATCGTAACAATTAAATTGGCTTGCAATGGATGTCTAGGTATCTAAACGAAGAGGTGAGTTTTGACGCGAGCTAAATTTTTGTATAACATAGCGCTAACCACATTAAGTAGAAACTTTGAATTTATTTTCTGAGTAAGACTTCTGTACGTGAGTACTAGTATTTATACTGTGCCTCGGCCTCGCTCACCGGCGGCTGCTGATGCCTGCTCCCCCGGCATAGCCAGCATAATGTTGCGTGAAATTTGCGCCCCCATTGTTACCTTACAACTAGCCATCCGTCCGCAACGCTTTTATAGAGCGAGACCTCGATGTTTTATGGACCGAACTTCGAATAATACCTATGAATCACGCTCGCGAACATTAATGGAATTGAATCGAGAGTATTTCCACTAAACACAGGGTTTGTGTCAGATAAAATGTTTATGGTGGAAATGTCGAATTTAGACCCATGTCCATTGTAATTTATATGGGCAGGTACAATATAAAACTAAGTGACCTGATGAAATCTCAGTCTTAATTCACGGGTTTTTCTGAAAAAGCCTCATGACCTGACATTACGAAATCATGGTATTCAATTTAAAACAACAGTGTATACGGATAGTGGGATCTATTTTTACCTCCGACAAAAAAGAAGGGTATTATTTTGTCGCTAATGTCTGCCTGTCTGAAGCATCGTACCGCTCGAACTGATTGCCCGATTTTGATGCGGGTTTTTTTTACGTGAAAGCAAGTTTCAGACGTTTCAGCCGTTTAAAAGTTAGGGGGGGTTAACGCTTGAAAGTCAGGTCTTTCTGTAACAAATAATGCCGCCAAGTTCTTAAAAGAATATTGAATTTTATTTATATGAATCTTAACATTTGACTTGGCTAGATTTTTACCAGTATTCTGATGTTTAGAACAATAGCACCTTACAATGTAATAACAATAACATATAACGTATATATGATACGTTGATTAGCCAAATATAAGTAGGAACTTGGCGGCCATTAAGATCTCAATTATTTTCTCGGAGTTTGAACTTGGCTCGCTTTTTCACATTTATGTTTTTGGTGGAATATCATTATTTTTTGCAGCACAGTAGTATCAGAAATAAGAACTGCTTGCTCGTATAATTTTAATGGGCACTTTATCTAATAAAATCGATTAATTAAATAATAATCAAATTGACGAAATTTACTGTTTTTTAATTTTTCTTTTGTATATATATATAATAATCTATCTAAATGCCAAATATCAACTTTCCAGGTCATATGGAAGTATTACCTTTTTGATGATGGATAAGTGGTCAATAACATTTTCGGGATTTTTAAACATTATTATATCAATAACTGTTTGAGGTACATTATTTAAATTTGGATTCGAGATAAACTAAATGACTTTAATTTATGTGCAAAATTTTATGTATTTAAGTTAAATAGGTTATGAAGGGGTCAAAAGTAGTTGGAAATGGTTCGTTTAAATATATACACGGCTGCTGCTTTGCTCGAACTTGTTTGAACTTGCCTCTGACACGCTACCGTGTCTAGATAGATGGCGCTACGAATATTAAGTCGTATCAGTACTTCTGATACTCATCACTAGATGGCGTTCTTGACAGTCGGTATTTGTTTTTGATTTGCCTAGCAAACAAACTTGTTGTTATTCTAATGATTTTATAGTTTATTTATATTAGCAGAGATCTCAACTTCTCAAATAGATACAAAGGTAGTTATATATCTAAATATACTTATACCTAAGTGCCTGGAAATTTCAGCGGCATTAGGTACTCATACAATGTGACGTATTTAGCACGTAGATACGTATATGTTTAATTTTGGACGACCGGATTTTTCAACTAGGTCATCCCTTAAAATTAGATGGGCCCATCGCTTATGAGCACACCGCTGTAATTTTCAACAAAGATAGCCCAAATCAATATCTCATCGGTCTTCTGTTTGGGACAGTGAAAATAGCGGACTGACAACAAAATAGATAAAACTTCTAAGTAAGTAGTACCTACGCAGCCACTTTGATGTCATACGCAAACAGCGATGCGTGAACTGTACTGCAGCGATATTTCGGACGTCAAGTTTTCCCTATTACCGACCTAAATACCTACACCGAAAGGAACTCATAAAACAGTTCCAGGAAAATATTTGATAAAAGAAACGAGTGAGGAGACCCGTTTACCCGCCATGATTAAGGAAGAGATATCTGATGTTTTCCTTCCTGTACTTGTGTAGGCACGCCTCTTCGAACTTCATTTGGTAACATATAATTCATTGAGCTTTGTTCTTTCTGTATTTCTTGCGGAGTGATAATTTTAATTAACTAATTGAATTGTTAAGTATTACTAGCAATGTTTGTAATGTAAATGTAAATAATGCAATATTAAATGTAATAATATTTTTGTGAATGTGTATAGGCAGGCCTGTGTCACTCCCCGTTTAGGTATCGAAAATATAACTACATTATTACTATGTGCGCGGCGACCACTTTTAACGGTATCTAAACGAAGAGGTTAGAAGTTCTGATCGATCTAAATTAAACCATAGCACTTACAACATTAAGTACCTATATTTTTCTTTGAATTTCTTTTCTGATTCTGAGTAAGACTTCTGTACTTGAGTACTAGTACTTATTCTGTGGAGGTTTACCAAATGAAAGATTTCTTTCTTTCTTTCTGTGTAACCTCCTGCATGCACGTTAGTACCTACGATATTATTTGGTTTGTTTACACTTCAGTTTAAGAGGAAGTACGGGTTTACGGTCACTGTTCCTAAAATATAATGGAAATACGTAGATGATAAATTTAAGGAAAGCGGGAATCGTACTAGAGAAACAGCTGGAATAATGAAGTGACCCGGTAGAGCGGTGGATTATACAAAATTAGTCGTATTTAGGTACTACTACAGCTTTACGCAGTCCGCGGTAGGTAGGTTTTACTCGTGTATTTTATTAAACATACTTACAATGTTTTAACAGAAATAGGTAATAAAGAATAATGATTACAGAAAACAGGCAGGTATTTAGATTGTTTTGTCAAGAGGTGAGGTGCAAAGTCACACTTCTTTTCACTATTATCATGTACTATGTTAAGGGGAATTTTTCGTACCAGTAGAGCTTTTAAGAATTATACACGACTGTAGATAAGACAATCGGTCGCTGTCACCAGGCTAAGAGCAAGAAAACAATTAATTGATTAGGTACCAACTTTATCTTCAGAATAAACAACCAACCAAAACTTTTTATCTGTTTGACTTCCGTCCCAACTCGATTCATTTAAATATTTTGCTTGAAACTTTTATCTTAGCATGAGATACCTATGTTTCCATTCCAAAGATTACGCTGGCTTGTTTTGAAACGAAACAACAAAGATAAAATAAGAATACCTAAATCCTTTCTTGTACAGGGTAACTAAGTAGGTGTTTCTTGTCGCCATTTGCTTTGAAAGATTTTTTATATTTACTGTCCTACAGTAAGACGCGAGTTAACTACTACTAGCGCTATCTAGTGGTGTTTTAGTGAACTATTATCCGTAAATGAACGTATTATATTGAGTTTACCACTTTATTTTCAATTGATAGAATTCTTATAGGTTTTCCTGTAATAATGTACAACACAACAAGCAATAATCAATATTTTGTGTTTATTTTTTCAAAATTTTAGGCTCAGTTGTTTTGGAGATCATATGGCTGATTTTCATCTTCTTTCTTCATATGTCGCAGTCAATCTTTGCAAAATTTTAATTATCACTTTATAAAGTTAGTCTGCCTCATAAAGAATTTATTTAGAATAATTAGGTACCTTAGATTACTTAGGTAGTGTCGTGAAAGTCCATTTATTAGAATAACCACAGCAAGCCGCCCGCTAAACTGGTACTCAATTCAATTACTTATACAGATAAAGATGACTTATTTTAAAGCATCTGTTGGGTAAATACGCACAATTTGTAAAATTTATTGTGATAGTTGCGACTGTAGCCGAGTTGACCCTATTATCACGACCCAGTGGCGAAGGACGGAATAAAATTTCCATTTACTGCTCAAATTGTGAGTCGTCTTCACATTATAGGCAGCCACTTGGATTTATCAAATCTTGCTCTGTTTATAAAAAAAAAACCTACTATAATTAAGAATTACGGGTTATTTTTGTCTGTCAGCATTCAGGCTAAGATGCGAGAGTGCAGATAAAAAAATATGAATAGATTTATCATTTGAGAGGCTTTTAGTCCAGCAGAAGACTGACTCTCAGGACGATACTCGACATGTATCGAAGGTTTTTGAAACTTTTTCTCCTGCTTATGAACTTTCGACTTTAGTACTGAACCAGGTTTCTTTTGGCATACCTTGTCCTAACGCTTGTTGTCTACCTCAAAATGTAAAATTGTTTATTCAATAAACGATATCATAATCATCATCATCCGAGCATATCCCAGTTGCATCCTCAGCAGTAACGCTTCAAAGTCCAGGGCCTGCTTCCTTGCCAAAGGGTAAACCAGAACCAATCCTTGGTTTGATGGTCATACGCTAAATGGCGTTCGGAACTCACAGTTTATGCGTGCCTTCCGAAACACGAAATCATCTTTCTTTTCGGATAATCAGGTGATTCAAGCCTGCAATATCCTAACCAAACTGGAAACAACTTTTCACAAAGCATGGAGGCAGTCTCCTAATGATATATTAATATCTCATTCACGAAGTTACTACCACAAAAGTAAATAAGTAGGTACTAAACACTAATAAGAAGTAATATTATTAAAACTAACATAAGATGAAATAATACTATGTATACAATACGGTTTTACTCACGTAGTGGAAAACGGTATTACTCCACTGATGACGATCGTCTAAACCGATTGAAATTAGTTGGCCTTTTTTAACTACACTACGTGAGTAAGACCGTATTAAATATGAGGTTACTACAAAGAAGGTGCATCAAAGAAACTCAATTGAAAAAGAGAAGAAAAGTAAAATCACTAAATAATTTTGCAAGTGAATCTAACAAATTACATACCTATAGTAATTATCAAAACATGCTTATAGCATCTCAAATCACAAAACATACGATCAAAACAAAAACGAAATGCGATTGTTACAACAAAAAGCGTGAGGATAAATCCAATATCTACGGACTCCACGGAAAATCAACCATCAAAGCTAAATCAGCCGAAAAATATCGTATTTTATCAGGAAAATATTATCAACATATCGAATTTTAGTTTCGAATATTGAATTGACCGAAACTACTTCAGGAAACACAAGAGATCCTTCGAGTTTCCATTTGTATGATCTATAAATAAATAGAAATACTTGTGCATACGGCATGAAAATGCTGCTGGTCAATATGATAGAGTTTTGGGAGACAAATAATATTTACACTGAGGTATATGACACATTTATCAGTGAAATGAGATTGAATACGTTATTTTATTTTTTCCTCCATATAGCATACACACTTTACACTGAAATTGCTACGTTATGCTATCGAGCAAGGGACTTCTAAGATGTGTTACGGTGAAATCGTAGCGTAGCGTAGCATAGCATTTGTAGCGATGGCTGCGATGTCTGATAATAAGCTATAGCAATTGCAATGCTAGGATTTCACTGTAGAGTAGCACGAATACTTTTTGTATCGATATAATGTGAAGTACCTGGTATTGTCTAACACTGTTTGACTACGTGGGCATCAGACAGTTTCATAAATATACTTGTCTTTGTACCGTGCAATTAGCCACAAATACATATACAACGTGGAAGGGACATACGCGTAATAAATCGAACCACGAGCTATATACTAGATCACTATAGTATAATGAAATTAAAATAACAGTCAAAAACAAAAAAAAACGTCATTCCCATGCAAATTGGACTGGTTGCTGGTCACTTTAGTATGGAAATGCCGATTTTTTTAAATTATATTTTAATATCATTATAATGCCCGTGGTTCGATTTATTACAGGTATGTCCCTTCTACGTATACCGTATAAGCTTCATGAAATTTAGTAGCCAATAGAATTTTTAGTTCGAAACATATGCCAAATCGGTCAAGGGTTTCGCAAGTTTTCAGTTCACGGCTAACATATAGGCTACTGCTGATGTTTTCAACACTTAATAACTTGATTTTTTATTAAACATGCTATGCATTCATTTTGTATGACCAATCCACTTGGATAGTACACGGGGATTGAAGGCAGCCACATCTCGATTCCGGCGGTGGCACTCAATTTTATAGCTTTGAAGGATTACCGTCCTATCGCCTCATGCCTGTCCCGGCCTCTTTGTCAAAATTGTGCCATTATAGTCTTCTTCGTCGGTAAAAAACTTAACATTGAAACCCAACGTTACATCCCTAGTTATTTTACCTACTTCAGCCTATATATATATCACTTAAAATGATAGTATTTTATAAAATAATATCTAACAGCAGTGTCGGCTACTTACTCACACAAAAAAAATAAACATTACAAAAAAAAGAGTAGAAGTTGGCAAACAGGCATTCGGCCCATCAAATGGTAAGAGGTTACCATAGCCTGTAATGCCAGGGCCACCGTAACAATACTTACAACACGCGCTGCTGACCCTGAAGGAATCTTTTCATGCCCCTTTTGAACAATCTCATGTCTTTTGGAAAAACTCATTCCTCAGCGTAATCGTGTACTTAATTGATTTCTCTTAAAATGGATACTTTATTATTTACATATTTCGATACTTATATGTACATGGCCGAGCGAACTTATGTTAGTGAAGCCCTACGAGTGAAATCAAGTGTATAACCGGAGATAGATCGCTCCGGCGAATTGAACCATTTGCTTTCTGACTCGAACTGCCAACTGGGTCGTGTCCTTAGACGTCGTTCGACGACCTACGAGTATGTTACGAGTACCTAAATGTGTTCAACTGACAATTTAACAGAAATCTACCATACTATCTACCAATTCATATATCGTTTTAGAATTTAAAGTACCTCGTACCACAAATAATATAAATAACATAAAAATAAAGTAAAAATTGACCGAATATTCGTATTCCACCTTTCTTTTTTGCTAAAAAGTCATGATTTGGCAATATTTTAATTTTCTGCTAAAAACAGAAAAGGTTTCGGCTCAGGCGGAAATCAGAAATTCATGCTGCTATCTATATATATCTGCTATCAAATAAGTTACGTCACTTTAAGACGAAGTGGTAGCTAAAGTGGCGCCCTCATTTGGAATAAATTGTTTAAAACTAAATATGGTGATAATTAAAAATTTGATTTGTATCACTGTCTAGAAAGATCTTTAAACTATTTTATGAATAACCTTTGAAAGTAATATTGGTAGTCCGTCTAACACAAATTCACAAAAATTGGTTTGTGAAATCTGTAGATTGATCAATTCATGAAAAAAACAGATGTTATTTTTCTTTAATATTTTTTATGTATATAAAAATTGTATCCTCTAATGGAATTATCGTGTTTTATTTTATTTCATTTAAAACACAAACAAGATTTCAGTGTACAGCGAAAATATTAATACTTTATAATTTGTAAATAATTTTTGTTTTCGTTTCCATTTTCGACTGAAAACAAGACTGAGGCCGAAACTTCTTTGGCGTTTTTGTTTTTGCCTGGAAATAAATTTTTGTTAGGACACTAAAATATAGCTAGTTTAGTTAAATAGTAAATTAGTTATTTATTTTTTGTCTGTGATCCTGAATTTTGTTCAAGAACAGAAATTTGTAGTACTTGAGTAATATAACAACCCCTAATTCAATGAGATTTCGTCTCTGAGTTCCAATGCTCTAAGATGATCAACCCAATGACATCAAACTTTATTAATTAAAATTCAATATGTATACATGCAACAATGTGCAGGAATTGTCCCCAGGAAAGATTTCAATAACAGTGGATTAAAATAATAGCATGTGAAATGAAATAACTAGTTAAGTAAAACTCGAAGGTTTTCTATGTAAACTGTCTGAACAAAGGGATCAAATATACGTATGAATCGACTGCCCTTCAAATCCAACTGCGGGGTTTGTATTTTTTATAAATGATGATTTATTTATGAACGCTCAACAAGTCAACTATACACGTTCAACTATATTCAAAGACGACAGCCGGGACCATGCCTTCCGAGTTAGTTGTGTTACGTACTCCTGATCACCTGGTCACTGATCTCATCATTTGAAGAATTAAAAATCAAGTAATCATTTTTCCCTTGTTTTTTTCTTACATCAAGCTTTGCATATCTTTTATAGATACTATAATGTTTTTTTTTGTGAAATGAGATTCTTCATTATAATCAAGACCAAGATCATCGAATAGATTTTTTGAACTGTATTGCTACACAGTAAGAATAAAAAAAAGGATTCTGAGATATGAGTAGATAATGGAAAATACTTCATAGAACGAAGATGACGCGACGGGAACTTTCAGCGAAGTTGTTCAAGCTAAATTAACGTACTTATGGAATTATATTTCGAAGATAATAAACCGGTGATTGGTCTTTTTAAGGGACGTTAAAAACTTTATAAAAGTTTTTGAACTCCCATATAAATTACGAGAATCTGATTGCTCTTTTGTGCTACAACTTATAGTACTCGTAAGCTTTTATGAATCGAATTTGTAGCAAAGGTAACCAGCTAGTTACATTATCTCTAGAGAAATATAAACGTATGCAGGCTGAATCATTTTCAGACAACTTTAACTATGGGAGCAACGCTAAAATGGCGAAGAAATATTTAGCTGTTCCATGGGTACCTATCATCATGACAGCTATTAGTTTTTGTACAAAAACTTTTCAGCTTGTTCTAACTTAATATTATCATAATTTATTTATTTAACTTTTATTGTTAATCAAATACAAATTGTACAGAAACAATAGGCAAACTTGACGCTTATAGCGTTGTCTACCAGTCAACCTTCGGGTTACACAGGGAATTTAATTGTGATCAATCATTTTCTTTATTTTATAAATACTTTTAGGACGATATAATGGATTCATGTTTTGAGAACAGTTAAAATAGTTAAAATGTACAGTGCGTCTCGTCATCGGCGTGAAAGCCTTTATAGTAGCCTCGGCAATAATTACTTATTGGAGCCGTTTGGGGTTGAAACGTGGGGGCCGTGGGGACCATCGGCACATAAATTATATAACACTGTCACCCGAAAATTGTCTGAAATCACGCGTGACCGGCATGGCCGGCTGACCTTGATCTGGCTCAAAAGATAAGCATTGCCATACAACGTGGCAATGCTGTCAGCCTTCTGGGCACGTAACCACGGGGCAGTATCAATATAACTTAGGGTTGGGCTACATCTGTCAGCGCGGTACAGCACTTTTCTATGTTGTTATCCTGTTCTGTCACTGTTCTGTCACTTATTCAACCTATGTATACGGGACTAATAACAAAGAAGGTATTGTAATACGATGAATGCAATGTACGTGCACATTATCATCAAACATCGTTTGAAAATTGTAGCAGTACTACGTACCTCGTAGTAATTATGTTACAAAGTCAGTGCTTCAAGCATCGTAGCACGGCTACGATCCTTCCCTCAAATGCTACGACTTCTCTGGCTGCTACGAACCTTGCCGCCTGTTACGAACGTAGTGCTACGAGTGTCGTAGCAAATTATTCGAATAATGCTATCAAAAAATAACTTGTTAAAAACAAGCAAACAAGCAACTCAGTTCTTCTGCCGTAAAAAGTTGTCAATCCATGTAATACCAAGTCGTTTAACGTATTCAGTCCCTACTTTAGGGAACTTCTGTCTTAAGTTATTACGTAATTAGCTAACCTAACAACATCTTATTCCCAATTAAATTAACTAATCTTTAAAATACTGGGACTATATAGAAATGTAACATGGACAGCAGGAAAGGATGATACCTACGTATATTACATTACCTATGAAAGCAGCTCAAATAATATAATAGTCATATATAAATATTCAGAATATTATCAATGATAAAGGAAATATTAGACATAATTATATGTGTTGAGTGATGACAAACTAATAATGTGTAACTAATATTTCTGTTCAAAAAGAATGAGCTAGAAAATAATTTCAGTACATCGATATTCAATGAAGAAGAAGAGACTAATTTCTAATGAATCTGAACCTACTGGATGTATACTAATTTATAGAAATGATGGGCACGATTACGTCGCGGTAACCTATATGAGTGTGAGTGACATGTGCACTACAAACAAGTCAGCATGGAGGCGTCCCTATCGGACGCCGAAGGCATGCGGGATGTGGGCCGATGCAGGGTTGAGACGAACGGAATAGGCTCACACGTACGTGGGCGTGCGGAGAGGTGATCGCGCGGCAAACACAGGCATGTGCCGCTGGCGCCACCTGATAGTCCATATAGTTCCCGTAGCCCATGTGGTCGCAGGTGCAGGCGCAGTTTTCGATGTGCCGCCGCAGCTCGAGCTCGAGCTCCCACGGCGGCTCCATGAGCGCGACGAGGCTGGCGGGCGCGCGCCGCGGCGAGCCCGCGCCTCCGCGCGCTGCGAATGCGGCCCCGGGCCGGGCGCGGGCCGCACCTGCGCGACGCCACCTGCCACCCCGCCCCCCGCCCGGCGTACTCCAGCATACACCTCAACGGCTAGCGCGGTCCAGCGCTGGCGACACGGCCCTTGCACTCGCAGCAGCCCGGGTGTGCTCCAGCCGGAGAGCAGCGAGCCGCGTCGCGCGCGGCTGGTCGTGTGTCGGCGCGCATAGCGGGGCGGCCGGCTGCCAGCAGGGGAATGCCGCGCGCCCGAGCCCGGCCGAGAGAGATCCCGGGCGGCCGGGCCGCGCCGGCGCGCCGAGCTCCACGTGACAGATCCGCCCCCGTCGCTGCACAGCCTCCGTCCTCTACTCTCTCGTCGCTCCGGCGGACAACATTTTTCAGATGCACAATCGTCAGCCATCAATTAACTCTTCGACATAGGTACATTTGTAGGAAATTGGATTCCGGATTACGTAGGAAATCTTTTTGTATTTTCCGTCGTTGAGAGCCTCATTAATAACAACTTAACTACTGCATAAGCTTCAGAAATATAACTTTAAAGGAAATAGATCCAGCCAATTACATAGTAAAAAATTATTCTGAAATGTAACTAGGAATAATTTACAAAATGTATGAATACTCGTATATCTCGTATAATACATAACTACCTAACCTCATAGACCATTTTTTTTTACACTGTAAACCTAACCCCAACTAACTACGCCAAGCAAATTCAAGATGGAATTCATTTCAAAAGTTCCAGTCCATACGATGAACCGATATTCTTGATCTGGCGGCCGTTGACTGCACCGTAAATAAATAATTACGATGCGGCGATTGCGGTGCTTACATAAAGTCTGCTCTTCAGCAACGGGGTTGAAAATTAATTACAAATTCACTTATAGTCAAAAGTTACCTTACCAAAAGTCCGATTAAAACCCAATCAAAATCTTAAATCATTTATTTGTCAGACATGAGTACAAAGGTTGTTAGTTTTCAGTCTAGGGCTTCATGCTGCGCCGTCAGGCAAACAAATTTTATTTTTTTAGAGTTAGTATTTATATAATTTGTCATTACAACTATTTAAAATTTTTGGAATAAGTTTTATTGTTATACACGTATTATTTGAAATAGAAGCCAAAGTTAATTATGTTGTATTTTATATGAGAAATGCATAGATATATATTTTCACGCCACACGCCACAGCTGAACAGATGAAATTAAATTTGACATACATATGGCTTAATATTAAAATAGTATACGTTTAATAATAATAAGTAATTCAAATAATGAAGAGAATAATAATAAAGACTGAACATCCCGCGGAAGCGTCGAAGTCGAGGCTTTTTAAATACCAAGAATCTCTACAACCGCGAGGTGTGCAGCCTAAGGCAGAACGCTACACGTTAATAAATATCGTGATATTTATTGATGGATCTTGGGCTGGATCACAGCATACCCTACACCATCAATACGGATCGCTAAAGTACCTGACGCGTTCTTTGTACAAGGCAGACGTGATGGACTCTAGACAGAGGAAAATTCGAGCTTGTGTGGCAATAATTGTAGCTCTTTTCTTAAACAAAAGAGTGTAAAAAAGCAATGGATGAAGAATTGGCTACATACAGACATACATTCATAAATGATAGCATTTATGAATGTATGTCTGTATGTAGCCACGTCTTTATTCCTATTGGGGTAAACAGGGCATTTTGAGTTTAGCGGTTTTAGGCTGATAGAGTCCAGGGCCGCAAGACTCAAAGGCCACTTTTAGCGTGACAGTGGGCGAGAAGATGGAAGAATGAATCAAAATAGTGACGGGTTGCTAGGCGCATCACCTAATAAGATGATTTGCATTTTCACCCATTTTCTTAATCGGCGTCTACGATCTGCGCAGGAAGAGAAGCAGCTAGCACTTTCAATTTTTTTTTCTCCCAGACCAGCGTAGAAGAAATTTAATTGGAAAAAGAATTTTCTACAAAAGAGACAAATTCGCCGTCGTCCTCCATCGCTGCCGTCTCGCTGCGTACTGCAGACGCGATAAATATTGACGCGCGTCACTACACGCAAGAGAAATATCACGATCCAGGATCTGAGATCAGATCACAAGGATTTCCAGAAATCCAGCGATAGATATTGTGATCCGTCAATACATTATACTACACGTCAATAAAAATCGAAATCCGTCAGTTTATATTGACGGATCTCAATATAGCTCTTGCGTGTAGCGTTCGCGAATATTTTCTTAACAATGAGTGTAGGATGCATTGTGATGTTGTGATGTTTTAGCAGTAGAGAAGGGCCTTGCGCCGCTCTCCTTATCAAATGAGAACTGGCGCAAACCAACGGTGTTAAACGGTGTTAAGTACCGAGGATCACATAAACGTATAGTAGAGTAAGAAGCTCAACGGGCGGTTCTATTGGGCCTTAACAGGGCCCGATGTGGATCAGCTCGTATCGGTGAACTGGCTACGATTCGGTAACTTCTTTGGCAAACCGAAGGTTTTGCCTGTGCAATTGGAGACTAAGTCATGTTGCCTGGCTATGAATGAATATTAGGTTTTGTACAGCGATAGTCGGTATGTGTTGTGACTCTCATGGTTATTTTTTTTTATAAATGCATATCTAAGACACGAGGCAATTAAATTTATCGGGTTTGTGGTATAATGCGATTACGCTTAAATGCTATCAGCATTAAAGTTCGATTTGTCAGCAGAATTGGGACGCAGGTGGCCTGGAGCAGAGAGGCTGCATGCGTGCGCAGCAGCCGGCGGGCGGCAAGGCAAACGCGCGGCAGTCAACATGCGACGCGCAAGGAGCGTTACGGGGCCCTTGCGGCGCGCCCACCCCGCCTCGGGAGCCACCTGGAATGTCCAGGTACCTAATATACTTCATCTATACTAAATTAACGGCCAGTTCAATCTTTTTGTCACTATTAAAATCGATTTCACTCAAAAGTATTTGACCTTTAGAAGACAGCACCAGGAAGCTGTCGAAAAACATATATTTGTAGTGTTTATGGAGTTCGCGAATGTGACCAGTGGAAGCTCTCGACTCAACAGTTGGCTGAGAACTTGTTGCGCACGCACTTTCTTGAATACATTAAAACTATTATCTGCATAGAATCAGTTGTTCCAATAACTATATTCAATATGTAAAACACAACACCGTGCTATATCTTACAAGAATGCTTGATCCCCTCAATGATTTAACGTGTTTTTGTCCACGTAAACACGTTTTCTGTTATTTAACACCAATCGAAAAATATTGACAAATTTTCCTAATATAAATAAATAACACTTCTACAATGAACTTGTAACACAAAAAAAGTCGAAAGTGGGCATAGCATGATAGTCTAAGAAAAAACCGGACTGTTAGATTTTTATTCACAATTTACTAATTTAAATTTACTAAACAAAATCAAGAAATCTGGGCGTGCATGCCTTTATTAATTCTTGCGTGAAACTAGATTTAAGTATTTATGTGTTTTAATAGCATGTTCTTGATTATGGTGAGCAATAAACGTTATTATTATCATAATAATGGTATGGTTGGTCTATACTCAACGTAGAATGCACTAACGGATAGTCCTATATAGCTGCCGAACTATGGGAGTCAGGGGGCATTTTCTTGGTTTGGTCTGTGTGGATAGGATGTTAGTGGACCGGAAAACTGAGTTATGAAGTGAAATACGAACATCTACCTAAAAATCTCTCACAGCAATTTTGATGACTTGCTGCTCGTTAACTACACTGCCTATGGGCACCCAAACTAGCCAAAAAGATGCGGCCAGGGCGCAACACAATGTAAACAACTGAGGGTGTCGAAAGGTGCGGCTCCGGTTTCACCATCACGGGGATTACTCCCGAGAGCGGGTTTCCCTATTATTACGCCATTACGTGCAATACACTTCCACTGTGGAGCGTATGTTCTCCTCTTGCGACTCCACTCTGGTCGACCGGTTAACCCATTCGTGGCCAAATAACAACGCGTAAGAAAAATAAATTATTTTCTTCTATTTAATCTTTTATTGTAAGCACAATAAGATATATATCTAGTCAAAAATTTAAAAATAGTTTTTTTTTGCATGTATTTAAGCAAGGAAATAACAGGGGTGTACCCAAATTAGCACAACGGCCACATACGAGTGTAAATTTGCGGAGCACTTTTTTTGTATCCAAAGTATTTTCTTGCATTTCTTGCATCCCCAACAGCTTTAGTTACAGCACACGTAATGTATTATTCGTAAAAGCTTTTTTTCTTTTTTTTTTTTATTTTTTTTTTTTTGGCTTGACGCTGTTGCGTATTTAGCCATGTACCAGTTTATAAAACGTGGGAAACTATAACGCGAAACATAAAAGCTAAGAGAATAGGAAAACAGGAGAATATATAGAAACGATATTATGATAACATAAATAACAATAATACATATTATAAATTTATATTATTACATTTCAAAAAATTACAAATTGAATCATATATTGATTTAGAATTTAAACGAAGAAGAGAAATAACATGAGTAGGAAGTGGAATATTTTCATCAAAAATGCATTTTTCCAGCAGATTTCGGTCTAAAAGTGGACAGCTAAAAAGGATATGGTTTAAGTCACCAACTCCCATACCACAGCTGCAACTATCATTGTCAAAGACTCCAATTCGACACAGATGTTGAGGCGAACTGTTATGTCCAATTCGCATTCTAATTATAGTGGATGTGGATTTTTTGCTTAGGATTATTTTAAAAAACCAAGGTTTTAAAGGTATGTTGGGTTGAATTTTAAAAAAATAGATGCCTTTATACTTAGAGCTTTGTTGCCATATTTTTTCCCAAGAATCTCTAAGGTAAGTTTTGGGCAAATTAACTAGATCGTGACAATAATTAATATAAGGGTGCATGTCACCGCACTTAATAGCCTCTTTTGCCAATTCATCGGCTTTTTCATTCCCAGTAACACCGCTATGACTAGGTACCCAAGAAAATTTCACAGAAAGGTGAAGAGAAGAAGCTTTGAAAAGTAAATTTCTTATTTGGATTATTAAGGGAAAATGAGTTTTCATTCTAAATGGGAAGTTTTGTAGTGTCTGCAACGCGCCAAGGGAGTCTGTGAAAATAGTGGTGTGGGGAAGCTTCATTAGAATTATGTATTCCATCGCTTTTAGTAGGCCAAAAAGTTCGCCTGTGAAGACGGAAGTCTCAGGAGGCAGCTTAATTTTTTGAACTATGTTGTATTGTGGGTGGTAAACACCCACACCAACACAGCCCACAGACCCCTTGGACGCATCCGTATACAAAGTATGATGATCACCATCAAGAACAACTTCACTGACATCCGCCGCATTGGGGGGCTGATTTATATTTACGGGAGCTATTAACGCCTGATAGCTACTATCGAAAAGAGGGTGAGTTTTTGCAGAATGGATACGGCAGTTGAGAGAAATATATCTATTATAGCTTATAATTAAACTTGGGGGGGATTTGTTAGTCCAGAATCGAGATGACTGTATCAAGTCAAACAGAATCTGGACTCTAACTGTAAGCATGTTAGGAGATACCTGCATAGAACGGAACAATATTTTGTCACAAATCATTTGCCCTCTAAAATGTAAAGGAGCTTCGACACATTCTACCTGTAAAGCATTGATAGGGCTAGACTTCATTGCACCGGTTATAATTCTCATAGCTTTGGCTTGAACATCATCCAATCTTCTAAAAGCAACTGTACTACCTGGTTCAAATATAAAAGTAGCATAATCTAAAACACTTCGGATTATAGCATTATATAGAAGTTTCAATGAATATGGGTGAGCTCCCCACCATACTCCTGTGAGACAACGAAGAATATTTAGGTTTTTTTCACATTTGTTGTAAACATAATTGCAATGGGTAACTCCTGTAAGTTTAGGATCTAAAACTGCTCCCAAAAATTTGACCTCCTTTTTCTCAGGGAGAATCTGTCCATCCAAAATAACCTTAAAAGCCGGAATTTTACGTTTACGAGTGAATAATACAACTGAGCTTTTGGATACTGACAACTCAAAACCGTTTTGATCCAACCAATTTTTAAGCTGAATTAAAGCTTCATTTATTATTGAAGTAGTTGCCTCAACAGAATCACTTAACGAGTACACAACCAAATCATCGGCGTATTGGAGAACCTCAACATTCAGATTCTGCATGGACGGTTTTACATCAGAAGTATAAATATTGAATAATAACGGACTCAATACCGAACCTTGTGGAAGACCCTTCCACAAAGTTCGGGATATTTTTTTATTGTCATCTAAAAACAAGTGAATTTGCCTTCCCGACAGCATATTGAAAACAAACTTTCTGAACGTCAACGGAATGTCAATTTTTTTAAGTTTGTTGTCAAGTACTGTCAGTATGACATTATCATACGCCGAGTTAATATCTAGAAAAGCAGCCAACAATGATTTATTATTTGAAAACGCTATACGGATATCCGTGGTGAAGATACCTAGACTATCAATTGTACTTTTACCCTTTCTAAATCCGATCTGATTGGGCAGCAACAAGTTATTATGTTCTACGTACCACTCCAGCCGATTTTTAACTAAGTGTTCCACCACTTTACCCATAACAGAGGAAAGGGCGATGGCCCTGTATGAAGAAGCTTCCCCGGGTGATTTCCCAGGTTTCAAGATAGGTAAAATTATATGGGACCTCCATTCCTCTGGAATTTGCCCCGTAAACATAATGTTATTAATAATGTCTAAATAATGGGATAAACATGAATCTGATAAATTAGCTAACAATGAGTAAGTAATATGATCTTCACCAGGACAAGTATCTTTAATATTACTGAGAACACCTTTTAATTCTAAGAGAGTAAAAGGAGAATCTAATTGAAAATCTGTTCCAACCTTTATTTCTGGTGTTGAACAAATAAAATCAGGAATAGACTCCTCAACAAATGGTGGAGCAAGACGATTCAGAAACTCATCTGTCAATTCCTCCGGTACAATGAAACTATTTTGATCCTTAAATGCCAATCTAAACCTTCTAATGTTCTGCCAAACCTCAGTGGGATGAACATCAGGAGAGATAGATTCACAAAATTGTTTCCACCCCTGCATTTTCTTATCTTTTAGTATTTTTTTTTGTTTCGTTGATAGTATTTGTTAAAAGACAGTAATTTTCCGAGGTCATTGAAATACAATATTGTTTCTCCATTTCTTTTCTTTTCTTTATGGCTGCAGTACATTCAGAATCCCACCACGGAGGTGAGGGAATATGGACAGATGATTTGTTTGACATTGGGAATACCTCTTTTGCCGCTTCTACTATAGCATGTGAAAAAACAGTATAATTTAATTTGTAATTAACATCATTGTTAAAGTGTAAATTTATTTTTTGTGTAACTATGGACCTAAATTTTTCCCATTCACCATTAACTGTTTTAAACCTACTTCGTGTTTTAGACTTGGGTGAAGATTTGACCTTAGTAGGAAACTTGATAATCAAAGGAAAGTGGTCACTACCAAAAGTAGAGGGTAATGGTTCCCAGGTTAAAATAGAAGCAAGGTTGGGAGAGCAAATAGAAAGATCTACAGCACTAGTGTTTTCTCCAGGGGCTGTTCTACGTGTTGGAAGACCTGTATTTAAAACACATAAATTATATTTATCTAGTATGTCCATAAGATGCAATCCATAACAATCTGTGATAGAATTGCCCCAACTCTGGTGGTGACAGTTGAAATCTCCCAAAATTAAACATGGTGTAGAAAGAGAAGAAATAAGTTGGTCTAATTCAAGGAGAGTAGATGATAATGGATGAGGAATATATACAGATGCAATACAAGTATTATCAAAGTTTATTGCGACTATTGAAATATTATCACTATGTGAAGGTAGTCTGACTAGTGAATATGGCACTGAATTTTTAATTAGGAGAGCCACTCCACTATAACCATCAGCTCTATCTTCTCTGATACAAACATATCCAGGAATTTTAAAAATGAATGAGGGATTAAACCAAGTTTCTGAAATTGCAATTATCATTGGATTATATTTATTTATCAAGTGAATTAATTCACTTTTCTTACTTGTGAGACTGCGACAGTTCCATTGCATTATTGTTGCAAAATCCATAATTGGAATTTATAATTTGTAAAAGAGTTTCAATTAAAGGAGCAGCGTTGGGCGGTATCAAATTGGACTGAGTTAACAAATTGATGATAAGACGAATAATATCTGATATTGAATTATTTGAGGGTTGAGAATTTAAACTATTGTTAAGGCATTGTCCATTGGCAGATGGATTGGTCATGTTGTAGTCTCTTATAATTTCATTATGAGATTCTCTGTCATAACCCTTGGGAGCCACATAGGGGGAACGAGGTTTTAATGTGATGTTCTTTTTATAGGATGAAGAAGAGGATGATCCTGCAGGGGGATCAGCATAGACAGATTGCTGATTCTGTATACTGTTGGAGCGTGAAGAGATGACATCTACATATGGTTTAGAAATTGGATTATGTAATTTAGATGCTTCAAAGAAAGAAATACAGCTATCAGCCATGGTTTTTTTGATGTTTAATTGTCTGTTGTGCTCTGGGCACACTTTGCTAGTTGCATAGTGACGACCATTACAAAGACAACAGCAAGCAAATTCCTCTTCAATATTACATGTGTCACCACTATGCTCCCTACCACATTTAAAGCATCTTGGTTTAGATCTGCATACAGTTTTCGTATGTCCGTACCTACAGCATTGATAGCACTGAATAGTTGGGAAAATATATAATTCAACATTTACTGCATTGTAGCAAATAAAAACCCTTTTTGGTAAGACTTGACCATCAAAAGTTAAAACAACAGATTGGGAAGGATTCCATGCAGTCTGACCATTATTAACAGATTTGTAATTTAGCCGCCTGGCTTTTAATATCGGACCACAGCCTATGGGGACAGAACAGTTTGCAATTATTTCCTCTGCTAACCACTCAGTGGGGACTCCTCTAATAAGGCCCATACGAATAACATTGTTTGAGGGAATGAAAGCTTTAAGGTCTTGCATGGCTAAACTCGGGTGATTTAAGAAAGTGTTTGCTGCATCTGGATTCGTGAATGATATTGAAATCCGATTTCTTCCTATACGTTTCAAGCTACCATTAACAATGTCTTTAAAGCTATTATTTTTAAGAAAGTTGCCAAAATTTATTGGGTGGAGGGTGGTACCATCATTGGGGGCTGACTGTATTTTTTGAACATGCACAGTGAATGGACCAGAATCGTTTGAATTATATAAATTTCTGGCAACCTGAGCACTTGGTTCCCTATCAGGGATACGAGAATGTTTCAGAGTCGAATCTGCAACGGGGACATTAGGCGGAACCATTGTAACAGTATTTCTTTCGGTAGGCATTTCATCCACACCGTCACAAGCACAATCACCCTCGATTCTTACATTCTTGCTCTTTCTGCATTTTCGTTTGTTGCAACTTTTGCAAACACGAGCTGCTCGTGTCCTTTTACGCGGTTTTATAAAACCAGCATCTGACGCCGAGCAGTCCGTGTCTGTGTTCATAGATTCATTCAGAATACTATTTACAAAATTATCTTGTGGGATATTTGAATTATTTACATGAGATTTTTTAATTATTACATTAAAACCAGCCTGGGGAACAGGATTGGTATCCTGCCCCCCGGGGTCGTCGACCGGGAGGCCCTCAAACATAAAAGGTAAAAAGACTTACCAATCAGCCGAGGTGAAGCAAAGTAAATATATATACAAAAATAAAGAATAAATATATAAATAATTACAATATTTACACTTAAATATACTCTCCTGATATTTAAAATTATAAAATTTAAAAAGACCGCGAAAATATACGTCCACCTAAGTCGAAGTTTCCCGCGCTTTTTCGTAAAAGCTTTTTAGAGACTTACGTGATTCTCACCATTTAATTGGAAACTAACAATATTAGTTGATATAGGGCGAGTTTCAGCCTTTAGGGTGATATAATGTAAGATAATCTGGCGTGTTAGTCCTGAATAATAAATACCTGGCTATTTAGTTATTACATACAGGCGCTATATCTCTGACAGTGTTATGTCAATCTTGTACCTAAGTGAATACCTACCAGCCAACAACATTTTTTGCGAATAATTTCGATCCCACAAAGTGACAACTGGTGTTATTCTTTCTCTCAACCTATACGGCGAATACTGCTCTTCATATTTTAGTTAAATACAGATTTTTGTGTTATTACCTCGAATAAATTAGTTGGCTTGATGAGGACCACCTTATCAAAAATTTCAATAAGAGACAAACTTTTCGGTGGCATTTTTGCAGGGTCATCACTTCCTTAAGAAGAAGAATAAATTTGTAGTAAGTTTACTTTCGCGAAACTTGAATATTCAAATGTTGGTGACTATGAAAAGAATTTACTCGTACTGTTCCACACAGAACTTCTCTGTTCTTCTAATATAAAATAAACTAAAAATGAAACCTTATCTTGAGTAAATCCTTTTTTTACCTACCTTTGAAAATGAGTATTCCCTAATTGGCATGGTGGTCAAGCATGGGTTATGGAAGACAGAGGCGGAGGGTGTGTAACTGTGTGTATGTGTCCCCCCCCCTAGAGGTAGGGTGTGTGGTGTCGCCACTCACCATCAGTTCGCTACAAGATGCCTTGCGTTGACTGAATGCACTGTTAATCCAGTGGGCGATGGGGTCGTAACGTATAGGCTGACGCCTATTTATTATTATTACATCTAAAGTCTGACCATTATCCATTTAGTAGGCAGCACTTTGTTTATCTTATCGTTTCGTAAATACTTATCTAAGTATATCAAAAATGTGACAATAAAGTAGTTTAAAATTTTGACGCCAGAAGATCAAAGAAACACGTAATAAAGTACCTAATTTTAAAGTATGTTCTGTGTTTTATTTGTAACAGGTGGTGCGGGGCAAAATGTCATCGCAGTGCTTGTGGCACGCGTGCCGGGCGCTCTCCGCAGGCTTGCTGTTGATGCTCCTGGGAGCCGCCATGGCAGTCATAGGTGCACATTTCTGTCATTTTTTATAGATAAGTAGATATCCTTTTCTGTGGAAGACAAATAGGAAAATATTGCGAGACTTCATCCTTCAATGCCAAATATAAACATGATTCTTTTAAAATAATCGGCCAAGTGCGTGTCGGGTCACGCGCAGTACAGTTCCGTAGTTACGAATTCTGACTTTGAGTACACGCTTCACGGTTTAACAACTAAAAACGCCATAAAAACTAATTTTATTGAATTTGTATGAAATTTTCATTTCCCGAGAACATTATATTAGTTAGTTGACTATAACTCTTTAATTTGTTAACTCTACTCAGCTCTAATAGTTTTCCTTTTGTTTATTTTTCGTGTATGAAAGTGGTGTCATATTTTTCAGGCTGCCTAAAGGCATCTGACATGGCTTAACGACTGCCATACAATGATGACAGCTGGGACCAACAGCTTATACGTGCCTTCCGAAGCACGGAGGAGCTCGAGAAATTTTTGTGCCACTTGTGGTCGCCCATCTAAGTGCAGACCACGCCCGGTGTCGCTTAACTTGCGAAAGCACTAGTAATGCGCACTCCCGCCGGGCCACCAAGCTCCTCAACTCCTTTTCCTTTTAACTTCTTTATATATATTATTGCTATGAATTTTTTCACGAGTCCATATTACAACCTTTTAGCTGATAGAGGAGGGACACTTTTTTTTTTTTTGACTGACTCTAACCAAAATTTGCACTTTAAAACCAAATATTTCAGATCCTTACATTGAGAAATGGTGTTTAACAAAGACCTTTTTAATGACAAACTACAATATGGGTGAGGCAACAAAAAAATTTGGTTACTACTTTACATGTATGAGGAGCTAGTGGAGTTACCGTAATTATTTTTTTTTCAAACATGCTCGGAAATGTAGGCATTATTGTAGTAAAAAGAAGACACGAAGTTTGTAATTCTTGGCTCGTGCATTACTTTGCTGGACTAGGCCAGGAAAGTAGTATCAAAATTCATTACTGGCCGCCGCTCAAAACAAAAAGACGAAAAAAAAATCAGAATGACAAGACAGTGACATTGACGTTTCAGATGACAATTCTATTTTTACATTTAGCAAAGACATTAAGCGTTTAATTCCATAACTTGTCATACAGCCAGTTGCTAGCACATAATAACAAAATGCACTCTTCGAGCATTATTTATTGTTATTTATATTCTAATGACAACAATTTTATTAAAATAATGTTGTTATAAAATCACACGAAAATAAGCTTAATTTTCATGGCGATAGAAAAAAAAACTACTGTATTAAATTTTTTGCGTAAAATATGACCGGGCCGTATTGGCATGTTTTCTTTGCACTAAAAAACGCGGGAAAGCAGTTTCTTTTCTTTCAAAGTACGAAGATACTCTTTGCAGTAAACATTAATATCTTTCGGTAAATATTTCCATATTTCTGGTTATTTCTTTAATGATTTCCTCACATTTATTGAGAAAAGCACTATACATGCCTCGGCGGGAATGGCATTGCCGGACTCGTAGTTATTGTCAAGGCCTCGCTAACGTTCGGCCTTGAAAACTACTCGCCCATCAACGCCATGTTTCCCGGCCTCTGCAGTAATGTACTATTTAAATATTTTATTTTACCACTTTGTCGGCGTAATTGAATAGTCACAAGTAAAACCACGGACGGACTGACAGACAGACATGGCAAAACTTTAAGATTAAGAGATCCTTGTTTAATACGGAACTAAATTACTATAAGAGGCTGAGATACTCGTACATAAAGTCACTTTTCTTAAGAAAATGACGACTTAACATTGGTAGTCACCCATTTTTATTTAAAATGAATAAGTTACTACAATGTACGTAATATAATAATATATACATACATTGTATTCTGTTAAGAAGCAGTTATAAGCCCGTATACGTAGTAGTCCATGCAGCCAATAGATTCAATCGATTGATAGATAAAATCTTTGAAAAATCTACCTACTCACATCGAAATGAATGCCGCTTATCTTATCACACTGCACCGCACTCCGTCACGTAGCTCGGAGCAGCATATTTTAACATTGTATGCAAGTACCTCAATTTGTATAGAAAACTCACCTAGCCAAACACACTGAAAGTGATTAGCAAATTCTGCCAATCTGCACGGAGGCCCGGTGTAACACACTGAGACTGAGCTCCCGGGTGTGTTTTATTGCTTTTTAGTTTATGATCGACGAAGTGCTAGTGGGAGAATAAATGGGTAGCCAAACTGTGACGACACGTGATTCCAATCGATAAATCTATGGTCATAATAATGTAAAAATAACATGTTTAATTTTTTTTGTACTGTAATACTTTATTTGTATAAACAATACCAAAATATACAAAGCGACTTGAATTTTATGGAATTAAGTTTAATTTTTGTCTGTTTTAGACATTCTTGTCGCGTCGAAATGATTCTATTATATTTGTAGTTTGAAATTATTTTTGACCAATATGTGGCCACGGCGATCCCTCTGTCGTAAGCTTCATTAAGGTCCTCAAGGGTATATGAGGAAGGGCAGTTCGGACATGACACAAGGTGATCCATCGACTGTATGGCACCGCAGTCGCAAAGGTCATTATTAGAGGAACGCCACCTTACTTGGTTGTCTTGACACCTCCCAACACCAGCCCGGAGTCTACTGAGAAACTTCCAGATTGATCAGGAGAGGTCTTTACCCGGTGGGAGATTTTCTGCAGTTGGAAGTACCGAGTGGAGTCGCAAGAGCAGAACAAACGCTCCAGGGTGAAAGTGTATTGCACGTAATGCCGTAATAACAGGGAAACTTGCTCTTGGGGGTAAGCCCCGTGATGGTGAAACCGGAGCCGCACCTCTCAACACCCTCAGCTGCTCACATTGTGTTGCGTCCTGGCAGCATTTTTTGGCTAGTAAGGGTGCCCACAGGCAGTGTAGCCAACGAGCAGCAAGTCACCATCTGCCAGGCTAAAATTGTTGTGAGAGATTTTTAGGTAGATGTCCGTATCTCACTCCATAACCCAGTTATCCGGTCCATTAACATCCCATCCATAAAGCCCAAACCAAGTAAATCCCTCCCTGGCAATAGTTCGGCAGCTGTGGAGGACGGAAATGAGGAAGTTACAGAAAATTAACTTAAAAGTATATATACTCGTAGGTATGTTAAAATCATTACTCTCAATGTTTAAAGTCGACGACTCTCTTCAATATTTTATTTTCGTATAGTTTTACGATCGGCCTACGTCACGTCAACAATCCATGGAAATAACTACTTATGTGCGAAAAGTGTTACAACCAGCTATCATCTTGCTTGGAAATGCTATTGTTTACGATATCCACAGGCAAAAATGTAGTAATCGGTCGATGGTAGAAATGTAAAATGATCTGTTTTTGATCGACTCTATAGTGAAACACAATGAATTGTCATTGCTGTATTCTCTTGATATATATGGCATCGGCGAGCGCTGGGTGGAGCGGGCGCGGGGGTGCTGTTTCCTGCCAGCGAGCGGGTATTCCGGACCTGACACTTCCGGCTTCAAGCCTCCGCTCCGGCCCTACTCACCGATACGACTCGCGTTAATATGACTCATATGTGCCTGTCCAATGTCCATTGGGTTCGTCGATCGCTGTGAAATATACCCAATTTATTCTTTTACTGAGAATACTCTGTACTGTAGTAATAAAATAATAAAAAATAAGAAAAAAGTCTTTATTCTGCCAAAAAGTAACATCTCTTAAATATTTATTTTTTACTTCAGTATACATTTTTGGATGTCGCCTTTGCGGCGTAGGCCTCCCTAGTTTTTTTCACTTTTTCCTATTTCTTGCCTGTCTCATCCAGTAATAAACGCACTTCTTATTAAAGACGTCTGACTATCGCATTCTTGGTCTTGCTTGTTTTCTTTTTCCATCCCTTGGGATTCATTCCATTGCTCTTTTTCTTTCAACTCTCGTTCTCAAACCTACATACATGAAAGGCCCATTTCCATTTAAGAGTACGAATTCTTTTAATTATATCTAAAATTTTAGTTATTTTCCTTATTGATTCATTTTTATGTATACCACTTGCTCAAAAAAGTCACATTCTATGGCACAAAAAGCGAACATAACAATAGTCATTTTTAATCTGTTAAAAACAGGGAAAGAAAAATGTACATACTGAATTTCATTCAGACTCTAGACCAAGAATAAAAACAGAGTAAGAAAACTGTACTGAATTTCATTCATCCTCTAGAGAGAGAATGTGGCTTAAGTTTGGAATACTTACTGAAATTTATACTGAACTGAAATCATTTCTATATTGTTAAGCGTAAAAAAATAACGATTTTGAATCGACAACATGTATCCGCAAAATCCACAAAACCACTTAAACATAAAATTAAAAACCAAATCAAGTCATGTCAATGTTTGTTTACACCAGCTGTTTAGTTTTCCAAAAAGAAAAAACAAAGGGTCATTTGCATCTCACACATACAGCCAAGTTTTCTGCGTACCTATATTTATTTACAACGTAAAACATCTTGTATTTTTTATGTAACAGGATAAAAAATTATTAAAGTATTATATATCTTTCAATAAATGCTTATCTCTTCTTATTATTGTCTTTATTTTTTCGCAAATGGTACGAAAAGTAGAGTATTTTCCTCGGTGATAAAGCTGTCTTTGTCTTGGGTGAACTTAAATCCGTCGCTACACTCAGGACTCGTCCTAAATCCCTCGCTTCGCTCGTGATTTAAGTATATTTAACACCCTCGCTCCGCTCGGGAGTAAACCTCGAGTCCTTCGTTGCGCTCGCGATTTAAGTCGTCACCCGCGACAGAAGACACTGCTTTATCCCTTTGGTTAATAATTTACTATTCCAACATACTTCTTTCCATCTTCCTCTGGTGTACAACCAATCTATCTTTGTCGTGTTTCCGAAGAGCCTACATTTGACACCTATACGTCACACATGGGAGTAAAGAGTTTTCGTACAGCTTACTTTTGATCCTGAGATCTCTGCTTTTGTTTTTATAATCTCTTTTAGGTTCCAATATTTATTCCAGGAAGTGGCAATTCTTCTATTTACTTCTTTTTCAGTCGTATTTTTTAACGCTATTAATTGCCCTAGATTTTCTTTCTTCTTTCTTCAACGGATTCTATTTCGTTGTTATCTAAGTACTATATAGGTGGTCTGTCGTCGTTCGTCAATATTTTTGAAGCATATAATACAAGTCCTGCTTTTTTTATTTCAAAATCGTTTGGGTTTTCTGTGAATATCACAACATCATTTGCAAAGCGATAGATGGCTAAGATATTTACCATCTACTTTTATTCCTTTGTTTTGCCAATTTAAACTCTAGCACTGATAAAAATATCTTTGGAAATAGTGGATCTCTTAGTCTCACACCTCTATTGACAAGGAACTCTTCTTCTTCCATTTCAAGTATTATCTTTGAGGTGCACTTGGAATAAATTTCTTGTCGTATTTTTATATATTATATATCGAGGTTTAACGCTCCGCTCATGTAGAGCTTCCCAAATGGATTCGTGTTTCAAGGAGTAAAAAGCCTTTGTGTAGTCAAAAAAACAAAGATAGAGTGGTTTTTAGGGTTCCGTACCCAAAGGGTAAAAACGGGACCCTATTACTAAGACTCCGCTGTCCGTCTGGCCTCCTTTTTTTCCGTCTTTCCTTATCTCTGTCTGTCTGTCACTCGGCTGAATCTCATGAACCGTGATAGCTAGACAGTTAAAGTTTTCACATAATTTGTATTTCAATTGCCGCTACAACAACAAATATCAAAAATAGAATAAAACAAATATTTAAGTGGGTCTCCCATGCAACAAACGTAATTTGCTATAGATAATGGTACGGAACCCTTGGTGCGCGAGTCAGACTCGCGCTTGGCCGGTTATTTATACTCTTGTGATTTTTCTATCTCTTGTGCTGCCACCTGAATATGGTCTATCGTAGAAAAGTTTTTGCCGTACCCAGCTTGCTCGCGCAGTTGATGTTCGTAGTCGTATAAATACTAAAAATAGCAGTATTAAAAAAAAAAGGTGGCACTCCAGGAGTCGTGAAAAAAAATTCTACTACTGTACTGTTATCTGTCTTTTAAATGGTCCCGAACAATAATATAAGAACTAGCATGATTTCATAAAAGTCTAGGTATACTCTATTCTTATATAATAAATAGCACATGTGTCGTTATTATGGGTTATAATTCTATGTGTCGTTATTTCGCCAAAAAGATCTCCTAGACACAGACCTAGATTTTTTTACTTTAGATTTATGCACCATAGTGCCTATGTAGAGATACACTTAGTTTAAGGTTTTACTCGATCAACACTAACTTAACAAAAAAAGTACAACTACCAACATAACAAACAATTGAATCATACAGTGCGTACTACAAATAAAACTTTCCGAAATAAATTCTTTACTGTCATAATAAGAAAAACTTTTTTTTTTAATATAGTCACTAAAAGTAAACGTCAATTTAAAAATAACCATATTTTTTTATATATGGTTATTTTACGGCTCTGGATACTAGTCCTTTAGAGCCTATCTTTATTTATTTACTTCTTTATTCCTAACCCTAACCTTAACTATACAATCAAAGGTTGGTGTAGGTCCTTTGATTGCTTCAAGGGAGCTTCTGGCGAAAAATCTATACGAGCCCACTGGTTTTCATAGCTGATTGAGTGGCAGACGACGCCTAAGGCACCACCACAGTCCGCAAATAAATACCACTACAAGCGCACTATGAGGGTCCACTTTAAACAATTTACATATTATCCATGACCATGAGCATTTATAACACTAAACAACACCATTTTCATATTATAAAGTCCACTAGAATCAATTTGCAAAACAATTTAAAGTAAACTCCAACTGAACCCCTCGACTTCCCGCCAAAAACTCAAAATAAGTTTACCATAGCTACCGTATCTCCCTCACATAATTTTCTTTGTTAATTTTTGTGTTTTATTTACTAAATATAGTCGTCAAAAAGTATTGCCTGCAAAGTTGCATAAGTACGTCAAAAAATGCTCGACGGCGCCTCCTTACGATGCGCCACCCGCATATTTTTAACCGGCTTATACAATTGTTGTCAAAAGTACTATTATATATTTATTTTTCATGAGGTTTATTGGTCTATAGTTCTCTAGACCTGTTGGATCGCCTTATTAGGGTTTCATACCCAAAGGGTAATAATAAAAAGTAAAAAAACTAAAACCCAACTACGACAAAAAACGACGCTGAAAAAGTATAAAATAAGATTTTCAGAATACTGAACTGAACAAAGTTGCTAATGTAGTTGCAATATTCACTATGTAGAGATAAATTTTCATGTTTGGAAAGGCGTAGTCGCACGTTACATATACCTACCTACCGTAGCACTTTGACAACGTGTGACTACGCTAACTAGCGGACAATTAAGACGCTTTTAATGATATGTCATTTGTCGAATTCTGATAAGTAGTTTAGAAGTTACGTGGGAACAGATGAACATACATACATACATACATAGCCTGTCAAAATCATAACCCTCCTTTTGCTTTGCCGTAGTCGGGTAAAAACGGGACCCGATTGCTAAGACTCTACTGTCCGTCCGTCCGTCTATCTGTCTGTCACCAGTCTGTATCTCATGAACCGTGATAGCTAGACAGTTGAAATATTCACGGATGATGAATTTCTATTGCCGTTATAACAACAAATACTAAAACTAAATTAAATAAATATTTAAGTGGGGCTTCCATACAACAAACGTGTGTTTATATAATAATGTCATTATAGAATTAGATCATTTTTGTGGCGTCGAGCTTCGCTCTACTATATTTTTTTATCTACACCCATGCTATAAATCCTCTAGAAAAGTTTCTGTAACAGTTAGCTTATTGCCAACATTAAAATAACCAGTAACCACAATATCATCCAAACGAGTATTATTAAGTTGTAGTAAATTTCATTATGCAACACGAAATCGATCTCTTCCTTGTTGAACAGTCACATTTAGCGTAGCTCTTAGGCAATATGCCTGGGCTCTGTATGCCCCGCGATGGACTGGGACGAGATTTGATACTTAAAAATACAATTGGCTTTTGTTATGATTTTTTCCATAAGATCGTTCAGATAAATTGTAAGGAATAATTGTAAACCAATTCATGGTATCTTTATGAATATCAAAAAAGAACATTGTCATGCATGCGTTTCACTACCACAGCTCAGTAATTTAAAAATACTTAAAGTTTACTCGAATTCACGTCGCATCCCGCCATTTTTGTTCGATATTAGTATATATTGAATTATTTCAATAATTGTAAAGAATTATTACAATAAATAATTATATTATTACCTATACCTACATAGTTTGTTTGTATTAGATACTCAGCAATTAAGCTTACCATGAATGTATACATAGAGTTCTTACAACACTGTATCTACCCAACGGTATCAAAACCTTTTATAGAGGATTCATATCATGGGCGTAGATAAAGTCTTGTATGCAACTGTCATAATTAGGTATTAAAACACTCACGTGATACTATTATCATACAAACTCACATTCGTGTTTAATACCTCTTATTATACAGCAGTTGCATAAATAACTAAAATAATTCATATAGATTTGTAAAGGTAACTGCGAAGGTTCACTCATGGCCTTGAGCAATTCATTGGAAATTTTGTCGCATCCGGGAGTTTTCTCATTCTATAAAGAATTTTTCGCATGCTCTATTTAAGATTTAAGTTTATGTCGGAGCATCTGATTAATGAAATTCTTGTAGTTACATCTCGTTTCTTCTTTGATACTAAATTTCATTTTTTTGATATGACATTTAACGTCACACGGAATGCGAGAAACTTCATTTTTAAAAGCGGAGTCACTAAACAAACGGTTTTTTGTATGGGAAAAACCATTATGTATGGTGGATACAAGGATGGGGCAGGGTTTTTGATACATATTGTATTTTTGAATTAACCTTTGAATTAGTTGAGTTCCATTTTTGTGTTGCCTATTAAATATAAGACAGTGACTTTAAGTAGTTAGAACTGATGTACATAATGAAATGCAATAAATAAATAAATTGAAATTGGTGGCACATTCCAACTTTCCTACGAAATAAGTCTAGGTAATCACAATCTTATACGAATAATATAACAAGCAAATAACCTTCTCTTTTTTTAAAAGTTGGTTGAAAAGTAAAGGCAAATCAGCAAGATCGCCTTATGTAAATCAGATATCCTCATAAGCTTTGCATGGCTAAACGTACAAATTTCCGTGGCGTTTGCACTTCACTCGACATTTAAGTACATTATAAAATTCAGCGTGCGTTACTAGTCTTTTAACTTTATGTATGAGTAAACACTTATTGTGTTGTTGAAAATAATCTAACGTTGTAGGCATAACCTGAGTATTTTAGAAAATTAAAAAAAAAATCCGACTTTAAATATTTTTTTTGGGAAACAAACATTTACATAAATAATCAATAACAATAAACTTAATTAATGCATAAACCAATCAAGTTTCCTTAGATATTTTATACAGAAATACCGAACAGACTATGAACAAATTAAAAAAGAAAAAATAAGAAGTGGGTAGTCTAAACCTAATTTTCTACCGAAAATTTAACTATATTTCAAGTGTCAGCACTCAGCGATTCCTCAGCGAACCTAATTCCCCTTTTATATAAACCAATAGACGACATGAAATATCAAGGTCATTAAACAGTGAATTATAATTATGACAAGCAAGATAAATGAATGTATTTTTTCTGTCATTTGTTTTAAGTAGGTACTGGTTCAAAAAAAAAATTTTTTTCCTAGAGTGTGGGCGATGGTATCTCGAACCTATATTACTTAAAAGTATTTTAAAAGTTTATCATGAATTATAATGATTCCAATCCAAAAACCCTTTAAAAATAAAACTTACTACAACAATTACGAAACTATGAACGCGCCTGGATTGGTCGGTATGCGTGTGACGTCAAAATGCAAACGCAAACAGTGCAAACGGCTGCTGCACGTGAATTGAAGAGAAATATCCAAAATTCAGTTTAAAAAAAATGCATTTTCCCCTATTCCTTCGATCGGCTTTTACGATCTGCGCGCGAAAAGAATCTGCTGGAAAGGGAATACAAGTGTGATGGGTTGCTAGACGAATAGCTTGTCAGTACATGATTTGCTTTTTTGCCCATTCCCTCTAACGGCTTTTACGATCTACGCGGGCAGAGAAGCAACTTGTGGTTACGTAGTAACTATTTATTAATCTATGCTGGTACAGGTACAAGGTTTTTCTTTTCTTCTAGACCAGCATGGAAGAGGTATACTAACAGATAAATAGTAAACTAAAAATTTAATGCGGTATTCTGTAATCGTCAACCTTAGATCATTTAATACAGGATAAGCCTTACCTGCGCGTTCCCCTCTGCTAAAGTATAAGAACAAAAATCTAATACGTTCATAAAAACTAGTTGCGTAATCGATTATGATCATTATGTAATTCGGTAAGGCATCGAAAAGACGTCTAAAAGTGCTCCGTTTAAAATGCCATGTTATGCAATTTTCTCGTGTAAAAGGAGGTCAAACACATTTAATCTTGAACGTGCTTTCCGAAGAACGGAGGAGCTCGAGAAATTTTTATGCTACTTGTGGTCAACCATCCAAGTGCGAACCTCTTACTTGCGAAATCGCTAGAAATGCGTTCTCGCACCGGGATCCTCCAAAATCTCCAAATTGATGTTTTAAGATTGCGCCCAATCTTAAAATATCAATTTGGAGGGGCCCGGCTGCTTTTTTATCATGTGGCATGATTAAAACCATTTTTTCGGGAGTGTTTTTGTAGTATTAACATTATTATTATTTACAACATTTACTAATTATGTAGTACAAGCACGATAGCCTCTAAGATTCGACATCTCTTTACGCTACTAGACTAAGTGAATCAATGCAATCTGACGTCACACGCTTGTTTGGATTTGTCCAGGGGCTGTCGGCGTGTTTTCGGTTCTCAATTCAGAAACTTATTTTTAACTTGATATTACTTTTTAATTTTAGCGAGATTAACGAAACAAAAACAAGTGTTCTTTAAAACATAATATATATGATGTTTCTTTATGTAGCAACAAAAAAATTGATTCTAAAAATCAATTGAATTTTTTTTGCAAATTAGTGCATTTTAATTTCGAATGATCTCGGCTGCACAGTTGCTCTGCATCTTTGTGTATTTGTAGGTAGATACTAATTTGATAAACAGAAAATTACGTGTCCATAATTTTTATATAATCTTCTTGACAGACTAAAGATAGGTAATACTTTTATAGCCCTGTCAACATCTCTTATTATTACAACAAAAGTAATTAATTAGTTAAAGTAACTAAGTAGTTAAATATAACTAGGTACTAAGTAAATCTTGTATAAATAAAAACAATGTATCAATCTTCATTACAGGTTATTATGCAGACACTCTGTCGGTGGCGCAAGAGGTGCGAGGGAACGCAACGATATCCGTCAAGGATGAAGCTCGAGGCTTTCATCTCAACAATCTGTCATATGCTGGGCCTATAGTTATGGGATTTGGAGGTAATGCTGAATTTAAAACGGATTCAAAAAATGTTTTCTTAGCAAATTTTAAAGAAGGATTTTGCATACCATACCCTTGAATCCATGCAGCAGCTTTGGAGAAAACAGTGTCAGACATTGATTTGCCGAATAAAGATTTTCTTTCTTTTAAGGATCTTTCATTTTGAGGTTATGAAGGACATTAAAAAAGTTAAAACGGCCCTATTAATAAACCTTCCTCTACACACAAACAGTACTGCATACGTGATTACAGGATTCATCGTGGTAGCGGCGTGCGTAATGACATTTGAGGCCCGGGACAGCGCAGCCAAGGTGACTCCAGCGCGGCCTCAGTCCATGCCCCGGCCGGTGGCGCGCCGCGGGCCCGGCTGCGCTGCGCCGGCCCGCCTCGATCAGCTCGGTGTGTACCGACTGCCGCACGTATTGCCGCTGCCGCATGCATTGCCACTCGCTCCCATGCACAGGCATCGACCACAGCACGCTGCAGTCAGGTACGACTCATTTTAAATCACTAAACGAGGAAAAGTAACGTTGACCCAGTAGTTCGCCACCTTTTCGTTATCAAGTATTTTCCATTTCGTATTTTATCATGGTCGTTTTCATGAATACTTATATTCATGTGAAATATTTATATCAAATAACCGCAAGGACCGAAACATGTAGACCCGGTTATATTTCTTATAAAAATACCAATCACACCAGCATCTTTATATTCAAGTTCACATAAGTTTTGCTTGGGCTATATTTACCCACCGCCAAAGTTTTACAACAAGTGGCCTGTAAACCGTATATCGCAGGCTTCTTGTGGAATTAGGGCAGTAAGTATGTGTGGCACAGAACCGCCGATGAGCGAGTGAAAGGACGCGCTCGTTTCGGCTCGGCGCCGGACTTGCGCAGCGGCAGCGCGCGCGCCGCGCTCCCGCCCAGCGCATTGCGCCGCCCGCTGCGTCGCTACGCGCTTTCCGTAGACGAACCCCCGCAGTCCGCAGTCAGGTAACATGTACCACCACTCACATCACCATTTCGCTTTTTCGGCTTGAATCATATCAATATTTGCTATTTACTTAGTAGATTAAATACAATCATTTATTACACTTATTCTCTTCTCCCTTTGACTTTTGATGCACATACGTTTTTTATCCAAATAACGCATAAATAAAAAGAAATGATATTAAAAAAAAACGAAAATAGAGAGATATAATCTTTAAAAAAGCACATAGAGAAGTTACAGTGAGTTCGACAATCGTGTTGGTTTGTAATTACCTCATGTGGGTATGTGTGGTAGTGCAAGCGCAGCGGAGTCGGAGTGCGGGTCACAGTCTTCGCTGGCGCTGGACCTGCACGGCAGCGGCGCTTGCGCAGGCGTCACTCTACGCGTAAGAGACAACACGCGCCGCCGCCCGCTCGCCCGTCAGCAGCGTCTACGTGATGACACTATGCATCGTGAGTACATACTGTTAGCAAGCGCTAATTAAATTGCGATAACGAAGGGCGCCGCGCCATTCAGCCGATTTCATCCTTCTATTACGTCATATAACAACGTAGCCAACAATGTTACGTGTCTCACCCGTGAAAGATTTTTTTAGAAATACGATTTTTTTTAATTTCCTATTCAAATCGAGCATTCAGCCGATCGAGTTCCTATAAAAAAATCTTTTCATCTTATCTACTCAAAAAACTATGTTTTCATCCCAAAACATTTGGAGCTAAAGTTACTGGTTATTCTCTCGGAACTAAAAAGTGAAAAAGAAGATCTCTAGGGATTAAAACCAATCGGAAAACTGAACACGAGTGTAATCTATGTAGAATCAAAAATAATGTTGACAGTCCAGCAAAAACAAAGAAGAATTTTGTTTCAAAATAATAAATAATTGGTACAGACGTCGTGATTTTTTAAATTTAGAATACATATCGTCGTCAACATGGATGAATGTAGGTTAACATGTTTATGTGCTAGCTTTGGTAAAAGAAATAAGTATAATTAAAAACGAGCAAGTTTTTTTTTATTCAAGTAATTACAGAAGTTTTAGGTTATTTGTATTGAAATTTAATTATTTGTGTAAATGTGAATACTTTTTCGTGAGTTTAAGCCAATAGTGAATAGTTATAAAGTTTACTTATAAAAAATAAAAAGATATGAAGGACCACGCAAACAAAGTTAGGAGTGATCATTTTATCTTCGATAAAATATTTCTTAGTAATTATTGTATGAAAACGACACCAAAGGTTAATATTAAATCGTCGGTTGAAGTCTGTTAGGTATTGTAGGTGTTCTACTGCTCTTTATATTCTGTTTTGTATGTGCTAGTTTTTCTCATAGATGGAGATGAAAAGTAGAGTGTGCTACTCGGATACGGTAATATTTTAATCTCGGGCGATATACATGAATCCCTCGCTACACTCAGGATTCCACCGTAGATTCACTCGCTCCGCTCGTGATTCAACTATGGAATCCTTCGTTTCGCTCTGGATTCAAAGTAGCGCCCTCGCCGTCAAAATATTACCTTATCCCCTTGTAGATCAATTTTTGCCTTTTTGAGACACCATGTATAGTAGTCTGCATTTGGATTGATGACCACACATTTAATTTCGACCCCAAACTCCTCTGTTCAGAAGACTTGCGAACCGTTGGTTCCGTCTGTCATATAATACGAGTATTATCTATTTCCAAACTTCATTTTTTTAAAACTAAAAACCGACTTTACCCAAAGATTTAGAATATACAAGTAGACTTTCCCCCATACTACAAAACTAATTTTGATAAAATTTCTATGGGACCACTGGACCCTATCAATAAAAAAAAAAGATTTTTTAAATCAGTCCTTTCATCATCGAATAATCGAGGAACATATATAAAAAAAAGATCGCGACGAATTGATAACCACCTCCTTTTTTGGAAGTCGGTTAAAAAGAAATTATCATTAAAAACATTCTGATTTCTACGCTGAATTAACTAAAACTTGAAATGCTGAAATATTTTGCGTAGATGAATCAGTCGAATAACTTTCTGGTTCATTTTACAGCCACTCCAGGAGAAAGCAATAGCAATATAAACAATATAGAAGATTCCAATACAAGGTAAGCATTAGAACATTTTATTTATCTAAAAGATAGAGAGAAATGGAATTCCTTGGAGGAGGCCTTTACCCGAGAAGTGGTTCTTGTAAATCCAATAAAAAACCAGCTTAGTTATTAAATACACAAGCATAAAAAGTATGTAATATAAGATACAAAAATTGATTCTTACTTTTTAAATGCACCTAAATGTTTGCTATAAATACATATGTATGTATTTACGATAGCAATTTTACAATAAATATAAGGCTTTTTTTATTTTATTTGATTTACTATGTATCTATATTATTGACTCATTGGAAATTATTTTGGTTCTTTAAGAACAAATATGAGATACAAGCTGTGCCCGCGGGCTCCGCTCCCCGTGGGTATTTCAGAATAAAAGCTTCTCATAAGATCTGAAACTATATTCATGCCAATTTTATCTAAATGTTCAGTGGTTAAAGCGTGAAAAGTATCGAACAAACAAACAAACTTACTTTCGCATTTTTAATATTATAGTTGAGATGGGGACCTTATTTTACTTAGACTTAGATATATTTTAATATATTAATCCCTTACTTCAGGCAAAATTATGAGGAGGCAAAAGATTGTGTGGAAATGGTTCTTCTGTCAGCTGAACAAGTGACGCGCGCAAGCAGCGCGCCGCCGCCACAGGCGCAGAGTTCGCCGCCGCCCTCGCCGCGCCTCACCGTCACCCCCAGCACCTACACGCTCTCGCCCGCCTCGCCCTACGCCTCAGACACTCACATACTCATAGAACAACCGCTCGAGGAAGCCGACGAACCCCCGCCGCCTGGCGAATGAGAACAACTGTCTCGGGAACCCGAGACATCCGAGCTTACCACGCTCACAGAAAACCCTTGTTGATCATATTTTGTAAGAATTATACAATTTTAGTTAGTCTTTATACTTATAAATTAGACGTAATGTTTGTTAAGGACTTTTCGATGTGTCTTCGAAAAACGACGACAATTAGGTATCTATTTTTTTAGATACACTGTTGCAGCCTAAATGATAATATTCAACATTACCATTAAGGGTGGTTAAGATCTGTATACATTTGTTATACAAGCGAAACTTCTATTGGATATAAAAGTTGATTACAAGGAGCTCTTTATCTGGTTCCTGGGTTTAGAGATAGTTGCAAAAAACGGTAGTTGTCAGTCGATTTTTACATTCACAGAATTTTTACACAGCGTCATTTTGCGCCCGAAGACTACTAACATTTTACATGAATTAATACAAAATTCGGGAATAAACATTTTTTCGTATAATTATTGAATGGGTTATATAAATAATTCATTTCTATTTAAAATGATGAGGTCTAAATAAATATGCAAAATGAAATCAATTTCGGATTTTATAGCTTTTGAAGTGTTCGTCACGTTGTGTAATACCTACTAGAAATGTAATCTACTCGTATTATATGTATAGTAATTCAATTTCATTATATTGATACAAAAGTTATATAACTGTATGTTGTACATTCAAATACTCCATATTAATAAAACCGTTGGTTGAAACCAAGGATTTATTTTGTGCCAAAATTGACAACATTTCATTTTCAAAAAGGTACGAAAATTTGAAAATCATTTCGAGATTCTGCGATTCTGAACACGTAAAATATTTTTTTTAGATTTTTTTGAGTTTTATTTTTAGGGATAAATGAAAAAAACTCGAAAGTACAAGGATATAGGCATTTAACAGGTTACGCCTTTGCTTGAACATCTAAAAGTAAAAAAAATAATGTACCAGCTGTCAGCTGTCAATTGACACGTGCGTCAATCTGACAACTGACATCGCGAGTGAGAGATGAGATGTGACGAAATGATAATATTTCCTATAAATGATTGATATTTCAGGTTAAATAAAAATAATATTGACATCAAGGTCTCAAAAACATTCAAAAAAATTAAATAAGGAAAAATTATTATGCCCTAAAACGGGGCGACTGTCAAAACACAAGGTGACATTTATGATAGCTTTTTTTTGGGTTTTTAATTAAATCTTTCAAATTTCTGAACGCATGTTTATTTATATTTTTGAAAAAGCAATTCTGGTATGTCCGCCATCTTCTTTCCACAACGCGTGTACGCCGGAGCCTTTGTTTTTATTTTCAGTCAAATTCGCCCCAATTAACTTCAAAACGCTGTAACTTAAATAGTAAAAAATGAAACAATTTTTTCTTTGTGTTCTAGATTTCTGTAAGGGTTCTTCTGTGACTATGAGAATCCGTTAAAAACGTGGGTTACCCAAAAACCCCATTTCAAGAATAGAGTTGATAGGGCACATTTTTTACTGTCGAATATTACAAGCGTAATTTTTATGCCATTTGTTTTCCACATACCAAGTCGTCTATATAGTATTTTGTTTTGCCAATAATAGCTGAGATAGAAGCGTTTGATTTTTAAATTAATCAAAGTAACCCTATTTTACGGTAAGTAAGTTTTTGTTAGTTAATGTTTAGATATAAAATTATATCTACTTCTTTATTTTACTTTTTGTAATTAATAATACTATCGATATCGATATCTTACTGCTACAAAACACAACTCTATAGACGTCAGTAAACGTTTTATTTTTAATTATAAAGTACCTATGGCAAAAGATGTAAACTCTTTACATCCTAACTCTTGTACTTACGCTCTTTTGGAATGAAGAGATTTTGAGAATTTAATTTTAGGAGAAATAATGAAAAGAAACGAAAAAGAAAAAATACGTGTGTCCTTTTTTAAGTTCTTTAAGGAAAAAAAATAAAATATGAATATAATTTTTTTGAAATGTTGTCAATTGGCAAAGCTGCTTTCAGTGTTTCGTAGCTATACGTAGCAATAGTTGTAGCATGCCCGCAAACATTCAATGCTGTGGATTATTCTGCAGTCCTGTTTAGTACCGTTTCATTTAACATTTTGAAGTCAAGCATAAAAGCTTTAATTTCTGCAAATATTAACGTAATAATGATATAATACATAGATTGACCTTCACGGCCGCTTTATTTCTCATATAAGTAGGTAAAGATATAAGTGCTGAAATAAAAAATGGCTAAGATCGCAGCAATAAGTCTGTAGCATAAGAGTTATGCTACAGATATGCGATCTGAGACTTTCAATGTTATCTACTAAATTCGAATTTTCATACACACAAGACGAATTATTTGTGAGCTGTCTGAATCAAATAAATTTTATTTACGTTTAGTAAAACTTGCCATGAATGTAAAAGAACAATATTTCTAGATTTCAAATTTATGTGATTTTACTACCTATCAAGAAATAATTAAGTATAAAAGACTGATAAAGCGAATTTTATAAAAAGGAGAAGTACGAGTCAGAAGTTTGTATAAATGGCAGTTTTGTGAGAGTTTGTGCTAGTACGGTATTCCCTTATTATTGAGAGATACCATACATTCTCATATCGCAGTACTGACAACTTCTATAGAATGCCACTTATATAAATCCACTAAAGAAATATTAAAGTAGAAAAAGCTTTTTATATTTTTTAGTCATATTACCATTTTAACTCAGTGTTTAAGTTACCTGCCTGCTACACTGAAAAATATGTTTTATTGATTAGGAACATTAGTTTAGTTACCTAATTCGCAAGTGTCAATTGTGCAAGTTTGTTTTTCATGTAATACTTATATATTTTTGTAAGCTTTAACCAGTATTCAGCAATTTTCGTTTAAACTGCATAGAATTTCAAATTCCACATCATTTTATTGATTGATATTTTTTTGCTAATATATAAATCTAAAAACGATGAAACTTAAAATATAATTGTGATAACGTTTCTAACATATTGTTAGGAACATTTGATGATTGTCAATATTTGCACGACTTAGTACCTAAGTGATGATGTAAACTTTTAGAGAACCTTAACTATAAGACGTTTAAAATGTAGATATAAAATCTATATAATATAAATAAATTATTTATTTCGGACAACCTAAATATAATATACCTACTTATATTTCTAAAACTTGTATAAACGTACTGACAATACCCGCCTTTAGATCATGTTAAATAGGGTATATGCATGAAAAAAATATTTGTTATCTAACCAGTTTTTCCATAAATATTCAAAAGTAAATTACTAACAGTGAAAACAAAATAAGAATTGGTTAAAAAACTAACGAGATATAACAATTTCCCGAAAATATATCTATCTCACTCGCAAAAACGCTACTTTCTATGGCAAATGTATAGATGATATGGACTTTGACGTCACCAGTCCATATCGGACTTCTCTTTCTAATTGAAACTTTAAAGTATCACATGTTCGTCGCTGATTAAGATATTTTAAAAATTCTTTCATATTTGATTACTGTGGTGAATAAAGATTTAATTGAGCAAATAAAAAAAATACGTGCATATTCTCCATTCCCCAAAATATTATGTAACTAGCTTATTACCTATATGTGTGTGTACAGACGACTTAGCGTTTTATTTCATAAAATGTTTGACCCTGCAGTCTTCCAATTAAGTAAGTACGTCCTCCGTTTAATTTATAATAATTATACCTTCGTAAAAAATGTTGTAATCTAATTATCATCACAAAAACTTGTTTAAAAATATTTGAATACTTACTGTATGTATATTTTGTTTTTTTTTTTCGATATTTATTGGCCTACATTTTTTGTTTACTATTAGTTCACAGGATAACTCCGTTGATACCCGAAAACGGTCGGCGTCGCAGGGGTAGGCCTAGAAAGTGTTGGCGCGAATGGTCAGAAGCTGCTCTGGATAGAGAAAAGTGGAGAAAAATGGGAGAGACCTTTGCCCAGCAGTAGGACAGTATAGGTTAATTAAAAAAAATTAGATACCACATCTGATCTGAAATTTATTTGTATTTTGCAAAATATGAAAGTAATGCAGCGACTGCATATCTACTTGTGATGTATATGTCCAGCTAACTGGACGCCTAGCCCGTTCTATAAAATCTGGCAACCATTTAAATGGCTGAAGAACGACTGTCCAAGTCATTGAACGCAACGTTTAACAAGATAAGTAGGTGAGCGTTTCGTCCCATTAAATTTTCGTCCCAATCGCAATGGGACGAAACACACACAAAAAAGTACCTATTAAGAATTCTGTGTGCAATTCGTCCCATTGATTTTATTTTAAAATAATGTCAGCAAAAAAAGTCAGATGTCTCAGCGTTTTCCATTACTTTTTTTATTTAATAATCCATATTTTGTCTTATATTTTGATTAAACTTATGTCGCAGTCTGTACAAAATAAATTAAAAAAATATTATACCTATAATAAAAATGTTGGGATGTATCGCACAACACATATTTTGAACTTTTTGAAAATATCTTTTCGTCCCAATGGGATGCAAAATTAATCGGATGAAACGCTCACCTACTCAAAAGATGGCTGAACCTGGTACGAATATATTCATTTAGGTAAATTGAATACCTACTCATGCATTTGTGATATGTGGTAAGAGTTCACAAATTACTGACGACTACTTTTAGTAATACCTACCACTAAGTGACTAGTAATTAAGAAATATAATAAAAATAAGTTTTATGAGATGTGTGAACGAAAAAAAAAACATTCGCCGTACTTGTTTTGGCGCGCTACTAGCGCTGCGGTGGAAATAATCTGAACTAAATTTGAATCACTTGGCTCCTCGGACCAAGTATTTCAATATATTGTGATACTTGGTTCAAGCTTGGCTCTATCTTGATAAGTCATCTTCGAATTGATTCTAGAATAATGAACTATCGGCCTAGGCATCGAAATGGATGCCGACCTTGACGGATCAGCCTAGGCGACCAGTTAGCTGGCTAATTTAACTAGATAGCTGCGACATATACATGTTGTTTCGGAATGTTTCATGCAAATCTCTCTTATATTACTTATTGCAAATGCCAAATCGTACAATTACTTCGTAAGAATATCAAAACCAACATGACCACTGAATATATGGTATTTTACTGTACGATATTTATTTTACTAACATCTCAATTTAGTATATTATATACTAGCTAGATAGTTTTCAGTCTTAATTTTAGTAATCAAAGATTTTAATTTCATTATTTTACTTTAGTTTTAGTTATTTTAGAACTCTAAAGTTTTGATGAATTTTAATAAAAATCTATGGTATATACTTTGGTACTTATACTAAATTTCACACGTGGAAGATCAAATTTCGTTTCGTTCAGATATCTATTGCACGGGGAATGTTGCTGAAACACGTCATTCAGGGACTATTTCGTCTTTCTGAGGCAGATTGTATCCTTTACAAATACTCGCATAAGGCCTACCTAGTATTTAAAATCTTAGTAAGTAATTATAATTTCAATTGTAAATATGACTGATCTAATAGTCGTACGTCATCATATTATAATATCAATATTTCGAAGCTGCATATGTGTCTTGTGTTAAACACACCAGCAAAGGAACAATTTTGGTACCTACTTACTTTTTCGTAGGTACTACACTCGCACCTTATTTTCCATAGCAAGTATTAAAGTTTTGTCCATTCTTCAATAGTAAGTAACCCACATCATAGAAATCGTACGATATTCAAAAATTTATTCAAGTCTATGTAGCTTAAGACGATGTGGTAGCTAAAGTGGCGCTCTCATTTGAAATAAATTGTTTAAAACTAAATATAGTGATAATTAAAAATTTGATTTGTATAAATGTCTAGAAAGACCTTTAAACTATTTTATGAATAACCTTTGAAAGTAATATTGGTAGTCCGTCTCGTTTTAAAACTGTTTTTCGCCAAAAGTGGCCACTTTTGGCGAAAAACAGTTTTAAAACTAGACGGACTATTGCGTGCGTAGGTAAACTATTTCTCCCTGCATGGAGTACTGCAGTCACTTGTGGAATGGCTCCGCTAAATACCAACTTGAGGCACTAGACTCTGTTGACCGAAGAGCCCGCAGGCTTATAAAAGCGATGAGCTTTCGAATAGAAAATTGCAGTCCCTAGAGCATCGTCGCAAAGTAGCCTGCTTATCGGTTTTCTATATGATACATTTTGGAGAGTGTTCGAAGGCTCTTTTTGATCTCGTGAAACCCTCACCATTTCTCTATCGGACTACGAGGCGCGGACAGGGGTTTCACCCCTTTGTCGTTGAAATACCTAAGTCTCGAACTAAACGCTTTGACAATTCCTTTTTGGTTCGAGTAGCTAAGATGTGGAATGAACTGCCTGCGACTATATTCCCAGAGAAGTACAGCCCCGGGACATTCAAAAGTAGATTGAATGGGTATCTTTTGGATAGGCATGCTTCATCCTAGTCTTCATCGTCGCTTTCCATCAGGTGAGATTGAGGACAAATGCCTAAACCAATATATTGTAAAAAAAAAAAAACACACACGCAAACCGGTCTAATATTATGTTTTTATTGGTTCCTTCTGTATTACGATTTCCTTAGATAACTGACCTACTTAAGAATGTTGTATATTTTAGAAGATTGCATTCGAAATACGGTATTTTAATGAATATTTTTTATTATTCATATCAATAAGTAACATAATCCGAAACTGAAAACGAAGTGTTTTTTTTAATCTACCCAGAAATAAGTAAGTTATAAGCTTTTAAACTCTGATGGAAAGGAATACTGTAAAGTAACAGAAAGAAATCGGCCAAGTGCGAGTCGTACTTGTGCACGAAGGGTTCCGTACCAGTATCTATAAAAATCACGTTTGTTGTATGGGAGACCCGCTTAAATATTTATTTTATTCTCTTATTATTCTGTATTTGTTGTTTTAGCGGCAACAGAAATACATCATCTGTAAAAATTTAATCTGTGTAGCTATCACGTTTCATGAGATACAGCCTGGTGACAGACAGACAGATAGACAGCTGATTCTTAGTAATAGGGGTCCGTTTTTACCCTTTGGGTACGAAACCCTGAACAGGATGCACGTACAGTACGTACAGCGCTCTTGACGTCACTGCATTAGGTCGCGTGCGTACGACAGAGATAGTGAGTTGACCCCACCACGCTTCCATTCTAATATTTGAAATGCTGCGATGGCACAGTATTCCAAAGACCCTTCGGACCGGACATTTTTAACTGACCCCATAGGTTGACGTAGTTTGTTATACTGAGCAATTGTCTAGAAGTAACCCCTATTCAAATACGGATAGTTTTCGAGAAAAAAATTCTTAAAGTTCGCTGTTCTGGAGAGACCGAAAAATGAAAGATATTATTTATTTATACTTTGCTTTTTTTTTACAACAATTTATTTCCAGTATGATGTACCATTCAATTAGGAGCTCTTCAGGCTTTTTATAAAATAAAAATTATTAACAGTTTAGAAAATATAAAAAAAAAAAACAATTTTTGATTTTGTTTTATTTTTTCAAAAAGTATATAGTTTCCGCACGAACTATTCTATGCTGATAATACATCAGCTTTATAACTACCTATAAAAAAAAATTATTTTTTTATAGGTATTTTTAATTTTGTATAAAGTGCCTACATTATTGGTCATAGCAAAGTTGCATTGAAAATTTTGCTATACGTACAATTTCTGAGTACAAATCACTTAGATATGTACTTTTTAGTTGTGAATGAGAGATAAAATTTCCTAGTTCGTTATTTTGATCAATATATGCTTTATACATTAGGCCAAGTTGACTTCTTGCTTTATACATTAGCCCGGGACTTCGTTCGCGTATGTTTAAACCTTCCCTGGACTTCCAGAAATAATTCAAAAACAAAATTAACCAAATCGGTACAGCCGTTCTCGAGTTTTAGCGAGACTAACGAACAGCAATTGATTTTTATATATACGAGAAGATTTTTTTAAAGGTGTTCCCTCACCGGGAGCATTCGCGTGTAATGTAACATTTCTGGATCGATTGTATAACTACGTAAGGCTCAAAATCGAATCTTTGATTGTTACATTACAGGCGAATGGTGAGGGAGCACCTTAAGGCAATATTTAGATAGTATAAACAAACTGTAATTCAGAAACTGTAAAGCAAAATTTTCAATTTCAAATTTTCAACTTGGTCTAATGTGTAAGCATAATATATTGATCAAAATAACTAACCAGGAAATTTTTCCTGTTCTTCAAGACTAAAAAGTACATATTTAAGCAATTTATACTCAGAAATTGTACGTATAGCAAAATTTTCAATGCAACTTTGCTATGACCAATAATGCAGGCACTTTATACAAAATTAAAATGGCGAATATCTCAAGTTAGACGCAAGATACTGGGCTGTTTTTTTTCATGGGTAGTTATAAAGCTGAAGTATTACCACCATAAAATAGTTTGTGCGGAAACTACATAATTTTTGAAAAAAAAAAACAAAATCAAAAATTGTTTTTTTTTAAATATCTTCTAAACTGTTAACAATTGTTATTTTATAAAAAGCCTTAAGAGCTCATAATTAAATGGCACATCATACTAGAAATAAATAGTTGAAAAAAAAAAATAACAAAGTACCTATAAATAAATAATATTTTTCATTTTCGGTCCCTCCGGAACCGCGAACATTAAGAATTTTTTCTCGAAAACTATCCATATTTGAATAGGAGTTACTTCTAGACAATTGCTCAGTATAACAAACTACGTCAACCTACGGGGTCAGTTAAAAATGTCCGGTCCGAAGGGTCTTTGGAATACTGTGGATGGTCTAACCGAGGGGAAGCCCATCGCAGCATTTCAAATAATGTTTTGTTTTGAAATGCATTTCAAACAAAAAGCATTTAAAAACAAAACAAGGGGGGTAGTTGCCCCCCCCTGGATTTTGTTCACGTTCCTACTATCTACTTTTGTCGATAAAAGTTAAGAAAAAATACTTTTTGCCATATGCGATACAATATTAAACTTTTAATAAATCTATGTGCCAGGAAAATTAAAAAAACCCGACTTTTAAGCGTTCGCCCCGATATGTTTTGAATCCGTATATAGTATGTCTGAACCGATTTTCTTCAAACGTAGTTAACAATAACCACAAGAAAGCTTGTTTTCACTTAACAAACCGCATCGAAATCGGTTCATCCGTTCGAGACCCACAGACAAACAGACCGACAGGACTTATTCCACTGCTACAATTGAAATTTAGCACACTCAGACGCATAAAAACGTGGCTAAAATTGATTATGATCAAGGATAGATTAAATAGGCTTTTTACGCTTAGTGTAGGTACATAGAAATTTGTTAACGCTATGGGCGATTCTTTCACGGAAAACGTCATAAACCATTTAACTTAAGTAACTTTACTTAATTTACTGAAGACCCTCGAAATTTACTTTTAAAATAGCTATTGTGAAAAAAGAATTTATATAAGACCCGGAACCTGGGTACACCCTATCTAATTGCTGATTCAATAATTAAGCATTGTTTGCTGTTTAAAAAAAATCCTTTAATGTGGTATTTGTTGTTTTATATAAAATATTAACCAAAATATGCACAGTAAAATAGCCTTTTGTAATTTTTAGGGTTCCATACAATTATGTGGTAATATTTAGGGTGTTATGGCAACACGGAACCCTTAAATGATCACTCGTGCGTCTGTATGTGCGTCCGTCTGTCACAGCCAATTTGCTCCACATCTACTAGACCAAATCAGGTGAAATTTGGTAGGATGGTTAATCCTATAACCCAAGCACAGATGTACAAAGTCAATAAATATTTTTTAAAAATAAGGGTGATTTTCAGGGTCAAATTAGGAAAATAAAATAAAAAGTTTTGCAAACCATACTGTGTCACATATCAAATGAAAGGGCTCATTATGATGATCTCAAATACATTGTTGTTATTATTGTAAAATAAATAGTGTTGATTTTATTCATGAAAGAAGACGAAAATTGACCATTGCCCCCTGATGTCCGAAACTAATGAAATTTCCGAAATTTAGAAAAAAAAACAAAATATTGTTCTATAAAAATTCTATCAATTGAAAATAAAGTGGTAAACTCAATATAATACGTTCACTTACGGAAAATCTTTGGCATTGTACGGAACCGTCTCCACGCGAGTTCAACTCGCACTTGGACTATTTTTTTTCCTACAGTATTGTAGTGGTGGGTATTCGAGATATCATAACAAGGTCCGCGACTATTTTGTCAATACCTGACCTGACTGATCCGCCATTTCATATATTATACTTTTTTACTAACTTGAAGTTTATATATTAACGGTGGATATACGGAATTCTTCTAATATGTAACTATTTGTAAAAATAATGATGTGTAATCGATCCAAATGGTTGTTGTGATGTCTATTAAATTTGTTGAAGATAAAACTCTGGTTTATTTTCATACCTCCATAATTGCACAATTTCTACGTCTATTCTATAGGTACCTAACTGTTAGTTCATCCGAACTAATAATATATATACTCCTACTCGGAATTAGGTTAGTAGGTATATGCTTCTATCTATGGTTAAAGTACCTAACTATATATATATATATATATATATATATATATATATATATATATATATTTATATATATACAGGATTACTGGTAATTGAATGCTATCCGCTCAGGGGGTTGTAGGTACTGTTATTTGGAATTGATTTAGCCCTATAATGTATTATCCAAAAGTTAACCATTTAAGAGATATTTAATATTTTAGTTTTTTTTTCAATTATTTGTTTACTAATAGATCAATATTTAAAAAAAAAAGTAACCATCCAAATCCACCAAGTTTTCTTTTTACAGTTTATCAAGGGTGACCATGTAGCATTCATCATCAGTCATCACATCATAGAAATTGTTAACCGTTTCGAAACAGGAGTTCTTAACAAAACATAATTGTCCATTTTTTTGAACAAAGGCTTCGAAAAAAGTAAATTGCTAGTATTTAATTGTGCAGATTATTAGAAAAACTTCTACAGTTCATTAGCTTTCCAACGAGGTATAAAAAACTTAACTGAATTAGACATTGACTGGAAAATCGTAATTACAAGGAGATAAGGTGGTGTCATGTTAAAATACTATTACTGAAAAAAACATGCATCTTTTTGATGAAGTAATTATAAAACTATTATTTCAACCAAAGCACTTTAGTAAAACACTAAACATTTTTTACAATTCATGTTCTACATGGCTCGTTTGCGCAAATGGGTTTTTACTATGCGGCTTGTCAAATTATTTCTAATTTTCTCGGCTGCGTCGCATATCCGCTGTCTCAATTCTTCTACTGTTTGCACAGGACCCAATAACTGATCGTAAACGAGGCTTTTCATGTGACACGTAAAAATCCAAAGGGGTGATATCAGGGCTTCTTGCGGGCCACGGTATGGGTCCTCCTCTGCCAATCCATCTGTTGGGATAGTTTTTAACAAGCCAATCGCGTACACGCCGAGTGTAATGAGCAGGACAGCCATCATGTTGATATATCATGTTTCGCCTTGTTTCTAATGGTACATCCAGAAGTAAGCCAGTCATTTCTTCTAAAAAGTTGTAATAGCTTTCGCCATTTAAATTTTCTGGCAGAAAATAAGGGCCAATTAAATTATTATCATTTATCCCCATCCACACGTTGAGAGATATACGCCGTTGACTTTTACCTTCTTTCTTTTTATTTGGATTTTTGTCGGCTTTTGGTGCCCAAAAATGAATATTATGGTAGTTAGTAATACCGTCTTGGTCTTTAGAGTCATCAGTCCATTGTATTTTCTTTAAATAGGAGGGAGTCACTATGTCTGCGTTTAATAAAAATCTACAAAAATCTAACCTCCTTACAGGATCGCCTTCCTCTATCTTTTGCACAGGGGTATAATGGTAGGGGTACAATCTTGCGCTATGCACTGTGTACCAAACCTTCCATTGGGAAATTCCAAGACGCGCTGCTACAACCGTCGTCGAAGTAGTCGTGTTTTCTTGGAAGTGGCGAAGGATTTCCTCTTCATCATCAGGGCGATAAATTCGGGGTCTGCCAACGTCACAAACTCGTCTATTGACACTTCGCCTATTGATATACGCTGTCGAAGACTCGAGCATCGGGCAATCGTGGACGAGGGTATCGAGATTGATACTCTACGCGGGCATGTGTTGCAACGCAGTTGCAAGCGCCGTAGCATAACAGCATGTCTGCGTACTCTTCATTTGAAAATTCACGAGCCATAACGATCAGTCCTATTTCACGCCAAGTTCACGTTGGGAAAAATCACAGAGGAACTCCTCACCACTTCGTTTAGATACAAAGGCATCCATTGCAAGCCAATTTCATTCTTATTACTCTGGACAAACGATTCATGTAACTGAATTTCCCCTTAGAAGTGGTCGCCGCGCGCATAGTAATAATGTAGGTATAATTCCGATACCTAAACGGGGAGTGACACAGGCCTGGCTAAGGATCGACTATGATCGAAGACAGATTAAATAGGCTTTTTATGCTAAGTGTACATAAAAAAATTGATAACGCTATGGGTAATTACCGTTTTGCTGAAACTCCCGAAAGTTACTTTGAAAATAGCTTTTGTATAGTTAAAGATTTGTTATAAAATATGATATATTTTAATTGATGTTTATTTAATAATAATCGTCTGCCGCCGCGCGTCGCTGCGAGTGTGCGTGTTTTAAAATGTCCGGTACGGGGAGGTCAACGACCTCTAAGACGATAAAGTGCGCGAGTTGTAATATTGTTATCAATGAGGTGTTGTCATTCTTACAAAATAAATGTGACATAATGGACGAGGATAGCATGATACGTCTATGTTCCACGGCATTTAAATCGGAGGAAATAAATGCAGCAAAGAATCTTCTCTTTGGATCGGTGAAAACATCGAAACGGAATGTCACCCGCAAAAAGGAGGGTAAGACGCAACGTGAACTGGAGGATATTATTGCCTTAATCAAGGAAACAGACCCTGAAGAGTTACCAATATTTGTATCCCGTGACCTGCAAAAGCTACCGCCAGTAACTTTTGACCATATTGATGTTACGAGATTATTAAAGGACCTCATCACGATACGAAATGAAGTGGATGACATAAAGTGTAAATACATTACCTCGGAACAATTTCGTCAGCTACAGAATGATGTATTAAACTTACAACAAGCCTCGATAGTCAACCACTTTGACCACAATGATGAGTGCAATAATTATATAAACAAGACCCGTGGTACAGGTAATAAGCTGGATAGCTTTAACTACGACAGCGGCCCTTTAGGTATTTTGCATATACCGCAAATGCCCCCAGGTGACAGTGAAATAGAAACGACCTTGAGAGACAATGACCGTTCGCAACATGAACAAGTGCAGCGTTCGCCATCCCCCTCGCACGCACCGATTGAAAAGTCATCTGTCCCGTCCCCGCCCCTACCCCAATGCGCGGGAGTGCAAAAACCGCACGTGGAGGCCGCTACCTCGGTTTCGCCGATGCTCGAAACCGCAGTTTCTATGCGACGGGCCTCACAAAACCAGTTGGAGGATAAAGCAACGCGTGTTAATACGAGTCGTGGAGCTAATCAAAAAACGCATCAATTACATAAAGAGGAAGATGCATTGATTTCGCGAGGAGATAGAAGTATTACTATGGCACAGATAGTTAATCAAGGCGAATGGAAGGAGTGTGAAACTGATAAAGACTGGGTAAGAATTGAAAGGAAAAGGTACAGGTATAGGAACCGTTTTATGGGAGAAAAAGGCACATGCACTGATGTGGAGAAATTTAAGGCTGCCGATGTCCGTATACCCCTATTTATAAACAATGTGCATAAAGACACGAGCGAAGAGGACATTATCTCATACATAGATAATAAATTAAATATAAAGGTCACGCTACAAAGGTTGATTAGTAAACAGCCCAAAGAGTACAATTCTTATAAGGTTTTGGTGCCTAAACAAAGGCTAGATTCGTTCATGGATTCGAACATCTGGCCCGACGGTATATCTTTTCGTCGGTTCATTGAATTCAGCAGACATAAGAAAAGGATGGATATACGAGATAAACACACTAGTTAATGGATAGTTCAAAAACTACAAATACTACCTTCATAACCTTTAATTGTAAAAATCTAAAGAGATCTTTGGATTGTGTAACAAGGTTGAGCCAAGGAGCAGACTTTATAGCCTTGCAGGAAACTTGGTTATTGCCGCACGAACTTCCTGAACTCGGTAGTGTAAACAAGAATTTCAGCTACTATGGCAAATCAGCTGTCGATACTTCAAAGGAAATTCTACGTGGTCGACCGTATGGCGGAGTCGCGATACTGTGGAACAAGAAGAAGTTTGATTGCGTTTCAGTGATTCCTTGTGCAAGTGACCGTATTGCCGCGATTCAAGTGCGTGCATCGGATCGGACCTTCCTTGTTTTCTCTGTTTATATGCCTACGGACCGTTCGGATAACTTACTGGATTTTGTGCAGTGTTTGAGTGAGATAGCCGCTATAATTGAAAGTTGTGATGTAGAATCGGTATATATACTAGGGGATTATAATGCACATCCAGGAGAACTATTTGCGAACGAATTATTGAGTTTTTGCAATGAGCAAGACTGGAATTGTGTAGACTTTGATATTCTTGGTATTAACTCGGGTACGTACACTTTTGTTAGTGATGCACATGGAAGCCGCAGGTGGCTGGATCATTGCATAACAACCAAGGCCGCGCGGAGCTCGATATCATCGGTAAGGGCCCTTTATGATGTATACTGGTCGGATCATATCCCGTTAGAAATTCAGTGTAATATTAGTACTGTTATGCCCACTTTGCGGTCGCCGTGTGTTTCCTTTGATAATGTTATATGGGGAAATCGGAATTCTAGTCAAATAGAGGTGTATACAGAGTATTGTAATAATAAATTAAAAGAAATAGACTTTCCTAATGAACTCAAGTCTTGCTGTGATTCTATATGTTCAAATCTTAGTGCAGATCATACTATGATAATTGATAATTTATATCATAAAATAATTTCAACTCTGCAGGAGGCTGCCAGACAAAGTTGGGTAGGTAACACGGGGGATAATAGAAGGAAGAGTAGGCGACCCATCGCAGGTTGGAACAAATATGTTCGTGATGCATACCGGGACGCCAGACAAAAATTTCTGCATTGGGTCAGGTGCGGACGACCTCGGTCAGGCCCTGTGTATACAGATATGTGCGAGTCTCGGAAACTTTTCAAAAGTAAGCTAAAATATTGCCAGAATAATAAGGACATCATTAAAATGAATATTTTAACAGAAGCACATAAAAGTAGGGATTTTCGGGCTTTCTGGCAACAAACAAAAAAAAATGAGTCCTAAGTCTGACGTTCCGATAAGCATTGAGGGTGTCAGTGATCCGGTAGGCATAGCCAACATGTTTAGATCGCACTTTCAGGTACAGCCTTCTCCGATGTGTGGTGATAGTAAGGCGAGTGCGGAGGTGGTCGTGTCCAGAGTGCCAGAGCGCGTCACTGCTAAACAAGTACACAGTGTAATTAAAAACATAACGAGAGGCAAGTCACCTGGGCATGACGGCCTCAGCATAGAACACTTCTTACATGCTGGGCCACACTTGGCGAGATTACTGGGGTTGCTCTTTACAATATGCAAAAGGCATTCTTACCTTCCGGCTGATTTAATGAAATCTATCGTGGTACCAATTGTTAAAAATAAGACTGGTGATATTTCTGATAAGAACAACCTATATCATTGGCTACGATTGCGGCCAAGGTGCTTGATGGTTTGCTCGAGATACAACTAAAACAACATCTTAATTTACATGACGCACAGTTCGGTTTTAGACCTGGACTATCAACAGAATGCGCAATTCTGTCTCTCAAGCATACCATCAAGTATTACACAGATAGAAAAACTTGTGTTTATGCGGTTTTTCTTGATCAGACGAAGGCATTTGATCTGGTTAGATACGACATCTTATGGACTAAAATGATGGATGCTGGTGTACCGCCAGATGTAATAAACATATTTAAGTACTGGTATGAACACCAGTTAAACCAGGTCAAATGGTCTGGACAGTATTCTGAGGAGTATAGATTGGAGTGTGGGGTGAGACAGGGTGGCCTGACATCACCGTCACTCTTCAATTTGTACATAAATCAGCTGATAGTTGAACTGAGCAACACACGTGTTGGATGCTCAATTGACGGCCAATGTGTCAATAGTATCACCTATGCTGATGACTCCGTGTTGCTCAGTCCATCAATCGCGGCACTCAGAAGGCTTTTAGTCGTCTGTGAGAGGTTTGCCGAGACACATGGCCTCATTTTCAATGTCAGGAAGACTGAGTTCATGGTATTCCAGTCAAAAAGTCGCAAAATAGACAATGTGCCGGCTGTTACATTGTATGGGAAGCCGATTGCGAGGGTGTCGTCTTTCAGGTACTTGGGTCATTTGGTAACAGAAGACTTGAAGGACGACAGTGATATGGAAAGGGAAAGGAGGGCTTTGGCGGTTCGCTGCAATATGTTAGCCCGCAGATTCGCTCGATCTGGGACAGAAGTTAAAATAACCTTGTTTAAATCCTTCTGCCAGTCCATGTATACATGCAATCTGTGGGTTAATTACACGCGGCGCGCCTACAATGCTCTCCGAGTACAATATAATGATGCCTTCAGGGTGATGTTGGGGCTTCCGCGACACTGCAGTGCATCCAATATGTTTGCGTATGCGCACGTTGATGGCTTCCATGCCGTATTGCGAAAGCGGATCGCATCGCTGATGCGCAGAGTACGCGGAAGTGCCAACACCATTCTGAAGGTAATAGGTACTAAATTTGACTGTCCGATTGTGCGGCACTGGGTACATACTCATGCCGTTGTCTCGGGGTCGCACAGACGGTCAAGAAAATATTTAAATTAATTATGTATACTAACATAGTTCGTAAGTTTTGTAATACTAACACTAAATGGACGTATGTCTGATTAAATAAATTTTTATTTATTATTATTTATTTAATAAATAAATATATCGGTACAAATTACACTGATTTATCTAGCCCCAAAGTAAGTTCGGGACTTGTGTTACGGAATACTAATGGACAATTTGTGGGGCGGAGTAGCATTGTGACCATTACGCCACGGAATCCGTCTTTATATGACTAGGTGCATGGGCGTACCCAGGTTTTGAGCCAGGGGGGGGCAAATCAGGTCTTTTTCTAAGCATCTTATCAAATAAATAAACATTTATTAAATAGTTTTTTATCATTTTTTAAATTAACCAATAGCTATTTAAAAAGTAACTTTCAAGGTTCTTTACCAAAACAGTTCATGTTGTGTCATCCATGCGCATACCGTTTACAAATTTTCTGTGTAAACTGAGCATATAAAAAACCCATTTAAGGTTGATCTAGTCGCGAGCGCGGAAGTCACAGGTGGGCGCGGCCAAAAAGCATGCTGTCTCACAGCTAGGGATGCAAAATGGAAAAAAACAACAAGTGTTTTTTCACAATGATGAAAAAAAAATATGAAAAAAAAAACTTTGTAGGTACCCTTGTTCTATTTCTAAATTTGGTACGAAAAAAAATATTGAATTACTTAATTTAACTTTTTTGATTTATTTAGACTGGAGGTTTTGTTTAATTGGTTCATTACTAATGAATGTCCCTGTCTCCCGGACCGGGAAATCCCCGTTCGGTTTATGTTTGTACCAAGTTGTACCGGGAATCCCGGTGCGCAATTTGAATGTTGCCAATATATTTATGTAAACTTGGTACTATTCCACCAAAAAAGTATGGTAGGTTCATAATTAAATAAAAAACTCTAATTATAGACTGTTAAGTATTAGTCTTTTAAGGAAACTGCCTTATCAATTATGAATTCTGTATTCTTGAAAAAAAACATGCTCCAAAAAAAACGTTTTTTTTTGTCATATTTTTTTCTTGTTAGAAAAAAAAACTGCTTTTTTGCGACACTAGTCTCACCTAACATTGTGTTCGGGCGAAGCAGTGAGGTGAAATGCACGATAATTCATAGTTAACTGAACGCGTAAAAAAATACGTATAAGTTCCTTTGGGAAAAGTGGTTTTACGGAAAAACTCCAGCATTTATCAATTACAAATAAAATTTATTAAAATTTTCGACAATTAAGCCGTGTCGGTGCCTACTTTGTTTTGAAGATTTTACACGTCTTTGTGCGTTGTTGCGTAAAAATAAGCAAAAAAACTAATCTTTGATGGCTTATAACTTTTTAATGGCTTTTTATTTTACTTTTCTGTATCCATACAGACAAAATGTATAACGAGACAAAACGATATCATGTACCATGTCAAACTTTGGAACTAATTTCCTAACGAAATTTGTATCGAGACCGACAAAAGTATCGACTCGTTCAACCTTAAATCTATCTTCGATCATAGTCAATCTTAGCCACGTTGTTATGCATCTGACTGTCTGTCTGTCTGTGGCATCGTAGCTGTCGAACAGATAAACCGAATTTAATTCGATTTCTTTTACGTGAAAGCAAGTTTCCTTGCGATGGTTCTTAGCTATATTTGATAAAAATCGGTTCAGTCGTTCAAAAGTTATTGGGGGTAAATGCTTGAAAATCTTTTTTTTTTAATTTGCCTCGCAAATAAACTTGTTTAAAGTTGTATATTGTTTGAAAGTTGTTTTTCTTAACTTTTATCGACAAAAGTAGTGAGTAGGGACGTTAACAAAATCCTACAGCCGCCCCGGCTGTAGGTGCCAGTAGGTGCTTAAAAAATAATATGATTTATCCCCCCCCAGAACCTAGGTACGCCCATGGTGGCATGCAATTATAATAGGGATGTGGCCTGGTTGAAAAATATATTATTTTATTTAGTCAGTCAACTAGATAATCCAAAAATAAAGGTAGGTTAGATAAAAATTCATCTAATGCGACCACTAACACGCCTGCATGGTATACCTATTGTCATTATGTGAAAATCCAGGGTTGGACTTATTAGGATATTAAAAAAATATATTTTAGATACCTAATGTTCACGTGCTGGCGGTAGAAAACTTGAAATAAAGTTTTTAAGAAACTCCCGCCTGCCCATATGAGAAGCCGTACTCAAATTTCCACCACTGTAACCGTATCTGACCCTGATGTGTTAGGTATATATCTAGTGATTTGATCACAAATCTCTGAGTTTAATACTGTCGCTAATCCTATCAAAGGTGCTCGTATAGATAATCCTGGGAATCTCGTTAGCATCGACGCCCGGCCACCAGGAATGATATAAAACTTGTCGGCCCGTGGGGCTGGGCAGCAGTCAGTCAGTTGGGGTGGGCTGCAAGGCGCTCTACCGAGGACTGCTCACATCACTCTCTTTAACCATGGAGAATAAAACAATCGAATTCTATGATGGTCCCCATTTTGCACATCTCAGGTACCTAGTTGATTTTAATAACTGCCTAATTACTTCCGTCTTCATACTTTTTTTATTTGTTCAGGACAGAAATTGAAGGAAGTTGTATGTTATGGTTATGGCATATTTACTTGTGTTAAATATTATAAGTATTTGTTTTTGTTCTTAATCTAAATAGGTCTAGCGGAGCTGGCGACGTAGAATTGTTGGGGGCCGGTCTGACGGGCGAAGACCTGGCCTCAGTTCCAGAACACTGGCTGTCGTTCCCCGCCCCGCCGGCGAGCGCTCACACCGCCCTTGCATTGCTTTACATCTTTTTCACAGCTGCCGCTTTACTTGGAAACGGTCTTGTTATATTCATATTTTCCACGTAAGTAATTGAGTGCCTATATATCTTTGATCTACCTGTATTGTTATGATTAAGGCACACAGTTTTACTTTGGAAAAAGTTTAAAAACCTATTTTCGAGCCTATAAGTTAAAAATATATTTTCAGGACAAAAAGCCTTCGGACATCTAGCAATCTCCTCATCCTGCAGCTAGCTATATTAGATTTCATAATGATGGCTAAGGCACCTATATTTATCTACAACAGCGCTATGCGAGGTTTTGCTACCGGTTCTCTCGGTTGCCAAATATTTGCACTCATGGGTGCATACAGCGGCATCGGTGCTGGCATGACCAATGCATGCATTGCTTACGACAGGTTAGTGCAATTTTAGAGGGGCCAGTAAAATCAACTCTATCTTTCGCAATTATGTGGTAGTGGTAGCTATCAACGCTTTGTACAAAGACATTCCACAAAAAGAGAGTTTTCTCGCATATTATACAGAGAAAACTATCACGGCTAAAATTATCTTTGTTAATTTAAAAGTTACATCCGCCTAACTTACTAACTATACTTTTAAAAAAAATTACAAAACAGATAGGTACATTAATTCTTAGGGAGCAATATAACCTATTACTAAGATGAAGTTGTGATTTGTTGAAAATGAGTTAGGTAATAAACATTTAAAATTATGAAAAATAAAGTACAATGCGACACAAATACGTTGAACAAAAAAGGCGGACTTCAAAGCATTATTGTACAAATTCCCAGCACGTAAATTAAACCAAAATGGCGGTAATCGGCGCGGGTACAAATAATGCGCCGACGACTGCCGTTTTGGTTTGATTAACGTGTCGGGAATTCGTACAAAACTGCTTTGAAGTCCGCCATTTTTGTTCAACTTATTTGTCTCGCATTGTACCCATTTTGCAAACGTGCAACTTTGGAAGTCGGTATGGAACTCTTATGCTTGGGCCGGACCTGCGCCTATCGTCACGAAGCTTCGTGCTATTACACGATACACGCAAATGTGACCGGCCGTTATCGGGTATCGTCCCGAATATTCGGACTTCGTGTTGGTTATCGCGCGGGTGGCGATACATCAAAGGATTTTAAGCACGCTAACCATTCGCTCTGCGTGGTCGCACTTGCGTTATTTATTTTGACGTTTGTTTTCGACTTGTTTAGACGCGTGCTGTGCGACAGTGCCACGGTTGTTATTGCGTAAAAATGGAGTGGAACGATAAAATGGTGTTAAAATTTTTAGCTTTTTCTTTCTAGGTTTCTTTTTAGGTTTCAATAAATGCATTATGTAATTGTTAGCACACATGTTAAAGAAAAGAAAGTTGTCGTCCATATTGAAAACACGTAGATGACGCCATCTTGGATTATTGCCAGATAGTTCGTGAAAAATAACGAAGCCGCTAGTGTGACCAGCACTGTATCGCGATAACTTTTTAGTGTACCAAACGTACGAAGATTCGCCGCGATTTGCTTCGGGACGATAGGCACAAGTGCGGCCGAAGCATTAGAGTAGCCCGATAGGCACTTGGCCAATTATTTGACAGATACTCTTTAAGATAGAGACGACTATTATAGATAGCTATAATTATAAACTATAATTTTCAAGATATACCATACAATATATCTAATTTTCAGACACTCCACAATCACACGACCACTAGATGGGCGATTATCCCGTGGAAAGGCTCTTTTGATGATTGCGATCGTCTGGATATATGCTACCCCTTGGGCTCTACTGCCGTTGTTCAAAATATGGGGCCGATATGTACCGGGTATGAAATTATCAAAATGTTCTGTATTACTGCTACTGCACTACGATGTTCATGAAGGAAGGGAGTGACTTTACTCCATTCACAATACACAGCCCACGAATTTATATATCTTTACGTCAGGTACAAGTTTAAATCAATAAGGGTAATAATTTTCAATTTAAGACAATTATGTCTAACAAAAGCTTATATCTAAACCTCTACCTTAATAAGAAAACCTAGGTATACCTAGTCTAGCCATAAATATTGTAAAAAGAAAAAAAAAATATTTTTCTATTGCAAATAACATTTATTACTTTTACAATGTGTTAGTTTAATACATAAATATAAAACAATTTAAGATATAAAAAGCTTATTTGAAGTGGTCTCCATTGGCTGCAATACAGTCCCTTAAAAGTTGAGGCCAGTTATCAATAGAAGCACGCACTCTTTCCATGGGAGAATTCTTCACTGCCAATCGTATGGGTTGTTTAAGGGACTCCAAATTATCATGGCGTTTAGAGCTAGCCGTACTCTCTGAAACTGACCATAAATCATAACCCAGCGGATTAAGATCGGGACTAGACGACGGCCAGTCTTCAGCTCTGATGTAGTCGGAAACGTTCGATTCCAACCAAGACTTCGTAGACCGAGCTTTGTAACCCGGTGCCGATTCTTGCTGGAAGGTCCATTTTTGGTAATTGAACATGGTGTTGTTAAGGAGCTTTAACTACCTTCTCAAAAACGGTTTCTTGATACACTTGTGCCGATGTTTTGATACTTTTTTCACAAAAGTATAGCTCAGTCACTCCTTCATAGCTAACACCCCACCAAACCATCACTGAAGTCGGATAATGCCCACATTGCACTCTGTCGATTAATTGGAAAGCTTTGTTAGAGCTTTGAGCATAAATACGGTCATTTTGTTTGTTAAAATGTAGCTCAATTGTAAAAAATTTCACATCCATAAACAATTTTTTTCTGTGACCTCTTTTTGCGTACCGCTTCAGTAGTTGTTTCGATTTTACCACCATGTTCTTTTTTAAGACCAGTACGTCTCTGATAGGCTGCAAGTCCTAAGTCATCTTTTAAAATACGCGACATGGCTCTAGGTGCTATCTTCATCTCCCGTGATAAAATCTTTTGCTTTCAAACAGGACTACTTCCAATTCTTTCCCTTACTGCTTTGACCACCTTTTTCGTACGAACACTACGTGGACGGCCAGGTCTTTTTTGTCACAAACAGAGGAGTAGTGTTGTTGCAATAGCGATAGTTTCCCTATCGATAGTTGACCTTGAAAAATATTCGATAGCGTGAATAATCCTATTGAAAACATCGAAATGCTATAATACTATCGATAGTATCGAGAGTAAAAATAAGGCGATACTATTGAGATTTGACGATACTATCGACACTCGATACTATCGATAGTATCGCCAACAAAAAGTCGATACTATCGATACTATCTATCGACGCGATTCGATTTGGTTTAGTAACTATCGATGTATTTTTGATACTATCAACTGGGATTAAGACGACAATTGGTCGTAAAAGGGACACAAATATACAACATGTTTAATGTAAGGTTTATATTATAAAATAATATTGATTATTAATTGCTTGAGAACGAGTGACACTATGGACAACGAAACAAAACTACTTTTTACCGAAGACTATACGAATATGTGACTATACGATCTGATACGAGTTCAAATTCGGCATATACATCAAAACCTACAAGTAAATGCTTATTACACGCTAGCGTGTGCGTGTCTAAATATTGCCAATATAAAAAAGTATCTTTATAAATAAACTGCGAATGTAAAATGTTTATAAAACTATGATAGATGAGCTGTATAATTATTAGCTATATTGACTTTTATGAGCAAGCAATAGTATCGTAAAATCTTCGACTATCGATAAGACAAAACTATCGATACTATCGAAAATCATTCTATCGATAGTACCGATACTATCGATAGTGTTTTCAGTGATACGATCGATACTATTGATCTTTAGCAATAGTATTACTTATTTTCATCAATCGATACTATCGACAGTATCGATAGTATCGTCAAGGATCGATAGTTTCGATAGAACTATAGATAGTATGACTGATTTTTGAGGTCACGATAGTATCACGATACTATCGATAGACTATCACTATCGCAACATCACTACAGAGGAGGTCTCATTGTACCTATTAAGGCCAGTCATGACTAGTAAATACCTATTTCCAAACTCCGCCTCTTTCCCCGCTCCCCCTCAAACCGTGCTATTCCGATATTGGCATTTCATATCAATCGCATCGTATGACAGTGGCGACATTTTCGTAAAACTATAAGACAGACTGATCCTATCGTTAATTTAGTAAGTTACTCAGTGGCGCTAATGGCGTGGCGGTCTGTTTTGCTACAGCAATAACTGCGGTTGTACAGGCCCAGGTTCGAATCCCGACAAGTGTCATACAATTTTATTGTATTTTTTGTTACGTACCTATTTTTATATTTACAAAATAAAAGCTTTCTGTAAGATAGGTATACTTTTATTATTATTTAATTTTTTAATTATTTGAAATATGAATTCTTATCTCTTTTTTTGATGAATTTATCACGTCTGATAGAAACATAGTAAACACATCAATAATTTTAATAACACAATTAAATTAAAAATGGACAAAAACATTTTAATCATTAAAAAACATTAGAATATTTTTTTTATTATTTTGATACACAGTTTACACCTTGATCTTACACAGTATTTGATTTTGGTTGCAAAAATATAATGCCTTTACAAACCAATTTTTAACCAACTTCCAAAGAGAAGGAGGTTATCAATTTGTCGCGATCTTTTATTTCTTTTTTAAGTTTGTTCACCGATTATTTTAAGAAGCCTGGACCTGGACCAATTTGGAATATACTTTTTTTGTTTGAAAGGGTATACTTGTCAGGTGGTCCCATAGAAATTTTATAAATATAATAATATAGTTGTTAAAGGAAATTATTAGTTTTGAAAAATTATTTAAGCAAGTAGTAAAAGTAAAACTCACTTATATCGCGTGACAATGCAATATTTTAACGGCATGGATGGAGCTGATCTGATGCTGGAGCTAGAAGGTAGCAATAGGAACTCGGTAATAAAACAACATGACCCAATCAAGTTTGGGCTCGTTTGATTCGTCTTGACGAGTACTTTGTCATCAGATGGTATCCAGGGTCTGATGATGGAGCTGGAAGGTGGCCATAGGAACTCCGTAATCAAACGACATAACCCCATCGAGTTTGGACTCGTATTATTCTTCTTGACGAGTACTTTGTCTTTTGATGGTGTCCAGGGTTGATGATGGAGCTGAAAGGTAGCCATAGGAACTTCGTAATAAAACGACATAACCTCATCAAGTTTAGGCTCGTATGACTTGACGGGCACTTTGACTTTAGATGATATCCAGGGCTGATGATGAAGCTGAAAAGTGGCCATAGGAACTCCATAATAAAAAGACATAACCTCATCGAGTTTGGGCTCGTATGATTCGTCTTGACGAGCACTTTGTGTTTAGATGGTATCCAGGGTTGATGGTGCAGCTGAATGGTGGCCACAGTAACTCTCTAATAAAACGACATTACATGAATTATTTATTTGGAAAATGAATTATGTATTCCACGGATAAATAATTTGCAAATAAAATACTCCACCAATATAAATGTCTAGGTAGTGTCAATGTCGTCGTGGTCGTTGAGGTCGTCAATTTCGTCGAGGTCGTAGATCGATCTTATTTCTTACAATGCCATCTGACCACGGATACAGAAGGAGGTCAACGAGGCCTTCAAGATCGTCAAGGTAGTCGAGGTCGTCTAGGTCGTCAAGGTCAACGAGGTCAGCGAGGTCTACTAGATCGTTGAGGCTGTTGAGGTCGTCTAGGTCGTCGAAGTTGATGTTGAGGTCTTCGTGGTCACTGAGGTCATCGAGGTAGATGTCGAAGTCATCGAATTCCTTTAGATCGTCAAGATCGTCAAGGTTGTCGAGGTCGTCATGGTTGTCAATAACATAGTAATTTCGATCTCGACGACCTCGACATTGACCTCGACGACCTCGACATTGACCTCGATGACGTTCGACGCATTGAAGATCTTAACGATCTTGAAGATCTCGACGACCTAAACGAACTTAACGACTTCGACATGACCTTGACGACCTCGACGACCTCAACGACTTCAACATCAAGCTCTACGACCTTGACGACCTCATCAACCTTGACGACCTTGAAGACCTCGTTGACGTTGACGAGTTCGATATCCTCGAAGACCTTGACGACCTCGAAGGCCTTGGCGATTTTTAGGACCTCGTTGACCTAGTTGACCTCGGTGCCCTGGACGACCTTAACATTGACCTCAATGACCACGACGATATTGACATTGTGATGGTCACTGCAGTGCACCACTTAACCTACCTTCTGTACCTACACACTACCTAGACATTTATATTGGAGGAGTATTTTATTCGCAAATAATTTATTTGTGGAATACATAATTCATTTGCGAATAATTCATTCATGTTATATCGTTTTATTACAGATTTCCTATGACCACCTTCCAGCTCCATCATCAGATCCTGGATACCATCTGATGATAAAGTAATCGTCAAGACGAATCTAACGAGCTACAATTTGATCGGGTTATGTCGTTTCCGTACCGATTTCCTATTGGCACCTCCCAGCTCCAACATCAGACCCTTAATACCATCTGATGACAAAGTACTCGGCAAGACGAATCAAGCGAGCCCAAACTCGATAGGGTTTTGTCGTTTCATTACGGGGTTCCTATGGCCACCTTCTAGTTCCATCATCAGACCTTGGATACTATCTATAGACAAACTACTCGTCAAGACGAATTATCGAGGACAAATTCGATGGGGTTATGTCGTTTGATTACGGAGTTTCTAGGGCCACCTTCCAGCTCCATCATCAGACTCTGGATACCATCTGATGACAAAGTACTCGTCAAGACGAATCTAACGAGCCCAAATTTGATGGGGTTATGTCGTTTCATTACCGAGTTCCTTTTGGCACCTTCCAGCTCCATCATCAGACCTTTAATACGATCTGATGACAAAGTACTCGTCAAGACGAATCAAACGAGCTCAAACTCGATGGGGTTATGTTGTTTGATTACGAAGTTCCAATGGCCACCTTCCAGCTCCATTATCAGACTCTGGAAACCATCTGATGACAAAGTACTCGTCAAGACGAATCAAACGAGCCCAAACTTGATGGAGTTATGTTGTTTTATTACCGAGTTCCTATTGCCACCGTCTCCAGCATCAGATCAGCTCCATGTCGTTAAATTGCATTGTCACGCGATATAAGTGCGTTTTACTTTTACTATGTACTAGTAGGTATATATATTTTTCAAAACGAATACATTTTCAAAACTAAAAACCGATTGATGACCTCTTTTTTCGAAGTCGGTCAAAAATTGGTTTGTATGTATAGACATTTTATTTCTGCAACCAATTTATCATCAAATATTACTGCGTAAGATAAAAACGACATTTTCATACAAATTGCCGGGCCGACCGAACACTTTTGTATGAAAATGTCGATATTTTTGTCGAGTTTCAAGCATTGGTCCCATAGAAAAATTTGTTTATATTGGCGGTCTAAGTTGCTCCTACAAGGATCGGATAGAGTTTTGGTTTGGAAATAATTAAAATTTTTTCAAATAATTAAAATTTTATATGTTCTATTTGTGTTTATGACGTGTTTTTTATGCAGAATTGATATTCATCAAAAAAAGAAATAAAATTTTATCTGAAAAAAAAAATTATTTTGTCATATTTCCACCAAAAAATTAAAATTATAAAAAAGTATAACTATCTTACTTAGTATCATACCTATCGTATAAAAAGCTATTATTGTGTAAATTCACATAATAATAATAATAGGAACCTACATAACAAAAAAAAATAAAAAATTGAAGGACCACATGGTGGGATTCGATCCTGGGGCCGCACGGATCATTTGCCATAAAAAACAGACCGCAGCGCTATTATTGCTACCACGAAATCGGCGAAATTAAAGATAGCATTGTGCCTATGGAAATCTTTCGTAAAAATCATAATTCGCACCTGACGAAATCGAACGCACGTCCAACCTCGTCAACATTGAATGGCCGACTGGGCGGTGCTTTCGAAAGTAATCGAAAGAGACCAGTTTATGGGTTTCGCACAGTAAAGAGAGAGGTAGGGAGATTTTAGTTAGCTTGGGCAAAGTTATTTCGTGCCTAGGGTTCGTAATGGCATTTTATCATTAGTGGCCGAATATGAATAAATAATAAATATATTTATTAAAATAATTTTATTTTGATCAGGCTCTAGAAACACCAGTGGCCGTTGTTTTAAACGAATATTCGATGGTTAAACATGCGTTATTTATGTGCTCTAGTCACATAAAGAAAAAGGAGAGGGAACTTTGGAATTATTTTCTATCAAGAAAATTATAAGCTAATATGTTTTGAGTTTCACCAGGCCTTCGGGTATATAATCAATTAAAATATATATTTAATTCAGATTTTTTCATCGTCCACATTGGACGATACAGTCACATAAAAAACATCATTTTTTTTAGGTACCCCCTTAATAGCCCGGTACACAAACATTTGACTAATACCAAGCGTATGGAGAGTTTTAAAAATTGCATTTGGCTCCATCCATACCTACTTTGTGTAATGCAATCACTGCGGTTCGGTTTTCTTTATCACCCCACTCCATTTTTATATCGCAAAATATTGTACAATGTATTGGCGCCAAAATAAGAAAAGACAATGAAAATCATATAAAAATAACGGATTTCAAATTCAAATGTAATATTTTGTTTATTTTTAATTGTAACAGTATTTGTGGCCAGACTAAGTATATAGCTATTTCTCCCATGCTGGTCTAGAAGAAAAGAAAAAACATAGAATGTGCCAGTTACTTCCCTTCCCGCGAAAAGTCGTAAAAGCAGATTAAGGGAATAGGCAAGAATCTGAATTATATCAATGGCAGCGGCTATAGCATCCATCGGCCATCACTATTTTGATTCCCTTTTTCATCTTAACGCAAACAAATGTACAATGTAGCTTTTAGGTTTTACGGCCATGGGCTCTGCGCTTGCCCCTTTAGCGATAATCGTAATACTTGTATTTCGATGTATGCAATAAGTATTACAATTGTGGGACGTGGCTAATGAAATTTCGTAGATCCATCTTCAAACAAGATTAGATTCGGGGGACTAACAACCTTCTATTTTACAGAGGGCTACCTGACTTCCTGCACATTCGATTACTTGACGAACACCTTTGACACGAAGCTGTTCGTGGCGTGCATCTTCACGTGTAGCTACGTTTTCCCCATGTCTATGATCATTTACTTCTACAGCGGCATTGTGAAGCAAGTTTTTGCGCACGAAGCAGCATTAAGGTAATAGCGTTAACCTCGATTTTTAGTAAGTATTTGTTGTTCTTTTTATTACCTAGTATTTAAGTAACAACATATAAGTTTAAAAAAAGCACATAAAATATATTGGCACTATACCTTGGAAATCGGTCGTCTGCATGCAAGTGTGCTTTGGTTGACAGATTCGGTCATCATTAGTGGTTATACGCTACTTTTATACGAGTAGGTACGTCCTGTTATCTGCGCAGTTAGCATAGCATAGAGGAAAATCACGAAGTTTTTGACAGCTTTCTATCGACGTCCTATTTTAACAGTCAGTGCTAATTGCTTTTCTTACCCAAAATTATGTTTTCAGGGAGCAAGCGAAGAAAATGAATGTGGAATCTCTGCGTGCTAACCAAACTGCCGGCGCCCAGTCGGCTGAAATCAGGATAGCGAAGGCAGCGCTCACCGTTTGCTTCCTGTTTGTGGCATCTTGGACGCCTTATGGTGTGATGGCGCTTATCGGAGCCTTCGGCAATCAGCAACTTCTGACTCCTGGGGTATTTATTTCTGTACTTTCCTACTTTATACTTACTTTGGTGAGTAGTTTGCTTTTGCGACGTTCGCTTTGACTATTCCTCAACTAAGTGGGTATATTATAATTATTCTGTGTGTATGTGTGATTTCAATAATTTTGTATTAAACCAGCCGTTAATATAACAGTAGATACATAATAGTTTTACTTAAGTATTTGTTGAGTCTGACCTTTCAAAGGAGTGACCTGCCTTCGACCAAGAGGTTCTTCGCAAGAACGATGTAGTTAAACGGTACTTATGTTTTTTAACTGCAATAAGATATATTTATCTCCTTCTGACTCTTTTTCTCTGACTTCCACTGACCATGTATAATAGTTTAAATAATATATGTTTCCAGGTCACGATGATTCCAGCTGTAGCATGCAAAGCTGTTGCTTGTATCGATCCATGGGTATACGCAATTAGCCACCCAAAGTACAGGTAGGTACCTACTTGTTTTTTGCGGCGACATTATAGGTACCTACTCGTTCCTCTCAAATCATGAAGAAGCCTTATAATTATGCATAAACATAATGCCATATTTTGCAGGCAAGAACTGCAGCGCCGCATGCCATGGCTTCAGATCGACGAGCCCGATGACACTGCGTCCACGGCGACTACTAACACCGTCAGCGCGGCGCCACCTGCTGCCTCTGCGTAAACATCACTTGCACACGACGAGGTTGCTACATTGCGTCATATGATGTTTAATTCATCAACCAGCGCTGTGTAGGTACATATATGTAACACGAATGTCTCAGCGTCGTCGTATGCACGAAGCCTTACGCTATTCTCGTTCCCATAAGCTCAAAATGCGACAACTTTCATTTATTATAAGTGTGCTCTTTCTTCTGACGACATTGCTGTTCTAATTGATTTCGAATTATACTAGGTATATTTAAATATATTTGCAAGTCAATAAACTTCATGTTACTGACAAAGAGCATTAATTTTTCCTCGGAAAATCTCTGGGGACATCCCATTCATTTATGTTTATTACCTCTATAACTTCCATTATGAACTGCAATAATGACTTAGTACCTTACACTACACAGGTCTACAATGCATCTCGAGATAGATTCAGAGCAGTTTAATATTCTAAGATTTACATGCAAACGCAAGATATAACTACCTACTAAGTTTAAAAACTAAAACCCGACTACGGGATACCACGTCAATGTACTGCGCATATGATGTAAGATACGATTAACAGATGAACATACGTAGGTACAATACATACATAGCGGCGAAACACTGAACCCTACTTTTGGCTTCGCCGTATTCCGTGGTCGGGTAAAAAATAAACCTACTACAGAAGAGAAATCAGTTTTCTGTAAGTACCTAAGTAGATTTATTTATTTATCACTTTTCTATGGCGAAGAAATATTGCAGGCTCATCAGGTAGAATAATTTTCAATTGAAAATTATTCTACCTGAATTTTATTATTTAATTATATTTTCAATTGAAAAAATTCCCTTTCACCGCGAACGTCGGATTTATTCTTGTATATTAAATGTATAATATAATGTACAGATTAAGTGTAAATCTGTATTGTAATGGTAACATAGCCCATCAGACTGGGTAGGGTCTAATACTGAACTGGGTTTCTTTCCAGCAGATGGTCATTCCGAAACGCTTAGTACGAATAGTGTTTAGCTTTTGCACTAAAACAATGTTTAAAAAAATTACATTTTTATAAATTTATCTTACACTAGCTTTAACCACCGGGCTACGTCCACGTAAAAGTCTAAAATGGTTCTAATAGGAATCTTAATTGATTTTTACATTATCAATTATGTTATAAACTTATAACATATGAATTAGGTATTATTTTAAATTGTTTGAATACCTACGTATAAAATATAACAAAATTTATTATACTGTAGGGATTTAAAGGGCTAGCAGACCCAGCGAACTTTGTTCCGCCTGTTCTCTTTCCCTTTCCCTTTCCCTTTCACCCCGTTACATCCCTATAGGAGTTGAATTTTAAAAAATTCTGAAACATGTAAATTACTCATTTACCGCCAGGAGTTCTCTAGCGAAGTTTTGAATAAAATGGTTTAATCTTGTTTCTTCATACAAATTTAGGACCCCTGTTTCACCCCCGTTCCCTGTTCAGTTCAGGGGGTGATTTCAAAAAATCCATTCTTAATGCACCCCATGACCTCATAAGGAACCAATGTGCCAAATTTGGAGTCTCTAGACTTAGCGGTTTGGGCTGTGCATTTATTCATTTAGTCCGTGTTTTTTTATGATTAGATAGATATTTTATATTATTGTTAATATTACTTATTGGATGCAGAAAGTTTCCCGATGACTACTTCCCTCGTCTTGCTTGCCCCCCGCCCGCGTATCGCAGTAGCCTAGGTAGTGGTCACCCCATTTCATCTCTTGGGGGTTGAATTTTGAAAAATCCTAAAACACGTATTTACTCATAAACCACCAGTCGCGGAGCCTCCTCAGTAGCCTATACCCATCGTGTTCCCTTCTAATATATACGCATTTATTACGTACTACAATTATAACCTTCGTAAATCAGCGCACCGCGCATTAAAATTACCTATTACTAAGTATTTTCATAAGCCGTAAATTAGCAGCATGATTGGATTACCCTCAAAAATCAAAATACAAAAATTTTCACTGGTTATTAAAATACACACACAATGACCAATTTTGTATAAACACGTTCACAAAAACTCTCACGAAGCCAATAAAAATGAAAATATGCGAATTGTAAGCCGGACAAAGGGAAGATGCATATTATTTTTTCGTTTTGCTATGGAAAGAGTTAAAAATAGGCACGTCCAAGAAAAAACTACCGTGCAAACCAAAAATCTCTTTAAGATGTAAAGGTTACATTACAAAGTCACGTCCGCCTTTTGACAGTGGGGAAGCCAGAAAGACCGGACAGGAGTGACGTCACTTATGTCACATTTGTAGGCGTGATGTAAGAACGTTTGTTCGGGTGCTGTCAAGTAGGTATTACGTTTACAGAATTGGCCTCATAACAAAAGCAGCTATAATTTTTTAAGAAAATCCTATGGTAATATATTTTTTTAACTTTTTATTAGTTACTTAAAAAAATACTTTTTCAATCAACTAAAAACCAAAGTTAATGAATCGATAAAAAAAATATAATTGTGCTTAAAGGCGTTTTTTATGTAAATGCTTACAAAATCAGAGACATTTATCAAAATCTACTCACTTATTTCATTTTATTTATTTTTTCCATTTAACAATTTTTAAATTGTGTGGGAATTACTTAAAACGAACTTATAATAATACTCATTAATTACATATATTTTGACTATGTATAATTTAATGATTTAACTAGGTACTTATTGATTAACTTTTATAGAACCTAGTTAGGTAAATATTTAATTCGTTTTATTGTTTTATGGCTGTACTAGCCCAAAGTCTCACCCAATGTCTCACGCTTAATCACCAGGAAGTACTCTTACGAAGTTTCAAATAATCTTGTTTCTCCATAGAAACTTTGGTCCCCCGTTTAACCTTTTTAGGGGGTGAGTTTTAAAATATTATTTTTCTACTCCTGTACGGTTATCTGTCTTTTAAGGGGCTACCTGAATTTTCCGGGGTCCAGTGCTGCGCCCATTCGAAATAAATCTATTGAAAGGAAACGGAGATTTCATTTAAAATTTTGTCTTGATCAGACCCTAGATAACCCTTTAAACTATTTTTTACAGTTTAAAGTGAGAACGTGAAGCTTTTCTACGCACAATTGAGAAAAACGGCCACTTTTGGCGTATGTGCGTAGAAAAGCTTCATGATCTCACTTTAAACAGTAAACAGTAGTTCATAAAATAGTTTGAAGGGTTATCTAGGGTCTGATCAAGACAAAATTTTGAATGATATCTCCGTTTTCCTTTATACAATTTATTTTAAATGGGGGCAGCACTGGACCCCGGAAAATTCAGGATAGTTCCGAACACTATTTTAAGACTAAAGATAATATGATTTCAGAAAAGTCTATATTCTAGCCGCGTATGTCAGGAGATTCACCTCGTAAAATTTCAACAAAGGGAGCCGCATTGCGTAGGCCTACCAATTTGTCATCTGAGCGGATTTAGCCTTGTAACCACTTGGAACCGCTCTGCAGGTGGGCAGGGGAGGGGGAAGGTAAATGCATCTACCGTGCTGCACTGTTACGTGGATATCTGCATAAGTTGAGTAAATAGGGTATCGTTTTCATATAAATCAAGGACGAGGAATTCATTTCTGGAACAATATTTCACTGGTTCATATGCGTAAATAGCCTTGTTAGGGTTCCGTAGCCAAATGGCAAAAACGGAACCCTTATGGATTCGTCATGTCTGTCTGTCTGTCTGTCCGTCCGTATGTCACAGCCACTTTTTTTCGAAAATATAAGAGAAGAACTGAACTGTTGAAACTTGGTAAGTAAATGTATTCTATGAACCGCATTAAGATTTTTGAACAAAAATAGAAAAAAAAAACAATAAATTTTGGGGGTTCCCCATAATTAGAACTAGTGGTTCTGTGAGAAAAGTAGACCTCGCGAGCCCTTACAATTATTTAACTTTTGTACCTACTAAATATAGTCTGTGAGTTTGACCAATATGGGAGTGAAGTTTATTACCGTGTGATCTACTCCTAAAGCCCTTTCATTTGATACCGCTCATGGTATGTTTATATTTAACAAACATTTCTTTTTCTGTATCGGCGACGTCACAGTTACTAATCACCATTTTCGTACTTGTCATTTCATAGATTTGTATTTTACGACGTCATACTGAATGCACTAATACAAAATATTTAGAAAATCGATTTCTAGACAACTTTTGGGCTAATTGCTGACAATAAAACGTTCAAGTTTATCGTATAAAAAAAGTTGTGCAGACAAAAATGTTGCGTCTTAATGAAAGTAACAAAAAAGTCTAATGACATTTTTGATTTTTTTTTTAATATCTGAGATATGAAATTTTTTAAGTTTTACACCCCCATATTTAGGCCATATTTAATTTTTTTTTAAAAGTGTTTAAAAACAAAAAAAATATTGTGTAATTACCGAACCTGCTCACAAAATTTCATAGGAATCGGTAAAGAAATGCGACCTGTAGGCGAGAACAGACAGACAGATGGACAAAAGAATTTTCGGCCAGTAGAAACTAAGACGCTTCGCTCGCTCGGTCAACTAAAACTCAATTTTTGTGTTTTTTTTTCATCAAACCCATACGTGTATATCTGTAAATAGGTCTTAAAAAATGATATTAAGGTTTCTAATAATAGGTTGGGGAAAGTCTTTTCGCATTTTATATAAAATTCAAAACATTTTTTAATATTGTTTATTTACATTTAACTAAAGTATGTAGGTACCATTTTGTTCGATAACTTTTTGCCATCTTATAGGTAGGGACATGATCCCATTGCTATAGAAATTTTGGGGCTTCTGATCAAAAAACTGCGTCAAGTAGTTTTGGCAGTCCTCTCGTGATGTTAACCTGACACTGCCTAAAGAATTCTGAAGAGACCGAAACGGGTGGAAATCTGAAGGTGCCAGGTCAGGACTCTACGGCGGATGCATTAACACCTCCCAGCCAAACTCTCTTAATTTTTGCTGAGTGGTTTAAGATGTGTGAGGTCTAGCGTTATTATGATGAAAAACTACACCCCTTCTGTTGATTAATTCCGGCCGCTTTCTCTCAACTTCTTGCTTTTAATCTTATCAGTTGTTCGCAGTAGAGTTCTGAATCGATGGTCCTGCCTGGTGGTAACAGCTCATAATGAATAATGCCCTTCCAATCCAACCACACACACAGCATCACCTTGTTGCGACTTAACCCGGGTTTCGCCACAGTCTGCGAAGCCTGACCGGCCTTTGACCTTTTTCACACGTTCTTGTCGTACGTGATCCACTTTTCATCACCAGTTATCAATTTCTTCAAAAATGGTTTGGTCTCATTACGTCGTAATAAAGAATCACAAATGAGTACACATTTCATTAGGTTTCTTTCAGAGACCTCGTGAGGTACCCAAATATCGAGCTTTTTTGTGTACCAATTTTTTTTTTCAAATGCGCCAGAACTGTTTTGTGGTCAATTCCCAGTACTTCAGCTACGTCGTAACTACTGATATGCCGATCTTGCTCCACTTTTTCAAAAATAGCATCTATTTTATCCGTAACAAGGCGACCAGAACGACGTGCATCTTTGACATCAAAAATTCCGGATTGAAAACGCTTAAACCAAATTTGTGCTACTCTCACAGACACTGCACTGGGTCCATAAACATCGCAAATTTTTTTCGCGGCTTGCGTTGCATTTTTACCTTTTTGGTAGTAAAATTTTAAAATGTATCTAATTTCTTCATTAGATTCACTCATCTTGACGGTAAGAAAAACAAATAAAAATCACGCATTTTCCTAATTTGAATTTGGAATTATCTTCTTTAAAATTTAAACTTATAAATGATACCAAAACCAGCCAGGTACAAATAGTATAGCCAAAGTGGTTTTATTACAAGTTCATACATACTTTATGCGAAAAGACTTTTTCCCCAACCTAATATGTAGAATCAAATATAATGTTGGCAGTCCAGCAAAAAAAAAAGGAGAATTTGGTTTTAAAATAAAAAATAATTGGCACAGACGTCGTAATTTTTTAAATTTGGAATACATATCGTCTTCAACTTGGATGAATGTAGGTTAAAATTTTTATGTTCTTTTCTTCGGAAAAAGAAATAAGTATAATTAAAAAGCGCAATTTTTTCCTTTGATTCAAGTAATTACAGAAGTTTTAGGTTATTTGTATTGAAATGTTATTATTAATGTATGTAACTATGAATACTTATTCGTGAGTTTAAGCCAATCGCGAATAGTTATCAAGTTTACTTATAAAAATAAAAATAATGTTGCAAGATCAGCAAAAAAAATACAAGATTTTAGTTTTAAAATAAAAAATAATTGTAACAGACGTCGTGATTTTTTTAATTTGAAATACATATCGTCGTCAACATGGATGAATGTAGGGAAACATTCTTATGTTCTTTGCTTCAGAAAAATAAATAAATATAATTAAAAAAGCGCCATTTATCTCTTTGATTGAAGTAATTACAGAAGTTTTAGGTTATTTGTATTGTGTAAATTTGTGTAAATGTGAATACTTTTTCATAAGCTTAAGCCGATAGTGAATAGGTATCAAGTTTTCTTATAAAAATATATGAAGGACCACGTACACAAAGTTATGAGTGAACATTATCGTAAGTTGGTCTTCGAAAAATTATTTGTTAGTATTTATTTTATGAAAACGACACCAAATAAAGGTTAGTATTAAATAATTGTCAGTTGAAGTCTGATTAGATATTGAAGGTGTCCTACTTTTCTTAATATCTATTCTGTTTTGTATTTGCTAGTTTTTCTCATAGATGGAGATGAAAAGTAGAGTGTGCTACTCGGGTACGGTAATATTTTTATCTCGGGCGATATATCTACATGAATCCCTCGCTTCACTCAGAATTCCACGAGCGAGAGACACTTCCAAAGTGGTAAAATGTGTGTGTGTGTGTGTGTCCGCCCCCCCCCAAAACCTCTAAAATAAGAGAATGATAAAACTAAAAAAAAATATGATGTACATTACCATGCAAACAAAAATTGGTTTGAACGAGATCTAGTAAGTAGTTTTTTTTTAATACGTTTATTAAAACATCGATCAAAGTTACAACGAACTACAAGAACTTTTATATTATGTTACTTATTACTACGGAACCCTTCATGGGCGAGTCCGACACGCACTTGGCCGCTTTTTTATCTAGTACTAGCTTTAACCTGCGACTTCGTCCGCGTAGAAGTCGAAAATGGTTCTAATAGAATTTTTAATAGAAAATGATAACATATGAATTATTATGTTAAAATGTTTGAATACTTTTAAAATATAACATTTTTTAATTATAACGTAGGGATTTAAAGGCCTAGCAGACCCGGCAAACCTCCCTCTCCCTTTTCCTTCCCGTTTCCGTTTCCGTCATTTGCTAGACCGAGAGAGAGCGACGCGATGGAACGCTTCAAAATTGTTCAACTAATCTTGTTTCTCTATACAAACTTTGGATCCCCATTTCGCCCCCTTAGAGGTTGAATTTAGAAAAATCCTGAAATACATACTTACTCATTTACCGTCAGGAGTACTCCTGCAAAGTTTAGAATAAAATAGTCTAACTAATCTTGATAGATCACTCCATAGAAACTTTGGACCCCCGTTTGACCCCCTTCGGGGGTGAGTTTTGAAAAATCCTTTCTTAGTGTTCTCCTAGAACTCATAAAAAACCTATGAGCCAAATTTTGAGTCTCTAGACCTTGCGGTTTCAGCTGTGCGTTGATCGATCAGTCTCTATTTATCTATGTCAGCCATGTCTATGTCTATGTTCCCTATTCCCAGCATGTCTATGTCTATGTTCCCAGTTCCCCGTTCCCCGTTCCTTGTTCCCTGTTCCATGTTCCCTGTTCCCTGTTCCCTGTTCCCTGTTCCCGTTCCCGTTCCCGTTCCCGTTCCCGTTTCCATTTTCGTTCCCGTTCCTGTCATTTGTTAGACCGAAAGGGAGCGACGGAACGCTTCAAAATGGTCATACTAATCTTGTTTGTCTATTCAAACTTTGGACCGTTTCCCCCCCTTAGGGGATGGCCGGGAGAACTCTTGCGAAGTTTCGAATAAAATGGTCAAACTAATCTTTTTTCTCCATACAAACTTTGGATCCCCGTTTCACCCCCTTAGGGGATGAAATTTGAAAAATCCTGAAATGTGTATTACTTATTTAGAGCTGGGAATACTTTTGTGAAGTTTCGAATAAAATGGTCAAACTAATCTTGTTTCTCTATAAAAACTTTGGACCCCCGTTACACCCCGTGTTTCAGGATTTTTCAAAATTCATCCCATTATGAAAAATCCTGAAACACGTTTTTACTTATTTACCGCCGGGAGTAGTCTTGCGAGTTTCAAATTAAATGGTCAAACGAATCCTGTTTGTCCATACAAACTTTGGACCCCCGTTTCACCCCCTTAGGGGATGAATTTTGAAAATTCCTTTCTTAGTGCACCCCTAGACCTCATAAGGAATCTATGTGCCAAATTTGGAGTCTTTAGACCCAGCGGCACTTAGATTACCACAATTTCTTTTTTATACTAGCCACTCGCCTCAGCTTCGCATACTTATTAATTTAGAAACCTTTAATGAAAGAGTCTCTTCCGATTTCCAAATTACACCCGTGCGAAGCTGGGGCTTGTAGCTAATAAAAGATAAGTATAATAAAAGATAGTAAAATTAATTACACAACAGTTTCCGCGGCAGCCACACAGCTCGGTGCACCTTATGTCTATTTTTATACAATTTCACCTGCCTGCGCATTTTTGTTTGCATCTGTGTGGCGACCCTAGCGTATGCTAACGCGGCATTTTAGACGAGACACGGGGTGTGGGACGCTAGAGTCACCAGTCACGATTTGTCTTAGCTTGGTAGTGTATGTACATCGACAGTATACCTAATTTAAGGGAACTTTTGTCGTAATAAATTGTAATCGGTTGAACTGAATATTGAATAAAACAGTGTATCGTACGAACATCTTTCATTGTGCTCCGACGTAGTAAAGTGTGTAACATGCTCCAACATTGGTGACCTATCGACGTGTACAGACGTGGCTCCCTACTAATTTCGTTTAGTAGAAATTATGGAGGAACAGAAGATGCCGCATGTGTGTCCAGGTACATCCAGCGGGGGTGAGCGAGCGGGCAAAGAATTGGCCGCTATAAGCGTAAGCTCCCGCATTCCAAAGTTTTGGACAGACATGCCTAGGCTATGGTTTGCGCAGTTTGAGGCAGTTATGGACCCACAAAAACAAGGGGATGCCGCGAAGTATAACATGGTAATAGCGAAATTAAGCAGAGACGCTATCCAACAAATGGGAAATCATTTTTCCGCTGCATTCCGCGGCAGTTTTAAATACGCCGCAACCAAGTGCTGGAACAATTTGCCTCCTCCACTTCAGTGTCCGCAATCAGTCCCAACTTTCAAAACCAAACTGAGAGGCATTTTGTTACAGGCACAAATAGCGCAGTGGCAGTAGAAATTATATTTGAAAGGCTAGCATTGCGTGTGCATTGAAGCCCATAGTTTTAATAGTACTGGATTTAATTATATTAATATTTTTACCACACATTTATATTTATTTTACATATATTTATTATATCTATATATTTCATAGACACACAAACTCATTTCTACACAAACCACATTAGCCCGTGAGTCACATCACATAAGGTCCATTGAAAACCAGCGTCGCGGTTACATCGTGGCCGCGACATATGCTGAATGGGTCTTTTTGCCAAAAAACCACACCACGCTTTGACAATGCTGCACAAATGTACGAGATGAAGGAGACATTTCATGGATATCATATTGTTCGATGTACTTTTTTCTATTTGGTGTTGTGGTGTTTTTTGGCAATAAAGAAATTTCTATTCTATTCTATTCTATTCTAATTATGTCGCCACCAGCGGAGAACAAGTTCGAGGCAATAAAGAATAGATTATTGGCGACTTATGAAGAAAGTGCGCAGAGCCAATTTAACAAATTAGTTAAAGAAATGGAACTGGGAACACAGCGACCATCGCAGTTATTACGACGCATGGCACAGCTAGCCAAAAATACTCAGGTGGATGACAAAGCGCTGAAAAGACTTTGGATATCGAGATTGCCCAGCTCAGTTAAGACTGTACTTACGTTGGCGCAAGATACGAAACTGGAAGACCTAGCCGCTATAGCTGATAAGATTATGGAGAACATAAGAAGCGATGAGATTTCTTCAATTGCCTCAACTTCAGCCCCAGCCTCGCAGGACTTAGTCGGACAACTGAGACAAATGAATCTCCAACTTAATGACCTGCAGAATGACGTCAATGCAATTAGAGGCCGAGGTTCAGCAAGAGGTAATCAATGGGATCGGCGGAGACCAGGATCACCCTTACAGCAAAGAACAAGAATAACACCGGACAATCCTAATTGGTTGTGCAGGTTCCATTTCCGTTGGAGAGGAAACGCCAGATCGTGCAAGAAGCCATGTAACTGGAAGGGCACTGACCACTCGCAATCGGGAAACTAGGAGGAAGGCAATCTTACTCGGTGGGAGGCTGTCTGAAAGATTTAGGAAACCATAGACTTCCGGTGAGTCATAGTAAAGGTGAGCGTATAGAACCCCACACATGCAGTGTGTCATCATATTATTACGTCTGGGCATCCGGTTTGTGCGCGTCCTAGGCCCCTACCACCCGACAGACAAAATAAAGTTAGAGAAGAATTCCGCGTAATGCAGAATATCTAAGAACCGGATATGTAGACCAGGCAAAGGTGAATGGGCTAGTCCACTACATGTGGTACCCAAAAAAGATGGTCACCTCAGGCCATGTGGTAATTATAGAGCACTCAATGCGTTAACTAAACCAGATCGCTACCCGATTCCGCGTCTGCATAGTTTCACGTATATGTTAGAGGGTAAAACATTGTTTACAAAAATTGATTTAAATAGAGCTTACCATAATATCGTTATAGCACCAGAAGATATTGAAAAAACGGGGATAACGACCCCGTTCGGGGTTTTCGAATTTCCCAGGATGAGTTTTGGGCCCCGGAACGCAGCGCAAACGTTCCAGAGATTCATGGACATTGATGTATTAAAGGGAATAGAAACACTAGAAAATGAAAAAGGTAAGTCAGCTTTATTCTGTTATCTTGATGATCTACTGTTAGCATCTAATTCAGAGGATTTAGAAATTATTTTACAAAAAATCAATGATTTAGGTATTAAAATTAATCAAAATAAATGTATTTTTGGCCAGTCAGAAGTTGAATATTTGGGCCACTTAGTATCAAAAGACGGTATAAAACCCCTACCCGAAAAGGTGAAAGCAATCACAGAATTCCCGAAACCAGAAACGGTAGAACAGTTAAGGAGGTTCGTAGGTATGCTTAATTTTTACAGGCCGCATCTTCCTCAGGCAGCTACTTATCAAGCAGAACTTAATAAGTACTTGCATAATGCCAAAAAAAAGGATAAGACAGTAATCATTTGGAACGATAAAAGTATCGAAGCTTTCGAGAAATGTAAGGTAAGCCTACAAAGCGCCGTTACTCTTTCTTACCCCAGTGTAAACGCCCCTTTAGCGCTCATGACCGATGCATCAGATTACGCCGCGGGTGCTGTGTTACAACAAAGGATCGAAGGTAAATGGACACCTCTGGGATATTTTTCAAAAACGTTTACTTATGCACAAAAAAAAAAATATTGTACGTACGATAAAGAATTAACTGCAATATATATGGCTTTGGTACATTTTAGAAGTTTGGTCGAAGGAAGGCAAGTAACAATTTTTACAGATCATAAACCATTAATTTTTGCTTTTACTAAACTGGGAACGGAAAAAGAGAGCCCTAGGAGAACAAGACAGTTGTTGTATATTAGCGAATTTACCAGCGACATACAGCACGTGACGGGGGCAGATACCACAGTTGCAGACGCCTTATCAAGAATAGAAACTATTGTAAGTCCTGTGGTGATCAATTTCGACGAATTAGCCAACGCACAAAATAGTAAGGAATTCACGGAGCATTCAAATAATGATTTAATTTTTAAATACGTTGCCATTCCGAATAGCGACAAAAATATTTTTTGCGAAATGTCGACTCGTGTGGCTAGACCTTGCGTACCTAATAGTTTCAGAAAATTAGTTTTTGATAACATTCACAATTTCAGTCATCCGGGAACCCGCACCACACGCAAATTGATTAGTCAAAGGTATTTCTGGCCAGGTATGAATAAAGATATAAGTGTATGGGCCAGGTCTTGTATAGCATGTCAGAAATCTAAAGTTTCTCGACATACTACGTCGCCCCTGTCAGAGTTTTCAGAGTGTCAAAAGTTTTCGAACATTCACGCGGATATCGTAGGCCCTTTACCTACAACTATTGATTATTCTCGCGCTGGCCAGAAGCTTTCGCAGTGTCTGACATATCAGCAGATACGGTCTCGAAAATAATTTACGAAAATTGGATTTGTAGATTCGGATGTCCTAATAAAATAACAACAGACCAAGGGAGGCAGTTTGAGAGTGATCTTTTCAATTCTTTAATGAGGAACCTAGGTGTGAGTAGAGTTAGGACTACAGCTTACCATCCACAGAGTAATGAAATGGTAGAGAGATGGCACAGATCTCTAAAGAGCGCGTTAACTGCACGGTTAGCCACAGGGTCAGATTGGGCAGAAGAATTACATACGGTGTTGCTAGGGTTGGTCAGCATGTAGACTAGACTCTGGTATTAGTGCAGCGGAAATGGTTTATGGACAAACAGTTAGACTACCAGGTGATTTTTTACAAGAGCCGAGCAGCTTTTCCACTGATCAGCATGTTTATTTACAAAAATTGAAAAATTTTGTGGGTAATTTAAGGCCGCAACCATTTACAACGCACGGGTGCCGAAAGACTTTCGTTAGCAAGGATTTAAAAACATGCACACATGTATTCGTTAGGAAGGATATAGTCAAAAAATCTCTATCGCCAACTTATGAGGGCCCTTACCGCGTCCTCAGTAGGTCAGACAAAGTTTTTGAAATCAGTTTACCCCATAGAAAAATGCATATTTCAATTGATAGATTAAAACCCGCCTATATTTTGGATGAACAGAGTAGTGATGGTACGAGTGTAGAAAATATGGTTGAGAAAAGTAAAGAACCTAGCGAAGACACGCCTGTACTCAGTAGTCCAACTACAGAAACAGCGCGTACTACTATTTACATAGTAATAAAAGCGTTAAGTAAGTTTTGTGCATTGTTGATGTGCGTGTTTTATATAAACAATATACAATTATTTTGTTCGGCGTTGCCACGAGAACGCTGTCAGTGAGCTCGTATAATTTTTTATCCCAGAGCGGGTCGAGTGGCAACTTCCCTTAGACTTTTATATTATACTAGCTGTGCCCGCGACTTTGTCCGCGTGAAAATCCGTTCAGCAGTTTCGAACATTCGGGTGTACAGTGTACATACAGACACTGACATACAAACAAAAATCTTAAAAATCTTTTTAGTGTATTATTTTATCTTTTTTTTTTGTACTTAAATACATACTTTATTATCTGTAGCTGGTGCCCGCGACAACGCCCGTGTGAAATTCAGTTCTCTTACACACCCTTGTTGATGACATGACAACTTTAAAATTTTTGTCAGATTAATCTGCATATTTACAGTTCGATTTTTTTATTGTGATGCGGTATACTTTTGATATTGCAAATGTGAAAGTTTATAAGGATCTTTAGATGTATGGATATCAGTTACTCATTGATACAACAACTTATGGATGGATTATAATGAACCCTTACAATAATTATCATAGCCTTTGTGTATAAATATATAGGTACGCAGACGAAGTCACGGAAAGCCGCTAGAAAATTATAAAATATCTTTATAAACCACATTAACAGTTTTTCCTTCTGGGGCTAATATGAACAGGTTATCCGCATTACTAACCCGCGAGAAAAAAGCAAGCCACATATAGCTGGCACTGTGAAAACCAATTCGTCCTAAGATCCACTCCAACAGCCTTAAGCGTCTGCCCCTGAGACTTGTTAAATGTCATAGCAAAGCAAACGGACACAGGAAATTGTGTCTGTTTGAATTGGAATGGGAAATTGTTGGGGATGATTGGTATTCGTGGTATGTATACAGTTTCGCCTGCATCACACCCAGTAAGAATCTCAGCTTCGATTAAGTTTTTTTGTAGAGAAGTTACTCTAAGTCGGGTTCCATTGCACAATTTAGGTGGAGTAAGATTTCTCATTAGCATTATCGGAACACCAACTTTGAGCGTGATTTTGTGTCCAGGAACACCGTTTGCAGTACGTGAATTTAAAAACTCAACTGGATAGTTTGTGACATCATCTTGATTAACAACAGTGTCAAAAGATGTGTATACCACTTCATCCCCAACAATTTGAGCCAAAACTTTTTCATTTATTGCAGTTGCTTGGTTATTTCTGGGAGTGAGTACAGCGCATTCACATAACCAAGAATTTTCTTGATGTGGTATTCTCCAAACGTCTCCGAAAACCGAATTTATTAGTTCCTCTTCTGACAAAACGATTCTACCTAGCGACTCTGGAAGAGTCACTTGACCATTTAATTCAGGGAGGTTGCCGTTTCCAATTTTCAGTAAAATATCTGAAAATTATAAAACAGCAATTATCAAACTTCATATACTATAAAACAGCAATTACTTTAGCTTTTTCACAGTTTCTTGTACAGAACATGTCGGTGTTTCAATACTGTCTAAATCGATTGGGATTTTAAACATTTTGTGAGCCGTTTAACTGCCAGGAAGTAATGTAGGTGGCTGCAATTCCTAACGAAGCTGCTGCCAGAGCAATTTTATTCTGTCTCCTGATTTCAGCGAGAATCGCTCTGATCAGGTAAGTTTCACCAGTGCCACCTGGGGCATTTAGGAAAAACAGTTTTCCTTCACTATTATTCACACTTCATACGACTTTGTGAATTATTTCTCTTTGCTCTGAGGTGAAATTTAATAAATTGTCATCAAAAGATCAGAAGTCCGTATTTTCATAGCCAAGTATCAGTATAAAACTATAAATATAAAATCACAAATTCAACAATTCAACAACAGTAACAATAATTTTTCAAAACTAAAAACCGACCTCACCCCCAAACTACTCAACCGATTTTGATAAAATTTCTAAGGTACCACTTGGAAAGTATACCCTTTCAAACAAAAAATGATTTTTTTAAATCGGTCCAGGCGTCTTTAAATTAGGGATGAGCGATATTCATCGATGGTGAATAAACATCGATGTTTAGCGGGAATACATCGATATTTTGGCATCGATGTTGTTACTTCGATATCATCGGCACATCGATGTTTTGAGAATAAAATATCGTTAGGGCGTCATCTAGCGGGCATTGGATGTACTAGGTGGCTATCAAGTTCAACTTTTTTCCACTAGATGACACTGATCAACGTAATCAGAGTAAGCCGTACGAATAGTTATTTCTTTGCATTTCTCGAGTGATAAAAACAAATACTGTCAACGTCAACGTCGTCAACTTCAATAATTTTTTTCTTAAAATGTTGTAATTTTTGAAACAATAAACATGTTTAATTAAAATATAATAGACAGTTTTATTTGTTACCGAAAACATCGATGTGATTAGACATATCGATGTTTTTCAATCGATATTTATCGTAAATCGATACTATTGATTCGATTTTGACATCGATGTCAACATCGATGTTTTTCTAATATCGATCATCCCTACTTTGAATAATCGGTGAACATACATAAAAAAAGGATCGCGACGAATTGATAACCTCCTCCTTTTTTTTCGGAGTCGGTTAAAAACACTAAAGAATCAAAAGGTCTTATGTACAGAGTTAACTAATCAGCTTGTATCTATCCTTTTTTACAAAAACAACCATAGCGCGTTTTGAAATTTATTGAAGCTCCATCTGTTGCTATTTTATGTAACTATAAAATCGCCCATAGAAAAATTATCTTTAAACTTTAAATGAATGATGAATTAGTTTTAAGTACGTACGTGATTAAAATACTTACGTAGTTGGCATAGATATTTTGTGTCGAGTACACATATTGTATGCAATTTCGTTTTCATTGCAAGTCGTGGTATTGAAATTGTCAAATCGAAATCAATACTTGTGGAACAACCATCCAAGTCACTCCATATTAAATCTTGTTTTTTTTTTTCATGCCAATAATAATGGGCAGTTATCAATCTAAGAACGTAGAATCTAATCTATGACACCAATAAAGTACGCTAAAATACTCTATTTACATTGTTTTAATTTATTTATTTTAATATCTTATATAAGCTCCATAAACTAGTATCTACTGGCAATACATACTCAATTAAAAGTGAAGCTTTTCCAAATATTATAAAATTCATTGCATATATTTTGTCTGTTCCGGCTAGTTCAGCGTTCACTGATAGAGTCATCTCCCTTATTAATGTAAAGTGGAGAGACGATAGGAATAGAGCTGCCCTAAATTTGATAAAAAATGAGTTGAATATATATATTTAATTTAGAATTTTGATTGCAAATAGGCTTTAAATGTCTTCAAGAAAGACAAATATTTGTTAAATACTGCAAAAAGCAACAAACTTATGTTTTTATGGACAAATATTGAAAAAATAATAAATACCCTTTTTTCATGATGTGTACTTTATTTTTGTTCTACCAAAACTAAAAATACTCTATTCGTCTTAAAAAAAAAGGTGGTCGCAATTTGGTTGGGTTGGGTCAAATGAGAAATGAGACCAGTCACCACGCTTTCACAAGTTAAGCGACTCTGGACGTGCTCATTTACAAGATGGGTTACCAACTGACTACGTTTTTACGGGTTAAGCAACCTTGGATGTGTGACCACAAGTGACATAAAAATGTGTGGAAGGCTAAAGAACTTGTATCGGGCAGTAATATTATAAAAACAAAAAATTCCCGAATAAACCGTTGTACGAGTTTGATTCGAATCTGATCCGGTTTGGCCGTCTTATACTGGGGCTGCACTTGCGCCTATCGTCACGAAGCTTCGTGCTATTACACGATTCACGCAAATGTGATCGGCCGCTATCGGGTATCGTCCGTCTTCGTTATCGCGCGGGTGGCGGTACGCGGTACGTCAAAGGGTTTTAGCGCGCTAACATTTCGCGCTGCGTGGCCGGACTAGCGGTGTTCACTTTGGCCAGAGGGGTTAATGTTAGTACAACAAAGTAGGAAATTATGATGTATAATGATATCGATTCAAAATGTATTCTATCTTTGTATGATCCTTATATAAACCAAGATCATTTTATTTGGTCATATAATATAAGTTTGTACTAGAAATAACAGATGGCATAACTAGTAAAAGTAACTAAATAGTTCAATAGAATTTGAAAAGATGTCTCTAGTTACTTACTCATTTTTTAACGATAGTAGATTTTAAAAATAAAAAAAAATATAATTCGATACAAATGAGGGTGAAAATAAAACCAATAAATATGAGTTTAACTAAAAAAACATTTAACAAACCATAAAAAGACAAATGTCCGTAAAATTACATCAACGTCAATTTTGTCTTGGTACAATTTCTATATCTGTAAATGGCAACACCGATAAAGTTTTAAACTTGTAGGTACTAGTTTGTAATGTTGTGATGTGAACTTTGGTGTGAAACAAAAATCAAGAAAACTTACTAAATATATAAAGTATGTGCTGAGACAAATAGAACTGTGTTATATTTTGGATATGTTTTGTCATTTCAACCATGTATATTCTGCGATGATCGTGTGATTTGATAATTGATTTTCATTACATTTTAAATAAGGCTTTCATTTTGAGCCTATTTCGCATTGTTTATGTACTTAATTATTTATAATCCAAAATATTGTGTGACTGCCATCTCCATTAATTGTCTCTTTGGCGTAATTACATAAACATTGTGAAGTATGGCAGGTTTATCTCCCAAAACAAAAACATCATACGTAGGTAAACTATAAAGTAGGTATACCATAGACGGCTTCGTGGTATAGATATATATATATCTAATCCTTACTAAAAATAACAGATGGCGTTAGTTATGCATTGCAAAATTTATTTCCGCTTCACACCGCGAAGATAGGTCTCTATTTCAGTATATACAAAAGTACTCTGTGACTTTGGCGTTTGTTTTCAACTTGTTCAGACGCGTGCTGTGCGACAGTGCCACAGTTGTAAATGCGTAAAAATGGCGTGGAGCGATAAAATGGTGTTAGAATTTTTAGGTTTCTCTGTCTAGATTTCAATAAATACATTATGTAATTGTTAGCACACATTTAAATGTAAAGAAAGTCTTTGTCTATATTTAAACGCCTAGATGACGCCATCTTGGATTATTGGACGATATTTCGTGAGAAACCCTAATATGACCACAGCTCTTTAGAGTACAAAACGTACGAAACTTCGCCGCACATTGCTTCCTGGCCCTAGCATTAGTGCACCCTGTGCCTGTTTATGTTTCTATGATTAGCGGTTATGGCTGTACGCGTGCGTCTATATGTCAGTCAGTGGGAACTTCTCCTTTTATATTGATAAATTAAATTTTATTATTTTTAATTGATTAGATTGAATTAAAAAAAAATGGATTTTTCTTTGACTTTATCCGACAAACATTTTCGTGCCCATTTCGTGAGCGTCGAATATTTCCGACCAAAAACCACTGCTCGTATTACACATAACTTAAGTATCCACATCACTATTTTTGCTAATTTCATAAACCGAAAAATATGGGTCTATTATTTTTAAATAAATAATGGATTGCTTAACAGAATGATACTTTTCTTGTCCTGTGACCCAGTTGAGTAATAAGGGATCTATTAGTAAACGAGGGCATGCCTAGAAAGTGAACGACGAACTTAGTGATATATGACGCTTTTTAGAGGAAAACCCTTGAAATACAGAAATATATTTATCTCTAACAACTAAAGAACCTAAAGAGATTGGTTTGGGTTTAATATTTGGCAAATTTTATTGAAGTACTACGCTTTAATATGATAGTGTAGATACAGATAACAGGGGTAGCACAGGGTTTTCAGGATTTTGAAATTGGGTAACAGCCTACTTCCAGGGGCTATGACAACATAGTTATTAATTAATATAAGTAACCAGTGCGTTTGCGATGTTTGTATTTCTACTTTATATGTGCTTATAGGTATATTACTAACAATATACAACATTGATAGGTGAATCTTCGTTTGTTTATTCATCATCATCAGAGTCTAATACATCAGTTTTATTTATACCAATAGTTCTAAGTATATTGCTAGAAGGTCCTGTTGATCCTTGCTCTTCTTTCATACTTTTCACAATATTATCGAGAATCGCTGTATGTTTACCTTCATCAGAATCAATTATATGGTGTTCAAGCTCTCTTTTCACTTCCTGTGATATATCGTCATCAGACAAATTGAAATCATCCTCAAGCTCACTCTCGCTATTTTCATCTACTTCACCTCCCGACGTCAAGATATTTAACATTTTTTCTACACAATTCACGAATTCATCAGGATCAAAGTGAATTTCTGTGTCTTCTTTATTATCGGACTGTTCAATTCCTTCGAAATCTGAAGTCTGTTTGAGAAAGTCTGATAATTTTGTGCTAATAGAGTGGGGTGTAGCCACGTCACTGTTTTTAAATTTGCTCTTTTTACCATAACGTGTCTGTAATAAATCATTCAACTGGTCTGGATGTATATTTAGCCAGTTATCACTGTCATCAATCATGGTTGTAGTAGTATTAAATTTTATTGTTTTCTTTAATTCAAGAAAATCATCAGTGGACATTAGTTTTGCGATACTGTTAGACACATAGGAACTGATTGGGCACTCCATATGCATGAAATAGTCTTTTGCATTCTCAAATGATATATTATAATCTTTTGACCCTTCAATATTATCCTTAAAGTATCCATTTACTTTCAAACTACTTAAAAACTTATGAAACTCCTTAGACGAGAACACATCTTTGGACTTATTCATTATAATATAATATCCACAAGTCAGCTTAAAACCAAGGCAGCTTTTTTTATCGTTTTCAATGACATTATTCTTTTTCAAACTTTGAATCAATTTTGAATGCATAAGCATTGCATATGTGCATTTTGTGAACTTGACTTCAAAATCGACGCAATTTTGAAAGTCTAGGTTTTTACATGACTTAACATCAATGGAGTCATGGTTGCAATACGTGGTAACAATTGGTGCAATAAGCGATGGTTTTAAAGCTAAGAGCGCAGCTATATCGATAGGTAACCTCACAATAGCTCTATGTATGATATCAGCAATTTTTTCAGGATATCCTTTAATTCTGGTTTGAATTGCATTTTGAATGTCAGATGAAGCAAGAGTTTTTCGATATTCTGTTTTAATAATATTAATTGCCTCTTCAACACTCAAATTGGTGTTATTATTTACAGATTTAGGAATCAGATGAAGATGATTTTTGTAGATAAAAACCTAAAACAAAATATTTAAATTTATAATACTAGGTTGGTTCTTTTCATTTAATATTCTTTTTATATTTTAGTAATAACCAAGAAGCACTGCTTCCTGTAGTACAAACACTGCCCCCCAGGCTGCAAGACACCCATTATACTAAGCAATATTTTATTTATATATTAATTTCATATAATAATGTTGAATAATAACCACATATTTCTTGCTTAGGAAGCTACACCATTTAACAATAATAATTAATATATGCTGAATTGAATTACACAAAATTTCAGCTTAAAAATATATACTTTGAAAATTACAAAGCTTACCCTGTTCTCTGTACATTCTGGATTTGCCCATGGAGGTAAATAATCTGCAGCTTCTATCAGGAGAAAGTCACCATCACTGTCACTAACTTGAATGATGATATTATCAAACAGCTTTGTTATTTCATAAACAATGTAAACAATGAACCATTCATCTTCAATATTGTCTCCGAAACATGTTGATGCCTCTAGATGTGTAGGTGTGCCTATAACAGAAAACAATTAAAAATTATTGACTGATCTAACCCTATAAGTACTTTAAACAATTCCTGTATATACATATAAAAATAAAAGATTTTTTGTATACAATATGTAACAAAAACCCTGTCCGATCCTTGTAGGAGCAACTAAGAACATCAATATGAACAACTTTTCCAATGGGACCAATTCTTGAAAAACCGTTATTTTCATACTAATTGCCGGCCCGGTCGAACACATTTGTATGAAAATGTCGATTTTTTAGATTGGTCCCATAGAAAAATTTTTGATATTGACTGTCTGAGTTGCTGCTATAAGGATCGGACAGGGTTTTTGTTGCATATTGTATACAAAAAAGTTTGGAAAATCTTAAAGCGAATGCCTCATTAAAAAAATGAATTATATTTTAACGACACTGAATTAGATAGTAATTTTCAAAAGGAAACAATCCTGTGATAAAGATATTTAAAAAAATGGTATGCATACAATAAATCAAATAATTGCGAAAAGCAGCCGCTTTTGGCAAAAATTCTATAAAAGGATTTACATTCTCACTTTAAAATATAAAAAGTATTTCATAAAATAGTTTGAAGGGTTATCTAAAGGCAAATTTTATATGATTTCTCCATTTCCTTTCACATGATTTATTTCAAATGGGCACAGCACTGGACCCTGAGAAATTTAGATAGAAAGTTAAGTATTTAGAGCGTAATTGCGACACATACGTCCATACAGACATCTGGACGTCCACAAACAAATATTTTTAAATTATTTGTTTCAAATTTTATGTTTGACAAATATTATCGACAATGTGTTTATAAAAGGATTATTCTTCATATCTCTGTGCTTATATTACTGTATTAGTGCAATATGAATATAACAGAAACAGTTAAGTCCAGAAAAAGGCTTGGCCCTGACATGTTGAGAGTAGAGCACTACCTCAATGCTCCACATATGAGGCATGCAAAATTGTAGGTACCTACTATCCACAAAAAACCAAATTTTAACAATGTATAGTGAAAATTTTAGTGCCGCAACAGACGGGGCGCAAGTTGCGTCGTGCTAGAGATGGGCAGTGGATAGTACTCAATCTACCCATTTGATTATTTACTCACTAGATTTAATAAATAGAGTAAATAGAGTGTGCTCATATATTGAGGGTTGGCATTTGATATTCGCATCCCGAATTTTATGATATTAGGGGTTGTTTTTTAAAGGGGTTGCTTCCCTTTTTCGAAATATACCCCTCCCACTGACTCCGATTCTGCACTACATTTTGACCATTGCGCGTTGTTTGGATTTCTGTCTGTACCTAGTGATTTGGATTTGTTGAAATGGATCCTAACTTACCATCTTGCAGTCGGGATTATGTACCGATTGTCACTCAAGGTAATTATTATTATTTTTGAAGTTTTAGGGTTCTTTTTTTTTTATTTTGTCATAAGTAGTACAAAAATTAATAAGTATTTTTATTATTTTGTAGATGAAACTCAAGAAGATCAATCGACCCAAGTTGATAAGCGAAGGTTGTACACCTCGGAGGTCGTCGAAATGTGGAATTTGGCGAGAATTATAAGAAAGCTTAGCACTCGCGAGCAAGGCATTGCATTCGCTGAAGAACATGGCTTGGTGGAAACTGGGAAAGAATGCAGGGTTCACAGAGTTCCCTTTCATATTGACTATAGTGCCAATACTACTGTTGGTATGTTTTATTGCGCCAAAGATCTTGTAAAAATAAAACAAGAACATCAAGAACTAAAGGAACATGGTTCGAGAATGTCAAAATTGACTTATTTCATGTCTACTACCTAATGTATTGTTATGCACATTTATGGTCGCATGACAAAATTTTACTAGAAGACCCAATGAAGGACGAGAAGGAACAATGTTTGGATCGGGCTACCATGTTATATACCAAATAGAGCAACAGGAAAATTAAGGAAAGATTGGCGGTGTGGGAAAAATATTATATGTATGTAATATTATATGGTAACGGGCCCAGAATAAAGTTGGGGGGCGCTGATGTGATTTAAGCAATGAGTGATTTATAACTTCAGCTATTTCATATTTTAAAATTCACTGAAATTAAAATCATATTTATATCCTTTTTTATTGTACAAATATAAACTAAAAATGTAATTAATATTTATTATTTTAATGCCTTCACAACGCTATTTATATCTTAAAAGAATCTGTATCTGTAAGAACACTGTAAAAATTTCATGTTTTAAAGTTTCGCAGGTGAGGTCCCCATTTCCAATACTCTTTATTATTGTAAAATTGTATTATTATTGCAATTTTTTTATTTAAAATGAACAATGTTGATTATTGTTATTTTTTATAAAAGATACTCTAATGTACTGGTGTATATATTATTATTGCTCTCTCGTTTAGAATATAGGTTGAATTAAACTACAGGCAAGACAAATATGTGATTCAGGTTTTTATGGTGAAAAAAATGGGGGGCACTACAAAATAACTGATTTTTAAAGTGGGCGTTTGACAAAATAAGTTTGGGAACCTCTGATATAGATGATACAGAAGAGGGGGGGACGGAGTCACTTACAGTAGGTTAGGTTAGATATGGTGACCAAACGCCGCGCAAGCCGAGCGAGCGAAGCGAGCGTGCCGCGGCAGCGGCCGGCGCAGCGCCAGAAATCACTTTTATACCAATATCTCGAATTTTATATCCAAAATTGTGCTAAAAGTATGATTTTTGATGATTTTAGTATAGAAATTTAAAAAAAATTTTATAAAAAGAATCTATTGATTTCCGCGCGGGGGGGGTGGTCGGGGGGGACCCCCTCCCCTCCCCCCCCCCCCCGACCTTTAATTCAGGATGCGTATATCAAATGCAACCCCGTTACGCGGCGCAACTTGCGCCGCGTCTGTTACGGACCTTAACCAATAAAAACTAAACTTGTATAACTAACCTTTAATGTTGTTCTCCTGAATAGGTATACGGAATCTTAATTCGTCTCTGTGCCATATGTAGCCAGTAGAGTATTCTTCTATTATTTTATTTATTCTCGTGCATAACTCTTCCCAATCCCTAATATTGACTATCGGTGAAAAGGAAAATAAGCAGCAAACCACTGTATCATCATTGGCTGTATCATTGGGTTTGGACATTATTATTTTTCAGTTCCTATATGTATTCTTCAACAAGAGATTAACTTTAACGATAAAGAGAGAGAGTAATAAAATAACCACTGGCAACGACTACGACGGACAATAACTTCACGACTTTTTTACTTTATGAAAATACTACATTACATTGAACTTTCTTTACATACCTGTCCTGTGGGTGGTGATTTTATTTATTTTACCGGTTTGTCAGCAGTCATTGTCAATGCCTCTGTCTCCCGCTGGGCGTTTTACCACTCGCTGAAGTGGGATTTTTGAAACGCGGAGTCAAGCGCGGAGTTAAACAAATGGTTTTCCCATACAAAAACCATACGTTTAGGTGACTCCGCGTTTCAGAAATCGCACTTCTGGGGAAGCATTTTTGAAATCACTTTCACATCACGAATGGTTTACGCGTGCGTTTCCAAACAGGCGCATTTTTGAAATGATAGTTTGCGAAGGATTTGCAACGAGTCACAGAACAGAGAAATAGGTGGAAGTGCCTTGGGCCTAAATTAGTTAAGAAGCCAGCGTCGCCAAACTCACACAAATAAACCAATAATCACATATTGCACACATACCAAAAATTCGTTTGATTGGTCAAATATATTCATTTTAATATTGGTCTAAGTCAATAGACCCTACATTTTAAAAATTACATTAAGTCTCAAGCATAAGGTTTATTATGCTACGGTTCAAAAAGTACTTACGACGTTTTGTTATTTACTGTCTAACTCAAATTAAAAAGTCTAATAATTGCGCTATCTATCGTCAAGAAGCAGAATTTTTTCGTCACTTGAATCCCAAGCTACAAAATAATTCTGCTACTTGCCGACAGGTGCGCTACTCGAATAGTGAAGTCTACATTATTTAATATTGATTAACAGTATCGATATCATTCGACGCAAAGGCATTTTTTCGAATTTTCTTTATTTAACACTAACTTTTACTCGCGACTTCGTCTGCGTAGCTTTCTTATTTATAATATTAGTGTGCAGATTAAATCGTGAGCGAAGCCAGTCTCAAATAATTAAAGATCTATTATTTTGAGAACATGAAAAATCCGTCTTTATCCCTGTAGCGATCTATATCCCTAATGGAATAGAACATAAGTACAGCGCTTTTTGAGTCTTGCGGTTTTAAGCTGAAATCGTCCAGGGCCGCAAGATCCAAAAGCTACTTTTAGCATGACGGCGGGCGAGAAAGTGGGAAAGGGAATCAAAATAGTGATGGGTTGCTACCCGCTGGTCGACATGGCAGAGGAATTTCTCTTCTGCCATTTTGCCCATTCTCTCGATCGGCTTTTACAATCTGCGCGGGAACGCGGGAAATTGGTACATTCTATTTATTTTCTTTTGTCTCTTTCACCCCAACTAGCATGGTGAGCTTAAAATACAGAGAATTGTGTCAATAACTTCGAAGATCCATTACTAATATTAAAGTGATATTCAAGTAAATTCGTCTGTCTGTTACTTCTTGACGCTTCAACTACTTAACCAATTTAATTGAAATTGAGTATATAGTTTAAGAGTCCCGGAAAAGGACAAATGTTTATATCCCCAAAAAAGAGTGATGGAACTTGGCATGGTGAATCTTATTTTGCTATACAAATGGAGACTTTTTCAAATTACTTATATTACATAATGAAGTCTTGGGTTAAAGCTAGTTACATATAAATTTGGGAGCAGCAGCAGGAGCAAGAGCAGAAAAAAATTGACATAAAGGACAACCTTTATAAGAAAATAATATTATTACATTTAAGTAAATTAAATATAAGTAAATTATTTTCATCAAAACGCTCCGGACATATGGTGCTTGATTTAGTTGCCATCCAGTTAATCCTACCCGTGGCATCTATCCACTTTTCTTTCACATTTGGGTCTAAAAATATTTCTTTATTAAATTATACCTGAAATTTTGATTTATTTTATCGACAAAATCCGCATCCGACTCGACTTCATCACTAATCGAGTAGCGAATTTCATCGACAAAATTTGTACATCACTAATCGAATAGCAAAATCTGTACATCACTAATCGAGTAGCGACAACTTACGGGAACGAACTTTCTAGAACTACCTAGTTAATATGATCGTACCAGAATGATTTTCGTAATTTAAAAAAAAAATGCATGTTATCGTATATACTGATGGAAAGAAACACCTGCATTGCAATTATATTTGTTCTTACTGCTATTTTTACATACTAAAACACTACAACACGGCATATTTAGCGAAAAAAATGTTGGTCGGGTGGACAAAACGATCTCAACACGTAGCTAGAATACGACTGATGTACGGAGTCGGTCGATCTTGTGTAGTTTTACCGGATTATGACAGGCGCGCCACGCCCACTTGGCACTTCCACTTGAGTGGTCTCGACCACTAGTAATTTTGACATTTGTGGCGCAGATATGTCAAAGAAACCCATTTCCAAAGAGCAAAAAAAAATTGTTCGTACCACTTGCTCAAAAAAGGCACATTCTATAACATTAGTCATTTTTAATCAGTTAAAAACAGGGAAAGAAAAATGTACTGAATTTCCTTCAGCCTCTAGACCAAGAATAAAAACATGGAAAGAAAGTTGTACTGAATTTCATTCAGCCTCTAGACCAAGAATGAAAACAGGGAAAGAAAGTTGTACTGAATTTCATTCATCCTCTAGAGGGAGAATGTGGTTTAAGTTTGGAATACTTACTGAAATTTAGACTGAACTCAAATCATTTCTATATTGTTAGGCGTAAAAAAATTACGATTTTGAATCGACAACATTTATCTGCAAAATCCACAAAACCACTTAAATTTCATAAAATTTAAAATCAAGTCATGTCATAGTTTTGTTACACCAGCTGTTTAGTTTTCCAAAAAGAAAAAGCAAAGGGTCATTTGCGTCTCACACATACAGCCAAGTTTTTTGCGTACCTATATTTATATACAAAGTAAAACATTTTATATTTTTATGTAATTGGATAAAAACGAATTAAAGTATTATATATCTTTAATAAATGCTTATCTCTAGTTATTATTGTCTTTATTTTTTTCGCAAATGGTACGAAAAGTAGAGTTTTTCCTCGGTGATAAAGCTGTCTTAGTCTTGGGTGAACTTAAACCCTTCGCTACACTCAGGACTCGTCCTAAATCCCTCGTTTCGCTCGTGATTTAAGTATTTAACACCCTCGCTCCGCTCGGGAGTAAACCTCGAGTCCTTCGTTGCGCTCGCGATTTAAGTCGTCACCAGCGACAGAAGACACTGCTTTATCCCCTTGGTTAATAATCTACTATTTAGTTTCAGAAAGAGATAATCTAGCATAAAACCCATCTTGTCCCTTTCTCTGTTAATGGAAATTTACTGTTGCAAGAATGAGACTTCGTTAAACGTCAAAATTGAAAGCGTACACTGTTTGTGAACCCCGAGGGAGGTATGACATGAAAAATATCGACATCGATACTTTTGAAAAATATCGACGTCGAAGCGCTGGTATCGGTAGCTTTTCTTTAAAAATAAATTAAATTTTAATATACTTTACACGTAACATAAATTATACTTATTGACGTGTAAAAGTGCCTGTAAAGGTCTAATTACTGAATAAACATTTGAATCTTTTGAATCTTTTGAGAAATACTAATCCTCGTGCACGGGTAATAGGGTTAGCAAGTAGTCAGTAATAAAAAACTTTTAAATTATAAACAAATTATTTTTCACTATCTAAATAATTATTAATCGACGTTTGATCTTAAATTCTTAACCCGATTGCGGCGAAGCCAAAAGGAGGGTTGGTTGATAGTAGCAATGTTGGTACGGCCCCTTCAAGTAGTGCTCAACATTGGCCGTCAGAGCTATATAAATAACAAGACATTTCAAAATACTTTGAAATTTTTTTGTGTTCCGTACAAATGTTAATGTGTGATGATTATAGGCTCCGTAAAAAATATTAAAAAACGGAACCTTTATAGAATCACTTGTGCGTCTGTCTGTCTGTCCGTCTGTCACAGCACAGCCAATTTCAAATGATGCTGCTCCCATAATTTCGATCGAACTTCACAAGTTAGGTTGATCATCAATTCTTTCATTCAAGTTTTTTCTCTCTCATGATTAATTTCAAAATTAAAAATAGATTATGTGGTATCGATACTTTTTATCGACCAGCTTTTTCTAACCCTATTGTCAAAAATTTCAATAATTACATAAATTACTATGTTGTCTATTTATAATAAAATGGGAAGGATTGCACTCAATTTCCAGACAAAAATGTATTATGTGTACCTATAAAAATCTGTGACCAAAAATGAGTCCGGACCCGTGCTTCACTAAAGTTCTCCACTTGGGTGAAGCACGGGGATTTCTAAGGTCCCGTGCTCCAACTGATGACGTTATAGCCCCTTAGTACAGTTAAGTAAATAAAAAAATACATAATTTAACAAATATTTAATCAATACGATTTATTTTAACGCATTTTTTCCAAAAAATGGCCCAAGGAAATTTCATTATGAATTAATTGCATTTGCGAATGTAATATAAAATGGTCTTTCTCACAGTGTTCTTTACGGCGTATAGTTACCGATAAGCATAGTTATAGTTATCGGTATTTTGCGATATCACTGTTAGCAATTTATTTAGGGTAACATATGGTTTTTTGAACTCTTTATTGTGTTTAGAATTCCAACTCTCCGTTATGTTACTCGTATTTGTACGGTGCCTCTCGTTGAATACACACCATTCATCTACATTTTTCCTAATATATTTTTTCTCAAAATATTGAATAAATTCCCGGATCTTCGCATTTTTAAAAGTTTCACTTTCTGACAAAATATATTGCCATCCTTCTGCAATACGATCATGGGGCACTAGAGGCAGGCTGGAACATAGACCTACAATGCGTTTGTAAATTTTATTTTTGATGCCAAGATTTTTCGATTTCTTCTTTATATTCTGTGTGAAATAAAAATAACACCTTTTTATTATAATATCTGGGTAAAATAGTTTTGGCGCATTTGTTGGCCCTGGTTCAAAATCTGTGTGTATTATTTTGGGTTTCCAGTTGTTAATTTGATGTGTTATTAGGTCAAATAGAGCACAATATGACTTCTCCGTTTTATTGCTCATCAAAGCGTAAATCAAAGGCACAGTCTTTAATAATATATAATAATAATAAATCTTTATTCAAATCAACTTACAGAGAAACTTAACATATTGTAAATTAAAATTTAAAGATAAGATTTTGACAATCTTGTATTTCAGGCAATCTTGTAGTTCTTTGTATTAGTACTACTACTTCCATCATCACCATGTAACACAATTAATTGATAAAATGGCTTTGGAGCACTATAAAACGTACCATCAATTAAATATTCTTCAATGACCTCCATCTTTTTTCTTGCTTCCTCAGAACAAAACACAATTATTCTCGTCTCTTTGGTGCCATTTGTATAATCGGCTAATAACAAATGAAGAAATTTGCCGGGAATCTTAACCTCCCAAATATCTCTAAAGGCTCATTGGAAGTAGTAGCTTCTTCTTCAGGTTTTTCTATAGCTAACAATACTTCTGTTTTATCATGATCCGGTGTACAGCTATTATAATCACCATTTTTTGATTCGTGATCCATTTTCTTAACTACTTTGTTGTCCTGAAATAATATATAATATATGTATAACTGTTGGCCTATCATTAAACAACACGACTGGAATAGACTGTATTCAATAGAGGGATTAAAAAAGTCCCTTCGGACTCCTATCTCCCCTGACGGCTGCCCTTGGTGACAACACATTACACATGTGTGATAAGCATTTGTGTTTGTCTTGAGTCTGGGTGTTTAATATATATATTTAAAAAAAGGATCTAAGTATTCTATAAGTTGTCTACTACCCCGTAACATAAGCTTTAGTTAGCTTAATTTGGGACTAGATGGCGTTGTGTAAAAATGTCCAAACGTTTTTAGTAATGTATAATTTTAAAATATATTCAGATGTCTCCCCAGCCTAGGGGACACTGTCCAGTATTAGAAATCCCGATGCCTCCCCGAGGGGGGGCCGTCAGGGGAGACGGAGTCTGAAGGGAAAAAATATATGTACCGTAATTTATTAATTTGCATATAGAATACCAACACATCAAACACTACATACATGAATAGAGTTTTAAATAAGTCTTACCTGTAAAGTGACAGAACCAAGACATTTCACACCTTTTTTCTTTTTAGACTCACTGCACACCCAAAATTGGTTACCATTTTTATATGTCTTGTGCTTATAATATTATAAATAATATAAACCATCATAAATTAATACTATTCCACCTTTTCTTTTTACAAAAATGGGCTGTTGGGAGCTCGTATTCTCAAAAACTTGCTTCTGGGATAACATATTTCTAAAATTATTCCTCGACAACGACAGAAACAAAAGACTCAAGCAGACTAATTTTATGCACCAAATAGGTTGGTAAATAAAACTCAAACTCTTTTCTGTGCACAAAGATTGTAAGTAATTAAATCATATGAATGAAATATAATGACAGTTTCAATTAAATTAATTATATGTATTATTGTACATAAAAATTAACTCCTATTAAAGAATTGTTTAGATCTTTTGAATCATATAAGAAAAACTATTTACTGTTTCACTGTACAATAACGTCATCAGTTGTAGCACGGGACCTTAGAAGTCCCCGTGCTTCAACCAGGTGGAGAACTTAGGTGAAGCACGGGTCCGGACCCTGAAAAATATGTGCTCACCTGTGAAAGCTAATAGTTTTGTCACAATTTTCTTTATTATTCCAGCGGGATTTGCATCTCTGTACAATGTTTATTATGAAATTTATATTTTTGCATATAAAACAATTCCATTTCAAATGCACTCTAGCCGATACTCGTATGTTTACATGAGCTGTTTAATACGACAAAATTTAAATGACGTTATCTAATTGTTAAAAATACTGAAATAAAATCCTTACATACTCGAATTATAATTATTTATTAGAACGGATTAGAACTACAAGACAGATAAAAGTAATGTGAAAGTGTCAAGCAAGAGCAACTTCTTTTTAAAATATTCATCTACAGGTTTATCTAGCTAAACCAAGAAGTACCGATACCTAAACTATAAAATCACAATATTTAATACACTTCCTTGATTTTATAGTTATACATACTTATTAAACAGAAACATAAAGCTCAAACAAAAGTTAACAACGACAACAACCTTATAAAAAACATTCCTATCAAAACCCTCTATTTGACACAAATCAACTGTCTTAGTTTTTGAAAACGAACTCTACCTAAAGACTTTGTAAAAATGTCAGCTCACTGATCTTCAGTATTTATTTTTGAAACATTTATTACTCCTTGCTTTTCGTAGTCATACACAAAATGATAACTAACGTCAATGTGCTTTGAATTATTAGAAAACTTTCCATTTTTAGACAAAGCAATAGCTCCCGTATTATCTTCATAGATTTTAATAGGTTTATCAATTTTAATTCCTAAATCCTCTAATATGCCTCTAATTGGTAACAACTCCTCAATACAATCTGCCAATGCATAATATTCAGAATGAGTAGATGCTCTCGATACAATCTTTTGTTTTTGAGATTTCAAATATATGGGATTATTAAATAATCTAATAATTATACTCGTTGTACTTTTCCTATCTGTGACATCTGCAGCAAAATCAGCATCAACATACGCATCAAAAAATTCATCATATTTTAGCTTCATCTCTTTTGTTCGATACAAATATTTTAGCACTCTTAATGCATATTTAAATCAAATGAGTAACACTATAACTTTTTTGAAAACGACTTAAATAGTTAATACTATATGCTATACCCGGGCGCGTTCCACTAGCGACATACTGTAGTGCTCCAATTATATTTCTATACTTGATCTCAGAACTTTGCTTCTTGCTGGGCTCCAATTTTAAATTTTGTTCCATAGGTGTTTCGTACTTATAGTCTTTTATATTATACTTTTCTACCAACTGTTCAGTGTACTTCTTTTGACTTAGTGACATCTTTTTCTTCGACGGGTTATATTCTATATCAATTCCCAAGTATTCCTTCACACTTCCTAAATCTTTCATTATGAAACGAATATTTAAGAACCTTTTAACTTCATTTATAGAATTTGAATTCACTGAACAAATATAAATATCATCAACATATAAACATAAATGAGTTACAGCATCTTTTACACTTCCTGTGAATAAGCAATAATCATATTCTGACCTTTTAAAATTAATACTCAACATATATTCATTAAAACAATCGTACCAATCTCTAGGGCTTTCTCTTAACCCATATAAAGCTTTTCGAAGTTTACAAACTTTGTTCTTTCCAATTTTATATCCATCAGGCGGATAGATGTTCACCTCCGATTTGATGTCTCCATTCAAAAAAGCTGTTTCATGTGATGTATCTGCCAGCCATTAACACAGGCTATAGATAAAAGTGCTTTCATTGTAGTAAGCCTTGCTTCTGGCGAATAGTTATCTTCATTTTCATCATACCACTGTTGAAATCCTCTAGCAACAACTCTTGCTTTATATTTTCCATTTGAATCTTTTGGTTCATTTACTGCTTCCCAAGTTTTATTCTTTTCTAAACTATTAATTTCATCCTCCATAGCACTTATCCACTTCCTTGCTTCAGGACAATTTACTGCTTCATCGTATGTAGTTGGTACTAGCGCATTTGACATATTTACATATATTACGTGATGTTTTAACCTTTCTGGTAATTTCACTACTCTTTTAGGACGACTTTCAGCACGACTTTCTTCACAAGGTTCTTCATTTTTGTCCTCTGATTTATTTACAGTTTCATCTTCATCGTTGTTTATGACGTCAAAGAACTCTTCGTTATCTTCATTTCCTTTCTCTTCATCACAAGCTTCAAATCGTATTATATTTTCTTCTGCTACATCATTTTCTATAAATCTTACATGTCTAGAAACTATAACCTTGCCGTCAATTAAAATTTTATATCCCATGTCAGTATATCCTACCAAGATTCCTTGCTGACTTTTTGGATTTAGGTTTTGATGCCATGACTTCCTCTGGAACACGTACAAAACATTTACTGCCATACAATTTCAAATTTTTGACATTTGGTTTTCTACCAGTAAACAATTCATATGGCGTTTTCTTTTCTACTGTATTCGTAAGCAATCTATTACCTAAATATGCTGCTGTCATCACAAATTCAGGCCAGTACTTTTTCTCTAGCTTTGCTTCTGTCATCAAACATCTAGCTCTGTCCATAATTGACCTATTATTGCGTTCCGCTACTCCGCTTAATTCATGTGTGTACGCTGGTGCAGGTTTAATAAAAAATCCTTTCTGCTTTGCAAATTCATAGAAATTTCTATTTATGTACTCACGACCGTTGTCACACCTTACTTCCTTTACTTTCTTACCAGTCAGTGTTTGCACTAAATCAACATATGTCCTAAAGCATTCAAACACATCACTATTATTTCTAATAACACAAACATATGCGTGTCGACTAAAATCATCAATAAATGAAACAAAATATCTTTAACCCTTGTATCCTATTGTTTGCATGGGTCCATTAACATCCGTATGAATTATTTCACAAGGTTGAGTGGCTCGTCGTCTATTATTTACGAACGGTAAATTAGTCATCTTATTTTTTAAACAAATTTCACAGTGCATATACCCTTCTAAAGTATCAGGTAAACCATCTAAAACTTTAGTACGACACATCTCTTTAAGTTTATAAAAATTAGGATGTCCTAAAATACGGTGCCATTTTTCTTCAATTGATTTTTTTTATCACTTCGATATGCTACACTTTTTCTATTATAAAAGATCTTCTATTATAAATTCAAATTATCAGGTAAGAATTTGTTTTCCTTTTTGGCTATAGCTGTTAATCTTCCTTGAACATGTATATTTTAGCATTATTACGATCAAACCTTAACATATTTCCTTTGTTGACAAAACTAGAAACGCTGAGTAACTTCTTTTGTATATTTGTAAAAATGTAAACATTATCTATATCAATTTTTTTTAGATTTAAATCCTAGGTTACAAAATATGCTTACATTACCAATCTTGTCAGCTTTAAGACAAAAACCATCTCCAACCTTTATATTTATTGGATTCTTGAGCGTTTCATATTCAGAAAAATATTTAACATCGTTGACAATGTGATCGCTTCACCCACTGTCTAACAGCCAATCTATGGTTCCTGCTTCATTTGACTGTTCTGTCCCAACTGTCATTACCTCAACATTAAAAGCATTGCTATAATTTCTTTTGTAGTTTCGTCCTCTTCCTCGGTTACCACGGTGATACCTGTTATATCCACCTCTGTTTCTAAACTTTGGACAGTCCTTCTTAAAATGACCTCTTTGGTTACAACCATAGCAGATGTCATTACGACTGTTATTACCACTGATACTAGCAAAATTGTGTTCTGTCTCTACACTATACATATAAACATTAAAAAGACAACATACGAAAGAGCGAATATACAAAGGCGGACTTATCCCATGTAGGGATCTCTTCCAGTCAACCTGCGATAGATTGAGAGGATATTTACTCAATTAAAAGGTAGAAGCAAGTACGTACAAATTTAACTATAAGATCATACTTACATAGCTACGCACATACATATATATATATATACATATATATATATATATATATATATATATATATATATATATATATATATATATATATATATATATATATGTATATATAAACATACTTACATATATATACATATATACACATATACTAACTATATATATATACATAACCTACATACATAAATAATAAATATATGAAACAGATTTACAGATAAGTACCTATTCAGTCCAAGTGTGACGCAACCAGAGAGGTCTTTAATAACCTAATTTTAAAAGTATCCAGTGAAGGTGCAATCTTTACTTCAACAGAAAGCGAGTTCCAAAGCCTTGCCGCCAAGACTGTGAAAGATTTGGAGTACGACTGGGACGAAAACCGTGGAATGTCCAAAATGAGGCTGCCGGCTGAGCGCAAACGACTATCCACATTTCGAAAGTTAAATTTGCAGTGCAGGTAATTAGGGGCAGAAGGATTAAAAAATTATTTTTGACTTTACATTTCAACTGTTTGTTTCTCTTTCGGCATTGCATCAACAATATTAACAAGATATTCAAACTTGGATGGTAATTTTAATAATAAGTAATTTAATCTTTCCTCTTCACTAACTATTTCTCCTGCTCCCTTTAAATTATATATTTGCTTCTCAAAATTTTTTAAAAAGTCTAATGGGGAGACTCTTTCACCAAATTTCAATTCGAGTATCTTCCTTTTTAATAATAACTTGTTAGCACATCCTTTTACAATATATAAGTCATCAAGTTTCTTATCATCTTATAAGCACTATCCTCAGATATTACAATATCGATCTGCGAGTTTCCAATGCTATTAACTATGTAGTTCTGAGCTTTTAAATTCATTTTTTTCCAATCTTTTTCATCTACTTCATTATCTTTCTCCTCCTGTTCTATAACTTTTTTACAGTTTTTCAATTCTAGTAATAATGTCAAACGAGACTTCCATTTCTCATAATCAGTGCCTTCAAAAATTGGTATCTTAAAATCATCCTTACCTTCCATTTTTCTGACCTAAGGGTTCCGGTCCCTGATATGTTGTCAATTGTTCTCTTCTCGAAAGAAAATTTTCAGATCATTTCTTTAAATCAATCCTATTAAGTGTCTCGGCAGCTCTTCCGCTCTTTACGCTCTGCTACCATGTTAAAAATACTGAAATAAAATCCTTACATACTCGAATTATAATTATTTATTAGAACGGATTAGAACTACAAGACTGTTGACGCACACACATACACAGACACACACAAGCATCCCGCAGAGTAGCCATCATCGGCCGGTCCCCACCACCACCACTCGCGCGTGGACACTTTGCTTGTTAACAGTGCATACAAACTGTATCAATTTATATAATTAAAAGTGCATTCCTATACGAGTCGTTCATATTTGAAGTCCCAATCGTAGATCGCCGCACCATAAAGTGATGTGAAAGTGTCAAGCAAGAGCAACTTCTTTTTAAAATATTCATCTATAGGTTTATCTAGCTAAACCAAGAAGTACCGATACCTGAACTATAAAATCACAATATTTAATACTAATGACACTGACTTCTGATCTCGTGACTTTTTTATTTAGCAGTGTCTAGAAACGTAGAGGAAGGCAAAATGCCCTCTACATTTCTAAACAGTGTATGTTTTGGAGCCTTCATCGCGAAATCTATATACCTCCTATATCTTTGCCCTTTTCATAGAGAATCCGTTCCGTTTCGTGCTGCTTTTTTATAAGTGGTGAAATTGTTAGAAAACCATAGACACATTTTAGATGTTTTCTGCGTAAAACAATATTGATTTTCGCTGACACGATGGTTTCAAAAATACGGCCAAATGGTTATTTACGCGAGCGGTGAGTTGGAAACCTAGACGTTTTGTGTTTCGCTGAGTCCTTAAATGAAAAATCGCACTCCTGTGCTCGACGCTGTTAAAAAATACGGTTTGACAATTGACTTGTCAATGTCAATGTCAGCAATAACAGCACGGATAGTTTTCATTTCATGATTTTGCTGATTTCATTTCATTATTTTTACCACTTACATAGTACATAAATTCTCTTGTCCTATTGAATTATTATTCATGTAAGTAATATTAATTAGGTAAAGGTATAAAGCTTTTAGTCTAGATATATAAGTTTCTAAATCAAATGAAATCAATGTGTGTAATTGTAAAGAAAAAGTAGTCTGGTGGTCGGTATGTGGCGAATTATTATATACCTGCATACCGGTGTTTTGGTAGTTAATTTGTGCTATTTTTATATTACAGAATTTATACCTCTACTCTCTAAATATGTCCAGAGATCTTATTGTGCTTGCTCCTAATGGAAGGAGACAAAAAGTCCACTGTACACCTGATACAAGTATTTTACAGGTAAGATTTGTTGTGCATCACTAAGCTTATTCAAAGTTCAAACTGAAGTTTTATCAATCTGAACTATAAAATTATTCATTATTTTATCCAATATTTTAGATTTTGGAAGATGTTTGTCACAAACAAGGCTTTCAGCCAACAGATTATGATTTAAAACATCACAATCATGTTCTTGACTTGACAACAACTATAAGGTTTTCCAATCTGCCAAATAAAGCCACACTCGAAATGGTTGAAGCTGATAAAAAGAGGTTGGAATCAAATGTTACAATTGGGTTATTGTTGGAAGATGGTAAGACATTCAACAATAATATTTTAATGTTATTGACTATTTTTATAACTTGTTAATGTTAATTTTTCATCTTAGGAGAAAGAAGAACTGCAGATTTTTGTCCCAACACATCACTCCATGATTTGCTAACATCACTAGCTCCCAATGAATACACTTCTTTGGAAAACCCAACAATATTATACATGCGACAAGAAGTGATTGGTGAACCAGCCCTCAAACAGAAGACCTTAAGGCATTTGGGGCTCATTAGAGGAAGAGCCATATTAAGATTGTTAAATAAAGCTGAGGAAGCCAGGTGAGTTTTGCTTGGCCTACGATTAAACTATTAAATTTTCAAATACCTACCTATCTTCTAGTTTATAAATATCTTGTGATTTAAGTTTTCTAATTGTGATCATATTGTTGTCTAACATAGTTTTTGTTTACATAGGCAAGCAAATGTGTCAGCAGTTTACCGATGTCCACTCTCTTTGGAAACTTCAAGTAAAACTGCTGACAATGAAAAGGAAACCACTCCAAGTACTAGTGCCGAAAATTGTTCTCCAGGGCCTTCAGACTTAAAAAAGAACATCGAAAATAAAAAAAATTACCCTTTAAACCAAATACGAGGTATTAAAAATTCTGAACAGAATAAAACAGGTTCAAATACAGGGATAGGTCAGCAGATGAATCAAGATATAGATAGTGTCAATACAGTGACACCAATGGAAGTAGAAGAAAGTCAAATGGTAACATCTAACATTTCAAGCACAACATCACAGTCTTCATTGATTAAGCAACAAAATTTTGAAAGGCGTTTGCGTATTGAGGAGGAGGTGACATTTGTAAGTATTTTTCTTGGGTCCATGCCAAAATGGAAAAATATGAACTCTCATTCAGCCAATTAGTTCATCTGTGTGTCTCAGCTTTATATCTCAGATACTACATCTATACATACTATAGCTGTATTTGTGATATAATATGTATACTTAATTAATTCTGACCTTTAAAAAGAATGCAAGTGTTTGCATAATTAAATGCAATGCAATAATCTCACAAAATGTGGAATAAAATTTTCAAGTAAGATAATAACTAGACCCTGTTATCTAACACTCAACCAAACATTAAGTTACACCAGTAATATTGGCGATAGACTGGCAATTCGATCGTTCAAAGAAATAAGACCAGTCAATTAGTGGACAGTAATCACTTTTTCTTCAGCTTGGTGGATCTTCAAAGAAACACGAAGATTCGATGCATACTCTTTATTTCTCTGCTGTTACAAGCTCTGATGTCTGATAACACACTACTATTTACTTTTTTTTTTTTTTTTGATGTGACATACATAGGTTGCCTCGGACGGCATTTCCTACTTCACCCGGACAAGGACTACTATTTACAATGGGGGTCCCTATTCTATCTTAAATCTACGCTATCCTAAGGTATGCGGTGCGGCGAAGTGCACCGGCCAATCAGAGCGCGCGTTCGGGTCCCCGCTTCGGCCGTTCGGGTCGGTGCGGGTAAAAAAAATGTGGCCCCTGTTATCAGCAGGTAGGCGGCAGAGTGAAAGTGCTGGCATTCTTTGTTTTCTGATTGGCTGGCGCTTCTCGGCCGGCGGCTGAGATCCTTCCAGGTATTTCTAAATTAACACGCTGGAAGAAAATAGCACGTGGACGTCGTCAACATCCTCCCCCCGGCGCAGGAGTTTCTCCGCAGCCTCCTCCAGTCGATGACCCCGTGCTCGACGTGCAGCGCGTCCCTTCCCTCTGGTCCGGGGAAGGTGCGGTTGTCCTTCCTATATTGATCAGCTTGCTGACCGGTCTTTTGAATACGCCGCCTTTAGTGCGTACTTCCACCACTCGTACCACTCCGTCAGGCCCAGGTATGGTACGGACCACTTCTCCTCTCGGCCAGGTGTTTCGCGGCAGAGAGGAGTCGGCGATGATCACGATGTCACCCGTCTTGACGTCATCTCTCCGACCGTGTTGGTCGATGCGTGGCACGAGTGTGGGTAAATACTCGCGTACCCATCGCTTCCAGAAGAGGTCAGCAAGCGCTTGTGCTGCCCTCCAGGCTATCAGCCGGTCGTAGTTTGAGAAGCGCTCGATTTCGGGAAGAATGGCGTCTCGATCGTCTATGAGTGCCGCAGCGACGTGCAACACTTCGGGTAGTTCTTCTACCTTCACTTCGCTGCGTGGCCATTCGCTCCTGGGTCTGGTTAGGAACGAAGGCCCGGTGAACCGCTCGTCCTGCTCGCTCGAAGGTGTGTAGCCGGTTCTCGTCGCTACGTCGGCTACGTTTAGGTGCGTTGGCACCCATCGCCGTTCCGCCGGTTCTTTATTTGCGTCACAGCAAACGTGCAGGCCTTTACGATGTACATCTCTCCCCCCGTGGTTGACTTGGGGGACCTCCGATTCCTAAATGGTTTCCATTTCCGCTAGCTGCTCCGTCATCGTCACGACGTGTAACACGTCTTGTTTCTCTTTCGTTTGTCGCGATTTTGAGCTGGGCGCCGTTCCATGAATGACCCACCCGAGCTCGGTTCTTTAGGCGGCCGGTTCTTTGGGTCGTCCGCAGGGCAACTCACGGGTAACTGTGAGCGGCCAGTTGGCAGTCCCGATGAGGATCTTTGGTTTCGCATTCGTGTACACGATGTCTTCGTCTTGCAGATCGTTGAGGTGTTGTAGTTGTAGCACTTCTGCCGGGATCGATTGCGGCGTGAGGTTGAGGCGCGTCATAGTTTGCGCGCTGATTTGGTGGTCGCTCGTGTCGCGCGTGCCCTTGATCGTGAAGTTGACACGCCGACTCTTCATGTCTGGCGTCTCGCCGTGATTCCCTTGACGTCGAGATGCGTGGTGGGACCGTCGGCGCCGATCTGTCGCGCCAAGTCGTCGTCCATGAGGGTGATGGTCGAGCCCTCGTCAAAGAGCGCGTACGTATGCTGACAGCCGCGCTTCCCAGATACGATCACTGGGCAAATCTTCAATTTCACGCTGCCGTACGTAGAGGCACCGGTGACGGTAGCTATTTCTTTCGCGTCGTTGCCGGTCGTAGAAGCGGCTTGTGGCCTATCACTGTGTAGCAGGCGGTGGTGCGGTCGTTTGCACCCGTTCACGCCACATGCTTTGGCCCTGCAGTTGCCCCTCCTATGTCGGCCAGCTATGCACTTGAAGCACAGCCCATTACGCTTAACGAGGTCCCATTTCTCGTCGTTATTAATATTTTTGAACTTCGTGTAGCCTGTGTGGTTCAGTGCAAGCTGGGCACTGCGGTGTCTCCTCCGTCATGGCATACACTGGCTTCTTTCTTGCCTCCGATCGTGAGGCGGTGCGGGGCGGCTCACGCTTTGGCTGGGCGGCGGCGACGGCGGTGGACGCAGCGTAGCCATGCTTCATAGCACAATCGGCCTCGTGCAGCAGGTATTCTGACAGGGTCACGATCGGTGTCTCTGTCTCGGGCTGCTGCTCGGCGTAGTGATACCATCCCACTTGTGCGGTATGATTCATTTTCTCGAGGACCTCCTTCATTAGCTGCTGGTTATGTAGGTAGCTTGGCTTGACCTCTCGTAGCACGGCGACGGCGTTCTGCACTTTTATTGCAAATTTGTTTATGTCACTCGCTCTATTTCAGAGCTTCGGCAGAGTGTTCAATTCGCCGAGCGCCATTGCGACTAAGGTCTCAGGTCGGCCGTAGCAGCGTTGCAGCGTCTTCATAATTTCATCTGGATGCCTGGCGGAGCTCAGCAGGGCGGCCACTGATTCTCGGGCTTCGCCTTTCAGGCAGTTGCGAAGCCTGGCCATATTCTCTAACGGCGAGAACTTGTAGAGCCGCGTCGTCTCTTCCATTGCGGCAGCGAATTGCGGCCACTCGAGCGGTGAGCCCGAAAATGCAGGCAGGTCTGAGGCTTGACGTGGAGGCGGCCGCGTTTTCCTCCTTCAAAGCCGAGGCGAGTTGCTCGATGCCTCGTGACATTTGACGATCCGACGGCTCCGGCGACTTCCATCTACGGCGTTCGTTGCCGTAGGGTCGGTGAACCGGCTCAGGCGATTCGGATCGCCGGCGGCTATCGCGATTGATTTTGGCGACTCGGGTCGTCGCCGTTTGTAGTGACGGACCGGCTCAGGCGATTCGGATCGCCGGCGGTCATCGCGGTCGGTACGGCGGACCGGCGCGGGTGACTCGGATCGCCGGCGGTCATCGCGGTCGGTGCGGCGGACCGGCGCGGGTGACTCGGGAAGTCGCTGTCCGTGGCGGCGGACCAGCCCAGGCAACTCGGGGTGCCGGCTGTCATCGCGATAGGTGTGGCGGACCGGCGCGGGCGACTCGGGACGACGGCGTTCGTACCGGTCGGTTCGGTGGACCGGCTCCGGCGACTCGGGTCGCGGGCGATCATCGCGGATCGGGCGGCGAATCGGTGCGGGCGACTCGGGCCGCGGGCGTTCATACCGGTCGGTTCGGCAGACCGGCTCCAGCGACTCGTGTCGCGGGCGATCATCGCAGGTCGGGTGGCGGATCGGCTCAGACAAACCGGGTTGTCGGCGCTCGCACCGGTCGGTTCGGTAGACCGACTCAGAAAACTCGGCTCGTCGTCGTCATCGTCGAGCGGCTCCCCCCGTAGCGGTTGACAGGTCGCTGCGGTGGCAGCGGAGTCGTCCAGCCATTCAGATTCCATACACATTCCAGACACGATCTAGCTGCTCCCCTGGTTCTGATTCTTCCGGCCCGCTGTTTATGTCTTCGAGGGCGGCGACGTCGGCGGCTAGCTTGCTTCGGATGAGGTTGGTCTGGATGGCGGCCAACTGTTTTTCGGCTTCGTATTTAAGTCTGGCGGCGATGCTGGCTGTAGACTTTGCAGAGCGGACGGTTCGCGCCCGCGGAGGTGCGACGCACGTGGTTGTATTCGGTGCGCCGCACGTGTTTGTTTTTGTATTCGTCGAAACAGGCTGCAGCGTTATGTTTTTCGGCGTTCGGCCGGTCTGTTGAGCTGCACTGTTGTCCCGACACCGCAGGTTGTAACACCGCAGGTGTTAAAGAAGAGACCGAGTACTGCGTCATCTGGAGCGGGCCTGTCACCGAAAGGCCAGTATGAGCGCGACTGCCTCATGCTGAGCCGCATCATCGGATGCGACATCCTCTCGAGAGGCATGCAGCGATGGATGGCGTTGTACCTGCGTCTTATCGCCGCAGAATCCCAGGGCAACGTGCCATCGGAGGAAGACCGCGCGGCCCTTGAATTGGCCTACAATGGCCAAGTCAGCGAGCTGCCCGAAGCGCAACCCCCTCCAAAGGGGATATATGGAAAAAGAGGCCGGGACGACGAAGAAACACCCCCCTCCAAGAAGCGCCCCCGGGCAAAATCCAGCCCGCCCCACAGCCGCCGCGCGCGACGAGAGCAGGGGTCCGAGAGCGCGCCCGCTCCCCCTCCCGCACCCCTCCTACCGCTGGGAAGGGTTGTGCCCCCACCCGCGCCGCTCCCCGAGGATGCGTCGCGCGGATTCGCGTACCCGGAGGCCCCTCTTTCCCAGAGGGACCCCCGCCGCCGTCGGGATAAAAGCGCGGCGCGCCCCGCAGGCGCGCAGGGTGATTTGCAGCCCACTGCTGCACCCCCAACCACCTCCGCGGGGGGGTCGCGAAACCAGGCGAAGGACTTGCCATCCACAAGCACTCCAGCACGCGCACCCGAACCAAAGCCGGCCCCACGTACATCGCTGGGCGGCGAACAAAAGGCCGGGCGAGCGGAGAGCGACACAGCCTCCCCGTACGACAGCGCACGGTAGACTGAGGATCGGCGTAGGGCGCCGCGCGAAAGTAGTGCGTCCGCCCAACCCGCCCCGCGCACCGCAACCGCTACACCGGCCGCAACGATGAGTTACGCGGCCGCCTCGACATCGCGCGGAGTCCCCACCGCGCCGCCCACGACCTCCCTTCGAGCAACCACTGCTGCGCCGGAGGTAGCAAATAAGCCCGCAGCCCCGGGCCAGAACAATAATGCCCCTAAATCAGCCCGCTACCCGCCGATCGTAGTGGAGCGGCTGCCCAATTGGCAGCACCATTTTAAGGAGTTGGCGCATGAACTCGGACATCCCCCCTCGGCCCGCACCTACGGAACGGGCTTCCGGTTTACACCACGGGACGACAAGGAGTACCGTACCCTTCAAAGGTACTTTTCGGATGTGGAGCGCCAGGATAAATCCGTATCCTGGTTCTCCTACTCACTGCCAGCGGAGCGGCACCTAAAAGTCGCTATCCGTGGCCTTCCGGTGGACACTACTATTTACAATGGTGGTCTCTATTTTATCTTAAATCTACGCTATCCTAAGGTATGCGGTGCGGCGAAGTGCACCAGCCAATCAGAGCGCGCGTTCGGGTCCCCGCTCCTGCCGTTCGGGTCGGTGCGGGTAAAAAAAATGTGGCCCCTGTTATCAGCAGGTAGGCGGCAGAGTGAAAATGCCGGCATTCTTTGTTTTCTGATTGGCTGGCGCTTCTCGGCCGGCGGCTGAGATCCTTCCAGGTGTTTCTAAATTAACACGCTGGAAGAAAATAGCACGTGGACGTCGTCAACAAGTAAACTATTCTTGGGATAGTTTTAATCTTAGAATTGAATCTCAAATAACTTCATTGACGTTTTACCATAACATTCCTGAGTAAGCAATCCTTGGTATTGTTAATCTATGGTTAAGGAAGTGAATGTATAATTCATTCATTCATAAAACTTTATTGATCAACAATTAAAAATTGTTTACAATTGGCGGACTTAACGCTAAAAGCGTTCTCTCCCAGTCGACCATAGGGAAAAACAGTTAAATGGTTGCGGCGCACAAAATAAAACAATAAATTACAACACAATATACTTACATTTAATATACATAATTATACATATAATTCAATAGATATATACCATATAATATGTCTTATAATATATACTTTAGATTAGAATATTACAGATACATACATATGAGGGCCATACCGAAAAGATCGGGAATAGAAAAAGTACAAAGATTATATAATAATGTTTACTTTTATTGTTTTTCGAAGTATTCTCCGTGACAGTCAATGCACTTTTGCATTCGATCAAACCAATTATTGAAACAATAATTCCAGTCTAAAGTGGATACAGTCAAAACAGCTGATTTGTAAGCTTCGACTGCCTCTTCTGGGCCGTGAAACCGTTGACCACGTAGCATATCTTTAATTCTTGGGAATGTAAAATAATCATTGGGGCTCAGGTCAAGGCTATACGGAGGATGGTCCATCAACTCCACGTTTTCCAGATTTAAAAACGCGCTTGTTTTGCGTGCAGTATGTGAGCTCGCATTATCGTGGTGAAGGATCGGTTGTCTGGAAGAAATCGCTTTAAGCGATAAGACCGCCCGTTGTACATTTAAATGTCTTTTCTGTGTGTATTTCTTTTTTGATTATTGTTATATTTTTTTGGTGTACAATAAAGTATTACATAACATAACATAACATAAGGATTATACGACGATTCGGATTAATTTTACGAAGTTCTCTTATGACTTCCGGCAAACAAACTGTTGTGTACCAATCAGCAGTAACCGTCCTTCGTTCTTGTAAAGGAAACATGACCAGTTTTCGATACAAACGGAGCGACCATTTTTTTCGACACTACGTGAGCGAATAACTTTTGTTGGCTTGACCTCACCCTCGAAGACCCAAACACTGCCGATTGATGTTTTCTTTCGGGCTCATATGAATAAATCCACGATTCATTCCCAGAGACGATATTGTAAACTGCATTTGAGCTCCCTCTATTGAACCGTTGCAGAGCAGACCGACACCAATTAACACGAGCCGACTTTTGTTCCTCGGTCAAACGGTGGGGCACCCAGCGTGAAATTAACTTCTTGACACCCAGTTCATCATGTAAAATGGTCTGAATGGCTGTATGTCGAATCTGCTCGTATGTCACATGTCTATTTTCTTTTATTAATTGGCGTACACCATCGATGTTATCTTGTGTTACTGCTGTTTTTGGCCGACCAGTAGAAGGGACTGTGGTAAGAGAGGAACGTCCACGACGAAACTCAGAATACCAACGATATATAGTCGTTTTACTAGGTGATTCAAGATCATAAATAGAAACAAGCTCGGCGAGACATTGTTCTTGAGATAAACCTCGACGAAAGTTATGAAAAATTATTGCACGAAAATGTTCCCGCGTAAGCTCCATTTTTTCTCACCGACTTGTCAAATTCAAATGGTTAATACTCTTTTCTTATTTACTTTATTTAAAATTCAAAAATGGAATTGTGTTCGAAATAATACTACATTTCAAACACCAAAAAGGTTTTACTCTAATTTATTCCTAAGTATTCTATTCCCGATCTTTTCGGTGTAGCTCTCGTACAAAAATACACACATACACATACATACCAACACCGATGATGACGACGGTGATAGATCCTATTAAAAAACTAATTTATAAGATGAGAATGTACTCTTCTTTTAAAAGAAAATTTAGTGGAAATTTCTTTGATGTCAACGGGTAAAGCATTCCAGAGCCGTGAAGCTTGTAGGGTAAAAGAGTTAGCCATAAAGTTTGTGCGATGTAAAAGAATGAAAAGGAGACAAGAGTCTGCAGAACGAAGTTGCCGATCATGACTGTCAGAAAGAAATTGAAATTTGCTTTTTAGGTATTCCGGGGAATTTGGATTAAAGAGAATTGCAAAAAGTGTGCAAAGAATTCGCATTTGTCTGCGTTCACGAATAGGAAGCCATTTAAGCTTAGAACGCAAAGATGATATGTAATCATATTTGCGAAGGCAGAAAATGAAACGAATACAATTGTTAATGAGACGATCAAGCTTATTGTGAAAATCGACATTGAGATCTGGGTAGCACGCATCAGCGTAATCAATTATAGGGAATATTAATGTTTGAACTAACAGTATCTTCGTTTTAAATGGCAGTAAGTTTCTTATGCGGTTAAGCTGTTGAAGAGCTACAGTGACAGAACGACTAACTTCAGCCACCTGAGTGGTCCAGCTAAGTGTAGAATCAATATAGAAGCCAAGATTCTTTACAGCTTTACAGTAGGGGATAGTACAATTATTAAATGTGACAGGCGCGACAATATTAAAGTCAAGCTGAGCGATTTGTCTCGAACTACCTACTAGTATAGCTTGGCACTTAGTGGGATTCACCTTGATTCCGAATTCATTTGACCAAGTTAAAATAGCTGACAAACAAAGCCGCGTTTACGCTCGCTACACCTGACTCAATATCATTGACTGATGACTGAGCATATATTTGTAGGTCGTCTGCATAAAAATGTTAAGAACAGCCAATGGAAGTAGAAAGAAGGTTTGTGAAAGAATACCGCCTTGAGGTACACCATTGGACAGATCCTTCCAGTTCGAAAATTCCCAATCCAAGCGAGCAGCTTGTCGGTTACGTAGATATTCAGAAAACCAATCCATGACTGAAGACGAGAATTGAAGATGCTCAAGGATAGCAAGCAGAATATCGTGATCCACCATATCGAAAGCATTGGAAAAGTCAATGAGAACTAAAATGGTCACCAACGTATTCTCCATGCCCAACCGAATGTTAGAGTACTGGCCGTCGAGACACCTTTGTTTCTGCATTCGACTTATCTGTCTGCATTCGTCTGTGTCAACTTGAAAAACATTTTGCTTTAAATAAGAATATTAAATAAAACATCTGTATATTAATCAAGGATATTTATTTAAGTGATATGAATACTCCACAATTTAAGTAAGGACAGTCAGTTTACAATAAGACGAATATTCTCGGTGACTTTGAGAAGAGCAGTAGCAGTACTGTGTCCGGGACGAAAACCAGATTGAAAGGGTGAAAGGAGGGAGTTGGAAAAGATATAGGAAGACACTTGAGCGTGAACTGCAGCTTCTAATATTTTTGACAAAAAAGGAAGTATAGATATCAGCCTAAAATTATTCAAGAGAGTAGGAGTGGAAACTTTAAGGAGAGGAATTACAAATGCTTTCTTCCAGAGAGATAGAAAGGTTACAGTAGCCAATGAGAAATGTATGATGTGAGTCAGAATCGGGAGAGTTACAGTTAAATATTTGTTATCATTTCTTGACTCACATCACATCCAACTGCTTTGGATTTAATAGCAAGAATAAATTCCCGAATGTCGTCTTAATAATGCTTGGGCCGGACCTGTGCCTATCGTCATGAAGCTTCGTGCAATTACACGATACACGCACATGTGACCGGCCGTTATCGGGTATCGTCCCGAATATTCGGACTTAATGTTAGTTATCGCGCGGGTGGCGATACATCAAAGAATTTAAGCACGCTAACAATTCGCTCTGCGTGGTCGCACTTGCGTTGTTCATTTTGACGTTCGTTTTCAACTTGTTCAGACGCGTGCTGTGCGACGGTGCCACGGTTGTTAATGCGTAAAAATGGAGTGGAAAGATAAAATGGTGTTAAAATTTTTAGCTTTTTCTTTCTAGGTTTCTTTTTAGGTTTCATTAAATGCATTATGTAATTGTTAGCACACATGTTAAAGAAAAGAAAGTAGTCGTCCATATTTAAAACATGTAGATGACGCCATCTTGGATTATTGCCAGATAGTTCGTGAAAAATAACGAAGCCGCTAGTGTGACCAGCGCTTTATCGCGATAACTTTTTAATGTACACAACGTACGAAGATTCGCCTCGAATTGCTTCGGGACGATAGGCACAAGTGCGGCATAACTGACTAAAATCCGTACAATACACTTTCCATAGATTGACTTGGATTGCGGAGACCATGAAACCCTTTCACAGCGAACGTCGGATTTATCCGACAAACATTTTGGTGCCCATTCCGCGAGCGTCGGATATTTCCGACAAAAAAAACGCTCGTATTGCATATAACTTAAGTATCCACATCCCTTTTCGGTTGTAGGTATTTATTTTAGATTTTACACCCCTCGCGCTGGGGGCACGGCAACTGATATAAAGTCTCGCGGTGAAAGGGTTAATTTAGGATGAGATAAATGTCAAATACCAAATCAAAGTAGACCATGTGTCACAGATTAGACGTGCGCAAAGTATATCCGTAACCGCGCGTTTACACACTCGCGCTCGCGCTCGCGTTGGTACTCGTCGAAACGTTCGACGAAACATTCGTGCACGAGTGCCGACACGAGTGTCCGTTCACCTGTGCCGGTCACACACTCGCGGAAGTCGCGGAGCATTCAGTTGAGCGTTGATCCGCGAACATGGCGGACGTTGAAATAGTCGCATAACTATTTGAACGTCTTCCGCAAGGAAATGGTAAAATACAGTTTCTAAACTGTAGAATGCTGTCGTTATTCCAATCCACCATGTTGACAACCAAATTATCGATCTAAAGGACTAGATAAATTAAAAATTACTGCATCAATTTATTTATATATAGGTATCGTATATGTAATGTATATGTATGAATTTATACAACGTGGGAATATCATGCCCGTAATAAATCGAACCACGGACTCAAATTAGAATAACATTTAAAAATGCCATTTCCATACAAAAGTGTCCAGCCGCCCGGGCAATTTGTATGGGAATATTTTTTATTGGTTTTTATTTTAATTTCATTATACTATAGTGATCTAGTATAGCCCGTGGTTCGATTTATTACGGGTATGTCCGTTCCACATTGTATATGGGAAATATATATATATATATATACAGGATGATTTTGAACTCCCTAGCTTTATTCAAGGAACGTACTCTATATGTGATATAAAACATACATGTTGAATTACTTTTAACTCGTTTCATACTAAAAACCAAAGATATCAGGCGTCAAACATATCCCAAAATTAATAAATTTGTCGCAACCACGCGCCGCGCCCTTAGTGATAGTAAAGGCCGCGCGGAGACGCGTTTACGCCGTAAGGTCATTGATCTTTCACCGCTAACGTAGGTATTACGTTTAATTAATTTCATTATGATGCATAAACCTCGCGTTTCTACCTTTTACAAGGAAGTACGATCGTGGTGCATATTATTAGCGTTTTCGCATGTTAAGAAGCCCCGGGCGTGCTCTATACTCGGATGGGTGACCGTAAGTGGCATAAAAATTTCGCGGACTCCAGCTGACATCGTTTGATAGCAGTCAAGTTATGCCTTTAGGCTGCTTGAAAAAATCTTGCAAACAGTATTGGCCACTTATTCGTAAACACACCATAAACAAAAAACTAAATTTATTCTCAATTTTATACTAAATCATAAGTCGCAATTTCCCATCATACTTTTATGGGCTTAAGACCGTCAAAATACTGAAACTGTTATTAGTTGTTACAGAGCAAGGGAAAAAACATAAGGTACATACCTAGACACTAATAAAAATGATAGGTACCTACGTAGATAGTAGGTAATTAATAAAGCATTCACCAGCCTCTGCATTTAGGCGTATTTAAAAATTGGAATCAACTTATGGTTCAATGATTAAAGTCTAAATCAACTTATTTACAAATGAATAATTTAAATCTACGTTAGTGCCGCAACAGACGGGCGGGGCGCAAGTTGCGTCGCGTACCTAACAGTTAGAGCTCAATCTACCCATTTGAGTATTTACTCACTAGATTTAATAAATAGAGTCAATAGAGCGTGCTCATGTATTATATATGAACTGTGCTAAAAACTTTAACGTTATTCACATAAATGCTCAAAGCATTCCACATCATTTCCCAGATATGTTAACTTCATTTCATGTAAAAAATATCCATGCCATCCTAGTTTCGGAGTCTTGGATTCATCCCTCCCTCCCTTCAACTTCATACTCGCTGCCAGGTTTCCAGCTTATCCGTAATGACCGCCTTGGAAGGGTTGGCGGAGGAGTGGCTATCTACCTTCGATCGCATATCTCATATAATATTATCTCTTTCTCTAAATCCACAAATCCTACCCAAGAACCCGAATACCTTTTCATTGAACTCTCGTTTTATCACACAAAAATTCTACTTGGTGTCTTCTATTGCCCATCTGAGAAAATAAATTATTTTGCAACTTTAGAAAGTACCCTCGAAAACTTAGTACCCTCCTATGACCATACAATTATCTTAGGTGACTTCAACACGTGCCTTCTTAGAAATGATCACCGGGCTTAATGCCTTACAAACTTAACCGATAGCTGTAACCTTAATATTCTACCACTCCAAGCCACACACTTTTTTCCAAATTGCATCCCTACTCTTCTAGATTTAATACTTGTATCATCTGTAGACTTCGTTGCTAAATTCGGCCAGTGTGCAGCACCGGCTTTCTCTTATCATGATTTATTATATCTTTCTTACAAAGTTCGACCTCCTAAATATAAGCCAAAAGTGGTTATGCAGCGTAATTTTGGTGCAATCGACATTGAAAAATTTCGTGACGATGTCAAGTCTTGTGATTGGTCCATTATTGTCAATGCTGAATCTGTAGATGACCAGGTGGAGTTGTTCAATAAACAATTACTAGAGCTATTTGATTCCCATGCTCCTCTGAGACCCGTTCGGCTGAAACACTTACCTGCGCCTTGGCTCTCAGACGACATTAAGAAACTGCAAGCTAAGAAAAATAAAGCTAAAATAAAATTCAGAGCAGATCCTGATCGATATCGAGACTTATATGTTACTGCTCGCAATAAATGTAATAAGGTGTGTAGGGATGCACAACGACGTCACATACATCAATCAGTCCAAAACGGTGAGCCAGCTAAAGTCTGGAAATTTCTTCGATCCTTAGGAGTTGGTAAAAATAAGAACAACTGTCCGAACAATATAGATATTGAAGGTCTCAATAGGTCCCTTTCATCCTCGTGTACTATTGATAGTAACATTAAAAACAATACTTTAGCATCACTTTCACAACTTCCGACTCCTGATCATTCTCCTTTCACATTTAGTTCGGTTGCAGATCGTGATGTTGAGAGAATCATTCGTTCAATCACCTCAAATGCTATGGGTAGTGATAACATTGGTCGAATTATGATCTTACCCATCCTTGATATCCTTCTTCCTACAATCACAACTATCATAAATAATTCCCTACTATCCAGTACTTTCCCTGCAGCCTGGAAAGATGCATATGTAACACCCTTACCCAAAAAAGTAAATCCTGAATCTTTTTCCGACTACCGTCCTATATCCATCCTTCCTTTCCTATCCAAAGTCCTTGAACGTGCTGTCCAACAACAACTCCATGCATTCCTTATTAAAAACAATCTTCTTAACCCACTACAATCCGGTTTTCGCCCAGGTCATAGTACGACCACAGCTCTCACTAAAATTACTGATGATATTCGTCTCGGTATGGACAATCAACTGCTCACAGTACTTGCATTATTAGACTTCAGCAATGCATTTAACACTGTAGATTTTGATATTCTGTTAGAAGTACTACGGTCTCTTAACATATCTCCGACTGTTATCGAATGGTTTCGTTCTTACCTGTTCGGGCGTCGGCAGCGGGTTCGCATTGAGAACAAATATTCATCTTGGTGTGATACTACTGTCGGTGTGCCACAGGGTGGCGTCCTCTCTCCACTTTTGTTTGCGCTTTTTATTAATTCCATTACGCTGATGATCTTCAGATTTATACACAAGCTCATGCCGATAATATTTCCTTAGCAATTAACACAATTAATGCAGATCTTGATGTGATTTCAAATTGGAGTAAATTACATGGCCTCATTATAAACCCTCTAAAGACTCAGGCAATTATTGTCGGTAGCTCTAGACAAACCTGCAAATTAAAAGATATCGCGGTTCCTAGCCTTGTTTTTGATAAAACAAAAGTTCCATTTAGCGTGCAGGTAAAAAACCTAGGTATCCAAATTGACAGTACTTTATCATGGTCTCCGCAGGTTTCAGAGGTCAGTAGGAAGATTATCGCGGCAACTGGATCTCTTAAAAGACTCGGTAAATTCCTACCAATTGATACCAAGATTGCGCTGGCCCAAACCCTTCTCTTTCCGATCCTAGACTATGCTGACGTCTCCTATATTGACCTAACACAAGAACAATTAGACAAACTTGAGCGTCTTCAAAATCTCTTTATCAAATATATATTTGGTCTGCGCAAATATGATCATGTTTCTGAATTTCGTGCTCAACTCAAGTGGCTCCCGATTCGACTACGACGTGATTGGCATATCCTTTCCTTACTGTACTCCATTCTATTCAATCCTATCTATCCTAGATATCTCAGAGATCAATTTGTATTTTCTAGTGATGTCCAAAACAGAAACCTGCGCAGCACATACAACCTTAGTCTCAGAATGCCTGCCCATAATACCTCATTTTTTTCTAATTCATTTTCTGTACAAGCCGTTCGCTTATGGAATTCATTACCTGTCTTGATTCGCAGTGCAAAATCTCTCACTAGTTTCAAAAGCCAAGTAAAGTCACATTACATACTACATGATTTGAATTACTTTGTGCAATTCCGCCACCAGTTAGTTCATGCAAACTATTGCCGGCCGGCGCCCACCCACTACTGTTAGTCCCAGCATACCTGCCACCAACAGCCCGTGTGCACCCGCCACCAACAGCTGATGCATGCTCCCTCCGATACTGCTGCATCCGCTGCGGCTGCAGCAATATCGGACACCGCATACGCGACACGTGTTTCGCCTCTCCACGAGGCATCTTCAGGCACCAAACAAGTTGTTGATCGTTCGGCAGTCAAGCGTCGAATGATAAAACTACACCGTATTGCCATCCTTTTATACTATTAGAGAAGAGGGTGGGGGAGCGGAGTTGCCCGAACTTTCTATAGTAAAAATATTTAATAAAGGGGAATTATTTACCTCAAGCTGTTTATTTATTAATTGAATATTAGATTTTTTAAATTTATTTATTTCTAGTTGCTCCCAAATACTCAATTTTAGCCCTTTTTCTTCGGTGTGTAATATTTTGTACGTATTATTTGATGATAAATTATGATTTTTATCAAGAAGGTGTTCTGCAAAATTTGACCTTTCTGGGTGTTTGTTCTTATACGCATTTATGTGTTCATTATATCGAGTACTCGATATAATGAACACATAAATGTTTGGTGCCTGAAGATGCCTCGTGGAGAGGCGAAACACGTGTCGCGTATGCGGTGTCCGATATTGCTGCAGCCGCAGCGGATGCAGCAGTATCGGAGGGAGCATGCATCAGCTGTTGGTGGCGGGTGCACACGGGCTGTTGGTGGCAGGTATGCTGGGACTAACAGTAGTGGGTGGGCGCCGGCCGGCAATAGTTTGCATGAACTAACTGGTGGCGGAATTGCACAAAGTAATTCAAATCATGTAGTATGTAACTTTGACTTCCGCAAAGTAACACCTGAATCTATTAACTAAAGTCACATTTTCTTTCTTTAGACTGAATTGAGTGTTTTCATCCTTTGTGTATGTAGGTACTTTGTTTCTTTAGGTTAGTTTAATAACACTTTATGTTACGTAATAAGTAATTATATGTAAGTAGGTTTATTGGTATATATGTATTATTTGTATGTATGTATATGTATAATCGTATATATGTAGGTATATTGGATGTATTTATGTACTTCTGCGCCAAGCCCAATTTATTTTTACTCGGAGTCCTACTAGCGTGGTTGCCTGTAAGAAATTGCTATTGCGATAAGGCCGCCATTGTACATCGCATTTTTTGTTTTATTTTTATTACTGTAGTGTATTCTTGGTGCAATAAAGAGTTTTATTATTATTATTATGTTGGTACGCTTTTCAGCCACGGGTCCATGGGGACCCGGTCCTTTGAGGCGTTCATGGGGCCAAAGCCAACATGAAGAGGCCTTTTAGTACCTTTTTATCTAAAAAGTGAGATGGCTGCATCTATGGAGGTCTATCCCTTAATGTACCATTGAGATGCATTAACGGACAGTCCTCCACAGCTGCCGAACTATTGCCAGGGAGGGATTTACTTGGTTTGGGCTTTATGGATGGGATGTTAATTGACCGGTTAACTGGGTTAAGGAGTGAGATACGGACATCTACCTAAAAATCTCTCACAACAATTTTAGCCTGGTAGATGGTGACTTGCTGCTCGTTGGCTACACTGCCTGTGGGCACCCTAACTAGCCACAAAAATGCAGCCAGGGCGCAACACAATGTGAGCAGCTAAGGGTGTCGAGAGGTGCGGCTCCGGTTTCACCATCACGGGGCTCACCCCCGAGAGCGGGTTTCCCCGTTATTACGCCATTACGTGCAATACACTTCCACCCTGGAGCGTATGTTCTGCTCTTGCGACTCCACTCTGGCCGGCCAGTTAAGGCAAGACAGAGGCGGGGGGTGTGTAACTGTGTGTGTAAGCGCATGTGTGTATGGTCCCCCTGGAGGTAGGGTACGTGGTGTCGCCACTCACCATCAGCTCGCCACAAGCTGCCCTGCGTTGACTGACTGCACTGGGAATCCAGCGGGCGATGGGGTCGTCACGTCCCGACGTTATTGACATCGCATTTGATGTCTGTTTACTTATTTTTACGTAAAATTACGTCTATGCACACCTCCCACCAAAAAATGATAATTAGTCAAAGAAGTTTACTTTCAGTGTATGATTAGTATGGTATTTTCATATAATTTAGCGTCGCATATAACGTTTCCCTACATTTTAAGCATATTATGGCATACGCACACACTTTCTGACAAGAATTGCATGTGTATATTAGATTAAAGTTTCAAAATTGTCATGAAAACATGAAATAATGAATATAAATATGAGTCTCAACTCATATAAATCAATCTACTCACCAAATTGATAAATAAGGATATTTATCGGGTATTTACTCAATCTACTGAGTAAATACTCAAATGGGTAGATTGAGTACTATCCACTGCCCATCTCTAGCTGTTACGCGACGCAACTTGCGCCCCGTCTGTTGCGGCACTTATACCTACTCTACTAACTTACTTTTAAGAGCTGCTCAAAATGGAGTCCATTTCTCACTAAGCAGAGTCTTGCTCGTTTCAGACAATTTCTTTTTAGTTTTCTAATCATGGCCCGGTCACGTTTTAGGGTTCCGTAGTAAACAAGGAACCCTTATAGTTTCGCCATGTCTGTCTGTCTGTCGGTCCGTCCGCGGTTTGACTCAGCGACTATAAGTACTAGAAAGCTGTGATTTGGCTTGGATATGTATATTAATTATGCGGAAAAAGTGGTAAAATAAAATATTGAAAAACAATTTTTTTAGGGTAGCTCCCATCCAAGTAAAGTGAAATGTCATTTTTTTTTCTCGAATAGCCAATCATGTGGGGTATCGTTGAATAGGTCTTTCAAAAATATTATGAGTTTGTGAACATCGTTTTTCGATTTAGGGATCAGTTTCTGAAGTATTTGGTTTTAAAATGAAAATTTTAGTTAGAGTCAAGTGTCCCCCCCCCCCCCTCTATCTGCTAAACGGTTATATATGGACAATTAAAAAAAATCACAGCTATAGTATATATAATGAAATTTAAAGGAAAACTATCAAAGGTAAGTAGGGTTTACAAATTAAAAAGTTATAGACGATCAACTTATAAAATGTACTCGGAAAAGGAAAATTTCATACAAATTCAATAGAAAATTAATTTTTTAGACGTTTTTAGTTGCATGAACCCAAAGTTGGCATTCGTAACTACGGAACCCTACAATGCGCGTGGCCCGACACGCACTTGCCCAATTATTAAACTATTGAATGCACTAATTATTAATTCTTTGAGTTCGTCCCGGCTTTGAGGCTCGTGCATCTCGTACACCCTTCTTTTAATTTCTCCCCACAAAAAGAAATCACAGGGAGTGAGGTCCGGCGACCTAGCTGGCCAATTAACGAGCCCACCGCGTCCTATCCACCGGTCTCCATACCTACTGATTGTTCAGATACTCGCGCACTTGTCGAGCATAATGTGGGGGTGCTCCGTCTCGTTGAAAATGAAAGTTCTGCAAGTACGCGAGTGGAACGTCTTCTAAAAAGTCTGATATCACACCAATCAACATATCGAGGTATGTACCTCCAGTCAAACGATCCTCAATAAAATAAGGTCCAAGAATTCTGTCCCCAATAACACCAGCCCACGCATTAACATTGAAACGCACTTGAAAGTGGTTTTCGCGAATTACGTGCGGGTTTCTGTACGACCACCAATGTTCGTTGTGACAATTGTACAGACCAACACGCGTAAACATCGACTCATCGGTCCATAAAATGTTCGCCTCCCGATTCCGTCTGAGCCACGCGCAAAATCTGCGTCGAGGTCTAGCATCCGCCTCCTCCAAGCGCTGCACCGGCAGAAAATGATACGCGTGTAGCTTGGCATTATGTAGCAACTTTCACACTGCTAGTTGGCTGACGTTGAATGGGGATTCAAGCTGCATTCCTGCATAGCTGCATTCCGCGTGCTGGCTCGGGGGTTCCGCTCGAAGAAGTCGAAGATGTCATCTTCTATCTCGACGACCAGACGTGGCGCGCCGCTTCCTCGTGCATGGGACGGTATCTCGAACTGACCATAGTCGAGAAGCCGTTGGTGTGCGGCCAAAATCGTTTGGTGGTGAGGCAATGTTGCGTTTGTTATGCCTTGAGCACGAAGTCGAGGAATGCTCTCACTTTCGTAGAGCCTTCTGGCTTCATGTAAGTTTTCCCCACTTAAAAGGTACATTCGCACCATTTCGTAATACTCTCGTGCGGAATACGACATGGTTATGATGCACGTGGCGCGGCAGAGGGCGGCAAAAAAATGCGTAACCTCCCGTGACCCGAAGTTTTTGCAGACTGGCGGCTACTTTTATCTTGTAACCCGCACTGTATATGCTGTGTGTATAATCCGAAAGCTTTTTGCGTTTAGTTCGACTATTGTTCTGTAATTTCATGAACAAAAAGATTAAATAAATTAATAAAAATATGACATTTTTGAAAAGCGGAGAGTCACCTATATGAATGGATTTTCCATACAAAAAAACCGTTCGTTTAGTGACTCCGCGTTTTAAAAATGGCACTTCTGAACGCGAGTGTGTTAACGGCTAGTTCGCCTTGCTAATCGCCTAGCTCGCGTCCCCTTTGACTCGCGCCCAAAAACCGCTCCCGACGCGAGCGTGGCGAATGATGAGGCGAGCCGCGAGGCGAATACCGAGTTTCCGTTTACACACTCGTGCTCGTGACTCGCCTCGCCACTCGCGCAATGTGTAAACGCGGCATAAAAAGAAAAGAGTGATATATATCTTTTCATCTCAAAGTTTTATATCACTTAATTATATCTTTACCATCGTTTAGCTCACTAGATGAGCGCTGAGCCGCTGAATCAAATGAGTGTGTGAATCGTTTTTCTGCGATTATATCGTCATATCTTTCGCGATTCGAAGAAGAAAGACCCGATGAGCCAAACGAAAGAGTAGAGAGAGAGAGAGCTATTGTTAATAACGTTGCGAGCGATGGCGTTCTTTTTTGGTTTACATACCGAATCTTAGCAATTGGAGGATTCCGTTTTTAGTACTTGATATAGTATTTTATGAAAATATGTTTTTATAATATTTAATATCCTAGGTTATGTACAAAATAACAACGAAAAGAACCAAACGACCTATTTTTCCCCAATAAATAGGTATAATAAATATGGATGAATTGCATTACGATTTTTTTTTGACATCGTACACTCCGTACATTATGAACGATCTTACAATGTAGCTCTCTCTCATTCTTTCGTTCTAATAAAGTAATGTAGCTATCTCTTCTAATTACTCTCGGTCTCGGCTCAGCTCAGCTAGCTCGCACATCTCGCTCGTCGCTCACGGCTCACTTGTATTATATTAGTCTTTCGTATCGCACTGATAAAAGTGAATCCAAAAATGAATCATAATAACTAGTGTTATAAACTATTGAAAAGATATAGTTACGAGACAAGTGATATGATGATATAATAGCTCTTTTGGAAAGATATATTATATATCATTTTTATCTTTTTTTCGCGAGCTACACATGTCTATCACAGATGTCATCTCATTAGCTGTTAACAGTCTGCCATTAAAATACTCCAAGTTAACTATTCCTAGAAAATTGGCGGTATAAATAGCTTACTCTGGCATAGACATCTTATTCTTGCTTAGTAATTGATAAAACGCAAAATCGAGTTATCCTAGAGTATTTTACCATTTATACTCTGTTTTTTTTTTAAATAGTTTGATTGAATCCGCCCGTTGGGGAGCACGTCAAAATAGTGATGTTAGATAGATAACTCTTTACGAGTATTGTACACCAAAAGAAAAATGTAACACAAAGAAATAATTAAAAAATTTAATGAGTACAATGTGCGGTCTTATCGCTTAAAGCGATCTCTTCCAGACAACCAGTTACTTCACATCATTGGTCGATTCATATATTTTTTTTTTATATAATTATTTTACGGCTGCGGATACTAGTCCTTTAGAGCCTAATTTTATTTATTCACTTTTTTATTTCTAACCCTTACCCTAACTATACAATCAAAGGTTGGTGTAGGTCCTTTTATTGCTTCAAGGGAGCTTCTGGTGACAAATCTGTACGAGCCCACTTGTTTTCATAGCTGATTGAGTGGCCGACGACGCCTAAAGACGTTCACCACAGTCCGCAAATAAATATCACTACAACCGCACTATGAGTGTCCACTTTAAACATTTTACATATTGTCCATGAGCATGAGCACTTATAACACTAAACTACACCAATTTCATATTATAAAGTCTACTAGAATCAATTTGCAAAACAATTTAAAGCAAACTCCAAATGAACCCCTTGACTTCCCGCCAAAAACTCTCGATTCATATTTACATTTAGAGTTTGTCTAATAATTTTTTTTAATGCTCTTGAGATAACACATTCATTGCATCTATTCGATCGGATAGGAGGGCGACAATTATTGAATACTATGGATGCGACTTACAAGGTAGGTCAAAAAATAATTTTAATTTTTAAAATGGTGGCGTTTAAAATTTACCAGCAGGTGACGAAGTTTGACTTCATATAATGTGGAAAATATTTTGTTGATTTACTATTAAAACTACTGTTTTATAAATAAAACCGGCCAAGTGCGAGTTGAACTCGCGTGGTGAGGGTTCCGTACAATGCAGAAGTTTTTAAATTAATACAAAATATCACATTTAACTACTACTAATGCTATCTAGTGGTGCTTTAGTAAACTATTTACTGTAAGTGAATGTATTTTATTGAGTTTACCACTTTATTTCCAATTGATAAAAATATTTTTCAAAACTAGGCACAGTACTAGTTTTGGAGATCAGGGGGAATGGTAAATTATCGCCTCCTTTCATGAATTAAATCAAAACTATTTATTTTGCAATAATACCAAAAATATATTTGAGATCCTCAAAACGAGCACTTTCATTTGATATATGACACCCGTCGGACGACCTTCGCAAGGTAGCAGAAAAAGGCTAGATGCGGGCCGCTTTTAATCGGTCGTTATGAAAAACCTTGGGGGAGACCTACGTCCAGCAGTGGACTTCCTTTGGCAGATCTGATGATGATGATGAAAGTTAAGTAACTACATAAAGTTCTTATTATTAATAATTATCTTTAATAAGTATGTATATGAATAGTACGAAGAGACTTGAGACAAGGGAATTTAAATTGGACTCCGGTTTTTCATATCTCAATATAAAACTAAATTTAGATTATCTGACCTATTCACTGTCACCAGCTGGATTACCATCAAAACAAAAATGAGTTAGGTAGATAGTAAAATATAATTGATCCCATCTGGGGATAAGTCAACCATCCATAGCAACTTTATCTCAATCTGTTGCTATGTGATCGGAAGAAATAACAGGAAAAATCTTTTAAATTACTGTATTGAATAGCATCAAGTACTTCTCAGAAATCATTTTTATGACAAAAGAAATTAATAAATATAAATTATAAGATCTTCCAGTTAAATAACATGTAAATATTTTTCAGTTAGGTGCACAAAAGGCTATAGCATTCATGCTACCAGAAGAAATCGAAGATGAGCTAGAAGATCTTCCTGACGACTTTTATGATTTGACCATTGAAGAAGTGCGAAAGCTTTATCATGATTTACAAAAAAGTCGCATGGAATTAGAAAACACCCCACTCATCACTTCTACTAAACGGGAGGAGATGATGGTGCAGGTATGTTTGAAGGTCAAACAGATCTTGTAATTGTAATTAGTGATGTTGTAAGTGTATTTTTCTTAAAATTTGAAAATTTTGTCCCCTCCCTACCCACTTTTCCTCCAAAAATCAAGAAAAAGTCGATTTTTTCATTTAATGTAAAATAAAAAAATAGGATACAAGTACCTCTTATTAAAAATCATTTTTTAATATTATTCTACAAACTACTAGCGTTTTGTCACGACCGCTGCTGCTGGGGAGATTATAGACTGGTGTGTAACTTTTTACCGACTATAGCTATGCCAAAAGGAGGGTTATGTGTTTCGTTTCGTATATTCGTCGTCGTTTGTTGTATCTTAAATTATATTCATGGTACATTGACAAATGAGGTATCGCTGGAAGCGTTTTTGCTGTCCGCTGGTTTTAGGCATGACGCCACGATAAATTCTATATGGCGCACTCTATAAGTCATTAAGTAATGAACTAAAAAAACAAATCGTATCATACCGTGTAGGGTATCCAATTTATAATGAAAGGGCTTAATTCAAAAATATCTACATTATTAGCTGGTACTCCCTGCTATGCTTGCATTAACTCAATAACGTTCTTTTCAGCAAGAATATTCCCGTAGTCGGGTTTAATACGGCTCACTAATTTGATTTCTAAATTTCTTCGTAATCAACAAGTTTTTTGTTGGATTTATATTTTTGACGTTTCCTGTGATGATGATTTATTATGTCCTTACCTAGTCTAGCCATAAATATAGTAAAAAAGAAAAAAAAATCTATTGCAAATAACATTTATTACTTTTACAATGTGTTAGTTTAATACATAAAATATAAAACAATTTAAAATATAAAAAGCTTATTCGAAGTGGTCTCCATTGGCTGCAAATGCTGCAATACACTCCTTTAAACGTTGAGGCCAGTTATCAATAGAAGCACGCACTTTTTCCATGGGAAAATTCTTCACTGCCAATCGTACGGATTGTTTTAGGGACTCCAAATTATCATGGCGTTTAGAGCAAGCCGTACTCTCTAAAACTGACCATAAATCATAATCCAGCGGATTAAGATCGGGACTAGACGACGGCCAGTCTTCAGCTCCGATGAAGTCGGAAACGTTTGATTCCAACCAAGACTGCGTGGACCAAGCTTTATGACCCGGTGATGAGTCTTGGTGTTTCTGTTATGTTATTAGTATTATCTGTTTCACTATTGAGTTGTAAGTTTCTGTAAAAAGATTTTTCATTTGTTGTAAATATCTGGTTATCTTTTTTTCATTTTAATGATTTATTGTACCTAGCTAATCTTTTCGATTTGAGTGCTAATCTCTGTTTTAAAGTGTCTAAGAATTCTTCTGCTTTTGTTGTCATGTTTGGTATGTATTTTAAGGGTTCGAAATATTTCTTCTACTTTTTTCACTAATTCCCTAGATCTAGTGTTGTTTATATATTGTGTAACACGACCAATATCTGCTCTCAGACTTTGTACATCTTTTTCTAGTCTAACTTGCCACGATGGTTTTCCTTTTCTTTTGCGTGGTCTTTCTTCACTATTTTCTCCTATTTTAAGTCCTAACTCTTGTGAGATTACATACGCTGTGCAGTAAACTAATGTATGAGTATCAATTAACTCGGTTTCGGTCGATAAAAATCGGTTCAGTATATGTTCGTTGAATAGATTGAGTAATTAAGTAAGTTTAATACTATGTCTTAACTTTGGTAGTTGTGGTCTCATTGTGGGATCGATTCCCCTATACTGGATTAAAACTGTTTGCAACTTTTCATTCATTTGCTCGACTATAGGCTCAGAATTAATATTGCGTGCGTATTTAGATTATCTAAACATTCTATATCATTTTCTAGAAGAATACTGACGTTTTCTGTTTGTGTAGAAATATGGGATGTTTGTGTCTGCTTCTCATGTGGAGTGATATATCCGTCATTAAAATAGTCTGCGTGTGTGAGCGTGATGTTTGGGTTAAGTAAGGAACTCGGTTGCATAGTATCAGGTGTGATAGCTATTTGGGTGGTTTCATTATGGTCAGATAGATGTGTGGTTTCTGTTATATGAGTTTGCGTCTGGTTAGTATTGTGTTCAATACTTGATTCTAGGTCTAATTGAGCTTTTACTTCAAGTTTTAATTCATTTAATGTGTCTTCCGATAAATATCTATTTTTTACTATAGCTCTTCTTTGGTCAGATACTCTTTGTTCGGACACATTTACTTCTGGATATTTTAGTGAGAAATGTTCATGGAGCTTTTTTCTATATATTGTCATGTCAGTTTCTAATTTGGTAATATAATAATAGGTTCGTATGATAAAAATGTTAACATCTGAATTCCATGTCATGCGCGTTCTTGTTTTCCCAGCCTTAGTGGACGCGGGCATTAGAGAATTCTCCACCCGCGCAACATCCAAGGTAGGTTCCTGAACACATAGTTCACTAGAATCTTCATCCACAGAAGCAAGGGTTGGGGTATAAGAAACTGTAGTAGAACTATAAGGGTCTGAAGTATCGGAAAGAGTTGGAGAAATACTTCTATACCTATTTCATGTTCGCGTTGTACTTCTTCTTACTAGATGTGATGATTCAGCTGGCTCAACTGAACTCTGTGGATGATTTGAGGGATTTGAGGTATTTTGTTCTACAACAGTTGGAAACTGGGTAGATTTTTTAGAATTTCTTTTTCTCTTTATATGGTTCCCACGAGCAGCTAGGGTTTAAAGGTCGATCACGGCAGAGCCCCGCATGCCGCAGCAAGGGTGATTTAAACTGGAGGTCCCCCGGTATCCAGAGTCCGCATATTAGGGACTATGCTCTCCCATAGCCACGCAGCCTTCAGCATATGCTAGCGTCGCGCTGTGAATCTTGTCTCGGCGATAAATAAACCAGTAAAAATACAATCGAAGTGATATATCAAGTGAATTCATCACAATAGTGCGTAATTAACAGAGAAACTGACTTTTACATTGGAGTACAGTGAATAAACTAAGTGATAATCGGACAAAAGTGAGTGTTTTGGACAAGTTGTTTTGATGTATTTATCCAATATAAGTTGACTTTACTGGCGGAGTGATTACATGAGTGAGGACACTGACCACAGTGAAGCTACGGTGAAATTATAATTTGAACATTTAAATACTAATTAAAAAAAGCTGTTAGAACACATAACCTAAAAATAACATTACAAAGCAATATTATATATTCAGTTCATTTAATTAGTGACATCTACCGGAAACGAGAGTAACTGCACAAAACCCAGAAGAATCATCCAACTCAAATCGATTATCATTAAATCGACCACGTAACAGTATCGCTACTCAACGGCAGGTGGCGCTGGGAGTGGAACAATATATAGTACCATCAATTTCTACAAGGTGGCGCTAAATGCAAAACAATTGGTAGTACAGCCGCTTACTGCTAGGTGGCACTACACATATATTACTACATAATTATATAGGAAATAATAATGGCTCCTGCCGCGAACGGTTGCCTCCAAACGCTACCAAAGAGAGAATATCTAACTTGTACAACATGCAAAGGCCAATACGACTTAGAATGTGCAAATGTTTCTACAGTACGATTTAATAACATAATGTCCTCGGAGCACAAAAACAAATGGACGTGCCACGCTTGCCGAAGTAAAACACCTAAAAAGGACAACACAGACATGCCAATACTGCAGAGAGATGTCATCAATATACCAAACCTCCCACCTCAGAGAGAAAATGTGACAATAAGAAAAAGAAACACCAACTTAACGGATTCAAGTAGCTCGGAGGACTTAAGTGTTGCAACAGAGAATCTAAGCAATATCCTACAGGCACAACTGAAAGACAATAATAAAACATTAATTGGGGAATTAAAAGGGATAATAGAGATAGAAGTAAATAAGGCTATTTTAAAACTAAAAGAAGAAATAAAAGAAGAGACAGCGGCTTTATATACACAAAATAATCACAGAAAAAAAGAAATAAAAGATTTGAGCACAACGATAGAAACTCTCAGTCTGGAAAACGAAAAATTAATCAACGAGATTAAAAATATACAGATAAAACTTATGAATTCAGAATATCAACAAAAACCAGAAATCAACAAAAGAAAAATAGTATTATATGGATTAATGGAGCAATACAAAGAAACTGAAGCTGAACTACACTCCAGAGTAATAGAAGGCTTTGGAAAAATATTAAAAATAAACCTAGAAGGCTATATAGAAGATACATATAGAGTAGGAAGATACAACAAACGAAACAGGCCACTAGTTATATTTTAGTTATATAATTTAGTTAGTTATTACTCAGCAAAAGGATGGCAAAATACATATTAAATAGCAGTTATCAACTACACGGAAGCGGTCTGTTTGTATCGGAATATTTGGAAAGAAATGAACTAAAAGAAAGGAAAATAATGCGGGAAAAAATGTTAGAGGCAAGAAAAAAAGGATAACACTCTGTCATACGCAACAACAAGCTCTACATAACAGGAAAACAAATATTTGACCAAGAAAAAGAAAATGATACTAATACTTAATTAAAAAAAACAAATACAAGAGGACTAAGTACACACGAAGTTAACCACCTCAATCAATTGAACAACAGTATCAATCACAATAACCATACCTTTCGAGAACCACGAACAACAGTTTAAAATAATGTTTCAAAACTTTCAGAGCATCAATAATAAGAAACATCTAATAGAATCTTTTATCGACGAACATCCGACATTCCAAGGCATATGCATGTCGGAAACATGGTTATCTGAAGATAAATTAAAAATGATACAATTTAGCAGATATAAAGTAGCCGCAAACTTCTGTAGAAAATATAGAGAAGGTGGCGGAGTAAGCATTTTATTACGTGAAGATATAGAGCACTCAGAAAGAAATGATATCTCTAACTTGTCTATTGAATATGTAATAGAGCTCTGTGCGACGGAGTTGACTAAAGAAAATATTTTGTTAGTTAGTTTGTATTGGAATGGCAAAGAGGAAGAATTATATTTAGATAGATTAAAATATATTCTTAAATACTTAAATAATAAATATTCTAAGAAAAATATCATCATTGGAGGCGATTTCAACTTAAATAGTTTAAAGTCAAAAATAAAAAGAAACCAATTTTTGAATTTAATGTTACAATATAATTTTACGCAACATATAAAGCAAGCTACTCATTTTACAAAAACGTCAGCGACTTGCATAGACTTAATATTTACTAATTTTACTAATATACCTTTTAGAACTTCAGTAGAGGAATTTGGCTTTTCGCACCATGCTGCTACGATAATAAACCTAGCTATAAATAAACCACCCACACAAAGTTGGTACATGACTAAACGAATATTTAACAAGAGAAACATAGAACTATTTTAATCAAATCTTAAGAAAATAAACTGGGATGACATAATAAAGTCTACTAACAACATAAATGACAACTACACGGCTTTTCATGACACATTAATAAACATCTTGAATGCATGTATACCCAAAAGTTAAAAACAAAGATAGGAACAAATAAAAATTAAAAACAAAGATAGGAAATATTGGCTAACTACTGGTATTAAAGAATCATGCAGAAATAAAAGACTTTTAAAATTATTAAAAATAAGGTCAAACAGTGAAATAATAAATTCATACTATAAAAGATACGAAAAACTTTTAAAACAAACTATTAATACAGCTAAAAAAATCCAATATAAAAATAGAATGAAAGCATCATCTAATAAAATTAAAACCATGTGGAATATTATCAACGAACGAACCAATAAAAAAATAAATAAATATAAATCGAATATAAAACTAAAAATAAATAACGATACAATATGTGAACCGACACAAATAGCGAATATCTTTAACAATTATTTTGCCTCCATAGGCGAAAGCAAACAACTTCATGGAGCACCAATCCCGAAACCAACACCATCAAATTATGTAGAAAACTCAATCTTCCTTAGCCCCGTTGACAGCAAGGAAGTACATAAAATAATAAAAGATCTAAAAAATAAAAATAGTTCGGGCATAGATGAGCTACCACCAACCCTATTTAATAAATGTGCGGACGATTTAACTCTACCTTTTACAAAATTAATTAACCAATCCTTCCAAGAAGGTACTTTTCCATGCCTCTTAAAAAAAGCCATAATAAAACCCATATACAAGAAAAATGATAAATCTAACCCTAGTAACTACCGACCAATTTCTCTATTGCCAACAGTTGCAAAAATTTTCGAAAAAGCGATGTATATTAGAATCTACAATTTCTGTGAAAAATACGCAATTCTCCATGACTGCCAAAATGGTTTTCGCAAAAAACGATCTATTATACTCGCAGTATATAAATTTATTCAAGAAGTGCTTAGTAAATTAAATGACAAAAAACATACATTAGGCGTTATGTTGGACATGACAAAAGCCTATGACAGAGTACAACATAAAATCCTATTATCAAAACTATATAAGGTAGGAATCCGAGGGCAGGCATATAAATGGTTAACTTCATATCTTAAAGATAGGGAACAATTCGTAGAAGTAGAATATCATGATTTTGATAAAAAACAACTTAAAAATATAAGATCATCGGGCAAAATCATTAATTCATCAATACCACAAGGAAGCGTCCTAGGATGCCTGTTGTTCCTAATATATATTAATGATCTCCCAGGAATAATGAGCGAGTTCTGTGTTTTATTTGCGGATGATGTATCAGTCCTCATATCAGCTTACGACGAGGATACACTAAATAAAAAAACAATTTCCACACTAAAACTAATAAACGACTGGATGATAAATCACAACCTCGAAGTCAACCTTCAAAAAACAAAACTTATATCTTTTCGCCCTTACCAAAGAAAACCAATAGACCTAAGAATAAATTTTAATAATATAGATTTGGAAGTGGTGAATGAATTCACATTGCTTGGTCTAATATTAGATACACATTTAAATTGGACATCACACATAAACAGTATAAAACGCAAAATGTCAAGTTTCGCATATGCGCTAAGAGAAATAAAGAAAACAACTGACGTACAAACAGCTGTATCTGCATACTATGCCTACGCCTACGCTTAGCTAAGCTACGGCGTGCTGCTATGGGGAGATAGTACCGAATCAGAAAGTTTACTCAAAATGCAAAAAAAGCTAATAAGAATAATAATGAATAAAAAACAAAGAGAAAGTTGCAAGCCTCATTTTCTAAAACTACAAATCTTGCCCCTTCCATGTATATATATATTAGAAATATGCAAATTTGCACATCAAAACTTAAACTTCTTCAAAAAAAGAATGGAAATTAATACTAGGTATGAATTAAGACATAAAAACAAATTACAACTACCAAATTCTAAACTAATGCTACACTCGGATAGTCCTCTAGCTATGTCGGTTAAGATATATAATAAACTTCCGGAACATATAAAAAATGCGACAACTGTACCTAAAGACATTTAGTAAACAAATAAAAGAACTCCTTCTTTCTAAATGTTACTATTCGGTGTCGGAGTACCTTGAAGATAAACTTAAGTAAAAATATATTAAATATATAAGCAAAGAAACAATAAAAAATAATAATAAATGAATAAAGAATATAATACCTAATTAAAAACTTTATAAATATAAATATAATTATAAATATGTAAGAATTGAAATTGTTTGTAAATGACTTAAATAGCAAAATATAACTATATGTAATTGTGAATAATTGACAAGATTCCTCCTCTCTGCTTTGCAGTGCCCAGCGGGGTCCTTAAATGAGTGTAGAATCGTACAACAATGTGTATAGTATAACACTATGTATCTGTATAGTCTGCATGTAATTTGAGGAGCAATAAAGTATTGAGTATATGCTGTTCCACCTTGGCTTGGATTGACCTTGACCTTGTTGGCCGCGTAAGTTTCGTTAGTACGCGTGTCCGCCCCCCACGTGGCCAGATGTTCGCACGGACGTAAGGTAGGATTTATAGGGGGCTTATTATTATTATTATTCTTTTAAATTATCAGTTAATAATATAATTCATTAAATCAATAAATTCGGTTTATTATTATTATCTTTTTAAAATTATCAGTTAATAATATAATTTATTATATCAATAAATTTGGTTTTCTTTATCACCCCACTCCATTTTAATATCGCAAAATATTGTACAATGTATTGGCGCCAAAATCATCATCATCATCATTTCAGCCGCATAACGTCCACTGCAGGACAGGCATCTCCCAACGATTTCCAAAATGACCGATCTAGACCGGCCTGCATCCAGCGATCTTATTCAGGTCGTCAGACCACCTTGTGGGTGGGTGTCCTACGCTTCGCTTTGACCCAGGTAGATATATTCGTCTACAACTTCGAGTGCGGAGCTCCCAACACATACAGGTAGGGGCGCGACATGGACATTCGACATTACTTTCGTTTTGTCCATGCTCATTTTTAGGCCCACCTGTTGGGAAACTCGATTTAGGTCTCCGAGCATAGTACTTAAGTCTTCCATCGATTCTACCATGACAACGATATCCTCGGCAAATCGAAGGTGAGTGGTATACTCATTGATGTTGATGCCAAATCCTTCCCATTCCAGAAGCTTGAACTATCTTCCAGTGCAACGGTGAACAGTTTCGGAGATATAACGTCTCCCTGTCTTACACTTCTTTGCAGTGGAATAGCTCTCGTGCACTGCTCCTGTACTCGGACTGACATAGTGGCGTTACTGTATTAGCACTTCAACACTTCGATATACCGATAGTCAATACGGCATCGCTGGAGAGACTGAAGCACGGCCCATGTTTCGATCGAATCGAAGGCTTTTTCATAGTCCACGAACCCTAAGCATAACGGCCGGTTATTCTCCCTCGTCTTCTCTATAACCTGCCGCTGCGTGTGAATGTGGTCCGTGGTGCTAAAGCCTTTACGGAAACCGGCTTGTTCGGGAGGCTGGAACGCAACAAACCTGTTTGCGAGACGATTCGTGATGACCCTTGAAAATCTAAGTAATATATAAAATTCTCGTGTCACAGTTTTCGTTGCCATACTCCTCCGAAACAGCTTGACCGATTTTGATGAAATTTTTTGTGCTTATCCGGTATCTATGAGAATCGGCCAACATCTATTTTTCATCCCCCTAAATGTTAGGGGTAGTCCACCCCTAAATTTTTTTATGGCAAAACAACGTTTGCCGGGTCAGCTAGTAACTTATATATACGTGACTCAGAAGCGTGATAGGCCTATAGTTCTTCAATAAGGTGTTATCACCCTTTTTGAAGAACAGGACCACCACGCCCCTGTTCCACGCTTCTGGCGTTATGCCCTCGAGCAGTACGGAATTAAAGAGCCTCTGAAGGACTCTATCCATCCTCGCCCGGCGCCTTGTTGTTTTTAAGCTGTTTAAGGGCCATCTTAATCTCGTACAGGCTGATATCCGGGATATTTTCGATATAGTGTCGGGTCAGCCTGGCTCTTGGGTCTTTAGCCATTTGTTCGCTGGGTTGAGAAACTGAGGTATATAGCTGTCCATAAAACCTCTCGATCTCCGCTAGAACCCCTTCCTTTGTCGACACCACGCCACCGCCCTCCGTCAAAGTGGCGCCAAAATAAGAAAAGACAATGAAAAATCATATAAAAATAACGGATTCCAAATTCAAATGTAATAATTTGTTTATTTTTAATTGTAACAGTATTTATGGCCAGACTAAGTATACACGTGATTTACCAGTTAGGTATGTATTTGTCATATTTTATGTAAGAGTTATTTGTTTCAGAAATCTCAACAATACCTGAATGTGTACAAAAATGCGGTGGTTCGGGTGCAATTCCCAGACCGAATCATACTGCAGGGTGTCTTTTCTCCAGATGATAAAATAGCAGATGTTATAGAATTCGTAAAAACTCATTTGCAATTTCCAGAGAAACCATTTCATATATGTAAGCAATAATAGTATCTTTATTTTATTTTATTTTTATTTTATTTTATTGGGAAGACCAACAACTATTCTATTTTATATAAAGATAACACTATGGATACAAAAAGTCCATTACAGGTCCTCACTGATAAAAAACATTGTATTTTTTAAAGATTATCTACGATCTCTAAACATCACATTATCACTTACAATCTGCTCACAAAGCTGCAACTTTAAATCATCAGCTCAGCATACTCAGTCCTTAGTTTATGTTCAATATGATAGTAGTTTGTGGGATTACTTATAAAGAAGTAAATACATAAGTTACTTACATTGCATTTAAGTGTTGATCGTCGTTAACTACATCGCTTGGGAAAAAGAAATCAGTTAGAAGGCGTTTCAGTCTAGGTATACTACTAGAAAATATGTCGATATTAACCTCAGACGAAACCTGATTGTAGCTATTGCCTGCCCTCCAAAGAAATGAATTTTGTCTGTAGTTGGAGTTTACTGAAGGGGTAAAAAACAAAGAGTTATTACGCAATACTCTGCATGGGGCCATGAAACCTATCTTAGCAAGCAAGTCCGGGCAATCCACTACACCATTAACAATTTTTGAAAATAAAACCAAATCAGCTATATTTCTCCTCTTATCTAGTGGTACAAGGTGTTGCTTCGAGCACATTATATTGTATAAATCGGAACTATAGGTAATATGCAGTCGATAGCACAAATACCGGACAAACTTTTTTTGAATTGCCTCTATTCTTGATATATATGTATCGTATCTGGGATTCCAGACCTGACAAGCGTACTCTAAATGACTCCTTACATAAGTACAGTATAAGATTTTAAAGGTTTTAGCTTGATTGAAATTTTTAGAATTGCGCATCAAAAAACCTAAAGATTTGGAAGCTTTTTTTATTATTTTATCAATATGAATATCAAAAATCAATTTAGAGTCATGGAATACACCCAGATCCCGAATACCAGATTGTCTATTTAGTTCTGTTCTTTTAAGATAATATTAAGCGACAATTGGTTTGGTCTTACGAGTAAATGTAACAACTGCACACTTATCCGGATTTAAATCTAATCGATTACGAGTGCAATAGTTAGCAAGTCTATTTAAGTCTTGTTGTAAAAGCTCAACATCAGCATTAGATGATACGGAACTAAATACTTTCATGTCATCTGCATAACACAGAAGTTTAGATGATTTAAAACAACTACCTATATCATTGACAAATACTGTAAAAAGTAACGGCCCCAGCAACGATCCCTGTGGAACGCCACTAGGAACCGGAACCCAGCTAGAAATATAATTACTGATCACCACCGCCTGTGTTCTATTCTCAAGATATGACGCGAACCATCTCAGAAGATCACCTCGTATGCCCATACTATACATAGGGCGCACTATAAGTTTCCGGAACTGGCCACTTACATAAACAATATTTAAAAATTTATTGCAACATTTGAAAATAGAACTCTTTGGCTGTAGAATGCAGTTTGTTTCATCTGACTGTCTTTTGTTTTTACCTTGTGGCGCCATTTAAAAAATTGTGTGTCTGCATCAACATGGATTTAACTCGGGAAAATTTTCGTAGTATGATTTTCTACGATTTTAAGTGTAATTTGACAGCTCAACAGAGCATCGCTCGGCTTGAAACAGCTTTTGGCAATGAAGCACCATGCAAGACAACTGTTTATAGCTGGTTTGCAGAATTCAAGCGTGGTCGTATCAATCTCAGTGACGAATCTCGCGATGGTCGGCCGTCCACCGCTGTGACCAACAAAAACATCGATGCTGTGCGCCGTATGATTGAAACAGACAGGCATGTGACCTACCATGAAATTCGCGCATCCTTAGAAATAGGCATGAGTCAAATACAATTAATCCTACACAAACATTTGGGTGTGAGAAAGCTGTGCTCGCGGTGGATCCCACACAACTTGAGCGAGGCTCATAAAACGGACCGCGTCACTTGGTGCAGTGCCATGCTTACCAGATTCAACGAAGGTGCGTCAAATTTGGTGTGGGACATAGTAACAGGTGACGAAACATGGATTTATTGCTACGATCCCAAAACAAAGCAGCAATCGAGCGTATGGGTCTTTCAAGATGAGCCGAAACCAACCAAAGTGGCGCGCGTGAAAAGTGCATCTAAGCGGATGATTGCTTCTTTTTTTAATAAAACTGGACACGTGGCTACTGTTGCTTTAGAGAATCGTCGTACAGTGAATAGTGACTGGTACACGACCATTTGTTTGCCGGAAGTTATTGACGAACTCCGTAAAAATAACCGTAAACGCCGTATCATCCTGCACCACGACAATGCTAGTTCTCACACGGCCAGACAGACAAACGACTTTTTGAAGGCGAAAAATTTAGTACTCATGAGTCATCCTGCATACAGTCCCGACCTGGCACCTTGTGACTTTTTTCTGTTCCCAAAAATTAAGAACCAATTACGCGGTCAACGATTTTCATCACCAGAAGAGGCTGTCAAGGAGTATGAAAAACACGTTTCAGAGGTCACCACAGAGGAGTGGCACAAAAGTTTTCAAAACTGGTTTCATCGAATGAAAAAGTGCATAGACGCCAAGGGAGATTATTTTGAAAAACAATAAATTAATTTTGTACCTTTTAATAGTATTTTTTCATATTCATTCCGGAAACTTATAGTGCGCCCCACGTATAACCGATTGATTAGAAGATTATGACTGATTCTATCGAAAGCCTTGCTGTAGTCAGTGTAAACTACGTCTACCTGAAAACCCTTATCCATTGAATCAGTAACAAAATCATTGAGAAGAATTAAGTTAGATGTAGTAGATCGTCCTTTATGAAATCCGTGCTGTTCATCGCTGATCGATTGTTTAAGAGCAGGAAATACACGATTATAAGTCAATCGTTCTAATAGTTTAACAATTATGCATATTTTTGAAATCGGCCTAAAATTAGTAACCTCAGTTTTTGAGCCCTTTTTCGGAATTGGAGTGATATAAGCTGACTTCCAGATGGCAGGCACACAATGCTCCTTAAATGATTTATTGAAAAGTAGTGAGATAGGTCTGGCAATGGCTTTGGCGCAACCCAGAAGAAAGCGAGCATGTAAGTTGTCTGGCCCAGCCGACTTAGAAACGTCCAATTGAAGGATTAAATCATACACCTCAGACTCATCAGTTACAATTGAGTGAATATCAGTTAAGGAATCTGACAAATGGTTATTAAAACATTGTAAGTCAACTGGATCCGGATCTGAAAAGTTAGATTTAAAATATTGTGAGAATAATTCACAGATTCCTGCGCCTGTGTCAGCTTCAACATTGCCATATCTCACACAACTGGGTATGGAATTAGACTTGGATTTTGATTTAAAATACGCCCAGAATTGTTTAGGAGATTTTTCAATAGATTTCTCAACTGATGAAATGTAAGTCTTAAAACAAGATTGTTCCATACGCTTTACCCTATCCCTTAATACTGTAAAAGATTGCAAATCGGAGAGGTTCCCGTATACCCTGTATTTACGGTGGAATTTATCTTTTTCCTTAATAGCTTTTTTTAATGCAGAGGAATACCAGGGAGGAAAACTATCATGAGTTATTATTTTCGAGGGTATATATTTATTACGTAACTTATTAAATATGACATAAAAATAACTAGTAGCATCCTCCATAGATCTGTTAGAAAATTCAGGTTCCCAGTCAATCAAAGACAATTCACGACTAATGCTGTCATAATCACCCTTATTAAATAAATATTTTATCAATGGAGCAGGCTTAAGTGGTTCCAGCTCATGAAAACTTACAGAGATATCAAGAACGGCGTGATTCGGGTCCATAGGTACCAACGGCGTCGGACACTCTGTTACCGACACGTAATCATTACAGAGCACTAGATCTAATATCCTATTAAATTTATTAGAAACGCCATTAAATTGGCGCAAATTAAGAAATGCTAGTTCATCAATAAAATAAATTTCGTGTGATTTAGTCACATTAGAGGGTAAAAAATAAGTCGCGTCGGTGGATAATGCCCACGTAATATCGCTCATATTGAAGTCGCCTACAATTAAATACCTACACATCTCGTTTTCAGAAGTATTAATGTTATTTAGATTCTCCAAGAAATTATGTAATTGTTGTGAAAAACTAAATCCTTCATTTTGCGTACATAGGTAAAGTACACAAACATATAACCTAATAAAACCATTTACCTGAGGAACCCTAAGTCTAATCCATAAGTCCTCCGCGGACGAACTAAAACTAGACTCCAGCTGCACCGATAACTCCCTCCGAACGGCAATAAGTACACCACCGCCAAATTTCTGTTCTGTTAACGCATAGTCACGGTAACGCCGCCATACAACATACCTATTGTCGAACAACTCATTATCATGTATACTATCTACCAACCAGGTCTCCGTTATAATAATTAGATCGTATAGGTTAGTAGAACATAAGTTACGATAAAATGTTTCAGTTTTTGTTCGAAGTCCACGCACGTTCTGATAATAAATACATAGCTTTTCATTATTTTTAAACTGCAATGGAGACAAATTAACCATAGTCAATTTTAATGTTACGTAGAAACAAGTTAAGTATCTTAATATGTATTAACAAACGTAAAATTAACAAACGTACGTGTACTACATTTTAAATAAGTAAGGTAATCGATTTGCGAATAAGCGCGTGAACTATGCACAAAATGTATAACTAGAACACATGCACTTAATCCATTGGACAGCAGGGATAACATGAGTTGGTGACAATAATTCATGCTAACTGGTGTGAGCAAGATAGTTAATAGTTTATTGGTTACCTGATTGTAAACAATGCGTAGATACAGTGGCGGGATGCGCCAACGCAGCGGACCAAGGTCGCGTGCCCAGGCGGGGATATCGACAGCGGTCATAAACATTTTTACTAGTTTTAACAAGCGATGCAGTAAACGACAAACGAATGAATTGTATACAATGTATGTATACAATTATTTTATGAAATAACGGTCTGAATATGCAAATGTAAGTGAGAGAAAGAAATAGAAGGGTTACCAAATTTGATACGCCAACAAAAGTCCTAAATAAATTTAAAAAACAAGTTAATTTAGTCCTTTTAAATCAGATTCACTGTTAATCACGAAAACCCGCGAAGCGTCTGTTTTACGAACATGAATTTTTCCAAATTTCACCCAGATATACTTGTAGTCTTTTGGTTTCAGGGTAGACTTGCACAACGTTAGAAGACTTTTTGACTGTAAAGTAAGGTGATCATTGACGTAAACCAGTCCTTCAGCATTCGCAAATCCAAGATCTTTCGCCAGCAAGGTCTTCTTAGCACGTGCTGCAGCGACAAAATCTTCCTTTACGTATCTATTGGTGAAAGCCGCAATGATAGATTTTTCTTTGGAGCCGAAGACTGGTACTCTCGAGATGTAACTGATCGAATCTTTAGTAAATTTGAAATTGACTAATTTACTGATAGATTCTATGATGGAGAACAGATTTTCTTCTTTCCTTAGGGGAACACCTTTAATTTCCACATTGCTCAACCTTGCTCGTTGCTCAAACGCGGCTATACTTCTGTTAACGCCATCTATATCATTATGAATTGACGTCATACTAAGCTGAACATCCTCAATTAATGGAATCTTATTTTCGAGAGCTACTATTCTCTCAGTATGTGCAACGATAGAAGCGCTGTTGTACTCATGCGAGCGTTTTAAATCCAAAAGCTCCTCTTTAATGCTTCTAATGTCCTGTTGCAACACTGGTAGGCTTGAAAGCTGTTTCTTCATGTCGCGAAGTTCGGATAGAATAGTGTCCAGGGTAGCCTCAGTGTTAGGGATGGAAGAGGTTTGGTGGGGCGTGGGCGATAATCTTCTGCACATTGGGCATTTCCAAGCCGCTCTTCTATCAGGACCGAGCTTCCTGTAGCCTGCCTCGGTAATATTCGCACAACTAAAGTCTAGGTGCCTCTTACAAGAACCACACTGGACACCATCGTTGAAGGGAGTTTCGCAGGATGCACACTTCATTATTAAAAAGATCGTAACAGTGAAACTTGAAAACGGTTGACGATATCTGAAATTCTGATTTAACACTGTACACGTCCGTATAACAGAGATCGATAATCGAGATCTTTTGAGCAAAATGAACGTAAGACTCATTTATAGTCATAAGTACATAGGTAAAGTGCAGCGAACGATGTGCCTTTCATTGACCGAGCGAGAGCTACAATTCAAGTTGTGTCGAAAAAACATTGTATGAATGTGTATGTTGTATGTATCTGTGTATTTTTCGCGATATCTCTCAAAACCTGGGGAATAAATTTTGATGATATTTAAAATAAGTGTAACAACTAATAATAGAATTTCTATCTTTCATCAAAATCTGTTCAGCCGCAGATATACTTAACTAACGTATTTTGGTAAAAATAAATATTGCTATATAACTTTCGGACAGTTAATCCAGATTAACATAAAACTTAACATTTCACGACGAACAGTTAATCCAGATTTACATGAAACTTAACATTTCACGAGGTAGTAGCTATATTTTTCCCCTCTGGCACGTACATAGGTATCACAATTGTATAACATTTTGGAGTTGAGTTGAAAACACTTCAAATAAAGGTACCCCTAGGTTACTTTCAAACATCAATTTAATCCAGATTTACATGAAACTTAACATTTCACGAGGTAGTAGCTATATTTTCCCCTCCGGCACGTACCTATATTGGTTATCACAATTGTATAACATTTTGGAGTTGAGTTGAAAACTCTTGAAATAAAGGTACCCCTAGGTTACTTTCAAACATCAATAATATCCTATATGTACTTTAAACGAGCAATTCTTGTGTACAATATGTAACAAAAGCCCTGTCCGATCCTTGTAGGAGCAACTCAGACCGTCAATATGAACAACTTTTTCTATGAGACCAATGATTGAATATCGAAAAAAAAATTGACACTCATACAAAAGTGTTCGGCCGGCTCGGCAATTTGTATGAAAATGTCGAGTTTTTCGGGTTTTCGTTACATATTGTATTCAATATGAAAAAAATGGCATTTTCATACAAAAGTGTTCGGCCCCTTTGTATGACAATGTCGATTTTTTTTCAAGTTCCAAGCATTGGTCCCATAGGAAAAGTTGTTCATATTGACGGTCTGAGTTGCTCCTACAAGGATCGGACAGTTTTTGTTACATATTGTATAGATGGGGGCAGCACTGAATCCCGAAATATGCATGTGTCTCCTTACGAAACTACCTACAGAAAGTGAATAACGTATTCCCAAATTAAAATCATGATATTATTTTATTTCAACATCAATTATATTAACTTAAGCATCATTCAGCACATTGCAGTTGTTGCAACGTTTGGATATTTTCAATAACTATAACAAATTACTTACATTTTATTACAGTTACAACCCCTTTAAAGGAAACTATGGACCCTGAAATGACTCTTTTTGAAGCAAAATGTGTGCCTTGTGTACATATGCATTTCAAATGGCTGGACGATGACGACAAGCCCTATCTCAAAGAAGAAATATATTCAAAGAAAACAACGAGTGATGCAGCTAGTATATTGGCATCTAAATATAGGTAAATTACTTATGTGTGGCCGCTACCGTACCCATTTCGTTTTCCTTGTAACTTTCGTATTTGTTTACCCTGAAGGTGGTCTAGTCTGAATGCGTAACCCCAGCAAAATGTTGCGCCTTAGAGAAATGAGAGTATTCAGATAGTTTGTAAATGTCGTATTTTCGAAGTTATTCGAGAAAAACTGATTTTGCTGGAGTAACGTTACCCCAGCAAAATGGTTTTCAAAAAAAGCGTTTAGCCTAGAATCAAGTATATGAAAAGACAGCTCTTAATGAGTTGTAAATGTATACCGATAGCAAAATTTGTTCATCTTATACTTTTTGAGATATTTAAAGATTTTGCTGGGGTAATGTTTTGCAATTTTCCATATCTCGAAAATTGTTATTAGTAGAATTTTGAAAAAAAAAAATACTCTTTAAAAACCTTAATTTGTTCAAATTTGTTCAAATATAAGTATTTCGATTCATCAATAAATATCAAAGTGATTTATTATTTTAAAAAATCGGAAAATTCAGTTTTTCTCGTAAACTAGTACATTTACTAACAAATAAAAAGCAGTTATATAGATATACGTATGATATACTGATATCATACGTATATGTAATTGAACTGATATACCCTTCTAACGTATACAAATTCGGATGAACAAACATTACGCGATATGAAGATATAAAGGAACATTAGGCGCAACATTTTGCTGGGGTTACGCATTCTCTAGTCTACCCCAGCTAAGAGAAATAATTTTGTATCTGTTCCTTCCGAGCAGGGACGGGCTGATGGGTTTTAGTGTTTGGTAAGTTTTATAATGAAACTAAAACCAAAATGTTTGTTTTCAGGGCACCTAGTCGAAAAAATTTAGGGGAAACGTCAGCTAATTCTAAGAATACGAGAGAAATATCATCAACATCAAAAAGTAAAGTTCCGAAATGGTTCAAATAATCATCTTAAGTGAATTGTTGTAACAATTTAAGATATTCTATTTGCGACTGACACTTACGTTTGTATTTTTGTTAAGTTGTTTAGAAATATACAATATGAAATATGGAAGTGAATGTTTTAATATAAAGCGTGTGGCGCTTTTCCTAAATCAAATATTGGCAAAGCCCACACATTACGCTGCTAGTCGGTGCAATGCACGTGATGCACGGCGTAGGTATTCAGCTTATACGTCTTTAGCACAATACTATTGCGAGGAAGTTAACACCAGGACAACCAGGACGTTATTGCAGACTGTTCACTGTTTATAGCCCAAAAATCACGACTAGATAAATTATTAATTACTTACTAATAAAAAAAAAACTGGGCTGATTACGCTTACCTTTTTAAGGGGCTACCTGAATTTTTCGGGGTCCAGTGCTGCCCCCATTTCAAATAAATCATTTAAACGGAAACAGATATCATTTAAAATTTTATCTTGATCAGACCCTAGATAACCCTTTAAACTATTTTATGAACTACTGTTTACAGTTTAAAGTGAGAACGTGAAGCTTTTCTACGCACAATTGCGAAAAACGGCCACTTTTGGCGGATGTGCGTAGAAAAGCTTCACGTTCTCACTTTAAACTGTAAACAGTAGTTCATAAAATAGTTTAAAGGATTATCTAGGGTCTGATCAAGATAAAATTTTAAATGATCTCTGTTTCTGTTTAAATGATTTATTTGAAATGGGGGCAGCACTGGACCCCGAAAAATTCAGGTAGCCCCTTAAGTAGATACATCTAGTTCAACGAGCGTGGGTAGTTTAACGATTTGTGTAAAATGAGCTATCAGTATTCGATACAGTAGTAGTAAAAAGAGATAGTTGGAATCCCTTTGCTGATTTTATATTAGTTTCTTTTTTTTTGCTCAAGTCTTCAAAGGTAAAAAGAAATACTTTATGATATTGGTTTTGTTCGAGCGAGACTAAGTGTTAAAAAATGATTCTGTTTTAAAATTTAGATATGTCGGTGTTATTTATAAAGTTTGCTATGCTAATGTTAAATCGGGAATTTTACGATATGATTACATATTTAAATAGGTACTTGTTATAATAAAATTAAAGAAAGACATGTTTTATAATATAAAAAGCTTTATTGTAGTAAAAATACATATTACAGCGGGCGACAGAACAAACGTAATGAACGATTCGATTTAAACAATTGGTAATTTAAATTTCATGTAACGTTACGTGAACGTATTTCAATTATTACAGAACAATAAGTGAGTAGGTACAATCTATTTATTTACTTTACTTATGAAATCGTGATTCACGTGACACATGACATATCTATATAATAAATCGGCCAAGTGCATGTCGGGTAACGCTCAGAGTTGAGTTCCGAAGTTACACATTACAAACCCGGACACTTCTTAAGCAAATGAGCAAGTAGCAGTAGTGTCGTACCAAGACATCAAAAGGCTGGCTGAGGACAGACAGGAATAGAAGAAACTACACCGACAAGAGCATGGCTCTTTTTAAATGAATGAAAGTAATAACCGTCTCTGAGTCTGAGCTAAGCTAAGCGCTGACGAACATACCGAAACTATAAGAGTTCCCTAGTCTAGGAATTTCGGAACTCTGTCTAACATCTATACTACAGCGTAAAAACAAAGTCAATATTGCATTTCGAAAGTGCATTCATCGAACTGAATTGCATTTATGATTTAAGGTTTTCGGGTAGCATTGACTCTAATAAAACAGGTAATAATATTCAACTCTGAATTACTTACTCGAGAAAATAAAAAATCAACTCATACTATACAACGTGGAAGGTACATAGTCGTAATAAATCGAACCACTGGCTATACTTGATCACTATATAAGAATCCTGGAATTTATTATATAAGAATCTTAACAATTTGACTGGCTAGTTTTTTACCAGCTATTCTGATATCCAGAAGAATAGGACCTTACAATGTAAAAACAATAAGTACATCGTAAAGATGATAAGTCGATTGGCCAACTATAAATAGGCATGCTAAAACTAGCCAATTCAAATGTTAGGATTCTTATAAATAAATTTCAGGATTCTCTACAGACCGTTGAGGCCATTTAGATCTCAATTATTTTGTCAGATTTTGAACTTGGCTCCCATTTTTACATTTATGTTTATGGTGGGATATCATTACTTTTTGCACACTAGTACCTATCAGAATAAGAAAGAAGAAATTTGTACTCGTATAAAGATAGGTAAGGTAGGCTTACCAAAAAAATCAAATTATTAAAAGAAAAGAAAAAACATCTTCGAAATTCACAATTACAAAGGAAAATTGAAAAAAAAATCATTTTTCAATTTTCCTTAATAATTTATAAAACGCGTAATTTTGCACATATACCTATTTTAGTCCTTTATTTATCTTGAATCCAAAATTTCAATAATGTAGCTCAATCCTGCGCAATAAGACCTGGAAAGTTGATATTTGACATCTCGGTAGACTACGCATTTCGTTATATTAATTTGATAAACACACACGTGTGTTTTTTAGCGGTGAAATGTGTGCGTAATGGTAGGCCACAAAAACGATAGTAAAATAAAAAAGACTGATATATAATGGTTTATAATCAAATGTACTAATAGCTACGTAAATTAGTACTTAATTATTCCTATTTGTCCTCTAACAAGTGAGCCAGTTCTTGTAGGTAGGTATACCAAGTAGTTTGAACTCATTTCCCTAAAGTTTAATAAAAGACGGCAAAGTGCCTAATTTACATCTAGAAGGCTTTATCATCTCACAAGACTCGCTTTTGTTATCCTCTAGTAGCACATCTTTGTAATATCTACAATCTGTGACAATAGCCTTATTTTGAGCTCCAGATTGAATTATTTCTTTTATCTGTCCCGACACTGAAACATTTTGTTTTTTGAAGTCATCGAAAACTTTGACATAAGTTTTATTAGAATATTTAATTTTTGGGTTAGCAACCACAATTTTTTTATTTTTCTTCGTAGTTTCAACATGACGATATAAACATGTACTGCCCTTTTCACAGTAACCTTTTTTAAACTCTGGGCAAACTATTGCTTTTTCATTTACTTTGACATGCAAATATGGGCATCCTTCTTTAGTACACATTCCTTGTAAATAAAAATAACAAGTCGGCATCTTCTTATCACTGAGTTCGTGGGAAAGCAGGCAGTCCTTGTCATGGCAAATACCTTTGAGAAATTTTCTGCATATAGAAACTTGTTTTTTATCATGCAAATATTTACAATGCCCCTTAGCATTCCTTATACACTTACCATATTTTCTAAATAAACGACATGGTTTATTACACTTCAGTTTTAATTTACGAATTTTTATTTTTGGTGTTCTTCGCACTGACATATTTGCCGACTGAATTTTGTGTGTTTTCTTAACAATATCTTTACGTTTAGTAAATGGGTATTGAGTTTTGAATGCTTTAGGAGAAGTAATCTTAGTATTTTCTCTATGTGCTTGGGCGTTTAACTGTGAACATAATTGTGTATATTGATTGGAACTGCTGAATTGTTGTTTAGTCTGATTAACTCTGTCTAGGCTCGACTTAACATCTGCAATTCTTACAGATTTATATTTATTTAACTTTACTGTAAGTGATTCTGACCTTTCTAGTTTTGGTTCTGGTGGCTTGTTTTCATTGTGTCTTACTAAGCGATAACGTGACACGTTCGTTTCAGGAGGCTGAATATGGGATGGTTTGTTATGCACTGTAACAATGCTTGCACAGAGAGCATTGTCTTGACTGATATTTGAAATTATTTTCTCATTCGTTTGCCATGATCGTGGGTTAATACTCCGAACTGGTTGTGATACTGTTGGAATAAAATTAGGATTTATATAAATCTTCTTATTTTGAGTGCTTTGAAAATTCGGATTTAAGTGCATAGCATTGACATTTGGCAGGTTCGTTAAACTCTGGTTGTTCCTCACCATTCCCCTATTGGCATTTATATAAATTAAATTGGGGTTGATATATACCCTTGAAAAGTTTTGGTTTTCCATAATTATCAAAATTGCAGAGAATACTGAAAATATTTATTACCAATTTTACAGTTTACTTTGGTGATGCAAACTGTTTTATTATTTTGAAGCAGATCTTGTTGTAAGATATTATTTAAATTTTCTAAAATTGTTTTAATTTTCTTTTCCTTATCACCGTTGATCGACAATATGCTTACATGGAATGATGGATCCTAGAAATAACAAAACAACATCTACTGAATTGAAAACAAAAATATTAAATCCAAGACAAGAATGACGCATAGTAGTATAGTTAAAAAAGTAAAGTTGGTTGTTGGTTAAGTCCTGCTTTTCATATCTTAGAACCAAGTTTAACCTCAGAAGCATGCAACTAAAATTGCTGCCAATAAGGAAGTTAACAACAAGTCAAGTTCTATGGGATTTTTATGAAATAAAGACTAATGACGTCATAGTTTCTTGGATTCAAATAGCGCTCTTGATATCAGTTTTTCTGCAAGAATAAATCTAAAATCACGTTGAAAATGGATATGATCAATGACAAGTGACAGTATTTTGTGACGTTTTATTCTTTTAACACCACCAACTAATTTATTTTTAACCCAAGAAACTTCCTGATTATTATACTGAAGGTGTAAGTAGGTATATTGAAAATATTGCAAAAAAACAAGTATTTGGGTTGTGTTTGTGATAAATTAATATACAGAGTGGTGGACTTAATAGCTGCATCATAATAAAAGTAAAGAAATTACCTCATAGAATTTAGGCAAATTATATTCTTCTAAAACTTCATCAACTTTCTGTGACAGCTCAAACAGATACTTGTTACTGTAGTAGTCCACTCCCAAGGCAATGAATGTTCTGGTTTTTTCTTCGTTGCAAAATACTTTCACTGAATCAAAACTTAGATCAAAACTGAAAATTAAAAAAATCTGATTTCAACTTATTTATAATTTAGTACAGTCCTCGAGGCTCGAGGCATAAGCTCAGCTTCGCATTGTGAGTGAGTGCCAATACATTATTATATGTAATAAAACAGTAAAAGTCAATTGTCTGTACATTGAACACAAGAGAAGAAAAAAATTGTATATACATATGTATGTATGCTCACGCTAATCTTCGGAAACTACTAGACGGATATTTACGCGAGTTTTAATGATAAATTAAGCTTAGCTCTGAGCAACATATATGCTCTGCTTCTCTGTCATCTGATATAAGGAAAAAAGTAGTTCATGCAAACGAAGTTGTGGGCACCAGTTAGTTAGAAATATATGAACCATTTTGATCTAACGGTACCAAAGGTGAAGTTGAAAGCGGAAAGTGCGCGGTCGTGTCGTGCCGCGATTCAGGCCGAGTTTCAAAAACCACAATATAGAGTAGTCTCCTGCACTATCTGTGCACTCATACAAATGCAAGGCTGAGCTTATGTCTCAACAGCTGTAAAACATATAAATATTAAATCCAAAATTCTATTTCAAAATGATGTTTTTTATCACTAATGGGGCAGACATACAAAGTGGCAGAGCATTTTGGGTCTCACAGCTCTAAGCAGACAGCCAAGAGCCACTAGACCCAATAGTCACTTTCATTCAGTAGCAGTAAATAAATATTGTAATTTATAAATTCATACGAATAAAAAAGTGGAGAAAGATGATTTTCTTTCAACGTAAAACAACATATAAAGTAAGTACAAAGATGACAGATTTGTTTAAAGCTGACCATAGTTTATACATAATAGAATCATATAATATACTTACCAGTCTATATCACACAAAAGTTTTTGAAGAGATGTTGTAAATGGTGTTATCAAATGGTATTTAAGTATAAAAGTTTTAGATAAACTTAAATGAATATTATCACACTGCTGGTATGATTCTTCAACACAGCACAATTCTCTTTGTAGTTTGATTATCAGCCTGCTCAAAAATTCTTCATCTGGATCTAAAAAAATGATTGTCATAATCAATAATAGCATATTCAGCATTAAATAGCATGGAATCCATGCATATCATCAATGTGAAAGTGTTTTGTTTGTCAGTTTGGTCAAAACAAAGCATGATATTCATCCTCATTTTTTCTACTCAAAAGAAAGGTCTTTAAACCAGACCCTGGCTACTCAAATATAGCAGCTGGGGATGCAACCAGAAGATGATCAACAACTGTTTCCACCTACTTTTTTTTCCTGCTTTAAACAGTCAATAGTCTTAGAATCAAGTATGTTGAAGTTTTTGTTGTAGGACCGTTGCATTGGTATCCATAAAAGTTGACCAAAAATATATACAGATACCTTTTCACATCTTTAACCGTGACAGGGTAGAGAGAGCACAGCGGGCCTTAAGACCCAAAAGGCATGCTTAGCATGATGGTGTGAGTTAAGATAAAAAGACCACAAATATGATGTTAAAAAAAATATAAACAGTAAAAATATTTACTGTTTACTTACATTTTACATAGACAAAAGAAGCCCAGTTTCCTCTTACATGTGGAAATGAACGTTGCCGACCACCATGTATTTTTTGATCATCTTCATGAGTTTCTGCAGGGGCAACAGCTATATGGCTTAAATCTGGTACATGTAATCTAGCCCTGAGAAATGAAATTTTACATTACATTCACCCCATCTCCAAATTATAAAAATCCTTTGTACTTTGGTATGTAGGAATACAGATAAAATACCTAAGAAGCTGTATTTACTCATTCAAAAAATATTTATCTAGGTAGTAGTAATGACAATATTATTAACCCTTTCACTGTGAACGTCGGATTTATCCGACAAACATTATCATGCCCATTCCGCTAGCGTCGGATATTTCTGACAAAAAGAAATGCCCGTTGTGCACATAACTGAAGTATCCACATCCCTTTTCGGTTGTAGGTATTTATTTTAGATTTACTCCCCTCGCGCTGGGGCATGACTACTGATTTAAAGTCTCGCAGTGAAAGGGTTAAATATGTAACTATAATATGCTTTGCAGAAATTCAAAAATCCACTTAAGGTCTGCCAATGAGCAATGGAGCAGTATTCTGGGGCTTCGCCTAATAGTTAAGGTACATAATACTGAGCTGAGGTTCCAGACAAGTATTGCAGATACAGGTGCAAAGACAGCAAAACTAATGACTAGCTGGGACATGTCTGTCTGTCGATTGAGGTCAGATGGCAGGATGACTTTGACAAAAATGATTCCTAGATAGCATGTAGCTGGAATACTAGGACTAATTGACTAGTAAATAAGTGGGGGGCCTTGGCCCAGTCATGGGTTACGAGAAAACAGCCACAAGTTAGAAAAAATTTAAAATCATAGCTTTTATTTATCATGGAAGTGTGTATATGTGCAGAGGTATTAATTATTTCACTGATATGCTTTCATTAGGTTCTAGTAGTTTGTTCATTAGCCAAGCTTCCAGCCTTCTACCGCCGTACGTTACGTTATTGCTTTATATAATTAGCAGGCCTTAGATAGAATTACCACAGAATACCTATGCAAGGAAACAGAGAGAAAGCATATACTTACTTCTTTATTTGTGAATTAGAATTATCATCTGGATTAGAATCACACTCGCTCTCTTCTGAATTAGATCCGTATTCGCAGATGTATGACAATGAAGACATTAGAAATATTTTGAACAAAAGAGTGTGAGCTACAAAAACAAGTATTTTTTGTATAGATACTCACGTTTTATTAGAGGATTTTGCAATTCGTAAGATTGATTATTCGTAACCTGAAAAATAAATCGAAGCACAAGTAACTGCAATGCAAGTAACAAATTAGAAAGAGACAGTGACAGTGAAGTGAAGAGACGGGACTTCCATTATAACGTAATGCGTTAGAGCGAGATCTCAATATATATTTTATTTCTTTTTTTTTGTAGGGTGTCACAAGCCTTTTTCCATACGTTCTTAAGTCTGAAACGAGAGAAGAAGGAGAAGAAAGACATTACGTGATTTTATTTATACCTAATAAAATTATTTAATACTTAAAAAAGAAAATTAAATACACCTTTTATATTAGTCTTCACTCGAATTTTTTCATCACACAAATGTCATATTTCGATAAGCGTCATATTTTCCGGGTCTTTTATTTATATACGTAAACTTATTCAAAGTCACACATTTATGCTTCGGCCGCACTTGTGCCTATCATCCCGAAGCAATTCGCGGCGAATCTTCGTACGTTTTGTACATTAAAAAGTTATCGCGATAAAGCGCTGGTCACACTAGCGGCTTCGTTATTTTTCACGAACTATCTGGCAATAATCCAAGATGGCGTCATCTACATGTTTTAAATATGGAAGACGACTTTATTTTCTTTAACATGTGTGCTAACAATTACATAATGCATTTATTGAAACCTAAAAAGAAACCTAGAAAGAAAAAGCTAAAAATGTTAACACTATTTTATCGTTCCACTCCACGGAACAGAGAAATAGGTGGAAGTGCCAAGTGGGCGTGGCGCGCCTGTCATAATCCGGTACACCTACACAAGATCGACCGACTCCGTACATCAGTCGTATTCTAGCTACGTGTTGAGATCGTTTTGTCCGCCCGACCAACATTTTTTTCGCTAAATATGCCGTGTTGTAGTGTTTTAGTATGTAAAAATAGCAGTAAGAACAAAAATAAAAGCAATGCAGGTATTTCTTTCCGTCAGCATGTACGATAACATGCATTTTCTTTTAAAAAATACGAAAATCATTCTGGTACGATCATATTAACTAGGTAGTTCTAGAAAGTTCGTTCCCGTAAGTTGTCGCTACTCGATTAGTGATGTACAGATTTTGCTATTCGATTAGTGATGTACAAATTTTATCGATGAAATCTCGCTACTCGAGTAGTGATGTAGTCGAGTCGGATGCGGATTTTGTCGATGAAATAAATCAAAATTTCAGGTATAATTTAGTAGAATAACGCAACGATTTTAAAATTTAAAATCGTTGCGTTATTTAATAGTATATAGACTTACTATAAACATGAACATTTTCCAGTATTTTATTGCAATAAAAAAAATTATATTAGTCTAACCTTTCTAAATAGTTTTAGACCCAAATGTAAAAGAAAAGTGGAGAGATGCAACGGGTAGGGTTAACTGGATGCCAAGTAAATCAAGCACCATAAGTTCGGAGCGTTTTGAAGAAAATGATTTACTTATATCTAATTTACTTATACATATTAATAATATAATTTTCTTATAAAGGTTGTCCTTTATTTCAATTTTTTTCTGCTCTTGCTCCTGCTGCTCCTCCCAAATTTATATGTAACTAGCTTTAACCCAAGACTTCGTTAATGTAATATAAGTAATTTGAAAAAGTCTCCATTTTTATGGCAAAATAAGATTTACCATGCCAAGTTCAATCACTCTTTTTTGGGGATATAAGCCTATGTCCTTTTCCGCAACTCTTAAAATATATACCTACATATTCAATTTCAATTAAATTGGTTAAGAAATTGAAGCGTGAAGAAGTAACAGACAGACGGATTTACTTGAATATCACTTTAATACTAGTAATGGATCTACAAAGTTATTGACACAATTCTCTGTATTTTAAGCTCTCCATGCTGGTTTGGGTGAAAGGGACAAAGGAAAATAAATAGAATGTACCAACTTCCCAAGATCCCACGCAGATTGTAAAAGCCGAACGAGAGAATGGGCAAAATGGCAGAAGAGAAATTCCTCTGCCATTTCGACCATACGGGTAGCAACCCATCACTATTTTGATTCCCTTTCCCACTTTCTCGCCCGCCGTCACGCTAAAAGTAGCCTTTGGTTCTTGCGGCCGTGGAGTGCTATTTTTTATTTAAGGACTCACCGAAACACAAAACGTGTAGTTTTCCAAGTTACCACTCAACACAATTCGGACGTATTTTTGAAACCATCGTGTCAGCGAAAAACAATATTGTTTTACGCAGAAAACATCAAAAATATGTCTATGGTTTTCTAAGAATTTCACCACTTATAAAAAAGCAGCATAAAACGGAACGGATTCTCTATGAAAGGTTATTTGACACACTCGTTGCAAATCCTTCGCAAACTATCATTTCAAAAACGCGCCCGTTTGGAAACGCTCGTTTAAACCATTCGTATTGTGACAAGTGATTTCATAAATGCGACCCTGGGCGATTTCAGCTTAAAACCGCAAGACTCAAAATGCTCTGTATGTTCCATTCGGGATTTAGATCGCTACAGGGATAAAGACGGATTTTTCATGTTCTCAAAATAATAGATCTTTAATTATTTGATGCTGGCTTCGCCCACGATTTATTCTGCATTTCCATACTAATATTATAAATAAGCAAGTTACGCAGACGAAGTCGCGAGTGAAAGTTAGTGTTAAATAAAGATAAAAGAATTCGAAAAAAATGCCTTTGCGTCGAATGATATCGATACTGTTAATCAATATTAAATAATGTAGACATCACTATTCGAGTAGCGCACCTGTCGGCAAGTAGCAGAATTATTTCGTAGCTTGGGATTAAAGTGACGAAAAAATTCTGCTTCTCGACGATAGATGGCGCAATTATTAGACTTTTTAATTTGAGTTAGACAGTAGATAGCAAAACGTCGTAAGCACTTTTTGAACCGTAGCAAAATAAACCTTATGCTTGAGACTTAATGTCGTTTTTAAAATGTAGGGTCTATTGACTTAGGCCAATATTGAAATAAATATTTTCGACCAATCAAGCGAATTTTTCGTATGAGTGCAATATGTGATTATTGGTTTATTTGTGTGAGTTTGGCGACGCTGGTTTCTTAACTAATTTAGGCCCAAGGCACTTCCACCTATTTCTCTGTTCCGTGTTCCACTCCATTTTAACGCATTAACAACCGTGGCACTGTCGCACAGCACGCGTCCGAACAAGTAATTAAAACAAACGTCAAAATGAACAACGCAAGTGCGACCACGCAGCGCGAATTGTTAGCGTGCATAAATCCTTTGATGTATCACCACCCGCGCGATAACTACACGAAGTCCGAATATTCGGGACGATACCCGATAACGGCCGGTCACATTTGCGTGTATCGTGTAATAGCATGAAGCTTCGTGACGATAGGCGCAGGTCCGGCCTAAGCATTATCCATGCACAATATTGCGCGTTATTATGTTTTTTCCGTAGCAAAGAACACAAAAATGACCTACATCACTGTAAAATAAGTTGATGATGATTGTTTAATTAAATAGGTAAATGTTTTGTAGGCGAGTATTGTGAGTCTTGTGTATTATAGAGTATCGTATTGTCGATGTTAGATATATGCAAAGATATAGGAGGTATATAGATTCCGCGATGAAGGCTCCTAAACATACACTGTTTTGAAATGTAGAGGAAGGCATTTAGCCATCCACTACCTTTCAAGACACTGCTAAATAGAAAAGTCGCGGGATCAGAATTCAATGTCATTCAAATTTTGTCGTATTAAACAGCTAATGTAAACAAATCGGCTAGACTGCATTTTAAATTAATTTTTCTAATAGGTACTAAAAATAATTTAAAATTAATTTCCACATTTTTATTTATAAGCAAGGTGCCATCGAAATGCTTAGTACTGAGATGCAAATCCCGCTGTAATAATAAAGAATATCGTGACAAAACTAAGCTTTCACAGGTGAGCACATATTTTTCACTTAAAATCACAGATTCATATAGGTACACGTATTACATTTTTTACTGGAAATTGAGTGCCATACTTTCCCATTTTATTATAAATAGAAAATAAAGTAATTTATGCTTATATTTCTTATTATATATCTAAGTATTTTGTACGCTGTTCGCAATTATTGAATTTGTTGACATTAGGGTTAGAAAAAAAACTAGTCGATAAAATATCGATACCACATAATATTTTTATTTTTAAAATTAATAAAGAGATAAAAAATGGATGAAGAAATAGCGTAGCATTTTACATTTCTTGGTTGGGCTCGATTTATTTGCGTCCACGCGACCAAGCGGATTGGCCGCAGATTCCAGCGAACACGGCCGCGCTGATTTTCGGTTTATATCGTCTGCGGGATTGGACATTTAAAAAACAGTAGGGTATTATTGCAATAATATCTTTGGTTTTTCGTTTTGAAATGACTCACCTGATAGGATTGCTGTTTGTTCACACAGTCACACTACACAAGAATGATAAATATTATAGCAAAGTTAAAATTTTTCATTTTGTTAAGATACAGCAAAGGTGACAGTCAAGTTAATTAAACTGTCTAATTATGAAATTTATAAAACAAACTGAATCCTTAAACTTACAATGTATTTGCCCTACTATGCTGACGAATGGGGTTAAGCGACATGGCAACTTGTTGCCAAATACAATACGTTGCATTGTATGCGGTCCATCAAATTGTGGAAAGACAAATTTAGTGATAAGCTTATTGTTGCATGAAAATGGCCTACGATTTCGTAATCTATACGTATATTCAAAATCCTTATACCCACCAAAATACTTATTTCTAGAAAAAGTATTAAACATGGTTCCAGGTGTATCGTTTAACAAATATAGTCATAATGCTGAAGTGTTGAATCCGCAGGAAGCAGATCCAAACTCTATTATAATATTTGACAATGTTGCCTGTGAAAATAAAAATAATATACTAGATTATTTTGCTATGGGACGTCATAAGAATATTTACTGTTTTTATTTTAATCAAACTTATACCAAAATACCGAAGCAACTCGTGAGAGATAATTCAAACCTTATTGTATTATTTAAACAGGATGATTTAAATTTAAAACACTTTATGAAGAACACGTGGGTTCTGATATGTCATGGTATCAATTCCGTGAATTGAGTTCAACTGTATGGAAGGAACTGTATGGTTATGTTGTAATAAATAAGGATTGTGAACGAAAAAAGGATGTTACAGGATGAAAGTCGATACATTTATAGTTATAGAATAGCATTAAAAAGAAACTGTCATTATGATAACAGCTCACTTTATGTAAGATTCTGAACAAGAACGGATCATAAAAATGGAAAAAAACTCTAAAAGAACAAATTGTGAAACCCGCGGCTTCTGTAAAAAGAAAGGTGGGTTTGATAAGAGATACAAAAAACGCGAGCAGCATGGCTTTAGAAACAATATTCAAACCTATCGTTGATTCACTTAATCAACTGTCAAGTAAAAACAGTAGAAAATATGACGAAGAAAAAGAGGAGAATTATATACCCGAAACAAAAATAAGGAAGTATGGTGAAAATTAGGAATCATTCTTTGACGAGGAAGAACACGACGAAGAAAACTATGATTCTCATGAACACAATTCTAACAAAACCCTTACTGTATCACCCTCTGAACACAATTTAAGTGATGAGTCCTTCAAATCTCTTCGCTCATCACCGAGCTCTAAAGATCAACCATATCATGATGATATGCCTTGGGCATCTGAAGCACTTACTGATATTCCTTTTGGTATCAGACAAGATCGCGGAAAAGTCTTGCTAGGCAACACACGTATCTTTGACCAAGATGTAAAATGGAAAATAGGAACTCATATTATTAAAAAGACACCAGGTTTAAAAGAATTACTTTTCAAGAAAATACCACACATGGATTTGATTACAGATGAAGATTTACAATATTACAAATTGCTGTTATTGGAAACCAATGCTCATCGACGTAACTACGATCCAAAGAAGCCTATTAATAGTAATAAAGGTTTTAAATACACGAACATCATTAAACCTCTATTTAAATTTACAAGAACTGTAACCACTAGTACTGAGAGCCTTTCCAAGGGGACAGGTATGAAGCTGTTGAAAAATCTTAATAAAAATACTGATTTGGTTTATTGGAATGATTCGAATGAGTTAGTAGAACGACAAAAATATTGCTAGGGTCACGGGCAGCTGGCAACACTGGATAGAACTAGATAACGAAATTATTGAAATTATAGCAGAATTACAAGAAGCTGGGATAGTGAACGTACAACTTAAAGAGCATTCACTGGGAAAACTAAGTAGTATTATATCTTAGTAGTCTCGAGAGTACTATAGAAGAACTCTCGTAACTTCTTTTCCTTATAACAACTCCAGTTCGTCGTGTATTCATATGGATATACACCTTTACGAGTTAGTAAATCAAACTGTTCTTTCTTTGGGTAGAATTGAGATAAATGGAAGAAACTGGCTTCATTTAAGTTGCTTACAAGTTTGTCTAAGCTAGTGACTAAAAATTTAAAAAATTCTTAGAAAATTTTAGTTGTAAAACTCTTTACCTAAATCTGTTTGCAAATTGCTTGGTTTTCGAGTTGATTCTGTCAATATATGTCGCATTGCATCCGTAACACAGTCCTTTGTTTTGGCTTTAAGAGGTTTCACCCAAACATATTTTGATAAAGCGTCAATAACAACCAATACGTATTTGTATCCTTTATTAAACTGTGCATATTTTTGTAAGTCTATAAGATCAGCTTGCCACAAATTATTCATTCCTTTTATGATTGTACAACGACGTGGGAAATTCCTTCTCGCTGATCTATGGAGCTCGTCAACTATATTTTGTTTACTCATTTTTTATTTAACTTTGACATCATTGAATCTATATCAGTTTTTGTATAGTACGTGGAACTTATATCAGACGAAACAGCTTTTTCTAAACCACTAAGAATTTTTTTTACATTCTTTGTATTTGTTTTAATTCTGCTCTTAAATCTTGAATTTCTTTATCCAAATAGGCTTTGTTGACAGCGTCGTTGTCTTCCTTTGGATGTAACAATCCCTTTAATCTCGATAGTTTAAGATTTTAATCTCCTGTTTCCGATTTGGTTAATGTGTCGTTTAGGGAGTCAAAATATTTAGAAACTCTTAAACGCTTATGAATTTGTCTTTTCTTTTATTCTATATACTTATATTATATTTTTATATACTTATATTATATTATCTATATACTTATATTATTATTTGTCTTTTCTATATATACTTATATTATATTCATTGCAATATAATATAAGTATATAGAGTGAAAATTATATGTAAACTGCTCAAATCTTTTAATGTATGCTCTTTATATATTTCTAAATACTCTCGGGACTACTTAGATATAATACTACTTAGTTTTTCCAGTGAATGCTCTTTAAGTTGTACGTTCACTATCCCAGCTTCTTGTAATTCTGCTATAATTTCAATAATTTCGTTATCTAATCCAGTGTTGCCAGCTGCCCGTGACCCTAGCAATATTTTTTGTCGTTCTACTAACTCATTCGGATCATTCCAATAAACCAACTCAGTATTTTTATTAAGATTTTTCAACAGCTTCATACCTGTCCCCTTGGAAAGGCTCTCAGTACTAGTGGTTACAGTTCTTGTAAATTTAAATAGAGGTTTAATGATGTTCGTGTATTTAAAACCTTTATTACTATTAATAGGCTTCTTTGGATCGTAGTTACGTCGATGAGCATTGATTTCCAATAACAGCAATTTGTAATATTGTAAATCTTCATCTGTAATCAAATCCATCTCTCTCATCTCAGCGTTTTCCCAGTTGCGTCCTCAGCTGCAATGCTGAGAAGCCCGGGGTCCGCTTTCCGACTTTTTCTTCTCCACTTTGCATGGTCTTGAGCATCCTTGGTTTTAAGACGATTAGCACGCATATCATCTTTGACGACGTCAAGCCAGCACTTCTTCGGTCTACCCCGCCTGCCGGGCCCCGGCGGAGGCGGCATGGCTATACATTTTGTTTCCCACGTAGCTTGCCGGCTTTCGTAGCACGTGACCGTACCAGCGTAGGCGACTTTCCTGCAGTTTGTCCGCTATGTCACGGACATGAAGACTGCCGCGGATGCGGGTGTTTCTAACACGATCTCTCCGTGACACTCCGCATATCCAACGCAGCATTTGCATCTCCGTGACACGCAACTCCTGCTTGTGCCGCTCAAGCAAAGGCCACGCTTCACTCCCATATAAAAAAGGACAGGTCTAATGATGGATTTGTTGACCTGTCCCTTCAACCTAACCGGCATTTTGGGGTCACAAATGACACCAGTCACCTCTCGCCTCTTTGCCCATGCGGCAGATATACGGGCCTTGACGTCGGCATCGATGTCTCCGGACGCGCGAAGTACAGATCCCAAGTATTTAAACTAGTCCGTACGCTTGACCAAGTCTTCACCTATGCGTACGGGTGGGGGATCTGTAGCATTGCAAGCCATATATTCAGTCTTCGCCACATTTAGCTTCAGACCACCGTTTTCAAGCGACTCCCTCCACACATTTGCGCGTCGCACCAGGCTCCCTCTGTCCGCATCCGCCAGTGCGATATCGTCAGCATACACAAGCAGCCACGGAGGTTACTCGTGTGTGTCTCTGATGCTGTCAGACACTTCGTCTAATATCACACTGAACAGGTATGGACTGAGAACCGCGCCTTGGTGAACCCCGACTGTAACGGGGAAGGGTTTGGAGTCACCAACAGCAGTCCTAACTATGGACTCGGAATCGCGGTACATATCGCGGATTATGTCAGTATAGATCTCTGGCACACCTTTGGCCCTCAGAGCCCACCAGATCATCTCTCGAGGAACACAGTCAAAGGCCTTCTCCATATCCAAAAACAGGAAATGGAGAGGCGTATTCTTTGCCCTGTATTTCTCCATGATGACTCTTAGGGCAAAGATAGGGTCCGTAGTGCCTAGGCCGGGGTGAAATCCATACTGACACTCCGAGACTGTACACTCCTGTCGGATCCGAGAATCTATTATCCTCTCAAAGAGCTTCATGGTGTGGGACATGACCTTTATACCGCGGTAGTTGCTGCACTCTTGCACCGATCCCTTTCCTTTAAAGACTGGAGTAATAATACTCAGACTCCATTGGTCAGGGATTTTACCGGTGAAGACTATGCGGTTAAAAAGGTTTGTTAAGATGTCCACACCATGGGAACCCATAGCCTTCCAGGCTTTGATGGGCACTCCATCGGCTCCGACAGCTTTCCGGTCCTTCATGCAGCGAAGAGCTGAGTGGACTTCCTCAGGCGTTATTGGTGGCACTAATCCTTGATTTGGAGGGAGGTCCGGTGGCTGCACCTCTGTATGCTGCTGGTTCAGTAGCTCGTGAAAATACGAGCGCCATCTCTCCTTCACCGCGAGGTCTTCGCATAAAAGGTTGCCGTTAGGGTCTTTAACACAGCGGCACTTGGAGATATCCTGTGCCGCTTTGACCCTGGAACGTGCCAACTTATAGATAAGCTTCTGCCCCTCAGGTGACTCCAATCTATCGTACAATGGCTGTACGTGGTTACGCCTGGCCCGGGCAACGGCTTTCTTAGTGGCCCGTTTTGCAACCCTGTATGCGTCGTGGTCTTCAGGAGATCCGGACGCTTGCCACGTTTTAAAGAGTGCTTTCTTCACCCTTGTCTCCCTCTGGACTATGTCGTTCCACCACCAAGATTCCTTGTCACACTTGCGTCCACCCTTTGACATACCCAGCACTGCCTTCGCCGCACCAGTGATAGCTCCCTGAATCTTGTCCTAGTGAAGCTGAACTGGTTCGCCATCGGTTTCGTCGCATTTGTTGCCGATCGCAGTTGCGAACTCTTGGGACTTGGATTCTCCAAGCCGCCACCACTTGATTTGGCGTTGACAGCGCTCAGTGGGCTTGCCAGCAGGCTTAACGCGAAGATCCATGACAAGGAGACGGTGTTGCGCAGTGAGATTCTCGCCAGGTATGACTTTGCAGTTGGTTACTTTGCCGATATGGTCTCTTCTGGTTAGGAAGTAATCGATTTGGGTAGCGCGTCCCCCGCTCCTGTAGGTGATTAGGTGCTCGGATTTCTTTCTGAAAAACGTGTTCACGATAGCGAGGTCGGCCGCCGCACTCGTTGAGAGGATTTCTCCACCCTCCGGATTGCGACTTCCGTATCCATAGCCACCATGAACACGCTCAAATTCCTCACACGCCTCACCCACATGACCGTTCAAGTCGCCGCCCAAAACGATTGCCTGCGACAACGGGATGCCACGCAGCACGCCGCCGAGTAGGTCCCAAAACCTCGTCTTTTCGGCGTCTCCACAGCCAGCCTGTGGCGCGTAGGCGCTTATCAAATGAGTCATAACCCCTTCGACAAGCACCACCACGACCATTAGCCGGCTGCTGAAGCGTTTTACTTCCAAGACGCTATCCTGAAGTCCCTCTGACAGCACTACGGCCACCCCATCCTCGCCACCGGGTGCACCGGTGTAGATCAGCTTGTAACCATTCCCAATGGACCGGGATCTGCAGCCTTTCCACCGAGTCTCCTGCAGGAACGCCACGGCCACTTTTTGCCTGGAAAGTACGTCGGCCAGCTCCCTCGTGCATCCAGTTAGCGTGCCAATGTTCCACGTTGCAAAGCGGAGTTTCTGGGTTGGGGCTCGCGTCTTTAGCCGTGTCCACCCCAGACACGGTAGCCCTGGCCCACTTGTCACAGGAGTCGGGCGGGGCTCCTGCGCCCCATTTTGCGGTGGCGCCCTATCCCTATGCCTGACTCTTTTATTTTTTCTTTCCATTTTTGATTTGGCTTTATTTTACAACCGGCCGCCTGCCTGACGTCAACCCTCCTTGGGAATGCTATTGTAGCACAAGCTATTAGTGCTTTTTTTTTTTTTTTTTTTTTTTCCTTTAGTCGCCTCTTACGACATCCACAGGGAGAGATGGAGTGGTCCTATTCTAACCCGGAACCACGCGGGCCTGTAATCAAATCCATGTGTGGTATTTTCTTGAAAAGTAATTCTTTTAAACCTGGTGTCTTTTTAATAATATGAGTTCCTATTTTCCATTTTACATCTTGGTCAAAGATACGTGTGTTGCCTAGCAAGACTTTTCCGCGATCTTGTCTGATACCAAAAGGAATATCAGTAAGTGCTTCAGATGCCCAAGGCATATCATCATGATATGATTGATCTTTAGAGCTCGGTGATGAGCGAAGAGATTTGAAGGACTCATCACTTAAATTGTGTTCAGAGGGTGATACAGTAAGGGTTTTGTTAGAATTGTGTTCATGAGAATCATAGTTTTCTTCATCGTGTTCTTCCTCGTCAAATGTTTCATCTAAGTCTTCTTTAGTAAAGAATGATTCCTAATTTTCACTTAACTTCCTTATTTTTGTTTCGGGTATATAATTCTCCTTTTTTTTTTCTTCGTCATATTTTCTACTGTTTTTACTTGACAGTTGATTAAGTGGATCAACGATAGGTTTGAATATTGTTTTTTTAAGCCATGCTGCTCGCGTTTTTTGTATCTCTTATCAAACCCACTTTTCTTTTTACAGAAGCCGCGGGTTTCACTATTTGTTCTTTTAGATTTTTTTCCATTTTTATGATCCGTTCTTGTTCAGAATCTTACATAAAGTGAGCTGTTATCATAATGACAGTTTCTTTTTAATGTCTATAACTATAAATGTATCGACTTTCATCCTGTAACATCCTTTATATCGTTCACAATCCTTGGGGGTTACTACATAATGTTACGACGTCAGTCGTACGCGATGCGTGCACATGCAAGGCAATCCGAAACACATTTCGTCATGACGTCAGCGGTCGCTTTCGTACGTAGTCAATGCGGACGCAACGACTTTGACAGATAAGCAGCAAAACGGTACTCGATTTGCGCCAAAATTTCTACTTGACAGCACGCGAGTCGTCTGAAAATGCCCGCAGACCCTCCCCGCTTCACCACCCCGCCAACGTCACCTCTTTTAGTTACGCATTCGTTTCGTCCGAAACGGCTTTGGGCTATATTGGTTAGTTTCAGTTCAAAATTTTTACGTACCTACCTACCTATACCATTAATCAAGTCAAGCTGTGGGCTGTGGATGAGCCGCTATCTTGCTGGACTGGAGTGTAGTGAGTTTTGCACTCGATGGACTTGCGTTTAAAGTTTTATGTAAAAGTCGATGGATTTAGCCTTTGAAGGTACAAGAAATAAGAATGCATGGAGCTCAGAGATGTATTGTTTCGCTTAGTTCTGCTGCCTCCCTCATCGTCCTACTTGTAATATTCCTCGTCCCGCGCCCACGGCGAGCAGCAGTGTCCACAATATTATTTTAGAAACGAACTCGGTGCACAGTGTACTTAAAAAACAGAGACAACATGTCGGTCACAAGATCTCCTTCTGGAAGTCGATCATCTTCACAAAGTGACTTGCGTAAATATATGGATAGTAACAATCAGTTCGTGTTCTTGAAAAAACGAAAGGATCGTGATGATCCAGATGACCTTGATCTTCGTGATGAGATCCTATTATTATTGGCCAACATGAAAAAAGACCATGATCAAAACTTCTCTACACTAAAGGAATCTATGGAAGAAATAATAATGCAAAATAAACGTATAATTAAGGCTCAGAAAAAAATAGAAGATAAACTAGAAACTATGTCAGCTAAGTGTGAAGATCTGCAAAAAGAAGCTGCTGAAACAAGAGGAGAAAAGGAATCTATGAAAACAAAAATTCGTCAGATGGAAAATATGATTGAAGAATTACATTATAAACAAAATGCTCTATCAATAGAAATACGTAATTTACCTGAAATTGAAGAAGAGGACGTTGAGAAGATAGTTAAATCGATTCATGAGACGTTGGGACTTGAAATAGGCAGCGGTAAAGTCAAACAAATAAAACAAAGAAAAACTGGAAAGAATAAGACTGTAGTAGTGGAGTATCAGTCTGAAAACATTCGTGACAAAGTACTGAATGCTACAAAAAAATACAATAAGGATAATCAGAATAATAAACTTAATTCGACGATGTTTGGACTGAATTGTGAAAGAAAAGCGGTATACTTCTCAGAAGTCCTTAGCTCTAACGCTAAGCTCCTCCACTTCCATGCAAGAGACCTTGTGAAGAACTTCAATTTTAAATACTGTTGGATCAAACGCGGTAAGATCTATGTAAAGAAGTCTGAAGGCTCACCAGCAATACACATCAAAACGCTGGAGCAATTAGCATCGTTGCAATCTGAAATTACTTGCCCAGCGTCCTGACTATATGTCAGCTTTAGTTTCAGCATCCTTATTAATGTTAATTCTTCCTTATTAGTTATTTGTCTTCTTCTGTCTAAGCTAGTTAAGTTACTTCTGTCGATTACACAGAAACAACCTCATTTCATAATCTATGTTCTTTCTACTGGAACATTTTATTGTACTACTAAAATATTTGAAACATATCATCATTCATACGTACACAAACACTACACATACCCGTACAAAAATATCTCAAACAAACAAACAATGGCTACTCTCGTTCTCGCTAGCATCTCCATATCCAACTCAGTACCGCAACCAATTAGCCTTTTACAAAGTATAACATCAATACAAAGTATAATATGATAAGCAACTTAGAGGAGATTTTGGCCAATATTGACAACAGTGTCAATATCGGTAAAGCGGTGTCTGTAGAGGATCCGGAGATGTGTGGTGCCGTTATATCCATTTCTACTAGTTCCTTTAATATTATCTCACAAAATATAAGGAGTATTAATTGTAATTTTGATGAACTAACAATTTTATTGGATCAGATCAAGATCGAACAGAATGTCATCGTGCTCACAGAATGCAGATTAAACGATAATATTGTATTACCAACCCTTAATAATTACAAAGCGTTTAAAACTTCAAAATATATTAATCAGAATGACGGCACGGTTGTTTATGTTAAAGATAGTTATGATATTAATATAGCCGAACCGGAATATTTTGTCGATGCAAATTGTCTTGTCATAACTTTTCAAAATAACCTTGCTCTAATCTGCATTTATAGACCCCCCTGTTTTTATAATATTGAAAACTTTTATTGCCTTGACAAACTACTTACTGAATTAAAAATGTACAATAATATAATATTGGTAGGTGATATAAATATTGATGTAAAACCTAACAACATAGATAGAAGGTCCCCTAAATATTTATATCTACTAACTTTTCATGGAATGCTACCGACACATACACTAATAACACGCGACAAAAAATGCATTGATCACTGCTTTGCAAAAACCAAGCACTTCACAAATACTGTAGTTTGTCAAACAACGATTACTGACCATTATTGTGTACTACTAGCATTGCCAAAAAAGCCACCATTTAGAAAATATAAAATCCAATACTGCACTAAGACTGACTACACAAGAGCCATAGACGAGTTATGGTCTATAGATTGGATCCAGATGCTTCCTACAAGTGATCCCAATGCTGCTACTGATACCTTCATATCTGTAATCAAGACAGTTTTAGCAAAATATACAGTAATTAAAAAGTTATCGTGTAGGAAAAGAAACATTAAACCCTGGGTTACCCCAGGTTTAGTCAGGTGCATAAGAAATAGAAATAGACTACACCAAAAATTGAAAAAAGAACCAGACAATGCCGTCCTACGCTTAACTTACACACGCTATAGAAATACTTGTAATAATCTTTTAAAAAATTTGAAGAAAACATACTACAGAACAGAATTAAATAAATATCAAAACAATCTCAAACAGCAATGGTCAATAGTAAAAAACATTTGTTATCTAGATAAAAATAAAGACACAAGTAGCACAGGAGAATTATTAAACCTTAAACCTAGTCCAACTGAGTCAGTAAATCACATAAACCAATACTTTACAAACGTCGGCAATAGCCTAGCTGAAAATATTTTACAAAGGAATAATACTAACGAGAGTACTATAAGAGATAAGGCACAAAAGCTTCTACCGTCTACCTTAAACTCATTCGTTCTTTTACCAACTGATGTATCAGAAGTAATCTCAATAATAAAAAGTTTAAAATCAACTTCATCTACAGGATATGATGGCATCTCAAATCTATTTTTGAAACAAGCAAGTCACGTACTTGCAGAACCTCTTACTATTATTGTCAATCAATGCTTTTCTACTGGTATATTCCCGAATGCACTGAAAAAATCCCTAGTGGTACCGATTTATAAGACAGGGGACAAAAAATGTATATCCAACTACCGACCAATCTCGCTTTTGTCAAGTATATCCAAAATTATTGAAAAATTAATTAACAACAGACTTAAAAATTATTTAGAAAAGCAAAATCTACTGTCGCCTAACCAATATGGATTCCGTTCCCAAAAGTCTACTGTAGATGCCGTCAGAGAAGTTACCTCGACTATTATGACTAGCCTGGACTCACAAACAAAATGTCTCGGTCTCTTTTTAGACCTAAATAAGGCGTTTGACAGTGTGTCTATACCCCTATTATTAGAAAAACTTGAAAAAAAAGGTATTAGAGGTACTACGCTAAAGCTATTTGAAAGTTACCTAAAAGACAGAAAGCAGATGGTCAAAGTCGATAGCTACATAAGCGAAGAGAGAACCATTAACTACGGTGTTCCACAAGGTAGTGTCTTAGGACCTACCTTGTTCTTAATCTATATTGATGACCTTTGCCGACTTGATCTTCCTGACGCTAATATTGTGACTTTTGCGGATGACACTGTGGTTATATTTAAGGGAGATGATTGGGAAAAGCTAGGAAAAGACGCTGATATCGGTTTCAAAAAGATTGCGGATTGGTTAGATAATAATCTCCTTACGCTTAACCAGAACAAAACAAATTATATGACGTTTAGCATTCAGTCAAACACGCTGCCAAATAAAGATGTTATCCAAATAAGAAATCATCAGTGCACGAATACAAATAACTGTGACTGCTACATTTTAAATAGTACTACGACCATAAAATACTTGGGAGTCATTCTTAATCAACACTTAACATGGAAAGAACATATCCTTTCGCTGACTAATCGCGTGCGAAAACTCATATATATATTTAAAAATATTAGACATATATGTAGCGAAAAACTTTTAAAAATAATATATACATCCTTGTGCGAATCTATTCTAAGCTACTGCATTCTTATCTGGGGTGGATGTTATAAAACAACACTTGTTCCTTTAGAAAGAGCACAAAAGGCTGTATTAAAGACTATGACTTTTAAACCCATGTTGTACCCATCAAATAAACTATTTGACGAAATAAACATCCTACCGGTTCGCAAACTATATATTAAGACTTTGATACTTTATCAGCACAGAATACCGCGAGACACCCTACCAACAAAAAGAAGACAAGACATTATATATAATGTACCGAGATTGAGAACAAGATTTGCAAAAAACTTCCTAATTTTTCTAGGTCCCTTTATATATAATAAACTATCAACAAAAATTGACATATACAAACTCACCTTATACTCCTGTAAAAAAGAAATGACTACTCTCCTACTGGAACTGGACTATATGGCAACAGAGAACTTACTGAGAGTATTAGAATAAACATGTAAGATAGATATCAAACACACACACGCCTACATACATACATACATACATACATACATACATACATACATACATACATACATACATACATACATACATACATACATACATGCATACATACAAACAAACATACATACACAGACAGACACACATACACGACACACACTCTGAAATGAAAACTTAAAAAATATGTAATATAATTATCATACACCTTTCTATTTATATATTTACATTTATCTATATAAATAGGTTTATACATTATATATTAATACCCATACCTAGGCTATAACTAATAACACTATAATTGCTTAATATAATATAACAGTTTCTAAATAAATACTAAACTCGACAGCAATATTATTTTGTAGTTAATGTAACAGATTTTTTATAATTTGGTTTGAAATTGATTTAGTAATTTTTATTCATTGTTAGCTCTGTACACGCACGTACACTATGTCTGCCGCTGCCCGCCTGCAATGAGTCATTCTATGCTCCGGCTGGCGGCGCGGCGGCCGGCAAGCTCATTGCTCGATTACGTACATGTGCATCATTTAAAAGACTTTAAGATTATAGGAAAAAGTTTGGAATAAGTTTGCTCGTATACTTTTGCCACTATCATATAACTCTGCATAGCAACTGGCTTATGTACCATAGTTGTTTACAAGAGAGGGATCACTATCCGACCGTGATACAGTAAATCTATTACTACTACGGCGGGTAGATGAAAAATCATTAAGTGTTCAACTATGCATGCAAATATGTACCTACTTAAGAACTTACGTACCATGTAATAAAATTGTAAATTGAAAAAAAAAAAAAAAAATAACTCCAAGCTCCAAGGCGATAGAACATAAACTCATTGTGAATTTAGATTTATTTTCTTTTGCGATGTCATTAAGTGTGCGGTTGGTATAGAACCTCATAGCGGTTACTATATTTTTACAGATATTAATTTGCTCTTGCATTTTATGGAACGGGCAGTTACAAAGAGGATATGGCTATAGTTGCATCAGACTGAGTCTCGGCGTTTGCGGCAGGTGACAGTGTGGGTCTGTAGTGCATGCTCGCTACGGTGGAGAGAGCCATGATGCTACAAAAAGCGGTTACACGCCATTGTTTTACTATTGTTCTTTATTGACAGACAGTTAACCGTTTATTTGACAAAATAGCCATATAAATCATCCAGCGAAGAAGCTATCTTACTGGGTATGTACATTGTACCTACATATGTAATCACTACACTTTGTAAGGTCTTACTAGGTGCTATTCCCTTTCTGCTTGTTTTTAACATATCTACCTACATACATGTAGCGTTTTTTCTTATTTTACAGGAGATTTTGGATACAAGTGGTGCGGCTTTGGACCAGATATTTAGTTTAACAAACCCAAAAAAAATGCCCCATAATAGACAAACTGGAACCCCTAATGAGATTAGATGAGGCCGCATACTATCAGCTCAAAAGCTTTATTATAAACCAAGATGTGGCTAAAATAATTATCAATTGCTTGCGCAGGTTGGTACAATCTTTTTTTTTCTTAATATGAAGTTGTGTTCAGTGCCAAAAAAAATTATGAATACATGTACTGTTTGTTTTCCAATAGTACAAAACTGACCAGGCATACAAGATGTAAAATTGTACAAACACTTCAAGCGATGACTAAGAACACCTCCAGCCCACCGTTAGGTTAAAAGTGACATTGTGCTCTTACGGCCATAGAGTCTGCTGTCTACCCCGTTAAGGATGAATATGTGATACTGTAACACTATACTACTTAAATTAATATTTTACAGGTTCACCCAAGGCATCAATGGTGAATGCAGCATGTTGAACTAACGGAGGGAGATGTACAGAGCAAGGCAGAAGAACTACTAACAATTACTAATTCAATCCACAATGTGATTACAATCAGCCAGGATTTGTAGGCTCCGACTGATAACATCCATGCAGTGTTTTAATATTATTGATTATAAATACCATTTAAAATTAAGTAGTGTAAATAAAACAATATATATTTTTATTAATATTTGTATTTTATTTTTATTCATGAAAGAAGCCACGATTTCTTTTGAATTAGTTTTATTTATTTAATCTTTAGGCTGGGTTTTAGAATATTTTTTTTATAAGTACATAAAAACATTATTCAAATGCCTACCTATTTGTGCTGCAGATACAATAAACTACACAAATAAATAAATAAATAGGGACAAATAACACAGATTGAGCTAGCCCCAAAGTAAGTTCGAGACTTGTGTTATGGGATACTACATCAACGATACTATATTTATAACAAATACATATATAGATAAACATCCAAGACCCAATTTGAAAAAGGCCATTGTCCAACTTGCCCTGACCGGGGATCGAACCTGGAACCTCTGGGTGGCAGACTAGCATGGTGACCACTACGCCAAGGAGGTCGTCAAAGCAGATAAAGCATTTTAAACCCACTTTAAGCATGATGGTGGGCGAGCAAAGGTGGAAATAGTAATATATACAGTGGCATTGGCTATTAACTTGATTAAAACTCGCCCATTCTCTAGATCGGCTTTATGGTCTGTACAAGAAGAAAAGCATCAGCTACATTCCAAGCCTTTTCTTTCAGACCAACATGTAAGAGCCTACACAACTCACTAAAACATCCTCTACAAAAAGTAAAATTGAATTTGAAGACTTCTCGCACAAATTAAAACAAAGTACACATCTTACAAAACATTTTCATTTGAGCTATGCAACCAATCTGATACACATGACTTGTGTTTTTACTATTTGTCTATTTTCTCTAGTAATTGCTAGCATTAAGAGTACCTAATTTGAGTAATTACAAGAAATTCAGGCGTTGAAATAATTTGTTTTATAAAAAATCATCACTTACATCAAATAATAATATATTTGTATAGGTACAATGTATTGTCACTTATGAAATACATTTTCCATCCATTGTATGGCTAATATTACAGTCATTCTCGAAATAAATTATCAAACACAAGCTTTCACAATCTGGAGGGTTACAAAATTCTTTTATTTTTTGGGATTCACCGAGAAGAGCGTATTTTCGGCATAGGTGACTTAGAGCAGCTGGAATGTTGTTCTGAGTAGTTCTTTGCTAGTTACTGAAGATGAAGGGCGTAGCGCTCCAAAGTTACTCGGAAGTAAGTATTAAGCTGTAGAGGTTATATTTCGGCGTGAATCCTTTGAATTTTCGTTGGGTCTCAAAATTTGCCTTTTTTGGTTTGTTTGGTAACAATCGCCCCCTCTCGAAATAAAACTGGAGAAGTTTTCTTAAAACAAATGGAAATATAAGAACCTATATTACCGATAGGTTATGTTTATATGTCATGTCATACAAATGTCATATTTAAAGTTGACATGTCTGTGATACGACTTTCTAATGTTTTTGTGGTCATGGCTTCTAGGATATTGAGTCATACCGATTTTACGATACTGAAATAAATTACTTTTTATTATTATAAAAATGTTTTTTGGTTCATATTAACCTAAAATGTAAGAAAAGAAAGTAAACTTCTCGTTTCAAGTACCAATCAAGATAAATTAATTATTTTTGAAAGTACCGTCATAGTACCGATAACTTTAGCAACAAAATTCACATCACCGGTATTGATGTGCGTTGTCTATGGGAACGAAAAGAATACGTGAGCAGGTATCGTCATCCAGGGAGTGGGTAGTAGGCACGACTCACGTTACGTCGGTTTCTTTATTACAACATAACCATACAGCTGAACACAATTCACGGAATTGATACCATGACATATCAAAACCCACGTGTTCTTCATAAAGTGTTTTAAATTTACATCATCCTGTTTAAATAATACAATAAGGTTTGAATTATCTCTCACGAGTTGCTTCGGTATTTTGGTATAATTTGGTATAAGTTTGATTAAGATAAAAACAGTCAATATTCTTATGACGTTCCATAGCAAAATAATCTCGTATATTATTTTTATTTTCACAGGCAACATTGTCAAATATTATAATAGAGTTTGGATCTGCTTCCTGCGGATTCAACACTTCAGCATTATGACTATATTTTGTTAAACGATACACCTGGAACCATGTTTAATACTTTTTCTAGAAATAAGTATTTTGGTTGGTATAAGGATTTTGAATATACGTATAGATTACGAAATCGTAGGCCATTTTCATGCAACAATAAGCTTATCACTAAATTTGTCTTTCCACAATTTGATGGACCGCATACAATGCAACGTATTGTATTTGGCAACAAGTTGCCATGTCGCTTAACCCCATTCGTCAGCATAGTAGGGCAAATACATTGTAAGTTTAAGGATTCAGTTTGTTTTATAAATTTCATAATTAGACAGTTTAATTAACTTGACTGTCACCTTTGCTGTATCTTAACAAAATGAAAAGTTTTAACTTTGCTATAATATTTATCATTCTTGTGTAGTGTGACTGTGTGAACAAACAGCAATCGTATCAGGTGAGTCATTTCAAAACGAAAAACCAAAGCTATTATTGGGGTATTTCAAAACGGGTAGTTTTCATCAGGCCAAGCGAATGAAATGAGCGCGGTGTGATGAAAAGTACCTGTTTTGAAAATCCCAATAATACCCTACTAAAAACATTACAGAGTGTGCTCAAAATATTTTGAATTGTCTTGTTTTACTTACGTGAAGAATCGCATGATTTCGGTGTTATCTGCCGGATGCTACCTCTGCACCTTTGATCAAAAGTATCTTATGCGTAAAGTCAAGGAATTAAATCAATCTAGTATGAGTATAATTAAATTAAAATAAAAGTCAAGCAACGAAAAAAAAATTGACATTCCCCATATAAATTGCCCCGGCGCGGGTCGGACACTTTTATATGGAAATGCCGATTTTTGTTTTGTTTTTTGTCAGTTATTATACATTTATTATACTGTAGTGATCTATTATAGCCCGTGGTTTGACTTATTACGGGTATGTCCCTTCCACGTACATATTTTTCAGCAAGAATCTTCCTGTTGACTGGTTTTAATTTTTAAAACGATAGATATGTTGTTTAAATAAATACTGCACTTCCACGTTGTTTAAGACGCTTCAAACGACACCTAATTTGTCAAAGTGTCATGGATATATGTATAGTGAAAAATAAATTATTTTTTAATTGCAAAGTCTTTATTCTTTTAGTACTGACTACTTGCTAACCCTTTTATCCGTACACGAGGGTGAGTATTTCCCAAAAGTATCGATGTTGATATTTTTCATGACATTCCTCCCTCAGTGTACGCTTTCATTTTAAACGTTTAACGAAGTCTCATTCTTGCAACAGTAAATTACCATAACAGGGAAAGGGACACAAAATGGGTTTTAGGTCAGATTATCTCTTTTTGAACCTAAAAATTTTTTTTGCTCTTTGCACGTTTCATGCACTAGGAAAGACATCCAAATGGCATCTGTCATTTTAATCCAACCAAGTTGATTTGGAACACAATGATACCAAGAAAAAGAACTATGACCAGATATTTAATTTCACAGGATTAAAAGACATCAGTTTGACACTAATGACTCATTCAAGAACAGAAATATAAAACCCTACCCTATTCCTTCATCCATTTTTATATCACTTTATTAATTTTAAAAATAAAAATATTATTTGGTATCGATATTTTTATCGATTAGTTTTTTCTAACCCTAGTGTCAACAAATTCAATGATTACGAACAGCTTACAAAATACTTATATAATAGGAAATTTAAGCATAAATTACTTTATTTTCCATTTATAATAAAATAGGAAAGTATGGCACTTAATTTCCAGTAAAAATGTAATACGTGTACCTATAAGAATCTGTGATTTCAAGTGAAAAATATGTGCTCACCTGTGAAAGCTTAGTTTTGTCACGATTTTCTTTATTATAAAAGCGGGATTTGCATCTAGGTACTATGCACTTCGATGGTATCTTGCTTATAAATAAAAATGTGGAAATTGATTTTAAATTATTTTTAGTACCTATTTGAAAATTAAATTTAAAATGCAGTCTAGCCGATTTGTTTACATGAGCTGTTTAATACGACAAAATTTGAATGACGTTGTCTAATGACATTGAATTCTGATCCCGCGACTTTTCTATTTAGTAGTGTCTTGAAAGGTAGTGGGTGGCTAAATGCCTTCCTCTACATTTCAAAACAGTGTACGTTTAGGAGCCTTCATCGCGGAATCTATATACCTCCTATATCTTCACTACGATAAGCACTAGAGCTTGACTCTAATTTTATATCGATATCGATTCAATGAACAGAGTGACGCAAAGGTCCCAGTAGAATTTTTATTCTTTACTCTATTTTTACCATGAAATTATTTATTTAACCGAGTCCACATTTTAAATCCAATCGTTTTATTACGATTACAGTAATCAAAAATACGTGACTGCATCAAATGTGGTCTCAGTTAATCGACATAAAACAAAGAAAATTTAATCAACATGTACCGCCCAGTCACGGCTGCGGCCTGTGGCGTGCGAGACGGCGTATTGCGACTGAAACAAATAAAGAATGAAAATGTATGAAGTATGTCACGAATGTCACGATCAATGACAACGGTGACTTTTCAGGCTTAGGGTCGAAACAAACGAGACGCAAGTTGCGTCGCGTAACAGCGCAAGTTGTGCTGCGCAACTCGCGCTCCGTGTGGCCGCTCTACCCGCGCAAGATGCGCTAAGTACATAATGACGCACACAGATTTTTTGGTCAATTTAGCTGGCCAAAATACAGTATTGTCTTAGTGGATTGTAATGTCAATGGTTTCGTCTGAATGAAGGCAATCATTGTCTAAGTGGATTATCCCATCAATGGCTTCGTTCGAATGAAGACAATGAATTGTCTTAATGGATTGTCATGTCAATGACGTTGTCTGAATGAAGACAATCACTGTCACAGTGGATTATTCTGTCAATGGTTTCGTCTGAATGAAGACAATCATTGTCTAAGTGGATTGTCCTATCAATGGCTTTGTCTGAATTAAGACAATAATTGTCTTAGTGGATTGTCGTATCAATGGCTTTGTTTGAATAAAGACAATGAATTTTCTTAGCAGTTTGTCATGTCAATGGCGTTGTCTGAATGCAGACAATCAATGTCCAAGTGGATTTCACTAAGACAATTAACTGTTTGAGTAGGCTGTCCTGTCAATGGCTTTGTAGAATGAAGCCAGTCATTGTCTTAGTGGCTTATCCTTTGTAATGGTTAATGTAAACAATGAAGCATCTTAGGGAATTGTTCTGCCAATCGCTCCGGCTTAATGAAGACAATGAATTGTCTCAATGTATTGTCCTGTGAACGGCGTCGTATGCATGAGACAATATTGTCTTGTGGATTATCCTGTCAATAGCTTTGTCTAAATGAAGGCAATCATTGTCCAAATGGATTGTCCTATTAATGGCTTCATCAAAATGAATACAATGAATAGGCATGACAAATGAAAAATATATTTCGCCCATCGGTTAAATTATTAAAAAATATTGTACACTTATTTTTTTTTATCTCTGAGAAACAACAAATGATAAAGATACAGCGCATTTAAATTTCGTATGACGTCATGGCTAGGTATTTTTACTTAGCGGTGACGTCGCAAGTCCCCACTCCGGAAATTTGATGCTCCGTGTCTTAAAGAATTTTTACTTTTTGGTAAACTGAAAAAATGGGTCCATTATTTTTGGATAGTCTAAAAGACGGACTAATTATACTCGTAATCATGATATATTATTTTTCTTTACTTTTCTTATACTTTGCTCACCCTGTCGTCACCCCTATTATCTCAATATATTTTTCTATCAATTGCGTCGTATGAATAAATACGACTTTACCTAAATAACTAAAATATAACATAGTAGGTAGGTAAAAGAACAAAATATAAACACAAATATGATATATAAACTTAAGTAAGTAGGTTATAAATACCTAAACTAGATGACTGATAAGTACCTACCTAATTATTACTAGTGACTCGTGAGGTCTACTCCCTCACGAATCACCCCGACCCGTTAAAGTTTATCGGATTAAAAAGTTGTTCAGACAAAAAAGTTGCGTCTTAATAAGGGTAACAAAAAAAGTATAATTAATTTTTTTAAACATTTTCCAAATGACTGAATTATGATATTTTATTTTATTAAATAAGATTTGCCCGTTTTTTGCTCTTTTGAGCAAATTTCAAACATTTGAATTTTCCTAAAAGTTCTATATACTTTTTAAACCTTCTTTCAAAATTTCACAAGTATCGGTTGAGAAATGCGACCTGTAGGCGAGAACAGCTGGACAAAAACATTTTTGGCCAATCTCGCTTCGCTCATTTCACTCGCTTGGTGAATTATTTGTACCTACTTCTTCCTACCTAACGTTGTCAGGCATCCGGATAAAGCCGGACATAGCTAGGCTTTTTCTTGCTTGTCCAGCCAAAATAGACGGTATCCGGCTTTATTATGCATATGTACGAAGTACATATGCATAATTCGTATGGCCTTTGTTCTGACGGCCCCGGGCTCTGTTTATCCCGTATGTTATAAAAACGAGATAATATGTCTAAATGTATGCGTAATTAATTAACGTTTTAGTGAATTATATTGCTTTTATTCATAATAAAAGTTACATATTTAAATCCCACACTAGGCTGCTGATTTATAGATACTCTTCGTGGTCAAAAATAGGTGCCCTTCGTGTTATAAACTAGGTGCCATTCGCACAGGTGCCATTCAAACGGGTGCCCTAAGTAGAAGACCTCATTCAATTTTTATACAAGTTTAACTTCCGTGGTGCTTATCATAAATTACGAGAAAAAAAGCTAGATACGCAACATAATGAGTAAGTAATACTTCATTGTAGACCAAAAAATAAAAAATAATTATAATGTAGCATGGGCGGTCTTATCGCTAAAAGCTAATTTCTTCCAGACAACCGATGTATAGAGACAATATGGTGAAATGCCACCGCTTTTCAAAGACAAGTCCCATAGACAAGGTCGATTCTGTATTTCAAAAATAAGTTTTTCAAAACATTTTTGTCCCGCTTTCTAACACTACGCAACCTCTGTGCAGGCGCGTGCGAGCACGGGTAACGCAGCGCAAGTTGCGTTGAGACGCAACTTGCGCGTCGTGTGAACGATTGGTAGAAATTGTATGAAATGATATGTAAGCGCGCAACGCGACGCAAGTTGCGCGACGCAACTTGCGTCCCGTTTGGTCCGGCACTTAGGGTCGAAACAAACGGGACGCAAGTTGCGTCGCGTAACAGCGCAAGTTGCGCCGCGCAACTCGTGCACACAGATTATTTGGTCAATTTAGCTGGCCAAAAGACAGTATTGTCTTAGTGGATTGTAATGTCAATGGTTTCGTTCGAATGAAGACAATGAATTGTCTTAATGGATTGTCATGTCAATGATGTTGTCTGAATGAAGACAATCACTGTCATAGTGGATTTTTTTGTCAATGGTTTCGTCTGAATGAAGACAATCATTGTCTAAGTGGATTGTCCTATCAATGGCTTTGTCTGAATTAAGACAATCATTGTCTTAGTGGATTGTCCTATCAATGGCTTCGTTTGAATAATGACAATGAATTTTCTTAGTGGTTTGTCATGTCAATGGCGTTGTCTGAATGCAGACAATCAATGTCCAAGTGGATTCCACTAAGACAATTAACTGTTTAAGTAGGCTGTCCTGTCAATGGCTTTGTAGAATGAAGCCAATCATTGTCTTAGTGGCTTATCCTTTGTAATGGCTAATGTAAACAATAAAGCATCTTAGGGAATTGTTCTGCAAATCGCTTCGGCTTGAAGAAGACAATGAATTGTCTCAATGTATTGTCCTGTCAACGGCGTCGTATGAATGAAGACAATATTGTGTTGTGGATTATCCTGTCAATAGCTTTGTCTGAATGAAGGCAATCATTTTCCAAATGGATTGTCCTATTAATGGCTTCATCAAAATGAATACAATGAATATAATGAATATATTTCGCTCATCGGTTAGATTATAAAAAAATATTGTACACTTATTTTTTCTTTTCTCTTAGAAACAAAAAGTTACAAAAATACAGCGCATTTAAGTTTCGTATGACGTCATGGCTAGGTATTTTTACTTAGCGGTGACATCGCAAGTCCCCACTCCGGAAATTTGATGCTCCGTGTCTTTAAGAATTTTTACTTTTTTGCTAAACTGAAAAAATGGGCCCATTATTTTTGGATAGTCTAAAAGACGGACTCATTATACTCGTAATCATGATATATTATTTTACTTTTTGTTATTTTATTTTAACAAACTTATACCTATCTTTGCATGTAATCATACTTTTCTCACCCAGTCGTCACCCCTATTATCTCAATATATTTTTCTATTAATGGCGTCGCATGAATAAATACGATCAAAAAGTTGTTCAGACAAAAAAGTTGCGTCTTAATAAGGGTAACAAAAAAAGTATAATTAATTTTTTGAAACATTTTCCAAATTACTAAATTATGATATTTTATTAAATTAAATATTAATAAGATTTGCCCGCTTTTTGCTATTTTGAACAAATTTCGAACATTTGTATTTTCCCAAAAGTTCTATACATATAGAGACAATATGGTGAAATGCCACCATTTTTCAAAGACAAGTCCCATAGACAAGGTCGGTTTTGTATTACAAAAATAAGTTTTTCAAAACATTTTTGTCCCGCTTTCTAACACTACGCGACCTATGTGCAGGCGCGTGCGAGCACGCGTAACGCAGCGCAAGTTGCGTTGAGACGCAACTTGCGCGTCGTGTGAACGATTGGTAGAAATTGTATGAAATGATATATGTAAGCGCGCAACGCGACGCAAGTTGCGCGACGCAACTTGCGTCCCGTTTGGTCCGGCACTTATTTTGGTGCGACTTTACGCGCGTATTCCAGTTGCCAGGTCAGGTTTTGACTGTATCCGAGTCTTGATCTCATTTTACCCTAGATATTTTTAACCGACTTAAAAAAAGGAGGAAGTTTTTAAATTATTTTACGGCTGGATAAGTGTCTTTTAGAGCCTATCTTTATTTCTTTATTCCTATCCGATTACTTGGATGTAGTCGCTACTAGGATGAGTGATCGCGCTTTTACATGTAAAAGTAACATCGGGCGTTGTCACAAATTAGGATGGGTGATCACGCTTTAATAGGTTAAGCAACTTCGAGCGTGGTTCCTTAAAGGAGGGGTGACCATGCTTTCACAAGTTAAGCAAAAATATAGGCGGCCTAGGCGTGGCCGAAACTTTAATGGGTGACATTCGCGACCCGCACGCAGTGGTCCCGAACCTACCGATTTTTCCGAAATGCAACGATTTCACTTCAAAGTTGTCAACCCTTTTCATTTACGTTTTACGATAAGGGGAATCCCTAATAGTAAGTAAGTATGGATGAATAGTTATTATTACAAAATATACCATATATTTTGGGGTATACCCTTAAGTCCTACAACAACTGCGGTTTTTTTACGTCAAACTAAGTTATCTTACAGTGGTTCTTAGCTATGTTTAAGGAAAATCGGTTCAGCCGCTTAAAAAATTATAGATGGCGCTATAATAGCGGAACTACCGATACGATATCAAATCTTATCGTCGGTAAACCCGGTATTCATCACTAGATGGCGTTCTTGACATTTTTGTGAGGTGGTCCCTTAGAAATTTTATCAAAATCGGTTGAGTAGTTTGGAGGTGAAGTCGGTTTTTAGTTTGTAGATATATTATTTCACTTCCGCATGAAAAAATCAGCGCTTTGGCAAACCGCCATCAGCACATAGCTAGCTGAGCAGGTAGCACTTACAGCAATTGGTATTTGTTGTTTTTATTGTAGATATGTGTAATTTATAATGGTTATGATTACCAAATAAAGCTTTTCTTTCTGTCATATGATTCCTCATTAATTGTGCGGTACGAGACGGGCTGATGACATGATTAATGCTGTGTCTCACGACCGGGGAGAAAGTCTCGTCATAGTCAACACCATATCTTTGACTGAAACCTAGGGCCACAAGACGAGCCTTATAACGCTTTTTTCCCTCCCCTTCGTCTTTGATTTTAAAAATCCATTTAGAATCAACGACATTACATCGTTTCGGTCGTTTGACTAAGACTCAAGTCTTGTTTTTCTTAATTGCACTCAATTCTTCTTGAATGGCGACTTTCCACTCCTTACAGTCACTCCTTGACAAAGCTTCATGAATCGTACTGGGATCATGTTCCAATTCTCTGGCCTGATACAGTATATAATCTGGAAACTGAGTAGGCTTTCTTTATCTTGAAAGTCTTCCTCAATTTGCTCTGCAACTGTCGAGACTGAGTCACAGTCTTCAAACTCTGCTGTATCAGAGTCTACTTCTGGCTCATTTTGATTTTCTGAATGTAAATCAGATCTCACGTTACTAATCTCATGTTCCACTCGAGGAATATCGACTTCTCTAGGAATATTATCCTCTGAAATTTGTTCAGAACCAGGTGACGTTTCTCCTTCTACCCGTCCAGGTGAATGTGACAGTTTGCTTTCAATTTCTACAACACTTTGATGTGAAGGTTGGTTCACTGCACAATCTTCACTTAAATTAAGAATCACCTCCGGATTCTCTTTGATTTCTGAACTCTTGTTATTCATTTGGCTCTCTAAGAACACCACGTTTCCTGCTTTGAATACTGCACCAGAAATAGGGTCGACTAATCTATAGGCCTTAGAGTTTTCACAGAAGCCCGTGAAGATTAGTTCTCTGCCTTTAGCATCCCACTTTTTCCTTTTTTGTTTAGGAATGTGCATGAAGGCTTTGCACCCAAAAACTTTAATTGTGCTGAGGTCACATTTTTTTTTAGACCATTTTTCTTCCGGTGTCACATTTTTCACGGCTATCGTTGGTGACCGATTTTTCAGAAAAACTGCATGATGGACAGCCTCTACCCAAAACCGCTTATTCAAACCAGAACCTTGTAGCATACTTCTAGCTTTCTCGTTAATCGTGCGATTCGCTCTCTCAGCAACACCGTTTTGTTCTGGCGTAAAATCAACTGTCAGCTGGTGTTGAATTCCGCATTTTTTCAAGTAATCATCAAAACGTTTGTTGACGAATTCCGTCCCATTATCACTGCGAAGAATCTTCAGCTTCTTTCCGCTTTGGTTTTCCGCAAATTCCTTAAACTCTATAAATTTTTCAAAAACTTCATTTTTTTGTTTCAAAAAATATACAAAGGTTTTGTGAGTAACATCGTCAATAAACGTTAATAAATATCGAAATTTGCTGACAGACGGTACCTCCATAGGTCCACATACGTCGGAATGTACCAAACCTTAGTACCTCAGGGCTTCTCGAAGCACTATTCTTCTTAAAAGGTTGTTTGGTTTGTTTTCCCAGGATGCAAGGTATACACTCAAGTTTAGTTAAAGTGTCAGGAAAACTTACCCCAGTTGCCATCTTATCTCTGAGTAATTTCAGGTTTTTTTATACCAAGGTGCCCCATCTTCCGATGCCACAACATCAGCTGGTCACCTGCAGTCGCTGATGAAAGCGCAGAACCCTGTGAACAGCACTTGATTTTATAAATGCCTCGTTCTTCCACACCTTTCACTACAGCCTTTCCTCTAACCTCACACTCACTACTCTTAAAGATGTCACAACCTTTTTCTGAAAATACCACTATATGTCCCTTTTTCGTAATAGCATTCACACTCAGTAAATTAGAAGCTAATCCAGGAACATACGTTACGTTACTGATTGTCAAATCTATTGATTCGCAAACTACCATACCTTCACTTTCACCCAATAACTCATTACCGTCAGCACAAGTCACTCTTAAAGGTTTACAAGTTTTCTTTAAGTCCTTAAACCATGATTTGCGATTGGTCATATGCGTAGACGCTCCAGAGTCAATTATCCAATCATCAGTATGTGGCTTTACTGCTGTACCAAGCGCATATGCCTGCAGCGCCTCCTTCTTCTGCTTTGGATTCTCCGGACAGTCGTGTGCTTTGTGAGGACCGTCGCAAATGAAACACTTGACCTTTCTGTTCTTCTTCTTAAATGCACTCTTGCCTTTATGCTTATTTGACAACAGTGCTGATGTTGAAGCTTGCTTTTCTGTAGTACTCGCTGAGTAGGTATCTTCCATTTGGAAAAGTTTCGTTTTCACATAGTCGGTAGTTAAATTGATATTGCCAGCCTCATTGGATGAAACTCTGGAGTAAGGCCTTGAAGAAGTAGAGCTGCCAGTAGCTCATCATCAGCCTCCTTCCCTAAATCCAACAGCTCCTGTGACGTTGTTAAAACAGATGTCACATACTCACGAACCGTTGAAAATTGTTCGAGTTTCATGCTTACTAACTTTGTCAAAAAGCGGCAACGGTTGTTCAAACCTTTATCTTCAAAGGCATTCCTCAAAGCTTCCCAAGCTTCCTTTGCCGTTTTTGCACTTCGAACATGCACCAAGCAGTGGGGTCTAACCATTAAACAGATCTTCGCACGTGCTCTCTGGTCGCGCCTTGTACCAGAAACGTCGCAAGCGTCTGGAGTACTACGTGTATATTCCCACAAATCATCATGGATGAGATATAATTCCATGAGGAATTTCCACGTCGCATAGTTAAAATTGCCGTCTAACTTTTCCAATGATGGCAAACCGCTGTTCCCAAGACTGCAAGTTGAAGTTTCTTTGTTTTTCTCGTTATCGGCCATAATTACCGCGTGCGGACCAATAACCTATTAGTGGTCAACCCTATGGCACTAATTACTTAATTTGCAAAAATACATTATAGCTGAATTAAATTATACGAAATATTTAGATGGAAATATTTCATATATTCATTTGACAACGAAAAAATATTGACAACAAAAGTATTGTCAAGAGGAACTTGAAATTAGAAAAATAACAAAACTCTTATGCTTTTTGGCATGTCAGACTAATAAACCTTTTTTTATAATCTAACATTGCCAAATAAAGCTTTTCTTCCTTTCATATGATTCCTTATTAATTATGTGGTGCGAGACGGGCGGATAAGATGATATGATCAATGCTATTATCGAAATTCTTAGGTAAAAAGCCCTAAACTGGCAATATTCCGCGAATGAAATCGCGTGAATTCGTGGCATGGTATAAGCACGCGCTCGCGCCCGCGCACACGCTCATATTCGTGACCGGGCGGTCAAAGGATTTAAGCACGCTAACCATTGGCTCTGCGTGGTCTAGCGTTGCATAACAATCGATAGTTGACCTCGAAAAACAGTCACAATATCGATAGTATCGATACTATCGATTGTCAATAGTTTGCAATACTATTGATGATAGGTAAAACTATCGATAGTATCGATACTATTGAATATAGATACTATCGATAGTATCGATAGTTTTTAATTGATACTGTCGAAACTATCGATAGTGTAACTACTTTTTGTACGAAAAACTATCGATACTATTAATACTATTGATACTATCGATAGTCCTATCGATATTGTTACTGTTTTTCGAGGTCACGATAGTATCGATAGACTATCGAAATTGTATACTATTGGTTGCAACGCTAGCGTGGTCGCACTTGCGTTGTTCAGTAGTATCTCTAATTAGTCTGTGGTTGTTCACGTTTGTATTCAACTTGTTCGGACGCGTGCTGTGCGACGGTGCCACGGTTGTTAATGCGTAAAATTGGAGTGGAACGATAAAATGGTGTTAAAATTTTTAGCTTTTTCTTTCTAGGTTTCTTTTAAGGTTTCAATAAATGCATTATGTAATTGTTAGCACACATGTAAAAGAAAAAAAAGTCGTCGTCCATATTTAAAACACGTAGATATGACGCCATCTTGGATTATTGCCAGATAGTTCGTGAAAAATAACGAAGCCGCTAGTGTGACCAGCGCTTTATCGCGATAACTTTTTAGTGTACAAAACGTACGAAGATTCGCCGCGAATTGCTCCGGGACGATAGGAACAAGTGCGGCCGAAGCATTAGAATATTATGTAGTTCCACCACTTATTGACTGAGTGAGCGAAGCGAGTGAGGTCTCCGTTTCAACTTGGCCATAAATGCTTTGGAATGTCTGTGTGTTTTCCTCGAGAACTCGCATTTCTCAACCGATTTCAGTGAAATTTTGGAAGCAAGTTCAAGCATTTGACTGCGTAGATCACCCGACACTATTGCTCAAATTCCGTCAGTACGGTTTTGACGATGAATCTATAAACCTCATTCAATCATATTTAACGGATAGGCTTCAGACTGTTGATATAAATGGCATAAAGTCAAACGGATCTCTTGTCAAAATGGGTGTACCTCAAGGTTCTATCCTAGGACCGTTCCTCTTCTTAGTGTACGTCAATGATTTGCCTTACGCGGTTGAAAAATAGGCTGGTATTGTGTAGTTCGCCGATGACACGTCTCTTATTTTTGAAATAGACCGTCATAGCGAAGATGCTACTGCGGTGAATGACACATTATCGGCCATTTCTAATTAATTCTCTGCCAATAACCTTCTGTTGAATGCAAACAAGACCCAGTGCATTCGATTTAGTCTTCCTAACGTGAGGCAGGCCAATGTTGATGTGCTACTAGACGGTCAAAACTTAGATCTCGTTGATAATACTACTTTCTTGGGAATCACAGTAGATTCAAAACTTCAGTGGGATGTCCATATTTCTAAACTGGCTAATAGGCTGAGCTCAGCGGCTTACGCTATTAATCGCTTAAGAATCAGACAATTGACAGATGTAGCAACTGCTAGACTAGTTTACTTTAGTTACTTTCATAGTCTGATGTCCTACGGGATTCTTCTCTGGGGGAGTGCTGCTGATATACAGACTATTTTTATTTTACAGAAAAGGGCAATTCGTTTTATTTATGATTTAGGATCGAGAGACTTCCTAAGACATTTTTTTAAGAAAATTGATATACTCACTGTACCATCCCAGTACATATTTGAAAATATAATGTATGTGAGGAAAAATATTGCCTTATTTAATAAAACAGGTGATATTACGGGTAGAAACTTACGTAACATAAATGTTTTAGTTACCCCGTATTATAGGCTGAAAACAGTCAGTAAATCGTTTAAGGGAAACTGTATAAATTTTTATAAGAAATTGCCAGAATCGGTCCTTGATATGCCAGATAGAAAATTTAAAGCTTATGTAAAGAAAGTACTTTGTGAGAAGGCTTATTACGGAACCGATGATTATCTTAAAGACAAGAACGTCTGGCTTGAGCTTGGCGCGGGTCCCCCTTAAAGGTTTATATTTGTACACTCACAAGTGACATAATTTGAGTATAATCAGTACATGTACTTTATACAAATTGACATTAATTACAAATTTGACATTTTTATTTAATAATTATGACATAGCCAGAGTATTCTCAGTCCACACATCTAATTTTAATATCAGTATAATTGTAAGGTTGACTTTTTTGGAGAAAATGCTGCAGTACAGTTTGTTACCGCTTCTTCTGTACTTGCGCTTTGGAGGCGGCAGTAAACTTAGTTGTAAGTAAATGATCTGACGTCAACAACTAACTACATATTAAGAAATAGAAAGAAAAAAGAAATGACAATTATCAAGTGATATACCTAAATATAATTAAATGATTATAAATGAAAGAAAAATAAATGATTTTTGACTTTTGACTTTAAATAAACATATGAAAATCGATAGTCGAGTCATTTTTTGGAAATTTTTGAAAATGACCGAATTTGCACAATGGGCCTATGCGCCTTTGGATTTTATGGCTCTAACGACCATTTTGTGTTTGTGGTGACAACGAATAAACAAAGGAATTTTATTTTCTATTATGACATACAATAGACGTATATTTTCACCAGCATTGTCAAAAGATGAATACTGTAGCTAAACTACAGTATACATCACGTAGCTGGTACGCTTTCGCTAAGTTTGGACGTTCAGTCATGTGAATAGCTATGTCCCGGAAGGGGAGGGAGTACTGTAGCTACACTACAGTAACATCGCGTAGCTACAATACATCTCTAAATTAGGGAATTTAACAGGACCCCGAGAGCAGTCGCGCGCTGCGCCAACCAATCACAATACAGGAACGGGAACACAACCATATTAGGCCATTGTTTCGTCTCATAACGATTGTATACAGACAGATTGTATGTTTTTGGTCACCCATCCGATATCGAAACGCTGCGGCTGTTACTTAACATCAACCATATCATCGCGTGTGCTACCTACAGCAATCAAAATCCTAACTACTTAACGTTAATCTTACTAGAAAGGTAGGTAACATTATTAACTTTTAATGATATTCTACTTCAATACTAATATATGTAAGTAGCTAAGTACCACATTAGTAAGTTATGTAACCTAGGAAACGACTACCTACCTACTAGTTTTTTTTATCGCGAGCAAAGGGCGTAGGTAGGCAAGATAGGTCACTTGTGTTACTGTCTTCCACCTAACCCACTAATTTATTTTTAAGTTCAGGTATTTTAATTTGTGGAAAAAAGGAAATACTTACATAATAAAAATGAAACAAAATACGTGCTAGAAGGTACCTATATAAAATCTATTTTTTGTCTTACCTTTCGGTGTTTTGAGGTAACTTAAAAAATATCTCTAGGTGCATTAATGAAGTATTTAAGCAACAAATAAATGTATTCCCAAATTGCACGCTCACTGCTTACAACACTCTACTGTGCCTAAACGCACCACTGTTTTTTTCTTATTATATAGTTTATATTACAATTTTAAATTGTTAAATTCATTAGTTATAAGTATAATCCGAAATTTGTATGCCTGAAAGGCGAATCACAGTTTGTATAGATTTTAAGATCTAAATTTATACCTGTGGTACACAAATAAATGAGTTTTAAGTTTGTAGCATACTAAGCTACACCGACGACTCCGCGTGTCCCGCGACACGTGGACTACCAGCTCCAGCGCTCCAGCGTCAACCAATGTAGAAGTACTCACCGAGTCTACGTCCTCCGCACCCTCGTCCAGCTGCCACCGGAAGAAAATTCTGCCCAGCTGTTCGCCGTGCACCAGGGAACTCCAACTCGACTCCATGCAATCTGCGTCATCGTTCACATTACGCACTGCAATGTCTGCTGCCGTTCAAGAATATCAAGAGCTCGTCCAAAGTCTTCGAAAACTATCACAAGAAATCGCGCACCTCAAGCAAACCAGATCCGCCACTTTACCACGCACCAGGTACAGCCATCATCATCATCGTCACTAGACTCATCACCGTCCGGCACATTCTCATCACCGCTCACGAAGCCCACCACCGCGTCCCACGTCACCAGCCCGTTCTACGACGACCTGCCACAAGGAAGATAGAACGCTCGCATCGACACACAACAGCGACACCGCCGGAACCTATCGCCTATTCGTCACTGATAAGAAAACAGGCTTATCATTTTTCGTCGACACCGGTGCCAATATTTCCGTCCTACCACGCAGAGCAGGCCAACAATCGACACTCCTACCTTTCAAGCTGTACGTCGCGAACAGCAAGCACTAGGTAGGTACGATAAATACCTACGGAGAGAAAACGCTCGAACTCGACCTCAGCCTACGCCGTCCATACAAATGGAAATTCATAGTTGCCGACGTATCGAAACCAATCATCGGAGCCGACTTTCTCAAACATCATCAGCTCGTCGTAGACCTCACTAATCGAAGACTTACGAATCTCCAGATCCACGCTTTACTCTGCGCCTTAAGCACTCCGACCATCCGAAGCATCGACGTCCAACAATCATACCACGACATATTAGCTGAATTCCCCGGTATCACTCGCCTATCCCCGACGAATGTCAACCCGAAAACAGCTGTTAAACACTACATCGAAACTCAAGGCCCACCAGTTTTCTGCCGCGCTCGCCCGATCCCACCTCATCTATCTATACGAACAAGTACGAAAACAATTCGAAGATATGATGCAAAAAGGAATATCCGTATCTGCGGCGACTACCGACGACTAAACGCCATCACGAAACCAGACCGATATCCCGTACCACGTGTCAAAGATTTCACCTACCTACTCTCCGGCAAGAAAATATTCTCCACCATCGATTTGAATCGCGCGTGCCATCAATTATCAGTTCGTGAGGAAGATTTACAGAAAACTGCGATAATAACACCGATGGGATTATGGGAATTTCCGAAAATGGTTCCAGGTCTGAAGAACGCTGGTCAAACTTTCCAACGATACATCCACGAAGTACTCAGAGGACTCGATTTCGTCTTCCCATTCCTTGACAACGTACTTATAGCTTCCTCATCAGAAATTCAGCACCGTGAACATCTACGACAAGTACTCCGACGACTCGAAGAAAACAGCCTCACAATAAATCCCGCCAAATGCAATCTCAGCAAAACAGAAGTAAAGTTCCTCGGCTACACAGTCTCACAACATGGCATCAAACCATCCGAAGAAAAGGTCAAGATCATCATCGAATATCCACGTCCAAAAACAATAGAACTACGAAGATTCCTCGGTATGATCAACTTCTACCGTGAGCACATTGTATACCGAACGCCGCCACCATACAAGCTCCGCTGAATTAATTTTTACATAATACGAAGAAACGCGACAAAATATTAATAACATGGAACGACAAAGCTACTAAAGCATTCGAGGCATGCAAAGCAAGCATCAGTAACGCAGCTCTGAAGTACGATTTCTGAAACGCGGAGTCACCTAAACGAATGGTTTTCCCATACAAAAATCATACGTTTAGTAGGTGACTCCGCGTTTCAGAAATCGCACTTCTGCTCGCCCACCCGTCGCACGAAGCCACTCTCGCGATATTCACCGACGCGTCGGACACCGCCACCGGCGACGTACTTCAACAATGTATCAACAACACATGGCAAACGCTTGGTTATTTTTCGAAAATATTCAGCGACGCGCAGAAAAAATATTCGACATATGACCGAGAACTACTCGCCATCTACATGTCTATGAAACACTTCAGAAAAACATTCGAAGGACGAAGACTTATTATTTTTACCGACCACACCACTAACATACGCAATGAGCAAGGTACAATTCGCCACCGAGACACCACGCCGAACGCGACAATTATCTTTTATTAGCGAATTTACATCCGACATACGACACATCCTCGGAGATGAAAACAATGTCACCGACGCACTCAGCCGCATCGAAACAATCAACTGTCCGTCTACCATCAATTTCGAAGAACTGTCACGAGCCTAAGATCAAGGTAGCAACATTCCATTATTACTACAACAGCCAAATCTCGCCATCAAGAAACTTACGATTCCCGGTACGAACATCGCTACCTACTGCACAACGTCGACATCGCAAATTCGCCCTTATGTACCGCCGAATTTACGTCGAAACGTATTCGACGCAATACATAACGTAAGCCACCCCGGAATGCGCAGTACGAGAAAAATAACAGCACAAAAGTACTTTTGGCCGTCGATGAATAAGGACATTGTATTATGGGCGAAAACATGTATTCCCTGCCAGAAAAGCAAGATACATCGACACACTCAGAGCAAACCAGCCGAATTTCCGCCTACGGACCGATTTGAACATTTACATGTCGATATTGTCGGACCTCTCGAAACCACCACCTAAGGACATCGCTATCTTATCACCATGATCGACCGAACTACGAAATGGGTAGAATGTGTACCGACAGATCACATATCAGCCGAAAACGTCGCAAGAGCAGTGTACAAAAACTGGATCACCAGATTTGGATGTCCTGTCACCGTCACCACCGATCAAGGCCGGCAATTCGAAAGTGAACTTTTCACCAAACTTATGGACCTCATGGGCTGCCAGGGTAATCGAACCTCGAGCTACCACGCTCAGGCAAATGGGATCCTGGAGCGTTTCCATCGTTGCCTGAAGGCTGCGCTACGTGCCCAGCTCACCAGCTCAAGTACCAATTGGGTCAACGAACTCGTAACAGTACTACTGGGACTACGAACCGCCCTTCGTGAAAATGGAGTTACACCCGCGCAACTGACATATGGCTGCAATTTACGGAGACTGGAGACTTATTCACCACTTTGCCATCACCAGAAAGCAACCTCGACTACAACTTCGTCGAAAAACTACGCAAAATAATAGACGACAACTCGCATTGCAACGGCAGGCAGATTTTCGTTCACAAGGTTTTGCAAACATGTAGTCACGTCTTCATCAGAACAGATGCTATCAAAAAACCTCTCCAAACTCCATACGAAGGCCCATACAAAGTACTTTACAAACCGACAAGCTATTCAAACTGCAACTCCCGAACCGGCAATCAACTATTTCGATCGGCCGACTGAAGCCCGCCTACATTTTAGAAGATTTTCAAGATATTTCACTTCAAGTCACTCCCGGATTCATCACCACAAGTCATCACCACACAACACTGCAATCCAACCGCGATCGCCAGCACGCGCACTGATAACTACGGGTGCCGCCTGCGCGAAACACGCCGCCGTCGCCTGCGCGATCCTGTTTACGCATCCCGGCCGCAACTCCTGTAGCGCCACTTCCCGCTGCCATTCAAACTCGCTCCGAAAGAATCATCAAGCCACCGGTACGCTTTCGCTAAGGAGGGAGTACTGTAGCGTCTGTAGCTACACTACAGTATATATCGCGTAGCTGGTACGCTTTGGCTAAGGAGGGAGTACTGTAGCTACACTACAGTAACATCGCGTAGCTACAATGCATCTCCATTTTTGGCCACTAACACTAGCACTCGCCCGCGCCGTCAGTCATTACCAAATTAGGAAATTTAACAGGACCCCGAGAGCAGTCGCGCGCCGCGCCAACCAATCACAATACAGGAACGGGAACACAACCATATTAGGCCATTGTTTCGTCTCATAACGATTGTATATAAATCCAAATCTTGTGAATAAATCAGGCATTCGACTTTCTACTAAGGAGCTAAGAACACGCTATTCTATTTATCTCCCTTAGGTACACGTAACCTACCTATACACACCATATGATAGCATACTAAGCTACAGTCCAGTTTATTTATAAAGAGATCTCTAATCCTCTAATCGACTTAAGCGTCTAGAGTTCGAATCTCACCGGAATTTGTTCTTTTTTAGTTCAATGTATTTATTTTTAATTTGCGACCGGTATTTTAAAGATTATTTTCAAAGTTTTTTAAAAGTACGAGTACCTATACTAATTTGTTTTTTTGGGAATTATGTAACTACAGGAAACATTAGTTTAGTCTATTTTACCAAAATTACCAGTTTACCAAAATTTTATAAGAAATTATTTTCATAACTAAACTAAATAATTTTTTTGTCTATCTTTTATTGTGAAACCGTAAACGAGACTCGAAAACTGAACTCCGACAACCTTTACTACGAAAGGTTTTTATTTCGACAATATGCAACTGCGACACGACTTCATTGCGACAATAGGCTACGTCGAAATACCTTAGCTCCGATATTACCGTACTACGACAAGCCGTTTCTTCGACGTGACTTAACTAGGAAAAGATGCTACTACGACGACGTTCTTCTGCGACAAAAATGCTACTCCGAAATGAGTCAACTTCGAATTATTATACTCAGAAATGCTGTACTTCGACAATACTTTATTACTGTATTCTTTGAAATACTGTTAATATGTGGTTACGTGGTTTGCTTAGTGTCCAAAACATTTGCGAAAAATACTTTTAAAAATTCTACTGGTGCTGGTCTCCAGCATTCAGACCCTCACGATCGTGAGTTTCAGGAATAAATTGTAAGTGGCACGATTGTGTATCATCATAGTGTTATATTATACTAAATAATGGAAATGAAACTATGTTTTACAAATTTTTATATATTTTCATCAGTCTTTATGACAAAATACCCATTAGAGTTAAGCCTATTTGACATAATTTTAATTATTAGCTTATAAGAGTTAAACAGTTACAGTTTTGGTAAGTATTATAGGAGCTATATCAATAATCAGCCTTATATAATTGTATTTTAGAAAACAATCTACTTATTTGAGATATGATAAGTTTTAAAACAGTTTTTGTCTCGAGATTAAAATAAATAAACGTTGCATTTCTCGCACCTTATTGTGGAACGACTACCACATTTTTTTTAAATGACAAGTTTTGGGAGCTTTATGTCATCGCTAATAGGATAATGTAGCTGTCATATCTTTTCGATTCTAATGTTGCATTAACTTGCCTGTATTGTATATTTTATAATCTCGACAAGCTATTTGAGCAGGCCAATCATCTTCGCAATCTTCGTCTCACCGACTTTCTTGACAAGGTGTAACGTACATCTAATTGTAAATTAAAATAAACAAATAAAGTTACAATTAATAATATATAAATAAATAAAAAATTACAAGCTAACTTAAACTAAGTAAATAAAATAAAGTTAAACAACATATTTGTACAGAATTAAATAAACACCCTATTAAAATAATAATGCAGTCATATACTTTTATATAAACAAACTAACACACATGAAACGTAGGTACCATAAATTGGTCACGTCAATAATGGCTGGCTTTCATTCTTACTGCGACATACATCGGTCTTTTGTCTCCGTTGCGTACTTATGCCTGAGCATTCCGAACGGCGGCTCATCATCACCAGCCACAGAGAGTTCGCGACCCCTCTAACATGAACACGCTTCTCTTAGCGCGCGCTCTTCTCAGCGCATTGTCTTGTATCTAAGTGGACGATATATTTTAACCCACTTACAGAGTTTTTTTTTTTTAAATTTAAAGAACATTTGTAACAAGAACGTAAAGTATTTCGTATTTTCTAGTCCAAGTGTTAGCAATACCCGTGAATCGGGTCCAAACCGTCCAAAGCTTGGGCTTGTAAAATAAGACGCCACCACCACCATCTTGCGTCACCAAAGAGGCTCACCTTCGGCTGCTGAGTGCTGACACCTGATCGACCCCAGCTGAGCACCCCCACAAAGCACGGGACGACCATAAGGGCGGTACCTCTTAGCAGAATAGAAAACGGCATAGGGCCTTCGTATCCCTATTATTAATTTTTTTTTAAATAAAGTCTTTGATGTTGACTTAGGTTTGTGTTTTTTTTTATATAACGTCGCCGAAACATCGCAAAGGCAGGATAGTCATGAGATTTTTCTGTGAAAGTAGCCTGCTTCCACATTCTCTTCCTTGCAACCCTGGGTACTGACATTGGTCTTTTTCCATAAATAGCTTAGACTCTTTCACGATTACTTTCTGGGGACTTTGATCTGTCATTCGGGACAGAAATTGAATGGGAAGACCTTTGACGTGAACTTTTTAATTCTCGATGATGGTAGCACTTGGTGTTGGCCGGAGAAGTGACTCAATCGGTAGTGAAGGCGGCTGTAGCAATGATAAAGCTATCTCAATATCACGGAGGAGCAATTGGATAAGCTTGAGCGCCTTCAAAACTTTTGTATCAGGTTTATATTTGTATTATATTTATAATACAGGTGCGGTCCGACAGGGGACATGACCCCCCCAAAATCTAAGGTCAAATTGAAAAATCTCAAAAATTTGCCAAATAATAATAGGAAATTTCTAGCTATCCCCTAACAGCGATAAATTTATAGTTTGCTGATATCTAGTGGTGTTTTTACGCAATAATGTTTATTTTATTCAAAAATACCAATTTTTTATTAGTGTAGTGAGTGAACCCCTCCAAAATTTCAAGCTGCGACCGCGCCTGCGCCAATATGACCACGATTCCATCTTCCGTGCACAGCACAAGTGGCTCCCAATCCGACTTCGACGTAACTATCATGTTCTCACACTCTTATACTCCGTACTTTTTATGCCATCTTCTCCTCCTTACCTAAAGGAGCGTTTTACATTTCTCCATCAGGATAATAACCGTCCCACGCGCAGTATTAATGCCTTACGTCTAAACATTCCTATTCATTCGATCGGATTCTACTCCAAATCTTTTACAGTACAAGCAGTCTACCTCTGGAATGCCCTCCCTGTTAAAATTCGTACTGCTCAGACTAAAACAATCTTTAAATAATATTCTTTATAAATATTACCTGACAATATAATCAGTTCTGTTCTATTTACTATATGTATCTATTTATGTAAATATTTTTATGTATCCTATAAGTATGTATTATTTATGCTTATGTATGTGTGTATATATATAGTTATATATAGTATGTATTATATTAGGAAATTACGAAAATACGCTGTCATAAAAAACAATAAGCTGTATGTTGAATGAAAGAAAATAGAGCTGAGTGAAGAAGAGAGTAATAAAGAACCAAGCATGAGTAGACCGACAATACCTGGCAAGAATAATTCCTTTCGTAGAAAAACTGCAGTTTAACATCCTTTTCCAAAATTTCCAAAGTATTGGTAACAAAAAAACACTTATTGGAAGCTTTCATAAGCCAAAACCCTATTTATAAAGCCATCTGCATATCGGAAACGTGGTTAACTGAGGAAAAAAATAACTTAATAAATTTTTGTGGATACAACATTGCAGCATCGTACTGCCGAAGGAACTACGACGGTGGGGGAGTCTGTATCCTATTACAAGACCAAATAGAATCGAGAGAGAGAAGCGACATCACCAAGATGTCTATCGAATACAATATAGAATTATGTGCTACAGAATTACCAGAAGAAAACATCTTGCTGATCTCTTTATACTGGAATGGTAAAGGGCCTGACATTTTTACAGAAAAAATATTAGATTATATTAATAAAAAATATTCCACGCATAACGTAATTATAGGCGGCGATTTAAATATAAATACTTTAAAAAATAAGCCAAAAACAAAACAATTTCTTAACCTTAGGACAGAATATAGATTTACACAGCACATTAATGAACCTACACATTTTACTAAGACGTCCGAAACATGTATAGATTTGATATTTACAAATTTCATTAATGTTATACAAACAAAAGTAGAGAAACTAGGATTTTCAGCGCATGCCGCCACGACTATAAGCTTTAAAACAAGACAAAATATGAAAAACTCTACATGGTATACTGAAAAAAGAATATTCAACAATTCGAATATAAATTGCTTCAAATCTAAACTAAAAGAAATTAAATGGTGCGAACTCTTAGTCCAACACAAAAATATAAATAAAAACTACGAAATTTTTCATAACAAATTGATACATATTTTGGATCAATGCATACCAAAACAAAAAATTAAAATAAACAAACCAATTAAGAAGCACTGGCTAACTGTAGGAATAAAAAAATCGTGTAAAAATAAAAGATTATTGAAACTTCTTAACCTGAGAACAAATAATGAAATACTAAATAATTATTATAAAAAATATGAATATATGTTAAAGAAAACAGTATCTACCTCAAAGAAATTGTACTATAAAAAAACGAATAAAAAAATCAACTAATAAAGTCAAAACCATGTGGAGTGTTGTCAGTGAGTGTACAAATAAAAAACCAGTTAAAGAAAAAAAATATGGAATTGCATATAAACAAAAAAGTTATCACGGACTCAGTGGAAATAGCTAACAAATTTAATGATTTCTTTGCCAGTATAGGCGAAAAACGAACGGGAATAAATTCGTCACGCCCTGTATATTGCCCTACGGAAAATAGCATATTCATTCGACCTGTTGATACCAACGAAATACATAATATTATCAGAAACTTAAAAAACAAAAGAAGCCACGGTATAGATAAACTGCCCCCAAACTTGTTCAGAGAATGTGCGGAAGAACTATCTCTACCATTTACTATACTAATAAACCAGTCATTGAATGAAGGAACTTTTCCCGACCTACTGAAAATTACTATCATAAAACTTATTCACAAAAAAACGAACAAACTGACCTAAATAATTACCGCCCCATAGCACTATTGCCAACAGCTTCTAAAATATTTGAAAAAGTCATGGCTGACCGCGTCTACAGCTTCTGTGAAAAATATAAACTTTTTGATGAATGTCAGAATGGATTCCGTAAAAACCGTTAGACAATATTGGCAGTCTTCAAATACGTCCAAGAAGCTCTAAAAACGCTAGATAGAGGTTTATATTGCATTAGATTACTGTTGGATATGACGAAAGCATACGACGTGGTCCAATAAGATATCCTTCTAAAAAAACATTCTATTGCATTCTATGGCATTGGAATTAGAGGTATTGCACATAAATGGTTCAGTTCATCTAAAAGACAGGAAACAATTCGTGGAAGTCGAATATTTCAATCACGAAACAAGTACAGTTCAAATTATTCGATCAAACTGTAAGTCAGTCGTTTCTTCTATCCCCCAAGGAAGTGTCCTCGGGTGCCTTTTATTCCTAATATACATCAACGACCTTCCAAAGATAATGAAAGAACATTGTGTTCTATTTGCCGATGATATTTCCATCTTAACGCCCACCCAAGGTAATAAAAATTTGCGCGAACAACTCACTGACATTCTCACAAAAACATCTAACTGGCTGAATGAGCACAACTTAGAATTAAATTATTTAAAAACAAAATTAATGGTCTTTCACCCGTACCACCATTAGAGGTTAAAATGAGCTTCAATGGTATCAATTTAGAGGTGGTAAATGAATTTACTTTGCTAGGCATTGACATAGATAGTCACATAAATTGGAAGTCTCATACAAAAAAACTACGCGCAAAATTATCTAAGTATGCGCTTAGGGAGGTAAAAAAATCAACGGACATCGAAACAGCTATTGTCACTTACTACGCCTACGCCTACTCATGGCTAAGTTAGGGTAAATTTTTGTGGGGCAACGGAACCGATTGCGATGAAGTATTTACCATGCAAAAAAGATTGTTGCGTATAATAGCAAATATAAAAAAAGAGACAGCTGCAAACCTTATTTTATAAGATACAAAATTTTAACTTTGCCATGCATCTACATCCTCCATGCATGCAAATTTGTCCGAAAATATCCTGAATTTTTCAAAAAACGAAGAAACTTTGTTACAAAATATACACTCAGGCATCAAAATAAGCTACAACTACCTACTTCGCGTCTCCAGCTTCATTCATCCAGCCCTCTAGTCATGTCTATTAAGCTCTACGACAAACTCCCAACCGCCATCAAAGACATAGAGAATAATGAAACGTTTCTACACAAACTCAAAGAACTATTGACTAATAAATGCTATTACACATTATACGAATATTTGGAAGACAAAATTACACCGTAAAGGCAATATATTAAATTAATAATAATTCCTGACATATATAAAAAAATTGACATATATTAACTATTATCAATGTAAAAGTTTGACATCTATTAACTTATTATTAATGAATAAACTTATAATACGACGAATAAAATATAACTTGCATGGATATTATATAGGTACATAAATTGAAATATATCATAAAATAATTCAATAACATAGATTTGACGAAAATGTGGCCCTTCCCCATTGCAGCGCCCGTCAGGGTCCTTAATTATTACTTATTTTGTTAATAAAGACGTGTATGATACATTAAGGAAGCAATAAATGATATGATATGATATGATATGTGTGTATATGTATTTAGGTATATATTCTATAAGGAAAAGCGTCATCTGCGAACGCGCTGTCTACTACGCATGCGCGGAGAACCGAACGTGACCGAACTCAAGCGACGTCGGCCGAGGCGCCGACGCCGCGCCGCACGTCACCCCATCCCAGTTCTCGGATTCGCCGCTTAGTACACAAGGAAGGAACAGGACGTATTGTTAATGTCGGTCCGCCACGCTTCCTTGTGAGTTTCGGAGTTACGCGAATAAACTGTTAGTTAAATAGACTGTCTTTGTGTTCATCTTCTGTTCCCTTATAGTTCAGAAGTGCGATGAAACATTCCCACAAGATAAGTGTTTAGAAACATTAAAAGAAACCGTGTTTCGTTTCGCTGGCTAGCCGCGCCGCGTGTAAAATACCTATTTAGATACGTTACTATGGGTGATAGTGATAATAGTGATAGTGGAAATCGCGATTCAAGCGGCGACCGCGATGACCGGCTCCGTCGACGGTTATTGTTAGAGTTGGAGACACGTCGACTTGCAAAACGATTACAAAAGCTTGAAAAACAGGTGTTCAGTTCCCGGAAAAGATCAAAGAATGCCGCCGATGTCGGCAATCGCCAAAATGTCGGAACTGTGCAGTCGTCAGTGTCGCGCAAGGGCGCGGCTATCGATGATGGTATCCGGACGCCGCCTCTGCCTGCCGGTTGGACTAAGTCATCTCAACGAGTCGGTCAGAGATCCGTCGTTAGTGACCAAAGTGCGTCAGGGGTAGCTTCCGACCCTGACTTGATTCTCAAGTCGGGTCCCCTGTTCGAGTCATCGAGATTGCCGGACGCGCCATCGCGAGTGTCCGCGGCGACGCTTGGCCCGTTTGCGTCGGAGCGCGAGCGCGAAGCTGGCGCTGTTGCGCCGGAGCGCCAGCGCGAAGATGGCGCCGTTGCGCCGCCATTGCGCAGCGTCGCGCCGCCTGCAGTACCTACTACTCTAGGATTTACTGGTAGTACTGGACTATCGGGATATGTTGTACGTATAAAATTCGAGATAAATTAACTTCAGTTTGTACCCATTGTGGTAAAAATGGTCACCAAGAAAATAATTGTTTCTCTAAATTGCGCAAGTGTTCCTATTGCAATAAAATGGGATATATTAAAGAAGAGTGCTTAAAACTGAAAAATCGTAAGTCGTCTACCGCGAATGCAGATACAACACAATCAACACACACAGTGCGCGTTATTCAGGACGCATCTGGTGCTTCAAAATATTATGCGACGGCTAAGGTAAACGCCATACCAGTTAACAGTTTTATTGATTTCGGCAGTACATACCGAAAGTACCGCGAGACAATTAAACTTACATGCTGGGCCATGTAAGGGCGGTAGGTTTTGGTGGATCACAAGTAGCACCCTTAGGCGAGGTTTTGATTAAGTTGACCGTGGACGAAGCTACGTGTGAAAACATTAAGGCGTATGTTGTTCCTGATTTCGCACAGGACTTTGGTTTAATTATCGGTCAACCTTTTACTGAATTTTATAACGTTTACGTGATTAAGACACCCACATCCTTAAAAATATTTAATACCAACTATCTACCCAGTTCGCGAGCAGTTTTAGACAGAATTCGTGAAGCCAATATGACTCTTCGACTAGACAAATGCTCTTTCTTGGTGTCTACAGTTGAATATTTGGGTCACGAGGTGAGTGCCGGTGTAGTAAGGCCTGCCCAACACAAATTGATTGCTGTACGTGACTTCAAGGCGCCTAAGAGTGTGCATCAGGCTAGACAGTTTCTAGCACTCGCCAGCTATTTCCGTAAGTATGTTCATCGTTTTGCACTTATAGCACAACCTATCACGTTACTTACCAAAAACGACCAACCTTGGGGCTGGGGCCCAAGTCAACAAGAAGCTTTTGACAAATTAAAATCTATTTTAATCAGTCGCCCAGTATTGGCCCTATTCAATCAAGAATATGAAACCCAGATACACACAAATGCCTCCAAAATTGGCCTTGGCGGAATTTTACTGCAGAAGCAACTTGACGGCTCTTGGAGACCCGTGGCTTATGTTAGTCGGCAAACTAACCCAGCTGAACAAAAATACCATAGCTATGAATTGGAGACCTTGGCAGTGGTCATGAGTCTTCAAAAGTTTAAGGTGTACATCAGCGGTATAAAGTTTAAAATCGTGACAGATTGCAATGCGTTGCGTTGGACGTAGACCAAGCGAGACTTAAATCCACGTATCGCTAGGTGGTGGCTTGAGGTGCAAGGTTATGATTTTGACGTCGAATATCGGGCAGGCAAATCTATGGCTCACGTTGATGCATTGAGTCGTAATCCTATCGTCATGCGCTGCGTTGAGAATGATTTAGTTGAAAGCTTGCAAATGAACGACGACGAATAGAAAACAATGTTTTGTTTAGAAAGGTTAACGGCGAGAAAAAGGTTGTCGTGTCACGGGCATCGCGTTGGTCACTCGAACAGACATTTCATGATAACAACGGTCACGTTAATTGCAACAAAACTTATGATGCCATGAAAGTTAAGTAGTGGTTTAGTGGCATGCGCCATTTTGTACAAAAGTATGTTCGTGGCTGTATTTCCTGCCAGTATGCTAAGAAGCCTACAGGTCGCCAAGTTGGACTATTGCATCCAATCGAGAAGGTTGCTATCCCTTTTCACACAGTGCACGCAGATCACCTAGGTCCCTTTTGTAAAAGCTCAACAGGTAAGATGTATATCTTAGCCATAATTGATGCATTTACTCGATATATTTGGATCGAGGCCGTGCGAGATACTAGCTGCGAGAAGGTATTACAAACATTTGATCAGTTTATTCAGACATTTGGTCTTCCAACTCGCATTATTACGGACCGTGGTAAAGCATTCGATTGTCACAGTTTCAAGAAGTATTGTCTTGAGAGACAGATTAAACATGTTATGACGGCTGTAGCTAGTCCCAGGGCTAATGGGCAGGTAGAGCGCTTTTATCGCACCATACTGGACGCTCTAGTAGCTTACGTTGGAGATAGTGACCAAGGTGATTGGGAGCAATACTTACCGAAGGTTCAGTTGGGTATAAATTCAAACATAAATAGCACAACAAATAAATCGCCGATGGAACTTTTGTATGGGTTCCGTCCACGCCTTTCGGGCGATATAGTTGTATCTACACGTACCGATATAAGTGAAGCAAGAGAGGCTGCTGTCACCCGTTCGCGAGAGGAGGCCTGTCGTGCTAAACAGCGTTTTGACAAGACTAGACGAGTTGATAAGCCGTTTAAGGTAGGCGAATTGGTGCTAGCTGAGGGCAAAGTTATGCGTTAAGGGTCTCCGTAGTGGAAAATTAATGCGTCATTGTGAAGGTACTGCCTCACGACAGATACGTAATTAAGAATACGAACACTCGTGATCGTCCTTACGAGAATGTATTTGCGAGGGACAAATTAAAGCCTTTCCGTTCATCAAATGACGACGATCCAATTAGTCGTTCAAATTTGTGAGATGATCAATGTTATAAAATATTATATCTCTCCCCTCCAGATTTTACGATTGTTACGATTTATTAGATTGTGAGTTGATTGGATTAAGAACCGATCTTTTAATTTCAAATTCTACATTGTTCTGTAATTTAAGAGCCGAGATTTAATTTTGCACTGTTCTCTAAATTAAGATTTAAGATTGTGCTATCACATTATTCTCTAATTTTAGAATTGAGATTGTCTTGAGTCCGGATTAAGAACCGGTCTTCAATTGGTTACTTATATTACTCGATGCATGCTTTGTTTTTGATTTATATTAATGACCTCCCCTGTCTTGCAGAAAAGTTGTGTGAAGTAGTTGTTGGCGACGGCTCATACGTTTTTTAACAAATAGATTATTTTCATAATTGAAGGCAGTTTGCCACTTTTGGAACAGAATGAACATGTACCACTAGTTTTAAGTCGCGCCCCACAACCATTCAGTCTGTATCAAATCCCCGGCGCGTCCGTACGTTGCCGCATTTGTTCGCAATAAACCGCGTGTGCCCTTACTCGGAGTTTTATTTCAACGAACCAGCACTACGGTCGTCCACAGCTGGTCCATCTACGCCGGATCTGTCGTACATGTTCCATACTCCACCAAGGATGGTGAGCACACGCGGCTCGAGCCGCCGTGAACAAGAAGCTCGTGATCACGCGGTCGATGGAAAGATCGAGAACGCAGGAACAATGGAGGCAGCTGCGCCGCCGCCTCCGCGCCCTATCAGTGTCAAGACTGAACGAAGGGCTGTATCACCTCGATCTCGCCACTCTAAATCGAATAAGTCGAATATATCATTGGAGGCGAGGCGAAAAGCCTTAATTTTGGATGCCGAGAAGAAGAAGGCCGAGATACAGATGAAAATGATTGATCAGCAGCTAGAAGCTGATTTAGCTAATTTAACAGCATCAGAATACAGTTCACACGGAAGCGAAGGAGCCAGCGCACGCCGCGATGTTAAGGAATGGATGAATAAAAGCCAGATAGAATTGGACAAGCAGGACGCCCGCCATTATGGAACAAAAATGGGCTGTTCCGTGCCTCCGGTGACGGCCACGGCCGCTGGACCTATAGATACGATTCAAGAGCTGGCTATGGCAGTTAAAAATTTGTCTGCTAATCCTATCCGCAGTAACTCCAATCCTTTAAGCCGGATATGTACGCCAAAGGATTTACCGGAGTTTGCAGGAGATCCTCTGGACTGGCTTCAGTTCAAACGGGCATTTGAGGAGTCCACTGAGGTGTGCAGCTTTACTCCCAAAGAAAACCTATGGAGGTTATGAAAGTGTTTGCGTGGGCAAGCAAAGGAAGCCGTTTCTGCACTGCTAATTAGTGCTACTTCTCCTGACCGCATAATAAACACACTGGAGCTCCGTTTTGGCGATCCCGATTATATTCTATCCCGTTTGATACAGGACCTTAAGAAACTTCATCCTGTATCACAAGAATATGCGAAGGATATTGTTACATGTTCGGTGAAAGTTCAAAATTTTGTGGAGGCAGTGCGTGCAGTTGGCAGGGAAGAATATTTACAAGGTACTAGTACAGTGTCCATAATACTATCTAAGTTGCCCATGGTGCTACTATCGAAATGGTCAGATTATAGCTTTGAGCCCATTCAATCAAAAACTAAGTCACGATTAGACATTTTGGCAGAATTCTTAAGTACCGAGGCCATTAAAATATCTACAACTGCAAATATGTATGCGCTGAATATACGCACAGATGATAGCTATAAACACAAACCGCAGAATAATAATAGTCGATCGCACGCAGTGCTGATGCAATCCGATAAGACTGGTGACGACAACAAATGTAGTTTCTGTCATGCGTCAGTGCATAAATTAACGGAATGCAAGAAGTTTAAGAAAGCTTTGTGCAAGACAAGATGGCAACACACGAAACGTCATGGTGTTTGTTTTAAATGCTTAGATGCCAAACACCAGAGAGAGACATGTCCCGCGCCAGTGTGCGAGAAAGATAACTGCCGTCGAGCGCACCACATACTACTGCACTATCCAGATAAGCTAACGCCAGCAGCAGTCCAGGAGGTGTCACAGGAATCGGAGTCGGAGCCGCCTGCAGCTACAGTCGAAGCAGTTACGAACGTGAACACGAGTAATCGAACGGTTTTGTTAAAAGTAGTGCCAATTCGCGTGTACAATAGCCGCGGTGGTTTCGTCGATACGAGTGCGTTGTTAGATGACGGATCGACAGTTACGATTATAAGTGCCCAGCTCGCCGACCGCGCAGGCTTGAGCGGGCGACGCGAGACATTACGTATGCACGGTCCGTGGAGTGATAACAAACTGGTTTGTGACACGACGGTTGTGGACTTGAGACTCTCTGGCAAGGACGATAAGGTTTATAATATAAAAGCGCGTAGTGTTAAAGAGTTATGTCTGCCAATTCAAAAGTTGTCTATTGTAAATTGTGATTAATATACGCATTTAAAAGAGATTAAAAATAATTTTATTAGTTCCGATACTAAGCCTGAAATTTTAATTGGGCAGGATAACTATAATTTATTGTTACCGCTCAAGGTCGTATTAGGTGAATCGTATGAGCCGTCAGCGACACTCACCCCCTTGGGCTGGTGTATTCACGGGAGTGTACAGATATCGGGGAAGGGGCGTGCCGCGCGACACGACGCCGCGGTGTTGAACGTCTCCGCGCTGCCGGCGGAGCGAGACCTGCAGGCGCTGCACGAGGAGGTACGTCGCGGCTTCTCGCTGGAGTTCATGGGAGTGACGGGTAAGTCTAGAGTTAATGCAGATGACGCCCGAGCCCTCGAACAGCTGGAGCGGACCGCTCAGCTGATTGACGGCCGGTGGCACGTCGGCTTACCTTGGAGAGATGTTAATTGCGCGACGCCAGATACCTTCTCTTTTGCGCTAAAAAGGTTAAAGGGAGTGGAACGGAAGATGGAAAAGGATGCTGGATATGCGGAAAGGTATAAAGAAAGGGTACATCATTTATTAGACAATGATTTTGCTAGGGTGCTACAGGATACTCACCGCACCCAAAAAACGTGGTATTTACCACATTTTGGGGTGGATAACCCTAACAAAAAGAAGATGCGCCTCGTTTTTGACGCGGCTGATGCTTCCACTGGCTCGTGTCTAAATGATTATTTACTTAAGGGTCCAGATCTACTTACCTCACTCTATGGAATAATGCTGCGCTTCAGAGAAAACCACATAGCAGTCACGGGTGACATCCAGGATATGTTCCTTAGAATTAAAATCTTACAGTGTGACCAGGACGCGCTCCGATTTCTATGGCGGGAGAATTCTACGGAGCCGGTACGTACCTTCGTCATGTCATCATTAATTTTTGGCGCTAAATGTTCGCCCTTTGTGGCACAGTTTATAAAAAATAAAAATGCTCAATTATACCAGGAGGACATGCCGGCGGCTGTAGATGCTATAGTAAACTCCCACTATGCTGATGACTATATCCAAAGTTTCCCAGACGAGAAATCGGCTATTGAAATGGTAAGAAATGTTTCTAACATCCTTGAGAAGGGGGGATTTTACATGCGAAATTGGACTAGCAACAGCGTAGCTGTTTTAAATGCTCTTCCAAAAGAAAACCTAGGGACTGCAGCCGTAAGGTTTAAAGTTGAACAGCAGTGCGACGGCGAACGCACACTTGGTTTAATTTGGTACCCAAACACAGACGAGTTAGCGTTCGACGTCTCATTTAAACGTATTCCAGATAGCGTTATGCAAGGTACTCAAAGGCCTACTCAAAAAATAATGCTTCGTGTAATCATGTCAATTTTCGATGTGCACGGGTTTCTTTCTCCCATTATTATTCAGGGCAAAATAATGCTTCAAAATGTTTGGCGGTCAAATGTAAGTTGGGATGATGTTATATCCGAAGAAATTTATGCTAAATGGCTCGATTGGATTCAACTTATTAAATTAGTTGAGAATATACGAATACCTAGATGCTATCACAGGTGTGGTCGGCTGCGTACAACAACCATAGGTGCGAGCGAGAGAGAAGGTAAGCCAGTTACCGGTTGTCTTGTCGTAGCCGATCCCAATGGTGCTACGAGCGGGCCTGCGGATGCTACGACTCCGCGATCGCCGTCGGCCTACGACGATGCAAATATCAGTGTCTGTGCTACGACGGCTACGACTGACCTACGTAATAAGGCGACGCTCGCACCGAGTTATAGCAACCTACAACTGCATATATTTAGTGATACATCTCAGGCAGCGATCAGCTGTGCGGCGTACTGGCGCTGGCGTTCTAACGAAAATAATATTTGTGTTGCGTTGTTAGCGAGTAAGTGCCGGGTCGCATCCGTCAAGCCCGTGTCGACGGTCCCAAAATTAGAGCTTCAAGCCGCAGTATTAGCAGCTAGACTGGCTAATACTATAGCTAAAGAGCATAAGCTTAGACCTGAGCGTCGATTTTTCTGGTGTGACTCAACTACCGTGCTGCACTGGTTACGTAATAACACGCGCACATATAAAACGTTCGAAGCGAACCGCCTAGGGGAAATTGACGATTTAACTAATGTTTCTGAATGGAGATACGTGCCCAGTAAATTAAATGTAGCAGATATACCTACGCGTGATGTTTTTAATTATGATAGATTTTTTAAAGGGGTTCCATGGGCCTCAGTTCCTATATGAGGAAGAAAGTAGCTGGCCACGCGACATTTTAGAATCTGAATCTGTAGATTTGATCACAGATTACGTAGGAATCATGCATGACTGTATTAACTTACCAGTTCCTGACTCCAAGTCCTTTTCTTCCTGGCTTCGGCTGCTGCGGTCTGCAGCTGCGGTCCTAAAATTTATTAATAAATGTAGGAAACTTACCAGTGTTGATGACAGCGTGATCATGGAGCGGGCGGAGTGTTTACTTCTTCAACAGTCGCAAGCAGATTCCTTCAGCACTGAAATAAGTCTGCTTAAAAATGGTAAGTGTCTTCCTCGTGACAGTAGGCTTCGAAACTTGACTCCTTATTTAGACGAGCAGGGACTTCTCCGTGCAAATGGCCGCATCGATGCTGCTTCTGACGTTGATCGCGATACTAAACGGCCGTGTATTCTCGATGGACGCCATCCGACTACGAAGCTGCTGGTCAGGCACTATCACGTAAAGGCTGCTCATGGCAACCAGGAGACAGTTGTCAATAACTTAAGGTAGAAATATTGGGTGCTAAGAATGCGACCTACCGTCAAGGGCGTCGCATCTAATTGTTTCTTCTGTCGGTTAAGGAAATCTAAGCTTGTGTACCTAGAATGGGAGACCTGCCCAAAGCGCGGATAGCACATCACCAGAGGCCTTTTACGTATTGTGGGATTGATCTTTTTGGCCCAATGGAGGTCGTGGAGGGCAGGCGACGGGAGAAGAGATACGGGGTCCTGTTTACCTGCCTCACCGTCCGCGCTATTCACATTGAGCTAGTCCACTCGCTCACCACAGACTCGTTGATCATGGCGCTTCGCCGCATGGCCTGCCGTCGGGGTTGGCTGCGATATATCTTCTCCGACAATGGAACCAACTTGCGAGGTGCCGATACTGAACTTCGCAAATCAGTCTTGGAGCTAGATAATGAAGCCTTAAAGGTGGAGGCCGTGAATAACAGGGTCCAGTGGACATTCATACCGGCCGCAAGTCCCCACTGGGGTGGGGCGTGGGAACGGTTAATCCGTAGTGTTAAGAACACTCTTCGCGTCATTCTGAAGGAGCGAGCTCCTAGGGATGAAGTACTGCGCACACTACTGTTGGAAGCCGAAAATATAGTTAACAGTAGACATTTGACTCATGTTTCGGTGGATCCAGCATCTGAAGAGTCACTAACCCCAAATCATTTTTTAATTGGCTCTTTTACTAATCTACCTATTTCCGGAGTCTTTGATGACTCAGCATTGTATTTGCGTAAACAATGGCGGCAGGCGCAAGGGCTGGCCGATATGTACTGGCGTCGATGGCTTAAGGAGTACCTACCATCCCTAATTCCTAGATCCAAGTGGCAAGAGGATCAAACGCCTTTGATGGTGGGTACCTTTGTTTTTATTGTCGATCCCGATTCACCTAGGAATGTCTGGCCTCGAGGGGTGATTGAGAAGATTCACCCAGGTAAGGATGGTCGTGTACGACTCGTTGAGGTTCGAACAGCGCGTGGTGTGCTGCGGCGATCCGCGGCGCGCGTCGCTCCCGTGCTTTTAGTTTAGAGTGCTGAGTCAGCACTAGGGTGGGGAGTGTTGGCGACGGCTCATACGTTTTTTAACAAATAGATTATTTTCATAATTGAAGGCAGTTTGCCACTATTGGAACAGAATGAACATGTACCACTAGTTTTAAGTCGCGCCCCACCACCATTCAGTCTGTATCAAATCCCCGGCGCGTCCGTACGTTGCCGCCTTTGTTCGCAATAAACCGCGTGTGCCCTTACTCGGAGTTTTATTTCAACGAACCAGCACTACGGTCGTCCACAGTAGTAAGGTGGGTGGACCATGGAAGGCCATGCTCCTTCGAAGGCCAATTATTAAAATTTCGTAGTTATTGCCATGTAATGACAAATTCCTTCTATTTACACAAACACCCATCGAACTGGAAATCACAGACGCGGCGGCGAATCTCTCGCGCTACTATTTTGGCAGTACGGTCCCTCACTCCTTCGATATTAGGAATCGACGACGTTAAAATAAGGTGGGTGTACCATGGAAGGCCACTCTAACAAATAAACAGTTATTATTCGTTTATTTACTGGATAAATGAAACTAACAAATATTAAGGTAATACTTTGTTTTATTACGTAACATATAAACCACTTCTTTTTATTGTAGATTTAATCGCTATTCAGTAACTTTTAGTGTTAAATGACTGATTTATTATGATGGCCTTCTAAGGAGCCTTGTTCCTAGCAAGGCCATTTGGAAGAGTTCAATGAAACTTAAGTTCAATCAATATTGATAAAATCTGCAATTCAAAAAAGTGGTTTATATGATACGTAATAAAACAAAGTATCACTTAAATATTTGTTAGTTTTATTTATCCAGTAAATAAACGAATAATAACTGTTTTATTGTTAGAGTGGCCTTCCATGGTATACCCACCTTATTGTTTGCTGATGATACATCTTTACTTTTTAAGGTTGACAGAAAATGCACAAACTATGCCGATGTAAGCAATACTATGTCACAAGTACTTAGTTGGTTTACGACTAATAATCTGGCCTTAAACACACAAAAGACTAAGTGCGTTAATTTTTCACTATTGAATAAACCTAATACTCACATACCTTTGAGTCTTAATGGTCAAGTTCTAGAATGGGTACCCAACACCAAATTTTTAGGTATAACTGTAGACTGGAACTTAAAATGGGATAAACATATTGAGGCCACTGCCAAGAAACTTAGTTCGGCAGCATATGCTGTGAGGAGGGTCAGACGGTGTACTAACGTTGAAACTGCTAGGCTAGTATACTTTAGATATTTTCACAGCATAATGTCATATGGCTTGCTCTTATGGGGTAAAGCGGCTAACATACATGCTATCTCTGTGCTACAAAAGAGAGCAATTCGGTCGATCTACGGACTAAAATCACGCGATTCCTTAAGAGAGTTATTTAAATCTATAAATATTCTTCCTGTGACATCTCAATTTATTTACGACAATCTTCTATTTGTTAAATCTAGGTTACATAATTTCAAGAAAAATAGTGATGTTCACAGTTATAATACTCGCAACAAAAATCAGCTTCATACGCCTAAATTTCGACTTGCTAAAACTAGAAAGTCACTCTTAGGTCTAGGTATAACATTATTTAATAAACTTCCCGAAGCGATCGTTAACCTACCAATGGCAAAATTTAAAACACATGTTAAAAAAGTTTTATTGAAAAATGCGTACTATACTATCAATGATTATTTAAGAAATAAAAACGCGTGGATAATTCCTAAATATTTTCCATTACACTCCACACATGAAACATAAATAGCTGCATTTTCTGTTACCATAATAAGCTTACTGTAAAACATGTAAATGCTCTGCGATCAATAAGTGACCAACATATAACTAATATTTTCCCTTGACAAGGTCTGCGAGTTCGGGTTTTTCATGCTCACTAAAATGTCCAATCCGGTGGTGGCGTCGCTGGTCGGGTCGTTGGATTCCCTCTAATATGGTTGAGTTTAACGATGGCTGATCCGTGCGTCAACTAGTAAACGGGTGCTGCCGGGATCCCTCCCGGCAGCACCCGTTCACGAGTTTTTTGACTACTTAATATTTATGTTTGTTTACTTGTTCGCAAGCATTACATGTTATAATGTGTCAACATTGTATTATATTATAAGTATTTATTAATTAAAAGACAATTATAATAATATGACAAAGCCCTTCTGGCGAGTAGGCGACCAATACTGTGAAAATGAGTTTCTTTCGGCGTTTCTTCTCAGCAGTGGTCGTTACGAAGCGCTGGTATCGGTAGCTTTTCTTTAAAAATAAATTAAATTTTAATATACTTTACACGTAACATAAATTATACTTATTGACGTGTAAAAGTGCCTGTAAAGGTCTAATTACTGAATAAACATTTGAATCTTTGCAAGAGTTGCTATCGATTGTTGATTGCGCATGGACAGCTGATTGCTGTCATTATATTGTATTTTCTATGATCGATCTTTCTTTGAATACCTATCCTATCAACCTGGCCAGTCGTCCTTAAGAGGACATGAAATGAGAATGGTAACGTCATAAACCGCCTTAAGAGGTTGAAAGCTACAATTTGAGATACAAGGTCTCCGAGAAAATTGCATGCAACCCTTAGGAGGGCGAACGTTTTGCGAAGTGAATCTAAAGGGAGCAGACCTTCAGAGGTGGGCCTTCTGTCTTTGATTGGTGGTGCAGCCTGCTGCACGTGCACTGGTCTTCAGAGACTAGTTGTCAACTTTAAGTGGTTTTGTTGATCGTTTTACTTAAAGTTGAGTAGTAGTGGGCAGCCTTCAGAAGCTGACCTACCCAGAATCGATTGATGCGGTCGACTTTGGAGTCGCACCGTCTGCCTTAAGGATTCGATCGTGTTCAACCTTAAGAGAACTTCTGCGCGGGACGCTCAGATGTCAGGAAGGCCGACAATAAGGAAAAGCGTCATCTGCGAACGCGCTGTCTACTACGCATGCGCGGAGAACCGAACGTGACCGAACTCAAGCGACGTCGGCCGAGGCGCCGACGCCGCGCCGCACATCACCCCATCCCAGTTCTCGGATTCGCCGCTTAGTACACAAGGAAGGAACAGGACGTATTGTTAATGTCGGTCCGCCACGCTTCCTTGTGAGTTTCGGAGTTACGCGAATAAACTGTTAGTTAAATAGACTGTCTTTGTGTTCATCTTCTGTTCCCTTATAATTCATATGTAAGTAGGTAAATTAATAACATAGGAATTAGTACTGCGCTCATCTTGTTTTAAATAAATTTTTCCTCCACCCAAAGGTTGGCTGGAAGAGTTTGCATTTATAGCGGTAAGTCCGCCTTTGTGCCTATATTGTTTCTTGTTGTTTTGTAATGTTTGTGTGTCTATTATGGCGCAATAAAGTTGTGTCTATGTGTCTATGTGCCAATGAATCCAATAAAAACCACAATTCATAGTTTGTTTTTTTAATGTCCATCTTATTTTATCAATGTAAGGCTCATTTTAAAAATTATAATGAAAAAATCTATTTTGGGGTAAGTGAAACATAACTGTCATGGTCAAATGTCCAAAACATTTAATAAAGATCACTTATATAAAATTGACAACGCAGCGTAAGTAGACAAAGTACCATTTTTTACATGTTGAATTGCTTCGTCTAGTTTTTCTTTGGTGTATGGAGCTCTATCCGTCTTGCTTGCGTGAATAATTTCTCGGCATCTTTTAATTACCTGATAAATATAGACGACCTCCGTGGCGTAGTCACCATGCTAGTCCGCCACCCAGAGGTCACGGTTTCGATCCCCGGTCAGGGCAAGTTGGAAAATGACCTTTTTCAAATTGTCCTGGGTCTTGGATGTTTATCTATATATGTATTTGTTATAAAATATAGTATCGTTGAGTTAATATCCCATAACACATGTCTTGGACTTACTTTGAGGCTAGCTCAATCAGTGTTATTTGTCCGTACTTATGTAAAAATAATATCAAATACTTAATTTCAAAAAAATAAGTGGAATTATGGAACCTATACCTATATACATTCATATAAAATAAGTTCAAGACATATGCGTAATAAATTTAACCACACGTTCAGACCATAGTACTGAACAAATTTTCCTATGGCACCAACCCCGAAATCGCGAAAAAAATATCAGCTGTTCCTTACAAAACCGAAACCTAACAACGAAATGTATGAAACAGTCGTCAATAACACATTGTAAGTATATAAATATCTACATCTACACTAATATTATAAGGAGGAGTAATTTGTATTTTTGAATTTTTGCAACGAATATACTTAAAAACTACTTACTGCACCAATTTCGATAATTATTATTTTTTATAATCAAAATAAATATTGAAACATGATAGTCCATGTTTCTTTTTGCAGTCGTGTAATTATGTTTAAATTATTGTGATAAGAAATATTGTTTCGTTTATTTTACATTTCTATCGCGTCGTAATATTGAATATGTACTTGATAATTATATTTAGACGGTAATACAGCACTGGAAAAAAAATGTTTACAATTTCTGATACGGGGGAAGTGAAACATACGTTTCTCTTCCCCCCAGAAATACCTGTATCACTTGCCCCACTCGACGATTTTTGGGGTTATAATTTTAACATCTCCATAACTCATACTCCCGAAGCTTTTACTTAAATATGATCATAAGGCTAAAAAATATACACTTTATATGCAGTACTTACCATAAAATATTTGAAAACACTTAAACTTTCAATTTTTTTACACTCTGAGACGTACCGTTTCCAACTCGTGTTTCGTAACATTGACAGTTGACTGATTTGTTGTGTCATATTTCCATAAACAATCATTGTAGCGTCATCTGTGTTACACCAATAAAACCACAACGCAAGTTATGTCTTATCGACTGAGCAAAAGTAACGGTAAACTCAATAGTTTCATAGAAATGGATATGCGTTTCACTTCCCCCCGCGTTTCACTTACCCCACCTGACCTTAAATAAATAAAACACAAGAAAAAGTACTCAAAATTCCCAATAAATTATTAAAATAGTAGGTACTTACTTGAGCCGGAAATGTTGTTAAAAAACGCAGCCTTCCTCACCGTGTGACTTCGACGACTGACAAGTCGAAACTTATTTCTATGCCATGCCAATAAAGTATATTTTGTTGCACACTCAATAAACTCACGAACGATTTACGTCGATTGCGTTCACAAAAATAGTTTCGGGTACGATGTAGATTTTTCAAAGTTAAACACGATTGTATAGTCTCGGGTGTAAAGGGCTATATTTGCTTAGCATATACATTTGATTTCTTTATGATGATATTCGAAAATAAACTTAAAAATATTAGCGTAAACTGTGAAACGCGAGTACACTCGCACGGGCTCGAGACCGCGTGAGCATTTTGATATATTTAAACTTTTATACACTTTCGGCTATGGTAATAAGGTCTTATTTTCAATTGAGTTAGTAAATTGCCCGAGCATTTTTCTTCTCTGTCTGAACTGATCTTTATTCGATTCCTTAATTTGGTTCCCGACGAACGACGACGCATGCGAATGCTAGTTTCATGTCCAGATATGGAGATGTATTTGTAGCTACACAATGTATGCTGTACCAGCCCCGGCCCAGACTAAGTTGGAAATACCCCAATCTGAAACTTGGTTCAACGAAGTTTCGATATCAGAAACAAGTTTTATACGACACTCAGAGACGCTTGCCCGAGAAATATTGGCTTGGCCAGTATAAGAGGTGTATTCCGCGGTATCATCCGCATAGCAATGAGTGCTGTTGGATTGCAGTATATCATTAATATGCAGAAGAAAAAGCGTAGGAGACAGAACACAGCCCTGCGGGACACCAGCATTCACGGGCTTATATTCAGAGCATGAACCGTCAACAACGACTTTGATGCTGCGACCTGTGAGGAAGTTTCCTCACAGGTCGCAGCACCAAAGTCTATTGGCACAATTTCTCAGGCAACCCGAAAGAATGAAGTTTCGATAGAAGAGCCTTGTGCCAGACCCCATCGAAGGCTTTCGCCATGACCAAGCCAGCCCCCAAGGCCTCCCCCTTACTCTCAACCGATTCTGCCCATTTATGGGACAGGTACACCAAAAGATCGCCAGCAGACCGTCCATGACGAAAACCATACTGGCGATCGCTTATGAGCTAGTGCTCCTCGAGATACCAACAGGAGGAGCTGGAGGTTAATAATGGACTCTATTATTTTGGAGAGTAGGTAATGGCAATAGGTCTGTTATTGCCAGGATCAGAGCGATCCCCTTTTTTAGTCTGTCTTCCACGCTGACGAGACAATACCTGTAGAATAAGAGTGTCGAAAAAGACGCGTCAAGACCGGAGCCAACACAGGAGTGCAGGTTAAATTGTATATATTCAAATCAATATTCGCAATAGAATTACTTAGTCACCTTGTAAATTATTTTTTAACCTTTACCTCCTTTTTACCTGTATTTATGTTTGTATGTATGTATAATTGTTCGACACGCTCTGCAGCCTGAACAGCTCGACGGATTTTAGCTTGAGAGGTGTCGTTATATTCGTTTTTACTGTGAAAGTGACACTAGGTATAACAAAATAAAAATAAAACAAAATGTCGGACTTTTTGCCCCAAATTCAAATGTTTGCCACGCTCTGCATCCTGAAGGGCTCGATGGATTTTAGCTTGAGAGGTGTCGTTCGATTCGTATTTACTGTGAGAGTGACACTGGGACTTTTGATATACAAAATAAAATAAATAATTAAAAAAATAAAGTAAAAAAAGGCAGTCGGATTTTTTGTTTCTGATTGACATTCTGCCGGGTCATCGGGACACGCCAACGCCGTAATCAGCGTCACCGCCTGCCACTGCATTTTTGCCGATTAAAACATTTCTTGCTTTCTTTTCTTATCTAGGTATGAAGACATAAAAGAAATGAGAATTTTTGAATAATTACAACTCCTAAAAGTAATTTTTAGGGTTCTGTAAAAAAAGAAAAACGGAACCCTTATAAGATAAACTCGTGCGTCTGTCCGTCCGACTGTCACGGCTAATTTGCTCCGAATCTACTGGACCAAATTAGTTGAAATTTGATAGGATGATGTAATACCATAACCTAAACACCGATGTGCTTAGTTTGTTGCTTTTGATTACAGGAAAAATAATTAAAACATATTAATTGAAAATAAATTGGTAAACTTAATACGTTCACTTACAGAAAATCTTTGGCATTGTACGGAACGCTCTCCATGCGAGTTCAATTCTTACTTGGCCGGTATTTTTTTAATTATTATTTTGTACTTTTTGTCATTGATATATTTGCCGAGCAGCGAACTATAACAGAGACATTCTTTTGGTTCTTAAAATATTATTAATATCGAAAATTGTAAATCAATGGATATTTTACACAAAAAACACGAGCATATTGTCCAAAAAATATATTTTATTGTAGTAGACAACACGAGGACGCGCGCCCGGCGCCCAGCCCGCGCTGCACGCGCGTCCCACAACAACGCTTCGCTATCTACGTCCAGCTCTCTGTTTTAATAATTGGAATATTTTATTTAATAATTACAACGTTTTTTTATCTGTCCGTATTTTAACATTAGGTATAACTAACTTCGTCTTGTATAACTTGGTGTAAGAACAGCCTTCAGGAATTGAAATAGGGTGGCGCAATACGCGCCTCACAGCACTGTTTCCATTTCCACTCGTGTCCGCTCTCTGCAAAGACAATTAAGTATTTAGTATAGTAAATTCATAAACGGTAACTATTTTACGGTAATTTATTGCAGAAAAAAAAATTCAAAGGTAGGTAATTTTGAGGCACTGAGGCACTGAGGTATTTTAGATGATAAAACACTGCATAATTTGCCGAACGCTGCCCAGCCGAGTCGGCGCCCCAAGTAACAAAAGCTTCTATAACCAAGGCGTTTTATCACCAAACAATGATTTAGTAGGCCAATAAAGGTAACCAATGTGACTGCTTGTACTATAAATGTTTACAATAGAACGTTTTGGTTCTATAAGTTAAAGAGCATTTAAGTTCTGTAATTTTGCTCTTAGAACGCTTACAGGACCGTACAAAAGAATCTCTAAAGTGTTGCACTGTAATAGGTATGAAAAAAGCGATAATGGTACTATTTAGAACTATAGCCGCCCCTACTGACCCTTTTTTGTATCTATTTTGCACTAATAATGCGTCAAGATAACTTTTACGGTACTAGTGTTGTAGCAATATCAAAAACACTATTACAGGATCAATCTGCACTATAAAAGTACCTTGCACCACCATTATGTAACGTTTTAGCTTTTTAAAAGTAAACTCTTAGATAGTACTAAATAGTACCACAATGACGCCTGGTGCAGATGCTAAAAACTTAAATTCTAAATAGCTCTAAAAGTGAGTTTGTGTTTCTGCTACAAGACTAAAGCGTGACATAAAAGCACTGAAATGAATAATTAATGCACTATTTTGATCTATACTAACTTTTCAGTAACAATTATATCCCTAATCCGTTCTCGGTGATAATATGGCTGCTGTTTCTGTCATAATAGCACATTAGAGGCACGGGTAGAGCCAATGTGTACTATAGCAGCCATAGTCGGGACATGTGTGACATTTATTAATTTAAATTAAATTAAAAACACGAAAATTATGAGGGCGCATTGTCAAATTTGAAATCAGTATATTGATTTTATCGATACAATTGTTTTCGCAAGTGCAAGTTACGACAGAATTACGGTCCATGAACTTTTTGTAGTATTTCGTATATATAGTATCTTTGGGAACATTTACGACACGCGACCACAACAGGAAAAGTGTGATAAAAAGATCACCTGGAATCGTTTACGGTGCAACTTAGCACTAAAAACATGCTTTTACTTTTAGTGTGCAATTTCTGAAATAAACGTTGCAGACAGCACTATTTTAGTTCTAAAAAGCGTTTCGCGGTGCTTTTACATTTCAACTACAGCGCTGATTTATCATCGTGTGAGCCTTTATGTACTGTTTATAAAATAAATCAGTGATAAAACTAGAGCCTAACTGGGGTTCTGTAAAACCATTATAGTGCTTATTTCGTTCGTTCTCAGGACTTTTAAAGTACCAAGTTTTACTTCTTGAGGGATTCGTCGAAGGCGCAACGTGCATATTTGACATGACCTTCGTCTTGTCATTATTTATTTTTAGACCGACGTGTTGAGACTCGATTAAGGTCTTCAAGCATCGTTCTTAAGTCCTCCATCAGTTGTGCCATGACAACGATATCGTCGGCAAATCGAAGGTGAATATATATTCGCCATTAATGTTAATACCTTTCCATTCGAGGAGCTTGAAGGCATCTTCCAGAGCGGCGGTGAAAAGTTTTGGAGATATGACATCTCCCTGTCTCACGCCTCTATGCAATAGAATATCCTTTGCACTGTACTTCTGTACTCGGCATAGTGGCTTTGTTGCATAAGCATTTCAACACCTCCATATACTGACAGTCAATGCGGCACCGCTGGAGAGACTGAAGCAGGGCCCATGTTTCGATCGAATCGAAGGCTTTTTCGTAATCCACCAATACCAAGCACAGCGGCCGGCTATACTCCCTCGTCTTCTTTATAACCTGCCGCAAAGTATGGAATGGCCCATGGTACTGTAGCATTTTCGGAAGCCGGCTTGTTTGGGAGGTTGGAAAGCATCAAATCTGTTAGTCCCGGCCCCCCAAAAAGCCGGTTTCCGTAAAGGCTTTAGTACCACGGACTACATTCACACGTTGCGGCAGGTTATAGAGAAGACGCGGGAGTATAACCGGCCGTTATGCTTAGGGTTCGTGGACTATGAAAAAGCCTTTGATTCGATCGAAACGTGGGCGGTGCTTCAATCTCTCCAGCGATGCTGTATTGACTATCGGTATATCGAAGTGTTGAAGTGCTTATACAGTAACGCCACTATGTCAGTCCGAGCATAGGTGCTCCTGTGCACGAGGGCTATTCCACTATAAAGAGGTGTAAGACAGAGAGACGTTATATCTCCGAAACCTCTAGATCGGTAGTTTTGGAAAACCTTGGGAGAGGACTATGTCCAGCAGTGGACGTTATGCGGCTGAAACGATAATGATGATGATGAAATCTGTTAGCGAGATGATTCGTGATGACCCTCGAAAACAACTTATAGACATGGCTCCGAAGCGTGATGGATTCTGCAATAAAGTATTGTCACCCTTTTTAAAGAAAAGGACAACCACGCCTCTGTTCCTTCTACGCTTCTGGCGTTACGCTCTCGAGCCGAATGGAATTAAAGAGCCTCTGAAGGAATTTCAGTACTGGCGTTCCGCCCGCTTTCAGAAGCTCTGCTGTGATTCCATCCTCGCGTTTGAGGGCCATACTAATCTCGTACAGACTGATGTCCGGGATATCTTCGGTATAGTGTCGGATTAGCTTGGCTCTTGGTTCTGTAGCCATATTAACGCTAAGTTTTGCAACGGATGTATATAAAACTGCCCATAAAACCTCTCGATCTCTGCCAGCACCTCATCTTTTGTCGAAACCATGTTACCGTCAGTCGGCTTTGCCCAGTAGACACAGTCCCTGCAAACACTTTTGAACCTTTTTTTCGCTCTATCGTCTCCTCAATACATTTAGTATTAAAGGAGCGAATGTCGTGTCGCTAGAAATAAATATAAATAAATATATAGGGACAAATTATACTAATTGAGCTAGCTCCAAAGTAAGTTCGAAACTTGTGTTATGGGATACTAACTCAACGATACTATATTTTATAACAAATACATATAAAGATAAACATCCAAGACCCAGGACAATTTGAAAAAGACCATTTTCCAACTTGCCCTGACCGGGGATCGAACCCGGGAACTCTGGGTGACTAGCATGGTGACCGCTACGCCACGGAAGTCGTCTTTTGAATTTATCTTTTGAGCCGCCGATACGACTCAGCGTCTTCGGAAGTTTGCAGCATCATGGATCATCGTTCTGCCATCAAGTCCAGGGTCTGAGCGAGATTTTTTGAGGTTTCTTTTTAGGACGGGATTTAAAAAACTTGGATCCCACTGCTTGGACAATTTCTACAAGCCCGTTGTTAAACTCGTCCATCGAAAGCTCTCGGGGTTTTGGATCTGGCTCTGCAATGGTCGGAGCGCGGACTTCATCAGTCAAGCAAGACCTTTCGAGTCGGAGACCAATATTCGTGATGCCTCTTAAAATTCGGTAATCGCTGCCGGTTTTAATCCTGTTGATCATAGAGAAATCATTGAATGTCTGCGTTTTCGTCGTCAGGAAAAAGCCTATCTCATTCTTGACTGGAGGCTAGTCGATTTTTCTAGGACCCATCCAGGTCCCTCTTCCTTCAGAAAATCAGCCACCCTATCGTTGCGCTCGCTTTATTCAAATTGCCCCACCCTGATCTCTTCATCGCGTCCCATGCCCAGTTTTGCGTTGAAGTCCCCCATAATAACCGTAAACTTGGTTTTGGAGGCGTGTATGGCCCTACTAATGTCCTCATACATGACCTCAACCTCTGCATCGGAGTGTTTTCCGGTCGGCATGTACACCTGTACGTAGGGCGCACTATAAGTTTCCGGAATGAATATGAAAAAATACTATTAAAGGTACAAAATTAATTTATTGTTTTTCAAAATAATCTCCCTTGGCGTCTATGCACTTTTTCATTCGATGAAACCAGTTTTGAAAACTTTTGTGCCACTCCTCTGTGGTGACCTCTGAAACGTGTTTTTCATACTCCTCGACAGCCTCTTCTGGTGATGAAAATCGTTGACCGCGTAATTGGTTCTTAATTTTTGGGAACAGAAAAAAGTCACAAGGTGCCAGGTCGGGACTGTATGCAGGATGACTCATGAGTTCTACATTTTTCGCCTTCAAAAAGTCGTTTGTCTGTCTGGCCGTGTGAGAACTAGCATTGTCGTGGTGCAGGATGATACGGCGTTTACGGTTATTTTTACGGAGTTCGTCAATAACTTCCGGCAAACAAATGGTCGTGTACCAGTCACTATTCACTGTACGACGATTCTCTAAAGCAACAGTAGCCACGTGTCCAGTTTTATTAAAAAAAGAAGCAATCATCCGCTTAGATGCACTTTTCACGCGCGCCACTTTGGTTGGTTTCGGCTCATCTTGAAAGACCCATACGCTCGATTGCTGCTTTGTTTTGGGATCGTAGCAATAAATCCATGTTTCGTCACCTGTTATTATGTCCCACACTAAATTTGACGCACCTTCGTTGAATCTGGTAAGCATGGCACTGCACCAAGTGACGCGGTCCGTTTTTTGAGCCTCGGTCAAGTTGTGTGGGATCCACCGCGAGCACAGCTTTCTCACACCCAAATGTTTGTGTAGAATTAATTGTATTTGACTCATGCCTATTTCTAAGGATGCGCGAATTTCATGGTAGGTCACATGCCTGTCTGTTTCAATCATACGGCGCACAGCATCGATGTATTTGTTGGTTACAGCGGTGGACGGCCGACCATCGCGAGATTCGTCACTGAGATTGATACTACCCCGCTTGAATTCTGCAAACCAGCTATAAACAGTTGTCTTGCATGGTGCTTCAATGCCAAAAGCTGTTTCAAGCCGAGCGATGCTCTGTTGAGCTGTCAAATTACACTTAAAATCGTAGAAAATCATACTACGAAAATTTTCCCGAGTTAAATCCATGTTGATGCAGACACACAATTTTTTAAATGGCGCCACAAGGTAAAAACAAAAGACAGTCAGATGAAACAAACTGTATTCTACAGCCAAAGAGTTCTATTTTTAAATGTTGCAATAAATTTTTAAATATTGTTTATGTAAGTGGCCAGTTCCGGAAACTTATAGTGCGCCCTATGTATAACCTTCAGCAAGTATCTTTTCGTTACTCTGAGTATCAGTTATATTACCCTGCTGGAAACACTATCGACGGTAACTAAGTTATTTACGAGGGACCTGTGAACGAGAAACCCGACACCATGCTGAGACTTTATTTCGTCTCCCTCTCGGTGAAATAGTAGGTTACCGGACTCCAGGGTTGTCGTGCTCTCGCCCTCTTTTCGCACTTCAGACAATCCCACAATGTCCCAACGTAACCTACTCATTTCCTCTTCAACCTCAAAGTGTGAACGTTGGATACTACCAAGGCCAGTTTCCGCCGTGAGTGGTAGCTGATCTCATCCAGAGATTCTTAGCATCCCCTGCCCCGCCGATACCATGACCGCTACTGGAGTCAGGAATAGCGGGGCCGCCGGGTACTGGGGACCTGGTCGATATTTGTACCTCCATTGACGGGTTTTTGCCATACTCGCCACGCTTGGCAGGCGGGTTGACGAGCGCAGTGTTGTGTAACGATTTAGCTTCCGACGCTGCTGCCCATCGGAAGCCTGTTGCGCCATACTTAATGCAAATGGCACCTAGACATTTTATCACATATCAATCGTAAAAATCATAAAAAAACCCTTAAGTTTATACAACTCTTAATTTTCATCGTTAAAATACAAACCTTGAGCGCAGATCGCCACAAGAAAGCGGACGGTCGAGATCAGGGAGAAGATCGGCAGGCGCATGTAGCGTGCGTGGCCGCGTGGCATCATGAGAGCGGCCGTCGGGCCCGTCGCCGCCAGCCAGCAGCGCCGCGGCCGACGCCAATCTCCGCGGCGGCGGCTGCAGCCCGTGCGCTGCCAGCGCCGCCGCCAGCTGCCTCGCACGCGCCATCGCAGCGTCCCGCTCGTGTCGCGCCCGCCATACCTGCAAGCGTAGACGTAAAGTTACTACATGCACAGAATTATTAAATTTAAACCGCTGGAGCCGGTCATTCAACATTCGCCTCGCGGTCTATATGGCCTCGCAAATGGATGAACCTTTTTAGAGTCACTCATGTGTCTGTCTGTCCATCTGTCATAAACAATTTGTTTTTGAAAAATTACTGAGTGGATTAGTACCTACACAAATGTAAGTAAGTGACCCAAAGATGGACTTGTAAAATTCATAGGGGCAATTTAGGGGGACAAAACTTTTTGCAAACTAGGTACGTCATGTGACATATCAAATTAAAGGAGTTGTTATGAGAATATATAATATGTTATGGGCCCAGTGAGTGATAGAAAAAAATCTGCAGCTCCATACAAAATTAAATATCTACCTTGCTAAAAAACTGTATGGAGCTGCAGATGTTTTTTTGCGATTTCAGGTATGGTCCCATAGAAAAGTTGTTAATATTGACCTGTGTATTATCAGATTGGCCAAAAATCACATGACAATAATCATAATGTCCAGGCAAAGTAAAAAATAAGAAAGTTCAAATTATAATTAATTACTTAGCCCAAAGTAGCTGGTCATTATTCAAAATTCCCGGCCATTATGAAAAATGCCCCAATTTATCACTTGGTCCAAAGCAGTCAGTTACTGTCAATATCAGCTTTTGGCCGCTATTTTCTCTTAAAATACTGAAAATAGCAGTTAAGGGTCCTTAGGAGCGAAAATTGCACCTCTACTGGATGTTTTAAATAGTGTTTATTAGGCGCCCTAGGGCTATAGCAGCTGCAGAAAATTTGCGTAGCACGCTATGCAGCTTACTCTTGCAGCTTTTAACTTTAATTTTATACGCTATATAGCTCTTCAGCAACCTTTTTATGCTGGTTGGGATATTTACTTATTTTTTTTTTTATTTTTTTTATTTATTTCACGTTAAACAGTATACAGTGTAGTTTTCAATTTACAATTTTATTACATGGTACGTAAGTTCTTAAGTAGGTACATATTTGCATGCATAGCTGAACACTTAATGATTTTTCATCTACCCGCCGTAGTAGTAATAGATTTACTGTATCACGGTCGGATAGTGATCCCTCTCTTGTAAACAACTATGGTACATAAGCCAGTTGCTATGCAGAGTTATATGATAGTGGCAAAAGTATACGAGCAAACTTATTCCAAACTTTTTCCTATAATCTTAAAGTCTTTTAAATGATGCACATGTACGTAATCGAGCAATGAGCTTGCCGGCCGCCGCGCCGCCAGCCGGAGTATAGAATGACTCATTGCAGGCGGGCAGCGGCAGACATAGTGTACGTGCGTGTACAGAGCTAACAATTAATAAAAATTACTAAATCAATTTCAAACCAAATTATAAAAATCTGTTACATTAACTACAAAATAATATTGCTGTCGAGTTTAGTATTTATTTAGAAACTGTTATATTATATTAAGCAATTATAGTGTTATTAATTATAGCCTAGGTATGGGTATTAATATATAATGTATAAACCTATTTATATAGATAAATGTAAATATATAAATAGAAAGGTGTATGATAATTATATTACATATTTTTTAAGTTTTCATTTCAGAGTGTGTGTCGTGTATGTGTGTCTGTCTGTGTATGTATGTTTGTTTGTATGTATGCATGTATGTATGTATGTATGTATGTATGTATGTATGTAGGCGTGTGTGTGTTTGATATCTATCTTACATGTTTATTCTAATACTCTCAGTAAGTTCTCTGTTGCCATATAGTCCAGTTCCAGTAGGAGAGTAGTCATTTCTTTTTTACAGGAGTATAAGGTGAGTTTGTATATGTCAATTTTTGTTGATAGTTTATTATATATAAAGTGACCTAGAAAAATTAGGAAGTTTTTTGCAAATCTTGTTCTCAATCTCGGTACATTATATATAATGTCTTGTCTTCTTTTTGTTGGTAGGGTGTCTCGCGGTATTCTGTGCTGATAAAGTATCAAAGTCTTAATATATAGTTTGCGAACCGGTAGGATGTTTATTTCGTCAAATAGTTTATTTGATGGGTACAACATGGGTTTAAAAGTCATAGTCTTTAATACAGCCTTTTGTGCTCTTTCTAAAGGAACAAGTGTTGTTTTATAACATTCACCCCAGATAAGAATGCAGTAGCTTAGAATAGATTCGCACAAGGATGTATATATTATTTTTAAAAGTTTTTCGCTACATATATGTCTAATATTTTTAAATATATATATGAGTTTTCGCACGCGATTAGTCAGCGAAAGGATATGTTCTTACCATGTTAAGTGTTGATTAAGAATGACTCCCAAGTATTTTATGGTCGTAGTACTGTTTAAAATGTAGCAGTCACAGTTATTTGTATTCGTGCACTGATGATTTCTTATTTGGATAACATCTTTATTTGGCAGCGTGTTTGACTGAATGCTAAACGTCATATAATTTGTTTTGTTCTGGTTAAGCGTAAGGAGATTATTATCTAACCAATCCGCAATCTTTTTGAAACCGATATCAGCGTCTTTTCCTAGCTTTTCCCAATCATCTCCCTTAAATATAACCACAGTGTCATCCGCAAAAGTCACAATATTAGCGTCAGGAAGATCAAGTCGGCAAAGGTCATCAATATAGATTAAGAACAAGGTAGGTCCTAAGACACTACCTTGTGGAACACCGTAGTTAATGGTTCTCTCTTCGCTTATGTAGCTATCGACTTTGACCATCTGCTTTCTGTCTTTTAGGTAACTTTCAAATAGCTTTAGCGTAGTACCTCTAATACCTTTTTTTTCAAGTTTTTCTAATAATAGGGGTATAGACACACTATCAAACGCCTTATTTAGGTCTAAAAAGAGACCGAGACATTTTGTTTGTGAGTCCAGGCTAGTCGTAATAGTCGAGGTAACTTCTCTGACGGCATCTACAGTAGAATTTTGGGAACGGAATCCATATTGGTTAGGCGACAGTAGATTTTGCTTTTCTAAATAATTTTTAAGTCTGTTGTTAATTAATTTTTCAATAATTTTGGTTATACTTGACAAAAGCGAGATTGGTCGGTAGTTGGATATACATTTTTTGTCCCCTGTCTTATAAATCGGTACCACTAGGGATTTTTTCAGTGCATTCGGGAATATACCAGTAGAAAAGCATTGATTGACAATAATAGTAAGAGGTTCTGCAAGTACGTGACTTGCTTGTTTCAAAAAAAAAAAGAAAACTGCGCAGGGGGGCGCCATCTAGCGCAGTGCACGGCACATAGGCTCAGTATAAAATAATTTGTAAAAAATAATAAACTTAGTCATTTTTGGAAAATTTTGTAAAAAAATAGTGACTCAAATATCGACTCGTACGGACTAGTGTTATTGTGACAAAGGGACAAAAACTGTGAACACTGGAAGTGAAAATATGACAAAACAGTTACAGTGAAAAATAACAATTAAAAGGACACTGTTGTGTGTGTTTCATGATTTGTATCAAATATTAATGTTACTCGTGACTGTATGCAGTGAATTTTAATTAACTAGACTGGTTTTATTAAAAATAAAGTTAAATACGTCAGTTAAAATTCAAACGGTATGTAAACAAAGACACAGCTAATATCAATATATATGGAAATTAGTGCCATCTATCGGGGAATAGCTCAACAAACAACAACGTTTTGATACGCCATCTAAACTAATACGCTAGAACTATTTAGTACGACGTGTTTATTAACGCCATCTCGTGGGGAATAGCGCAACGTGGAAAAATATTAAATAATTCTGTGATTTAAGCAAAATATCAAGGACAAAGATGTGGTAGTGTATTGCCAGAACTGTATATATGTGATAAACAGCATCTTGACAGCTATTGTCACTTAGAGGAATTACTGAAACCACAAAAAAAAAAAAAAAAAGCGCCATCTTGTAATAATATATAGAACAAAGACATGGGAGAACTATACATTTAAAGCAGCACGAATGTGGCAAGAAAAAAGACAATCATCGCATCGTTAATAAATGGTGCTTATAGAACTCCATAGAGGGCAATAACACTAACTTTTTAATGCTGATTATAATTCATGATTGATAAAACACTTAAATAAACTATTAAAACATGGCGAGTCATGGCATATGTGCAGCATGTCTGAAAGAAATACCTAACCGCATATTTTTAACATGTTGTTTATGTAAAGAAAATTTCGATCTGCAATGTGTTAATGTATCAGAGAAGCGATTTCTGAATACAATGACAAAAGAACATAAATTATCATGGTCCTGCCCACAATGTAAATCAAAGATACCAAAACAGGATAACAGTAACACACCAGTAAGGCAAACAACATTCGCCGAAAAGCCAACATCACCTGGTCACTTAAATCGGGAAGAAGAAAACGTTACAAATAGACGCAAATTGCAGAACAAATTATATGAAGACGATTCGTTAATACTGAACGACTCGCTTCCAGGCGGTGAAACTATAATAGCGAAAAGCATTTCAGATATAAATAATAAAGAGCTCCTCGACGAAATACGTGAGCTTAAAGCTCAAATTGCACTTCAATCACAAAAACAAGACATCCGGGACAAAGAACTAACTGAAACAATCAAGTTGCTACAAATATCTGTTATAAATATGACAAACCAATATACTAATATTGAAGAAGAAAACAAAGTCTTGAAATATACACTGGAAAAAAACACGCAACGTTTGAGTAAATTAGAAAAAGAACATAACGAACTTGCGGAAGAGTTTAGAAAGTGTAGGGAATGCTGCTTTGAAAAAATAAGCGAAGCCACGACAACAAAACAAAGAAACACAGAAGAAGAGCATGACCCAAATTTACACTTTAATAAATCAACGATAGAAAATAAATCAATTGCCCTTGATAACTGGAAAAAGCTAGAGATAGACCACAATAAATGTTTAGTACTATACGGCTTAAATGAGTATAGACATGAGACGGAATATGAATTACACGAAAGAGTTATTACAATACTTTATGATATAACAGGAGTTGATCTTACGGGCTACATCGAAGACTTAAGTCGTATAGGTCGGCAAGGCTATAGAAGACCCCTAAAAATTGAACTGCTAAGTAAAAGAATTACCAAATATATGCTGCAATGTGTGCGCAACTTTAAAAATACGGGACTTTGGCTTTCAGCTTACTTAGATGAACAGGGACTAAAACAAAGAAGACAGATAAGAGAAACGAGAAAACCACGTCAAACAGTACCAAACTATGTACATTATTACCGTGATAGCCCAAATCAGGAAAATATTTTGGATAAAACCATGCCATCACATGTGGAAAAGATTTTCGAAGGACGGCATTCCTTTCGCCGCTAAAGGTAAAGGCATAAAAATTTTATATCAAAACTTACAAAGCATTACAAATAAACGTCACTTAGTAGAAGAACTGGCAGATAGATTGGAGCTGAATGTACTTTGTATCGCAGAAACCTGGATTACTACGAAGAAAATAGATTTGCTGAAGATAGAAGGTTATACTTTGGTGAGTCACTTCAGCAGAAATTACCGAGAGGGAGGGGGCGTCTGCATCCTACTGAAGGAAAATATAGAGTTTAAGGAATGTGAAGATGTTAATGCTTTAACAATAGAATATATTATCGAAATATGTGGAGTAGAAATACCTACAATAAATACTCTAATAGTTGTTATATACTGGCCTGATAGTAATAGGGAGAAGATTATATTTAATGCACAACTAGAAAAATTATTAAGACTATTAAATACTAAATATAATAAGCTAAATATAATACTGGGTGGGGATTTAAATGTAAATTTTTTAGGTAAAAAAAAACAAAAACAAGACATGGAAAAACTATTTAAAAGCTATAACTTCAAACAGCATGTCAAAAAGCATACACGATTAAAAAGATGCATAGATGTAGTTTTTACAAATTTTGAGAAACCAAGTTTTACTGTCGACGTCGAGGAATACGGATTTTCGGATCATAGGGGCATTTTGATTAATTTCAATGTAAATTGCAATGGCGTACCGTATAAAGAACATGCGTACTACATAGAAAAAAGAATATTTAATACAAAAAATATGGATCGGTTCAAGAATGAGTTACAAAAAATTAATTGGCATAATCTTATAACTTTAGATAAAAATCTAAATGATAATTTTAGTGCATTTCACCAAAAACTTACAACTATATTAAACGACTGTATCCCAAGGCAGAAAATCAAAATTAAAATGAATAATAAAAGGAAGGGTTGGCTTACTAGAGGTATTAGAATGTCATGTAAAAATAAACGATTATTAAACATTCTAAAAACACAAATAAAAAATGAAGCTTTTAATAAATATTATAAATCATACACTAAACTATTAAAAAACATAATTAATAAATCAAAAAAGATACAATATACAAATAGAATGAAATCATCTAAGAACATAACAAAAGACATGTGGAAAATTATTAAAGAGAGAACAAATAAAATAAATAACGAGTTTAAAAATATTACGCTTAAACAAGAAAACGTGACATTGATAGATCCTCAACAAATAGCAAATGAACTTAATAAATATTTTGTATCGGTGGGAAAAAATAGGCAAGGCAATGTAGAGCCTCAGGGCCATCCGGTAAAAGAAACTACTGAAAACACGATGTTCCTTAGCACAGTTAATAAAGATGAAGTTTTAAATATAATAAAAAGACTGAAAAATAAATCTAGCTCTGGAGCTGATGAATTCCCCCCCATTTTAATAAAATATTGCAAAGATGAGCTTGTTATTCCCTTGACATTTTTGATTAACCAATCTTTTAAAGAAGCAACATTCCCTGATTTGTTGAAGGAATCGGTAGTGAAACCTATACCCAAGAAAAGAAACGCGAATGAACCCAAATTATTTCGGCCAATTACAATACCATCAACGTTTTCAAAAATTTTTGAAACAGCTATGGCAACTCGCCTGACCAAATTTTGTGAAAAATATAATATAATAGACAATAGCCAGCATGGTTTTCGAAAAAATAGATCCACTGTTACAGCTCTCTATAATTTGACTAATGAAATTTTAGAAATAATAAATGCTAAATGTTACGCAGTAGTGACTTCATTGGATATGACTAAAGCCTATGATCGTGTATTGCACAAAATACTTCTAAAAAAACTTTATGGGATAGGAATAAGAGGATTGCCATATCGCTGGTTTGAGTCATACTTAAAAGGTCGCTCTCAATATGTGGAAATAGAACATAAGGACACGAAAAGGCACCGTAAAACTATCAAATCCCTAAAATTGCCAATAGAACAATCCATACCACAAGGCAGTACGTTGGGATGTATACTGTTTCTTATATATGTAAATGATATTTCAAAGTGTATAAATAAAAAATGTGTTATTTATGCTGACGATATAACAATAATATTATCATCGAAATCGGGAGTAAATTTGCAACAAGAATTTAGTACATCACTCGAGAACATATCAACATGGTTACTAGAACATAACTTAGAAATCAACGTAGCAAAGACTAAGCTCATGCAATTTAAACCACGGCAAAAAATGCCCTTAAATATCAAAATAAAACACAAGGAAAACATTATTAATTTTGAAAATACAACTACCTTATTGGGATTAGAACTTGATACAAATCTAACGTGGAAACCACATGTAGTGAAAATAGCCGGAAAATTATCAAGGTTCACCTACGCGCTGTATCAACTTAAAATTTGTACAAATGTTAAAACTGCTTTGAATGCATATTACGCTTACGCCCATGCTTGGCTAAGCTATGGCATAATAATATGGGGAAACAGTGTAGATATAAATGACTTATTCGTATTACAAAAAAAGTGCATTAGAATTATTGTAAATATTAATGATATGGAAAGTTGTAAACCTCATTTTATAAAACTTAACATCCTTACAGTAACATCCTTGTATATATTTGAGATCTGTAAATTTGTTAGGAAAAATCCTGATCTATATACGCAAATAGATGACGCTTCATATGCCTTGACTAGAAACTTAAGGAAACGAAATAGATTGGCACGACCATTTACCAAACTACATATTGTTAGTTCAGGTACTCATCATATGGCCATTAAAATTTATAATAAAGTCCCCGAGAATATTAGAAAAATAATCAAATATGACAAATTTTGTAAAGAAATAAAAAAGTATTTGATCCAGAGAAGTTTTTATACCATAGACGAATATTTTATGAGTGCCTAAATTTTGGTTTTAATAGAAATAATAATATATATATATGTAATGTACTAATTTGATTCTGTAGGAAATGACATTTATATTGCAATGTATGGCATTGATATAATGACGACGTGTTTTATCGGATATAAACGAATTTTTATTTTACTTAATTTAGATGATTTTCCAAAAATATTTTAATAATTTTACAAATTTTATTAATATTTAATAATATGTATAATAAAAGTTGGCTTAATGTATGTAATAACTTGATAATAATGTTATATTGTAATACAACCTTGATCAAATTGCAATGCCCTGACAGGGCTCATTTGTGCGCTAATACATCATTATTTAAGACCTTATTGTACACCAAATGAAGCAATAAAGAATGATGATTATTATTATTATTAAATAGATTTGAGATGCCATCATATCCTGTAGATGAAGTTGATTTTAAACTTTTTATTATTGAAATTACTTCTGATACATCAGTTGGTAAAAGAACGAATGAGTTTAAGGTAGACGGTAGAAGCTTTTGTGCCTTATCTCTTATAGTACTCTCGTTAGTATTATTCCTTTGTAAAATATTTTCAGCTAGGCTATTGCCGACGTTTGTAAAGTATTGGTTTATGTGATTTACTGACTCAGTTGGACTAGGTTTAAGGTTTAATAGTTCTCCTGTGCTACTTGTGTCTTTATTTTTATCTAGATAACAAATGTTTTTTACTATTGACCATTGCTGTTTGAGATTGTTTTGATATTTATTTAATTCTGTTCTGTAGTATGTTTTCTTCAAATTTTTTAAAAGATTATTACAAGTATTTCTATAGCGTGTGTAAGTTAAGCGTAGGACGGCATTGTCTGGTTCTTTTTTCAATTTTTGGTGTAGTCTATTTCTATTTCTTATGCACCTGACTAAACCTGGGGTAACCCAGGGTTTAATGTTTCTTTTCCTACACGATAACTTTTTAATTACTGTATATTTTGCCAAAACTGTCTTGATTACAGATATGAAGGTATCAGTAGCAGCATTGGGATCACTTGTAGGAAGCATCTGGATCCAATCTATAGACCATAACTCGTCTATGGCTCTTGTGTAGTCAGTCTTAGTGCAGTATTGGATTTTATATTTTCTAAATGGTGGCTTTTTTGGCAATGCTAGTAGTACACAATAATGGTCAGTAATCGTTGTTTGACAAACTACAGTATTTGTGAAGTGCTTGGTTTTTGCAAAGCAGTGATCAATGCATTTTTTGTCGCGTGTTATTAGTGTATGTGTCGGTAGCATTCCATGAAAAGTTAGTAGATCTAAATATTTAGGGGACCTTCTATCTATGTTGTTAGGTTTTACATCAATATTTATATCACCTACCAATATTATATTATTGTACATTTTTAATTCAGTAAGTAGTTTGTCAAGGCAATTTAAAAAGTTTTCAATATTATAAAAACAGGGGGGTCTATAGATGCAGATTAGAGCAAGGTTATTTTGAAAAGTTAAGACAAGACAATTTGCATCGACAAAATATTCCGGTTCGGCTATATTAATATCATAACTATCTTTAACATAAACAACCGTGCCGTCATTCTGATTAATATATTTTGAAGTTTAAAACGCTTTGTAATTATTAAGGGTTGGTAATACAATATTATCGTTTAATCTGCATTCTGTGAGCACGATGACATCCTGTTCGATCTTGATCTGATCCTAACAATTTTATTTAATACTAACAATTTTATTTATTTATTTATTTAAACTTTATTGCACATTTTAAAAAATGTACAATAGGCGGACCTAATGCCATATGGCATGAGACCAAGCTTTTGTTGTGTGTGGAAAATACTGAGATGATACTTAGACAGATGTTGTAGGCAATCCAAATGCATAAAAGAATTTTAGAAAGTAGTCTCTAGGGCCACTATTTTAGGTACTAGGACCAAATAACTATACTTGAGATGCGGCGAGATGACTCGCCCCAAATACGCATTGAGTGCGAAGACGATCTCAACAAGCTCAGACCACAAGCGTGACTATATGTTCTTTACGTGACTCTATCTAATTAATACTGTAGATTTTCCTATAATTGCATGTTTACTTAAAATGACTAGCTTTTATAATATTTTTCTTAGTTATTATTATAATTTTGATCTTAAATTAATTTTAATCACTGGTTTATTCTGTACCAACATACCTCTTACTACACTCATACCACATCCTCATCAACCATTTAGAAAATTAAAAATATTTTCTATTCGTAGCATGCATAAATTCATGAGACAAACCGCATTGCTTGCAATTTCTATGCAGTTTGCTGAGTTTGGTCCTAATATTCTTTCAGTCTTGTATGGATAACACCATATATAATGATCTAGACAGCATGGGTCAAGTTAAGTGCGTAAAAGTTGATAGTTATGATAATATTTCTAATGTCCTCAGTTATGATTCATCAAATAGCCCATTGACAGTTATGTCTGTGAACGTTCGTAGTATCAATTATAATTTGGACTCACTTCTTGTATTAATTACTAAGTTAAATATTCCGATCGATGTTATTGTTTTAACGGAATGTTGAATTGATGGCGACAGTGTAATACCTATCCTTGATAACTACAATCATTTTAGTACAAAAAAATCCCTAAACCAAAATGATGGTGTGGTGGCGTATGTGCGAAACAGCTATACAGTAGAATGTTATGAGCCAGCTATTGAAGAGGGTAACGCTCTCGTTTTAAGCCTTGGTCACAACAATACCATCATATGCTCATACAGACCTCCTTGTTTTAGCAATCCATCCAAATATATAAATTCAGTTAATAAAATTCTAGACAAGACATGATCGGAAAATGTGATTTTTACGGGAGACATTAATATAAATATCCTACCTCAGAAAATAACAGGCCACTGTGCTGATTATTTGAACACTATGGCATCGCATGGTCTACAACAATTCGTAGATTTGCCAACTCGAGAAGAAAATTGTATAGACCACTTCATGGTTAGTACAAATAATTTAGCCAGATCTGTTGTTTTTGAACCTTTCACGGACCACTCTCCCATTCTTTTGTATATGGAAAAAAGTAAAATAAAAAGAACTAAACCGTTACAATATAGGAAACAAACTATCAACTTTAATAACATCACATTAACTCTGATGAACAAAAGCTGGGAAGCTTTTTATAGTATTGAAGACACAAACTTAGCAACCAATTATTTTATAACTGATATACAAAATATAATAGAAACCAATACCACAGTACAAACTGTTGCTAAAAGGAATAAACCACTCAAACCTTGGATCACTCCTGGAATTGTAAGGTCTATCAGAAAAAGAGATAAACTTCATAAAAAATCTAAAAGTAACATAAATGACGAACAACTTAAACTTGACTACATTAGATATAGAAACACTTGCAATAATTTAATAAAAGTACTAAAAATTCAATACTATAAGAATAAATTAAATATTTCTTCAAAAAATGCTAAGCAAACATGGAAACTGATTAAAGAAATTTGTAATACTAATGATGCAAACGTGCCAACAAATGAACTCCTATCTATTAAAAAAGCCCTAAAGAATCGCTAAATGAAGTCAATCATTATTTTACGTCAGCTGGTAGAAAATTGGCCAACGTCACTATAAACAGACTCGGCAAAAATATTGATAAAAATAAAAATAAAAAATAAAAAAAATTATTTATTCAGACATACGTCCATTTAGTGTTAGTATTACAAAACTTACGAACTATGTTAGTATACATAATTAATTTAAATATTTTCTTGACCGACTGTGCGACCCCGAGACAACGGCATGAGTATGTACCCAGTGCCGCACAATCGGACAGTCAAATTTAGTACCTATTACCTTCAGAATGGTGTTGGCACTTCCGTGTACTCTGCGCATCAGCGATGCGATCCGCTTTCGCAATACGGCATGGAAGCCATCAACGTGCGCATACGCAAACATATTGGATGCACTGCAGTGTCGCGGAAGCCCCAACATCACCCTGAAGGCATCATTATATTGTACTCGGAGAGCATTGTAGGCGCGCTGCGTGTAATTAACCCACAGATTGCATGTATACATGGACTGGCAGAAGGATTTAAACAAGGTTATTTTAACTTCTGTCCCAGATCGAGCGAATCTGCGGGCTAACATATTGCAGCGAACCGCCAAAGCCCTCCTTTCCCTTTCCATATCACTGTCGTCCTTCAAGTCTTCTGTTACCAAATGACCCAAGTACCTGAAAGACGACACCCTCGCAATCGGCTTCCCATACAATGTAACAGCCGGCACATTGTCTATTTTGCAGACTTTTTGACTGGAATACCATGAACTCAGTCTTCCTGACATTGAAAATGAGGCCATGTGTCTCGGCAAACCTCTCACAGACGACTAAAAGCCTTCTGAGTGCCGCGATTGATGGACTGAGCAACACGGAGTCATCAGCATAGGTGATACTATTGACACATTGGCCGTCAATTGAGCATCCAACACGTGTGTTGCTCAGTTCAACTATCAGCTGATTTATGTACAAATTGAAGAGTGACGGTGATGTCAGGCCACCCTGTCTCACCCCACACTCCAATCTATACTCCTCAGAATACTGTCCAGACCATTTGACCTGGTTTAACTGGTGTTCATACCAGTACTTAAATATGTTTATTACATCTGGCGGTACACCAGCATCCATCATTTTAGTCCATAAGATGTCGTATCTAACCAGATCAAATGCCTTCGTCTGATCAAGAAAAACCGCATAAACACAAGTTTTTCTATCTGTGTAATACTTGATGGTATGCTTGAGAGACAGAATTGCGCATTCTGTTGATAGTCCAGGTCTAAAACCGAACTGTGCGTCATGTAAATTAAGATGTTGTTTTAGTTGTATCTCGAGCAAACCATCAAGCACCTTGGCCGCAATCGTAGCCAATGATATAGGTCGATAGTTGTTCTTATCAGAAATATCGCCAGTCTTATTTTTAACAATTGGTACCACGATAGATTTCATTAAATCAGCCGGAAGGTAAGAATGCCTTTTGCATATTGTAAAGAGCAACCCCAGTAATCTCGCCAAGTGTGGCCCAGCATGTAAGAAATGTTCTATGCTGAGGCCGTCATGCCCAGGTGACTTGCCTCTCGTTATGTTTTTAATTACACTGTGTACTTGTTTAGCAGTGACGCGCTCTGGCACTCTGGACACGACCACCTCCGCACTCGCCTTACTATCACTACACATCGGAGAAGGCTGTACCTGAAAGTGCGATCTAAACATGTTGGCTATGCCTACCGGATCACTGACACCCTCAATGCTTATCGGAACGTCAGACTTAGGACTCATTTTTTTTGTTTGTTGCCAGAAAGCCCGAAAATCCCTACTTTTATGTGCTTCTGTTAAAATATTCATTTTAATGATGTCCTTATTATTCTGGATATATTTTTATTATCCCCCGTGTTACCTACCCAACTTTGTCTGGCAGCCTCCTGCAGAGTTGAAATTATTTTATGATATAAATAATCAATTATCATAGTATGATCTGCACTAAGATTTGAACATATAGAATCACAGCAAGACTTGAGTTCATTAGGAAAGTCTATTTCTTTTAATTTATTATTACAATACTCTGTATACATCTCTATTTGACTAGAATTCCGATTTCCCCATATAACATTATCAAAGGAAACACACGGCGACCGCAAAGTGGGCATAACAGTATTAATATTACACTGAATTTCTAACGGGATATGATCCGACCAGTATACATCATAAAGGGCCCTTACCGATGATATCGAGCTCCGCGCGGCCTTGGTTGTTATGCAATGATCCAGCCACCTGCGGCTTCCATGTGCATCACTAACAAAAGTGTACGTACCCGAGTTAATACCAAGAATATCGAAGTCTACACAATTCCAGTCTTGCTCATTGCAAAAACTCAATAATTCGTTCGCAAATAGTTCTCCTGGATGTGCATTATAATCCCCTAGTATATATACCGATTCTACATCACAACTTTCAATTATAGCGGCTATCTCACTCAAACACTGCACAAAATCCAGTAAGTTATCCGAACGGTCCGTAGGCATATAAACAGAGAAAACAAGGAAGGTCCGATCCGATGCACGCACTTGAATCGCGGCAATACGGTCACTTGCACAAGGAATCACTGAAACGCAATCAAACTTCTTCTTGTTCCACAGTATCGCGACTCCGCCATACGGTCGACCACGTAGAATTTCCTTTGAAGTATCAACAGCTGATTTGCCATAGTAGCTGAAATTCTTGTTTACACCACCGAGTTCAGGAAGTTCGTGCGGCAATAACCAAGTTTCCTGCAAGGCTATAAAGTCTGCTCCTTGGCTCAACCTTGTTACACAATCCAAAGATCTCTTTAGATTTTTACAATTAAAGGTTATGAAGGTAGTATTTGTAGTTTTTGAACTATCCATTAACTAGTGTGTTTATCTCGTATATCCATCCTTTTCTTATGTCTGCTGAATTCAATGAACCGACGAAAAGATATACCGTCGGGCCAGATGTTCGAATCCATGAACGAATCTAGCCTTTGTTTAGGCACCAAAACCTTATAAGAATTGTACTCTTTGGGCTGTTTACTAATCAACTTTTGTGGCGTGACCTTTATATTTAATTTATTATCTATGTATGAGATAATGTCCTCTTCGCTCGTGTCTTTATGCACATTGTTTATAAATAGGGGTATACGGACATCGGCAGCCTTAAATTTCTCCACATCAGTGCATGTGCCTTTTTCTCCCATAAAACGGTTCCTATACCTGTACCTTTTCCTTTCAATTCTTACCCAGTCTTTATCAGTTTCACACTCCTTCCATTCGCCTTGATTAACTATCTGTGCCATAGTAATACTTCTATCTTCTCGCGAAATCAATGCGTCTTCCTCTTTATGTAATTGATGCGTTTTTTGATTAGCTCCACGACTCGTATTAACACGCGTTGCTTTATCCTCCAACTGGTTTTGTGAGGCTCCGTTGCATAGAAACTGCGGTTTCGAGCATCGGCGAAACCGAGGTAGCGGCCTCCACGTGCGGTTTTTGCACTCCCGCGCATTGGGGTAGGGGCGGGGGCGGGACAGATGACTTTTCAATCGGTGCGTGCGAGGGGAATGGCGAACGCTGCGCTTGTTCATGTTGCGAACGGTCATTGTCTCTCAAGGTCGTTTCTATTTCACTGTCACCTGTGGGCATTTGCGGTATATGCAAAATACCTAAAGGGCCGCTGTCGTAGTTAAAGCTATCCAGCTTATTACCTGTACCACGGGTCTTGTTTATATAATTATTGCACTCATCATTGTGGTCAAAGTGGTTGACTATCGAGGCTTGTTGTAAGTTTAATACATCATTCTGTAGCTGACGAAATTGTTCCGAGGTAATGTATTTACACTTTATGTCATCCACTTCATTTCGTATCGTGATGAGGTCCTTTAATAATCTCGTAACATCAATATGGTCAAAAGTTACTGGCGGTAGCTTTTGCAGGTCACGGGATACAAATATTGGTAACTCTTCAGGGTCTGTTTCCTTGATTAAGGCAATAATATCCTCCAGTTCACGTTGCGTCTTACCCTCCTTTTTGCGGGTGACATTCCGTTTCGATGTTTTCACCGATCCAAAGAGAAGATTCTTTGCTGCATTTATTTCCTCCGATTTAAATGCCGTGGAACATAGACGTATCATGCTATCCTCGTCCATTATGTCACATTTATTTTGTAAGAATGACAACACCTCATTGATAACAATATTACAACTCGCGCACTTTATCGTCTTAGAGGTCGTTGACCTCCCCGTACCGGACATTTTAAAACACGCACACTCGCAGCGACGCGCGGCGGCAGACTCAAGAGATGATCTGGTGAAGAAAGCTAAAAGACAAGGCCCACTGCACTCTATGGCTTTTCATTTGACAGATCCCCAAGAAATTTATGACATAATTAAAAACTTAAAATCATCCAGTGCATCAGGTTATGACAACATCTCAACCAGTATTCTAAAAATGTATGCGGAACTACTAGCGAGCCCAATTTCTCATATTTGTAATTTAAGTTTTCAGTCAGGAACTTTTCCATCAGCTTTTCAAAAAGCCATCATATGCCCGATTTACAAATCAGGTGATAAATGCATTCCCTCCAATTATAGACCGATTGCGCTTCTGTCTTCCTTGTCTAAGATTATTGAAAAGCTTGCAAACAATAGACTTTTTTGGAAAACAATAATATACTTTCTGAAAACCAATACGGTTTTAGACCAGCTAAGTCAGCTGAAGACGCTGTTCTGAAACTGACCTCTTTAATTACATCGTACCTGGAAGATGGTGACAGATGCCTGGGACTATTCCTTGATCTCAAAAAAGCGTTTGACACGGTTTCTGTTCCCCTACTATTGACACGTCTTTTAAGTATAGGAATTAGAGGTACCGCGCTCCAATGGTTCAGAGATTATTTGAGTAATAGGAGACAAGTGGTACGTGTTGGAGATCACTTAAGTGATGAAGCCAATTGCGAATATGGAGTACCCCAGGGGAGCATCTTAGGCCCTACGCTCTTTCTCCTCTATATAAATGAAATGTGTCACTTAAATATCCTAGCAGCTGATCTTATGATGTACGCAGACGACACTGTCCTCCTCTGTCATGGTAAATCCTGGAAACATATTAAAGAAATTACTGAAACAGGCTTAAAAATGGCTGGCACGTGGCTGGATGAAAGCTTACTGACACTTAACACCTCAAAAACCAAGTATGTGTGTTTCTCAAAAACAAAGGCGACAAATCCTGGACTACATTTTGAGTGTAAATACCACACTGAGGACTGTACTAATGCGAAGGACTGCAACTGCGTAATCTTGGACAAGGTCTCTGACATTAAATATCTGGGAATTGATATTGACGAAAACCTCAATTGGAAACAACATATATTGAATCTATCAAATCGTGTCCGAAAACTAATGTACATTTTCAGAACTCTACGCTCTTATGCTGATGTAAAACTACTTCTGCAAACATACGTCGCTTTGGGACAATCTATTATAACCTATTGTATTACATCATGGGGCGGTGCTGCAAAGACAATAATACTTGAAATAGAACGTGCCCAAAGAGCTGTCCTTAAAGTCCTGTTGTCTCTACCCTACAGATATCCGACTACCTTGCTTTATAACATTACTGAAGTACTGTCTGTGCGTAAACCGTTTATTTTTCAATGCATTCGGCGCTACCATCGTTACACTCGTCCGCCACCACAAAAGAGACTAAAGCGAGTTAATAATTGCCAAGTTCCTTTTGTTAGGAGTGCATTTGCACGAAGAAATTATTCTTATCTAGCACCAAAACTATACAATATTTTAGATAATAAAACTAAAATTATGCATCTAAATTACCGTCAACTTAAACAACCTATATTAGACTGGATGAAGGTTTTAGAATACGAGGATATAGAAAAATATTTCAAAAAGGTTATTTAAATGTCAATTTATATACAATGATGCTGATGCCTAAAAGCCCAAGATGGTCAACTATCGGCAAGGAAACACCTTGGAAAGTGGGTGTAAGTTGGAAGTTACTCTTTTTCGCAGAAAAGAGACACGCCTGGATTTTGGACGGGTTGAACTTCACAAGATTGGCGTCACCCCAATCCGACACCCCCTGTAATTTCAAGTTAACTCGTTCAATCATAGACTCTCTCAGTGACTGGATTTCTTGTGGACTTGTACGGGCATTGGACATATAACTCTCTACAACGGTGCTGTCATCGGCGTAGCCAATAATGCATGATGTCAGAAGGTCATTAATGTGCAGTAGGAACAAGGTTGCAGAGAGAACAGATCCCTGAGGTACCCCGGCATTAATAGCCGTTAGGTCAGAAGAGCAGCCTTCTACAATCACTCGAATCGACCGTTCCCTCAGGAAATCGGATATCCTACATAGCTACATAGATTTGCTGATATACCATACGCTAGAAGCTTACTTAAGAGAGCTTCGTGCCAGACCCGGTCAAAAGCCTTGGACATATCGAGTGAAACGGCAATTGCCTCACCGTGACCCTCTAAGACTTCGCTCCATAGGTGCGTGACGTATATCAATAAGTCACCGGTTGAGCGACCCTTCCGAAACCCATATTGACTGTCACTAAGGAGCTCGTTGGTTTCCAGATATGCCAGGAGACGATTGTTCAATACACGTTCCATAATCTTGCATAGTATTGACGTGATTGCTATAGGTCGATAATTGGCCGGGTCGGAGCGGCTTCCCTTTTTAGGAACAGGTTGTACGTTGGCAAGCTTCCAGGAATTTGGGATCATGCCAGTCTCCAGAGAAAGTCGGTAGAGGCGTGTCAGAATAGGGGACAACTCGGGTGCGCAGCGCTTTAGAACCACTGCTGGAATACCATCAGGTCCACTAGCCTTATTCACGTCCAGACTTAGCATGCATTTAAGAACCTCTTTTTGGTGGATTTGAACGGCTTGCATCTTGGGGCCGAACGGAGGTAACTGAGGTGGACTTTTACCTTTACTATCTAGACGCGAACAATCTGCAAAAAGATTAGCAAACAAGTCTGCTTTCTCTTTTGCGCTGTGAGCCAGAGAACCGTCAGGCTTTTGCAGAGGTGGCAGTATTGGGCGACAGAAGTTCATCTCAACCGACTTAGCAAGAGACCAGGGGGGTTACTACATAATGTTACGACGTCAGTCGTACGCGATGCGTGCACATGCGAGGCAATCCGAAACACATTTCGTCATGACCTCAGCGGTCGCTTTCGTACGTATTCAATGCGGACGCAACGACTTTGACAGATAAGCAGCAAAACGGTACTCGATTTGCGCCAAAATGTCTACTTGACAGCACGCGAGTCGTCTGAAAATGCCCCCCGACCCTTCCCGCTTCACCACCCCGCCGACGTCACCTCTTTTAGTTACGCATTCGTTTCGTCTGAAACGGCTTTAGGCTCTTATTGGTTAGTTTCAGTTCCAAATTTCTACGTACCTACCTACCAATACAATTTATCAAGTCCAGCTGTGGGCTGTGGGTGAGCCTCTATCTTGCTGGACTGGAGTGTAGTGAGTTTTGCACTCGACGGACTTGCGTTTAGGTTATGATGTAAAAGTCGATGGATTTAGCCTTTGAAGGAACAAGAAATAAGAATGCATGGAGCTCAGACATGGATTGTTTCTCTTAGTTCTGCTGCCTCCCTCATCGTCCGACTTGTAATAACTCCAAGCTCCAAGGCGATGAAACATAAACTCATTGTGAATTTAGATTTATTTTCTTTTGCGATGTCATTAAGTGTGCGGTTAGTATAAAACCTCATAACAGTTACTATATTTTTACAGATATTAATTTGCTCTTGCATTTTATGGAACGGCAGTTACAAGGAGGATGTGGCTATAGTTGCATCCACGGAACAGTTGTATCAGACTGAGTCTCGGTGTTTGCGGCAGGAGACAGTGTGGGTCTGTAGTGCATGCACGCTATGGTGGAGAGAGCCATGATGCTTTATTTGACAAAATAGCCATATAAATCATCCAGCGAAGAAGCTATCTTACTGGGTATATACATTGTACCTACATATGTAATCACTACACTTTGTAAGGTCTTACTAGGTGCTATTCCCTTTCTACTTGTTTTTAACATATCTACCTACGTACATGTTGCATTTTTTTCTAATTTTACAGGAGATTCTGGGTACAAGTGGTGCAGCTTTGGACCAGTTATTTAGTTTAACAAACCCAAAAAAAATGCCCCATCATAGACAAATTTGAACCCCTAATGAGATTAGATGAGGCCGCATACTATCAGCTCAAAAGCTCCACTATAAACCAAGATGTGGCTAAAATAATTATGAATTGCTTGCGCAGGTTGGTACAATTTTTTTTCTCAATATGAAATCGGGTCCAGTGCCAAAAAATTTTTTGAATACATGTACTGTTTGTTTTCCAATAGTACAAAAATATTCACTGACCAAGCATACAAGCATACAACATACAACATACAAATTGTACAAACACTTCAAGCGATGACTAAGGATACCTCCACCCCACCGTTAGGTTAAAAGTGACATTGTGCTCTTATGGCCATAGTCTGCTGTCTACCCTGTTAAGGATGAATATGTGATACTGTAACACTATACTACTTAAATTAATATTTTACAGGTTCACCCAAGGCATCAATGGTGAATGCAGCATGTTGAACTAACAGAGGGAGATGTACAGAGCAAGGCAGAAGAACTACTAACAATTACTAATTCAATCCACAATGTGATTACAATCAGCCAGCATTTGTGGGCTCCGACTGATAACATCCATGCAGTGTTTTAATATTATTGATATGTTTATATTACCATTTAAAATTAAGGACTGTAAATAAAACAATATATATTTTTATTAATATTTTAATTTTATTTTTATTCATGCAAGAAGCCACAATTTCTTTTAAATTTGTTTTATTTAATCTTTAGGCTAGGATTTAGAATATTTTTTTTATAAGTACATAAAACATTATTCAAATGCCTATTTGTGCTGCAGGTACAATAAACCTACACAAATAAATAAATAAGGACAAATAACACAGATTGAGCTAGCCCCAAAGTAAGTTCGAGTCTTGTGTTATGGGATACTACATCAACGATACTATAATTTATAACAAATACATATATAGATAAACATCCAAGACCTAGGATAATTTGAAAAAGGCCATTTTCCAACTTGCCCTGACCAGGGATTGAACCTGGAATCTCTGGGTGGCAGACTAGCATGGTGACCACTACGCCACGGAGGTCGTCAAAACAGAAAAAGCATTTTAAACCCACTTTAAGCATGATGGTGGGTGAGCAAAGGTGGAAATAGTAATATACACAGTGGCATTGGCTATTCACTTGATTAAAACTCGCCTATTCCCTAGATCGGCTTTATAGTCTGTACAAGAAGAAAAGCATCAGCTACATTCCAAGCCTTTTCTTTTAGACCAGCATGTAAGAGCCTACACAATTCACTAAAACATCCTCTACAAAAAGTAAAATTGAATTTGAAGACTTCTCGCACAAATTTAAACAAAGTACACATCCTACAGAACATTTTCATTTGAGCTATGCAACCAATCTGATACACATGACTCGTGTTTTTACAATTTGTCTATTCTCTCTAGTAATTGCTAGCATTAAGAGTACCTAATTTGAGTATATTCAAGAAATTCAGGCGTTGAAAATAATTTGCTTTATAAAAAAATCAACACTTTTACAACAAATAATAATAAATTTGTATAGGTACAATGTATTGTCGCTTATGAAATACATTTTCCATCTATTGTATGGCTAATATTACAGTCATTTTCGAAATAAATTATCAAACACAAGCTTTCACAATCTGGAGGGTAACAAAATTCTTTTATTTTTTGGGAATCACCGAGAAGAGCGTATTTTCGGCATAGGTGACTTAGAGCAGCTGGAATGTTGTTCTGAGTAGTTCTTTGCTAGTTGCTGAAGATGAAGGGCGTAGCGCTCCAAAGTTACTCGGAAGTAAGTATTAAGCTGTAGAGGTTATATTTCGGCGTGAATCCTTCGAATTTTCGTTGGGTCTCAAAATTTGCCTTTTTTGATTTGTTTGGTAACAATCGCCCCCTCTCGAAGTAAAACTGGAGAAGTTTTCTTAAAACAAATGGAAATATAAGTATATTACCGATAGGTTATGTTTATGTTTACATGTCATGTCATACAAATGTCATATTTGAAGTTGACATGTCTGTTTTTAATGTTTTTATGGTCATGGCTTCTAGGATATTGAGTCATACCGATTTTACGATACTGAAATAAATTACTTTTTATTATTATAAAAATGATTTTAGGTTCATATTAACCTAAAATGTAAGAAAAGAAAGTAAACTTCTCGTATTTAGTAACCAATCAAGATAAATGAATTATTTTTGAAAGTACCGTCATAGTACCGATAACTTTAGCAACAAAATTCACATCACCGGTATCGATGTGCGTTGTCTATGGGAACGAAAAGAATACGTGAGCAGGTATCGTCATCCAGGGAGTGGGTAGTAGGCACGACTCACGTTACGTCGGTTTCTTTCAGACGTGATTGCGTTGTATGATTATGGAGTAACCCCCCAGAATGCTTTACTTCCTGAGCTGAGGCACAAGAAGCAATCTTGTCTCCAATACGGCCAACGTGATCGAAACGAGCCTTTCTGAACACTTTTTTGCAAGACTTGGCAGCAGCGTTATATGCTTTCTTCGTGTCGTGTAGATCAGCAGCTTTGCTTTTGCGAGCATCAGCCCACGCCAAGTTTGCTTCCCGCTTACGCTTCTCAGCTGAGAGGCAGTCGGCATTGAACCATGGGCGAGCTTTGGTTTCAAGGGATACGTCGAATAAACATTTGAAATTATATTTTTGCTGATAACTCAAAAACTAAGGGGGGGGAAAATTTTACACTTTGAAGACAATTTATACGACGATACCAACAAAATAACTAATATAGTCAGACTATTAAATTTAGTAGGTATTATGTAACACCTTCAATGGGCAAATCAGACTCGCATTTGCCCAGTTTTATTTCAACGTCTCGCGCCTGAAAGCACTAGCACCAAATAAGGGGATACATGATTTTTTTCCCGTCCCGTGCTGCCCCCATTTGAAATAAATTACTTGAAAGGAAACGGAGATATCATTTAAAATTTTGTCTTCATCATGCCCTAGCCCTAGATAACCCTTCAAACTATTTTATGAACTAAGTACTGTTTACAGTTAATAGTGAAAACGTGAAGCTTTTTTCCGCACATAAACGAAAAGAACGGCCACTTTTGGCTTATGTGATTAGCCTTTTGCAGAACGTGAACGTTCTTACTTTAATTTTAAATGGTACATCCGATTCCTTTCAAATAATTTATTGAAAATATGAGCATAATACAAAAGAATCCACTACGGAATAAATCACAAATTGGGCAGATTTGGGCTTTTAATTGAGTTTTAAAACTGCACAAATTTAGCGCTACGGATATTAATTGGTAAAGAGTTTCATAGTCGAACAGCTTGAACGGAGAAGGACTTAGAGTAGTATGTAGAAGAGTGTAGGGGGACTTGAAGACGGTGGTTGTGGAAGTTGCGTAAGTTAGGATTTAAGACATCAGTGAGGAACATGAATCGCTCTTTTAGATAGCTGGGAGAAGAAGGTATAAATAGTGTGGAGTAGGTATAAAGAAGGGAGAGGATGTGATAATTACGTCGAATAGGGAGCCACTTGAGTTGCGCGCGGAAGTTGGAAACATGATCATATTTACGTAACCCAAATATGAACCTGGTGCGGAAATTTTGAAGACGCTCAAGTACGTAAGTAATAATTATTGCCAACCTGGGCAGCACAAACGGCGGAGCGACAGTGGCCTCGGCTTCCTGTTCCGAACCCTCGCGCCGCAGCTTCCACCACGGCTCCATGGAACGATAAAGATTGTCCTGAAACATTAAAATGTTATTTCTTATTGAAACAAGTCATTATTTTAAAAAAACCCGACTGCCTTTTTATATTCCCAGTGTCACTCTTAGAATTAATACGAATCTAATGACACCTCTCAAGCTTAAATCCATCGAACCGTTCAGGCCGCAGAGCGTGCCAAACAATTATACATACATACACACTCTCGAAAAATATGGTAACCCTCCTTCTGGCGCAGTTGAGCATGACAGCCCTTTCTAAAACAAATTATTTCTAAAATAGTTAACCTTATTGTGTTCATAACTATTTATTCCATTAACCATACCACAAACATGGCCGTAGCCAAAAATAGTTTCGGGGGAAGTTCGAGCCAGAGCCTACCTACACACCCATGTTGGTTTGAGGCGTACATTCATTATGCGAAGCAATTTTGAGGATTTTTCAATTTTTTTTTATTAGCTAAAAGTGGCTGTTTTTCGAAAATTTGCATAGAAAAGCTTTACGTTCTCGCTTTTAACTATAAACAGTAGTTCATAAAAAGTTTGAATGATTATGTAGGGCTTGGTCAGTACAAAGTTTTAAATGATATCTCAGTTTCCTTTCAAATAATATCTATATTTCAAATGGGGGCAGCACTGGGTCCCGAAAAATTCATGTATCCCCCTTATAGGAACTAACTACTGCACTAATATTAATGGAGAATATTCATGCTAATTCAGGCCATGGAGACTCGTGCATAGTTTCAAGAGTGATTATTGGTACCAACATTTCCATGTGATTTTCAGTAAAACCATCAGCTCCTTCAGTTTCGCTCTGATTTAGCCACTCTTAACCGTTGTCACTTGCGAACAGTATTTTAATATAAAAATAATGTGTCAGATTTCGCCATATTTTAGTCTAGAAATATGTTTTACATTAATTTGACCTGATTATATTAAATATTTTCTATGTGTTGTGCATATTTTTTTTAAAGGAAAAATACGTGATATTTGTCGAGATCCCCCCTCTCCCCCAGGTGACACTTTGCTTGTCCCCCTCCACCACCCACTGATCACCTCACGTAATAAATGGAAGCCTCTTTTGGTTGGCTCTGAGATTTCAGGGGGAGGAGGGTTTGAACCCCCAAATATATTATATAGAAGTAGATTTGTTAAAACCAAAGCAGTATATATATATATATATATATATGTAGAAGTATTAAGTACGTTGTGTCGCATGATGCTGTATCCATAACCAAAGACCTAGATTTTATTTCCATGATACTTAAATAATATTCATGCACAACATGTACCTATCTAGCTATAGCCAAATAATTTAAAGCCTAAAATCGGACGAACAGAATACAAGGGAAATAAATAATCTAACCAGTAACGATCTCTCGCACAGCTGTTGGAATAGCAAGCAAATAGCTATGCACGCTAAAAAGCGCTAGCATTATTTATTTTCAAAATTTATGTACACACAATACAAACAAGGTAAGAACATTGAGTACATAGGTATTGCTTATTTTATAAGAAATCTCTTCCAGTAGACCCAGAAGAGGAAAAAAGAAGACAACAGGTAGCAGTCGGCTTGTACATAATAGACTAAAGATAAATACATTATATTAGAAATACCCACACTTACTAAAACGTAACTTTGAAATTTACCCATAGACAAGGAGACGAGGGCACAACAAGATCCCGCGCTGGAAGCCGCGAGGTGCGTGCGCATGTACCGGAAGTATACATGCTCGAGCAGTAATAAGAGCGCTGCCAGCAAAATGCCTGCCATGAGGAGCAGAAATGCTGACAGAAATTGCTCGAGCGCCAATGGGTCCGATGACTTGTGCTCCTGCTTGTTGGGTTTACATGTGCCCGTCATCCAGTACCTTCGGACAATAAGCGCAAATGATATAAAAAAGCAACATTGGTAAGTAGGTAGGTAAATAGTAGGCAATATTCTACATAGTAATATTTAATACTAATAATCAATATTAATCACACAGATTGAGTAAGCCCCAAAGTATAAGTTCGAGACTTGTGTTATGGGATGGGTACTAACTCAACGATAGTATTTTTGATAACAAATACTTTATACAAGTTGGATTGTTTAATCCGCTGTTTGAAAAAACTTCTAGCTGTTTGGTATTACAAATCGGTTTTGTAAAACCATTTATAATCATTCAGCTGGATTGTCAATGTGTTACGTTTGACAAAAGAAATCGAGCTGTAATGTAAACAGCTAAAGTTTTTGTCAAACAACGGATTATACAATCCAACTGCGACAGATAAACATCTAAGACCCATGCCAATCAGAAAAAGATAATTTTTCATCTTGATTTGACCAGCGGACATTAGAAAAATAAGGGTCAGGTCCCCCGCTCCTACATCCTGTATTATATAGAATTGGTTAAATGTACAAAATAAGATCATAATTGTTTGTTTTTAGGTACATTACATCGCGTCTACAATTTTTGAGTTCGCTATGTCACCTTTGGTACGTCCTCTAAGCCATCTCAATGCACTTCGGAGCACTTACACTGATTTAGATTTTTTCTTCGACAACTGGTCTACCATTTTTAAGTCACTACTAAAGAACTCTGAAAATCATGACCAATGTAATACTCGCGACTATGATAGTGACGAAGGTGAATAATAATAAATTTGTTTTATATTATCATGAAAATATTTAAAATTTAAATGTCTTTTATAATTGAAATTACTATCTTATCTTATCTTATTGAAATTATTATCTGTGTTATTAATTCTGCAATTATTATTCTATTTTTGTAAAAATGCATGTGTGATAAATGTGATAGATATAAGTTGTTTTTATCACAATAAACAATTAAGCTATTGTATAGCTTTTATCGCGGGCCTTGGCGCGGCGACCGAATCTACAAATTCCGTAACGGAAATAGAACCTAACACTCGTCTAACGTCGTTTCGGTTCGGCAGACCTTCGGCACGGTGTTTGTGTGCGTGCTACTGACGTATGCGTGTAGACACAGAGTACTATCCATTTGGTACCCGGCTAAAGTATACAGCGCCAGCACTAACAAGAGGAACTAATTTGTCAGCTGCGAGGCAAGTATGATTATGGCAACAAATTTTATCCTTCAAATTTGTCGCATTTCGCGTAATTTACCGCAACAAACATATACAAAATTGACCGACAAAATAACTTTCATTCATAAAACGTATTTTATCTCATGTCTAACTCTCGTGCGAGCATGGTTTTGACAGGTCAAAGTAGTATTTAAATGTAGGCAGACATCTTTAAACAATGTAATGAAGTTTACAAACTTAAAAAAATATTTAATTACGAAACTATAGCGCCATCTTTTGATGAATCCTACAACCACTCCGGCGGCGGTGAATGCATACGTACTCGGCGGTGGTATTTTCCTTTATGTTGGTTGTACGACATGAGTTGAAACGTTCCGTTGCACATTCATTTTTAAAACATTCATTTTAATAATTTTAAATACTCTTTGGTTGCAATATTTTTTCTAGGAATTATTACATACTTATGTCATTCTTTTATCTATGGTGATTGTTTTACAAAACGCGTGTTTTAATTTAAAATTATTATATTTTCTTATCAGACATTAGAAACACTGTTTAAAATCTGCCTGCGTGTAACGACTCATTTTACTACGTGTCCATTCATAAATTTTATCTTGTCGTTACAGAGGGAAGATACGTAAAGACATCTCAGATAATATCATACTAAAGCCGCTGGCTTAAAGTTGTGTGTCTTTTACAAGTTTTACAACAGAGGGCGCATTCATCATTGTGCCTCGTGCGTATATGTTACTACTGACTTGTAATAGATGGCGATATAAACAATCAATCATGTCAAGGTCATGGGATCAATCATAGACTAAAAAATTATTTACTATTCAATGCACCAGCAGCCAGCGGGCGGCTTTTTATCCCTTTCAAACACCTACCTTTCGGTCGGATCCGGACGAAAGTTTACTAATTTTTACACATCACATAATTTTTCTTTATGTAAATATGTTAATCATAAAGCAAAATCTGACACATTACTTTTATACATTCAATTCTAATTCAGTTCATGGAGACTTCTGCAAGGTTTCAAGAGTGGTTATTGGCGTCAATATTCTCAAGTGATTTTCAGTACAATCATCTGCTCCTTTAACTTTTTTTTTGTCAATTTAACCGTTGTCACATGTGCACAGTTTTTTTTTATATATAAAAAGAATGTACTTTGCCGTATTTTCATAAAGAAACGTGTTTTTTTCGCTACTTTCGATCATTGTTCCTATAACCCACTGTCCGTCTAATATCTTAGGTCTCATGGTATTAGACTTCCTTGCCTATCTATTTACGTTTATATTCTTAACTTATCGTTAGGGCTAGGGTGTTAGGTGCTAGGGTTGTTTGTAGGAAATAGTTATCCCTCTAAATAATAAGTTCATGTACAGTTAGCTAGCTATTACAGCACAGAACATTACTACGCAGATACACTTTGATTCACACTACACATACTTAACAATCACACTAATAAATAGCTAGTTGACTGGACATAACTATAATTGCATACGTTGCTAAAAAATGCTATGCAATAGCTTTACCGCGGCAGTCCCCGAGTGCCACACGTTTTTTTTTAGATAGCTTACGAGTAGTCACTTCAATGCAATGCAATGAGGAGAAAACGAGCTTTCCCACTTTGCACACCCAGATAGGCTACATTAGGTACCTAAATACTTATAATTATAAATCTTTATTCACCTGCGTAATCTTTCCAGATCTCCATTTGAACGTAAATCGAGTAATCTTTTGTTGAACATACTGAGATATTTTGAGTTTCGCGTAAATGCTAGGCCGTATCCGGACATTCCGTACCAAGAACCCACCGTCACGAGTCGGCAGTCTTCATCCTATATAAAAAGAGAATCAAGTAAATTAGTGCTTCCATTTCACTAAACTAATTCTGCGATATTGATCACTTACTTGGGATACTAAATAATCTAGTACGGTTCCGTCATATATAAACGCATCCAGCTCTCCAGTAAGGACGCTTGACACGCCCAAATTTATGGTACTACGATTGTACCTGTAAAAATGAAACCATACGAAATTACTTTAGGTACCTACATACGTACCATACACTTTTGAAAGTATCCACTGTATCAAGTACTTTTAAATGGTTTATTGAAGGACAAAGTCTTATTCCTACCTCGTTTCAAACTTCACAAGTAGATACTTTATCGTCGGCTGACTCAAGCTATATGAATAATAAGAGAGGCACGTTTACTTACTGAGCCCTGTATGCCATTGCATTTTTAAAATACTTCGCAAGAGTTGCGTCCGTATGTGACCACGGCACGGTGCCGAACTTGAGGCCCGGGCGCTGCAAATGCGGCGACGATATCCGAGGGTCGTTCAACCCGCTCAGCTCGTGGAACTCTTCCCGGGTTATCATGAACGCGGCTAAGTTGGCGGTGTAAATAGCCAGGAACACCACAGCGAACATCGCCCACATGTTTGTCATAAAACGGGCGGTGAAACCCCGCGGCGAGTCTACATGTACCGAGGCCTGGAAATTGCAAACGTAGGTCATTGTAGAAAATACATAAAAAATAAGTTTTAAAAAAATTGTACAAGCTTTTATAGTGTGGCCTAAGTACTTAACAAGGCAAATTTAATAAACCCAAACTTGATGGAGTTGCGTCATTTTATTACTAAGTTCCATCGAGCACCTTCCGTCTCCGTGTTCAGACCCTAGACATCTCCGTATTATAAAATGCTCGTCGAGACAAATGAAAGGCGTCCTGCTCAATGAGGTTATGTTGTTTTATAACTGAATGCTGTCGAATATCTCCCTGCTTCATCATCAGAACAACTCATTAACTTCATAGTATTGTATTGTCATACGACTTACACAAGTATGCAAAATTTAAAAATTTTGTTGCAGTATTTGACAAAAACCATACATACATACAAAATACATTGCAAGTTAATTATAAGCTTGTACAAATGTTAAATTAAGTAATTAGAAAATGTAGTACCTGAAAGAGCACAGCCCATACTATCCAATAGGTCCGACAAAGTGAAAAACGGTTTTGTGGGACTCGCTTAGAATTATGTCCTGTTGAACAATCAAACCCACTCGGCGACAACCACTCGAAGAAAAATATGGAGAAGGTTGCGGCTTGTATTGCGACCGCTCCCACCAGCATCCACGACGCGGTGTCAAACGGCTCCAGGAAGGCCGTGGGCGATATGATCCCCGTACGCTTCGCCACCACAATAGCTATTCCGGTCTCCATGAACGGCACACTGAAGTCGACCACGGCTTCCCGATCAGAATTTATGATCAATGATGTTAATACCTACAAAGAAATTAAATCAGATTCGCATCTATAAAACGCTACTTGCGAAAACACGAAGAGTTGATATGAAAAATGAAGAAAAATGAATGAAATGTTTGTCAATAAGCCAAAAGATACAAAGGCTGTTTAGAAATTAGCACGCACCATATCAGTTTTCTTGTTCACTAAGTCGGCAATGAGCCCATTCCACTTGCCATTATGCAAGGTGCCCCATCGGCCATCTTCTACCCGGACTAGTTCGTAAGTGAAGCCCAGTTGTTCTGCCAGCTGCTGTAGTAAGTCTATGCAGAAACCACTACAGCACTGATACAATGAGCTGTTGCCGTGGGCAGCTCCTGCTTCTAACCTGAAAATCAAAATCTTTATTGTAATCACAAACTCGTAAACTCGTCGTCTTAGTACTGTCGGCCAGCGGTCGGAGTCGGAGGTCGGCCAGGCAGCGGCGAAACTCGAAATATCATGACGGACAGTCGTGGTAACGAAGCATTTTGTCGGCGATTCATGAAAAGAAATGTCAAGTCGGTGGATGATTCGCTGGACAAAAAATTGTCGTAATAAAGTACTATAATCTATTATAAATTGCAGACAACTTTAGGACTTGATTTAAATCAGTCTTTCCCAAAGCGGGCGATAACGCCCCCTTGTGGGCGCTGCAGGTCTCAAGGGGGGCGGTAAGAGGCCCAGAAAGAAAATGTTTTTTTTTTTTGCTAGGAGCTTTATTTAGCTAGGAGGCCTCTTAAACAACGACTGCAAGAGCTCTCGACTCTCAACAACAACTTGTAAACATCAACTAATATGAATTAAAAGATTGCTCAAACTCGGTTCTATATTTCTCTCCGCGTAGTTCATATACCTATCTGTCCTATTTTATTGAATATAGAAAAAATGAAAATCATGTCAATCGGTCGCTCCGTTTCGTAATGAAAGTTGTGTCTACAAACAAAAAGGCAACAGACACACTTTCGCATTTTAATAGTACTCGTAGATATCTATCATGTTTTAACAAGTTTTTGTTAAATAACCCGAATTGTGCATTCCTGTATCAGTTGGCTGGTTCATTGAATACTTGTTCGGACTTGTTGAGTACGATTGAGCGTCGAATGAGATAAACGAGTTTATGCATGTTTGTTTTATTCCTGTCGGTGCGTGCTGCTTAAGCATTCCTATATTAACAATGTAATATTTATTTTATTTTCATTTGTGGTTTCGCGCAATAGATGAGCAGTACTTACGCCTCCTCTACACTACTCGCGAAGTTGAACGTATTTCTCAAAGCAAAATAATGTCGGAAGTAAAAAAGAAGAGACGGCAATACTGTGCGGAATATATTAAATTCGGATTTATTGAAAATCCCTCAAACCCATCGTCGCCTTTGTGTCTTCTATGTCTAAAAACATTTTCGAATGAAGCAATGAAGCCTTCAAGGCTGCAAGATCATTTGAATAAAATGCATCCAGATAAGAAAGACAAGAATGTAGCATATTTTCAAGACCTAGAGAAGAAGCATAATACTCAGCCAAGTGTAGCAAAACTATTTTCGGCGGCTGCTAAGCAAGATGACGACGGACTTCGAGCTTCGTACAATATCTCTTTGTTAATTGCTCAAAAAGGCAAACCACATAACATCGGAGAAGAGTTAATATTGCCAGCAATAAATGAAGTAATAACTACTGTGCTTCATAAACCGGCCGCAGATATTATCCGAAAAATTCCTTTGAGTAATAATTCTGTGCAAAGACGAATTGATGAAATGGCCGAAAACATTGAAGAATCATTGTGCGATTACCTGAGGACAAGTCAATTCTCAATTCAGCTCGATGAGTCCACTTTACCAACTAATGAAGCATTGTTGTTGTCTTACGTGAGGTTTATTAAAGATGAGAAAATATGTGAAGAACTATTATTTGCTAGAAATTTAGAGACCAATACAAAAGGGGAAACCATATTCAATACATTGGAAAAGTTTTGCGATGAGAAAGAGATTCCTTTGAAAAATATTATTTCAGTTGCTACAGATGGCGCTCCGGCTATGACAGGGTGCCATAAAGGCTTCACAGCGTACTTAAAAAATAAAATTCCAGATGTCCTTGGTGTACATTGCGTTATTCATAGACAACATTTAGTTGCTAGAAACTTAAGTAAAAAACTATTTCAATCACTGCAATATGTTATCAAAGCAGTCAATAAAATCCGCAACAGCTCTTTGAATGATAGATTATTTCATCAGCTTTGTGTTACTAATGACGAGGATTTCAACCGTTTGTTGTTTCATACTGAAGTTCGTTGGCTATCAAGAGGCAATTGTCTGACTCGATTTTACAACATGTTTGACTCTGTTATAGAGTTCTTGGAAACTAAAGATACAGAATTGCACGACAAGCTCATAACATCAAAGAATGATATAGCTTACATGACAGACCTGTATAAATTGTTCAACGACATGAATCTCCAACTGCAAGGCGATAAACTAAATTTAATTAAAACAAAAAACGTCGTTGCTGCTTTCGCAGCCAAACTGCTTCTACACAAAAATTTGTACGTGAGTTTCACAATTTTCCAAATTTATCAGTATCATGCAGTAACGACGAATTGTTTGCCTACTGCCAACATTTGGAAAACCTCCACATTGACTTCACCGAACGATACCAGGACATTTTGAACTTGGAAATACCAGACTGGGTGTTGGATCCGTTTTCAAATGTCAACACAGCAATGTCACCTCAGCTGGAAGAAGAACTTATAGAATTGACAACAAACGAGGAAATAAAATTCAAGTTCAAAAATGGTTACCAAGAATTTTGGCTACAAAAACCGATCCCGCAATTGTACCGTGGATTGTGGTCAATCGTTCAACGATTCTTGATAGCATTCCTATCGTCATATTTGTGTGAACGTGGATTTAGTGCTGTGACAACACTGCTTACTAAAAAGAGAAATCGTTTGCTTGTTACCGAACGTGGCGACTTGCGACTGTTCTTGAGTAAATTGGAACCTGATATCAACAAACTTATTAAACAGCATCAGATTCATCCTTCACATTAGTTTTTATATAAGGATTGATTATTTTAGTTATATTTTTAATAAAAGATACTCTGTTTTAATACTATAAAGTTGCGTTTCAATAATCATTCTTATTGGCAGGTGGAGCCCGTAAGAGTTAACTTGAGACCTAAGCGCCGTTGTATGTTACCTACTGCGCTCAGGTTTCAAGTTACGGGTTATAGTAAAAGTTTCGTTGAAAATTCTCCGTTAATATACATATATAGGTCACAATAATTAATTAATTTAATTTGAAGTTATAGTGGTTTTTAAATAGGTGAAAAAATGGGGGCGCTAAAATAATATTTATTCTCAAAGTGGGCAGTAGACAAAATAAGTTTGGGAACCACTGATTTAAATCATCCAAATTAAATTGAAAGTGACATATTATGGAAAGTCTTCTAGTTTTGGGAGGATATATGGTTTAAACCAAGCACTAAAGATAGTCCGCGTTCTTTAATAAGACCGTAGAGTTGAAGTCAGATTGAACTTCTCTTCGTCGCAACGCAAATCATGCCTAAATTTTGTCCATCTCAAACGCAAGAATATATCATCGCGTGCCTACCCTAGCCAGAACTTAAGTTCATGCCATCTGTGCCCAAACGTACAGACTACAAAGATAATTGTTCAACCATTGTTGACAAAAAAAATCTTAAGAATGAGATTTGCACATTTCATTAGGTAAGTATTTCCTATTTTTGCAAAGTAACTTACCCCGCAACATCAACTTCTGGCGCCACCCGGCATATGACTCCCCGGTCCAGCGAGCACCGCCCGCTCACGGGATCTGGTGGAGCCAAGTTAATGTACGGCGATTCCTCCAGGAACGTGATACGCATATGAAACTTTTCAGGAACTCCCTGCGGAGGCGTATGTAATCCACCGGGCCATACAATGTCTTTGATAACGAGGCGTTCTTTGGGATAAGAATTCCAGGATCCAATTTCTTCCCACACCAACTGCAAAAAACCGGTCAAGTGCTAGTCAGACTCGTATACATTAACATTTTTGAACATGAAGAGTTCCGCACCTACGTACACAAAAACACATTTCTTGTATGACGACCTCCTTTTATTTTTAACTTTATCTTATTTTTAGTATTTGTTGATAGAGCACTTACAGCAGCGGTCACAGTAATACATTATTGATGGAATTTTTTAAGTTTCTTGCTATTACGGTTTAAGAGATAGAGTCCTGTGACAGACGGATGGACAGACGGCATAGTCTCAGTAATATAGGGTCCGGTTGGCACGTAACCCTTTGGGTTTGGAACCCTAAAAATATTTATTTATAAATAGAAGTAGGTGTAACTAACGTTTGTACATTTATATCTGTTCGTTCTTTGCAACATGATTTGATTTTTTATACGCCTACCCACAAATCGAACGCCTATACCACTATCACTGAAACGTTGTGTTGATTTTTAGAAACAAAATACCTTTGTTATGAAAATTGAATTTCTTGAATATTAATAAGGAAGATTCCTGCCAATCTCTTTCAAAAATACAGTAAGTATGATTATAATGCTACCATGCCATATATTTAATCCTCTTCTAGCTATATAGAACCGTTCTCTTGAATATTTATCACTATCTGTTTACGAATTAAATACTTAAAACACATACCTGTTCACCGAGCGCCGGCCTGAGGTTCATAATTTTGAGTTCAGCCGCACGCAACTCTCCATCAGGCGTGAACTCGATGTTGGGTCTGCCGGCTTCTCCATCCACGCTGACGTTCCGCAAGTGGCGATAGAATCGCTCGCCGGTAGACCACCGCGCCTCGCTGGCCGCCGCGCCGCTGCACGACAGCCGGGTGCCCAGAGGGTGTCGAATGTTCTCCACCGCCGATATGTACGAGTCTACTCCGTACGCGAACACTTTCACTGCGGTGGCTATCTCAGCTAGTAACGACGTACTCGATGTGTCGAAATGCACGCCTAAAACGATAAATATTGTTAGAAATCGTATAATAGGCATACCTTCGAACATATGTAGGTACACACAGCCAAAAAATTCGGTTTGCAACCCTTTTGTTCGTGTGCAAGTCAAGATCATACTGGCAAATATGCCATCAATAAAAATCATGCAGCCCCTGTGTGAGTAAATCTTACTGCATGATTTCATTTTGTTCGTCACATACTCGTACATAACCATCTGGTGACACGATACGTTTATCTTATTTTTAGTATCTAACAAGGTCTAACGAGCCAACTTATTTCATGTGATAGTCACAGGTTCTATTCTGCCAATGCTTATCTTTTTAAGAAAAAAGGTATATTATTCGTATAGTCTTTTTATTCGTTGTTTCAATATTTTTAAATCTTTATTTATGCTTTAAACCAATAAGAATAAAAGGAAATGAGGATACGTGAAACAAAATTAAGTTTATTGCACAGTATTATTTATTAGTCAATGAAAATATAAGTATAAAAAAAACAGAAAGGGACAATTTTACTGTCAAAAAACTCACTGTTAATGACTAAGTAAATTACCTAATAATATAAAATGGGTAATTTAAGTAACTGCTTTTTACACATAAGTCAGTATAATATGGTATAAGTATAGTATACTACTAACGAAGAAATACTTCTACAAAATAATTTAAACTGAAATACATAGTTATGTTTCGTATTTCTATGTTTATTTATATATGTATTTACCTACCTACAGAGTCGGACAAGAATGGACGTAATTATCAAGCGATCTTTTCATAAGTAGGTCAGCCACATGTGAGAGAATAAACATGTTAGTTGACGTTACGGTAAAACTTCAATAACAATAAACATCTCTCTTAAATGTATCGACCTATTTTATTAACACTTTTTTGAATGAAGTTAAATATCTAAAATTGGGGTACAGAAAGTAAGAAAACACATTTAATAACCTATCGCTGATCCCTTACTTCTTATAATTAAATCTAATCTATCTCGCAGACCTGCAACCATGTTCCAACACATATCTGTGCCACGCATTAACCCCCTTGTTGAATAAACTAATTCTTTTAAATTATCTTTTGACTTTACCTCTGATGAGTCCCAATTTAACACCATTTTCAATGGGGTTTATGTCAGAGCTTTTAGAAGGCCAATCAATAACAGTAAAGTTTTCTTGGATATTAAGCCAATCTCGCACAATCTGTGCGCTGTGTGTGTACACCTGGAAACAGGTGGTACTACATCGCTAAAACTTCATCTTAAATCACAACACAGTGATAAGTACGACGAACTTTTTTGTTCCTACCAAATAAAACCATTTTATTAGCTATTTATATTTTACTTCTGAAATTCCTTAAAAATCTAATATCCGTTACCGAAATTATCCGAAACTAAAGAATAATCCGAAATAATTTCATATCCGTATCCGTATCCGTATCCGGTATAATAATCATTTCTATATCCGTATCCAATCCATACACGACATTTCATATCCATAACATCCCTAGTAGGTGCCTATCACCTGATCCGTCTTTATTATTCGGATCGGTTGTCATCATTGTATGGCAGTCTTTAAAATATGTCAGATGCCTTTCGGCAGCTTGATAAATCTGACACTATTATTAGCCTCTTACACACTCACGTAAAAAAACACTTGATCAGATTCAACCTATTTTGTTATTATTATATGGGCACATTGAGCACTACTGTACCTACTAGGTACGTCCTATATATATTATTTAATCAATCATTATCAACTATCTGCCACTACTGGTCATATGCCCCTCTTTTTCGAGAGATTGTTAATATTATACGAGTATTGTACTAATATTGAAGACGACTTCTTTCGTAAGTGTATATGCATTAATCGCGGGACCTCCTTAGAAGCCGATTCCCATCGAGTTCCCTTAGAGAGTTCTAAAAACGCATGTATTACTAACAACAATTTTAACCTACGTATACCGGTGCACCGATATGTCCATTTAGTATTTTCACAAGCCGTAAACTAACAGCATGACTGGATTGCATACACCCACATATTCAATATACGAAATCTTCGCTCTCAATGATAAATTTTGTATAAACACGCTCAGAGACATTGCTCACACTAAGTGAATAAAAATAAATATACGCGAATTATAAGCCGGTCATTGAAGGGCTTATTAACCTTTACAAAACCTAATTAGGTAGGTATTTAATTCGTTTAATAGTTTTAAAGCTATACTAGCTCAAATTCTCACCCAACGCCACTGAATGCATTAGGTATATCGTATTTTTGTTAGTGTCTAATTCCAACCAAATGAGTATCATGTTATGAAATTAGCAAATAGTATGTTAGAAAAGGAATGCTAAAAATACAGGAAGTATAAAGCTTATAGCTTTTTTTTAACTATTTTGAAACCACCATAATCTAATTTAGCGAGGGGATAAAAGGTTGTTCATATGAGGGTCTGCTAAAGTTTCGATTTACGGTGTTTGGATTAATTTTACGTAATGTACGGTACGCTTCAAAAATGGAGTTATAATTTCTCATACAACTAGTATGAGAAATTATGACATTTTTGAAGCCTGACTGAAGCCTGACTGTTAGGGTACTTCTTATTTTACGACTTTTGAAATGTTACCCGGTCACGTTGTGATTTGAATTTCTACTGTAATATATGAATCAGTGTTTTTATTTAAATTTTTAGAACAAAATTTAGAGATCGCTACCTGTTGTCAAACTTTTGAAAAAACGTTGTATGAATTATGGAGTCTCCTTAATTGATTAAAATTAGTGGTTATGTTACGTTTTATAGCAAAATATGCACAAAGGTCTCCTTCCTTTTCCTTCCCCATTCTTTTCTTCACCTGGAGCATGTCAAATGTCTGCAATACGAGTACACTAACTCCATGGAATTTCAGCCTTTCAACACCACTGCTGTAAAAACCGGTATAAGATATTTATGTAGAATTTGTGCTCCTTTGGAGCCAAAAATAGTAAAAAGAAAACAAAATTAAAGTTGGAATTCTTAGTTGACAATGCTGAGTGACCAATGAGTGTATTATTTATTTTATTAGTGTATAACCACTGTTGACGATAGCTCACGCGCTATAGTGGACTGTATGACTTGAGTTCAAATTAAACAAAGAGTTCGTAGTACTAGATATTTATTAACACTTCGCTATGCCGATCTGGCTGAATACAAATTAACCTAATTAACTATTACACAATCGTTCTTTTCTTCTGATGGCTCCTCGTAGTTTTGTTCGCTGATCTGTTCGTTGGCACACCGCAGATAACACTACACAGTACAACATTTTACTAACTAAACTTACAGCTATATATACAAAATACTAACGCTAATCGTAGTACACGGCTCGCGTTGGCCATGTACCAATAGGGACGCGCTAATATCTTCCGTCTCGCTCTACGCGTCCCGTTCTCTCCGGCCTCCCCTCCACTTCTGCCGCCCATTGCTCACGGCGATCGGTCGGGTGCGCTGGCGCTGCTGCTGTTGTCCGCAACATCCTCCTCCCGGCTGCATTCGTCGCTCGACGCAGCCTCCGCAATTGGGAGGACAACCAGCTTCCTTGTCGGCCTAATGAATGTGCCCCCGACGGTCTTGACTTCGGCGCTCCGAACGTCGCCATCGGGGCCAGTGTGTACCCGTCGCACGATGCCGCGAGGCCAGATATTCCGGGGCATCGCTGGGTCGACCACCAAGACAAGGTCGCCTTCTTTGATAGGCCGGCGACGGTCTTGGGCTCCTTGCCGCGGCACCAAAGTGGGGAGATACTCGCGGATCCACCTCTTCCAAAATTGATCCGCTAATCCTTGCGCAGCCCGCCAGGTTTTCCGGTCTGCCGTGTCACAGAGGCCTGTCGGTGGTAGGCCTGAGGACGACCCGATCAGGAAGTGGTTTGGGGTCAGCGCCTCAGGATCGGCCGGGTCCGTCGAAATGTGGTTCAGGGGTCGTCCGTTGACTGCATGCTCCGCCTCCAGTAGCAGAGTGTGCAGCGTCTCTTCCTTCGGCGTTTGTTCTTTCAGCGTGGCGTGCAGCGCAGTCTTGATGGAGCGCACCAAACACTCCCATGCACCCCCTTGGTTGGGTGCTCCCGGCGGGATGAAGCGCCAGTCCACTCGTTGGACTTGCGCGTAGCTGCGTAGAGCTGGGGCCCACTCCGTGTAGGCGGAACGCAGCTCTGTGTCTGCACCACGGAAGTTGGTCCCGTTGTCGCTCCAGATCTGCCGCGGCCATCCTCGGCGGGCTGCCATTCGCCGGAGGGCCATGATAGCGGAGTCGACGTTCAGACTCCCGACGATTTCTATGTGGACCGCCCGTGTGGTGAGGCACGTGAAGAGTGCGCCCCACGTCTTCTCACGCCGGCGGCCGATGGTGACCATCATTGGCCCGAAGTAGTCGACCCCGCAGTTCGTAAAGGGTCGGCAATATGGGTCCAATCGGGCCGGTGGCAGATCTCCCAGCGGCGGTATGCGAGGTCTGGAGCGTCGCACCTTGCATAGGGCGCAGTCGCGGGCGATGAAGCGCACGGTGGGTCGTGCGCGCAGGATCCAGTAGCGCTGCCGCAGGTCGTTCAACACGCGCTCGTTCGTGGCGTGTCCCGCGGCGGCGTGTTGTCTCAGCACGATCAGCCGAGTCAGGGGGTGGCGGCCGTCTAGGATGAGCGGTCGCTTCATGTTGGTGGGGACGCGGGCAGCGTCGATTCGACCGCGCACGCGTAGAAGCCCGTCTTCGATCATGGGGTCCAGCTTGGCGAGGCGGCTAGATGCCGGCAGTGGTTGGCCGGCCTGTAGTTTCTTGATTTCCTCGCTGAAGCTGTCCCTTTGGGCCTTGGCTACCCACATTCGTTCAGCTCGTTCAAGATGGTGAACTTCGAGTCGGGTCGTCTTCTTTCTGCACTTGTCCACGAAGGCGATGACTGTTGCGGTAGCTCGTATGAGCCGCTCATGTGAGGAGAAGCGGCTTATATCGGGCAGGACGCCAGGCTCGTCGCACTCGTCGGCGTGGAGTGCGACCGGCGTCTATTCTTCTTTTTGGTCCCTCCGTTCTTGGGGCCAGGCGTTTTGAGGCTCGTGGAGAAAGGCAGGCCCGGTGAACCACCTGTCATGGCGGCTTGGTGTGATGTTGGCCGCCCGTGTGGCGTTGTCGGCCACGTTGTCTGCCGTAGGCACCCATCTCCATTGGGCGACGCGGCCATGGCGTCGCTCGTCGCTGTAGTCTGGTGTTGGTGGGGCACGGTCGTGTTCTGCTGCCGTAATGTGCAGCACCGTGTCTTCGTCACGTCGATGAAGGAGGCGGGGCACGGTCCCGTAAATGACCCAGCCCAGGTCCGTGGGTGATGCGGCCGGCTCGTTGTTCTTGCCGGCCCGTAGCTCGTGCGATGTCATTAGGTGCCAGTGATCAGCACCGATGAGAAGCAGTGGCTTGGTGTTCTCTGCACAGGCCGTCTCGAGGCCTCGCAGGTGTGCGTACCGCCGCGTGACGTCGCGGGGTACGCTTTGCCGGCGCAGCTCTAGCTTGCTGACGGTGCGGGCTGACAGCTTGTGGTAGGCTCGTTCGTGCAGCCCGCGGATCGAGATCTGGACCCGCTGGCTGTCCTCTCGCTGTCTTGATAAGTTGACCCCCCGAAGTGTCAGGGGGGCCGGGCTTCCCACGGCGCCGATTGCGTCCGCCAGCTTCTTATCGACCAGAGTGACGGTCGATCCTTCGTCCAGCAGGGCGTGCGTTATGATTTCGCCCGCGGGACCGTTGACCACGACGCTGCAGACTTTCAGCAGCACCGTGCGATCGTCGTTGGCAATCGACATGACTGCCTCAGCCTCTCCTCCCGTGCTGGCTGGTCGTTCTGGGGCGGCCTCTCGTTCAGGCCGGGCTTCCTCGGCGTGCAGCAGTGGGTGGTGTGAGCGGGTGCAGCCGTTGACCCCGCATCGCGACGCGCTGCATGTGGCGCGTCGGTGTCGTTGCGCGATGCACCGGAAACACACCTTCGCGTTCTTCGCCCACGTCCATCGCTCGTGAACGGGCATGTCACGCAGCTTGTGACATGCGGCCACGGTGTGTTGGTCGCCACAGCACGCACACTGCTCTGGCTTCTTCTTCGCCTCTGTTGCGGTGTAAACGTGCGTCCTCTGGCTTGGCCGCTCGTTCCGTCGCCCGGACTTGGCGACGGGGTTTCTCGGCTCAGTTGTCACCGAAGTCCTTGCCTTGGTGATGCTGCTCGACGATGTGAAGGCGTGTCGGAGAGCTCGGTCCGCTTCTTGCGTCAGGAAGTGTGACAGCGTGATTATCGACGGTTCACTCGCGCTGCAGTTGACCTCGGCGTAGTCGCACCAACGTGACTGCAAGTGCGGACTCAGCTTCTCCAAGACTTCCTGCGTCAGCATGGGGTTATATAGGTAGCCCCGCTGGTCGAGGCTCTCCAACACGTTCACTATGTTCTGCAACCTCACAGCTAGTTGGTTGAGGTCGCTGGCGGTGTTGCCCGGTCGGGGCAGGCGGCGTAGGTCGTCCAGTGTCTTGCGCACGATGACCTCTGGTTGTCCGAAGCTTCGTTGCAGCGTTGTCATGACGATCTCTGGGTCGGTTGCTGAATGTAGCAGGGCGGCGACAGCTTCCCGCGCTTCCCCGCGCAGGCAATTGCGTAGGCGCGCCATGTTTTCGGCGCGCGAGAACTTGTAAATGGTCGCCGAGTCTCGCCACGCTGCTTTGAAGGGCAACCATTCGGTGGCCGCGCCGGAGAAGCTAGGCAGGTCTCTAGCTTGCCTCGGCAGCGGCCGGGTCCTCGCCATCTTCTCCAGGGCCTGGGTGAGTTGTTCGATGCCGCGGCTGCTGCTCCGGGCCGGCGTCGGTGTGCGCCGCGTCTCGTTCGGCGACTGCGAGTAGCGCCGGCGGCGCTGTGTCGGTGTCGGCGAGCGCTCTAGTCGCGCTCGGCTGGCGTCCTCTTCGCGTTGCTCGTAGCGAAGAGGCGGTGGTGTTGATGCGTGGCCCGCTCTGGACTGCCGTTGCGGACTGGTATTCTCCCCGCGTCGCTCGTGGCGGGAAGAGACCGGTGATGCGTGGTCCGTTCGGGGCCGCCGGTCCGGGCTGCACTCGTCGTCCCCTCCGCGTGGCTCGTAGCGGAGAGGCGGAGGCGGCGATGTGTGGCCCGCTCTGGGCCGCCGCCGTGGGCTGTGATCCTCCCCGCGTCGCTCGTAGCGGGAAGGCACCGGTGATTTGAAGCGAAGAGGTGGCGCTGGGTGAGAGCGGCCTTCTACGATGGGCCGCCGCTCCATACTGCGATTCTCCCCGCGTCGCCCGTAGCGGGCAGGGACAGGCGATGCGTGGCCCGTTTGGGGCCGTCGGTCCGGGCTGCAGTAGTCGTCCTCTCCGCGTCGCTCGTAGCGGAGAGGCGGTGTCGGTGATGTTTGGCCCGCTCTGGGCCGCCGTTTGGGGCTGCATTCGTCGTCCTCTCCGCGTCGCTCGTAGCGGAGAGGCGGTGGCGGCGATGTGTGGCCCACTCTGGGCCGCCGGTCGGGGCTGCACTCGTCGTCCCCTCCGCGTCGCTCGTAGCGGAGAGGCGGTGGCGGCGATGTGTGGCCCACTCTGGGCGGCCGGTCGGGGCTGCACTCGTCGTCCTCTCCACGTCGCTCGTAGCGGAGAGGCGGTGGCGGCGATGTGTGGCCCGTTCTGGGCCGCCGCCGTGGGCTGTGATCCTCCCCGCGTCCTCTTCGCGTCGCTCGTAGCGAAGAGGTGCTCTGGACCGCCGTTCTAGACTGCGATTCTCCCTGCATCGTTCGTAGCGGGAAGGGACCGGCGGTGTATGGCCCGTTCGGGGCCGCCGGTCTGGCCTGCAGTCGTTGTCCTCTCCGCGTCGCTCGTAGCGAAGAGGTAGCGCTAGTTGAGAGCGGCCCGCAGTTCTGGGCCGCCGCTCCGGACTGCGGCTCTCGCCGTCCGTAACCGGCTCGTCGACTCGCCGCTCCTCCCGTGGCCGAAGTGTGTTGTCATCGTGCGGTACGGTCTGCAACCATTGGTCGCCCCGCGATCGGCTTTCCTCCGCATCTGCCATGCTGCTTTCTTCCTCGATCTGTGCAATGTCGAGTTGCAACCTCCTGCGCAGTGCCTCCGCTTGCAGCTCCAATTGTTGCTGCCTGATCTCGGATAGCCGTTTGGCCGTCTCGAGCTCGAGGCATCGGATGCGGGCGGCGCTAGTGTTCGACCGCCCAGTCCGGTTCGACGCAACTGATCGTGGAGGGCTTGTTGGGCGCGGCGTAGTGAGTCCAGTCACTGTGCTGAACGACGGTTGCAGTGTAGTCGCGGTGGTCTGCGATGGTGATGCGGGTGGCAGGTCGTAGACAAGCCCGCGCTGTAGCCCAACGATCGGTTGAGGCGCGGCTTCACGATTCGTTGAAGGGACGGCCACACTTGTGGGGACCGTACCAGCGGTGGCGGATGCACCGTCGTTCTCGCTAGCTCGTAGTTCATCCCCAGCTTGGCTCCTCGTTACGACAATTTTAAACGCCTACTCTTGAACACCGAACTTGCGCACCAGAATTCTTGAACGCCAAAGATCTTGATCGCCAAAAATCTTGATCGCCAAAGTTCTTGATCGCCAAAGTTCTTGATCGCCAAAGTTCTTGATCGCCAAAGTTCTTGATCCGGCTCGTAGGACCATGTGTACTACGATTAGTGTTAGGATTTTGTATATATAGCTGTAAGTTTAGTTAGTAAAATGTTGTATTGTGTAGTGTTATCTGCGGTGTGCCAACGAACAGATCAGCGAACAAAACTACGAGGAGCCATCAGAAGAAAAGAACGATTGTGTAATAGTTAATTAGGTTAATTTATTAAGCCAGATCGGCATAGCGAAGTGTTAATAAATATCTAGTACTACGAACTCTTTGTTTAATTTGAACTCAAGTCATACAGTCCACTATAGCGCGTGAGCTATCGTCAACAACCACAGACAAGATTACTCTTGCGGAACAAAATAGTGGAAGTTTTTTGAATCTTATCATAATACACTTAGCTAGAGTTACTAAATAAGGTGTTGCTGGTGATCTGCTTGACTACCCTGATGTATATACATAGCAGAAACCTAATATTGCTATATTTGTGTCCCGTTTTAGACATGAATTAGAATCGACAAAACCAAAAAACATATCTGTGAATGAAATATATTTTTTCGATGTGATGATATGGTAAAAATATTGGTTACAAGCCTCTACTTGATAGTAAGCACCAGTAAATGACCTTAAGTTATGCAAACATTAACTAAAACTGGCTACTAATTGCTTACATTAATAGCTAGTGTATTTCATAGTACTTAACAATGAAATTACAGTAGATATTTTTTTTATTGTATTTGCTAATCATAGGATAGAATACAAAAATTAATAAGTATTATTATCAAACATATCTAAGACAAAACACTGCAGACTTTATTACTAGCAAATACTTATATTTTTATTATATTTTGGGTTACTCATCAATATTTTTGAACGCCTATTTACAAACTTAAAACAATGATGCATTTTATAGGTACTTATATTATATATAAACATAACCATTTATTCTTTTCGACTGGTGAACATCAGGAAGTTTTTGCGAAAAAGGGAATGTAATAATTTAGTATATTGTTGATATTTACAATTTTAAAAGAGCAAAAGCAAGTTTTGTTTTTGATGATTACGGAGTATATTTGAAAATGCCCTATAATAATACAAACCATTCCTTGTATCTTTCAATAAATGATTTCAGGGTTTTAGTAATAAATATTTATTTGAAATAATATCATTTATTACGTATTTAAATGCCCTGTGTCATGAAAAAATAAATCTAAGCTCTGCAGTGATTTTGAGCTTTTAACGAAAAGTTGAATATTGGTAGCGACCCTTACATTTAACTTTAAAAATTTGAAATAATACTAAAATAGTTTCTCAAAGTATAGTATTAAATGACGGGGTGACCCGTGGAAAAATCGAAAAAAACAATTTTTCATCGTAATAAGAAGACCCTACTGACTGTACATACCACTTTATCTTACCTAACCACTTATATAGGATAGGTTGCATGCGTATTAAAAATATTTTAGTACGTAGCTCTTTAAACTAAAATCCAAACAATATTAAAATTTTATTTGGCGTCTCATCTAGCAGACATATTTTGAAACGTGAAGTCATTGACTCTACCGCGGCGCGACTACAATGTGTAGGTAGTGGCGCCACAGTAATTCCAGTACAACAAACTTAAAAACATACAAAAATATGTATATGTACGGTAAACGCATCATATTTTTTGATGGATACCTACAGCAAAATTTGATACACAACGCCTTACGTTCTATAGGAATCAAATTATTCATGATGAAACTCGAGTTTCGTAGTGAGACAATGGACTTAGCGACGGATACTTTGTTTATCTGTTGCCGAGTACATTTCGTGATTATACGAATGTATCACGATTCATGGTGGCGCACGCGATCGTTGACATCTTTTTCCGCATCGAGTAGTTGCGCCTTACACCAACCAAGTATGATGTAATTTTAATTACATATTAGCTTTTGACTACAACCGCGTCTCTCAAGAATGTAAATATGTATTTGCGTGATTGGAAAACAAACATTCGCATTTACAATAATAGGGGTGACGACAGGTTTAGAAAAGTATAATTGTAATTAGTCCGTCTCTTAGATTATGCAAAAATAATGGACCCATATTTTTCAGTTTGCCAAAAAAGTAAAAATTGACCAAGATACGCAGCATCAAATTTCCGGTGGGAGCTTGCGTCGTCACCTCTATGTAAAAATCATACGTAGCCGTGACGACATGCAAAATTTCAATGCGCTGTTTTTTTTAAATCGGCAATTTTTTTAAAATAAATCGACTCTATTTCGGCGGATTGTCCTGCTTCGCGTAGAGCAGTAACAGTCACTAGTACGTAGAAGTACGTACCGAGCATGCCGACCGGGAACTTGTTGAGCTGCTGCATGGAGCCGAGCACGCTCTGCGTCACTATCCACACGAAGTTCTCGCCCGTGAGGTGCACGTCCCCGGCAGCCGACAGGATTTCGGCGGCCTCCTCCCGCGTCGCGTACAGCAGCATCACGCGCGCTTCGCTCGTCACGAGTTCGTTTAGATCCGAAGGCCTCTTAACTACTACTGCATTCAGTATTGTGAATTTGAAACGATCCTGTAAAAGTTTCTCAATTAAAAATAAATCGCACCTGCTTTATTTAAGTAAATGTTTGCCGGTGGCTTATAGCCTAAAATAGGATCACTCCATCTCTTCTAGTGAATGCGTAAGAGGCGACTAAAGGAATAGGTACAAACATCAAGTGCTATAACGGCATCTCCACGGAGGGTTAGCGTCGGGCGGCGGTCATTGTAAAACTTTTCGCACAAATGCATTCCCAAAGAGGGTTGACGTCAGGCAGGCAGCCGGTCGTAAAACTTAACTCCAAATCATTTAAAGTATTTTTGCTTTTAATTTCTATTCCACTTCGCAAGGTCTTTGACATCCTTGGGTGACCATTCACATTCATATTATATATTTAGAGAAGAAAAAGTGGGTAAGCGCGCCCCGGACTCCGAAGCAGCACAGCTGAGAATGCATCTGGAAACGCGCTAAGGTGAAGAAAAGTTAGAATCAAAATCCAATATTTCGCAAAATTTTAAGTATTGACGTACCCATAGACACGAGTTATTTTTACTGTGGTGAACACAGAACACCTCGCGACGAGCTCATATTGGTGAACTCGTAAGTGGAGTTTGTCCTTCAAAGCTACGACGAAAACACAGTCGAGGCTGAATCCAAAGTCTAAAGCCATGCTACGAATTCTTCCCGTACTACGCATATTCCTCGAGCTACGAGTTGTAGACGTGCTTCCAACTTTTTCTACAAGCTACGACAAAGCTACAACCAAAGAAGTGCTAGCTACGAATATCTACGATCGTAACGTCAAGTTTATTATACAAGGACGGACGAGCTACGTACGACTACGAGTCATAGCACGTGCTACGAACTTATTCTACGGGCTACGAAGCTACGACTGACTTGTGACTAGACTACGAATTGAACGAGATGTGTCGATTACAAAATGTACTAAATGAAATCCTGACATCTTAAAAGTATGCTATTGTACATTCAGACATATAAATATTCGACCAAACAAATATTATATCAAATTTTTAAGCTATTGCATAGCTTCTATCGCGGGTCTTGATCGCGGGGACCGAATCCAGAAATTCCGTAACGAAAAAACCTCACGCTCCCCACTCCGACGGGCACGGAGGTGTGGCTTGAAGGCCGTGCATCGTCTAACGTCGTTTCAGTTCGGCAGTCTTCGACACGGCGTTGTGTGCGTGCGATTAGACGTATTGTACGACTCTACGAAACTCGCACGAATCGAGACGAGCTGCTCCGAAATTGGACGAATACATAAGCAGAATAAATAAAATAAATAAATAATTATAATTGCATAAGTTTTTTTTAAACTTACCCTTCTCTTTTTAACCGATTGCGTCGGGAAGAGTTACATTTTAGAGTGTACGAGTGTTTTCTTTTAAACCGATTGCATCGAAAAAATTTGGTCGCCATTTTGAATATTTTTTTTCACTGGACCGATTGCCTTCAATATCGATATCTGGTGGTCCTTGAGGTCTCTTATAATGAATCTATGCTCGAATTTGAAAAAGGTAGCCGCCATTTTGAACTTTTTCGTTTCTAGACCGATTGCCTACAAAAAGGTAGCCGCCATTTTGAACTTTTTCGTTTCTAGACCGAGTGCCTGCAAAATCATTATCTGGGGGTCCCTGTGGTCTCTTATAATAAATCTGTGCTTGTGGTCTCTTATAATGAATCTATGCTCAAATTTGAAAAAAGTAGCCGCCATTTTGAACTTTTTCGTTTCTGGACCGATTGCCTACAAAATCGATATCTGGGGGTCCCTGTGGTCTTTTATAATAAATCTGTGCTCGAATTTGAAAAAAAAAGCCGCCATTTTGAACTTTTTTGTTTCTGGACCGATTGCCTTCAAAATCGATATCTGGGGGTCCTTGTGGTCTCTTATAATGAATCTATGCTCAAATTTGAAAAAAAGTAGCCGCCATTTTGAACTTTTTCGTTTCTGGACCGATTGCCTACAAAATCGATATCTGGAGGTCCTTGTGGTCTCTTATAATGAATCTATGCTCGAATTTGAAAAAGGTAGCCGCCATTTTGAACTTTTTCGTTTCTAGACCGAGTGCCTACAAAATCGATATCTGGGGGTCCCTGTGGTCTCTTATAATAAATCTGTGCTCGAATTTGAAAAAGATAGCCGCCATTTTGGACTTTTTGGTTTATGGACCGATTGCCTTCAAAATCGATATCTGGGCGTCCCTGTGGTCTTTTATAATAAATCTGTGCTCGAATTTGAAAAAAAAACCGCCATTTTGAACTTTTTTGTTTCTGGATCGATTGCCTACAAAATCGATATCTGGGGGTCCCTGTGGTCTTTTATAATAAATCTGTGCTCGAATTTGAAATAAACAGCCACCATTTTGAACGTTTTTGTTTCTGGACCGATTGCCTTCAAAATCGATATCTGGAGGTCCTTGAGCTCTCTTATCATGAATCTATGCTCGAATTTGAAAAAGATAGCCGCCATTTTGAACTTTTTTGTTTCTGGACCAATTGCCTTCAAAATCGATATCTGGAGGTCCTTGAGGTCTCTTATAATGAATCTATGCTCGAATTTGAAAAAGGTAGCCGCTATTTCGAACTTTTTTGTTTCTAGACCGAGTGCCTTCAAAATCGATATCGGGGGGTCCCTGTGGTCTCTTACAAAGAATCTATGCTCGAAAAAAATGGCCAGTTTTTCCCAACTCTGAGACTAATTGCTAAAAATAAAATTCCTGAATAATCTACATGTATTGTAAGATAATAAAAATATTTTAAACGATAGATATTAATTTCTCATTTATTCAATAAAAGACAAAAAAAAATTATTATCGGTCACCACGCTCAAAATGAGTAACTTGAATTAATATCAAAGAAAAAACTTGAATTAATATTAAAGAAAAACATACTGCATAAATAAAAGTTGATAAAAAATGCTATGAAATAGCTTTACCGCGGCAGTTCCCGAGTGCCACACGTCTTCTTTTTTATGCCTTTGAAATATTATGTGAAATATTTCTGCCAAGTATGTTATACCAAATGAAATTCGGAGCATCAAGATTCTGCCAGATAGATGGAACCAGAGATCTAGAGATGGAACCCGTTTGGTCGATTGGAGTTAGAAGTTTATTTCTAGATTAACTTAGTAAAATACGAAAAAATATATACATATGACATTAGGTCTGACACTTGTACATTAATTGTTTTAACTGTGTTATTGCACAGTTAAAATAAAATAAAGAACATCGAAAAATGAAACAAAATTCACCTGCAGCGCAGTGACTCGTTCCCGCACCGCCTGTATGAAGTCGTCGTGGCCGGCAATAGCCGAAGTGACGACACTGAATTGGTGCCACTTGTACCGCTCCAGTATGGACAGCATGGCCGCCGTCTGGTGCTCTATAGACGGAGCCAGCTGCAGCCGCAGCGACGCGTGCGAGGCTCGCTTTTCCAAACCACTGTTATCCGCGTTCCAAGCAATAACCTGCGAAAAATCAGTCCTTTATTGGTAATACATACATAAGAACCTTTTTTAAATATTTAAATGAAATGATCATTTCAAATATTAATAAGCGGCCAAACGCGAGACAGACTCGCGCACGATAGGTACCAATATCTATAAAAAAACTGTTTTTAGTATTGGTTGTAATAGCGGTAACAGAAATAAATCATCTGTGAAAATTTCAACTGACTAGCTATCACGGTTCATGTGATAAGAGACAGACGGACAAACAGAAGAACAGCGGAGTCAGAAATAGGATCCCGTTTTTATCCTTTGGGCACGGAACCCTAAAAAATAAAGTTAAAGCTACAAAAGTTAAATTGAAGATATACTTAAAATGTAAGTCAAGAAAAGCATAAAGAGGATTACCGGGATGCCGAGATATCCGGCGAGTTGTAGAAAATACTGTGCAGAGGCAGTAGACCGCCCGTATTGTTCATGATTCATAAGATAAAGGATAGCAGACACGTTGACTGCCAGAAATTCTTTACACAATGAGTCCAAGATAGCTGAAAGAGTAATAATCAAAATATAAAAAATATTTTATTGCGAAGTTTAGAAGAGTAATGAGAAGATAAAGTGAGCAACTCACACATGGGACTCGGCGTTAAGCCTTGAGTCGAGAGCGTGACGTTGAGGCGCACTTGCGAGAAGAGTTTAAGTTTGCGTGGCAATTTCTGTAGCGCCGCCTTCTCGGCCTTAGTATAGTCCCGCGTGCCGAAGGCTTTGTGTGGCACCACGAGCGCGGCCGTGATGACGGAAGGGGCGCGCGGCGGCGGGGGCGCGGGCGATGTGCGCGGGCGCCGGAAGCCCGAGTCTCCGATGCGGACGCCGCTGCCGCGCGCGCCGTCGCGGCCGCCGCCGCCCGCCGTGCCGCCGCCCACCTTAATACCACCGCCGCGTTCCGCCGCCGCCGCCGACAGCGCGCCCAATGCCGCAAGCGCCATCAGCGCCGTGTGCGCCTGCATCTCCTCGTTTGATGCTGCAACATCAATCTTTACACTTTTAATCTATCCATCCATCAAAAGGTCAATGGGGATTAATTCGTTAAATCTATTTTGAGAAATTGATTTAAGAAAGAAACTAGCTGTTAAAAAAGAATTTTTAGAAAGCTAGTTTTCAGTGTTTTAAACTTTCGCTTATTTAAATTAGTTAAAAACCGTAAATCAAAATATAAACATATATAAAGGTATATATATATATATATATATATATATATATATATATATATTATTATTTTTCAAAAGAAAGAATTGACTATGACTACTACCGCCTTATATTATATATATATATATATATATGTCGGAGCGTAATATGCAATGGCTGTATAAAACTAGATACCTTTACTTTGAATAATTCGATGACGTTTGGCAGTAATTCCGTGTCAATGTCATTTTAGAGTTGACGAAAAAAGAATAGAGGACGCGGTATGAGTTCAATATAAAATTCACGTTTTTATGATTTTACACGCGCAGAGAGAAAGTTGTTTACTACAAAATGCAACGGTTGGATTTGAAATGGCAATATTCGTTAGCAACAAGTTATAAGACCGGTCGACCTAGCGACAGGGACAGTCTTGTTCAGGCGGCCGTATCGTGCACAACTCGTTTGTGTAGTTTGCTGTAGCTTGGCCATGACTCATTTAATTGTGATTATTGTAATAGATGTGGATTGGTGAACCGATTTATTACAATGACAGTTTGTTTAAGCAAGACGGAAAGCCCAGGTGTATACACAGTATTCAATTCTGTGGGGCCAGGGAATCCAGACATGGTGGTTGCGATTCATGATTCAGTGCGGAGGCGGGGCACTGGAATTCCGTCACATTTTTATAAGGCTCACGTAAGATCTCTCATGTGGCGGCATCGGTAAGGTGACGTGACTGAAAGTAAGTTTTCATCCTGACATCAGTTTGTTCTCGTACTGTAAGTAACTAAGTGGGTAGTTTACGTCACTTGAGATATCAGATGCCGATCACGCCACGCTCTGCCCCCTTCTATTCATCCGTCTTGCGACATCAGAAGTGGGATCTGGACTTGTAGCTCACATTTGAGGTAAGATTTGTATCTGGAGCTCACATCGGAAGAAGATCCTGTTGAATGCTACTTGTGGTTTGCCCGTTGTTCAGAGCGTTAGTTCTCGAGGTAAGGTTTTAAAGTGTTAACAAGTGATTACAATGTTACGGCCGGATGGGAGCTAGCAGCGGTACGCAGCAGGTGCTGGAAATTTCTGGTGAAGTAAAGAAAAAATGTGAGCGGATCTCGTGTATGTGTGTCTGTGCTCGCGGCACATGGCTTGTCTGCTGGATCGCCAATAAAATTTGGTGAGTTTTCATTTTATTTTCGACTTTAAAGCAGAGTGCAATTAATTTTAAATCCTTTAGTTTTTAAGTGTAAAGTTTTATGAAATCTAGTCTTTTGACCACTATTCAAGCAGTAAATTGGTTTTGAGTACGTTAGTTTTACGAAGAGTGTGTAACATTTGCTAAACTTAGTAAGCTAACGATCGGTTGGAGCCGGAATATTAGTTGTTGTGTAGAAGCAACATGAGGTTATCGTCACTGGAGGTGGCATGAGTCGCTGTCGGTTGACGCCCGAAGTTATTGTCAATGAGGTGGCATAAGTCGGTATCGGACGGAGCCGACCGTGGCGCCAGATTGAAAATTGAGTCATTTTTGAGTATTGAGAATTATGAACTTGCAATACAGTACTGTGGCGCGTGAATACTGGTCAAAGATGATATTAGGTACTCATTCTTTGTATAGTAGTAGAGATAACCTCTCCCAGCATTTTCTCAATGTTGGACTTACGGTGGCTGATGATGATGATGATGACGACGATGATGAAGAGTTGGTGATGATGATGGTTTTATCATCAATAACGACAAGGTGATGATGATGAAAATGTTGACGCTGTTGATGATGAAAACGCGGTGATGATGATGACGATATCATCATTGATAGCGGGTAATGATGATGCTAAGGTGGTAACGGCTACGTCGGCAAGTCTACAATGGTCATGATCATGGTGTTGACATGATTTAAAGAGGGCTTTTCACTGTTTACTATGTGCGTAATATTATTTTAAAACTACACTTTAATTGCTGTGTTGTTTGAAGTAAAATCCCGTTACTTGAGTCAATTTTAATCTAGACAGTTCAAGACGAGTAATCATTCTGATAATTTACTTTTCAAAAAGATTTTACAAACACGTTACAATAATCCGATAAGCAATACCACTTTTATTTTTAGGAAGTCTATACCAAATAGGTTAGATTGCAAATGCGTTAACAATATTCTTATTGCGATAGCCTTAGTGCAAAACCACTGTAAATGGCTCTGTACAGGTTTATTTTTGTTGACTACTAGTTACCCAGTTAAGATGTATTTTGTCGTATTTCCCCTTCAGCCATTTGCCGATTGGTGAGCGACGTGATGAGTGCTTCCCATTTATGACGATTTTGCACCTGTTCAAGTACTTTAGAGATCAGTATACTTTCCGGGCATTAAATTAAAAGCGAATGAGTAAGTGTAAGCCCATTGACCACTATTTTGTCGAGTTACTAAATTGTAGTTGTTTGCTCTGGGGAGGCAACGTGGTGATCGTCAATCGATGAGGGGGGCAAAGTTACGTCACTTTGCGAAAGTGACATGAGTCGTATCGCTCGAATTAGGCGATAGGACGACCGCTTCTGAGATTACGTCACCTTGCGAAGGTGGCATGAGTCCTTTTGCTCGAATTAGGCGATAGGACGACCGCTTCTGAGATTACGTCACCTTGCGAAGGTGGCATGAGTCCTTTTGCTCGAATTAGGCGATAGGACGACCGCTTCTGAGATTACATCACCTTGCGAAGGTGGCATGAGTCCTTTTGCTCGAATTAGGTGATAGAGATGACCATGATCGATAGAGTCGACAGGAGTAATTTAACAGAGCAAGTAGAGTCTTAAGAATGGTTAATTTTTTGAAGTGTGGTTGAATAGTGAGTGAATAATGGTCAGTGGTAATTTCATAGTTGGTAAAAAGTTTGTGATGATCCCTAGTAAAGATGTAAGCTTAATTATTAGAGAAAAAGGTTTTGGTTTATTAAAAGAGTTTGTTTTAAGCCCTGTCTTAAATCGTTTGATCAGGATAGGCCGAGTTGAGATGATTTGATATTGTAGTTAGGTTCAATTATTTTCAAATGCGTCACACTGGGACGTGTGACTTGTCAGAATGGCCGTGTCGGAGCGTAATATGCAATGGCTGTATAAAACTAGATTCCTTTACTTTGAATAATTCGATGACGTTTGGCAGTAATTCCGTGTCAATGTCATTTTAGAGTTGACGAAAAAAAGAATAGAGGACGCGGTATGAGTTCAATGTAAAATTCACGTTTTTATGATTTTACACGCGCAGAGAGAAAGTTGTTTACTACAAAATGCAACGGTTGGATTTGAAATGGCAATATTCGTTAGCAACAAGTTATAAGACCGGTCGACCTAGCGACAGGGACAGTCTTATTCAAGCGGCCGTATCGTGCACAACTCGTTTGTGTAGTTTGCTGTAGCTTGGCCATGACTCATTTAATTGTGATTATTGTAATAGATGTGGATTGGTGAACCGATTTATTACAATGACAGTTTGTTTAAGCAAGACGGAAAGCCCAGGTGTATACACAGTATTCAATTCTGTGGGGCCAGGGAATCCAGACATGGTGGTTGCGATTCATGATTCAGTGCGGAGGCGGGGCACTGGAATTCCGTCACATTTTTATAAGGCTCACGTAAGATCTCTCATGTGGCGGCATCGGTAAGGTGACGTGACTGAAAGTAAGTTTTCATCCTGACATCAGTTTGTTCTCGTACTGTAAGTAACTAAGTGGGTAGTTTACGTCACTTGAGATATCAGATGCCGATCACGCCACGCTCTGCCCCCTTCTATTCATCCGTCTGCGACATATATATATATATATATATATGTGTATATATATATATATATATATATATATATATATATATATATATATATCTTAAGTCATAGTCAATTCTTTCTTTTTGAAAAAATATTAATAATACAGAAATATACTTAAGTAATCAAGTTTATATCAAAACGTTTGTTCGAGGTATTCCGTGACCAAAAGGCTGGTAACTACCTGGCTTAAAGAATCAGCATTGCCATACAACGTGGCAATCCTGCCAGCCTTTTGGCCACGCTGCCGAGGGGTGATATTTTAGTGGGACTACATAATTTGTAATATGTTTTTTTTTTTAGTTTTAGGTTGTTTTAGTACTTATTTTGTTTTAATTCAAATTTTATTACTGGAAATTAAAATTAAATTTATATTTTATTAAGAAGAAATAAAATCTTTTACCTCTTTAAATTACTAAAATATATAACGTTTGAGACTATCCTCAACGTGCACCTCGATGAGGATCAATGGTTGCAGGCATCGCTTCCTGTCCGTCACGGGGGATTGGGCCTGAGGCGTATGCAGGACGCGAATATTTCAGCGTTTCTGGCTTCCTCGTATGGGGTTCGTGGATTATATATTTCAAATACAAGGCGACAATCTGAAAGTGCCCCACACTGAGGAAGCCTTAAGCGTTTGGTCCGCTACGTGCTCTGCCGGTGATCTTCCAGAGGACAGAAGCGTACAGCGTCAATGTGACGACCGATTGTGTCGGACCAAATACGGGCAGCTACTCGCGACTGCCGTGGGAGTAGACATCGCTCGGCTTAAGGCGGTATCGTCTCCGGAGTCGGGAGCTTGGCTGCATGCCCTTCCATCGCCTCATGTTGGAACTATTTTGGATGACGGATCTTTGAGGGTGGCTGTGGCTCTTAGGTTGGGATGAGATGTTTGCGAGCCGCACTCTTGTGTGTGTGGCGCGCGGGTAGACGCTAAGGGTCGCCACGGATTAAGCTGCAGTAAAGCAGCGTTTTCCTCGGCACTACATGCTAAACGAGGTGATCCGGCAAGCTTTGGTGTCTGTTGGCGTGCCGTGCACTCTTGAGCCCCCTTGTTTGTGCCGGTCAGATGGTAAGAGGCCAGACGGCCTAACCCTTATTCCATGGGAGAGAGGTCGGTGTTTAGTATGGGACGCAACGTGTGTCAGCACTTTCGCGACCTCTCATCTGTCGCGTGCAATCCGTGCGGCTGGTGCGGCCGCTGAGTGGGCAGCTACGCAGACAACCACCAAATATGCTTAAGACATCCTATGTTTTTATTCCCTTCGCGGTCGAAGTGAGCGGGGTATGGAGTGCGGAGGCCAAGGGGTTTGTGCGGGAGCTGGGAAGGCGGTTAAGGAATAACGGCAATGACCACCGCGCTGAGTCGTATCTGATGCAACGCATATCGCTTGCAATACAGCGGGGAAATGCCGCAAGCGTCATGGGCACATTTGCATCAGGTACGATTCGGGGCGGATTGTTTGACTGACGTACCCAACGTCAAAATTGATTGACATGTATAAAATAAACATACCTCGTCTTATTATAAAATCCAGACTAACTTTGTTACTTGGTTTAAACCATTATCCGCCCAAAATAAAGTTGACATTGACAGGTGAGACAGTGTGATATTACTAGATGTCAACTTGATTTGGTCAGATAATGGTTTAAACCTAGTAACAAAGTTAGTCTGGGTTTTATAATAAGACGGATTATATTTTTAAAAATAATATCATCATTCAATTTCAATCGGGCTTTCGAGAGGGTCACTGTACTATGTCTGCCTTACTAAAGGTTACAGATAACATCCGCTGGGCGATTGGTAACAAATGTCTTATTTTAATGGTCCTCCTTGATTTCAGTAGTGCTTTTAACTCAGTAGATTTTAACATTCTTCTCGGCATTCTTCGATCTATAAATGTTTGTCCTTCTACTTTATCTTAGTTTTGATTCGTATCTTTATGGTCGCTCGCAGTTTGTCCGCATCGAACAGACTTACTCTGATTGGCGTGAGCTCAGTGCGGGTGTGCCACAAGGCCGTGTTCTGTCTCCTCTTTTATTTTCTGAGTTCATTAATACTGTTACCAAGATTCTCTTTTCTAGCTTCCATCTCTACGCAGATGATTTGCAGCTCTACAGACATTGTCTACCTGATGACATCGATACAGCCATTGATGCAACTAATTGTGATCTGCAAAAATTAACTGGGTGGGCTAAGTCATTTGGTTTATTGGTAAATCCAAAAAAACTCGTAAGCCATGCTTCTTGGAAGTGGGTATGCAAGAAATTCCAATAACCAGAGCACTGTTCCTCCTCTAGTTCTTGATGGTACCATCATTGAATTCTCTGAGACTGCCGAAAATAAAGATGTTTTAATCGAATTGACGCTGAGTTGGACTGCGCATATAACTGAAGTTTGTCGCAAAGTATATTTTTCCTTTCATAGTCTCAAAACACTCCAATATTTTTTGCCTTTTGAAACCAAAGTACTTTATGCCAGACCCTCATACTGCCACTCCTTGATTATGCAGATTCCTGCTATTAAGATGCTACACAAGAGCCACTGACCAAGCTAGAACGATTGCAAAAATTTATGCTTATGGTTCATAATTGGTTTAAAATGAATCTGAATACCGCAAACAACTTAAGTTAGGCTCCCTATATTAAGAAGTGGAAACCATAGAATCCTATGTCTCCTTTTCAAAATTGTGTACAATCCTAGCTATTCTACATATCTACGTTATTTTATAGTTATTTATTTATCTACGCTATCTCTAAACTAATATTATAAAGAGGAAAGATTTAATTGTTTGTTTGTTTGCATCGAATAGGCTCCGAAACAACTGGACCGATTCAAAAAAAAATCACCGTTGGAGAGCTACAATATCCCCGAGTGACATAGGCTATATTTTATTTTAAAAATCCTTCCTAAAATTCTAATAATGTAACCCAATGTGTAAAAAAATTACTTTAAAAATCCTTACATCGCGTGCGCTGCGGAAACTATCGGCAGCTATGCGGAAGCGCCGCTAGAAAAGGCTCTTTAATTTGTACCTTGGTATTAATCCTTATCAAAATAAGTTACTTCATATTCAAAACTACTTCAATACCTTTTTATAATTTTTAAATCTTTCAATTCGGAAATTCCATTCGAAAGATATCTCGAGTTTAAAAATATAAGTAAAAAAGTCGCGTGGTTGCCGTTCACGCCGCCCGACAATCTAGGCAGCCAGCACCGTGCGTGATTGATATGCGATGCGATTTAGGCGCCACTAGGGTACGCGAGGCGAGTCAATGTTTACTCGAGTGACACAAGGCTAGGCAACTCGTTCGTAGTAGGTGAGGTGATGCTCCCCAGTGAGTAGTTGTGAGACAGCGTATGATATTATTACTCGTACGAGAACTTACCTTTGCATTAAGATTATTGCAGTGCTCCCTGTACGTTAGAGAACGACCGAGGCTTACACCCAGATATGTTGGCATAGAGTAGAGTTATGGGTAATATCTACGCCATTCCACATGATTTTCAGCTCTCTATTAGCCTCCTGGTTAGACAAATGAAAGGCGCAAGTCTCTGTCTTTGATGAATTTGGTTGTATCGAATTAGTTTTAAAGTATACTATTAGATGCTCCAAGGCAGTTGTGAGGGTTGCTTCTATCTCTTCAAAGCTTTTGGATTGGGATGTAAGGGCCAGGTCATCTGCATAGATGAAACGATTAGTGGCTGGTGGACAGGGCTGATCATTAGTGTAAATATTAAACAAGGTAAATGCGAGATCTCTACCCTATGGAAGACCGTTCTTCTGGGTTCGCCATCTGCTTTTATGTGAATTGAGTAGGACCTGAAAGCGGCGGTTGCGCTGCATCTCTCCAAGTATATTGACAAATTGTTGGTCTTTTGTGAGATCAGCTACTTTTTCAAGTAGGAGCTTGATGTTTTTTTTTTTATTTTTTTTTTATTTATTAGTTTCACAAAACTGCCATTACACAGTAACATTATATAGGTATCATAGACATTAAGAAACATGTGAAAGTGCAACGTCTTCTCGATGTGAACACAGCATGCATAATATACAAAACCTATATAAGTAAAACAAATATACCTACACCGAAACATTAACTATACATAATTCAAAGCATATTTTTTTGATAGAATTGGCCGATGCACTAAATATGTCAAATTTGGAAGATACGTCATTATATGAGGAACACATGCGAACAATCGGTGAATTCTCCATGTACAAAGTACGGGTCAAGGGGGTGCTGAACGTCTTCCTTGTATGAAGTCGGCTGTTTTGACGTGGAACCGAAAAGTTTATCCTACCCAGCAATGCGGGGTCATCGATTTTACCAGTTACAATTATTGGCAAATGAGGATGTCAGTGATATTCCGTCTCCGATGAAGAGAAACAAAGTACTCGAGCCTAGCGTCATAATATTCCAGACTGTGACATAATTTTTTTGCAAATGTAAGATGATAAAGAAATTTCTACAATTACCACGCCTGTAATTAATCACCGTTCGAACCTGTCCTCGATGTGCTGAGACAGATTTAGCACCTGCCCACAGCAAGATTTACCTGGTCGAAAGCCGGCTTGTCGGATTTGCCTGGTCGGGAATGAGTTGGTTATCTATTATTTCCATCAGTCGGTTGAGTAACAGTATTTCAAACAGTTTGTAGATATGACATAGAAGGGAAATTGGGCGAAAGTTTTTGGGATCGTCTGGCGTTTTTTCAGGCTTGAGCAAGGCGTTTACTGTAAGCTTCATTTGTACTAACTCATTAAATTCTCATGTTTATAGCGTATCCTTAATTTTAATATAATTAGTTATGTAGTTATCTTTTAATAATAATAATAATAATCAATGGAAATTGTAATGAACATCCACTATCCGTGCTAATCATTTCTAACTAATCCCAATTTCCTAACGTAGGTAATCGTAGAAACATGAGCGCCGGCAGAAATAATTTCCAGGTGGTGCAGATTATAGTTTTCTTACAATCTTCGCCGTATTATTTGGAAGCAAACATCTGTAGCCCGGTTTATTTTATGTTCGAGACATTTACAAATTTCTGACTATTCATTTAGAATTTATTTTATATGTACCCAGTCGTCACGGCTTACACCTATTTATTCGCGACGATCGAAATTGGTTTAAAAATTCTAAGTTGGTGGATATTAATCGATTTCCATTACTTCTCTGAACGCACCCTTTAAAGTACCGCTACTCCACACCAGATAGCACCAGCATAAATGGGAGAAAGCGCAATACAGTTTTTAAGTCGTGCTAAAGAGACCGACTCTCGTCAAAGTCAATCGCGAATGAACTAGAAAGTTCATAAATGTGAAAGAGACATAGATGATAGATGACAGGGACAGAGCTACGTTCGAGAACGTAGCTCTGTCCCTGTCCTCGTTCTTCAGTTTTCGATTGAAGTTCGAACAGTTCTTTACCAGTGAACAAATCGCGAGTGACTAATAGTCATCTTTTATCTTCAGTAAGTGCACAGTGCGTCAGTTTGAAAAATAAATACTTCCCGCCATATTCGCTTCCATAGATTAGTGTCAGTGCGCGCCATAATTAATTAATCAGTGCAAGCAATATATAAAGCATAAAATATGAGTGACATAAGGCGATTTTTGTGCAAGAGAAAAAAGATTGAAAATGAATAGTTTAATGCTAAAGATTGTCCAAGTACTTCGGCACAGCAAAGTACTAATAAAATGAATTAACAACACAACAAACTTCAGTTAATATTTATGATGTGGGTTTAACTATATCTGGATTCTAACGTACCTATTAGTGATTAAATACGGTTTAATGTGCTCGAAACACTGTGGAAACCTCCGCAAGATTATGATTTCAAGCAGGACATCGATCATATAGACGAAACACAACAACGTGCATTTTGCCACGAGTCACAGCATACCCTTGGTTAGCCTTAGTATTCTGCTCAGGTTAAAGGACCACTTTGCCGTACATGTGTATTATTTCCCGCACAAATTCATCGAGGCAGTACTCAGGGGCCATTTATCGTTCGGCCATGCAAAAAATATTAAAAATTACATGAGTGTGCGAGATCTATCTGCTGAAATAGCCAGTGGCATCGTGAAAATTATACGTTCTAAAATTTTCTGGAAATCATGCAAAGAAAAAAAAATGACGTTTATGAACAGACTGATACTGAATATAACAGGGAAATTTCAGAAAACAGAAAAAAACTTCAACCCATTATATCTTCTGTCTTATTTTGTGATACGCATGATTACCCCTTTGAAGAAAAACAGAAGATGGGTCAGTTTTCAAAGACTTTTATCCGACATTCCGAGTTGAGGCAGGAGATACGGTTTTGAAAGACCACTTTGCAACTGGTTCGAAAAATTATTGAAACCTGTGCTGATGTTCTTCGTGAAACCATTACTGATAAAGCAAAAGAAGCGGTATACTTTTCAATCTTGGCTGACGAGACAGCGGATATAAGCGGGATTGAACAGCTTTTAATGGGCATAAGATACGTCAAGTTTGACCAAACGAAACACAGTTACGTAATACTTGAAGAATTGTTGGGGGTACAGACCACTTCAAAAATTAGATGCTGCATCGATTTCTGAAGTTACAATAATTTTTTTGACTTCATGTGGTTTAGATCTCTACAAAATGGTCAACTGTGCTAGTCACATATTAAATCTTGTTGTCAATGATTTAAATATGTGAGTGAAATCAGAAATACTGCTGGAACTATTAAGGAAACTATAACTTTTTTATGAGAGAGAGCATTTTCGGCGAAAAAAAATTCCAAATATTCCCTTGTTTTGCGAAACCAGATGGTCTGCAAAGTACAAAAGTGTTTGAATTTTCGCTTAAAATTTCACCAAAATTGTAGAAGCATTACAAGACCTTTTAGAAGATCAAGCCACTAATTCTAAGACAAAGGTTAGAGCTTACCAACTGCGCACTGCTTTGACGTGGCATTGCACATTATAGCTACTTACTCGGCAAAGCTTGAGCCTGTCTGCAACCAGCTTCAACAAGTGGATTTAGACATTAATTCAGTGAATGACCACATTTGCAAATTCATTAAAATAATAGAGGGTCACAGAAAAAACGCATCGCAGGAATTTACTGCTATATTTGGAGAAGCTAAACAAAGTTGCGAAGACCTTAATATTGAGATGAAATGCCAACGAGTTTCGAAACGACAGGCTTATCGATCCAACCACCCATCCAAAAACATTGAAGAATTTTACAGAAGAGCTTTATACATCCCTTACCTTGATTCGATCATTTCTTCTTTAAAAGACAGATTTTCTGAAACACATAAAAAATCATTTTCTCTATTACAACTACACCCAAAAATAATAAAAGGCCCTAGTAAAAAAGAATTTCTTAGAGCTGCAAAAGACATAGAAAATTTGTATGGCGATCTTTTACCTAATTTTATTTCAGAAATCACAACTTAGTTTGAAGCCAGCGGCAAATAATATCAGTGGAGTTGATCGTTATGAAAAACATCTTATAGACTACATCGACGAGGCAAAAGATTTCTTTCCTTCGGTAGCAGAAGCGATCAAGATTGGCCTTAGTCTACCCGTCACAACGTGCACAGTAGAAAGATCTTTTAGCACACTGAGAAGAGTTAAAACTTGGAATAGGTCCACAACAGGTGACGAGCAACTGTCTGGATTATGCTTGTTAAGTGTCCACAAAGACAAGATAACCAAGGACAATAAAGATAACTTTATAGAAAACGTCATTAATAAGTTCGGTCAAAAACCCCGCCGGCTGCAGTTGCTGAGAATTTTGTAATTACTGCCTACTAATTATAGTAAATAAAAAAAAACATTAGTTTTTTACATAACATGAAGAGTTTCTTTGACATATCTACGCCACAAATGTCGAAATTAGTAGTGATCGAGACCACTTGCAAGTCCTTCGGATACGATCATTTAAAAAATGCGCCCGTTTAGAAAAGCCCGCCTAAACCATTCGTAATGTGACAAGTGATTTCAAAAATACGTTCACCTGTAAGTGCAACCTTCAGGGGACGTATTTGTGGCGTAGATATGTCAAAGAAACTCTTCATAGAGAATCCGTTCCGATTCAAGCTGCTTTTTTATTCATGGTGAAATTTTCACAAAACCATAAACATATTTTCGATGTTTTCTGCGTAAAGCAATACTGCTTTAGCTGACAGGACGCTTTCAAAAATACGGCCCAATGGTTTTTTAGGTACTCCATTTCTTATCCTAAAATTTTGTGTCCGAATCTCAAAATCTTTTTTACATTTGGACAAAAAAACAAGTTTGCTATAATCTTCAGAATCCATAATGTTTAAATATCCGTAATTTTGATTTACTTAATTATCTTGAATAATAACACTTTTGTGCCATACTATGAATTACTATAATAATTGAATTTTCTAATTTTGGATGCTATAAAGTCACATGTCTTACCTAGGTATTGTATTCTATAATGTATGTTAGTCAGATAGTTAATTTGTAATAAGATTATTAGTTAAAAATACTAGGTTAAAATTAGGTTTTACTCACAGAAAGGAATTGCTGTAAAATCGACTCCACGTAGTCTTGTCTGCCCTACCCTTAGAATGTAATTCCTACCCGCGTAGACGCGGAGGGGCGAGGCGGCCGGCGGGCTGAGGAGCGGGTGGCTTGGAACGAGCCACCGGTACGCCGGCCAGCAAGCCGGAGCTTCGGTGGCGAGTGAAAGCCATCTGCGACGATTAGCACGCCTGGGACCGCCGGAGCCCCGCAGCGCCGTGACAGGATGCTTGTTGCATGCTGCATGCTTGCAAGGTGCATATTTGTTTGCATGCTGCATGCTTGCTTGCATGCTGCATGCTTGCTTGCATGCTGCATACTTGCTCGTGAGCATTGTATCAATAAGATTTGGTTAAATAATTAAACAATTGTAATTATAATTATTATTTATTAACGAATTTATTGCTGCCCGAAATTAGGACACCTGATAATTATGGGGGAAAAAGAATAGACATTTTGAATATTATGGAACATAACATTTATAGCAAAAAAAAATAAAGAACGTTGTATTTCGGGATTACAACTTTCGGGTGCGTGATATTATGCGTTATATTATTAGGGCTATGCATCATTCGGACATATGATTATTATTGAAAAAAATATTATGAGATTTTAAATTATGGATAAAAAATTTATGAGACAAAATAGAGAACCCAACAGTGATAAAGCATGGTTCACATTAGTACATATATAATAATTTCATAAAATATTATATATGTACTAATTGGTTTTCTTTTTTTAATCTTAAACTATGATATGAAAAAAGTTGGGATCAAATCAAAAAAGACCTCAAGACTGTTGTTAAAACTTTTTTATCGTGATAAAATTATTTATATTGTTCTGAATTTCCGCATCAAAATGTTCTGAATAAAACAAATAATAGCAATTTTTCTTCAGTAAAGTTCTCCCGAAGTCAAATTTGTGGAATAGATTGGCTATGATATCGTACACATAAATTGCATCTTAGGGTGACGTTCCGCTGAAAATAACAATACCTCCGCATAGAGTAAACTAGACCGCGCTTGGAGTAAGTTGTCTTACGAAATCATATCAATTTCATTTGTCAGCCCCTTCGAAACGCTCGTATTTTACAATTTTTTGAGTAGTATTTCGATAGGTCCCGTTGTGTCAAATTCATTAGCAGTTAAGTATTAGAGTAGGTACAACATAAAATCTGTTGTCTTAGTTTAATTATTGTAAATGACCGAAATAAAATCTTTCACATTTACTAAATAAATAATTTTTAGGGTTCCGTAGTAAACAAGGCACCTTTATAGTTTCGCCATGTCTGTCTGTCTGTCTGTCTGTCCCTCCACGGTTTTACTCAGCGACTATAAGTACTAGCAAGCTGTGATTTGGCATGGATATGTATATTAATTATGTGGAAAAAGTGATAAAATAAAATACAGAAAATAATTTTTTTTAGGGTAGCTCCCATACAAGTAAAGTGAAAAGACAATTTTTTTCTCGATCTTTTTTCTCGATTAACCAATCATGTGGCGTATCGTTGAATAGGTCTTTCAAAAATATTATGAGCTTTTAAAAACCGTTTTTCAATTTAGCGATCCGTTTTTGAAATATTTGGTTTTGAAGTGAACATTTTTGCTAAAGTCAAGTGTCCCCCCATCTATCTGCTTAACGGTTATATATAGACACGTGAAAAAAATCACAGCTAAGTATATCATATATAACGAATTTTAAAGGAAAACTATCAGAGCTAAGTAGGGTTAACAAATGAAAAAGTTATAGGCGATCAACTTATAAAATGTACGCGGAAAAATTAAATTTCGTACAAATTCAATAGAAAATTCGTTTTTATGCGTTTTCACTGGCATAAACCCAAAGTTGGCATTCGTTACTACAGAACCCTACACTGCGCGTGGCCCGACACGCACTTGGCCAATTATATATTTGGTAAACATTGTAACCATACAACGTAACAGAACGCTGCCAGCTTTCTTGGCGCCCGACCTGATTTGTGGCACATTTTATATCTAAACTTGTTGTTAATTCTTGTAGCTAAGTTACGTCAGTAGTTCTCTACCTACTTACACTAGTGGTTCGAACTTGGACCTCGCGATTACTATTCCACAACTTTATTTGCCAGGCAAATTTAAAAGACCCCGATTTTTAAGCGCGATTACTTTTGAACCATTGAACTGATTTCCATCAAACATCGCTGTTAACCATAGCAAGGGAACACGCTTTGAGGTAATAAAAAACCGTATCGAAATCGGTTCGAGGGCTTCGATGCCACAGACAGACACACAGGGAGACCGCCATTGGGGTTAAACTTATGTAGTGGGAGCGAGGTGATATGCTCGACCGCCACAAAGGGAAGATCTTCCCGCCAGGCATTGTTGTTGCGCCTGGGGAACCGCGGCTCCGACGGTGTATCGTCGGAAGTTGTATATATGCAGCGAATCTCGCGAACTCTGAGATCGAAATGTAGGATACTGCTGGCGCCATCTCATATGCTTCTTGTGAACTATATTGTCGGTTGTCTCTTGATTGTAGTTCCTCGTAGCAGCCGTAGAGGTCGCCACACTTATAACACTTCTTTTTTTCTCGGGGATTAAAAATACGAAAAGTAAAATTACACAGAAACGGTGATATATTCATTCTTTGCGCGGTTCTATACCATTGCAGAAAACCAGATTTTCCAACCTTCTTTCTTCTTCTATTCTGAGCTGCAACACTTAATTTTTTTCCTAGCGGATAAGATCCAACCCTGGATCAAATATAATATCCGAAGACGTTTTGATCTTGAAAGAGCAACGCAGGTATACTTACATCCGGCCGCCAACCCTTTTATGCCAATGTCCACGACTACTTTATCCAAAGTGAGTCCTTTCGATTTATGCACAGTTACTGCCCAGGCAAACGACAGAGAAAATTCCGTTCATGACACTTGGCCAGTCTTTTACGACTGAGTCATAGGTGGAATGGAAACTGTACCATTTATTTGAGGACCAGTATATTCGTCAAACTGTACCCAAATCACAATTGGCATATCTTGTGGAGGAGCCCAACCCGTTATTTAGAGAAATCACCTTCGTATCAGCGACATCTAGTGACATATTTTGAAATATATGTGTAATGATGATGTTTGAAAGTATTTTTTCTGTCAACAATATAGCTTCATCTATCTATGTATTCCGAAACAATAACAAAAAAAAACAAATATAAAGTATATAAAATTATATTTGCAACTAAGCGGATTCATTTGCTAAAAGTGGCCGTTATTCGCAAATGTGCGATGAAAAGCTTCACGTTCTCACTTTAAACTGTAAACAGGCGGGTTACCTCATTAAATAATACGAAAGTCGTCCGATAGTGACGTCCTATTTCTATATCAAACCAAAGAAGACTTTATCGTCATACATCAATGCTCAATGTTGCTTTACACTGAAACGCGGATACGCAGTAACAGTCAGTCTTGCCTACTGCTTTTGGAGTAACCCTCCAGGAGTGCTATTTTTCATTTAAGGACTCACCAAAACACAAATGGTGTAGTTTTCCAACTCACCACTTGCGTAATAAACTATTTGGCCGTATTTTTGAAACCGTCGTGTCAGCTAAAAATAGTATTGTTTAAGCAGAAAACATCGAAAATATGTCTATGGTTTTCTAAGAATTTCACCATGAATAAAAAAGCAGCATGAATCGGAACGGATTCTCTGTTAAAGGTTTCTTTTGACATATCTACGCCACAAATGTCAAAATTACGAGTGGTCTCCTAAAAGACCGGACCATGTAGAACGACATCTCTACAAATTATAACAAAGTAATATCTATCTAGTGCGACACCTGTACTAATTCTTTCAAACTAATATCTAATTGTGGTTTTGATATTTAGTCCGGAATAAGATTAATAGATAACGTCTCGTTCAAAACAAAAAATTCGCAATGTGTGGGACTTTCACCTTCCCGGGTGATTTCATCCAAACCTCATTAACGGTTATTAATACATGTTTTCACCAAAATGCGTATATCTTAAAAACGGCGGAACCGATTTTGATGCCCAACGAACTTAATAATTCTACTGCTATTATCTTCATATGTTCCAAATTTCATCTATATTAGAGCTACATTTCTCAAGAAATCGCGTTATATACATACATACCTACAAACAAAAAATGTGTTTTCGCCCTAACTCGAATTGAAGACGTCGCTCGCTTCACTCGCTCGGTCAAAAATCATGTAGATAGACGGGTTTTATTTTCTTATTAGGTTATTTTAATTTTTATCATAAGTAAGTAAAGATCTTCTTCATAGATAAATTAAATTTATTTAAAAATGACAATTCGTTCTGTTTTTACTCTTAATGAAATAAATTAACTTTAAGAAGATTTATTTATATTATAAATTTTAATTATTTGCTCCTCAAGATGTATTAAAATAATATTTTGTAAGTAGGTACGAGTACATACCTACGTATGTAATAATTAACTTCTGTAGCTAAAAAAATACAAACTAAGTAGAGGTAAGTAGTCGTCAATACCTGTAATATCTAAGCAATCAATAGTGTTTACCTTCTATATATAATTATTCTATAATATACCTATATAATTAAGTATTTTCAATATATATAGTTAAGTATTTTTTGAAAAGTCCCTGAAGGGAAAGTTAAGTCCATGATTCAAGGATTAGCGGTAAACAGATCGTCATGCTGAAACACCATATATACTTATTGGGTAAGTACGAGTACCTTGCTTAGTTAGAAAACTGATGCTTAGCAGTAAAACCACTAATTCAACATGTATCTCTATGTTAGATCAATATAGTTATGAGTATGAGTACATAAGATTACCTTCCTATACCAATGATAGTAAGTGCATAGATGAAGGTAAATAGATATATGATGCTTAACAGTAAAACCATCAATTCAACATCTACTTATCTCTGTGTTAGATCAATATATGTTGTTATGAGTATCATACTCATAACTATTATATTAGTAGGTAATTTCTCATGCTGTACTCATGTACAGCATGAGAAATTACCTACCTATCCTATACCAATGATGGTACGTGCGTAGATGAAGGTAAATAGATGTAAATATAGAAGTACATACTGGCTATACTTACAAAGAAATCATTCGAGCAAAGGTTTTCGCTCATCGCATTTCGTCGGCGACGAAATCGCGTTTATTACGTGTCTAAAACTCTGAACAGAGAAGAGACAGGATCCGCCCTTACGAGCCACGCGCCTATCCTTAATAGAAATCCAAGTTGAATGTATATGCTACCATTTGTATATCTATAGATACGTAAAGGTATAAGTACCTAAACGTACCCTAGTTTAAAATATATTATAGATCCTGATGTGCATATACAGATTTTTTTACGCAACTCCTTCATTTTACCTACTTAAAATATACTTATCTACTTAGCTAAGTAAATATGTTTTTTTTGTGGGTAGTACGTATAGGTACATATTTATAAATATTTTGTATACTATATATTACAAAAATAATTTAGCTAGGTACGTACCTACTTTTTAAAAATTCCATTACCTACGTGGTGACATGATGTGATGTGAGTATGTGACTTTTATCATTATAACTATAATATAAAAATTTATAAAATAATTTAGCCGGACAACCAGTCTAGAGCTGTGCCAAAATTAATCAATCAAATTGCATAAAATATCCACTTCGTTTCAATGGACTCGACAGGGATTCAAAAACTAGTTTTAAAATTCATACAAAAAACGCAATCTAAGCGGAGCTGGGCAGCGGAGCGGTGCCAGAAAGTAATGCTGAGAGAAGTTGCGGACTGTGTCTGGCCATCGATATGAAGCGGTTTTGTGGAGTTAAGTTGTGGAGCGGGGCTGCAGGCTATGTCAGTCAGCGACAGTCGATTACAGTCGGCAATAGTAAGCTACAACCAGCGACAGTCATTGACATTCGATTACTGCCGCCGGCGACATTCGAGTACTGCGAGTGACTGTCGTCGATAGTCGTGTTATGCACGTTCTAGGGTTTTAAGCAAATTAAAACCTTATTGACTTTTTTTTGTTATATTCAGCTTATTAACTAAGTGCACTGGACTAAAAAAATTAGGATTTGTAAAGTGTCAACAAGGTGGATATTCGCTTTACACCCTAGGAACGATGTTTCTTACGTGCCACTGCCAAGTGAATTTTAACCTAATTAGCATTGATATTTTTTAGCTTCCAGAATATTAACTAAGTGCACTGCACTAAAAAAACAACGGATGTGTAAAAGGAAAATAAGGTCGAAATTCGCTTGATAGAATTTTGTGAAAAAGTGAGTCATTTTTTAGAGTTTTAGACACGTAATAAACGCGATTTCGTCGGCGACGAAATCGCGTTTATTACGTGTCTAAAACTCTGAACAGAGAAGAGACAGGATCCGCCCTTACGAGCCACGCGCCTATCCTTAATAGAAATCCAAGTTGAATGTATATGCTACCATTTGTATATCTATAGATACGTAAAGGTATAAGTACCTAAACGTACCCTAGTTTAAAATATATTATAGATCCTGATGTGCAGATATACAGATTTTTTTACGCAACTCCTTCATTTTACCTACTTAAAATATACTTATCTACTTAGCTAAGTAAATATGTTTTTTTTGTGGGTAGTACGTATAGGTACATATTTATAAATATTTTGTATACTATATATTACAAAAATAATTTAGCTAGGTACGTACCTACTTTTTAAAAATTCCATTACCTACGTGGTGACATGATGTGATGTGAGTATGTGACTTTTATCATTATAACAGATAAGTACTTACCGACTTTTTAAGTAGGTATGTTAAAAAAATGTGTAACTATGGCTTCTTATCTGCATAATGTATACTTTCATCTTATGAAAAACATGTTTGGTCATTTATGTTTTTATGCAAGCAATAGAATCGAATAAGTCCATAGTTGATCGAGCCAAGGCCAATAAAAGTTAGCGTACCTATAAGCGCGCTATACGGCGATGGTGGCAGCGACGGCGGCGGCGCGGCAGCGTGTGTGCAGTTATCCTCATAAACTTAGGTGGCGGCGCGGGCCGACATGGGGTCGTTCCAGGACGGACAGTGGCGCGGCTCCGCGCCGCCTGCAGCTGCTTTGGGCCACGCGTGTTTACGTAACCGCCACGCCCCGAGCCACGCTCCGGCGGTAAGGAGCGCGGCGCAAAGCGCGAAGCACCTCCAGTCGCCGAGCACCGACTGACGCGCCCTCATCCCTCGTCCGCGATGGACCGCGCCTGCGTCAGCCACTTACACACAACCTCCACACCTTCTATTACATAATAATAAGACTAAACTACGACAAAGCCTCAGCGATCCCCCAACTCTCTATACGGGCAAGCATTTTGTTATTAACTTATTAAGTATGCTACCTCACTTGTCGGGAAAAGATAATTAATTTATCATACCAGTGCCTCGAACGAGTATGGTTTTTACGTCAAAACTATAATAGGTATCGTTATCTTCTTTTGGCCCAAATGATAATTATGACACTGTCAAATAATGAGGAGTACAAATGAAGATAGCCCTATATTTTCATATCATGGAAGTACCTACACGAGTATTTTCATAACCGTATTTAACAGTGAAATACACTATTTTATCTAATCTTAATATGATCTACGTTTAAAAAACGAATACCCGACTACGGGAGCCATATTAGGGCTGTAACAATGTAGTACTTATATATTTTTGAAATTTGCTAATCAAGGCTTTTCATTTGATACCCCACTCGAAATAGAAACAAAAATAATAATAAAAAATGACTCACTTTTTCACAAAATTCTATCAAGCGAATTTCGACCTTATTTTCCTTTTACACATCCGTTGTTTTTTTAGTGCAGTGCACTTAGTTAATATTCTGGAAGCTAAAAAATATCAATGCTAATTAGGTTAAAATTCACTTGGCAGTGGCACGTAAGAAACATCGTTCCTAGGGTGTAAAGCGAATATCCACCTTGTTGACACTTTACAAATCCTAATTTTTTTAGTCCAGTGCACTTAGTTAATAAGCTGAATATAACAAAAAAAAGTCAATAAGGTTTTAATTTGCTTAAAACCCTAGAACGTGCATAACACGACTATCGACGACAGTCACTCGCAGTACTCGAATGTCGCCGGCGGCAGTAATCGAATGTCAATGACTGTCGCTGGTTGTAGCTTACTATTGCCGACTGTAATCGACTGTCGCTGACTGACATAGCCTGCAGCCCCGCTCCACAACTTAACTCCACAAAACCGCTTCATATCGATGGCCAGACACAGTCCGCAACTTCTCTCAGCATTACTTTCTGGCACCGCTCCGCTGCCCAGCTCCGCTTAGATTGCGTTTTTTGTATGAATTTTAAAACTAGTTTTTGAATCCCTGTCGAGTCCATTGAAACGAAGTGGATATTTTATGCAATTTGATTGATTAATTTTGGCACAGCTCTAGACTGGTTGTCCGGCTAAATTATTTTATAAATTTTCTTAACGCTTATTTCAAGTATTTGTGAACTTGATCGTAGATTATGAAAGTAATTTTTAAAATATAACAATTTTCAAAACTAAAAACCGACTTCTCCCCCAAAGTGCACAACCAATTTTGATAAATTTTCTATGGGACACCTGACAAGTATACTCTTTCAAGCAAAAAAAAGAGTTTTCCTAATCGGTCCAGGCGTCTTTGGATAAAATGAAGTATTCATCAAGCCAAAATATTTTTTATGATATTAAAGAAGCGTTGCAATTGTTATAGAGCTAAAAAAATCTGGTCTGAGTCCGCCCAGCCAGCAGTTACGCTGCAAAAGCGTATAAATGAGTTCTTCCTTGGAGAGTACATCATCACGCTTGTAGACTAACTAAAGCCGATACGTGTACCGTCCTCAGTCCCTTGAACATGGTAACGCAATACCTCGTTATACCACTCTCATAGCTCGAGAAACCAGTTGTACTAGTAGATAGGGATATAGGAGTGTAGGAAATATTCGCAGTCAGAAAGTGGGAGAGAGAGGGAGTTGAAAGCACCGACCGAATACTTGCATCAAATCCGTATGGGGAGGTAAATATAATACTTGTGTGTGATATATACTTGGAAGGATAGTAGCCTGCTTTGTGGTTTTTGTGACCGTCGCGTTGCTCTGCAGGTCTTCTTAATAAGATTCGTGATTTGTTGATACTATCGTAATAGTGCAGCATTCTGGTTTCTCTCTTTTGGAAACTGGCTTCAAACTTTAGTCTTCCGGTTTTTACTTCTGGGTTCTGTTTTTGTCGGCCGATTTCCTGATTCTGTTTTCTGATTTTCTATTTACTAGGTATGTTTCCTGAAGTCCGATATCTGATTTTTGCCTGATGTTCTAGGCGCCTGGGTCCTGGATTCTGATTTCTGACTTCTGTCTTCTTGATGTATGATCTTAGACCTGGCTTCCGTCTTCTGATAATTTTGGTTCCAGTCTTCCGCTTTTGGGCTTAAGGCGGCCCTTCCCGACCGCTCAATCCTCAACGCGAGCATGGTTTGTAAAGCTTGTTATTTCATCTGGGGCAATGCTAGAAAAAGAGGCAAAGCAAAAAGGGAGAGATAGTGCCTGAGCGCTCGGTTTATATTCTATTGAATGAAATTATTATTATTAACTATCCATTCAACGAATATTCACTTTTCATTGGGTGCAGAAATTTCATAAAACTTGTTCCAGGTGATAAGTGTTTATTAGTAAACTTTACAAGTGTGTCAAACAAATAATTTTTGTTTTAAATTTTTATTACATTTTCAAGGTTTTTATCGAAATATGTTTTTACCTTTACAATTTATGAGTACTTTATAAACGGTCGAAGTTCAAGTAAAATTAGATTTTTGGAGGCTTATACTGAATTTGTCTCTCCAAAATTTAATTTTTTTATTTCGATAGTAACCTAGCACACAAGATACCTGTTAGTTCAAAAAACTTCAAGAAAGATCAGTTACAACGTCATAATCACGTACGAGCGTTTGTATGAAAAGTAGGACGGGAAGGATTACGCTTATACTAAATTTGGCTTACTATTTTACAAGTGATGTCCATTTGGTTCTATTTATTATTATTTATTTTATTTTCTTCTTTACAGGGTACTTTGATTGTCTTGGCGATGTTGGAGTCGGTGGACTGGATCTTTTGCGACATCTATTTTTTATAATTACAAAAATATAAATGAGATTCCATAACGAGCCCTTTCATTTGATATATGACACAGTAAGGTTTGCATAACTTTTTTTTTATTTCTTTATTTTTCTCTCAAAAATGACCCTATTTAAAAGAAAATATTCATTTACTCAAACTACTTCAAAGTATATTATGAACTATTGTTTACAGTTTAAAGTGAGAACGTGAAGCTTTTTTACGCACATTAGCAAAATATTACCGTTTTTCGCAAATGTGCTTAAAAAAACTTCACGTAAAACTGTAAACAGTAAGTAGTTCATAAAATATTTTGAAGGGTAAAGTGTCACACACAAGTCACGACACAACTTGCCATGCAGCCTGCTGCTGTGGCATGTTGGAGTCGCGGTCGGCTGAGCTCTACACACATGACAATTGCGACCACAATTCCAATATTTTCAATTACAATTTCAGTGCGCACCTGATCGTCACAGTGTACTGTGACGATCGGCACGCATTATAACATAGCACGCATGTAATAATGACTCCTACGCTTTCGAATATGCAAAAAGCGGGGCTTTTTATACTTAATACTAAACATAAGGAAGATACGAAGAACATAAGAAACTTTAAGGGAGAATTCAGTCCATGATACTAAACAACTTTCCCTAGTGAACATATATCAAAATTATGAAAAATTTATGCATAATTATCGTCTTCTCTATAACCTGCCGCAAAGTATGGATGTGTTCCATGGTACTGTAGCCATTTCGGAATCCGGCTTAATATATATAATTCTTTAATAGAGTATTGTCACCCTTTTTAAAGTAAAGGACCACCACGCCTCTGTTCCCCGCCTCCGGCGTTACGCCCTCGAGCAGAACGGAATTAAAGAGCCTCTGAAGGACTTTCAGTACTGGCGTTCCGGCCGCTTTCAGAAGCTCTGCTGTGATTCCATCCTCACCCGGCGCCTTGTTGTTTTTGAGCTGTTTGAGGGCCATCCTAATCTCGTACAGACTGATGTCTGGGATATCTTCGGTATAGTGTCGGGTTAGCTTGGCTCTTGGATCTGCAGCCATATCCACGCTAGGTTTTGCAACGGATGTATATAACTGCCCATAAAACCTCTCGATCTTCCAGCACCCCATATTTGGTCGAAACCATGTTACCGCCCTCCGTCTTCAGCTTAGTCAGTCGGCTTTGCCCAGTAGACATAGTCCTTTCAAACACTTTGGAACCTTTGTTTCGTTCTATCGTCTCCTCAATACAATTCGTATTAAAGGAGCGAATGTCGTGTCGCAAGGACTTTTGAATTCTTCTGTTGAGCCGCCGATACGACTCAGCGTCTTCGGAGGTTTGCAGCGTCATGGATCGTCGTTCTGCCACCAAGTCTAGGGTCTGAGCAGAGATTTTTTGAGGTTTCTTTTTAGGGCGAGATTTAGAAAACTTGGATCCCACGGCTTGGACAGTTTCTACAAACCCGTTGTTTAACTCGCCCACTGAAACGCAATCCTGGAGGCCCACGAAGCGATTGGAGAGCTCGACTTGAAAGCTCTCGGGGTTTTGGATCTGGCTCTGCGATGGTCGGAGCGTAGACTTCATCAGTATCAAATACTGCGATTAAAAATAATGAATTTAAAATTATGTCCTGCAATAATGAAAATGAAATTAACTTTAGGTGTCTTAATAAAAATATGGATTTGCCGATACGGGTGCCACTATATCGCACGGGTGCAACTAAGCAGTTTCATTTAAATTTCGTCAATATGGTTTTGATGAAAATTCAATTAAATTAATAGAATCTTATTTAACAGATAGGCTTCAGACTGTTGATTTAAACGGCATAAAATCGCACGGATCTAATGTTAAAATCGGCGTACCACAAGGTTCTATTCTAGGACCTTTCCTTTTCTTAGTTTATGTAAATGACTTGCCTTACATGGTTGAGAAACAGGCAGGCATAATGCTGTTTGCTGATGACACCTCGCTAATATTCAAAATTGACCGTCATAGCACAGATGCTAGCGCGGTGAACAGCACCTTGTCTTCTATTTCTGATTGGTTTACTGCCAATAACCTCATGTTAAATGCGAAAAAGACCCAATGCATTCGATTTTCTCTTCCCAATGTGAGGCAAGCTTGCGTCGACATACTGATAGATGGCGAAAAACTTGATCTTGTTGAAAGTACTACCTTCTTAGGAATTACGATCGACTCGAAACTTCAGTGGGGCGCTCATATATCAAAACTTTCAAATAAGCTTAGCTCTGCGGCTTATGCTGTTAGGAGAATTAGACAATTGACAGATGTAGCAACTGCTAGACTTGTGTACTTTAGTTACTTTCATAGTTTAATGTCATACGGCATACTGCTATGGGGGAGTGCAGCCGATATTCAGACTATTTTCATTTGACAAAAAAGGGCAATTCGAGCTACCTACGGCTTAGGATCTAGAGACTCACTCAGAGAATTATTCAAGGAAATAGGTATACTAACCTTACCATCACAGTATATATTTGAAAACATACTGTATGTAAGGAAAAATATTTCCTCATACAATAAAGTAAGCGATTTTACCGTCAGAAACTTACGCAATAAGAGTGACTTAGTTGCCCCGTATTATAGGCTCAAAACAGTTAGTAAAACGTTTATGGGGAACGGTATACTTTTTTATAATAAACTGCCACAATCGGTCCTTGATATGCCTGACAAAAAATTTAAAGCTTATGTAAAGAAGGTACTGTGTGAGAAGGCTTATTATAGGACCGATGACTATCTTAAAGACAACAAAGTCTGGCTTGAGCTTGGCGCGGGTCCCTCTTAAAGGTTTGTATACTCAGAAATGGTCATAATCTGGTACATTAAGTACATACTGAATTTACAACTTGATTTGACATTATTTCAAAATTTCGACATTAAAAAAATTAATTTAAATTATGACAACAAACAATGTATACTCTGTCCACATATCAACTATAAATATTAATGTCATTGTGAGTTGACGTTCTTGGAGAAAATGCTGCAGTGCAGTTTGTTACCGCTTCTTCTGCACTAGCGCTTTGGAGGCGGCAGTAAACTTAGCTCTAAGTAACTTTTTGACGTCAACAATTAATTGTGCAATAAAACAAAGTGACGATTATTAAGAGATATTATAAATATCCTATGATAATAAAGATATATTTGAATTGAATTGAATTGAATTGAATTGAATATGTTTCAGTTAGGTATCTAACTAAAACAATAGTTTAAGAATACCATTCGGGATCTCAAAAATGCCGAGATCTCGCCGAGATCGAATTTCTGACCCCTCGAAATCTCGACTTGGCGATCTCGTCCAAGATTGCATTCCCTAGTATATATATACACATATGTGTGCCTCTCTTACATAAACATCCTCTCACAAGCCTTCTGGAAGATATCTCTTTTGAGATAAGTGCCTTTGTACAACTTTGTAAATTTTCCGTGTACATAAAATGGTAAATAAATAAATTAAAAATTGGAGTTAAAACCGCTGACTCGGACATAGAAGTAGCTAATGAATTTAATCTTTTTTTGCCAACATTTCCATAGATATCACCCAGTCTTTGCTTTCATGTCCGACCACCGACGATGAACATCTACGCCCAAAACAACATTTTACCTTTACTAGCATAATACCATATGACATTATCTCAGCTTACAAGGCTCTTACGCTTAAATTGGCCAAGTGCGTGTCGGGCTGCGCGCAGTAGGGTTCCGTAGTTACGAACGCTAACTTTGAGTTCATGCCACTAAAACGTCTTAAAACTAATTTTCTATTAAATTTGTATGAAATTTTACTTTTCCGAGTATATTTTATAAGTAAATCGCCTATAACTTTTTAATTTGTAAACCCTACTTTTAGCTCTGATAGTTTTTCTTTAAATTTCGTTATATATCCTACAGCTGTGAATATTTTCACGTGTCTATATATAATATAACCCCACTTTAAAAAGTCAGTTATTTTGTAGCGCCCCCCATTTTTTTCACCATCAAAACCTGAATCACATATTTGTTTTGCCTGTAGTTTAATTCAACCTATATTCTAAACGAGAGAGCAATAATAATACATACACCAGTACATTAGAGTATCTTTTATAAAAAATAACAATAATCAACATTGTTAATTTTAAATAAAAAAATTGCAATAATAATACAATTTTACAATAATAAAGAGTATTGGAAATGGGGACCTCACCTGCGAAACTTTAAAACACGAAATCTTTACAGTATTTGATTCCTTTAACGATATAAATAGCGTTGTGAACGCATTAAAATAATAAATATTAATTACATTTTTAGTTTATATTTGTACAATAAAAAAGGATATAAATATGAACTAATAAATGGATGTTGTGTAGTAAGAGGATTTTAATTTCAGTGAATTTTAAAATATGAAATAGCTGAAGTTATAAATCACTCATTGCTTAAATCACATCAGCGCCCCCAACTTTATTCTGGGCCCGTTACCGCTCCCCTTAAAGCCTCCAGCGCCCACAAGGGGGCGTTATCGCCCACTTTGGGAAAGACTGCTTTAGCAGATAGAGGGGACACTTGACTCTAACAAATTTTATCACTTTAAAAGCAAATATTTCAGAAACGGATCCCAAAATCGAAAAACGGTGTTCACAAGCTCAATATTTTTAAAAGACCTATTCGAAGATACCCAACATGATTGTATGCGAGCTACCCTAAAAAAATTTTTTTTCAGTAATTTATTTTACCGTTTTTCCGCCTAATTAATATACATATTCTTGCCAAATCATAGCTTTCTAGTACTGATAATCGCTGAGTAAAACCGCTGACGGACAGACAGACAGACATGGCGAAACTATAAAGGTTCCTTGTTTACTACGGAACCCTAAACTGAGGACCTATGGGGTATTTCGGTTTCCGTTTTGAGCAGTATCATCGACATTGCTCCTCACTCAACTTTAATATTTAATAAATGTATTTCAGAAGGAACGATGGAAGGTGGAGTAAGGCCGCCACCGAGTGGCATCCCAGAAATGGTAAGCGCAGTGTGGGACGTCCGGTGGCTAGGTGGTTCGATGATATCAAACAAGTCGCTGGAAAAACTGGATAGCAGCGGCTGCCGACAGAACGGGATGGCGCAGACAAAGGGCGGCTTATGCCCAGCAGTGGGTTTTTGAAAGCTGATGATGATGATGATGATTTCAGAAGGTGTCGGTGTGAAGTCAGGGGTAAAGCTATACCGCTGTTTAAACCAAACATGATCCAAACAATAGGCTATTCTCGTTGGTCGAAATTAAATTAATAAATTATGTTATTTACATATTCTTCACTTTAAGAAACACGAATATAGTGTTATAATTTCAAAAACAAAATCGTACTTTTATTGTCTATACGTCACGTGATCACAAACGTCGACCGCCATTTTATTTTCGTAAGTGACGTCAAAATAGCAGACACGAGCTGCAGGTGAACAGTGATTAAATCAGTCTTTCCCAAAGTGGGCGATAACGCCCCCTTGTGGGCGCTGGAGGCTTTAAGGGGGGCGGTAACGGGCCCAGAATAAAGTTGGGGGGCGCTGATGTGATTTAAGCAATGAGTGATTTATAACTTCAGCTATTTCATATTTTAAAATTAACTGAAATTTAAATCCTCTTACTACACAACATCCATTTATTAGTTCATATTAATATCCTTTTTTACTGTACAAATATAAACTAAAAATGTAATTAATATTTATTATTTTAATGCGTTCACAACGCTATTTATATCGTTAAAGGAATCAAACACTGAAAAAATTTCGTGTTTTAAAGTTACGCAGGTGAGGTCCCCACTTCCGATACTCTTTATTATTGTAAAATTGTATTATTATTGCTATTTTTTTATTTAAAATTAACAATGTTGATTATTGTTATTTTTTTATAAAAGATACTTTAATGTACTGGTGTATGTATTATTATTGCTCTCTCTTGTAAAAAAGTCTAGTTTAGAATATAAGTTGAATTAAACTACAGGCAAGACAAATATGTGATTCAGGTTTTTATGGTGAAAAAAATGGGAGGCGCTACAAAATAACAGATTTTTTAAAGTGGGCGTTTGACAAAATAAGTTTGGGAACCTCTGGATTAAATGATAAATCTTTATATTGTGACTTCAAAGCAGTGTTGGGCAAAATTTAATTGCATTGTACAATTAAAAATAACAATTGATTAATATTTTTTTTGTTAAATATCAATTAACAATTGATTAATTGTTAATTGTAAAATACCAATTAACAATTAATTAATTGTTAACTGTAATTTTTTTAATTAACAATTAATTAATTGTTAATTGTTCCTGCAATTAAACTTTAATCAAATATAAATAGAAATAAGAGCAAGAGCTTAGAAATTTGTCAAACGCAAAACAAATGGACGAAAAGTTTCGCGGCGAAATAAGTAGCAACAAGAAATATCATTTACTAGCTTTAACCCGCGACTTCGTCCGCGAAGAAGTCAAAAATGGTTCAAATTGGATTTTTAATTGGATTTTTACGTTATTAACGTTGTGCTGACATTGATAACATATGAATTATTATGTTAAAATGTTTGAATACTTATAATATATCACATATTTTATTATAACGTAGGGATTTAAAGGCCTAGTAGACCCGGCGAATCTCCCGCTCCCTCTCCCGTTTCCTTCCCGTTCCTATTCCCGTCATTTGCTAGACCGACGGAATGCTTCAAAATGGTTAAACTAATCTTGTTTCTCCATACAAACTTCGGACTCCCATTTCACCCTCTTAGAGGTTGAATTTAGAAAAATCCTGAAATACATAGTACTCATTTACCGTCAGGAGTACTCCTGCGAAGTTTCGAATAAAATAGTCTAACTAATCTTACTTCTCAATACAAACTTTGGACCCCCGTTTGACCCCCTTTGGGGGTGAGTTTAGAAAAATCCTTTCTTAGTGTACTCCTAGACCTCATAAAAAAACCTATGTGCTAAATTTGGAGTCTCTAGACCCTGCGGTATCAGCTGCGCGTTGATCGATCAGTCTCTATCTATCTATGTCAGCCATGTCTTTGTCTATGTCGAAAATGGTTCATACAGGGCTCTCCCTCTCCCTCTCGCTGTTCGCTGTTCGCTGTTCCCTGTTAGCTGTTCCCTGTTCCCTGTTCCCTGTTCCCTCTTCCCCGTTCCCGTTCCCCCGTTCCAAATTTTGGCCCCCGTTTCACCCCTTAGGGGAAAAATTTCGAAAAATCCTGAAATGTGTAATACTTATGCGAAGTTTTGAATAAAATGGTCAAACTAATCTTGTTTCTCCGTAAAACTTTGGACCTCTGTTACACTCCGCTAGGGGATGAATTTTGAAAAATCCTAAAACACATTTTTACTTATTTGCCGCTGGAAGTACTCTTGCGAAGTTTGAAATAAAATGGTCAAACTAATCGTGTTTGTCCATACAAACTTTGGACCCCCCCATCCTTTCTTAGTGCACCCCTAGACCACATACGGAACCTATGTGCCAAATTTGGATTCTTTAGACCCAGCGGTCTGGACTGTGCATTGATATGTCAGTCAGTCAGTCATTCAGTTTCTTCTTTAATATATATAGATATGTGTAGGTGCAGAGACTGCAGAAAAGCATGATTATTAATTGTTAGTTTTAATTGCTTTTAACAATAATTAAAAATATTAGTTGAAATATTTTAATTGTATATTGCAATTAACATTCATGACTCGTTAATTTAAATAAATTAATTGCAATGTGCAACTAACAGATTAATTGCAATTAAATTAATTGTGATTAAATTAATTGCAATTAATTTTTCAATTAATTACAACGATGATTAAAATATTAATTCATTAATGCCCAACACTGCTTCAAAGTATATTTAGTGGCATTGCACACGATTTATAACAAAAGCCGGCGGTTATTTATAAGTGTAAAGTAAAAATCTACCGAGGATTGACACGGTGATATCAGCAAAGTTCTGTGCTCATAATACTGACTTATTTTCTACTGAATGCAGACATATTTAATAGAAATAAGTACGTAGGTACTTACTCCTATTAAATATGTCTGCATTTTTTTTCCATTTCATTTTTAAAGATTACAAAAGACAATACTGTGCATTATTGATAAGAAGTTTACAATCTAGCATTTGTAACTGCTGATATGACGTCACCATATGATGTCGATTGTCGTTTCGGCGCCAGTTTGTTTTGCGTATTTTTTAGCATTTAGCGTCTTAATTTTAAGAAAATAAAAATACCAGGTGGCTGTCGTCACATTAAGAACATGTTAAAGTAGATTTTGAAAAATCATAAAATAGCCTATTATAGATCAATTTCAATATTACCGACATTGATAAAATTATTTGAAAAAATTATATTAGACCAGTTAGTATCGTATTTTAATATTAATGAATTACTTCACTGTCCCCAATATGGATTTACAAAGGGTCGCTCTACCACTGATGCAGCAGCGACCGCGTTTACACATACCTACTTTCAGACACGAGTTTCGAAGTGAATTACCCACAAAATGGGAAGATCGGGAAGGTACTTAACCAATCTACCGGGTATATACCCAAAGAGGTAGATTGGGTATTCTTTACCCGTGGGTAAAAAATGTAACAAAACTTACGTTGCCACGTATTTTATATTCGAATGCCTACTATTTACGAGTGTAGCTAACCAGACTTTTCGCAGAATAGTAGAAGGTACCTGCCAACAATGCGTAACAAGTTTTACCTTATCTATTTAATTCGGTTGTGTTATGTTGTAGGTATGTTATCTAAAAACTACCTACTTATACCCGCTATCAACATAACAGCACTAAAGAACGTCCACTGTGGGACAAAAGCCATCTCCAAGAAACACATTGTGGTTAATTTCCCCTCCAAATGATAGGTTCATTACCCTACCCTACCTTCCTAGGTTAATTTTATTTCAAAATCACATACATATATATATATACATATATATTCCCCCTGGCCGTTTTCGGCTATGGTGACTGTGTTGTTTGATAAAATTTGAAATAGATATTCACTCAAGGCGTGGACGCGACCAATACTGTGAAAATGAGTTTCTTTCGGCGTTTCTTCTCAGCAGTGGTCGTTACGAAGCGCTGCTTTCGGTAGCTTTTCTTTAAAAATAAATTAAATTTTAATATACTTTACACGTAACGTAAATTATACTTATTGACGTGTAAAATTGCCTGTAAAGGTCTAATTACTGAATAAATATTTGAACCTTTAATCCTTGAATCAGCACTTCAATCTTTGAATCAGTTAGGGTTCACAAATTAATGAGTTATAAGCGACCAACTTAAAAATGTACTTGGAAAAGGAAAAGTCCCTACAAATTCAATAAAAAATTAGTTTTTAGACGTTTTTAGTGGCGTGAACTCAAAGTTGGGCATTCGCAATTACGGAACCCTACACCGCGCGTGGCCCAACACGCACTTGGCCGGTTTTATTTTCTATGGAAGGAAAAAAATTGTTCTGAATCTTATCAGTGTGAAAATAATGATCAGTCACACATGAGTTCTTTTCGAAATTTTTTACGACACGTTTATGAAAGACACTATGGATGACAAAACTAATGCAAGTGGAGATTCATGCCTTTGTAAATATTTATTTGATAGTTTACGGACCGCTTTTATTAATTCACTACTATCAATGGCAGAACCAAAGCTGAAGCAACTGTTTTGAATATCCTAACGCCGATTCAAGCCCTAAAGATACAGGGAGAACGAGTGGAGGAGGGAGGTGAGGGGAATAAAGAACTTATCATGTGTGATTATTTCACACTTCGACTAGCTTTTGATTCGTGACACTGTAATAGTAAAAAAAAAACTACTTAAATGTAATTATTTTCGAAATTGCTTTCTTGGTGGTTAGATATAAGGATATACCTTATCATTTCAGGCATATTTTACAAACTAGTAGTTCCGTGAGCAGAGCCGGATCTATCATATGGCTTCAGCCCAGGGCCCCTGGGATTCCAGGGGCACCCAGCTAAGTCAAGTCAAAGTCAAAAATATAAGATAATGCGAAATCTATAATTTTATTAGATTAAACAGATCGTAAGGTTTGCAGCCCTGCAAATCCTGCGATTAATCAAATCCATTCAATTCATTTAATTCAAGTTTACGTTCAGGTGTTGGTACCTCGAACAGTTAAAATGTTCGGCAGCCATTTCACATTCATTTGATCTCGATCGTGCTCCGCTGTTTCCCTTTGAGACTCTGTCTCTTTCTATCTTGCTACAATTATTTACAATACCAATATTTATAATTGTTAATTAGTATTTTTAATTTATTTATAACTAGTAGGATAGAAAGAAACAGAGTTTAGGAGGAATGTAGCTGATCTTGATCAAGATTGAATGTGTAATGGCCGCCTACGGATTGGCAACCCTTAACTCCCGGTATGTATCTCGATCAAACGGAACGGGGATTTTCCCGTTGATTTTTTACGGACAACAGTATATTTTCTTACTTTTCTAGAGTTGTAGATAACAATTTTACACGTTACGATTTAATATTTAATAACGATTTCGCTTACATATTCAATATTATTACATAGTATTTATTGCTGTTACGCGATTAACGTTAACAACTAAAATAACGATTTCGCTTACCTATTCAATATTATTACGTAGTATTTATTGCTGTTACGCGATTAACGTTAACAACTAAAATATTTCTAAATACCATTGTAATAATAATTACGTTCCACTAGTGATACCCACATCAAGTATTTTTTCGTTCAAGGGTGTGTAAGCATATTTGGCTCATATATCTTGCTACCATGCCATAAACATGAGCGAGTCTTTTACTTATTATAATATATTAAAAAACATTAAGGCGTAATATATTAAAATATATATTAAATATTTTATTGTCTTATTTGTCTTCTATACTTTGAGTAATTAGATAGGCCCCTAAGTAGTATTAGCCCAGGGCCCCCTAAACTCACGTCCGGCCCTGTCCGTGAGAACAGTAGACCTCGCGAGCCTTTATAACTTTACATCCATGGAATAACCGATATTTTAATTGTTTTCCTGGCTTAGCAAAAGCCACTTGAGGGTTTTGAAACTATACTGTTGGGCAGAAAGTAGACAGGCCTACCGCCTGTACTTTACGCATAAGCCCCATTGAAGTATGGGATATACTTCAATGGGGCTTATGCGTAAAGTACAGGCGGTAGGCCTGTCTCCTTACTAAACCCATTACCTACCCCTTACATTTGCTAGCTTATTCAATCTCTTTTTCTCCTCTATTCTTAAAAGAAGAAGTTTCATTGTACCTATTCTAATGAGGCGGTTTATTGTGGTAGAGCCACGGTACCGGCAAAACTCTGTTTTGCTAGTAGCATGAATGGGCCGGCTCGTCCGGGGAAGTATCACATTCTCACAGAAAATCGACGTCTGAGTAGTAGCGTCACCGCTTCTATGCTTTGTTCGGTGAGTGAGAGAGCCGGAGCCTCCCTCCCCTGCCCCTCCCCCTGCATCTTCCCTTCCTGAAAGGCCGGCAACGCTTCTGTTATACCCCTGGTGTTGCAGTTGTCCATAGGCAGCGGTGATCACTTACCATCAGATAACCCGCTTGTTCGTTTGCCATCCTATGAAATAAAAAAAATAAATGGCTCCAGGACTATGCCCGCTAATCGGCGAGAACGAGAGAGGGCAACGTAGGAACATCCCGCTGCTAACTCGCGAGTTCCTATATCGACAACTATCCTTGGCAATGTTTAACCCTACGATTTGTGGATGGTCACTGCCTATGCTAATATAAGAGGCAATTGAGTTCTGGAACAAGTGGTCTCTCCAGAACGCCGAGATCGAGTAACGGCCGCTATAGGCACAGATTGTTAATATGTGGCCCAGTGTAGGTGTCATTGTCATAGCATCATTATGAACCCACAAATTGGTCTTAAGCATGACTCTGCTTCCGACACATAGGTAAAAGAAAGCCCTTTCTTTTGATACCTTACATGCTAGGATTCTGAATTTTTTTTTCTCCCGTACCAAAAAAGGTGACTAAAACAGTGGTCAAATGTCGGTCGTCATGTAATGGTCACATAAGACATGTAGAAACGGTCACACGATCATAAAGATGTTTTGTTGTGTACCTAAGATTTTTTTTTGCGAGCACGAGGGCGTTAATAGGGTTTGTAAAAAAAGATTGGAATGTTTGCGGAGCTGCACAGCTGTTTTGACTTGGTAAAATTTTGCGTGATAAATAAATGTAATTATGCAATATTACATGGTTTATATTTACGCCGTGTTGTGTAAATGCGAGTTCATACTCTGTCATATCTTTAGACTGGCTTTTCTGGTCTAAATTTTCGGTGATAACAGCGGACAAAGATCGGGTAAACTAACGCTTAGATACTTCCTGAAAAATTGAATTCTATACACAGACATATTTATAATTGTACATTCAAATATATACAAGGGTGAGTTTGCCTCTATTTACTCATATACTATAGGTACACATGAAATCACACAGTTGATTTATATATCGTGTTTCATTCATCAATTAAATAAATTATAAATATGTCATATTATTCGATATAATGACGATTGCGGAAGAACTCTATGTGAATGTAAATATATTAAGTTATCTTAGATGGAGACGCTATATAAATGCAGCTGGAGATGCAATATTTTTTTGCATGCTAGTAGGCTTGGTGACGCGTCAAGATTCGGGGATCAGACGGAGCTAATAAAAGTAACGCGAGGTGAGAAGAGGGGGTCAGTCTTTTCGCGTCGTTTGCTCGACATAGAGTGTATCGAGTTCAAAATCGAGTGTGTGTAATTTTGTGTTATAAATTTCATTCACCGATTTGGGCTTGATGCTTTATGTCCGGGTAAATTAATGTGAAGTGACAGATCTAGACTTCTAGATTTCCTAAATATTTTATTTATACCTTTCTCAAAAACCCCAAATTTCCTCTGGAGCGTTTGAAAAGTACTAAATAGGTAATTTATACTAGGTGCTGAGACTGGCATTCGGGCGCTCTGGGTCCTCCTTTTTCCTTTCATCTAGGTATCCTAGGTTAACCTGTAGGTTTACAGAGGGTTAACCTTATCCTAATATATCCCTAGATTAGTTCTTATTTGCATATCCTACACAAGTCGCTTTACACACACACGTTTAACTTCTCACACAACTGTTATGAGCGTGGTGGCTAATAACAGACCCCAGGTTCACACTAGGTCTTATAATAGACTAGATTTAGGTTAGGCGAGCAGTTGCGGTTTTAGTGAACTGCCCATTGACCTCACTGAGGATGAGACCAATGCTCAGGTTAAAAAACCTGATCGATTAATCGATTCATTGTAGGCGGGGACTGGAACGCAAAACACACATATTGGGGATTAGACTCACTTCCCCTCGAGGCCAAGTCAAAACGGCAATGAGTACTGATAATAGCTTTACTCTAACTACGGCTGAACCTACACATTGGTCAAGTCAGGCAAAACAGGTTACCTAATTTGATAGACTTCTTCATTGCCAAAAGCCGATGAAAGATCGACTGTTCCAAGTCAAAGTAGCTGACTCAACATTTGTATGAAATCAAAGCTGGAGTCCTACAGGGTTCCGTGTTAGGCCAAGTTCTGTATACCATCTACACAGCTGATTTACCGGTGGAGTATGATGTGACCACTGCCACATATGCTGATGATACTGCAATCTTAGAAAGCAATGCAGAACCTGTTGTAGCATCGCAGAGCGACATTCCATAAGGCCGTTGATTTCGGCCAGGAAGCACACAGGCTTTTGTAGTTAAAATTCGCACCCATAGTAGCTCATCCAGTTCAAACAGGACTTGTAGCTTTCATAGGTACCTACTTTAATACTCAGATCTCATCGGCCCGCGTTCGGTCTAATGCAAACAGCAAGCGAAACACGTTACATAATTTATTCAAGGACATAATGCTTTATTATTATCATTGCTTTACTTCTTATTTCTCTTATTAATATTTTAAAGAATGGCTTCTTTTGACTAAAAATAATGTTTGATTTTTTTACAACTACGTGACTTTTGATTGGTTAATAAAAAAAATAACCACTTTTCGTTTAAGTGGCCAACACTGATGACAGATTTTTCAAGGTGCCTAAAGACAACTGACAGCTTGTGGACTGCCATACAATGATGACATCCGGGGAAAAAAGCTTCACGTGCGTTACAAAGCACGAAAAAACTTAAAAATTATTACAACACTTGTGGTCACCCATCCAAGAGTTAACCACGCTCGGAGTTGCTTAATTTGCGAAAGCGCTAGTAATTATGCGTTCTATCAGTGAGCCACCGAGCTCTAAGTTTGTCGTAATGTTTTTGTGTTTTGATTCAATTTCTTTATAATGCTAGACGATGTTTTTTTACTTTTGTCTTTAACCAGTATAACTCGATTACTCGAACTTTGCAGAAATTATAAATAGAATAATTTAAAAAAATATTCTAGCACACTGGGGTTTAAAGTACTTATAAGATCCAACAACAAAACCCAGAACGCTATCTGTCCGAAATGGACAGGCATTTGAAACCTCACATTAACTTTTACCAATAACTTGTAGGGCTCGGCCGAGCCGAAACGCTCTGGGTTTTGGACTACAAAAGCCTGTGTGCTTCCTGGCCGAAATCAACATGCATTTGTAATCTTATTTGATTGATATTTACTTACTTCAATAGCCTGTATGGTTCGGCCGTCGGCCCGACCGAAACGCTCTGGGGTTTGGAGTGCGAATATTAACTACAAAACCCTGTGTGCTTCCTGGCCGAAATCAACGGGCTTACGGAATGTCGCGCATTGCAGATGCTGCAGAGAGGACTTGATAGCATATCTAAATGGCTTCAAAAATGGAGAATAAAGGCTAGCGCAACCAAGTCGGTACATGTCACCTTTACCCTGCGCAAGGAGGATTATCCACCAGTAAAACTTGACAACACAACCCTGCCACATCAAAAAAATTTTATATACCTCACGCTGCACCTTGACAGGTGGATAACGTGGGAAAACCATGTCAAAAACAAAAGAGAGGAATTGAATATTAGGTCAAAAAATCTTAACTGGCTGATTGGTCCTAACAGTGTATTGTCTGTCAACAGTAAACTTTTGATATACAAAGCAATCCTGAAGCCGATATGGACATACGGCATACAGCTCTGGGGAAGTTGTAGCAATACAAACATATCAATTTTGCAGAGAATGCAAAATGTAGTCATAAGAACAATATCTACTGTACCTTGGCTGGTTACTTACGCTGAAATAAATCGACAATTACTGATGAACACAGTTAATGAAGAAATACTTCAAAGGGTCTGATATGTACAAAGGGAAACTGTAGGTGCACCCTAATGAAATGGCTGCCGGGCTGATAAAACACTCTTACCAGAAGTGACTCAAAAGGAAAGACATACTGTTCCTGAATGATGAGTAGAGGCTCTCGTTGGAGGACCCACTCAAAAAGCCACAACAATCATCAACTTTCCTTAAAATGAAACACCACTGATCGCAAATGAAAACTGAAGACATCAAAAAAGTACTATGCTGTTCCAGACCGTCCACATAAACTGCTTTTTTTTTCAAGCGCTGCTCTACTTAAAGTTATTGATGATGAATGTCTATCTTAACAATATACCACAAATGTGCATTTTTTGCAACCCATCAATGGTTTACTTAATGAAATAAAAAATTATAATTTACATTATTAAACTATGAGATGGAAGAAGTGAATTTTGCAAGGCATTTAGTTTTCTTGGTATTAATACCAAGAAAAGAAAATTGTGGCATAAATCTATCATTAACAAAAAAATAATATTGAGAATAGAATGTCTATAGATAAACAAATAAGTAATAAAAAGAGTTGGCACAGTAAAAGTGTTTTGGGATCTATTTTTTCTTTGGTCAAATTTCATATAATTAATGTATAAAACAGATGGGATTATATCACAGATATTACACAACCACATGGTGTTGCACAAGATATGTTAATAGTTTATATTATTCTCCATCACAGTAAAAATAACAATGACATGATTTGCAAGCGGGGCCCTAATGCACTAGCTTGTTGCAAAAGTGTCAGTCACAAACAGTATGACTAACATTTACTTCTGTCACGGTTCCACTATTATTAGGAGTCCAAATTTACACCTTACTGACAGTTCCATTGTAAAGGTTCATCACAACACTTTCCAAGACTTTATGATTCAATAAAGTTCAAAGTTCAAACACAATTTTTTATTAGCATTTACCAAATTATTAATACATCGGTGGTCAATTACACAGTTCTATCGCCGATCACGATAAGCCCTATGTGAATCACGTTCACGACTACGCCCACGGGAGCGATCTGAAGTACGCCATAGAAACTCATCAACCGAACGTTCATATGATCTTTTATCATACACTAGCACTGATCGAGGATAGTCAGCCATTTCATAATAGCGCGGCGGCGGCGGCGGGGGCGGCGGCGGCGGCAGCCCATCGAAGGACGACAATGCTCCACTGAATCCGGGTGGAGGCACATACGGCAATGGAGGTAGCTGATGTTGCATGGAGCGCATATATTCAGCCACATAAGCCTCTGCTGCTGCTGAGCCACTGCTGCTGTATCCATCTCTGCCTCTACCAAACCACACTGGTATTCGTTCTCTCATGTAGGGAGATGGAGATCTTCGTTTATATGAATTAACTCCCGGCCTACTTCTTGGTGACATAAAAGTCTTTCTTCTACTTCTTGAAGAAGTGCTCAATCTATTCCTAAAGTTAGATCCTTTTGATGACAAAGGAGCTCGATAAGTTCTAAAGCTTCCCCCAGTTTTTAAATATCCTTTTTTAGAAGCTTCCTTTGACTTCCTCAATATAGGAGTCATTTCAATACCATCATCTTCTGAAAACAGCCTACACAACTCTTCTGCAACTTTGGGCTCAATTTCTTGACCATCTCGACCAATTTTAACAGGTTTTCCTTCGTTCCATGGATTATATAAATGCAGAGTACTGCTAAAAGGCAACTCTTTACGACATATCCAGTCTACTTTGAAGACACCATCCAAAACTTTAGCTGATAACCCAGGCGGCAAAACCCAGGAGATCGGCGGGACGTCCCGACGTGACTCACTTGCCAAGCGAGCGAATCCTGCAAACTTGCCACTTTCTTTCACAGAAAATATTAATAAGACATTCCTAGACTCCCTGTAAGCTTGATTCAAATTTGCCTCATTCTGAGGCAAAGTTGACCATACTCCTTTTGCTTTCGACAATGTTATATTTTCAGCGTTGTTTGATTTTATTAAGAAGAAACGTGTGTCCCGAAACAAGTAATTTAATTTAGTCATGTAATCATACGTTTTTATTTTGTTGTTGGAGCTAGTGACACACCTTCGTTTATTTTGTATAGGGGAATGGCTTTTGGATTTGGTTCGTTTGCGATTTGCGCGTCTGCCTTTTGATTTCGTGCTAACTGAACTTATGCTTGGCGTGCTTGAATCGCTTGAAGAAGAGCTTGACACCTCACTTCGAGTATCAAAGTCTTTTCCTTCTTCTAATTGTTTTAATTCTTCTCCAATTTCTGCTTCTACTTCACCAACACCAAGGTTGACGGCGTCGGTGTTATTGGAGACCTCCATCTTCAATAATAATACAGGCTTATTCGGTGAATAACATATCTGACAAAACACTTCAATGTAAAATAACGAGGCACTTCAAATTAAATTACTATAGGTTTATTTGCTTCACAAGTTTACAGTAATTAATTGTATAAGGTACTTGAAATCCATGCGCCATAATTTAGTAAATTGGTGAGACGACAAACCAATGCTACAAACAAACAAACTAACTAGGTATAGGTAGTATGGCAAGCAAGCCAAGCAGGGCAGGCACACACACCCATAGAGTTCTGTTTTTTTTTTTTTTTTCTTGTTTGCGATTAAACTTCGTTGAAGCTTATTTTGCCAGTGTCTAGTTAACCAATGGCGCGGGCGCCAATTTCTTTATTCCTAACCCTAACCTAACTATACAATCAAAAGTTGGTGTCGGTCCTTTGATTGCTTCAAGGGAGCTTCTGGCAACAAATCTATACGAGTCCACTGGTTTTCATAGCCGAATGAGTGGCGGACGGCGTCTAAAGACGCCCACCACAGTCCGCAAATAAATGTCACTACAGCCGCACTATGAGTGTCCACTTTAACCATTTTACATATTGTCCATGAGCATGAGCATTTATAACACTAAACTACACCGATTTTATATTATAAAGTCCACTAGAATCAATTTGCAAAATAATTTAAAACAAACTACAACTGAACCCATTGACTTCCCGCCAAAAAACCTCTAGAGTTCTGTTATAGCTGAAAGAGAGCCATCTCGAGCCATCTCGCGTAATTTTTCTGCTAACAATATGAGCTGCAAATGTAGTGTCATCTATTAATATTATTCCAAAATAAAATGCCATCAAAAACAACACTTGTAATAATTTTTCAAAACTAAAAATCGACTTCACTTCCAGGCGTTTTCGAATAATCGATAAACATACATTAAAAAAGAAAGATCGAGACGAATTGATAACCTCCTCCTTTTTGGAAGTCGGTTGAAAAATACCAAGAGTGCTATTGTTCATTTAAGGACTCACCGAAACACAGATCGTGTAGTTTTCCAACTCACCGCTCGCGTAAAAAAACCATTTGAGCGTATTTTGAAACCATCGTGTCAGCTTAAAACAATATTGTTTTACGTAGAAAACATCGAAAATATGTCTATAGTAGTCACTAAACGAATGGTTTTTTGTATGGAAAAAACCATTCGTTTAGATGACTCCGCGTTTAAAAATGGCACTTCAGGTAGCCCTTACAGCAATTCGTAGTTGTTGTTTTTGTTGTAGATATATGTAATTTGTAATGGTCGTGATTGCCAAATAAAGCTTTTCTTCCTTTCATATGATTCCTCATTAATTGTGTGGTGCGAGACGGGCGGATAAGATGACATGATCAATGCTATTTTCGAAATTCTTAGGTAAAAAGCCATAACCCCACTGGCAATATTCCGCGAATGAAATCGCGTGAATTCGTGGCATGGTACAATCAACACAACTTCCGCCCGCGCACACGCTCATATTACACCATGAATAAAAAAGCACCATGGATCGGAACGGATTCTCCACGAACGGTTACTTTGACATATCACTCGTTGCAAATCCTTCGCATACGATTATTTCAAAAATGCGCCCGTTTGGAAACGCTCGCGTTAACCATTGGTAATGTGACAAGTGATTTCAAAAATGCGTCCCTAGCGCGCGCGCACGCGTATATTCGTGACCGAGCGGTAAATAATAGCCCCTTTAGGTACCATAGAGTATACAAAGCTGAAATTGCAACCTTGCAACTTGCAACCAAGGCGGAGGCGGAAACGGAAAAGTAAAATCTTTGTCAGCTGATTTATAGTGCAAGGTTGGTAGTGAACATAGTGTTTAATGCTATGGTCTAATAGATGTTTAGTCTGGTTAAAAAAGAGTGAAGTTTTCAATATTATAAAAATTTAACTATTAATGGGATTTTTTGAAAAATAAAATTCTATATTTCAAAAATATACGTAAAAAATCTATGAAAATGCATTTTGTGCAGAAATATATAGAGAAATTGCCTATAAATAAATCAAATACAAAAACTTCTACTGGCAGTAAAACAAACATATTGCTTTACTGTAATTATTACAGCTTTTATTCGCAGAAGGTGAGTTTTCCTTTATAAAGTAGGTAAGTATACAGACTATATTTAATTATCATCCTATTATTATTCGCTTTATTTTATATATTATCTTAGATGAGGGTTTTTATAATATATCTTTAAATAGTAAAATATAACAATAATTGTTATTGTAATATAAACATAAAACCCGATTGCCTTTTCTATTTTGTTTTTTATATTTTTTATTTTTTTATATTTTTATATAACCATTGTCACTCTCACAGTAAATACGAATCTAATGACACCTCTCAAGTTAAAATCCAATGAACCGTACAGGCTGTAGACTGTACCAATAGTCATTGCGACACTAACCCATTATACATACATACATATAAACATACATACATACTCTCGAAAAACATAACCCTCCTTCTGGCGCTGTCGGGTAAAAATATACTACAAAATATTACCTGCAGCGAGGTCATCCCCAAGCTACCAGGCAGTTAGGGCTGCAGAGTCGCAGAGAGAGAAACCTGATAATGCGAGCCATGTCCAGGATTACTGCCTTCTGTATCTGACCCGTGATCCAATGACGAGTCTTAAGGTGTTGGTCAAGACTTCGCTATAATTATTATTATTATCCACCGACAAGAAGCCTTCTCGCCACACTAAAAGTGGCTTGTGAGTCTTGCGGCCTTGGGCTCTGCTTAGAGCCACAAGACCCAAAATGCTCTGCCTCATGAGGGATAAGGCGGCTGGTGGTGGTAGTTATATAGGTAGTGGTGGTACCTATAAAGATGATATTACAAAAAATTCTTAGTTTTCTAATTAATTATAGGTACTAATGGCTCTTTATGAAAAAAACATAAGTTTTGAACAATGGGTAGTGGACATCACCAAAGGCGAACAATACTCATCTTGGTTTCTTGAAATAAATCCTCGTGGAGAAATACCTGTACTCAAAGTTAATAATGAGATAATTCCAGATTCTACTAGAATTTTGGATTACTTAGAGAAGTACCTTGATCCAGGTATGTTTCACTAATAAAAATAACTAAAACATTACTTATTATTACATATTATGCATTTTATACTATAACTCAAACAACACAACCTATTACAAAAACTGTTTATTTTAATATATACTTAAATCTCGATTTTCGCATATATTTCGAAATTTAATATATTTGGAGAAGAAAAAGTGGGACTGTGCAACCTGGGCTCTGAAGCACCACGGCTGATAATGCAACCGAGAATGCATGGTAAAACATAAAAGATGAATAGGTGAGAACATGAATACAAGTTCTACACTCATATTCTCCTTTATTTTTTTTTACATACTAAAGTGATTTTATTTTTCGTTAACTCCACAGGAAACATAGTTTGCATTAAATTGTTTAATTGCTAACAAAGATGATGAGTACTAACCAATTTGCCTTTTATGACTATTTGAACTGGCCTTCAAATTTTGTCTTCATTTTGAGCTACTGCCAAAAGAGGCCAGTTTTAATACTAACACAAAAGCAAGGACCACAATTTAAAGGCCTTGATTTATTTCCAATAATGGTCCATCCATACTCTTTGCTGTGCCCACCCTATAATACATAATAGATAAGGATAGGGCAGAGGGAGGACCTTACTCTTTCCTTGTCTTGATAATCAATCAGTAAAAATTATTATGGATCATCAATTCACTGCAGGGCATAAATTAAGGATTATTTAATATACTAATTCTTGATTTACAGAGTTACCAGCACTTATTAATGTGTCCAATGATGATAAGGTCATAGCAAACATCAATAAATTTAGGGATCTTATAGAAGCACTGCCAGCAGGAGTAATTACAGTTGGGTCATTTTTTCATCCCAATTTATGTGGAAGGCCAAAGTTACCATTTGTTTTACCTGTAAGGGAATTACTTAAAAGTAAGTTATTCTTAAGACTTGGATATAAGTACTTTTACTATAAAAGAACTAAGTATTTTTTTAGATAAAAAATCTAATATATAAAATTCTCGTGTCACAGTTTTCGTTGCCATACTTCTCCGAAACGGCTTGACCGATTTTGATGAAATTTTTTGTGCTTATTCGGTATCTATGAGAATCGGCCAACATCTATTTTTCATCCCCCTAAATGTTAGGGGTAGTCCACCGCTAAATTTTTTTTTTTTATTTTTTAGACAAAATTTTTAATTTCTATTTTTTTATGATACAACATACAAAAATACATACAATCCTCAATTTTGGCAAAACAACGTTTGCCGGGTCAGCTAGTAATATATAAAGTTAATGAATAGTACAAAAACAAAAATTAATGCTTTAAAAAAGTAGGTATTTTTTGCAATTTGTAAAATATTACTTATTTTATCCTTATCTAGGTGGAGACTTGGGAAGTTCTCAAAATTTAAGAAGGTTGGCTGAAGAAAATCCAAAAGCCAAGGGAATTTTACTGTATAAAGCTGAGATACAGGACAGAAAGCATGAAATATTAGCAAATGAAGAAGAATACTTAAAGATATTGAATGTAGTTGATGAAGTATTATCACTTGTAGAAGAGGAATTGAAGTGCCAGTCTGAAGGTAAAAAAATACTTTAAATTATACATACTTAGGTACCTGTATTGGTCTTTTTAATAAATATTTTATGTAAGTATTTTCATAATGGGTATTGATGTTTCAGGCAACTGGTTGTGTTGTGAGAGCTTCAGTATAGCTGATATAAATCTAGCTGTATTACTACAAAGGCTTTGGGAGCTTGGTTTAGAAAACAGATACTGGGCAGATGGTAAACGTCCATTACTAGAGAAGTATTTCAACCGAGTGAAGCAAAGAGAATCTTTTAAACAGACTATCCCTAATCTCCCAGTCCATATCAAAATGATTCTCTCGTCGCAACCTCCAGCTTACTTAGGGGCTGCTGGAGCAGCTTCTATTGGCGTAGTTGTTGCTATTGTCTACATCATACGAAAACTAGTGCATTAGAATACTTTCATTTAAATTATTATTCATTTATATGGACTGTTGTAGGTGAGTCTATAATACATGTTGTTTATACCCAAACATTTGGTGTGTAGAATATTATATATAGGTGTATGTAAGTTCTAGATTAGACTAGCATAAGGGGCATTATTAAACAAGTAACAAAGAGTATTACAAATTTATTGAAAAAATTGTTAGGTAGACAGTAGGTAAAAGTACTTATAAATAGAATAAATAAAAGCATTCTTAACCTGTTTGTGATTTACTAAACTAAAATAAAACTAATCATAATATGTAATTAATTACATTTCCAATTATCATGTTTATCTTGATATGTGATATCTGAAGACTTAAAGGCTATATATGAAAGACACTTGAAATAAGCTTTTTTTCACTAAAATGTTCAGATAAGTAACCCTTCAAATTATTTCATTAACTTAGTAGGTATAGAAAGTTTACCTTCAGGCGCGGTACGTTCTCAGCTTCAAATAATGTGAGTGTTTTTCAAAAGTTGCTGGAATAATTGTAGTAGTTTAATTTAATTTCAAAAACCGTATGTGTGTGCGCCTCATACAAAATCTATGGAAGGCGTGCATTCAGAACGCAGCGGCCATCTTTCAGATTTCTAAATTAGATTTTTTTGCGTACGGAAAAACTGACGTGTGTGACAGTCATAGATTTGTATGTGGATTTAGGTCGATATTACATTATCAAAGAAATATGATCATATTTGTAGGACTCGTATAAATATGAAGAACCTATGACAGTGTAATAGTCATAGGAATCATATGTTTCTATTACACTGTCATAGGTTTTTCATATTTCGTGAGTCTCACAAATATTATCATATTACTTTGATAATGTAATATCAGCCAGCCCGTCACATACATACAGAAATCCGAAACGGGATTACGAACGTAGCAAATCCATACAAATGTATGACTCGTCACACACATACGGTAATTATTCCGTACGGAAAAATTCCGATTCGGAATTCCAAATGATGGCCGCTGCGTTCGGAATTCCGTAAGGAAAAATCCATTCCGAATGCACGCCTTCCATAGATTTTGTATGAGTCGCCACACACATACGTTTTTTCCACAATTCCGTACGGAATCCGTTTGTAGTGTTGCCAGGTCAGCCCACAGGGGCCGATTATCGGAGTTTTTGAAATTGTTTCGGCACTTGGCAGCTATCGGCCTTTTTGGGGCCTTTCTACGAATGCGTAACCCCAGCAAAATGTTGCGCCTTAGAGAAATGAGAGTATTACAGATACTTGGTTCATAGGAAGCCTCAATATGTTCAAATATAGCAAAATTCGTTCATGTATTTTGGAAGTTATTCGAGAAAAACTGATTTTGCTGGAGTAACGTTACCCCAGCAAGATGTTTTTCAAAAAAGCGTTTAGCCTAGAATCAAGTATATGAAAAGACAGCTCTTAGTGAGTTGTAAATGTATACCGATAGCAAAATTTGTTCATCTTATACTTTTTGAGATATAATTTGTTAGTAGCAGAATTTTGAAAAAAATACTGTTTATAGGCCTTAGTATGTTCAAATTTGTTTAAATATAAGTATTCCGATTCATCAACAAATATCGAAGTAATTTATTATATTAAAAAGTCGGAAAATTCCGGTTTACCCGTAAACTAGAACATTTACTAACAAGAAAAAAGCAGTTACATATACGTATGATATACCCTTCTAACGTGTAAAAATTTGGATGAACAAACATTACGCGATATGAAGATATAAAGGAATTTGATCGAATTCCTTGTGCTGTAACTTTGGCCATCGAATACGCAGTTCTCTCTAAACACAAATAGATAATCTATAGTGATCGTATGTGTTCATTTTGTTACAAAACATGCCTGAAAATTTCAGCTTCAAATCTCGGATGGAATAAAAGTTATTAAACAAACAAGAAAATATCATCAATTCTCCTACAAACCGACTAAATAACGGAGGCTACGAAAAAGCGGCCGTTTCATACATGAGCGTAACCATCTCAAAAAAATGGTATAATAGTCTGTTTTTGCTAGTACATACAAAAAGGTTCTTGCGTTTGGTGGATAAAGAAAATACATGAGCATGATTATTTTTTATACAAATTACTGTTTTACAATAATAGTATGCTATTGTAAGGTTTACAAAAAAATATAAATATTTATGGTGATTTAAGTATCCAATTATGGAGCTACTTTGAGAAATCATATTTTAATTATCAATTAGAAGAAATTAGATTTTGAGAACGGGGAACACCGAGATTAAAAACGGTGACTAGCACTTGGTGAAACGGGGCATTCTTGGTTGACCGGTCGAAGCGAACGGTTGTGTTGTGCGCGCTTTAAATTGAACTTGATAGTTGTAACGGTTATTGTTAAAGTTGAGGTTAAGGTTAAACGGTTAAATAAACGTTGCAAAAGTTTAAAAAGTATTGGTTATTTTAGTGTTTACTACATCTCAGAAGTGAACGACAAAAAAAAATGTAAGTACACGCCTACAAATTGTTATTACGACGCTTATTTCTAGTCACACGTTCTACACCTTTTTACTATTGGATTTTTGTTTTATTGTCTTTGTAATAACCACTTATAACTATTTTTCTAAAGAGTAAAGGTATGCTTACAAATTTTTACTCCTTAAATGTGGCCAGTGATTATTACCATTGTTTTCGATTGAATACCGCTCATAAGTTGGTTTTACGCAAACATTACATCAGTAAATAAGAATATTAACGAATTTCAACGTTATTATATAATAAGTTAACGCAATAAAGTATAGATTAAAAATCATAGGTACATTTACAATATATTTATTTATTATTATAATTTATATTATATATAGGTATATATAATAGGTACTGGTGGACAGGCCTGTCTAGCTGTGGGGTTTTGCGCTAGGATTCATAGTTTTCGAGATATTTGAATTAAAACGTTTATTTATGTAATCCGAAACAGATATTGAAAAAATTAGGTTATAACGTCGGCTTACTTTTCTTTTTCATGGCGAGTGTTGACAATGAATACAGAGAATGGCACTGGTCGGAGTCTGGAAACTCCTCAGCGAGTTCGCCCACACTCCAGACGAAGCGATGCGAGCTTGCGTCAAAGAACTCGCGGCCGCAGCCACGACCGCCGTCTAATAGAGCGGGAACAAACACTAAAGCGTGAGCAGGCCAGGATCCGCAGGATGGAAATGGATTTACAAAGGGAACGAGAGTACCAGGGCCAAAGCGAGCGGCGTGGATCGAGCGCGCGGCTAAGCCGCGAAGGACGGAGTCGCAGTAGGCAGCCGGGAGTCCGATCGCGCCGTGAGGACCGCAGCCGCAGCAGGCAGCCGGGAGGGCAGTTGCGCCGCGAGGGCCGCAGCCGCAGCAAGCAGTCACGCCGCGAGTACCGCAGCCGCAGCAGGCAGCCGGGTGCGCGGATGGACCGCAGGAGAGGCAGCCGCAGCAGGCAGTCGGAAGAGAGAACGAGCTCTGGACTTCGCACGAAAAGGTCATGTAGTCCTACTTTTTCCTCTAAAGATATTATTCAAATAATCAAAACTATTAAAGATGTCTTACCGTCGCAGCCGTCAAGCCAAACCACAACATTGTTGAATAAGAGTTTGGATCACAAAAATATCATTTCTGAATTCAATCCTTCTGAAAAAAATCAGCGTATTGATGTTTGGCTCCGTAAAGTTAACGAATGTGCAGAGGTTTACGGCTGGGACGAAAAGACAAAAGTACATTTTGCCATGCAAAAACTTGCTGGGCTAGCCAAGAGACGTGGTACGAGAGCCTGAACACGATTTTGTTTACTTGGGAAGAGTGGCAAATGAAATTGATGAATGCTTTTCCCTCTGAACAGAATTACGGACAGGTTTTGGAAGATATGCTTAAGCGCAAGAGTAGGCCGAATGAACAAATAGAAATTTATTATTATGAAAAGCTAGCATTACTAAATCAATGCGAAATTACTGGTAGACGTGCCGTTGATTGCATCATTCACGGCATTACCGATAGAACTATGAGGTCGACTGCACTGCGGTGTGAGGGGCCTGACCAACTTTTAAAATTTTTGCTAAGCAACAATAAAGTACTTTCTACACAGAAACTACCGTTTAGGGACAGAAACGTTAATACAATAGATAGCAAACAAAACAGTAAGACAAATGCGAAAGTTAACCCTAATTTATATTGCTACAATTGTAGGGAAAAGGGGCACCCATTTTCTAGGTGTCCTAAGCCCTTGGTTAAATGTGGTAATTGTGACAAGGTTGGACACAAGCCCGAGGCCTGTAGAGCAAAACAAGATTTGGTATCGTCAAAAACTGATAGTGTGGCCAAAACTATGTGTATCTCGAACGCCAATCCGAGTCATAAGTTTATAAAGCAAGTCACTGTCAACGGTCTCCCACTAGAAGCTTTTGTTGACCTAGGTAGTGAAGTCAGTCTTATTAAGAAATCTTGTATTAATAGTTTTGGACTGTGTCATGATCAGCGTCCAACAATAATGAGAGGTTTTGGCAATAGTGTTGTGGAATCCATAGGCTCTGTTAACCTAGAAATAACTATTGATGATGTGGTAGCTTCCGTTTGGTTTAGAGTTGTAGACGATTGCTTTTTAGATAAGCCTATGCTTGTTGGTCAGTCCTTTTCCGAACAGCCGCATATAATAATATATAAAGACGCGAATAAACTACAATTCATTCACGTTGGTTCTGAACTGCCAAACCCCCCGGATGAGAACATCAGTTCCGACAGAGTTAGTTTAGTAGCGCATTATAATTTATATGGTGCCGCCAGTATTAAGGCCGCATTGGATACGTCATATACCGGTAGTGTGATGCTAGAGACCAAAGTAGGGAAACCAAATCAACAGTTTGTAATTTGCGGTGGTGTATACGAGGTGCGCCAGGGTCTTCTGTTTGTTACGGTTACACCATGCTCCATCCCGTGTTTACTTCAAGAAAAATTCATATTTTCACGAGCTGAGAGAATTCAAAATGTATACAGGCTCGATAGTGTAGTCTTTCAAATATCAGAATCGGTTTTGCAGTCTAACAATAATTTACCTAATCAATTTGATGAGAGTCAGATACGGCTTGGAGAATCTGTTTCTGGTAGTGATAAAGCTAAGCTTATAGAACTCCTTCGTCGTCATGGAGATTGTTTTGCTCATGACCTGGCGGACCTTGGTTGCACCAATATTACCGAAATGAAAATTGAATTGAATAGCCAACGCCCCGTGGTTTATAGACCGTACCGCTTGTCACACCATGAACGCGAAAAGGTTAGGGCTATGATAGATGAAATGCTGCAAGCAGGAGTTATCAGAGAATCCGTGTCTAACTATGCTAGCCCGATAATTCTAGTGCGAAAGAAAGATGGCGGTATGCGGTTGTGCGTTGATTTTAGACTTCTTAATTCAATTACAGTAAAAGAGCGATACCCCATTCCCGTGATTGAAGACGAGATAGCTAGGTTGTCAGGGCAGGCGTGGTTCATCACGCTGGATTTAATGTCTGGATATTATCAGGTACCGATTGCTGAGGAGAGTAAGCACCTAACATCGTTCGTCACGCCGGACGGACAATACTAGTATAAGCGTATGCCGTTCGGCTTGGCTAACGCACCCGCGGTATTCCAGCGCATGATGAACTACGTTCTGGGTTCAGCTCGATTCAATAAAGCCATGGTTTATATAGATGATCTACTTATTTTTGGGAAAACCGCATCCGAATGTTTGGATCGATTAGAAGAAGTCCTCATATTACTGAAGAAAGCCAACCTCAAATTAAATTTAACCAAATGTAGTTTCCTTCAAAACACAATCAGTTACCTAGGGTTCGAAATTAGTGCGAGTGGCATGAGACCGGGCAAAGCCAAAATCCAAAGCGTCATTGATTTTCCCCGTCCAGAAAACGTGCATAGTGCTCGACAATTCCTTGGCCTAGTCAGCTATTTTAGAAAGTTTATTCAGGGCTTTGCACAACTAGCCTATCCTATAACCAAACTTCTAAAAAAGAACGCAAGCTGGGAGTGGTCTAGTGAACAAGAAGAGTCATTCATTGCTCTTAAAGCAAAATCAACTGAACGACCTGTCCTAGCTATTTATGATCCAAAGGCGGAAACCGAACTCCATACAGACGCCAGTAGAATAGGTGTCGGGGGTATATTACTACAGCGTACTGAGGGGAGCGACGGTTCCTTCCATCCGGTAGCATTTTACAGCCGCCAGACAACGCCTGAGGAGAGGAACTTCCACTCTTACGAGTTAGAAACGTTAGCTGTAATTTGCGCGCTCAAAAAACTAAGAGTGTATTTGCTAGGAAAGTCATTCAAAGTAATTACTGATTGCAGTGCATTACGCTCTACTTTTGAAAAACGCGATCTAATACCGAGAATCGCCCGCTGGTGGCTAGCGATGCAAGAATTTGATTGCACTGTGGAGTATCGGCCGGGAGCAAAGATGGGTCACGCCGATGCCTTGTCTAGAAATCCGATAAGCGATTCGGATACTCTTAATCCAGAGCGGTATCCCTCGGTAATGGCTATAAATGACGATGACTGGTTGTTAACATTGCAGTTAGGAGACTCAGAGTTGCGCAGGATTCGTGATATTGTTAGTAGCGACTTGGACCCTAAAGGGGTTGAATATATTAGACAAAATTATGTACTCAGGGATAATAAGCTATTCAGATGTGAAGGGGAAAATAAGGAAAACATAAGGTGGGTGGTACCAAAGGGTGCAAGGTGGCAAGTATGCAAGAGGAATCACGATGATATTGGTCATGTAGGTTTCGAGAAAACGTTAGAGCGCATAAAAAGAAATTATTGGTTCGCGAAAATGAAAAAATTCGTAAAAAAATATGTAGAGGCATGTATTGACTGTGCGTACGCAAAAAAGGCTACGAACACACGTGAAGGGCTGCTTCACCCGATCGAAAAATCGAAAAACCGTTTCACACATTGCATGCTGACCACCTTGGACCCTTTGTAAAGTCTAAGAGAGGGAATACACACATACTAACTGTAGTTGACTCGTTCACGAAATTCTTGTTTATCAGACCGGTGAGAAATACGAACGCACAAAATGTAATTAAAGTTTTACAAGATATTTTCGACACCTTTAGGACCCCAGACCGTTTAATAAGTGACAGAGGTTCTTGTTTCACCTCCCATGCGTTCAAGAGGTTCTGTCTTGACCGGGGCATCAAACATATTTTAAATGCGGTCGCAAGCCCCAGGTCAAACGGTCAAGTCGAACGCTATAACCGCACCGTTCTCGACTCGTTGACCGCACAGAATCTCAGGGATGATGAAAAGGCCTGGGATGATAAGTTAGGGAGAATTCAATGGGGGTTGAATAATACAGTACAAAAGACTATAGGTAGATCGCCAGCCGATGTTATGTTTGGAACTGGAATAAGCAGCGAGTTTAACCCGATGATGAATGAAGTAGTAGATGAAACACGTGAGGTCTCTTCCCTATCCTCTATCCGTAGTGAAGTTAAGTCCAAAATAGATAAAGCTCAGGAATAACAAAAAGAGTATTATGATAAGGGAAGACGACCCGCGCGCTCTTATAGTAACGGTGATTTAGTCAAAATAACTAAAGTGGCTTTTCAAAATAATGGTAAAAGCAGTAAATTACTGCCTTCGTACGAAGGCCCTTACAGAGTGGTAAAAGTATTAGGAAACGATCGGTACAAAGTAGCACCGATTGCGGGATTTGAAGGTATGAAAAATAAGCGGAAAACTACCGTTGCCGCAGACCGGTTACGACCTTGGATTCACATAGCTTCTCTGGAAATCGGTACCGAAAACGACAGTGATGCTGGGAATGATGCAAGCGATGGGAATACTTCGGATTAAGACTACATTCACATTTACAAATAACAACTCATGTTGGTTCGTATATAATGTGTAATTTTGTTATCTGGTTAGAACTTTATGGTTTCAAGATTTTTGTGATATTGTTTCAGGTCAAGTGCAGGTGAATTCGGAAAGTCTCCCGACTTGACCTGAAACCAGATCAACACAGCGATGATCCTTAAACCAATGACTAGAGAAGCATTGGTTTATTGATTTTTGGATAAATTGGTTGTACAAATGGATACATGGTTAATCGGTTAATTGGCTACTCGGCTACTTGGTTACTTGGCTATTTGGTTACTTGGCTGTTTGGTTACTTGGCTACTTGGATAATTGGCTTTATTTGTTACTTATTTAATTGGTTATACTCAAACACTTGGTTACATTGTTACTAGATTAATCATTAGTTATTTGATTGAATACTTATATACGTTATTATTTGTTACTTGTTTAATCGATTACTCAAACTTCTGGACACATTGTTACTGGAGTAAATGGTTATTTGTTTAAATGAATATAAATGTGAATAGTTCTATATAAAATATAATTCTTAGCTAAATGGTTGCAACTCAGGAGAAAGTATACTTAGAGTAATAAGATATTATTTGTATAAAATTTTGCGACCCTATATCATTGATACAATCTTTATCATTATAAAACATTGTATAAATCTAATAATTATAACGTATTTTATGTAAATATTCTAATCATCAGTCATTCTTCATACATTTGTCACTATTATTCACTCATTGAATTTGATTAACACAAAATATTTTTTTAATCGATTTAAAGATTTAGATACTTTAAGATTAAGAAGGAGAGCCTCATTTTGCCAAGTGTAAGGTTTCACCAGATGCGTGTATGAGGACATACACGTCGTCAGAATGGTCGAGTGTAAGGTTTACAAAAAAATATAAATATTTATGGTGATTTAAGTATCCAATTATGGAGCTACTTTGAGAAATCATATTTTAATTATTAATTAGAAGAAATTAGATTTTGAGAACGGGGAACACCGAGATTAAAAACGGTGACTAGCACTTGGTGAAACGGGGCATTCTTGGTTGACCGGTCGAAGCGAACGGTTGTGTTGTGCGCGCTTTAAATTGAACTTGATAGTTGTAACGGTTATTGTTAAAGTTGAGGTTAAGGTTAATCGGTTAAATAAACGTTGCAAAAGTTTAAAAAGTATTGGTTATTTTAGTGTTTACTACACTATGTAACTCAAACTAGGAAAATCATAGATAAATTGAGTAATATTAAACAAGTGTACTTTTATCACTAATTTTAGACTTAAATAATTAAATGCTTTTCAGTACAAGCTCAAACACATTTACAAAAGTTAATTTACTTTTCTTAGTAAAAAATACTTAGTATACTGAACGATAGGAAGTTAATGAAAAAATAAAAATACTCACCATTTTTTAATATAATAGCGCAGCACAACAGCAATTTTCCAGGTCTCACAATGGTATGGGTTGACTAACATGACTCATGGTAGAAAAATGTATGCCTGTGCTTCGCGGCGTTGTGAGAAAGAGATGCCTACATATATTGGAGTCATCTGGTAGAAGCAACTCATTAAAACAATAAAAAACGGTGGTCTCCTTTACAATTATATTTCTGTGTATTTTGATACAAGTACTTTAACTAAATAATAAAACTAGACCGTAACATAGGTACATTTACTCGTGTCTGCCTTGACGGCGAACTCTAGACTGCCCTCTGTCTAAACCAACCGCCTGTGTTTATCTTACGCTAATCACAAAATGTGATGTCATGTTTCCAGCGAAGTAATTTTCATGAGCTTACAATCGTCCATCCTGACAGCGTGTGCGTCCCTGCACACGGCGCCAGATGGCAAACTCCACAGATTGTGATCCACAAGACAATCGATTTGACTTGTAATGCAGGTGAATCAAGGCACGACCAATCAATTCCGTGCTTGATCTTATAATACTTCTCAATGAAATATCAGACGATCAGTTCAGTTTACTGTATTTCATAATACGGTGCTTCAAACGATCAGTTAATTTTGATAGCACACATCGAACTCCACAAGACAATCGATTTGACTTGTGATGCAGGAGAATCAAGACACGACCAATCGATTCCGTGCTTGATCTGGAACAAAACATAACATACTTGTATGAACATGTTATTGAATAAGCAAATACCTTATATATATATATATATATATATATATATATATATATATATATATATATATATATATATATATATTTCTTTTTTTAATTTAATAATTTTATTCGTTATCATCCTCGTCGGAGAGGTGATCATCATCAACACCAATATTAACACCTAGTGCATTTTTATGAATCCATGGTTTCATTCGGTCTGAAGCAACAGTTGTTGGTCGTTTGGTTTGTGTGCTCATTAGTCCAGGTATAGGTGTAACTTTATATCTATCTCTACCTAACACTTTAGAGACTCGGTAAGGTCCTATGAAAACTGGCATAAGTTTTTTGCTTTTTTCGTCATTATTAAAACATATTTTTGTTATTTTAACAAGGTCGTCTAAGGCATAAACATATCCAGGTTTCTTATTTTTATCATAATTCAATTTTTGTTTAACTTGTTCCTTATCTGTTTTATCTTTCGCTTGAGAACGTAAGGTTGAGACGTCGCAAATTTCTCGTGTTTCATCTACAACTGTATTCAAGATAGGCTTTTTTTCACTATTAAGAACGGTGCCAAATAATACTTCTGAGGGAGTTTTCCCTATAGTTTTGTGGAGAGTATTATTCATTCCCCATTAAACGGTACCTAAATGACTGTCCCAATTTTTTTCCCCATACTTAACTGCCATTGCTATTAGCGAATCTAACACTGTCCTGTTATATCGTTCTACTTGGCCATTTGATCTCGGACTAGCCACGGCATTGAGTACATGTTTGATGCCATTATCAAAACAGAATTTTTTAAAGGCTCCTGATGTAAAACAGCTACTTCTATCACTAATAAGACGATCTGGAGTTCTAAAAATGCTAAAAATCTCTTCAAGAGCTTTGATTGTGTTCTGACTATTTGTGTTTCTTACTGGTTTGAGAAAACAGAATTTAGTAAATCCATCAACCACTACTAGTAAATAAGTAAATCCTCTTTTCGACTTGACAAATGGACCAAGATGATCAGCATGTAAGGTATGGAATGGAATCCCAATTTTATCGATGGGGTCCCTCGTTAGAATTGGTATTATTTTTCGCATATGCACATTCAATACAAGAATTGACATACTTTTTTACAAATTTTGAAAGTTTAGGAAACTAATAGTTTTTCTTTATTCTATCAAGGGTCTTTTCCACTCCAAAATGGCCGATGTCGTCATGATTCATACGACACACTTGCCACCTTGCGCCCTTTGGTACCACCCAGCGAATATTATCCTTATCACCATTTATATAACGAAACAATTTATTACCTTTCAACACGTAATTTTCCTTTATATAACTTATATCTTTATCGACTATTGTTTTATTTAGTATATCTCTGATTCTAGTTAACTGACTATCTCCCAACTGTAATGTTAAAAGCCAATCATCAGCAGTAATCGTCATTACTGTTGGAAAAGTATCAGAAAATATTTCATCAGGACTGTCTAAGGGATTGCGAGATAGTGCATCGACATGACTCATTTTCGCACCAGCTCGATATTCTATCGAACATTGAAATTCTTGTAATAACAACCACCACCTTGCTATTCTTGGAATAAGGTCGCGTTTAGAAAATGTGGAACGGAGAGCACTACAATCTGTGATAATTTTAAATTCTTTTCCTAATAAATAAACTCGAAATTTTCGCAAGGAACATACTACTGCCAGTGTTTCCAATTCGTAAGCATAAAAGTTCTTTTCTTCCGGAGAAGTCTGTCTTCTAAAAAATGCTACTGGTCGAAAAGTGTCTTCTATTTTTAAACGTTGTAACAATATTCCTCCTATGCCAATTCTACTTGCATCTGTGTGTAATTCTGTTTCTGCATTTGGGTCATAAATTGCAAGTATAGGCCTCGTAATTAATTTTGCTTTTAGATCTTCAAAAGCCTTTTGTTCACACTCGCTCCATTTCCACACAGCATCCTTTTTTAGCAATTTGCTAAGTGGAGACGCTATTTGAGCGAAGTTTTTTATAAACTTTCTAAAATAACTAGTTAGACCAAGAAATTGTCTCACGTTATGAACGTTTTTGGGCGTAGGAAAATCCATGACACTTACGATCTTTTTCTCGCCTGGCTTTAAACCTGCAGCACTTATTTCATAGCCAAGATAGTCTATCTTGTCTCGCAAGAACACGCATTTTGAAAGATTTAAAGTAAGGTTAGCATTATTGATTATTTCCATAATCTCCTCCAATCTATCTAGACACTCTTCTGGGTCTTTTGCAAATATTAGTACATCATCTATGTAGACAGTTGCTTTGTTGAAAAGAGCAGATCCTAAAATAGAATTCATCATTCGTTGAAAAACAGCGGGTGCATTAGCTAAACCAAATGGCATGCGATTAAACTCATACTGGCCATCTGGTGTTACAAAAGAGGTAAGGTGTTTACTTCCTTCAGCAATAGGTACTTGATAGTAGCCTGATGATAAATCAAGTGAAATAAAACAAGTCTGTCCCGACAGACGAGCTATTTCGTCCTCTATGATTGGCATGGGATATCTTTCTTTATTAGTAACTGAATTAAGCATTCTATAATCTACACACATTCGCAAATTACCATCTTTCTTTCGTACGAGTATAATGGGACTAGCGTATTCTGAGGTAGATTCTCTAACTATACCGGCCTCGATCATTTCACCTATCATAGAACGAACTTTTTCCCGCTCGTGATGTGACAATCGATAAGGGCGATAAACAACAGGACGTTGACTATTCAGTTCTATATTCATTTCGGCTCTATTTGTACACCCTAGTTCTTTAAGCGATGATGCAAAACAGTTTTTATATTTTTCTAATATTTGAAATAGTCTCTGCCTTATTTCATTAGACACGTTTTCATTTACATGAATGTTACTCGAATCAAATTCACTTTCCATTGCTAAATATACTTCCGAAACATTGACTCTGTTTACATGTTCAATTTTTTCCCCTCTGCATATTACTGTGTCATTTGAGAACAGACATGAGCCAGAATAAGGAATTACTAATATATTAATATTTCCTTCTTTACACTCATATAACCCCCCACTAATAAAATATTGTTTGTTGGGAATACCCGCAACTTCACTCTTTATTAAAATTAATCCGTTCAAAGGCGATTCTAGTTGAGCTCTGATAGAGGAGGCTCCGTAAATTTCTACAGTACCACGTGTCTTAACCTTATGCAATGACGTAATAGGTTCTTCAATATCTAACATTGGCATTTCTTTCTTGATATCACAGAATCGTAATTTATTTGCATCCTTGTACACCAGAATATGCGATTGTTCTGTGTAAGACTGGCCTATCAATAAAGCTTTTTCTAAGAATGTATCTTTCACAACTTTAGTTATCACCTGAGCACACACTTCGTCGACAACTATACTTAATGATAATCCCAGCGACTGCACCATGCCGTTCCCGAATCCCTTCATCAATGATGGAGAGTTATTATGAGTCAATCCTAACTCTTTTACAGCAGATTCTTTTATTAAAGTGACATCACTTCCAAAATCAATAAACGCTTCGACTATTTTATCGTTGATTTCTACTTTCTTAATAAACTTTGAATTCGGATGAGAATTTATGGTTTTGTTTAGAGTATCAACACACAATGTCTTTGGCACAATATTACTTGTCTTATCTTCTATTTTTTTATTACATTTTTCAACCGTATGTCCTACACGCGAGCATCGTGTACATTTAATAAGAGGTTTCGGACAATGCAAAAAACCATGGCCCCGTTCTTTACAATTAAAACAACTTGATTGTTCAGTTCTGGCACCTGAAGTATTTGAAAAATTGTTATTAAAACGTTTCTTATTTAAATTTAACTTTTCTGTGATATTGTTAGTTTGGATGGATTCTTTACTACTCAAAAGATATTGCAAAAGCTGGTCTGGATGAGTGCATCGCATTGCAAGCGCACCAGATTTTAGTGTTCTATCGCTGATGCCATGTATGATGCATTCCGCGGCGCGTTTTTCAGTGATTTCACATTGATTTATTAACGCTAGTTTTTCATAAAAGTAATTTTCTATTGGCTCATTGAATCTAGATTTTCTCTTTAACATTGCCTCCAACATCTGGCCATAATTCATTTCATGTGGGAAAGCACGTATAAGTTTATTTTGTCATTCTTCCCAAGAAAACAAGATAGTATCCAAATTTCGTACCACATCTTGGCCAGACCTTGTAGTTTGGGCAATGCAAAATGAATGGTGGTTTTATCGTCCCAACCATATAAAGATGCACATTCGTTTATTTTTCTTAGCCACAAATCGATACGCTGATTTTTATTTACTGGGTTGAATTCGGGCAATATGTTCTTATGATCGATTCGTGGTGTTGTCGGTGTGCTATGTGTTAATGGTTGCGACGATAAAACGCCCTTTAAACTACTCATAATGTCAATGAGCTTAGTAATGGAATGACTACGTGACCTTTTATACTGTCCCGCGTCGTCACGTTGCTCTGCTTGATCCTCATCAGCCACCTCGTCGCCCTGCTGGTCATCGTTGGTAGGCACGTGGTTGTGGCAAATGCGACTGCAACTCCTGACTCGAGGCTCTACCGACGATCTCGCACGATGGGGTGTATCTGTAACACGTGCTCGTTCGCCCGAATTCTTCTTTCTCAGTGATTCGATACGCTCTTGACTAGACTCATAGTCAATGCGAAACCGTTTCGAAGTGCACTCATCACGACGGCTGCGACTAGTGCTGTACACACGCCGTCGGTGACTTCGGCTGCTTGAGCGGCTGTGACGTCTCCTACGTCTCAGCTTTTCAGTATTGTGCTCTCTTTCAATGGCAGGCGTCGTAGTCCTTCGACGTCGGTTCTTGGACCGACTTGGATACGTAATCAGAATATTTAAATTATATCATACTTGCGATATAAGGTATGGGCCCTATAATTTCAATTAATCTCTTAATAAATTATCTGTCTCACAAAAATAGACATAATTATAAAATGTTCTTCCATTTCAGTTTGAATGTGTTAACATTTCGAAAATAATTTAATTCTTTGTTTGGAATTATCTACTTATTACCACAAAGTTCTTTTAAACAAACACATTGATAATAAGAGCAAATCAAATCTATGGGCCATCTAATAAGGTTGGCCTTAAAACATATATTCTGTTTTGAACAAAAATAGGAAATATAAAGGGAATCCCGATTTAAAAAAAAACTGTTTTAAACGCTCCATATACCATCACAATAAAGATTCCCTTAAAGCTTGAGATCTCAGCACTGTCTACCCCGTTCGGCATTAAGATATGCCATTGTATCGGTTCGGTAATCAAAACCCAATTAACTTTTACTTAAGTTAAACTTAAATTATAATCAATGCGTAAATTTTGAGAGCTATTTCTTCAAATCCACTTATTTTCTTTACATTGTTAATTAGCGAAAGTATTAGTTATTATTTCTGTTGAGTTCCTTTATAGGGAGACAAGTGAAACCGCGGACTGCTAGTAGCACACTGTTTATTGTACGCTTGCAATAGGGTGAAGCCCGCACACAAGTATATCGTTAACATACACAACATTTCCTCCCCTTATTTGACAAAATATCATTTATATGAACTATACATTTGTTTCAGAAATACTGCCTATAATCTACTTTGGGAATGTCTCTCAACAGCCTATTAGGGCATCTAGAACTCAGGTCTGACCCTATTTCTGCAGAGGGTGTCAATTGCGTCTCTGCTTCATCACTTCCCTCTCCCGTAGGAGCCTCCACCTCCACTGGTGCGTCAGTCGATGGCTCATCATGACATTCAATGTCGTCGTAGTCATAATGTTGTTGAAGCTGTTGTTGCGAAACGTCACCTTTACATAATATTATTTGATTTTTATGTTTTTTTACAGTACATGAAGAGCTAGAGTCTTGAATAAGATAAATCACTTTACCCAGTCTCTTTTTAACAAAACCTCTGCACCAAATAAATTTTGCATTGTTTAAGAATTTTTTATACATGACTTCATCTCCACTTTGAAACACTTGTTTATTTTTCCCGCCATACGACTTAACTTGCGAACACTGTTTACGGTCAACATTATCCATGGGGTTAGTGAGGGAGGTCGATGGAGGATTAGGGTTAAACAAATCTAACCGTGACCTCAGCTTACGCCCAAACACCAGCTCAGCCGGCGAGAACCCCGTGACAGAATGTACTGAATTCCTATAGTCGAAAAGGTATTTTAACATTTTTAACTTACAATCATTTTTGTTCTGTGACGAGAGAACGCATGATTTAATGCCCTTTTCACAATTTTTACAAAACTCTCAGCCTGGCCGTTACTTGATGGATTGTAAGCCGGAGATGTCAAATGGGTTAGACCGTTCAATGAGCAAAAGTTCTCAAACTCAAAAGACGTGAACGCGGCCCCATTGTCACTAACGATTGTATGTGGTAGGCCGTACTTTGACATAAAATCATATAATTTCTCGATAACGACTGTAGACGATGTGGATGCACTTACATCGTAAACTTCCACCCATTTGGTGTGTGCGTCTACGATTACCAAAAACATTTGATTGTTCAAACGACCTAGAAAATCAATGTGTATCCTATAGAACGGTACAGGCGGGTACCGCCAAGGAGCTAGCGGCGCACGCGGCGGGGACGGCCGAAGTTGTTGACAAATGTTGCATGAGTTAATCATAGACTCTAAGGCTGCGTCTACACCTGGGAACCAAAACCGCGCCCGAGCCTCTGCTTTCGTTTTCACAATTCCCAAATGTGAGTTATGTAACTCACGTAAAATTTTTACACGTAACTTTTCGGGAATTATGACCTTATGGCCTCTCATAAGACATCCATTTTCATAGGCTAATTGTGTTTTACACAAATAATATGGTTTGATACCTGTATCTGATAACAATTTCCTTGGCCAGCCATTAAGTACGTGATTTACTACTTTGCTTAAAACAAAATCCTTTGCCGTTTCATTTTGCAACTCTTTTAAAGTAACCGGCAATCCACCCTCGACCACGAAATTGATATAAGTCGCCCGGTCGATAGGAGTAGAATTGACACCGGCGAGCGAGTCTCCCGGGTCGTCCTCCCGCGCCCAATTTCGCTCGTCGTGAGGTATACTCGCTCGCGACAGGTAATCCGCGTTGTTATCAGCACTACGTACGTATTCTATTGTGTAATTATATGCGCTTAAAAACATTGCATATCTCTGTAACCTATTAGCCGATACCTCCGGTATGCCCTTGTATGGCCCGAAAATAGTAATGAGAGGTTTGTGATCGGTACGTAATACGAACGGTTCTGACCTACCGTACAAATACTGATGGAACCGCTTCACCCCAAATATAATAGCGATTGCCTCTTTCTGAATTTGAGAGTAGCGCTTTTCGGCGGAATTCAACGTCCGGGACGCGTATGATATTGGGCGTTCCAATCCGTCTTTACCTACTTGCGATAGGACTGCTCCAAGGCCTTGAGGAGAAGCGTCCACAGTCAGTATTGTCTTAGAATTTAAGTCAAAATGTGCTAGAACCTGATCGGAAATTAAACATTTCTTAATTTTAGTGAACGCACTATTATGAATCGCAGTCCACTGCCATTTTCCGCCTTTTTTTAGTAGGTCATATAAGGGACTCAAAATGCTAGATGCTTGAGGGACGAAATTTCTATAATAATTAATTAGCCCTAAGAATGACTGCAAGGTATTAACATTGGTTGGTATAGGGGCATCAATAACAGCTTTTACTTTAGACTGATCCTTTTTCAACCCGTCCCTGTTGATTACGTAACCTAAATAGTTGATTTCATCCTTAAAAAATTCGCATTTGTCCTTGCGCACGGTTAGCCCAGCGTCCTGAAGCCTTTTTAGTACTATGTGTAATTTTTCCATGTGTAACTTTGGAGTTTCTGCCGTTATCAGTACGTCATCCAACAGGCATAACACACCGTCTAACCCAGATAACACAGTTTCCATGGCGCGTTGAAAAATAGACGGTGCGCTTGACAATCCGAACACTAAACGCGTATATATATACAAACCCCGATGTGTATTGATACATGTTATGTGCTGAGACTCCTCATCAAGCAAAAATTGGTTGTACGCCATAGACAAATCAATTTTCGAGAATTGTTGACCGCCATGTAGTTTCGAAAATAATTCATGAACGGTCGGCAACGGGTATTGTTCTATAACCAGTTGTTTGTTGATCGTAGCAGAGTAATCAGCACACAACCTTACCGAGCCGTCTCGTTTAAGCACGGGTACAATAGGCGAAGCATACGCGGAGTGTTGAACCGGTTTTAACACTCCCAAGTTTACTAGCCGTTCTATCTCCATATCAACCTTGTTACGTAACGCAAATGCAATGGGGCGCGCTTTGCAATATATTGGTTTTGCATCGCCTTTTAGTTCTAATTTTACGCGGTAATTTTTAAACACACCGAGTTTATCTGAAAACACTTCCGGAAACTGTGATTTCAAATGTTCAAAGGTACACTGACTGTTTTTAAGGAAATTAACTGGAGTTAATTTTAATTCAAATATAGAAATGAAATCCCTGCCTAGAAGTGGCGGCCCGCCGTTTCGTATTACATGTACATCAATCGGGTGCGTCCGTCCTAAGTATGTTATAGGCAAACGCAGATAGCCTACACATTCCATTGTGTTCCCAGTATAACTGTGGAACCTTTTATGAGACGTTAACAAGGATATACTTTTAAACAATCTATTATAAGTACATTCGGATATGACCGTTACCGCCGATCCACTATCTATTTGAAATTGTAATTTAAGACCATTTATTTCTACCGTCTCTGTCAGAGGTTCCCCCCGGAGTGAGGAAATGTTAAAAAGTGACTTACCGTCGTCATCGTCCTCGCTCACCTGCCCCGTAGAAACGTAGTTTATTTTATTGCACATCTTGCGTAAATGGCCTACCGTGTTACACTTCCGACACTTATACTTAGCAAACCGACATTGAGATGATTTATGATTAGTACGACCGCATACGGTGCAACTTTCTTTCCCGGCATTAGAAGATCTAGCACTATTAGGTCCCTTCGTGATTTTTAACACGGAAACTTGATCCACGGAGGTAGAAATGGTGGCCGCCGCGCCTGCGCGCGCGCACCGTACGCTCTCCGCCAGCTCCACTGCCTTCGCCAAGGTTAAGGTTTCCAAGTCCCGCGCGAACAACTTCTCACGTTCTGGACCAGCTATCATCCCCATCACAAACCGATCACGCAATGCCTCCTCAACATTGCTAAATCCGCAATGTACCGTGAGGCCACGCAATCTACCCGCCCATTGCGTGTATGTCTCGCCCGGCTGCTGCGTAGCTGCGTAAAATTTGTGACGTTCGCTGAATCCGCATCGCTTTGGGGTGAAGTGACCATCCAGTAAGGTCACCAAATCTTCATACGGCACCTCCTGCACATCTTTAGGCAAAGCCAAGTCCGCTGCCAACTTGTAGGTACCGTCGCTGAGTGCGCTCAGTAGTATCGCTCGCCTCCTTGTTCCCGTCGCATCTGTTAGCGCGCTGATATTATTTGCGATGAACCATTGCGTAATTCGCCCTTTGTAGGTTTTCCATTCGCTAACGTTGTGGTCGAAAGTAGATAAAATTCCACAAAACGATTGGGCCATTGTGGGTAGATATCGTCGCCAGTGTTGAGTTCCTTTATAGGGAGACAAGTGAAACCGCGGACTGCTAGTAGCACACTGTTTATTGTACGCTTGCAATAGGGTGAAGCCCGCACACAAGTATATCGTTAACATACACAACAATTTCCAAAGAAGAACGGCAAAAATAGAAGAAGAATTGCAGTCCCCAAAATTCATTTTAATAGCAGACCCGAAAATTCTTTTTTTTTTGTCTTACACAAAATAACAATTTTCTTTCATTCATGTTTACTGTCAAAAAACTAATACTTAAAAGGATTATTATATATTTTTGTACATACCAGTAATTTATTACCACCTTTTCACAACACTAAAAGTTACGGAATAAGTAATTAATTACAAAGTATATTTCATTCAAACTTAAAGCTGGAGTAAAATGTAAGACACTCTTAGTTGCACCAAAGCAGAATAAAGAATAGTTGTGGCATAAGGTGAGGCCCTTGGTGTCTAGCCTATTTGTTTATACAAACCAAATTCCTGCGACATACGCGTCATTGTTTATGTTACACCTTCCTGCACCTTCCCGGGCCCCGCTAATGTTTATGGTAACAATTCGCTATCCTAGTTACTCTCGTAACTCCAGGGTGCGACACCATAACCATAACACCATGAGAACAGAATACTTACTTATATCCGAACAAAGACAACTATGCTATATGCCATGGGCTAAAACAAGTGCCACGCACTTTAGTAAAAAAAATAACGTCATAAAAAACATAAATCAAATAAAGAAATAAAAACTCACATAGTTGGACAAAAAGTCGAAAATACTTTACCATTAGCCAAGCCTGACCGAAGGCAGTGGGCATGAAATAAATCCCGGTTCTGATTTATTGGAGTCATCTGGTAGAAGCAACTCATTAAAACAATAAAAAACGGTGGTCTCCTTTACAATTATATTTCTGTGTATTTTGATACAAGTACTTTAACTAAATAATAAAACTAGACCGTAACATAGGTACATTTACTCGTGTCTGCCTTGAACTCTAGACTGCCCTCTGTCTAAACCAACCGCCTGTGTTTATCTTACGCTAATCACAAAATGTGATGTCATGTTTCCAGCGAAGTAATTTTCATGAGCTTACACATAGTGGCAAGCGGGACAGAACTGTAAAACAAACTTCTTGAATTGTACACCGTGACATGTGATAAAATTTTATGCATTTCAATATTAATATAATTTTTGTTTCTTTTACAAAAGGACTCGAGCATAGTAATCATCTATAAATTTACAACTGTTATTATTAAATACTTAGTTTTAACTATGTTTCTGGTTACCTCATACTAATGACGGCAAGGAATTTAAAATCTGTCTCCTAGATAATAATAAAACATTAAACTCGTATTTATTGCTTTGTTTGAGTAGGGGATGCGACATTTATTAATCTATCCGACATACACTGCCATAGAGTTGTCAACCCTATTGCTAAAAACGAATTAAATCACAAATGTATGAATTCACACCAAATAATACTTTAGTAAATATACTTTAAAGATTTCAAATATCGGCTACATGAATATTATTCTGCTCGACTGTACTTTTTATCGGTTATTAGGTTGCTAATTTGCGTAGGAAACCCGCAAGTATGAAACGGCCGCTTTTTCGTAGCCTCCGTTATTTAGTCGGTTTGTAGGAGAATTGATGATATTTTCTTGTTTGTTTAATAACTTTTATTCCATCCGAGATTTGAAGCCGAAATTTTCAGGCATGTTTTGTAACAAAATGAACACATATGTTCACTATAGATTATCTATTTGTGTTTAGAGAGAACTGCGTATTCGATGGCCAAAGTCACACCACTAGGAATTCGATGAAATTCTTTTATATCTTCATATCGCGCAATGTTTGTTCATCCAAATTTGTACACGTTAGAAGGGTATATCATACGTATATGTAACTGCTTTTTATTTGTTAGTAAATGTACTAGTTTACGAGTAAACCGGGATTTTTCGTTTTTTTTTTTAAATAATAAATTACTTCGATATTTGTTGATGAATCGGAATACTTATATTTAAACAAATTTGAACATACTAAGGCCTACAAACAGTATATTTTTCAAAATTCTGCTACTAACAGTTTTCGAGATATGGAAAATTGCAAAACGTTACCCCAGCAAAATCTTGAATATCTCAAAAAGTATAAGATGAACAAATTTTGCTAACAGTATACATTTACAACTCATTAAGAGCTGTCTTTTCATATACTTGATTCTAGGTTCAATGCTTTTTTTGAAAAACATCTTGCTGGGGTAACGTTACTCCAGCAAAATCAGTTTTTCTCGAATAACTTCGAAAATACAACATGAACGAATTTTGCTATATTTGAACATATTGAGGCTTACTATGAACCAAGTATCTGTAATACTCTCATTTCTCTAAGGCGCAATATTTTGCTGGGGTTACGCATTCCCTTTCTACGCCATTAATAAAGTCTATCGATAGACTATCGATAGTTTAAGCAAAACCATTAGTACCGACAGTCTATCGATAGTTGTTTTAGAGCAATACTATTGATAACCTACATTACTACCGATAGTTAAAGAAAAGTAATACTATATATGGATAGTAGATAATTTGCTCATCGTCATCGATTGATACTATTGATAGTATGTTTGTCGTCATCGATCGAAAATATCGATATTATTGTTGTTTATCAATAGTATTGTTAAAAAACAGAAATCGATACTATCCATACCATAGAATATATTGACTATTAAATAGTAATAATTTTTGTATAATGAGGTCTTTTTATTTCAATTTCAGCCTTTCGTGCCAAAAGTTAGCATTTTTGAACAAAGCTTTCGGTCTTTTTTAATTATGAGCTGGCAACACTGGCGCTCAGAGCATAAGTGAACGTCTGCACCAGAGGGGTTAATGTTAGTACAACAAAGTAGGAAATTATGATGTATAATGATATCGATTCAAAATGTATTCTATCTTTGCATGATCCTTATATAAACTAAGATCATTTTATTTGGTCATATAATATAAGTTCGTACTAGAAATAACAGATGGCATAACTAGTAAAAGTAACTAAATAGTTCAATAGAATTTGAAAAGATGTCTCTAGTTACTTACTCATTTTTTAACGATAGTAGATTTTAATAATAAAAAAAATATATAATTCGATACAAATGAGGGTGAAAATAAAACCAATAAATATGATTTTAACTAAAAAAACATTTAAAAAACCATAAAAAGACAAATGTCCGTAAAATTACATCAACGTCAATTTTGTCTTGGTACAATTTCTATATCTGTAAATGCCAACACCGATAAAGTTTTAAACTTGTAGGTACTAGTTTGTAATGTTGTGATGTAAACTTTGGTGTGAAACAAAAATCAAGAAAACTTACTAAATATATAAAGTATGTGCTAAGACAAATAGAACTGTGTTATATTTTGGATATGTTTTGTCATTTCAACCATGTATATTCTGCGATGATCGTGTGATTTGATAATATAATTGATTTCCATTACATTTTAAATAAGGCTTTCATTTTGAGCCTATTTCGCATTGTTTATGTACTTATTTATTTATAATCCAAAATATTGTGTGCCATCTCCATAAATTGTCTCTTTGGCGTAATTACATAAACATTGTGAAGTATGGCAGGTTTAGTGCCGGACCAGACGAACGCAAGTTGCGTCGCGCAACTTGCGTCGCGTTACGCGCTTACATAGCATTTCATACAATTTCTACCAATCGTTCACACCACGCGCAAGTTGCGTCTCAACGCAACTTGCGCTGCGTTACGCGTGCTCGCACGCGCCTGCACAGAGGTCGCGTAGTGTTAGAAAGCGGGACAAAAATGTTTTGATAAACTTATTTTTGAAATACAAAACCGACCTTGTCTATGGGACTTGTCTTTAAAAAATAGTGGTTCACCATATTCTCTCCATACATCGGTTGTCTGGAAGAAATGTGCTTTTAGCGATCTGACCGAGCTACATTTTAACTATTTTTATTTTTTGGTCTTCAATAAAGTATTGCTTACTCATCATTATGTTGGGTACCGTACATTTTATAGATAAAAATTAATCTAACTCACTCACTCATCACGAAAACTACCAAGCCAATGAAGATGAAATTTGGCAGGAAGGTAGAGTGTGACTAAGAGACGCCCACTAAGCAAGAATTTTTTGAAATTTAATCCCTAAGAGGGTAAAATAGGGGTTACCAGTTTGTATGGGACTTCGTAATTTTTAAAGTGAGACACACGAAATTTTTAATTTATTTTAGTAGTTAGTAGAAAATAATAATGCATTTATTAGATTTTGAAAATTACATCCCTATAGGGGTGAAATAGGGGTTGTAATTTATATGAATCTTCGTCATTTTTGAAGCGAGACATGACATTTTTAAATTTGTGGTCAATAAAAAATAATATTACAGATATTACATTTAAAAAATTGCATTCCCTGGGGTGCATTAGGGGTTGCGAATTTATATTATTATTAAATTTCATTTTTTGAGCGATAGACAAAAAAAAATTAGACAAATAGATCATTTGTTCTCTTTTGCTCTAGCAAATGACGGGAACGGGAACAGATGAAGATTCTATTAGAACCATTTTCGACATCTACGCGAACGAAGTCGCGGGTAACAGCTAGTTATGAATAAAAGCAATATAAATCACTAAAACGTTAATTAATTATGCATACATTCAGACACATTAACACGTCTTTATAACATTCGGAATAAACAGAGCCCTAGGCCGTCAGAACAAAGGCCATACGAATTACGCATATGTACTTAGTACAAAAGAATTGTGACTAGGTGTCATTTAAAGAAAAAGTTAAAAATATACTAGTACCTACATTTTATTCATAACGAGTAAAACAATTGGCAATTTCGCATCTGCTGTGCTCTTCTTGGACAAAAATGTAAAAATAAAAAGTCCATGAAAAGCACCTGCGAATATTAGGTGTCCTATGTGGAATGGTATAGGTGCCATTCAGATAGGTGGCCTTAGTTGAATACATCAGTTGAATTAGTAAAGAATCCAAACAAAAACCAAAATTTCATTTCAATGTGTACGCAATCCGATTTCCAAACCACTGTGTGGGGCATAACTCGAGGTAATAGCGAGAAAGAAGTAAAGCGGTTTTTACACTATCCAATTTTAAGAGTGAACTAGTCGATACTTTTTCTATACAAATTTCGGAGGGGATTTCCTTTACTGTTTGACACATACAGTACATGCAAAGTTTAACATGATATCGTTTTGTCTCATTAATCTCATTATACATTTTGTCTGTACAGATACAGAATAGTAAAATAATTATAAAAGCCATTAAAAAAGTTATGAAACATCAAATATTCGTTACATTTGCATATTTTTACGCAAATCATCATCATCATCAATCAATCAGGCATCTTTGGTGCCATTTTTCAAACGTGGAGTCGCTTAACGATAGGTTATTTGTATGGAAATCGTTTAGGCAACTCCGCTTTTCAAAAATGGCGTACGATTTAGGATGCGAGTAAAGATTGTGTAATCACCAGCGATTCTAACTCTACTTACAATGCGACGTAAATAAGTTGAACAAAAATGGCGGTTTTCAAAGCATTTTTTTACAAATTCTCGACAAGTAAATTGAACTAAAACGGCCGTCGTCAGCGCATTATTTGTACCTGCGCCGATAACCACCATTTTGGTTCAACCTACGTGCCGAGAATTTGTACAAAAATTCTTTGAAGTCCGCCATTTTTGTTCCATATTTTTGTGTCGCATCGTACCATCCTACCTAGTTAGGATGCTAATTAGAGTTCCTTAAAATCGGATAGTGTAATAACACCTTAAGTATGTTCATGTCGTTGGCTGCGTGTCGGCTTGTGCAACTCAAAATAATCAAAGAAGCACCGCCTTCTTTTTTCGTTTGCCGCCGTCGAATACTAGAAGAGGTCAAAGCCGCCGCCGGCATAGAGTAGATACAGACAGATTCATACAGTACAAATGCGACAGTAGACATAGAAAATTGCAATGAGTACATTTACACAGCAAAACATTTTTATCCAAGTGCACCAAAAGAAGGGTTATGTGTTTCGAGTGTAATTATATATTTTTTAAGCATCCCCCCTTCAGCTTAAATGGCTTGATTGAAAGTACTAAAATTAATTTCTTCTTAAGGTGAGGTTTTCGTAAACTCGAGGCGGCTGAGGTGCAAGGCGATCTGCGAGATGCCCCAGTTAATTACCTATTCAGAGTGACGGGGGAGCGGGAAGCACAGAATGAAAGCAGAATGATGAGAAACGTAGATTTTATCGGTTTCTTGTTATAAATCTTAACCTTTTGTGTGTGGCTATACCGGATCCAGGTATAAATAAATTGTTTTACTATTGTGTCAAGTTTTTGCAACACACTAAATGTTAAATAACTAATTTCAGAAATTTATGACTTTGCACATTCAATCTACTTAGTACTTCACCAGTATATCTTTATATAATAATACTATCCGTAGTCCACAGGCCACAGCTTTACCCATGTGGACATTTTTTTAATATTTTTAGGTTTCCGAACTAAAAATTAAAAAACGAAACCCTTAGGTACAGGATCACTCGGACAGACGGACGGACAGACAGATGCAAGCCGTGCATTTGTCGTTCCGTCCGTCTGTCACATCCAATTTGTTCTAAATCTTCTAGACCAAATCAGGTGAAACTCGGTAGAATGGTGTAATCATATGGCCCAAGCACAGTTGGGTAAAGTAAATTTTTTAAAGGGTCATTTTCGAGGAAGGAATTTGGAAATTTAAAAAAAGGTACCGTGTCAATTATCAAAAAAAAAGGGCTCCTTATGAGGATCTCAAATATATTATTGTTATTATTAGAAAATAAATAGTTTTGTTTTTATTCATAAAAAAGACGAAAATTGACGAAAATTGACCCTGATCACGGAAACTACTGAGTCTACGAATTTGAAAAAAATACAGTATATAGTTTATTGCTTTTAAATTACAGGAATAATAAGGAAATAAAATTTTTGAAGTGAAAACTTCTTTAGCGGCGTTGTACACTTTTTTTGTTATGGGTAAAAAATGTTAAGCTCGCGTCAGGGCGTCGGGACATGGGACCCTGATCGAAAATTCGTAAGACGGATGGAGAGTCGACAGCCGGCGCAGCGTAGGAGAGGAAGTATCCCTTGAAATATCTTTCTACGGCGCGGCGAAAATGTTTGCCTGCGCCAGCTGTTTCGTTGAGGCGGCGCAGGGCGCTTGCGCGATGTTCGTGTGTGTTTATGTCAGCGTATCACGCGCATCCATGGATAATGACAGTGACAGCTGATGGCTCGACTGTCTGTGTAGTGGCCACACTGCTGTGTATTCGTAAAATTTGTGTATATAAAGTGTTTACTTAATGTAATATAAATTGTCATGTTTGTGTACGATACCGCAATAAATGAATATTGTATTCTACCTCATAAATGATAGTACTTATATACTGATAATTAAAGCAATTCGTGCAAAATTATTCCCTTACCATTCCAAAATATCAAAAATGCACAACGTTAATATTCAAGTTTTCACTTCTGCCGGCACTCCCGGAGTGCAACCCGTCGTTTTGTTTTTTTAATAAGGTTCATTTTCGAGGGACAAATTAGGAAATAAAAAAAAAGTTTTGCAAACCTTACTGTGTTATATACAAATGAAAGGTCTCGTAATTAGGATCTCAAATATATTTTTGCTATTATTGTCAAATAAATAGTTTTGATTTTATTCATGAAAGAAGATGAAAATTTACCATTTGCCCCTGATCTCCGAATGACTAAGCCTAAAATTTTGAAAAAAAAATACAAAATATAGTTCATTGCTTGTAGATTACAAAACAAATAATAAAAGAAATTTATAAATTGAAAATGAACTGTAAAACTCAAAATACGTTCACTTACAAAAAAATTATGGTATTGTACGGAACCCTCTTCACGTGTGTTCAACTCGCACTTGCCCGGTTTTTAGGGTTCCATTGTAAACAAGGAACCCTTATAGTTTCGTCATGTCTGTCTGTCTGTCCATCCGCGGTTTTACTCAGAGACTATAAGTACTAGAAAGCTGTAGTTTGGTATAGGTATGAATATTAATCCTGCCAAAAAAGTGGTAAAATAAAATAATAGAAACAAAAAAAAATTGGTTAGCTCCCATACAAGTAAAGTAAGCTCTTTTTTTTCTCGACTAACCCGTCGTGTGGGTTATAGTTGAAAAGGGATTTTAAAAATATTGTGAGCTTGAGTCATTTTTTGATTACGGAATCCGTTTTTGAAATATTTGGTTTTATTATGCAAATGTTTATTAGAGTCAAGGGACACTTGACTCTAATAAAAATTTGCAAATTGTGCCCTCTATCTATTAAACGGTTATATATGGACATGTGAAAAATTAACAGTAGTTGTATATAATAATAACGAAGTTTGAAGGAAAAAATATCAGAGCTAAGTAGGGTTTACAAATTAAAAAGTTATAAGCGACCAACTTATAAAATGTACTCAGAAAAGTTCATACAAATTCAATAAAAGGTACCAGACGGACAGCGGAGTCTTAGTAATAGGGTCCCTATTACTAAGACTTCGCTGTCCGTCTGTCCGTCGTCCGTCTGTCTATCTGTCACCAGGCAGGATCTTATAAACCGTGTGTGATAGCACGGTACAGATATATACATTATTGTATCTTCATACAAACGGTCGGAAAGCAAGTCATACCTACGCGCCTCCAAGGTCAGCATACACTTGTTTCGGGACTCGGCGTACAAACAGTCGCGTACAAACGTTTTATTTTCTGAACAGTACCTAATAATGTATTATCGACCTAGGAAAATACCCAATTGCCGCATCTGTACTGTGTGTACTCTTTGTCCGCGGTATAGCTTCTTTGTCGGCTTTTATAATAGCCGTCCGCGACAGTCGAAAATGAAAGCGGTACTTTTGAACTCTTTGTGCAAACACCGACACGCGATAGACAGTTTTCTATTTCGCTCTTGCCTGGCTGTGTGCCTGGTGCTGCCGCGGCGCCGTATGTGTTACTATAGTTACGTTACGGCTCGTTCAGAGTTTCATTTTTCATCTCGCTGTATTAGGTACATAGGTATCTTTTTGCCGCTTATTGCAGATTTCTGATAGGAAATCAACCGGCAATGAACGTTATTAAAAATAGGTAGGTCCCTCTGATATGTACATGCAGTGTGGAAGTTTAATTTTTGACAAATGTTTGAAGAGTTTCAAAAGTTTGAATGTTTATTATAAATTTTTGGTAGATAAAGTCCAGGCAGTTATGTGTATACCTACCTAGTTCATATTATTACATACTTAGTAGGTAGGCACCTCACTAGGTAGTGAAAGTAATATAAGCATTTTTCATTATCATGTGTTTATGGTTATAGTCTTCGAGTATGGTCTAAGGTTATGGTCGAAGGTCCTAGGGCCTCAATCTGTATCACCCCCGCAAGCTTTTCAAAGGACCGGGATGAGCGAGCGAAATGAGCGAAGCGTCTCAGTTTCTAGAGTGGCCTTAAATGTTTTTGTCCGGCTGTTCTCGCCTAAAGATCGCATTTCTCAACCGATTCTTGTGAAATTTTGTAAGAAGTTTCAAAAATAATGTGGAACTTTCAGGAAAATTAAAATTTTTCAAATTTTTCAAAATAGCAAAAATCGGGCAAATCTTATTAATATTAAATTTAATAAATTAGCATCTGAACCATTTGGAATTAAAAAAAAAACTAATTATACTTTTTTTTGTTACCCTTATTAGGACGCAACTTTTTTTTTCTGAACCACTTTTTAGTAATAATTAGGTAGGTACTTATCAGTCTAGGTTAGGTATTTATAACTTAGTTACTTATGTTTATATATCTTATTTGTGTTTATATTTTGTACTTTTACCTACCTACTATGTTATATTTTAGTTTTTATTAATATAATAGGTATAGTCATATTTATTCATACGACACCATTGACAGAAAAATATATTGAGATAATAGGGTGACGACAGGGTGAGAAAAAGAAAAGTATGATTACCTGCAAAGATAGGTAGATATAAGTTTGTTGAAATAAAATAACAAAAAGTAAATCATACCATGATTATAATTTGTCCGTGTTTTAGATTATCTAAAAACAATGGACCCATATTTTCAGTTTAGACCCATTCTTAAAGACACGGAGCATCAAATTTCCGGAGTGGAGGCTTGCGACGTCACCGTTAAGTAAAAATCGTACCTCGGTTTTTTCCGTATGGAATAACAGAAGTGCCATTTTTCAAACGCGGAGTCACCTAAACGAATGGTTTTTCCATACAAAAAACCACGGAACAGAGAAATAGCTGGAAGTGCCTTGGGCTTAAATTAGTTAAGAAACCAGCGTCGCCAAACTCACACAAATAAACCAATAATCACATATTGCACACATACGAAAAATTCGTTTGATTGGTCGAATATATTTATTTCAATATTGGCCTAAGTCAATAGATCCTACATTTTACAAACGACATTAAAGGGCGTCCAGTTCAGTGAACAATTTTTGACTTAAAATTTAATTTACTCGCAAGTTAGCGGGGCAGGGTAAGAGGAAGAGGTACCATTTGATTGATATATTATCGACTTTGTACGCGCGGTGTGACTCCGGCCAGCTGCTCATAGCAGTTAATAAATCCGCAAAGTCTGTGCGTCGAATAGTCGTGCCTCTACATATTACTCCGCCCCGCAATGATGCGAGTAATTTAAATTTAAAATCAAAAAGTGTTTACTGGAAACCTTTTATGTCATTATTTTCTTATAAAGGTTGTCCTTTATGTCCATTTTTTTCTGCTCTAGCTCCTGCTGCTGCTTCCAAATTTATATGTAACTAGCTTTAACCCAAGACTTCGTTAATGTAATATAAGTAATTTGAAAAGTCTCCATTTGTATGGCAAAATAAGATTCACCATGCAAGGTTCCATCACTCTTTTTTTGGGATATAAACCTATGTCTTTTTCCGGGACTCTCAAACTATGTACCTACATATACAATTTCCATTAAATTGGTTAAGTAGTTGAAGCGTGAAAAAGTAACAGACAGACAGATTTACTTGAACATCACTTTAATACTAGTAATGGATCTACAAAGTTATTGACACAATTCTCTGTATTTTAAGCTCACCATGCTGGTTTGGGTGAAAGGGACAAAAGAAAATAAATAGATTGTACCAACTGCTTCTCTTCCCGCGCAGATTGTAAAAGCCGATCGAGAGAATGGGCAAAATAGCAGAAGAGAAATTCCTCTGCCATTTCGGCCATGCGGCTTGCAACCCATCACTATTTTGATTCCTTTTCCCACTTTCTCGCCCGCCGTCACGCTAAAAGTAGCCTTTGGGTCTTGCGGCCCTAGGCGATTTCAGCTTACAACCGCAATACTCAAAATGATAGTATGCCCCATTCCATTAGGGATTTAGATCGCTACAGGGATAAAGACGGATTTTTCATGTCCTCAAAATAATAGATCTTTAATTATTTGACACTGGCTTCGCCCACGATGTAATCTGCATATCCATACGAATATTATAAATAAAGTTACGCAGACGAAATCGCGAGTGAAAGTTAGTGTTAAATAAAGATAAGAAAATTCGACAAAAATGCCTTTGCGTCGAATGATATCGATACTGTTAATCAATATTAATTAATGTGGACATCACTATTCGAGTAGTGCACCTGTCGGCAAGTAGCAGAATTATTTCGTAGCTTGAGATTCAAGTGACGAAAAAGTTCTGCTTCTCGACGATAGATGGCGCAATTATTGGACTTTTTAATTTGAGTTAAACAATAAATAGCAAAACGTCGTAAGTACTTTTTGAACCGTAGCAAAATAAACCTTATGCTTGAGACTTAATGTCGTTTGTAAAATGTAGGATCTATTGACTTAGGCCAATATTGAAATAAATATATTCGACCAATCAAACGAATTTTTCGCATGTGTGCAATATGTGATTATTGGTTTATTTGTGTGAGTTTGGCGACGCTGGTTTCTTAACTAATTTAAGCCCAAGGCACTTCCAGCTATTTCTCTGTTCCGTGGGTAGGACCAATGACATGGTGTATGGGCACGACGGCCACACCGTACAATCAGCTGACGAGCTACGTGTTCGAATAGTGCGGGCCTTTGATACCATGCGTAATTAGTGAAAGAACTGTGTTGGCTTAAGTTAGAAGGCACGGCCTGGATCGTGCTCAGTTCGCATAGAAGAATAAGGTGGATATGTGCAACAATTGATGAGGAGTAGGATAAATCATTTCACTTAGGTTATGTACATTTTGTAAACAGTGGAAGTGCATGGTACTCTTGTCAATAATAATCTTGTAAATGGTGTAAATAGTAATCTTGTAAATAGCAATTAATTTTAACTTTAAACACGCGAAATTGATGCAAATGCCTATTAATTAATCCGTATAAACGAATATGAATTTGTAATAATTGGTCAGTCCAATGACCGAGAAAAGTGTGATAGAAAGTTAAAATTTTCATCACTCGTGAATTGTAAAACTTGTATCTTAAACTTCATAACTTGGATCTTGACTCTAGTGAAGTTTATTTTTATGAAATGTCGGCTCTGGGGGGTTACTACATAATATTACGACGTCAGTCGTACGCGATGCGTGCACATGCGAGGCAATCCGAAACACATTTCGTCATGACGTCAGCGGTCGCTTTCGTACCTACGTATTCAATGCGGACGCAACGACTTTGACAGATAAGCAGCAAAACGGTACTCGATTTGCGCCAAAATGTCTACTTGACAGCACGCGAGTCGTCTGAAAATGCCCCCCGACCCTTCCCGCTTCACCACCCCGCCGACGTCACCTCTTTTAGTTACGCATTCGTTTCGTCTGAAACGGCTTTAGGCTCTTATTGGTTAGTTTTAGTTCAAAATTTCTACGTACCTACCTACCAATACAATTTATCAAGTCCAGCTGTGGGCTGTGGGTGAGCCTCTATCTTGCTGGACTGGAGTGTAGTGAGTTTTGAACTCGACGGACTTGCGTTTAAGGTTATGATGTAAAAGTCGATGGATTTAGCCTTTGAAGGAACAAGAAATAAGAATGCATGGAGCTCAGACATGGATTGTTTCTCTTAGTTCTACTGCCTCCCCCATCGTCCGACTTGTAATAACTCCAAGCTCCAAGGCGATGGAACATAAACTCATTGTGAATTTAGATTTATTTTCTTTTGCGATGTCATTAAGTGTGCGGTTAGTATAAAACCTCATAACAGTTACTATATTTTTACAGATAATAATTTGCTCTTGCATTTTATGGAACGGCAGTTACAAGGAGGATGTGGCTATAGTTGCATCCACGGAACAGTTGTATCAGACTGAGTCTCGGTGTTTGCGGCAAGAGACAGTGTGGGTCTGTAGTGCATGCACGCTATGGTGGAGAGAGCCATGATGCTTTATTTGACAAAATAGCCATATAAATCATCCAGCGAAGAAGCTATCTTACTGGGTATGTACATTGTACCTACATATGTAATCACTACACTTTGTAAGGTCTTACTAGGTGCTATTCCCTTTCTACTTGTTTTTAACATATCTACCTACGTACATGTTGCATTTTTTTCTAATTTTACAGGAGATTCTGGGTACAAGTGGTGCAGCTTTGGACCAGTTATTTAGTTTAACAAACCCAAAAAAAATGCCCCATCATAGACAAACTGGAACCCTTAATGAGATTATATGAGGCCGCATACTATCAGCTCAAAAGCTCCACTATAAACCAAGATGTGGCTAAAATAATTATGAATTGCTTGTGCAGGTTGGTACAATTTTTTTTCTTAATATGAAGTCGGGTCCAGTGCCAAAAAATATTTTGAATACATGTACTGTTTGTTTTCCAATAGTACAAAAATATTCACTGACCAAGCATACAAGATGTAAAATTGTACAAACACTTCAAGCGATGACTAAGGATACCTCCACCCCACCGTTAGGTTAAAAGTGACATTGTGCTCTTACGGCCATAGAGTCTGCTGTCTACCCTGTTAAGGATGAATATGTGATACTGTAACACTATACTACTTAAATTAATATTTTACAGGTTCACCCAAGGCATCAATGGTGAATGCAGCATGTTGAACTAACGGAGGGAGATGTACAGAGCAAGGCAGAAGAACTACTAACAATTACTAATTCAATCCACAATGTGATTACAATCAGCCAGCATTTGTGGGCTCCGACTGATAACATCCATGCAGTGTTTTAATATTATTGATATGTTTATATTACCATTTAAAATTAAGGAGTGTAAATAAAACAATATATATTTTTATTAATATTTTAATTTTATTTTTATTCATGCAAGAAGCCATGATTTCTTTTAAATTTGTTTTATTTAATCTTTAGGCTAGGATTTAGAATAATTTTTTTATAAGTACATAAAAACATTATTCAAATGTCTATTTGTGCTGCAGGTACAATAAACCTACACAAATAAATAAATAAGGACAAATAACACAGATTGAGCTAGCCCCAAAGTAAGTTCGAGTCTTGTGTTATGGGATACTACATCAACGATACTATAATTTATAACAAATACATATATAGATAAACATCCAAGACCCAGGACAATTTGAAAAAGGCCATTTTCCAACTTGCCCTGACCAGGGATCGAACCTGGAATCTCTGGGTGGCAGACTAGCATGGTGACCACTACGCCACAGAGGTCGTCAAAACAGATAAAGCATTTTAAACCCACTTTAAGCATGATGGTGGGTGAGCAAAGGTGGAAATAGTAATTTATATAGTGGCATTGGCTATTCACTTGATTAAAACTCGCCCATTCCCTAGATCGGCTTTATAGTCTGTACAAGAAGAAAAGCATCAGCTACATTCCAAGCCTTTTCTTTCAGACCAGCATGTAAGAGCCTACACAATTCACTAAAACATCCTCTACAAAAAGTAAAATTGAATTTGAAGACTTCTCGCACAAATTTAAACAAAGTACACATCCTACAGAACATTTCATTTGAGCTATGCAACCAATCTGATACACATGACTCGTGTTTTTACAATTTGTCTATTCTCTCTAGTAATTGCTAGCATTAAGAGTACCTAATTTGAGTATATACAAGAAATTCAGGCGTTGAAAATAATTTGCTTTATAAAAAATCAACACTTTTACATCAAATAATAATAAATTTGTATAGGTACAATGTATTGTCGCTTATGAAATACATTTTCCATCTATTGTATGGCTAATATTACTGTCATTCTCGAAATAAATTATCAAACACAAGCTTTCACAATCTGGAGGGTTACAAAATTCTTTTATTTTTTGGGATTCACCGAGAAGAGCGTATTTTCGGCATAGGTGACTTAGAGCAGCTGGAATGTTGTTCTGAGTAGTTCTTTGCTAGTTGCTGAAGATGAAGGGCGTAGCGCTCCAAAGTTACTCGGAAGTAAGTATTAAGCTGTAGAGGTTATATTTCGGCGTGAATCCTTCGAATTTTCGTTGGTCTCGAAATTTGCCTTTTTTGATTTGTTTGGTAACAATCGCCCCCTCTCGAAGTAAAACTGGAGAAGTTTTCTTAAAACAAATGGAAATATAAGTATATTACCGATAGGTTATGTTTATGTTTACATGTCATGTCATACAAATGTCATACTTGAAGTTGACATGTCTGTTTTTAATTTTTTTATGGTCATGGCTTCTAGGATATTGAGTCATACCGATTTTACGATACTGAAATAAATTACTTTTTATTATTATAAAAATGATTTTTGGTTCATATTAACCTAAAATGTAAGAAAAGAAAGTAAACTTCTCGTATTTAATAACCAATCAAGATAAATTAATTATTTTTGAAAGTACCGTCATAGTACCGATAACTTTAGCAACAAAATTCACATCACCGGTATCGATGTGCGTTGTCTATGGGAACGAAAAGTATACGTGAGCAGGTATCGTCATCCAGGGAGTGGGTAGTAGGCACGACTCACGTTACGTCGGTTTCTTTCAGACGTGATTGCGTTCTATGATTATGGAGTAACCCCCCAGAAACATTTGAAACTGATCTGTTGCCCGCGACTTCGTCCGCGTGAGATTTACTATGAATGATGAAGTAAATAAAGACACAAATTAAATAATTGAGATATCTATGGCATTATTATTAAATTTTTAAACTGGCCTGAGTTCCATGAACTCCTTCGCTACGTGTAATTTTAACGTGGTCATGCTGGAAAGAAATCTTTCCAGCACGACCAGTACATCTCCACTAATAGTATAAATAAAAAGGTTTTTATTGCCATTTTGGAACTTCTTTACTTGCTCCAATTACAGCGGGGGCGTACTAGGTAGGAATCTTTCCAGCACGACCAGTATATCTCCACAAGTACAGAGGGAATAAATTTAAAATTAACGGCATAAAATAGTATAAATGAAATGAATTTTATTTCCATCTGAAGTTCTAACAAATTCGACCATGATCGTGCTAGAAAGTACAACACCCGGCCCTGACCCCTAAACTCGCCTGGCGAGTTGACATACAACATAGAGTACTATAATATAAAAAACATACAAGCGGGCGAAGCCCGCACGTGTGTCTGTGGAGCCGAGACTTGTGATGAACAAACAATACACACATGTGCCATACTACGTTTTTCAACACATTAGTGAGGATAGAATTTAGATTTTTTTTTACTTAAACTTACAATAAATCTCGTTAAAGAAAATCTAAAATATGGCGCGCATAGCTTTCCTACTTCCAGGCGCATTTCGCGCATGTGCAAATCTGTAGCGATACGAGAGACACAGTTATCAATCCACTAACAGCCAAACGATTTGGTATATAGGACAGATTTATAAATTCATTTTAGTGTTCTTACATGTATTTTACTTACTATATAAAATGGAATAATTTGAGTAAAACAACGTTTCTAAAACTTACAATAAATCTCGTTAAAGAAAATTTTAAATATGACGCGCTTGGCTTTTCTATTTCCAGGCGCATTTCGTGCATGTGCGAATCTGTAGCGATACGAGACACAGAAATCAATCTACCAACCACCAACAGACTAACAATTTGGTAAATAGGGCAGATTTATAAAGTCATTTTAGTGTTGTTATAAGTATTTTACTTACTATATAAAATGGAATAATTTGAGTAAAACAAGGTTTCTGTATAAGTCTAGGCTGGCTGCATGCAGAGATTTTATGTTTCAAAAATAATACCTATTCGATATTTTGGATTTCAAGAATCTTATTCCTAAAACATTTAAACTAGTGGCTCCGTGAGCTGTAGACCTCGTGAGCTTATATATTACAGTACGAAGGAACTTTTCACACAAGATGTTTTTCATTGAATATTAATTGCAAGCCAATTTAATTTTTATTACCATGGACAAACGATTCATGTAACTGAATTTTCCCCTTCGAAGTGGTCGCCGCGCGCATAGTAATTAATGTAGGTATTTTTTCGATAACTAAACGGAGAGTGACACAGGCCTGACTAAACTAATGTTTCCTGTAGTTACATAATTCCCAAGAAATTAAATAAGTATACTCGTACTTTTGAAAAACTTAAAATAAACTTCAAAAACCGGTCGTAAAATAAATATATTGAACTAAAAAAGAACACCTTCCGGTGAGATTCGAACTCTAGACGCTTAAGTCGATCAGAGGTCTCTTTATCTATAAACTGGACTATTTATCTTTTGACAATGCTGGTGAAAATATACGTCTATTGTATGTCATAATAGAAAATAAAATTCCTTTGTTAATTCGTTGTCACTACAAACACATAATGGTCGTAAGAGCCATAAAATCCAAAGGCGCTTAGGCCCATTGTGCTAACTCTGTCATTTTCAAAAATTTCCAAAAAATGGCTCGACTATCGATTTTCATATGTTTATCGAACCTGCTTCCAAAATTCACGGGAATCGGTTGAGAAATGCGACCTCTAGAGGAGAACACACAGACATACCAAAGCATTTTTGGCCAAGTTGAAACGGAGACCTCACTCGCTTCGCTCGCTCGGTCAAAAAACACTTTACTCGTGCAAAAAGTAATATTTACGACACGATTTCGAATGTGTGCGTAATGAATGGCATTACATAAATAAAATCAGTTTGGTAAATAGCACTTTCCGAGCTAATGTGTTGAAAAAATATATGGATTGTTAGCCGTAAATGGCTCCCGTAGTGGGGTATTACTTTTTTAAACATACATATTGTTGAGATGAAAATTATTCTTTTTAGTGTTAACAAAGAGAATATTTCTTTAATAATATTCGACTACTGTTCAATATTAAAGTAATATGTATTACAGATAATTAAACACATTATCAAGCTTAAAGAATGTAGTACACCAAAATACAGAAATTGTATACATATTTGTTATGAACTTATGACATGATGACACAGGCAGAAGATGAAGGCAAAAAATATATTTTTTAGATTGAAACATTTTCATTATTTAAGTCTTTGATTAAAATAAAATTTTTAATCAAAGATTTAAGTGCCTTTATCATTCACCTGTATCAAATTAATCATTAATAGAGAATGTGGTAACAAACATTTTACTTAAATTATTATGTGATGACTAACCTAATTTGTGAAGTTTTGATATTACATGAATACCCCGTGTGAATACCTAATTTTAACTTGTACCTACAATTAGAAAATCATCCCAATTCCAACAAAAATTTAAAACCGAAATAATAAACAACCTTTAAAAATGTGATTGCTCATAAAAGCAGAGCTCTAGATATTGTGTTATCTTGTTTCCTCAATAGGCACATCATCTTGACTTTTATTCAGTGGCATGCCCATAAAATGTTTTCCATTGGAGGTACTCACTCTTTTCTTCTGTGTAGATGGTAGTGATATTTTCTCTTTATTGTATTTAAAAATCCCATCACCTGGGAGTTTTGGTAAAACATAAGGAATAGAATACCAAACTCTGTATGTGACAAACCATGTTAGAATAGCTATAACTCCACTTATAAACTTCTCAACCATTATATGGTAGTACAAAATTGTTGACACTAACATGACATCCCAAAGCAACTGCAGTAAAGATATTGCGATAAGAAATGCTCTCACATATGGAGTAAAATTTTCATAGGATACTTTTAATATTTCCAATTCATCTGCATTTATGTTTCTTAAAGGATTTGTGCTCACTGATTTGTCCTCCACACTTCTACAATATTTTTCATCTCTAATATAATCTTTGATTCGTTCCCATCCATTAATTGCTTTTGCTTCCTCTATCATCACCAAGCTGGAATATATTAATATAAAACAATGGCCTGATATATCAAATCCATTCCAGAAATGGCCATTCTTTAAACATAATATCTTATTATTGTACAATTTTGAATTGCATCGCCCATAATTTGTTTCTATCACATTAAAAAGAGTTGTCCATGCATACCAGAAAAAGGTGGCAATAAATAGTCTTAGCGCATGGCCTGTGATAATAAGTTTCCTTTTACCGCAGCAAGTAGTATATGATGTCAACAAAACATAGGGTACTGTTAGAAATAGCGTCCAAAACCAGCCAATTTTAACAAAATACTGGTTAAATACGTTGTCACTTCTTGAAAAGTATGTTTTCGGAAATGTCAATACGTCAGCTATGAGAGAAAGCAAGAATAGAGCACCTAAGTACAGTGCTATTTTTAAATTGGTGTCGAAGAATAGCAACTTCTTACAAATGTGCACAATCATTAGCACGAAAACTTCGGTGATCGACGAGGCTTCCCGGATTGGTTTAGTACCTTTGCCCTCCAGTGGCTCATTTTGAACTTTGAAATTCATTCGAGGATTTTTAAAACTGGCTCGACTAGTCATGATTTATGTTTATAATGTCATTTAATTCACTGATCACGTTCACGGTTCCAATCCAATCCAACTACCTAACCTACATCTTAGTATCATCTATGTAGGTACCTACCAAAATAATAAGTCTATCTGCAAGAAAACTGAAACCAAACCAACCACGCATGTCAAATGTCAATTCGCTGTCAAAGTGTGATCTGTCAAAGTCCAAAATCCAAGGTCTTGGTACCGCCCGGTCACGAATATGAGCGTGAGCGCAGGCGCGCGCTGGAGCGTGCGCGCGCGAGTTCTTATACCATGCCAAGAATTCACGCGATTTCATTCGCGGAATATTGTCAGTTTAGGGTTTTTTACCTAAGAATTTCGAAAATAGCATTGATCATGTCATCTCATCAATCCGTCTTTCTTTCCGAATTACTATGGAATCATATGAAAAGAAGAAAAGCTTTATTTGGCAATCACAACCATTACAATTTACATATATCTACAATAAAAATAACCACTACGAATTGCTGTAAGGGCTCCCTGGGGGTGCATAATGGCCACTTTGACGAATTGCTCCGAAATCAATTCATCAGCCATATACCTTGCAGAAATGCTATAGATTCTCTAAAATTCGTAAAATGGTCACAAGTCTCCCAAATCCTCCTCAATTCAATGGTGCGATTATTCAAACGCAAGTCACTAAACGAACGGTTTTTTATATAGAAAAAACATTCGTTTAGGTGACTCTGCGTTTGAAAAATGGCACTTTAAATCGCGATACATATTTGGCGAGAAGGTTGCCGTACGAAATAATTAAAAACCGATACTTTACCAGTTCATATTTTTGTTAATTTTTATACATTATTTAATAATTTGTTTTTATATATATTCAATCATAATATAGCTCAATCAAGAAAAAAACCATGCATTTATCTTAGAATTAAACAGAAAATAAAATGTGTTTTCTTTTTGTTACTAGCAATAAAAAGTATGCCATATGGCATGACAGTGACACTTCTCCTTATAGGTCAGGGTAAATATAGTTTGTAATGCTTGGGCCGCACCGGCGCCTATCGTCACGAAGCTTCAAGCTATTACACGATACAAGCTAATGTGACCGGCCTTTATCGGGTATCGTCCCGAATATTCGGACTAGTAGCAGCGAACCTGAAGTGCGATTTCTGAAACGCGGAGTCACCTAAACGCTGGTGCTAGGCCTGATTAATTTTACCTCCCGGTCACGACTATGAGCATGTGCTTGGACTGCGGCCTGTGGCGCGCGCGACGTCTTGTTGCGACTGAAACAAATGTATGGAAATGTATGAAGCATGTCACAATCAACGACAACGGCGACTTTTCAGGCTTATTTTGGTGCGATTTTACGCGCGTATTCCAGTTGCTAGGGTAGGTTTTGACTGTACCCGAGACTTGATCTCATTTTACCCTGGATTGGATATTCATAACCGACTTAAGAAAATGAAGGGAGTTTATCAATTCGAATCGTATGTTATTTATACATTTTTTTTATGTTATAGGGCGGCAAACGAACAAGCGGGTCACCTGATGGTAAGTGATCACCGCTGCCCATGAACAACTGCAACACCAGGGGTGTAACAGAAGCGTTACTGGCCTTTCAGAGAGATATAAACTCGTTTCTTGAAGGCTTCACCGCCCGGTCACGAATATAGGTGTGTGCTCGGGCGGCAGCCTACGGCGCGCGCGACGTCTTGTTGCGACTGAACAAAGAGAATTCAAATACGACTGAAACAAATATATGGAAATGTATGAAGCATGTCACGATCAACGACAACGGCGACTTTTCAGTCTTATTTTGGTGCGATTTTACACGCGTATTCCAGTTGCCAGGTCAGGTTTTGACTGTTCCCGAGGCTTGATCTCATTTTACTCTGGATTGGATATTACAGCCTTTATTCGTTTCTTTAACCCATTGCATCTGCAATACTCCTTGAGTTGCTATGAGTAGAACATCAATACACCTAAGACCTGGGGGTTTATAATTACCACTTTAACTTTTTTACCAGACGAGACATGTGATTTACATCAAAAATCGTTAAATGGCCACATTAGCGCAATAAATATATGTCCCACGAGCGACATTACTTTTCCCAATTCATTTTTTTGAGTTTTCTATGGAAATTCGTAAAATGGGTTACAAATGTCACAATGCCTGAATTGTGTTTGTGTCAGATGGAAGAATCACAAAAAAATTTACACGAGTAACTTTTTACGAAACATTATCGCTACTTAGTTTATGCGAAACATATACGCGTAATGGCACTTGAGGTAGAAAGTAAATTGTAATCATAACCTATAAAAATAAGGATTAAAGCTTTCATAACTAATTGAAGCATTCTTTGGTAATAGAGAATATTTTGTTCACTTAGCAGAGAGTCTCAAGCCAAACGAGGTGTAGCCATGGCATCTAGAGGTAATTGCCTAAAACTGAATTTGTTTAAGCCGTCTTATATTGACGGATTCTTTTGAAGAAAATTGAATTATTTTTACCAACTCATGTCCAATAGTGATATATAAGCACAATGTTGTCAAAAAGGCAAAAGTTATTTATTACTTAAAACTTGCTTTCTACGTTATTTATTGAGGTTTTCCTTATAAATAAATAAAGTACATACAGACATATTACTTATCATGAATGACTATCTGCCTGGTATACTGCAAATTAAATTATTACAAGGCAAAGACCATATTTAGCAATATGATGAGGTCATGATCTAAACTCATAAATGATAGATTGTTAGCCTATTGCCTATTTAGAATTCTCAGAATAACATATACAGTAGTAGTCGAAGCTGGTACATATTTCTCTATCTTATCTCCGACTTGCATCTAATGCCTACCGGGATTAATTCTGCTTATATTAGACTTTTAAATCAGTGTAAGTTAATGTTAGACATAAAACAAAATGGGTAGGTACTTAAATAAAATTCTATACATAAATATAACAAATATAAATGATTTCTTCTGATGAATGTTATGTTGTTCTTGTTTTAATCTTTGTCTTTAGTCTTGTTTTGCGTTATAATGTTTATTTCATCTGAGCAAACCCAGCTTGTCATGCAAGTTTAGGATCTCATCAAGTCAACCAAACGGTTCGCTCATGACTCTCCCTGTATTTGCAGGATATCCTCTCTAGATGATACAAAACAAGAATGCTCCAGCAGTGGACGCATAGCTGCTTCCTAAGGCTTCAAGCAGCCTCTGCAAATATCATAAATTATTTATTACTTGTACAATTAATATTTAAAAGACGTACTGGCACTTTAAAAGGATATATTTTAGATTTTTTGTTACATTGCAAATATTGTTTGAGACTACAATATTTCAGTTGGTTGTCATATTACAAGAATACTAGTATAATATATGCCTACATACTACAAATCTTTATTATTATTTAACTTCACATTAAATTTCAACCTTTATTGAAAGCCGGGTCAAACATACTGCCGAACAGGTCGAGCGAAAAAAGATCAAGCTGTCAAAAAGATTTCGGGCTATTAGGTCCAAGCCATTATACTTTTGTTGATACTGACATACTGTAAACAAATTAAAAGGGTTTAAGTAAATCTAATTGTACAATGTACCTAACCTTTTTATGTATATCACAATCAAAAGGTGTGAGTACTTACTTTAGCGTAATTTGTGACACTATTTCAATACGCATTTCTATTTCTACCAAGGGCGTATAGCTACAAGACAATATCAAAGTAAATTATTGCAAAACTAATTGAAAACCTTTGTTGAAAACCATTGAAAACTAATTACGAACTATTATTTATTATTTACCCTGCGTCAATAAGGAGAAGTATCACTGTCATGTCATATGGCAGGGGGGTTACTACATAATGTTACGACGTCAGCCGTACGCGATGCGTGCACATGCGAGGCAATCCGAAACACATTTCGTCATGACGTCAGCGGTCGCTTTCGTACGTATTCAATGCGGACGCAACGACTTTGACAGATAAGCAGCAAAACGGTACTCGATTTGCGCCAAAATGTCTACTTGACAGCACGCGAGTCGTCTGAAAATGCCCCCCGACCCTTCCCGCTTCACCACCCCGCCGGCGTCACCTCTTTTAGTTACGCATTCGTTTCGTCTGAAACGGCTTTAGGCTCTTATTGGTTATTTTCAGTTCAAAATTTCTACGTACCTACCTACCAATACAATTTATCAAGTCCAGCTGTGGGCTGGGTGTGGGTGAGCCTCTATCTTGCTGGACTGGAGTGTAGTGAGTTTTGCACTCGACGGACTTGCGTTTAAGGTTATGATGTAAAAGTCGATGGATTTAGCCTTTGAAGGAACAAGAAATAAGAATGCATGGAGCTCAGACATGGATTGTTTCTCTTAGTTCTACTGCCTCCCTCATCGTCCGACTTGTAATAACTCCAAGCTCCAAGGCGATGGAACATAAACTCATTGTGAATTTAGATTTATTTTCTTTTGCGATGTCATTAAGTGTGCGGTTAGTATAAAACCTCATAACAGTTACTATATTTTTACAGATAATAATTTGCTCTTGCATTTTATGGAACGGCAGTTACAAGGAGGATGTGGCTATAGTTGCATCCACGGAACAGTTGTATCAGACTGAGTCTCGGTGTTTGCAGCAGGAGACAGTGTGGGTCTGTAGTGCATGCACGCTATGGTGGAGAGAGCCATGATGCTTTATTTGACAAAATAGCCATATAAATCATCCAGCAAAGAAGCTATCTTACTGGGTATGTACATTGTACCTACATATGTAATCACTACACTTTGTAAGGTCTTACTAGGTGCTATTCCCTTTCTACTTGTTTTTAACATATCTACCTACGTACATGTTGCATTTTTTTCTAATTTTACAGGAGATTCTGGGTACAAGTGGTGCAGCTTTGGACCAGTTATTTAGTTTAACAAACCCAAAAAAATGCCCCATCATAGACAAACTGGAACCCCTAATGAGATTAGATGAGGCCGCATACTATCAGCTCAAAAGCTCCACTATAAACCAAGATGTGGCTAAAATAATTATGAATTGCTTGCGCAGGTTGGTACAATTTTTTTTCTCAATATGAAGTCGGGTCCAGTGCCAAAAAATATTTTGAATACATGTACTGTTTGTTTTCCAATAGTACAAAAATACTCACTGACCAAGCATACAAGATGTAAAATTGTACAAACACTTCAAACGATGACTAAGGATACCTCCACCCCACCGTTAGGTTAAAAGTGACATTGTGCTCTTACGGCCATAGTCTGCTGTCTACCCTGTTAAGGATGAATATGTGATACTGTAACACTATACTACTTTAATTAATATTTTACAGGTTCACCCAAGGCATCAATGGTGAATGCAGCATGTTGAACTAATGGAGGGAGATGTACAGAGCAAGGCAGAAGAACTACTAACAATTACTTATTCAATCCACAATGTGATTACAATCAGCCAGCATTTGTGGGCTCCGACTGATAACATCCATGCAGTGTTCTAATATTATTGATATGTTTATATTACCATATAAAATTAAGGAGTGTAAATAAAACAATATATATTTTTATTAATATTTTAATTTTATTTTTATTCATGCAAGAAGCCACGATTTCTTTTAAATTTGTTTTATTTAATCTTTAGGCTAGGATTTAGAATAATTTTTTTATAAGTACATAAAAACATTATTTAAATGCCTATTTGTGCTGCAGGTACAATAAACCTACACTAATAAATAAATAAGGACAAATAACACAAATTGAGCTAGTCCCAAAGTAAGTTCGAGTCTTGGGTTATGGTTATATAAATACATATATAGATAAACATCCAAGACCCAGGACAATTTGAAAAAGGCCATTTTCCAACTTGCCCTGACCAGGGATCGAACCTGGAATCTCTGGGTGGCAGACTAGCATGGTGACCACTACGCCACGGAGGTCGTCAAAACAGATAAAGCATTTTAAACCCACTTTAAGCATGATGGTGGGTGAGCAAAGGTGGAAATAGTAATACACAGTGGCATTGGCTATTCACTTGATTAAAACTCGCCCATTCCCTAGATCGGCTTTATAGTCTGTACAAGAAGAAAAGCATCAGCTACATTCCAAGCCTTTCAGACCAGCATGTAAGAGCCTACACAATTCACTAAAACATCCTCTACAAAAAGTAAAATTGAATTTGAAGACTTCTCGCACAAATTGAAACAAAGTTCTCATCCTACAGAACATTTTTATTTGAGCTATGCAACCAATCTGATACACATGACTCGTGTTTTTACAATTTGTCTATTCTCTCTAGTAATTGCTAGCATTAAGAGTACCTAATTTGAGTATATACAAGAAATTCAGGCGTTGAAAATAATTTGCTTTATAAAAAATCAACACTTTTACATCAAATAATAATAAATTTGTATAGGTACAATGTATTGTCGCTTATGAAATACATTTTCCATCTATTGTATGGCTAATATTACTGTCATTCTCGAAATAAATTATCAAACACAAGCTTTCACAATCTGGAGGGTTACAAAATTCTTTTATTTTTTGGGATTCACCGAGAAGAGCGTATTTTCGGCATAGGTGACAGAGCAGCTGGAATGTTGTTCTGAGTAGTTCTTTGCTAGTTGCTGAAGATGAAGGGCGTAGCGCTCCAAAGTTACTCGGAAGTAAGTATTAAGCTGTAGAGGTTATATTTCGGCGTGAATCCTTCGAATTTTCGTTGGTCTCGAAATTTGCCTTTTTTGATTTGTTTGGTAACAATCGCCCCCTCTCGAAGTAAAACTGGAGAAGTTTTCTTAAAACAAATGGAAATATAAGTATATTACCGATAGGTTATGTTTATGTTTACATGTCATGTCATACAAATGTCATACTTGAAGTTGACATGTCTGTTTTTAATTTTTTTATGGTCATGGCTTCTAGGATATTGAGTCATACCGATTTTACGATACTGAAATAAATTACTTTTTATTATTATAAAAATGATTTTTGGTTCATATTAACCTAAAATGTAAGAAAAGAAAGTAAACTTCTCGTATTTAATAACCAATCAAGATAAATTAATTATTTTTGAAAGTACCGTCATAGTACCGATAACTTTAGCAACAAAATTCACATCACCGGTATCGATGTGCGTTGTCTATGGGAACGAAAAGTATACGTGAGCAGGTATCGTCATCCAGGGAGTGGGTAGTAGGCACGACTCACGTTACGTCGGTTTCTTTCAGACGTGATTGCGTTGCATGATTATGGAGTAACCCCCCAGGGTAGGCGAACCTTTATGCATCAACGTGCCATTTTTTCTAAAGAATGTTTAATGGGGTCATTGACGTGCCATCAAATAATTTTGAGCTTCTGATTATTTGGAAAATAATAATAATAAATACTACATATCAAAACTCTTTTATAAATTAAATAAAAAAAGGTACATTTTGGAATGTTTTAATTACTTGCATAAATTAAATTACTGTAAAATTAGTGTGACTTATGTTGCTGCAGGTTAGATGACAAATAATTTATGTTAGGGTTGTAAGGTGTTACTTTTAGCAAAATGCATGCTGAACTGGATACATCTGTCAAACGATTTCTAACCGAGTTTTTTTATGTTATTCATCTCTGAACGCCCCCACCCCGCGTACCGAACACTCCGTAGCGTAGGTAGGATCACTCGCGTTCGATCGTCATAAAATACTTAACACATTTTTACACATGTTTTATGATCGGCGACGTGCCCAAAATATTGTATCGCGTGCCATCAATGGCACGCGTGCCATTGGTTCGCTTACCCTGTCATATGGCATACTTTTTGTTGCCAGTAACAAAAAGAAAACACATTTTATTAAAAATCTGTTTAATTCTAAAATAAATGCATGGGTTTTACTTGATTGAGCTATGTTATGGTTGAATATACATATTGTTACGAAACTGGGGTTCGAGATTTGGAAAAAAACGCCAAACTTGGTATGAGGGACTTTAGTCACTACGGAACCCTAAGTTGACACGTGAAGATGGTCTTCCTGATGTCTAAATCCAAGTCGTGTAGCAGCTGAGGTCCAGGTATCTCGCCGAGGTTCTCGCAGGTACTTCTACTTTGTCGCACTGAGGTAGGCTTCCTTCGCTTTGGTTCACTCGAAGTGATCGCTCTCGTAGCTCAGAATGAACTGCCGTGGTGCGCACTCGGTCGTCTTTATATATGCGCCGGTACAGAGGTCTACATTATTCTCGAATATTCCCCATACTTGAAGAATGTATTTCGATGCCGGGAAACATCGAGGTGCCGGTACGTGTGTAACCGGCCAAACAATTCTAGACTTTATGTTATAAGAACATGAGGCCTAGTTTCGCTTGCGCCATACCGATGTATTCTACGTGATTTTTGCTCGCGAACATTCTGCGTCTATCTCGTTCGCGACAATATATTAAAACAATGTTAATCCTTTAAATAAAGTATAAAAATTAAAAAAATATGAACCGGTAAAGTATCGGTTTTAATTATTTCATGCGGCAAACTTCTCGCCAAATATGAATCGCGATTTGAAGTGCTATTTTTGAAACGCGGAGTCACCTAAACGAATGGTTTTTCTATAAAAAACCGTTAGTTTAGTGACTCTGCGTTTGAAAAATCGCACCATTGAATTGAAGAGGAATTGGGAGATTTTGTGACCATTTTACGAATTTTAGAGAATCTCTAGCAGTTCTGCGAAGAATATGGCTGATGAATTGATTTCGGAGCAATTCGTCAAAGTGGCCATCATAAACCCCAATGGTGCGATTTTTCAAACGCGGAGTCACTAAACGAACCGTTTTTTGTATGGAAAAACCATTCGTTTAGGTGACTCCGCGTTTGAGAAATGGCACTTAAGGTAGCCCTTACAGCAATTCATAGTAGTTGTTTTTGTTGTAGATATATGTAATTTGTTATGGTTGTGATTGCCAAATAAAGCTTATCTTTCTTTCATATGATTCCTTACTAATTGTTTGGTGCGAGACGGGCTGATAAGATGACATGATCAATGCTATTTTCGAAATTCTTAGGTAAAAAGCCCTAAACTGGCGATAATCCGCGAATGAAATTGCGTGAATTCGTGGCATGGTATAAGCATGCGCGCGCGCGCGCGCCACCGCGATCCCTCGCGCCCGCGCACATGCTCATATTCGTGACCGGTCCGGGAACACTGCTGCAGGAAATTGATTGTTGGGCCGCACCTGCGCCTGTCGTCACGAAGCTTCGTGCTATTACACGATATACGCAAATGTGACCGGCCGTTATCGGGTATCGTCTTGAATATTCGGACTTGGCCTTCGTTATCGCACGGGTGGCGGTACATCAAAGGGTTTTAGCGCTGTAACAATTCGCTGTGCGTAGTCGGACTAGCGTTGTTCATTTTGGCGTTTGTTTTCAACTTGTTCAGACGCGTGCTGTGCAACGGTGCCACACGGTTATTAATGCGTAAAAATGGAGTGGAACGATAAAATGGTATAAAAATTTTTAGATTTTTCTTTCTGTTTCTTTTTAGGTTTCAATAAATGCATTATGTAATTGTTAGCATACGTGTCAAAGAAAAGAAAATCGTCGTCCATATTTAAAACATTTAGATGACGCCATCTTGGGTTTGCTCAGATGAAATAAACAATACGAGTAAGAAGCAAAACAAGACTGAAGACAAAGATTAAAACAAGAACAACATACATTCAACAGAATAAATCATTTATAGAATTTTATTTAAGTACCTACCCATTTTGTTTTATGTCTAACATTAACTTGCACTGATTTAAAAGTCTAATATAAGCAGAATTATTCCCGGTAAGCATTAGATGCCAGTCGGAGATAAGATAGAGAAATATGTACCAGCTCCGACTACTACTGTAGATAATTATTCTGAGAATTCTAAATAGGCAATAGGCTAACAACCTTTCATTTATGAGTTTTGATCATGACCTCTTCATGTTGCTAAATATGGTCTTTGCCTTATAATCATTTAATTTGCATTATGCCAGGCAGATACTCATTCATGATGAGAAGAATGTCTGTATTTAGTTAATTAATTTATTTATAAGGAAAACCTCAATAGATAACGTGGAAAGCAAGTTATAAGTAATAAATAACTTTTGCCTTTTTAACACAATTGTGCTTATAATATATACCACTATTGGAGATGAGATGGTAAAAATAATTCAATCTCCTTTAAAAGAATCTGCCAATATAAGACGGCTTAAACAAATTCACTTTTAGGCATTTACCTCTAAAAGCAATTGCTACACCCCATTTGGCCCTGAGACTCTGCTGAACAAAATATTCTCCATTACCAGAGAATGCTTTAATAAGTTATGAAGGCCTTAATCCTTATTTTTATAGGTTATGAAAACAATTTACTTTCAACCTTAAGTGTCATTACGCGTAGATGTTTCGTGAAAAGTTACTCGTGACTAACTTCTTGTGATTCTTTCATTTGTTGTGACTTGTGACCCATTTTACGAATTTCCATAGAAAACTGGTCAAAAAAATGAATTGGGAAAAGTAATGTCGCTCGTGGGACATAAAGTTATTGCGATAATGTGGTCATTTCACGATTTTCGATGTAAGTCATATCTGTCTTGTCTGGTAAAAAAGTCAAATTGGTCATTATAAACCCCCAGGTCTTAGGTGTATTGATGTTCTTCTCATAGCAAGTCAAAGAGTATTGCAGATACAATGGGTTAAAGTAAAGGCTGTATAAGCCACTATCCAGCCGTTAAATAATTTTAAAAAAAGTGTGGCACTCGTGGACTGCCGCGGGAAAGCATTTTTTATCAACTTATGCAATTATAATTATTAATTTATTTTTTATTTATGCAGTATTTTTTTTTTCTTTGATATTAATTTAGGTTTTTTCTTTGATTTTAATTCAAGTTATACTTTTTGAGCGTGGTAACCGATAAGAAAACATAATTGAGAAATTAATATCGTTTAAAATATTTTTATTATCTTACAATACATTTAGGTTATTCAGAAATTTTTATTATGAGTAGTTAGCAGCTAGTCTCAGAGTAGGGCAAAATTAACTTTTTTTTTTCAATTTCGAGCATAGATTTTTTATAAGAGACCACAGGGACCCCCAGATATCGATTTTGACGTCTATCAGTCCAGAAACAAAAAAGTTCAAAATGGCGGCTACCTTTTTCAAATTCAAGTACAGATTTATTATAAGAGACCACAGGGACCCCCAGATATCGATTTTGTAGGCAATCGGTCCAGAATAAAAAAAATCAAAATAACGGCTGTTTCAAATTCGAGCATAGATTCATTATAAGAGATCACAGGGACCCCCAGATATCGATTTTGAAGGATATCGGTGCAGTAACAAAAGAGTTAAAAATGGTGACTAGTTTTTTTTTTACATTTTGAGCATAGATTCAATATGAGGGACCACAGAGCTGTCCAGATATTGATTTTGAACCGTTCGCTCTGCGTGATTGCACTTGCGTTATTCATTTTGACGTTTGTTTTCAACTTGTTCAGACGCGTGCTGTGCGACGGTGCCACGGTTGTTAATGCGAAAAAATGGAGTGGAACGATAAAATAGTGTTAAAATTTTTAGCTTTTTGGAACGAAGTTCCTTACGGCAGGCTTGGAGGAGATAGGGATTTTGCTGCGCGACCGAACTGAAAAAAATGTGATAGTAAAACCGTAAGGATGACCTCGTTAAATAAAACCGTTAAATGAGACGTGCGCAGGTTCGACAATCGTATACACAAGCGAGTAGTGTATAATACCTTTCTCTTCCTTTGAGCACGATTTTTCTTTTGCAAATTGTGTCGATTCTACATTAGCCGAAGGAACTTCGTTCCTACCTGGTGTCCCACGACACCACATTTCTTTTTTCTTTCTAGGTTTCTTTTTAGGTTTCAATAAATGCATTATGTAATTGTTAGTACACATGTTAAAGAAAAGAAAGTCGTCGTCCATATTTGAAACACGTAGATGACGCTATCTTGGATTATTGCCAGATAGTTCGTGAAAAATAACGAAGCCGCTAGTGTGACCAGCGCTTTATCGCGATAATTTTTAGTGTACAAAACGTACGAAGGTTCGCCGCGAATTGCTTCGGAACGATAGGCACAAGTGCGGCCGAAGCATAAGTTAATGCGCGGGTGGCAATACACCAAACGATTTAAGCACGCTAACAATTCGCTCTGCGTAGTCGCACTTGCGTTGTTTATTTTGACGTTTATTTTAAACTTGTTTAGACGTGTGCTGTGCGACAGTGACACGGTTGTTACGATAACTTTTTAGTATACAAAACGTAAGAAAATTTGCCCTGAATTACTTCGGGACGATAGGCACAAGTGCGGCCGAAGCAATAGAGAAGTTCCGTCTGAACAAGTTGAAAACAAACGTCAAAACGAATAACGCAAGTGCAACCACGCAGAGCGAACGGTTAGCGTGCTGAAATCCTTTGATGTATCGCCACCCGCGCGATAACCAACACGAAGTCTGAATATTCGGGACAATACCCGATAACGACCGGTCACATTTGCGTGTATCGTGTAATAGCACGAAGCTTCGTGACGATAGGCGCAGGTTCGGCCCAAGCATTAGGTGTGAGGGTTAGATTAAGTAGGTACTCATTAAGAATTCTATATTATTACTCTTTGTATCATACTCTTTGTACCACTTATATAATGTGTTATTCCGTCAAATATAGACAGTATTATTCGAGCATTCACTAGTTTCATTTACCTGACAACGTCGCACCTTACATGGCGACCCTGCTTATGGACTCTGCCCGCACGCCGCGCTGTGAATTTGAGACGTTACGCGTGTAAACGTTAATCAGGACAATGGAAAGTTCCCAGTTCTATCGTTGCTTCGGACGAAACGCGAGTGTACAAGTGAATAAAGTTATCAGAATAAAGTGGTAACCCAGCCCAAAAAATGTTTTCAAAAGAAATCGTGTAAAATCAAAAAGTGCATAAATATAAGTGCAGTGTAAAAAAAATGACAAGTGAAAATAAAATTATAAAATAAATAAACAAAATAACAATAAAAAAAATATATATAAATAAGTAAAAAAAAAAGTGTAATGTTTTATCAAATTATAATAAAATATACGTTATTATTTCTAACTCCGAGCTAAGGCCATGACCTGGTAAGGAATGCAGTGACTTTCCATACATGTACGGACGGACAATACACTCTGATTGAACTTTGGACTTTGGTGTTTGTTAACTGCAATCGTGAATATGTTTCAGAGTTATTTATAACTTAATATTTTTAGTGTGTTAATTATTTATGTGCACAGGTAGGTACAGGAATATTTTACGCTACGTTATGGTGGTACGTGTCACAAGGATAATATTATAGCATTGTATGATGAATTGAAGAACATAAGAGTATATAATTTAATTAAATTAGGAGCCAGACGAAGAACGGAAAAAGTGTAAAGAACAAATTAAATGAGATTAACGCAATTAATGAGCAATATGAGACTTGGCTAATAGATTTTGAAGAAAAAGTTAAGGAAAATTATTATTTTACTGAAGATATTTTATTAATAGAAAATTATTGTAGAAAATTTTTAGAGTTACATGAAAGTTTTTTATTATTGTGTACTAGTGACAAGCTTACGTCGCTATCCAACATGAATTCTTTTGATTTAAAAACTGCTTTAAATCTTTTACCTATTGTTACGTTCCGGATATTTAAATGAAACACCGGTAACGTTAAACAAAATTTATTTAGTGGTTACCCCCCACAAAATCACAATTAGGTCGTGAGTTCGGATGGCCACCTAACCTTGCCACGCAGTCTAGTACTTCCCTTGTGGGCCAAGCGGGCATCGACGATCTTCAAAATGGCCGGGCGTGAAGAAGTCACCAACACGACGCTCGCCGCCGGCACCTTCAGCCGGAACTTGGGACCCTGGAATCATCATCCAAGCACTAAGCATCTAGGCAGCAGTTGACATCCGTGATTGCTCATGCCACGCAGCTAGTAGATACAAGAAGTACTAAGGTAGAAGGAGAAAGTGGCGTGAGGCAATCAAAAGCGGAGTTTACAAAGGGTGATTAACATATGAGAACATGATAAATGATTTTGATGATAAATGATGACGAATTATTTTAATGATGAATGATTTTGATGATGAGAGACAGGCAACCTAAACAAAGCTAAAGTGATGAACACTACGAACTAATAAAAACATTGTTCAAACTTACCCTAACGGGGTTTAATAATCCAAATAAGTTAAATTAATGGAAAACCACCACACAGAAGCCAATACTAGGCTGGTTTACAGCTACTGCCAAAAGTTAATTATAAATTAAAAGGTATCAGAATGCAGGCTCGACCTTAGCCAAATCACCAGCAGTACGTGTCCGTCTCAATATAAGATCAGCGGCGCAATGGCGCGCGCGCAGCCGCCGGGGCACCGGTCAAACAGGTTTTGCGGGACGAGAGATATTTAGGGATCCGTGTTTAACGCGCTCAGGCACAAGAAAACCTTTCCTTTTTTTTTGTTTTAATTTTAGTTATAGTTTATTTATTTTTATTTTTAGTTTTAGTTATATTAAAAATCGTAACGAATATGTCGTTACAGTACCCCCATTTTGAAGACGGATTTTAGCTTTTAAATAAAATTCGCAAGAAATATGTCCTACATGTTAATTGTTACTATTTAGTTATTAACAAGTGGTAATTTTAAATCCTTGATGTGCCAAGCACCAATATTTTTACCTGACATGTCTGCCAAAATATAGACCAGAGGAGACCTTTTTGCAATCACTCGACATTTTAAAACCTTGGGTGCTAATTTTTTTTTGAAAAGAACTTGTCTTTATCGCTAAGAACATAAGCACGTTTCATTACTACATCGCCTACATTGAACTCGATGGCTTTGCGACGTAAATTGTAACGAGACGTGTTACGAGAATGGGCATGCCAAAGTTTAGCTTGAACTTCCTTAAAAATAGTAGAAAGGCAGCCCAAACTTTCCGCATAAAGATCCCGTGGAAGAAATAAGACCTCATCACCCAAATCGTTATCTGTATAGTGACTGCCGCACGTCACAAGTTCCCTGCCGTAAACCAAGAATGACGGGGTAAAACCAGTTGATTCATTTACGGAATTATTGATAGCAAATTGCACCTTTGGAACAAAAACGTCCCAGGTTCTATGATCGTTATCGACGTACGTAGATAAACAAGTAATTATGGTTCTGTTATATCTCTCCACAGTATTAACTTGTGGAGTGTATTTAGGCGTAAAAAATACATTGGGTATGTTATATTTTTTAAACAAAGAATCTGTGATTTTACTAATAAATTGTGTACCATTATCCATCAGTATAGTCTGAGGAACTCCATGGACAAGAAAAACTGACTCTTCCAGTATTTTAGTGATAACTGTTGAAGTTGCACTACGAATAGGAAATATTCGAAATTTTGCTTAAATTTCGAAAAACAGCAAGTTACTACCAGTAAATAGCTATTTTGTTTACGGCTAACGGGAAGAGGGCCCATTAAGTCGATTGATAACATTTGAAATGGGCGCGAACATTGTTTAGGCCGACCCATTTCACCTAAAGTAGTGTGGTTCTGAGCTTTATAAGAAAGACACTTTTCACAAGAACCAATGAATTTTATAACATCTTGATGCATTCCTGGCCAAAAAAATCTTAAAGCAAGGCGCCTATAAGTTTTAAAAATTCCTAAATGTCCCGCTGTAGGTTCGGAATTATTGTCATTGATGACCTTTTCGCGCATTTCAAGGGGCACTACTTCCTTCCACGAAAACTCAGAAGTAAGTTCGTGTTTGTTTTTTGTTAGCCGGTAAAGAACATTATCTTTTAATAAAAAATTTGGAAATTTTTCCGGACTGGTCATACAGCCATTGAAAATATTTTTATACCAACTGTCCTTGGTTTCTAAAGATGTGGAAGACAACGAACTAACTGGTACGGCTCTAGAAAGAGCATCAGGGATAACATTATCACTACCATGTCGATGTTTAAGTTCGAAATTAAAAGACGACAGACGGACACCCCAACGAGCTAGCCTACCGGTTGGATTACTTATCGATAGGAACCATTTTAAAGCACTATGATCCGTGTAAACGGTAAACTGCTTCCCATTCTCCAAATAACACCTCCAGTGCTCCAAAGCCACAATTACAGCAAGCGTTTCGCGTTCTGTAATGCTATAATTCCTCTCGGCCGCTGACAATGATTTGCTCATATATGCTACGGGATGTTCTTTACCATCCACCACTTGGGTAAGCATACCCCCAATCCCAAAATTACTCGCGTCAGTATGGACTTCAAATGCTCTGGTGAAATCGGGGCATGAAAGAACAGGGGCAGAAACAAGGCACTCTTTTAATTTAGAAAAGGCAGCATCAGCCTCTGAAGTCCAACTGAATTTCGGTGCACCTTTCTTAGTCGAGGTTAAGGCGTTCAGCGGACCGGCAATCGTACTAAAATTGGGAACGAAACGTCGGTACCATGTTGCTGTACCTAGGAAGCGTTTAACATCCTTACGACACGTAGGGGTCGGATAATTAACAATCGCTTCCACTTTTTCGGGATCGGTTCTGAGACCATTGCTATCTACAACATACCCTAGATACTTGAGCTCACTACGAAAGAATTTGCATTTTTCTAAGTTTATTGTTAAATTCGCATTTTTTAACTTTTCAAGCACCTTCTTTAATATGGCGACATGGCTGTTAAAGTCATTGGAAACTATAATTATGTCGTCAAGATAAGCGAAAACTTTGAGATCGAATTCCGCAAACAACAGGTCAACTAAACGTTGTTGAGTTGCTGGTGCGTTAGTTAGACCGAACGCAGTACGTTTGAAACGGAGAGTGCCCCTCCCAGGAACGTAAAAAGCGGTCTTGTCTCTATCCTCGCGCCTGATAGGTATTTGCCAAAATGCATTCGATAAATCTATGCTAGATAAATAACGAGATTATCCAAAATTTCGGAAATGTAGGGCAAATTGTATGCGTCGCGTTTAGTAACTGCGTTAAGTTTTCTGCTATCGAGACAGAATCTAGGCTTGCCGTTTTTTTTATTAACTATCAGCACCGGAGATGACCAAGCACTTTCGCACGGCTCGACAACATCTAGACCTAACATTTCGTCTACTTGCTCCACCAATATCCGCTGTTTTTCGGGTGACATTCGGTAATAACGCTGACGGATAGGCTGTGCATTACCGGTGTCGATGCCATGTTCAATTAAAGACGTTTTTCCTAAGCCCTTAGAAGTAGAAGAAATTAATGAGAATTGAGCAATTACATCATCAGCTATAGCTTTTTCGACAGAATCTAGTTTATCGTAACCATGAACAAATGCAACCGAATTATCGTCAACATTTTGGTGAGTAGTTTTCAGCGATATTGCATTTAAATATTTTGGACAAATTTTGAAGGTGCGCCAGAAATCAATACCTAGAATGAGGCATGACGTGATCTCTGGAATGTAGTACGCTTTAATGACATGAGTACAGTTTTCGAAAGTTACAGATAATTTAAAGTATCCGGAGCTTTTTAAAACTTGCCCACCAGCAGCATAGACGGTAATAAAATCATCCTCTACCAATTGTGTACCTTTCCTTTCCAAAAGTGCACGGAGTTTGCTACCAATTATAGTAACTGCAGATCCGGAGTCAAGGAGACCTGCTACCGGCACATCGTTTACTTTAACATCGGCATATGGCCTAAGATCATTGTGAGGTTTAGTTTGCAGAATTGTGTCAACTTTATATGATTTAAAATATAATGAGATGAATCTTAACCAGTCATTCCAGTCCTTGCCATTGAACCTGTTCTGGTCAATATTGCCACAATTCTGCCCAACTAGTTTTTTGAGGTAACTGGTTGACCTTTTGAACAATTAGGGCAATCAGGTGTCTTAACATTTTCATGCCCGCAAACAAAGCAAAATATCTTGTCCTTATTAGCAGTACATTGTCTTAAATTATGTGTATCGACACGACATCTAGGACAATAAAGCGGCTTCTTTACATTAGATTGGATTGCATGTACATAGTTTTCATTTATTGTATTGTTTGCATTCAAATTTCTATTATAATTAAGTTTAGTGTTATTATTGTTTGAGTAACTTTTACTATAGTGATTATTTGATTTATTAGAATTATCAACATAAGCGAATTCAGGAGCTAAGGAATCAGGAGTCGGACCGATGGGCTCATGAAACTGGGCAGCACGTGCCTTAATATTTTCAAAGTTACGGCAAAGTTGCCTCAATGTGTCGATGTCCTTAATGTCTGGTACAGAGGCCAATAGGGTTGCATAGCATGGACGAATATTATGAAGCAAGATTTCGAGCTTTTCTTCCTCAGATAATGGTTTTGAAAGTCGTGCGAATAGTCCAGACATTACTGCTAAATACACTATAATGCTCTCTTTATTACCCTGTGTTCGGGAATGAATTTCAAGACGAAGCCTATAGTCATAATCAGACTGATCAAAATCTTGTTTTAATAATTGAATTAGCTCATCCCAGTTCGAAACCCGATTCCTGACGCTCCTGTACCAGTGAACTGCGTCACCAGTGAATATTTCTGTCGCGTAGGATAAAATTTTTGAATCCGATATTTCTCTCGCCTCGCAAAACTCGCTAATACGTTGTATGAACGCTCGCACACATGTTTTGCCATCATACTTGAATTTGCCAATATCGGCAGTTTTACTACGATCACTACAGGAAACTGTGATGTTAAATGGGGCATTTGTAGCTGCATCAGTAATGTTTGGAGAGATCAGCCGGTCCACACCCTGATCCTTTACTAAATTATACTTATCGAAATACGAACGAAATTGTTGAGAGGAGGTCTCAATCAAATCGTTGGTATCATCAGAAGCGATTATTCTATTGAATCGATGATATAAGTGATGCAGAAGATTTTCTGTTCTCAGTAAATTGCTTTTATCTAAGGATGATACTAGATTACATTTTATTTTTTCAAGTGCAATATTAATACCCTTTAAATCCTCAATTACATCGAAACAACTTTCTAAAATGTCCTCAGATGGAAATGTTGTGCCTAAATTAGAAATCTGTTTCCGCAATTCCTCTACCGTTGATGCAGGTGTGGCACCTCTGATTGCAACCTCATATTCTAACTCAGTCTTTTGTAATGATAAAAATTTTACCGGATAAGACATAATTTAAAGTTAACTATGTATAATAACCCAATAGAGTAAATTGTGAACAATGAGACACTAAAAATATATTTAAAACAAAAAAAAAAATACTCCGTTTTGTTACAATAAAAATATTAATAACTATGGAATGTTTAGGTTGGCATAAAAATATGATGATTATGATGATGATATAAAATAAAATAAAACACACAAAAAAAGAAAGAAAAAAAAGCTTGAAACGACTAAGGTGTACCTTTTTATGTATAAAACTACAAACACCAAAAAAAAAAACAACAATATTTGTAAAACTAACAATACGGAACCATATGGGTATTCAGTATTAAAAAGGTACGCTTTAGCGCAGAATGCAACCAAAAAATAAAATAAACGTTTCACAAACAGAAAAAAATAAAGAACACAACCACCAACTACCAACTACTTACTACGAAGCAAGGTTAGGCCATGTATAATAAACCACGTCTTGGCGCCAGTGTTACGTTCCGGATATTTAAATGAAACACCGGTAACGTTAAACAAAATTTATTTAGTGGTTACCCCCCACAAAATCACAATTAGGTCGTGAGTTCGGATGGCCACCTAACCTTGCCACGCAGTCTAGTACTTCCCTTGTGGGCCAAGCGGGCATCGACGATCTTCAAAATGGCCGGGCGTGAAGAAGTCACCAACACGACGCTCGCCGCCGGCACCTTCAGCCGGAACTTGGGACCCTGGAATCATCATCCAAGCACTAAGCATCTAGGCAGCAGTTGACATCCGTGATTGCTCATGCCACGCAGCTAGTAGATACAAGAAATACTAAGGTAGAAGGAGAAAGTGGCGTGAGGCAATCAAAAGCGGAGTTTACAAAGGGTGATTAACATATGAGAACATGATAAATGATTTTGATGATAAATGATGACGAATTATTTTAATGATGAATGATTTTGATGATGAGAGACAGGCAACCTAAACAAAGCTAAAGTGATGAACACTACGAACTAATAAAAACATTGTTCAAACTTACCCTAACGGGGTTTAATAATCCAAATAAGTTAAATTAATGGAAAACCACCACACAGAAGCCAATACTAGGCTGGTTTACAGCTACTGCCAAAAGTTAATTATAAATTAAAAGGTATCAGAATGCAGGCTCGACCTTAGCCAAATCACCAGCAGTACGTGTCCGTCTCAATATAAGATCAGCGGCGCAATGGCGCGCGCGCAGCCGCCGGGGCACCGGTCAAACAGGTTTTGCGGGACGAGAGATATTTAGGGATCCGTGTTTAACGCGCTCAGGCACAAGAAAACCTTTCCTTTTTTTTTTGTTTTAATTTTAGTTATAGTTTATTTATTTTTATTTTTAGTTTTAGTTATATTAAAAATCGTAACGAATATGTTACAACGTTACACTATAATGACAAATGAGGAGTCAAATACGAAACAGTTGATTGACAATATTGAATATTATAATACTTTATTGAAAGAAGATACATGTAAACAAAATTTAATTAACTTTGTATAAGTAGTAAAGTAGGCTATCTTCAGAAGCTAAGTTGAAATTAAAAACTAAATATGAAACGGTTGAACAGTTAATTATTGATATGAGAAGTGTCTTATTGTGTAAGAAAGCTGCAACGGCAATACAAAATAAATTACAAAAAATTTGACAAAATGACATGTCGATTGCTGACTATGGGAAAGAAATTACAGAATTATTTGTGGATTTAACGATAACGCAAGCTGACGGTAATGATCAGTGCTATAATATATTAAAACCAATTAATGAAAATATTGCTGTTAAGCAAGTTGCTGACGGTTTGCGCAATCGTAGACTCAGTACGATTATTTCTGCTAGGAATTACAGTTCACTAAAAGATGCTGTTCAGGCAACACAGGACGAGGAAGTCTCGACACCCTCAACATCAGGAGAACTAATTGATATGTACAGGAAACCATATCACCATAAATATTTTAACAACGGTTTAAATAATAAACGGTTAAAAAAAAATATAGAGGCTTGCGTAGAGGACGCAGCAACTATCCTGCATACAGAGGACGAACACGAGGACAGCAGCAAGGAGCCCACTTTGCTTCTCGAGGGCAATGGACACGAGTTCAGTGCACGCGAGGAAGTAGCGAACGACGACGACAGAGAGGTAATTTTTTTAATTCACATAGAGGAAATCAAGGGATACGTAATGAACGTAATATTAACTTAATGCATAATAATAATAAAAATAATTTAAAAAAATTAGAGGACTCCGAAGTTTCATTGAATTAGTTTTTTCGTGATGAATAGTAATAAATTAATTTTAGCCAGTGACAGTTACTGTTATATTTCTTTACAATCATCATCATATCAAAGTAATAAAAAATATTTTCTAGTAGACTCTGAAGCATCGATATCGGCGTGTACATATAAACATGCTATCGAATGTAACATTCCAATCCATAAAGAGAAAGAAACAATAAACGGTTTAGGTGGAAGTGTGCAAGCAATAGGATACTTATATTTACCGTTGACTTTGAAACAATCAATCAAAAATTTTTTGTTTTTCAAAATTTACCAATTAAAGGAAGTGGAATTTTAGGTCGTGATTTTTTAAATAGATGCAAAGCTCAATTAGATTTCAATGAAAATATTTTGACATTGTTTATTAATTCAAAAATTACTCATTTACCTTTGATTAATACATGCAGCGTTATTTTTGAGATTCCTGCTAGAAGCGAATCAATACATTTTATACACACGAACATTAACGAAGATTGTGTTATATTATCTCAAGAAATAAAACATGGTGTGTTTTTAGCAAGTTCTATAGGTACACCAAAAGATGGATTGATTCCTGTTCGGATACTTAATGTTACTGAACATGATGTACAACTAACAGAAATAAATCCAAAAATTGAAAAAGTTAGTAACTATAACATTTGTGTATTTGAAAAATCTGAAACAGATACAAATAGGGTGAAAAAATTATTTTCATTAATGAAATTACAACATTTAAATATTGAGGAACAAAAAACCATTGAGAATATATGTGCTAAATATTCAGATATATTTTACCTCCCTGGAGATAAATTAAGTACTACTGATGTATACACACTATCTCAGTTAAACCAAATCCAACATTTTCAAAACAATATCGTTTACCATACGCTCAAAAAGACGAAATTAAACGTCAGATTGATAAAATGTTAGAGGAAGGGATAATTGAGCCTAGTCAAAGCGATTGGTCTAGTCCGATACTATTAGTACCGAAAAAGTTGGATTCAACAGAAGACAAAAAATGGAGGTTAGTGATAGATTACCGGAAATTGAATAATCAGATTGAAGATGATAAGTTTCCATTACCAGACATTACAGAAATTTTAGATTCGTTAACAGGTAGCATTTATTTTACACACTGAGATTTACATCAAGGATACTATAATGTCAAATTAGATAAAAACAGTAGAAAATTTACAGCTTTTCATTCAGGACAGTACCAGATGACACGTATGCCGATGGAACTTAAAACTAGCCCAAGTTCGTTTTCTAGAATGATAAAATTGGCAATGGCTGGTCTAAATAAAAAAAATGTTTAATTTACTTAGATGATTTGATAGTTTTTGGCCGTAATTTGACAATTCATAACAAAAATTTGCAAGATGTTTTTGAAAGACTTCGAAATTTAAATTTAAAATTGACTCCACCAAAATGCGATTTTCTAAAAAAGGAGATTTTGTATTTAGGTCATGTTATTTCTAGTGAAGGTATTATGCCGGATCCTTCAAAAATATTTGCAGTACAAAATTATCCATGCCCTACAAACTTAGACGAAGTAAAACGATTTGTAGCTTTCACGAATTATTATAGAAAATTCATTCCGAAATTTGCAGAAATCGCATATCCATTAAATAAATTAACTAGAAAAGGCGTACCATTTGAATGGAATATCGAAAGTCAAACATCTTTTGAAACTTTAAAACAACTACTGATAAGTCCACCTGTATTACAGTATCACGATTTTTCAGAACAAAATCAATTTATTGTACAAACTGATGCGTCAAATAATGCTATAGGAGCAACTTTATCAAATGGAAATGGACAACCAATAGCTTATGCCAGTAGGAGCTTAAATAAAGGTGAAAAGAATTATCCGGCAATAGAAAAAGAATTACTAGCAATAGCATGGGCTGTAAAGTATTTTCGTCCATATTTATATGGACGCCCATTTAAAAAACTAACAGACCATAAACCACTAGTATACTTGTTTAATATGAAAGATCCTTCGAGTAGGCTTATGAAATTTAGAATCATATTAGAGGAATTTTGAAGTAGAATATGTTAAAGGTTCTGACAATGCAGCTGCAGATGCACTGTCTAGAATCTTATTAAATGATTTAAAAGAAATGCACGAAAGTGTTATGAATGTGATGACAAAAGCGAAGGCGAGAAAATTAGACAAATCTGATTTTGCGGTAGATATGGATACTTTAGACTTGAGGCCTGATCAACCAAAGTCGTAATTACTCATATTAAACCGAAAGAATCAGTAGAGTTAAAAATAATTGATAATAAAGGATTACAACATTTAAGAAAGGAACGAATTGCCACTAAAGAAAATAAAATATTATGCTACGTTGAAAGTAAAAGAACAATTTATGTGAAATTTCTAGATTCTCAATCACAAACGACGCGAGCCAAATTTGTGAGAGATTTTGTAATTTATTAAAGTTAGAAGAAATATACATATTAAAAAGTAAAAAAAAATGAAATTTTGATAAAAAAGCTATTAGACAAAATAAAAAGTGATAAGAATAGGTCCGGACCGCGCATATGTATTCTAAGTAATGTAAAAAGAATTGAGGATAAACCTGATAGGAAATTAATTTTAAATGATTTTCATCTCTTGCCTAGTAGTGGCCATGCTGGCATGAGAAGAATGTCAAACAATATAAAGAAATATTATTATTGGCCTGGTATTGATAATGATGTTCGAGAATTTGTGAGGCGTTGTGACAGTTGTCAGAGGCAAAAACATTCACTACCAAAGAAAGAGCCAATGACAATTACTAATACAGCACATACTGCATTTGAAAAAGTATTCTTAGATCTTGTTGGTCCTTTAGAAAGAGATAATGATAATTATTCCTATGTACTAACATGCCAATATGAACTTACAAAATATGTAGAAGGTTATCCCTTAATTTCCAAAAAAGCTGATGAAGTAGCGAGATCGTTTGTCAACAATTTTATTCTCAGGTACGCTGTGCCAAAATGTATAGCTACAGACAGGGGAAAGGAGTTTCTTTCAGAAATATTTCAAGAGGTTTGTAAACTATTAAATTTAAAACAACTCAATTCTACAACCCACCATCACCATTCAATAGGAGCACTGGAACTTACACACAAAAATTTGAAGGCGTTTTTACGTATTCAAACAGAGAATCATCCTGAGATGTGGAGTAAGTGGATTCCTTTTTGGTGTTTCTCTTACAACACAGGAGTTCATACAGAAACAGGCTTCACTCTGTACGAGTTGGTATTTGGTAAGAAATGTTCTCTCCCCAGCAATTTGACAAATGATTTAGATCCTCTTTATAACTACGAGAGTTATCCCCATGAGTTGAAATACCGTTTAAAAAGTAAGTTAAATAGAAAATGTGTCTATGATAAAAATATTAATCCTGTTAGCTATAAGGAAAATGATTTAATTTTAGTAAAAAATGATACACCTAGTAATAAGTTAGATAAAATATATTCAGGCCCTTATAAAGTTATTAAGGACATACCACCAAACGTAGAAATAATTAATAATTATCGTATTCATAAAAATCGTACGAAACCGTACTATGTAACCTAATTATTCTAAACTTTTATTGATATAATTGCTTATATACTGAGTAAAAAAAAAAACTTTTTTTTTTTCAACAAGTGCGGAGATGTGAGGGTTAGATTAAGCAGGTACTCATTAAGACTTCTATATTATTACTCTTTGTATCATACTTTTTGTTCCACTTATATAATGTGTTATTCCGTCAAATATAGACAGTATTATTCGAGCATTCACTAGTTTCATTTACCTGACAACGTCGCACTTTATAAGGGATATAAAAAAATACCTGATTATTTAATTATTTTAAGTAATAACATACATTAGCAATCGTTTTTTTTTTATTGTATAGACCAATAACACTGATTGAGCTAGCCCCAAAGTAAGCTCGAGACTTGTGTTATGGGATACTAACTCAACGATACTCTATTTTATAACATATACATATATAGATAAACATCCAAGACCCAGGACAATTTGAAAAAGGCCATTTTTCAACTTGCCCTGACCGGGGATCGAACCCAGGACCTCTGGGTTGCGGACTAGCATGGTGAACACTTCGCCACGAAAGGTGTTGAAAACTCAAACGGCGAAAATGATTTTTGCTATATGAGCGACTGAAACAAGTAATCGTATTCTGTTCTTGGTTTTATCGTGGTGTCACTAATGCTTGGGCCGGACATGCGCCTATCGTCACGAAGCTTCGTGCTATTACACGATACACGCAAATGTGACCGGCCGCTATCGGGTATCGTCCCGAATATTCGGACTTCGTGTTATTGCGCGGGTGGCGATACCTCAAAGGATTTATGCACGCTAACAATTCGCTCTGCGTGGTCGCACTTGCGTTGTGTTCATTTTGACATTTGTTTTCAACGTGTTTGGACGCGTGCTGTGCGACGGTGCCACGGTTGTTTATGCGTAAAAATGGAGTGGAACGATAAAAAAGTGTTAAAATTTTTAGCTTTTTCTTTCTAGGTTTCTTTTAGGTTTCAATAAGTGCATTATGTAAATGTTAGCACACATGTTAAAGAAAAGAAAGTCGTCGTCCATATTTAAAACACGTAGATGATGCCAGCTTGGATTATTGCTAGATAGTTCGTGAAAAATAACGAAGTCGCTTGTGTGACCAGCGCTTTATCGCGATAACTTTTAAGTGTACAAAACGTACGAAGATTCACCGTGAATTGCTTCGGGACGATAGGCACAAGTGCGGCCGAAGCTTCATACAAAGATCTAGAATATACAAGTAGTGTTTTTATATCTCTTATCTCGAGGGGTAGCATTTTTGAAATCACTTGTCACATCACGAATGGTTTACGCGTGCGTTTCAAAACGGGTGCATTTTTGAAATGATAGTATGCGAAGGATTTGCAACGAGATGTCTCGACCAGTCGTAATTTTGACATTTGTGGCGCAGATATGTCAAAAAAACCTTTCATAGAGAATCTGCAGGTTTAAAATGGCCAGTTTGATGAATTGCTCCAAAATCAATTCATCAGCCATATTCCTCGCAGAACTGCTAGAGATTCTCTAAAAATCGTAAAATGGCCACAAAATCTCCCAATTCCTCTTCAATTCAATTCAAATCGCAATACATATTTGGCGAGAAGGTTGCCGCACGAAATAATTAGAAACCGATACTCTACCGGTTCATATTTTTGTTCATTTTTATACTTTATTTAATATTTTTATATTTAAATAATATTTTTATACTTTATTAACATTGTTTTTATGTATATTCAACTAAAATATATAGCTCAATCAAGTTCTTTTTGTTACTGGCAATAAAAAGTATGCCATATGATATGACAGTGACACTTCACCCTATTAATGTCAGGGTAAATAACAACAGTTCGTAATTAGTTTTCAATGGTTTACATTGCAGGTTTTCAATTAGTTTTGCAATAATAATTTACTTTGATATTGTTTTGTAGCTATAGGAAAGTAGAAATAGGAATGTTGATGTGATATTTATAAAAAGGTTATGTACATTGTACAATTAGATTTACTTAAACCCTTTAATTTAGAAAGAAAGAAAAGCAAGAAAGAAAATCTTTATTCGGCAAACAAAAATCTTATGTACTAGACTTTTTTCGCTCGGCAGTATGTTTGACCTGGCTTTTAATAAAGGTTAAATAATAATAAAGATTTGTATTAGGCATATATTATATTAGTATTCTTGTAGTATGACCACCGACTGAAATATTGTAGTCTTAAACGATATTTGTAATGTTACAAAAAATCTAAAAAATATATATCCTTTTAAAGTGCCAGTATGTCTTCTAAGTATTTATTGTATAAGCAATAAATGATTTATGATGTTTGCAGAGGCTGCTTGAAGGCTAAGGAAGCAGCAACGTGTCCACTGCTAGAGCATTCTTGTATCATCAAGAGAGGAATTCCTGCAAATAAAGGGAGTCATGAGCGAACCCTTTGGTTCACTTGATGAGATCCTAAACTTGCATGACAAGCTGGGTTTGCTCAGATGAAATGAACAATAAGAAGCAAAACAAGACTGAAGACAAAGATTAAAGCAAGAACAACAAACATTTATCAGAATAAATTATTTATATTTTTTATATTTATGTATAGAATTTTATTTAAGTACCTACCCATTTTGTTTTATTTCTAACATTAACTTATACTGATTTAAAAGTCTAATATTAAAATTGAATTATTCCCGGCTGGCATAAGATGCCAGTCAGAGATAAGAGATAGAAAAATGTACCAACTGCTAGTACTACTGTAGATAAGTAGTTATTCTTAGAATTCTAAATAGGCAATGGGCTAACAACCTATCGTAATAATAATGAACGTTTATTTTTTCTTCACAATAGCACAGAATTGACAAAAGTGTTACATTACGATAGGTATCAAGTAATTAATTACTTATCTCTATTTCGCAGTCTTGTTAAGTCATAGTAGACTTTGTGAAGAGACTAGTCTCTGAAATAGGTCCTGTGAGGACCTGTGCTACAGGTGACTAGGCTCCTCCCTTGGAATACTTTTTATAGGAATTGCTGGTGTACCTACGAGTTTTGCCTAATAGATTAGTATATTGTATGTGCTAATTGAGTTTAAGTATTTTAAATTGTAGGAGGAAGCACTATTCTAAATACTAAATTAAATTATAGCTGTTTAGTTAGCGTGAGTGTCAGTGTACTTGTGAGATTTGTATGTGTTTCTGTAGGCAAGGTTGATGTGTATGGGAGATAGGGACGATCAAGTATAGTGTAGGAGATAGCGTTATTAGGGGCAGTTATTATTAGCTGATTGAATTTAGAAGGGTTATCATGAGTTTTGATCATGACCTCATCGTATTGCTAAATATGGTCTTTGTCTTGTAATCATTTTATTTGCTGTATACCAGTCATAAAGTCATTCATGATAAGTATGTCTGTATGTACCTAATTATTTATAAGGAAAACCCCAATAAATAATGTAAAAAGCAAGTTTTAATCAATAAATAACTTTTGCCTTTTTGACTAAATTGTGCTTATATATTATATACACTATTGGACATGAGATGGTAAAAATAATTCAATATCCTTTTAAAGAATCCGCCAATATAAGACTGCATAAACAAATTCACTTTTAGGCATTTACCTCTAGATGCCATGGCTACACCCCATTTGCTTATCAGACCCTCTGTTAACTATACAAAATATTCTCCAGTACCAGAGAATGCTTCAATAAGTTATGAAGGCCTCTTTATTTTCTACCTCAAGTGTCATTACGCGTAGATGTTTCGTAAAAAGTTACTCGTGACTAACTTTTTATGATTCTCCTATTTGACACAAAAGCAATTCAGGCATTGTGGCCCATTTTACAAATTTCCCGAAACTGTCAAAAAAATAAATTTAGAAAAGTATTGTTGCTCGTGAAACATATATTTATTGCGCTAATGTGGCCATTTTACGATTTTCGATGTAATTCATATCTGAATCATCTGGTGAAAAAGTCACAGTGGCCGTTTTAAATCCCCTGTTTTGTTTCGTGCTGCTTTTGAATGGTGAAATTCTTAGAAAACCATAGACATATTTTCGAAGTTTTCTTCGTAAAACAACATTGTTTTTCGCTGACACGACGGACTTAACTTCACGTTTTGTGTTTCGGTGAGTCCTTAAATGAAAAATTGCACTCCAGGTTTCGACTGTATGGGACGATAGACGCAGAAGACGCAGTTCACGCAGTTGCGACCCAAGCATTAATAATTTAAAACTTTGCAACGGCAACACTGATGGCGTCTTCCTATTATTCCATTCATTTCATTCATTCGCATTTCGCGTCCATCCATACTTTTTATTATCTCGTGTCGTTGACTTTTTCCCTCCATTTTTAGTCGATAAATAAATTGCGGTCTGAGATTGCAGTAATTGTATTGCTAGCAATATTGTTTACTTTCCCAAATTCAATATGCGAAAGATATCAAAAACTCGTGCAGATGACGATGTCGTGTCATCTACTAATGGGTCTGTATTGAATGACGAACAAGCAGATGCAATTGATGAACCGACGCCAAATGACTCCAAAGAGAAGGACCCAGGTTCCGATGCCAACGATAGCACCGACCTAAACAGCGAAACACATTCTGATGATGCTCCACCTAAAAAATCTAAGTCGCAAAAAGGTAAATCTAAAAAGAAGAAGTCCAAAGCGGAGAAAGATGTGGAGGAAGAATATGAGGTTTGTAATTTATAAAGTTATTTATTTATTTTTAAGCACTCCACTGACAAGTGTGCTGCTCTTTAATATAAGAAGAAGAATGTTTAAGCGCTGTCCAAACATTAAAAGGTTCTCGGCCCGGTCGGGACGGGCCGCGTCAGGTCCCTGCCGTCCGGGATTTGTGTTCACACATATTAGCGAAATCTATGGCGGTGGATACGCACACAATGATGGCCTTTTTTAACACCGAGAAATTGGCAATGATTGCAAAAGCGCTCCATGAAGAAGAAGCTCCTGTCAAAAAGAACATCGGCATCAGCAGGCAGTAAAACGTATTTAGATATCTGAGCTCTGGGAAGATAGAAGATAGAAACTGCAGGATAATTTCTTACATTATGCAAGAACACAAACAATATGTAGTCCCAGTAGGAAAAAATTGGATGGCACTGTCAGGGGCGCACAGGCGTCCGGGCGGCCTCTGGGACCTTGGCCCGACCCTGAACTGTGTGGGCGAGTTCATACAAATTGTATGTAACCCAGACAAAGAATACATTTCTCTGTCTGAGATGGGAACCCGTTAATGTGTGGACAGCACTTAAAGCATCCATCCATACCTTATAATTTTTTTTAAGTAAGTATATGTGTCGTGAGTGTTATAGCTAAACCCCCTTATCTATTGCTCAATTTAGGGGGCAAATGATGGGGCACTGGTTAATCTGGAATGATCAAAGAGAAGGTTGATTCATTCATTCATTTCTTTATTAATATATGGTTGTAGTTTATATACTAAATTAAAACACCTAAAACATACATCCCTGCTGGTAAAAATCTGATTTAAAAATTTTATGATTTTTCAACATACCTAGTGTCTTGTATCCATACTATTCAATAATTGTCTCAATCCTATCCGGTATCCGGTCAAATAAAAATAGTTTTATTATGACACAAATCAATCTTAAGTAAATATGAATCAACCAATGATGTGAAGTAACATCAGTATTTTGACATGCCCCCAAACTGAGCGTTAGATAACGGGGTCTAGTTAAAGCTTAGCTGCTGCTCTAGTGATTTGAAAATTATCCTTTGTGATAGAATAACCTGTAAGTTATACATGGTGATTTTTCATTGGTGTCGGAGCTGAAGGCCACTATATAAAAATCATTAGTAAGACCTAATTAGCTAGTCAAAATAAGAATTCTGTAACAAAAAATGTTGACTAAAACTCGAAAGTAAAATCGTGAGATCAATTAGTAGTATCGGCGGAGGTCGGCCGGCCGGCTAGATCTCGAGGTCATGCGAAATTTTTTTTTTCCAAAACCATTGAAAAGTCTGCGTGTATAATCACTATATTGAATTCTAATCAGAAACTATTTTGGCTTAAAAACAAACATTTATTCATCTGAACCATACATAGGGTAAAACCCTTTGTATCAGCCACGTCTTTGGGATGCCCTTTACAAATTTGATCATAAACTATTAAATATTCGATCCCCTTTCACAAATTCTGCCCTAAAATGAACCTTATTTTGCTGTCTTTATTTGAATAAAACAAGACAGCGATCAAAGTTCATTTGACAGTTCAGCAGCGACAGATCTTGTGACCTGCAAAGACATATCGAAATTTGTGCCATTTTGTAGTCAAAATTGTCAAGCTCGAGGTTACGGGGATAAGTGTTTTCAACATGTGTATGAGGTTGAAACCATTGATACTTGTTTGTTTTGGTTAAAGAGATTATAACACAGTATATTGGGTGTATATTTTTTGTTTAATTTAATATTTTAATGAATAATCGCATAGCTGGATTAATTAAAATAAAGGGTTCATTATTTCATGAAAAGCCTGATATGGCCATTACAAATGGTGATGGCCGATACAAGGCGAGTCAAAAATCCTGATGTCGGCCTCCAAACATTAGGTAACGGACGATACAAGGTATGATAAACCCTAATATCTGCCTCCTAAGTGGTGGCTGATATAAAGCTAACATTATTATTGTTTACGTCGGCCGAGTGGCGGCGAAGTAGAGTGGCGAAATAGAAAATTCTGACTGCGGCTGATGTACCTATAGCAGGATTAGTTTTTTTATTTTATTTTAAAGTGTAATGTTTTTAAAAAAACATTCATTCATTTCTGTTTTTCTTTTTTTTTTATTAATAGTTATTTTTAGTTTTATGTTATACCTTTTTTATGTTAATTAAGGTTGTTTTTAAAATTTTAATTTAAAGATTTACGCTTTTTTTAACTTTTCAGTCAAAGTATTATTGTTATGTACTAACTGTACTAATATTACAGAATTTCCTTTTTCAAAAATAAATCTCAAATCTTTTAAACGACTTAAGTCGATTTTATATTATCATATCTTTTCTGTATTGATTTGTCGTTTATTGGTAAAAATATTAGCCTAGGCCAGTACTAGACAAATAAGTGGACGAATTTTGGGCGCAAGTGGCCGATCTTAGGGAAATTTGGTGTGTATGAACTAAAACATAGAAAATATTATTCAAATTTCAAACATTTTATGACATCATAGGAAAGTCAAATAATAACAGTTTATTAAAAAATACACCTTAAAAGCCAGGCTAATAAATGTGAAAATAAAAAGCAAATTAATGTGAAATCTGGTTGACATGGCCGTTAAAAGGTGGTTTTACCCTATACTTAAAAACGTTGATATTTCTAGTATTACGATTTTGGTTAAACATGCATAACTCTGTTGTTTAGGTGGACAAAATAATTGACTCGAAGAAGATAAAAGGTAAAGTCCACTATCTAATTCGCTGGAAGGGTTATTCTGCTGAAAGTGACACCTGGGAACCTGAAAACACACTCTCATGTCCAGACTTGATCAGTAAATACCATGATGAGGTAATACTTGTTGGTACTTAATAGTATTTTTTTTATGCTTATAATTTGTTGTTTACATATACATGTAGTAACATTTAAGTAAGTGGACCTGTAATGATAGCATCAGCAAAAGCTTTTAATCCAGGGCTATGACTTGATTCTGATTTTTAACCAACTATGGCAAAGCAGAATGGAAGGGTAGTGATTTTGGCAGTCTTATGTGTGTATTTATGGCTGTTTCACTGTAGCATCGAAACCGCTTTTTCCATTAACACAAATGAAATGTCAATCGATTCGTCATTATTGCCGTTGTGGTAACGTAGGCTACAATTTATGCAATAAATGTATATGTTACTTGCAATGTGTTGAATTCAGTCATTGTATACAATGCCTAGGCAATGTGTACATTTCTCAGGCAATATATACAATGCCTGAATCATTGCTAGGCAATGTATGAAATGGGATGTTAATCATACATTTCATGCCCCAGATAAGTTACGGAAAGTAGGTTAGGTGGTAAGGTAGTGCAGTGCAGTGATCATATCAAAGCCCAAGTCCAAATCGAAGTTCAAAAGTCCAAGCCGACTTGGACGACCGACTTTTGGACTGTTAGAAAGGTGGAATTGTACTGCTTTACTAATAGTTGTAGTAGGTATAAATAAACCCCTTTTAAAGTCACACAAAAATATTTTTAAGGGTTGCCTTAGCCGCGAACAGTGTTTTTGCAGAGTCATGTATACCATGCAGGTCATGTAGTTTAGTTTATGGTGCGGCGGGGGTGGCCCAATAATTTTATGATTTCATAAATAGTTATTTAAAATAATTTTTATATTAATTTACATTATGAGTAATAAATATTATTATAAAATTTATATTAGGATTTTAACTACTTATGACAGTGTGTACTTATGATAATTATACTTATGTAAAAAAAATATGCTTAACAAAATCATATGAAAATTCATTATGAGTTATTATGATTATACATAAAAAAGCATTATTTCAAACTGTAATATTACAAATATTTTATGAGAATCATTAGAGACCCGCATGATATGACCAGAAACGAAATATTTTTGTGTGACTTTTAAAAAAAAACTTATATTAATATTTAAATAATTTTATTTTACTCACATACATTTCTGAAGAATAAGCTAAGTACCTAAATGTTATCAAAAATTTTACCTATCAAAGCTTTCCCTCCTCTGATTTTAACTTGTATAGTTAGGTATAGGACTATCAAAATAACAATAATAAAAAAAAATGAAACTAAGTAAAAAAGTCACACGTTAAAAGATACAGAAAAAAAAAATGGGTACATCTAATGAGTGATCGTTGGAGGTAACTAATTTGCATTAAAAAGAATTGCATTTGGTTTTGAACTTTTGTGTAAAACTATTACTATGTAGATATATTATGTGCATATATATTGCATTTAAGTGTTTAATATAGTAATCAATAAAAAAAAAGGTGGAAAATTTAATTATTTAAAAAAAAGCGCAAGTCTTGCCGCTATATGAAGTACATATATACAAAAATCAGGAGTAAATAGTACTAAATTAATGTGCGAAATTATAACTGCCAACCTTGAGGTTCCAGAGATATCCTGATTTTTCAGTTTAGCTGCATACAAAATTTTCTTCAAGATAAAACTATTTTGTTTGTAAGCCCAATTATCACAGATATCATTTTATGGAATATCATATCATTTATCAGAAGAAATGGGTTCTTCTTTCAAGTGACTCATACTTTCAAGGCTTGCAACAATACCATTGGTGTCTTGTAATGTATGTATGAGAAAATAGTGTTAAATTAATTACTGATAAATATTGCATTTATAAATAAACATAAAATTAATTATATTAGAATCACTGGAACGTTCACAGAGTAATTATCTTTAAAAGCCAAAGCATTACTATTAATTTCAACGGATAAACATTATTATAATAGTATTAAAATTAAAGTGCAATTCATTAATTAAAATCGGGAGGGAAGCTAACAGAACAACTAAGCCTGTATTCCTAATTTTTGATTTTGCAATAATACAGATTTTGTATGTTTTTTTTTAATGTATATTTAGATGTAACCTTTCTTATTGGAGGAGGTATATTATTCTAGCGCTTAGTTGCCTGGTAACGAAACTGCCCGCACTACTAAATGCAGCGCTTGTATGCAATTACATGACCAAAGGTTGCTTGCATTGCCAGCTCCGTATCTATAATGGAAATTATAAAACTTTAATTTGCCGTAAAGGTATTCAGGCCTTTTGTGCTTCAGTAAGTCAAACATGAGCATTGCAAGATTTAGCCGCCTTCTCGATTCCATATTCAACCAATTTGCGTTATTAATAAAAGGTGACACATGAGTTCTTGGCTGAATATTAAAACAGAAACGGCAGCACGCGTTCTGGACTAGTTGAATCATCTTGCGAGTCTTATAAAGAAGTCGAGGTCCATACAGCACATCAAATAACTAAGCCTTGAAAGTATGAGTTATTCGCATATAATTATTCGAGATTTTGCGGTCGATTATTTACGAACTTTATAAAGAATCTTTAATCTGAATAGGCAGTTCTTTACATTATTTTTATATGATCTTCGAATCTAAGTTCACTGACCAAAATGATGTCAGTTTCTATGTCTATGAAAGGCAAATTTAAGCCCACTGTGGGGCGGTCGCCCGATTCGTAAACGACTTTCAGGGAAATGCCTTGTCACAGAATAAATGCATACAATAACTATAGTTAGTCTAACTTTTTCATATTTCGAAAATTAAATTCGAGTGTATTTAATGCTATACTTATTTTAGTCGCTAATCATGGATATCACATATTAGGTCCTTACATATAAAATTGGCGTTTTGTATGGGAGGAACAAAATGTGACGTGTGATGAGTGGCAAATTAAAAAACTCCGACTATCAAGCGTTAACCGCCAATAACTTCGAAACGGCTGAACCGATTTTCATCAAACATATCTACCATAGGGGAACTTGCTTTCACTTTCACACAAACCATCGAAATCTGTCCGTGGCATCGTAGTTCTTAAAGGGATGGGAATCCCTTCGAGAACTACGATACCACGGAATGATTGACAGACGCGAGGTCAAAAAACAGCCATCGCATCTGTAAAATAAAAATAGCAAGATTTTAAGTATTTTGAACAAAATATGTCACTTTCCAAACCTCTTTGTAAAATAGAGCAGATATTGCGACACATAAAGTAAGTAGGTAATATTAAAAATTGTGAATTTCACAATGATACCTCTATTTCGGCAATCAAACTACAAAACTTTCAAAATAAAGACACCGATATTTAATGTTTCGGAATTCGGATTTCATTCAACGGATTCGAATGAATCTTTTTTTTTTTGTTATGTAGCTGCTAAGCCTGGGCAACTTAAAGGGGATAATTGATTTTGGAAAATGAAATACCTAATGCCGAACCATAATGGTCCAGCTAAACTATAAGAAATATGAAAATGACGCCTTGGCAAAAGTTGTTCAGCCTGATGAGCATTTTTTGTTGAGGTATAAAATCGAAGATCCGGAGCACCTACTGCAGATACGCCGGAGTCATAAAGTCACGCGAACGAAGTCGCGGGTTTCAGCTAGTATATAAAAAAATATTATATACTGTATTACAATATGTTATTATTAATAAAATATTGTAATACATTAACTTTCATTAACCAAGTCGTCATGGTCTGTGACAACATTCACCGGTGATTGACCGAAATCGACATGCAGCATGAAAAAAGGATAAATAACGTTCATTCACCAACTATCTTGATGGATGTTAACAGGCACTAGAGTAGGTACAAAGATATTGTACAAATACTGCACTTTGGACATAAACAGTAACATATACTTGTATTGTTTATAATGAATGAAATGAAATATTTGTCACTTATATTTATAGGAAAGGTATATCTCTCCTACTTCCTGACTGCGAATATCTCTTACACTCCCTATCCGTATCTACGAGTCCAACTGGTTTCTCGAGCTATGAGAGTGGTATAACGAGGTTTGGCATCGCCAAGCTTGACGAACTGAAGACGGTACACATACCGGCTTTGGTCTGCAAGCGTGATGATGCACTTTCCAAGGTAGACCTCATTCATAAACTCTTGCAGCGTATCTGGGCGGACTCAGAACAGAAACTTATATTTATAGGAAAGGTATATGTCTTATACTTCCTGATGTGACTTGTTAGATATAAAGTACACAAGTTTGCTTAGTTGAAGTCCTTTAATTCTTTTTATTTTAGAAAGAGAATTCAAAAAGTAAGGAAAGCAAACCCTCTACTAAAAAAAATCTTAAACGAAAAAGTACTAAGAAAGAATCTCAACCAGCTAAGAAGACTAAGACTAGCTGGGATAGCGAGAAAGCTGATGAGAATGCGGAATATGAGGTAAGCCATTGCCGCTTATATTTTTACCACAGTTGCTTTTTGGAGAAAATAGTCATAGCATATGTGTAAACACGCAAGTGTAAAAAATGAAAACTTATTTGGATCCTCTAGTTTCGTTGTCAGCATACTGTGATTTGGTTAAGGGGCTACCTGAGGTCCAGTGCTGCCCCCATTTGAAATTAATCATTTGAAAAGAAACGGAGATATTATTTAAAATTTGGCTTTGATATAATCCTAGATAACCCTTTAAAATATTTTATGAACTTCTGTTTATATTTTAAAGTGAGAACGTGTAGCTTTTTATAGCATTTTTGCGAAAAACGGCCACTTTTAGCCAAAATGCTATAAAAAGCTATACGTTCTCACTTTAAAATATAAACAGTAGTTCATAAAATAGTTTAAAGGGTTATCTAGGGTTATATCAAAGCCAAATTTTAAATAATATCTCCATTTCTTTTCAAATGATTAATTTCAAATGGGGGCAGCACTGGACCTCAGGTAGCCCCTTAACATCTTTTATCACTATTATAAAAATTTATTTAGGTACTAATATGAATGATTTTATTATGTATATATATTCGCAACAGTATTATAAGTTTTGTAAATAAAAACGTACTGTTCTTTAACAGATTTGACGCCCATGATTAATATTTAACTCTATACTTCTTGTTTCAGGTCGATCGCATTTTAGAGGTGCATCACAAGAAAAATGGCAAAAGAGAATTTCTTATTCATTGGAAAGGGTGGTCAAGCAAATTTGATTCTTGGGAACCTGAGAGCAATCTTAATTGCCCAGACTTAATTAAAAAGTTTATGGACAAGGTACATAGTAGTTATAATTATATTTATTATTGAGTTTTCTTAATAATTAACCTCACACCTTGGAGGCAAAAGCGTCACATAGGGCAAGGTTTAAGATAAACTTCCTCCCACTACACTGTAGTTGTGCAGTGAAATCCCTATTGTCAAGTTAATTCACAATCAAAACCTTTGTGGACGCTAGTTCACGGGTTGGGTATGACATTAGTTGAACTGTTACCTCTACCTACCATACCTAGAGTTGCTACCTTTCTTAAGAAAAGGGTGGTAATAGTAACAACGGGTATCCCACTCGTCCCCTGTGGGGAAATACCCACCGGGGACAAATGGGTCAATTTTTATTTTTGTGTTTTGATTGTCACCACCACGTCGTCTATACTAGGGACAAATGAGAATGACTATTATTTCACAGTTCCAATCGCCCCCACTGGGGACATATGGGAGTTTTCGTTTTTTTATTCCTATTTGTCCCCATTGGTGACAAATGAAACAGATATTTTTTCAAAAAATGTCAGTCTAAAAGTGTTGCGACACTTCATTATCTGCAGCGCCTTAAGAATTTTCTTCCAATTAAAACTAAAATTGTTTTGGCCCAGACACTTGTACTACCTATCATTGACTATGCTGATGTGTGTTTTCTGGACATAACTGAGAAACAGTTTGACAAGCTGGATCGTCTACTCAACGATTGCATTCGATTTATTTTCTGTCTGCGTAAATACGACCATATCTCAGAATACCGTTCTCAGCTTAAATGGCTCACCATCCGTCAACGCAGGAATCTACATTTACTATGTCAGCTTTATAATGTGCTTAATGACCCTCTTTCTCCAGTCTTAAAACAAGTTTCAATCTTTTAAGTTCTACTCATAAGAGAATCCTACGTTCTTTAAATAATTTGAAGTGCGTTACTCTAGCAGGAAAGTAGCTCCTAGAGAGATATGAATGGAATTTATGTAAATGTGCCCGGCATAAATGATAGCTGAAACTGTTATAATAGGTTGGGGGAAAAGTCTTTTCGCATTTTATATAAAAATTCAAAACATTTTTAATATAGTTTATTTACATTTAACTAAAGTATGTAGATACCATTTTGTTTGATAACTTTTTGCCATCTTATAGGTAGTGACATGATCCCATTGCTACAGAAATTTTGGGGCTTCTGATCAAAAAACTGCGTCAAGTAGTTTTGGCAGTCCTCTCGTGATATTAACCTGACACTGCCTAAAGAATTCTGAAGAGACCGAAACAGGTGGAAATCTGAAGGTGCCAGGTCAGGACTATACGGCGGATGCATTAACACCTCCCAGCCAAACTCTCTTAATTTGTGCTGAGTGGTTAAAGATGTGTGAGGTCTAGCGTTATCATGATGATAAACCACACCCCTTCTGTTGATTAATTCCGGCCGCTTTCTCTCAACTTCTTGCTTTAATCTTATCAGTTGTTCGCAGTAGAGTTCTGAATCGATGGTCTTGCCTGGTGGTAACAGCTCATAATGAATAATGCCCTTCCAAACCCACCACACACACAGCATCACCTTGTTGCGAGTTTACCCAGGTTTCGCCACAGTCTGTGAAGCCTGACCGGCCTTTGACCATGACCTTTTTTTCATTCAAAAGAACTCGCCGCAGCGCTTCAGAAAAAAATCACGAATGCTTGTATTTATCTAACTCCTCGAGCATAAGGAATTCATTTTTGAGTACAGTTTCACATTTAATGTATAGTTTAATAGAAAGAAAAAGGAAAAAAAAATTAAATATATCAAAACCATTTAGCTATTTTTTTACTCAACTATCAGAAATCCTGAATTTTGTGCAAAACAAAAAATACTGTCATAAAAAATATTTATTTAGCTTTTAAAAAATATAAACTTTATTATATATAGTCATCATACATCTATCTGAAATAACCGGCCAAGTGCGTGTCGGGCCACGCGCAGTGTAGGGTTCCGTAGATGCAATTGCCCACTTTGAGTTAACGCCACTAAAACGTCTTCAAAATAATTTTCTGTTGAATTTGTATGAACTTTTCCTTTTCCGAGTACATTTTATAAGTAGGTCGCTTATAACTTTAAATTTGTAAACCCTACTTAGCTCTAATAGTTTTCCTTTAAACTTCGTTATATGTACTACTGCTGTAATTTTTTTACAAGTCCATGTATAACCGTTTAATAGATAGATGGGGGGGACACTTGATGCTAACAAAAATTTGCAACATAAAACCAAATGTTTCATAAACGGATCCCTAAATCGAAAAATGATGTTCACAAGCTCACCATATTTTTGAAAGACCTATTCAACAATATCCCACACGAGGGGTAAGTCAAGAAAAAAAAAATTTACTCCTACTTTACTTTGTAGTGATAACTATTGTTATCACCTACTGAATTTGCATGCGCGACCTACCGGCTTGAAATATTGTATTTCTCACGAAATGGTTGTTGTTATGAAACATTATTTGCCTGGTGTGTTGCCTGCATTCCAGGCTTTCTGTATGGCAGCGTGGAGGGCTGCCCAACCTATTTGATCCCATACTTTCACATGGGAAAGTACAGCCGCACTTGTTGAGGCTTGGTTCGTTGATCGCATAACATTTGGCTATAGTTTTTCGTTGACGCGTGCATTGGTGCATTCGTCACGTCAAGCTGCAGGTATCCATACTAATTACTTGTGGTGTCTTTGCGTACTTTCACAATTATATGTGGGGTTGAATTTCCAAAGCATCGGCATTTTTTCTACCAAAACAAGACATTATCTATTTTGACGTCTGACATTGACAGCTTGTGAAAAACGCTCCTTGGTTAGCTTCGAACCGATTTTGTTAAATGAAATGAAAATAAGAACTCATATTAGAATCTCTTAGAATTTAAATTATTATTGGATAGTATTGTTGCCTTAGAATAATACTCATATCAATACTTAAAACATTTTATTAAACATTGTTCGATTTGATAAACATTAAGAGTTGGTTTGGCACGGGGCTGAATTGTGTGGAACGAAACATCTTTTTGGGAGATTTGAGCGTCACCTTGGTAGAAAAGTTCTCTTCGCTTGGGGGATTACGCAACCAGACATGGCTTAATTTTGTTCCCGGAGTTTTTGGGTAAAAAACCTCCTCGGCCGCTCCGCCATGGGGCATTTTATAATAATTTAGATTAGTCGTTGCGCGATCCGCGCGAAGAGCAAAGAAGATCTCCTCATTTAGCCGATTCAGACATATCATTTGCTGGCACGATGGCGTGCACGTGAGGGACAACGCCATAGAACCGCCGAGGCGCAAGCGCTAGCCGCAGGGGGCAGTTTGAGAGGCCGTGGACTGCCTGCCGCAGCATCCGCCCATTGCTGCTGGCGACCCCAAGGCTCATCACGCGGACCCACATCCTTCGCCCACGCTTTTGGTTCCACGCGTGAGGCTGCACCTCTTCAACCTGGCTTGGACCGACACCAGCGCCCACGTTCGCCGCCCAACGGCCCAGGAAACATCTCGCGGACCACGTCTCCCAGGATTAACCATCTACGACGTATAAGCGACACGAGCGTTAATAAGCGTAAGCCTGGCCAGGTGGATATACTATGTAAGTCGTTTTCTCAGTTTGCGCAGCGCACAATCTTGTAACTTCATATTTTGGAAAAATAATTGCATTTCGCCTTCAGCGGTTGATGGTATACCTTTAGTAATAGTTCAAATAGCATAGTTGTAGCATAAGCCTAGAACAATACCCTATGCCTGCCTTCAGCAGGGCGAATACCATTTTGTGACATGATATAATAAACATTATATTTGGACTATTGTCTTTGTATCAAAGATATCATCTTTGCCGAGCCCCTCGCAACCATTGGTTCGTACTCAGCTCAAGAGGTCCTTGTACTCCAAAGGTTAGGTGTTCTGCTCTGAGCGTTATCCAGGTATTTGTTTCTATTAACTTCAGTATCTACATAACTACACCATACAATAGTTGATCGTGTATAATACCATCTTGACACACACACCTCAACGAACAAACAATTCTTTTCTTTTTTTTCAATTTTTTCTTTTTTATACACGACAATGGCGCCCGAACTCAAATAATCGTTTTTTCGAACCTTTGGTTGTTCTGAGGCTGGCAATTTCTTTAGAAAATTTGTTAGAAAAATTAAAATTTTATTTTAAATTTTGGTGATATCATTGATAACAAAACTACTGTGCTTATTGATTTATGGGCTTCATTATCACAATTATTATTTAATTTAGGCCATTTTTGTAAACATGTCGGACGGCGAAGGAGATCATTTTCAAGAAGTAAGTGGCGAGGAAGATAAACCACCTACCACTACTACTTCCACATTTGTTAACACACGACCGCGAGGAGGTGCTGTAGACACCCACCCTCCCGGCCCCTTCACTTATAGAACGTTTGATCCTACTATGTCTCAACTTGGAGCACCCAGTCTAGTGCGCCAAGCCAACTCAATTGCGATAGGGAATACTAGTACCAATCCCGCTACAGAGAATAGAGACGAAAGTGAACGCGTTATCCACGTATTGAAGGAGGACCATTTGAGGTCGTGGAATTTAAAATTTTCTGGTGACTCGGACGTCACTGATTTTTTTCTTAGAATTGACGATTTTAGGCGTAGCCGAAATACCTCGGAACAGAAAATACTGAAATGTTTTTCTGACTTGTTAAGTGGCAAAGCTTTAGATTATTATAGGCATATACGTGATGGAATTTCTACATTGTCAGAATTAGAGGAACACTTTAAAACTTTTTTCACGGCTATTGATAATGACTTTAAATTAGAAAAAACAATCCGTGAACATAAACAATCGTCAGGCCAGTCCCTGCACTTTTATATTTTAGAAATGCAAACAATGAATGCGCGACTTACAAATAAATTATCAGACACAATACTATTAGAAATAATAAAACATAATATTTTACCGTCATATGGACACCTGCTAGCCGTTGACGACTCAAACAGCATCCAGAATCTTATAGCTATTGGCAAACGTTTTGAGGCATACTCAGGCCTACCTAATTCTACTAATAATTCTAAAAATTTAAAACAAACTAAACAAATTAGTGCGGTAAAATCAAACAATTTTAGAAATTTTGACAACAATAAACAAAAAGCAAATAAATTAATTTGTAAAAAATGTAAAAAAGCAGGTCATTCTTATAAACAATGCCGTACTATTCGAGGCATTGTCTGTTTTCGGTGCGGTCAAAGAGATGTGCTAACAAGCACCTGTTTTAAGTGCAATTCTGATAATAGCAAAATACCACAACCGGAAGCAAACAATCCTCCAAAAAACTAGCTAAACCAGGGGCCACGGATAAAATATCGAATCTTCCATACTTAGGCACTGTGACTCCTGGTATAAAAACAGTCAATAGTGATAATAGAATTTATATAAATTTTAAAATAAAAGGAAGAAATTATACAGGCTTAATGGATTCTGGTGCAAATTTCAGCATTATAGGCAACGATTATCATAAACATTTTTTGAATTTAGGATTTAAAATAATTAATTATACTTCTACAGCATCTTGTGCAAACCGATCTGTCGTTGAGGTAATAGGTAAAATCCTACTACCAGTTAATTTCAGAGGTAAAGTTTACAACATCATGTTTATGGTAATCCCAGCGGTTTCTGATAATTTTATTATTGGCATGGATTCTATCTTAACATTAGATTTAATAAATCTGTCAAATTTGAAAGATTTAAATATCTCGCATAGAGAACCAGTTTTTGAGCCGGAGCCGAATAAATCCTTATGTGCTATAGTCCCAAAACAGGATCTCTCCCCTCTGGAATCAATTCAATTAGATAAAACAATTAAAAAATTTAAAACAATTAGTACAGAGGAGCGAGGTTTAGGCAAAACGTCTTTAGTAGAACACAAGATCAAAACAACGGGGCCTCCAATAAAACAAAGATATTACCCTCTTTCACCGGTCAAGTTAAAAGCTTTAAATGAAGAAGTTGACCGGATGCTTCAGCTAGGCGTGATAGCACCATCTAAATCCCCATGGTCAAACCCCGTTGTTATGACCCCAAAAAAAGACGGTTCATGGAGATTTTGCCTGGACGCCAGAAAGCTTAATGACGTCACAATTAAGGACTCATACCCTGTGCCTTACATTAACTCGATTCTAGATAATTTACGTGGCACTCGTTATTTAAGTTCTATCGATTTATCAGCGGCCTATTGGCAGATTTCATTATGCGACGCTGATAATGACGACGGCTCTGGCACGTCATGCCAAAAATGCTCATTCGTAGTTCCCAATCGTGGTTTATTTGAATTCAAACGTGTCCCATTTGGTATATCAAACGCTGGATGTGAATTACAGCGATTAGTAGACTCTCTTTTCCATCACAAATATGGTGAGAAAATATTTGCTTACTGTGATGACCAGTGGTCGGATAATCGGATGCATATTTACCTAAAGTTGAGATGTTGGCAGTTATGGAGTGCACTTTTGTATCTGAAAAATCCCGGCATTCCGGAATCGACAAATTTTGTTTTAATTATAGAATCAAATCGGGTAGGGTGTATTACTTACGTTCGTGTGTTGGCTAATATGGAATGCACTTGATCGATTAGTAAGAAGTTTTTTGAATTTAAAAAATATGTCTTAAGAAGCCGCTTCCATAATTTCCTAGCCAAAAATTAAATTTAGGCAAATATGCATCCGATTATCCGACCACTGGTGATGACCTTCTCATAGCCACTAGCTCATTTGAAGAGCATATCGCCATTTTGAACGAAGTTTATGAAGCTTTGAGCAAGGCAGGTTTAACTATTAATTTTGAAAAATGCGAATTTTGTAAGTCTGAGCTCAAATACTTAGGTTACATAGTCGGCTCACAAGGTCTTTTAACTGATCCACAAAAACTAGAGTGTATCAAGAATTTTCCACGTCCAACAACTGCTAAACAGTTGCGCGCATTTATAGGCCTCTGCTCGTACTATCGTAGGTTCGTAGCGAATTTTTCAACCATAATAGCACCAATGACTGCGCTGATAGGTAAGAAAAAGGGCAGAGACACGGTAGACTGGTCAGAGGAAGCAGAAAAGTCATTCTTGGCGCTCAAAGATGCCTTGACCCAGGCTCCAGTGCTCGCATGCCCCGATTTTTCCAAACCGTTTCAAATCCATTCAGACGCATCAAGCGTCGGTATTGGTAGCGTGCTTATTCAAGAAATTGATGGTATAGAACATCCTATAGCTTTTTATTCCAGGTTGCTTACGAAAACCGAACGAAACTATAGTACGACAGAGCGCGAATTGCTTGCTTTAGTGGATTCAATTAATCATTTCCGACCTTATATTGAAGGTAGCCGTTTCATAGTAGTGACAGATCATATGTCCTTAAAGTGGCTCAAGACATTAAACAACCCATCTGGTCGATTGGCACGATGGGCAATGCAATTATCTTGTTTCGATTTCGAAATTAGACATAAGAAGGGTTCCACGCATGTAGTACCAGACGTTTTATCCCGTATTGAGGCGGTCATATTTGATGGAGGTTGCAGTTCTAAAGATGACTGGTATAATACATTATTTAGAAACGTACAATTAAACCCAATGTATCATAAAAACTATCAAGTTAAAGACAAAGTACTTTTCAGATATTCTAAACCAACATCAAATTTACAATCAGACAACGATTGGAAAATAGTTTTACCAAAAGAATTAGTACAGGACTGCATCAAAGAAAATCATGAAAAACATGCAGTTCATCCTGGTACATTTAAAACTTTGTCTAAAATTAAAGAAAATTATTTTTGGAAAGGTATGTACGAAGATGTGAAGAATTATGTGGCCATGTGTGAGAAGTGTAAAGCATACAAACATTCAAATCAACCTCCACATGGACACATGACAAACCAGAAACATGTCAATAAACCAATGCATACTTTGTCCATTGACCTAATAGGCCCTTTAGTAAAATCCTATTCTGGTCATATCTACATACTGTCTATTGTTGATATATTCACGAAATATTGTTGGATCCACCCACTTAGAACCGCAACAGCCAAAACGATAACCTCATTTATTGAGTCCGAAATTTTATATAAGGAAGGAATTCCATGCGTTTTAATTTGCGACAACGCAACTGTATTCCAAAGTAAACAATTTAAAGATTTTTGCGCTAGCCACTCAATACCAAAAATATTTTATAATGCGTACTACGCCCCTCAGTCTAATACGGTTGAACGTTTTAACCAAACCATAGAAACCTGCCTAGCCATTTTAGTAGGACAAGATCAAAGAAATTGGTCTAAATACCTACCTCTCATCCAGCTATCTCTGAATAGCACTGTCAACGTAGTAACTGGACACACACCATTTTTGCTAGCTAAAGGTCGAGAAATGATGACGGATGGCATGTTGCATTCTGTGAGAGGTGGCATTCCAAATTCGTTGGACGACCTTCAAATTTCCAACCGGCCCGAAAGAGCGACGGCTCTTAGCGAGATGGCAAATATTTTCCAACGGGTTACCGATGCTTTGACCAAAGCGTACAAACAAAACGCAGGACGATATAACCTACGCCGAAAGGAATTACGGTTAAGCGTAGGTGACATCGTATGGCGGCGTAACTTTGTACAGTCAAACGCAGCTCACTTCTTCTCCGCTAAACTGGCACCGCGCTTCCTGAAATGTAAAGTTGTCAAGAAGCATTCCGATGTTGTTTACGACCTTCAGGAGATAGACACCGGTAAAATTGGAAAATACCATGTCAAGGACATAATTAAAACAGCACAAGGTGTGTCCCCAAGTTGACAAATTTGTTATTTTGTACTTTGTATTTTGGATTGGCACAACCAATCAATATCCTATTTTTTGAGTACGATGATACTCTTTGACCCGAGAAGTCAAACTTTTTTGTTTGTAAAGCGTTTCTGCAGAAACCTATTTTTTGTATAACTACACACCCCGAGACGTCGAGGTAGCACAAAGATATTGACAAATAGTCCCTGACTTGTTAGCATAAAAGGAAATTAAGTCTTTTTCCTTATGCTATTGAGCGCTCACACTCTAATTTGAATTTGCTTGAGAGCCATAAATTGGCCTCTGCTGTAAAAACTTTTTGTACAGTTTTAAATTCTAAGCAATCTGCTGAACCAAGTAGAAATGCTATATTTAAGGGCGCCCGCATTTAGATTATAACCTAGCTATTACCTTAGTTAACTTAGCTATATTAATTACTGCTAAACATTATTTTAAGAATTATTTGTTGCATTATTAGGTTATTCGAATCTAAGGGATGTTAAAACACTTAATACCCTATTTAGATTCAATATAATTATATAAAACCTGTTAAGTGAGAATTATTAGTTATAAAGCTAGATATTTACTTAACTTAAAGAGTATTTCTTAACGGATGTATTTTTGGTTGGGTTGTTGGAATTACAGCGGTTTGGCCAAACGCTGTACTTCTGAAACACAACAAATATCGAGTGCTTGTATTGAGCCTAAGTAGGCTAGAACACGAATTTACTTTTAAACAAACCTAGTAGATTTAGGTCTAGTTTTAGGTTTACTGCTATATTTATAGGTAGTCTTTTTTTTCTCCGGTTACCCCGGCTGTTTCGGTTAAGTACCACTTAACCTCTTTGCCGAAAAGGGGGGTATTGTAGTGATAACTATTGTTATCACCTACTGAATTTGCATGCGCGACCTACCGGCTTGAAATATTGTATTTCTCACGAAATGGTTGTTGTTATGAAACATTATTTGCCTGGTGTGTTGCCTGCATTCCAGGCTTTCTGTATGGCAGCGTGGAGGGCTGCCCAACCTATTTGATCCCATACTTTCACATGGGAAAGTACAGCCGCACTTGTTGAGGCTTGGTTCGTTGATCGCATAACATTTGGCTATAGTTTTTCGTTGACGCGTGCATTGGTGCATTCGTCACGTCAAGCTGCAGGTATCCATACTAATTACTTGTGGTGTCTTTGCGTACTTTCACAATTATATGTGGGGTTGAATTTCCAAAGCATCGGCATTTTTTCTACCAAAACAAGACATTATCTATTTTGACGTCTGACATTGACAGCTTGTGAAAAACGCTCCTTGGTTAGCTTCGAACCGATTTTGTTAAATGAAATGAAAATAAGAACTCATATTAGAATCTCTTAGAATTTAAATTATTATTGGATAGTATTGTTGCCTTAGAATAATACTCATATCAATACTTAAAACATTTTATTAAACATTGTTCGATTTGATAAACATTAAGAGTTGGTTTGGCACGGGGCTGAATTGTGTGGAACGAAACATCTTTTTGGGAGATTTGAGCGTCACCTTGGTAGAAAAGTTCTCTTCGCTTGGGGGATTACGCAACCAGACATGGCTTAATTTTGTTCCCGGAGTTTTTGGGTAAAAAACCTCCTCGGCCGCTCCGCCATGGGGCATTTTATAATAATTTAGATTAGTCGTTGCGCGATCCGCGCGAAGAGCAAAGAAGATCTCCTCATTTAGCCGATTCAGACATATCATTTGCTGGCACGATGGCGTGCACGTGAGGGACAACGCCATAGAACCGCCGAGGCGCAAGCGCTAGCCGCAGGGGGCAGTTTGAGAGGCCGTGGACTGCCTGCCGCAGCATCCGCCCATTGCTGCTGGCGACCCCAAGGCTCATCACGCGGACCCACATCCTTCGCCCACGCTTTTGGTTCCACGCGTGAGGCTGCACCTCTTCAACCTGGCTTGGACCGACACCAGCGCCCACGTTCGCCGCCCAACGGCCCAGGAAACATCTCGCGGACCACGTCTCCCAGGATTAACCATCTACGACGTATAAGCGACACGAGCGTTAATAAGCGTAAGCCTGGCCAGGTGGATATACTATGTAAGTCGTTTTCTCAGTTTGCGCAGCGCACAATCTTGTAACTTCATATTTTGGAAAAATAATTGCATTTCGCCTTCAGCGGTTGATGGTATACCTTTAGTAATAGTTCAAATAGCATAGTTGTAGCATAAGCCTAGAACAATACCCTATGCCTGCCTTCAGCAGGGCGAATACCATTTTGTGACATGATATAATAAACATTATATTTGGACTATTGTCTTTGTATCAAAGATATCATCTTTGCCGAGCCCCTCGCAACCATTGGTTCGTACTCAGCTCAAGAGGTCCTTGTACTCCAAAGGTTAGGTGTTCTGCTCTGAGCGTTATCCAGGTATTTGTTTCTATTAACTTCAGTATCTACATAACTACACCATACAATAGTTGATCGTGTATAATACCATCTTGACACACACACCTCAACGAACAAACAATTCTTTTCTTTTTTTTCAATTTTTTCTTTTTTATACACGACAATGGCGCCCGAACTCAAATAATCGTTTTTTCGAACCTTTGGTTGTTCTGAGGCTGGCAATTTCTTTAGAAAATTTGTTAGAAAAATTAAAATTTTATTTTAAATTTTGGTGATATCATTGATAACAAAACTACTGTGCTTATTGATTTATGGGCTTCATTATCACAATTATTATTTAATTTAGGCCATTTTTGTAAACATGTCGGACGGCGAAGGAGATCATTTTCAAGAAGTAAGTGGCGAGGAAGATAAACCACCTACCACTACTACTTCCACATTTGTTAACACACGACCGCGAGGAGGTGCTGTAGACACCCACCCTCCCGGCCCCTTCACTTATAGAACGTTTGATCCTACTATGTCTCAACTTGGAGCACCCAGTCTAGTGCGCCAAGCCAACTCAATTGCGATAGGGAATACTAGTACCAATCCCGCTACAGAGAATAGAGACGAAAGTGAACGCGTTATCCACGTATTGAAGGAGGACCATTTGAGGTCGTGGAATTTAAAATTTTCTGGTGACTCGGACGTCACTGATTTTTTTCTTAGAATTGACGATTTTAGGCGTAGCCGAAATACCTCGGAACAGAAAATACTGAAATGTTTTTCTGACTTGTTAAGTGGCAAAGCTTTAGATTATTATAGGCATATACGTGATGGAATTTCTACATTGTCAGAATTAGAGGAACACTTTAAAACTTTTTTCACGGCTATTGATAATGACTTTAAATTAGAAAAAACAATCCGTGAACATAAACAATCGTCAGGCCAGTCCCTGCACTTTTATATTTTAGAAATGCAAACAATGAATGCGCGACTTACAAATAAATTATCAGACACAATACTATTAGAAATAATAAAACATAATATTTTACCGTCATATGGACACCTGCTAGCCGTTGACGACTCAAACAGCATCCAGAATCTTATAGCTATTGGCAAACGTTTTGAGGCATACTCAGGCCTACCTAATTCTACTAATAATTCTAAAAATTTAAAACAAACTAAACAAATTAGTGCGGTAAAATCAAACAATTTTAGAAATTTTGACAACAATAAACAAAAAGCAAATAAATTAATTTGTAAAAAATGTAAAAAAGCAGGTCATTCTTATAAACAATGCCGTACTATTCGAGGCATTGTCTGTTTTCGGTGCGGTCAAAGAGATGTGCTAACAAGCACCTGTTTTAAGTGCAATTCTGATAATAGCAAAATACCACAACCGGAAGCAAACAATCCTCCAAAAAACTAGCTAAACCAGGGGCCACGGATAAAATATCGAATCTTCCATACTTAGGCACTGTGACTCCTGGTATAAAAACAGTCAATAGTGATAATAGAATTTATATAAATTTTAAAATAAAAGGAAGAAATTATACAGGCTTAATGGATTCTGGTGCAAATTTCAGCATTATAGGCAACGATTATCATAAACATTTTTTGAATTTAGGATTTAAAATAATTAATTATACTTCTACAGCATCTTGTGCAAACCGATCTGTCGTTGAGGTAATAGGTAAAATCCTACTACCAGTTAATTTCAGAGGTAAAGTTTACAACATCATGTTTATGGTAATCCCAGCGGTTTCTGATAATTTTATTATTGGCATGGATTCTATCTTAACATTAGATTTAATAAATCTGTCAAATTTGAAAGATTTAAATATCTCGCATAGAGAACCAGTTTTTGAGCCGGAGCCGAATAAATCCTTATGTGCTATAGTCCCAAAACAGGATCTCTCCCCTCTGGAATCAATTCAATTAGATAAAACAATTAAAAAATTTAAAACAATTAGTACAGAGGAGCGAGGTTTAGGCAAAACGTCTTTAGTAGAACACAAGATCAAAACAACGGGGCCTCCAATAAAACAAAGATATTACCCTCTTTCACCGGTCAAGTTAAAAGCTTTAAATGAAGAAGTTGACCGGATGCTTCAGCTAGGCGTGATAGCACCATCTAAATCCCCATGGTCAAACCCCGTTGTTATGACCCCAAAAAAAGACGGTTCATGGAGATTTTGCCTGGACGCCAGAAAGCTTAATGACGTCACAATTAAGGACTCATACCCTGTGCCTTACATTAACTCGATTCTAGATAATTTACGTGGCACTCGTTATTTAAGTTCTATCGATTTATCAGCGGCCTATTGGCAGATTTCATTATGCGACGCTGATAATGACGACGGCTCTGGCACGTCATGCCAAAAATGCTCATTCGTAGTTCCCAATCGTGGTTTATTTGAATTCAAACGTGTCCCATTTGGTATATCAAACGCTGGATGTGAATTACAGCGATTAGTAGACTCTCTTTTCCATCACAAATATGGTGAGAAAATATTTGCTTACTGTGATGACCTTCTCATAGCCACTAGCTCATTTGAAGAGCATATCGCCATTTTGAACGAAGTTTATGAAGCTTTGAGCAAGGCAGGTTTAACTATTAATTTTGAAAAATGCGAATTTTGTAAGTCTGAGCTCAAATACTTAGGTTACATAGTCGGCTCACAAGGTCTTTTAACTGATCCACAAAAACTAGAGTGTATCAAGAATTTTCCACGTCCAACAACTGCTAAACAGTTGCGCGCATTTATAGGCCTCTGCTCGTACTATCGTAGGTTCGTAGCGAATTTTTCAACCATAATAGCACCAATGACTGCGCTGATAGGTAAGAAAAAGGGCAGAGACACGGTAGACTGGTCAGAGGAAGCAGAAAAGTCATTCTTGGCGCTCAAAGATGCCTTGACCCAGGCTCCAGTGCTCGCATGCCCCGATTTTTCCAAACCGTTTCAAATCCATTCAGACGCATCAAGCGTCGGTATTGGTAGCGTGCTTATTCAAGAAATTGATGGTATAGAACATCCTATAGCTTTTTATTCCAGGTTGCTTACGAAAACCGAACGAAACTATAGTACGACAGAGCGCGAATTGCTTGCTTTAGTGGATTCAATTAATCATTTCCGACCTTATATTGAAGGTAGCCGTTTCATAGTAGTGACAGATCATATGTCCTTAAAGTGGCTCAAGACATTAAACAACCCATCTGGTCGATTGGCACGATGGGCAATGCAATTATCTTGTTTCGATTTCGAAATTAGACATAAGAAGGGTTCCACGCATGTAGTACCAGACGTTTTATCCCGTATTGAGGCGGTCATATTTGATGGAGGTTGCAGTTCTAAAGATGACTGGTATAATACATTATTTAGAAACGTACAATTAAACCCAATGTATCATAAAAACTATCAAGTTAAAGACAAAGTACTTTTCAGATATTCTAAACCAACATCAAATTTACAATCAGACAACGATTGGAAAATAGTTTTACCAAAAGAATTAGTACAGGACTGCATCAAAGAAAATCATGAAAAACATGCAGTTCATCCTGGTACATTTAAAACTTTGTCTAAAATTAAAGAAAATTATTTTTGGAAAGGTATGTACGAAGATGTGAAGAATTATGTGGCCATGTGTGAGAAGTGTAAAGCATACAAACATTCAAATCAACCTCCACATGGACACATGACAAACCAGAAACATGTCAATAAACCAATGCATACTTTGTCCATTGACCTAATAGGCCCTTTAGTAAAATCCTATTCTGGTCATATCTACATACTGTCTATTGTTGATATATTCACGAAATATTGTTGGATCCACCCACTTAGAACCGCAACAGCCAAAACGATAACCTCATTTATTGAGTCCGAAATTTTATATAAGGAAGGAATTCCATGCGTTTTAATTTGCGACAACGCAACTGTATTCCAAAGTAAACAATTTAAAGATTTTTGCGCTAGCCACTCAATACCAAAAATATTTTATAATGCGTACTACGCCCCTCAGTCTAATACGGTTGAACGTTTTAACCAAACCATAGAAACCTGCCTAGCCATTTTAGTAGGACAAGATCAAAGAAATTGGTCTAAATACCTACCTCTCATCCAGCTATCTCTGAATAGCACTGTCAACGTAGTAACTGGACACACACCATTTTTGCTAGCTAAAGGTCGAGAAATGATGACGGATGGCATGTTGCATTCTGTGAGAGGTGGCATTCCAAATTCGTTGGACGACCTTCAAATTTCCAACCGGCCCGAAAGAGCGACGGCTCTTAGCGAGATGGCAAATATTTTCCAACGGGTTACCGATGCTTTGACCAAAGCGTACAAACAAAACGCAGGACGATATAACCTACGCCGAAAGGAATTACGGTTAAGCGTAGGTGACATCGTATGGCGGCGTAACTTTGTACAGTCAAACGCAGCTCACTTCTTCTCCGCTAAACTGGCACCGCGCTTCCTGAAATGTAAAGTTGTCAAGAAGCATTCCGATGTTGTTTACGACCTTCAGGAGATAGACACCGGTAAAATTGGAAAATACCATGTCAAGGACATAATTAAAACAGCACAAGGTGTGTCCCCAAGTTGACAAATTTGTTATTTTGTACTTTGTATTTTGGATTGGCACAACCAATCAATATCCTATTTTTTGAGTACGATGATACTCTTTGACCCGAGAAGTCAAACTTTTTTGTTTGTAAAGCGTTTCTGCAGAAACCTATTTTTTGTATAACTACACACCCCGAGACGTCGAGGTAGCACAAAGATATTGACAAATAGTCCCTGACTTGTTAGCATAAAAGGAAATTAAGTCTTTTTCCTTATGCTATTGAGCGCTCACACTCTAATTTGAATTTGCTTGAGAGCCATAAATTGGCCTCTGCTGTAAAAACTTTTTGTACAGTTTTAAATTCTAAGCAATCTGCTGAACCAAGTAGAAATGCTATATTTAAGGGCGCCCGCATTTAGATTATAACCTAGCTATTACCTTAGTTAACTTAGCTATATTAATTACTGCTAAACATTATTTTAAGAATTATTTGTTGCATTATTAGGTTATTCGAATCTAAGGGATGTTAAAACACTTAATACCCTATTTAGATTCAATATAATTATATAAAACCTGTTAAGTGAGAATTATTAGTTATAAAGCTAGATATTTACTTAACTTAAAGAGTATTTCTTAACGGATGTATTTTTGGTTGGGTTGTTGGAATTACAGCGGTTTGGCCAAACGCTGTACTTCTGAAACACAACAAATATCGAGTGCTTGTATTGAGCCTAAGTAGGCTAGAACACGAATTTACTTTTAAACAAACCTAGTAGATTTAGGTCTAGTTTTAGGTTTACTGCTATATTTATAGGTAGTCTTTTTTTTCTCCGGTTACCCCGGCTGTTTCGGTTAAGTACCACTTAACCTCTTTGCCGAAAAGGGGGGTATTGTAGTGATAACTATTGTTATCACCAGTGGTCGGATAATCGGATGCATATTTGCCTAAATTTAATTTTTGGCTAGGAAATTATGGAAGCGGCTTCTTAAGACATATTTTTTAAATTCAAAAAACTTCTTACTAATCGATCAAGTGCATTCCATATTAGCCAACACACGAACGTAAGTAATACACCCTACCCGATTTGATTCTATAATTAAAACAAAATTTGTCGATTCCGGAATGCCGGGATTTTTCAGATACAAAAGTGCACTCCATAACTGCCAACATCTCAACTTTAGGTAAATATGCATCCGATTATCCGACCACTGGTTATCACCTACTGAATTTGCATGCGCGACCTACCGGCTTGAAATATTGTATTTCTCACGAAATGGTTGTTGTTATGAAACATTATTTGCCTGGTGTGTTGCCTGCATTCCAGGCTTTCTGTATGGCAGCGTGGAGGGCTGCCCAACCTATTTGATCCCATACTTTCACATGGGAAAGTACAGCCGCACTTGTTGAGGCTTGGTTCGTTGATCGCATAACATTTGGCTATAGTTTTTCGTTGACGCGTGCATTGGTGCATTCGTCACGTCAAGCTGCAGGTATCCATACTAATTACTTGTGGTGTCTTTGCGTACTTTCACAATTATATGTGGGGTTGAATTTCCAAAGCATCGGCATTTTTTCTACCAAAACAAGACATTATCTATTTTGACGTCTGACATTGACAGCTTGTGAAAAACGCTCCTTGGTTAGCTTCGAACCGATTTTGTTAAATGAAATGAAAATAAGAACTCATATTAGAATCTCTTAGAATTTAAATTATTATTGGATAGTATTGTTGCCTTAGAATAATACTCATATCAATACTTAAAACATTTTATTAAACATTGTTCGATTTGATAAACATTAAGAGTTGGTTTGGCACGGGGCTGAATTGTGTGGAACGAAACATCTTTTTGGGAGATTTGAGCGTCACCTTGGTAGAAAAGTTCTCTTCGCTTGGGGGATTACGCAACCAGACATGGCTTAATTTTGTTCCCGGAGTTTTTGGGTAAAAAACCTCCTCGGCCGCTCCGCCATGGGGCATTTTATAATAATTTAGATTAGTCGTTGCGCGATCCGCGCGAAGAGCAAAGAAGATCTCCTCATTTAGCCGATTCAGACATATCATTTGCTGGCACGATGGCGTGCACGTGAGGGACAACGCCATAGAACCGCCGAGGCGCAAGCGCTAGCCGCAGGGGGCAGTTTGAGAGGCCGTGGACTGCCTGCCGCAGCATCCGCCCATTGCTGCTGGCGACCCCAAGGCTCATCACGCGGACCCACATCCTTCGCCCACGCTTTTGGTTCCACGCGTGAGGCTGCACCTCTTCAACCTGGCTTGGACCGACACCAGCGCCCACGTTCGCCGCCCAACGGCCCAGGAAACATCTCGCGGACCACGTCTCCCAGGATTAACCATCTACGACGTATAAGCGACACGAGCGTTAATAAGCGTAAGCCTGGCCAGGTGGATATACTATGTAAGTCGTTTTCTCAGTTTGCGCAGCGCACAATCTTGTAACTTCATATTTTGGAAAAATAATTGCATTTCGCCTTCAGCGGTTGATGGTATACCTTTAGTAATAGTTCAAATAGCATAGTTGTAGCATAAGCCTAGAACAATACCCTATGCCTGCCTTCAGCAGGGCGAATACCATTTTGTGACATGATATAATAAACATTATATTTGGACTATTGTCTTTGTATCAAAGATATCATCTTTGCCGAGCCCCTCGCAACCATTGGTTCGTACTCAGCTCAAGAGGTCCTTGTACTCCAAAGGTTAGGTGTTCTGCTCTGAGCGTTATCCAGGTATTTGTTTCTATTAACTTCAGTATCTACATAACTACACCATACAATAGTTGATCGTGTATAATACCATCTTGACACACACACCTCAACGAACAAACAATTCTTTTCTTTTTTTTCAATTTTTTCTTTTTTATACACGACAACTTGTATAGGAGCTACCCTAAAAACTAATATTTTATTTTACCACTTTTTTGGCATGATTAATATACATACTTATACCAAATAACAGCTTTCTAGTACTTGTAGTCTCTGAGTAAAACCGCGGACGGACAGACAGACAGACATAGCGAAACTATAAGGGTTCCTTGTAGGTACTACGGAACCCTAAAAAAACGAATATGGTACGCGGCGGTGTGCGACGGAGTTCCAATCCGTTGCAAATATTAAGGTGGTTTTTTATGCAAAATATATTGAATACACACTGAACTTAGTTATTGACTGCGGCTTATGGTCTGAAGCATCAATAATAATTCTTTTTTTCTATTTCTTATTTTTCAAACAGTGACATAATTTGGTACATTTTTATTGCTTAAGACACTTGCACCGAATACTGATTCGGTCGTGAACTCTCACGACAAGCGGTAGCAGCAACGTGCAGTAGACCACTTTGGTTTCCAATTATTTGATTCCATTTTCCATCCCCAATCGGCTGGATTGGGGGGGCAAGCAATAGTGCCGACAAAAAACGTATAAGGATACGTGCTCACACTTGTAAACAGCCCTTAGGAGATGCTGCTGAGATGTAACTGGGCTCCATGGACGGAATATTCTCTAGCTGTCGGTCTTTTTAGAAAACAGCTGCATCCTGCATTCGTTTCAAAGTCAACATTTTTTATTCAATGTAGGATAAATTTATCTCTTATTGAAGGTAATTTTTTTAAGTATTATTTTAGTGCAAAAGCTAAAAACTACTAGCGTTTCGGAACGTCTTAAACTTAAATAATGGTAACGCTACTACACTATCTGGAATCTTATTATAGAGGCGTAAGCCAAGACCCACAAAGATTTTTTTGTTTTTTTGCAACCTAAAAGCTGAGATAGCTAATTTATTTTTATTTCTAGTGTTTATTCTATGAATAGCACTATTTTTCTTATATGAATGTATATTTTGACGCACGTACATAATGTTCGTGTAGATGAATTGCGAAGGGAGAGTCAAAATATTAATGTCTTTAAAAAGTTCCCTTAGAGACTCTCTAGCACTTAATTTATATATAGATCTAACAGCGCGTTTTTGTAAAACAAATATGGTATTTATGTCTGCAGCATTACCCCATAGCAATATTCCATAGGACATAACACTATGGAAGTAACTAAAATATACCAAACGCGCTGTATCAACGTCCGTCATCTGCCTAATTCTCCTAACCGCGTAGGCTGCAGAGCTAAGCTTTCCAGCTATTTTTTTAATATGGGCACCCCATTGCAACCCGGAATCAAGCGTTATTCCTAGAAACGTTGTTATTTACCATTTCTACTGCTTCCTTATTAATAAGTAATCGTGTTGGAACTTTTGTAACATTCTGTAAGCAGAACTTTACACATTTAGTTTTGTTTGCATTTAATACTAAATTATTTGCCGTAAACCATTCCAACACTTGCGACATTGTAAAGGGTTTTTCAATTGGCGCGGGTAGATTTCGGCGGCCCGTGGCGGCCATTTTGTTTTGGTGACAATTGTCAAATCTTTTGCTTATTATTCAGTTGCTTATGCCAAATCACCATGGCAGGTTACACGATTGAACAGCGCGTACAAATGATAAAACTTTATTATCAAAATGAGTGTTCGTTAGTGCAAACGTTGCGTGCATTGCGTCCATTTTACGGTAGACGTGGTTGCCCTTCACAGTCGACTCTTCAGCGTTTGGTGGCAAAATTTGAAACAACCGGTTCGTTAATCGATCAACCCACACCTGTACGTTCAAGAAACGCAAGATCAGCCGAGAACATCACGGCGGTCCGTCAAAGTGTACAGCAGAACCCGAGGCAGTCGATTCCTCGCCGTGCACAAGAACTCGGCCTTTCGCAAACTTCAACTTGGCGAATTTTGCGACGGGACTTAGAGTTACACCCGTATAAGATTCAACTGATCCAGGAGCTCAAAGTTCATGACCATAGACAACGTCGTTTGTTCGCTGCCTGGGCATCGAATCGTTTGGAAGAGGATCCCAATTTCGGGCGAAAAATCATCTTTAGCGACGAGGCGCATTTTTGGATGAATGGCTTTGTTAACAAACAAAATTGCCGTATATGGGACGACACAAACCCACACGAGGTTCACCAGGTGGTAATGCATCCTCAAAAAGTTACGGTTTGGTGTGGATTTTGGGCCGGCGGCGTCATTGGTCCGTATGTTTTCGAAAACGACGTTGGTGAGGCGGTCACTGTCAACGGCGAGCGCTACAGAACGATGATAACCAATTTTTTATGGCCCACATTGAACCGTATAGACCTAGACGACATGTGGTTCCAGCAGGATGGCGCTACGTGCCACACAGCGGACGCCACGATTGACATTCTGCATGAGCGATTTGAGACTAAGGTTATCTCTCGCAGGGGTGATGTGAATTGGCCACCAAGGTCATGCGATTTAACCCCGCTAGACTTTTGGGGTTTTCTTGTGGGGTTTCTTGAAGTCGCAGGTCTATGCAAATAAACCACAATCCACCGATGCCCTAAAGGCGAACATCAACATCGCTCAAATTCAGGCGGATCTATGCGAAAGAGTCATTGAAAATTGGACCACTCGGATCCGTGCCACTGTGAGAAGCCGAGGCGGGCATTTGAATGATGTCATCTTCCATACTTAATGGCATATATGGGCCTTTTAAATAAATAAAAAAAATTGTTGATACCTCATACGCAGCTTGTTTAATTTCGTTTCAAAATCTACCCGCCCTTATTGAAAAACCCTTTATTATTAATCTCATCAGAGACGTCAGTTTTCCTATCTACGCTAAAAACAAGCGAAGTATCGTCAGCAAAAAGTACAGACTTACAGTCGAATATATGTCGTTTAGCGATGTGCACTCACTGGATCTGAAATGAAATTAAGGTAAGAAGGTATCGCAGTATTATTTTAGTTAAAATAAAATACGACAATCATTTGTGATCACGTAGATACAATTTATTTATACTTACTTATACTTATCATACACATGGTTATGACAAATTTTTGAATAATTTGGTTAGAGTTTTTACGTTTCCATTAACGAGCATATTAAAATCATTAGTTGATGTTGTAAAAGTTCTGAGGGTATGGTACGTTTAAATCCTTAACCCACAGCGTCGGCAGCATGCACCATATTATCCTCGTATAAGCTTCTTCGTGATTACAGGGGTTGATGTCGTTTTTACAAAGATAGCTGCTGCTAAGAACAGTCCTACCGTCCATAATATTCAGATAAGACAGTATTAAAATAAAAACAGTACTAGGGAGAAGCGAGATTGGCTCACGTACATGAATTTGCCCAAATACTTAAGGGTTTACCAATACCTATAGGGTGGTTAATTTCTCGCGTTATAACTAGAAGAAAAAAAGAACTATTCCATATGTTGTCCTTGGCCTGTCACTTTATGGAGGTGCCGGATGGAAAAAAACTGAATGTTATGGACGGTGTGACTGTTTTTAGCAGCAGCGATCGTTGTAAAAACGGCATCGACCTCTGTAACCACGAAGAAGCTTATAAGAGGACTAGCTGTAACCCGCGACTTCGTCCGCGTAGAAGTCGAAAATGGTTTTAAAAGGATCTTTAATTGGTTTTTACGTTATAAATTGTGTTATAATATCCCGTTCCCGTTTCCGTTTCCGTTACCGTTATTTGCTAGAGTAAAAGAGAACAAATGGTCTATTAGTCTCAATTTGTTTGTCTCTCTCACTCAAAAAATTACGAAGTTTTATAAAAATATAAATTTGCAACCCCTAATACCACCCCGCCCCCCCTCGGGGGATTATAATTTTTAAATTTTTTTATTTTTGTATTATTATTGTTTATTGACCACTAATTAAAAAATGTCAAGTGTCTCGCTTCAAAATGACGAAGATTCATATAAACTATCAATCCCTATTTCACCCCTACAGGGATGTAATTTTCAAAATCTAATAAATGCATTATGCCAAATGTCATCTTAATTGGCTAAGTAGTTTTCGAGATTGAGTGATGAGTGAGTGATTTTCGCTTTTATATATATAGATAGATAATAATGCTGTATGTTGCTGACGCTGTGGCTCAAGGATTTAAACGGACCATCATACCATTAGAACTTTTACTACAGCAACTAATGGATTTAATATGCTCGCTGATGGAAACGTAGGAAACTAATCAAATTATTTAAAAATTTGTTATAACCGTAAATGATAAGTAAGAATAAATAAATTGTATCTACAAGCAAGTGCGCAAGTGAAGGAGTTTGTATACTTGGGATGTATGTTTACGAAAGATGGCAAGCACGAGGGTGATGTTGAAAAAAGAGTGAATGCGGGTAACCAAGTGAATGGAGCGTTGCATTCCTTTATGAGCAGTAGGAAGGTATCATACAATGCACGACTTGCTGTTCATAAAGGAGTACTAATACCTACTTTAATGTACGGTAGTGAGAGTTGGGTATGGCAGAGAAAGCATGAAAGTAGAATAAATGCAGTTGAAATGCGAGCGCTGAGGAGTATGTGTGGTGTTAATTTGAAAGATCGAATGAGGAATGATGTCATAAGGGAGCGGTGTGGAGTGAAAGAGAATGTTGTGACAAAAATAGAAAAAGGGATGTTAAGGTGGTTTGGGCATGTAGAAAGGATGGATGAAAACATGTTAACAAAAAATATTTATAAGGCAAATGTGAAAGGAACAGTAGGGAAGGGTCGGCCTCGGCTAACATTCTGCGACCAGATTGCAGACGTTCTGAAAAAAGGAGGGGTAAAAAGTACCCGTAACCGAAGGGCATGTATGAAGAGATTGATGAGTATAGATGAAGCGAAAGAGGTTTGTCAGGATCGTAGCAAGTGGAGGTCCATAGTCTCTGCCTACCCCTGTGGGAAATGTGCGTGATATTATGTATGTATGTATGTATCTACGTGATTGCAATAAATGATAGCTTTATTTTATTGTAACGAAAATATTACTGCAATACCTTCTTACCTGATTTTCATTTCAGATCCAGTGAGTGCTCATCGTTAAACGAATGCAGGAGGGAGCTGTTTTCTTAAAAGAGCGAGAGCCGGAGAATATTCCGCCGATGGAGCCCAGTTTTAGGCAGCATCTCCTAAGGGCTGTTTACAAGTGTGAGCACGTATCCTTATACGTTTTTTGTCGGCACTTGCTTGGCCCCCCAGTCCGGCCGATTGGGGATGGAAAATGGAATCAAATAATTGGAAACCAAAGTGGTCTACTGCACCAGTTGCTACTACCGCTTGTCGTTCACGACCAAATCTATATATATTTATATATATATATATATATATATATATATATATATATATATATATATATATATATAACCGTAAAATGTACCGAATAATGCCACTATGTAAAAATTAAGAAAAAGAAATAAATAATGGGCCAAGTGCGTGTCGGGCCACGCACAGTGTAGGGTAACGTAGTTACGAATGCCAACTTTGAGTTCATGCCACTAAAAACTAAACGAAATTTTTCTTTTCCGAGTACATTTTATAGTTAATTGCCTATAACTTTTTAATTTGTAAACCCTACTTATCTCTGATAGTTTCCTTTTAATTTCGTTATATATACTATAGCTGTTAATTTTTTCACGTGTCCATATATGACCGTTTAGCTGATAGAGGGGGGGACACTTAACTCAAACAAAAATTTTCATTTTAAAACCCAATATTTCAAAAAAAGGCTCTATTTCGAAAAACGGTGTTCACAAGCTCATAATATGTTTGAAAGACCTATTCAACGATACCCCACACGATTGATTAGTCGAGATAAAAAATAAGTTTTACTTGTATGGGAGCTTACCTAAAAAATTGTTTTTCAATATTTTATTTAACCACATTTTCCGCATAATAAATATAAATACCCATACCAAATCACAGCTTTTTATGACTTATAGTCGTTGAAAAAAACCGCGGACGGACAGACAGACAGACATGGCGAAACTATAAGATTTCCTTGTTTTCTACGGAACTCTAAAAGGTATTATTATTGATGCTTCAGACCATAAGCGGCAGTCAATAACTGAGTTCAGTATGTATTCGATATATTTTGCATAAAAAACCAACTTAATATTTGCAACAAATTAGTGAGACTATAAGGATTGGAACTCCGTCGCACACCGCCGCGTACCATATCCGATTTTTTTTTCAGATAGATGTATGATGACTATATATAATAAAGTATATATTTTTTAAAAGCCAAATAAAATATTCTTTAAGACAGTATTTTTTGTTTTGCACAAAATTCAGGATTTCTGATAGTTAAAAAAATAGCTAAATGGTTTTGATATTTTTTCCTTTTTTTTCTTTTTTTTTCTATTAAACTATACATTAAATGTGAAATTGTACTCAAAAATGAATTCCTCATGCCCGATTTATCAGAAAATGACACCACACTCGAGGTGTTAGGTAAATACGAGCCTTCGTGATTTTTTTTCTGAAGCGCGGAGGTGAGTACCTTTGAATGCCCCGCTGCCTACCCCCCAGGGTAGTTTTACGTATATTACATCTGTGCCAAGTGAATTCATCCGATACCAAAATTTGCACCTCCCATGCATTGGCTGACACTACTTCCCGTACTATCCGTACAGTCGCGTTCAGAGGTTATTTGGCAATTGCTTTTCTTCACCCAAGTGTTTTTAGGCAGTTTTTAACCTTATGAATAAATTCAAAATGTAATGCACCTTCGAATTATGGATACAATGTGGAAGGGATATGCCCGTAATTAATAGAACCATGGGCTACTTTAGTTCTTTTTAGTATAATAAAATTAAAATAACGGACAAAAAACAAAAAAAAACGACATTCCCATAAAAATTGCCCGGGCGGCTTTTTTTATGGATGTGGCAATTTTTTTAGGTTTTTGATATGTAGTTATTTTAGTTTCATTATTCTATAGTGATCTAGTATCGCCCGTGGTTTTAATTATTACGGGTATGCCCTTTCCACGTACCTTATTACGAGTATGTACTTACTAGCTGTCTCACTTTCCCCAAGCTAGACAAAGTGACTCATTGTTTTATCAACTTCGTCAAGTGGCGAGTGCTCGCGAATTGGCAGCTTCTGATTTTACCTCAGATATAAATTAATCTAGTTAAGGCAAGTACCACGCTTTGTATTGAAATCAAGCGTTCCAACTTTTTGACACCTACAGTGACGTCACAGCCAAACTTTAGGGACGGAAAATCACAAACCAATTCAAATGCATCGATACCGCCAATGCCCCCGGCCCCGGCTACGAGTAAAACGATTCAACTAGAGCAGCCACCCTGATCGTCTTGTTCACTCATTACACTTACTCGAATATACTAATTTAATTTAAAAAAAGGTTTATTTTTCATAAGCCAAAATGTATTACTTAAATAAATAAACGCGATTTAGACGCTTTTGCGTGATCTTGATCTATTTACATCTATATCTGTGGATTTCACAAATATTTTTTGGCGTGAACTTGCGTGAACACAATGTGCAGTAAAAAAATAAATAGTTACTAAAACAATTTAATATATATAAATATTGTACACGATGCTTAATTCGGATAAATATGTAGTTACCAACTAGATTTTCGCAATAAAAGCTAATACTTTGATTTCGGGATAGGGGCGCGATAAAAATTATATTCAACGAACGGAATAAGTATTATCTTTTTTTACTTAGTTTTACTTACATAATAAGTAAATCAAATTCTTAAGCTGTGATATTTTTGACAATTATAAGGTGTTTTTATGTTCAAGTTAATATATATTGTTGACTTGTCTGTTTTCTACTTCAGCGTACTTCGGCTCAATACGTTTCGACCGGTTCGTGACTAAGTTAAGAAGGTCATCGATATGTATGAAACCGCCGCTTTTTTAAAGTCATTCTAATTTGGTCGGGTTATCAGTCCTTGTTTTCAGGTTTTGTTTTTTGTTTATATCTTTTTATATACGAAACATTTCTAGCTAAAAATTCGCAATGCGTTATTCGACTTTAGGTACCATGTTTTGGTTCATACCCGCACGTCTAGGGTTGACCCGTTTTCTTGTATGCTGACCGTCAAAGTCATTATAGAATAATTTTAAGTTTTTGTAATATTATTTGATAACTGATGTACCCACACTTTCCAATTTTAACTTTTTTATGGATATAATAGGCGGCAAGATGGACCGAATACAGTTTTCAGAGCGCTTATACGTTTTCTCATTTGGACGCTGCGATTTTTTTTCGTGTTTTCAAAAAAAAGCTCAATTACTCGAAAATTATAAGTTCTTTCTAAAGTCTTATTACGTGTGCACCAATGAAGAGCTACTGATGTAAATTTATTCTACATGCGCACATTTAACAGTTTCAGAGCACACCGATATCGCTAAACGTTACCCCAGCAGGAAATTCAATATCTTGATAACATGAACCGTCACTAATTCCATACTCGCCGCACATTCTTCCACATACATGTAGGGGGTGGGTCCAAATGATAACACCGATTTTGGGAAAAACTCGTATTTATTTCTAAATAGAGGTGCGTTCCGAACACACAAAAATCCTACATCTTCGGCCGTCCTGGAATTCAGTCTGGCCTCAGACTGAGCAAGCTTACAAATACACAATTAAAGAACTGAACTAAGTATCATGTAATTTAATTTACCACTTATAACAACTTACTTATATGAAAATACAAGAGTTAACATTGACTATCTCTTACTTGAATTTAACAAATATTTAAGTAAAATTACCTATTTTTACAGTCTTTACTTTGAGTATACAGGGTGGCCAAAAAGTCGTGGATCAAACGAAACAGGGAGATAAAGGAGGTAATTTCCAACAAAAAATTTTAATACAAGGTCACTTTTCCGTAATACATTTTTTTTCAAATAAGTGCTCTTAAAGTGAGAAGTTTTGTAACGCTTTAAAATTTACGGAAAAAAAATCATTGCTCGTTAAGTTTGATACCAAGAGCTGCAATACAATTTTTGTAGTATTGATACATTATCGACTCATAATACAACACCTTTTGTTTTATTGTTTTTAATCAATTTAATTTTTTACTGATTAAATTGTAAAAAAACTCGGTAGTTTCATTGAAAAAACTAAAATAATTCATATCTTTTCGTGCAATAAAGTTATGGCCATGCTGGGGAAAGATTTTTTGTTGGAAATTACCTCCTTTATCTCCCTGTTTCGTTTGATCCACGACTTTTTGGCCACCCTGTATATTAAAGCACACATTACTGACATTACATAATACAGAGCACATACTCTTCAACATTGTACTGAGCAAAGATTACATTGAGTAAAAGCTAAATTTTAAGTTTCAGACAGTAGGTATACAACTTATTAAGTTATGTAAACAGAAAAACAAAATAATAAAATTGGGTATTTACCAATAAAAGATTGGTTACATTTGTTTACACCGCTTTACACAAAGTAGAGAAACAACACCATAAAATATTTTTAACATTCTAAATTAAATCACAATAATATTGTCGTTAAATTAGAATTGTGACACTAGTGAGCAAAAGTGATTACCAAACATTATATAGTTAATGTTTCCTTCAACCTACAAAAATGAAACATGAACCAGGATGACAGTAAATCAGTAAGACAAAGGTTAAGTTGAATTAAGGCCACCGTTTTTTGTCGGCACTTGCTTGGCCCCCCAGTCCGGCCGATTGGGGATGGAAAATGGAATCAAATAATTGGAAACCAAAGTGGTCTACTGCACCAGTTGCTACTACCGCTTGTCGTTCACGACCAAATCTATATATATTTATATATATATTTATATAGGTATATATATATAGGTATATATATATATATATATATATAACCGTAAAATGTACCGAATAATGCCACTATGTAAAAATTAAGAAAAAGAAATAAATTAGAATTGTGACACTAGTGAGCAAAAGTGATTACCAAACATTATATAGTTAATGTTTCCTTCAACCTACAAAAATGAAACATGAACCAGGATGACAGTAAATCAGTAAGACAAAGGTTAAGTTGAATTAAGGCCACCGTTTCATGAAATCTACTCCAGTCGTTGTCCTTATAGGTCGATCCTTACCTCTGTCTACCTTTTTCACCTCGTATCTGTCCTTCCCCAATTCCTTTGTAACGCGATAAGGACCATAAAATTTTGGCTTGATTTTCAAGGCATTCCCATATTGGGTCCTTTGAATTGCTACGAGATCTTTTTTATACTTCAGCCCTGCTTTCCGTTTCCTGTTGTATGTTCTCCTGTTCTCTTCCTGTCTTAATATTGCTTTAGCCGCACTTCTTGCTTCATCTCTCTTCTGCATAAATACCTGTCTACTTTCTTCTAAATATTCCAGTATCTTAAAATCCTCTTTCTGCCTCATCTTCACTCCAGTTAATAGCTCAAATGTTGTGGTGTCAATCGCTCTCTGGTACGTGCTGTTTATGACTCTGCACTTGACTGACATGCTTATACAAAAGCCCTGGCTCTTCTACACACAATTGTGTAAGTATGGAAATGATAATCCGATTCATTCGCTCCACTTGGCCATCCCCACAAGGTACTCCAGTCGCTATAGTGATATGTGTTATAGCTTCCTTCTCACAATATTTTTGAAACTCATTCCCAGTGAACGCTGGGGGGTTACTCCAAAAGCGGTACGCAAGACGGACGTCACTGCGTATCTGCTATTCAGTGTCAAGCAACATTGAGCATTAATGTATGATGATAAAGCCTAATTTGGTTTGACATAGAAATGGGTCGTCACTTTCGGACGGCTATCGTAATATATTATGGAGTAACTCCCCTGATCCTCGATCCGTTATTATCCTTCGTGGGTTGCCATAATCTTTTTGATGCAATCTCAACCTATCAATGGTTTTCTTCACCGACACAGTCTTAACAGAATAAATCCATACGAACTTAGTATATCCATCGATGATAGTCAAAATGTAGTTGTATATCTTCTTGGTGATTTCCATGGGTCCCAGATGGTCACAATGCAATGTATCCAATGGTAGTTCTCCCTTTTCTATTGGATTTAAGAGTCCTTCCTTCTTGCCGGACTTTCTGGTAGCCAATAAACATGGTACACATGTAGAAATTACTTTATCAATTTTATTTTCCAATTCTGTAATATAATACTCATCTTCAATCATATGTTTTATCTTCTTTTTCCAAAATGTCCCATTCCGTGTGCTCTCTTGATAATTTCCATATCCAAAACTTCAGGTACAACTAACTTCTTCTGTTCACCTTTGTATACCACCATTCTCCAAGAAATAATCTTTATATTCTTTTTCTGTCACCATATCTCTCAAAATCTTCAATTTATCATCTTCTTCTTCGGCTTTCTTTACTCTAGCATGTAACTCGACATTGATCAGACATATGTGTCGGTTTAAAGCATCAACGTGTTTTATCTTGTCACCTGTACGGTGTTCTATAGTATAGTTGAAATCCTGCAAGTAGAGAATCCATCGAGCAACTTTTGCTGGAACATTTTTTTTATTCATTGTTTTCTGAAAGGCTTCACAATCTGTAACGATTTTGAAATTTATTCCAATTAGATAAACGTCTGAATTTCTTTACACCTTCTATTACTGCTAGTGCTTCAAGCTGCTACACTTTTGTTGCAGTTCTGTAGTCTTTCTCCTCATATAATGCACCGGATGCAAACTTCCATCATGTGAATCTCGCTGCAACAAAATTGCTGCATAACTGTACTTTGATGCATCGGTATGCAATTCTGTGTCTTATTGTATATCAAATATCTTTAAAACAGGTTTTCTACATAATATTGACTTTAATTCTTCAAAAACTATATGTTGCTCGTCCTCAAAACGAAATTCGCCTTTTTTAAGCATGTCGCTTAATGGTTTTGCAATTAATGCATAATTTTGAATAAATTTTCTGAAGTTTGAAGTTAGTCCAATGAAGCTATGAACCTCTTTCAGGGTTTTAGGTTCTGGATATGTTTTCACAGCCTTAATTTTTTCTGTTGAAGGCTTCACAGTCCCATTGGAAATAATGTGCCCCAAATATTCGATAGACGTTTGAAGGATTTGACATTTCTTCCAATTAATTTCTAACCCATATTCAGAGGCCACCTTTATACCTCTTGAAGCCTTACAATCCTTTCATTTTCATCTTTAGAAAGAATTTATTAAGTCATCGATGTATATTAAAATAATACCTCTTCTAATTTAATCAGCAAATATAATGTTTATATACCGTGTGAAGTACTCGGGACAAATAGAAATGCCAAATGGTGATCACAGGAACTCAAAATGACCCTCAGGATTACTCGTTACGAAGGTGGTGTATTTAATAGACTCTTCTTCCACTGGTAAATGGAAAAATCCATTTTTTAAATCTAAAAAAAGTAAAGTACTAAAAACTTTTACCTTGCTCAACTTGTCTATGTGATCCTCTATGACAGGTAATGGGTACACGTCTTTCACCATCTTCTGATTTATTTTCCTATAATCCACACAGACACGAATTCCTCGCATCCTTCTTCCGCACCAACACTAAAGGGCTTGCATATTCTAAGTAACTTGGACGGATTATTCCCTTATCCAACCATTCATCGATTTGTTGTTTAACAGCTTCTTCCTCCGCCAAAGCCAATCTTCGAGGTCTTGTCTTACCGGAACGTCATCTTTTAATATTATTTTTAGTTTTATTGGAGCTTCTTTTATTTTGAATGGCTTATAATCACTTATTATTTGTTGTACAGCTGGACAAAGATTATCATAGCTGGAAAATAAACAGATGTTATTTAAATAGGAATTATCATTAAGTCCGCCTGTTACAATTTTTGTAATAAAGTTAAATAAAAATAAATAATCATAATACTGTGGCCTTACTTCAACCAAACCTCCATCAAAAACTGTGATAGTATTGACCAAAAATGCCTGACCCAGAATTAAATCATACGGAATTACATTATTAGGCACTATTTGGAAACAAACATTGTAACTGTGATGATCAATAACCACATTTATATTGAATTCACCTATCGAAAATACTTTACAAAAGCCTAAACCGGTAAGTAACATTTTTCCAGGTTTATAAGTTAAATTTAACTTCGAAAACGTATGTATCAAAACTGATTAAATTTAAATCACTTCCCGTGTCTATCAGACAATTAACTAAAATATTACCAATATTTACATTTTTTACACTTTTTTATTTATATTTGGAAAACTTTGTTTACATTTAAAACCTTTTGACGTTGACAGTGACAGTAATCGATCTGACATTCAGAGTGAATGAATGGATGATTGACATGACTTACTGATGCGAAGTTATTTATCGAATGAATAAGAAGATGTAGGAGTAGGGGCTTCGATCTCGTTCACTCGTTCATCTTGACGCGTTACCAAAAGGGATTTTCGAATCGATGTGCTAGCGCCGCCATTTTGCTTATTTGAGGATGATGCTTTTTCAGGAGCCTTCGTGCAGTTTGCGCCAATATGTCCAAATTCATTGCATCGGAAGCACTTCAGTCCTTTGCCACTTTCGTCTTTTTCTTGAAACTCGTAAAGAGCCAATTTCTCCTTCTGGGCTGGATACGTCGTGACACCGTAGAATAACAATTTATTCGATTCATAATCGGATATGCCATCTATAATATATTGGATGGCCACGTAGTCAGGAAATTTTGCACGTTTGCCCAATTCTTTCATGACCAGCACGTATGGTAGTACGATTCATTAGGTTTTTTCTTCCGCCTGCTCATCATTTCGTGTTTACTGCTTCTGGGAACTCCTTTTGCAACGCCGTCATTAAGTCGTAGTATGTGCGGAACGTTTTTTTAGTTCTGAGCCATAAATCCGCCGTGCCCGCCAAGCTTCTGCGCGCGATGATCAGCTTCTGCTGTGGGGTCCACCCGAATATTTCTGCGTTATCATCAATATCTTGTGTCCACTTCACTGATGAATAAGTGGCGTCGTCTCCCGTGAACTTGGGAATCGCATCCATTATGTTGCCGCTGCCGCACGTCTTTGGGTTGTCGTTCTTATCCGCCATCGTCTTGTCTCGTGTTGAGGCGTTGGCCTTATCACAAAACCTCGGCAAACTCGTATGAGGTTATAGCGGCCGGCACGCCGCTTCGTTACTCGTTGAAAATCGTCGTAATCCCGAAAATCCCTTGGACCCTTACTATCCCGGACGAGGGCTGTAGGGGGTGGGTCCAAATGATAGCACCGATTTTGGAAAAAACTCGTATTTATTTCTAAAATTAAATAAATCTTTACACAGCGGTTGGCACATTCGTCGTATTCGTACACAAGATGGCGCGATCCCCGAGAGACATTCAAAACTTATGTTTTAGAATCTTAGTTAGAGGTGCGTTTCGAACACACAAAAATCCTACGTACATAAGCTATCTGACCATGCACATTGTTTCTCCCTCCGATCAGTAGTTTAGAATTTTCCTGCTGGAACAACGTTACCCTAGCAGGAACCGTTTTTTCCTTTTTTTTCCAAAACGACAACCACCACAATTTTTTTATGCCGGGCACATTTACAGCATATTTGGTACTAATTATAAAGTCCACTCATATCTCTCTAGGAGCTACTTTCCTGCTAGAGTAACGCACTCGATAATTTTAACTTCAAACATTAGAACTTCCTCTTCACCGTACTGGTTTTTTCTCTAAATCTTTCGACATAACGGCAGTAAGACTCTGGAACGCGCTTCCTGACACCGTGAAGACAGTCACTAGAAGAGCCAGTTGTAAAACTTCGCTGTTTAAGCATTTGATTGCTGAGTCCAATTAAGTGTGCAATTGCTGCATTTATTTTCAGTTTAAGTAATATCTATGTATTATTTTAGTAGTATATTATATGTAATATATATTTGATTTTATGTACCAAATATAAGTATCTATTTTAGTAAGTAGTGTCAGGTCTACACCTATAGTAGTTTATGTTATGTAGTAGTTGTAAATATTTATCTAATTTTATTTTACCCAATCACTTTCCTTTTTACCCGACTGCGCCAGAAAGAGGGTTGTGTTTTTCGAGAGTAGTATGTATGTATAATTGTTTGACACGCTCTGCAGCCTGAACGTCTCGATGGATTTTAGCTTGAGAGGTGTCGTTAGATTCGTATTTACTGTGAAAGTGACACTGGGTATATCAAAATAAAAAAAAAATAATAAAAAAATGCAGTCGGGTTTTTTGTAATAATTGTTACCTATCCTATTATTTTACACCCACCTAAGTTTGTCTTACAAACCAAAGGTTGGCTAGATAATGATTTTAGCATTAAGTCCGCCTATTGTGCTTTACTAAATGTATTTTGTACAATAAAGGTTAAATAAATAAAATATTTCGACCCCAGTTATGTTAAATAAGATACAAAATCTTACCTTATTTTATAAGATACCTTATTTTATAAGATACAAAATTTTAACTTTGCCATGCATCTACATCCTACATGCATGCAAATTTGTCAGAAAATATCCTGAATTTTTCAAAAAACGAAGAGACTTAGTAACAAAATATACACTCAGGCATCAAAATAAGCTACAACTACCTACTTCGCGTCTCCAGCTTCATTCATCTAGCCCTCTAGTCATGTCTATCAAGCTCTACGACAAACTCCCAACCGCCATCAAAGACATAGAGAATAATAAAACGTTTCTACACAAACTCAAAGAACTATTGACTAATAAATGCTATTACACAATAAACGAATATTTGGAAGACAAAATTACACCGTAAAGGCAATATACTAAATTAATAAAAATTCCTGACATATATAAAAAAATTGACATATAATAACTATTATCAATGTAAAAGTTTGACATCTATTAACTTATTATTAATGAATAAACTTATAATACGACGAATAAAATATAACTTGCATGGATATTATATAGGTACATAAATTGAAATATATCATAAAATAATTCAATAACATAGATTTGACAAAAATGTGGCCCTTCCCCATTGCAGCGCCCGTCAGGGTCCTTAATTGTTACTTATTTTGTTAATAAAGACCTGTATGATACATTAAGGAAGCAATAAATGATATGATATGATATGATATGATAAATAAAATATCTGATAATATTTTTAAAATGTATATTTTTAGAATTGCTGGAAAGGAGGGCTTTAAAAGTTACGTTATGTCAAATCTTTTACATTGTTACAAAGATGATCATTAAATATAAAAATTAATAATTTCGATATACATACATTTAAGTTTTACTTAAACATTTTAAGAGATTTGTTCATGATACTAAACAACTTCTCCAGTACAACATACGAGGGGGGGTCAAAAAGTTCGCGGAATGGAGGGGATAGCGGGGGGTGGGGGACCTGCCGCAGGTAGTAACTAATGAGCAACTCTTTGTGAGTATATATGCCAAGTTTGAACCTGATTGTGTCAATAACCTTTGACCTGTCGTCGATCAAACAAGTGAATCCGGAAGAAAAACTTGAACATGGAAAAAATCGAGTTTCGTGCCGTCATAAAGTTCCTCACTAAGCAAGGAAAACCACCTCAGAAAATTTTGGAAGAAATGTTATCAGTATACGGGGACTCTTGCCCTGGGAAAACCATGGTGTACAAGTGGAATAGCCTTTTCAAGCAAGGCAGAGAGTCTCTTGAAGACGACCCTCGCTCAGGACGGCCGATTGAGGCCACCACCTCAAACATCGTTGAAAAAGTGGAGAATCTTATACTGGAGGATACTCGTTTGAAGAAGAAACAACTTGCAGAAATGGTTGGAGTATCACCTACAACCATTTTAAATATTCTACACGACAATCTTGGGATGTCAAAAGTCAGCGCAAGATGGGTGCCAAGAATGCTCACACCACCACAGAAACAGCTGCGCGTCGAGTATTCAAAGGAGTTTTTAGACCTCTGTAGCGCCGACAAGGAAGGAATTTTTGCAAGACTTGTTACTGCAGATGAAACTTGGGTTCATCATTATGAGCCTGAGTCGAAGCAAGAGTCTATGCAGTGGCATAAAAAGGGTCAGCCCCCCCCTAAGAAATACAGGGTGTCACAATCGGCTGGAAAAATCATGGCAACTGTTTTTTGGGATACAGAGGGTATTTTATTAATAGATTATAAAGATAAGGGTGTTTCTATAACGGGAGAATACTACGCTAATCTACTAAGACAATTAAAAGAAGCAATCAAGGAGAAAAGGCGGGGAAAGTTGACAAAGGGTGTGCTGCTTTTGCATGACAACGCACCGGTACACAAGAGCCGCGTTGCGATGGCTGCCCTTCATCACTGTGGCTTCGAAATGTTAAACCATCCTCCCTATAGTCCAGACTTAGCCCCCTGTGATTATTTTTTATTTCCCAAATTAAAAAAAGAGCTTCGGGGGAAGAAATTTTCCGATGATGAAGAAGTCAAGTCGGCGATTTCGGCCTATTTTGAGGACAAAGACAAATCATTTTTTTTCGACGGTATTAATAAGTTAATAGAGAGATCTGAAAAATGTATTCGACTTAAGGGGGAATATATTGAAAAAGAAAAATAGTACAGTATTTTATTTCACCCCCCTTCCCCTCCGTTCCGCGAACTTTTTGACCCCCCCTCGTACTTAATGTGAATAATGTTAAAATAGTTAAGACTTAAGTTACAAAAATTACGCTACATTATTTACTACTACTATTTATTAGTAGTTTATCATCAATATAACTAGAGTAAAAAATATTGCTAAGTTAAAAAATATATATTAAGTAAGTATTGTAAATGTAGGCGTAATGTAGCATTATTTTTGTAACTAGTCTTAATTCCTTTACATTATTCACTCTAGGTATAAAACTTTGGAGAAGGTTATTGAGTATGCTGAACAAACTAATTCCTTAAAAATTATTAGTATTGAATTTAATATCGACACTATTATTTTTATTGTTTCCACGATTTTGTATATAATATATGTTATGAAAATTAATTATTTTCATGTTTGAATAATAGTCTTAAGGCTTAAGAGATGTAAAATCTACTATATTGTTACATTATATAATTCAATCCATTCGTCTACAAATAATAGTCATTCCCATTCGTCCCCAGTGGGGACGACGCGGTGGTTACAATCAAAACACAGAAAATACACTTGCGAATATTATATATTTGTAACAACATGTATTCTACTCTGCAATCACCATGAGGCGCATTGTATAGATTGGCCAATTTATGTATATTAGCAATTTGCAACAACTACGACTGAGAAAGAATATAATGGAAGAAAATCTTAAGAGTTGAAAACACCCTTTTTTACACCAGAATAAGACAGTATTGACTACCTTCTCGCATGAAGAAGGGCTTTGTCGGCAGTTGTAGTTTCAAAATTGGGCCAAACAAATCTGTTTCTGCTGACATGTTCATGAACTGATAATAAGCAATTCGAATTGTTTTTAATGTTGATTGAAGGTTGGAGCAGCACGAGCATCGGACGCTCGCGATTTAAGAGTTGCTCCAGAAACAACAAACCGTTTCACCTTGCAAGATCCTTCTTCAGGACGCAGACTCAGCAAAAGACGTGGCCAGCGTCAACGGTAAGATAATCACTTTTTCATCTCATCTTCTCAAAAAACGATGTTTTTATCCCAAAACATTTGGAGCAAAGTTACTGGTTATTCTCTCGGGACTAAAACGTGAAAAACAAGATCTCTAGGGATTAAAACCAATTTGAAAACAGAATGCGAGTTTAATCTATGTAGAATCAAAAATAATGTTGGCAGTCCACGAAAAAAAAAGAATATTCTTTTAAAATAAAAATTGGCACAGACTTCATGATTTTTTAAATTTGGAATACATATCGTCTTCAACATGGATGAATGTACGTTAAAATTTTTATGTTCTTTGATTCGGAAAAAGAAACAAGTAGAATTAAAAAGCGCAATTTTTCCCTTTGATTCAAGTAATTACAGAAGTTTTAGGTTATTTGTTTTGAAATGTAATTATTTATGTAAATGTGAATACAATTTGTGAGTCTTAAGCCAATTGTGAATAAATAACAAGTTTACGTATAAAAATAAAAGATGAAGGAACACGCAAACAAAGTTATGAGTGAACATTTTATCTTAAGTTTGTGGTCTTGAAAAAATATTTCTTAGTATTTATTGTATGAAAACGACACCAAACAAAGGTTAATATTAAATTGTCGGTTGAAGTCTGTTAGGTATTGTAGGTGTTCTACTGTTCTTTATATTCTGTTTTGTATGTGCAAGTTTTTCTCATAGATGGAGATAAAAAGTAGAGTGTGCTACTCGGGTACGGTAATATTTTTATCTCGGGTGATATACATGAATCCCTCGCTACACTCAGGATTCCTTCGTTTCGCTCTGGATTCAAAGTAGCGCCCTCGCCTTCAAAATATTACCTTAGCCCCTTGTAGCACAATCTACTATTATATGTATGGTTTGATGAGATCTGAATGTGAAAATGGAAGCCAAGTTTAAAAAGTTTTTATAATTATCTTAACATTTGACTTGGCTTGTTTTAGCATGCCTATTTATATGTGACTAATCAACTTTTATGTTGTACGTAATTGTTTTTACTTTATAAGGTCATATGCTTCTAAATATCAGAATAGCTTGTCAAAAACTAGCCAGGTCAAATGTTTAGTCTTATAAATGAATTTCAGGATTCTCTAAAGAACTTCGCGGCCATTTAGGTCTCAATTGACAACATTTCAAAAATTTTATATATTTTATATTTTTTCCTTAAAGAACTTCAAAAAAAAGGACATACGTATTTTTTCTTTTTCATTTCTTTTAAATATTTCTCCTAAAATTAAATTGTTTAAAATCTCTCCATTCTAAAAGAGCGTAAGTACAAGAGTTAGGATGTAACGAGTTTACATCTTTGCCCTACATTATAATTAAAAAATAAACTGACGTCTATACAGGGTGGTCAAAAAGTCGTGGATCAAACGAAACAGGGAGATAAAGGAGGTAATTTCCAACAAAAAACACTCACTTTTCCGTAATACATTTTTTTTCAAATAAGTGCTCTTAAAGTGAGAAGTTTTGTAACGCTTTAAAATTTACGGAAAAAAAATCATTGCTCGTTAAGTTTGATACCAAGAGCTGCAATACAATTTTTGTAGTATTGATACATTATCGACTCATAATACAACACCTTTTGTTTTATTGTTTTTAATCAATTTAATTTTTTACTGATTAAATTGTAAAAAAACTCGGTAGTTTCATTGAAAAAACTAAAATAATTCATATCTTTTCGTGCAATGAAGTTATGGCCATGCTGGGGAAAGATTTTTTGTTGGAAATTACCTCCTTTCTCTCCCTGTTTCGTTTGATCCACGACTTTTTGGCCATCCTGTAGAGTTGTGTTTTGTAGCAGTAAGATATCGATATCGATACAAAAACTTACGTTTCGTAAATTAGGGTTACTTTGATTAATTTAAAAATTCAAACGCTTCTATCTCAGCTATTTTGGCATAAAAATATTATATTGACGACTTGGTATGTGGAAAACAAATGGCATAAAAAATTACGCTTGTAATACTCGACAAAAATAATTTGCCCTATCATCTCTATACTTGAAATGGGGTTTTTGGGTAACTCACGTTTATTAACGGATTCTCATAGTCGCCCCTTACAGGAATTAAGAACACAAAGAAAAAATGTTTCACTTTTTACTTTTTAAGTTACAGCATTTTAAAGTTAATTGGGGTGAATTTGACTGAAAATAAAAACAAGGGCTCCGGCGTACACGCGTTGTGAAAAGATGGGCGACGTACCAGGATTGCTATTTCAAAAATTTAAATAAATATGCGTTCAGAAATTTGGAAAATTTAATTAAAAAACAAAAAAAAAAGCTATCATAAATGTCACCTTGTGTTTTGAAAGTCGCCCCATTTTAGGGTAGCATTTTTCCTTACTTCATTTTTTTTATAGTTTTTAAGACCTGGATGTCAATATTATTTTTATTTAACCTGAAATATCAATCATATAAAGGAAATATTAGCATTTCGTCACCAAACTATGTAAACATTTTAATGCATGTGTATTTTTTCCAATCCTAATTCTACTTTACTGAAAGAACTATCGATAATAGATGGTCTTCATCGAACTGATACTTCTATAGACAACACTACTATTATCTCTCTCTCTCTCTCACTCGTGATGTCAGTTGTCAGATTGACGCACGTGCCAATTGACAGCTGACAGCTTGACATAATTTTTTCACTTTTAGATGTTCAAGCAAAGGCGTAACCTGTTAAATGCCTATATCCTTATACTTTTGAGTTTTTTTCATTTATCTCCAAAAATATAACTCAAAAAAATCTGAAAAAATATTTTACGTGTTCAGAATTGCTAAATCTCGAAATGATTCTCGAATTTTCATACCTTTTAGAAAATGAAATGTTGTCAATTCCTTTGTCGGATTTTAAACTTAACTCCTATTTATGTTTTTGGTAGGATATTAATTTGCTTCTAGGTATTGAAACTATTCCAACTAGCGTTGAAAATTGCGAAAGGAACAATTTGTTTTTTTGGGAAAAAAAACAAAAAGTTGTTTTTTTTTTTTTCGTTTTGTTTCTTATTTGAAAAAAACTTTATTAAAAAAATAAATGGGGTTTGTTCGAAAACGAATAAAACTTGTAAAAATAAATTACCTAATTTGAAAAAATATGAAATATTTCTCGCTTTTTTTAAAATGCTAATTCAAACCTGGCTCGATATAATTTGTTTACTTTTGATTATTGCTCGATTAATTTGGCTTTTCATCTGCTTTCAGAGTACGCTATGACGATGCTGAGTAAAACATTAAAGATAGAAGACATTCTTTTGAATGTACTAAACAAGAATTTCTGTAAGTTAATTAATGTAACTTTAATTGATTAAACATCTGTATGAGCGTTAATATGGTTAAGTGAGAAAAGCAAACTATGTAAGAGCTTGAACTGTTTTAATAGGCAGGTCTATTAGAAAGGTTTTTAGAGCAGAGGAGTCATAGAACCAAAAGAACCATGAAATTATTTTCATTTCCCTTGTTTTATTACTGATATACCTTCTACTTTTAGAAAGAAATTCTTTTGAGAAATTAATATGTGTTTCATGTACAATGTTTAAAAATTTACTGAGTAACGTTAACACATCGTCGGATAATTTCGTTCTTCAAGAAGTTTTCATAATTGATCCTTCTTTTTTAAATTAGACTTTCTGAAATATCATATATTTAGCACATTGTTAACTCATGTTTTGAACTGTATTGTGAGACATGCACGCATTTTACTTTTTGTATCTTTTAGTAATGATATCCCAAATGCCTGTCGCCTGAGAAGTATATCGCAATAAAGAAAGATCTTTTGTATCTTAACAGTCTATCTCGTTTCTTGGTACCATTAATCGAAACCGTAATGATAACTATTTTTCCTATTCGGCCATGGTTGTAAGATTTTAAAGTAGGAAGTCTGATGATAGCTATGCTAAACACTAAACGTCATTGAAAAACTTGAATTAGTTGCAGTTTAGACACGCGCTTATTGATTAGAGCTAATTATATAGAAAAAAAATTTCATTGAATAGCAATGCAGAGCACTATAGAATTATGGGCAAACCGCTCAACTGCGTCAGTTATTCGTTTTTACACAGCCGGGACAGAGAAGCCGCAAGCTTATTCTTTACTGTCAGCTGCCTAGGACCATCATTATAGGTTTGGCGCAGTGTCTCAAACTATTGAACAACATGTTTAATATATATATATATATATAATTCTATGAAAACTGAATGTTAATATAAAGCTGAATGAAAATAATAAAAATATAATAATGTAAACATCATTTGTTTTTTTAAGTTTTTTAGAAAGATCCAATTTTTCGTACCTACAAGCTTTTATTCTTAGACTACATACTTATCAAGACAAATTGAATAAGCCCAAACTCGATGGATGGGATTGCGTCATTTCATTGCAGGGTTTCTATGTCTACCTTCCGACTCATCATCAGATCAGCATCTTGTCAATAATATTGCTTTGTTATCTAAGTTGATCGAATTTAACTTGCAAGATTTGATTACAGACAATGGGACAAGTAAAACTAAACAATAATTTACATCATTTGAAAGTATTATTTATTTGTAGTCAATTTAGCTTAGTTTTCAAACGTGCATCAGTCAAAAGTGGCTACTTGTTGCGGAAAGGGTTTTAAAGCCAGTCGCAATTTTTCAGGGGCGACTGCCTCCGTGGTCCAGTGGTCAAGGCGTTCGCCTTGTGACCCGGAGGACATGGGTTCGATTCCCACTGGGAAGCATACTTTGTGAAAAGTTATTTCCAGTCTGGATAGGATATTGCAGGCTTGAATCCTGATTATCCGAAAAGAAAGATGATTCCGTGTTTCGGAAGGCACGTAAAACTGTGGGTCCCGAACGCCACCTAGCGTTTGATCATCAAACTATCCAAGGATTGGTTCCTGGTTTGCCCTTTGGGTTGTGGAAGTCAGACGGCAGTCGCTCTGTGTAAAAACCAGTAACCTCGTCAAATCTCCTTGGTTAGGTAGCGGATCCCTGGCTCTGAAGCGTTACTGCTGAGGATGCAACCGGGAACTACGCTCGGATGATGATGATGATGCAATTTTTTAAGAGCGCGCCTACTGGACCATGCCCTTGTCCTTCTTTCTCCTAAATTTCGTGACATCGCCCGCATTGTAGAAATGTATGTATAGAATGTATAATTGTATAGATAAAAGGGCCTTAGCACGAACCGTTTATTATAAAAACCTATATTGCAAACTGATATGGCCTATTATAGTTCTCACTAAGCACAATAATAGAAGATTTAGCTACAAGAGGTAAAGGAAATAATTTTAAAGCGAGGGCGCACTTTGAACCAAGAGCGAAACAAAAGCGAACCGAGTAAAGAATTCAATTGATAACATTTCAAAAATGTTATATTCATATTTTATATTTATTCCTTAAAGAACTTCAAAAAAAAGGACAAACGTATTTTTTCTTTTTCATTTCTTTTCAATATTTCTCCTAAAATTAAATTGTTTAAAATCTCTCCATTCTAATAGAGCGTAAGTACAAGAGTTAGGATGTAAAGAGTTTACATCTTTGCCCTACATTATAATTAAAAAATAAACTGACGTCTATAGAGTTGTGTTTTGTAGCAGTAAGATATCGATATCGATACAAAAACTTACGTATCGTAAAATAGGGTTACTTTGATTAATTTAAAAATTCAAACGCTTCTATCTCAGCTATTTTTGGCATAAAAATATTATATTGACGACTTGGTATGTGGAAAACAAATGGCATAAAAAATTACGCTTGTAATACACGACAAAAAAAAAATTGCCCTATCATCTCTATACTTGAAATGGGGTTTTTGGGTAACCCACGTTTATTAACGGATTCTCATAGTCTCATTATAGGAATTAAGAACACAAAGAAAAAATGTTTCACTTTTTACTTTTTAAGTTACAGCATTTTAAAGTTAATTGGGGTGAATTTGACTGAAAATAAAAACAAGGGCTCCGGCGTACACGCGTTGTGAAAAGATGGGCGACGTACCAGGATTGCTATTTCAAAAATATAAATAAATATGCGTTCAGAAATTTGGAAGATTTAATTAAAAAACCAAAAAAAAAGCTATCATAAATGTCACCTTGTGTTTTGAAAGTCGCCCCATTTTAGGGTAGCATTTTTCCTTACTTCATTTTTTTTATAGTTTTTAAGATCTGGATGTCAATATTATTTTTATTTAACCTGAAATATCAATCATATAAAGGAAATATTAGCATTTCGTCACCAAACTATGTAAACATTTTAATGCATGTGTATTTTTTCCAATACTAATTCTACTTTACTGAAAGAACTATCGATAATAGATGGTCTTCATCGAACTGATACTTCTATAGACAACACTACTATTATCTCTCTCTCTCTCATTCGTGATGTCAGTTGTCAGATTGACGCACGTGTCAATTGACAGATGACAGCTTGACATAATTTTTTCACTTTTAGATGTTCAAGCAAAGGCGTAACCTGTTAAATGCCTATATCCTTACACTTTTAAGTTTTTTTCATTTATCTCCAAAAATATAACTCAAAAAAATTTGAAAAAATATTTTACGTGTTCAGAATTGCTAAATCTCGAAATGATTCTCGAATTTTCATACCTTTTAGAAAATGAAATGTTGTCAACTGAACAATATGTATCCCGCGAGATTTCAGTATTTGCGGGAATCAGCATGTTGTCATGGAGACTTAGTAAATCAGTCTTTCCCAAAGTGGGCGATAACGCCCCCTTGTGGGCGCTGGAGGCTTTAAGGGGGGCGGTAACGGGCCCAGAATAAAGTTGGGGGGCGCTGATGTAATTTAAGCAATGAGTGATTTATAACTTCAGATATTTCATATTTTAAATTTCACTGAAATTAAAATCCTCTTACTACACAACATACATTTATTAGTTCATATTTATATCCTTTTTTTATTGTACAAATATAAACTAAAAATGTAATTAATATTTATTATTTTAATGCGTTCACAACGCTATTTATATCGTTAAAGGAATCAAACACTGAAAAAAATTCGTGTTTTAAAGTTTTGCAGGTGAGGTCCCCACTTCCGATACTCTTTATTATTGTAAAATTGTATTATTATTGCTATTTTTTTATTTAAAATTAACAATGTTGATTATTGTTATTTTTTATAAAAGATACTCTAATGTACTGGTGTATGTATTATTATTGCTCTCTCTTGTAAAAAAGTCTAGTTTAGAATATAGGTTGAATTAAACTACAGGCAAGACAAATATGTGATTCAGGTTTTTATGGTGAAAAAAATGGGGGGCGCTAAAAAATAACAGATTTTTTAAAGTGGGCGTTTGACGAAATAAGTTTTGGAACCTCTGTAGTAAATGAATCAATATGATGGTGAATAGTGTCATTGGTGATGGATTTTGTTAAAGCATATGCATAATGAAGTGGTAGCTGAAGTTATAACAAAGGTAGCAAAAATAAGATTAATGGTTTAAATCTTTTATAAATCCGAGACTTGGGCCCTTCATTTTGACGGATGCCATAAAAGAAGGAAGAAATTTTTAAGAAAATTAAGAATTATTTTGAAAATAACTGAACCTTGTGGCACTATGCGCTATATCTTTTTTCTACTGTTGTTTTCTCTTAAAAAGTAAGTTATTTTGAGTCTTTTTGCTAATGTTAATCAATTTAAGTTGAATTAATGACGTGGAATCAGACGCCGATGTAGTGATTAAAGCGGCTATAGGTATCTGGTGACCTGGACGGCTCCTATGAATTAAGTTTCCATTTTAAGTTTTAATTTTAAATGCACTTCAAAACCTTTAGTAGAACGTCCTGTCGTTTCCGCCTTCAGAAAGTACTTCTATACACCAACAGTACTACAGAATCTTTATATACAAAACACCTAATTCACACTTATTAAAGGACTACTAAGAACGCAAAAATGTCGTGAAAGTTAACCATAGGAAGTTAAATACAACAGAAAATTTTATAAATAACTAGCTATCCCCCATGGTAAGCCCATGGGGGCTCCCCGAGGAAATTTCGGGATAAAACTATCCTATGTCCTTCCTTGTTTGTCTCAAACTATATCCATATTAAAAAAAAACATCTTAATAGATTTAGTGGTTAAGGCGTGAAGTGGTAACAAACAAACAAACAAATATACAAACTCACTTTCGCATTGATAATATTAGTAACTAGCCGCATCCCACGGTGCCCCCGGTAATATAAAAAGTAGCCTATGTGTTAATCCAGGGTGTTAGCTTCCTGCATATAAAATTTTATCAAAATTGGTCCAGCCGTTTGCGCGTGAAGAAGTAACAAACATATACAATCACAAACTTTCACCTTTTTATAATATTAGTGTGATTCGTTGCGTTCTTTTACTAGTTTCGACGATGTTATGCAACATTTAGTACAAGTCGAAACCAGTCAAAGAAACAATAACTTAAACCTCAAACCGTTACCGTACGGTGCAACATACTAGTAGGGAAAGGGAATCATAGCATTACAGTATAGTTCTCGCAGTGCAGTACGCATTATTATTATTTTCTAACCCCCAAATTACGCGGGATACCGCCTAAATTATGAGCGGGATTAGTCCCGCATACTGTATGCGGGATCCCGATATTGCATTCTCTAGAACTGAGTGTAACGATTCATGTAAATCGCCCGTGATAAAAATAATACCGCGCCTGAGTAGCACACTATACTTTTCATCTCTCATCCATGAGAAAAACTACCAAGTGCAAATCAGAAATGTAGGAAAGTAGAACACCTACGATAAATGATCAGAGTTCAACCGACAGATACTACCTGTATTCGGTGTCGTTTTCATTCAATAAATACTTTGAAATATTTTTGCAAAGAGCACCAACTTCTGATATATTGTTCACTCATAAGTTTGTTAGCGTGGTCCTTCATATATTTTTGTTTATAGGGTTCCGTACAAAAAAAAATCGGAACCCTTATAGGATGACTCGTGTACTAACTCTTTGATTGTAATACATATTATTTCTGGAAATTTTGACGTACTTATATAATTCTTTTATCTAACGTGATGGTTACAAACTGAATGATTAAATTTTAAAATTATTATATTTTCTTAGCAGATATTAGAAACACTGTTTAAGGGTTTTTTGGCGGGAAGTCAAGGGGTTCAGTTTGAGTTTGGTTTAAATTATTTTGCAAATTGATTCTAGTGGACTTTATAATATAAAATCGGTGTAGTTTAGTGTTATAAATACTCATGCTCATGGACAATATGTAAAATGGTTAAAGTGGACACTCATAGTGCGGCTGTAGTGATATTTATTTGCGGACTGTGGTGGGCGTCTTTAGACTTTAGTTCTATGAAAACCAGTGGACTCGTATAGATTTGTTGCCAAAAGCTCCTTTGAAGCAATCAAAGGACCTACACCAACCTTTGATTGTATAGTTAGGTTAGGGTTAGGAATAAAGAAATTGGCGCCATGAGTTAACTAGACATTGGCAAAATAAGCTTTAACGAAGTTTAATCGCCAACAAAAAGAAGAAAAAAAACACTGTTTAAAAACTGCCTGCGTGTGACGACTCATTTTACTACGTGTCCATTCATGAATTTTATCTTGTCATTTACATTTTTACAGAGGGAAGATATGTAAGAAACTCTCAGTTAAAACACCATACTAAGCCCGCTGGATCACAAGGATTACCAGAAATCCAGCGATTAAATATATTGTGATCATATTGTGCTCCGTCAATACACTACACGTTAATATATAATCACTACAATAAATATCGTAATCCGTCAGTTTATATTGACGGATCACAATATGGATCTTGCGTGTAGCGTTCGCCTGGTAAGAAATCGCGAGTGTAGAAGTTGTCGGTGTATTTTTTTATTTAATGACTAGACTAGGTACACGCTCAGGTTCGCACATCGACAAAGTTAAGAATTTTAACGATGAGTGGAAATTTTATCAGAACTTGATGCTCTTCGAAATATTATTTCTTAGTAGGTATTTATTAAATGAAAATGACACTAAATAAAGTTTAAAAACTGTCGGTTGAACACTGATTAGGTTGATTTTCTACTTTTCATTAGGTATATTCTGCTTTGTATTTGCTATTTCTTCTCATATGGAGATGTTAAACGTAGAGTATGCTACTCGAGTATGGTACCTAGTATTTTTACTTTGGGCGATATACATGAATCCCTCGCTTCACTCTGGATTCAACCGTAGAACAGAATCACTTTCTACGCACGTGATTCAACTGTGAAATCTTTCGTTTCGTTCTAGAATCTAGACCGAAACGAGATTCAAAGTAGCGCCCTCGCCTTAAAAATATTACCTTTACCCCATGATGATGCTACTGTTCGTCCATGCTGGTCTGAGAGAAAAGAAAACTTAGAATGTACCAGCTGCTTCTCTTCCCGCACAGATTGTAAAAGCTGATCGAGGGGATTGGCGAGAACCTAAAATTTTGTTAATAGGCGATGCGGCTAGCAACCTGTTACTATTTTAATTTCCTTTTTCCACCTTTACGCTAAGGCTTTTCGGAACCGACCAACATAATATGGATTTTACATGCATGCATATATTTGTTTTTGATTGAGTCTGCTGACCTAATTTCGATGATAATACCTATTTATTTTAAAAGTTATGCTTCTCTTGCTCGAAAAAAAGCAGTAAAGTTTTAATGTAAGTAGTTAGTTTCTTTTTTTATAAAAGGACTTTTTATGATTTATAATACCTATTTCGAAAGGTTACACTGGTTGACAAAGTTTTGATTTTTTTTTCCCACTTGAGTAAGACTAGTTGTCTCCTACAGATTTTTGTATAGTATATATGGATATAATTTAGTTCTGTTTCTAGGAGGTCAGAATTGAGAATAATGTTATATCAAAAATCCGATTTTCCCCAATTTTTGATATTTTTAATTATTTATAGTAAATAGAGTTCTGTGCAGGTTATTTAATTTTGTAACAAAAAATGATGTAATCAGCCTTCAAAATCAAAACAAAATTTGTTTTGCTTTTGTTCCTTTTTTATCTATGGGTATATATAAAGATTAAGTTACCGTAATATTTCCTAGTTATACCGACCCGAAAAAAATTTGTAATAAGTCATTTTTATAAATAATTTAGCAGTGATGTAATAGTAGTTTATCTACGCACATATCGTAAGTGCTCTAAAATGCGTTCAGAAACCATACGCAATGACCAGCATTACCAACCAGTAGGAATTAACGGAGACGTAATGATAACATTACCTCCTGAAATCAGTAAAATCAGTAGGATCAACCAGAACCGTTAACTGTATCTCACTGTACAACTGTTAATATTAATTACAATTAATATTAAATAATTAATTCTGTATGTGTTCAATTAGTTTTTTATTACATTATTTTTAAATTACAATGTAATTCAGGTCAATTCCCTACGTTTCCTGAACTTATCTTAGAGCACTAATTATGTGTGTAGATAAAGTAGTGTATGCAACTATACATAATTAGGCATTACAACACCCATGTGATGTTATTAACCTTATGTAACCCACATTCGTGTTGTAATGCCCTTCAATATGCAAGTCGCATAAAAAATATTGTAAAATGTAAGGTTTGCACAGTGTTAAGCTGGTATTAGAAAATTGGAAATCACCAAATTGAATTTAAGGTTTAAATTTGAAATTACAGAAAAAGAAATTTAAATTTTTGACGTGTAATATTTGAAAATTTAGACGTCTTACACACTTTTTATAACTAGGTTCATATTTTTTGTACTGAATTATTTTGGAAATCGCTGCAAGTGTCATTGTTACAAAATCTTGTTGACCAGTGTTATTGAGTCTTAGAATAAAACATGGACTAATAACTTCATAATTAGGTTTAAACCAAGTAGTATCTTAATGACGTGTTTTATAAATAAGACAGAGTGTTATGTTTAGAAATTAGATTAATATAAAACCCTTTGTGTGCAATTTTATAGCCGCTTTTATTTATACTTTAAGGCATCTATTCACGGAGGTTCAAATATCCCGTTACACGGAATCAGACATCACGCAGCGCAAGGGCTGCGCTGTGCCCTTTGCGGAGTCACTAAACGAATAGTTTCCATACAAAAACCCGTTCGTTCAGTAATCCAGTGTATCGGCGACGACGACAGTTCGCAACACTGCTTGGCGTCCGTGGCCGACTGCCAGGGCCGCGAGGTTTCGGCGACATGCCTACTTTAAATTAGACTTCGCACAAGGCGTCACATAAGCTTTATGTAAAAATGGGTTATGTGTATCCTCCCAGTGATTATGTGCCTTATTTATAAAATGTCTAACGAAAAGGGGGTATCACCCCGAAAGGGAGTAAACACACTAATAGTCTGTGCGTCCATCCTTCTTACATACTGACTACTATGGACGAATAAATTCGATGACAGGACTGGACTTGTAGACTAAAAAATACGGATGACATTAGATAAATGACACTTGACATAGAACGAATATGACAACTTAAACAAGACTAAATTTTACCCTTGAAACGCGGGTTTTTAATTTTATCATTTTTCAAGTATTTGAATTCTCTTTGAAATTTTTGACCAAGAAAACCCTTTGAGACAGTTCACTAATCAATGTGAATAACTTTTACTATGGTACCATCCCTGAAATCGCAAAAAAAAATCTGCAGTTCCATACATTTTGGCGCGGTTGCGTTATTTAATTACAAGCTTTATTTAGTTTCACCGGTCCAGTTGTCTGTCAATCTGTCTGTCTGTAATCAAATCTTGCAAGTTAAATTTGTCCCATTTCACGGTTTCCGATTGAGCTGAAATTTTGCACACATACGTATATCGCGTGACAGTGGAAAATATGATGACATGGTGCTGATCTGATGATGGAGCTGGACGGTGGCCATAGGAACTCTGTAATGAAACGACGCAACCCTATCGAGTTTGGTCTCATTGGTTTCGTCTTGAGGACCACTTTAGATTAAAGCTTGTTATTTTTTTTTAAATAATGACTTGTTTTGAAATTGACTAGTACGTTTATTCCCATTCGGGTTAATACACTTTTCGTTCCACATTGTATAACATCTAACAAAATATACTGAAACTAATTCAAGGGTAGATCCAGTCTAATATACATAACGTTTCCCCAGGAACACATAAAAATATGTAAAAAAAATTTTTGCTTTCCATACTGACACTGATCAGCTAATCGGTCAATGTGGTACGAAAGTCCTAAACATAATATTCATATTTCGATATACAGGATGACTTTTTACCCACATGCCAAATGGCGCAAGTCCTGTCCATGATACTGCACTATTTTACAATAAAAAAAAAAAATATTTCGGCTTCTCATAAAAATCAGCGCTTGGCCAAACGAATTCTGTATGGGAGCACGAAATGTGTTTATCGATATTTATTAACTTTTTTTGACTAAACATTAACTGAACTTGCGCCAAAAAAATCTTGTGGATGAAAAGTCACCTTGTATGAGCCTTGGGAAAAGTTGTTTAGTATCATGGCCTGGCCACAACCCTAAAATAGTTTCAGTATATTTTGTTAGACCCTGTTTATTATGTAGTAGTCACTAGTTCAAATTCCCTGAAATGTTTAGTTTAGATTCAAATTATATAAATAACATACGTATACATAAACGCAATAAAACAAATAAATTTGACCGTAGTAATCTTAGCGGTCTAGTTATTGAACGTACTGTGCAATAACTTTGATATATAAAAATAATTGCTTAAGGCCTAATCAAATATTGTCTAGGCAGGTAAAGCATGATTTAAGGATAATTGTAGTAGTTACTTAAATAAAATGCGTTTTTTAGTATTTTTCAACTAGTAACACTGCTACGATTTATTGAAGAAAAATATCACATTTCAGAGAATTTAATCAATATGTATAATTAAATAGTCATAATAAGAATATTTTATTAAGAATATGCCTGAGACGCAATTTTTCTTTCAAATTCAAATAAGTACATTTGATGTAAATGGTGTGAAAATATGTAGATTTAATACAAGTAAGTATACTTACAATAACTGAAAAGTTTGCATCATTTACACAACCGACTTCTCGTTGGGCATCCCAAAGAAAGCTATTCTTTCTGTGCCTAAGTGCGTTACCCTACCAGGAAAGTGTATACTGACTACACTGTCAATGCAGTGCTGCATTTCATTGTGCGTCTTATCCTTTTGGAAAGAAACAGAAAAACGATTTCTGATTCCTGAACCAGGAAAAGTTAATTCTAAACGAATGATGGGAGATATTGTGCAATTTGTGCATGGGCAGAGGGCTTACATTTGTTATAAAACTTAAGCCGATTTGTGCGTCTTCTTGGTTTTCGAGGATATAGTGCAAATAATATAATACTCTCTGACGAGAGAAGAATGACGTCTCCATAGAAAAAAAATGTAACCATAGATATAGACACTCATAGACACTAGCGCTACAGCAGATTAGCACCGATAATACTACACGAGCGGAAATAAAATTTTCAAAATTTTTAAGTCATAGACGGAAATGAGTTCGTCATCACGATTACCATCGCATACCGTCTCCGTCTATAAATAGAAAATCAAACAACAAATGATAAAAAAAGTTTTATTCAAATACGCGGCTGTGGAATTTGTGGATAGTTATAAAAAAATAGGTGGTCATGGGTTTCATAAAACGTACCCAGAGGAAAATACCTTTATACATATCCGACAAAATACAATGGCAAAACATTATTCATTACATCTACATTTATAGTTAGTCTATTTCACTACAAAATGCAGATTTTTCCCGCAAAGCTTGCAGTCGCATGAGCTTCCACATGAAGATCATCTAGAAAAAATGAAATATAACTTAACAAACAAAAGAAAGACAGACTTACAGAAATATACAGATGACTAACCTATCCTAATATATATATTATAAATGCGAAAGTTTGTGAGGATGTATGGATGTTTCTTGGTCTTTTATGCAAAAACTACTAAACGGATTTTGATAAAATTTACATGACAAAAAATAACCTATTCTAAAACAGGTTAAAACTAGCTACTAAAAACCTATCGAGTTATCTTTATAACTGAAGAGAATAACCTCCCTTACACCTATCATTTGAATACTTAGTATGCATACAATACAAATAAATAAAATAGTCTACTAACTTGATCAAGTTTTCCAAATGTCTTTGAATAATCGGTGAACATACATTAAAAAAAAGATTCTGATGAATCGATAACCTCATCCTTTTTGGAAGTTGGTTCTTCTTCTGCTTCAATCTTTCTCCACCTATTGTTGAGTATAAGTCTCCTAGTCTTCTAGTCTCCTGTCTCAAGACCGAAGAGAATGGCATGCATATTAGGAAGTCTGTAAAAAATTGTTTTTCCTTTTAAAGATTAAGCCAATCTATCACACCTTATTGTAGCCACTGCGGGACATAAAACCTCTGAGTTGTACCAAATTACTTAGACGTAGCAAAGCTCATATACTAACATTATTATCTTGTACTCAACTACCTATGTCATTGGTATATCTTGTCGTGGGACTGCTGTTCCTTTGTAAAAATTATGAACACTCTTACAGTAGGTATATTATTACTTACTTTGTCATATTTCCAATGCCAGGATTTGGAAATCAGGTGGGGTAAAACCACCTTGTATCGGTCCTTTCCTACAAAGATCAAAAATTATTAAATATTCGATCCCCTTGCACAAATTCTGCTCTAAAATGAACCTTATTCTGCTGTCTTTAAATTAATAAAACAAGGCAGCGATCAAAGTTCATTTGACAGTTTAGTAACGACGGATCTTGTGACCTGCGCAGAAATATCGAAATTCGTGCCATTTCGTTGTCAAAATTCCCGAGCTCGAGGTTACGGAGATAAGTGTTTTCAACATATCTAAGAGGTTTAAACCGTTGATACTTGCTTGTTATGGTTAAAGAGATTATAATTATAACGCAGTATATTGGGTGTATATTTTTTTGTTTTATTTAATACTTTAATAAAAAATCGCATGGCCCAATTTAGGGTTAATTATTTCATGAAATGGTGATGGCCGATACAAGGCGAGTCAAAATCCTAATGACGGCCACAAATGGCGGTCGTAAAAAAATATTCTGACTGCGGCCGATGTACTTATGGCGGGATTCGTTTTTAGGGTTCCGTGTAAAAATGAAAAAACTGAACCTTTATATATAAGATCACTCTTGCGGTGTCTGTCCATCCGTCTGTCACAGCTAATTTGCCGAATTTACTAGACCAAATCAGGTAAAATTAGGTATGATCCGTGGGTATGATGGTGTAATCCTATGACACAAATGTGCAAAGCAAATATTTTTTTTAACGCAAGTTTCATTTTGGGGGCAAATTAGAAAATTAAAAAAAAAGTTTACATACATATCTGTGTTACATATTAAATAAAAGTGGTCATTATGAGGATCTCAAATATATTTGTCATAATTGTAAATTAAAAATTTACAATCCCCCTCCTTATTATTCATTTGTTTTTTTTTTATTAAGTTATTTTTAGTTTAATCCTAGTATGTTTTTAAAATTTTAATTTTCAAATTCACGTTTTTTATGTTTTCAGTGGGAGTATTATTGTTGATGTGCAAGCTTTACTTATTTTAAATTCGAAATAACTTGTTAATACAAGTATTTTATTTACAGATTTTTCTTAAAAAATCTTAGTATCTAAGTGCCGCAACAGACGGGGCGCAAGTTGTGTCGCGTAACAGCTAGAGATGGGCAGTGGATAGTACTCCATCTACCCATTTGAGTATTTACTCACTAGATTTAATAAATAGAGTAAATAGAGCGTGCTCAAGTATTGACATCGCATTTGATGTCTGTTTACTTATTTTTACGTAAAATTACGTCTATGCACACCTCCCACCAAAAAAAGATAATTAGTCAAAGAAGTCTACTTTCAGTGTATGATTAGTAGGTATTTTCTTATAATTTAGCGTCGCATATAACGTTTACCTACATTTTAAGCATATTATGGCGTATGCACACACTTTCCGACAAGAATTGCAAGTGTACTTTACGTGTACGTGTGTAGTGCAAACTATAGATTTAACTTTCAAAATTGTCATGAAAACATGAAATAATGAATATGAATATAAATATGAGTCGCAATTCATATAAATCAATCTACTACCAAATGGATAAATAAGGATATTTATCGGGTATTTACTCAATCTACTGAGTAAATACTTAAATGGGTTGATTGAGTATTTATACATCGCACATCACTAGCTGTTATGCGGCGCAACTTGCGCCGCCGCCGCGTCTGTTACGGCCCTAAAATAATTAAAATCTTTGTTCGATTTGATACTATCCTACATTTTAAGAATTAATTCGTCGTTCATTGGTAAAAATATTAGCCTAGGCCGATACTAGGAAAATAAATGGACGAATTTTGGGCGCAAGTGGCCGATCTTAGCGAAATTGGGTGTGTACGAACAAAAATATTCATGTAAGAAAATATTATTCAAATTTCAAATAATTAATAACATCATAAAGAAGCCAAATTATAACAGTTTATTAAAAAATATCCCCTAGAAAGCTAGGCTAATAAATGTGAGAGTAAGAAGCAAATAAATGTGAAATTTGGTTGGCATGGCCGGTACAAGGTGGTTTTACCCTGCTCATATCTTCAGCGCTTGTTTTCCAACACCTTGCGCATTTTCTTAAATTGTTTCGATTAGGTAGATACTCATCGTTATTGATATAGAACAGTTGCGCGGGAAAGAATCATAGAAACAATAGGCGCACACCGCGCACAGCAATATTTATCCAAAAAAGATAACTACTATCAAAACTAACCTAAAAACGTCCTATCCATGTGAAGTATTACGTATGAGTATTTTAAGTGGTGCTACCAGTATTATTTGAATTTATAAATTAATTTTTGATAGGGCACTCAATAGCACCCTCATCACACAAGCAAACATTGTGCATGTGTGCAAGGGTAAAATTTCGTCCATACAACACAATAGACCCTCATATAGCGGCATCTGTACTCGACAAAATGAAGAATACGGCTTTTCTGAACCAAAGGCTTCCATCGGCATGATTTTTGATCTTTATGGTCCCTGTGATGGGTCTTCGAAGAAGAGCCACCTGGATTTTTCTCATGAAGGTGGGGCTAGGGGGGAATTTTGCCTTAACGAATTATGAGGTTAAGACGATACCACATAATTCACGTACCTCCGTTGTGGGCGGAGCTAAACGTATTGCGCCGATTTGCGGGGCGCTCCTCGGAACGACGCGCGTTCCGCGGTGTTTGTGGTGTATATGTCGCAAAGGGGAGTAAACGGAGGCAGAGCAGGGCGGGATCGGCATCTGACATCCCGAGTGACGTGATCTACCCAGTAGTATACAGTACGAGAACAGACTATAATGTCAGGATGAAAACTTACTTACAGTCACGTCACCTAACCGATGTCTCCGCTTGAGAGACCTTACGTGGGCCTTATGAAAATTGACGATAAGATAGCGCCCCACCTCGCGCTGATCCATGAATTCCAAACACATTGTTAAATTCTCTGGCCCATACAGGTATTGAATACTGTGTCCACCTAGGCTTATCGTCCAATTGAAACAAACGTTCATTGTAGGTAATGAATCGGATTACCAATCCACATCTATTACAATAATCACGATTAAAGGAATCACGGCCAAGCCCACAGCTGACTACACAATCGAGATGTTACGGTACGGCGGTCCACACAAAAAACTGTCGCTAAGGCGACCGGTTTTATTAACCGTTGCTAACGCAAGTGCGGAGTGGGGAGACTGGGCCGATAGCTCGGTAACAGTACACATTAGGGTGCTTATTACAATGAAAAAAAAAAACTTTTTTCGATTTTTAAAGTTACACCTAAGGGTCGCTACTAATATTCAAATTTTAGTTAAAAGCTCAAAATCACTGCAGAGATTAGATTTATTTTTTCATGACCCAGGGCATTTAAATACGGAATAAATGATATTATTTCAAAATATTTATTACTAAATCCCTGAAATCATTTATTGAAAGATACAAGGGATGGTTTGTATTAATATAGGGTATTTTCAAATATACTCCGTAATCAAAAGAGCAAATATTGCTTTCGCTCTTTTAAATTGTAAATATCAGCAATATACTAAATTATTATATTCCTCTTTTCGCAAAACCTTCCTAAGGTTCACCAGTCGAAAAGAATAAATGGTTATGTTTATATATAATATAAGTACCTATAAAATAAAGGGTTTTTAATTGGCGCGGGTAGATTTTGGCGGCCCGTGGCGGCCATTTTGTTTTGGTGACAATTGTCAAATCTTTTGCTTATTATTCAGTTGCTTATGCCAAATCACCATGGCAGATTACACGATTGAACAGCGCGTACAAATGATAAAACTTTATTATCAAAATGAGTGTTCGTTAGTGCAAACGTTGCGTGCATTGCGCCCATTTTACGGTAGACGTGGTGGCCCTTCACAGTCGACTCTTCAGCGTTTGGTGGCAAAATTTGAAACAACCGGTTCGTTAATCGATCAACCCACACCTGTACGTTCAAGAAACGCAAGATCAGCCTAGAACATCGCGGCGGTCCGTCAAAGTGTACAGCAGAACCCGAGGCAGTCGATTCCTCGCCGTGCACAAGAACTCAGCCTTTCGCAAACTTCAACTTGGCGAATTTTGCGACGGGACTTAGAGTTACACCCGTATAAGATTCAACTGACCCAGGAGCTCAAAGTTCAGGACCATAGACAACGTCGTTTGTTCGCTGCCTGGGCATCGAATCGTTTGGAAGAGGATCCCAATTTCGGGCGAAAACTCATCTTTAGCGAAGAGGCGCATTTTTGGATGAATGGCTTTGTTAACAAACAAAATTGCCGTATATGGGACGACACAAACCCACACGAGGTTCACCAGGTGGTAATGCATCCTCAAAAAGTTACGGTTTGGTGTGGATTTTGGGCCGGCGGCGTCATTGGTCCGTATTTTTTCGAAAACGACGTTGGTGAGGCGGTCACTGTCAACGGCGAGCGCTACAGAACGATAATAACCAATTTTTTATGGCCCACATTGAACCATATGGACCTAGACGACATGTGGTTCCAGCAGGATGGCGCTACGTGCCATACAGCGGACGCCACGATTGACATTCTGCATGAGCAATTTGAGACTAAGGTTATCTCTCGCAGGGGTGATGTGAATTGGCCACCAACGTCATGCGATTTAACCCCGCTAGACTTTTTCTTGTGGGGTTTTTTGAAGTCGCAGGTCTATGCAAATAAACCACAATCCACCGATGCCCTGAAGGCGAACATAACACATGCCATCGCTCAAATTCAGGCGGATCTATGCGGAAGAGTCATTGAAAATTGGACCACTCTGATCCGTGCCACTGTGAGAAGCCGAGGCGGGCATTTGAATGATGTCATCTTCCATACTTAATGGCATATATGGGCCTTTTAAATAAATAAAAAAAATTGTTGATACCTCATACGCAGCTTGTTTAATTTCGTTTCAAAATCTACCCACCCTTATTGAAAAACCCTTTACATCATTGTTTCAAGTTTGTAAATAGTCGTTCAAAAATGTTGATAAGTAACCCAGAATATAACAAAAATATAAGTATTTGCTAGTAACAAAGTGCAGTGTTTAGTCTTAGATATGTTTGATAATAATACTTATTTATTTTTGTATTCTAGCCTATGATTAGCAAATACAATTTAAAAAAAAGAAACATCTGTCTCTTCTGGACACTTGGGGCTTCTATTATGGTGAATAAAAACCCGAGAATCTTCAATATTCCATATATTCTTCATATTTGAAATTATTTTACAGAGCAGTACTTATGCGTGGCGCTTGCAAGTTGAGAAGAAGGAATTGTACTTGAGGTACTTAAAAAAATAAATGACATTGTACGCCTGATAAAATTGAATAGCAAATATTCATTTTGAGGTCCTTATTGTATATTCTTGGTAGGCTTGAACATCTTCCGCCCCGTTGAAGGACTCCATAGTCCTTCAACCGTTGAATACATCATTGGGAAGGGGACATAGTCGAACCAGGGGTCTGCGCAAGCATCCTCGGGTGGTGTTGATGTCGGCCACACGAGCTATGCCATCAGGTCCAGGAAAAAGTCGAGCTACACGTCCAAGACGCCAAGCGAGTGGAGGAGCATGGTCTTCTTGTAAAATTACTAAATCACCGACGTTTAATTTGGCAGTGTTAGTTTTCCATTTTGTGCGTTGTTGAAGTTCCATGACATATTCCTTTTGCCATCTCTGCCAGAAATACTGGCGAATTTGTTTTAGACGATGATATCTCTGAAGTTTATTGATGTTCTCATTTTCTAGACTGGGTGATGGTATTGATGTCAGCGGTCTTCCGATAAGAAAGTGCCCAGGGGATAGAGATAGGAAGTCGTCAGGGGAAGAGGATAATGGAGATAGGGGGCGGCTATTAAGAATCGCCTCCACTTGCGCAAACAAAGTAGAAATCTCTTCAAAAGTGGGATGACTATTACCCATAACGCGCTTAATGTGATATTTAGCGGATTTTATGCCACTTTCCCATATACCACCCATATGGGCGGCCCGTGCCGGAATGAACGAGAACCGTATGTTTTCTTGAACTGCAAATTGAGATAGAGGTTCCTGATTCAGCTTAAGAAAATCTTTCAGTTCATTAGAAGCAGCAACGAAATTTCCACCATTGTCGCAAAATAGTTCCGATGGTTTTCCGCGGCGTGATATAAACCTACGAAGTATCATTAAAAATCCTCTTTGGATAATCCACTAACGGCTTCTAAGTGTGTTCATTTGTATCGAAGGCAAACGAAAAGACATAAATAGCATTTGATTAATTTAGAACCGCGTCCCTTGCGATTTAAAATAAGAAAGGGGCCCCCAAAATCCATTCCTACGGATTCAAAGGGAAAGCCGGGATTTAGACGTTGGGCTGGAAGATCACCCATTTTTGGAACCAAAGTTTTACCTTCAATTCTTCGGCAAGTGACGCAGTTATGGTAAGTTTGGCGAGCTAATTGTCGTCCAATAATAGGCCAAATAGTTTACCTTATAGTTGCAAGTAAAAGTTGAGGACCAGCATGTAAATTTTTTATATGCTCAAATTAAAATAGAAGTTTTGTTAAACGGTGAGAGGAATCTAAAAGTATGGGATGCCGTTGCTCATAGCAACAAGCATCAATCCGACCACCAACTCTTATAAGATTATTAGCTTCGCTTTTGTCCATGTATGGAGAAAGACATAAAATTTTCGATTTTGATTTCAAAGATTTTCCTGAATTTAATTGTTCATATTCTATTGAGAATGATTCTCTTTGAGCAATGGAATATAAATGATGAAGTGAATTGTGTAATTCTTGAATGGTTAACATTCCTGTTAATTTATTATTCGGGTTTCTTAGATTAAAAATAAATCGTTTGACATATGCAAAACATCTATGGAGACGATTGAATCTAGAAAATCTCTCAAAACCTATAATGGATTCAATGGCAATCATAGTATGTATTAACCTTTAATTCTGGATTACAATATTGTCATTACGATTCAATACTGGCCACTTGGATTCATCACAGGTTAAAAACTGAGGACCTGACCACCACAGCTTTAAATCGGGTAATTGACTAGCGTTTACACCTCTAGATATTAAGTCTGCCGGATTTTCAGCAGTTGGTACATATCGCCAAGAGTCAGGAGTAGTCTTGCCAAGTATTTCACTAACACGATTAGCAACGAATTTTTTTAATTGTCTGGGATATTTGTTTAACCAACATAATACTATTGTAGAATCACACCAATGCACTAAACGCGTAGGCTGGTATCTAATAGATTCCATAACGCTGTTGCTAAGCTTTGCCGCTAGCAAAGCCGCACGGAGTTCGAGTTTTGGAATTGTGCAAGGCTTCAAGCTAGCCACCTTAGATTTTGCACATAACAACCTAATGGTGACATTATTGTGGGTATCGACTGATCTTACGTATATACGGGCACCGTACGCAGTTTGAGATGCATCGCTAAAGGCATGGATTTCTATTGCTGTTGGTGAATCACATAAGACGTATCTAGGAATTTTCAAATTAACAAGCGTTAGGAAACCCTTGCAAATCTCGTCCCAGATAATTTTTGTTTCTGAAGAAACTGGTTGATCCCAGTCTAAATTTTCAAGCCACAATTTTTGAAGAAGCATTTTTGATTGAATTATTGATGGACTTAACAAGCCAAGGGGATCAAATATCTTAAATGAATCTGACATAATAGAACGTTTTGTAATATTGACCTTTGATATAGGCATATCTATAGGAAAATTAAAATTATCAGTGTTTGGATCCCAACATAAACCGAGAGTATTCGAAGATTTACTAAGCATTAGATTTTCTTTATTATTGGTTTCTAAACTTTGGAGAACAAGGGATGAATTTGACTTGAATTTTCTTAGATTAAAACAATATTCATTAAGTGATTGACAGAGAGCATCTTTAATATAAACTAATTCGTTTTCATCATTTGAACCAGTATATAAATCATCTACATAAAAATCTTTTTGAATGATTGTTTTAATGAGGTTGTTCTCACACTCCTCACCTACATGCCAAAGACATCTTGTACTTAAGTAACTGCACTAGCAGTACCATAGGTTACGGTATTTAGTTGCAAAGTCTTTATAGGTTGGGTTTCGTCATTCCTCCACAAGATCAGCTGTAGATCACGATCGTGTGAGTGTACCTGTATTTGGCGGTACATCTTAGCTAAGTCTCCGGTTAAAATATATTTATAATGCCTACCTCTAATTAAAATGGAGAAAAGACTGTCTTGAACATTTGGACCTACCATTTGCAGGTCATTGACTGAATAACCAGAGGAAGTGGGATGAGAACCATCAAAAACTACTCTAAGTTTGGTTGATTCACTATCTTGTTTAAATACTGGATGATGACCTAGAAAGTATGAAGGATAAGGCTTTGCTAAAGGAGATTCAGATAAATGAGATAATTCTGAATACTCGTTTATAAAATTGATATACTCGGCTTTTAAATTGGGATTTTTTCTAAATCGCTTTTCCAAACTGAACAAGCGTTTCTTCGCATGACTGTATGAATCGCCAAGGCAGTCAGGAGAATCTACCAAAGGTAAACGTACATTGAATCTACCTGAGTTTAACCTTGTAGTATGGGCTAGAAAATGTTTCTCACAAGCTTCTTCAGTTTTGCTTAATATTGTTTTTTGGGGAAGATCGTCTATTTCCCAAAATTTCGTAAGAGATTTATTAAGTTCTGAAACACACGATGAATTAGAAGATGTTATAGCATGATTGCATTTTATATTGTTTTGAGTTGAGTTTGTATAAATAGAACCACACAATAACCAACCGAATTTAGAATATTGAAGTTTAGGATTATTATGACTCAAAAATTGTCGTTGAGGACACAAAATATCCCAGAATATATCGGCTCCAATCAAAACATCAACAGGAGCTGGCTGATCAAATGTGGGATCTGCTAATTGTATACCTTTTGGTAGATTTAGGTTTTGTATATTAATAGGAGATTTAGGTATCTCGCCAGTCAACTCTTCAAGAACCAGACAAGAAAGAGTGACATGGAAACTAGTGTGAATTGAACTTAGTTTGGTAATGCAGCTTTCTTCAACTTTTGACATTGAATGGTTGCTGATACCAATAATATTTAATGTGTTGATTGGGTTAGATAGTAATAATAATTTTTGTTGTAATGATTTAGTTATGAAAGAGCTTTGGCTTCCACAATCTAGTAAGGCACGTACCTTAATTGTTTGATTTGTAATTGGATTGGATACTTCGATCAATGCTGTTGATAGGAGTACCTGTTTTGATTGTTGTTTAGAAAAATGGGCAGTAGTGTCGGATTCACCAAATGCAGTATTGTTTACGATTGTAGAAGAAAATGGATTATGAAGCATCGTATTATGTCTTTTCTTGCACTCACGGCAAGGTCCGAGGCGACACTCACCTACAGCGTGACCCTGTCGTAAGCAATTAGAGCAAAGTTTGTGTTTATGAACGTCAGCATACCTATCTTGTATATTTTTAGCTTTAAAAGTAGGACAATCATAAATCCTATGATTTTCATTACAAATGATACATAAAGAAGAAAATGATTTAATCTGGTTTGAACTAGTGAAAGATTTAGTGGAGGAAGTTCGATCTTGTTTATTATTATTATTAGAAAGCGTTGCAGTACGAGAGAAAGATTGTGAATTTTTCGAATTATCATTATAGTTTTTACTACGATTTAACGCTTCTAATACATCCGCTCTTTCAATTAAAAATCTTTGAAATTGATCTCAAGTTGGTACGTCGTTACGTAATTCTTCCCATTTTACGAGTGTGCGGCTGTCTAGCTTGACTGATAGCATAAAAATTAACAAACAGTCCCACTTGTCAGTGGGTTGACCTAGACTGGCTAGTGCGCGCAAATTTTTAGATACATGATCGACAAGGAAACGTAATGACTTCTCTGACTCGCGAGTGATACCTAGACTGAACATTTAATAATGAGCTGAGATGGTGATCGATTAATAACCTCTTGTTGTCGTATCGTTCCCACAATAACTTCCAGGCCTCGTTGTAATTATCTGATGTGACTTCTAAATTGGATAGGACTCGAGCTGCCTCTCCTTCGAGGTAAGAAATTAAATAATGAAATTTATGTATAGGTGGGATACGAGCATTGTTATGAATAAGATTTAAATATAATTCTTTAAAATCAAGCCAGCAAAAAATAAACCCATTAAATTTATCGATTTTAATTTCCGACAGGCGGAATCCTAAAGGTTGATGATTATGATCACATTGAGTTTCGTGAAAAATTGATTCACGTCTTTTTTCACTTTGTATAATGTTGTGTTGCTCAATTAATGATTTAGCTATAGCTATGCTCTCTATTAATTCTTGCTCAATGTTATCACGCTCATCAATATCTGCTTCAATATTTTCTGAATTTATGACCTCGATCTCACTTTGCAACTCGTCAAATTTTGTTGACAAGCCCTCGAATTTTCCAACTTTAAGAATTAATTCAGTTATTTCAATAGTAGACAACTGTGTATGCTTCGAGATTTTATTTAAGTAATTTTTAAATTTAGTAATCTGCCCCTTAATAGAACTACGTTTGACAGTAAGTTCTTTTAAGGAATATTTAGTTTCCTTTGACATATTGTTAAGTAACAATTTATAGCTTGTAGTACGATATTAAACTAAAAAACTAATAAATGAAGTTAACACGCGTGCACACAATAAAGCAAGAGCGAAGTCAACAAAATTAAATAATAATGTTTAAAAGGCTTACGGTCCTTGTTACGTAATGTAGTGGACAGCTGACGGCGAGATTCCCGTTATCAGCTGACACACCGGCTCTCGCCAATCTTCGCACGAGTAGCACTGCGGCCGCTGAGTAGCACTGGGCGTCGACGCAAATCCCTGAAATAGTCGGCGTTTACGTTGAAAACCGTGCAATAATAATATGGGCAATGAAATGGGTCAATTGTTTGACAAAGTTTATTAACTGTATGTACCTATCTATGTGGACAAAAGTATGAAATTTCTTGAAAAATCCAATAAATCATGTATTGTTTTATCTTATTAATGGATATGAAGTGCTAATAGGCTTGAAACAATATAGAAAATCAGATAAAAATGCTTGATTGTGCTAATTGTAGCAAATTAAAATTAGTGAAGGGTAGCATAAAAAGATGATGCAATAATTTTGGAAACGTGAAATGTACGTTTAAATGCGCCTTTTTTGTAGTATAAATCGTGTAAATACAAGAAGATATGCTGAAATATGCAAATGCAATAAACTATTTATAGAAATTTGAAGTTTGGGAGCTAAAGTATGTGTACTTATGGAAATTTACTAAATTGGCGTAAAATACGTTTGTTTACGCAAATGCAAGCGATTGCTTAATATTGCCACATGATTTGGATAGACTATAGGATAGTGGGAGCATGGATAGGAAGGGAATTAGTATATAGGGATAACAAAGGATGGGCACTTATCTTTTAAATTCCTGGCTGGTGCGGACTTTAGGTGCATCGCTGACCAATATCCAGTGTATGGTATAAGGCTCCTTTGTCTCCAACGGCTGCTGGCTGGATCACGATTTCATCAGGCCTGGTTAAGAGATCTATTCGGACATTTTCTGGTACATTCCAAACACGTAGAAATCCCGTCGAAATCACGTCTGGGTCACCAATTTATGACTCTTCTGGACACTTGGGGCTACTATTATGGTGAATAAAAACCCGAGATTCTTCAATATTCCATATATTCTTCAAATTTGAAATTATTTTACAGAGCAGTACTTATGCGTGGCGCTTGCAAGTTGAGAAGAAGGAATTGTACTTGAGGTACTTAAAAAAAATAAATGACATTGTACGCCTGATAAAATTGAATAGCAAATATTAATTTGAGGTCCTTATTGTATATTCTTGTGGCTTGTACCAAAAGTGGCCACTTTTGGCGAAAAACAGTTTTAAAACTAGATGGACTACCAATATTACTTTTAAAGGTTATTCATAAAATAGTTTAAAGGTTTTTCTAGACATTTATATAAATCAAATTGTCAATTATCACCATATTTAGTTTTAAACAATTTATTTCAAATGAGGGCGCCACTTTAGATACCACTTCGTCTTAAGAAGTATGAAATACATAAGCTATTAATTTAAGCAATTAGTAGCCAGTTTTAGTTAGTTTTTTTAAAGGTTGCATAACTTAAGGTCATTTACTGGTGTTTACTATCAAGTAAAGGCTTGTAACCAATATTTTTACCATATCATCACATCGAAAAATATATTTCTTTTACAGATATCTTTTTCGGATTTGTCGATTCAAATTCATGTTTAAAACGGGACAAAAATATCGCAATATTAGGTTTCTGCTATGTATATACATCAGGGTAGTCCAGCAGATCTCCAGCAATACCTTATTCAGTAACTCTAGTTCAGAGTATTATGATAAGATTCAAAAAACTTCCACTATTCATCTCATTTTTGTTCCACAAGAGTAATCTTTTCTGTGGCCACTTGTACACTCATTGCTCACTCAACATTGTCAACTAAGGATTTCAATTTATTTTCTTTTAACTATTTTTGGCTCCAAAGAAGCACAAATTCTACATAAATATCTTAAACCGGTTTTTACAGCAGTGGTTTCGAATGGCTGAAATTCCATGGAATTAGTGTACTCGTATTGCAGACATTTGACATGCTCCAGGTGAAGAAAAGAATGGGGAAGGAAAAGGAAGGAGACCTTTGTGCATATTTCGCTATAAAACGTAATATAACCACAAATTTTAATGTCTATGTTACAACGTTTTTTCAAAATTTTGACAACTAGTAGCGACCTTTAAATTTGGTCTATAAATTTAAATAAAAAACATTGATTCATATTTTACAGTAGAAATTCAAATCACAACGTGACCGGGTAACATTTCAAAAGTCGAAAAATAAGAAGCGCCCTAGTACACATCATGTTTACAAGTCGTTCACCTGACATCTGTTGTCTACAAAAGATATACACAGTGAATCATCTTTTCTTTGGTTTAAGTGCGATGACGCCGACATATATATGTGTCGCAGACGGCCGAGTAAAAAGGGGTGGGCAGAGCATGGCTGGATCGGCATCTGCCATCCCGAGTGGCGTGAACTACCCACTTCTTACAGTACGAGAACAGACTATAGTGTCAGGATGAAAAGTTACATACAGTCACGTCACCTTACCGATGCCGCCACATGAGAGACCTTACGTGAGCCTTATAAAAATGTGACGGAAATCCAGTGCCCCGCCTCCGCACTGAAATCATGAATTCCAACCACCATGTCTGAATTCACAGAATTGAATACTGTGTATACACCTGGGCTTACCGTCTTGCTTAAACAAACTGTCATTGTAATAAATCGGTTCACCAATCCACATCTATTACAATAATCACAATTAAATGAGTCATGGCCAAGCCACAGCAAACTACACAAAAGATTTGTGCACAGTCGGCCGCTCGGACAATAATAATAAAATAAATAAATAAATCGTTTATTTACATAGTAGTTTTTATATAGTGTAATGATTCGGTAAGTAGGTCACCCGTAGCCTCTAACATTAACACATGTAGAGAAGGTGCGCAAAATACGTCGATATGCAGCTTTGAGTCAGCGAAACTTGATGCTTCGCCGGCCGGCGCTGTGACGCACGACATTCCGCGCCCCGCTGCCCGCTCCGTTATACCTGCGGAGAAGTCGAGCACGTCGACCCCAACACGTGCCTATGCCGCCGTTGCTGCTGACGTTGGCGACGCTGCCGCCACTGCTGGCACTATAGGTAAAATTTCACCATCGCGCCAACGTCAATCTAAGCGGAGGAAGCAGCAAAAACCCGAGGGAGGACAATCGAACCGAGTTTCGTCGGTTCCCAGGAAAGTTCCTCCTGTAAGGATCACCGGATCGTCTGGGTATCACACACTTCCTCATTCGGGTACTTTTAAATAAAACCTGGGAGCTCGTATAAATCTTATATATTCTGTCTTGGTATCATAAATACATTTCAATACTTTAACACAATCATCTCGAGTCCTGATAAAAACGCGGCAATTGTTCTGTCAAACTTGACAGTTGACAGCAGCGTGGCCGGTGTTACCATTTTCTTACATTTTGGGTTGCCAGTATTAATAAAATCACGGCTGATTTATGGAAATGCTAACAGACGGCCATTCTGCTGACAGGAATGTCCCTATTCCTGATGCCCTAAACTGCTTAAAACTAGATTTTAGCTGTTTCTTAGACGCTGCTAGAGAATAACAAAAATATTATTGTAACTACAATATTTTGACTTAGCATTTCCAGCTTGGTCTTTTATTAGGTACTTACTGAAGATCTTCAAGTGTTATGCATTAATCATAGAATATATTCAACATTTATAATTGACTAAGTACTTTCTCTAATTTTTATACATATTAAAGAAGTCTTTTATACAAAATACGAGAAGAAGAAAAAATATTTACATCATAAGTTAATACTACATGAACCCAGTATTTACTCTTTATTTCTTTGTAATAATAAAATGTTCTCTTGATAATTTATGATACATAATAATGATACTTATGTCATAACTTTCTAACTGACAAATTTCTAATATCCTCGGCCGTTCTGATATGGGATATGTCCGCATATCCATTTTAACCAAGATACCTATATATTCAAAGACATTTTAAGTTAATATTAAAGTTTACATTTGCATTACATTTTTAGTATCGTAAATTCGTAATTACAGTATGCTGTTGAGATTCAGTACCCACATAAACACTTGTTTACATTACACTTACTTAATTTCAACTCTTGTTATTCAAAATAAAACTTATTACAGTATTTTTTTTTTAATGTTAAACGATTTAGTAATTATTCAAAAGCTTATCAGGCTGACAACTTCTATTTCTACATTTTATTACTATTAATTTTTTTTTTTTGGTGAAATTACATCTTTTTGCAAGAATATTACATTTGCGTTTTTCTATTTAAGGCAATAATAAGATACCTATTTATTATTTTTCTATAGTATCATATTAAAAGCATCAATGATTTGCATACTGACTGAAATGCAGCTGTTAGTTTTTCTTTTATCAAAATAACCACTCTTTAAGGTTTATTCTAATAGTAATTTACTTACTTTATAAGATGACAAATAGGCAATTTTATGATTTTGAAAACCTATTTTATATGTTCTTAAACTGACTTTAAGTCAACTGGTATTTTTTTTTCTTAAAATAATGACGGTACATGCTAAAAAAATTTAAAATTACCTACGCAAAACATACTCGCACCGAAACGACAGCCACCATCATGGTGACGTCATACTAGCAATAACAAATGCTAAGTATTAAGTGTATTTTTTTTATAACTATCTTTAAAATGAAATAGGAAAATAGGTAGCTTACTTCTGTTAAATATTTCTGCATTCAGCAAAAGTAAGTCTGTAATAAAAGCATAGAACTTTGCTACCATTACGTCTCTATTTTCACTTTTCATAAACGGAAGGCTAGTGTTATAAATCGTGTGCAATGCCACTTTTAAATCGAAAAAATATAATTTGAAGTGACAAATAAAGAAGTACCACTTAATCTTTTGTGTGTTGCAAAAACCAGACACAAAAGTAAAACAATTGATTTATACCGGAATCCGGTATAGCCACACACAAAAGTTTAATCACAGCTTACCTACAGCTCGTATTTGCTATTCTGACGTAACTTATGAAAACAAAATGGCGGTAGACGTTTTTGAAACGTGACAAACAGACACTAAAAGTATAATTTTGTTTTTAAATTAAAAATCAATCGTACGTTTTTGTAAAATATTAACACTGTATTCGTGTTTCCTAAAGTAAAGACTATTTAAATTATATTATTTACTAATTTAATTTTGACCGACGAGGATGGCCTATTACAGACCATCTGTTTACTTTCAAAAATAAGTAACAGACCAATTAATGAGATAAATTACATTATTGCTAATGCACATCAAAAGAAATACAACCCATGAACATAAATGGGGAAGATGTTTTTGACTCCATCAGTTTCTATTCGTATGTTACATCAACCTCAAAGTCACAAATATGTATGTTGAAGTGTAATATAAGTAGGTATATTAGGCTCTAACTAATGCAATTGGGTTTTCGTAGATGACCATGAATAATTATTAGCATAATTCGAGTTTACAATGACAATATTACTTATATAGATACATCTAGAATAAACTACTGGAATCACAACGCAATACTCTAACTTTACTATATTAATACACTTAGTAGAGTATCAGATTATTTCTTACTAGAGATTTTAATTCAACAAGAATAAACTTGCAAAACGAACAAGTAGGTATGTATCTACCTAGACAATTGAACACACTCACAATTCACATGTATGTTTCTAATGTTTTAATTAACACAGACAAACATGGATTACAATTCAGTACTGATACATTATTAGTAAACCACCATTTCGAAAGAATTAGGTACTCATTTTAAAATAAATATGCAATATTGAAATAGGTATCCTAGATAATATGTGGCCAACTTATATATATATAAAGTACTAGCTGACCCGGCAAACGTTGTTTTGCCAAAATTGAGGATTGTATGTATTTTTGTATGTTGTATCATAAAAAAATAGAAATTAAAAATTTTGTCTAAAAAATAAAATAAAAAAATTAGGGGTGGACTACCCCTAACATTTAGGGGGATGAAAAATAGATGTTGGCCGATTCTCATAGATACCGGATAAGCACAAAAAATTTCATCAAAATCGGTCAAGCCGTTTCGGAGGAGTATGGCAACGAAAACTGTGACACGAGAATTTTATATATTAGATGGTTCTATAAAGAGCAAAGCTATAAGCTCACAATATTTGAATAAATACTTATTTATTAAACATATTTTTTTTTCAAGACTACCAGAATATAACTTTCATGAGTGCAAGAGTAAACCTCAAAATAAAAAAATAGGTTAATATTACCAGAACAAATGTTAGAGATACTTATATTAAAAATAATCCATATTGATTTATCAATTTACATAAATAAGAACAAAATCCTCTGTAAAATAAGAACAAACGTTTGAACAAATTCACTTATCTGCATTGAAGCTTCTTACTCTATCTCAGATTTTTTTTTAACTCATTAAATTGTAAATGTACTTAGTTACATTTTAATATCTAGATTATACCTATTTTTAGAATAAGTTGTAAAATGCTATGCCCTGACAGGGCTTATGTATCATGTAACATTAAGTGGAAATTGTCATCTATATCTCATAAATGTATGAACATGTGTCTTGGGATGAAGAAAAATATGCTTGTTTAAAAGATGATAACAACTGAATACAAAATTAGTTCTCTAGTTAGATTCATTTCTGTCCAGTACTTGTTCTTGTAGAAAGGCAAATAGTAATTAAATATATTTAATTGCATATCATGGTAACTTGAATGTATAATTATTTTATTTTACAGATACCACTACATAAGTAGGTAAATAATAGTCGTATATATAAATTGACTATTGTTGCTTAACATGAATACGACAATTCAAACAAGTATCTTTACTTTTATTAATCATAATTTTAAGAAAATAACATCATCTTATTCTAATATACTTTTTGCGCGGTTACAATGTAAAGTCTGGCTAAGCTTTACCAATAAAGTAGTTTAGAAAACATACTTAAGTAATATTTATTAGAACAATGAGTTACAATAGTCTCTGCCTACCCCTGTAGGAAACAGGCGTGATATTATGTACCTATCTATGTGTAACAATCAATAATTATGACCAATGGAATAAATCCACCTTTGTATGTGTACTCTTTGGAATGCTGACTTTATACTTAACATAACTACATGTTTTTGGTGCAGTTATTACAGACAAACGATATTATATTTCTTATGACCCAAGTGAGAGCATAGGAATTGAATAATATTGAGTAACAAGTATTACCAAACAGCAACATATTCCAATTACAATAATCTTGTAGTAACAGGATTTAACTTTTAACATATTTAAGTTGTGTGGGATGTTATACACCTCGACACATTCTATAGTTGAGTTACATCAAACAATCATATGAATTTAAAGACATTTATAGAAATTACCTACTTTAAAGAATAGCTATTAGCACAGACATAAACAATGCTGTAAATATGTATTAATTAAATATTTCACTATACAGGACAAATATTGCCGTTTGTTTTGAGAAACGACTTATTTGTAAACTTTGTTCTTGTCGGCGCAGTAATTTCCACGTCAAGTCATCTTCAAGACAAGACTTGAACTTATCCGGCAATGCTCTTCTTGGCCTTTCCTTCCTCTTCTTGATTCGAATTTTCCCTCTATGATGTTTTCGATGAATTAAACGTGTCTGCTCTTGATCGATAGTACCTACTACTGACTGCTAGCAGGTACAACTAGTAGAATCGTATCAGATGCCCAAACATATTTTCTCTTCTGATGTCAATTGCTCTCAGTTATTGTATTTTCACTTTCACTAGATTCAGTTCATTTCCTCATTTTAAATGTTTATGTATCTTGCACACATTCCACAAGAAAATTTCAAACGTTAGAGGCTTTAAACTCATTCAACGCCTCTAGACGCTGCACGCTGTCTGGCTTTCTGAGCCTTTACTATACTTGCATGAGGCTACCTCCCATATTATTTTCTTTCTTAAATATTGAAATCTCATGTCAGATCTATAATTTCATTATTTTGAAGTAGCCATTCACTGAATGAACGTTACTGCAGTCTATTTTTATTTCTGATACTTTACATAACATATTCACTTGACAGTCGGTTACCGTTTGCCACCTTTTGGACACGAGCCTACCGACTGTCGATGCCACCCGCGGGCATCACATATTTTACAGTAAGTATCATTTTCAATAGCCGGGCCCATTGCCCTACCGCGCCTCTACGCGAGCTATTTTTATCTCTTTCATCGTCTCAGCCACAGTTACCGCTTGGCCACTCTGGCACACGGCCTACTGCGTACTGAGCTGCAGCTAGCCATCCGCAGGCTCACTGCTACTTCCAATCTGTATAACACAAGCACGATTTATTAGATTAGATATATATACCTTATTTATCAATCTACCATAAAGTAATAAGCATACACCATAGATTGGTATTTTTCTGACTGACGGGATACCTCTAGAATTAGCTTTTTAGTCCGGTAGCGCTAGGTTTTTAAGTTTCAAGAATATTAGATATTTCGATTTTTCGCATATAGTTTCTAGACCCCTTGACCAACCTAAAACATGACGTTGTGTCATTTTCGATGTTTGCTTAGGTAGAAATTTAGGTATTTGCCTTTTCTAACTTTATGAGATGAAAAGAAAATTAGAGATGAATTTTTCACTTGCAAGACTACGTGGTGTTTGATGTACAAAAGCTTTTTGTGTCATCATCTGGCCACAGGATCAGTGTCATTTCACGAATACTTAATATTTCGCTCAAATAGTTCTTTAAGAATATTAGAATTGGATAAATAGGTATTACACGCCATAGAGCACTAATATATGTGTTTCAAAATGTTTTGTGTCACATTGCATCCACGATATCTTATTGAATTATATTTTTTTAATTCAATACTCTGTAAAAGACACAAAAGATTATTAGTGTTATTAGAGTTTCGTCTTTTTCATTATTGTAGTGTGATAAACCACAATTCGTAGTTGGTGTCATCTCCATCCACGCAATCTTATTATTTGAAAAAAATTAAATATTTCCGCGTCAAAACTCGAAGTGCGCGAGAAGACAGGGCGAGCGTGAGGGGCACGCGTGGGTGCGCGGGGACGGTTGTGTGCGTGGCATACCGGCACAGTATCTGTCCGCCGTGCCGGCCGCAGCGCGCGTCACTAATTATTTTGGATTTTTAGCTGACTACGGCAAAGCCATGAGGAAGGGTAATGATTTTAGCAGTCTATGTATGTGGGTGTGTATGTATGTCTGTTCAGCATCCAAATTGCTTGTTCAATTTTCACAAAAGATACATATACATATCAATCGATTCGTCATTATTGTCCGGGTGACATAGCTACTTGCATGCAAAAAACGTATATAACGAATGTTAAATACAATAAAATTAAGAGTATAATATGACTCGCGTATTTGGGTATTAGATTTTTAAACTTATATCTTGTTATTTTATAGCTTCTAACAAAAGCTTCATTTCGAAGTATTTTGATTATTTTTTCCGTATGTGTCAGTGGCCATTATTTTCACGTGTCTTTTATGTTAGTAAGTATGTTTGATTTATAGGTATAGGTGTATATTGTTTGTTCTCCGTGTGTCTGTTCTACCTAACGATGATGACCGGCAATACTGTAACCTTAGCACGAGTGGGTTCTTATGTGCTGCTTCTGAGAACGCGAGAATCTTCTTGTGTAAGATTTGTACAAAATGCTACGTTTATTTTGAAAAAAATTGATTGTTATGGTTGACTGTATCAATCGGCATTAAAAAAATAGGGCGGATGTTCACAATTTTGGTTATTTATTATAAGCATGGGTTTCATTCAACCAAGCTATCAAATGCAGTTCTTCCTGTTTATTTTTGACAATGAACCTATACAAACTTGTTTAGGTATACGTACATATACTCAATTTTATTTGCCAGGAAAATTAAAAAATATCCTGACTTTCAATAGTTTCATATGTAAAAGCCATCTAGTGATGGGTAAAGGAACTATATAGTAGAATGAATATCCGTAGCAACATCCAATATTTGACAGGAAAACTACAAAACGGTCCAACCGATGTTTATCAATCATAGCTAAGAACCACCTATTATTATATTATTTATTATTCTGTGGTAACGTAGATATGCACGTAGGTTAGTATATTGTTATAATATAAGTGCTCTGAGTTTTTAATTTTGGAGATTTTGCACCACCTGTCAGCACCACTTGTAAGTTGACTGGTAGAAAGGCCTACGGCCTTAAGTCCATCAATTACAATTTCATATAATAAAGTTAAATAAATAAACCACCGCAAAGCCGCATTGAAATCGGTCCATCTGTTCGAGCGCTAAGATGCCACAGACCGGCAAACAGAGAGACAGACGGACAGACTGAAAGACATTAGCGTCAAACTTATACTACCCCTCTTTTTTTCGGAGGTTAAAACCTCACAAACTTGGATACACACTTGTATATTAAGTCACATTTTAGATTTTACGCACAAACCCACATACATACAAAATTACTTACCGACATACTTTCACAAACAAATTAGGCAATTTGTAACACATATTTCCCTCCTTCGGCAGTCGGGTAAAAATAAGCTGTGAATAAAATTACGCAAGGTACATCGAACACGCAATAGTAATGTAAAGATGGGCGGTGGGCAAATATAAATACCCAATCTACCCATTTGGTGGGTAGATTAAATTATATATTATAAGTAAATTCTTTGCAACGCCTGTCGGAAAGCGCGTGCAAAACTAGTGATGTCCCGCATTAAATTACCGTTACCAGTACTTTACTATAGGGGAATTTGGCCAGTAAGTTTCTATTGTTACCGGTAATATTCCCAAATGCTGGTAATATTGATTAATAGGTATCGTCTTGTTAATTTATCTATGTAATATTGCTTAAAATGTGCACGTACACTCTTCCAAGCTGCTTCTCTTCCCGCGCAGATCGTAAAAGCTGTTCGAGGGAAAATGCGAACCATGTTAATAGGTGATGCGGCGAGCCACCCATCATTGTTTCGATTCCTAGGGATCCATATCAAACCCTTATAGTTTCGTCGTCCCTGTCTGCGGTTTTACTCAGAGACTATGAGTACTAGAAAGCTGTAATTTGGCAAATTATCATTCTCATGGTGGGAAACGCTTTTCTCTAAATCGTGTTTGGGACAAATAGCAATAAAAATACTATCTATCCCAACTACTTCTGCTTCAGAAGAGAGATCTTTTTTACTTTCGCTAACATACCTACATCCAAAAAAAGAAACAAATTGACGAGAAAGAGAGAGAGATAGTAAACTTACTTTTTATATTCCCAAACAGAAACTTGTCAAGAAATTTTCTAAATAACTTGATAGTAACATAGAGATAATACCCAGAAAGTTACTGTATGGTAAGTTACTCAGATACTTTCTCGAAACTTACTCAGTAAGTTTCGCGAAACTTACTCGGTAAGTTACTAGTAATATTAGGAAAGTAATATTTTTAATTATAATTTTGGATGCTATGCTTAAACTAGAAGTGGTAGAAGTCTTATCGTATCACTGATAATCACAAATTAAATATAATAAAAAAAAATGATTTTTTATGTTACCTTATATTACTACTTTTTGGGAATGTTAACAGTAACATTACTGGGAAAATACTCGAGTCGATTAAGTTACCGGTAATGGCACATCACTAGTGCAAACGCTATAATATGCTTAAAATTCAGGTACACGTCATATGCGATACTAAAATATATGAAACCACCATACTAATCTATACAATGAAAACAGGCTGCTTTAACTTATTATAAGACCTGCAATGAGATGTCAACGTACTTGTTTACCTTCATAAAAAAAATAGAGAATTATTTTTTGACTGCTCGTCTAAGAGCCAAAACTACTGATTTTGGGGTTGGTCTCGAAACAAAAGATATTCGTTTTGAAAAGTTCTTCGACTCGTTATAGTTATAACATTTCCCACAAAATAGTTTGCCGGATATTTATCCGAATTTACCCTTTCTATGGGAACAGCGATCTTAAAATAAAAAAGCAGGTTTCTGATCCTAGGCACCCTAGGCACTTTATGGAGCTCAACCCTATACCAGTCGACTTGTAAGCCACAATAGTTTTGTTAACACAACACCACTTGAAGGCGCACCAAAATCCTCCCGGCTCCAACTGTGGCGCAGCACCCCCTCCTGATTTCATTCAACCGTCGGAGGATAACATAGTTATTTTTTTTTATTAAATTTCATTTGTGATTGTAGTGATCCGATAAGACTTCTTCCACTTCTCTAGTTTTAATGCAACCAAAATAATAATTCTAAATATTTTTTTTTTTCATGATTATTATCGTGAAACTATCGTGACCTCGTAGTGATTCAATCTCCACACAAATATTGTACCTTTTTCAGCAACAACTTGGTGTATGGTTTTGAGTCTACTCAATCGCTTGAATGGGATATTTTACTTTTGCTGCAGCTAACTAAGACATATATATTTACCAAATTATTTCTTTCTTTAAAGTAAGTAATACTTTCCAAGTAAGTTTCAAGAAGCTTACTGAGTATCTTACCATACAGCAACTTTCCTAGTAACTTACCGAGTAAGTTTCGAGAAAGTAACTGAGTAGCTTACCATACAGTAACTTTCTGGGTATTTTTTCTATGTTACTATCAAGTTGTTTAGTGAATTTCTTGACAAGTTTTTGTTTGGGAATATAAATAGTAAGTTTACTCTCCTCTCTCTCTCTCTCTCTCTGTTTGTCGTCAATTTGATTCTTTTTTGAATGTATTTTGGCGAAAGTAAAAAAAGATCTGTCTACTGAAGCAGAAGTGGCTGGGATAGATAGTATTTTTATTACGACGAAACTATAAGGGTTTGCTATGGAACCCTAGGAATTGAAACAATGATGGATTGCTAGCCGCATCACCCATAAATATGGTTCGCGTTTTAGGCCATTCCCTCGATTCCCTCTAATGTTGGCTTGCTGAAACGATGGCTGATCCGTGCGTCAACTCGTAAACGGGTGCTGCCGGAAGGGACTGGTCTGCTCGGCTTCGCTTTTTTTTGACTACTTAATATTTTTTATTACGCAATTTATGTTTGTTTACTTGTTCGCAAGCATTACATGTTATAATGTGTCAACATTGTATTATATTATAAGTATTTATTAATTAAAAGAGAATATTAATAATAATATGATATAGCTCTTCTGGCGAGTAGGCGACCAATACTGTGAAAATGAGTTTCTTTCGGCGTTTCTTCTCATCAGTGGTCGTTACGAAGCGCTGGTATCGGTAGCTTTTCTTTAAAAATAAATTAAATTTTAATATACTTTACACGTAACATAAATTATACTTATTGACGTGTAAAAGTGCCTGTAAAGGTCTAATTACTGAATAAACATCTTTTTGAATCTTTTGGATCTGCTTTGTTAAAAAAAGAAATATTTTGTACTGATAAGAGAATAAACGTCACAAAATAATGTCACTTGACTGACTTGACATTGATCATATCCATTTTCAACGTGATTTTAAATGTAATTTGGCAGAAAAACCGATAATATGAGCGCTATTTGACTCCAAGAAACTCTGACGTCACGCCGTGCTATTTCATTCAAATGCCATAGACGATTTTTGTTTTGACATTTAGAAAAAAGTTTCTAATTGGACTTGTAAGAAACTAGCGGAGTATATGTTGAAATAAGTAAAGACAGATCAAATGCTATGTCAATATATTAGTATCCTCATACATATAAGGAGAGTACATTTATTTTACTACTCAAACAATAGCCAAATTTACTGATTACGGGGTTGGTCCCGAAACAAAAAATATTCGTATTGACGAGTTCTTAAATACCCCGTTAACTTGTTATAACATTTCCCACAAAATAATATGCCGGGTATTTATCGGAATCTACCCGTTGTATGGAAATAACAAACGAATTAACACGTGTTAATTAGTTTACATGTTTTGTTGGCAAGTGTTTGTCGACCTAATTATATGTTAAAATAAGAAAAAAGACATCAAATGCGATGTCTTTATATGAGCACCATCATACATACAAATAGAGTAGATTTTTATCCCACCAAAAACATACCTGTTAAAAAGGGGGCCAAGTTCCTATCGGCTAATTGTTCGGCTAAAAAGAGTTGAAATCCAATCCAATGCCAAGTTTAGATGCACTTTAAAATCGATCATAATCATCTTCGTCAACAGCCTGATCCACTGGTAAACATTTGCCATTCCCAAGACTTGAACTTGGCAGGTTTTATTAAATAGGTAAATTAAATTATATAATAACGAACGCTTGAGAATGGTAGGTTATTCAAGGTTACGTTACCTTGAATAACCTACCATTCTCAAGCGTTCGTGTGACGACCCGTCCCCACTGGATTTTAAACCTTATTCACGTACCTGCTCTAAATTCTACTTTTATACGCCGGCCGCCCGCGCCCGCTTAGGGGCTCAGTTGTATCCGTGGCTGTATGCGGCGGGTTCTACGACCTCACGGCTCGTAAGTATACACAATACGTGCGCGCGTCTCAAGTGTTTTGATACTTTGGTAATTTTTCTTACTTTTTGATACTTTTTAATTACTGCATTAATTGCAGTGTTGTTGCCATACAAAATATCCTTTATGGGAGTATGTTAATAACTTAAATTAATACTACTTATTTCAATTGCACCCTGTATAATTTGTCCTTATATATTTATAACTGCAAGTGTTTCTTTGCCATACAACATTACATAACTTTCACCTACTACAATTTATTGTCATCCCATGTAGGAATGTGTGAACCCTATTGTTCGTCACAAGTAATAATACTAGGCGCCACCACACCGTGTATCACACGCACTATGCCGTAATAACGATAAACGACGTTATCTCCAGCTAGTTAGGCACAGTTGAGTAAACCGTTTGGTAGCAATAGTTTGTAAGTATTAAAGCAGTTCGTATTTATGAAAGTGATTATGTCACGAACTTCTTACGGAGTAACATATATTTAAGTACCTAATATGAGCCAGTATTCCGTTATTTGACATAAGTTAGGATTTATAATCTATCTCTTCATAGATTGAATGAAATATCGTAGTCTAGAGTGTGCGAAAACATAACCCCCGCACCGGACACGTTGCCGTCGTCCTTCGCGCGCCGTCGATCACTTGTCTACTTTAAGGGCAAACATGTTTTTTGTGTTTTATACTTATTTTGTTGATGAAAGTGACACAAACTCAGAATGTCAATCTTTTATGAATTTATGATACTAAATATATAAACTCTAATGATTCTAATTTTCTTTTGAAGCGTATTTTGCTTGGAAAATCAAAATAATTAAAATAAATAAGAAAGCCTGGACTAATGTGACACAAATGAATACAAAGGGTATATTTAGTTGTTAATGATATGTTGTATTATTTTTTTCAACACTAATTATCTTTTTGGTACTGTTTTTATACATGGGCCCTTAGCCAGTTTGCAGTGGACAAAGGGTGACACAAATAGGTTTGCACACTAATCTGGCTACGTTTGATACAATACTATTCAATTTTACAACTTTAAATCAATTTTGTCGATTCAGTATGGAATTAAATAAAACAGTCACAAATCAATAAATTTCCCGAAACGCAGACCCCGAAAGTGACACAAATCGAAATAATAAGCTCTTTAAATACGACTTTATTCAGAGGCAAGAAATAATCATATCTAGAGTTCTTGTAAGTTATACCCTTAAAATTAGCTAGCGCTACCAGACTATTTCCAATTCTAGGTATACATTAACACTGTAAATGACACTATGAATTTACAATTTGTAAATCAGTTAACTCAATTTCTGAATAGCACCATTTAATTATACATCATCTTTATAATTAAGGTGACAGACAAATAGCTTTTATTAAAGAACTAAACTTCTTTCTCAATAATAAAACAAAATACATTCGTTCGCTCATCCTGATAACTTAAAAGTTATATAATTTTGATATGTGAGTTTGCCTCACCAGTACTAGGCTCAATCTCTTATTACAAATAACTTATGGTACCTAGTAACTACAGATAACAGACTGTCTAGTCTTATGTTTATTTACTTATGTTATGACCATCACAAATAATTGAGAGTACCGAAGAATAGTAACTTTTAATAAAGTCGCATCGTATTTTAGACTGACTATTTTATTTATCGTTACACATAACTCTTTAAGTGTGCATTTACTTTAGTTACTACTTAGTAACTAAATCTGAATTAAGTATATAATTATTTCGAATAAAATAGACTAGGTTTGAAATTCACAATAAACTTGCTATACCTGTTAACTCCTTAACAACTGATATGGTTCACGTTCAATTAGGTCCCATTTACTTGTCTACCAAATTACATAAAATCATAGCTAAAGTTAAGTTATCGTTGAACATGTATCCAACGCCAAACAGGCCAAGTAGACTATGAGGACTTGGCAATGTAACTTAATTGATTAACCTTGATATATAAAATATGACAACTATAATGAATCGTTTATTTCCAACATAGTTCAAAATTTAACAGCCTTCTCAGTACTGTACCTTCTCTACCTCTACCCTAGGCTGTGCCTGTATCGTAGTAGTTTCATCGAAATAATCTAAATTGTATCAATGGACTTAAGTTGGCTATTTCTATGAAAGCTATGATATTAGGCGCCAGTCTGGACGTAAGCTATTTACCGGTTCCGATATTTACTTAAGGTACCTGCCAAAAGAACTGACAGCGGCCTGGTACCTATCTTTATTTACTGCTTTTTACATTGTACATATGTATTAAATAGCACTACATACTACACAGTCACCTCTTGAAATAATAGGTACTTACAACATGAATCCTGATAGGGCATCCCAACATAAAACAATGGAACAGTATCCAAATTGTTAGTATGTAACATCTAAGGTGCAAAGCGATAGCGAAATATTGACTTTCATAGTAATACAGTACTATACTTTAGTTGTACTGTACTAACTCATTTTGTGATTCTTTTATGCATACACTCAATCATGTTAGGATTTTAAGATAGAAAGATTAGTATAAAACTTATTAATGCCATTTCTCGTATTTTTAACCGACTTCAAAAAAGGAGGTAAAAATCATAGAATTTTATGGATACATGTGTAGTAAGGGTATATGCTTATGTTGACACTTTCCACCCCAAATACTTATCAAAACCTTCATATGCAATATTTCATTGATTGAATGCACTCAACCCATGGGATGTACCATGTGTATGTAGGTATTCAATTTTAACCATATGTTTCAAGAGACATACTAGTATCCTATTCACATATCTCATACAGAAATTAAGAAGGTGAGTTAATGTCCTCAGTTATGTCTTTTTATTGTTTTTAATGATATCTTTGATGTTACGGATATTAAAAGTAATTTCATGATTTTGATTCATAGGAGTGAATGGCATCCACTCTTGTCATAACTTCATCTGTGATATCCTCTTTACATACTATTCATGTATGAAAATAAATAGATGATAGAGCTATTTTAGCATTATTTTGCCACACAAAGAGACTACTTCCTCTAAGACTGCATCCATTTCCTACCTTAATATTCATGAATACCTACCAGGCATTTATACATACATACTCTATCTCTACCAATATCATTTGTTAATTTACTTTAGACTAGCCTTATTTGAATAAGTATGAACATGACTTGTATAAGTAGTTCATACATTTTAGTAAATAACTAATGATGTGATTTGTCTTATATGTATCACATATCCAAGTAGATATGTCTAATGTATGCCTAGCAGCTCACACATTAGGCCTGAATTCTGAATATATAAAGAGTATTTGTAACATGCTTGTGAACTTCATTAACTTGAAACCAACGCGCCAGATTTCTATTATAGTATGATAGGTACTTATTTGATCTAAAAATACAGTATGATGTTCAAGTAACAGCACACAATATTTAAATTATTGATACTCTCGCTCTCACTCTCAGTGTCAATATAATTATGTATACACATACATTTTAATCGACTTATGTCATTTTCTAATCTTAGGACCGTGTCAACTAATAAACTATTTATATCATGATCCTATATGCCAATAATGTAAAATATGAAAATCATAAACTATTTTATTTGGTACACCAATAACAGTTATAGATACTCAACTTGACGCTATCTAAGTATTCGGTAAATGTCAGTGTACCTTATTGAGTAAGTACATTGCAAAAATGGGTATGTACTATAGCCTCTATTACATCTGTCATCTAGTTCCTACTTTCATTCACAAACTGTCAATCTACATGCAAACACACACAATATAGTCCGTGTAATAGCAACATACTCGTACTACATAGACTTATAAGTATCTGACATGGTATCAATGTGAGGATTCTACTAAATGGTATTTTTATTTTATTTTATTGAATAACTCAACACTGTTTTAAATCATCTGAATAATCATATTATCTACTTTAAAATCAAACAACTAAGCTCTTCATACATTTACACCTGAATTTTTGAAGCTTAAGTGCTGATGAACTTACACAAAGTTCATTTCACTAAATGTGTAAGTATGTAATAGTGGTGCAAACAATCATCTAAGTGTAATATTATAACCATATAATATCAGTTTCAAATAAACAGTTTTTTAACCCTCATACATACTGCATTCATACTGTGGATGTTGAATACTGTAAGAAATGTATTCTCACCGCTAGCACGCTTACATTACCTATCTAAGGTATTAAATAATATAGTTACCTTGATCCACTCCAGCATCTTCCGGTACAGTTCGTAGTTGTGTCATTAGTACAGTGAATACATACCACCTTCTTCTTATTAGACATGTCATTTATTGGTGACATTGATGTATAGTCTTCGTTCTCTAATATAAGTGCATAAACATTCCTTTGACAAATTTGATAAACTTGTCTTCTTCTTCTATTTATAAAAAGCTAAGCTCTTGTCTGTGAAGCAACCAATGTCTTCCATCTCTTGGAATTCTCATCCTTTCATAGAGCTTGTCACACTAGCTGAAATCAACAGTAAGACCTTCTCCCACGAAGCATTAATCAAATGTAATCTTTAACTAGTATCATTGACGCTGACAAATTGAAAGATTGTTTTTATGTATAAGTGATGTTTACTTTCTAAAGATTATATAGCACTCTAGAAATATGAAAACTCAAACTTCAGACTAGCTTTTCATCACTGGTTGTACATTTAAAACTAATATATATCACTTTATGTAGATAAGTATGAGTAATATGCAATTATGAGGAGTGTCACTTGTTTTTAATTAGTTTAATGCAGTGTAATATACATAATAAACATGTATATTGGTGTAAGCTATTTGCTACCAATTCTTGCGTTTACAACACAAATATTAGTACCTAACTTTGCATGCATCTAATCAATTTTTATATCGGTCAGTGATCGTTTAGATTCTTAGGTATCTCTGAGTTGTCAACATTTATTGTGTTGTAAACAAACTGAGTATAAAATACATGTTCCACATACCGCGGGCGCAGATTTACCAATCCTGGCTTCTGACTTGTTAGGATCACCGGATCGTCTGGGTATCACACACTTCCTCATTCGGGTACTTTTAAATAAAACCTGGGAGCTCGTATAAATCTTATATATTCTGTCTTGGTATCATAAATACATTTCAATACTATAACACAATCATCTCGAGTCCTGATAAAAACGCGGCAATTGTTCTAATGTCAAACTTGACAGTTGACAGCAGCGTGGCCGGTGTTACCATTTTCTTACATTTTGGGTTGCCAGTATTAATAAAATCACGGCTGATTTATGGAAATGCTAACACTCCGGTTCCTAAAAAAGGACACGAAGACAAAGAGGGCTTCATAAAAGTAGAGAGAAGGAAAAAGAAGCCTTCCTGTCAGAATCAATGTGGGACTGCAGTGACAGGACCGAAACATCTGCTGCGCCCTGCCATCCCGACCACGCAGCTGTACGTATCGCGACTCTTCTATTCCACAAAAGCGGAGGAAGTGGTGGAGTACGTACGCGTGAAGACCAACATCACGCTGAGGGTCGTGAAGTTGGAGTCACGCCACAGTGTGAACTTCGCTTCATTCGTAGTGCGAGTCCCGACGGAAAAGCTGGCGACCTTCATACAGGCTGACTTTTGGCCGAAGGGTGTTAAGTATTGTCGCTTTCGAGGAACCATACCGGACACCCCGATGACGCGCAACACGTCGCCGCCTCAACGTGTGACGTAGAAGTTTATTATTATGTATTTTAGGTTAAGGTATATATTGATATGGGCCTAGATGTTTATTTTTTGTAAACTCTTTTGTTGCCTGAAATAAATGAATAAATAAAAAAAAATTTATAACTTATTGCTAACGAATATTGCCATTTAAAATCAAACGGTTGCATTTTGTAGTAAACAACTTTCTCTTTGCACGTGTAAAAATAATAAAAAGGGAATTTTACATAAAACTCATACCGCGTCATCTATTCTTTCTTTTTCAACTGTCTAAAAATGACATTGACAAGGAATTACTGCCAAACGTCATCGAATTATTCCAAGTAAAGGAATCTAGTTTTATACAGCAATTGCATATTATGCTCCGACTCGGCCATTCTGACAGTTCACCCGTCCTCGGGTGCTGTAACTAAAATCGAAACAAAACACAAAAAGTATACCGTTCGGCCAAACCTGACCAAAACTTCTAAATTATTAAATCCTTAATTAAACTTCGATTAACATGAATTCACTTCTAAATTATTAAATCCTTAACTAAACTTCGATTAACATAACTGAAACAAAACCAAAATTAGTTTCCTAGGCCTTATACCACTTTAAATGCATGTCTCTATCCTTTTCTCTTTACTACTGATAGTGTAGCTATCTCGAATAAATTCCACCAACACCACGGCTCTCGCAACCACGCAAATAGTAACAACTACTGCCTCATACCCACGCACGTGTGCATCACTTTCTGACTACACATTACGGTCTCTACAGATCACGACCTCCGCCAAAGCCAATCGCACACCGCGCGCCCACGGACTCTGGTACGATCGCCCTTAGTACGGCCGTTGGGGCACTCATTCGAGATTCTTCATAACTCTACTCGTCATTCTTGTGATGCACCTCTTTATCGGACTACTAAAGTTTACATTTGATTAATCAACGAAAATAACAAAATGACTTCATTTTCTCGATGTCTCAAAAGTACAGTAATTATTGAGTCAGAAGAGATCATCAAACCGTATCAAAAACAAAACTAATCAAACCAGCTCAAAATCACCAACGATCAGAATTGCAGTTCACAGAACACACAAATACGCGCATCACCACCCTGTGATCGCCGGGTCCTCCAGACCCTACGGTTTCCTCCAGAAACCCGACCTCCGCTAGAGCTGACCGCCTACTGCCTTCTCACGGACTACGGCCCAACTCTAGTATGGTTACAACAACACAATGCACAGCAATTCATCACTCCCTCTGACAATGAGCTTAATAAAACTATACTATCGGTTTTCCTAATGATCTCTTTTGGCTTTCAAATCGTCTATCATGGGTACACTTATTTTTTCGCTTTGAATTCAATGCTCGGAAAGTATACTGATCTCTAAAGTACTTGAACAGGTCCAAGATCGTCATAAATGGAAAGCACTCATCACGTCTGTCACCAGTCCGTAAATGACTGAAGGAGAAATATTACAAAATACATCTTAACTGTGTAACTAGTATTGTCAACAAAAATAAACTTGTACAGAGCCATTTACAGTGGTTTCGCACTAAAGCTTTCGTGGTAAGAATATTGTTAACGCATTTGCAATCTAACTTGTTTGTTATAGACTTCCTAAAAATAATAATGGTATTGCTTATCGGATTATTGTAACGTGTTTGTAAAATCTTTTCGAAAAGTAAATTATCAGAATGATTACTCGTCTTGAACTATCTAGATTAAAATTTATTCAAGTAACGGGATTTTACTTCAAACAACACAGCAATGAAAGGGTAGTTTTAAAATAATATTACGCACATAGTAAAAGGTGAAAAGCCGTCTTAAATCATGTCTTTACCATGATAATGACCGTTGTAGACCCGCTGACGTAGTCGTCACCACTTTATCATCATCGTCACCACCATCATCACCGTCATCACCACCTCGTCATTAATGATGATGAAGCCATCATCATCACCAACTCTTCACCATCGACAATCGTTACTAGTTAGCAAATAACATTTTGTTTTGTTATAAATCAAGAAAATAATGAAACCATTACTAAGCAAAACTCAAATCTCTAATACTGTCAATACATTACAAATTCATCTCAATATCATATGAGTGTACAGTGCTATAACTTCATATCAGTTGCCTGCATCCAGCAACCTCCACAAACACATTAGATGGATATCTCCCTCCAATATCCATCTCACATAAAACTTATCGCCTCCAACCAGCGATTTCAGCAACCACTTACACCCCCAAGCCATACGCACGCCACTCACAGTCGTGGCCGCACTGCGACGGGAAATCAGGCCCGATTTTACGCCTACGCCTACGAGTAACTGGAGGTGCAAGTAGTCTAAGCCAAAGACACTCATTCTTACAATCAACAACAACACAAAGAAACGTCAATGAGTTTTGCTTATTTCAGATTTAAGAGCTAGTAGATGGAGCAACTTCATCTGTATTAGTCATAGTTAAATCAGTAAATTCATGGCAAGTTAATAATTCTCACTACTAAAAATCGAATCTATTTGCTAGGAATATTAATCTCATGCCACCTCAGTAATGATAACTTTGGGCACCACTGCCGGCACCAACCGACAGCGACTCATGCCACCTCCAGTGACGATAACCTCATGTTGCCTCTACGCAACACAACCAATATTCCAGCTCCAACCGATACTTCAGCTCACTAAGCTTGGCAAATTTTACACTCGTAAAACCTTTGTAAAACTCAGCGTACTTTTGAAAACTCACCAAATTTTCTTGGCGATCCAGCAGACAAGCCATGTGCCGCGAGCACAGACACACGAGATCCGCCCGAGTTTTCCCTCCACTTCACCAGGAATTTACAGCACTAGCTGCGTTTTGCTGCTAGCTCCCATCTGGCCGCAACACGTGGTGTCCAGCTACTTGACACATTGTAATTCACTTGTTAACACTTTAGTACCTTACCTCTAGAAGTAACGACGGTATTAGCATCCTAACGCTCTGAACAAAGAGCGAACCATGCCATAAGTAGCATTCAACAGGATTGTTACGGACAGAAGCGCGCTCAGACGAACACACACGCTAATAGCAGAAATGGTTAGAGTAGGCATTGATTCATTACTATGTAAGTAAACCCGGGAGTGGGGGAACGGTTTGGTCTTCCCCGCACCTCAGTTATCCGCTATTTTCGGAGGTAGACTTAGAATTTTAGACGCCTCAAAAGGTATAAATAGAAGCGCATACCTACGCTCATACCGTGTCGTGCCGTGCTAGTGTCAAGTAGTTAATAAGTGAAGTGAATAAAGTACATGTTTTCGAATCGCGGGTTTTACTCAGGGATCCATAGGGAAACTTCCGAGGGGAAGACGTGAAGTTACAGTCCGCTGAACCAAGACCACCCCACTGATAGCGGCTTTTGCAGGACGAATTGTCGTTATCAGTGTTTGGTCCTTCGAGCCGGATCCAGGCCAGCCGAATCTGAGGGAACGGAGGATTGAGGTGCCGGGTTGCCTCGTAATTATGCCTCCCAGCTATGAAGCAGCATTTCGAAGATTGAAATCCATAGAAAGGAAAATGGATAGATCGGCTGTGTTTGAAGAAAAGTATACAGCGCAGATTAATAATTTATTAAAGAAGGGGTACGCAGTACCCGCGGATGGGACTGAACAAGAGAATCCGCGCCAGTGGTACCTCCCGCACTTTGCAGTTACAAACATAAATAAACCAGAGAAGCCACGATTGGTTTTCGACGCAGCAGCTAAACTAAACGGAGTAAGCTTGAATGACGAGCTTCTGGAGGGGCCAGATTTATTGCAGGGACTAGCCGGTGTATTATGGCGTTTTAGAAGAGGAGAGATCGGAGTACAAACTGACATAGCAGAGATGTATTTACGAGTATTAATACAGCCGTCCGATCAACCCGCGCAGATGTTCCTATGGCGAGGAAAGGATAGGCGAGAGCCTCCAGCCAAATACTGAATGAAATCAATGATATTTGGAGCAAAGAGTTCGCCGTTTTTAGCGCACAGCGTACGTAATCACAACGCTATGAAATTTCAAAGTGAATACCTAAAGTTCTGTTAGGCACGGCTTCGTGGGCGTTCACGCTGCGTATCGCGAATGCACTCGGCGGCCCATCTCCATCCGCTTGTGCGCTGGCTGATCCAGCGGCTTCTCTCTCTATGGGGACGCATCCCCGTGTGGCCTCCAACCTCCCCTATAGCCACCCCGAGCCTCGCTTAACTCTGCTATCTATTGTAACACACGCAGCTTACAATAGACCAACTGATGACCGACGCATCGGTAACTCTGTAACTCTCTCTATCTGTTGTAATACACGCAGTTTACAACAGACCAACTAATAGACCGACGCATCGGTAACTCTCTTTCTCTGTCTCTGATTTATCTATTGCAAGTCGCAACTCGCAATAGACCAACTGCAAACCGACGCATCGGTTAACTCTAAACACTGGAATATAACACATTAATTGAACATAATTGGTGGTGCAATACTCTACAAATAAACTTATAAAACACTCACCGAAATCTCTCTTTAGCTCACTTTGTAATCCTTCTCAGCATAGGTAGGATAGCAAGTCTCCCGTTCCGATCAGTCGTCTGCCACTATCGAAACAAAAGTTATCCGTATTGACGAGTTCTTCGATCCTCCATCAACTTTACCACAAAATAGCACTTATCCGAATTTACCCGTTGTATGGGAACATACGAATTGACAGGTCTATGTTTACATTTATCGTTGGCAAATATTTGTAGACCTAATTATATGTTAAAATAAGCAAACCGACATCAAATGCGATGTCAATATATGAGCACCCTCATACAAATAGAGAGAAAAGATTTATTGATTGGTCTTCCGATATCCAAAACTACTGATTTCGGGGTTGGTCCCCTAATAAAATATAATCATATAGATGAGTTCTTCGGCCCTTTTTTTTTACGCGGAGAAAATCCCTTCGGATACCTTACCAGTCACGGGAGACCGGTAAGGTTATGTGGTGTTACCACTAAAAACTCCGCGGTGTCAACGCCGGTACCGCTATTGCTACTCTCGCTCCACAGACCTGGCGCGGCGGCCGCTTTTCAGCGGCCTCGGCTGGGCTCACCACTCACGGTACCCTCTCATAAGCGAGAGGGGTCGGAGTGGCTTGCGGGGTGGCCCGTCGGCCTTCAGCTCTACCCGCTAGGGTAAAGGCGCGTGTTGACACAGACGCGCCTTTCAACCCGGAGGACCATATTTGTCGAGCGATAGAATCCCGTTTCCATCGCCCGACTGGCCCTCCTTATGGGTGCAGCAGTTGCAGGTTATAGTCCCGCCTCCTGCGCCTTGTGCGTCGGCGGCGGATGGCTAGGTCGGTTGTTGCCTCCCGGTCTCTTTCCGCCGCCTCTTTGCGGAGCATGACGCTCTCCGCAAAGGCCCGCACTGCTGTCCACGACGTCTCACTGTCGACCATGCGACGTACCACAGTCGGCAGTGAAAGGTCGTCCCCCACAACCGCGCACAACTCTGCGCGGTCTTCCGCCCAGGCTGGGCAGTCCGCTAGGGTGTGTTGGGCGTCCTCGTCTAGACAGCCGTCACAGTGGTGACAGACAGAAGTCGGTTCCCGACGCGCTCTATGACACAGATACCGACCGAAACAATCATGTCCGGTGAGTATCTGTGTCAGACGGAACGTCAAGACGCCGTGGCGCCTCGTCAACCACTGAGCCAAGACTGGCCGGACCGCCTCAACGGTCCTGAGCCCAAAACTGGGCTGCTCCAGCCTGTGGACCCACTCATCAATGGCGAGCTGACGCAACTCATTCCTGTATCCCTCTATCTCCCGAGGGGCTGGTCTGTGACCCCGGGCTAGTTCCTCTTCGCGCCAGACAAATAAAGACGCGAGGATAAGGGCATCCAGATTCCAGGGTACAGAACCGGCCAACACGCAGGCTGCCTCACAGGAGGTCGTACGATACCCCCTAATGGCCCTGTTCGCTATCGTCCTCTGTGGCCTTCGCAAGAGGGCGATTCCATCGCGAGTCAGGGCCGTTGCCCACACTGGAGCGCCGTACAGGGCTATGGACCGCACGACCCCCATGTACAGGTGCCTGCAGGGCGCATCAGGACCCTCCAGGTTGGGCAAAAGTTGCGCCAGCTTTCCAGCCACCGCTATTGCTCGCGGCACCATCTGCGCAAGATGAGCACCAAAGTTCCACATGCCGTCAAGGATGACGCCTAGGTACCGCATCGTCGGCTTGACGGCAATTTGGACTCCACCCACAATTATGCAAGAGCCTGCAGGCGGCGCCACCCGGGGACCGTGAAAACACAGCGCTTCGGATTTGTGTAGCGCCACCTCCAGGCCCAGCCGGTGGATTCGGCGCACCACCTGTGCGACAGCCGCCGTTGCGAGTATAGACGCCTCACGGAAAGAAGCACCACGGGCGGCCACGAGTGTGTCGTCGGCGTAACAGATTAACTCAACTCCAAGAAGATTGGCCGCCCGCAGAACCCAATCGTAGCCGATGTTCCACAGGAGTGGCCCCAAGACATACCCCTGTGGAACACCGCACGTCATCTGCCTTTCCTTCCAACCATTCTGTGCAGGGAAGACAACCTTTCGCTAGGAGAGGTAGTTCCCAACTAGGCGGCGCAGGTATGACACCACCAAGACGACCTTACCCTGGGCTACCGCTTCCTGCGCTACAGTTCTTACCTTTAGGATGGCGTGGATGGTAGACCTTCCACGGCGAAACCCATACTGGCAATCCGCGAGGTCCGGACCAGTCGTTTCGAGGTGCTTGACAATGCGGTTTGCAGTGACTCTTTCTAGCAGTTTGCCCACCTCATCAAGCACCACGAGAGGACGAAAACCAGACGGGGAATCCGCCAGTGGTCCCTCCTTCCTTAACAAGACCAGTCGTCCCTTCTTCCACGCCTGGAGGAATCTTCCCTGCACAAAACACGCACCGAAAAGGCCCCTCAGTCGCTCCTCTAAACCATTGTGATTCAGAGCGAGGACGAGAGCTCGACCCGGCACTCCGTCTGGGCCCGGGGCAGTATTTTTGGCGCGCGTTTTTAACACAGCAGCACCCAACTCACCCCGGGTTATCTCGGGGATAACTTCTCGTTCCTCATTCCGTACACCCGTCATAGGAGGGAGCATACTGTGGGGCTGAAATTCCACTCTTTGTGGGAACAAGCAACCAACTACCTTGTTCAGGAGCTGCGGCTCTGCGTCAGCGGGACGGCATAGGAGCCAATCTTTTTACGGATTGCCTTGTATGGCCGTCCCCATGGATCGCGGTCAAGTGTTGCCAGCAACTCCTGTCTAGCTGACTGTTTCGCTTGTGCAATGGCTTCCTTTAGGGCACATTTTGCCTCCATCAGGGCCGTCAGCAAGGCAGCCTCCTCAGTCTCATTCCGGCGCCGCCTTCTTCGGTGTCGGGCGTATTGGCGTCTCGCTACTATGCACGCTTCGCGTAACTGCGAAAGCTCAGGTGACCACCAATACACCCACCTTCTGGGAGGACGAGTACTGGACCGGGGCATCGACGCATCGCAAATAGCAGTCATAGCACCCCGGAACCACTCGGTCTCGTCCTCTATCTCCACCTCTACCGGCGCACGGAACCAATCCTGCACTATGGCCGCCTCACGAAAAAGTTCCTTGTCGAGGCGCTTCAGCTGCCACCTTGGGCCAGCCTCGCCCGGGGGAGTTCTTCGGTCCTACATCAACTTGTCGTAACATTTTTCATAAAATAGTATGCCGGGTACTTGTTGGTTTGTTTGTAAAATCTTTATATTGCACATAAACACAGGACAAAAATATAGGTTAGAAGTAGAGAACAGTACAAAGGCGGACTTACCCCAATCTACCCGTAATATGAGAACATACGAATTGAATGGTATAAGCTTATATATTTTGCTGGCAATTGTTTGATACAGAGTAGTAAACAGAAAAGCCAGGATAATTTTTCTCACAATTATGTTTTCAATATCATTTCCAGTTCATTATATCCATATACAATGATACACATTTCACCATAACAACGTTATATCACCTGAAAATGCAGTATAAACACAACCTTACTTGTCGAATGTTCGTAACGAACTGAGCTGTGACGAGTTTTTTTTTTTTTTTGGAATGACATACACAGGTTGCCTCGGACGGCATTTCCTACTTCACCCGGACAAGGTTTGAGGAGCGGGCCAGAGGCCCGGCATCCTATATTTATATACTACTAGCAGCAGCGCAAAGGGCTCCCAAGGGGGAAACCTCGGCTTTGGGCGCGCTAGGGATTATGGCAAATTTTGGGGTGCTGCAACACCCATTGAGCTGTGACGAGACAAGAACGAGAACTTATATACGCAACGAATGAACAAATGATGAAACGTTTGCATTCAAATTAGTCTTACAAAATACTTTTTTATTTTGTTTTACCGTTATAAAAATTAATGTTTTTATTTTTCCACTATTTAGTAACAATTAAATAACTATGATTAGGTATATAATATGATTAAAATAACGTTCATTTTGTCACGTAAGCTAACAGCTCGTCCATCCTGATATAAGTTCACGTCCCCATGAACACAGAAAAATGTAGTAGATATTGAATACGACAAAACAATTGTTTACCTCATGACGTGATAAATCAAAATGATCATAAACTACAAAAAGTGATTTTATGAAATGTTTATATCAATGTACATACATAAATCATACAATATAAATGACTAATTTATTTGATAACATGAATTAAACACAAAAAAAATTATATTGATTCGATAACATCACATTTTCATACGAACTTTGCGTTCATCATTTTTATTTCTTATATTATAGTCATGCACTCCAATACATATTATTTTTGATTAATTGCGCCCTTTGCGCTTTGCACACATTGTGCTATATTTTTCTAATAATGCGCACTTTGCGCTTTGCACACGTTGTGCTATGTTTTTCTACTAATGCGCACTTTGCGCTTTTGCACACGTTGTGCTTTTCATTTCTAATAATGCGCACATTGCGCTTTGCACACGTTGTACCAGGTATATCTTATACCTAATGCGCCCTTGGCGCCTGGAACACTCTGTGCCAGACCAAATTAACAATATTCACTTTGCGTTTTGCACACGTTGTGCTTAATTTACATAGCGCACGTTGCGCATCCAATTTGGCCATAACTTAAAATGTACATTATTTATGTTTTACGATACATTTACAAGTGTGTACATTACGATTTGCAGGAGAATTGATGATATTTTCTTGTTTTTTAATAACTTTTATTCCATCTGAGATTTGAAGCCGAAACTTTCAGGCATGTTTTGTAAGAAAATGAACACATATGTTCACTATAGTTTATCTATTTCAGTCTTATTATAAAAAAAGGCCATAATCGTTATAATAAGATTTTCCTTGTTACCTAGTTTAGATCGACTTTAAAACTCGATCTATCTATAAACCTTGTTTTATAATAAGACTGTTTGTGTTTCAGAGAGAACTGCGTATTCGATGGCCAAAGTCACACCACTAGGAATTCGATGAAATTCTTTTATATCTTCATATCGTGTAATGTTTGTTCATCCGAATTTGTACACGTTAGAAGGGTATATCATACGTATATGTAACTGCTTTTTATTTGTTAGTAAATGTACTAGTTTACGTGTAAACCGGAATTTTCAGATTTTTTTAAATAATTAATTACTTTGATATTTGTTGATAAATCGCGTTACTCCAGCAAAATCAGTTTTTCTCGAATAACTTCGAAAATACAACATGAACGAATTTCGCTATATTTGAACATATTCAGTCTTATTATAAAACAAGGTTTATAGATAGATCGAGTTTTAAAGTCGATCTAAACTATGTAACAAGGAAAATCTTATTATAAAACAAAGTTTATGTTTTGTTCTGAGGACGATCCTCGGCCTAAAGATAAACCAGCTAGGAGGCTAGTTTAAGCTACGATTTACCTCAAAACCGTGACAGAAATCAAAACAAAACATAAAAATTATTGTGAAATTTTAGGAAATCCGAAATTTTACTTGATGGCTGATAATAAATTATTATTATATCTAGGAAATGTGTTAAAACTGCCATGATTATGATATAAAAGTGTTTTTATTGTTTTACAAGTTTCTATGACAAACACAATTTCAACACTTTTGTTCGTTTATTTCCATTCACAACATTAAAAACACGATTTTATATTTATAACACAATACAACACACATATAAAAACAATATTTGTTAAGATTATTTACAATTTACAAATGTTAACAAAATCATAGGTTAGGCTCCATGACAGTTTATTAAGACGAGTGCCCACAGACTAAATATAGAATTACGTTGTCAAAGTTGTCAACTTAGCTTCGTTCCGTTTTTTGATACTGTAATTACTTTATTATTCTTTAATAATTGTTATTTAATAATCAGAGCAATAAATAAGAGGTTATTGATAAAATTATGTACGTTGCATAGTTTTAAATTAATTTTATTTAAACTTATTTCGCTTTTAATTAAAATCTTTTCGACGAAAATATATTATTATGAAAAATGGAACGATATTCCTACTTCCGGTCAGACTAAGTTGGATCTATCGTATTCTGTGTTTGGTTCAGGTTTTGTAATAAAAGAAAGTCTAAAGTAGATTTATCGCTTGTTACCGTACTAAACCCCGACTTAGATAATACGGGACTAAACCACGATTATGGCCTTTTTTATAATAAGACTGTTTGAGGCTTACTATGAACTAAGTATCTGTAATACTCTCATTTCTCTAGGGCGCTACATTTTACGCATTCGGACACTTTTGTATGGAAATGGCATTTTTTAAATATTTTTTATTGTTATTCTAATTTTAGCCCGTGGTTCGATTTATTACGGGCATGTCCTTTTCACGTTGTATAAATTCATACATATACGATACCTACATAAAAATAAATTGATGCAGTAATTTTTAATAAATGTACTCCTTTAGATCGATAATTTGGTTGTCAACATGGTGGATTGGAGTAACGACAGCATTCTACAGTTTAGAAACTGTATTTTACCTTTTCCTTGCGGAGTACGTTCAAATAGTTATGCGACTATTTCAACGTCCTCCACGTTGACGGATCAGGGCCACAGAGTACTGTTATATAATTATATGGATCAGCGCTCAACTGAATGCTCCGCGAATGTGTGAACAAACACTCGCGTCGGCACTCGTGCACGAAGGTTTCGTCGAACGTTTCGACGAGTGCCAACTGCCAACTGCCAACGCGAGCGCGAGCGCGAGTGTGTAAACGCGGGGTAAGGGTTACCTATAAGCTGTAGTAGGTATATTATTTTTATCCTTTTCACACATTCACGCGTGTTAGACATACATTTATTATGTAAATGTTTAGGTGAATAATTAGCGATTATTATTAATCCTTTTCGTAAAAGTGAGGGATTTTTTTGATATTTATTGGTTCATGTGTAGAAATTTACAGATAAAATAAAATATTCGATGTAGAATTTATGCGCTATACAAAAACAATAAATGAAACGAAGAATATTCGTTAGTTAATTAGTTCCGTGTAAGTCACCCTGGTGAAATTTTACAGATATGGCGACCTCTACGGCCACTACGAGGAACTACAATCAAGAGACAACCGACAATTTAGTTCACAAGCATATGAGATGGCGCCAGCAGTATCCTACATCTCGATCTAAGAGTTCGCCCGATTCGCTGCATATATACAACTTCCGACGATACACCCTCGTAGCCGCGGTTCCCCAGGCGCAACAACATGCCTAGCGGGAAGATCTTCCCGCCAGGCATGTTGTTGCGTATTGTTCCAGCACTTAGTTGCTTGGTAACGAAAGCTGCCCTTCAAAGCCACATGTTTATGTATATGGCCAACAGTGGTCGCATAGACCTCGCAGTGCCAGCTCGGTATCGATGGTGAAAAGTATAAAACTTCAATTTGTTATAGAGATATTCGGGCCTCTTATATTTCATAAGGTCAAACATCAGCATCGCAAGGTGTAGTCGTCTTCTTGATTCCATGTTCAGCCAATTCGCGTCATTGATATTTACAGGATAATGATGTCCTATTATTTGATAGCGTACTGTTATCTGCGGTATTAGAAGATCATGGGAGGCTAAAGGTCGCGGTGCCTGCAAGGGGGCCCGCCAGGGATCCCGGTCAGAGCTGCCCAGCGTGGCTTCCAGATAAGACGTGTTCTGATACCTACTTACTTACCTGTGACGCACGTGTTTGTCTACGTAATAAATGTTACGAGTACCTAATTGCATATAATAGTTTCATTAGCGCATTATAGCGTTAACACAGCGGTGGGATGATTCCCCAAATACGCTAAACCGAAGAGGACTTGATATGCGTTAAAATGTGAGACTGATGTGAAAGTTAAAAGTGATTTTATGACAATACTTGTGATGGATAATGTGAATTGGAACTGGAAATGTGTGCCAACATGAAACTACGTCCGTGTTGAAAAATACGGTGAAGCAACTAGCTTTTGTTTCTCAGTTTATTCCAATTAAGAAAAGTACCAGTTATGTGAAGCATATGTGAACATAGGTTTGGAAACTATATCATTGAAGCGGCAGTGGGCAGGACACATAGCGCTTCGAATCGACAAACGTTTGCCGGACACCCACTTGCTAGGTGATCAGACAACCTGAGCAAAATTATTAGAAAAGCTGGATGCTTCTGTCTGATGGAGGATGTTCTGTGGCTAAAATGATGATGATGCTATGCGCTTGATGTGACCAAGAAGTTTCTAATAGATGATGACAATGCTGATGCCTCAAAATGCAGGTATGACTTTGATATTTGGTTACCTATTTAAAATACTTAGTTGGAGAAGAAGTTCTACTTACCTCAAACCGACTAAATCGTTAGTCCTTCCAAGGCAGTGGATGTTGATTAAAAGCGGTAACATCCTTTATGTTCAATGTAAATTGGATGCTTGCTCAAATACCAATCACACATAAGTTGGCAATGGATGTGATATGTATGACTGGTCTACATTTGATGTAAAATATTTCTGTTGTTTTGAGTACAATTTCCCATTCCACAATTGATTTGGTGGCTAGCAAACCGATAGTTATAACTGATAACATTGGAAAGCTGTTGCGAAAGAACAAAATAAAATGAGGATCAAATAAGTTGTATGAATATCATTGAAACGTAAATCATCATTCCCAACCATCACGCTATGGCGACGCCTTATCAGTACAGTCCGGCTTAACATAAACAATTTCAGCGGCTGAGAAAAACAAAGGGTTCTTGTTCTTCAGTACAGGGGGGTCACTACATAATCATACAACGCAATCACGTCTGAAAGAAACCGACGTAACGTGAGTCGTGCCTACTATCCACTCCCTGGATGACGATACCTGCTCACGTATTCTTTTCGTTCCCATAGACAACGCACATCGATACCGGTGATGTGAATTTTGTTGCTAAAGTTATCGGTACTATGACGGTACTTTCAAAAATAATTAATTTATCTTGATTGGTTATTAAATACGAAAAGTTTACTTTCTTTTCTTACATTTTAGGTTAATATGAACCAAAAAACATTTTTATAATAATAAAAAGTAATTTATTTCAGTATCGTAAAATCGATATGACTCAATATCCTAGAAGCCATGACCACAAAAACATTAAAAAGTCGTATCACAGACATGTCAACTTCAAATATGACATTTGTATGACATGACATGTAAACATAAACATAACCTATCGGTAATATAGGTACTTAAATTTCAATTTGTTTTAAGAAAACTTCTCCAGTTTTATTTCGAGAGGGGGCGATTGTTACCAAATAAACCAAAAAAGGCAAATTTTTAAACCGAACGAAAATTCGAAGGATTCACGCCGAAATATAACCCCTACAGCTTAATACTTACTTCCGATTAACTTTGGAGCGCTACGACCTTCATCTTCAGCAACTAGCAAAGCAAAGAACTTCTCAGAACAACATTCCAGCTGCTCTAAGTCACCTATGCCAAAAATACGTTCTTCTCAGTGAATCCCAAAAAATAAAAGAATTTTGTAACCCTCCAGATTGTGAAAGCTTGTGTTTGATAATTTATTTCGAGAATGACGGTAATATTAGCTATACAATGGATGGAAAATGTATTTCATAAGCGACAATACATTGTACCTATACAAATATATTATTATTTGCTGTAAAAATGTTGATTTTTTTATATAGCAAATTATTTTCAGCGCCTGAATTTCTTGTAATTACTCAAATTAGGTACTCTTAATGCTAGCAATTACTAGAGAGAATAGACAAATAGTAAAAACACAAGTCATGTGTATCAGATTGGTTGCATAGCTCAAATGAAAATGTTTTGTAGGATATGTACTTTGTTTAAATTTGTGCGAGAAGTCTTCAAATTCAATTTTACTTTTTGTAGAGGATGTTTTAGTGAGTTGCGTAGGCTCTTATATGGTGGTCTGAAAGAAAAGGCTTGGACTGTAGCTGATGCTTTTCTTCTTGTACAGACCATAAAGCTGATCTAGGGAATGGGCGAGTTTTAATCAAGTTAATAGCCAATGCCACTGTATATATTACTATTTCAATCTTTGCTCGCCCACCATCATGCTTAAAGTGGATTCAAAATGCTTTATCTGTTTTGACAACCTCCGTGGCGTAGTGGTCACCATGCTAGTCTACCACCCAGAGGTTCCAGGTTCGATCCCCGGTCAGGGCAAGTTGGAAAATGGCCTTTTTCAAATTGTCCTGGGTTTTGGATGTTTATCTATACATATATGCATTTGTTATAAATTATAGTATCGTTGATGTAGCATCCCATAACACAAGTCTCGAACTTACTTTGGGGCTAGCTGAATCTGTGTTATTTGTCCCTATTTATTTATATATTTGTGCAAGTTTATTGTACCTGCAGCACAAATAGGTAGGCATATGAATAATGTTTTAATTTACTTATAAAAAAAATATTCTAAAACCTAGCCTAAAGATTAATAAAAACAAATTTAAAAGAAATCGTGGCTTCATTCATGAATAAAAATAAAATTAAAATATTAATAAATATATATATTGTTTTATTTACACCCCTTAATTTTAAATGGTATTATAAACATATCAATAATATTAAAACACTGCATGGATGTTATCAGTCGGAGCCCACAAATCCTGGCTGATTGTAATCACATTGTGGATTGAATTAGTAATTGTCAGTAGTTCTTCTGCCTTGCTCTGTACATCTCCCTCTGTTAGTTCAACATGCTGCATTCACTATTGATGCCTTGGGTGAACCTGTAAAATATTAATTTAAGTAGTATAGTGTTACAGTATCACATATTCATCCTTAACGGGGTAGACAGCAGACTCTATGGCCGTAAGAGCACAATGTCACTTTTAACCTAATGGTGGGGTGGAGGTGTTCTTAGTCATCGCTTGAAGTGTTTGTACAATTTTACTTCTTGTATACCAGGTCAGTAAATATTTTTGTACTATTGGAAAACAAACAGTACATGTACTATAATTTTTTTTGGCTCTGGACCTAACTACATATTGGGAAAAAAAATTGTACCAACCTGCGCAAGCCATTGATAATTATTTTAGCCACATCTTGGTTTATAATGGAGCTTTTGAGCTGATAGTATGTGGCCTCATCTATCTCATTAGGGGTTCCAGTTTGTCTATGATGGGGCATTTTTTTTGGGTTTGTAAAACTAAATATCTGGTCCAAAGCTACACCACTTGTACTCAGAATCTCCTGTAAAATAAGAAAAAATGCAACATGTATGTATGTGGGTAGATATGTGAAAAACAAGTAGAAAGGGAATAGCACCTAGTAAGACCTTACAAAGTGTAGTGATTACATATGTAGGTACAATTTACATACCCAGTAAGATAGCTTCTTCACTGGATGATTTGTATGGCTATTTTGTCAAATAAAGCATTATGGCTCTCTCCACCATAGCGTGCATGCACTACAGACTCACACTGTCACCTGCCGCAAACACCGAGACTCAGTCTGATGCAACTATAGCCACATCCTCCTTGTAACTGCCCGTTCCATAAAATGCAAGAGTAAATAAATATCTGTAAAAATATAGTTACCGTTATGAGGTTCTATACCAACCACACACTTAATGACATCGCAAAAGAAAATTAATCTAAATTCACAATGAGTTTATATTCCATCGCCTTGGAGCTTGGAGTTATTACAAGTCGGACGATGAGGGAGGCAGCAGAACTAAGCGAAACAATACATCTCTGAGCTCCATGCATTCATATTTCTTGTTCCTTCAAAGTCTAAATCCATCGACTTTTACATCATAACCTTAAACGCAAGTCCGTCGAGTGCAAAACTCACTATACTCCAGTCCAGCAAGATAGCGGCTCACCCACAGCCCACAGCTGGACTTGATAAATTGTATAGGTAGGTAGGTAAGTACGTAAAAATTTTGAACTGAAACTAACAAATAAAAGCCAAAAGCCGTTTCGGACGAAACGAATGCGTAACTAAAAGAGGTGACGTTGGCGGGGTGGTGAAGCGGGGAGGGTCGGGGGGCATTTTCAGACGACTCGCGTGCTGTCAAGTAGACATTTTGGCGCAAATCGAGTACCGTTTTGCTGCTTATCTGTCAAAGTCGTTGCGTCCGCATTGAATACGTACGAAAGCGACCGCTGACGTCATGACGAAATGTGTTTCGGATTGCCTCGCATGTGCACGCATCGCGTACGACTGACGTCGTAACATTATGTAGTAACCCCCCAGGCTCAGAAGACGGGTACGTGTAAGCCCAAATTCAACTCTATGTAAGAGGCAATTACAACCACAGATAACAACGCAGGTAATCAGGGCCTCTAACTCTAATAATAATGTAAACATTAATATGACCATGGCTTTTGCCGAATGCTACGAAGGAATGTTTCTATAAACAAAAGTCGGCTAACTTATAATTTAAATTTGTTATTCGATGTTAAGAAACAGACTTGTTGTTCAAGTTATGAAACTCAGTATGCTATAATATAAAAATTTTGGGTCACTCATGTTGGAAATATTTGCAGAACAAAGTGTTTTGTTTGAAAATTAAAATCTTAAGATATGAATTTGCTGACAGTTCATTTTAGTTGGAAAAAGTGTTGGTAAATGGCAGATGCTAATGTGATAAATAATACTTATGAAAAATAAAATGTACAAGTTTAAAGTTGCTGGAATAATATAAGATTTGTTGAAGATATTGTAAACGAAAAATCAGTTATAAATCTCTGATGGAGCAAATGGGAAGATAAGTAGAAAAGATTACATGGGGATGTAGGAAGAATCTATTCCTTTTCTTCAGACTATGGTTGAAAAATATTGTCCTGTGATCGTCATAATCAGACATGACCTACCTATGAGATGACCACGCTTTGGTTGATATTGGATACGTCACATGTTCCCCCCCAATGGGTTCCCGGTTTGTCGTACCGGGGGGGGCTCAGTACCCGTGGTAGCCTCGAGCCACGGGGAAGCTAAGAGGAACCCGCGAGGGGGCGCTCCTGCTGACATCAACCAGCAGTGAGCGCCCACATTGGGGCGGCGGGGGAGTGGGAAGATCTCCCCCCACCCGGGGAGGGGCGCTCCCGCGGGCTCGGCTTCGGCCTTCAGCCTGTAGGGATGCGCCCAATGGGGCGGCGGGGGAGTGGGAAGTTCTCCCCTTACCCGGGGTGGGGCCGCCGGGCCGGGCCGTTTCATTGCCCTCCCGGCGCTCCACACCGCCGTGGCTGTGGTTGGGGATCGGTCGCGGAGGAGGAGGAGTGTCGGTGTTACGTTGCCGCTCTCCCTATCCTCCGCGACCGAGCGGTGCCGCACCGCGTTTGCGGCGAGAGGCAAGCGGCGGAGCCTTTCATCTTCTCCGCCGCTGGGAGCCGGTTTATCTGGCTCCCATGGGTCCTCCACAGGCGGTGGACTGCGTGGGAGTTTGCCGCCTCTCAATTGGGCCGAGGAGGTACGGCGCATCCGTGAGTTCCGGACGCGCCGACTTGGTGAGTGGGGGGGCGCTGTGACGCCCCCGAGGAGGGGCCGCTTTGGCGGCCAGCCGCGCCGGGGTTCGCGGATGTATTTTCGTTCCCGTGTCCCCGGCAAAAGCGGTTGAGATGGAACTCCGGAGGTTTTTTAGTGGGTAGGCACGTCGCTCTGGCGTGGAGTCCTACATAACCCGACAGCCTCCCCCGCAGGCTGACGGGTATCCGTAACAGGGATCTTTCCTCCGTAAAAGAAAAAAAAAATGGATACGTCACATGTCAAGGCTCTCAACTTACTTACTACTTACTTGTTACAATAACAGCAAAATGATACAAAATTAAGTTATGTTATGAGTTATGACAGTATGTGTCATGTTCTTCATGAACTTGGACACAAGATATCAACACGTTAATTATCATCTGAATTTGATAACGACCCGAGTGAAAACAAAGTATGTTTTTTTCATGCCTTTTGGAATATTTTGCTGCAACATACGAGTATCAATTCATTGCATTAATACGAATAAAATGCATAAGTAGCAAAGTTATAAAATTGAATAAAGAAACTATGCAATTAACCATTTCTTTCTTGGTAAGAAGCACTGTGAAATGTATCACAAGTTAAAAGTGTTAAGTACTTTAAGGTTTCTAAAAAAAACTTTTGACTTGCCTTTTGGCAGTATAAGACTAGTAAATACAAGATGGTTTTAAGAAATGACTGTTTCTTAATAAAAGTGGTGGCCAAAGATATTATACTTATCTGCGATGATAATATAATAAGCTACGGACCTACAAGAAGCTGCTAAGAATTACTGCTGCCAATGGTGTACTCATTATAAGAGTGAGGAGTTCGATGACTCAAGCACAAGTACTCATAACTACCGATTACGCATGTTAAGCAGCCCAGGGTCTGACCCTCACTTGGATTAGTGAACACAAGTAATATCTAAATTGTCTGGAAGAAAATAAAATACATGGGTCCCCGGAATCAGCATTTGATGGCAATCGTGAAATAAAGTAATATACTTGAAAAAGCAAGTATTGAGTAATACGTACAAAAAGTAAAAAAAAAAAAATATAAAGTGTTTTGAAGATACTGAATGACACACTGTTAAAGAATAACCCCGAAAGTCATATGTGATCATCAGCTACGATGGTTTTTTGTTGCAAGTTCCAATCTAACATTTGGAAATCCTATAAGAGGCCTAAAGAAAATACCTTATGTGAGGACATGGATGGCTCTATGCAGCACAGCAGATGAAATCTAAATGTAGTACAAGAGTCATTGACACTCTGAATCAGTAAATGGCTTAACATTTGAGGGAAATCAGTACACAAAGTCCGATTAGAATTTGAGTTCGAAGGCAATGTTGGTACATGTAGTTTAATATGAGGAATTTAAGTAAGATAGAAAACACTGGCAGATTCTCTCACGTGAGGCTGAACACAAGACCGAGCGCCTGTATTTCATAATGACTACTGGGAATCAGTAAGCTGGTATGCGCTCTCAGGTAGATTGACGCTCTGGACGTAAAGTTCATGAACAATTACTAGAAATTGTTCAGACAGAGTGCTTCAAGCACTGATGATTGAGAATATTTTTGCATTTTATAAAGACTACTGGGAATCAGTAAGCTGGTATGCGCTCTCAGGTAGATTGACGCTCTGGACGTAAAGTTCATGAAACACTACTAGAAATTGTTCAGACAGAGTGCTTCAAACACTGATGATTGAGAATACTTTTTGCATTTTTGATAAGAGGTACTCTTAAGAAGATGTGTAAGACAAATTCAGCAAACAATCTCTATTATGAGGCCGTCAATATTAAGCGCATAGCTCTAAGGAGCGGGAACTTCCATAATAGTTCATTGAAGACCTTAGTGGTATTAACGTTTTGTCAAGCGGCAGACCTTAACAGTAATGCTCTAAAAAGCCTCAGATCTTAATGTTCGCAAATGAATGGCCGACCCCAATACGGAAGTTATATGCAAAGCATTTGGTGAAATATCTCACCTGACCTGGGGAGAGGTAAGATCTTAAGGGTCAAAAGAGCAAGTCTTAGACCAACATGAGAAAATGAAGTTTCTAATGTTGTGAGATATCTGAAACCCCCGTGCAACAAAGTTAGATATGCATAGTAAATAAAGCCGGGGTGCCTATAAGAAAATGAAGAGCCAATTCCGAAGTGTGTGGCACAGTAAAAAGACCCAAATATGCACTTACGAATTGATTGAATGAAAATTATACTGTGTAAACTACTCGTGTGATACACCCAGTGATAAAGATCTGTGAAAATATTCGGAATTGGCCAGCTCACTAGATATCTGACTTTGGTCTGGCAGGTGTTGGACGGCTATCAACCTTCCTTCACGATTTCTGACTTCGGTCAGGCAGGTGTTGGAAGGCTATTAACCTTTTTTTTTTTGTTTTTTTTTGTCGCGGAGAAAATCCCTTCGGATACCTTACCAGTCACGGGACACCGGTAAGGTTATGTGGTGTTACCACTAAAAACTCCGCGGTGTCACCTCTCAGCCGCTATGTGCCGGGGCCGTGTGCTATTCTCGCTCCATAGCCCCGGCGCGGCAACCGCTACGGCGGTCCCTGCTCGCTCTGGGGGTCCCTCTCACTAGGAGAGGGTATCAGAGCGAACCTGTGGGGGGGGGGCCTTTCGGCCGCCAACTCCACCCAAAAGGGTTAAGGCGTGGTGACACCCGACGCCTTACAACCCGGAGGGCCGTTAAGCCGAGCAGCAGAATCCCGTTTCCACCACTCGACCGGCCCTTACTGTGGGGTCTGCTGGTGCAGGCCATAGGCCCGCCTCCTGCGCCCAGTGCGCCGGCGGCGGATTGCGTGGTCAGTGGTGTCCTCACGCTCTCGCTCCGCCGCCTCCTTGCGGAGCATCACTTGCTCCGCAAAGGCCCGCACCGCATTCCACGACGTCTCACTGTCGACCATGACCTGAATCAAGGTCGTCCCCCACGATCGCACACATGTCGGCGCGCTCTTCCGCTCAGGCTGGGCAGCTCTGGCTTAAGACTGGGCGGACAGCCTCAACCGTTCGGATTCCGAAACTGGGCTGCTCCAGCCTATAGGCCCACTCCTCGATAGAGCGCTGACGCAGCACACTGCGACGTCCCTCTACTTCCCTCGGTGCCGGTCGGTGACCCCGGGCCAGCGCCTCCTCACGCCAATAAAATAGAGACGCGAGGGCACTCGCTTCTATGTCCCAGGGTATGGAACCGGCAAGCAGACTGGCAGCCTCAAAGGAGATCGTGCGGTATCCCCGGACGGCCCTTATCGCCATCAACCTCTGCGGTCTGCGCAGCAGGGTGATATTTTGGCGATTAAGGGACTCATCCCACACGGGGGCGCCGTAGAGCGCCATCGACCGCACGACCCCCATATAGAGGCGCCTGCAGGACGCCTCGGGACCTCCGAGATTCGGCAGGAGCTGCGTCAGCGCCGACGCCGCCGACATGAGCCGCGGAACCAACGCCTCGAAGTGGGCGCCGAAATTCCATTTGCCATCAAAGACGATGCCTAAGTAGCGCATCGTCGGCCTGATGGCAATATGGGTTCCACCCACCATCAGACTGGCGTCTGGAGGGGGCGCCTTCCGAGGGCTATAAAAAACATAGCGCCTCAGATTTGTGGAGCGCAACCTCCAGACCCAGCCGCCGGATTCGGCGCACCACCTCGGCGACTGCAGCCGTGGCGAGGATTGACGCCTCACGAAACGAGGTGCCGCGGGATACCACCAGGGTGTCGTCGGCGTAACACACCAACTCCACACCTGGGAGATTAGTCCCCCGCAGCACCCAGTCGTAGCCGATGTTCCACAGGAGTGGTCCTAAGACAGACCCCTGCGGAACACCGCGCGTCACCTCCTTCTCCTTCCACCCGCTTTGCGCAGGGAAAATGACCCTCCTTTCTAAGAGGTAATCTCCGATGAAGCGGCGCAGGTATGTTGGCACCTCGTGAAAACGGAGTGCCTCCATAATGCAAGCCCATGGGAGGGTGTTGAAGGCGTTGGTGATGTCGAGAGACACCACCACGACGAACCCTCCCTGGGAAACCGCTTCCTGCGCCACTGACTTCACTCTCAGGATGGCGTGGATTGTGGACCTGCTTCGACGGAATCCGTACTGGCAATCTGCCAAGTTCGGACCCACCGTCTCGAGGTGCCTGACCAGGCGATCGGCAGTGACTCGTTCCAGCAGTTTGCCGGCCTCGTCAAGCACCACGACGGGACGGTAGCCAGACGGAAAGTCCGCCGGTCGTCCTTCCTTCCTAAGCAGGACCATCCGTCCCGTTTTCCACGCCGTTGGAAACTTTCCCTGCGCAAAGCAGGCGTTAAACAGCCTCCTCAGCTGCTCCTCCAGAACATCCAGAGCGAGGACAAGAGCTCGACCCGGGATGCCATCCGGACCAGGGGCGGTGTTTTTGGCACGCAACCTAAGGATGGCGGCGCCTAATTCGCCCCCGGTTATCTCGGGGATCTCCTCAGAGATGTCCACGCTCTGTTCCACCGACGGAGGAGCCATACTGGGAGGCTGAAACTCCGGGCCCTGCTGCGGGAAAAGAGCGGCCACCACTTCGTCCAGGAGCTGCGGCTCCAGACTCTGCGTGAGGGGGACGGCATGTGGCAGGAATTTCTTCCTGACCAATCGATACGGCCGTCCCCACGGGTCGCTGTCTAGTGTCGACAGCAGCTCCTCCCTAGCCGCTTCTTTTGCCGCAGCAATGGCGACACTAAGCGCGCTCTTCGCCTCCACGAGCCTCCTGCACAGGGCAGCCTCTTCGTCCTCGTTCCGGCGCCGTCTTCTGCGGTAGCGGGCATATTGGCGTCTTGCTACAATGCAGGACTCCTGGAGCCGAGTTAACTCCGGGGTCCACCAATATACCCACCGCCTGGGAGAGCGAGTACTGGCCCGGGGCATCGCAGCGTCACAAACCGCTGTCATCGCACCACGGAACCTTTCGGTCTCGCCCTCAACCTCCACGTTGACCGACGCCTGAAACCAATCCTGGACTACGGCTGCCTCATGCAAGAGCTCCTTGTCGAGGCACTTTAGCTGCCACCTCGGGCCGAGTTCCCCGGGATCCAGCTTGGACCGCTCGGAGCGACTGCGGACGCGGAGAGATCAAACCGCACGTAGCGGTGATTAGATAGATTCTCCACGTCCACCAACACGCTCCAGTCCTGAACACGCGCCGCAATGGCAGGGCTGGCGAACGTTACATCAACTATTGACTCGCCGCCGTCGCCCCGCCAGCTTAGGCACGTGTTGACCGAACCCCGGTTCAGGACAGTCAGCCCGAGAGTGATGAGCCACTCCTCTACCACCAAACCCCGCGCATCTGATGCGGGAGATCCCCACGCCATGGATTTAGCGTTGATATCTCCCGCAACTATCACGGGATGAGGGCGGCTCCTGAGTACGAGTGCCTCGACATCGGTCAGGAACGCCTCGAACTCGCAGAGCGGTCGATTGGGGGAAAAATACACCCCAATCACTACGACACCGCCCAGCAGAGCAGAGACTATTCCATGACCCCGCACAATATTCGCGGGAGGCGAAGAGCGCGCCGACACAATAAGTGTCACCAGGCCATCCCGGTCAGACTCCCAGTTGTGGGCGGCCGGCGGGACAAAATATGGCTCGGCGACAACCGCGACATCTATCAACCACTCCGCCATGCTCTGGCAAAGTAAGTCCTGAGCCCTGGCGCAGTGGTTGATATTCGCCTGGAGGAATTTTTGGGCCATACTTATGCGATGGCCCCTACCTCCATCTCCTCCGAGGCGCTTGGCCGGGCGGGCTGTGGCTGGGCCGTGGCCCATGCTGCAGCGCGCCGTCCGCGTCCTTTGCCGGGTCGGGAGGCAGAACATGCCTTGTTCCCGACCCTATGTCCCGCCGGTTTACCCTGCCCCGCGCAGAGAACGCAGTGAGAGGCGTCCTTACATTGCCCGGCTTTGTGGCCAGGCTTGCCGCACCGAAGGCACAGTGCACTCCTGTCAACCTCTGCAGTGCATGTCTGACCGACATGGCCAATCTCAAAGCAGCGGTAGCACTGCAGTGGTCTCGGCGGCAGGACTACAACCCGGATCCGACCGACCCGATCTCTAGGATACGGGCGCCGGTTGCTGCCCGCCTTATTTTAACCCCTGTGATACCCAGGCTCTGTATGTTCACCTTTTCACGGGCAAACGTAAGTATCTGCCCGTAGGTGGAAGCCACGCCCGGCTTTATCTTGATCTGAACAGCAGCCGAGCGCGGCGGGCGGAGCCTAGGCTGGGTCTTCACTAGAGCCCGAGGAGCTTGCAGCGGAGCAGCAGCCGCCACCGTTCTCATTGGCTTCGCACCTCTCCTGGCAACCTGCACCCATGGCTCGTCCATGGACTCAGGGGCAGGTGGGAGAGGGCGAGCCTCTGTGGCAGGGCGAGGCACCGGAGCCGCAGGTGCGCCTTTGGCCGAAGCCTTGGCCTTGGCCGGAGCCTTGGCTGGGGCCTTAGCCGAAGCTTTGGCCAAATCCTTTGCCGGAGCCTTTGCCGAAGCATTAGCCGGGGCCTTGACCGGCGCGCCCACCGGCAACTTAGCGGCAGACGTGCTCGCCGATGTGGACGGCTTCGGCTCCGCAGCGGCCTGTCTCCGGCTCTCACGCCGCTGCCGCTTCGTCTGCTTCTTTCCCATAGGAGGAGCGGGGGCCGGGCTCTTAAAGTACTCTTTGGCCCTACTCTCTGGCATTGGCGCCTGGAGGCACTCCTCTTCACTCTCTGAGGAGGACGGGAGTGCCACCTGCACGTTCTGGCTGCCACGCTTGTCGGCCGCCAGCGCAGGACGCAGCCGCTTCTCTAGGAGCAGCCTGCCCTGTATGCCCTCAAATCGGGCGTTTAAGACAGGGCCGACTGTCCTCAGAATTAGGTTCTGGACCGCGTCCAGATCCTCGCCTCCACCCATCATAGCCGCCGGAGACATCGATGTAGGTGTAGCGGAGGCCACCGCAGTCGCTCGCTCCACCACTGCGCGGAGCTCGGCCATCTCGCGCTCTAGCGCCACCACCTTGGCCTCGAGGCGCTCATTCAGCGCCTGCAGCCGCAGCGTCTCCTCGTTGGTCGACCTCCTATGCAGGGCCGACACAACTTCCTCAATCGAGGTTGCGGCTTCCTTGAGGCTCTTCACAAAAGTGCCTTTTAGGTTTCGCGACTTAGTCGCAACCTCTTTGATTATGGAGACGCTGGTCTCCGCCTGTTTTTTGAGCGCCTCTGCAGGCACTCCCTCATCATCAGTCTCCAGCGGCCTGGTGACCCGTTCCGCCATCGCTCTACGGGCCATTTCAGCCACCAGGCGTTCAGCTTCGGCTTGGCTGGCAGCCGCCGCCTCCGCTCTGGCCCTGCGGTCACTGACCGACATCGATCGGCCTCTCGACGCGGTCATCAATTTCGACGGCGCTGCCTCGCTCTGGGCGCCCACCAGGCACCTCTTACGCCCAACACTCCTGCTTCTGTCGCAGGAGGCTGACGCCACCGACTCGAAGCTCATGGTCGAGCTCGCGTCGGAGTCGTCACCCTCCTCGACATCCACCTCTCCACGACCTTCTCGGCCCTCCAAACGTTCCATCCGACCATCTTGGCCCGGGCAAGGGACTACGTCCCTGAGGCAGTTTGTGCCCCCCCCCAGATACGGTGGGGCTGCCTGCGTCCTGAGACGCAGGGAGGGATTCTCCAGCTGAGCTGGTACCCTCCTGGGGTAATTCTCTTGCCAAACTTGCCATGTCATAATTTCCTTTGTTATCGGGGTGAGGTCCCCGGTAAATCCCCTTCCCCCCCAGGCGCTTGGGACGGGACTCCCCTCCCGCCATTCATCCCATCGGCACGCCAGACCTTAGGATTGGGGTTATTTTTTATGAGGTTTTCTTCCCCGCAGCACTGCCCGTCTACCGGACAGCACCCTCGGCCCCATCAATTTGGGGTAACGAGTTGCCCGACGTGTATGGTATACCAAAACACGCCGCGCGAAGCACAGCTTCCGCCGCGCACCGCCGCCGACTAAAGAGCCAGCAGCGTTGGCCGTCGCCAGCCTCCCCCAAAGCGAGCGTTACCCATTGCTGGGCTCCGCTTTCCCCCCCAAAGGCAGGATATTAGCCGACAGCTAACAAGACCCTTAAATAGCAGGGAGTTATTAACTGTCACCCAGGGTGCACCAGCCCCGTCCCTTGTCAGCCCGCCGCTCTCGCCGGATCAAAAGATCAAGTGAGAGAAGCAAAGCTTTCAAGAGGCCGAGCCAACGTGGAGGTTTCCTGACCATAGCTATAAGGCTATTAACCTTCCTTAACGATTTTTGACTTCGGTCTGGCAGGTGTTGGGAGGTTATTAACCTTCCTTTACGATTTCTGACTTCGGTCTGGCAGGTGTTGGGAGGCTATCAACTTTCCTTCACGATTTCTGACTTTGGTCTGGCAGGTGTCGGAAGGCTATCAAGCTTCCTTCACGTTTTCTGACTTAAGCATGAGGTGTCGGGAGGCTATTAACCTTCCTACACGTTTTCTGACTCTAGCCTGACAGTTGTCGGAAGGCTATCAGCCGTCCTACATGTTTTCTGACTTTGGCCTGGCAGGTGTCGGTGGGCTATCAACCCACCTTCACGGTGTCGACTTGTGTCGACAGGTGTTAGAGGGCTATCAACCCTCTTTCACGTTTTTATAAGTTATAATCAGGCAGGCAGGTGTCGGTGGGCTATCATCCCACCTTCACAGTGTCGACTATGCGTCGACAGGTGTTAGAGGGCTATCAACCCTCTTTCACGTTTTTATAAGTTATAGTCAGGCAGGTGCTGGTGGGCTATCAACCCACCCTCACGGTGTCGACTGTGTGTCGACAGGTGTTAGAGGGCTATCAACCCTCTTTCACGTTTTTATAAGTTATAATCAGGCAGGCAGGTGTCGGTGGGCTATCAACCTACCCTCACGGTGTCGACAGGTGTTAGAGGGCTATCAACCCTCTTTCACGTTTTTATAAGTTATAATCAGGCAGGCAGGTGTCGGTGGGCTATCAACCCACCTTCACGGTATCAACTGTGCGTCGACAGATGCTAGAGTGCTATCAACCCTCTTTCACGTTTTGTAAGTTATGGTCAGGCAGGTGTTGGTGGGCTATCAACCCACCCTCACGGTGTCGACTGTGTGTCGACAGGTGTTAAGAGGGCTATCAACCCTCTCTCACGTTTTCTCATCATGCAGATGTCGGTGGGCTGTCAACCCACCTCGACAGTTTCGACTTTGTGCCGGTAGTTGTGAGAGAGCTCACAACCTTTTTCTTACTTTTTCAGACTTAGTATCTGGCAGGTGCGGAACGACCATAACCTCCTTCCTCACGTTCGTTTCAGCTATATCTGAAGTTGAGTCAGGCAGGTGCAGGGAGGACCGTAACCCTCTCCCTCACGTTTCAGCTATTTATGGCGTACTGCTTGGGCTTTGAGCTTCGAGGTCGAAGCTGTCGTCAGTATGGCCGTGTTATCTGCGGTATTAAAAGATCATGGGAGGCTAAAGGTCGCGGTGCCTGCAAGGGGGCCCGCCGCCAGGGATCCCGGTCAGAGCTGCCCAGCGTGGCTTCCAGATAAGACGTGTTCTGATACCTACTTACTTACCTGTGACGTATCGTGTTTGTCTACGTAATAAATATTACGAGTACCTAATTGCATATAATAGTTTCATTAGCGCATTATAGCGTTAACCCCTGAAATGGCGCGCAGATGAATTTCAACAGATGTCTTAACAGTACATTAATCTCTACTGTAGATTTTTTTTTGTACGAGCTAGGCCGTTTAGAATTTTTCCCCAAATTTCATGATATTTATTATACAAGATAAGGATGGCACTCAAACAGCTCAAAAACAACAAGGCGCGCCGCGCCAGGTCAAGACAAAATCACAGTAGTAGGGCAGTATTCACGATATATACGAGTATGTACGTACTTACATTATAATTTATAATATTAAGTTTACTCTTTTTTTTTGTGTTGTTTTTAGTTAGTTTGATGTACTTACACCAAAAGATTACTTTTTCAGCATCACTTGTTGGTTGACTGGTAGAAAAGGTCCCTCTGGCTTTAAGTCCGCCATTTACATGTATTGTACTTAACCCTTTCCATGCGGCTGGCGTAATATTACGTTCAATCTAAAATCGTTGACCACGCTATGGGCGTATTATTACGTTAACATAAAATCTTCTCTTTATACGGCTAGACCAATAAGAAAGTAGCGCTCCTGTACGGTGAATGAAAACACTGAGAACTTGCATATAACGACTAAGAAATACTCACTTATTATGTATGGTTGTTGTACCTATGTAGGTTGCCCGCTATCGTAATTCAGTGTCATAAATATTCAAAATCTAAGAACGGCTATAATTATGAATGGTAAGTACTTATCTATTTTATTATTTTAATAATGTGTGTTGATCTCTAAACCTTCTTTAATCTGTTATTTGTTTTCAGTGTACAATTCTTCGCTTGAGACCCAAATTGACGAAAATGAACCGTATTCGCAACCAGTTTTTTTGGAAGATGATGAGATGTCGCAAAGTATTCTATCTCGAAAACGTGGAAGAGAAGAAGCTGCCCCGGAATCTATTGACGATATTAAAGAATCGCAAGACCTATTTAAGGTGCCCGAACCAGGTGTTCAAAATAAAGTGAAACGTGTTAATGACATTGGAAGCAATGAAATAAAATCTGACACCAATAATGATTCTAAATCTGATGAAAGCCATTCAAAGTCTAAAACAAATCAAATAATTGATAAATCATTTTGTCTTGAGTGCATTCGTGAAAATGAAAAAGACCAAAGGAATTACCATTTCAGCCTTTTATTAATGGAAGAATTACAATTTTTAAAGCCATGTATGCGGTCATCAGCTTATATCGAAATTTTGAAAATGGTGAAAATACTGAAGTACAAGCACGCTAGTGAATGGAAAATTAATCATGATGAGGATTAACTGATAAAATTTACTGATTTTTGTAGCAATTATTACTTATATAGGGTACAAACGTTGTTAATTATGCAAGGATGCTATCAGGAAATAAATGATGTAACAAAAAAATGGTGTAAACGTTAATGGTGTAAAATATGAATAGGAGATCCCCGCGCGCCCGCTTCTTGTGCGGTAGTGTTTTATTAAGCTCTGTGTTTATAAAATCCTTTGTAGCAGTCAAAGTGAAGATTAAGGTTAAAAAATTACATCAGTGCAAAGACACTTCAATTGTGCTTTAAACTCTTAAATTTGAAACGAGTACAACACCATTAAACGTGTAAAATAGTAAAAACAGTTTCAAGTTATTTGTTAAAAATTACTGTGCAGTGTTCATTGTGTACGTGACATCGAGAATCAGCTGTGACTCAGCTGATCAAACGAACTATACCGAACAGACATCCCGAATGCTGCCGAACAAATTATAGTCTTAGAAACACTTACATTATTTCGCCAATATCGTTAAGTATCGTCTAGTGTAGTGGCGATCATACGAAGTCTCGAACTACAAAACGCGGGTTCAAGCCCCGCTATTGACTTAACTTTTTTTTGTCATTTTTTAAGAATTTTGTTTTTTGTGACATATTTTCTCTTTTATTTTCATTTTTGACATATTTTTTATTATTATTTTGACATTTTTCTTCATTTTTGACATTTTTACCTTATCGATCAATTTTTATCAAAATCTTTTTTCGTCAAAATTATATGAAGTTTGTCAAATTTTAATCCAAAATAGTACCGTAACACATACAGACCAAAAAATGGAGACGCAGGCACTTTGTAAAAAATGCAAAAAACTACTAGACAAAAGGGAATTTCTTAAATGCTGTTTATGTTATGCACTTTTTGATCTTAATTGTGCTAATGTCCCGGAAAAACGATTTAACAACACTATGACTTCGGCTCACAAACAAAATTGGAAATGTGATATCTGCAAAACGAAGAAAACAATCAAACAAAGTTTACAAACAGTCAGAGGTGTTCCAACGCTCCCATTAGAGCGACGTTATACAAGGAGGATGAAAAATATTATTTCCAGTGTTTGTTCCAGCAACGCATTGGCTGATCAAGTCGATCAACCCACACTACAGACTAATAACCAAGAAAACGACAACATTAACCAAGAAAACTACGAAGACACTAACCAAGAAGGCGAAATTATTTATCAAGAAAACGAAAATATTTATGAAATAGATGAAAACGCGAAACAAGAAGTTAAAAAAGCTAACCAAGAAAATGAAGATGTGAACACCGAAGAAGATGACGAAAACACTAACAAAGAAAACTATGAAAATACTAACCAAGAGGACGAAATTATTTATCAAAAAAATGAAAATACTAATCCAACAGACAACAACACTAACCAAATCGATGAAAACGCTACACAAGAGGTTAAAAAAGCTTATCAAGAAAACGAGGACACCAACCCAGAAGATGAAAACACCGAAGAAGATGACGAAAACATTATACAACAAATTCCCAGCTTTTCAACGTACCAACAAAGCGTAATGAGAATAAGGTCGCAGTCTACTGACTCCCTTGTCCAACTTGACCAACAAACTACACTCTCAAAAAGCGTTGAACATTTAAACGAATTAGATACAGATGAAACCATACTAAAATGGAAACGATTAACTCCAAATTGAAGAAACAATTAGAATCGACTCAAAACGAACTTGAAAACCAAATACTAGAAAACAACGAATTAAAAAGACGAATAGAAAGACAAATTCAAGAAATAGCTATCCTCAAGAAGTTATGTGTAGCCTCAACTACCCCAAGTAAAAAACGCTTTAGCACCCCTAGAGCGAGCAAAAGACGAAGCTTTATCCAATATGAGTCCAACAGTGAAACCACTTCGTCTTTCCACAAAAACAGTCCTGCATACCGATATGACGAAGACAGTGTACTAAACTGTCAGTTAAAAATTGAAGAACTGGGAAATAAAATAACTAAACTCCAAGAAGAACTAGAACGATGTACTTCAAGTATGATGAAGAAACTAAACTACATTGTATCCGAATTTTGTGAGGCTGAAAATGAAAGCAAATTAAACAATACGCAACTACTAGATTGCTCACCAAAAACCCACCGGTTGAATAAAAAGACAAAAATAACTTTAATCAGCAGCGTTGATAACGACAAGACAGCGAATATCTTGAGAAGTCAGTTTGAAGGACTAGATGTGTGCCACTATCGTAAACCAGGTGGAGATATAAGATAGTTGTTGAGTGGACTAGAAAACAAGCTTGAAGAATACACTCTCAGCGATTTTTATAATTCATGTATAATTCTATTAGGAGAATCTGATTTTAAGACTTCACAGAAGTATTTAGATTTAATAAAATACATTAGGCTAAATCTTTTAGAGGTCCAACATACCAATATAATATTATGCTTACCTACTTTTAAACTCAGTGTTCAAGCAAATCTTTACAATAATAGAATAGAAACATTAAATCACCTTATTTATGTAGATAATTATAAATATCAATATTGTTATTTATTAGATACAAACAGAAATCTTGAATATTCATTTAGAATGTATAATAGGCAAAGTGGGAAAATTAACAATTTAGGCTTTAGAAGTATTGCTAATGACATTAATCAATTTCTGCGAACTATATGTAACGAATATGATGAGTTTACGAATGATAGCCAAGTAATAGATGACAAGATGGAACCTCAGTTAGATCACCACGTGGATAGTGTTACCATTCCAAAAAAATCTTCCTTTCGTCCCTAAACGATTCACCATCATGTGTCAAAATATACAAAGCCTTACAAACAAAACGGATGAACTAGAAATCATTCTACATGACCTGGACGTAGATATAATTATTATCAATGAACATTGGTTAAAGCTAAATAATTATGAACTTTACCCTTTAGAAGGCTATGAATTAAGAGCGAAATACTTAAGGATAAATCATGAACACGGGGGAGTGGCCATATTTACAAAAAAAAAATATTAAAACAATAGAGCGTTTGGATATTCAAGCATAAACGGCAGAATTTTATATTGAATTGTGCGCTGTCGAAATTATAGACCATAATTTACTAATAATATCAATATATCAACCTGGAAATGACGTAGAAACATTTTTTCTCAATTTGAAGCTCTATTAAATTATAACTCTAAGCAATCGGCTCAAAAAAGAATTATAATAGCGGGTGATATAAATATTGACATCCGAAAAAACAAAAAAGAGCCAACGCGGTTACTTAATTTACTTAACTCATTCGGTTTAACTTGTCTAATAAAAGAAGTAACACGCAAATCGACTCAATCATGTATAGACCAGTTTATAGTCAATAACAGTGTTAACATGACAACAGAAGTGCACGACTATGAAATATCTGATCATAATACCCTGATTGGCTATATACCCTTACAAGAAAACTTTAAAAGATATTTGACATCATACAAAATGACTAAACGAATCTTTAACAATAATAACATGGAAGCTTTCCGAATTGACTTAAGCAATCTACATTGGCCAGGTATTATATCACCTAAAAACAATATTAATGAAAATTATAATGCATTTGAAACAAAAATTAAGGAATTATTAGATTTACATATGCCACCACAAAAAATCACTATAAAGGACAACCACAAATTGAAATGGATAACAAAAGGAATTAAAAAATGTTGCTATCACAAACGTATTTTACACTATCTCACAGTTCACTTTAATAACGAAGCTCTTAAAACATATGCAAAATCGTACAGCCGAGTACTCAAAAAAATAATTTCAAATCAAAAAAGAATGCAAAATATCAAAAGAATTAATAATTCTAAAAATAAATACAAAACTATGTGGCAAATGATAAACGAAAAATTGAAACAATCAAAGAATAAATTACATGAGAATATAATATTAAAAGAAAAAAACGAAAACGTCACATCACCAACGAAAATAACTGACATGTTTAATAAATATTTTTTATAACAATGGTAATCATAATGCGGTCTACCAGCGTAATACTTCTTCGTTGACTAACTCGTTCTTCTTAAGTTGTGTGACACAAGTGGAAATAAGAAAAATAATTTTAGGGCTAAAAAGAAACAAAACAAGCGGGTACGATGAAATACCCACTACTTTGATAGTTCACTGCATAAATGAATTAATAGAGCCATTGACTTTTCTAGTAAACCAATCGTATGACGAAGGAAAATTTCCAGAAACCCTAAAGACAGCCATTATAAAACCTATTTTTCAAAAGGGAGATAAGTCATTGATTTCAAATTTTCGGCCAATCGCACTGTCGTCAGTATTCTCAAAAATTTTTGAAAAACCCATGTGTGAAAGAATATGCAAATTTTTTGAGAAATATGATTCCTTAAGCGATAATCAACATGGTTTTAGAAAAAACCACTCTACAACATCTGCTGTCTTTGATTGTTGTTTAGAAATCTATGACGCTATAAAAACAATAAGTGTGCCATAGCATTTTTCATGGACATGTCTAGAGCGTATGATAGAGTCATACATAGCATATTGATTGACAGACTAGACAAGTTGGGAATACGAGGACCGGCAAAGCAGTGGTTACTCTCTTATTTGACAAATAGGCAACAATGCGTACAAGTATCACATCTTTCCGAAATCACTAAAGAGTTAATAGAGTGCAGATCATCGAGTGCTGTAGTAAAAGGTTCTATTCCTCAGGGAAGCGTGTTGGGTTGTTTATTATTTTTAGTATATATTAATGACCTGCCTTCTGTGGTTAAATCCCATAAAATTGTCCTATTTGCTGATGATGCTACTCTTATAATAACTTGTGAAATGGATAAACTTTGCGAGTTACAAAACATAATTGCTGATTCACTAAACAAAGTAACTACTCACTGCAAAGAGATTGGACTCGAATTAAATTTTGATAAAACAAAGGTAATGCAATTCCGACCATATCAAAGAAAGGAAATAGATTTAAATGTTACACATGAAGGTAAAAAGATTGACGAAGTAAGCTCGTTTTCATTACTTGGTATTCTGATAGACTCAAATCTTACTTGGACAAATCACGTAGAGTCCGTTGTTAGTAAACTCAGCAAATTCTCATATGCACTGCGTGAACTCCGGAAAGGCACAAACGAAGAATGTGCCCTCACTGCCTATCATAGCCATGCTGCAGCCTGGATAAGGTATGGAATTATCTTTTGGGGAAATTCGACAAATGTCCAAGCGGTATTTATTTTACAAAAACGACTCGTGAGAATAATAACATTCACACGACCTCGTGAAACATGTCGAGAAGTCTTCAGCAAATTAAATATGTTAACGGTCACGGGATTGTATATTTTTGAATTATGTCGCTTCGTTCGTAAACACACGCACTACTTCGAACGATACGGTGACATGACTCGCCGTTTTGCATCACGTCGAGCAAATGATTTAATTCTACCCGCATCACATCTCGATTTTTATAAAAATGGTCCCTATTACATGGCTATCACGGTATACAATCACCTTCCAAAGTATATAAAAGAATCTCAGGGACCTAAATTTGACGCTGAATTAAAAATTCTTCTGACTAATAAAAAATATTATACATTGAAAGAATATTGGGACGATAAATTATAAGTTTTATAAGACTGACATTTAATTTATTATTATGTATTATATAATTTAATTCCATTCCCATATAAAAATAGACAATTTAAAAATTATTGAACAATTCCGTTTAAGTTAAATTTATTTGCTAAATTATTTAATTATTTGTAATATATAGACTTCACAATGCCTAATAAGGGTAAAATTTGTAAAATTATAAGACCTTTTTTGACAATGTAATGAAATGTGCATGTGTACTTGTTACAAATTTTATGTGAATAAATGAATATGAATATGAATATGAATACCTATGACTATTATTTCAAATCGTGTATGAAGAACAGAAAAGTTTTTAAAGTTAATTCAACATTTTTTGTCTAGGAAGGATATGAAGTAAGAAGTATTTAATTTAAACATGCAAACAAAATTTTAACCCAAAAAAATAAGCCTTAACCTTATCTATGCATTTTCCGATTCTCTACATTTGAAAATTTCAAAAATCAGCCAGAGTATGATAGATTCTAAAGCATGGCTCTACACACAGCGCTACTCCGCAAGTTACACACATGTTTCAGTCTTTTTTTTTGTATATTTCTTCGTGTTGTAACACACGTGACATTTACGAGCTGGAAACTTTTTTTTATTGGTTTCTGGAACTTTGCTAGGAAAATGGCGACTTACAAGACGTGTAGGATTCAAAGTATTATGTGTAGGACGCATCACACCAATATGTGTACAATATTTCTCTAGCAAACCTTTAATAACCAGTATTTGAAACTGGGCAAGAGGTAATTCTTTTTTTATTGTAATGTATGCTATATGGCTGTTGTATAATATCATATCAAACATATGAAACACCATTTTCCTGTACCATTTTAAGCTTTTCCTAAGACATTCTACAGAGCTGATCATCATATCGGTCTTGGCCACTGCCCCCTTACCAAAATTATAATCTACAACACATTTAGGCTTCAATTGATTTCTTCGTGTTACTACCATTTCGGCGGTATGAAAGGATGAAAGCATATAAATATCTCTTTTTGACTTCCACTTCAAGGCCATTAATTGGTTTGTATGTTTAACTTCCGCTTCACCGGTCATTAGTTCCTCATTGAATTTAGGCATTGCCTTTCTATTACGTTTAACAGTACCGCAGCAATTCGTCTGATTATCATGAAGATATTTGTATAATGTGAGGCTGGTGTACCAATTGTCGGTAAATAAAGTGTAACCCTGATTCAACATACCGGTCATCAAAGTTTTCACGATAGCGCCGGAAATACCTACTTCTTTATCTACTGAAACCGTGCCCTTTCCTGTATATATAATAAAATCAACAATATACCCAGTTTCCACATCACACAACACATAAAATTTTACTCCAAATCTGTTCCTCTTTGATGGTATATATTGTCTGAAACATAATCTTCCTTTAAATAGTACTAAGCTTTCGTCTATGCAGATACGATTTCCTGGTGTAAAAGATTTTTTAAATATATCTTTTACATAAGTATAAAAGCTACGAATTTTTTTCAATCTGTCTGTTTCATTTAATTCTTCTTCGACATGAAACATAGATAGAATATTCAAGTAACGATCTCGGGGCATGATTTGTTTGAAAATAGGTGTATCTAGTAATGGATTAGTAGACCAGTACTCTGCTATTGATAATTTCTTGTTGCGTGCCATCAACATAGTCAACGCTATGAAAGTATACATCTCAGATGGAGAAATTTGCTGCCACTGTCGAAATCGCGAATAAGTGCTTAATTCGTGAGATTCAACAAACTTCTGATAATAAATATTTGTTGCTTGACATAGTTTGCTTACCACGTCATATTTTAACAAATAGGTACTCAAAAAAATGTGATGGTTCTTCTAACAGTGATAACGATAAATCACTAAACCCGGATTGTACTTGAAATTCGTGAATGATTGGTTCCTTACAATATCCATTCATCCATTCTAAAGTACTTTCTTCCAAAGGAGAATCGATACTTACATTATCAATTCTGTTAGTTTCGTCGTCTAATTCGGGATCCACCAAAATATTTAACAATTCTTCAGTTGTGTACAAATACGTGGGTTCTCCAGAATTTTGTATGCTGCTAGGTCCAGCAACATTTATTTCACTCTCCAGATTGGATAACTCCATGGCGTAGAAAATCGAAAACAATTTCTAGGTATTTACGTAAGTATGTACTACAGCAAAAATGGTATAATGGCCTGCTTCTTATTCTACTCACTTATTTTTTTTTCAACTACCCGCGTTAATATGTTAATTATGATCATAAACAAATTATTTTTTTCCCATTATCCTGCTCTTCAAAAAAGTTTTAAAGAATAAAAAACACATCTATAGCTATAACAAATTTTGAAAATTTTTGGGCATTAATATTGTATTAAATAACATTGAAAAAAGTACAACTGAGCATTCGGATGTATAAATGTAATATCTCGCCCACCGTCATGTAGAAGAAACCTCATACAAAACTGCCCGTACAGAGTCGGCGCAACTGAATTAATAGTCCCGCACAGAAAGGGTGAAGTTAAAAGCAAATAAAAAAATACCTACGAGGATCGGAGTTTGTTGTAGCGTCCACATTTAGAACGTTAATGACGATTCGCTGACACGCACGATACAATATTTGGTAAGTATGGACGCGATTTTTTGCAGGCTACGGCTAGTGACACGGTAGGTATGTGATCAAAATTAGCGTCCATACAAAGGATACAAATACTCTCGATACGATAACACCGAAATGCTACAAATGTGGACGCTTTGGCTTTTTATTTTATGAGTGCGCACCCAAACGGGTGGAAGGGAGGCGGCATGATTGTCTAAGTGCCGGACCAGACGAACGCAAGTTGCGTCGCGCAACTTGCGTCGCGTTACGCGCTTACATAGCATTTCATACAATTTCTACCAATCGTTCACACGACGCGCAAGTTGCGTCTCAACGCAACTTGCGCTGCGTTACGCGTGCTCGCACGCGCCTGCACAGAGGTCGCGTAGTGTTAGAAAGCGGGACAAAAATGTTTTGAAAAACTTATTTTTGAAATACAAAACCGACCTTGTCTATGAGACTTGTCTTTAAAAAATAGTGGCATTTCACCATATTTCTCTCCATACATCGGTTGTCTGGAAGAAATGTGCTTTTAGCGATCTGACCGAGCTACATTTTAACTATTTTTATTTTTTGGTCTTCAATAAAGTATTGCTTACTCATCATTATGTTGGGTACCGTACATTTTTTTTCTCGTAATTTATAATAAGCACCATGGAAGTTTAACTTGTATAAAAGTTGAATGAGGTATTCCACTTAGGGCACCCGTCTGAATGGCATCTGCGCGAATGAAATCTAGTCTATTCCACGAAGGGCACCTATTTGTGACCACGAAGTGTACCTATACATCAGCAGCATATATATATATATATATATATATATATATATATATATATATATATATATATATATATATATAATTAATCTAACTCACTCACGCATCACGAAAACTACCAAGCCAATGAAGATATAGATATAGAAGGTAGAGTGTGACTAAGAGACGCCCACTAAGCAAGAATTTTTTGAAATTTAATCCCTAAGAGGGTAAAATAGGGGTTACCAGTTTGTATGGAACTTCGTAATTTTTAAAGTGAGACACACGAAATTTTTAATTTATTTTAGTAGTTCGTAGAAAATAATAATGCATTTATTAGATTTTGAAAATTACATACCTATAGGGATGAAATAGGGGTTGTAATTTATATGAACCTTCGTCATTGTTGAAGCGAGACATGACATTTTTAAATTAGTGGTCAATTAAAAATAACATTACAGAAATTACATTTAAAAAATTGCATTCCCTGGGGTGCATTAGGGGTTGCGAATTTATATTATTATTAAATTTCATTTTTTGAGTGATAGACAAAATAAATTAGACAAATAGATCATTTGTTCTCTTTTGCTCTTACAAATGACGGGAACGGGAACAGGACGTAAAAACCAATTAAAGATTCTATTAGAATAGAACCATTTTCGACATCTACGCGAATGAAGTCGCGGGTAACAGCTAGTAATGAATAAAAGCAATTTAATTCACTAAAACGTTAATTAATTACGCATACATTCAGACATATTAACACGTCTTTATAACATTCAGAATAAACAGAGCCCGAGGCCGTCAGAACAAAGGCCATACGAATTACGCATATGTACTTAGTACAAAAGAATTGTGTTAGGTGTCATTTAAAGTAAAAGTTAAAAATATACTAGTACCTACATTTTATTCATAACGAGTAAAACAATTGGCAATTTCGCATCTGCTGTGCTCTTCTTGGACAAAAATGTAAAAATAAAAAGTCCATGAAAAGCACCTGCGAATATTAGGTGTCCTATGTGGAATGGTATAGGTGCCATTCAGATAGGTGGCCTTAGTGGAATACATCAGTTGAATCGGTAAAGAATCCAAACAAAAACCAAAATTTCATTTCTATGTGTACGCAATCCGATTTCCAAACCACTGTGTGGGGCATAACACGAGGTAAAAGCGAGAAAGAAGTAAAGCGGTTTTTACACTATCCAATTTTAAGAGTGAACTAGTCGATACTTTTTCTATAAAATTTCGGAGGGGATTTCCTTTACTGTTTGACACATACAGTACATGCAAAGTTTAACATGATATCGTTTTGTCTCATTAATCTCATTATACATTTTGTCTGTACAGATACAGAATAGTAAAATAATTATAAAAGCCATTAAAAAGTTATGAACCATCAAATATTCGTTACTTTTGCATATTTTTACGCAAATCATCATCATCAATCAATCAGGCATCTTTGGTGCCATTTTTCAAACGTGGAGTCGCTTAACGATAGGTTATTTGTATGGAAATCGTTTAGGCAACTCCGCTTTTCAAAAATGGCGTACGATTTGGGATGCGAGTAAAGATTGTGTAATCACCAGCGATTCCAACTCTACTTACAATGCGACGTAAATAAGTTGAACAAAAATGGCGGTTTTCAAAGCATTTTTGTTCAAATTCTCGACAAGTAAATTGAACTAAAACGGCCGTCGTCGGCGCATTATTTGTACCTGCGCCGATATTCACCATTTTGGTTCAACCTACGTGCCGAGAATTTGTACAAAAATGCTTTGAAGTCCGCCATTTTTGTTCCACATTTTTGTGTCGCATCGTACCATCCTAACTAGTTAGGATGCTAAGTAGAGTTCTTTAAAATCGGATAGTGTAATAACACCTTAAGTATATTCATGTCGTTGGCTGCGTGTCGGCTTGTGCAACTCAAAAGAATCAAAGAAGCACCGCCTTCTTTTTTCGATTGCCGCCGTCGAATACTAGAAGAGGTCAAAGCCGCCGCCGGCATAGAGTAGATACAGACAGATTCATACAGTACAAATGCGACAGTAGACATAGAAAATTGCAATGAGCCTGGCTGTGTGCCTGGTGTCGCCGCGGCGTCGTATGTGTTACTATGGTTACGTTACGGCTCGTTCAGTTTCATTTTTCATCTCGCTGTATTAGGTACATAGGTATCCTTTTGCCGCTTATTGCCGATTTCTGATAAGAAATCAACCGGCAATGAACGTTATTAAAAATAGGTAGGTCCCTCTGATATGTACGTGCAGTGTGAAAGTTTAATTTTTGGCAAATGTTTGAAGAGTTTCGAATGTTTGAATGTTTATTATAAATTTTTGGTAGATAAAGTCCAGGCAGTTATGTTTATACCTACCTAGTTCATATTATTACATACTTAGTAGATAGGCACCTCACTAGGTAATGAAAGTAATATAAGCATATTTCATTATCATGTGTTAATATATATCATAACCTTAACATAAATATCATATCATGTGTTAATATAAATCATAACCTTAGACCATACTCGAAGACTATAACGATAAGGTTATAGTCTTCGAGTATGGTCTAAGGTTATGGTCGAAGGTCTAAGGGCCTTAATCTGTATCACCCCCCGCAAGCTTTTCAAAGGACCGGGATGACCAAACTCGTAACTCCCACAGTTAGGAAGTAGGAAGAGGTAGGGTAGGGTAACAAATAATAGACCGAACGAGCAAAATGTGCGAAGCGTCTCAGTTTCGAAATTGGCCTTAAATGTTTTTGTCCGGCTGTTCTCGCCTAAAAATCGCATTTCTCAACCGATTCTTGTGAAATTTTGTAAGAAGTTTCAAAAATTATGTAGAACTTTCGGGAAAATTCAAATTATTGAAATTTTTCAAAATAGCAAAAAGCGGGAATATCGTCAATATTTAATTTAATAAAATAGCATATTTCAGCCATTCGGAATTTAAAAAAAAACTAATTGTACTTTTTTTGTTACCCTTATTAGGACGCAACTTTTTTTTCTGAACCACTTTTTAGTAATAATTAGGTAGGTACTTATCAGCCATCTAGGTTAGGTATTTATAACTTACTTACTTATGTTTATGTATCTTATTTGTGTTTATATTTTGTACTTTTACCTACCTACTATGTTATATTTTAGTTTTTATTAATATATTAGGTATAGTCGTATTTATTCATACGACGCCATGGACAGAAAAATATATTGAGATAATAGGGGTGACGACAGGGTGAAAAAGGTATGATTACCTGCAAAGATATATAGATAAAAGATATGTAGATATAAGTTTGTTGAAATAAAATAACAAAAAGTAAATAACGTACCATGATTATAATCCGTTTTTTAGATTAAATAAAAATAATGGACCCATATTTTCAGTTTACCAAAAAAGTAAAAATTCTTAAAGACACGGAGCATCAAATTTCCGGAGTGGGGCTTGCGACGTCACCGTTAAGTAAAAATCGCACCTCGCCATGATGTCATACGAAATTTTAATGCGCTGTATCTTTTTAACTTTTTGTTTCTCAGAGAAAAGAAAAAATAAGTGTACAATATTTTTAATATATTTATTATATAGGCAAAATATATTTTTTCATTCGTCATGCCTATTCATTGTACTTATTCTGATGAAGCCATTAACAGGACAATCCATTTGGACAATGATTGCCTTCATTCAGACAAAGCCATTGACAGGACAATCCACAAGACAATATTATCTTCATTCATACGACGCCGTTGACAAGACAATATACTGAGTCAATTCATTGTCTTCCTTAAGACGAAGCCATTGGAAGAACAATTCACTAAGATACTTCATTGTTTACATTCATATGAAGCCATTAAAAGGATAAGCCACTAAGACAATGATTGTCTTCATTCTGACAAAGCCATTGATAGGACAGCCTTCTTAAACAGTTGATTGTCTTAGTGGAATCCAGTTGGACAGTGATTGTCTTCATTCATACAACGCCATTGACATGACAAACCACTAAGCCAATTTATTGTCTTAATTCAGACAAAGCCATTGATAGGACAATCCACTTAGACAATGATTATCTTCATTCATACGAAGCCATTGACAGAAAAATCTACTATGACAGTGATTGTCTTCATTCAAACAACGTCATTGACATGGCAATTCACTAAGACAATTCATTGTCTTAGTGGATTGCCATGTCAATGAGTCTTCATTCAAACAAAGCCACTGACGGGATAATCCAATTAGACAATGATTGCCTTCATTCAGACGAAACCATTGACAGGACAATCCACTAAGACAATATTGTCTTTTAGCCAGCTAAATTGACCAAATAATCTGTGTGCGTCATTATGTACTTAGCACATCTTGCGCGGGTAAAGCGGCCACACGGAGCGCGAGTTGCGCGGCGCAACTTGCGCTGTTACGCGACGCAACTTGCGTCTCGTTTGTTTCGACCCTAAAATCCAATATATGTATAGGAAACACCCAAAAAAATTTGAAAAAAGATTTTCATAATTTTGTTTTACCACTAGGTATATCCGCATTTAATATACCCAATATTAAATGCCAAATTACAGCTCTCTACTACTTGTAGTCTGAGTAGAATCGCGGACAGACAGACACACATGGCAGAACTTTAAGGATTTCTTCTTTACTACGGAACCTATAAAAAAGTACATAGCTATATAGACAATTTGGCCACTCAGTCGAATTTAGTAGGTAGTCGAAACCCCAGTTATCTGCTCCGATAAGCCCACTGTTGGGCATGAGCCTTTAACACAGTTGAACATCACTCAAAAACTAGTTGGACGATTAATAATTCTCCATAATATGAGATTGCCTAAAATAATTAAATAAAAGAGGCATTGCAAAACAAAATGATGTATTAATTAACACTTAATGTGACAAGCTGCATGCATGTATTGATTGAGACAAATTGAATTTAATAAAAATAAAATACAGTTATTATTTACAGAATTTTCCGATGACGAACAAACACACTATAATCCATATAAATAACATGTATAATAGTCTTCTGCAAGTCTTTTAACAGCACTGATCATCATTGTTTGTGTTCAGACACTAAAACTCCCAACTGTATAGCACTTTTTCCTTGTGAAAATAACTTCCTCTTTTGACGATACTTCCCGTTCTTCTCTTTATTAAAGTTGCGAATGTGTTACGTTGTTTTGCCGCCTCATCCTAGTAAAGCTGATCAAAATAAGGTGAGAATAACATGTGCCGAGATACAACACGGGTGAAGCGTCGACTCCTGCGGTCGCGTAGTTAGTTACATCACCACGCAACAACACGATACCATTGTAGGACGGCTATCTAACAGAAAATGTTATATACTCGCTACAGCTGGGAGGCTGGCTTTGCAATCGATTTGAGATTGATCACAGCCAACATATGACAAGGAGAATTGATTAAGAAATTCAAGGGCCTTAGTACTCGACTCAAACGCCAGCTCTCGAACGATGAAATCCACTGGTACTGCCTGCCTGTAGCTGCACATATAAGAAAATATTAATACAAAACAAAGCCAGCATAGCTGACGCACCTGAAAACAAAAAGCATATCAGCATGCAACTAATAAAATATACTTTTACCTGAAAATATCAATTCATGTTCAGTTATAGTAAATAATTAAAGCTTCGAACGTTTCTATTAGCTAAGTAAAGATGTTTTTATACCGTAACACTAAATTCGGTTTTTAGAGAATGATCAAAACTTTCATCCATAGAAATCTCTACGTAACGTTGTTCCTCATCATGAATTTTTAGCCTTGTCACTCTATCAAAATCGTTGAAGCCGTTTCCGAGACCTATATATACTTTTAAAACACCAGCTACCTTTTAGAGGAAGTTCAGTCCATGATACTGAACTTTTTCCATAAAAACAACTATCGAAAAACGAAACAGAAATTTCGACTTTTCATGCAAATTAGCGCTCAGCCAAATGATTTTGTATGAAAAGTCAACATTTTTGTTTTGTTTTTCGATAACGGTTTTTAACGAAAGTAGTTCATTATCATGGACTGAACTTGCTTCAAATAGGTTGCTGGTGTTTTTAAAGTAACCCTGTATAATATGTATACAACGTGGAAGGGACATACCAGTAATAAATCGAAACCACGGTCTATACTAGATCATTATAGTATTATCAAATTAAAATAAAAGCCAAAAAAAAAATTTCGCCATTTCCATACAAAAGTGTGCAGCCGCCAGGCGATTTGTATGGGAACGTCGAATTTGTCTTTTTTTTTAAATTTTTTATACTAAAATGATCTAGTATTCCCCGTGGTCAGGGCCGGATTAACCCTATCAGGGGCCCCTAGGCAGTGCCATTCTCTGGGTCCCTTTCCTTTTCCCCTTTTCTTACTTTTTAGGGTTCCGTACCGTACCCAAAGGGTAAAAACGAGACGGTCACGTTTTTACTCTTTGGGTACATCCGAGACCCTTCGGGACTTCGGGACCCTATTACTAAGACTTCGCTGTCCGTCCGTCCATCCGTCTGTCACAAGGCTTTATCTCGGGTACCGTGATAGCTAGACAGTTGAAAATTTCACAGATGATGTATTTCTGTTGCCGCTATAACAACAAATACTAAAAACGGAATAAAATAAATATTTAAGGGGGGCTCTTATACAACAAACGTGATTTTTTTTGCCGTTTTTTGCTCGATGCTAACATCGAGCAAAAAACGGCAAAAAAAATGTGAATATTTCAAAGGTAGACGTTTGAAATATTCACAGAATATTTAGTTGTATATTCACTTTAAAAATAAATAATTAAATTAAAAAATTATAGTTAATTAAGGGGGGCTCCCATACAACAAACGTAATTCTAGACTAAGGTGCAAGACACATTGGGTACGGTTCAAATAATCGTGTTGTCAGCAGCGCCAGAAGCGTCCAAACCAGCCAAATTATGATGCGCATTACATCACGAGCTCATAGAATTCATAGATAGACCAAATAAATGCGCATCTTAAACCAGCCGGCCTGTACGCTCACGGCGGCGCTGGCAGAACATTTTAAACTATTAGGTATGATGCAAGTAGCAACGACTTACGAGTCGCACGACTTAGCAATGCAATGCAAAGGATTGTATGAAGTCGCATGCTTCGCGCGTCACTACTGCGTGCGTCACTGTGGGCTGAAACGAACGATTTCAAACATCCCTTCTGCTAATTATAAGATCCCAATTATATTAGATCCTAAGACCTAGACATTTTAGCTTTTTTCCCCAACTTGAACAGATCACACACGATTACCTTTTTTATTACTTTTATTTTAACCTACAAACTAGCAACAAATTGTTCCTAGGCATTTCGTTCGATAACTTTTTATTTTTTATCGTGCACGCACGGGGCCCCTAGTCGATGTGGGGCCCCTAGGCGGTTGCCTTGTTCGCCTTATGGATAATCCGGGACTGCCCGTGGTTCCATTTATTACGGGTATGTCCCTTATACTTTGTATACAAAAATTTCGACTTCATACCAAATCCATTTAATTCCCGAGCCCGAGCGCTAATTTGATTGAAAAGTCGAAATTTTTGTTTCGTTTTTTGATAATTATCATGGACGGTTTGTTTTTACTGATATTTATCATGGACTGAACTTGCTCTAAAAAGATTGCTGGTGTTTTAAAACCCTGTATAACCCTGTATAGCGAGGTAGCCTGAAAGAAATTGCTTAGCGATAAGGCCGCCTTTTGCGGATTTCCTAGTTTTTATGATTATTGTCCTGTATTTATTTTTGTGTGCAATAAAGGGTATTGTTTAGCTAGACGATGATATAACATTTATAGATCCAAATAATGGTAAATAATATTCGTTTGTTCCCGATAAGTAACAACCTCTTGAGTAGGTACCACTGTTACTCATTTGGAAAAAACTTACCGATGATTTCCAGTGTTCTCATTGCAATTAACATTCTTCCCAATGAGAACCAACCACTGTGTCGGAATGGCGCGCCGTATTCCCGTCAAGTAACACTTGAAGATACAGTGTTACTTGACGGGAATACAGCACTCCTGGTTCCTGTGTAGTAACAGTAACGTAATGTAATGAAGTACGAGTACTCAAAGGTTAAATTGCGGGGTTGTCAACACAATATAAGCTTTTATATATATAGTAGCTACACAACTTTTTAAAAGATTAACTACTCTTTTAATCTCAATTCTATTTATTGGTTTATAGTTTTAAAAAGTATACCTATTTATGTAGTTTATTGAAATACATATTTTTTATTATATGACGACCTCCGTGGCTGGTCAACACGCTAGCCCGCTAATCCAGAGGTTCTGGATTGGATTCCCAGTCAGGGCAAGTTGGAAATGGCTTTCTTCAAATTGCCCTTGGTCTTGGGTGTTTATCTTTTTGTTTATATCATAAAATAAAGTAGCAGCCGCGGTAGTAGTTACTTATAATAGCTATGGTATAATTAAAGAATTTACATAAAAATTGCCTATTTCATTTATGTTTATTTGACTAAGTGCTTAAAAAAACTGATTTGCCCCCACGAACCTGGGTACACCCATGGAAAGCTGTATTCCCGTCAAGTAACCCAGTTAAAGAGGCGCACAGCACAGTGTTTTAGAAAACCCTAAATCGGACATGACTGAGTTATTTGTGTAGATCGATAGTACTTTCTATTTTAAATACTAGATTAGAAGTCCGGTTTGACAAATTTGTCTACTTTCGGAGAAAAAAAAAACCAAAGGTGAAGACATTTTAACTAGCTAAAAACGACAAATAATTATTTTTTAAAATGTAAAGTGTTGTTGTATTGTTGTATATTTTATAAGATAGACCAATTCGAAACATATATTTTGAAATTCATTACAACCCTTTATCTTAAGAAGTTAGCGAGAATTTTTTTTTTTTTTCACTTCAGGTAGCCTTCAGGCACAACGGATAACATCATGATGTTATCCGTTGTGATTGAATTTTTACAATTATTTTAATAATTTAAGCATGAACACTACTTTTTATTAGTGAAAGTATACAGAGTCGTTTTTAAATATTACTTAACTGTTTTAACATTGGCTACCTTAATAAGTTTCATAATGGAATCAGAAACTTATTAAGTAGGTAGACATTCGCATTCTTTTATAAATAATATTTTATGTACAATTTTATGTATAACAGTTTTGTAATGTAGCTGTCTGTAATCTATTATAAGCCTAATTTATTATAAATGTTATAATAACAGCATAATAACAGTCTTTTATTAATGGTGAACCAGCCGATGATAAGTTCCTAAAGTTTTTCCAAATAGTAATTCTCTGATACAATTATTGCCTGTAAAATTTCTGCAGGGGTAACTTTTAAAACTAAAAATTCCCAAATCTTGAATCCTAAACGAGATGCACACTTGAATTATTTATGGCTAAAAGAGGCTACTTAATTATGTTTTTCAAAATGATTTTTAAATGCGATTTCAAATTATTTTATAAAAAAAAATTATATGAAAAAAGTGAAAAAAAAAATTAAATTCTCGCTAACTTCTTAAGATAAAGGGTTGTAATAAATTACAAAATATATGTTTCAATTTGAAACTTTCAAATTGGTCTATTTTATAAAATATACAACAACACTTTACATTTTACAGAAATAATTATTTTTCGTTTATAGCTAGTTAAAATTTCTTCAACTTTGGATTTTTTTTTCCGAAAGTAGACAAATTTGTCACACCGGACTTCTACTCTAGAATTTAAAATAGAAAGTACTATCGATCTATATAAATAACTTAGTAATATCCGATTTTAGGGTTTTCTAAAACACTGTGAAGCGTTAGAACACAGTGGTACTCATTGGGAAAAATGTAGTTGTAATGAAAAACACTGGAACTCATCGGGAAGTTTTCTCCCTGAGTAACAATGGTAGGTACTCAAGGTATTACTCATCGGGAACAAACGATAATATTAAGTTTTTATTTTGTAAATATTTATTACTTATATAAAATATTTACAGTATTTTAGACCCATAAAGCGCATCGCGTAATTTCGTGCCAAATATAAGTGACTAAAGATAACATATTATAAATAAAACATATTAACCTATCACAAGTATCTATCTAGATACTACCAATAAGGAAATAAAAATAACATGCAGAAACCTTTCACAATGCATAATATTCAAACTTTCACAACTTCTTCCATAATTTACCATAACATGGTAAATTCATTCATATAAAAGATTGTTGGTGTTATTTGTATTCAAATCAATCTGATTTAAAAACAAATGCACCAAATCTATAACATAAGAGAAAAGCTGAATAAAAACATACGACTTTATGATGTATTTCAAATACACTTTCCGCTCCCTCTCCACGAACCAGTCCATAAGGTAACCTGCCATTAGAGGTGCCGTTTTATAAAGTAAGAAAAACTTGTGCAGGTTGCCTGTAGCCCAAGCACATCTGGTTTGTAAAGCATGTTTGATACATTCATTTTCTCTGTCCTCCTTTGATAGAAACTGGAATATTGTTGTTAAATCTGCAAGAAAAGAAAAGAAGTTTACATTATAATCTACAACATGCAATGATTGTATTTATTTTTATTTTATATGAGTTCAAGCAGTTACCAGCGTTGCCCGCATGGTCAAAGTGGCTGTATTTTAATTCTAAAAAGTGAAACCTTTCTTTGCAGTATTTAAATACTTGTACATTTATTTAAAATGTGTGTAGTCTTATGAATTTTCACCAACCTAATGTGTTTTTCGTAAAAATGTAGTATAATATCCTGTAAGCTGTAAACTCTGCTGCATTGGTCCTGCTGTCAAGTAGCTCCCCATAAAGCATCTTGAGTTGTGTTTGACACTGATTAAACTCCTCATGATCACCTTTCTCTAAGGCGATGCGAGCATGAGTCTCATAAACTTCAACTGTAAAACTATCCCTTATACCTTGAACCTAAAAAAATTATAAATTCTGGTAATAAAGGTAATTTCTTACAAATCATTACTAAATGGAAACAGGATAAAACCATTGGTGAAAAATAGAATATTTTTATTCCAGCTTTTGCTACTTTTTGCAATATTGAAAAATAAATTATCCGGCCCACAAATAATAATACTGTATGAGTTAATGGTACAAATAGTTATCTGAGCCATCAATCTCCCTAAAATCGGTGGGTGCTATAGGAATAATAAGTAGAACTTACTGTTAAATCTTGCCTAATTGATTTTAATTGATCACAAGCATATCTGTAATCCTGTTTATCTATCCACCTCTCCTTAACATTTCGAAGTGAGTTTCGTAGCACAGACACAGGTCGGACTTCACAGGCTTCTGGTGCTTTTGTTAACCTCAAAAAAGATTTCTCTACATCTAAACATGTGCCAACTATGTGCATGTTGTTTATTTCATAGTCTCCATCAGTATCTTGAATTATCAGTCTCTTAGAAGTGGGCTCAGATCTCTTGCTTGGCTGGATTGAGCTAGCTATGGTGGGTACCACAGTTGTAGAATTCCCAAACCTTGCTGCCCTTTTTTGCAATTTTTCAGCATTTCCTTGCACATCTTCAAGCACAATCTGGTTGTATACAGCCTGTTTTTTTTTAGAATTCTTATACTTCTCTGGTTTCTTTTGATCGAGTGATAATCTATCTTTGACTTTTTGCCGACCCTTACCCTTAAAAAATTTCTTCTCTTCTACTTCATCACTTGATGCTGATGAGGCACTGGTTAAATATAACATTTTATTATAGCAACAATCATGATGAGAAAATAAATATATCTAATATATACAGGATTACTGGTAAGTCGACCTACATCCATTGCGAGGTGTTAGGATGTGGCCAAAACAAACAAGTTCTCACCCTCTATTGCCTCAACATGAAGTTATGTAATAGTTTTCGAGATTTTTGACATTTTAATTAATTCCAGAAAAATATGTGTGCTTTAAAAAAGATTTTGGGCTGTAATTTTTTTCTCAGCATTTCCACCAAGTATTTTGATATTTTTGTGTTTAATATACAAGCCTAATTATCAAGTATCAAGACCACAAATTTCTACATTAAAATGGATAAAACTGTTTGTATTACATACAAGACCGGATTAACCCTATCAGGGCCCCTAGGCAATGCAATTCTCGGGGCCCTTCCTTTACCATGCTAGTCCAACACCCAGAGGTTTCGGGTTCAAATTGCCCTGGATCTTTGTGTTGAATGTTTATCTATATATGTATGTATGTAACAGGATTGGACAGGACGTAGTTTTGTTACCTGGTCATTTTGATTGGTTTATTTACCATTTTAAATAATTCATTAGAGCAGGATGAGCAGAAGTTAGAGTATTCTTGTTGAGGCTGTTCTCATAGAGAACTCTGACTTACTATGTTTTCAGGGTTTTCAAAGTTGATACCTAGTATAAAACGAGCACCAAACCATGATTTAAAACTTTTATTTCAGACAAAAGCAGACAGTAATCTTATCTACCATTTCCAATAGTAATATTTCTCTTTAAAAGTATTCATAGTTTGGTAAGGCTGAAGTACGAGTAAATCACGTTATTTCGCTCTGCTGTAAAATTTGTTCCAAGATCCTTACTGTGTTTTAATTTGGGATTGCCGCGCTGTATCATCCGTTTTATGGTAGGAATTTGTGGTTTTGATACCTACATAATTTAGCTTGAATTGAATGGCTTTAACACAAAAACATCAAAATCATGGGGTGAAAATGCTGAGAAAAAAATTACAGGCCAAAAACTTCATCTAAGTGGATTTTTCAGAAATAAACAAAATGTCGAAAATCTCTAATACTATAAATTTTTTGTTAAGGCAATAGGGGGTGAAAACGTATTGTTTTGGCCGCATCCAAACACCCCGTAACGGATGAAGGTCTTCTTACCAGTAATCCTGTATATATATTAGATGGGTCAGGCTTCAAAAAATGTACCATTAGACAAAAAATATCGGCCCTTTGATAAGTTACATAAAAAATGCATTTCCCTTATATTATATTATGCTGATAATACTAAAGTATAAACTTTTCAGATAATTGCAAAGGAAATTCAATTAGGTATGTTTGTTTTTCATATTATTTTGTGACTTAAACATAGGTAGACTTCTAGGTACCTCAAGATTTTTGCGCCATACAAATGTCTCCTGGACATTTTATCACCTACCAATAAAGGGCTTCACACACATCTATAATGTAAAGATGTACATTATAGCACGATTCATCCCATTACATCTTTCCATAGAAGTCGTCAGGTGACCACACACAACAGCTTCAATGTATATTTTTACATCCTGAAGATGATATAATGAGATGTATCGTGCTATAATGTACATCTTTACACTATAGCTGCCGTGTGAGAAGCCCTTAAAAAAAAACATAAAGAGCGCCTTATTTTTATACAACTTTTAGTTTTCATCAATGAAATAGTTGTTAATTAAAAGTATTTTAAGCGAAAATGTAGCAAAATATTTTATTTACACGCACGGGTTACGCATGTAGAGAGACAGCTGGCCGACATGTTTCGACCTCGTCCGGGGGTATTTATCAGGGCGAATGTGACGCGCGTTAAGAGCCGCTCCACGACACACTCTTCACGACACTTGAGTGTGTCGCGGAGCGAGCGGTTCTGTGAACGCGCGTGAGTAACCCGTGCTGTGTTGATAATGTTTGTCTCACGTTAGTTTTAATCAAAAAAATAAATATTTTCAGTAAAAATCTAATTATGAAAAATTTGCCAAATTATTCCAGTGTGTTATGCTGGTTGAATGTTATAATAACTTTTTTATTCCTAATGGTAGGCACATTAAGATATGTTTTGGAGCAGCCACACTAATTGAATACAGCTAACAAGTGACTTATAATGTCAACCAGATGTTTTTTACAAAACCAAATTGAAAATGATAGTGCGCTTTCAAACAAAATTATATAGGATTTTCAACAATAAATCTCCAAGGTATCTGTTAACATTTCACTATTTACAATCGGATTCTAAATAAACTCATGTGAGATCTAGAATATGGATTTCTTTTCAAAATTACTTTGAATTATCTGCTTAAATAATCAAAAAAGACAAGTTTCCCATTGTGTTTTGGTTCCAGTGTGTTATGTTGTCTTACAATGCATGTTATGTAACAGGCTGGAAAATGTATAGGTGGGCTCATAATGCTTTTATGTCAAAGCTTATTTATAGTTATTTGCTTTTTATTTAAGATTTACTTTTATTCTTTTTTATTTTATGTTTTACATGCAAAGGTTTCCATTTATTTGTTAATGTAGTAACTTTAAAAACCCAATAAATATATATTTCTTAATTATGTCTATCTGTCTAAATAATTGCCATGCATATTTGGACATGGCACTCACCCTTGAAAAGTTGAAACTTCCAAATTAGAACACATAAGCACTTCCAAATTATATTTCTAAACAATTCTTTCTCAATGTGATCTCACCCTTACAGAATTCCAGCATGTTACAACATTTCCAGTAAGTATGTTATAAAAAAAATTGTGTTACATGGTCCAGTGTATTATTGGTACATTTTTTATGAGCCACACCCAGATATATTTATTATTTTCTGTAGCATTTTCAATAGACAATCAAAAGAACAAGAAATACTTGGATAGACAATTATGATAAAAATAAATGGGTATTTTTTTTGTAAACAACTATTTAATTACCTCAGCTTTTTTCTAGAGGGACTCCTGGATTTACTTCTAGAATGTTGACGTCTTCTTCTCTGTGGACTCTGATGACCGCAAAAATTTCTTGAATTATTTTTTGACTTCAGCTGCTCATTCTCAGACTTCTGATAAAGAGATAATGAGCCCCGCACAGGCTTAACTGATAAATTATTTCGTTCACTATGAACGCTAGGAATTGGCTCTTCATCCCAATTCCTTGTCCAAATTTCATCTTTATTTGCTGCAGCTGTAATACGTCCCTTTAAGCATATATCAATTTGATCACGATCAAAACCTGTTTTGCACTTTTCATAACACCTTTTGATATATCTCTCTAAGCTCTCCGGCCATGTTCCAGCTGATGACTGACATATTGTTGATGATTTCAAAATATTTGATGACTCATCACAATGTTCAGCCTCATCAGATTCTTTCTCCTTCAAATTTACACATTTAGGTGCTTCTGCTGGCTCAGGAATATCTTCTGTAGCCAGTGGTGGAGGTAAGGGAACATCAAGTGGTGGCGGAGGTGGCTTAGGTAGATCAGGGGGAGGACATGGTGGTAAGGGAGGAGGATGATCTGGCAGTGGGGGTAAAGAATCACTGTCACTTGTATTCTGATTATCATCAAATGACTTATTTCCTTTCTTACGTTTCTTTTTGGCAATGCCATTATTAATCAATAGAGGATTCTCATTTTGAGGAATAGGAGCAGACTTTCTATTGGCACTGAGATTGAACCTGATGGGAGGTTGGTTGAAGAAAGGCCGACTTGTGTCCAAAGGGGACATGCCTAACAATGGAGCTGGCGGAGGCGGCTTCGAAAACTGAGTGTGACCAAACTCATTTTTAGGATCCTTGTGTTGAAATTGAGGAGTATTATTGGAATATCCTCCACTACTGCTCATTTGATTATAGTATTGATTGTAGTAGGGTGGGTACATGCCACCATGATAATTATTGTACTGATGGTAAATACCATACATCCATGGATTATGGTTCGGAGGCAACCCGTTCATAGTTTGTATAGGGGGTTCCTTTGAATTGTTTTCAGCCATCATTCCATGAATTGCTTATTTCATACAATTTATTTTCTAAAGTACAAACTACGAAAATACCTTGCGACCTTACACAAAATGGCGACTTTCAACCACAAATTAGATAGTACGTTTTCAAAATTTCAACTCGCTCGATGATACACCTACGTACTATCTAAATATTTCTTTTGATTTTTACTGTATATGAAGTAGGTGATTGCACAACACTACTAAATATTCAAAGAGAAATCAACTCACAAAATCAACTTACTAAATTGATTCACAAAGATGGTACCTACCTAGTTATTGTAAGCAGTGTTGCCAGTATGATTTACCAAAAAAGGACGGTTGACTTTCTGAAAAGGTACGGTTTTCAACTTCAAGGTACGGTTGGGTCGGGAATTTCCTATGTAAAAGACACAGTATGACATGGACGCCGCCATTTTGAAAGATTTTATTAGTAACGTGATTGGTTGACGTCGCAATGTTGAACGGTTTTATTGGTTGAAAGTCACGTGACTTTTTTGTTTCAATAGTTAAATCACGACGAGGCCGCGCGAAGCGCGCCTACGGACGTCTCGTATTTGAAAGAAAAACAGGTTTATGAGGTTACGGTTTATAGCAAACCACGGGACTAAACTTGGACTAAACTAAATAGGGACTTATTTTGTTATTTAATAAGAAAACTTCAAAATGAGTAACAGCCAAACCAACTGAACCAAAACGAAAAGATTTGTTTGTAAACAGCCCCCTCACTTTTCATGTAAGCCGATAGACCATAAAAAGACGAGATCAAATTATCCCTATACCTATTGCACTTTTTAAAAGTACATACTTGTGAGAATGCTTTACATCTTTAGTTCGATCTCGGTTCTAGACTGACTATAGACATCGGTGATAGTCCCGCAGACTATATTCTGATTGTTCTGAGTTTTTTTTTTAATTCATCGCTCCTAAAAAAAGGAAGGCAAGGAATGTAATCCAAACAGCTAAGTCTCATTTGGTTGGAAAAAAAAAGTTTTTTGAAATCAAATTCAGAATGTTGAGCAAAACAGGAGAAGGCGATTTTTTTTGTTTTTTTGCTCTTTGTAGGTAAAAAACAAACCACTAATAAATCTTTAGTGAAAAATAAACCACTAATATGGAAAAGGTATGAAAAAGGTACGGTCGACACTGAGGTACGATTGTGGTACGGTTGTGTGATGAATAGTACGGAAAACCGTACTTTTTGGTACGGTCTGGCAACGCTGATTGTAAGTAAAAACCAAAGAGAATTCAAATACTTGGTAAAAACCACAAACCACAAACTACAAACAGCAGGCCTACCGTCATCTCTTATAGCAGCACTTAAACTGAACTGTATTGTTTAATGCAACCACGACACCTTTATAGCAGGCCTTAAACAGGATTGTTTTGGTTGACGTCACAAAACCATTCACCTTTTTTTGTATGGACTATTCCTACCATCACGTCTATTTGACAGCACGAAAACAATTATTGCGCGTCTCAAGTGTCAAATAAAGCGATCCTTAAGAAATTACTTTCCAGTAACTTATATGGAGGATTTTAGTTGGTTTTCTTGTGAATGTGAATGTGTTTTTTCTTTACTTTAGATTTTTACAAAACAGTTAGTAGATAATTGAAGTAACGCTACCATGGGACCTTAATTAATCCTACTTAATACCTTTTATTGGAAATTTGGATTTCAAAAACAAAGTAAGATAGGTATATTACTTCATTATTTTAGTACAACTTATGTGAAAAATAGTAAGTTATTCCAACTTACGTAACATATTTTTTTGTAAGTAATAACAATGCTAATCTTTGTAAAATATTTATTCACACACGAAAACAAATAACAACACATTCTTAAGTATAAGTTATTTATTAAAATTACAACTACATACATTTATACATTTTGTCTTACAGGATTTTGGTTACTCTCTGAGAAGTACCACGATGACATCAATTAAAAAATACAAGACAAGATTCACTGGAGTCTATTATTAAATACAAACAAGACTGAGAGAGCCAGACGATTACAGCCTCCTTTGGAACCTGTGATTGAACCAGTGAAATGGCAGAATGTTGAATTCCAAGCATTTTACAAGGCTAGCTCTGCTGCTAGGCTGGTTCGCTTTTTCACCAGAATACCTGAAAGAAAATAATAGTTTAGATTCATTTCGCAATCTACGAATATCAAATACATACCCATACTTTGTAATAAAATTCTTTGTGCACTACAATCACTGCGTACTTACTAAAACCTAGCCTTTATCTCGTTGAGTTAGTCTCGAACTTACTTTGTCTGTATATATTTATGTTATTTATAATAGCACTTAGTGAAGAAGCTGCAAGTTTGAACACATAATTATCTAAATATAAACTTTGAATAGGTATGTAGTTAAAATGTTACGACATGGTTATTGATAAAATATATTTATGACAAGACACTGTGCTTTTGTACGATGAAGCCCACAATAAAATTAACTTTCAAACACTAGTCGTTACCATCGTATAATAACTATTTATCACGGCAATTCGAAAAAGCACTATAATATGAAGTGATGGATATATTTTGTCAGGTGGTTGCTCGGCTTCCAGCATTAAAAACATAAAACATTTATGTTTTCACGAATTTACGATTTATTTATAATTTCGAAAACCAGACGCAGACATCCGTTCAAAACTTTCACTCATAATTTTTTTCGCACTCATTAAAATTTTAGCCATTTTTAATGGTCAATATAAAATTAAATTTATGTAAATAATCAAAAGAAAACAAAGTAAATAACACTTACTTTTAGATATATAAATAAAATATGATAGAAATAATTTTGTTTAACGTAAATAAAAAAACCGATAAAAATAATAATTTTTTGTCAAGGATTTGAACGTCTTCGCAGTCTCATCACCAAAACAAGCCAGAGACAACAAACAGTTCACCATTCAGGAATAACCATTCAAAAAATGTTCAGCATTATGAACGTAATGGTACGATTTAAAGTTGTCCTGCTTTTGACCTGCTTAAAAACTGCCTTGTTTCTGAATGATTTTATAAGTGTTGGTGGTAGCCTTTCAGCTTGGTCGCGCGGACACAAATAAATAGAGCCCAACCAAGAAATGTAAAACCCTACCCTATTCCTTCATCCATTTTTTTATCACTTTATTAATTTTAAAAATAAAATTATTATGTGGTATCGATATTTTTATCGATTAGATTTTTTCTAACCCTAGTCTCAATAAATTCAATAATTACGAACAGAGCAGTTCTCAAAAATTTTGTATCCTACTTAATATTTTATATTTTTATCAAAAGTGTGTTTATCCTGGCTTTTAATGGAAAATTTTGTGCATCAAATATTCATCTTGTGTTATTTAGAAATGGTATTGATATAATATCTACAGTTTAAGTATAAAAGCAGTTTTTCTGGACATGGTTACTATTTGTGTTCAATTTGTTACTATTTATTTCATTAAAATTAATTATGAAAATAGTAATTTTTCGTTAAATATTAACATTATTGCAGTTCAAGGACAATAAAGTTATGTATGAACCAAAATAATCTTCAAAAAAAAAGATTAATTTTAAAATTTCATAGGTTGAAGGTCAATTTTGATACCTAGGTAAAATATGAAACCTATTTTTACAATTTACCTTAAAAATCTTATATTAGATGCTAAAAGTATCAAGGCAATTATCAAACCTTAACATTTACAGTGAAATATGTATAAAGTTGTTTATGTTATCGAGAAAATAACAATTTTAGAAAAGAATAAGTCTATTTAATATTTGGGGACAGTAACAAAATTTTGTGCGATTGGTCACCAATGAAAAAGTAAGGACTTTATTACATATACTGGTACTTTCGTTTTGAAAAGTAAAAGTGAGTTTGTTTGTTTGTTTGTTTATTTCGCCTTAACTACTAAACTAAATGTCATATAATTTTGCATACAGATGTCAGGGATACGAAGAAGGTCATAAGATAGGATGAAATATTTAATCCCGAAAATTTGCATGTTTTCTACAGGAAATTTAATTTCACGCGGGAGCAACCGCGGGCAAAAGCTTGTATATGTATACATTTAATAAAATAAGTATCTAAAGAAGATGTTTTTTATTTCTTGAATTTTTGAGAATACCTACCTAATCTTAAATGATAAATAAAACTTCTTGACTTTAAGCAATACAAAGAATTGTCAAAAGATGCTCTTTAGAATATTTTCCCAGAGCAAATAGTTACAATAAACGTTATAATATATAAAAAATATAGACTTTATACTTTTACTTATGAATAATTTTAAGATTAAATATGTATTTCAATCTTTGGATTACTGCTACTGACAATCTTTTAATTTACAGTTCAATCAGCACCTGTGCATTCAAAAAATTACAACAACCTCTTCGTGTCTGTATCCATATCTTTTGCGTTTCAACAATTATTAGAACCACAAAAAGTAACTTTTTCGGTGCTTGTGATTTTACATTTTAGCACAATTTATGACTTTCATGTATTTGGGTCAGACACTTCAAATAATATTTGCGTAATTTTCTAGTGAACCGTATCTGAGCGCACAACGTAGTACGGCGCGAGCGTTGTCCTATGACGTCATATGCAGCGAGCGCCGGCCGATCGAAACTCGTGCCATGTGGCTATGTTTACAAAACCATAATCGAAATATTTTTTACACACAATTTTTTTGATTTTCTTTAGAGAAAACGAAAAGCTAAAAATTAAAATGAGTGAACATTCATTTCGTATGGAGCCTCAATAAGTTGACGATTATGAAGATTAATTTCACATTGAACACAAATAAAAATTAATGTGAACGTTTCCCTAACAGCTCAATTTTGTTACCAATCAAGTCAACATATACGTTACCGTTCAAAAATAACAAATTTGACAGTTACAAATTTAGAGGTTAGGCGATTCCCGAAGCGTTAAAAATTCCTCAATTTAGCTCATAACCCACAAAATTATTGATTAAATAGCGTAGCGTAAGGAGTTTTGATTACAAAAATTAACATATACATTAGATATAATACTTACCAGTTAAACGGGGCACAAATTTGACCACAAACTGATAGCAAAATCTAACCCACGCGCTTGCTTTGATATTACATTGAATTCTGACAAGATATTTTTAATAAAGTTAGTTTGGCTATGAAACGACAATATTGCCTTCTTTAAGATTACACTCCCGTCAAAATATAGTTTTTAAATTGGGAAATATCACGATAACAAAATTGACACGCAAAAATTAGATTTTTCTGGGACAGTTTTAAAAATTTATTTTGAAATATATATAATTGAAAAAATGGTTATTTCATGGGACAATTATTTAATTTGTAATATTTAAAATACAACTGTTAAACCAAATAAATAAATGACTAAATATACATTGATTAAAAATGAGATTTCAAATTGTACGACTGGGGTGGGACGTCGAAAATCCCATACATTGAAATTATCCCATTTAAAAAAAAAAAAATTAATTATTTTTTGACATTCTAATGGTACATATTATCATTAATTCTATCAATTTAACTATGCAATTTGCCAATAGAAACGTTTTGGTAAATAATTGCATCGGATTATTTGTCTTAAATTAATTTTGAATGTGGAGGACACCTATTTTCAGTCAAGTACAATTTTTTTGAGAACTGCTCAACAGCTTACAAAATACTTAAATAATACGAAATATAAGCATAAATTGCTATATTCTTTATTAATTATAAAATGGGACAGTATGGCATTCAATTTCCAGTAAAAAATGTAATACGTGTACCTATAAAAATATGTGATTTCAAGTGAAAAATATGTGCTCACCTGTGAAAGCTTAGTTCTTTTCACGATTTTCTTTATTATTGCAGCGGGATTTGCATCTCGGTACTATGCACTTCTATGGTATCATGCTTATAACCCTTAGACAGTCCGCGACCTGAATCAGGTCGATGCAAAAACTCGCTCAACAGTCCGCCGCCTGATTCAGGTCGATGTCTACCCACTTTTTTATAAGTAGGACTGCTCGTGTTTAACCTCCGATAAGAGCGTCCAAGTCTTTGCCTCGTATTAAAAACAAGATTCGTCAAGCAAAGCGATGTCAAAGTCTTTGACAGTGTCAGTCAAAATATTCATAGAAATTGACAAACTGCGCATTTTGTCACGAAATTTAGCGTCGTGTTCAGCTTAGCTTTGAAGCTCCTAGAAAAATTGTTTTTTGTGCTAACTTTCCTGTGTTCCTGCTAGAAACTATGGATAGGTAAGTTTTAAACATTTTTCATTCATAAAATGTGTACTTTACGCAAAATTTTTGTGTGAACTTAATTTTTTACTAAAACCATTACCAGAAATCGCAAGGAATTACGGTACATTTTTTGTACGGTACACGTGTTTTGATTATGAAAATACCATATTTCTTAGTAAATGTGTATATTATCTATTAGTTTGTATATTTTCACAATTTAATTCATGCATTCATTGCATAAAACAATGCGTAAAATAATAAAATTTAAATTACGCATATCACAATGACCCAAATAACCTAGTTTCGTGAAGGTCAATGTTCGCCGTCCACCATTTTGTTCGCATGCTAGAAATTATGGATGCGTCGGAATGCGTGACGAAATGATAATTCATTTTATTGTATTTATTTTATTGTTTGTTTCGGTAACTCAATATTTTTATTACCCGTATGCGTCAGAAGGAGTGAAATGTTTTTCGAGAGTATGTAAGTAGGTATGTATAGAATGACATAGGGTAGGTATATATAATTAACCGACTTCGTAAAAGGAGGTTATCAATTCGAAATGTATGTATGTATGTAATATTGTCTGAATTGCACAAGTTTTGTACGTATGTAAGTAGGTATGTATAGAATGACATAGGTAGGTATATATAATTAACCGACTTCGTAAAAGGAGGTTATCAATTCGAAATGTATGTATGTATGTATGTATGTATGTGTGTGTGTGTGGGTGGGTGTGAGGGTGTGTGTGTATGTATGTATGTGTGGGTGTGAGGGTGGGTGGGTGTATGTGTGTGTGAGGGTGTATGTATGTTTGTAAATAATTTTTTTTTCCTGTTTTTATGTTTTTTTTTACGTTTTTTTTTCTACTTTTTACAGCCAACGTAGATCTCGTACCCGTGGACCGCGACCTGGAAGGGGAAGGGCTCCGCGGGTTCGTGGTGGACGAGGTCGTGGTGAAGTGGGGGCTGGTGACATTCAGCCTAGCGGGGTTGGTGTCGGTCAGCGCGGAGGAGTTGGTGTGGGGGGTCAGCGCGGGGGAGTTGGTGTGGGGGGTCAGCGCGGGGGAGTTGGTGTCGGCAGTCGGCGCGGGGGAAGAGGCCTACTAGTCGAGCCCTTTCGTTTGATACCCATATTGACACGATTATGAGAAAATATGTAACCACCATTTTGTAGCGGCGGCCATCTTGGTTTTTCTTTTTTTTTTATAGTGAACTGTGTACTACTAGTCGAGCCCTTTCGTTTGATACCCATATTGACACGATTATGAGAAAATATGTAACCACCATTTTGTAGCGGCGGCCATCTTGGATTTTCATTTTTTTTTCATAGTGAACTGTGTACTACTAGTCGAGCCCTTTCATTTGATACCCATATTGATGGGGTTGTGAGAAAATATGTAACCACCATTTTGTAGCGGCGGCCATCTTGGATTTTCATTTTTTTTTCATAGTGAACTGTGTTCTAATAATCAAGCCCTTTCATTTTATACCCATATTGATGGGGTTGTGAGAAAATATGTAAACCACCATTTTGTAGCGGCGGCCATCTTTGATTTATAATAAAACAGAATTTATTTAATTGTATTGTCACCAGAAATAAAGGTGTGTACCAAATTTCAGATCAATTTGTCAACAGGAAGAGGTTCAAATTTCAATTCCTAGATTTGACCCAAACAAACAAAATAAAAATAAAAATAATGTAAAAAAAAATTGTCTTATCCATATTATTATAGTCTAGACTCGCCATGTACCTACGGAGATTTAGTTTGGCGAGTGCGTAAATTGTAAGTTTTTGTTAATTTTTTTCTCTGAATTTTGACTAGTTTTTGTACTTTTTGTTATGATTAACTATTAGGAAATTTTATAAACTTTCGATATATTTAATCGTAAATAAATTTCCATTTATGAAATTCGATGTATGATGTAAAATTTGAGAGTACCTTTTTTAGCGATGTTTTTGTAGTGCTTGGTTATGTTTTTGTTACTCATAACCTAAACTGTTTATCTATTCAAAGCTCTGCACGTGTAAAATACAACACCCAAGCCATTGTATAAAAATATTTACGAGGCACTCGGCCTCGGTTAAGTTCTCGGAATCTCAAGTGTAAACAGACCATTTTTTGTGACCACTTTTTTGTCGCCCAGATGTGAGGTTTGTTTCTATACAATGTAAATCCAAAATATTCTAAGGAAGTAGTTGTTTTTATCATTTAAATATGTAAAGACATGTATCTTCTGGTAAATAAAAGATATAAATAAGATATATACTGCTTTATTATTTTATTATTCACACTTTTTCCCAGAATTCTGGAAAAAATCGCAAGTCGTATTTTCAACTCATAACATCTATTGAAATATACAATAAATTGCTATTAAAATATATATATTCTGATAGTTTATTTCCTAAGGATTCGAATGATATAACTTTTTATACTAGTGTTTATACAAAAGTTTTGAGATATAACGCGTTTTCCGCCGCGCGGCAAATTTTCAATTTTTTTCCGTGGCCGTTGGACTGTTGAGGCGAGCGGCGGAAACGCGCGCGGACTGCCAAAGGGATAAATAAAAATGTGGAAATTAATTTTAAATTATATTTAGTACCTATTAGAAAATTCCATTTAAAATGCAGTCTACCCGATTTGTTTACATGAGCTGTTTAATACGACAAAATGTGAATGACATTGAATTCTGATCACGCGACTTTTCTATTTAGTAGTATCTTGAAAGGTAGTGGATGGCTAAATACGCTCCTCAAAACCGTGTACGTTTAGGAGCCTTCATCGCGGAATCTATATACCTCCTATATCTTTGGGTAAATTACGCGAAATGCGACAATAAAATTTGTCGCTCTAATCATATTTGCCTCGCTGCTTGCTTCATACATTTCCATACATTTGTTCCAGTCGAAGTTCGCAACACGCCGTCGCGCGCGCCATAGCCGCATCTTGCGCCTACGCGTATATTCGTGACCAGTTAGCCCCGGATATATTCTGTCTAATTTGTGGACAGAATATATAACCTGTCTGCCGGATACCTACCTAGGTACTGTTTTCTACAATACAAAATAATACAAAAAATATTTTTGCGAAAAATCTACGTACTGCCTACTTTAGTAACAAAACTTCTTACGAATTCTTTCGAAGATTCATCAACTAGTATTTCTAGCAAGACTATTTAATTTTTAGATAGGTAACTGTACTGTAATGAGTTTTTGTACGTAGGTAGTTCAAATGGATATGCTGAAAGCACCTTCAGTACAATCTTTATTGGACTCCGACCTAGAGTCCGTTGAAAGCCTCCATTATTTAGATATAGAAGAGGTAAGTCTGATTTTTACTCTTGCTTCTATGAACATATTCTCTTCATGTGAAAGTCAAGTTCTACACCCCTACTTTACCGGTATTTCTATAAAGTTTTTTATATTATTCAAATTTCAACATTTCCTAAACATCTATTAGTGGTAATAGTACTAATAGTTTCCCAATTTTTTTCATATGCTCCAAGATCGTCTGCCAGTCGTGTTCTGGGGCGTCGCTTCCTACAGGCAGACAACGAAGTCTGCCTGTAGGGATGTTGTTACTTTAGCTCATCTGTCCGGGTGCATACTGTCCATTGCCAGGCCCTACAGTAGAGATGGTGGCTTCTTTTCCCTCTTACTAAACACACTTTGCCTACATTAATAAAGAAATAATCTCACGTTCACGCCCCTTCTACTCTCCCTGAAACCAAAATCGACAGTCCTAAATGTGCAGATTTAGTATATCTACAAAATGTTTCAAAATGGCAAAATAAATTTAAAGAGCATGCTCAGTCTTTGAAATTCGTACTCTGAAATTTCTGTATTGCTCAAGCAATACCTCAGACTTAGCATGCCTTTTAAGGATTATATTATCATTCTGCAACATCCTGTGTATGTTTCACAGTTGGACGAAGTAGAGTATGCATTGCCTACAAGTGAAGCTCCAACACTTGCAGAGGTCCTGCAGGATGATGAGGAGGAAAGCCAGCTGGGAGAACCAGACAAACAGCTTGAGGAATCTTCGGCTTGCTCTGCTCTACAAGTGGACTTTCTGCAGGCAGTCTCTCAGCAACTGGTGCAAGCCCAGGTAAATAATTTCATTTCCAATATTTTGTTGGCATTTGCACACTTGGTGTTGCAGGTGTCAATGGGATGCAGTATTTTAAATCAATTATACTCAGATTGTCCTGGGATTCTTGAATTACAGTAATACCTTGCTTTATGCAACCCCGTGTAACGCGGATTCACTATAACGCGTTTTTCAAATTTCGCACTGAATTGCCCCGCTTTATGTGAGTGCATTAATTGGTCACCAAATTGATATTTGATTGGTTATTTACTTGCGCGGGGACATTGCCTTACCTCGGATGTTATTTATCTACAATACCCGGCACGTAAATTGAACTAAATTGTTGTATGTTGTTATTTGATTAAAACTAACGTGAGACTCAGACATTATTATTAAAGCACGGGTTACCTTACAACAATATGTAACAATAGTTACATGTCGGCCAGTAGCTGACTCTTTACGTGAGTAACCCGTGCTTTATTAATAATGTATGTTGTTTGTCCATTTAGAATCACATTTCTATCCAAACTTCAGATATTAATTATTTTGGCTTTGGAGAAAGACCAAAACATCTCTTTTTATTTTTATACAAATGGAAAAAACACTTAATTCGGCTTGCATAACATTGTTCTAGCAGGAAAATTCTAAACCAATGACCAGAAAGAAACATATTGTGCATTGGCAGAGAGCAGAGAGAAACAGACAACTTTATTCATTGATAAGATTAATGAAGCTTAACATTCCTAATTTTACATTTACAGGAACGATCATCTACAGGGATAGTAACATCGCTTAGTATTGCCAAAGATGGCAGATTAACTGTGGGAACAGCTCATGGGCATCTCTTGTCATTTTATGAACAAATATTACGCTGGGTTTGTGATTCAAATGCCGATCGAGGGGCAGTGTCCTGTTTGTCATATAATGGCGAAGGATCACGCCTCCTAGCCGGCTACGCACGCGGTCTTATTTGCCAATATGAAAGTATAAAAGGAATATTACTAAGGAGAGTGACTCTAGGGGGTGAAACATGGGGCATTTTACGAGTGACCTGGGCAGGAACGTCAGGACTAGCACTTGATACAGGCGGTTCTGTTTGGCTGATAAAGTTTTCACGACCGCTCGGCGTACGGTCAGCTCGTACTTCATGCCTATTTTCAGGTGCTAGAGGAGAAGTAGTAGCCATGAAGGCTCGAGATGCGCGCATTTTGGCGTTAGCCACGCTTTCCCGGGTTATCATTGTAGCAGGAGGACGCGCCGCTGGCATCCGTCTCGGCGGACCACCAGATACACTGCCCGTGCTTGAATGGTGTGAAACAGATGATAGGATATTAGTTTGTGGCCGCTCGAAAACATTGCAATGGCTGTCAGTAACTGTCACTGGATCATCAATAAATCTACGGCCACTAAAACGGGTTGAATTGAAAACTACGCCATTATGGTTGGGATGGCTTGGCGGAAGTTTAGCTATTTTTGATTCAGATGAAAATCTTCGATTGTGGGGAGATAACTACGACAAACCATTGGACCTTTCTCATATAGAACCTGTGTATGCTTCTGCATTTTTTAAGGTGAGAAATAAATGTAAAAGCTTAGAAAAAGGTAAATAAATAAATAATAGTTATTTATGCAACTATAGTATAATAAGGGGTATTAAAACACGAATGTGGGTTTATCACACGAGCCGAAGCAGGGTGTGATAATAGTATCACATGAGTGTTTTAATACCTGATTATTACAGTTGCGTACAATACTTTTTCTACATCTATGATATGAATCCGCTATAAAAGGTTCTAAATTCATAGGGTGCTGTACAGTTTTGTAAGAATTCTATGTAAATTTCTGGTGAGTTTAATTGCTGAGTATCTAATACGAACTATCTATGTATGTATAGGTATTTATGAAATCATTTATTGTAATAATTATTAAAATTTGGAAAATACAATTATTGAAAGGCAAATGATTTTTGTTTGATATTAGTAAACTTTAGTCAATATCGAACAAAAATGGCGGGATACGACGTGAATTCGAATAACCAATAAGTTTCTTTTTAAATTAACGAGCTGTGGTAGTGAACGGCGCGTACATGACATTGTTCTTTTTATGAAAATTTTCATATGAAGAATGTGGCTGTTTGATGAGTAAGGAAGGGATCGAGTTTGCATTGCATAGTGAAATTTTGTACAACATTATAACACTTGTTTTGGGTGATATAATGGTTACTATGACACTGGGTGTTTTAATGTTGGCAGTAAGCTTACTGTTTCAGAAACTTTTATAGAGGATTTATAGCATGGGTGTAGATAAAAGATAATAAAGTATGTCACAGATCACATAATGTCTGTCTGAAAACAAATTATTTGGAATGGCTTTGTAAATAAAAATATTGTAAAAATTGTAGGGTCTGTGGACGGACGGGCGCGTGTCTCGCGCGATGTGCTCAGCCGGCGTGAGCGCGTTGGGCGGCGCGTGCGTCGTCAACGGCGCGCTAGCGCTGCTCGGCCGCCGCGGCATCGTACGGGTCCGGCCCAGAGACATCCTTGCACGAACGCAAGCTTTGATTCTCTCCGGGCATCACCTGCAAGCACTCCGGCTTCTCGCTTTAGCTGAAAGCGCTGAAGCGGAAAGTCTCGCCAGGGACTTCATGAACTATTTGTCACAGAGACCACATATTCTGGGAAACAAATATGTGGCTGATCAAGTTATCAAGCTCTGCTTGAAGTATAATTTGAGGTGTGTATTTAACTTAAGATTTAATTGTTTAAAGTAGGTGAGGCTGTAAAGTGACCAAACATAATGCATATGTGTGGTTGGCACCGTCCCTACTGAACTTGGAAATTCACATAAATGTAGCATATCTCTTATAATAAGCATATCTCAATAACTAATCCTGTTTATATTTCGCCTGCTTTATCAATATCAGAAGATTTTGAACTGTCTGTTTTTTTTCAGCGAGGTCCTATGGTGCGACTTATGGGACCAGTGTTGCAAAGAAAAAGCATTTGTCGAAGCCTTGGGCGAGGCTGCTATTATGTGTAAATTAACAGATATGCCACCTTCACCAGATGCAAGTCAGGTCAGATTTTTATATGAAATTTTTAGATTTTTCACGTTCCTAAAGGCAGTTGTTTAGTAGAGAAAATGCATAATTTCTTTTTCGTTGTGCTATGGAAAGAGTTCCAAAAAATAGGCACGTCCAAGAAAAAACTACATTAAGATAAAAAAGTTACAAAGTCATTATCAATAAAGCATTATTATTATTATTATTATGTTGGTACGCTTTTCAGCCACGGGTCCATGGGAACCCGGTTCTTTGAGGCGTTCGTGGGGCCAAAGCCAACATGAAGAGGCCTTTTAGTACCTTTTTATCTAAAATGTGAGATGGCTGCATCTATGGAGGTCTATCCCTTAATGTACCATTGAGATGCACCAACGAACAGTCCTCCACAGCTGCTGAACTATTGCCAGGGAGGGATTTACTTGGTTTGGGCTTTATGGATGGGATGTTAGTGTTATGGAGTGAGATACGGACAACCAAAAATCTACCCAAAAATCTCTCACAACATTTTAGCCTGGTAGATGGTGACTCGCTGCTCGTTGGCTACACTGCCTGTGAGCACCCTAATTAGCCACAAAGATGCGGCCAGGGCGCAACACTATGTGAGCAGCTGAGGGTGTCGAGAGGTGCGGCTCCGGTTTCACCATCACGGGGCTTTCCCCCGAGAGCGGGTTTCCCCGTTATTACGCCATTACGTGCAATACACTTCCACCCTGGAGCGTATGTTCTGCTCTTGCGACTCCACTCTGGCCGGCCAGCTAAGGCAAGACAGAGGCGGGGGGTGTGTAACTGTGTGTATGTGTGTGTGTAAGCGCATGTGTGTATGGTCCCCCTGGAGGTAGGGTACGTGGTGTCGCCACTCACCATCAGCTCGCCACAAGCTGCCCTGCGTTGACTGACTGCACTGGGAATCCAGTGGGCGATGGGGTCGTCACGTCCCGACGCCTTTATTATTATTATTATTTGTTTTCTTTTCGTTTGGAATTCTCAGGATATAGCTGGCATCTTAATGGAATCAACACGGGCTATTTAGCCAAATGTTAACCCATAACAGTCTTGTTATTATATATTTTGCGAGTTCTCCATATCTAATTGTAAAAATTTCCTCACAATTCTACAAGTATTTAACACTGCAGCTTTTTGTAATGTCACATAAGTGAACTTAGGTAAACCTATTTGCTCTAGTCTATGAAACATTTCCGAAGGAATAACGCCTGTAGTAGATATAATGATCGGTACTATTGTCACTAAATTTAATTTCCACATTCTTTTAATTTCTTCTTGCAGTTCAGTGTATTTTCTTATTTTTTCTGTTATAGTTGTTTGTATGTTATGCGTGTTAGGGATTGAGATGTCTATGATGAATGCGTGTTAGTTTTGTTTATCTACAAGAGTGATGTCCGGTCTATTGTTATAAATAGTGTGATCTGTGAGTATAGTGCGGTCGTAGTAAAGCCTATGAGTATCATTTTCTAAAACAGAATGAGGGGTATATTTGTAATATGGGGTAGTTGTGTCGGTTATGAGCTTGTGCTTTATTGCAAGTTTTTGGTGTATGATATTTACCAATTGATTGTGCCTATGTGTGTAGTCATTCTGTGTTAATGTGACACATGCGCCTTTAATATGCTGAATGGTTTTCGGTTTATTGTGACATTTCCTACAAAGATCACTAGCCATGGTGCTATCTTTTATTATGTATTTCCTATAGTTTTTTGTGTGTATAACTTGGTCCTGAATAGCAATAAGAAATCCTTCAGTTTCCGGGAACAAATATCCAATGCTCAGCCATTTATTGGACGCTTCTTTGTCAATGTGTTGCTGTCTGAGATCTTTTAAGTGTCTACCATGTAATTCCTTTTGTTGCCATCTATTAATTTTTTCCTGTACAAATTTACGAGTATCTAACTTTTCTATGGTTTCGTCTGTGAGATTTAATGGTGTAAAATGTTTATCTAGCATACAAATGGTATTATGTAATGGACTGAAAGATTTCTTATTGATAAAGAACCTTTTTAAACTGACTATCTGCTTTGTGTGTAAATGTGTAATATCAATTAAACCCCTACCTCCGTCCTTCCTAGATATTGTAAAACGCTCTATTGCAGACTTCGGGTGATGGTACCGGTACTGTGTTAACATAGTTCTTACTTTTATCTCTAAATGTCTGAGTTCAGATTTCGACCATTTTATGACTCTAAAGGAGTATGTGAGCAAGGGTATCGCATAAGTATTTATTGATTTAAATCGATTTTTGCTGTTTAAATTTGCTTTGCATATTTTGTGAATTCTTTGGAGAAAATCTTTTTTCAGCTGTTCTTTAACTTGTCTCTGCTCTATAGATTTTGCCTGTTTGTATCCTAAGTATTTATATAGTTCATCACTAGTCATGGCTTGTATGTGTTCTTGCTCATTAATTTGATAATTTCCGCTTACTATTTTCCCGTTTTTGATATTAATTTTCCTGCATTTGTCCAGCCCGAAATCCATTTTTATGGTCGCTGAAAAATTACGTGTGATATCTAGTAGTTTTGAAACATTGGCATCGGAATTTGAATATAATTTTAAATCGTCCATATATAAGAGATGAGTTATTTGTGTTTGTGCCAGATCATTTCTATTGATTTTTAGGTTCAAACCAGCATTTGAGTCATTCAATTCTCGGGATAATGGGTTTAGGGCTAGACAAAACCAGAGAGGGCTTAATGAATCTCCTTGAAAGATTCCTCTTTTAATGGGAATTTCAGGTGAGCTTAGGGTTGTTTCTCCAGCATTAAGAATTAATGATGTAGCCCAGTTAGCCATTACATATCTAAGGAAATTAATAATTAAGGGGTTTATTTTATATATATGAAGAATTTCTAATAACCAAGAGTGGGGGATACTATCATAGGCTTTCTTATAATCGATGTATGCTCCATGTAAATCCTTCTTACCGTATTGCACGTATTTCAGAATAACTGAATCTATCGTTAACTGTTCTTTACATCCCATATAGAATCTACGGCACCCTTTCTGTTCCTCAGCCATCATATTATTGCTTTCAATATGTCTATTGATTCTGTTTGATATGCAAGCAGTAATTAGTTTGTATAAGGTCGATAGACAAGTAATTGGTCGAAATTGAGATGGGTCTTGTGTATTGTTTGATTTTGGCAGTAAGAAGGTTTTACCTTTAGTTAGAAAAGTGGGGAGAAGGGCATGTCCTTTTATGATATCTGTTATTTGTTTTGCAAGAACTTCATGCAGACTAACTAATCGTTTGATCCAAAAATTATGTATACCGTCTATACCAGCTGCTTTCCAGTTATGTGTTTTTTGTATGGTGTTGTGTAATTCGTCTAAACCTATGTCTTCAAAATCCATCTCTTGAACATTCTGTACTTTAATTCTTTCTCTTATGATCCATTCAGCTTCTTCATCATGTTTTACCTCTTGCGACCAGATGTTAGACCAAAAATCAGTTACAGCAGTTTCTGAGGGTATGTCTGTCTGCTCAGTCACCGTTGAAGATTTTAATTTTCGATAAAAAAGTTTTTCGTTTTTAATAAAAAGTTTATTATTTTCCCTGCGTTCATGTGCCTTCTTATATCTAGCTAATCTAGAACATTTAACAGCAAGCTTCTGTTTTAATGTGTCCAGATAATCTTCAACTCTGATATTATTGTCTTCGTGCTTGTTATATATTATATTGTTTCTAACTATCTTTTGGACTTCACTTACTAATCTACAGCTTCTATTTCCATTTTTATACTGTGTTAATCTGCCTATTGCTTTTCTTAACTTTTCTATACAGGTTTCAAGTCTTTATTGCCACCGTGGTTTCTGCCTACGGGGTTGTGCGCCTACCGCGGTTGTTGTATCTATTATTTTGACCTTTAGATATTCTGAAATGGTCGCAGCTGTACTGTAAATTAACGTGTGTGTATCTGTTATGTTTTCTAGAGACGTTATTTTTTGAGGTAAAATGAATCTATTGAAAATGTTGATTATTTGGGAAAGGTTTTTTGATGAACATATTTTTGGGAGTTTAGGTCTAGATGTTGGATCTGTGTTACAGTATTTCGCAATATTTATATCGAACAGTTCTTTTAAAGTTTCAATTAAGGCAGTATTATAGCTGTTGAGATCAACGTTGTCGTTATAATTACTTATATGATTTGGGCTTGAAAGGATATCTTCAGTACCGGTTTGGAGGGCTGTTATTTCAATACTCTGATGTATCTGGGGTGATCTAAGTAAAACATCTTGTGTAGTAGCAGAAATCGCATGCGTTTCATTTTCCTGAACTTGTTGAATCTCACTTACGATTTCTGCCTTAATTTGGTTAAGAACATCTTCAGAAAGAAGTTTGTTTCTGATGATAACTCTCATTTGGTCGGAAATTCTTTGCTCAGATACATGTTTTAAGTGAGGGTATTGTTCTGTGACAGCAAGATATAATAGTGATCTGTAAGCAGTTCTGTCTGTTAATAAATGTGTGATTTTGTAATAATGTTTCATTATACTTTTATTAATTTCGTCTGACCACCTCATTCTTGATGTCGAGTTAGTTGTAATAGATGTGTTGATACTTGTTAAATCATTAGTGTTTTGTGTACTATGGTTAGTTAAATGAGTAGTTAAAGATATATTATGTGGATTATGTTGTGAATATAAAGTCTGTAATTCTGCTTCTACTTCTCTATAAATATCATTTAATTTCTCTTGCGGAATAAGTTTACAACGAACTATAGCTCTACGCTGATCTCCTACTCTATGCCGGCTCACGTCCATATGAGGAAATTTTTCAATGAATTTAACATAAAGAGGTTCTAGGTAAGTCTTAAGATCAGTTTCTAAATTAGTCAGCATTAAATATGTACGCATAATAAAGATGTTCATTTCTTGAGACCATGTTTTACGCGCCTTTGGTTTGCTAAAAGGTGGGTTCAGGACCATTAACACGAAGTGTCTCCTGAACAACATCCTCTGGCACTAAACTAGATGTAGTAGTTTTAGTTGGAGATGAGATTGGGTGATATAATGAATTTGATGGTGATGTGAAGAGAGGTTGGTTGGATGATAAAGATTGATGTTCAGGATCAGTAGTCAGTGACTGCTCAGTGGAAGCGCAATCCTTTGGTTCCACATTACCTACATCCCTTCTAATTACTACGCTTCTTTCAGCGTTAGTGTTATCTCGAGACCTATTAGGGCGAGATCTTAAAAAGTATTTTTTCTTTATCCCTTCTATTTTGTTCCCACGAAAAGCTAGGGAATTGGCATGTCCACTCTCTGCAGAGCCCCGCGTGCAGAGGTAAGGCATAAATTACATCCCGAGGCTGCCCGGTATGGGGAGTCCACCGTTAGCGATCAAGCTCCCCCTTGATCACGCATCTCTCGGCACGGTTGGTTACACCTTAGATTGGGTTTGAGTTGGGACCGTTAGTTGAGGGAGAGGAGATACCTTGATGGTCAGGTACTTTAATGATTTTCATGTAGAGTAAATGTATCCTCTTCTCCCCGTAAGCCCCCCCACCACGTCAAGGGGGGCCCCGGGGGGCCACCCGGGGGGGTTATTATTATTATTATTATTTATATCTATATTTTTTTATTCTCGGTTTTCGTCAGACCGGTATACTGATACTACGAGCCTAAGCCAAGTATGTATCAGGCAGGGATTCTACGCCGTCATCAGGCAAGGTAATAGTCTGATTTATATTTTCAGGACATGTGTTGAGATTTATAATATTGTCAGGATTGTCTGTACCTGGTGTGTTTAGGTTAGAGAGCGCGGGGTGAATATTCGGGACCTGTGAATTTAAAGGTAGATTTGATTGTATTGTGTTTTGAGTGCTAGGTGTAACTGTGGGTGTATGAGTGTCTATTTGTAAGAATTTTCGGACCAGGCAGCACGTATTTAGTATGACAGCTTTTTGAAGCAAACGGTAAGTATGAGGATGTAGATTTAGCATTTCAAGAGATTGATGTAGTTTTTTAGGAATGACGCCAGTTGTAGAAAGAACTATGGGGACTATGGTTACTTTTTGTAGGTGCCAGATTCTAGCGATTTCATCTTTTAGTTCTGTATATTTACTTAGTTTTTCGGCTATTGTACTTTGGAGGTTGTGAGTGTTTGGGACGGCAATATCTATTAGAAGTGCAGTTTTGTTAGATTTATTGACTAATGTGATATCTGGCCTGTTGTAGTGAATTGTGCGGTCGGTAAGAATAGCTCTGTCAAAGTAAAGTTTAGTCGTGCTGTTTTCTAGGACGGTTTCTGGAGTATATTTATAATAGGGTTGTATGGAATCTATAAAATTGTATTGAAGAGCAAGGTTTTGGTGGATAATGTTTGCAACCTGATCATGCCTGTTGTTGGGGTGCAAGGTTGCGGTGGTAGGGAATTGCCGAAAGTTATTTGAAAATATATTTATTCAAAGTTCTACAAGTAAGTCCGGTATAATATGTTATGTTTAGATGTACACACACAGCTAGTTATATGTTAAACTGTAGTTTACTTCACGAATAGACAATGTAGATAGATAGATAGATAGATAAATGATTTATTTGTTTTCTGTAACACACAATATACATGTTTTAAGGAACACAGTTACATATCTTATATATAATGTTATATAAACAATGTTATATAAATGTTGATAGATATTGTTATGTTATAGTGAAAATGTTAAATGTTAGAATGCACCCGGATTTGCCGGCGTTTAGTTGTGCACTGATTACGTGTTACATAGTGTGGCTCGCGGTTGGCGAGTTAGGTAAAATAACAAAAGTGTTTGGTTGCATTTATTGCACCGAACATATTCCGGGGCGGAAAAGATAAAAAGAGATTAGATAAAATCTTTACAACTACATTCTATAAAATGAAAAATTAAAACGTTAGTAGATCTTAAAGATTTAAAATAAAATTATTTGTTTTATTTAGGAAAGAAACAAGATTATTAGTTTTAAGATAATAAGTTAATAATTAGGATTTTAGTGTCCAATGTTTTTCTTAGTCATAGGTGAGCATGCTTTGTTTTGTTTGTTTACATTATGCACTTGCACTACGCTTTGAGAACTGATTTGTTTATCCGGCACTCTGTCATGATTCGCACAGTTATGTCCACAATCACTAACACTTTGAAGCTCGATGTCGGGTGTGATGACCGCGCGCCGAGCCCTGCGGCTCCGCGCCCACCGCCACAGGAACACGCCCGCACCAGCCACGCAGACGGCCACCAGTATATACGTCACAGCATAGTGATGGACATCATGTGGTGAAAGACTTTCACTTGATAACACCTCATTGTTTTTAAGCTGGTTAATTTGTGAACGAAGTGTTTCTAGAGCGCTATCAAGATCCTGTTGTTGACCAAAGTTGCTCTCATTTTGTGGTAAAGGGATGGCAACATTTATAATGTGGTTAAGTTGATCAATGCGAGGGATAAAGTTATCAGAGCTGGTGTTGAGACTGTTATCGAATTGAATGTTGGAGTGTAGCGTGAAATCTCGACCTTTTATGACACATCCAGGTTCAATGTAAATTACTCCAGCTGTTTCCAGATGTTCAACTGTCACTTGTTCACCACATATAATCTTGATGGAGTACTTGTTACAGCAATAGAATAGATATTGCGAAGGGTGATTCAATGGTATCCACTGGTTGGTACAGCTGTTATCTTTTACTCTGCAATTGTTTGTTTCTTGATTCAGGTCGCAGTAACTTTTGTCACTGCTAAAATGATACACAGCTTTATTTAGATTACATATATAGGTGTCGTCTTGAGTCAGACACGTAGATAGCTCCGTTGAAGTTACAGACAAAAACGTATCTTTTTTTCAGGTTCACTGCAATATATTCAGAAATAGGAACTACGCTCCTAGTTTGTTTGCCATTCAGGTGAGGAATGGGAATGATGTGGTATAATTTGAATTTATCTCTGTTGATCAGTGGAAGTGTTATTTGAAATATAAAGTAGTCTGACGTCATTCTTGCTTTTATTTGAAGTAAATGGTATAATTTCGAAACATCCGATTGATCGATAGGTAATGTTATGTCGTCAGATAAATGAGCAGAGATCACACCAAGTTCTTGTTGAAGTTGTTTCGGGGTTAATAGGTGGACGTTGAACTGTCCATGTCGCACATCCGTCACGATATCTAAAAGTGTTTCTTGAGTCCTTTTCAGATTTTGCAGCAGGTTAAGAGCTGTTAAAGACATTGTTAATTGATCTTGTACAAGGCTTATGTTGTTAACTGCTAGTCTCACTCCGTTAGTTTCGTTCTCCAATCTATTTAAATGGCTGTTGATAATTTTGTGTTGTTTAGTTATAGTTTCTTCCGTCCTTTTTAACAAGTTATATTCCGATTCGATGATTGTTGTTTGGTTATGTAATAGATTGCTATAATGATTTTGATTTTGTTGCAGTAGTTTAATGTCTTGAGCGTACTGTTCTGCGAAGTTGGAATCCAATACTCCGAACAGGTAGTTAGCCAGGTGCCCGACGCCATTGATAAGTCCCCGTCGCTGTCTGAAATGTGCGTCGAATTGTTGAGTCATTAGTAACGCATTGTAGTACTCTACTTCGTTGAACTCGTGTCTCAGCTGCGGCAGGATCATGTTGCACACTCCGCTATCTGTTGTTATGCATGTTTTATTTATATAGGTCAATACCTTATCAATTGCAAGAGTCCCTTCCAAATAAGGAGACATGTCATAATAAACAATTAAAGACCATTTTTCTCTTATTAGTTGCATCTTAGCGATCGGATCAAAATATAAAGATTGGGCTTCTTTTAACTTTGTAACGTTATGCCTTCCGTAAGTGTTTGTTATGATAGTCATAAAGAATGTTAAAGCTAATGCCATAGAGACGAAGTTCGATCGGCCCCGTCTAACTGCCTGTTTTCTCGTGTTTTGTTCTTTTTCTGGTAATATTGAATTTTGTTTTGTTTCTTCTTGTTTTTCTTCTTCTTTCTCCGCTGTTGAAATAGGTAGTAGTGATAGGTTTATGATAGGCCTTTTAAGAATGCCATTTTTTGTTTTTAATGATACAACCCTTACGAGTCCGTCTTTTCCTGGGTGGAGTTCCACCACTCTCACTCAGTTAATTTGTTGACCAAATGCCACCTTGTTCTCGCATCTTCTTTTGTTTCCATAACTGTTAGTCCTGATCTTCCTGTTAAAAAATGTGCTGGAGTTAACACGTCAAGATCCTCTATGTTGTCTGTTAGGGGGCATAATGGCCTGGAGTTTAAGCAGGCCTCAACCTGCGCTAGTATAGTTGAAAATTCTTCAAACGTGAGTCTTTGCTCCCCGATTACCCGCTTCAAGTGAAATTTCAGGCTACGGACTGCCCTCTCCCAGAGACCGCCAGCCGACGGAAATTTCGGACAATTGTGGTGAAATGTTATATTCATCTCGGTAACTTCAGCCAAGAAATCATTGTTGAAAACTTGTTGCAACTGTTTATACTCTTCCTGAAGAAGATTGTTAGCACCCACGAAATTTGTGCCTTGATCACAATATAAGTGACGCGGGGCTCCTCGTCTAGCTGCCATCCTCCTTAACGCAGCCAAGAAGGCGGAGCTTGTTAGATCCGACACCAACTCGAGGTGCACGGCCTTAGTGACCATGCAGACGAAAACTGCCACATATCCTTTAGTAGTCCTTGAGTTGCGTCCTTTGTTTATTTTTATTTCATAAAATCCCGTAAAATCCGTTCCTGTATGATAAAAGCAGGGTGCTTGATTAACCCTGGCATCCGGTAGATCAGCCATCAATTGATACTGTTTAGTAGGTTCCAGTTTTCGACACACAACGCACTTCCGTATCTGTTTCTTAACTACGTTGGTACCACTTGTTATCCAATACTGTTGCCGAAGATTAGCTAGTGTAACTCGAGGTCCACCGTGGAAAGTTAAATGACGTGCTTCATCTATAAGAAGCTCTGCTAGACGATTGTTATGCGGAATGATTTTCGGGTGTTTCATCTCGTTACTTATGTTCGCGTTCTTAAGCCTTCCTCCTACTCGTAAGACTCCGTTGAATCAATGAGTGGATTCAAACTCAATAATTTACTCTTCGAATCGACTTTACCCTGTTTTCGCAATAGCTCAATATCCGTTCCAAATTCTTTGTTTTGTATATATTTCACAATAATAATTTTTGCCTTGCGTAATTCATGCAGCGTAAGGTAACCCGGCAGTTGTTTACGTTTTAAAGTAGGTATCAATGCTCGTAATACCCACGCTAAAATATGTGCTATTTTTCGGAATGAGTTATGTTTATCTAAAAGTTCACCGATAATATTCCAGTTACCCTGCACAATGTTAACCCTTTGTTGATTGTTTTTGGCCTCCTCATTTGTTTCATAAGTTAATGTTTCTGTTTGGTCTTCAACAACAAACAAGAAAACACTTCCAAAACGCTAGGCCTATGTTGGGATTCGAAAAACGATAATTTTTATTTTCGCTATAACTTTACAAATCAGGAGGCCAAAATAACAAAACGTAAAATAACAAGTGTTTGGTTGCATTTATTGCACCGAACACCTGTGTTTATAATCCGTTTGCACTATGGACTTGCATGCACCTGTTATATGCTGAATGGTTTCAGAGGAACTATTACATTTTCTACAGATATCGGATACTGGCTTCTTCATTATGTATTTCTGGTAATTCCTAGTTTCCACAACCTGGTCCTGGATGGCCAGCATGAAGCCTTCGGTCTCCGGGAAGAGCTCGCCTCGACTAAGCCACGCGTTCGACGCCTCTTTGTCGACATGAGGTTGGCACAAATCATGGCGATGTCTCCCATGTAGAGATTTTGCGGCCCATTCATTAATTTTTGTGTTATCATCAGTTTGTTTTTCATTAGGCTGGGTAATTTGACTGCGTAGATTTAAAGGAGTAAGCTTGTTGTCATTTTGTACAATAGATTTATGGAGATCAGATGTTTCCATTTTATTAAAAAAGTAGTGTCTTAGGTTTCCTATTTGTTTATTGTGTAGGTTGGCGATGTCGATAAGTCCTCTACCTCCTTCCTTTCTCGGTAGTATTAATCTCTGTATGCATGATCTTGGGTGATGTTTGCGGTGTTTGGTCATGGTGATGTTAATAGTGCGCTGTAGTTGCTTCAAATTTGATTTGCTCCAGTTAATTACTCCAAAGGAGTAGGTAAGTACGGGTATCGCGTAGGTGTTGATTGCTTTTATAGTGTTTCTGGAATAAAGGTGTGATTTTAGTATTGTGTTTAGTCGGTGTCTGAATTGCTGTGTTAATTTAATTTTTGTTTCTTTTTGTTGTATTTGTAGGGCTTGATTATATCCTAAATATTTATACGTGTCATTTTCGTCTAGTGGGTCAATTTGTTGTCCTGTTTGCATCGTGAAAAAATGTTGATAGTTTTTACCGTCTTTTATAGAATTTATCTTGCACTTGTCTAGGCCAAACTCCATCTTAATATCATTTGTAAACTGTTCAACTATTTCAATTAATTTGTTAAGGTGAGTTTCAGTGTCAGCGTAAAGTTTAATGTCATCCATGTAAAGTAGATGATTAAGCACAGTACTGGTCTGTCTGTCCGTTGTTGTAAAATGTAGTGGATATCCAATTGAGCTAGATTTTAACATATTCGAAAGTGGGTTCAAGGCGAGGCAGAACCACAAGGGGCTCAGAGCGTCCCCTTGAAATATTCCTCGCTGTATTTTAATGGTTTCAGATTCTAATGTATCGTTGCCTATTATAAGTTTTAATCGTGTAGTCCAAGTTTGCATTGCAGTTTTTAGAAACGTAACTATTTCTGGATGTATTTTATATATCTGTAATACCTGTACTAACCATGAATGCGGAACGGAATCATAAGCCTTTTTGTAATCGATGTAGGTGGTGAAGAGATTAGCTTTTAATTTCTGAATTTGTGTTAATACTACGGAATCTATAACTAACTGTTCTTTACAGCCTTGACTAAATTTACGACATCCTTTTTGTTGTTCTGCTAGTATATTGTTCCTAGAGATATGTTCGTTCAAGAGTTCAGCTAAACAAGATGTAATAATTTTGTACAAAGTTTGAAGGCATGTAATCGGTCTGTATTTGGCGGGGTCATGGGGGTCATTTATGTCTTTGGGAATCATTATTGTTGTTCCTGATGTTATATATGATGGCATTTTGTTCGGTTCTTTAATAAAGTCATTTATAAAGTTAAAGAGGTAAATGTGGATAGTTGTAAATTTTTTATACCAGTAACTATGAATGAAGTCAGATCCTGGTGCTTTCCAGTTATGTAAATGGCTAACTACTTTTTGAAATATCTTGGAGGGATGTGATTGAATGTCATTTCTTGGGTATTTATATTATTTTGATCAATTTCTCTTTGTATCCAATCAGCTAATTTGTTGTGTTCTACTGGTTGCTCCCAGATACCAGCCCAAAATTGTTGCAGGTCATCTTTGCTTCGACCAGTTCCACTTGCGTTACGTATTTCTTGATTGTTTACTGTTGACTTACTTACATGACGGTAAAACTGTTTTTCATTATTTTTAAATAAATTGTTTTGTTCTTGTTTCAAAGTGCATGTGTTGTATCTTTGGAGCCGTCCAGAGGTAACTGATAATTTTTGTCTAATGTGTGTGTGAGGCGTGTGTTTAATGGTTCGTGTCTAGAATGAATTTTGTACTGTTCAATAATCTTAATTACTTGTCTTGATAGCTTCCGATTCCTGTTTCCATTGATGTAATGTGTAATTTTACTTATGTGACTTCGCAGTATATCGATTTTTTTTTCAAGTCGTGTCTGCCAATGAGGTTTATATTTGTTTCTTAGGTTGTGTGTAGTATCTGTATCAAGTTTTAATTTTGCACCATTGACTTTTGCAGCAGTCCAGGCTGCACAATAAATTATTGTTTGTAATGAGTTAAAGTCAATATCTTTATTTGTGTGTTCAGGAAGTGTTACTTTGTTTATATAATCTACTATTATTAATAGTTTTTTAGAAGTCTTTTGTTTAGGTATATATGTTCTTAAGGTTGGATGAGTGTTTCTATAATGTTCATACGCTAATTTAAAGGTGTCGTCAATGTCTTGGCGTCTATGAGAGTCTAGATCTAGAATAGGTAACGTTTCTTCGGAGCTATTTTGTTCTAGATTATTTATAGGTGAAATTAGTACACTGCGGTCAGGGGTTTCTATGGTATTGGTGTGATTTATATTAGTAGAAGCTAATTCTTCAGCTATTTCTTGTTTTATAATACTCAGTCTATCATCGCTTATGTATTTATTAATAATGATTAATCTTCTCTGATCTGCTACTCTTTGTTCTGTTACATGAGCTAAGGAGGGGAACATATTTATAAAATTTTCGTGTAAAGACTTTCTATATGCTGTTCTATTTGTATCTAGGTAGGTTATCCGGTAGTATATTTTAATAATGGCTTCATTTTGCTCATTAGTCCATTTCATGCGTGATTGGCTAATTTGTGGCGTTAATTGTGTATTTTGTGCTTGTATTGCTATTGTGTTGGCACTGGATGTAGGGTTTTGTAGTGGATTTGGACTGGACGGTATGTTTTGCGAGATTTGGTGACGTTGCAACTCTCCTCTTACTTCATTATATATTTCATCTATTGTATCTTGTGGTAAAAGTTTTTTGCGCATTATAGCTCTGCGCTGATCTCCTACTCTTTGGCGACTAACTAGCATAGTGGGGTATTTTTCTATAAATTTCAGGTGGAGTGGTTCAAGATATGCGTTTGTATCGGTATCTAAGGAGTAAGTTTATATTGCGCACTTACCTACACTGTAGGTAAGTGCGCAATATAAACTTATTCATTTCAGGTGACCATCTTTTGCGCGTACTTGGAGCGCTTTCGGTGGGTGCAAATTCTAAGTCTATTTTGACTTCTTGCACAACACTGTCAAGCGTGCTAGTAGTAGACGAAGCAGCAGTTCGTCTAGTCATATAATCAAATAAAATAAAATAAAATAAAAATAAAATCCCTCGGGGGGGTTATTATTATTATTATTTTTATCGCCTTTGGACGGCGTCTCGGAGCGCCTTAGAAAGACCGGACATTAGTGACGACACTTATGTCGCATTTGTAGACCAAATCGCATCAAATATTGCGTTTACAGGAAAGGCCTCATAACAAAAGTAAGAATCTATAATTTTGAAAGAAAATCCTATAATAATATTATTTTTTAACATTTTCTTACTTCTAAAATTGACTTTTTCAATCAACTAAAAATCATAGTTAATGAATCGATCAAAAAATATAATTGCGCTTAAAGGCGTTTTTACGTAAATGCCTACAAAATCAGAGTCATCAAAATCTACTCATTATGTATCTTCTCTTTTTTCGGCAAGTTACTAAAGTTCCACAAAAGGTGATATAAGTTATTACTTGTTTCAGGCATTGATCGAGCACCTTGCGGAGTTCGAGCCGGGCCTCGTGGAGCGAGTAATAGCCTCTCTGCCCCTCACATCGCTAGACCCGCATCGCGCCAGCGTCTTCACTAGAGAAAATAAATTGTGGCGCGCCGTGGGCGCTGTCGCGGCTGCCCTTGGTACGTATATAATAGTTATTTATGCAACTGTAGTATAATAAGGGGTATTAAAACACGAATGCGGGTTTATCACACGAGCCGAAGTCGAGTGTGATAATAGTATCATCACATGAGTGTTTTAATACCTAATTATTACAGTTGCATACAAAACTTTATCTACACCCATGATATGAATCCTCTATAAAAGGTTCTAAATCCATAGGGTGTTGAACAGTGTTGTAAGAACTCTATGTAAATTCCTGATAAGTTTATTGCTGAGTATCTAATACCAACTAACTATGTATGTTAGGTAATAATGAATTTCATTATTACCTAACATACATAGTTAGTTGGTTACATTTATTGTAATAATTATTAAACTTTTTGATCGTACAATTATTGGAATGCAAATTTTTTTGTGCGATATTAGTAAATATCGGACAAAAATGGCGTGATACGACGTGAATTCGAATAACCAATAAGTTCCTTTTTTAAATTACGGAGCCTGGTAGTGAAAGGCGTACATGACAATGTTCCTTTTTTGATATTTATAAAGAATGTGTCTGTTTGATGAGTAAGGAAGGGATCGAGTTTGCGTTGCATAATGAAATTTGGTACAACATTATAACACTCGTTTGGGTGATATAATGGTTATTATGATACTGGGTATTTAATGTTGGCAATAAGCTAACTGTTTCAGAAACTTTTATAGAGGATTTATAACATTGGTGTAGATAAAGTAAAATATAGTTATACTATAAGTATATCAGTTCGTATTATTACCATTATTTTTTTCAAATTGATTTATATGTTTTCCAATTCCAATATCCAAGAGGTATAGCAGTTCAAAGAAAGTTAGGTAGCTATATAGCCTATGGACCTCGAGAAATCGGGATGTTTATTTTGGTGAGAATAAGCGGCTTTGACGATTTGCGCGGGAAGAGAGGCAGCAGTAAAAAAAACGATCCAGTGAGAGTTGAACTAGCGTTTATATACTATCTTTGAATAATATTTACATAAAAGTTTGAAGTGAGATATTTTTCTTTTTTACACATAGAACAATCTTTCTTTTTATTTATCTACATATTAAATTATTAATTATGGCAAAAGTTTTACAAATCATGAGATATAATTTATTAAACCCTGTACGCGTATTCGAAGCCTATCGATAATAATTGAGAGCGGCACTTCCGATTCCCTTTTACATCGCTTACATATTTCCGTTTTCCCCCGTTTTACCGCCCTTCCACTGCCACGCAGGCGAAGTGGTGGGGGCACTTGGGCGCCCTGACTTCGCTCTTGCTTCATTGGCGTCTGATTTCCCGCCCCGAACGGTCGTGTTTGCAGCAACGCAAAAAGGATTTTTATTTCGTATTAACGACCGTTATACATCGCGTAAGTTTTACTTTATATTTGATTTAACGATTAACGATTTATTTTTTCACTTTTTCACGATCAGTGATCATTCAATCTTCGATTAGAGCAGTTGTGTCACAATCACATATGACGCGCATTAATACAGTGCAGTGAAGTGCTCACGCATCAAACCAAAGTCACGCATCTTCGGCCGGCCGCGATGACCTACATCGGTGAGTCATTGCATTTGGTATGATTACGTTCAACGAGTAATTGTTAAGGCGACGTTCTCATCCGCCTTGACAATGAATACTTCTTCCAAATCTATTCAGTTAAAAACTGAAACGGAACGTTATCTCTATAAACGTTTCAAAAATGAGCAGGAAGAAAGGCTTAAACAGCAGAGCCTTATAGAAGACCTAAAAGCAGTTACAGAACGTCATTGAGTCTAAAGCTGTGACCCCAGCAGCTACTAATGCAGATCCTCTACGGTCCATGCTGAGTACAACACTGACGAGGACGAGCTAGCCAAAGAGACAGAGTGGATAAGAACGAAATCTAGAAAGAAAAGAAAATTTAACACGTCACCCACGCTCTCACCCCAAGAAAAAGAAACACCTGAAGTAGTTCCCCCTCCACCTCCCATCATAGTAGATGAGGTAAAGAACTACCAAAACTTTTACGACTTCTTGACACAAACTCAGCCTGAAATCATCTTTTTAATTAAAATATTGAATGGTGACAGCGTCAAAATTAATGCGTGTAATGTAGACGCATACAGGGCCGTAACGAAGCTTTTATCAGCGAATAACTTTCTATGGCATCCCTATGAAAATAAGCAGGAAAGACCTATTAGAGACATGGCAAAAAAGTTGCCTTCAACATGTAAGCCGGAGAGAATCGTAGATCTCAAAGCAAAGGGCTTACAAATCAAAGACGTTGTAAACAAACTAAGTTGGAAAAGCAAAGAACCACTAAATATGTTCATGCTGACCTTCAGCAACAAAGAGGATATTGCTAAAATATATCAAATAAAACACATACTAGGGTGTTTGGTTGACATACAACCCCTGAAAACATCGAAACTTATTCCCCAATGTAAAAGGTGTCAGGCTTATGGTCATACACAAATGTATTGTGCTAAATAGCCAAGGTGTGTAAAATACACGGGAAAGTACTTAAACAAAGACTGTAAAAAAGCAGCAACCGAGAAACCAAAGTGCGTGCACTGCGGAAAAGATCATCCGGCTAACTACAGAGGTTGTATGATAGCCAAAGAAATGCAGAAATTAAGAAATAAGACTGCTAAAAAACATGTAGTCGGTCAAGATAAGGAAGCTCCAACCAATCCGCAGAGAGCAAATAATAAGCCTGTCTCGACTATAAGTACTCGTACAAACGTTTCTTATGCTCAGACTGCAGCAAAAAATTCTATGAGCTCTCAACGCAAAGAGCAAGTCACCCCTAATGAAAATAAGTTGGACGAAATACTCAAGCTTATGACTTCATTTGATGAACGTCTGAAAAAAATTTAAAATAGCACCAAGATCGCTTTTCCCAAAAACAAACAATGAATAATCTTAAAATTATGGCGTGGAATTGCAATGGGCTACTTAAACACAAAAATGAACTGCAAGTAGTCCTAGATATGGAAAATATTGACGTGTGTTTAGTCTCCGAAACACATTTCACTAAACAATCATACATTACATTTAAAGGCTACAAGGTTTACTATGCATTGCATCCAGCAAACAATGGAAAAGGCGGCAGTGCTGTAATCATCAAGGAAAACATCCAACACCAAGAATACCTTAAACATGAAATACCACAAGTTCAATGCATTGCAGTTCGACTAAACACCAAAAACTACCCGCTAACAGTGGCAGCAATATACTGTCCACCTACACAAAATAAAAATTTACACAAAATAAATAAAGATTTGTATTTAATTGTTTTACACACGCTTGACGATAGATTTATATTAGGTGGAGACTTCAATGCGAAAAACACATATTGGGACTCTCGACCTAACACAAAAGGAAGAAGGCTGATGCAAGCTATTAAAGAACTGAACTGTGATGTTGCATCAACAGGATATCCAACATACTGGCCAACGGACCCACTTAAAATACCAGACCTAATAGACTTTTTCATTTACAAACAATTGTCATCTAATTATATAAGACCAGTTCAAAGCTTTCATATGAACTCAGACCACTCAGCCATATACTTAGAAATAAGTGAGAAAGTTCTGAGTAAGGAAACAAATTTATCTCTAGTCAATAAACATACTAACTGGCAGAGTTTTAAAATTGAATTAGATAGCAATATCGAACTTAGAGTACCATTAAAGACTCCCGAAGAGCTTAATATTGATCTTGAAAAGTTTGTTACTCTAATACAACGGACTGCATGGAACAACACTCCTAAGATAAAAAAGAAAACTGTCAGTGTATATCCAATAGAAATTAGAGCACTCATCACAGAAAAACGAAAGCAAAGAAAATTATGGCACCAAACCAGGTTACCAGAAGACAAGAGAAAATAAAATAACCTGAACAAAAACCTTTAACGAGTAATCCAGAATCATGTTGATGAGTGTACAAACACGTACCTTCAAAAGCTTACCAGTGACCGTAGCACAGATTACTCTGGAAGGCCACAAAATATTTTAAACACCCCATCAACCACATCCCTCCCCTAAGAATGGGATCTGGAAGGTGGGCAGTTACTAATGAACAAAAAGCTGCTAAGTTTGCTGATCATCTAGAGGATATTTTTAAACCAAATGAAAGTCAAGAAGTAAATTATGAGGCGGAAACTGATGTAATCAGCGATATTAATGATGAACAAGACAACATAAAGCTTGTGACACCGAATGAAGTCTTACGTGAAATAAAACAACAAATCAATCCAAAAAAATCGCCTGGCTTTGATCTGATATCAGGGGAAATACTAAACAACCTTCCTAGGAAAGCTCTAATTAAGTTTACAAATCTGGTAAATTCTGCATTGAGACTTAGGTATGTACCAGACTTGTGAAAAATAGCTGAAGTTATAATGATAGCAAAACCTGGAAGCCACCAAATGAAACAACGTCGTATAGGCCAATATCCTTGCTGCCTGTAATGTCAAAACTGTTTAAAAAAACTGTTACTTAAAAGGCTTAAACCCATAATTGAAACGAGAAATCATCACCTGAACATCAGTTTGGCTTTAGAAAAAAACACTCTATAATTGATCAGGTACATAGGATAACTCATTGAACAGTCTCTAGAAAATAAAAAAGTTTGCTCATCTATCTTTCTAGATGTAGCACAAACTTTTGACAAAGTGTGGCATGAAGGCCTTATTTTAAAACTCAAAAGAATACTTCCCAAAGTCTTTGTAGAGATACTAACGTCTTATATAACCGCTAGAGCCTATAGAGTACGACAAGATCATGCATACTCTGAAAAGGAAATAAAAGCTGGAGTACCTCAAGGAAGTGTATTAGGTCCGGTCCTGTACCTATTATACACCGGCGACATTCCAGAACTAGAAGAAAATACTATTGCGACCTTTGCTGATGACACGGCTATTATGGCAGTTGGAAACAGTCATGCCGAAGTCAGCAGAAAAGGTCCAAGCAGCTATTAATAAAGTTCACAACTGGACAAAGAAATGGCGAATTAAACTAAACAAATCAAAATCTGTCCACGTCAACTTCACAAACAAAAATGATGACTACTGTCGCGTCTATATAAATGGACAGCAGGTGTCATATGAAAACACTGCTAAGTATCTTGGTATGACACTCGACGCGAAGCTTCGCTGGAAAGCCCACGTCAAAAAGAAAAGAGAGGAACTTGATATAAGATTCCAAAAGATGTACTGGCTGCTTGGAAGAAACTCTGCATTGTCAGTAAATAACAAAATGCTACTTTATAAACAAGTCCTCATGCCAGTATGGACTTATGGTATACAGTTATGGGGTTGTACCAAACAAAGTAATATTAAAATATTTCAACGCTTCCAAAATAATGTACTGAAGGCCATTGTAAATGCGCCCTGGTATATAAGAATCGACGATCGAGTTAAATATTTTATTTTGAAAAAGTTGAAACGTTTTTCTCCCCGTGCTTATTTGTTTGTGCTTTATCAGTGTGATTTTTTTCAGTTAAGAATAAGTGATTTAAGTGGTAATAACCGAACTCGGTCACGTCTAAGAGAGCGATCAAAATCATCGTCAAGTTCTAGTTCGAGTTCAAGCAGTAGCTCTGGAACAAGAGCGCGCAAACAAAGACGACGGCAGCGTGGTAAAAAGCAGGAGATAATGTTGGAGCAGCTCACGAAAGCGATAAGTGATTTACTAAATCATATTTTTTCACGAGATACTCCTGCTTACTTCCAGAATCATCATTCAAATAATGACGTTATTGATCCAAATATTAGTGGGGATTTGTTTGATTCTCCCTCGAAGGAGTGTGTTTCTGAGAAAGTAATTGATCCTCAACCAGGCTAGTAAACAGTTGGATTTTAATATTTCATTTAACACCAGTCTTAAAGAGCCATCTATTCCTAAGGCATCTGACAAATATATTAAAACTCTTCAAGAAATTCAGCGTTTTCAAGGAAATTCTTGGTCTGAAGTCCGCTTTTCCGAGGTGCAGAAGACATATTGCCATTCCCTGGCTTTGTAGAATTAGAGGCCAACGATGAGGTCAAATGCTATGACACTTACAAAACTCTTGCTTATGTAGAGAAGTCTTTTGCTGCCTTAACCTATGCGATGGTAATACAAAAAGAGGTCTTGGAAAAAGCCATTCAAAATTTGTTAGCGGAGGCATTGAAAGACAATGGACTGTTGTATAACGATTTGAAGCAGGGAATAGAAAATATTTTCATCAATGGTGAGTATCATAAGGTGTCAGTAGATGCCATGCAGTTAATTAGTGGGCACAGGGCTGATTTAATCCAGCAGAGACGAGAAGGCATTCTCAAATTTGTCAAAGAACCGTTGCTAAAGCTAGCTTTGCGTAAGATTCCTCCTACATGCGAGAGCCTCTGAGGTTACTACTGCTTCTTTGGAAAAAGCAGGAGGGATACGAAAATCCTTTTGGCCCCTTTCGAAACCTGCTCCCGTTGCGCAAGCGGGCAGCAGTAACCAGCACCGCCCTGCGCAAGGGCGTGTTGCTTCTGTGCCCATTGGCAATTACAGAAAACGTGTATCTGCGCAAGGTATTTGCCATCAACACTGTAATCATATACCCGCGCAGGGTTATAATAATAATTACAGCTGTTCTCAAACAAATTATTGTCCTGCGCAAGGATCAAACAATAGTGGAACCCAAAGAAACTCCTCGCGCTATAACAACACATTTCGTCAAAGAGGTGAGTTTTCAGGAGGAGCTAATGCAGAATCTCATTCCGCTACAAAGCGACGACAATCTTCGCCGAGTCACCAAAATAAGACCGGAAATAAACGTCGAAGATATTGACTTGAGGCCATTTCGGGCAGGGCAAATTCAAATTTTTTATGAGGTATGGCAAGAAATGAAAGCGCCCCCCTACATACTGAAGGTCATTCACGGATATCGCATTCCCTTTGTAAAAAACCACCATTGGTGATGCCCAATCAAAGCTATCAAATTTGAAGCTCGCCCGAAATGTCAAAAGCAATTCACGATTTGAAAGAACAAAGGGTATTAGTTCCAGCAGTCAAAAGCCCGAGTTTTTTAACGACAATTTTTCTGATTGCAAAGAGCGATGGGTCTCAACCTCAACGGCCAATATTCGACCTTAAAGCCTTAAATGCTTACGTCAAGGTAGACAAATTTCGCCTTATAAATATGGGCAAGGTACCAGATTTCCTCCAACGTGGAGACTGGATGGCAAAGATAGACCTGACACAGGCATATTTTCATCTGGCTCCAGCCATGAGTCACCGCAGGTTTGTTCGAGTCCAATACCAGAACGAATTGCTCGAAATGACTTGTCTGCCATTTGGCTTAAGTTCGGCTCCACGGGTATTCGCATCTGTGACCAACTGGATTGCTCAGATCCTACGCGAACAAGGAGTGTAAGGGTAATCGTTTACCTAGACGATTTTTTGCTCGCCAACCAGGATCGCCATATTCTTTGCAATCACGTAGAGATGGCTATCAGTTCGATGTTTAGGTTGGGTTGGCAAATAAACTGTCAAAAGTCAATGTTTATGCCTCAACTTTCAATAGAGTATCTCGGGATTGTATGGAACCCCTGGGAAAATTCAAAAAAGTCTTCCTGTCAGAAAGAAAGAGAAAGTTTTAAATCTTCTGTCAAAGATAGCTCAAAAAGGCGAGGCAAACTTAGCGAAAATGCAGATATTCCGCCCCCCACGCATTTCCCAACAACGGATGCGTCGGATCTCGCATGGGGAGCGAGGTTGGACAACCTATGTCTGACGGGAATGTGGAACGATCGGGAAAAATTGCTTCACTGCAACCGAAAGGAACTATTGGCAGTACTGAAAGTACTCGAAAAATGTCAAGATCTAAATCTTTGCCATGCATCAATGCTTTTGCAGACAGACAGTCGTACTGTTCAGGCTTATCTTCGAAACGAAGGTGGTACTCACTCGACTTACTTAATGGACTTGACGTACAAAATTTATCAAGTATTAGAAGAGCATCAGATACAATTGAGGGTTTATTTATCACCAGCCCGGTATATTCAACAACGAAGCAGATTGCGTCTCGAGACTGAGAACCTCCAGAATGGCACTTGTTGCCGGTTGCGACATCAGTAATATTTGCCAAATGGGGCAGACCCCAAAACTGTTTGCATCTCGGGCAGCCCATGTGGTGCCACAATATGCGTCAATGTATCAAAACGACCAGCAGGCGGCATTTCAAGATGCCTTCAGCAGACGGTGGTCTTACCGATTGGCATGGATATTTCCTCCACCTTGCCTCATTCCAAAAGTTCATCACCTGAATCAGGCCAAAGGTACGTTCTTGATTGTAACATCGAGGTGAAGTCGCGTATTCTGGAGAGCCGATATCAAGCGCAGAGCTCTGGCTTCTCCCCATACTGTGTGGAACCTTCAAGAAGTCCTGATAGATTTGTCAACACAATTACCTCCACCGAACGTAACAGAGATGTGTCTCGAAGTTTGAAAGTGTGCGGGTGGTTTAACAATTTAGATGAATGGTCCGGTCAGCAGAAGGCACTGTTGCAATCTAGCTGGCGAGAGTCTACGATGAAGACTTACAGAGTAGCATGGGCTCGCTGGTGTCGATGCCGATGGGCTGAGGAAAACCTGCTTGCTTGGAATAACCCTACAGGGTCGGATCTGGCACGCTATTTATGTGACTTATATGAAGCGAAAGAGGTCTGTCAGGATCGTAGCAAGTAGAGGTCCTTATTCTCTGCCTACCCCTGTGGGAAACAGGCGTGATAATATGTATGTATGTATGTATGTTATATCAAAAGGAAGGCCTGGCATATAGCACAATCCTATTACATAAGTTAGTCGTTGCGACATTTTGCGCACCGGATATTTCAGGTACATTAAGTTCCCATAAGTTGGTAAAGCAAACTTTTAAAGCTATCGCTTTAAGAAATCCCAAAGATCCTAAACCTCCGATATGGGATGTTTCCATAGTTACAAGATTCTTATTGGACAAAGAGGTGCCGCTTTCTTTATACGAAGTGTCCAGGCATTTAGCCATCTTGCTTATGCTATGGTCAGATCGACGAGTTCATGACCTCACCCTTTTGAGCATAAATTCTGATCACTGCACAATTTCCGAAGATTTCATAATTTTATGGCCCTGTTTTTGTGGCGTCTCAAACAAGCTTCATCAGAGATGATTGACCCAGTTTACTGGTTAAGGAAGCTAATAGAACTTGGTCAAGAACGTAGACAGTTATGCAAGAGCTCTAAGCTATTCATCACATTCAGAGGTGAGCCGAAGCCTGCATCTAAAACCATAATTGCGGGTTGGATAAAATCAATGCTCCGGGATGCCGGCATTAAGGCAACACCAGGCCAGGCAGTGTGAGAGCTGCAGTTGCGTGTAAGGACTGGGTAAATAATTTTTCTATAGACCAAATCATTAAACATGGTAACTGGCGTTGAGAGAAAACTTTCAGAAGTTTTTACTGTCGGGAGGTTCGGCAAACAGAAAATAGCGAATCCTTAAGTAATCTGTTTTCACCTACTTGATAGATGATGTATAAATACTGCATTCTTTACAATTACAATTTTTTTTTTATAATAAGTTTTGGTTAACATCATTTTTTGTTCATGGCTTTATGCACATACTATGATTGAATAATCTTATATTCATATTTGAATTATTTTTGTTAAATCTGGTGTTGGTGAACCCTAGTTTACATTGATTTATTAATTTTTTCTTCTGTAATAAACTTTATATGCATTCACAAGTTTGTTATTTATTCAATCGATTCTGAAACATTAATTCATATTTATAATTCCTTTCACATTGACGTCGATTGTAGAAAATGATATCAAGCCTTAATTTCACCGCCAGACGATATCAAACAAATCTTTCAATTATTATCGATAGGCTTCGAATAAGCGTACAGGGTTTAATACTAGCGTTTTACCTTACAATAAAATGCTTACCTTATTCGAAGCCTATCGAATGAGATCTGCCTGGCAGTCTTTATTCATAGAGCCAATGAAGCAAGAGCGAAGTCAGGGCGCCCAAGTGCCCCCACCACTTCGCCTGCGTGGCGGTGGAAGGGCGGTAAAACGGGGGAAAACGGAAATAAGTAAGCCATGTAAAAGGGAATCGGAAGTGCCGCTCTCAATTATTATCGATAGGCTTCGAATAAGGTAAGCATTTAATAAGCGTTTTATTGTAAGATAAAACTTCAGTAATTTTCTGTAGTTAAATTATCGGTTTATTTTATTTTCTTGTACGTAATATAAATACAGTTGAATCAATTTAAAACGGTTTTTTTTTAGAAAACATTAAAGTTGAGGATATGCTTCTCCGAAAACAATTTCTTTTGCTTCTTAACCAGCTGTGGGAAAAATCAGTGTCATTTGTATCATCAATGGTACTGTGCAATGGTACTGGTGGTCCGGAGGGTAGTGATTGGATACATCGGTACCATTTGTACAATCAATGGTACTAGTGGGATAAATCAGTGTCATTTGTACCATCAATGGTACTATACAATGGTACAGGTAGTCCGGCGGCATAATTATTGATGTAGGATTACTTCAAAAATAAATTGCGCCTTTGAAATCCGCTTATATCATACTCAATTATACAATAAGAACATATTTTTTTAGGCGAAATTAAATAAAAGAATATGATAATTACAAAGATTGTTGTCAAAATAGGCTAAAAATATAAATTATGTGATTTAGCTTTACAAAAACTCCCGAAATCTTACGTATAATGCGTATGCGCTCTAAATCGAAAATATAGAGAAAAACACATACGTTTTATCAGGATTTTTTTGTATCATTTTGAACATTACATTACACCGGAAGTGACGACACACAGCTATCGATGTGAACATTATTTATTTGCCTACACTAAAAAAAAAAACAACGACTTCTGTCAACTGTCAATGTCATGACGAAAATATCGATGCAAGAAACTGGAAACCTAATTTTGAACAAATTCAGCCGCATACATAGGGCGCACTATAAGTTTCCGGAACTGGCCACTTACATAAACAATATTTAAAAATTTATTGCAACATTTGAAAATAGAACTCTTTGGCTGTAAAATGCAGTTTGTTTCATCTGACTGTCTTTTGTTTTTACCTTGTGGCGCCATTTAAAAAATTGTGTGTCTGCATCAACATAGATTTAACTCGGGAAAATTTTCGTAGTATGATTTTCTACGATTTTAAGTGTAATTTGACAGCTCAACAGAGCATCGCTCGGCTTGAAACAGCTTTTGGCAATGAAGCACCATGCAAGACAACTGTTTATAGCTGATTTGCAGAATTCAAGCGTGGTCGTATCAATCTCAGTGACGAATCTCGCGATGGTCGGCCGTCCACCGCTGTGACCAACAAAAACATCGATGATGTGCGCCGTATGATTGAAACAGACAGGCATGTGACCTACCATGAAATTCGCGCATCCTTAGAAATAGGCATGAGTCAAATACAATTAATCCTACACAAACATTTGGGTGTGAGAAAGCTGTGCTCGCGGTGGATCCCACACAACTTGACCGAGGCTCAAAAAACGGACCGCGTCACTTGGTGCAGTGCCATGCTTACCAGATTCAACGAAGGTGCGTCAAATTTGGTGTGGGACATAGTAACAGGTGACGAAACATGGATTTATTGCTACGATCCCAAAACAAAGCAGCAATCGAGCGTATGGGTCTTTCAAGATGAGCCGAAACCAACCAAAGTGGCGCGCGTGAAAAGTGCATCTAAGCGGATGATTGCTTCTTTTTTTAATAAAACTGGACACGTGGCTACTGTTGCTTTAGAGAATCGTCGTACAGTGAATAGTGACTGGTACACGACCATTTGTTTGCCGGAAGTTATTGACGAACTCCGTAAAAATAACCGTAAACGCCGTATCATCCTGCACCACGCCAATGCTAGTTCTCACACGGCCAGACAGACAAACGACTTTTTGAAGGCGAAAAATTTAGAACTCATGAGTCATCCTGCATACAGTCCCGACCTGGCACCTTGTGACTTTTTCTGTTCCCAAAAATTAAGAACCAATTACGCGGTCAACGATTTTCATCACCTGAAGAGGCTGTCGAGGAGTATGAAAAACACGTTTCAGAGGTCACCACAGAGGAGTGGCACAAAAGTTTTCAAAACTGGTTTCATCGAATGAAAAAGTGCATAGACGCCTAGGGAGATTATTTTGAAAAACAATAAATTAATTTTGTACCTTTAATAGTATTTTTTCATATTCATTCCGGAAACTTATAGTGCGCCCCACGTAACGTCCACTGCAGAGCAGGACATAGGCCTCTCCCAAGGATTTCTAAAATGACCGATCTAGAGCGGTCTGCATCCAGCGCTTTCCAGATCACCTCGTCAGATCACCTTGTGGGTGGGTGTCCTACGCTTCGCTTGCCATTACGTGGTCGCCATTCGAGAACCTTTTTGCCCCATCAGCCATCGGTTCGTCGCGCTATGTGTCCCGCCCACTGCCACTTCAACGAACTAATCCGCTGGGCTATGTCAGTGGCTTTTGTTCTCCTACGAATTTCCTCATTTCTGATTCGATCACATAGGGAAACACCAAGCATAGCTCCATAGCGCGCTGAGTGACCTTGAGCCTTCTTATGAGACCTATACTAAGGGAACACGTTTCAGAGCCATAAGTCATCACTGGTAACACACATTGATTTAACACTTTCGTCTTGAGGCACTGAGGTATTTTGGACGAGAAGACACTGCGTAGCTTCTCGATCGCTGCCCAGCCGAGTCAGATTCGTCGAAAAACCTCTTCCTCGAAGCTGGAACTTCCTGCCGGGATCAATTGACCCAGGTAGATATACTAGTCTACAACTTCCATGGTGGAGCTTCCAACACAAACAGGAAGGGCCGCGACATGGACATTCGACATTACTATTGTTTTGTCCATGTTCATTTTAAGGCCCAACTATTGGGAAACTCGATTTAGTTCTCCGAGCATAGTACTTAAGTCTTCCATCGATTCTGCCATGACAACGATATCGTCGGCAAATCGAAGATGAGTGATATACTCGCCATTGATAATGTGCATTTCTCAAAATGAGCACTTCGCAAAATGAGCACTTCGCAAAATGTGCACTTCGCAAAATGTGCACCGTTCTATGATTTATATAAATCTACTGTAAAACAAAGTTTAGGCTCAAAACAGTAGATTTATATAAATCATAGAACGGTGCACATTTTGCGAAGTGCACATTTTGCGAAGTGCTCATTTTGCGAAGTGCTCATTTTGAGAAATGCACATTATGAGAAGTGCTCTTTGTGAGAAATGCACATTCTGCGAAATGTAAATTTTTTGGTGAGTGCTCATTTTGCGAAGTGCACGTTTCGCGTCAGACCCAAAATAAGCTGTGAATAAAATTACGCAAGGTACATCGAACACGCAATAGTAATGTAAAGATGGGCGGTGGGCAAATATAAATACCCAATCTACCCATTTGGTATTAGATTAAATTATATATTATAAGTATATTCTTCGCAACACCTGTCGGAAAGCGCGTGTAAACTAGTGATGTCCCGCATTAAATTACCGTTACCAGTACTTTACTATAGGGAAATATTTCCAGTAAGTTTCTATTGTAACCGGTAATATTCCCAAATGCTGGTAATATTGTTTAATAGGTATCGTCTTGTTAATTCTTGTTAATTTATCTATGTAATATTGCTTAAAATGCGCACGTACACTCTTCCAAGCTGCTTCTTTTCCCGCGCAGATCGTAAAAGCCGTTCGAGGGAATAGGCGAAAATGCGAACCTTGTTTATAGGTGATGCGGCGAGCAACCCATCATTGTTTCGATTCCTAGAGATCCATAGCAAACCATAGTTTCGTCGTCCCTGTCTGCAGTTTACTCAGAGACTATGAGTACTAGAAAGCTGTAATTTGGCAAATTATCACTCTCATGGTGGGAAACGCTTTTCTCTAAATCGTGTTTGGGACAAATAGCAATAAAAATACTATCTATCCCAACTACTTCTGCTTCAGAAGAGAGATCTTTTTTACTTTCGCCAACATACATCCAAAAAAAGAAACAAATTGACGACAAACAGAGAAAGAGAAAGAGAGAGAGAGAGAAAACTTACTTTTTATATTCCCAAACAGAAACTTGTCAAGAAATTTACTAAATAACTTGATAGTAACATAGAGAAAATACCCAGAAAGTAACTGTATGGTTAAGTTACTCAGAAACTTTCTCGAAACTTACTCGGTAAGTTACTCAGTAAGTTTCTCGAAACTTACTCGGTAAGTTACTAGTAATATTAGTAAAATAATATTTAGAATTATAATTTTGGTTGCATTTAAACTAGAAGTGGTAGAAGTCTTATCGTATCACTGATAATCACAAATGAAATATATTGAAAAAAATGTTTTTCTATGTTACCTTATTATTACTACTTTTTGGGAATGTTAACAGTAACGTTACTGGGAAAATACTCGAAGAAATTTAAGAAAAACTTTTTTTTCTTAAATTTCAATTTTGATTATAGTAATCCGATAAGACTTTTACCACTTCTCTAGTTTAAATGCAACCAAAATTATAATTCTAAATATTTTTTTCCTAATATTACTAGTAACTTACCGAGTAGGTTTCAAGAAACTTACTGAGTATCTTACCATACAGCAACTTTCCTAGTAACTTACCGAGTAAGTTTCGAGAAAGTAACTGAGTAGCTTACCATACAGTAACTTTCTGGGTATTTTTTCTATGTTACTATCAAGTTAATTAGTAAATTTCTTGACAAGTTTCTGTTTGGGAATATAAATAGTAAGTTTACTCTCCTCTCTCTCTCTCTCTCTCTCTGTTTGTCCTATAGACGATGTTTGTTTTGACGTTTAGAAAAAAAAATCTAATTGGACTTGTTGGAAACTAGCGGATTATATGTTGAAATAAGTAAAGACAGATCAAATGCTATGTCAATATATTAGTATTCTCATACATATAAGGAGAGTACATTTATTTTACTGCTCAAACAATAGCTAAATTTACTGATTACGGGGTTGGTCCCGAAACAAAAAATATTCGTATTGACGAGTTCTTAAATACCCCGTCAACTTGTTATAACATTTCCTAAAAAATAATATGCCGGGTATTTATCGGAATCTACCCGTTGTATGGGAATAACATACGAATTAACACGTCTTAGTTTACATGTTTTGTTGGCAAGTGTTTGTCCACCTGATTATATGTTAAAATAAGCAAAAAGACATCAAATGCGATATCTTTATATGAGCACCATCATACATATAAGTAGAGTAGATTTTTATGACTGCTCTTCAAACAGCCAAAACTACTGATTTCAGGGTTAGTCTCCGAACAAAATATATTCGTATTGATGATTTCTTTGATCCCTTATCAACTTGTTATAATATTTCCCTCAAAAAATATGCCGCGTAAATTGACAGGTGTTAGTTTTTATTTATTTTGCTGGAAAATGTTTTTTGACCCAATTATATGTTATAATAAGCAAACAGTAATGAAATAAGATGAAATCTGTATATTTAATATGGACAGCATTAGGGATTTTAATCTTTGATATTTATTCTATGTCAATATATGTCATTTAATAATACATAACATAACCATTTCACACATTCATATACAAAGTTAGTAGACTCCCACTCATTTTTAAATAAATATCCCAATCTACCCACCCAAACTAATAAATATGGGTATTTACCCGGTGGGCATCGGGTAAATACCCAACCTTGGGTAAATATCCGGGTGGATGCCGGGTGGTAGATAGTAATGGCAAAAATAAAAAAAAATACTTGCGAAATGAACTGCATTCTTGCAGATTTTTAATGCGACAATTAAATAAATAATAAATAAATATATAGGGACAAATAACACTGATTGAGCTAGCCCCAAAGTAAGTTCGAGACTTGTGTTATGAGATACTAACTCAACGATACTATATTTTATAACAAATACATATAAAGATAAACATCCAGACCCAAGACAATTTGAAAAAGGTCATTTTCCAACTTGCCCTGACTGGGGATCGAACCCGGGACCTCTGGGTGGCGGACTAGCATGGTGACCACTACGCCACGGAGGTCGTCAAATTTTCATTTAATTTGTTTTTTATCTTATATTTTCTTAATGCTTTACTTAATTGAAAGTAAAATGGAGTTGAAATATAGTACTGTATGTATTATATGTGGACGCTTTCCGGACACTAAAACAGTGATAGTGAAAAAAAAGGACTGTTGAAATTTGTGGAATCCAGCCTAATTAGAAACGATGGAAAAGTAGCGTATTTTAAGGACCAATGCGAAATAAAGTTGCATAAAACATGTAGGAATACCTACAATAATCATCATCCATCCACAGCGGTAATCAGAGCCCGGGGTACGCTACCAATTTTTTTTTGAAATGGCTGAAAAACTTTTTTTTTAGTTTCGAAAAATTTCACAAACCTGAATCGTCAAGAAAATGCTTTATAATTTTCAAACCTTCTCACAAAATTTCACTAGAATCTGTTGAGAAATGCGACCTGTAGGTGAGAACAGGCGGACAGACAAACTGACAGAGGGACAAAAGCATTTTTAGCCAATTTCGAAACTGAGACGCTTCATTTGCTCGGTCAATAAAATATAGTATCATTGTGATAGTATCGCATACCACAAGTTTGAAAACTTACTTTGGGGCTAGCTCAGTCTATACAGGGTGGAATTGAATTCGTTGGCATCCTTTTAAGTATCTATTATACCCATGATACAAAGTATTTAAAGACTAATAAAACGTCAATCAAAAGTAGTCATTATCATATTAAAGAAATCCTCTAAAAATGCGTTACACTCTTTGATAGATACCATTACTGCAATTATAAATAAATAAAAAATTAGTTAATAGATTCAGGTGTTACTTTGCGGAAGTCAAAGTTACATACTACATGATTTGAATTACTTTGTGCAATTCCGCCACCAGTTAGTTCATGCAAACTATTGCCGGCCGGCGCCCACCCACTACTGTTAGTCCCAGCATACCTGCCACCAACAGCCCGTGTGCACCCGCCACCAACAGCTGATGCATGCTCCCTCCGATACTGCTGCATCCGCTGCGGCTGCAGCAATATCGGACACCGCATACGCGACACGTGTTTCGCCTCTCCACGAGAGGCTGTGTGCGTGCCTGTGTGCGGCGGGTTCTATGACTTCACGGCTCGTAAGTTTACACAATACGTGCGCGCGTCTCAAGTGTTTTGTTACTTGGGTAATTTTTCTTACTTTTTGATACTTTTTAATTACTGCATTAATTACAGTGTTTATGGGAGTATGTTAATACGTTAAATTAATGCTACTTATTTCAATTGCATCCTGTATAATTTGTCCTTATATATTTATAACTGCAAGTATTTCTTTGCCATGCAACATTACATAACTTTCACCTACTACAATTTATTGTCATCCCATGTAGGAATGAGTGAACCCTATTGTTCGTCACAAGTAATAATACTAGGCGCCACCACACCGTGTACCACACGCACTATGCCGTAATAACGATAAACGACGTTATTTCCAGCTAGTTAGGCACAGTTGAGTTAACCGTTTGTTAGCAATAGTTTGTAAGTATTAAAGCAGTTCGTATTTATGAAAGTGATTATGTCACGAACTTCTTACGGAGTAACATATATTTAAGTACCTAATATGAGCCAGTATTCCGTTATTTGACATAAGTTAGGATTTATAATCTATCTCTTCATAGATTGAATGAAATATCGTAGTCTAGAGTGTGCGAAAACATAACCCCTGCACCGGACACGTTGCCGTCGTCCTTCGCGCGCCGTCGATCACTTGTCTACTTTAAGGGCAAACATGTGTTTTTGTGTTTTATACTTCTTTTGTTGATGAAAGTGACACAAACTCAGAATGTCAATCTTTTATGAATTTATGATACTAAATATATAAACTCTAATGATTCTAATTTTCTTTTGAAGCGTATTTTGCTTGGAAAATCAAAATAATTAAAATAAATAAGAATGCCTGGACTAATGTGACACAAATGAATACAAGGGGTATATTTAGTTGTTACTGATATGTTGTATTATTTTTTTCAACACTAATTATCTTTTTGGTACTGTTTTTATACATGGGCCCTTAGCCAGTTTGCAGTGGACAAAGGGTGACACAAATAGGTTTGCACACTAGTCTGGCTACGTTTGATACAATACTATTCCATTTTACAACTTAAAATAAATTTTGACGATTCAGTATGGAATTAAATAAAACAGTCACAAATCAATAAATTTCCCGAAACGCAGACCCCGAAAGTGACACAAATCGAAATAATAAGCTCTTTAGATACGACTCTATTCAGAGGCAAGAAATAAGCATATCTAGAGTTCTTGTAAGTTATACCCTTAAAATTAGCTAGCGCTACCGGACTATATGTCACAAAGCTTCGTGCAATGAGGAAGGCAGCTGTCATATACGTTGGTTCCTAACCTAATTAAATGTCAAAACTAGAGGTGAGCTGGATTAAGTAAAAACGGTACCTGTTCCAACTAATACTAATACTTAAAAATACCTAATCCGAATAATCCCTTCTAATCCCTGCTGTTCGCAGCCATTTGTGTAAAAATTTCATTTTGCGAGTTCATTTTATAAGTTGATCGCCTAAATTTTTTTAAATTGTAAACCCTAATTCGCTCTGATACAAAAATTTTCACTTTAAAACCAAATATTTCAGAAACGGATCCCTAAATCGAAAAACGGTGTTCGCAACCTCAAAATATTTTTGAAAGACCTATTCAACGAAACCAAACATGAATGGTTAGTCGAAAAAATAAAATTGCCTTTTCACTTTATTTGTATGGGAGCTAACGTAAAAAAAATATTTTTTCAATATTTTATTTTACCACTTTTTTCGCCTAATTAATATACATACCCATGCCAAATCACTAATAGTCGCTGATTAAAACCGCGGACGGACAGACAGACAGACAGATAGACAGACATGGCGAAACTATAAGGGTTCCTTGTTTACTACGGAACCCTAAAAATCTTCATCGTGACGTCACAATCTCAAATAAGCTTTACCTTGCTTAAAAATAAAGGTCATTAAGGTTTTCGCATGTATATCTAAATGTACGACCTTATTTCAAAATGTGATTACTGATTAGAGAAAGCTTCTCTTAGAAATAGCCTAGCAATTTTTTTAATTAGTTTACGAGCAAATTCGCTTTTAGCGCCATCTATCGGAGGCTATGTTAATGACGTGATTAAAGTGGGGCGCTGTTTATACGGCGGTTAGACAGTTGGTACCTTAACCTTTAGTACTTCAATACCTCAGTTTTATTCAACGGGAATACGGCGCGACGTCAAGGAGCAGTGACACAGTGGTACTCATTGGGAAGAATGTTAGTTGCAATGAGTGACACAAAGACTGGAACTCATCGGGAAAATTTTTCCCCTTGAGTACTTAACAGTGGTACTCAAGGGGGCCTGACTCGTCGAGAACAAATTATATTTTGTAATTAATTACTGTTATTTTGTATTGTTCGTTCTTATAACTAGATATAATGTAAATAAAACAATACTAAATTTCCTGCCCGGACAGCTTGTTGTTAGATTGTTACTAATAATATTATTCGATCGATTTTAAACAGATGGTGGACTATTTGCTTTTATGAAGGTTTATGCAAAATTTTCCGGTGGGCGTATCCTTAGTTTTGAAATCTGTGATTTGGATAAATGAATATATATATTTTAAAGAAAATACACAAATCGAGCTAGCTCCAAAATAAGTTTTAATGGGATTCCTACTAACTGCAGACTTGTTAATGACAGAGTCGTGTCGTGTGATTATAGGTAGTTGAAAACCAGCGGCTTGTAAGCCGGTAGTTTTCGAAATCACCGACTAGAAACGAATAACCAGCCGTTTGAATCCGCTAGATACCGGGTAGATACCCGACTCGAGTTGAGTATCGAAGAAAAAATCAATTTTTATTGCATTTTTAGTGTAAATCTTTTTTTTATACAGTAGTACTTATTATGTTATGCATTTTTTTTTTACTAAACAGCTTAGACACCCTTTGTATCTACTAACAGGAAACTATTAAACAACGTTTATGTGTTTGTATATGAAAATCATAAGAATAAAGATAGCTAAATTAGTTTACTTTAGATCTAATCATCATTGTAAACCAAACGCGGAATCTCACGAGGTAGGATAATTGAGTGTGGGGAGTGCGCGGGGCATGCAGGGATGAGTGCGCGCGGGAGGCTCGTTGCGAGGCACCTTACTTAACTTATTTCATGGATTAATACCTATTTCCAAAACATCTTTAACTAAAGATTATTATAATAGTCCTATCGCTTTAGTGATAAGCCCGCCTTTGTACCTCCTAGATTTTAAATGTACTTTTGAATATTGTCATTTTTAGTTGGTGCAATAAAGAAATTTTATCTTATTTTATAGATCTATTTCACTGCTGCGTCACATTTTGTATGAGAATTTTGAGTTTTACTGGTGCAAATATCATTGTTTCGGTCTTTATGTTTAATGTAACCTATAGTATATAAAACCGAAGAAACAACAAAAACGAAAAACTAAATCATGTGAATATATCGATGAAATAACCAGCCGTTTTCAACCGCTTGTTACCGCTAGAAATGATAATAAGCCAAAGAAGCCGTTTCTAGCCGGTAGGCTAGAAATGCTAATAACCGGCTTCACATCTATACATGTGACTATAGGTGGTAGTTGTGGCGCGATGCGCGAACTGGTTCGCTACGTGTCGTCGGAGTGCGCGCGGTCGGGCGCGCCGTGCTCGTGCGCAGGCGGTGCACTCGTGATAGCGTGCGCGGACGCGCTGGCGGGCCGTGGCGCCGCCGGTCGAGCACTTCCCGATCACGCACGCCCCTCCGCTCGCCACGACGCGCTGCACACGCTGCTTGCCGAAGAGGTACCATTCATAGTTATTATTTCCATACCAAATTTAATTCCAAGTAAATAGTCTGACCTTACGTTGGGCATGCGCGTTCTTCTAGCATTTGAACGACGCGAACGCTGCGTGCGCGCCGTAAGCGTCGTTCAATGCTCTAGGAACGCGCACGCCCAATGTGGGGTCAGCCATACCGTATAGTATAGCTACTGTCGCGACATCCATAAAACTATGACATAGCAATGTATTCTCAGTCCACACATCTAATTTTAATAACAGTATAATTGTAAGGTTGACGTTTTTGGAGAAAATGCTGCAGTACAGTTGGCTTTGGTTCTTTTGTACTTGCGCTTTGGAGGCGGCAGTAAACTTAGTTGTAAGTAAATGATCTGACGTCAACAACTAACTATTAAGAAACCGAAAGAAAAAAGAAATGACAATTATCAAGTGATATAAATATCCAAAGATAAATAAATGATTTTTGACTTTTGACTTTGACTTTCTCGTCCGCATTGTCATTGTTGTAGGAAAGTTACTGTTTGGTAAGTTACTCAGTAAGTTTCTCGAAACTTACTCGGTAAGCTATTAGGAAAGTTACTATATGGTAAGTTACTAATAATATTGGGAAAATAATGTTTAGAATTATAATTTTGGTTCCATTTAAACTAGAAGTGGTAGAAGTCGTGTCGGTTTACTCATAATCACAAATAAAATTTAAAAATTTTTTTTTTCTTTTTTCTGCCTACTAAAATCGGTACATTTGTACCCAAAATCGGTATATGACAAAGAAAATACAATATTCCGTCAAATTTGTTTATTTATCAAAAAATAAACTAATAGTCTACTCAATATATAAAATAAACTAACTCAGTTCCTCGAACAAGTGAATTCCCGAGCGCAAAACCCCTTATTACATCGAGTTGTAGGACAAACTCCCTAAAATATATGGAATATTCTGTAATAATAACTAACTACTCATCTTTACTTACTAGTTACTTTTGATCCCCGTAACGTAAAATATAAATAAACAGGGTTGCCAACTTAAAGTGTGAAATCGGTAAAAAAACGGGAATATGGTCAAAAAAATGGTTGCATTTCGGTAGGTAAGAAGTTTAAAATCGGTAAAAAAACCAGCCAAGTGACAGTCGGACTCGCGCACTGAGGGTTCCGTGCAACCTGAGTATTTGATATGAATTTCAATTTAATACCTCTACGCGTTCATGAGGGGTAGCATTAAGTTTAAAATTATTAAAAGTATTTTTATTATAATATATGATGTAACTAAAAATTTACAGGTTTTGAAATTTTTCCTTTATCTGTGCTATAAGACGTTGCTTCGTACCGAATTTCAATTTCACGGGAAGTACCCTGTAGGTTTTGAATCCCTTGCGAGTGTCAGAAAATTTGCGGCATAAACGGCTGTATCTTTTGATTGCGTTGGCTTAGAAGTTTGATTTTCTCACAGCTCCAAGGGACAATAGACTTGAGTATTTGGTATAAATTCCAGCTTGATACCTTAACGCGTTTCTGAGAAAAAGGTCACAGAGATACGGACGGACGGACAACAAAGTGATCTTTCCGTTTTTTCCTTTCATGGTACGGAACCCTGAAAAATCGGGAAAATTGTCATGTATTCTCTGAAATCATATAAAAATCCGGTAGGATAGAGTCCATATCGCTAAAAATACCGAAAAATTGGGAGTTTTTGGCGGGAAGTCAGGGGGTTCAGTTGGACTGCTTGGAAATTGTTTTGCAAATTGATTCGAGTGGACTTTATAATATGAAATTGGTTCAGTTGGGTGTTATAAATGCTCATGCTCATTTACAATATGAGAAATGTTTAAAGTGGACAGTTATAATGCGGCTGTAGTGATATTACACTCAATTAGCTATGAAAACTAGTGGACTCTTTGTCGCTAGAAGCTCCCTTGAAGCAATCAAAGGACGTACACCAACTTTGAATTGTATAGTTAGGGTTAGGATTAGGAATAAAGAAGTAAAAAAAAAATAAAGATGGTCTCTAAAGGACTAGTATTCAGAACCGTAAAAAAAATAGAAAAAGCAATTTCCAAGGGGGGGTAGCTGCCCTCCCCTGCAATGGGTACGCCCATGGGCACATCACTAGTTAGACTAATCTAGTTTGGGAAGCCCAGATCAATATGATTAATCATGATTGCCGTATTACAAATTCTTCTTCTTAGTCGTACACTTTTGACAGAGTGGTCGTGATTATGGATTAGGTTGTTCGTCCATGGCCGCTGCTCTTGCGATTTTTCTCCACATATCTTTGTCTGCGGCTTTTTTGGAGCATTCCGTTGCTGGGCACTGTGTTACAACTTTGGCAAGATCTAGCCACCTCGTTGGAGACCGACCACGTGAACGCTTACCTTCAATACGACCCTGAATCACCAAGCGCTCCACAGAGTTTTCTTTGTGGGTGACATGGCCGAAGAATTTAAGGATTCGTAACTGCACAATCGACGAGAGCCTTTTCTTAATTCTTAATTCCTTTAATATGTAGATATTAGTGCGGTGGGCCGTCCAACTTATTTTAAGAAGTCGTCGCCAGCACCACCACATTTCTAAGGCATCGATTTTCCTCCGCTCATTCAGTCTTAATGTCCATATTTCAGCTCCATATAGGAAAATTGGAAAGACTAAGCAGTACATCAGACGAACCTTGGTGTTTTTGGTATTCTGCGATCCTTCCAAATTTTCGTGAGCTTTTCAGCGGCTAATCTCGTCACAGTGCAGCGTCTTTTTATTTCGTCCTCACAACTTCCCTCATTGGACACAGTGGAACCAAGATAAATGTAATTTTGAACCACTTGGCAATTAGCAACATTGGTGATTTCCGGTCTGTTGTCATTTTTACGGTCCATTATCATTACTTTGGCCTTTTCACGGTTAATTGCGAGTCCAAAATTTAGGCTGGTTGATTCTAATAGCTGGAGGAAGCAATACCAATACTAAAACACTTTTGTATGTACTGTTAGCTACCGAACCCATCTTCCCAGAAGCGAACTACCTGCGAAATACGTCTAGTTCGTAGATGGGTTTTTGCCGAATGAAGGCTCAATATAGATTTTTATTTATTTTATTATTATATAATACGTCACTTTCGCACTTTGTCACTTTCGCAGCTGGTCTTTCACAGTGTACGATTCTCTAATCGTCGCGTTTGTATAAAACATCCGCATTGTCAACAATGTTGCAAAAAAAAGGAAAACAGTTGCAAATAAATAATCATTCCGATCACACGTTCGTTGTCTTATGTAAAGTGCAAAAATTACACTATCTGAAGGCAAGTGTCACAGGTGAGCCTGAGGCTTTATTGAGGCATATCGAGGTGACAGAGACTAATATGAGCAAGCACGTGAAATACTCAAAAATCGCTACGCCAATAAACGCCTTGTTGTGAATTATTTACTCATTCACGTTTATTTGGACAGAAAAAAATGTGCTAGTCAGGCAGCCAGTCAAATTAAAATGCTTCTGGATACTACTGAATAATGTTTAAATGGTCTTATAAATGAATGACTTTATATTACTTCGTGGGATCCTATTATAACATACCATGTGGCCCAAAAATTGGACTTTGAAAGTCACAAGGCCTGGGAAGAACATGTTTATAAGTTAAAACCTAATAAATTACCTAGCTGGCGTGATCTGAAACAATTTTTGGACGGTAAATTACGAACATTGGAACTTGTTACTAAAACGAACAACTCATCAACATCCACTACAAGGGAGAAGAGCCAAACATACAAAAGCAAATCATTTCACGTGGCCGCTAGTGCAACGTCATCATCGGTCCAGACCTGTGTTAACTGTGGAGATACCTTAAGTCACTGCATGGTCTTTGGTAAACTGCAGCCTGGGGAGTAGAGATGTGCCGCCGAGAAATTCTCTATTGTCGGAAATTTATTTCGTTGTAAATTTCCAGAAATTTACATCATTTCTCGAGAATTTTCGTTGAAAATTTTCTTAAAGAAATTTCTTGCGAGAAATTTCTCGGAAATTTTCCAAACCATATCGGAAATTTCTCAAAATATTCAAGGACGGTATATCACAACGCAGGAGAAAAATGAATTTTTAAAAAACAAAAATTTATGTTTAAATAGAAAGGCTGAAGGTCTTTCTGCATGGAAATGTCGGTTACCAGTTACCTGTCGCATCTGTAAAAGAAAACACCACACATTGCTTCATGAAAAGAGAGAATCCCAAAACAAAACTAACGTACCAACTTGTTGACACAGAAGACGACCACAAAGAAGACGAAGAAACAAACGAGGTAATAGCAACTCATTTCCTTACTAGCTAGACGCCACCGCATTGGTACCTATAAGAGATGAGAAAAGATATGTAACAATATTGCGGGCATTAGTAGATCAGGGATCTCAAGGTAATTTTATTAGTGAAAGAGCAGCTCAAATGTTAAAGGTTTAGAGAACATCGGCTAAGGTAAACAACACAGGTGTAGGTTCAGCTAAGACGTCAGTTAAGCACGTGGTTCAGCTTGAATGTCAAGCCACGATGATACATTTAAGCTTGATTTTAAAGTCTATGTTATGGCTCTACAATTGACGACACACCTGTCAACAAAGATAAGACACCAATTACTACTTGGACACATTTAAGAGGACTTACCTTAGCTGATCCCAACTTTCATGAAGTAGGAAAAATCGACCTTCTTCTTGGTGTAGCAGTTTGTTCCCAAATTTTTAAGAATGAGTTAATCAAGTGTCCGCTAGGTTTAGCATGCGCCCAAAATACACATATACGCTTGATATTCGTATCCAGCTGGATCTTATTTGATTCAGTCCAAGACACATATTCCTCTGAATTAATAATTGTCATGCATCGACTCGACACCGACACCGACTCGGCTGGGCAGCGTTTGGGAAGCTACGCAGTGTCTTCTCGTCCAAAATACCTCAGTGCCTCAAGACGGAAGTGTTTAATCAATGTGTGTTACCAGTGATGACTTATGGCTCTGAAACATGGTCCCTTACTATGGGTCTCATAAGAAGGCTCAAGGTCGTTCAGCGCGCTATGGAGAGGGCTATGTGTTTCCCTACGTGATCGAATCAAAAATAAAGAAATTCGTAGGAGAACAAAAGCCACTGACATAGCCCAGCGGATTAGTTCGTTGAAGTGGCAGTGGGCGGGACACATAACGCGAAGAACCGATGGCCGATGGGGTAAAAAGGTTCTCGAATGGCGACCACGTACTGGCAAACGAAGCGTAGGACACCCACCCACAGGGTGGTCAGACGACTTGACTAAGGTCGCTGGAAAGCGCTGAATGCAGGCCGCTCTTGATCGGTCGTTTTGGAAATCTTTTGGAGTGGCCTATGTCCAGCAGTGGACGTTATGCGGCAGAAATGATGATGATGATGATGCATAATCAGCTGGACTTAGACAACATGCTGATGAGCTTCTGGGAATCAAAGCCTAACACAAAGAAGAAATATACAAAGGAGGAAGAGACATGTAAACGTCTATTTGAAGAAACATACACCAGAGCTAAAGAGGGGAGGTACATGGTCAAATTGCCGCTAAAGACTGAATAACCTAGATCGCCTGAAGGAAACACTAGAGAGATAGCTATGAGAAGACTAGGACAGTTAGAAAGAAAATTCAAGAAAAATAATAAATTGAAGGAAGAGTACACTAAAGTATTAGAAGAATACAAAACAAAAAATCATTTAGAAAAAGTTCCAGATAGTGAAAAGAATAATCCTGCAGTGTATCTTCCCCACCACGCGGTAATAAGACAAGACAAAGACAGGTTACGCCTTTGCTTGAACATCTAAAAGTGAAAAAATTTTGTCAAGCTGTCAATTGACGTGTGCGTCAATCTAACAACTGACATCACGAGTGAGAGAGAGAGATAATAGTAGTGTTGTCCATAGAAGTATCGGTTAGATAGAAAGACCATCTAATATCGATAGTTCTTTCAGTAAAGTAGAATTAGGATTGGAAAAAATATGTACACATGCATTAAAATGATTACATAGTTTGGTGACAAAATGCTAATATTTCCTTTATATGATTGATATTTCAGGTTAAATAAAAATAATATGGACATCAGGTCTTAAAAACTATAAAAAATGAAGTAAGGAAAAATGCTACCCTAAAATGAGGCGACTTTTAAAACACAAGGTGACATTTATGATAGCTTTTTTTTTGGTTTTTTAATTACATCTTCCAAATTTCTGAACGCGTGTACGCCGGAGCCCTTGTTTTTATTTTCAGTCAAATTAACCCAATTAACTTTAAAACGCTGTAACTTTAAAAGTGAAACATTTTTTCTTTGTGTTCTTAATTTCTGTAAGGGGCGACTATGAGAATCCGTTAAAAAACGTGGGTTACCCAAAAACCTCAAGTACAGAGATGATAGGGCAAATTTTTTTTGTCGAGTATTACAAGCATAATTTTTATGCCATTTGTTTTCCACATACCAAGTCGTCAATATAATATTTTTATGTCAAAAATAGCTGAGATAGAAGCGTTTGAATTTTTGAATTAATCAAAGTAACCCTATTTTACGATACATAAGTTTTTGTATCGATATCGATATCTTACTGCTACAAAACACAACTCTATAGACGTCAGTAAAAGTTTTTTTTAAAATTATAATGTATGGCAAAGATGTAAACTCGTTACATCCTAACTCTTGTACTTACGCTCTTTTAGAATGAAGAGATTTTAAACAATTTAATTTTAAGAGAAATAATGAAAAGAAATGAAAAAGAAAAAATACGTATGTCCTTTTTTTTTGAAGTTCTTTAAGGAAAAAATATAAAATACGAATATAAAATTTTTCAAATGTTGTCAATAGGGAATATGCGTGTATTTTTTTTATATTTTTATACTATTGCTTACATCGATACAAAATTTAAAAAAAATATGCAGTTCCAAAAAAATTTTAATTATAAGGAAAAAAAAATCATTAAAATAATACAGAAATTATGGCACTTTAAAACGCGCGCCATCTTGCCTACCTTGGCGTGACGTCAAAGTCTACAATAACAAACAAAGTGAACAGTAAAACTGTTACCTTCATAACATTATTTCTCTCCCATGATGGCTTCGGTTAAAGCTCCATCCAACACTTTGCAGTGTGCAGCCTCATATGCTTTCGATGCAGTGATCCGTGCATAACGCAACTCGTACCATAAAGGGCAGTCACTTTGTTCTGAAGTTGCAAGTGCAGCTTCTTCACATGTTTTAGTGTGCATCATCTGCTTGCAAAATTCAATAAACTCTTGTGCAGTTTTAGGTTTATTCTGCATTATGCTTACTAAATGATGAATAGATAACTTTTCTGAGTTGCTTGGTTCTTTATAATATTTCATGAGTTGGTTCTCTGTGTCACCGACTTTCTTACTATATGTTTTTACTATATTCAAAAAGGTTTCCTGTGAAGTCTGTGTTAACACAGGGTTTGGCTGTGTTTTTGGTACATTACAAATATCCTTCGCCTTGTGGTTGTAGGTACGGCTCGACTAGGCGATGAATAACAACTCACTTCGTTTTAACTTCATATATTCGACGTAAAACAGGATACATAGAAGGCACGGAAGAAAGTCACAGAAGGCACAGTTTAAGAGCACAAGCATAGATAGGAAGAAAGTCTTAATAGTTCACAGATTGGAAGTAAGCACAATACAAAAGCATCAGTTCTATCACGCAAGCAAGGCGAAGTTAGGCGCGCGCGGTATAGAGAAAGCGACATGCGCGTGCGCAGGCTGATAGCGGCGGACTGGTTTTTGCTCGGTACTCGGAGTGCGGCGGTAGGCGCGCGACGTCACCTATTGTTCTCGCGGCCAGCAGGGATTTTCTAGCATTTATGCCGTACGATCACGACCGCCTTCCGATTTGTGTCGACGTATAAAATATGATTATGTTTTAGATGTAAGTAAGTGATTAAGTAAGTATGTATGTAAGTAAGTAAGTGTGTAAGTAAGTATGTAAGTAAATTAGTAAGTAAGAGTAGATAAGTATGTAGATAAATAATAGTAAGAGAAGTATGTAGATAAATAAATAGGCGATGCCACAGGTCTCCCTTCCAGAGACCGGCTTAGGACGGGCGATAGTAATCAGGAAATTTGACTTCTCTTCCAGAACGCGTTCTTTTTGTGGTAAGTATTACATTTTCTTTCAGGTTTTCAGGTATTGCTATCTCCGTCTTCATGAGCTGTTCATCAGAGGTAAGAGAATAAGCTGGTTTCAATCGTTCTATGGTTACCGTCTGTTCTTTACCTTTTATCAGCAACTTATAAATTTTATCTCCTTTTTGCAGGACTTTGTGGGGGCCTGAGTATGCTGGTTGCAGGGGTCCCTTGACGGTGTCGTCTCTTACGTATACGTGGGTTGCGGAAGGTAAGTCTTTAAAGACGAATATGTTTCTCCCACAGTGTCTAGATGCGGGCAAAGGACGGATTGTACTCATGCTGGAGCGAAGTCTAGCTGTGAAGTCTGTTAGGTCTGTAGTGTGTGTGGTTTTGCAGGGCTGGAAAAATTCTCCGGGCAATCTGAGCGTTTCACCATATAAAAGTTCAGCAGGTGATGCTTGAATATCAGGTTTAAAAGCCGTTCTCATTCCTAGCAAAACCAAAGGTAAGTTTCAGTCCAATTTTGGCTTCCGTGACATTTTATGGCGGACTTAAGCTGTCTGTGCATCCTTTCCACCATGCCATTACTAGCAGGGTGGTATGCTGTGGTTCTGTTACGTTGAAATCCAGCGAGTTCGGCGAGTTGTTTCATTAAAGCTGATTCGAACTGTTTGCCACGATCCGTGACTACTTCGGCAGGACATCCGTATCTGGCGATCCAATTGCTGACAAAAGCTTTAGCAACCGTCTCTGCTGTGATGTCTGTCAATGGTATTGCCTCAGGCCATCTGGTAAATCGGTCGACTGCGGTAAGGCAATAGCGAAAACCATCAGATAATGGTAATGGGCCTACTAAGTCAATATGAATATGCTGAAATCTGGCACGTGGGAGATTGAAGGAGCCTACTGAGGGAGTTACGTGTCGTGTGATTTTAGCAGTCTGGCAAGCGTGGCATGATTTTGCCCATTCACGACAGTCTTTGTTTATATTGGGCCACACGTAACGATCTGTAACCAATTTTGTCGTAGCGTTGATCCCTGGGTGACTGAGCGAGTGCAAGCTATTAAAAACTTGCTTCCTGTACTCAGCTGGTATATACGGGCGAGGTGTCTGCGTGGATTGGTCACAGTATAACTCCGTCCGTGTTCCAGGTATAACTATTTTGACAAGTTGGAGTGAGGTGTCGCCTTTAAAGATCAGTTGTAGCTCTTTGTCGGAAGTCTGTAACTTGGCTACTTTTTCCAGGTCGACGGGTTGCACCAGTTCCTCTATTCTTGAAAGGGCGTCTGCCACAACATTGTCTTTTCCGGAAATATGTTGTAGATCCGTAGTAAACTGCGATATGTAGTCTAAATGGCGAAATTGTCGCGGTGAGCATTTATCTTTTCGCTGTAGGAACGCAAAACATATCGGCTTGTGATCCGTGTAAATTGTAAAGTGGCGTGCCTCAATAAGATGTCGAAAATGTTTTATTGACTCGTATATGGCCAGCAACTCTCTGTCGTATGGCGAATATTTTCTTTGAGCTGGGTTGAGCTTGCGACCAAAGAAAGCCAATGGTTGCCATTCTTCATTAACATGTTGCTGCAGGACGGCTCCGATAGTAGTATCCGAAGCGTCTGTGACTAAAGCTAACTTGGCATTCATGTTTGGGTGTGCTAAAAGTGCAGCGTTGCACAGGCTTTGCTTGCATTCTTCAAAGGCGTTCAGCGTGTCACCAGTTAGCGTCACGGGGTGAGAACCTTGGACTGTTCCTGTGAGGAGGTCGTGGAGCAAGGATTGTGACTTAGCAGCGTCTTTGAGGAAACGACGATAAAAATTGATCATCCCCAGAAATCGACGAAGTTCCCTGACATTTTTCGGGATAGGGTACTGCTTGATAGCTTCTACTTTACTCTCCATGGGTTTGATGCCAGCCGATGATACTAAGCAACCCAGAAATGTGACCTCTTCTGCTCCAAACACGCATTTAGAAGGGTTAATAACCATTCCAAATTCTTTCAGCCGGGTAAATAGCTTCTGCAGGTGCTGAATGTGAGTTTCCGGATCCGGGCTAAATATTAAAAAATCGTCTAGATAACTGTAGCAGAATTCCAGGTCTCTCGTCATCTCGTCAACGAATCGTTGGAATGTCTGGCCTGCATTTCTCAAGCCGAAGCTCATGTAAGGAAATTCATACATTCCGAACGGTGTTGAGATTGAGGTTTTGGGGATGTCCTCAGGGTTAACGGGGATTTGATTATATGCTTTGACCAGGTCGATTTTTGAAAAGATTTTACAGCCTGCAATATTCTGCGTGAAGTCCTGTATATGGCGGATTGGGTATCTATCCGGTACTGTGCGAGCGTTTAATGCTCTGTAATCGCCGCATGGTCGCCAGCCGTCATCTTTCTTGGGGACTAGGTGTAAGGGAGACGACCATGGGCTCTCTGAAGGTCTAGCTGTTCCGGTTTTTAGCATCTCATTGAACTCCTGCTTGGCGATTTTTAGTTTTTCAGGGGCTAAACGTCGTGGCGTGCAGTGCACAGGAGGACCAGGCGTGGTCCGAATGTAATGGACTGTATTGTGGCTAATGACGCGATGGGTTCCTGGAGGTCGAGTAATCTCCGGGAATTCTCGAAGAAGTTCGATGTACTTCGAAGCGCCGACGATGGTCTTGACAGAAGATATGGCATCTGATGAAGGGGCAAGCGCTGCAGTTGTCGATAACGAGGTGTGGTTATCGATGAGGCGGCGGTTGCGGCAGTCTACAATCAAGCCGTAGTGTGACAAGAAGTCGGCACCAATGATAGCCTTGTTGACGTCAGCCACGATGAAACGCCAAGAGAAAACTCGGCGTAGGCCAAGATCGAGTTCGAACTGTATGAACCCGTAAGTACCGATCAGTGATCCGTTAGCTGCGAAGAGTTCATAGGTGGTTTTTGGTCGTCTGGTTTTCAAGGCCGAGCGAGGGAAAACGCAGAGGTCGCTGCCAGTGTCGACCAGGAACTGTGTCTTCGATTTGCGGTCCGAAACAAATAGGCGACCTGATGAGATGAGGCAATCACTAGTCGCCATCAGCGACTGCCGCTGGCTTTTCCCTGCTGGTAATCGCAAGGTTCGACGCAGGTGTGTGCCTTGTCACCGTACTTATTGTGGTAGAAGCAGATCGGAAACTTGCGATAGCTCGAGCTCGAACGAGTACGGCTCTTGTCTCGCTGATTGGCTCTCTGTCTCGAACGTGATCCTCTCGAGTTGCCCATGGAGAGAGACTTGACTTGGCGGCTGAGCTCTGCAACTTCGCGGGTAAGCTTCTCCAGTAAGGATGTTTGCGCGGCATCAGCAGATGCAACTTGGGGCGTGGAAGGCACCATATCATGCACCTTGTCTGCTAGATCCGAAAGAGCTTCCATTGAAGACTCAGGTTGTGATGCAATAACCGTCTGAAGGTTGGCTGGTAAACGACTGGTCCAAATGGTACGAATAAGATCATCTGGGACATTTTTGCCAGCTAAATGACGTAATTGTCGAAGCAACTGTGATGGTCGTTTATCCCCGAGTTCTTCATGCATCAGAAGCTGAGTTACTTCTTTTTCTCTGGAGGCCGATAATCGCTTGATAAGTTCAGCTTTGAGAGTTTCGTACTTCCTGATGGCCGGTGGGTTGACTAGTATGTCCTTTACTTCGGCCGCATATCTGTGTTCAAGTTGAGCACTGACATAGTGGTACTTGGTATCGTCGTCTTTAATCTTTGATAGGGCGAAGCTGCCTTCGATTTGAGCGAACCATACAGCGGGCTCTTCAGGCCAAAACGGGGGAAGTCGGACACCGACTCGACAAAGATCGTATGGTGTAAACGGCTTTACCTTATCGTCGTCATTTTTACTGGAGGTAGATTCGTTGTCTGACATTTTCGTGCTCGAATATCCTACCTTCTTGGTATTCCGAATAGGTATTCTTCACGGGGTCACCAATGTGGTTGTAGGTACGGCTCGACTAGGCGATGAATAACAACTCACTTCGTTTTAACTTCATATATTCGACGTAAAACAGGATACATAGAAGGCACGGAAGAAAGTCACAGAAGGCACAGTTTAAGAGCACAAGCATAGATAGGAAGAAAGTCTTAATAGTTCACAGATTGGAAGTAAGCACAATACACAAAGCATCAGTTCTATCACGCAAGCAAGGCGAAGTTAGGCGCGCGCGGTATAGAGAAAGCGACATGCGCGTGCGCAGGCTGATAGCGGCGGACTGGTTTTTGCTCGGTACTCGGAGTGCGGCGGTAGGCGCGCGACGTCACCTATTGTTCTCGCGGCCAGCAGGGATTTTCTAGCATTTATGCCGTACGATCACGACCGCCTTCCGATTTGTGTCGACGTATAAAATATGATTATGTTTTAGATGTAAGTAAGTGTTTAAGTAAGTATGTATGTAAGTAAGTAAGTGTGTAAGTAAGTATGTAAGTAAATTAGTAAGTAAGAGTAGATAAGTATGTAGATAAATAATAGTAAGAGAAGTATGTAGATAAATAAATAGGCGATGCCACAGTCCGCCGCTATCAGCCTGCGCACGCGCATGTCGCTTTCTCTATACCGCGCGCGCCTAACTTCGCCTTGCTTGCGTGATAGAACTGATGCTTTGTGTATTGTGCTTACTTCCAATCTGTGAACTATTAAGACTTTCTTCCTATCTATGCTTGTGCTCTTAAACTGTGCCTTCTGTGACTTTCTTCCGTGCCTTCTATGTATCCTGTTTTACGTCGAATATATGAAGTTAAAACGAAGTGAGTTGTTATTCATCGCCTAGTCGAGCCGTACCTACAACCACAGCCTTAATGAACTTAAGACTTGTACCCACTGAGGACAACTTAGACTTTTTCCAGTAGCAATCAACACTAGTGGTTGATGGATCTTCACTACGCCTATGTAGCCAGGCCAAAAAGGCAATGGCATGCTTACAGCCTCCTGAAAAATAAAATAACTTAATTAATCATCACAGCCAAACAAAAATAAAAGACAAGACTATTAACTTTCCCTAATCTTAAAATTGAGAGTAAAAAACACTTTTGTATAGCTATTACCTACCTTTATGTGCTGCACAGTCTTCACACAGCACAGACAAGACAGTTTCTTCGGCCTCATCACAGGTAACTGTTACATTGTAACACTTCTGGCGGACGTTGTGTTCAGGGGTTATTCGAGCCTTTACAATACATATATCACCCTCCCGTTTAAGTTGAACATATCCAACTGCTGAATCACCATATGATTCTCGTCCAGATCTATAAAAAAAACAATAAATGTTAATACAACGAAAAATGACCTTATTTCACGGTGGCCACGATTTTAATGCTATCAAATAATTCGCAAATGTGATCAATGTATTTAGATTGCTAACAGCTTAACTGCATTTAATATATTATGTAAACTTTCGATACATAATATGTAACCTAAAAGATAAATGAGAGAACATTTATCTTTTAGGTTATGTTCACCGTAATTGTATAAATTGTTACAGAAAAGGCGTACAAAATCGAATAAACATTATATCAAATATATAATTACCTTGCAGCTTTCACTCCTTTGATTTCAGCGGACGTAAAATCGGGATTAGATGCAAAAAATGTTGACATCATGAACACATCAATTTTGGGGAGATTATCTGATTGTGCCTTTACATAACCGCTATCAGTCATTTTCCTGAGAGTTTTTGCTTACGACACAAATGTAATATAACTTTGAAATATGCTTAGAAACCACAATAAACTTAATTCAATTATAAACACCCGACAAATGCGTAATGGTTGACAATGTTATTGTAGACTTTGACGTCACATTCAATCTGACCAATAGCGTGCGTTTCAAATACTTTGCATTTCCCGCTCATTTTTTTGTACTTTTATTATTTATTATCATAATCAGAAAGATATTATGTTGAAAACTTTTTATATAGGCGTAATTCTAAAGCAATAAAGTTTACAAAAAAAAATATTTGGGCTCTTTTTAAATCACACGCATACACCCTATTGCTCCATATAAATTTTGTTATTTTATAGTTAATTGCTTGCTCTATCGGCATCAACTATTATTGCTTTTGTTTTGTAAATTAATTAATTATTAAAATTATATTTATAGATATACATTTAGACACAATACGACAATGCTGCCATCTGACGGCTTTAATTTTGAAACAACGTTAACATGATTGAAGGTCGGCTATTTCAATTTTCAATTACAGAAAGTGACAAGCAAATTGTAATCGATGACTTTCCTACTTCGAATATTGTTTATAAGGAAGTTTTGCAATAAAGAATAAATAAAATGAATAATATTTATAATTTTGTAAACTGATAATTATTATCATACTTATTTAGTGCGAATTATTCGCACGGATACCGCTAGTATTATTATAATAACGTAAACACGTGCGACGTTGCCGCGCCGCAACGCGCCGGACGGCAACGCTGCTTAGGACTTAAAGATTAGGTAGGACCGAATCGAATGCATAAATCTTCATAATATTCAAGTTCGTTCTGAAACTGAAAAAAATAATTTAAAAAAAATGTACATATAACATACAAGTATTCATAAACCAGAAATTGAGTGCTAATGTAACAATTGTATGTATTTATTTTTATTTAGTCTCAAAGTAAACGAATATTACCGCCAATTTTTTTTTAGTTTTTCTTTTGAATTTCACTACACGATATAAATATAAAACATACTTCTGAACGTATCTTATCTTCCCAAAGATTTCAGAATATAAAAGAATGTACCGCTCCACAGTATTGCCAGATCGTCCCAAAAGGGACGATTTTCGTACCTTCTGAAGCTGTACCGGCCCCTTTTTTTTTTAAAGCTTTTATTTAACTTATACATAGGGCGCACTATAAGTTTCCGGAACTGGCCACTTACATAAACAATATTTAAAAATTTATTGCAACATTTGAAAATAGAACTCTTTGGCTGTAGAATGCAGTTTGTTTCATCTGACTGTCTTTTGTTTTTACCTTGTGGCGCCATTTAAAAAATTGTGTGTCTACATCAACATGGATTTAACTCGGGAAAATTTTCGTAGTATGATTTTCTACGATTTTAAGTGTAATTTGACAGCTCAACAGAGCATCGCTCGGCTTGAAACAGCTTTTGGCAATGAAGCACCATGCAAGACAACTGTTTATAGCTGGTTTGCAGAATTCAAGCGTGGTCGTATCAATCTCAGTGACGAATCTCGCGATGGTCGGCCGTCCACCGCTGTGACCAACAAAAACATCGATGCTGTGCGCCGTATGATTGAAACAGACAGGCATGTGACCTACCATGAAATTCGCGCATCCTTAGAAATAGGCATGAGTCAAATACAATTAATCCTACACAAACATTTGGGTGTGAGAAAGCTGTGCTCGCGGTGGATCCCACACAACTTGACTGAGGCTCAAAAAACGGACTACGTCACTTGGTGCAGTGCCATGCTTACCAGATTCAACGAAGGTGCGTCAAATTTGGTGTGGGACATAGTAAAAGGTGACGAAACATGGATTTATTGCTACGATCCCAAAACAAAGCAGCAATCGAGCGTATGGGTCTTTCAAGATGAGCCGAAACCAACCAAAGTGGCGCGCGTGAAAAGTGCATCTAAGCGGATGATTGCTTCTTTTTTTTAATAAAACTGGACACGTGGCTACTGTTGCTTTAGAGAATCGTCGTACAGTGAATAGTGACTGGTACACGACCATTTGTTTGCCGGAAGTCATTGACGAACTCCGTAAAAATAACCGTAAACGCCGTATCATCCTGCACCACGACAATGCTAGTTCTCACACGGCCAGACAGACAAACGACTTTTTGAAGGCGAAAAATGTAAAACTCATGAGTCATCCTGCATACAGTCCCGACCTGGCACCTTGTGACTTTTTTCTGTTCCCAAAAATTAAGAACCAATTACGCGGTCAACGATTTTCATCACCAGAAGAGGCTGTCGAGGAGTATGAAAAACTCGTTTCAGAGGTCACCACAGAGGAGTGGCACAAAAGTTTTCAAAACTGGTTTCATCGAATGAAAAAGTGCATAGACGCCAAGGGAGATTATTTTGTAAAACAATAAATTAATTTTGTACCTTTAATAGTATTTTTTCATATTCATTCCGGAAACTTATAGTGCGCCCCACGTATGTATGTTATTTATTACAACTTGTATGTATGTTATTAAGGTCAAAACTTGCAAATCAATTTTTAACCATTTATCCTCAACCGATTGAGCTGAAATTTTGCATACTTGTGTAAGTTGGAAGTCGGATGACGATAAAATATTATTGAGTCAATGAGGTCTCGGTCTGTGATAAGGACAAAACAAACAAAAAGTTGAGGAAAGATTTCACAGTGGGATTTATTGCCTTTTTATTTTCTAACCAGTAAGAGAAATTAACTAAATTATACATTTTTTTTTCAAATGCGTGAGTGTCGTAGAAATCTTGGAACAAACGAAGTTTTATCGATCAATACAAAAAATTAAAAAATATATTTTTTTTAATCTGAACCATTCTCGAATCACATGCAAATATATCATCAAAATCGGTCCAGCCATTTAGGAGTTTAATTACAAACACACGCAAAATCATCTCATTGTAAATCCAATCCTTTCTCGAATCCACTTAAATACACAATAAAATCATCAAAATCGGTCCAGCCATTAAGGAGTTTAATTACAAACACACGCACAGAAAATTAATAAGTACATACAAAGCTTCGTGACTGACTGAAAAATCTTACACTTTTTTACCTAGCCCCCCGTCCGTACCATCCGAAAAGGAACTTCGTTCCAAATATTCTTCTTAATAAGGGTAATAAAAAAGATTTATGACATTTTTGAACAAAATTCGTAATGGCTAAAATATGATATGTTTAAAGTTTACAACTCCCACATTTCCAACATTTTGAAAATTATAAAAAAAACTGAATGGACAAAAAATTCTATATCATTTTCGAACCTTCTTACAAATTTTCATAAGAATCAGTTGAAAATGCTACCTATAGGCGAGAACATCCGTACAGACAAACTGACACAAAGCCGGACAAAAGCATTTTTGGCCACTCTCGAAACTAAGACGCTTCTTCGCCTTCGGATTTGAACCATGAACGTCAGCTTCAAATCATCAAAAGCCCGCTATAATTGACAACGTTTCAAAAATTTTATATTCATATTTTATATTTTTTCCTTAAAGAACTTCAAAAAAAAGGACATACGTATTTTTTCTTTTTCATTTCTTTTCTTTATTTCTCCTAAAATTGAATTGTTTAAAATCTCTCCATTCTAAAAGAGCGTAAGTACAAGAGTTAGGATGTAACGAGTTTACATCTTTGCCATACATTATAATTTAAAAAAAAAATTCTGACGTCTATAGAGTTGTGTTTTGTAGCAGTAAGATATCGATATCGATACAAAAACTTACGTATCGTAAAATAGGGTTACTTTGAATAATTTAAAAATTAAAACGCTTCTATCTCAGCTATTTTTGGCATAAAAATATTATATTGACCTGGTATGTGGAAAACAAATGGCATAAAAAATAACGCTTGCAATACTCGACAAAAAAAAATTGCCCTATCATCTCTATACTTGAAATGGGGTTTTTGGGTAACCCACGTTTTTTAACGGATTCTCATAGTCGCCTCTTACAGGAATTTAGAACACAAAGAAAAAAATGTTTCACTTTTTTCCTTTTTAAGTTACAGCGTTTTAAAGTTAATTGGGGTGAATTTGACTGAAAATAAAAACAAGGGCTCCGGCGTACACGCGTTGTGAAAAGACGGCGGACGTACCAGGATTGCTATTTCAAAAATATAATTAAATATGCGTTCAGAAATTGGGAAGATTCAATAAAAAAACCAAAAAAAAAGCTATCATAAATGTCCCCTTGTGTTTTGAAAGTCGCCCCATTTTAGGGTAGCATTTTTCCTTACTTCATTTTTTTTAATAATTTTTAAGACCTGGATGTCAATATTATTTTTATTTAACCTGAAATATCAATCATATAAAGGAAATATTAGCATTTCGTCACCAAACTATGTAAACATTTTAATGCATGTGTATTTTTTTCAATCCTAATTCTACTTTACTGAAAGAATATCGATATTAGATGGTCTTCCATCGAACTGATACTTCTATAGACAACACTACTATTATCTCTCTCTCACACGTGATGTCAGTTGTCAGATTGACGCACGTGTCAATTGACAGCTGACAGCTTGACATAATTTTTTCACTTTTAGATGTTCAAGCAAAGGCGTAACCTGTTAAATGCCTATATCCTTGTACTTTTGAGTTTTTTTCATTTATCTCTAAAAATATAACTCAAAAAAATCTGAAAAAATATTTTACGTGTTCAGAATTGCTAAATCTCGAAATGATTCTCGAATTTTCATACCTTTTAGAAAATGAAATGTTGTCAATTAAATAATGTCGCGATGTATGAAAATGTCGACGTCACGAATTCGAACGAAAATAATTCATTTAAAGAAAAATTTCTTCACTTACGTCAGAACACGCTTGGCCTAGTGGTCTAAGCGCTAGGATGATAATCGAGAGACCGCTGGTTTAAATTACAGTCATTTATAAAGTTTTTGAAGTTTTAAACGTTTCCGCGCTCGTGACTCTGAAGTGACATTTTCGCGTACATACTAGTGCGGGTGATACGTATGAGAAGACAGTTGGCGTGAAAAGAGGACTAACGTTGTCAGTTGTGAGTACCGCTTGAGTTGTAAATAAAGGCACTATTTCATAGGTTTGTCGTTTCCTTTCCTATTCCCAACCCACTCTAGTGACAATAATATTGAGTCTGAAATTATTGAGAAGAGTTTGAAGACGAAGTGGTAGCTAAAGTGGCGCCTCATTTGAAATAAATTGTTTAAAACTAAATATGGTAATAATTAAAAATTTGATTTGTATAAATGTCTAGAAAGACCTTTAAACTATTTTATGAATAACCTTTGAAATTATTACTAATAGTCCGTCTTAGTTTTAAAACTGTTTTTCGTCAAAAGTGGCCACTTTTGGCGAACTGTTATAAAACAAGACGGACTACCAATATTACTTTCAAAGATTATTCATAAAATAGTTTAAAGGTTTTTTTAGACATTTATACAAATCAATTTTTTTATTATCACCATATTTAGTTTTAAACAATTTATTTCTAATGAGGGCGCCACTTTAGCTACCACTTCGTCTGAAATTATTGAGAAAACTTATTAGATTTGCCTAATTTTTTTTCTTTACAAATCATTCGTCTTTAAAAATCCACTTAAAAAAATTTAAAAAAGTCGAAGACATATTAAACGATAAAAATAAAACAACCTAAAGATGTGTGCCGGCCGGGGATCGAACCTGGTATACACTATATCTAAGATATCCGTTGTCCCAATGTGCTATCGGCGAAAAAGCTTGAATGGTGAAATTACCTTTCAGATCTAAGTATAACACTTGTTGAAATAACACTGAAAATAATTTTTACAAAACTTAAAACCGACATCACCCTCAAAATTTTTGATTCAACCGATTTGTGGTTGTATGTACGGCTCGACTAGGCGATGAATAACAACTCACTTCGTTTTAACTTCATATATTCGACGTAAAACAGGATACATAGAAGGCACGGAAGAAAGTCACAGAAGGCACAGTTTAAGAGCACAAGCATAGATAGGAAGAAAGTCTTAATAGTTCACAGATTGGAAGTAAGCACAATACACAAAGCATCAGTTCTATTACGCAAGCAAGGCGAAGTTAGGCGCGCGCGGTATAGAGAAAGCGACATGCGCGTGCGCAGGCTGATAGCGGCGGACTGGTTTTTGCTCGGTACTCGGAGTGCGGCGGTAGGCGCGCGACGTCACCTATTGTTCTCGCGGCCAGCAGGGATTTTCTAGCATTTATGCCGTACGATCACGACCGCCTTCCGATTTGTGTCGACGTATAAAATATGATTATGTTTTAGATGTAAGTAAGTGTTTAAGTAAGTATGTATGTAAGTAAATAAGTAAGTAAGTATGTAGATAAATAAATAGGCGATGCCACAGATTTGATAAAATTTCAGTGGGACCACCTAACAAGTAGACTCATCCAAACAAACTTAAAAAAATCTAATCGGTCCAGGCTTTTTCTCGATGAACATACATAAAACCTAAAAAGATCCCGACGAATTGATAAATAACCTTCTCCTTTTTTTAAAGTCGGTTTAAAAGGTACTATCATGATGGTTTGGCTAATTAAGAAACACAGAATGTATATCAATCAGCTGATTTTCTTCCCGCTCAGATCGTAAATGCCGACCGAATGGGGAGAACCGATCGAAGATCGAAGCACTATGGTTTTTAAAATTAGTTCCATCTAGTGGTGATTTTCAAATCTAAAACAATGCTTAACGCCCTCTTTTAAGTATTCTTTAAGCTCTTATTTTAGTGTGAGTGAATGTAAAGATACGAAAGAATATGACAGATTTAATTCTACGACCTTTTCGGAATGATGTTGACTAAAGCATAATAGTATGCCATAAATTAAATAAAAGAGTATGTTTACCGCTCGCTGATTAAAAATGTTCCCTATCAGTCATCGAATTTCGCGAGAATTAAAAAAAATATGGAAATCAACGCCATCTAACGGGAATTGTTCAATGAAGAGCCCGTCGCATTCACCTTAAGACGTTTTGCTATTTATTGTCTAACTCACATTAAAAAGTCTAATAATTGCGCCATCTATCATCCAGAAGCAGAGTTTTTACGTCACTTGAATCCCAAGCTACGAAATAATTTTGCTACTTGCCCATAGGTGCGCTACTCGAATAGTGATGTACACATTAATTAATATTAATTAATCATATCGATATCATCCGACGCAAAGGCATTTTTTTTCGAATTTTCTTATCTTTATTTAACACATAGGAGCCTTGGTTCTCCCAAAGGTTATAAATCGAATTTATAACCAATGTTGAGTTAAATACAACCTCTTGAGCTTGAATGATGAAAATATGTTTATTTAATCATATTATTTGAGACCAAAAACGGTTTTGAGTCTCTTATTTGCATTTTGAGTCTGAGTTTTATACAACCAACCGCTAAAGAAATGCAGTAATGTTCAGGACTTAGCGTTCAGGTCCATAATGTCCCTTCCCCAAAATGTGTTATAAGAAAGTAAATTCATGATCATGTTGATTCTATCATTAAATAAACAAGTTTACTTGCACGACAAAAGCAACTTTCTAGCGTTCACTCATCCCCATAATTTATGATCCGCTGAACCGATTTCCATTTCGATATAAGTTTTAACAACATTCATTTTCATTAACAACATTAACAACATTCATTTTCATGGAGTTGTAAGCAAATACTTTTTCATTTTTTGTTGTTTGTAATAGTTATAAATTATTTCCTCACTATTTATATGATGAAAAGTAGATTGTTCAACTCGTGTGTAAGTGATCAATTACACCCTCGAACTATAAGCGACCTCGCTCGCTCCCCTAAATATCTTAGGTGTAAATGTTCACTTACAACTTTTGTATTGCAAACTATAAAATTAAATCGATTTTTATTTATTCATGTACTTAAAATAATAATGTCTAATTTATTGGATCTGATGTCTTAACCACTCGTTTGTATATTATCGTTTGCAGCATACAAATATCAAAGAAACCTTCGTGTTGTTTGTCATTGAGAATCAGTTTCGTTTTAAGCTGCTTTATTTACATTGAATTTTTTGAAAACCACATACAAATTTGGTATGTTTTCTGTGTAAAAGAATAAGTATTATAACTTATCGCTGACGCGAAGGTTTCCATAAAACAATGCAATGATATCGGAACGCGAGCGGCGACTTGAAAAACTACGTTTTGAGTGCGCTAATCCCTTGTTGAAAAATCGCGCTCTGGGTAGTAATGAGATTGTCTGTAACAGGCAGGCGTGGTGCGTTCGCCGCTGCGCGTACTGGTGGAGCATGACGCGGCAGCGGCAATGCGCTTACTTGAGCAGAGTGCGCGCGAGCCGCCCTTCACGGGCCCGCTCGGCAAGCAGAATCGCCTGCGTGTCGCGCGCGCGTTGCTCGCCTTTACGCCGCATTTCCAGGTTAGTGCCATTACTTTAGAGCACGAGAGAGAGAGTAGGAGAACAAAAGTCACTGACATAGCCCAGCAGATTAGCTCGTTGAAGTGGCAGTGGGCGGGACACATAGCGCGACGAACCTATGGCCGATAGGGGTAAAAGGTTCTCGAAAGGCGATCGCGTACTGGCAAGTGATGCGTACAAAACCCACCCTCAAGGTGGTCAGACGACCTGACCAAGGTCGCTGGAAAGCGCTGGATACAGGCCGCTCTTAATCGGTAATTTTGGAAAACCTTATTAGAGGCCTATGTCCAGCTGTGGACGTTATGCGGCTGAAATGATGATGATGATGATGATGAGAGAGAGAACATGCTGCAGAATTTTGGTTCAAAATAAGACCGAGCCACTGCGAGCGGACGATTATCGCAATCAGTGTCTATTAAATATTAAGTGAATGAGAAATACCTATAGTTATATCTGTGTTGTAATTGTAAATATAACATGGTGCAGGATCCCGAGGCGCGCATCGAAGTGCTGGAGTTCATCACGGGTCAGCTGAGCTCGGGCGCGCTGCCGGCCGACCCGGAAGTGGTGGCAGGCGCGACGGCGCTGGCGGCGGACAGCGCGGGCGAGCGCGGCGAGCGCGCGTGGCTGGCGCTGCTGCTGCGGCGCCGCGCGCCGGCGCTGCCGGAGCTGCGCGCCGACCTGCCGCCGCGACCGCGCCTCCTGTGGCGGATCGACGCACTGCTTGACCGCTACAAGGATGCCCTTGAAAACTTTTTCAAAATCCATGCGCCCTCTGCGGCCGATGTCGACGAGCTGTTTGAGTACGTCCGCTCGCGAAACGAAGCCGACGGCAAACTGTTGGCTGCCTTCCTACCAGACGAACGGCGTGCTGTGTTTCGTAAGCTGGTTGAACTGCGACCAGACGCCGCTGCGTCTTTATTAGAGGATGACGAATCGAGTTTTATCGTTCCAATTTTGAATGAGCTATCGGGAGACAAAGCTCTTCGATTCGGCGATTTTCTACTTCGATCGGGACGACTCCGAGGAGATGCCGCCGCCGCACATCTTCGAAATATGTGCAAATTGAAACCGCATGACGTGAAAGGGTTCCTAATGCAGAATTCAGGCATAGTACGTCCCGAGGACGCCTTAGCGGTGGTCAGGGAGATGGCAGTCGAAGATGCAGAGGCGATCTGCCTCGAAGCGGCTGGTGACTCCGAGGGAGCACTAGAGGCTCTCTTGCGACGACTCGAGATGAGTGACGACGACGAGGTCGCAGCTCGCATCGTGACGGAGGCGGGCATGCTGTGCGCACGCGTGGCACCCGGCGTACCGCGCGCTTCTGCCGCTGCCATGTGGGACCGTCTGCTCAAGCGCGCGCGCGTTGTTCCACCTGCCCTGCTGCTCGAAGCGGTCTCATATTTACCGGTCGAGACCCTCGTGGGACGCACGTGCGACTCAACACGTGTGGCTTTGACTTTAGTGGCATGTGCGGCCACGCGACGCCATGGCTGGCTATGTGCCTCCCGAATCGCTGGCCGCGAGGCTCACGGGGCGCTGGCCCGTGCGCTTACGGCGGCGGAGCGTGGCCTTGCGGTGCGCGGGCACTGCTGCCACTGCGGGCGGCGGCTGGCGGCCGGAGCCGTACGCACGCTGCACTGCGCACGCGCCGTGCACGCGGACTGCCAGCCGGAGAGCGTATGCGGGGCGTGCGGCGCTCGGACGCCGACGGACGTGGCGGTCATGCCGGCGCGAGCGCCGCGCCGCCTGTCTCCGCCGCCGGATCATGCGCTAGTATTAGTAGCCCCCCCGCGTCCGGATCTCGAGGGTCTAGTATAAAGCGATAAAACTATAGTCCATTTGGTTAGGTATTTAGAAGAATATAAACAAACTTGATATGTCTTTTTATTAAAATATACACTTTATTAATTAGTACCTTTGTAAATAACAAATTATTTATTTTATAAATTACATAATTAATTTGTAATTTGCAAAGGTATTGATTTATAAAGTGTACATTTCAATAAAAAGACATGCCATGACTGTATGTATACATATTTCCAACGTGACGCTGATGTACCTATTTAGCCTAAGAATGTTACCGAAGGGTATATAAATAAGTGTATATAATCGTTTTAAGATGTTATACAAAGTATATGTTATAAGAATTTTAATAAATTTTGTTTTATTACATCTAAACTAATATTATAAAAAGGAAAGATTTGATTGTTTGTTTGCATCGAATAGCAACTACTGGACCGTTTTAAAATTCTTTTACCGTTGTAAAGCTACACTGTCCCGAAGTGACACAGGCTATAACATGCCTACCATGGATTTAGTAATATTTAATCCATGATGCCTACATACCCAATTACCCATCGCCTTATTATAACATAATTATTTTTCTTCCTGGTCACTAGATGGCGCTATAGCTATTTATTAAAACATTTAAATCTTTTATTACTGGTATTCAAATACAAGTACTATAATTAATATAACGTATACGAAATGCAATTGTTCAGCCTGTGTCTCAGAAATAAAACAACTGCGTCCAGGGTGAATACAAAAATCGTTTATTACCATTGCTATATGCAATAAACTACAAAACAAACCATATCGAGTTCTAATTTGCTTTTACCGCCATCTGTCGGAGTCGATGTTAATGATATAAATTATAGGGGGCGCTGTTTTATATGGCGGTTAGACATTCCGCCCACCATGGACATATATGTCCATTACCAATTTAAAATATAAACCACCATAAATGTTATTGCATTCTAGATAAACATTAAATTATTACCATAAAGCTATATTATATAGGCTTTAACATTTTCCATGCTTAAACGTTACGACGCTTCTCCAAATTAACAATGATCTAAAGCAATAAATAAACCAAAGAACTTAATATCTAATGATATTCAAGTAGGTACTTCTATGAATGTTTTGCATACTTAAAAATACAAAGTGAGAAAAGAAAATAAGTGATACATGCGATTAATCACAACTTATAAATTATTGTATGAATGCCCTTTTTGAATGGTACTTGACATTGACTTTAATGTGCTTACTTATCTATCGGCAAAATGCAAAGCTTAGAAATAGGTCTTTTAATGATAGCTCCGTTACATTTCAAACTGACAACACGCGTAACCTTGTCCAATCCAGGGTGTTTTTCAGTTATTATACCATAGAGCCACTTCGCGGGAGGAAGATCATCCTCCTTCACTATCACCACATCTCCAACGTTGGGCTCAGGTGTTTGATAACTCCATTTGTACCGGTGCAGAAACTGTGTCAAGTACTCCTGAGACCACCTCCTCCAGAAGTCTTGTAGCATACGCTGTGTAAGCTGCCATCGCTTAAGGCTAGATATGTTGGAAGTCTCATAATTGACGTCTGGTACTAAAACTGGAGGCTCTCCAATTAAGAAATGGCCTGGAGTTAAGGGCTCTAAATCTTCCGTTGATGTATTAAGACGCGACAATGGCCTCGAATTGAGGCAGGCCTCAATTTGAGTCAGTAGAGTACTCATTTCTTCGAAAGTAAGTGTCGACGTGCCGATTACTCGTCGGAGATGATGTTTTGTGGACTTTATTCCGGATTCCCACAATCCTCCAAAATTAGGTGAATGCGGTGGAATAAAGTGCCATTCGGTGCCATTCGAAGATAGCCAGTTCGCTATTTCCGGAACCATGCCAGACTTCTCCTCAGACAGTAATTTTTTCAATTCACGTGCTGCTCCTATAAAATTTGTACTGTTGTCGCTATAGAGCTCTGAGCAATGCCCCCTCCGTGCCACAAATCTCTTAAATGCCGCAATAAATCCCTTAGATGTGAGGTCACTAACCGCTTCGAGGTGGATTGCTCGGGTTGCCATACATACAAAAAGACAAATGTATCCTTTATATGCATGGTGCCCCCGTCCTTTCGATATTCTAATTGAAATAGGTCCTGCGTAGTCAACACCACTCTTTCTGAAAGGCCGGCTAGGTGTTACTCTAGCCGTTGGTAGTTGCCCCATCAATTGTTCTCGCCTTTGAGCTGCATGTCTCACACAAACGACACAAATGCGAACATGACGTTTTGCTTGATTTTTAGCATCTATAACCCAGTATTTGGATCTCAAGTAATTGATCATTAGTTGGGGTCCTCCATGCAATGTTTTCTCATGCGTGTCTCTTATGATCAATTCCGTCAAATGAACCTTAGCTGGAAGAATGATGGGGTGTCTTCTATTGTTACTCAAAAAAGAAGTGGCTCGGTCCAACCGCCCACCAACGCGCAAGATTTTATCTTCATCGAGGTAAGGACATAGAGGCTTTAATTTACTTTTTGATTTGATCGATCTATTTGAAATTAAACTTTTGATTTCTTCATGAAAACTTTGAACTTGATGCATCTTAACGCATATATTTAATGTATCGTGTAATTCTTTGCTGGTTAACCACTGTGGGTATTTATCGGAATTGTGACGCATTTTTGAAATAAACCTTCTGCACCATGATATGACTCTTACGAGTTTCCTCAGTGTCGAAAATCTTTGCCATATAGTTTCGCTTTCATTTATACTTGTAAACGCTTGACATCCTTTAATATGTTTCTCTTCGGCATTTGTTTCGTATGCGTACTCTTTTTCATTGTATTTGTTATCGTAACTTTTTAGCCACTCAGGTCCGGTTTTCCACAGATCAATCCGTGATATATCCGAAGGCATGATTCCACGTGAGGCAACATCTGCTGGATTATCCTTAGATTGAACGTGAGACCACTGGGATCTGTCGAAATTTCCTAGGATTTCAGATACCCTATTAGCCACAAATACTTTCCATCTGCTGGGATGACTACTTAACCACGCAAGTACTACTGAGGAGTCACTCCATGCAAAAACCTGTGATTGAGGAATTCGCAGCACATCAGCAACTTCCAATAACAACTTGGACAACAGCGTCGCTCCACACAATTCAAGTCTAGGGATTGATATTTGCTTAATTGGCGCTACTTTTGTCTTTGATGTGACAAGATGTACATGAACGCTACTTTCTTTATCAATAATGCGAATATACACGACTGCAGCATATGCTTCACTGGAAGCGTCACAAAAGCCGTGAAGTTGTACACACACATCATCCTTCCGTGTGCTCATCCATCGTGGTATTTCAATGCTTGTCAACAAAGCAAGTTCACTTCTATACGCCATCCATTCCGACAATAATTGTGAGGTAAGCTGTTCATCCCACTGTAACCCTGATATCCATAGTTTTTGTATAAAAATTTTTGCTTTTATAATAATGGGCGCAAGCCAGCCGAGGGAGTCGTAAAGACGCGATATATCCGAAATCACTTTCCGCTTTGTAACAGGTATGTCTAGTGGTGGCAACTGCACTGAGTATTTAAAAGCATCACAACGTCTATCCCAGGTGAGTCCTAATATTTTAGTAACTGAATCTGATTTATTAAATAATCTTGTCTTTTCTTTTTCAGGTCCTTGCGGAGCAGATTCTTTTACATCTACCACGACGTTTTTACCTTTTTCCTCTGTATGCCTATCTTTGCCATTTTCTTCATCGTTCATCCATTCCATTAGATTATCATCATTGCTAATCCATTTTTGCAATTCGAAGCCTCCTTTGCTCAATAAGTTTTTCATCTCTTCATACAATTGCTGACCCTCAGAAACATTTTCACAACCTGACATCATATCATCTACATAGAAATCTGACAGCACCTTTTCTGCAGCTAGTGGAAAATTTGTGCCTTCATCGAGCGCTAATTGACGCAACGTACGTATTGCTAAGTAAGGCGCCGAAGAAGTACCAAACGTAACTCTCAGAAGCCTGTAGTGCTGCACTTCAGACAATGGAGTTTCACGCCAGAGCACACGCTGATAATCGACGTCTTCCTTAGACACAAGCACCTGGCGATACATTTTCACTATATCAGATGAAATACATATGGGGTGCCTGCGCCACCTCATTAGGATGTGTCTTATCTCATCTTGTAATGTAGGACCCACTAACAAGTCATGATTCAAAGAGATACCATTGGAACTAGGACTAGAAGCGTCAAAAACAATACGCACTTTAGTTGTACTTTTGTCATTACGTACAACAACAAGATGAGGTAAGTAGAATGCTTCAGAATTTTCTAACTCGTGTGGAGGAATGACTTCCATATGGTTCAAACTTAAATATTCTGCAAAGACTTCTGAATATTGATATTTTAATTGTTCATCTTTTCCCAATTTCCTTTCTAACGAGTATAATCTTTGAAGAGCTATATCCTTCGAATTTCCTTTTGTACATTGTGGACTGTATTCTTTAAATGGTAGCTTGACTATATAACGACCAGAAGAGTCTCTTTTGGTCGTGCCTACATAAATTTCTTCGCATCTCTTTTCTTCTTCTGTCAGCATTCTCTTTGCCATTGGTTCTGATTCTAGCTCCCAAAAACGCCTTAGCAAGCTATCTTCTTCCAGCTGAGCATGTAAAACATTAATATTACATGTTATAGGACTGTAAACTTCACCCATTTCCGTCTCTCCGGATATAATCCACCCAAGAGATGTGTTTTGTGCTATAAGGCAGCTGGAGGCATCTTTTACTAAGCCTTCTTTGATGACTTGGCTGTACACTTTTGCACTAAGCAAAATGTCTATTTTATTGGGAACATCAAAAGTTGGATCCGCCAACGACAATTGCGAGAATCGTGAGCATAACTCAACTGCTGCCTTTTTGCTAGGAAGGTAATTGGTTAGCTTTTCTAAAACATGAGCTTTTACCCTAATAGTAAAGTTGGGATCAAGAAGTGACTGCAATTGAATATATACTACATATCTTGAGGCCACAGAGGGACTCGTGTCACTCCCTAATACCGAAACATTACTTTTGCTACTTAATTTTTTCAGTCCAAGTAATTGGACGGCAGACTCCGTTATAAATGAAGCCTGTGAACCTTGGTCTAACATAGATCTGAAAGTAATGTTTGCTCCCGTTCGGGCTTGAATTTTAACCAAAGCAGTTGCTAACAATATTTGAGAATGCGATTTGGAACAACAACCTACCATTAATTCATTGGAATCGCCCTGAATAGCTACTGCGGACACAGCCTCTGCACCAGCCGATTGATTAATTTCATCTGAGCTTTCTGTCGGCGGCGTAGATACTGAATTGGAATGTAGTAAAGAGTGATGCTTTCTAGAACATAATCGGCATCTAGTTGGTACTCGGCAAGCAATTACTGAGTGGCGTACTCCTAGGCAATTAAAACATAAACCCTGGGTTTGGACAAAATTACGGCGAGTGTCGACGTCATCGCTAGAAAATTTCTTACAAGCGTGGATTTTGTGGTTTTCGGAACAATATGGACAATTTAAAGTAGTGGTGACATGAAATGCTTTAACATTGTTATTTGTATTACGATTTTGAGTCTTAGTACTTGTCACTAAAAACTCTAGTGCACGAAATCTATTCTCTAAAAACTCTTGAAACAGATCCCACGTTGGCAATTCCAGTGGTGAACTACTAACACTTAATTCCCATTGTTTCCTTGTTTCATTATCTAACTTCAAACTTAAAATATAAATGACTATCATATCCCATTCTTGTACGTTAATACCCAATTGTTTTAAAGCGTTGAGGCATTCGTTACTTGTATCTAGTATTTCTTTCAAAGCACTCGACGATTCCATAGTTATATTCTTTTGACCCATAAATCGCGACAATATACAATTGGCCAGGTATTTTTTATTGTTATACCGGCTTTTTAATTTTTGCCAGCAAATAAGGTAGTTGTCGCCAGTTATAGGTATATGGCGAAGTAACTGCTCCGCCTCGCCTGACAAATGACTTTTCAAGTAGTGAAGTTTTTGGACGTCGTCAAGCACTTTGTTATTATGAATTAGAGATATGAATAAATTGTAAAAACTGGTCCACTCTGTGTATTGGCCGCTAAACGTCGGCAATGAGATTTTAGGTAATTTTACGTTGGAAACATTAGAAGACTCAGACTCGTTTACTTTTGCATTTTTCATTTTTCCTAATTCACACAATTTTTCTTTCAAGGTTGATTTGTAATCAATATACATATCTTCAGTAACAGAATACAAATCCTTGGTCTTATACTTAGATTCCTCTAATTCTGTTGACTTACATTCCTCAATAATTTTTCTATGAGTACAATAAAAAGAAGACCAAAGTGTTTCCAATATCTCTAAACGAGTTTCCAAGTACGAAACAGTCATACGATCTTTAGATGTTTTTTTGAAATTTCGTTGAGCTTTGGAGATATTAGAACTACAATCCACCTGAAGTTTAAACAAAACCGCCATATTTAATGTGATTTTTACAATATTATTTTAGTATAAAATTATTCAAGGTAATAAACTATTGGATATCTCTAACAGACAACACACTCAAAACAACTAGGTACCTTTCGCTATAAAACACCTTTACATTTATACTTCCGATGCCGCGTACAATCCAAAACACGATGCTCGTAGATAGCCAATCGATCTTATTTAGTTTTAAATTTTATTAATTTGTTCTGTGTCGAAATTTTTCTAAGTCGATGATCAGTGTCTTGAAATTTTCTAAGTGTTTGGAACCTTGTCACACTCAAGCCGCTATGAGATCGGGCGTGGATTCCCCGTCTGTTCACTATTTTCTATCTATTCTAAGTTCCAAACTACTTAATTTCTTCTATCTTAATATTTCTTGAAAATGTTTGAAAAGTTATTTTCCTAGTATGAATAAGGTTCAAAGTACTTACAGTTTTTTCACCACCACACTTCACTCACTATGTTGAAAACACAATACCACTTTTCTTCAGCTCAGTAGGTTAAACCAATCCCACCATCGTCTCCCGCTCTGCTAGGTACCCCTTCAAGGCCCCTGACGAAGCACGCCAAGCAGCTCCGGTATTGCACTGAGTAGCAACTTGCTACCCAAAGCTGCGAAGGTATCCTCAAAAAACCGCAGGCAACTAGACTAGCCGAAATCCGGCCGATAGACCATGTTCAGCCTGTGTCTCAGAAATAAAACAACTGCGTCCAGGGTGAATACAAAAATCGTTTATTACCATTGCTATATGCAATAAACTACAAAACAAACCATATCGAGTTCTAATTTGCTTTTACCGCCATCTGTCGGAGTCGATGTTAATGATATAAATTATAGGGGGCGCTGTTTTATATGGCGGTTAGACACAATAAATATTTTTTTAAATACAGTTGCTCAAAAAGTGGCTTATTGCAGGGACGTATAGCGTTCGAGATGTGGGCTATTACATACTCGTGCATTTTTTTTACCTTTCCCGAACTCGTGTGTTCTCCTTCCCAACTGTCAAAATAATGTCTATTAAAAAGAAAAACCAACCATGAAGTTTTTACTAAAAAAAATCATAGGAGTTTTTATGATTCATGCAAATACGTATATTTCTAAAAAGAAGCTACTAATTTGTTTCAATATCAGATTTAATGATTTGATTGAATGTGTTAGGTTAAGTTTCATTTCATTTCATCTCATTAAATTTCATATCAATAAAAAAATTCTACTGAAGACTTGGCTGTATGGGCATAGTTACCTTTGCCTACCAGAATGGGTGAAGAAAAAAAATCTCTGCTTATATTCTACGGTTAGCGCCATTTTTCAGAAATTTTCTTTGCGAGTTTTGTTTGTTGCACAAAATGAGTAATTTAGACCCTAGTTTTTTGAATTAACACCACCGGAGCTCAGTATAATTGCACAAAATGCTTCGGAGAACATTTTACCGGAAAAGTCAAAAAGTCGCTACATATCTACATACGACGAATTTATTGAGTGGTGAGAAGAGAAAAAAGCAAATCGTTTTTCAGAAAATGTTATGTTGGCATACTTCTCCGAACTCTCAGCAAAATTAAGTAGGCTTATGAACGTCAAGATGGCGGGACCCCGCACGGTTTTACAAATATCATGTGACTAGGATTTAGTACAATATTAGTGCTATTTTACACCTACATAGTTAAATTCGTACATTCATATGACTTCAAAATATTCAACAAAGAAAGTGGTCCCGCTATTTTGATATTAAAATGGAGGGACCACTATTTAATTATTAAAAAAACAAATCGCGTTATCGTAAACCGAACTCATCAAATTATAATACGATTAATACGACAAAGTTCCAATTGTTGTTATTTATTTACAGAAATAATTTCAATTCTAAAATGATATTATATTTTCAACAACAAGCTCCTGAAGAAGAAGTGAAACTTTAACGCAAGTACTAGTATATTGCTATTCATTTAGGCGTTAAACTTAAGGTCCCCCTAAAGTTTGCAATATTTTATACACTTTACAAAGGCACTTGAATTTAATACAGTTATTTTACAACTTACAACTAAACACACAGTTTTACAATAAACAAACATCAAGTTTTCTCGTATGACCCTACATACATATTTTTTATATTAAATCATGATTGCAGCGAGTAAGTTTAAAACACATATCTGACAACAGCGCACCCACGCATACTTAATCTGTGTTTGTAACAAAATAATGAAAAAAGGAAGAAAACCCTATAGATCAACAAAAAAATAGTTTTTCTAAAGTACAAGGATGTATTTCAAAATCTTCGATATCCTTCTAACGGTTACTGATATTTTAGCCAAGTGAGTGTAGAACTGAGTTAATTTATCGTATGACGCTGAAAAGTTTGTATTTGTCCATAAAGTGTTGTGGCTAAAGCGCTAAAAAGTTTGTATCTGATACAATGCAACTTAGTATTTGTCAGATATGTGTTTTAAACTTACTCGCTGCAGTCATGATTTATCATTAAAAAATATATGTAGAGCTGTACGAGAAAACTCATGTTTGTTTATTGCAGTCTTTCCCAAAGTGGGCGATAACGCCCCCTTGTGGACGCTGGAGGCTTTAAGGGGCGGTAAAGGGCCCAGAATAAAGTTGGGGGGCGCTGATGTGATTTAAGCAATGAGTGATTTAAAACTTCAGCTATTTCATATTTTAAATTTCACTGAAATTAAAATCCTCTTACTACACAACATCCATTTATTAGTTCATATTTATATCCTTTTTTATTGTACAAATATAAACTAAAAATGTAATTAATATTTATTATTTTAATGCGTTCACAACGCTATTTATATCGTTAAAGGAATCAAACACTGAAAAAATTTCGTGTTTTAAAGTTTCGCAGGTGAGGTCCCCACTTCCGATACTCTTTATTATTGTAAAATTGTATTATTATTGCTATTTTTTTATTTAAAATTAACAATGTTGATTATTGTTATTTTTTTATAAAAGATACTCTAATGTACTGGTGTATGTATTATTATTGCTATCTCTTGTAAAAAAGTCAAGTTTAGAATATAGGTTGAGTTAAACTACAGGCAAGACAAATATTTGATTCAGGTTTTTATGGTGAAAAAAATGGGGGGCGCTACAAAATAACTGATTTTTTAAAGTGGGCGTTTGACAAAATGAGTTTGGGAACCTCTGGTTTATTGTAAAACTGTGGGTTTAGTTGTAAGTAGCAAAATAACTGTATTAAATTCAAATGTCTGTGTAAAGTGTATTATTGCAAACTTTAGTTTAACGCCTAAATAAATTTGAATAGCAATATACTAGTACTTGCATTAAAGTTACACTTTTTCTTCAGGATCTATTATATATTTTTTAAAACTGACATTATTTCTATAAATGAATAACAACAATTGGAACTTTGTCGTACTATATCGTATTATAATTTGATGTGTTCGGTTTACGATCACGCCATTTGTTTTTCAATAACTGAATAGAGGTCCTGCCATTTTGATATCAAAATAGCGAGACCACTTTCTTTGTTGAATATTATGAAATCATAATATGAGTGTACGAATTTAACTATGTAAGTATATGAAAGCACTTATATTGTATTTGTGCTATATCCTAGTCACATGATATTCGTAAAACCGTACGAGGTCCCGTCATCTTGACGTTTATGTAGGCTTCCTTAGCTTCGGTTCGATTCGGAGTGATCGCTTTTGTAGTTTGAAATGAACTGCCGTGGTGCGCACTCGTTCGCCTTTTTATATGCGCCGATATACAGGTCTACATGATGTCATTTTATAAGATAGATTTCTGACAGTAAAATAGATAATTATAAAGTAAAACTAAAAACTAAACTACTATCTAAATTAAAATCTAAATTAAACTATATTAAAAATCGAAGTGTGGTTCATGTGGCATGGTGCCAAGAACACTGGCTGTATTCCCGCGCTGAATGGCTACTGCAATTTTCTGCACGAGATATGAGCCAGCCCCAGCCCTCTTGTCACCAGCGGCGTCGACAAGAGAAGGTGTTATTTTTTAAATATTTTTTGTTGTACTTGGGCCCCCACGGATCAAAAGTTTCGACACCAAGCTGAACAAAAATATACTCATTGCCTAACGACGAATATTTTCGCCGCTTGGCGTCTTCTGCGGCTTCGGCCGCGGCTCCAGCTGTTGACATCGTCGCCCCGAGGCGAAAGGGGGCAACCGTGTTGCGTCCCAACCAACGCATGTTGCGTCCTAACGAATGCCCTCCCTCGCTCCCAAGGGACGAGGGTTAATCCATTGGGGACGCATTTTTGTATTTTCACATTACGAATGGTTTACGCGAGCGTTTCCAAACGGGCGATTTTTGAAATGATCGTATGCGAAGGATTTGCAACGAGTGGTTTCGATCACTCGTAATTTTGACATTTGTGGCGTAGATATGTCAAAGAAATTTTTCATGGCGAATCCGTTCCGATTCATGCTGCTTTTGTATTCATGGTGAAATTCTTAGCAAACCATAGACATATTTTCGATGTTGTCTGCGTAAAACTATATTGTTTTTAGCTGACACGATGGTTTAAAAAATACGGCAAAATGGTTTTTTACGCGAGTGGTGAGGTGGAAACTACACGTTTTGTGTTTCGGTGAGTCCTTAAATGTATTAATGCTCAAATGTTGACATTTAATATATTTTTATTTATTTTAATATATGAATGTCTTTGCACACCTCCTAGCAAAAAATGATTATATGTCTCATATCATATATGATAAGAAGCCTAATTTCAGAGTAGGATTACAGGGGGGTCACTACATAATCATACAACGCAATCACGTCTGAAAGAAACCGACGTAACGTGAGTCGTGCCTACTATCCACTCCCTGGATGACGATACCTGCTCACGTATTCTTTTCGTTCCCATAGACAACGCACATCGATACCGGTGATGTGAATTTTGTTGCTAAAGTTATCGGTACTATGACGGAACTTTCAAAAATAATTAATTTATCTTGATTGGTTATTAAATACGAAAAGTTTACTTTCTTTTCTTACATTTTAGGTTAATATGAACCAAAAAACATTTTTATAATAATAAAAAGTAATTTATTTCAGTATCGTAAAATCGATATGACTCAATATCCTAGAAGCCATGACCACAAAAACATTAAAAAGTCGTATCACAGACATGTCAACTTCAAATATGACATTTGTATGACATGACATGTAAACATAAACATAACCTATCGGTAATATAGGTACTTAAATTTCAATTTGTTTTAAGAAAACTTCTCCAGTTTTATTTCGAGAGGGGGCGATTGTTACCAAATAAACCAAAAAAGGCAAATTTTTAAACCGAACGAAAATTCGAAGGATTCACGCCGAAATATAACCCCTACAGCTTAATACTTACTTCCGATTAACTTTGGAGCGCTACGACCTTCATCTTCAGCAACTAGCAAAGCAAAGAACTTCTCAGAACAACATTCCAGCTGCTCTAAGTCACCTATGCCAAAAATACGTTCTTCTCAGTGAATCCCAAAAAATAAAAGAATTTTGTAACCCTCCAGATTGTGAAAGCTTGTGTTTGATAATTTATTTCGAGAATGACGGTAATATTAGCTATACAATGGATGGAAAATGTATTTCATAAGCGACAATACATTGTACCTATACAAATATATTATTATTTGCTGTAAAAATGTTGATTTTTTTATATAGCAAATTATTTTCAGCGCCTGAATTTCTTGTAATTACTCAAATTAGGTACTCTTAATGCTAGCAATTACTAGAGAGAATAGACAAATAGTAAAAACACAAGTCATGTGTATCAGATTGGTTGCATAGCTCAAATGAAAATGTTTTGTAGGATATGTACTTTGTTTAAATTTGTGCGAGAAGTCTTCAAATTCAATTTTACTTTTTGTAGAGGATGTTTTAGTGAGTTGCGTAGGCTCTTATATGGTGGTCTGAAAGAAAAGGCTTGGACTGTAGCTGATGCTTTTCTTCTTGTACAGACCATAAAGCTGATCTAGGGAATGGGCGAGTTTTAATCAAGTTAATAGCCAATGCCACTGTATATATTACTATTTCAATCTTTGCTCGCCCACCATCATGCTTAAAGTGGATTCAAAATGCTTTATCTGTTTTGACAACCTCCGTGGCGTAGTGGTCACCATGCTAGTCTACCACCCAGAGGTTCCAGGTTCGATCCCCGGTCAGGGCAAGTTGGAAAATGGCCTTTTTCAAATTGTCCTGGGTTTTGGATGTTTATCTATACATATATGCATTTGTTATAAATTATAGTATCGTTGATGTAGTATCCCATAACACAAGTCTCGAACTTACTTTGGGGCTAGCTGAATCTGTGTTATTTGTCCCTATTTATTTATATATTTGTGCAAGTTTATTGTACCTGCAGCACAAATAGGTAGGCATATGAATAATGTTTTTATTTACTTATAAAAAAAATATTCTAAAACCTAGCCTAAAGATTAATAAAAACAAATTTAAAAGAAATATTAATAAATATATATATTGTTTTATATACACCCCTTAATTTTAAATGGTATTATAAACATATCAATAATATTAAAACACTGCATGGATGTTATCAGTCGGAGCCCACAAATCCTGGCTGATTGTAATCACATTGTGGATTGAATTAGTAATTGTTAGTAGTTCTTCTGCCTTGCTCTGTACATCTCCCTCCGTTAGTTCAACATGCTGCATTCACTATTGATGCCTTGGGTGAACCTGTAAAATATTAATTTAAGTAGTATAGTGTTACAGTATCACATATTCATCCTTAACGGGGTAGACAGCAGACTCTATGGCCGTAAGAGCACAATGTCACTTTTAACCTAATGGTGGGGTGGAGGTGTTCTTAGTCATCGCTTGAAGTGTTTGTACAATTTTACTTCTTGTATACCAGGTCAGTAAATATTTTTGTACTATTGGAAAACAAACAGTACATGTACTATAATTTTTTTTGGCTCTGGACCTAACTACATATTGGGAAAAAAAATTGTACCAACCTGCGCAAGCCATTGATAATTATTTTAGCCACATCTTGGTTTATAATGGAGCTTTTGAGCTGATAGTATGTGGCCTCATCTATCTCATTAGGGGTTCCAGTTTGTCTATGATGGGGCATTTTTTTTGGGTTTGTAAAACTAAATATCTGGTCCAAAGCTACACCACTTGTACTCAGAATCTCCTGTAAAATAAGAAAAAATGCAACATGTATGTATGTGGGTAGATATGTGAAAAACAAGTAGAAAGGGAATAGCACCTAGTAAGACCTTACAAAGTGTAGTGATTACATATGTAGGTACAATTTACATACCCAGTAAGATAGCTTCTTCACTGGATGATTTGTATGGCTATTTTGTCAAATAAAGCATTATGGCTCTCTCCACCATAGCGTGCATGCACTACAGACTCACACTGTCACCTGCCGCAAACACCGAGACTCAGTCTGATGCAACTATAGCCACATCCTCCTTGTAACTGCCCGTTCCATAAAATGCAAGAGTAAATAAATATCTGTAAAAATATAGTTACCGTTATGAGGTTCTATACCAACCACACACTTAATGACATCGCAAAAGAAAATTAATCTAAATTCACAATGAGTTTATATTCCATCGCCTTGGAGCTTGGAGTTATTACAAGTCGGACGATGAGGGAGGCAGCAGAACTAAGCGAAACAATACATCTCTGAGCTCCATGCATTCATATTTCTTGTTCCTTCAAAGTCTAAATCCATCGACTTTTACATCATAACCTTAAACGCAAGTCCGTCGAGTGCAAAACTCACTATACTCCAGTCCAGCAAGATAGCGGCTCACCCACAGCCCACAGCTGGACTTGATAAATTGTATAGGTAGGTAGGTAAGTACGTAAAAATTTTGAACTGAAACTAACAAATAAAAGCCAAAAGCCGTTTCGGACGAAACGAATGCGTAACTAAAAGAGGTGACGTTGGCGGGGTGGTGAAGCGGGGAGGGTCGGGGGGCATTTTCAGACGACTCGCGTGCTGTCAAGTAGACATTTTGGCGCAAATCGAGTACCGTTTTGCTGCTTATCTGTCAAAGTCGTTGCGTCCGCATTGAATACGTACGAAAGCGACCGCTGACGTCATGACGAAATGTGTTTCGGATTGCCTCGCATGTGCACGCATCGCGTACGACTGACGTCGTAACATTATGTAGTAACCCCCCTGGTATGGTGATTTCATATACTTAAACGTCGCACTTGATGCCTATCTGCAAAAAACATTTTTCTCAGTCCACATATCTAATTTTAATATCAGTATAATTGTAAGTTCACGTTTTGGAGAAAATGTTGCTGTGCAGATTGTTGCTACTTCTTCTGCACTTACTAAGCAGGAAGCGGCAATAAACTTGTAAAGTAAATGATCTGGCGTCAACAATTATTATAAAATCAAAAGAAAATTGACAATTATCAAGTGATACAAATATCCAAAAATAAATAAATGATTTTTGACTTTGACTAAAACAAGATATTCCCATTGACGAGTTCTCTGAACCACCATCAACTTGTTATAACATTTTTCATTAAATAGCACGCCGGATCCCCGTGTCACTCCCCGTTTAGGTATCGAAAATATACCCACATTATTACTATGCGCGCGGCGACTACTTCGAAGGGGAAAATTCAGTTACATAAATCGTTTGTCCAGAGTAATAAGAATGAAATTGGCTTGCAATAGATGTCTAGGTATCTAAACGAAGGGGTGAGGAGTTTTGACTTAATCAAAATTAAACCATAGTCCTAACCACATTAGGTAGATATTTCTTTGCTAGGTTAGACTTCTACACGTGCATGAGTACTAGTACTTATTCTGTGGCCGGGTATTTACTCTAATCTATCCGTTGTACGGGCACATACAAATTGACAAGTCTAAAGTTTATATTTTTTGCTAACAAATGTTTGTACACCTAAATATATATAATAGGTTGGGGAAAAAGTCTTCGCATTTTATATGAATATTCAAAACATTTTTTAATATAGTTTATTTACATTTAACTAAAGTATGTAGGTACCATTTTGTTTGATATTTTTTTGCCATCTTATAGGTAGGGACATAGAAGCCCCAACATTTCTATAGAAATGGGATCCCATTTCTATAGAAATGTTAGGGCTTCTGTTTAAAAAAACTGCGTCAAGTAGTTTTGGCAGTCCTCTCGTGATGATAACCTGACACTGCCTAAAGAATTCTGAAGAGACCGAAACAGGTGGAAATCTGAAGGTGCCAGGTTAGGACTATACGGCAGATGCATTAACACCTCCCAGCCAAACTCTCTTAATTTTTGCTTCCTTGCTCCAGAAGTTGAGAGAAAGCGGCCGGAATTAATCAACAGAAGGCTGTTGATTAATTTCGGCCGCTTTCTCTCAACTTCTTGCTTTAATCTTATCAGTTGTTCGCAGTAGAGTTCTGAATCGATGGTCCTGCCTGGTGGTAACAGCTCATAATGAATAATGCCCTTCCAATCTCACCACAAACAGCATCACCTTGTTGCGAGTTAACCCGGGTTTCGCCACAGTCTGTGAAGCCTGATCGGCCTTTGACCATGACCTTTTTCGCACGTTCTTGTCGTACATGATCGACTTTTCATCACCAGTTATCAATTTCTTCAAAAACGGTTCGATCTCATTACGTCGTAATAAAGAATCACAAATGAGTACACGGTTCATTAGGTTTCTTTCAGAAAGCTCGTGAGGTACCCAATTATCGAGCTTTTTTGTGTACCCATTTTTTTTCAAATGCGCCAAAACTGTTTTGTGGTCAATTCCCAGTTCTTCAGCTACGTCGTAACCACTGATATGCCGATCTTGCTCCATTTTTTTAAAAATAGCATCCATTTTATCCGTAACAGGGCGACCAGAGCGACGTGCATCTTTGACATCAAAATTTCCGGATTGAAAACGCTTAAACCAAATTTGTGCTACTCTCACAGACATTGCACTAGGTCCATAAACATCGCAAATTTTTCGCGGCTTGCGTTGCATTTTTACCTTTTTGCTAGTAATATTTTAAAATGTATCTAATTTCTTCATTAGATTCACTTATTCTGACGGTAAGAAAAACAAAAAATCACGCATTTTCCTAATTTGAATTTGGAATTATCTTCTTTAAAATTTAAACTTTTAAAAGATACCAAAACCAGCCAGGTACAAATAGTATGGCCAAAGTGGTTTTATTACAATTTTATACATAATATATGCGAAAAGACTTTTTCCCCAACCTAATATAACAAAAGCAAACAGACATCAAATGCGATGTCATTATATTATGAGCACCCTTTTACATTTATAGAGAGTAGAGTTATTTGATTGCTCATCGAACAACCAAAACTACTGATTTCGGGGTAGGTCCCTGAACAAAAGATATTCGTATTGATAAGTTCTTCGATCCCCAACAACTGGTTATTATATTTCCCTCAAAATAGCCTCCGATACCCAATCTACCCGTTGTATGGGAACATACGAATTGACAGGTCTAAGCTTACATTTTCTGCTGGCAAAAGTTGAAGAACTACTTAACATATGTTAAATAAGCAAAGAGATATCAAATTCGATGTCAATATATGAGCACCCTCGTACATATATAGAGAGTAAACATATTTGACTGATCATCCAAGAGCCGAAACTATTAATTCGGGGTTGGTCCAGAAATTAAAGATATTCGTATTGATGAGTCCTTCGAACCCCTATCAACTTGATATAACATTCCTATTAAATAGCATGCCGGGAATTTACCCCAACCTAACTGTCTGTAGTATGGAAACATACAAATTGACAGGTCAAAGCTTATACGTTTTGCTGCCAAATGTTTCATCATCATCATGTCAGCCGCATAACGTCCACAATTTCCAAGACGACCGATTAAGAGCGGCCTGCATCCAGCGCCTTCCAGCGACCTTGGTTAGGTCGACTGACCGCCTTGTGGGTGGGTGTCCTATGCTTCACTTGCCATTACGCGGTTGCCATTCGAGAACGTTTTTGCCCCATCGGCCATCGGTTCTTCGCGCTATGTGTCCCACCCACTGCCACTTCAACGAGCTAATCCGCTAGGCTATGTCAGTGGTTTCCTGCAAATCTCATTTCTGATTCGATCACGTAAAGAAACACCAACCATAGCCCTTTCCACAGCGCGCTTAGCGCGCCTTGAGCCTTCTTATGAGACTCATAGTAAGGGACCACGTTTCAAAGCCATAAGTCATCACTGGTAACACATTAATTAAATACTTTCGTCTTGAGGCACTAAGGTATTTTGGACGAGAATACACGGCGTAACTTGCCGAACGCTTCCCAGCCGAGTCGGATTTCTCTTCCTCGAAGCTGGAAATTCCTGACTGGATCAATTGACTCAGGTAGATATACTGGTCTACAACCTCGAGGGTGGATCTCCCAACACAAAACCAAATGTTTATTATAGACGTAATTATATGTCAAAATAAGCAAGCAGGCATAAAATAAAATAATTTGTATATTTAATATGGATAGCATAAGTGATTTTAATCTTCGTTATTTTTTCTTTGAGATATATTCATTTATTTATACATAACATAACCTTTTCACATTTTTCTACACGTGATTAGAGGACTCGCACTCATTTTTTTAATTCATATCCGAATCTACCCACCCAAACGGGTATTATCCGGTATATTTATCCGGTAAATACCCAAGCGTGAAAAATATCATGGTACATCTCTATTATTCACATTACGGGGATATACCGCGAGTAATTTCAATCCGTTAGAGGGCGCTAACTACCGAACATTATCCTTTGTTTACTCTCGTATTTAAAATTCATTTAAAATTGTTTAACGCGTGTTTTTGTGTTAAAATAAGTTTATTCTTCTTCTTAATCTTGAAACTTAGTGGACAGAGTATAAGAGTGGATTACCAGTTTAACAATAGCTTTAATAAAAGTGCAAATAACCTGAGTGCCTGTGACCGCGTCTGATGTACTAACCGTTATTTGTGGCATCTACTAAATTTACACAGGGAACGACCATTAATAGTGAAAGTTTTCACTGTTTACAAGGCAGAAGTATATAAATCAAAATCGTATCAGTGAATTATTCATATCGATTCCTGCAAGTCACTATTGATTTTCTTTTAAGTGCTTCCTCAAGTTAGAACTAGATGGCACCACTAGCGTTGTGCATAAAGCACCCTGCACCCTAAACTTGAACTCATACAGCTTTTTAATAGTTTGATGCGCTTTCGATAGATGGCTCCACGGGTATCTTGCCACTAGATGTCACCACCATTCTACGCTACCGTTGTAAATACTCAATAACAATACATATTTGATCGCTTCCTGTTATCTCATCTAAGCATTCAGCATGGACTGTAAAGGGTGCTGCAATTTAATCAACCATAATGATAATCATCTCGCTTGCTACCTGTGCGAGGGAAAGTTTCACAGTGACTGTCTTAACATAAAACAGGACCATTTTCTTACTCTTACTAATGAGTATCGTGCCCGTTGGTGCTGCCCTACGTGTGCAAATGTTACTAGAAGAAAAGGATCTAATTTAAGTACTCCAGTGAGACAACATCTAATTCCGGCATCTGACAGTACGCTTGACACTATGGATATGTCCTGTGAAATTTTTGAACACGAAAAACCCTGTACTAGTGATAAATTTAGCCTACTTATGGAAACTCTCAACCAGTGGCGTACTGAAATTAATGCCAACATATCAGCCATTAGAGATGACATACATGTTAGTCTCGGTGAAATTAAATCTGAAATTAAATCACTCAGACAGGACCATGTTTCACTTAAAACGACTGTCAGCAGTATGGATAAAGAATTAAAGTCTATAAAATGTTCTGTTCAATTCCAATCTGAAGAGCATAGCGGTCTCACCAGGCGTGTCGAGGAGCTGTCAAGAACTGCTGGCGAGCAGACCACCGCGGCTGTCTCACAATTCGAGTCTAAGATCGACGCTTTAGAGCAGCAAGCCAGACAGTGCAATATCGAGATATGCAACATACCAGAGCGTCGCAACGAGGACTTGATAGGCATCGTCGATGCCATCGGCGCGGCAATTAAATCCCAAGTCATCCAACGAGACATCGTCTCCGTTCACCGCGTCCCACACGCCCAACAAGGAAGTAGCAAACCGAAAAACATAATTGTTAAATTTTTAACACGCCTTCAGAGAGATAACTTTCTAAGTAGTTTCCGTAAGGTACAGTCGTTAAAAACGGACAAAGTGGGTTTACCCGGAACTCCTACGACGATATTTATTAACGAGCATCTGACTTTGCGAAGGAAACAGTTATTTCGTAAATGCCGTGAGGCCGCCAGGGAACATCATTTCAAGTACGTGTGGATTAAAAACGCAACAATACTTCTGCGGGAGCGAGACGACAGCCCAGCTCTGGCGGTCCGAAGCGAAGACGATCTGGCCAAGATTTTATCAAAAAATAACATTCACCCAGCATGAGCGTCTAGTTACTTTTGTTTCATTTTACCTATTTTTATTATTTTTATTTTCATCTTATATTTTTTACCATATAGCGCAATGTACATGCAACAATGAGATGCATCTGTTTACATACAAATTAGTGAAATTATTATTTTCTTTGTTAGGTAACTTTAACACAGTTTATGGTCACTGCCCTTCTTATCACACGAAAATAATTAACACTAACCCGCTTTACTATCATAATACCTCGCACCTGCATAGCACATATTTCGGCACCTGTGTGTTTTTGTCACTATATCTCTATTATACCTGTATATCTCTCTCATGTAATCTGTCTTTAGACTATAAATATAACTTGAAGGCACAGCATACCTATTTCTTATTACTTTTTAACACAAACTTAAATATTATATTACAGTCTGATTATGGATAGCTCACCTCATTGAAATAATCTGTCTATTTATTACCAAAACTGTGGAGGTTTTCGTACTAAGCTTTACACTCTATATATGAACATTTTATCGTACGCTTACGATGTCATAATACTTACCGAAACTTGGTTGACGCCCGACATTGACAGTAACGAATTCATAGACCAACGTTATGTGGTATTTCGACTGGACCGAGATCGTGTTGCCACGAACAAGGACGACGGTGGTGGAGTGCTGATGGCTGTACTTCGAAGTCTTAGACCCACATTATCATACTCATCTGCCCTAGATCCTTCCCAGCCTAGTAGGATTGAGCACCTCATAATAGAAATACCTAGCCTCAACAACACTCAGAAACATATGATTAGTGCAGTATATATACCGCCTAAAACGCCTGCGCATATGTATGAGACCCACTTTGATACACTAGAGAATATTCTCATCACCTCTGACGTGGACAGCTATTTCATAGTTGGTGATTACAACATGCCTGAAATCAAATGGACTTCAGCTTCCTCGCCCACTCCTATTAGTGGAGCCGCCCCTGTCATATACCACCCCGAGGGCTCAAGTGCCAGGTGTTCTCTACTTGTTAATCTCATATCAGTGCTAGGATCCTCGCAGTACAATGGTTACCTGAACGGCCTTGGCAGAATCCTAGATCTATTTTTGTCTAATGTTCCGTCGTTTCTACATAATGTTAACCCTCTCTTATCAGCCCATTCTCATCACCCCCCATTTGTTGCCTACTTCACTGTCAGTCATGCAGCACAATCTATGAAAAGACGACCTACGACTAAATATAACTTCTATAAGGCGAACTACGACCTAATAAATTCTGCTATTAAAAATACTGACTGGAATGGTTTATTGGATCATCTACCCTCTAAAATGGCCCTTGAGGTTTTTATGAATACCCTGGATCACTTGATTAAACAGTGCGCTCCATTATCTAGCACCAGGAACAGTTCTTATCCAGTTTGGTTTTCTAATAGGTTGATTAGATTATGTAAAAGGAAAGAAAAAGCCTGGGTGAAGTGGAAAAAATATAAAAATCAAATTGATTATGAAGTGTTCTCTCAATATAGAAAGGAGTTCAAAGCTACATGCGATGAGTGCTATAGAAAATATATAAATTCGGTGGAGGATAATATAACGAATAATGTAAAACACTTTTGGACGTATATAGCCAATCGCAAATCTAAATCTTGTATACCTTCCACAATGCAGTATCAAAATACCAAATCGAATGACCCAGAAAATATATGCAACATGTTTTCGGATTTCTTTGAATCCGTTTTTGAGCCTTCGTCACCCGGACTCAACCAATGGCAACCCCCAAATCATTTGAGTGATAACGATATTCTTATAATTAACATTCGACTGAGTGAATCTGATATCTTGAAAGAGCTGCAGTCATTAGATACTTCAAAGGGTCCTGGACCGGATGGTCTCCCACCCCTGTTATTTAATAGAACTGCTAAATATATATGTCGGCCGCTGTGTATAATCTATAATAAATGCTTGGACGAAGGTGTTTTTCCTGAATTGTGGAAACGTGCTAACATAACTCCTATCCATAAAAGTGGACCTAAAATATTTGTGAAAATTACAGACCTATCTCCATTTTGTGCACACTGGCGAAATTGTTTGAACGCCTGGTTCACAATATAGTCTACCCGATTTTACACAAAGCCATAATCCCGGAACAGCATGGCTTTGTCAAACAAAAATCTACTGCATCAAACTTGATTGTTTTTACAAATTTTTTGTTTAAACAAATGGATCGTGGTACACAGGTTGACGTGGGGTACACGGATTACAAAAAAGCTTTTGACAAAGTTGATCATGAATTGCTTCTAAACAGAATAGCTTTCAATGGAATCCGTGGAAATCTGCTACGCTGGTTCGAGTCCTACATCTCCAATAGATCTCAAAGAGTTGTTGTCAATGGGTATCAATCTAGGAGTGTCTTGATCACCTCAGGTGTCCCTCAGGGATCCATACTCGGCCCTTTGTTGTTTATAATTTTTATTAACGATGTAACAAAATGTTTTCATCACTCCAACTTTTTACTGTATGCTGACGATCTCAAAGTTTACAAGGCAATTAATAGTATAGAAGATTGTCTTCATTTACAACAAGATCTTGACAGGCTCTCGGCCTACTGTCTTGATAGCAAATTACAGTTGAGCATCAGTAAATGTAGTACAATAACTTTTACAAAAAACTTTAATTTAATAGACTTCAACTATAAACTAAATAACACAAATCTGACTAAAGTGTCATCCGTGAGGGACCTGGGTGTTTACTTGGACACTAAATTGTGCTTGGATAGTCACGTAGAAAACATAACGAATAAAGCTTTCAAAATGTATGGCTTCGTTCTACGTTCTTCAAGGGAATTCAAACGAACCTCCACATATCTATATTTATATAAAACTCTTGTTCGCTCTCAACTAGAGTATGCTGTGCCGATATGGAATCCTTATTATAATAAATATATTGATGCTATTGAAAGAATACAGAAAAAGTTCTTAAATGCCATGCATTACAGGTGTTTCAAACGCTACTTACCCTATTCTATGTTACTCGATAAATATAACTTGCTCACACTTAGTGACAGACGCAAATACCTTGAAGTATCTACCCTGTACAAAATAGTTAACACCTCTTTGATTGTAATGAAATTTTGAATGGATTGCGCTATAATGTACCCAGGAAAGCTGTAATGAGGGAGGTTCGACCTCGTCCCCTGTTCGATATTAGTAGATGTCGTACGAACAGTGGACATAGAGCACCTCTGCATCGTATGATGGAATCTTACAATAGTGACTTTGTAGATGTCGATATTTTTAGACACTTACAGTCTTATTATAAAAAAGGCCATAATCGTGGTTTAGTCCCGTATTATCTAAGTCGGGGTTTAGTACGGTAACAAGCGATAAATCTACTTTAGACTTTCTTTTATTACAAAACCTGAACCAAACACAGAATACGATAGATCCAACTTAGTCTGACCGGAAGTAGGAAAATCGTTCCATTTTTCATAATAATATATTTTCGTCGAAAAGATTTTAATTAAAAGCGAAATAAGTTTAAATAAAATTAATTCAAAACTATGCAACGTACATAATTTTATCAATAACCTCTTATTTATTGCTCTGATTATTAAATAACAATTATTAAAGAATAATAAAGTAATTACAGTATCAAAAAACGGAACGAAGCTAAGTTGACAACTTTGACAACGTAATTCTATATTTAGTCTGTGGGCACTCGTCTTAATAAACTGTCATGGAGCCTAACCTATGATTTTGTTAACATTTGTAAATTGTAAATAATCTTAACAAATATTGTTTTTATATGTGTGTTGTATTGTGTTATAAATATAAAATCGTGTTTTTAATGTTGTGAATGGAAATAAACGAACAAAAGTGTTGAAATTGTGTTTGTCATAGAAACTTGTAAAACAATAAAAACACTTTTATATCATAATCATGGCAGTTTTAACACATTTCCTGGATATAATAATAATTTATTATCAGCCATCAAGTAAAATTTCGGATTTACTAAAATTTCACAATAATTTTTATGTTTTGTTTTGATTTCTGTCACGGTTTTGAGGTTAATCGTAGCTTAAACTAGCCTCCTAGCTGGTTTATCTTTAGGCCGAGGATCGTCCTCAGAACAAAACATAAACTTTGTTTTGTAATAAGATTTTCCTTGTTACATAGTTTAGATCGACTTTAAAACTCGATCTATCTATAAACCTTGTTTTATAATAAGACTGAGTATGTGTAAATTTAAAAATCTAGTTCATCAAAAACTAACTCCTTCATAACTGGCCTTCCTCGTTTTGTTTTTTTTTTATTTTATTTTACTTTTATTTTGGTACATGTTATTTATTATTTACATTAAAATCCTATAATTTTCTATAAAACATCCTCTTATGTAATTTGTTTCATAAAATTTATGTGTGTACGCATGCGTTTTTTCAAATTAATTTTATTAAATTATCAGTTAGCTTATATGTTGTTAATAGTCGTGATTACCATTTGTTATTATGTGAATAACGTTGTGGGCTACGTTATTAATACCTAAGTCTCTTTATGTAAAATGTTTAATGTATTTGTATTTATAATGTAGCTGTTTGTTGTTCCCATTAAATAAAATAAAATAAAATAATGTGAACAATGGTAATTGTGACCGCGAAAGTCTAAAATCAGTTAAGTGAATTAAGCGATTCACCGACCGAACATTGCACATGCCCATCCCGCTCCCGCCCGCTCTTTCACTCCGTCAGGTACCAAAACTACCAAAATTTTAGTAGGAAATATACGCCGGCTTTAACTAACGCGCGATGTCATATGTTACTTATTAAATACGCGCAAAAATCATGATCCTTTAGCAGTTGGTTAATATTTTGACGAAAATGTATTATTTAATCGATAAATATAATTAAAGTAGTCATGTTTTACGTTTAGACTTTTAGAGTAAACGCCCAGTGAAATGGACATTTACTGGTCGTAAATGGTCGAATATCGGGCGTTTATTATTTTCGACCCGGGCCGAAACCCATCTCTACGCAGAATACATCGAAAATATGTCTATGGTTTTCTAAGAATTTCACCATGAATAAAAAAGCAACATGAATCGGAATTAGGAACCGATTCTCCATACAAGTGTCAAAATTACAAGTGGTCGAGACCACTCGTGCAAATCCTTCGCATACGATCGATTCAAAAATGCGCCCGTTTGGAAATGCCAACGCAAACCATTCGTAATGTGAAATGTGATTTCAAAAATGCGGCTGGCGGCTGGAGTGCTATTTTTCATTTAAGGACTCACCGAAACAAAACACGTGTAGTTTTCCAACTCATCGCTCGCATAATAAACCATTTGGCCGTATTTTTGAAACCGTAGAGTCGTGTCAGCTAAAAACAATATTACTTTACGCAGAAAACATCGAAAATATGTCTATGGTTTTCTAAGAATTTCACCATAGATAAAAAAACAGCATGAATCGGAACGGATTCTCCATGAAAGGTTTGTTTGACATATCTACGCCACAAATGTCAAAATTACGAGAGGTCGAGACCACTCGTTGCAAATCCTTCGCATATGATCATTTCAAAAATGCGCCCATTTGGAAACGCTCGCGTAAACCATTCGTATGTGACAAGAGATTTCAAAAATGCCTCCCCAGAAGTGCAATTTCTGAAACGCGGAGTCACCTATACGAATGGTTTTCCCATACAAAAACCATACGTTTAGATGACTCCGCGTTTCAGAAATCGCACTTCAGAAGTGCCAGTTTTCAAACGCAAAGTCACCTAAGCGAATGGTTTCCCATACAAAAAACCATCCGTTTAGTGACTCCGCGTTTGAAAAATCGCACCAGAAGTGCGATTTCTGAAACGCGGAGTTACCTAAACGAATGGTTTTCCCATACAAAAACCATTCGTTTAGGTGACTCCGCATTTCAGAAATCGCACTTCTGGACGCTTGCCATCATCGCGAGTTATCTGAGCAGTTCTCAAAAAAATTGTACTTGACTGAAAATAGGTGTCCTCCACATTCAAAATTAATTTAAGGGTCGAAACAAATGAGACGCAAGTTACGTCGCGCAACAGCGCAAGTTGCGCCGCGCAACTCGCGCTCCGTGTGGCCGCTTTACCCGCGCAAGATGCGCTAAGTATATAATGACGCACACAGATTATTTGGTCAATTTAGCTGGCTAAAAGACAATATTGTCTTAGTGGACTGTCCTGTCAATAGTTTCGTCTGAATGAAGGCAATCATTGTCTAATTGGATTATCCAGTCAGTGACTTCGTTTGAATAAAGACTCATTGACATGGCAATCCACTAAGACAATGAATTGTCTTAGTGGATTGCCATGTCGTTGTCTGAATGTAGACAATCACTGTCATAGTAGATTTTTCTGTCAATGGCTTCGTATGAATGAAGATAATCATTGTCTAAGTGAATTGTCCTATCAATGGCTTTGTCTGAATTAAGACAATCATTATCTTAGTGGCTTGTCCTGTCTATGCTTCGTTTGAATAAAGACAATAAATTGGCTTAGTGGTTTGTCATGTCAATGGCGTTGAATGAAGACAATCACTGTCCAACTGCATTCCACTAAGACAATTCACTGTTTAAGAAGACTGTCCTATCAATGGCTTTGTTAGAATGAAGACAATCATTGTCTTAGTGGCTTATCCTTTCAATGGCTTCATATGAATGTAAACAATGAAGTATCTTAGTGAATTGTTATTCAAATGGCTACGTCTTAAGGAAGACAATGAATTGACTCAGTATATTGTCCTGTCAACGGCGTCGTATGAATGAAGATAATATTGTCTTGTGGATTGTCCTGTCAATGGCTTTGTCTGAATAAAAACCGTCGTTATCTTTGTAGATTATCCTGTCAATGGCTTTGTCTGAATGAAGGCAATCATTGTCCAAATGGATTGTCCTTTTAATGGCTTCATCAAAATAAATACAATGAATAGGCATGACGAATGAAAAAATATAATTTGCCTATATAATAATATGGACCCTATTACTAAGACTCCGCTGTTCTTTTATTAAATTTGTATGAACTTTTCTGAGTACATTTTATAAGTTGGTCGCTTATAACTTTTTAATTTGTAAACGCTACTTAGCTCTGATATTTTTTCCTTCAAACTTCGTTATAATTATATACAACTACTGTTAATTTTTTCACATGTCCATATTATATAACCGTTTAATAGATAGAGGGCAAAATTTGCAAATTTTTATTAGAGTCAAGTGTCCCCCACACTTGACTGTAATAAAAATTTGCATAACAAAACCAAATATTTTAAAAACGGATTCCGTAATCAAAAAATGATGTTGACAAGCTCACAATATTTTTAAAATCCCTTTTCAACAATAACCCACACGATGGGTTAGTCGAGAAAAAAAAAGAGTCTTACTTTACTTGTATGGGAGCTAACCAATTTTTTTTTTGTTTCCAATATTTTATTTAACCACTTTTTTGGCATGATTAATATTCATACCTATACCAAACTACAGCTTTCTAGTACATATTGTCTCTTAGTAAAACCGCGGATGGACAGACAGACAGACATGACAAAACTATAAGGTTTCCTTGTTTACAATGGAACCCTAAAAACACTTTATATACACAAATTTTACGAATAAACAGCACTGTGGCCACTACATAGACAGTCGAGCCATCAGCTGACACTATCACTATCCATGGATGCGCGTGGCACGCTGACATAAACACACAAGAACATCGCGCAAGCGCCCTGCGCCGCCTAAACGAAACAGCTGGCGCAGGCAAACATTTTCGCCACGCCGTAGAAAGAGAGGCGATACTTCCTCTCCTACGCCGCCGCGCCGGCTGTCTACTCTCCATCCGTCTTACGAATTTTCGATCAGGGTCACGTGTCCTGACGCCCTGACGCGAGTTTAACATTTTTTACCCATTACAAAAAAAGTGTACAACGCCGCTAAAGAAGTTTTCACTTCAAAAATGTTATTTCCTTATAATTCCTGTAATTTAAAAGCAATAAACTATATACTGTATTTTTTTTTTCAAAATTGTAGACTCAGTAGTTTCGGAGATCAAGGTCAATTTTGGTCAATTTTCGTCTTTTTTTATGAAAAAAAAACTATTTATTTTATAATAATAACAATAATATATTTGAGATATTCATTTAATAAATGTCACGGTAACTTTTTTTTAATTTCTTAATTCCTTCCTCGAAAATGACCCTTTAAAAAATTTACTATACACATTTGTGGTTAGGTCATAGGATTACACCATTCTACCGAGTTTTGGATGTGACAGACGGACGGACAGACAGCTGCACGACTTGCATCTGCCTGTCCGTCCGTCTGTCCGAGTGATCCTGTAAGGGTTTCGTTTTTTAATTTTTTGTTCGGAAACCTAAAAATTGTAAAAAAATTGTCCCCATGGGTAAAGCTGTGGCCTGTGGACTACAGATAGTATTAATATATAAAGATATACTGGTGAAGTACTAAGTAGATTGAATGTGCAAAGTCAAAAAGTTCTGAAATTAGTTATTTAACATTTTGTGTATTGCAAAAACTAGACACAATAATAAAACAATTTATTTATACCTGGATCCGGTATAGCCACTTACAAAAGGTTAAGATTTATACCAAGGAAACGATAAAATCGACGTTCCTCATCATTCTGCTTTCATTCCGCGCTTCCCGCTCCCCCGTCACTCTGAATAGATTATTAACTGGGGCATCTCGCAGATTGCCTTGCACCTCAGCCGCCTCGAGTTTACTAAAACCTCACCTTAAGAAGAAATTAATTTTAGTACTTTCAATCAAGCCATTTAAGCTGAAGGCTTAAAAAATATATAATTACACTCGAAACACATAACCCTTCTTTTGGTTCACTTGGATAAAAATGTTTTGCTGTGTAAATGTACTCATTGCAATTTTTTATGTCTACTGTCGCATTTGTACTGTATGAATCTGTCTGTATCTACTCTATGCCGGCGGCGGCTTTGACCTCTTCTAGTATTCGACGGCGGCAATCGGAAAAAGAAGGCGGTGCTTCTTTGATTCTTTTGAGTTGCACAAGCCGACACGCAAACAACGACATGAACATACTTAAGGTGTTATTAAACTATCCGATTTTAAGGAACTCTACTTAGCATCCTAACTAGGTAGGATGGTACGATGCGACACGAATAAGTTGAACAAAAATGGCGGACTTCAAAGCGTTTTTGTACAAATTCTCGGCACGTAGGTTGAACCAAAATGGTGGTTATCGGCGCAGGTACAAATAATGCGCCGACGACGGCCGTTTTAGTTCAATTTACGTGTCGAGAATTTGTACAAAAATGCTTTGAAAACCGCCATTTTTGTTCAACTTATTTGTGTCGCATTGTAAGTAGAGTTAGAATCGCTGGTGATTACACAATCTTTACTCGCATCCTAAATCGTACGCCATTTTTGCAAAGCGGAGTTGCCTAAACGATTGCTTTTTCCATACAAATAACCTATCGTTTAGCGACCCCACGTTTGAAAAATGCCACCAAAGATGACTGATTGTTTGATGATGATGATGATGATGATGATTTGCATAAAAATAAGCAAAAGTAACGAATATTTGATGGTTCATAACATTTTAATGGCTTTTATAATTATTTTACTATTCTGTATCTGTACAGACAAAATGTATAATGAGACAAAACGATATCATGTTAAACTTTGCATGTACTGTATGTGTCAAACAGTAAAGGAAATCCCCTCCGAAATTTGTATAGAAAAAGTATCGACTAGTTCACTCTTATAATTGGATAGTGTAAAAACCGCTTTACTTCTTTCTCGCTTTTACCTCGTGTTATGCCCCACACAGTGGTTTGGAAATCGGATTGGCAACCCCTATTTCACCCCCTTAGGGATGGAATTTCAAAAAATTCTCTCTTAGTGGGCGTCTCCTAGTCACGCTCTACCTTCCTGCCAAATTTCATCTTCATTGGCTAGGGAGTTTTCGAGATTTCGTGATGAGTGAGTGAGTGAGTAATTTTTGCTTAAATATAAATTAAAATATTTAAATCCCAGCACTAGGCTGCTGATGTATAGGTACACTTCGTGGTCAAAAATAGGTGCCCTTCGTGGAATAGACTAGTAAAAATATATAAGTACCTACATTTTCATCATAACCATTAAAAAATTGCTAATTTCGCATTTTCTGTGCTATTTTGGACAAAAATGTGAAAATAAATTTAAGGCCATGAAAAGCACTTGCGAATATTAGGTGTCCTATGTGGAATGGTCTAGGTGCCATTCAGATAGGTGGCCTTAGTGGAATACCTCAGTTGAATCAGTAAAGAATCCAAACAAAAACCAAAATTTCATTTCTATGTGTAAACCATCCGATTTCCAAACTACTGTGGGGCATAACACTAGGCAAAAGCGAGAAAGAAGTAAAGCGGTTATTACACTATCCGATTTTAAGAGTGAATTAGTCGATACTTTTTCTATACGAATTTCGGAGGATAATTCCTTTATTGTTTCATACATACAGTACATGCAAAGTTTAACATGATATCGTTTTGTCTCATTATATATTTTGTATGTTCGGATACAGAAAAGTAAAATAATTATAAAAGCCATTAAAAAGTTATGAACCATCAAAGATTCGCTATTTTTACGCAAATTTCGGCGTAAATAAGTAACAAAGAACTGTAAAATCTCCAAATCAAAGTACACACCGACACGGCATAATTATCGAAGATTTTAATAAACTTGAAATGTAATTGGTTACTGCACTAGTTTTTGCATAAATCCCGAAGGACTTTACGTAAGTTTTTACCTGCTTGGTTTACTATGAATTATCGTGTATTCCATCTCACTGCTTTACCCGAACACAATTTTAGGTGAGACAGCATGCTTTTAGGCCGCGCTCACACGTGAGTTCTAGCCCGTAACTAGTTCAACCTTAAGGAGGCTATCTAGGAAACAGGAAGGTGTAATCGCAGTTAGCATGGTTAGGTTCCTAGTTAGAGTCAAAGTGTAGGTATCAACCGCTCTGATGCTAAATCAGGACAGTGTAATCACACGATTAAGGACACCTTAGTGAGTTTTTTTAAACATAGAAGCATTTTTTTACAAAGTGTAATTAATCAATTATAGTTCATGGTATATAAAGGAATTTATCAATTTAATCGCAACAAAAGGTTTATCGATTAGACCATCTAATAACAATAGAAAAACTTAAATAAATGGTGATTTGATGTCCAGTGTGACAATTAACAAAACGCGCAAATAGACGTTGAGTTGACGTCATCTTTGGTGCCATTTTTCAAACGTGAAGTCGCTAAACGATAGGTTATTTGTATGGAAAAAGCAATCGCTTAGCCGACTCCACTTTTCAAAAATGGCACTTCAGGTACGATTTAGGATGCGAGTAAAAACTGTGTTATCACCAGTGATTCTAATTCTACTTACAATGCGACACAAATAAGTTGAAGAAAAATGGCGGACTTCAAAGCATTTTTGTAGGTATAAGTCCCCGACACGTAAATTGAACTAAAATGGCCGTCGTCGACGCATTATTTGTACCTGCGCCGATAACCACCATTTTGGTTCAACCTACGTGCCGGGAATTAGTACAAAAATGCTTTGAAGTCCGCCATTTTATTCAACTTTTTTGCGTCGCATAGTACCATCCTTCATTGTTAGGATGCTAAATAGAGGTCCTTAAAATCGGATAGTGTAATAACCCCTTAAGTATGTTCATGTCGGCTTGTGCAACTCAAAAGAATCAAAAAAGCACCACCTTCTTTTTCCGATTGCCGCCGTCGAGTACTAGAAGAGGTCAAAGCCGCCGCCGGCATAGAGTAGATACAGACAGATCTATACAGTACAAATGCGACTGATGCGGACAGCAATAAATAGTAAATGATTTATATAAATAAATAAAGTCGATTTTAATTAGCTAGGTAAATCATAATTGTATTAGATAGGGTGTTTCATTTTTCCTAACGAATTTACTAAGTAAGCATAGAAATAAGTATGATATAAGTAAATAAATGTTTAACTTAGCTGTAGGGAAAATATTGTATTAGTTAGGTTGTTTTATTAAAAGCATTACCGCAACGAGAACAAAGACAGAGGTATAGTTTGCAAACAAAAAGACATTACCGTAACGAGAACATCAAGTAGTTTTTTTGTCATAACTCGAGAAATAATAAAGATATCTTGATGATTCAAACGAAAATATGTACAGAACCTTAAATTGTATATAGGAAAAATATTAAATTGTAAAGAATTGAACGACGTCATGTAAAAAACCGTAAAAAACTTACAATTTGCACTAGAAAGAGATGCACTTACGAGTAAAAAGGAGATAGCATGATTAGTGCCGTGTGCAAAAATTCAAGGAATCTGATTGGTCCAAGTTTTCAATAAATATGAACACGGTTTGTATGACGGCGTTCAGTTCTCTCTCGACAGTGCAGTAGAAAACAAGAAAAAGTGTACAGCAGAAATAAAATAGCGGTCAACGGTGCTCGGTGGTTTTATTACAGTCACCAATAGCTGGTCCTTCGAGCCGGATATTTCGAGAACGCAGCAGCCATGGTGGTCACACGGAGCCAAAGCGGAGAAGAAACACGTGGCCGAGTTTTCGACGATCCACCCAGGTCGCCGAGCACCAACGAACCTGGTGCGGTCACTGGGCGTAGCATCCCGGAAACCACCGCCGCCGCCGCCACTGCGCGGAGCGCGCCGCTCGCGCCCGCTGCCACCGCCGGCGCCGCCGCCGCTGCTACTGCACGGTGTGCGCCGCCCGCATCCCTCGCCGCCACGTCAGCAGTAGTACACGCGCCGACCGCCGTTCCCGCCACTACGTATTCGTTGACCGCAGTACACACAACCGCGCCGCGCCCCACAGCTGCGCCCTACACTGGTGCAGTGCCGCGTTCGCGACGTTCGCCTGACCGGTCAGTGCGCTCGGGTCAATCGCATCGATCATCCGCTAGTGCAGCCATGCGCATTAAGCAAGCCGAACTAGCAGCAGTTGAGAAGCTCGCCGAAATAAGAAGACGGGAACTACGTTTAGAAGCAGAGATTATACAAAAGAAGCTCGCGTTTGAAATTGCTACGATTCAAGACGAAGAAGAAAATGATATCGTCAGTACCCACGATCAGAATATCAACAAGGTCAACCAGTGGCTGAGACATCAAGTACCTACGGATCCAGAGCCTACATATACTGAGGAGCTATCAGCCACGGTCCAGCCCGCTGTCGCTACCATCGCCGTCGATACTGCTGCCGCAACCGCAGAACTACCAGTGCCTACGTCCCGTGTTCACTCACACACAATACGGGGGGAGCAGCCAGAAGAATTCGATTGGCACACACCAAGGCAGCGACACTATGAACGACAGCGATCGCCTACACCACATCGAAGCCGAAGTAACGCAAGAGGAATCGAGCAATTAGCCGAAGCAATATCGAAGATGGCCCGCATCAGAGTACCTCCGAAGCAAGTGATCGACCTGCCGACATTTACGGGAGCACCAGGAGAATGGCTACCGTTTAAAGCAGCCATGAGGGACTCTGCAGCCATTTACAACTTCACAAACGTAGAAAACATGGCGAGACTTCGGAATAGCCTCAGGGGTGAAGCGAGGGAAGCTGTTCGAGCGCTACTGCATACAACAAGCGATCCAGACATCATAATGAAAACTTTGGAGCAGTGTTTTGGCCGGCCTGAAATAATAATTGACCAGGCGCTCGAAGATATCAAGAAACTGCCGCGACCGGGAGCCAGCGCTACTGAACTGAACCATTTCGCAGTCAAATTGCAGAACATCGTGCAAGTACTCAACAGTTTGGATCAAAGAGGCTACTTGTACAACCCAATGCTGTCCAGGGAAGTGATCGACAAGTTGAGCCCGTACCTTCGATCAAAATGGTGCGATTACGCAGAAGAACACTTCAATAGTGAAGAGCCGCAGATCGTTTCTCTTTCAAAGTTCCTGATGAAAGAGGCGGACCGGACACTGAGACATGCATATGCACCAAGTACAATTGCTGGGAGAACCACGAAGACTGCACCTGCAACGAAGCCCAAGGAATATGGAAAGAATAAAGCAGCTACCTTTGCCGCCACGACCGATCCTGCTGAAGAGGAGCGATGCTTATACTGTGGAGCCGCACACAAGATTCCACAGTGTGAGCAATTCAAATCTTTGAAAGCTGAAGAACGCTGGAAGTGGGCAAAAGAGAAAAGGATCTGCTTTAAATGCATCAGCAAGAACCATCGTCGCTTCAGTTGCAAAGCGAAGCCGTGTGGTGTCAATGGATGTAAACGACCACACCACGCCATGCTGCACACCGAGTTAACTGTATCGCCGCCTCCCTCAGACGCTACGCCTACGAACGACGGCACTGTGCTCACAGTAAGAACGAGTGCAATTCAGCGTACGGCAGTGATACTGAAGATGTGTCCAGTCACAGTAGTAGGCCCTGGCGGAGAAGAAGGAACCTACGCCTTATTGGACGAAGGGTCAACTGCGACACTAATTGATGCAGACCTAGCACGCAAGATCGACGCTCGCGGGACTGTATCACCACTCCATATACACGGGGTGAACTCGACGCGCCAAGAACGAGAAAGCCATCGAGTGAAGATTATTATCAAGACAAAGAATCAACAGTGGGAGATCGCAGCGCGCACTGTAGAGGGACTGACATTAACGAAGCAATCAGTTCCAGCAAGCCTACTGCAATGTAGACATCTAAAGGATCTTCCAATAGAAGAGTTGACATATGACTCTGCGACACCGCGTCTTCTAATAGGAACGGACAACTGGGACCTGATAGTGACCCGAGAGTTGAGGACGGGTAGAAGGCATGAACCTGCAGCTTCGAAGACTCAACTAGGCTGGGTGGTCCATGGAGTCGCGTCGCGAAGTCTACACAGAAATGAAGCATCAATCCTGCACTTATCTACGAAGGACGAGACAGATCAGCAACTACATAAAGAAGTTGAAGATCACTTTAAGATTGATGCTTTGGGAATATCAACGACAGTCAAAGTATCACCTGCCAATCATAGAGCAACAAAAATATTCGAAGACACTGTATTTGAAAGAAACGGACACTATGAAGTTGGGCTTACCTGGAGAGAAGATCATCCTAAGATGCCTTCCAGTTACGAACAAGCTTTGCGAAGATTGAAAACAATAGAGAAAAGAATGGATCGAGACTCAGACTTTGCAGAGCAGTACAGCGCCCAAGTTGAAAACCTCATCACAAAGGGATATGCTGAAGAATGCAATTGGAGTGAGAAAACGCTGCCACACAGTTGGTTTTTGCCACACTTCGCAGTGACTAACCCAAACAAGCCAGGGAAGATACGTTTGGTTTTTGATGCTGCCGCAGTCGCCAATGGTACGAGCCTTAATGACATGCTGTTAGAAGGCCCAGACCTACTTCGCTCATTGCTGGGTATTCTATTCAAATTCCGCGAGTATCCAATAGCCATCACAGCCGACATTGAGGAGATGTTTCTACGAATCAAAATACGAGAAGAAGACCAAGCAGCTCAAATGTTTTTGTGGCGCGGCAGCGAGAGGAAGAAACCACCAAAGGAGATGAAAATGACGTCGATGATTTTTGGAGCGTCATGTTCACCATTTCTTGCGCACAGCGTACGCAATCACAATGCGCAGGTGCACGCAAACTCACATCCTGCAGCCTTCAAAGCAATAACGGAGAGTCATTACATGGATGACTATGTCAATAGTTACAAGTCCATCGAAGAAACGGTGCAAACAATTCAAGAAGTTGTAGAGGTACACGCCAAGGCAAGCTTCAAGTTGCGCAGCTGGAACTCTAACAAAGAAGAAGCTCTCATCAACGTGCCGACAGAACTACGAGCAAAGTGTAACACACAATTAGGGCACGACAATAAGACTCTTGGACTAGTCTGGGACCCTCACGAAGATACATTAGGATTCAACACCAACATGCCAAGAGTACCGAAAGATGTGCGCAACCGAGAGCGAACGCCGACGAAACGAGAAGCGTTAAGTGCCGTCATGTCAGTCTACGACCCGTTGGGATTGCTGAGTTGCTTCACCATAAGCGCTAAGATCTTCTTGCAAAACCTGTGGCGACTCCATATCGCGTGGGATGAATCTCTACCAGAAGACAACGCAGAAGGCCTGACAACTTGGTTCGAGCAACTTAAGAAAATAACAACACTCAGACTGACGCGATGCTATGGCTCTGAATAAAACATGAAAAGAAGACAACTTCACATCTTTTGCGATGCGAGCCAAGACGCGTACGCCGCAGCTGCTTACTGGCGTCTAGAATATGAAGACGGCTCAATTCACGTCGTACTCGTCGCTGCAAAGTCGAAAGTTGCACCGATTAAAGCACAGAGTATACCAAGGCTGGAGTTGCAAGCAGCTCTCATTGGCACAAGATTGGCTGACACAATCCAACAAGAGCACCGATGGAATACAGATGACGTTATCTTCTGGTCAGACTCAAGAACAGTCCTACATTGGATAAGAAAGAACGCCAGACGATACACTCCTTTCGTTGCACACCGACTTGGCGAAATAGCAGAACGGACAGAACCAAAACAGTGGAGATGGGTACCAACTGATGTCAACCCAGCAGATGTAGCCACCCGAATCAATTATATGCCTACTGACGCTAAAGATTGGTGGTTCAATGGCCCTGCCTTCCTGAAACAAAAGGAAGACTTCTGGCCCGACGAATCAACCACCTATGAAGATGAAGATGTCGAAGTAATCGATCACGTCAACATTGAACGCCTACGACGACCTATACCCAGCATAGACAGATTCTCCAATTATCTACGCTTACTCCGAGCCACGGCGACAGTACTTTTATTCATCGATAAATGTCGACGTCGGGAACGAACGATGACCACAGCACACCTGAATCGAGCTGAAAAGTTACTGTTGGCGCACGCTCAAGAGGAAAGCTTCTTGGAAGAATTAACGCAATTACGCAAAGGGAAACCGATTGCCCGTTCAAGTCGACTGGCGAAACTTGATCCGGAGATTGACGACGATGGGTTACTTCGATTAAGAGGAAGAGCAAACGCAGCTGAGTTGCCATCACACACGAAAAAACCTGTCATATTAGATGGAAAACATCCACTAACGAAGTTGATCGTGCTACAAGAGCATATAAAAGCGGGCCACGCTGGACGAGAACGCGTGGTCAACGAACTACGACAACGCTATTGGGTCTTACGCTTGCGGCCTACAGTACGAACGGTGGCTCGAATGTGCGCCTACTGCAAAGTTCGAAAGGCGAATCCTTGTACACCAATCTGCGGGGACTTACCGGCTGCTCGTCTAGACATGTACCTTCGACCCTTTTCCAACTGTGGACTGGATTACTTCGGCCCCATGATTGTGACCATAGGAAGACGGAGAGAAAAGAGATGGGGAGCTCTCTTTACCTGTCTCACGACTAGAGCTGTACATCTGGAATTAGTAGGCAGCTTGACGACCGACTCCGCTATAATGGCCCTGAGGAGGATGGCAGCAAGAAGAGGATGGCCTGCGATTATGTACAGCGACAACGCCACAAACTTTAAAGGAGCAGATGTTGAACTGCGAGTCGCTTACACTGAATGGGCTCCAGCGTTACAAGAGTACGGCCTAAAACACAACATGGAATGGCGCTAACAACCTCCGGGAGCTCCAAACCAGGGGGGAGCTTGGGAGCGTTTAGTACGATCAGTAAAAGTAGCGCTCAGTGCAGTTCTCCATGAAAAAACGCCAAAGGAAGAAGTGTTGCAAACCGTGATGGCAGAGGCGGAACACAGCATTAACTCGCGGCCTCTTACACACGTGTCCGTCGAACCAGAAGACCCCGAAGCTCTGACCCCTAACCATTTTCTGCTAGGGTCATCATCCGGCCTACCATACACTGGGCCTTGCGACGTAGCTGATCGACGCGTGTGGCGAGCCAGCCAAGCGCTCGCTGACGAATTCTGGAGGCGCTGGGTACGTGAATATCTTCCCACACTAGTAGCTCGTGGAGACTCCAGAAACGACAAGCAGCGACCGTTGCAGCCGGGAGACTTGGTCATCGTGGTAGACCCGACACTACCCCGCAACACATGGCCTCGAGGCATCGTGGAGAAGACCTATCCGGGACCAGACGGAGAGGTGCGCTCAGCAGACGTTCGCACTCGTGGAGGAATCTTCAGAAGACCCACCTCGAAGTTGGCTGTCCTCACCGTGATGGAGGCTACGCAGAGACTTCGCCGGGGGGAGGATGATGCGGACAGCAATAAATAGTAAATGATTTATATAAATAAATAAAGTCGATTTTAATTAGCTAGGTAAATCATAATTGTATTAGATAGGGTGTTTCATTTTTCCTAACGAATTTACTAAGTAAGCATAGAAATAAGTATGATATAAGTAAATAAATGTTTAACTTAGCTGTAGGGAAAATATTGTATTAGTTAGGTTGTTTTATTAAAAGCATTACCGCAACGAGAACAAAGACAGAGGTATAGTTTGCGAACAAAAAGACATTACCGTAACGAGAACATCAAGTAGTTTTTTTGTCATAACTCGAGAAATAATAAAGATATCTTGATGATTCAAACGAAAATATGTACAGAACCTTAAATTGTATATAGGAAAAATATTAAATTGTAAAGAATTGAACGACGTCATGTAAAAAACCGTAAAAAACTTACAATTTGCACTAGAAAGAGATGCACTTACGAGTAAAAAGGAGATAGCATGATTAGTGCCGTGTGCAAAAATACAAGGAATCTGATTGGTCCAAGTTTTCAATAAATATGAACACGGTTTGTATGACGGCGTTCAGTTCTCTCTCGACAGTGCAGTAGAAAACAAGAAAAAGTGTACAGCAGAAATAAAATAGCGGTCAACGGTGCTCGGTGGTTTTATTACAGTCACCAATAGCGACAGTAGGCATAGAAAATTGCAATGAATACATTAACACAGCAAAACCTTTTTATCCGAGTGCACCAATAGAAGGGGTATGTGTTTCGAGGGTAATTATGTATATAATTATATATATTTTTTAGCATCCCCTGCGGCCTATAAGTAACCAAATTGAAAGTACTAAAATTATTTTTTTCTTAAGGTGAGGTTTTCCTAAACTCGAGGCGGCTGAGTTGCAAGGCGATCTGCGAGATGCCCCGCAGTAATTACCTATTCAGAGTGACGAGGGAGCGGGAAGCGCGGAATTGAGTAAAACCACGGACGGACCAACAAATAGACACACAGACATAGCGAAACTACAAGGGTTCCTTGTAAAAACATAAAACTCTAAAAACAGTGTTTTGTTACCCGTATTCAATTCATTACAATCATAACTAACAATTCGTTATTTTCCAACAATTTACTTTATACTTTTTTGGGTTCCGTACCCTAAGGGTACCAGACGGACAGCGGAGTCTTAGTAATAGGGTCCCTATTACTAAGACTCCGCTGTCCGTCCGTCTGTCTATCTGTCATCAGGCTGGATCTCATGAACCGTGATAGATAGACAGTTGAAATTTTCTCAGATAATGTATTTCTATTGCCGCTATAACTACAAACAAAATACAAATTTAAAACAGAATAAAGTAAATATTTTAGTGGGCTCCCATACAACAAACGTGATATTTTATAGATAATGGTACGGAACTCTTCATGCTCGAGTCTATCTCGCACTTGGACGCATATATCTAAACGTCAAAATAAACATTTTCTACAGAATTTGTATGAAATAAAGGCAGGTGACGTCATAGTTTCTTAGAGTCAAATAGCTCTCTTTTTCTGCAATAGTAAATAAATAAAAAATCACATTGAAAATGTATATATAATGTAATAAAACGTTACAAAATAATGGTACTTGTCATTGATCAATGTAATCAATCTTGTAACGTTTTATTTTCTGAACAGCACCAAATAATGTATTATCGACTTAGGAAAATACCCAATTGTCGCATCTGTACTGTGTGTACTCTTTGTCCGCGGTATAGCTTCTTTGTCGGCTTTTCTAATAGCCGTCCGCGTCAGTCGAAAACGAAAGCGGTACTTTTGAACTCTTTGTGCAAACACCGACACGCGATAGACAGTTTTCTATTTCGCTCTTGCCTGACTGTGTGCGTGGTGTCGCCGCCGCGCCGTATGCGTTACTATGGTTACGGTACGGCTCGTTCAGAGTTTCGTTTTTCATCTTGCTGTATTAGGTACATAGGTATCCTCTTGCCGCTTATCGCCGACTTCTGATAGGAAATCAACCGGCAATGAACGTTATTAAAAACGTACCTCTGATATGTACGTACGTGCAGTGTGAAAGTTTAATTTTTAGCAAGTGTTTGAAGTGTTTCGAATGTTTATTATAAATGTCTGGTAGATAAAGTCCAGGCAGTTATGTATATACCTACCTAGCTCATATTATTACATACTTAGTAGGTAGGCACCTAACTAGGTAGTGAAAGTAATATATTTCAGTATCATGTGTTAATGGTTATAGTCTTCGAGTGTGGTCTAAGGTTATGGTCGAAGGCCCTGTATCACCCCCCGCAACACCCCCTACGCAAGCCTTTCAAAGGACCGGGATGACAAAACCCGTAACTTCTACAGGTAGGAATAGGGTAGCCAGGTCACCAAACCTAATAGCTGGACAGACCAGCCATTTTGGCCGGACATTTGGGTAAAATGGCCGGACAGTGTTGAGGATTTTGTGTGTACGAAAAATGTAAAGTCAAGCTTTTTTGATTTTTACCATAACTATTTAAATGAAATATTTAAATTAATCAAGATTATTTTTGAATGCCCAATCAGTCCAATTGCTTTATTATTTCTTAAATTCGGTAAGAGTGACCGACAGTCGACTCGCCTGCGCTTGGACTTAGCGCTTGCTCGTTTGTAAAATGTAAAAAGCTTAACAAAATCCGGACAAGCCGGATACCGTCTATTTTGGTCGGATAAGCAATTAAAAAGCCTAGCTATGTCCGGCTTTATCCGGACGCCTGACAACGTTAGGTAGGAAGAGGTAGGTACAAATAATTCACCGAGCGAGTGAAATGAGCGAAGCGAGATTTTCAGTTTCGAGATTGGCCAAGAATGTTTTTGTCCGGCTGTTCTCGCCTACAGGTCGTATTTCTCAACCGATTCTTGTGAAATTTTAAAAGAATCACAAAAAGTATATAGAACTTTTGGGAAAATTCAAATGTTCAAAATTTGTTCAAAATAGCAAAAAGCGGGCAAATCTTATTAATATTTAATTTAATTAAATATCATAATTTAGTAATTCGGAAAATGTTTCAAAATATTAATTATACTTTTTTTGTTACCCTTATTAAGACGCAACTTTTTTGTCTGAACAACTTTTTAATCCGATAAACTTTAACGGGTTGGGGTGATTCGTGAGGGAGTAGACCTCACGAGTTACTTATAATTAGGTAGGTACTTATCAGCCATCTAGGTTAGGTATTTATAACCTACTTACTTAAGTTAATATATCATATTTGTGTTTATATTTTGTTCTTTTACCTACCTTTGTTATATTTTAGTTATGATGGGCGAAATATATTTTTCATTCGTCATGCCTATTCATTGTATTCATTTTGATGAAGCCATTAATAGGACAATCCATTTGGAAAATTATTGCCTTCATTCAGACAAAGCTATTGAAAGGATAATCCACAAGACAATATTGTTTTCATTCATACGACGTCGTTGACAGGACAATACATTGAGACAATTCATTGAGATAATTCATTGTCTTCATTAAGCCGAAGCGATTGGCAGAACAGTTCCCTAAGATGCTTCATTGTTTACATTAGCCATTACAAAGGATAAGCCACTAAGACAATGATTGGCTTCATTCTACAAAGCCATTGACAGGACAGCCTACTTAAACAGTTAATTGTCTTAGTGGAATCCACTTGGACATTGATTGTCTGCATTCAGACAACGCCATTGACATGACAAACCACTAAGAAAATTCATTGTCTTTATTCAAACAAAGCCATTGATAGGACAATCCACTAAGACAATGATTGTCTTAATTCAGACAAAGCCATTGATAGGACAATCTACTTAGACATTGATTGTCTTCATTCAGACGAAACCATTGACAGAAAAATCCACTATGACAGTGATTGTCTTCATTCAGACAACGTCATTGACATGACAACCCATTAAGACAATTCATTGTCTTCATTCGAACGAAGCCATTGATGGGATAATCCACTTAGACAATGATTGCCTTCATTCAGACGAAACCATTGACATTACAATCCACTAAGACAATACTGTCTTTTGGCCAGCTAAATTGACCAAATAATCTGTGTGCTTCATTATGTACTTAGCGCATCTTGCGCGGGTAGAGCAGCCACACGGAGCGCGAGTTGCGCGGCGCAACTTGCGCTGTTACGCGACGCAACTTGCGTCTCGTTTGTTTCGACCCTAATCCGATGCAATTATTTACCAAAACGTTTCTATTGGCAAATTGCAAAGTTAAATTGATAGAATGAATGATAATATGTACCATTAGAATGTTACAAAATAATAAAAAAATATAATTAAGGATAATTTCAATGTATGGGATTTTCGATGTCCCACTCCTGTCGTACAATTTGAAAACTCATTTTTAATCAATGTATATTTAGTAATTTATTTATTTGGTTTAACAGTTGTATTTTAAATATTACAAATTAAATAATTGTCCCATGAAATAACCATTTTTTCAATTATTTATATTTCAAAATCAATTTTTTAAACTGTCCCAGAAAAATCTAATTTTTGCGTGTCAATTTTGTTATCGTGATATTTCCCAATTTAAAAACTATATTTTGACGGGAGTGTAATCTTGAAGGCAATATTGTCGTTTCATAGCCAAAATAACTTTATTAAAAATATCTTGTCAGAATTCAATGTAATGTCAAAGCAAGCGCGTGGGTTAGATTTTGCTATCAGTTTGTGGTCAAATGTGTGCCTCGTTTAACTGGTGAGTATTATATCTAATGTATATGTTAATTTTTGTAATCAAAACTCCTTACGCTACGCTATTTAATCAATAATTTTGTGAGTTATGAGCTAAATTGAGGAATTCTTAACGTTTCGGGAATCGCCTAACCTCTCAATTTTGTAACTGTCAAATTTGTTATTTTTGAACGGTAACGTATATGTTGACTTGATTGGTAACAAAATTGAGCTGTTAGGAAACGTTCACATTAATTTTTATTTGTGTTCAATGTGAAATTTATCTTCATAATCGTAAACTTATTGAGGCTCCATACGTAATGAATGTTCACTCATTTTAATTTTTAGCTTTTCGTTTTCTCTAAATAAAATCAAAAAAATTGTGTGTAAAAATTATTTCGATTATGGTTTTGAAAACATAGCCAGGCACTAGTTTCGATCGGCCGGCGCTCGCTGCGTGTGACGTCATAGGACAACGTTCGCGCCGTACTACGTTGTGCGCTCAGATACGGTTCACTAGAAAATTACGCAAATATTATTTAAAGTGTCTGACCCAAATACATGAAAGTCATATGTTGTGCTAAAATGTAAAATCACAAGCACCGAAAAAGTTATTTTTTGTGGTTCTAATAATTGTTCAAATGCAAAAGATATGGATAAAAGACACGAAGAGGATGTTGTAATTTTTTCAATGCACAGGTGCTGATTGAACATAATGTAAATTAAAAGATTGTCAGTAGCAGTAATCCAAAGATTGAAATACATATTTAATCTTAAAATTATTCATAAGTAAAAGTATAAAGTCTATATTTTTTTATATATTATAACGTTTATTGTAACTATTTGCTCTGGGAAAATATTCTAAAGAGCATCTTTTGACAATTCTTTGTATTGCTTAAAGTCAAGAAGTTTTATTTATCATTTAAGATTAGGTAGGTATTCTCAAAAATTCAAGAAATAAAAAACATCTTCTTTAGATACTTATTTTATTAAATGTATACATATAAAAGCTTTTGCCCGCGGTTGCACCCGCGTGAAATTAAATTTCCTGTAGAAAACATGCAAATTTTCGGGATAAAATATTTCATCCTATCTTATGACCTTCTTCGTATCTCTGACATCTGTATGCAAAATTTCATGACATTTAGTTTAGTAGTTAACGCGAGATAAACAAACAAACTTACTTTTACTTTTCAAAACGAAAGTACCAGTATATGTAATAGAGTCCTTACTTTTTCATTGGTGACCAATCGCAGTAAATTTTGTTACTGTCCCCAAATATTAAATAGACTTTTTCTTTTCTAAAATTGTTATTTTCTAGATAACATAAAAAAATTTCTACATATTTGACTGTAAATGTTAAGGTTTGATAATTGCCTTGATACTTTTAGCATCTAATATAAGATTTTTAAGGTAAATTGTAAAAATAGGTTTCATATTTTACCTAGGTATCAAAATTGACCTTTAACCTATAAAATTTTAAAATTAATCCTTTTTTATGAAGATTATTTTGGTTCATACATAACTTTATTGTCCTTGAACTGCAATAATGTTAATATTTAACGAAAAATTACTATTTTCATAATTAATTTTAATGAAATAAATAGTAACAAAATTGAACACAAATAGTAATCATGTCCAGAAAAACTGCTTTTATACTTAAACTGTAGATATTATATCGATACCATTTCTAAATAACACAAGATGAATATTTGATACACTAAATTTTCCATTAAAAGCCAGGATAAACACACTTTTGAAAAAATCATAAAATATTAAGTAGGGTACAACATTTTTGAGAACTGCTCATCTGTCCCTACGGGTTCTAACACATTAGGGATGTTGATGGTGGGAAGCGCCCTTATTACATTAATCTCGAATATTCCCCATATTTGAAGAATGAAGAATGTATTTAGATGCCGGGATACATCGAGGCGCCGGTACGTGTGTGTGAGTGCAATCGGCTATACGTTTCTAGAAGTAAAAGACCTGAGGCCTAGTTCCGCTTGCATCATTTTGAAGAAGTTCCGCGAATTTTTGCGCTCGCGAACATTCTGCGTTTATTTCGTTCGCGACACTATTTTTGTTAGTTATAACAAGTTGAAGGGAGATCGAAGAACACGTTAAGACGAAGTGGTAGCTAAAGTGGCGCCCTCATTTGAAATAAATTGTTTAAAACTAAATATGGTGATAATTAAAAATTTGATTTGTATCACTGTCTAGAAAGACCTTTAAAGTATTTTATGAATAACCTTTGAAAGTAATATTGGTAGTCCGACTAGTTTTAAAACGGGTTTTTGCCAAAAGTGGCCACTTTTGGCGAAAACCCGTTTTAAAACTAGACGGACTATTAGTAATACTTTCAAAGGTTATTCATAAAATAAAGGTCTTTCTAGACAGTGATACAAATCAAATTTTTAATTATCACCATATTTAGTTTTAAACAATTTATTTCAAATGAGGGCGCCACTTTAGCTACCACTTCGTCTTAATACGAATATCTTTTGTTCCGAGACAAGACAACCCCGTAATCAGTAATTTTGGATCTTGGATGAGGAGTCAAAAAAAATGTACTCGCCATTTATGTATGAGGGTGCTCATATATTGACATCGCATTTGATCTGTATTTACTTATTTCAACATATAATAATATTAGGTCTACAAACATTTGCCAGCAAATAATGTAAACTTAGACCTGTCAATATATGTATTTCTTAAGAACTGTCATACTATTTTTTAAGAAATGTTATACCGAGTTGATGCGGAATCGCAGAACTCGTCAACACGAATATCTTTTGTTCCGGGATCAACCCCGAAGTTAGTAGTTTTGGCTCTTGGATGAGCAGTCAAAATATCTTCTCACTCTATATGTATGAGAGTGCTTACATATTGACAGCGCATTAGATATCCGTTTGCTTATTTTGACATATTATGATTAGGTCTACAAATACTTGTCAGCAAAAAAATATAACCTTTGGTCGTCAATTCATTCGTTCTCATACAAAGGGTAGATTCGTATAAATACCCGGCATACTTTTTGTTGGAAATGTTACAATGAGTTGATGGGTGATCGAAGAACTTGTCAATACAAATATAAATTTTCTTTCGAAACGAACCCCGAAATCAGTAGTTTTGGCTCTTGAATGAACAGTCTAAAAATACTTCTTTATATTTTGTATGAAGGTAAGGCTCATACTAGTATACTGACATCGCATTTGATCTGTATTTACTTATTTCAACATATAATTAGGTCTACAAACATTTGCCAGCAAATAATGTAAACTTAGACCTGTAGGGTAAATCCCGGCATACTATTTTTAAGAAATGTAATAACAAGTTGAAGGGAGATCGAAGAACACATTAGTAAGAATATCTTTTGTTCCGAGACCAACCCCGTAATCAGTAGTTTTGGATCTTGTATGAACAGTAAAAAAAAAGATGCTCTCCATTTATATACGAGGGTGCTCATATATTGACGTCGCATTTGATCTGTATTTAATTATTTCAACATTTTGAAAAAAAATGAAAACAGGGAAGATTGATTTAAATATGATGTATTAAAAATGTGGGAGACAAACTTTTCCTGCAAATAATTCAGATATCACAGTTATCCACAATGAGAGGACGAATAAAATGTAAGAGATTCCGACTTGATGGCTATTAGGCAGTTGGTAGGGCTGCCCACCAATTTCATCGACATGAAATCCCATTGGGAAAATCACAGCAGCCAGGCAGAAGACAACCACTGAAAATAAAAGAAAGTGCATACTTAAATATTTTCATAATGAACCTAGGCACTAGACTTTTGTAGAAATACTTTAAATCCCAGATTTTAAGAAAAATCTTGAATAGAATAAGTTCTTGAAATAGAATAGAAAAAACCCAATCAAATCACCCCTCAAAAAAAAAAACTAATTTAAAGTTGACACCTCAGTTTGTGAAGTACATACTTACAATACTACCATAAGACGTATGTTTTTAACCCCCACCAACGAAGAGGGGTTTATAAGTTTGACGCCAATGTCTGTCTGTGGATATAGATTATAAACATACGTAGCTCTCAAACGGATGGACCGATTTCGATGCGGTTCTTTTAGTTATGAACTTATAATTGATGAAAATCGCTCCAGTCAGACATTTAAAGGTTATTGTGGGCAATTGTGGGTGAATGCTTGACAGTTGGAAGTTTTTAATATGCCTAGCAAATAAAAACTAGTGTACTTAATGTTCAATAAGAATTTTGTCATTACAAACGTAGAATTTGAATTTAAGCAAGTGTATTCTCAGTTTTTCACGGTATGTTTATGCAATAATAAGGAAATATATTAATTTTTCGGGGTCCAGTGCTACCCCCATTTGAAATAAATAATTTAAAAAAACGGAGATATCATTTTAGGTTCTTACATATAAAATTGGCGTTTTGTATGGGAGGAACAAAATGTCGAATATTTTTTAATTTAATATTCATCATTGTTATCTATGCACTTTTGCCATCGCATAGGTAGTTCATTGATCCCTTTACAAAAAAAAAACTATTCGGACAGGAATCAATAAAATCTTTGAAGACGGTTTGGACTGCCCCATCGGAGTTGAATTTTTTCCCTTGCAAGAAGTTTAAATTTCGAAAAGAAAATGGTATTCTGTTGGATCAAGGTCCGGGGAGTACGATGGGTGACTTAGACATTCCAATTGAAGCTCTTCTAATTTGGTAGCCGTCTGTTGTGCACTGTGTGGTCTAGCGTTGACGTGAAGCAGCAGTGGCGTAGAGCGATTGACCAGCCTCGGTTGTTTAGCATATCCATCATGGTTTGCAATTGCTGACAATACACGTCTGCCGTAATCGTCTGGCCTGATTTGAGAAAACTGTAATGAACGATACCGGCACTGGACGAGTGCTCACAAGTAAGTTTTTTGGGTCAATTTTCGCTCGGGGCAGGATTTGGTTGGCTTGCCAGGGTCCAGCCATTGCGATCAGCGTTTCCGATTATCGTAGTGAATCTACTTTTTATCACAAGTAAGTATTTGATTAAGAAAGCCATCATTATTGTGCTGGTCAACCTAGCAGTCGACGCGCGTTTGCCGGTTTGCTTCACTCAATTTGTGAGGAACCCACCTTTCAAGCTTTTTAATCTTCCCAATTTGCTTCAAGTGAATTAAAACAGTTTAATCACTAACACCGCAACCTGCAGCTAACTGAACTAAAAAAAAAACAAATGAATAACTGTTTACGAAACTTAAATACATGTGGAAATAGCTGTATAAATTTGAATTTGGAATTCCTAACCAAAGAGGAGAAATTTGTGATTAAAGTGGCCTGTACATCAAAACGCCAATTTCATACGTAAGACCTAATATAAAAATTTTGTCTTGATCATGCCCTAGATAACCCTTCAATAGTAGATTGTGCTACAAGGGGATAAGGTAATATTTTGAAGGCGAGGGCGCTACTTTGAATCCAGAGCGAAACGAAGGATTCTACGGGGGAATCTTGTTTCCATTGCTCTTCATCTCGTACTGTTAATATCATTTTTCAGTGTAAGTTGTATATATTTATGTAAGATGTATATGTATGTTTATTTTTAATATTGTATTTAAGTATGTTTATATTGACCGCCCCGCACTTTCTAATTTCCCATTACTATTTTCTATATAACGAGGTTGCCTGGAAGAAATTGCTTAGCGATAAGGCCGCCTTTTGCGCATTTCCTAGTTTTTAAGATAATTATGTCCTGATTTATTTATTTTGTGCAATAAAGGGTATTGTATTGTAGCGAGGGATTCATGTATATCACCCGAGATAAAAATATTACCGTACCCGAATAGAACACTCTACTTTTCATCTCAATCTATGAGAAAAACTAGCACATCAGAAACAGAATATAGAGAACAGTAGAACCTAACTGTGATGTACACGATTATATATATTAAATATAACGGTTGCGAACCGCCCGCGCGTGCGGACTACCTCCCGGCACTCGTGGCGTGCGGGCGTGTCGCAGGCGCATTGAACAATATTTATTGTTTCATTTGTGTTTATCCTACCTAAACTACTTGTGTACGTGGAGACGGCACAAAACTGGCGACGAGGATAAAAAACGTGAGTAAACAATGATATTTTATACGACTACAATGCGTAAACCTGATGTTATCTGTATGGGCACAGGAAATTCGTAATTTAGATGGAAGGGTGGTTGTGTTTCAGTAAATTCCACATAAATAATAGCTTCAAAATAATTTCAAAATCACTTTTAAAAGAAAAGGAAAGAGTTAAACATTTTACAATTGTAGAAGGTAGCTACTTACCTGAATTTATTTATTAGCGGTACCAATTACGTAGGTACTTATTACGAAGAAAAGAATGTTGTAATTTATTACATTTTCTCCGATAATATAGCGTATACTTTGTGACCATATACATATTGATAACAAAAGGTTTACCCGTAATCGTGAAAATTATGCTATACATACCAAATTAAAATGGTCCCATTGGTGTATAGTCGGTACAACCATAATTTGCTTGCTGGTTTTGACCCTACTAAGATAAACATACCTACATTACGGTATAGGTAAACTAGGCACAAATTTTAATACCTATCGAAATATGCAGTTAGTACCTACTTTAATGTTTAGATTGTGCAAGCTATTGGCAAATACCGATTATACATACAACAAAATGTGCCTGTATGTATTAGCCTAGTCGTGATAACAATCCGACCGAGCAAGTACACCGCATAACGAACGAGTGAAAACTCGTCAAAATTACATATACTGGCATTCGATGTTTTTATGTTCTAAATGTCAGTTTATGCTATTGTCGTTCCAAATTTTAACTGAGATTGCTTCCAAAACAATAAAAGTAATTCTATTAAATGCGATTCACAACTTAAATATCCAAACGTACAAATGCTACTTGATATTTTATTCAATTATGTACTTTAAAATAACAACTTTACCTACAGCTGGATAAATGGAACCGTAGACTAAAATAAATATATAAATTATTAGTTAATCAAAAAAAAAAATTAACAGTCATATAAAATTCTACCTATCGTATTTTATGTATACTTACAGATCGTACCACAATGTCGTCCCATCTACCAACTATTGAAAATTTTGACTGTGAAGGAGACTCTAGTTCATTAGGCCATCGTTGGGATAAGTGGAAACGCGCTTTAGACATTTACCTTCTAGCTACTGGTATAGACAAACCTTTAAAAAAACGAGCCGTTCTTCTGCATACTGCCGGCCTCGCGTTTCAAGAAATTTATTATAATCTTCCCGGGGCGCATGTTGAAGAGACGGAATCAAACGATGTTTTCAAAATTGCCATTGAAAAGCTTGACGCGTACTTTTCACCCAAACAGAGTTTTCTGTATGAGAGACACATTTTTAGACTGCTGAAACAGGAACCAGGCGAAAAATTTGAAAAGTTCTTGGTCAGGTTACGTCACCAAAGCTCTAAATGCAATTTCGCGCGCAAAGACGACGATCTTATCGATCAAATAGTCGAAAAATGTAGCTCTTCTGACCTTAGAAAAAAAATCCTAAAGTTAGGAGACTCGGTTACTATTGATCAAATTATTTTGGAAGCAAACTCGATTAAGACTGTCGAAAGACAATTACAAGGATATCAAGGAAATTCCAGCCTCGATATAAACAAAATTGGAACAAGACCGAAAAATGACAGTATACGGTGTATTAGATGTGGAAGTTCATATCATGACAATAATAGTGAACAATGTTCGGCAAAAGATAAAATCTGCACGAAGTGTGGGTATAAAGGCCACTTCAGAAATCAATGTCGCACCAGAAAAATTAAACGAAAGGCGATGCCTGATGATAATAAGTCACACAATGCTAAAAAACCTAAACTAAGTGGTCCTTCGGCTAAAGCATTGAATGAAAACACTACAAGTACCTCACACTCTAGAGACCAATTAAAACCAATTACACCAAATGTTAACTATGTTTTCCATATAGACGATGATGCGGAAATAACGTGTCATGTCGGGGGTGTAAAAGTAAATATGCTCATAGACTCGGGTAGTAAAACAAATATAATTGACGACAAAACTTGGGACTATTTAAAATCAAACGCGGTTGAAGCAGCAAACCAGCAAAAAGATTCAGATCAGGTTTTTATGGCATATGGTTCCAAAGACTCGTTAGAGGTACTTGGCTCATTTGAAGCTACAATCGAAATAGGACCTGAAAAACAATCTGCCAAATTTTACGTCATCAAAAATGGTACGCGAAATTTGTTGGGTAAAGAAACTGCTATGAAACTTAACGTGTTAAGATTAGGGGTGAGTTTAAATTCTTTAAATACAGAGACAGACATTTTTCCAAAATTTAAAGACGTTCCGCTTGATATCGCCGTCGATAAATCGGTAACTCCAATTTGTCAGCCATATAGGAGGGTACCCATTCCACTAGAAGATAAAATCAATGAAAAAATCGACAAATTAGTAAAACAAGATATCATTGAGCCCGTCGATAAAGCTTCTAGCTGGGTTTCTCCACTCGTACCAATTCTAAAAGCTGATGATGATGTTAGGCTTTGCGTCGACATGAGATGTGCCAACAAGGCCATCTTGCGGGAGAATCATCCTTTACCTACAATGACACAACTTCTTCCAAAATTGCACAAGGCTCGTGTTTTTTCCAAGCTGGATATAAAAGACGCATTCCACCAGGTGGAAATAAAAGAAGACTGTCGGGACATAACGACTTTCATTACCAGCAAAGGGTTGTTTCGCTATAAGCGATTAATGTTCGGAATATCGTGTGCGCCCGAACATTTCCAAAAAATTTTGGAAAGGATGCTTCTCCCTTGCGAAGGTGCCTTAAACTTTATCCACGATATCATCGTGTTTGGAAATATTGAGGAACAACATAACGCTAGATTAGAAAAGGTAATGCACACATTAAAACAAAATGGTGTACTATTGAATAAAAATAAATGCATATTTAATCAGTCTAAAATTGAATTTCTTGGCCACGAACTATCTTCAGAAGGTATTAAACCTCTGAACAAATACGTGAAAACTGTAGCATCTTTTAGAGAGCCAAAGACTGTGGAGGAAGTTCAAAGCTTCCTGGGACTCATTAATTACATCGGAAAATGGATTCCAAATTTAGCCACTGTTACTGAACCGATTCGTGAAATTTTGAGACACAAGCTTTCTAAACACGCTGATATTACTGAATTCTGGAAAGATAAACAAGCAAATGCATTTGCTGAACTAAAAAGAAGTTTAAGTAACCTGCGCACCCTAGGGTTCTACAATCCTCATGACAAAACGCAAGTCATTGCAGACGCTAGCCCTGTAGGGTTAGGGGCAGTCCTCATTCAATATGACTTGAATGGTCCACGAGTTATCGCTTATGGTCACAAGAGTCTCAGTGATGTTGAGAAGCGATATTGCCAGACCGAAAAGGAGGCTTTGGCATTGGTTTGGGCCATAGAGCATTTCAACATGTACCTCTATGGTTTAAAGGAATTTGAATTGGTCACCGACCACAAGCCTCTGGAGGTAATATTTGGGCCACGATCTAAACCCTGTGCGAGAATAGAACGCTGGGTATTACGGTTGCAGTCCTATAATTATAAAGTAGTATACTGTTCGGGGAAAAACAACATAGCCGACTCACTTTCTAGGTTATGTCCCAACCAAAATGCACAGCCTTATGATGATGGTCATCATGTAAATCAAATTGTTCGATTTGCAAGACCCTTAGCGGTGCCCATGGAGGCCATTATCAGTGAGTCCATAAAAGATGTCGAAATCCAATTAGTTAAAGCTGGTCTCTTAGATAAACGCTGGGATCCAAAAGTAAATAACTATAAACTTTTTGAGAATGAACTCTGGGTCCATGACGAAATATTGTTGCGTGGAAATAAAATTGTAATTCCCAGCAACCTACGTAAACAAGTGTTAGCATCGGCTCATGAGGGTCACCCTGGCATTGTCGCCATGAAAGGCCGACTTCGAACTAAAGTGTGGTGGCCAAAGCTCGATAAAGATGCCGAAGGTATAAAAAAAAGCTGCACTTTGGTGTCAGGGCCAAGTCCTCCTGAACCGATGAAGAGACGTGAATTGCCATCCCAATCATGGGTCGACGTAGCCATCGACTTTTTAGGTCCACTTCCGAGTGGGCATCATCTATTTGTTGTAATAGATTATTATAGCCGATATAAAGAGATCAAAGTCATGAAGTCAATAACGTCTAAAGAAACAGTTGGCGTATTAAAAGAAATCTTTGCAAGATTAGGTGTACCCGTAAGCCTGACATCAGATAATGGACGGCAGTTCACCAGCGAGGAGTTTAAATCCTTCTGCTCAGAATTTGGCATTAAGCTCTATCATTCTATACCGTATTGGCCACAACAGAACGGCGAAGTAGAAAGACAAAATCGAGACTAAATTAAGCGTCTCAAGATAAGCCAATGCCAAAGATCTGATTGGATGGATGACCTCTTAAGCTATCTCATGATGTACAATAGTACACCGCATAGCACAACAGGAAAGACACCGTCAGAGTTGTTTTTCAACCGTCAGTTTAGAGATAAAATCCCTTCTGTTGTAGATGTCGAAAATAGACAAATCAATTTAGAAGTTTATGATAGAGACAAAATGATGAAAGAAAAGGGGAAGATTAGAGAGGACAGGAAAAGAAAAGCAAGACAGAGTGATATAAGTATAGGAGAAAAGGTTTACGTTAAAAATTTAATTAAAGAAAACAAATTGACGCCAAATTTCAACCCTACGCCACATACTGTGATTAGTGCCAACGGAGGAGATATAAATATCAGAAATGATGAGACTGGACAAGAACTGCGAAGAAATGTAATACATCTGAAAAGAGTAGAAGGTCAATGGAAGATACATAATGAGGAGGAAGATGAAAATGATGAGACTAAACACAGTTCAGGAATGGAGACAGATGAAGAAGAATAAAATCACATAAACGTTTAATTTATTACTTTTGTTTATTGAGTAAGAACTCCAACTCATTAAATTTTGTTATTATAATGATTATATTTTAATTTGAATTAAACGCATTTAACGATATTAAATTGTGCTATTAAAGTTTAGTAAAACCATGATTTGCAACTAGGAGTAAATCTTGATCAAAAGTGAGTTTGCAAATTGTAAATAATCGTTTAGTTATTTCATTTCAAAATTCATTGAAAAATAGAGATGCGATGTACACGATTATATATATTAAATATAACGGTGCGAACCGCCCGCGCGTGCGGACTACCCTCCCGGCACTCGTGGCGTGCGGGCGTGTCGCAGGCGCATTGAACAATATTTATTGTTTCATTTGTGTTTATCCTACCTAAACTACTTGTGTACGTGGAGACGGCACGCTAACCTACAATACCTAACAGACTTCAACCGACAATTTAATACTAACCTTTGTTTGGTGTATTTTTCATACAATAAATACTAAGAAATATTTTTTCAAAGACCACCGACTTAAGATAAAATGTTCACTCATCATAACTTTGTTTGCGTGGTCCTTCATATATTTTTATTTTTATAAGTAAACTTGATAACTATTCACTTGTTGACGATGGGCCAACGCAGGTCCTTGTAAGGATGTTTAGTGGACTGTATACACTAGATGCTGGTTCCAAATGAAACGCCGAAGAGATTTCCGCTCTGATGGTATATTCACTGTTGCTGCTTGTACACTGTCTGAACTCGATTGACTGATCCCACTGACTGACTACGACTGACTACAAGCTAGGGCTATATACAATAGGCGCTACTCGCAGGTAGCGCCGATACGCGTGAGTGTCCCGACCAATCAGGGCGCGCGCTCGGGGATCGCCCGAGTGTGCGTGAGGAGGGGTGTGCCTCTCATTGGCTGAAATGTAGGCGTCGTGATTGGTCGGTCCTCTTACAAATTTCAGGCGGCACGCTGTCTGTCGTCAACATTCTCCCTCCGGCGAAGGAGTTCCGTAGCCATCCCTGGAAAACGACTGCGTGCCCGTTGTGCAGCGCGTCCTCTCCCTCTGGTCCGGGGAGAGTGCGGTCGATGACTGGAGCGCGATGAGCTTGGTGGTGGGTCGTCGAAAAGTTCCGCCCGCAGTCTTGACTTCGACGTTGCGCACCACGCCGTCGGCCCGGGGAAGGTGTGTGTGACGATCCCCCGAGGCCATGTGTTGCGTGGTAAGGTGTGGTCGGCGATAACCACGATGTCGCCGGCCTCGATTCTTTCTTGACGTCCGTGGCGGTCGGAGCGTGGCACGATGATATGTAACGTCCCTTTCGGGATGTCTGCCTTGTTCGCGTGCCCGTCGATTTTCAGTAGGCCGTCTTCCAGCTTGATAGCAAATCGGCGTAGCGGGCTGGATCTCGGCACGGCGCGCCCCTTCTTGAGCTCGAGGATTTCTTGTGGAAAGGAGTCCTCTTGCGCACTTTGTAACCACAGCCGGGTCGCTCTTTTGATGTGGTCTTGGCTCAGCGTGGCGCTTCGATCTTTACAGCGCTGAGGAAACATGAGTACTTGAGTCGTAGCGCCTATCAAGCGGTCATATGAAGAGAACCGCTCGATGTCGGGTAGCGCTGAGTCCTGGCTCTTCGTGATGACGTGTACTTCTTCCTCACGGGTGTCTTCTCGGCATGCGTCCCATTGTGGCCATTCAGACTTCGGCCGTCTCAGGAACTCTGGCCCGGAGAACCACACGTCGTTTTCTTCTGGGACGTAGCCGCTCCTCGTAGCGATGTCGGCGACGTTGAGATGAGTCGGCACCCATCGCCAATCTGTTGCTCTCGATGACTCGGTGATTTCGCCGAGACGGTGTGCGACAAACGGAGTGTATCTGCGGCTCCCGTTGCGCAGCCAATGTAATACGGTCTGCGAGTCGCTCCAGTAGCACGTGTCATCCACTCGAATGCGATGGTCTTCTTTGATGGTTTTCGCGAGTCTAGCGCCAATCAGCGCCGCCTGCAGTTCCAAGCGCGGCACCGTCTGCGTCTTCAAAGGCGCCACCTTAGCTCGTGCCGCCACTAGCACGGTCTTGACTTCGCCGGACTCCAGCTGTAGCCGCCAGTATGCCACCGTCGCGATGCGTCCTCACTCGCGTCGCAGAAGACGTGGAGTTCTCTGCGTCGCACGTCGCTCCCTCCGTTGTAGCTCCGAGGTACTCGCAGGCGTTGGATAGCTTGGAGCCCGGCCAGCCACGCGTCGAAGTCGGTCGCGACGTCCTCAGGCACCGGCTCGTCCCATGCAGTCTGGCAGCGCCACAACTTCTGCAGCGTGATCTTCGCTGTGATGGTGTAGCAGCACAGGAGTCCGAGCGGGTCGTAGATGCTCATCACTGTTGACAGCGCCTCGCGTTTGGTAGGCGCCTGACCTCCCAGCGCTCGTCGTACTGCATCTTCTTGAATTTCTGGCAGTCGGGCAGCGTGTGCGGCTCTTCACACGCTGGGCAGCGATTTTCGTCTTCGTTCGGTGTAGTCGTAGCGTAGACTTGTTTTTTCTTTGCCTCCGGTCGTGAGGCAGCGGCGGCGGTGCGAGGCGGCTCTCGCGTTTGATGAGTCGGATTCGGTTTCGCCTTGGAGAAACCGTGCTTGAGGGCGATGTTGGCTTCCCTCATCAGGAACCTCGACAGCTTGACGATGTCGGGTTCGGGGCCCGGATGGGCTTCGGCGAAGTCGTACCATCGGGGCTTCAGGTGCAGGCTGAGCTTGTCAAGTACTTCTCGTACTAACAGCGAGTCCTGCAGGCAGCTTTGCTTGACGTTGCTCAGGATGGCCACGATGTTCTGCACTTTCACGGCGAAGGTGTTGAGCTCCATCGCCGTTGTCCCCAGTCGCGGCAGATTCTGAAGGTCTTCGAAGGCTTGATCGGCTAGGAGGTCGGGCCTCCCGAAGCACTGCTCTAACGTCTCCATCACGACGTCTGGGTGTGTGGCGGAGTTCAGCAGTGACGCCACGGCGTCGCGGGCGTCTCCCTTGAGGCAGTTGCGAAGTCTTGTGATGTTCTCCGTAGGCGTGAATTTGTAGAGCTGCGTGGTCTCTCGCATGGCGGTGGCGAAAGAAATCCACTCCTTCGGAGACCCGGAGAAGTGCGGCAAGTCTGTAGTCTGGCGCGGCGGTGGCCGAGACGACATCATCTTCTCCATGGTGGCGGCAAGCTTCTCGATGCCGCGGCTGTGCGGCGTCGGTGACCTCCTCTCGGTGCGGCGGCTGTGTGGCGTCGGTGACCCGGTGCGACGGCCATGCGGCGTCGGTGACCCGGCGCAGCGGCTATGTGGCGACGGTGACCCGGCGCGGCGGCTATGCGGCGTCGGCGACCCGGCGGCTATGCGGCGTCGGCGACCTCCTCTCGATGCTGCGGCTGCGCAGCGTCGGTGACCCCCTCCGTCCCTCCGGCTGTTGAGGCAACCAGTCGATTCGCCTGCCTCTGGCGGTCAGCGTCGCGGCGGCGGGTGTCGCGGCGCTGTCGGCGGCATCCACTCGAGGCGCTGCGTTGACTGGACCGGGTTCGGGCGCGGACTTGGCGGTTGCCTCCCTCCGTACGGTGAGGGCGGCGCTCGGCGTCGTCTCGTCCAACCAAGCGTGAACTCGGCTGATGTTCTGGGTCGGCTCCCCATCTTCCTCGACGCTGTCGTCGTCCTCAAGCTCGGCGAGGTCGGCAGCCAGTCGCTTCTTTATGAGTTCAGCTTCGATCTGAAGCTCCTGGCGTCGAATGGCGGCCAGGCGTTCTTCGGCTTCGAACTGTAGACGTGCCACGGCGCTCGCAGTCGATCGTGTAGAGCGCGCAGTTCGTGACCGAGTCCCGGTTGCGGTCGGCTGGCCGGAATGCGCCACCAAACGTGTACGATGCTGATCTCGTATAGGCACGGTGGTGGGGGGCACCTCAGATTGCACCGGTGGGAACTCCAGTTCGAAGGACAGGCGCAGAGCTTGATGCAGACTGTGATTGAGGTGGCTCGTCGAATACGCGACGACCCTCATCCACTCCACTTTGGCTTCGAGTGACGACCATCTTGATCCCCTGGGTGTTTCTTGAACGCCAATTCTTGTTTCTTGATCCGGCTCGAAGGACCACGCGCTGTTGACGATGGGCCAACGCAGGTCCTTGTAAGGATGTTTAGTGGACTGTATACACTAGATGCTGGTTCCAAATGAAACGCCGGAGAGATTTCCGCTCTGATGGTATATTCACTGTTGCTGCTTGTACACTGTCTGAACTCGATAGACTGATCTCACTGACTGACTACGACTGACTACAAGCTAGGGCTATATATATACAATAGGCGCTTCTCGCAGGTAGCGCCGATACGTGTGAGTGTCCCGACCAATCAGGGCGCGCGCTCGGGGATCGCCCGAGTGTGCGTGAGGAGGGGTGTGCCTCTCATTGGCTGAAATGTAGGCGTCGTGATTTTTTTTTTTTTTTTTTTTTTTTTTTAAATAAAATATTTATTTTATTTCCTCCACAATTTATCTTAAAACTGAGTATAAAACTAATACAAGCATAAATAGGTAAAAAAGTCATACATTAAAAGGTAAGGAAGTGTGTTAAAAGTGAAGAGCTGGTGCCCGTGCTAGGTTTCCGAAGAACCTGTATTACAGGTCACCAGGACTCGTCATTAATAAATATAGGTAAGGCTTATACATAATTTAGGTATATATAATTAATATAACAATGACACATTATTTATAGCGATCTTATGTTTAAAATATAATAAGACCTACATATTTTAAATTAAAAACATTAATATACATGAAAAATTTCCAATCTATATATGTATATCTTATAATATATTTGTATACATAACTTAATTAATTAAATAAATTTTTTAGTTTGGCCATAGCTTTAAGTTAATATACGATTTTTAATAAGTTTTCGGTCTCGTTATACGTTAGCTTTTGCAACCACTCAGTGATAGATTTTTTGCACTTATATTTATTTAATGGGTAAACAAAAATATTATGATTGATTTCCTTATAAAGGTAAGGACCAAGAAAATAGAAAAATCTCTTTATAAATTCGGAGTTAAATGGGGGTAAAGAAAAGTTAAGTCTATTATTTCTACTTAGGAGTTGAGGAAGGAAAGAAAGTTGAGCATGCTGCTGCATCATAGTTGCGAGTATGAAAAGCTGTCGTACCGTTAGCACTTGGCAATGTTTGTATAGATCTGTTGTAGGATACCTGTACGGCTTAAAGGTACATACCTTTAAAATAGCTCTTTGAGCCCTTTCTAGGACAATAAGATGAGATTTAGAAGCGCCACCCCAGGCCGTGATGCAATATACGATGATAGATTGGCATAGGGCTATGTAAGTCATGTGTAGGATAGAAGTATCAGCTATGTAGCGTAGCTTTTTGAAAATGTAAAGCAGTTTTCTTACTCGGCCAGAGAGTTGCTTGATATGTGCTGCAAAGGTAAGATTCGAGTCTATTATTACTCCTAGATATCTATTAATATTTGTCATCTCTAATGAAATACAGTCACAAAATCCTTCAGAGCAATTTCGTGAAGAGTAGGTATGCGCATACAGTTTGAAGTGATCGGGGTCAGGGCGATTGACATTACGGATACTGAAAGCCATGTATTTGGTCTTGTTAACATTTAGTGTCAAGAAGTTTTCATTTAACCATCCTTTCACCCTGTCAAAACCTAATTGGGCCGACTTATAGGTTTCCGTCCAGTTGTTTCCTGTAAATATTAATGCAGTATCATCTGCGAAGGACACTATTTTACAATTTTTAAGGACCAGGTTACATAAATCGTTAACATAGACCAGGAACAGATTTGGTCCCAAAATACTTCCTTGGGGTACTCCAAATTCGACATTATGGTCTGTACTTACATAAGAACCAATCTTCACACGTTGTTTACGGTTTGTGAGATAATCAGAAAATAATTTTAGCTGTATCCCTCTTATACCAACTTTTTCTAATTTTGAGACCAGCAGGGAAATTGACACTGTGTCAAAGGCTTTACTGAGGTCAAGATATATCACTAGACACTTGGTGTTGGAGTCAAGAGCTGTAACCGTTTTTTCAACAAGCGCATTTACAGCTTGCGAAGTTGATCTACCTGAACGGAAACCAAATTGATTTTCAGAAAGCAGGGAATTATTTTCAAGGTATTTGATAAAGCTTTTGGCAATAATACGTTCAAGAATTTTGGATAACGCTGGTAGTATGGATATTGGGCGGTAATTGTCAACATGATCGCTGTCGCCAGCTTTATGTATTGGATGCACTACAGCAATTTTAAATACGCTCGGAAAGATACCTTTGGACAGGCATAGATTACAGATATGGGTGATAGCAGGGGATAAAAACTTTTTATGAATTTTTATAATCCTTGCAGATATATTATCCCACCCTGGAGCAGCATCAGCCTTTAGAGAGTCAATAATGAAACAGATTTCTTGCTCATCGGTGGTATTTAAAACAAAGGACTCTAGTTTGGACGAAATATTAGGCTGTGAATATGCAGAAATTGTTGTATTCTGTTTAATTTGGTCGGCTAGTGTTTTACCTATGTTGGAAAAATAATCATTAACGTAATTTACAGATTCTAATGGCGTTGCTTTAATAGAAAGAAGAGAATCCGACTTGTTTCGTTGCTTGTTCATATCTGTTACTTTTCGTATCGCCTCCCATAGATTCTTTGAGTTTAGACCAGCCTTTTTCAGTTCCTCTTTGTCATACAATCGCTTTAGTTTTTTAATTAGGTGACACAAATAATTTCTGTAACGCGTATAAGTTTTGTTGAGTATTTCATTGTCAGGGTTTGATTTTAGGCGTTTACGCATATTGTCCCTATTTCGCATGCACCTTAACAGTCCGGGAGTTATCCATGGTTTTAGAGTACGCTTACGAGAAGAAATAGATTTTATCTTGGAGCTCATTTGAATACATTTATTTAAGGTATTTATTACGTATGTTGCTGCAAAATCAGGGTCACTAGAGTTGAAAACAGGAGAAAAATTTATTTTTACAATTTCTGAAGCAAGTATGGAATAGTTAATTTGTGAAACGATCTGTTTTTGATTTCTAATGTTAGTTTCCGTTGACAAGGCAAGTATAACTGGGTCATGATCAGTTATGACAGTATCAATGACTAAGCACTTAGCAGGAAGTTTAGTTTTTACCATGATGTGATCTAGGCATGTATTGATACGGGTTGGAAGATTATGAGCAGGAAGCAGTTCATGGTATGCTAGGAGATTTAAATAGTCAGGACTTCGATCATCGTCATTGTCGTTAACAATGTCTATGTTTAAGTCGCCAACGAGAATTATATTTCTAAAGGATCGTAAATTAATGAGAATTGTGTCAAGAGAACTTAAGAAGTTGGCAATATTTTTATACGATGGCGAACGATAAATAGCTACAACTGCAGTATGCTGACCTATTTTTAAAACCACACTATTAGCATCGAATAGATGATGTGATATGGGTACTACATTCGAAAGAGTGATTTGCATAAACCACTACCCCATCATTTTGTAAGTTATTGTTTGTACTACAGTAGTAGGAGTATCCATCTAAGACAGGTATATGTATGTTTGTATTTGTAGAGAGCCAACACTCAGTAAGAACAATTATGTCTAAATGGATGTCCATACTTTCAGTCAGTAAATGGAGCTTCGGAGTGTTTTTTGAAATACTACATATATTTTGATTAAGTATTGTTAAAGAATTACCGTGTTTGTAGGTTGACAAGAGTTGTTTACAGCTATAGACCTCACATATCATTGACTCAGCTATGGACATATTATCCAGGTCATCTATTATTCTTTCTGACATAATTGAAGTAACTATGATTGTTTGATAATTTACTTACTATGTGTTAAAGTATGTATCACAAAAAAAGTGCTAAATTAATTAGAAAAAACGGCGCTCTTAGGCGCCTACATAGTCTATTGAATTGATGTACCTTTTTTCAGCCATAATTTTGGCCGGACAGTTTGTATCGCCTGTCTTGTGGTTGGAAGGCTTCTTGAAATGAAGGCATGTTGCACATTTTGGGGGCTCTGTCTTTTTTGAGCAGTCTTGTATACCATGACCTACAGTGCCGCAGTGACCGCAAGTGACGTCATCCGCTCTGCATGACTTGGCCGCGTGTCCGTATTGCTGACACTTGTAACACCTAGTTACAAGTGTAAAATCTCTGACTGGGCACGATGTCCAGTTGATGAAGATCCTGTTTTGCGTTATAATGGCCTTGCGTATATTCGGCGTCACTTCGATTACATAATTGCAGGTCTCTGAGTCTTTTTTCCCCGATTTGTGGCTTAGCTTTGAGGTGGCCAAAAATGTCTCAAAAGGCATGCCTTGAAGCTTGTCGGCTAATTCATTTTGATGGTAGAGAAAGCTAAATACTTCCTTTTCCTGCATCGCGGAAGGCACTCCGATGATCACAATTTTGGGTCTACGTTTATGTGGTTCATCAATAGTAAAGCCCAAGGTCGTTAGTTGCTCCGATTTCATTAACTTCTCGATGTCGGCCTTGGTATCCGTGCTAATGATGACTCCACCGTTTTTGGTCTTACGTAGTCCTCTGATGTGTAGTTTCATCTCATCAGGCTTAATAATTTTTTGGACGAGTGTTTTAGTCTCCTCGCTTGTTTTTAATTTGTCAGTGGGATAGATTGCAACTGCGCTCACATTGACTGGTGTAATAAAATTTTGTCCGCTTTTTTTAACAATATCCGCAAAGGACACAGTACCTGTGACCGGTTGAATGGATTCCTTGATGTTGCGTTGAAAGTCCTGTAATTGCTTCGTAAAGTCCTTCTTTTCATTTAGGGCATGAACAGTTGCATACGCCTGTATAGCCTTTTGTTTTAAGGACTGGTATTGGACGGCCATTTGGGAAGTACCATGTCCCACTTTTCTACATAAATTACTAATGCGTATTTTTTGATCACTGTTAAGTTTTCCTTCTTGCGAGATCGTGCAGAGTTCATTCAGACACTGTTCTATCGTGATCATCCATTTTTGGATCTCGGCTGTGGATACCAGTTCTAGACAAGTATCTTCCTCATCATCTTTCCTGGACTCTTGGGGTACCTGGGGTTGTCCGGGCGGTGGTGTGGGGGTTGGCGGGGGACTACGACGTGTTAACGCACTGCGGTTGAAGGGGCTATCCATTATTCTTTTTTATCACGGATCACTCTTTAACATTATAAATTATAAAACTCGAAACGTAGAGTATATGATACACATAAATCAGATTTTTCACTAGTAAAACGCACAAAAAGTAGAGTAGGTCACGCTTACGTTAGCACTGGCTATTGTTAATTAGAATTATTTACGGAAATTGACATGTTAGATCGCATCGGTGAACAAATGACGAATGTGATTGTGATTGGTCGGTCCTCTTACAAATTTCAGGCGGCACGCTGTCTGTCGTCAACACACTATTGGCTTAATAAAAACTCACGAAAAAGTATTCACATTTACATAATAAATTACATTTCAATACAAATAACTTTGAACTTCTGTAATGAATCAAAGGGAAAAATTGCGCTTTTTAATTATACTTATTTCTTTTTCCGAAGCAAAGAATATAAAAATTTTATCCTACATTTATCCATGTAGAAGACGATATGTATTCCAAATTTAAAAAATCACGAAGTCTGTGTCAAGTATTTTTTATTTTAAAACAAAATTCTTTCTATTTTTTTTTTTTTTTTGTTGGACTGCCAACATTATTTTTGATTCTACATAGATTACACTCGTGTTCTGTTTTCAAATTGGTTTTAATCCCTAGAGATCTTCTTTTTCACGTTTTAGTCCCGAGAGAATAACCAGTAACGTTAGCTCCAAATGTTTTGGAATGAAAAAATCGTTTTTTGAGTAGATGAGATGAAAACGATTTTATGAACTACTGTTTACAGTTTACATTGAGAACGAGAAGCTTTTCTTCGCACATTTGCGAAAAATGATGAAATATGGCAAATGTGCTGTATGACAATATTTGTTATATTTTGACGAACTTCGTGGCGTAGTGCTCACCAGACTAGTCCGCCACCCAGAGGTTCCGGGTTCGATCCCCGGTCAGGGCAAGTTGTAAAATGGCCTTTTTCAAATTGTATTTATCTATATATGTATTTGTTATAATTTATAACTTATAATGCCGCGTTTACACATTCGCGCGAGTGGCGAGGCGAGTCACGAGCACGAGTGTGTGAACGGACACTCGCTATTCGCCTCGCGGCTCGCCTCGTCATTCGCCACGCTCGCGTCGAGAGCGGTTTTTTGGGCGCGCCGCGCGAGACAAAGGGGACGCGAGCTAGGCGAATAGCGAGGCGAACTAGCCGTTCACACACTCGCGTACTCGCCATTCCGGAGTGCCATTTTTGAAACGCGGAGTCACTAAACTAACGGTTTTTTGTATGGAAAAACCATTCATATAGGTGACTCCGCGTTTCAAAAATGTCATATTTTTATTTATAAATTATTTAATCTTTTTGTTCATGAAATACAAAGTGTATACAGAACAATAGTCAAAATTAACGCAAAAAGCGTTGTCTACCAGTCAACCTTCGGGTTATACAGATAGTTTAAATGTGAGTTACAAGATAAAAGTATAATAAATAATACATAAAAAAAACGATAGGTAACTAAAATAACAAATATATATTTCCCATATACATACAATATGGAACGGACACACCCGTAATAAATCGAAACACGGGCTATACTAAACCACTATAGTCTAATGAAATTAAAATAACAAACAATAAAAAACATTCCCATACAAATTGCCCACTTTTTCACAATTGGACACTTTTGTATGGAAATGGCATTTTTTAATGTTTTTTATAGTTATTCTAATTTTAGCCCGTAGTTCGATTTATTACGGGCATGTCCTTTCCACGTTGTATAAACTCAGACATATACGATACATATATATAAATAAATTGATGCAGCAATTTTTAATAAATCTACTCCTTTAGTTAGATCGATAATTTGGTTTTCAACATCGTGGATCGTGGAACGACAGCATTCTACAGTTTAGAAACTGTATTTTCCCATTTCCTTGCGGAGTACGTTCAAATAGTTATGCGACTATTTCAACGTCCTCCATGTTCGCGGATCAGCGCTCAACTGAATGCTCCGCGAGTGTGTGAACGGACACTCGCGTCGGCACTCGTGCACGAATGTTTCGTCGAACGTTTCGACGAGTGCCAACGCGAGCGCGAGCACGAGTGTGTAAACGCGGGGTAAAGTATAGTATCGTTGAGTTAGTATCCCACAACACAAGTCTCAAACTTACTTTGGGGCTAGCTCCTATCAGTGTAATTTGTCCGTATATATTTATCATTGAAAAAATTAATTTCTACTTTATTAAAAAACCTAAAAGTGTGTAAAATACAATTTCGGAATGAACAATTTCTAGTCAAAAAAAAATCACTGCAATAAGTAATAATATTATTCTAGCTGATTATTTGTAATCTAGTTTAGGATGGAGGAATCCAAAAAGCACGTTGAGTTCCGAGCCGCCTGGTACTCCTTGTCTAGGAGAAGACGTTACACAGAGTGGTTTGGTTAGGGAAGGCTAAGTTTACACCCTGGCAGACTGCCCAGCCTGAGCGAATAATCCCGCTGAACTGTGCGCGGTAGAGGGGCACGACCTTTCGGTGTCAATCGTGGTTCGTCACATGGTCGACAGCGAAACATCGTGGACAACAGTGCAGGCCTTTGTGGAGAGCGTCATTCATGCTCCGCAAATAGGCGGCGGAGAGACACCGGGAGGCAACGACCGACCTGGCCATCCGCTGCCGATGCACGCCAGCGCACGAGGCGGAGTTATGGCCAGCAACTGCTGCCTCCATAACCTGGGCCAGTCAGGCGATGGAAACGGAAGTCCGTCGCTCTACACATACGGTCATCCGGGTTGAAAGGCGCGTTTGTGTCAACACGCGCCTTTACCCTAGCTGGTAGAATTGAAGGCCGACGGGCCACCCCGTAGGCCACTTCGACTCCACTAGCTAATTGAGAGTACCCTCTCAATTGGCTGATAAGCGGCCACCGTGCCAGGTCTGTAAAGCGAGAGTAGAACATGGGCCTGGCAAAAGCGGTAACGGTGTTGACACCGTGAGTTTTTCAATGGATAAGAGCCCCACATGACCGTCCAGTTTTCCGTGGCAGGCGGCAGGCGAAAGGCACCTTTGCCTCACGTAAAAATAAAACGTTAGGGTTAGGTTCCATTCGGCTTCCCGTGGCTGGGTGGACGAGACGGCAGGTCTTTTCCACAAGAAAAAAATAAAGAAATGGTTAGATTAGGGGCTGCAATAAAAATGAAAACAACCATGACAAGACTACCTGGGATTGTGACCTCCTCCCACGAGAGCTGAAAGATCACGGTGGCGGTCGTAGATACCAATCTGTCAGAGTTGATGTACACCGACGACAACAGTTGGCGTTCTTCGCCGACGACGCGGCAATTTTTGCAGTTAGTATGAACTCAAAGTACGTCGCAAAGAACCTCCAGACAGCCCTAGATGCCTTGCCTGCCAGATTCTTCAAATGGAGGTTCTTAGTGTACGTCAACAAGAAGCAAATATTGATCTTAGAGAACACCAACCACCTGCCATCCTTGAAGCTCTTCGGGAAAGATGTGCCGAGGCACCGCACGTCAAATATCTGGAAGTACCTAAAGTTCAGCAGATGCCTCATAGCGTGATGATGGACGTTAGGATGAACAAGGGAATCTAAATAGTGATGGGCTGCTAGACGCATCACTAATGCTACGCAACATGAATCAAATCTCGCCCATTCTCTCGATCTTTTACAATCTGCGTGGAAAAAGGAGCAGCTGATATATTCTAAGTTTTTGCCTTTTTCCCAGACCAGTATGGAAGAAACTATTTAAATTAAGATTAAATTAATTATAAAATTTAACTTTTTTATTTTAACTCTTCGGCATTTGCAACTACGTAACCATTCACTGCGCGTGGCCCGACATGCACTTGGCCAGTTTTATTGAAAATATCAAAATCGCAGTGCTCATAAACTAAAGTCCACGCTGATAAAGTCGCGGGCAACAGCTAGTAATAAATAAACTTTAAAATATTTCAAGCTTTATCAGTGATCAGATCATAACAGTTAAATATTTAGCCTCGCTCGCTTTTTTTTTTTAATTTGGCTCAATTTACATTGCGACAGACTCGAAGTGAAGCGAAGCGTCAAAAGTCAAAATCAAAGTCAAAAATCAATTATTTCTCTTTGGATATTTGTATTGTTGAATGTGGCGATACATCAAAGGATTTAAGCACGCTAACAATTTGCTCTCCGTGGTCGCACTTGCGCTGTTCATTTTGACGTTTGTTTTCAACTTGTTTAGACGCGTGCTGTGCGAACGACGGTACCACGGTTGTTAATGCGTAAAAATTAAGTGGAACGATAAAATGGTGTTAAACCTTTTAGCTTTTTCTTTTTAGGTTTCAATAAATGCATTATGCAATTGTTAGCACACATGTTAGAGAAAAGAAAGTCGTCGTCCATATTTAAAACACGTAGATGACGCCACCTTGGATTATTGCCAGATAGTTCGTGAAAAATAACGAAGCCGCTAGTGTGTTCAGCGCTTTATTCGCGGCCTTTGGCACAGGGGCCAATAGGGAGACGGCGTAAGCCAGCTCCTACCAAGCCGTTGCCACCACCGCGTCCCGAGAGGAACCAGCGCGATGAAGAGGGCTTCGTCAAGGTGGAAAGGAAGAGGAGGAAGCCCGTGAGCCGCAATAACTGCGGAACCGCGCCGCCCGGACCGGACTCTCCCCTGCGTCCTGCCGTACCATCGACGCAGCTGTACGTGTCCCGTCTGCACTGGTCTACGAGGACAGAGGAGGTCGTGGACTACGTCCGAAAGAAGTCTAACTTCACCTTGAGGGTTGAGCGGCTGCAGTCTCGCCACAAAGCGAATTTTAATTCATATGTGGTGAGAGTGCCGACGCATCATCTGCCAACCTTTATGAAAGAGGACTTCTGGCCGCAGGGTGTCGTATTTCGGAGGTTCCGAGGTCGGCTGCCCAACGACACCGTGCGTCACACGTCGCCTACACTACGTGTAAATTAGGATAGGAATTATATATTATGTATGTTAGTTATAAGGTATTTATAATATGGGCCTCTGGCATTGTACAAATTTGTAAGTACAATGCTATTGCCTGAAATAAATGAATTATTATTATTATTATTATATTATCGCGATAACTTTTTAGTGTACAAAACGTACGAAGATTCGCCGCGAATTGCGTCGGGACAATAGGCTCGACAAGTGCGGCCGAAGCATATTACTAATTGATAATTATTGTAATTTTTTTTCTTTCGATGGCGGTAAAAGCAAATTAGAACTGAATATGGTTTGTTTTGTAGTTTATCTACACCCATGCTATAAATCCTCTATAAAAGTTTCTGAAACAGTTAGCTTATTGCCAACATTAAAACACTCAGTGTCATAGTAACCATTATATCACCCAAACGAGTGTTATAATGTTGTACAAAATTTTATTATGCAACGCAAACTCAATCTCTTACTTATCAAACAGCTACATTATTTATGAATTTCAAAAAAAGAACATTTTCATGTACGCGCCGTTCACAACCACAGATCCGTAATTTAAAAATGGAACTTATTGGTTATTCGAATTCACGTCGTATCCCGCCATTTTTGTTCGATATTTACTAATTTCGAACAAAAGTAATTTGCATTATAATAATTGTACGATCCAAAATTTAAATAATTATTACTATAAATAATTTTATAGATAATAGACTCAGCAATTAAACTTACCAGGAATTTACACACAGCACCATATGCATTTAAAATCTTTTACAGAGGATTCATATCATGGGTGTAGATAAAATTATGTATGCAACTGTAATAATTAGGTATTAAAACACTCATGTGATACTATTATCACACGAGGCGTTCGTGTTTTAATAACTATTATTGCATATAGGAACGGTAATAAACGATTCTTGTATTCGTTCTGGACGCACTCGTTTTATTTCTGAGACCTAGGTGAGGAACATGGTCTATCGACCGGATTTCGGCTAGTCTAGTTGGCTGCGGTTTTTGGAAGATACTTTCGCAGCTTTGGGTAGCAAGTTGCTACACAGTGCAATACGAGTACTGGAGCTGCTTGGCGTGCTTCTCGACAGGGCCTAGAAGAGGTACCTAGCAGGAGACGACGGCGGGTTTAGTTTAACCGACTGAGCTGAAGACAAGTGTTATTGTGTGTTCAACATAGTGAGTGAAGTGTGGTGGTATAAAAACTTTAAGTACTTTGAACCTTATTCATACTACGCAAATAACTTAAAACATTTTCAAGAAATATTAAAATAGAAGAAATTAAGTAGTTTGGAACTTAGAATAGTTAGGAAATTGTGAACAGACGAGGAATTCACGCCCGATCTCATAGCGGCTTGAGTTTGATAGGGTTCCAAACACTTACCCCCTTATTCAAAGAAAAATACAAACGTTTGCTAAACCTATTTTATTTACAATATGTTTTGGTTTGTTCTTTCAAATTTCAAAAAAATATTCAAAAGAGGGAAAGGGACAAAACATGCTTTAACTTTTCAAGACACTGATCATCGACTTAGAAAAATCTCGACGCAGAACAAATTAATAAAATTTAAAATTTAATTTGATTGATTTGCTATCTTCGAGCATCGTGTTTTGGATTGTACGAGGCATCGGACGTTGAAATGTAAAGGTGTTTTATAGCGAAAGGTACCGAGTTGTTTTGAGTGTATTGTGTGTTAGAGATATCCAATAGTTTTATTACCTTGAATAATTTTATACTAAAATAATATTGTAAGAATCACATTAAATATGGCGGCCTTGTTTAAACTTCAGGTGGATTGTAGTTCTAATATCTCCAAAGCTCAAAAAATTTCAAAAAGACATCTATAGATCGTATGACTGTTTCATACTTGGAAACGCGTTAGATTATAAAAAAATAGACAGAGATAGTTTTTCAGGGCATCTTTAGTTGGTGGTAAGTTTTCCAGATGTCTGTCTTTTTTTTTGTAAAAAGGTATTGTCTACACTAGTTGACGTCCGTGCATTTGCATGATCTAAAATAAAAAAAATGTTACACAAGCACTCTGATATTTTTCTATTTTAGCTCATAATTCTTAATTTTTCTATGAACGACATAAAACATTGTTCCAGAAATGAATAAGTCGTCCTTGATTAATACGAAAACGATAACAAACACAACCTATTTATGAAACTTATGCAGATATACATGTGATAGTGCAGCGCGGTAGATGCAATTTTTCCCCCCTGCCCTGCCCACATGCAGAGCCTACAAGGCTAAATCAGCTCAGATGACCACTAGGTATGTCTATGCAAAGCTGCTCCCTTTGTTGAAAATTTTCAAGGTGAATCACCTTACATATCTACCCGACTAGTAGGTTAAGACGAAGTGGTAGCTAAAGTGGCGCCCTCATTAGAAATAAATTGTTTAAAACTAAATATGGTGATAATTAAAAATTTGATTTGTATAAATGTCTAGAAAGACCTTTAAACTATTTTATGAATAACCTTTGAAAGTAATATTGGTAGTCTGTCTAGCTTTAAAACTGTTTTTCGCCAAAAGTGGCCACTTTTGGTTTTTTTAATATTTATTTGTAAATGTTTGTCGAACCATGTCTTTAGTTTATTAGTTGTGTCTTAAGGAATTTCGTTAGTTTCATCTGTAGTGTCGCACTTGAAGAGTAGCGATACGTCGTCGGCAAACATGATGCATAAATTGTCAGGAAATAGTCTTGGTAAGTCATTAATATACACTAAAAAGAGTATACACCCTAAAACCTTGATAGACCTTTAAATTATTCTCACCACAAGCCTTCCTAATTGGAAAGTATGGAAATATACATTATTATGAACTAAAATACTAACAAGACTTGTAACTTAAGAACTTACTTGCAGCAAATCCTACCCATCGGGCATAAGGAATAACATTTCTGTCGAAATGACTAGATGCCAGCAGGATTACTGTTGTAGTTATGCATATACATCCTATAAATATGCAGATAAGAGCAAGTAACCACTCTGGCTGTAAATCTGGAGTAAAACACACTTGAGGTCTGTTGTACAAGGTGATGCATGACCACATTAACCCGAGACGTGTATCACCTGGAAATAGACAAACAAAATTTATATTTGAATATGCACAGAATATTTTTTTTGTTGTGACTTTGTGTTTTATTGCAAGTCAAGTTCCATTCAAATATTAATTCAGAAGGTTTACATATTGAGAATCTGTCCTTTTCATAAAGTTAGCAGGTAGTTCGCATACAGTAAACTGAACTGTGTTTTTTGATGAACCATAAATCTCAGGAATTCCTTTACAGATTTCAGTAATGTATTAGCTACTTTTAACAGTAGCGTGCATTTCATACAGACAAATGCCACCCTAATAAAATTCCCTGTGCCACCCTAATAATGACGGCAAAGTGAGCAATGTAACTATTTTTTTTGATATGGAGCCAATCTTGTAATTTAGGTAATCATACCTAATTTATATGAACAGCCCATATTTATAAGGTAGGCACTGATCAATATAATAAAATATAAAAAAATAATGCATGTCACTGACTTTTAACCCGTCAGCTTCCAGACGGTCGGATCCGACTGAGAGAACAATAGATAACAATGGGTTTGCAAAATTGCAGTTGTTGACGAGTTAAGATGCGCTGAAGACTTTATAAGTACATTAACATTGCTATGTTAAAGCTCTTTTTTTGTCATGATCTCCTATTTACACAATTTCATGAAGTTAAGTTTCAAATGTTGATACTCAACAGTGGAAAAACAAAAGGTAAATACAACATTGGACTATACAAGTATACCCACTTACTGACATGTCTTTTTAAACGACTTCCAAAAAAGGAGGAGGTTATCAATTCGTCGCAATCCTTTTTTTTATATATGTTCACCGAGTATTCAAAGTCGCCTGGACCAATTTATGAAATTCTTTTTTTGATTGAAAGAGTATACTTTCCAGGTGGTACCATGGAAATTTTATCAAAATTGGTTGTGTAGTTTGGGATGAAGTCGGTTTTTAGTTTTGAAAAATTATTATTATTGAAATATACACTTCAAAGATCAATCTCTTTACACATTACAAATAAAGTATGAAAATCATGATTTATAAATAAATTGCATTGTTATTTGCAAAGTTATTGATTTTTAAAGTGTATATTTTAATAAAAAGAAATAATAAGATTGTTTACCTTTATTTAAATACCTAAACAAATGGATTATAGTATAGATAGCTTAGCTTACTGCTCAAATAATAATACTTTTTCTTTATCTATCAGTAACTTATGCTTTATTAGTTTTGTTAAAGGCCCTAAGTAACACCAAAAGGTCTAAGTTGTAAACACTGCTGCACAAAAGTGGCAAGAAATTCATTTCAGGTGAAGGAACACACTTGCCCATATTGGTACATTAATACTTGTAGGTACAATACAAAAACTATCATGGACACTCAATTAGGTTTACAATAGCTTAGCTTTAGATTACCTACGAGCGAGTTTGAGAATTGGTATTATCAAAATAGGTACCTACGAGGCGTTACGGTTTTACGGTACCTTGGTATTTATTAAGCTTCTTTAACTACCTACTTCAGGATTTCTTGTTACACAATGAACGACAAAGATAAAGACCTTTTTAAACCATTATTACCTCCTACGTCTGTAATGATCCAATCTGGCATGGCTAAGCTTACTATAGCAAATACATCAGCTGCCATGAAAAGTGTTCCTGATATTACTGTTAGTTTATCCATGTTGCCATTTATTACAATTATACTTTAACAATAGGTGGGTTGGGTTTATATTATAGGAAAATACCTAAAACAAACATCACCACAGAGAATATTATTTTATAAAACTCTGTTTTGAACGCACTTTATCTTATCAGCAGTACATGCACTTAAAGAGCACAAATTTAAATTGATTATCTATTGAGATATCAAATTAATTAAACGAAGTGAATAAATGATTATTTATGTAGGTAGGTACTCATAGACATTGTATCACAAATTAGATAGTTATTATCAATTCAAGACATTGTAAGTCTGTCTTGTCAAACTCAAAACAGTGAGTGTTGCCAACTCTATATGTCAAAAAGTCGTTAACGTACGCTTAAAAAGTCGCTAGATGCGCTAGCTATGGACAGAGTCCAAAGATCAAAAGTCGCTAAATGATTCCAGCTAAAAATAAAATAGAACATAAAATATTATTTATTGCCACCAAATGAAAATGTAATTATTTCACAAATAAAAACTTAATACTAAAAATGATGAAAAAGTTTCATAATTCATCATCAGAACTATCGTTATAATTAATCTGAAATGGTTAATTTATCTACATACTGTTCTGGAATGAATTCCTGAAGTTGATGGCTGACAAAATATTCCATATATTTTGGTGAATACTCTTGAGTCCTACAATACAACTCTATGTAATAAGGGGTTTTCCGCTCGAGAATTTACTTGTCTATTACCAAACAGGGTTCAGGTTTTATTTTTCATTTTTTCTTTCCTTCATATGATTCCTTATTCAATGTGCAGTGCGAGACGGGCTGATGACATGATCAATGCTATTTTCTAAATTCTTAGGTAAAACTGGCAATATTCCGCGAACGAAATCGAGTCAATTCGTGACATGATATAAGCACACGCACACGCGCGCGCATATGCGTATATTCACGACTGGGCTGTGATTTCAGAGTCAATTCAGCCCGTCTCGCACCGCACATTGAATAAGGAATCATATGAAGTTGTATAGTTGTATTGTAGGACTCAAGAGTATTCTCCAAAATATATGGAATATTTTGTAATAATAACTACTCATCCATACTTACTATTGAGGGATCCCCCTTATCATAAAAAATAAATGAAAACGGCTGCCAACTTAGAAGTGGAAATCGGTAAAAAAATCGAGAATTTTTTTATGTATATACTCTCTTGAGAATCCCCTTACCCTAGACTTTTCCGTACAAACGTAGTCTACTTTTTAAGTTAAAACGACAAGTCAGACTTCGTTAGAATAGAATAGAATAGAAAAATCTTTATTCAGTGATAAGATAATGTACACTTAATAACTTACAAGTAAATCTTTAATATTGCGATAATACTAAATTATTAACTAACACTTGGTAAAAAAACATTTTATCACTGAAAGTGATATCCACTCAGCATAAGCTGCTGATCGCCAATTAAGGCAAACAGCAGGACTGGTCTTCCGTGGAACCACAATTTTATACAAAGAATCGTTCACTGAACTTTACAAACAAGGTCAACTGTATAATAAGTATAAATGTCCAGAAAATATCTATATTTGAAAATATGAAATAAAAATATAAGTATGGTGAAAATTAGAAATGTAAGGTTCGGTTAATTTAAGCACATTATTTTTACGATTATTAACTATTATTGACCGAATTGCCTGTATTATTTCATTTCAAATTACTTTAAATATTATTAGTAAGTTCATTTTGAAATAATTATTAAAAATAGGGAAATAAAATTCTGATAAAGGGCAACACTAAAAGTGGAAGGGTTGACGAAACACTTGGCTGATGGGGGCATTCACGGGGCATTCTAGATTGAGCAGCGGAGTTGGTCAGACGCAAGTGTTAGAAATAAATTGTGTTATTTTGTGAAGTAAGGAAACCAGTGGAAATAAATATTGTTACGATAAAATTGAGTGTTATTACTTGGTCATCTTACAAGTCAGAAGTGGGATTGCAAACGTACGTCCACGATGAATTGCTGATTAGCAACGTAAGTACCCAGATCCTTTATTTTTATTGAGCATGAGTTTTATTTTGATATTGCAAGAATAATGCCTGTATATCACCAAATAATTATTTTAAAAAAATGCGATAAAAGAAAGAGTGTAAATGTAGATGTTTAAACATCTAACGGTTTAAATTCAACTTTTCCGTTAGACACTTTTATGTTCAAATGATAATATGTTAAAGCAAAACTGACTAAACAAGTACGGCAACATGGAAATAGGCCCATGTTTAAACGTGTTAATATGCTAAATATGATTGACGCAACATTCAGTATTTTAACTAAATACTTTAACTAGCAAAATTACTACTTTTAACAATCGTCAGTATTATCTTCTGTTCATGTACAAATACGTTGTAGGACCAAAGGAAATTAATGTTTCTAACACCGACGCAAAAAGAGAACGGTGTTATAAGTTTAACGTGTCTGTCTGGGTATCTGTCTGTGGTATCGTAGCTCCCAAACGGATAACGATATTTCGTTTAGTTTTTGTGTCATAGATAATTTTATTTATAATTTTATTAGCCATGTTTTATCAAAATCAGGTTTAGCCGTTTATTTTTTTGAGGGTTTTAGTGTCGAGGGTTGCAAAAAAATTTAATTTTACTTGCAATAAATACAATTTTAAAATAGGTATCAAACCGATTTTGGTAGAAGTATATGAGATTTTTTTGGTGGTCTATCGCTTCTATTAACCACAATCACACTCTATCTTAGCCGAGTTGATAGGTTAAGCAAAACAAGCGACTCTTATTCCTTTATAATAATAATAATAATAATAATAAGTCGGGACGTGACGACCCCATCGCCCACTGGATTCCCAGTGCAGACAGTCAATGCAGGGCAGCTTGTGGCAAGCTGATGGTGAGTGGCGACACCACGTACCCTACCTCCAGGGGGACCATACACACATGCGCTTACACACACACATACACACAGCTACACACCCCCCGCCTCTGTCTTGCCTTAGCTGGCCGGCCAGAGTGGAGTCGCAAGAGCAGAACATACGCTCCAGGGTGGAAGTGTATTGCACGTAATGGCGTAATAACGGGGAAACCCGCTCTCGGGGGTAAGCCCCGTGATGGTGAAACCGGAGCCGCACCTCTCGACACCCTCAGCTGCTCACATTGTGTTGCGCCCTGGCCGCATCTTTGTGGCTAATTAGGGTGCCCACAGGCAGTGTAGCCAACGAGCAGCGAGTCACCATCTACCAGGCTAAAATGTTGTGAGAGATTTTTAGGTAGATGTCCGTATCTCACTCCATAACCCAATTATCCGGTCCACTAACATCCCATCCATAAAGCCCAAACCAAGTAAATCCCTCCCTGGCAATAGTTCAGCAGCTGTGGAGGACTGTCCGTTGGTGCATCTCAATGGTACATTAAGGGATAGACCTCCATAGATGCAGCCATCTCACATTTTAGATAAAAAGGTACTAAAAGGCCTCTTCATGTTGGCTTTGGCCCCATGAACGCCTCAAAGGACCGGGTCCCCGTGGACCCGTGGCTGAAAAGCGTACCAACATAATAATAATAATAATAATTCATTTATTTCAGGCAATAGCATTGTACTTACAAATTTGTACAATGCCAGAGGCCCATATTATAAATACCTTATAACTAACATACATAATATATAATTCCTATCCTAATTTACACGTAGTGTCGGCGACGTATGACGCACGGTGTCGTTGGGCAGCCGACCTCGGAACCTCCGAAATACGACACCCTGCGGCCAGAAGTCTTCCTTCATAAAGGTTGGCAGATGATGCGTCGGCACTCTCACCACATATGAATTAAAATTCGCTTTGTGGCGAGACTGCCTGTGTAGCGCGCACAACAACAGGCGGCGACGGCAAACTGCTGACAGAGACATTTTGCGCGCCACCTCGTCGCGTGTTTACGTTAGCAGTCTCCGGTGACCTACTTATCGAATCATTACTTTTTAATGTTAATAATTCGGTACGTAGCTCACTGATGGTCGATTCGGAGACCCCTAACCTACACTGTACTTCGGCCAGACTGGCTTTCAGGGCGGTGATGTCCTTCAGCAGCCTAGTGACGTCGACGTGGTCGAACGTGATGGGAGGCAACTTGTCCAGCTGCTTCGCCACGAATGTGGGCACGTCATCCGGGTCTGTGACCTTCAGCAGGTTGATGATGTCCTGTAAACTTCTCTCCCCCTTTTCATCCCTTCTGCGAGATGGCATCCGGTCGGCCATGTCGAGACTCCTGTACAGCAGCTCCTTGCCACTGCAAATCTCCTCTAACTTGAAATTCGACTTGCAGATCTGCAAGATGCTGATCTCGTCCATGGTATCGATGGCGTGCTGGATGAACGCCAACAGTTCGTTCGCTATGAGTGTTTCGGAACTCATAGCGGTATCGGGCAGCGGCTAAGCCGCGCAATTCGCGAATAAATATTCGTGACAGTGCAATGCGGCGGTACGCGACTGTTGCCAAGCGCGTATAAGAACTTTAGAGTACAAATAGACAAATATTTGTTTTAATATGATTGGTCGTCTTGTTCGTTCGTTCGAAAATCCGTTATAAGATCACCTTCAACTTAACATCTTATCTTTTAATAACCCTTACGTGTTTTTGTCCGCTAAAATGTCACCATATTACTCGTGTTTTTTCCTAAATTAGGCCTAACGTTTAGTTTCGTCTGCGAGTTTCAGATAATGAATCCTGTCTCCGAAAACGATAGTGTGAACAACCAGCGACGAAGGCTGAGGACGCCTCCACAGGGCCCATCGAGAAGCCAGAAAGGCGATACAAATTCCAAAAGCCCTGGTCGTAGTCGCAGTCGAAGCCGGTACCTTGAAGAAGAGTTAGGGCGAGAGCGACGAAGGCTCCGCCTTTTAGAAGACGAGTTGCAAAGAGAACGAGATGGAAAACAAAGACGGAGGCGCAGTGTGTCTCGACGCCGATCTACAGAAGTGCAACGCAGTGCTCGACGGCAACCGTCGAGAGAGCAGAGTAATGCAGAGTCTCGACGGCCGTCACCACGTCGCCGCAGCAGGTCGCCGTTGATCTCCGAGGGGACGTCGGGTGACAACCGCCGTGCCGGATATAAACAAAGGTCACGTAGCCCATCTTACTAGCAAAGACATTATTAAAATTTTAAGTACGTTGAAGAGTGGTAAAATTCGTCACAGCAAATAGATCAGAACGCGCCGTCATTTAACAAAAGATTATCCCTGAATTTAATCCTTCCACCAAAAATCAACGCGTTGACATTTGGCTTAAAAAGGTAAACGAGTGTGCGTCTGTCTATAGCTGGGACGAAAAGACCACTGTCCACTTCGCAATGCAGAAACTCCAAGGACTGGCCAAAACTTGGTACGAAAGTCTAAACTCCATTCTCTTTTCTTGGTCTGAATGGCAACAAATGCTGTTAACCGCGTTTCCGTGCGAACAGAATTATGGTCAGTGCTTGGAGGAGATGCTTCGAAGAAAGAGCCGATTTAACGAACCTATCGAAGTTTATTATTATGAAAAACTTGCTCTCTTAAATCAGTGTGAGATTGTTGGGAAAAAAGCGGTCGATTGCATTATACACGGCATCAGTGATAGGACGATGAAAGCAGGAGCCTTAGCGTTAAGATGTACTGCTCCTGATCAACTCTTACAGTTTTTACTTAGCAACAAGGATGTGACACAGCAAAATTTTAGGGGCAGGAATTCCAATACTAGCGTACCTGATAGTAACCCAAATGCTAGATCGAATTCAAGGTTTAATAATACTTCAAATCAATCAATCGTGTTCTGTTTTAACTGTAAGGAGAAAGGGCACCCTTATCTAAGATGTCCGAAGCCATTAGTTAAATGCAATAGCTGCAATAAAATAGGCCACAAAACTGAAATTTGTTTGTCTAATAATGATAAGCATTCGAATACGAATATGCTAAAGACAACTATGTGCATTTCAGCATCCAACCCAAGCTCTAAATTTATCAAGGAAGTGGTAGTAAATGGTAGACCGCTGACTGCGTTTGTAGACCTTGGAAGTGAGGTCACTTTAGTTCGTAAATCAGTTTTATCCCTGTTAGGTGTTTGCCACGATTCGCTACCCTCTAGTATGAAGGGTTTTGGGAATAGTATCGTGCAGTCATTGGGCTCAGTTTTATTGGATTTAATGATTGATGGAGTATCTGCGGAAGTTTCATGTAAGGTGGTGGATAATCACTTATTGGATAAAGATCTCTTGATTGGTCAGACATTCACAGAGCTCCCCAAGGTTGTAGTATATAAAGATTCAACGGAACTCCGATTCATTGATTTAGGAAATGAGATTCCAGATAATACAGGCCGCTTATCTGACTCTGATCAACGTCTAGTTAGAGTAAGCATACTTGATCATTGTGTACTTCATGGCCCGGCTACCATCAAGGCGATTACTGAGCCTAAAATTACTGGAAATATTTTACTTGATACGAAAACGGTAGGAAGGCCAACTGAACAGTTAGTAGTTTATGGAGGCTTATTTACTGTCAATAATGGCTTACTTATGGTAACAATCAATCCTTGCTCTACTCCTTGCACTCTCCAAAAGCACTATGCGTTTTCACGTGGCCAAAAGGTGGAATTTGTAAATCAAATTGACGAAATATCTCCTGAAATCTATTTAAGTTCACGTACGCCCATTGATAACGTAGATTTGGATAAGTTGTGTGTAGGTGAAGCCGCATCTGCTGATTTAAAATTAAAACTTGTTAACTTACTCCAGCGCTACAAAAATTGTTTTGCATATGATTTGAATGGGTTAGGATGCACGAACATGGCAGAAATGAAAATAGAATTAACCAACCAGTGCCCGATTGTGCACAGACCGTATAGGCTATCACATCATGAAAGAAGTCAAGTTCGCGAAATGGTAGGCGAAATGTTAGAGGCAGGGGTTATCAGGGAATCTACATCAAGTTACGCAAGTCCTTTAATCTTGGTGCGAAAAAAGGATGGCAAAACCCGTTTATGTATTGATTATAGGCGGCTAAATGCGGTTACGGTGAAGGAACGCTATCCCATCCCCATAATCGAGGACGAGATAGCAAGATTATCGGGCCAAGCATGGTTCATCACCCTTGATTTGTTTTCCGGGTATTACCAGGTGCCTATCTCGGAAGAATCAAAATATCTTACATCGTTTGTCACGCCGGACGCCCAGTATGAATTCAACCGTATGCCGTTTGGCCTGGCGAACGCACCTGCAGTCTTCCAACGGATGATGAATCATGTTCTAGGATCAGCGCGATATGAAAAGGCCATGGTGTATATAGATGACCTTTTGATATTTGGGACCACGGCAGATCAATGCTTGGAGAGACTAGAGGAAGTGTTACAGCTGTTAGAAAACGCCAATTTAAAATTGAACATTTCAAAGTGTAGCTTCCTGCAGAACGAAATAAGCTATTTAGGTTATGAGATCACTGCACAGGGGGTAAGGCCAGGGGCAGTAAAGGTCCAGTCGGTTGCTCATTTTCCTCGACCTGAAAACGTACATGGCGTGAGACAGTTCCTGGGGCTCGTCAGTTATTTTAGACAATTTATACAAGGATTCGCTCAACTAGCGTCTCCACTTACCCGATTGCTAAAAAAGGATGCAGTCTGGTCGTGGACTGTGGAGCAAGAAGAGGCCTTTAATTTATTGAAAACAAAATTGATGAATCGCCCTGTATTAGCCATTTTCGATCCCACGGCGGAAACACAGCTCCACACCGATGCAAGCAAAGTTGGTATCGGCGGCATCCTTTTGCAGCGTTCAGTGGGGAGTGAACCGTTCCGACCTGTCGCGTACTACAGCCGGCAAACGACCCCCGAAGAGAAAGTTTTTCATTCATTCGAACTTGAGACCCTCGCGGTCGTATGCTCATTGAAAAAATTCAGGGTTTATCTTATGGGTCGGGAATTCGTCGTAGTAACCGACTGCAGTGCGCTACGGTCAACCTTTCAAAAACGAGATATTATACCTCGAATTGCACGTTGGTGGTTGGCCCTCCAGGAATTCAATTGCACCATTGAATACAGAGCGGGCACAAAAATGTCCCATGTAGACGCTTTATCTCGAAATCCGATATCAGAATCAAATGCGGATATTAGGGTCATGTCCATAGGAAACGAGGACTGGTTGCTCACTCTGCAGATGGGCGATTCAGAGTTGAATCGGATTCGCGACATTCTGACTAGTGACTTAGATCCAGAAGGTCTCAGCTACATCAAAAACAATTACGTTCTGAAGGATAATAAATTATATAGGCAGGTTGGAGAAGGCGACACCGATATTCGTTGGGTAGTGCCGAAGGGCGCAAGGTGGCAATTGTGCAAAATGAACCATGACGACATCGGTCATGTCGGCATTGAGAAGACTTTAAAAAAATTAAAAAGGCACTATTGGTTCTCAAAGATGTCTCGTTTCGTAAGGAAATATGTTAGGGCCTGCATCGAATGTGCTTACGCAAAAAAGAATAACAATTCACGCGAAGGCTTACTTCATCCTATTGAAAAAGTTGAGAATCCTTTTGACACGTTGCACATTGACCATCTTGGGCCTTTCGTCAAATCTAAAAGAGGTTTTACGCATATTTTAGTAGTGGTTGATTCGTTTACCAAGTTCGTGTTTATAAAACCGGTTCGCAACACGAAAACAGATAGCGTGATTAAAATATTAAACGATATTTTTGATACCTTTCGTACTCCCAACAGACTCATCAGTGACAGGGGTAGTTGCTTTACGTCCCATACATTTCGAAGGTTTTGCCTAGATCGTGGTTTAAAGCTTATATTGAACGCCGTAGCCAGCCCGAGATCAAACGGCCAGGTCGAGCGGTACAACCGCACTATCTTGGACGCGTTAACCGCACAAAACCTCAGAGACAACGAAAAAGACTGGGACATCAAGTTGGGTAGGATCCAATGGGGCCTAAATAACACTCTACAAAAGACCATCGGTAGAACACCGGCTGAGGTGATGTTCGGTACAGCAATGAACGGCGAAGTAAATCCAGCATTAAACGAAATAGTGGCTGAAACTCGCGAGAATATCTCTCAGTCTACAATACATACTGAAGTGAAAGATAGGATTGACAAAGAGCAGGAATACTAAAAGAACTATTATGATAAGGGAAGACATCCAGCACGTATATATGGTAAGGGCGATTTGGTTAAAATTACTAAAACGGCATTCCAAAACAATGGTCAAAGTACCAAGCTTCTCCCAACATACGAGGGTCCCTATAAGGTCGTAAAGGTCTTGGGAAACGACCGCTATAAATTAGCCCCTATCCCAGGTTTCAAAGAAATGAAAAATAGGCGCAGAACTACGGTAGCTGCAGATAGAATGCAGCCTTGGATACATATAAAGGCACTAGAGGTTAATAATGACGATTCTGATGCCGATGATTTATTTTCAGAATAACCTCTATACCTAATCAAACATAAATGTATTATATTGATTTATGATTGTGGTGTACAGAATGCTTACTTTGTTTCAGGTTAGGAGCGAGAATTGATTGGTTCGCTCCTGAACCTTCATAACACCTGTACAAATGCGAGAAGTGATTGGTTCGCATGTAAAAAGCGAGAAGTAATTGGTTCGCATATAAAGAGCGAGAAGTGATTGGTTCGCATATAGAAAAAGCGAGAATTGATTGGTTCGCTATTAAGTATACACTTCACGAGAATTGATTGGTTCGTTAAAGAAGCTCATTCATAGTCTAAGAAGTGATTGGTTTAGATCTCATAAGTAGAATAAAATTAAAAGAATAGATGTTTTCAACTAGTCGAATCAAATCCTTTTCTGAAGGTCAATACAAACATTTCCAAGAGGAATAATAATGTAAAAAGAACATTTATTATTGAATTCTTAATATTGTGAATTAACTAAAATTATTAAACTTTTGGAAATATCATTATCAATTTCTTGCTGTAAATACGCATTATGTCTCAAAGGCCCAATATGTAATAAATTTAACGTAGGTCCAATGTTGATATTATGATTGTAGCTTGCTGAATTAATACTAATTAAAAATCCTTAATTTACGTTTTGAGTCCTAGTATAAATATTATTTAATTACTCTGATTAAGATTAATATTATAAGGTAAAATAACATATGAGGTGCCCTAATCAGCCGAGTGTAAGGTCGTCGACACAAGCGTGCATGAGGACATACACGTCGTCAGTATGGACGAGTGTAAGGTTCGGTTAATTTAAGCACATTATTTTTACGATTATTAACTATTATTGACCGAATTGCCTGTATTATTTCATTTCAAATTACTTTAAATATTATTAGTAAGTTCATTTTGAAATAATTATTAAAAATAGGGAAATAAAATTCTGATAAAGGGCAACACTAAAAGTGGAAGGGTTGACGAAACACTTGGCTGATGGGGGCATTCACGGGGCATTCTAGATTGAGCAGCGGAGTTGGTCAGACGCAAGTGTTAGAAATAAATTGTGTTATTTTGTGAAGTAAGGAAACCAGTGGAAATAAATATTGTTACGATAAAATTGAGTGTTATTACTTGGTCATCTTACAGAAAAATATATTTATAGGAAAAAATATAGTAAATATATAGTGTCATACAAGTGTGCAGATTAATTGTAAGTATATATAGGTACTTAATAAGTCTTTTGAAAAGAAAGTTGCATCTGTCCCAAGGATATTTAAAGTTGTATGTCTAGAAAATGCTTCTTGGAAAGTCGGTTAAAACCTGAAACAGATTTGGCATTTCTAAGAGGTGGTGGAAAATTATTCCAACATTTCGTGGCGGAGTATTTAAAACTGCCTCGGAATGCGGAGGATTTATACTGTGGGCAGATTAGTAATGAGGGAAGTCTACTATTTCTACAGGAAAATTTCAATTTCTTATACAAATAAAAAGGAGTCTTGTTATTTATAATGCCAAACAAAAGAGTAGATAAATGATATATGAGCGACGTGAAGTCATGTTGAGTAATTTGTGTTTATTGAGAATGGGGTAATACATGGGGCGCACTATAAGTTTCCGGAATGAATATGAAAAAATACTATTAAAGGTACAAAATTAATTTATTGTTTTTCAAAATAATCTCCCTTGGCGTCTATGCACTTTTTCATTCGATGAAACCAGTTTTGAAAACATTTGTGCCACTTCTCTGTGGTGACATCTGAAACGTGTTTTTCATACTCCTCGACAGCTTCTTCTGGTGATGAAAATCGTTGACCGCGTAATTGGTTCTTAATTTTTGGGAACAGAAAAAAGTCACAAGGTGCCAGGTCGGGACTGTATGCAGGATGACTCATGAGTTCTACATTTTTCGCCTTCAAAAAGTCGTTTGTCTGTCTGGCCGTGTGAGAACTAGCATCGTCGTGGTGCAGGATGATACGGCGTTTACGGTTATTTTTACGGAGTTCGTCAATAACTTCCGGCAAACAAATGGTCGTGTACCAGTCACTATTCACTGTACGACGATTCTCTAAAGCAACAGTAGCCACGTGTCCAGTTTTATTAAAAAAAGAAGCAATCATCCGCTTAGATGCACTTTTCACGCGCGCCACTTTGGTTGGTTTCGGCTCATCTTGAAAGACCCATACGCTCGATTGCTGCTTTGTTTTGGGATCGTAGCAATAAATCCATGTTTCGTCACCTGTTACTATGTCCCACACCAAATTTGACGCACCTTCGTTGAATCTGGTAAGCATGGCACTGCACCAAGTGACGCGGTCCGTTTTTTGAGCCTCGGTCAAGTTGTGTGGGATCCACCGCCAGCACAGCTTTCTCACACCCAAATGTTTGTGTAGGATTAATTGTATTTGACTCATGCCTATTTCTAAGGATGCGCGAATTTCATGGTAGGTCACATGCCTGTCTGTTTCAATCATACGGCGCACAGCATCGATGTTTTTGTTGGTCACAGCGGTGGACGGCCGACCATCGCGAGATTCGTCACTGAGATTGATACGACCACGCTTGAATTCTGCAAACCAGCTATAAACAGTTGTCTTGCATGGTGCTTCATTGCCAAAAGCTGTTTCAAGCCGAGCGATGCTCTGTTGAGTTGTCAAATTACACTTAAAATCGTAGAAAATCATACTACGAAAATTTTCCCGAGTTAAATCCATGTTGATGCAGACACACAATTTTTTAAATGGCGCCACAAGGTGAAAACAAAAGACAGTCAGATGAAACAAACTGCATTCTACAGCCAAAGAGTTCTATTTTCAAATGTTGCAATAAATTTTTAAATATTGTTTATGTAAGTGGCCAGTTCCGGAAACTTATAGTGCGCCCTATTTATGAGACCTTCTTGGTACTGGAAAACAGAATCTAACACAGACATTTTGGGCTCTTTGAATTAACTTTTTTGTACGTGCGAGAAGACACTGGCCAAACACTGTATCACCATAATTCAGTTTTGAAAGAATGAGACTATCACAAAGCTTTATACGTAGGTCAACGGATAAATAGTCTCGAACTCTATACATAATTTTTAATCTATAAAAACAGTTTCTAACTGTATCTAGTAAATGTTTCTCAAAATGCAACTGAGAGTCCATCACAAGACCTAGGTTACGGGCTTCGTCTACACGTTCAAGTTGATTTCCGTTTATATTTATTTTTGGGTCAAAATCTAAAATAGTATTTACCTGATGCTTAGTTCCTAATATCATAAATTTTGATTTATATGGATTTAGGACAAGGGAGTGACGTTTAGCCCTATTATGTATTCTGCTCAGATCTTCATTTAGTTTGGTTACAGCAGTATTACAATCGGATGGTATAAATGAAATGTATAATTGGAGGTCATCGGCATAAATATGATATTTACAGTTTTTGATATTATTTATGATATCTGCACTATATAAAAGAAACAATATCGGGTCCAGAATCGATCCCTGAGGGACGTCTCTAGTAACTGAAGATGGTGACGATGACAAGGTGAAGCCATTGGGATCCTGAAGTATAACCTTCTGCGTACGGCAGCTCAGATAATCTGAAAACCATTTTATTGTAGTTTGATCAAAACCATAATAAGAAAGTTTTGAAAGTAATAAAGGAACATTGACGGTATCAAATGCACGAGTGTTTTCTAATAGTGATAAAATGGTTCCCTCTCCATTATCTTGTGCACTAAGTATGTCATCTACTACATCAAGTAAAGCAGTGTTTGTACTGTGACTTTTGCGGAATCCTGATTGTTTAGGGGGCAAGATGTTATTGCATTCCAGATATGCAGTAAGTTGCTGGCAAGCGGCTTTCTCAACTATTTTGGACATGAATGGGACGATACTTATAGGTCGCAAGTCGTTTAAGTTTGTTGGGTTTGGGGTTTTGGGAATAGGTTGAAGCGGTTGACGCCAAGGAGGGGTGGGTCCGAGTCGAACGTGTGCGTAAGGCAAAGGACCAGAAGGTTATTTTGAGTTGCTCGTCTGAGGGAGAGAGCACTAAGGTGAGAGAGAGGCTTGAGAGGGTGGGCAGCCTCACTGTCGGGGAGGTGACAAACAGGGATCCTCTCCTCATCCTCTGGGGCGTCAACGTCCGTTATAGTGACGGTGACATCATCGGAGCGGTGAGGAAACAGAACCCAGAGGTTTTTCACGGCCTCGGCAGTGGGGATGACCGCCTTCAGGTGAAATACAGAAGAAAGGCAAGAAATCCGCACAATAGTAACGTTGTGCTCAGCGCATCTCCGGTGATTTGGAGACGGCCGCTGGACGCCGGGTTCCTCCGTGTGGACCTCCAGCATGTTAGGGTTGCGGACCAGCTCGTGCAGTGCTCTCGCTGCTTGGGCTACGGCCACAGCAGACGGTACTGCACGGAGGGGGAGGACGTCTGCAGCCACTGCGGAGGTCCGGACATGAAGTCGGAGTGTGCTGGGCACAACGCGGGAACTGTAGCGAGCTGCCGCAACTGCAAAAAAGCAGGCGGCAGCCGGCCGGACCACAATGCCTTCAGCGAGGACTGCCCAGTGAGGAGGAAGTGGGTCGCGATTGTAAGGTCGGCAACTGCGTATTGCTGACCTTGTAATCGGTTCAGCGTCCACCGATGGGTGGCCGGGCCGCCTGTTGCCAAAGTTATCCCCCATGTGGTAAAAATTTTGTTTTAACGCAAAATAAAATTGTTATAGAAGGGTGTCAACGGAGGCAACACAGCGGACCGGCCAAACATCGGAGCAAAGTGTTCCGCTGAAGGCATTGTGGGCATGACAATGGGGTGTTTTCCCTTTTTATTATAACGTAGAAATTTTTGCATTTATTTTAAAAGTAAAATGCAATAAATTTTAGCAATAAATTTACTAGCGATCATAAAGGGAAAACACCCCATCGCAAAAAACTGAGCCTTCTTCTGTATTTTACCTAGTTTAGTGTGAATCGTCACTGCTCCGTTTCCGCGGCGGGGCGGGCGTTTTCCCGGCGTTTTCCGATGCCGGGAGTGGCGTTTCCCACTCTCGGTCGGAGCCCGGGGCACGGTCTGCCCCGCAGTGGGACGGAGACGTGACTTTTAAAAATCCGTGCGGCATGTTTTCTGCATTTAAGAGATCATCCAAGTGGGCGCTCGGGCAGGGGGTGCGAAAAGGCTTTTCGAGATGTTCGACGTGGCAACCGGTGCATGCGCTGGTTTCCGCGCTGAGCATCTCGAAAAGCATATGGCATATATATGTATGTTTATAAAAATGTTTGCCTATTTATTATATTTAGTCTACCTTTATATTATATATTTATTTATTTTAAAATATTTTATTGGTAATAATTTAAACAGATAACATAGGCCCTGATAATGTCAGGGGGTAGGATTTAAAAAAAAAATAAAAAATGCTTCAGTCAAACGTAAAATGTCCACATCCATTTCTTCTAAAACTAATTCTACTAATAATTCTTTGCCGGAAGGACCTTCAAAATTTTGATGAATAATTCTTAGCTCATGAGGCCTTTCCGTTGTCTTATTCTTTAGCGCAATTCTGTAGGCATTTTATCCCTAGGGTTTTGTTTACAATTTAAACTCGTCCAAAAATTAATATTATTTGCTGCTAATGTAGCAATCTTACGTCTAGAAGTCTAGCGTCCGTCGCGCGCGTTATATGCCGCAGCCCGCGCACACGCGTAACTTATTTTCGTGATCAGGTGGTCAGGCCCCGGGGGCCGCTATCTAGCCGTGATTTGACAAATGTTCTTACCAAACTAGAACTACCTAGTAGTTCTGTGAGAACAGTAGACCTCGCGAGCCTTTATAACTTTACATCCATGGAATAACCGATATTTTAATCGTTTTCCTGGCTTAGCAAAAGCCACTTGAGGGTTTTGAAACTATATTGTTGGGAAGAAAGTAGAGAGGCCTACCGCCTATCCTCGCATAAGCCCCATTGAAGTATACCCCTCCTTAATAAATCCATTACCCACCCCTTACATTTGCTAGCTTATTCAATCTCTTTTCCTCCTCTATTCTTAAAAGAAGAAGTTTCATTGTACCTATTCTGGTGAGGCGGTCTAAATTAAATGGCTCCGGCTATGTCCGCTAGTCGGCGAGAAACGTATAAAAAAATTGTTCAGACAAAAATCTTTCAAATAAAAAAAATGCGTTTTATAATGGCAACAAAAAAATCTAATGACATTTTTGAAAATATTTTGAAATGGCGGATAAACGACAGGTTTAAAATTTTAAACCCCCATATTTTCGCCATATTGAAAAATTTCGAAAAACTGGCTCGACCAAATAAAATTATTTAGTTGCTGGACCTTTTTTCAAAATTTCATGAGAATCGGTTAAAAATGCGTCCTGTAGGCGAGAACAGACAGACGGACAAAACAATTTTTGGCTAATCTCGAAACTGAGACACTTCACTCGCTTCGCTCGCTCGGTCAACAACAACAAAAGTCGTTGCTGTTGAGGTGTGGATCGTGTGGAGTGAGACGGGTCGGCAGCAGACTGTTCCAACGAAATAAAAGACTGGATAGCTTTAATGGTTGTGTATTCACTTTTAAATACAACTATTGTTCCATTGCTTTGTCGTGATGGATATTTATAGAAATTATAACAGAATGAATAATAGTTAAATAAAATAACATTACGCAGAGGGCAAGCACAGACCGACATGACAACGTAGAGAACGGAAGGAAGTGGACCATAAATCAGTGTCCTCAGTCATCGACAAAAATATATAGTGTTGCTATAGTTAATAATCATAATGCACACTTTACATAATATAAGTTAATCGTATAGCCATAGACTATCCAACACTTCCCCTCTAGGGCAAACGATTGACCTTTTCAAATCTAACACAAGTTTACAATAATAAACTTTAATAAGAAACATTGACTCTACATAGATCTTGGGTTAGACAAACAAATAACTTCAAAGAGTCAAAAGTCAAATAGCATACATACTTTAAAAGTCAAAGTTTATAACTATAACACATACACAAACATGCTGAACTCAAATTACATGCTCTAGTTTAAACGAGCCTATTTTACATTCATAGCTTCAATAAAAGTACAATGCTTTACTTTCCCTAGTGGTTTGGTTAACACATCAGCAATCATTCTTTCAGTAGGCATATAATGCACTTTGATTACATTTTTAAATATTAAATCTTTAACAAAATGATATCTTATGTCGATGTGTTTTGTACGTTTATGACAATATTCTTTTGCTTCTAGTAGCTTTTGGGCACTTTGATTGTCATTATAAATTATACAATCAATCTGTCTTGGCAAAATCTCAAGTAAAAAATTCCTAATAAATAAAATATCTTTACAAACTTCGCTAATAGCAAGATATTCTGCTTCTGTACTTGATAAAGCAACACATTTCTACTTTCTGGACTCCCAGTTGACTGTATTACACCCTAATTTAATGACAAAACCAGTATATGATTTCCTATCAGTTACGTCATTGGCCTAATCTGCGTCAGTATAAGCATTTAAAATCCAATTCCTACTTTTATAAAAACATAAAGAGTAATGAATTGTACCTGCCAAGTAACGCAAAATACGTTTAGCTGCAAGCCAATGTGACCTATCGAAACAGTTGTTAAACTGGCTAAGCTGGCTACATGCATATGATATATCTGGCCTGGTACATACGGACAGATACATCAAGCTACCTAATAGCTGTCAATAGTTATATACATCATCTTGTAAACAGTCATTGCTTTCAGATTTAGCAAGTTTACAGTTAAGCTCCATAGGTGTTGAAACAGTTTTACAATTTTCCATACCAAAACGTATAAGCAGTTTCTTGATATATTCACTTTGGTCTAGTTTCAAAACACCTTTATTTTTATCTGTAGTAATATTTATACCAAGACAATTTTTTAACACACCAAGGTTTTTCACATTAAATTCCTTTTTAAGAATATTTAACAAGTTATTTTTATGTGAAGTTTTTGGACTATAAAACACATAAAAATCGTCAACATATAAGGCTAGAATAACTATATTGTCACCTCTGCCCTTTACATAAACACAAGGTTCACATTTGGATTCAACAAAATTATGTTTAACTAAGAGATTATGAATTTTACAGTTCCACATTCTACTAGCCTGTTTTAGGCCATAAATGCTTTTCTTTAATAAACAAACCTTATTACTATTTGTATCACAAAAACCTATAGGCTGTTCTATATAAATTTCTTCATTTAATTCTCCATTTAAGAAAGCTGTCATCACATCCCAATGATCAATATTTAACTCTAGCTGATTAGCTATACAAAACAAAATACGCATTGTAGAGTGACGAACAACGGGAGAAAAAGTTTCATTATAGTCAATACCTAAGCGTTGTGTAAAACCTCTGGCAACCAATCTAGCTTTATAACAATCAAAATTACCTGATGCGTCATATTTAATCTTGTAAACCCATTTACATTTTATTACATTTTTATCAATGGGTCGATCAACAAGTTCCCATACATTGTTACTAACTAGAGCATTGTACTCACGTTCCATGGCTTGTTGCCATTGCTTACTGTGGCTGCTGCTCATAGCCTCCTCATACGATGTCGGCTCATCCATAAAAGATGATTGGATGAAAAATAGAGACATGTCATAATCTAAAAATCTCGCAGGAGGTGGATCTAAAATCTTACGTGTTGCATGAACTGGACGACCAGTTGGTTCAGGGACAGTCTCAGGACTAGTCACCACATCAATATCTGCAGGCAAAGCTGACGATGGAGAGTTCATTGACTGAGAGCCAAGCTCTCCCGCTGACAGCTCTGCAGAACTGGACTCGTCTTCGTTTCCAGTGCAGAATGACTCCCCTCCTGAAGAAGATAAAGACTCATTAGACATATCCACGTTGCCTACATCAGATCCCCTTTGATGACTTTCACTTAAAATATTATCATTATTATAAATATTAGAATTAGAATTATTATCATTATTTTTGTTATAAATAGTCTCATTGTCAAAATTAAAAATAAAATTATTGTCTGACATGTCATGTGCTAAAGGCTGTAAAGAGGGTTTATAAAATCTATTTTCAATAAATGCTACATTACGGGATTTAATAACATTTGTGGGCTTTAAAGGATCAGTCAAGCGATAGCCTTTTGAAGCATCACAATAACCCACAAAAATGTATTCTTTTCCTCTAGCGTCAAGCTTGTCTCGTTCATGGCTAGGCACAAGAGAAAAAGGTGTCTAAGGTCAACTTTTGACCCAGACCAAACCTCTTCAGGTATACGACCTGCTAGAGCAGATGTGGAAGTTCTATTCTTTAAATATAAAGCTGTCATGACAGCTTCTCCCCAAAATCGCTTGCATAGGCCAGAATGTTGCAACATGCACCTCACTTCATCAAACAAGATTCTATTTAAACGCTCGGCAATACCATTTTGAGCTGGTGGCCACGGAATAGTAGTTTGATGAATAATGCCTTGATCTCTTAAATATTAAGAAAATTTATTACTGCAATATTCACCCCCGTTATCTGTTCTCAAGTATTTAATAGGCAAACTCATTTGTTTTTCAACTACAGCTTTAAAATGCATAAAACAATCAATTACCAACCTTATTTCAATACGTATGTGATAGCAAATCGGCCAAACAAGCTTGGCAAAGGTTGGCTGATGTTTTTGAAGACAATGGGCTGTACCGCCGAGTTTTATTATTGAGGCAGTTGCATCGCGTCGAGTACACTCATTTCAATGACATGGCTCGCTACATTGAACATGTAATGTCACTTGTTCACCAATTGGCAGACATTGGAAAGACAATTGAAGATGAAGAAATAGCCGAGATACTATTGAGCGGTCTTCCATCGGAATTTGACACTCTGGTGTCCAACCTTGAAACATATTGCATTTCCACCAAACTAGAGAGTGAACTTGTAAGGGCCCGTCTTCAACAGGAGGCACAAAGGAAAGTGGAGGTCAGTAATGGCGCCCCTGCTACTTCAACGGCATATGTATCCAAAGTTATTAAATGCACTTACTGTCAAAAGCCAGGGCATATTCGCCCGAAGTGTTTCAAACTGAAGAAGGATAAGCGTCTGAAGAAAAAGAAGGAGGATGAGCCGGCTGTCACTGCTGCCTTTATTACTCAAGATCACCCGGAAGTATATGTTGATAGTGGCGCTTCGTCTCATTTAGTGAACAACTCGAATATGTTGACCGACATTAAAGATGTGAATGTTCAGAACATTACAGTAGCAAACAATGAGTGTATAGCAAGCTCAAAAGTTGGGGACATGCATATTAAATTGAATAATATGGTAAGAACTTTTAAAAATGTTTTGTTTGTTCCTAATCTGTCTGCTAATCTTTTATCGGTATCAAAACTTTGTTCAGATGGATATTCTCTTTATTTTGATAGAGGTGGCTGTTATATCTATGATAGAGATGGTACAAATAAAATTTCTGGCAACTATATAGCTACAGCTAAGTGTAAAAATGGTATCTATAAGTTAGATGGTTCGGTCAATGTTTGTAATACTAAAAAGTATTCGCACAATATGGTGCACTCTTTGCTCCTGCAATCTAAGCAGGATTCACCGAGTGCCGCAGTCGCTACCTCTGTGCCATCAGCGTTGGATGTTTGGCATCAACGACTAGGTCACCTAAACCGTGAAGTTATGTGTAGGTTAAGGTTGCATGGATGTGGTGTATCTTTTCAGGAAGAAGGGTCAACAAGCTGTGTGGCTTGCCTTAAGGGGAAGCTAACGGGTGAACCTTTTCCAAAGACAAGCACCAGCCGCACTACACAACCATTGCAGCTCATCCATAGTGACGTCTGTGGGCCAATGCCAGAGGAAAGCTGGGGTGGTGCGAAGTACTTGGTGACATTCACTGATGATTATACCAGAAAAAGCTTTGGATACCTGATGAAGAATAAATCACAGGTTATATTGCCCAGCCAAAAGGAATCCGAAGTCATCCTGGAAGAGACTTTCGTCGAGCAGCGAAAAACGCATTATAATATTATTGTGCCATAACCAAGAAGTGAGGTTATTTTTTGATTTCGACATCATGGCCCAAGAACAAAATCCGCCTGCACCCGGCGTGGCTCCTTTTGTTTTCAATGGCACTGGAGCGATTGAAAAGCTGGACGGCACTAAATATGTCACCTGGAAATTTTGTCTTAAAATGATTTTGATTACCGAAGGTTTATGGGACACGATTGATAGACAGACCAATGAACCCCTGACGGGCGCTGACGCCGCACGCGACCAACGCGCGCTGGCTCGCGTTTGTTTGAGCATTAAACCAATCTTCCGTTCTTCTACGTTGTCATGTCGGTTGTGCTTGCCCTCTGCGTAATGTTATTTTATTTAACTATTATTCATTCTGTTATAATTTCTATAAATATCCATCACGACAAAGCAATGGAACAATAGTTGTATTTAAAAGTGAATACACAACCATTGAAGCTATCCAGTCTTTTATTCCGTTGGAACAGTCTGCTGCCGACCCGTCTCACTCCACACGATCCACACCTCAACAGTTGCTCCCACCGGGAATCGAACCCGCGACCTCCGCGTGTGGGCTGAACGCTCTAACCACTACACCATATACATGCATACAGCCCAAATACCTATCGCGAGGCTCCAGCATAGTTCGTTGTCAAATAGTCTGTACCCGTTGTTGCACCGAGACTGGAGTAGGACTGCTAGCTTCCAATTAACCATATATTTAACATTAATATTTAACTCTTTAATTCATATTCTGTTTCATTTGACGACGCCTAAAATATTATGTTCGTACTAAGTATAAAGGGGTCTTTTTTACTCTAAGTACTTGTTTTATTTGATAAATAAAGAGATTTAAATACATCATAGAAGCAGTTGACTGCAATATTTCTATGGCTTCCCATATGATTATTCCCTTATGAACAACTTTTGCACACAATGACTTTGGTAAGCAAACCCTTACTAAAAACTCCTCAAAAACCCTTGAAGGGTATAGCAGTTCGATCCCTGCTTTCATCTTCAGCTTACCTAAATAACTTCAAAGTATACAATTAGTTGTCATTACCTCCACATAATATTTAAACAAATATCCTTTAACTCCTAACCGTTGCTTGAGAAGTTGTGACTTCCGTCACATGAGGTCACCAACAACATTATACAAAAATATCTGATTATTTTAGATACTTATAATAAAAATATGTGAAAAAACATTAAACGTGCCTTTGAAATTGGAGGGTTTCCCTCGGTTTCCCCGGATCCCACCATCAGATCCTGACTTAGTTCCACCCTTGGTTGAATTGGACCACCGAGGAGGCACTCATTTGAATAAAAAAAAAATTTGAATATCGGTCCACAATTGACGGAGTAATCGGCGACCATACATAAAATATATATATATATATATATATATATATAATAAAAATGATTTCTTGGTATTTATTGAATGAAAACGACACCAAATAAGAGTTATGCTTCGGCCGCACCTGCGTCTATCGCCGCGATAAATGCACGGCGAAGCTTCGTACGTTTTGTACACTAAAAAGTGATCGCGATAAAGCTGTGGTCATACTGGCGGCTTCCTTATTTTTCACGAACTATTTGGCAATAATCCAAGATGGCGTCATCTACGCGTTTTAAATATGGATGACGACTTTTTTTACTTTTACATGTGTGCTAACAATTACATAATGCATTTATTGAAACCTAAAAAGAAACCTAGAAAGAAAAATCTAAAAATTTTAACAACGTTTTATCGGTCCACTCAATTTTTACGCATTAACAACCGTGGCACCGTCACACAGCACGCGTCTGAAGAATTTGAAAACAAACATGATGAACAACGCAAGTCCGACCACGCAGAGCGAATTGTTAGACTACGCGCTAAAACCCTTTGATGTACCGCCAGGCCTGTCTCACTCCACGTGTAGGTATCGAAAATATACCTACGGATTGCGATCGCTTGGAAGGGGGAAATTCAACAAGGACGACTCGCTCAAGCAGTGAGTAGTGACGCACGCGCCGTTCTTTTACCTGTCTTCACCAACTTCATCGTCATGGAAACACAACTGTGCATTGTTTTTTTTGCTTAAGGACTGCGATCCAAGTTTATTTATTTTTTTAAGCTTTCTAAGCATGCTAAAAGTTAAGGTCTACTTTTTGTTTTTCGTGTATGTAAGTGGCCAACACTGGTGTCAGATTTTTCAGGCTGCCTAAAGGCATCTGACATAGCTTGACGACTGCAATACAATGATTACAGCCGGAACCAACGGCTTATACGTGCCATCCGAAGCACGGAGAAGATCGAGAAATTTTTGTGCCACTTGTGGTCACCCATCCAAGTGCGGACCACGCCCGGTGTCGCTTAACTTGCGAAAGTGCTCGTAATGCGCACTCCCACTGGGCCACCGACCTACTTTAAAGTGATTATAGTGAAATTATAATGTACGAGTACGTCTATGTACCTTTTTAGTATATTATGAATTATTATATGAAAGGTATACTAAGATATATATGGTTATTATTACGAAAAATGATTTATACACGATATAAACTCGTAGTATCGAGTTTATACCTGCAGTAGGTCCGTTTAATACTTACTTATTTAGGATGAAAAAAATCACAACCATTCACTAGGTAGGTGAATATAAGACTTTTACGAACGAAAATTAAAGGGATTTCTTATGTTTGAGATTGACGATCATTTATTTTGTTTCTGTTATGCTTGGGCGGGACCTGCGCCTATCGTCACGAAGCTTCGTGCTATTACACGATACACGCAAATGTGACCGGCCGTTATCGGGTATCGTCCCGAATATTCTGACTTCGTGTTGGCTATTGCGCGGGTGGCGATACATCAAAGGATTTAAGCACGCTAACAATTCGCTCTGCGTGGTCGCACTTGCGTTTTATTCATTTTGACGTTTTTTTTTCAACTTGTTCAGACGCGTGCTGTGCGTCGGTGCCACGGTTGCGTAAAAACGGAGTGGAACGATAAAATGGTGTTAAAATTTTTAGCTTTTACTTTCTAGGTTTTAATAAATGCATTATATAATTGTTAGCACATATGTTAAAGAAAAGAAAGTCGTCGTCCATATTTAAAACACGTAGATGACGCCATCTTGGATTATTGCCAGATAATTCGTGAAAAATAACGATGCCGCTAGTGTGACCAGCGCTTTATCGCGATAACTTTTTAGTGTACAAAACGTACGAAGATTCGCCACGAATTGCTTCGGGACGATAGGCACAAGTTCGGCCGAAGCATTACTGGCATAATATGGTTAGAGAAATAATGTGTAGAAATTTTATCATTCGTAACTTTGATGAAACGGCGCGGCAGCGCAGCGCGCGGTGTCTTGCGTCGCTGCCACGAACTAAGTACCTAGGTTGCTGCGTTGGCTGCGCAGTGGCGGCGGCACGGGCGCGGTGCGCTAGATGGCGATAGTACATAGTAAGTTATAACTGTCAACCCTAAGCAAACAGCTCACTCAATCGATGTTTTGCAGGTACCTACCCATTATGAACAGTTTGCTAAGAGTAATAAGGATGAAATTGGCTTGCAACTGAAATTCTAGGTATCTAAACTAGGAGGTGTCGATTTCTGATGCGAGCTAAATTAAACCATATCTTTAACAACATTGAGTAGATATTTCTTTGAATACCTTTTTAGAGTAAGACTTCTGTACGTGAGTACTAGTACTTATTCTGTGGTACCGCCACCGGCGCAATAACGAAGACGAAGTCCGAATATTCGTGACGATACCTGATAACGGCCGGTCACATTTGCGTGTATCGTGTAATAGCTCGAAGCTTCGTGACGATAGGCGCAGGTGCGATCTAAGCATTAGCATCTGTCGGTTGAACTCTGATTGATTACCAGAAGTCGGATTTAGGTAGAGTTATTTATGTACTTGCATCGCAATGTTGATACTAATGTGGATGGATTTATGTATATTCTAAGTATGTATATATTTTATGGACAATCTCGTGTTGCCAACAATTTTACAAATAAATAATAATAAAAACCTCAGAGATAGATAAGACAAATAAAACAAAGATAATTTAAATACATTTTTTATTAGTATTTAAATTAGTATTTTTATTAGTTTTTCCATATTGGCAACGTCGCGCGTGCAGTGGTTTAAATTATGTAAAGGTAAATAACTTTTTCTCATAATTATAATGAGATGATAAAAGTAAAGTATGCCGTGTGGTTTTCAGTAGAGTAGAATAGGACCACTCCAAGTCCTCCCGTGGATGTCATAGAAGGAGACTTAGGAAATACAAGCTAAACAAAGCTTATAAAAATCAATGAGACCTCTCCAACCCGTCTGGCCAGCGAGGAGAGTGTAGGTCAAGTCCTGTGGCTGCTCTGGCCAAGTATGGCTCTGGTAGTACAGAGAGGGTCGTGCTCCTGCAGCAGATACAAAAAGACCTGATGATGATGATGATGAAAAGTAAAGTGTTCTACTCGGGTACGGTAATATTTTTACTTGGGGCAAAATACATGAATTCCTCGCTTCACTCAGGATTCCACTGTAGAATCCTTTGTTTCACTCTGAATTCAAAGTAGCGCCCTCACCTTAAAAATATTATCTTGTCCCCTTGTAGCACAATCTTCTATTTTTTTTCGCACTCGCTAGGTATAAAAAAATAAATATTACATATTTGCAAGAGTATATTTATTTCTTAACAACTAACATAACCTTGCCACATTGTAAAAAAATAGGGACCTAACACCGAAGTGAAACTTGATTGAATACTCTTATATGTAGAAAGCACCGGTATGGGTTTTATAGATGCGCGTATGCTCCTCCAGCAACAACTATAGTTTCACCAGTGATGTAATTAGCATCATCCGAAGACAAGAAAGCGACGGCACTGGCGATCTCCGAAGGTTTTCCAAACCTGTTCATGGGCACAATTGATAAAGATTTTTCTTTACCTGCTTCTGAACTAGTAATCTGAAATGATAAGAATAGATAATAATTTTGCGATACCAGTAAATCCTTTTTTAATTGATATATTTTTAAATTATAAAAATATGCACAGGAAAGTACCAGAAATAGACAAAAAAAAACTTTTTTTTGTCTATTTCTGGTCTATAAACTCTTTGTCTGATAGCATCGCATCGTCACATTGCAACGTTAGTACTCAATATGTATTGCTTGATACTGTAAAAAAGACAGTAGCTAGCAAGGGGTGTTCGTTTCGAGTTTTTTGCGTGAAGTCAAGGGGTTCAGTTGGAGTTGCTTTAAATTGTTTTGCAAATTAATTCTAGTGAACTTTATAATTTGAAATCGGTGTAGTTTAGTGTCATAAATGCTCATGGACAATATGTGAAATGGTTAAAGTGGACACTATTTTAGATATTTATTTGCGGACTGTGGTGGGCGTCTTTAGGCGCAGTCTGCCACTCAATCGGCTATGAAAACCAGTGGACTCGTATAGATTTGTCGCCAGAAGCTCTCTTGAAGCAATCAAAAGACCTACACCTTTGATTGCATAGTTAAGGTTAGGGTTAGGAATAAAAAAGTGATAAAATAAAGATAGGCTCTAAAGGACTAGTATCCAGAGCCGTAAAATAATTATAAAAAAGGTGTTCGTTTCAGTTGCTGTTGATGTGTAGCTAGTAAAGCTCAGTTTACTTTGAGATTACTTTTATATAATGTATATGTACTTACAGCTGAAGCGAATTTTGTAGCCACAATGCCTGGAGCAACGCAATTTACTCGTATATTGTCATGCACTGCTTCGAAAGCAATAGCCTTCGTTAGACCTAAAAGTGCAGTTTTGCTGACACTGTATGCTCCTAAAGGCTGAAATAAAAGTTATTGATGTTAATATCAAGATAATGAAAAATAATGTTTTATTTGACTGGTGTGATGAGTGTCAGTCCCACATAATTAAAAAGTACTTCGTACTCATAGGTTCTGCATTTTTTTTTGTTGATCTTGTATATATATATGGTATATTCACGGCAATTGGTCTATAAAAGTCAAAGTCAAAAAAAGTCAAAAATCATTTATTTATCTTTCCATATTTATATCACTTGATAATTGTCATTTCTTTTTTCTTTCAATTTCTTAATAGTTAGTTGTTGACGTCAGATCATTTACTTACAACTAAGTTTACTGCCGCCTCCAAAGCGCAAGTACAGAAGAAGCGGTAACAAACTGTACTGCAGCATTTTCTCCAAAAACGTCAACCTTACAATTATACTGATATTAAATTAGATGTGTGGACTGAGAATACATTGCTATGTCATAATTATTAATTAAAAATGTCAAATTTGAAATTAATGTCAATTTGTATAAAATTCATGTACTGATTGTACTCAAATTATGTCATTTGTGAGCGCCAAGCTCAAGCCAGACGTTTTTGTCTTTAAGATAATCATCGGTTCCGTAATAAGCCTTCTCACAAAGTACTTTCTTTACATAAGCTTTAATCAAGGACCGATTCTGGCAATTTATTATAAAACTTTATACAGTTTCCCTTAAACGATTTACTGACTGTTTTCAGCCTATAATACGGGGTAACTAAAACATTTATGTTACGTAAGTTTCTACCCGTAATATCACCTGTTTTATTAAATAAGGCAATATTTTTCCTCACATACATTATATTTTCAAATATGTACTGGGATGGAACAGTGAGTATATCAATTTTCTTAAAAAAATCTCTTAGGGAGTCTCTCGATCCTAAATCATAAATAAAACGAATTGCCCTTTTCTGTAAAATAAAAATAGTCTGTATATCAGCAGCACTCCCCCAATGAAGAATCCCGTAGGACATCAGACTATGAAAGTAACTAAAGTAAACTAGTCTTGCAGTTGCTACATCTGTCAATTGTCTGATTCTTCTAATAGCGTAACTCCTGAGCTCAGCCTATTAGCGAGTTTAGAAATATGGACATCCCACTGAAGTTTTGAATCTACTGTGATTCCCAAGAAAGTAGTATTATCAACGAGATCTAAGTTTTGACCGTCTAGTAGCACATCAACATTGGCCTGCCTCACGTTAGGAAGACTAAATCTAATGCATTGGGTCTTGTTTGCATTCAACAGAAGGTTATTGGCAGAGAACCAATTAGAAATGGCCGATAATGTGTCATTCACCGCAGTAGCATCTTCGCTATGACGGTCTATTTTAAAAATAAGAGACGTGTCATCGGCGTACAACACAATACCAGCCTGTTTTTCAACCGCGTAAGGCAAATCATCGACGTACACTAAGAAGAGGAACGGTCCTAGGATAGAACCTTGAGGTACACCCATTTTGACAAGAGATCCGTTTGACTTTATGCCATTTATATCAACAGTCTGAAGCCTATCCGTTAAATATGATTGAATGAGGTTTGTTGGCGCCAACGCCTAGTGGTTTCAAGAAGCAAGATTATATTTCGTCTTGTCGTCTCACCCGCAACTAAAATGTCATTTTTATTATGCTTGACTTCAATTCAAAAACTCACTTGTTCGATCGATACTCCTTGTATTGTACGTTTGCAATTTATTAAATTCTTTTAATTCAAGATCCGAGTTTATTTCCAAAAAAAAAATAAATTCCAAGTGTCCACTACGAGACATAATTTGGCGACCGTGACAGGACAGTGTACATTCTGTACTATACTGTCGAATTAAAGGTCTGCCTAACTTCGCGGTACAAAGTCCACGTACGGAAAGCAGCCAAGCATACCACCAAGGAGTCTGTGGAGACGTCTGCAGTGGAGCCTTACAACGTGTGGAAGCCTGCAAGGTACCAGTGGAGCGACGACAGGCCAGGAGTTTGAAGATTCGCCAAGTCATAGAACACTGCCGGGCAGTGACGCAGCAAAAGCATCACCTCGCAGCATATTTCGCCAGATAAGTGCCTTGGTTTCCTTGTAAACTCCCTAGCTATCATCCTTCCCAATATTTTCTACCAAAATCCCATAAAACTGTGCAAAATAGCATCTACTTAGTGCAATACACGTGGCTACCTATTTCTATTGAAATAAGCAAAAATAAGCGAAATTTAAGCAAAATCCATTTAAAGTTTAATTAATCACGCAAGTGAAATGCTGTAAAAGGTGTAAAATATTGAAAATTTGTTGTATTTTGACCATATAAAGTGATTTTAAGTTCCATTTAGTTGTCATCAAAATTATTTATCTTTAAGCACCAAAATACCTTATTTAAGTCTAGTGGTAAGACCACAAATTAAATTCAGTTAATTCTATTATATTCGCATCAGTTTTTACACGAAATTCAATCGAATTTGCCGACTATTTCAGTGTCGCTGTCAACGACGTGGCAATACCGGCTCGCGGCCTACTAACTGCGGTTGGCCACCAGTTCTGCTCCCAGCTGTCGCCGAAGGAGGGACGTGAGCTAATATATTCATTTATTTAATAATAATATAGCCTTCTTGTTAAGTTGCCTTATAAATTAATGTCCTTTTTTGTTAGTTCTAACAATATTTTTGTTATTGAAAGTCTTCCATGCTGGTCTGGGAGCGACAAAAAAACATAGAGTGTACCAGCTGCTTCTCCTCCCGTGCAGATTGTAAAAGCCAACCAAGAGATTTGGGCGTGATAAAGGAATTTATTCCATGTCAGATTTCCGTCTATAAGCCCACATACTAACCTAAGTAGGCCTTGTTTGCGGCCCTAGGATTTCTTACCCCAAAAGGGACGAACATAAAAGTACCTATTTTTTTTTCATAAAAAAAAAACCAGTTGTTACTTTTATAATTTTTTTTTTTAAATATGTCTGAGACTAAAGCCACGTTTAAGGATTTGACTACAAAACGTGGCTCAATAAAAGGTCAAATCACTAAATTTAAAAATTATCTTAATAAATTTATAAGGCAACCTAAATTGACCACTATCGAAATTGCAGAATTGTCTTTGAAAATTAGCAAGTTCGAAAGTTTGTCAAACAAATTTGACGAGCTGCAGACCCAGATCGAGTTATTTAATTCGGATAATTTGGATTCAGAAATTGATGAAAGGGAATGCATTGAACAGGACTTTATTGTTTACTTGGCTAAGGCCAAGGTTATTATAGAAGAACAAAATCAATTAAAAACCATTGAACAAGAAAAATTGCGTCGTGAGTCCGTGTTCCAAGAAGCGCAATGCAGTCTCAATCACAATAATGAATTGCGAGTTCACTTGCCGAAAATCGAAATTTCCAAATTTTCCGGAAATTATTTCTACTGGCTGCAATTTTATGATAGTTTTTCCAGTTTAATTCACAATAATGAGCGACTATCTTCTATTCAAAAATATCACTACCTGCTTTCATACCTAGAAGGGGATGCGGCTCGTGTTATCTCAAACTTGGAGGTATCATCAGCTAACTATAACGCAGCTTGGCAATTACTTTGCGATCGTTTCAATAATAAGAGATTGTTAACGAATCACCATTTAAAATCTTTATTCAATATTCAACAAAGTACTCGTGAAACCGATGCTTCTTGACGATTTTTGGTCGATCATGTCACTAAGAACCTACGCGCTTTGTCCAGCTTAGGTCAGCCTACTGACCACTGGGATACTTTAATTATATATTTGATATCATCGAAACTCGACATACAGACAGTTACGAAGTGGGAAGAACATCGTAATAATTTAAGTGATACTCCTACCTTGGAGGAGTTTAAGAAGTTTTTAATTGATCGGGCATATGTCCTTGAATCCACACGTCGTAATAAGTCTGACTTAATCCCTGCGAGTAGATTTCCACAAAATACGAATTCGATGAATAACAATAAACAATCATTTGTAAAATCCTTTGCTGCGACTTCCTCGACCAATAATTCAAACATGAATGGTACAGGTACATATAGATGCATTATTTGTAACCAAAACCATCGCATTTACGATTGCCCAACTTTTAAGTCAAAATCCATAAAAGATAGGTTATGTGATGTGTCAAAATACAAATTATGTGCTAATTGCTAACGTCAAGGTCATCCAGTTAATGAATGCCGGATGGGTCCGTGTAAAATGTGCAAAAAAAGACATAATACTTTTGCATTCAGTTGATGTCACTAAAGTCAACAATGCACAAAATAACGAACAACAAGAAACCTTAGTGAATTTTTCCAATGAAAGTTCACGCCATGTACTTTTGTCAACAGCCCTAATTAATGTTTCGAATCCAGTGACTAAAGAAGGAGCCACGGTGCGCGCCTTACTGGATTCAGGCAGTCAATCATCTTTTATAACTAAATCCTTGCAATCAAAATTGGCGCTATATTCAAATTCTATTTCTTTTAATGTTATTGGCATTGGAGATAACTCTTCACTCAAGATTAGTGAAAGTTGTACTTTACAATTACATTCTTTAAATAGCGATTTTAATACAAAATTAAACGTTTTTGTTTTAGAAAAACTTACTGGGCACATTCCAAGGGTACCCATCGACATACATAATTTAAATATACCTACTCACATTAAGTTGGCCGATCCCAATTTCGCTATGCCCGTCTCGAGCAGATTTATCAACATTTTTGGAAAAGATGGCAACGAGAATACATTAGTGAACTCCAGATGCGCACAAAATGGAAACTAGACAAAGGCAAACTAAAAATTGGAGACCTGGTCCTTTTGTGGGAAGATTCTCTTCCACCATTATGTTGGCGAACTGGACGAGTAGCCAAGTTGTACCCTGGACCGGACGGAATTGCACGAGTCGCAGATGTCAAAACAACCACTGGATGCTATCGACGCTCCTTAGTCCGTCTGTGTCCCTTGTTCGCCGATCAAGATTGAAGGTTGAAGAACGGTCTTCAACGGGGGGGAGTATGTTGGCGCCAACGCCTAGTGGTTTCAAGAAGCAAGATTATATTTCGTCTTGTCGTCTCACCCGCAACTAAAATGTCATTTTTATTATGCTTGACTTCAATTCAAAAACTCACTTGTTCGATCGATACTCCCTGTATTGTACGTTTGCAAGTTATTAAATTCTTTTAATTCAAGATCCGATTTTATTTCCAAAAAAAATAAATTCCAAGTATCCACTACGAGACAAGGTTTATTATAGATTATCGTATTGTAAGTTATAGATTTATCGTCAAAACCGTACTGACGGAATTTGAGCAAAAGTGTCGGGTGATCTACGCAGTCAAATGCGTTTGAGAGATCACAGAAAGAACCGATTGCATCATGCTTGTTTTCCCATGCGTTGTAAATGTGAGTAATTAGCGCTACCCCGCATCGGTGGTCGATTTCCCTCCAGTAAAACCAAACTGCTGGCTATGAAAAAGGTTATGGGTGATAAAGTGATGTTGCATTTGATTAAGCATTATCTTTTCAAACACTTTGCTATATTTTTTTAACCTTTAAAACCTACTACACTTATAAACTACTACTACTAGGTTTATGAAGTTTAGTTCTTCATAAACTAGTACTAGTAGGTTTATGAAGTTTAGTACTTCATAAACCTACTACTAATTAGATAAAACATTAATGATACAAAAAAAAAATGGTGTATTCTTAACACTAAGAAATTATTTCGGTTAGAAACAAATCTTAAAATTGTTATTTCATAAATTAGGCAAATGTTGATCAACAAAATTTTCTTAAATATTTGTCTTTAGTGTCAATTAAACATAATTAAATAATTGGCGTAAAAATATTTTACTTTGTGGAGCCCTTCTTTTATATTTTAATTAACAATATCACGTCATAAAAATTAGAAAAATGTCAGAACTTTGTTTATAATATTGTTTTAAGCTGACCAAAAAAGATGGATTAAAAAAAATTGTCAATTTAAAAAAATATTATTAAGGAATTTTTGATTATTTTTAAACTTTTATGACGTAATCTTGTTAAATATGAATAAGAAAAGAGCTCCACGAAGTGTAATACGAGTACAATATTTTATGCCAATTATTTACTTAAACATTTTTTTTTAACTTTACACTTAAGACAAAAGTACGTGAAAATGATGTTGATTAACAATTGCCTAACTTATTGAAAAATTCTCTTCAAGATATAGTTCTAACAGTAATATTTTTTATAGTGTTAAAAACAAATATTTTTTTTTTAAATAATAATCTAAAACCTTTAAAACTTACAATACAATTTTTAAGTTACGGATATTTCTTTATTCTTTATTTATTTCCTTATTATTACAACACACTTTTACATTGTCATTACTATTTACGTCAATGCGACAGTATAAGATAAGACTAATTACAACTGATACAATCCTCTACATTGTTCGCGAATTTTGTCAATTCAAATTAAAATTTTCAATTCAAATAAGACTTGTTTTAGAGTATTGAATTGTTTTGTGAAACGTATTTGTATTTGAGGCAAGTCATTTACATAAACTAAGAAAAGGAAAGGTCCTAGAATGGAAGCTTGTGGTACGCCGATTTTAACATTAGATCCGTGCGATTTTATGCTGTTTAAATCAACAGTCTGAAGCCTATCTGTTAAATAAGATTCTGTTAATTTAATTGAATTTTCATCAAAACCAAATTGACTAAATTTAAGCAAAAGTGTCGGATGATATTGCTGGTTGATTTTCCGCCAGTAAAGCCGAACTGTTGGCTATGGAAAAGGTTGTAGGTCTTGAAGTGAAGTAGCATTTGATTGAGCATTATCTGTTCGAACACCTTACTCAAAACTGGCAGGATAGACATAGGTCTGTAGTTGTAGTCTGGGTCTCTTTTTTCTCCTTTTTTGAATAAAGGGATTAGTTTACTAAATTTCATTAGGTTAGGAAATATGCCTTCATCAATACATTCGTTAAATAAAAAAGCTAAATCACCAGCTATGACATTTATAATATGGCTTACTACAGCAACCGACATGCCCCAATGATCTGATTTTTTAAAATTTAGCTGTTTAAATTCCTCTTCCCCCCGGACCGCCATAGGGTGATAACGTATCTCTAAACAGCTATTCATTTTATTGAAAATTAAATTAAAGTTAATTTCATAAATAAATGGTGCTTAAAAAAATAGGACAGCAGAAATTGTGAAGAGGTGTTCTTATCCTGGTACTACATCAACAAGCCGACCGGTAAGCCTCCGCTTATTCCTACGCGCCTGGTATCTCACCTGGTTTGCTATCGCACACACCCCCACTCTGCCGAGAAGTTTGGCACACAAGTGTAAAAGCGCAATAACACCATTTTGGATTTCTACAAAGTCACGCCTACGGTTTGTAGAAAACCCCACTACGTGCGTAAGCGCAAGGACACCATCTTAAACTCATCACTGGCTTACCATCTTAAACACCCCATCGCTTTAAGCGATAAGACCACCCATTGTACCTATGTATTTTAAATTTTAAATCTTTTGTTTTTGCTTTTTTTTTTGTATTGGTGCAATAAAGAGTTTTTCATTCATTCATTCATTCATCGCTTCGCAATTGGGGCAGCGAGCCCCCACCAGCGTGTGACGTCGGCGCGCCGCCCGCCCTATACGCGGAGACTGCGGACTACTGCGGTAATTACTTACCTACTACCTCGCACTTCTGATATCCTAGTACAGTATGGACTCATTTTTGGAAAACACTGAATTAGAGAAGAACTCTAACTTAGTAAAAAATGCATGCAAGTTGCCACCTAACTATATTTTAACGAAGAGGTCTAGAGGTGATATGGATGGCTCTTTCACTGACCGGATGACCCATTTTGAGGAAGAGATGAAAAAGATGATTGCAAATCTATCGGCTAGGCAGGAAAGTCAGTTCGTTCAGTTAACATCTAGTCTAAACACAATACAACAATCAAATACAAATATTGAGAGTTCGGTTGCATTTTAACAGCTCAGAATGAAGAGTTCAAGAATAGAATCATTGAATTGGAAAACCAATCAAAAGAACAAACGAAATACATCACTATTTTGGAAGACAGAATAGAGGACCTTCAGTTGGGAAGCCGAAAGGCTAACTTTGAGATAAAAAATGTACCTAAAAACTCCAACGAGACTAAAGAGGACCTAATAAATATGGTAACCACCCTTTCCCAGAGTATTGATTGTAAAATCAGTAAGTCGGAAATAAAGGATATATATAGAGTACGATCTAAGAACCCTGAAAAGCAGAACACGCCAATCGTTGTAGAAACTAACTTAACATTATTGAAGACTGAAATACTACGAAAAGCCAAATCATTTAACATCAAACGTAAGACTAAATTATGTTGTAAACATCTAGGTTTCAGAACTAAAGAAGAAACGCCTATTTTCTTGTCTGAAAACCTGACCCCAAAGGGCTCCCGCCTTTTCTTCCTGGCTCGGGACCTAACCAAGTCTAGGTCATATAAGTTCTGCTGGACCGCCTATGGTAAGTCTACGTACGGAAAAATGAGCAGACACCCATAATAACCATAAAAAACGAGGAGCAGGTTCAAAGGATAAATGATCTGAAGATAAATGACTAGTACTTGGCTTCACTATCTTATCCACTGGTCTCTATCTAAAACTTAATTTGCTGCTACTAAGTTGTATGATTTTACCTACCGTTTGTACTTATATATATCTGCGATTTCTGTTTATATGTAAAGTATTTTATCGTCCTAAAAATATATTTATTAATACACTCATATGTACTTAGACACTAATACACTAATCACTCAAATATTTTAAATAATACAACAATAATAATAATAAATACAAATCCTGAGAATAAATGTAATGAATACATCGTATTGTGTATGCATAAAACTGGTTGCAGGATTATTGTGATAAATAAAGTACCGCGTTACGCATGTATTACAGTTCTGGAACTGACCTGCTTATTTTCAAACCACTTAAATGGATAGTTCACTACAAAATCGACAAGAAATAGACAGTATAGAGATTGCCCGAGTTTTTGAATGTGATTGTTCACATCTTACTAAAAATATTAAAATTAATAAAAACGATTTTACTATGATATCGCAAAATATTCGAAGTATAAAATATTCATGCTATCCTTATTTCAGAGTCATGGCTTAATCCATGTCTCCCTTCTACTTCTTATTCTCTTCCTGGTTTTCAACTGTTTCGTCACGATCGCGTTGGCAGAGGTGGTGGAGGTGTTGCCATATATTTACGTTCCTATATAACGTGCAGAGTTCTAAGCACTTCTAGTCCCACTAGTGAATTTGAATATCTTGCTCTTGAAGTCAATCTTTCACACACAAAAGTACTTCTAGGAGTTTTTTATAGTTATTCGTCAGCTGTTGACTACTTCTCTGAATTTGAAAATCTCCTGGAAGACCTAATGCCAGGATACACCCACTCGGTTATCATGGGCGATTTTAATACGTGTTTAGTGAAGAATGATTGTCGAGCTTAGCGCATGAAGTCAGTAGCAAAAAGTTGCAACTTAAAAATCATTCCCCTTAAGACTACACATCACACTCCTGGTCGCCGACCTTCTTTACTTGATCTCATCCTTGTCTCTTCTTCTGACCATGTTGCCAAGTTCGGCCAGGAAAATGCGGATGCTTTTTCCTATTATTTTCCTCTCCTATAAAATCCGTCCCCCAAAATCAAAATCCAAAATCCTAATGCAGCGTAATTTTCGTGCTATAGATTTAGAAAAACTCCGTGAAGATGCACGTGACTGTGATTGGCAATCTATCGTAGACACTGATTCCGTTGATGATCAACTGCACTTGTTTAATTCTATGGTCTTAGACCTTTATGACAAGCACGCTCCAGTACGTCCGGTCCGTGTAAAACACCTTCCTGCGCCTTGGTTGACGGAAGAAATTAAGAAAATTCAAGCCAAGAAAATCAGAGCGAAGGCCAAGTTTAGATCAAACCCTGACACTTACCGTGACGCATACGTTCAAGCCCGAAATCACTGTAATAAGGTGGTTAGGGAGGCACAACGATGCCATATACATCAATCTGTCCAATGCGGAGATCCAGGGAAGGTCTGGAAGTTTCTTAAAACGCTTGGAGTTGGGAAGACCCAGGGGAACAATTCTAGTAGTTTAAATATTGATACCCTTAATAGGCACTTTTCAGATTCTGTTGCTATGGACAGCAATGTAAAATTAAATACCTTAAAACTCGCTTTCTTCTACTCCCACTCCAAATATTCCACATTTCATCTTCAGTCCGATTACTGGTTGTGATATTGAGAGAGAGGTGCGTTCCATAACATCGAATGCCATCGGTAGTGACAACATTAGCCGGAAAATGATCCTACCTATCATTGACATCTTACTTCCTATTTTAACTATAATCCTTAACAACTCCCTGATGACTGGTGTTTTCCCAAGCGCTTGGAAAAATGCTAACATAACTCCTCTTCCAAAAAAACCTAATCCGTCATCCCTGTCTGATTATCGCCCTATATCCATACTGCCTTTCCTTTCAAAAGTCTTGGAACGAGTGGTTCAACAACAGCTCAGCCATTTCCTTTCTGTTCATAATCTTTTTAATCCTTTCCAATCCGGTTTCCGTCCAGGTCACAGTACGACTACTGCTCTCATTAAAGTTACCGATGACATTCGAAGGGGAATGGATAACAAACAGCTTACTGTCTTAACGCTACTGGATTTTAGTAATGCCTTTAATACAGTTGACGTCGATATTCTGCTGGGTGTACTGCGATCTCTTAATATATCTCCAACGGTTATCGATTGGTTTCATTCTTACCTGTCAGGAAGACAGCAGCGTGTACGCATTGAGGATGCATATTCGTCCTGGTGTACTACATCTGCTGGTGTTCCGCAGGGTGGCGTCCTGTCTCCACTTCTTTTCTCTATATTTATTAACTCCATTACTGCACAGCTTCAGTCTTCTATGCAGATGATCTCCAAATATACACTCAAGCCAGTATTGATTCTATTTCCACAGCTATCTGTACTACTAATGAAGACTTAGAACGTATCTCTCTTTGGAGTAGAAATCATGGCTTGATTGTCAACCCTGCAAAAACTCAGTGTATTATTGTGGGTAGTTCAGGGTTATTGACTAGGATTGATTTTGATCAGCTTCCGCCAGTGCTATTTAACGGAACGATTATTAACTTCAGTAGCTGTGTTAAAAATCTTGGTGTACAACTGGATAAAAATCTCTCTTGGTCACCGCAAGTTGCTGAAGTTAGTAGAAAGATCTTTGCCTCTTTTGCAGCCTTGCGGAGGCTTGGGAAGTTCCTTCCAATGGATACCAAAATTACGCTCGCACACACCCTTCTTTTTCCCATCCTAGACTATGCTGATACTTGTTATCCCGGGCCTACTGAGGAGCAACTTGATAAGCTTGAGCGTCAAATCGTGAACATGTTTATTCAATACATATATGGCCTTCGTAAATATGACCATGTTTCTCACTTTCGTAATGAACTCAAGTGGCTTCCGATCCGACGTCGCCGTGACTGGCACATCCTGTCTATGTTGTACACAATTCTTTTTAATCCTACCTCCCCTAACTATTTACGAGAATTATTTACATTCTTCAGTGAGTCTCAAGTTCGTCTTTTACGCAGTTCTGAAAATCTTTCTTTAAGAATTCCTTTTCACTCCACTGACTTTTTCTCATGTTCTTTCTCTGTTTGAGCCGTACGCCTATGGAACTCACTACCACTTACTATCCGACGCGCCGAAACGTTAGCCATATTCAAATCCCAAGTGAAATCTTATTTTCTATCCTTATGAAAGGTAAATAAATATCTTTCCCTTGTTTCCATTGCTCTTCATCTCGTACTGTTAATATCATTTTTCAGTGTAAGTTGTATGTATTTATGTAAGATGTATATGTATGTTTATTTTTAATATTGTATTTAAGTATGTTTATATTGACCGCCCCGCACAACCTAATTTCCCATTACTATTTTCTATATAACGAGGTTGCCTGGAAGAAATTGCTTAGCGATAAGGCCACCTTTTGCGCATTTCCTAGTTTTTAAGATAATTATGTCCTGATTTGTTTATTTTGTGCAATAAAGGGTATTGTATTGTATTGTATATATCGCAATTTTGACGATTTTATTGCTACAATCTCAGACTTCGAGTTTGATGTAGATATTATAGTTTTAACAGAGTGTAGATTAAACGCCAACAAAACGCTACCACAACTGAAGAATTATGACTCTTATAATACAAAACGCCAATTGAATCAAAATGATGGAGTGGTGGTTTTCGTAAAAAAATCACTTAAAGTTAAAGTTCGAGAAATTAAATTAGTACACGCATCTTACCTGCAAATTGATGTTTTAAATTGTGTTATTTTGTGTATTTATCGCTCTCCATCAAACAATAAGGCTTATAGTTTTATCGATTCGCTAAGCACAGTATTACAAACAATAAATTTAAATAAAAATACAATTATATCAGGAGACATAAATGTTAACATCAGGTATAAAGAAAAAGAAACGACACAGAAGTATAACAACAGAGTAAATTACCTCAACATGTAGTCATTACATGGTATACTTCCCGGGCATATCCTCCCCACAAGAGAGGATAGCTGTCTTGACCATTTTATGTTAAAAATTAATAGGAACAAGTTTTTGGCATCAATAGCTATATTAAACACGACTTCTACTGACCATCTCACTACATTTATGTCTCTACCAAAAATAAAATATATAGTCCGGTAGCGCTAGGTTTTTAAGTTTCAAGAATATTAGATATTTCGATTTTTTGCATATAGTTTCTAGACCCCTTGACCAACCTAAAACATGACGTTGTGTCATTTTCGATGTTTGCTTGGGTAGAAATTTAGGTATTTGCCTTTTCGAACATTATGAGATGAAAAGAAAATTAGAGATGAATTTTTTACTTCAATGACAATAACTACGTGGTGTCTGATGTACAAAAGCTTTTTGTGTCATCATCTGGCCACAGGATCAGTGTCGTTTCACGAATACATAATATTTTGCTCAAATAGCTCTTTAAGAATATTAGAATTGGATAAATAGGTATTACACGCCATAGAGCACTAATATGTGTGTTTCAAAATGTTTTGTGTCACATTATTCCACGATATCTTATTGTATTTTATGTTTTTAATTCAATACTCTGTAAAAGACACAAAAGATTATTAGTGTTATTAGAGTTTCGTCTTTTCATTATTGTAGTGTGATAAAACACAATTCGTAGTTTGTGTCATCTCCATCCACGCAATCTTATTATTTGAAAAAAATTAAATATTTCCGCGCCAAAACTCAAAGTGCGCGAGAAGACAGGGCGAGCGTGGGGGCACGCATGGGTGCGCAGGGACGGGTGTGTGCGTGGCATACCGGCACAGTATCTGTCCGCCGTGCCGGCCGCAGCGCGCGTCACTAATTTTGGATTTTTAACTGACTACGGAAAAGCCATGAGGAAGGGTAATGATTTTAGCAGTCTATGTATGTGGGTGTGTATGTATGTCTTTTTCCCCGTAGCATCCAAATCGCTTGTTCAATTTTCACAAAAGATACATATACATATCAATCGATTCGTCATTATTGTCCGGGTGACATAGCTACAATTTGTATGCAAAAATGTATATAACGAATGTTAAATACAATAAAATTAGACTATAATATAACATATGACTCGCGTAGTCGGGTATTAGTTTTTTAAATTTATATCTTGTTATTTTATAGCTTCTAACAAAAGCTTCATTAAGAAGTATTTTGATTATTTTTTCCGTATGTGTCAGTGGCCAACATGTTTTTACAAAGGTTCCTTGAACAACAACTGCAAAAGAAGGATCATTTTTTTCAGGTGTCTTTTATGTTAGTTAGTATGTTTGATTTATAGGTAGAGGTGTATATTGTTTGTTCTCTGTGTGTCTGTTCTACCTAACTATGATGACCGGCACTACTGTAACCTTAGCACGAGTGGGTTCTTATGTGCTGCTTCTGAGAACGCGAGAATCTTCTCGTGTAAGATTTGTACAAAATGATATGCTTATTTTAAAAATTTTATTGTTATGGTTGACTGTATCAATCGCCATTAAAAAAATAGGGAGGTTGTTCACAATTTTGGTTATTTATTATAAGCATGGGTTTCATTTAACCAAGCTGTCAAATGCAGTTCTTCGTGTTTATTTTTGACAATGAACCTATACAAACTTGTTTAGGTATACCAGTCTTTCCCAAAGTGGGCGATAACGCCCCCTTGTGGGCGCTGGAGGCTTTAAGGGGGGCGGTTACGGGCCCAGAATAAAGTTGGGGGGCGCTGATGTGATTTAAGCAATGAGTGATTTATAACTTCAGCTATTTCATATTTTAAATTTCACTGAAATTAAAATCCTCTTACTACACAACATCCATTTATTAGTTCATATTTATATCCTTCTTTATTGTACAAATATAAACTAAAAATGTAATTAATATTTATTATTTTAATGCGTTCACAACGCTATTTATATCGTTAAAGGAATCAAACACTGAAAAAAATCGTGTTTTAAAGTTTCGCAGGTGAGGTCCCCACTTCCAATACTCTTTATTATTGTAAAATTGTACTATTATTGCTATTTTTTTATTTAAAATTAACAATGTTGATTATTGTTATTTTTTATAAAAGATACTCTAATGTACTGGTGTATGTATTATTATTGCTCTATCTATTGTAAAAAAGTCTAGTTTAGAATATAGGTTGAATTAAACTACAGGCAAGACAAATATGTGATTTAGGTTTTTATGGTGAAAAAAATGGGGGGCGCTACAAAACAACTGATTTTTTAAAGTGGACGTCTGACAAAATAAGTTTGGGAACCTCTGAGGTATACGAACATATACTCAATTCACACAAACACAAGTTAATTTTCCAGGAAAATTAAAAAGTCCTGACTTTCAATAGTTTCATATGTAAACACCATCTAGTGATGGGTGGAGGAACTGTATAGTAGAATGAATATCCGTAGCAACATCCAATATTTGACAGGAAAACTACAAAATGGCCCAACCGATGTTTATCAATCATAGCTAAGAACCACCTATTATTACATTATTTATTATTCTGTGGTAACGTAGATATGCACGTAGGTTAGTATTTTGTTATAATATAAGTGCTCTGAGTTTTTAATTTTGGAGTTTTTGCACCACCTGTAAGTTGACTGGTAGAAAAGGCCTACGTTAAGTCCGTCAATTACAATTTCATGTAATAAAGTTAAATAAATAAACCACCGCAAAGCCGCATTGAAATCGGTCCATCTGTTCGAGCGCTAAGATGCCACAGACCGGCAAACAGAGAGACAGACGGACAGACTGAAAGACATTAGCGTCAAACTTATAATACCCCTCTTTTTTTTCGGAGGTTAAAACCTCACAAACTTGTAAACACACTTGTATATTAAGTCACATTTTAGATTTTACGCACAAACCCACATACATACAAAATTACTTACCGACATACTTTCACAAACAAATTAGGCAATTTGTAACACACATTTCCCTCCTTCGGCAGTCGGGTAAAAATAAGCTGTGAATAAAATTACGCAAGGTACATCGAACACGCAATAGTAATGTAAAGATGTAAAGGTGGGCAAATATAAATACCCAATCTACCCATTTGGTGGGTAGATTAAATTATATAAGTAAATTCTTCGCAACACCTGTCGGAAAGCGCGTGCAAACTAGTGATGTCCCGCATTAAATTACCGTTACCAGTTCTTTACAATAGGGGAATATTCCCAGTAAGTTTCTATTGTTACCGGTAATATTCCCAAATGCTGGTAATATTGTTTAATAGGTATCGTCTTGTTAAGTCTTGTTGATTTATCAATGTAATATTGCTTAAAGTGCGCACGTGCACTCTTCCAAGCTGCTTCTCTTCCCGTGCAGTTCGTAAAAGCCGTTCGAGGGAATAGGTGAAAATGCGAACCATGTTAATAGGTGATGCGGCGAGAAACCCATCATTGTTTCGATTTCTAGGGATCCATAGCAAACTCTTATAGTTTCGTCGTCCCTGTCTGCGGTTTTACTCAGAGATTATGAATACTAGAAAGCTGTAATTTGGCAAATTATCACTCTTATGGTGAGAAACGCTTTTCTCTAAATCGTGTTTGGGAAAAATAGCAATAAAAATACTATCTATCCCATCTACTTCTGCTTCAAAAGAGAGATCTTTTTTACTTTCGCCAACATACATCCAAAAAAAGAAACAAATTGACGACAAACAGAGAGAGAGAAAGAGAGAGAGAGAGAGCAAACTTACTTTTTATATTCCCAAACAGAAACTTGTCAAGAAATTTACTAAATAACTTGATAGTAACATAGGGAAAATACCCAGAAAGTTACTGTATGGTAAGTTACTCAGAAACTTTCTCGAAACTTACTCGGTAAGTTACTAGGAAAGTTACTCAGTAAGTTTCTCGAAACTTACTCGGTAAATTATTAGTAATATGAGGAAAATAATATTTAGAATTATAATTTTGGTTGCATTTAAACCAGAAGTGGTAGAAGTCTTATCGTATCACTGATAATCACAAATGAAATATAATGAAAAAAATTGTTTTTCTATGTTACCTTATATTACTACTTTTTAGGAATGTTAACAATAACGTTACTGGGAAAATACTCGACTCGATTAAGTTCCCGGTAACGGCACATCACTAGTGCAAACGCTATAATATGCTTAAAATTCAGGTACACGTCATATGCGATACTAAAATATATGAAACCACCATACTAATCATACAATGAAAATAGGCTGCTTGAACTTATTATAAGACCTTAAATGAGATGTCAACGTACTTGTTGCCTTACCTTCGTATAAAAAATAGAGAAGTATTTTTTGACTGCTCGTTTAAGAGCCAAAACTACTGATTTTGGGGTTGGTCTCGAAAGAAAAGATATTCGTTTCGAAAAGTTCTTCGATCCTCCATCAACTCGTTATAATTATAACATTTCCCACAAAATAGTTTACCGGATATTTATCCGAATTTACCCTTTGTATGGGAACAGCGATCTTGAAATAAAAAAGCAGGTTTCTGATCCTAGGCACTTTAGCCCTATACTAGCCGACTTGGAAGCCACAATAGTTTTGTGAACACAATACCACTTGAAGGCGCATTAAAATCCTCCCGGGTCCAACTGTGGCGCAGCAGACATCCACCCCCTCCTGATTTCATTCAACCATCGGAGGATAACACAGTTAAAAAAATTTTTTTTTTTAAATTTCATTTGTGATTATAGTGATCCGATAAGACTTCTACCACTTCTCTAGTTTAAATGCAACCAAAATTATAATTCTAAATATTTTTTTCCTAATATTACTAGTAACTTACCGAGTAAGTTTCAAGAAACTTACTGAGTATCTTACCATACAGCAACTTTCCTAGTAACTTACCGAGTAAGTTTCCAGAAAGTAACTGAGTAGCTTACCATACAGTAACTTTCTGGGTATTTTTTCTATGTTACTATCAAGTTATTTAGTAAATTTCTTGACAAGTTTCTGTTTGGGAATATAAATAGTAAGTTTACTCTTTTTCTCTCTCTCTCTCTCTCTCTCTGTTTGCCGTCAATTTGTTTCTTTTTTTAATGTATGTTGGCGAAAGTAAAAAAGATCTCTCTACTGAAGCAGAAGTGGCTGGGATAAATAATATTTTTATTACGACGAAACTATAAGGGTTTGCTATGGAACCCTAGGAATCGAAACAATGATGGGTTGCTAGCCGCATCATCCATGAACATGGTTCGCATTTTAGCCCATTCACGCGATCGACTTTGTCAAAAAAAATATTTTGTACTAATAAGAGAATAAACGTCACAAAATAATGTCACTTGACATTGATCATATCCATTTTCAACGTGATTTTAGAAGTAATATGGCAGAAAAACCGATAATATGAGCGCTATTTGACTCCAAAAAACTCTGACGTCACGCCGTGCTATTTCATTCAAATCCCATAGACGATGTTTGTTTTGACGTTTAGAAAAAAAAATCTAATTGGACTTGTTGGAAACTAGCGGATTATATGTTGAAATAAGTAAAGACAGATCAAATGCTATGTCAATATATTAGTATCCTTATACATATAAGGAAAGTACATTTATTTTACTGCTCAAACCAACCAAAACCAAATTTACTGATTACGGGGTTGGTCCCGAAACAAAAAATATTCGTATTGACGAGTTTTTAAATACCCCGTCAACTTACTATAACATTTCCCACAAAATAATATGCTGGGTATTTATCGGAATCTACCCGTTGTATGGGAATAACATACGAATTAACACGTCTTAGTTTACATGTTTTGTTGGCAAGTGTTTATCCACCTGTATATGTTAAAATAAGCAAAAAGACATCAAATGCGATGTCTTTATATGAGCACCATCATACATATAAGTAGAGTAGATTTTTATGACTGCTCATCAAACAGCCAGAACTACTGCTTTCAGGGTTAGTCCCCAAACAAAATATATTCGTATTGATGATTTCTTTGATCCCTTATCAACTTGTTATAATATTTTCCTCAAAAAATATGCTGCGTAAATTGACAGGTGTTAGTTTTTATTTATTTTGCTGGAAAATGTTTTTTGACCTAATTATATGTTATAATAAGCAAACAGACATGAAATAAGATGAAATCTGTATATTTAATATGGACAGCATTAGGGATTTTAATCTTTGATATTTATTCTATGTCAATATATGTCATTTAATAATATATAACATAACCATTTCACACATTCATATACAAAGTTAGTAGACTCCCACTCATTTTTAAATAAATATCCCAATCTACCCACCCAAACTAGTAGATACGGGTATTTACCCGGGGCGCATCGGGTAAATACCCAACCTTGGGTAAATATCCGGGTGGATGCCCATCGCTAGTAATGGTAAAAATAAAAATAAAATACTTGCGAAATGAACTGAATGAACTTGCAGATTTTTAATGCGACAATTTTCATTTAATTTGTTTTTTATCTTATATTTTCTTAATGCTTTACTTAATTGAAAGTAAAATGGAGTTGGAATATAGTACTGTATGTATTATATGTGGACAATTTACGGACACTAAAACAGTGATAGTGGAAAAAAAAAAAGAATGTTGAAATTTGTGGAATCCAGTCTAATTAGAAACGATGGAAAAGTAGCGTATTTTAAGGACCAATGCGAAATTAAGTTGCATAAAACATGTAGGAATACCCACAATAAACATCATCCATCCACAGCGGTAATCAAAGCCCGAGGTCCGCTACCAAATTTTTTTGAAATGGAAGAAAATATTTTTTTTTTTAAGTTTTGAAAAATTTCAAAAACCTGAATCGGCAAGAAAATGCTTTATAATTTTCAAACCTTCTCACAAAATTTCACTAGAATCTGTTGAGAAATGCGACCTGTAGGCGAGAACAGGCGGACAGACAAACTGACAGACGGACAAAAGCATTTTTAGCCAATTTCGAAACTGAGACGCTTCACTTGCTCGGTCAATAAAATATAGTATCATTGTGATAGTATCGCATAACACAAGTTTGAAAACTTACTTTGGGGCTAGCTCAGTCTATACAGGATGGAATTGAATTCGTTGGCATCCTTTTAAGTATCTATTATACCCATGATACAAAGTATTTAAACCCTAATAAAACGTCAATCAAAAGTCATCATTATCATATTAAAGAAATCCTCTAAAAATGCGTTACACTCTTTAATAGATACCATTACTGCAATTATAAATAAATAAAAAAAACTAATCGTCATAAAACTTACAAATAAATTAATTATAATAGTATCAATTTCGTCGCACCGTAGTACACTAACACGCGTTCCTACTTCAAACGTAACCTTGAATAATTCTATGACCTTACGGCTCGTAAGTATACACAATACGTGCGCGCGTCTCAAGTGTTTTGATACTTTGGTAATTTTTCTTACTTTTTGATACTTTTTAATTACTGCATTAATTGCAGTGTTGTTGCCGTACAAAATATCCTTTATGGGAGTATGTTAATAAGTTAAATTAATGCTACTTATTTTAATTGCACCCTGTATAATTTGTCCTTATATATTTATAACTACAAGTGTTTCTTTGCCATTCAACATTACATAACTTTCATCTACTACAATTTATTGTCATCCCATGTAGGAATGTATGAACCCTAAAGTTCGTCACAAGTAATAATACTAGGCGCCACCACATCGTGTACCACACGCACTATGCCGTAATAACGATAAACGACGTTATCTCCAGCTAGTTAGGCACAGTTGAGTAAACCGTTTCTTAGCAATAGTTTGTAAGTATTAAAGCAGTTCGTATTTATGAAAGTGATTATGTCACGAACTTCTTACGGAGTAACATATATTTAAGTACCTAATATGAGCCAGTATTCCGTTATTTAACATAAGTTAGGATTTATAATCTATCTCTTCATAGATTGAATGAAATATCGTAGTCTAGAGTGTGCGAAAACATAACCCCTGCACCGGACACGTTGCCGTCGTCCTTCGCGCGCCGTCGATCACTTGTCTACTTTAAGGGCAAATATGTTTTTTTGTGTTTTATACTTATTTTGTTGATGAAAGTGACACAAACTCAGAATGTCAATCTTTTATGAATTTATGTTATTAAATATATAAACTCTAATGATTCTAATTTTCTTTTGAAGCGTATTTTGCTAGAGAAATAAAAATAATTCAAATAAATAAGAATGCCTGAACTAATGTGACACAAATTAATACAAGGGGTATATTTAGTTGTTACCGATATGTTATTTTATTTTTTTCAACACTAATTATCTTTTTGGTACTGTTTTTGTGCATGGACCCTTAGCCAGTTTGCAGTGGACAAAGGGTGACACAAATAGGTTTGCACACTAGTCTGGCTACGTTTGATACAATACTATTCCATTTTACAACTTTAAATCAATTTTGTCGATTCAGTATGAAATTAAATAAAACAGTCACAAATCAATAAATTTCCCGAAACGCAGACCCCGAAAGTGACACAAATCGAAATAATAAGCTCTTTAGATACGACTCTATTCAGAGGCAAGAAATAAGCATATCTAGAGTTCTTGTAAGTTATACCCTTAAAATTAGCTAGCGCTACCGGACTAATAATCACACTGTAAAGAAAACGAGAACTTCCATCAATTTTAAAACTGCAAGAAAAAGTTTTCAGGATAAAAACTTGGCGCAGTTGTTATTTTGTGAAGATCCAGACTTACTCGCAAATTCACTCATACAGGCGCTATCCAATTGTATAAATCTTAGTACAATAACTGTGACTATACCCAGAAGTAAACGTGTTATAAAGCCATGGATTACTAAAGGCATTTTGCGCTGCATAAAAAATCGAAATTAATTGCAAAAAAAATATAAAAAGAACCTTGAAAATGAAGTCTTAAAAATAACATATACACGATATAGAAATTATTGCAATAACCTTATAAAAAAACTAAAGAGAAAATATGAAAGAGAAAAAATTACAAACTCGGTATACAATAACAAATTGCTCTGGAAAAACATTAAAAACATAACCTATACTAACGACAAAGAGAAGCCATCCGCAGAGTTATTAAATACAGGTTTATCTCCATCAGAATCTGCTAATATAGTAAATAAGTACTTCGTAAACGTGGGAAAAAATCTAGCCCAAAAAATTAAATCGGACGTATCATGTAACGAAGAACATCAATTTCCTGAGATAAAAGCAACACAGTCCAATTCATTTGTTCTTTTAGAAACAGATTTCGAGGAGGTAGAGAGTATTTTGATGAGTTTAAAACCAGATAGTGCACCTGGTTGGGATAAAATCCCAGCTACGTACCTAAAACTAGTTAAAAATGACGTTATACCTATAATTACACACCTTGCGAATCTTTGCTTCAGAACTGGCTCTTTTCCTCTGGCCCTGAAACAATCGATTGTTACACCAGTTTTCAAGAGTGGGGACAGAGATGTCAGAAATTATAGACCAATATCAGTCCTATCGTGTGTTGCAAAAATCATAGAAAAACTTATAAATAAAAGACTGATTAATTTTTTGGACAAATACAATATACTATCCTCTAATCCGTTTGGATTTAGACAGGGTAAATCTACAGAAGACGCGATTACAGAGTTAGCATTATTAGTTATTGATCAGTTAGACAAGGGAAACAAATGCCTGACCTTTTTCTTGGATCTTAAGAACGCTTTTGATACTGTTTTTATTCCGCTTCTTATAAATAAATTGGAAAAGATTGGCAGTAGAGGTATCACTTTGAGTCTTTTTAAAAACTACCTCTCTAATAGACATTAAAGAGTCAAACTGGGCACACACACAAGCGATGAGGCAGAGCTAAGTTTTGGGGTACCGCAGGGAAGTGTACTTGGTCCGACACTTTTCTTGATTTATATCAACGAACTTTGTGCCACAGAGCTGACCAACGCAAAAATCTTCACGTATGCTGATGATACGACAATCCTATTCTATGGAAAAACTTGGTCCAAAGTTAAAGAAAATACAGAGATGGGAATGTCACAAGTTGCAAGGTGGTTAAAACAAAACCTGCTTACACTAAACACTAACAAAACGAAATACATGTGCTTCAGTATTTATGATAACACTCAACCGAAAAACGATCTTAAAATAAACATACATAACTGCGGCAATGGAAACGACTGTGAATGTCCAATTATTGAAAAAGTATTGCAAATGAAATATCTGGGTGTTGTTGTAGACCATAAATGGTTCAATCTGTCTTAGCATATTGAATTCCAGTTTGGGAGATGCGGGGAAAATGAAGTTTATGGAAATGGAACGTGCTCAACGATCACTAATAAAAGTCATGTATGTAGGATTTTTAACGATGAGTTGAAGTTGTCAATTTCTGAACGAACAAGTGTCTTTTGTCTTGGTCTGACTCTGAGATATCTCGCTCTCTCACGACGACGCCATTGTGATAATTCGAAAATTAGTAAATAGTCTTCTCATTTAGACCTCCCCTACATATTTCTCGTCCGGGATTGGAGGTCTAAGTGTACAGCTAAAAAAGAAATACGGTTTACGACGAAACGAGGAACACGCGTACCGGCCGTCATAACCTCCACACGACGTCCGACGCGAGGTTGGGTGGCAAGAAAGAAGATACAATGGCTGAGGGCAGCAAACAAAACGATGGAGCTACTACGAGTATGTGCAACACTGTCCTGGCACTCAATGGATTCTATTCCAAAATTTACGGGCGATGACATGACGTACTCGTCGGTAAAATGGTGTCAAGATGTCGACGACAACGCCGAAATATTTGGGTGGACTCCGCAACAAAAACTCATTATCGCTCGTCGATGTTTGTCTGGAACGGCAGAATTATGGCTTAAGACGGAGAAGGCATTTCGAACCTATGAAGAGCTGAAGTCTGCGATCGTCAAAGAATTTCCAGAGGCGATAAACAGCAAACAGATGCATGAAATGATGAGCACGCGTAAGAAGCAACCAAAAGAGACATTTTACCAATACATGTGTTGACCATGAAAGAATGGGGAAAAAGGGCTAAATTTCCAGATTACGTGGCCATTCAATATATAATCGATGGTATTGAAGATTACGAATCTAATAAGCTTCTGTTCTACGGGGTAACGACATATACAGCACTGAAAGAAAAATTGTTACTATACGAAAGTTTCAAGCAAAAGATCATCAAAAAGAAAAATACACCACAACGGCGGGACGACAAAGAAAAGACGAACACGCAAGCCAACGAAGCGAAATTCTCTCTGCGCTGCTTCAAATGCGGGGAAAAGGGGCACACGTCGAATAGCTGTCATAAAGGTGTAAAATGTTTCAGGTGCAACGAGTTTGGGCATATCGGCGCAGAGTGCAAAAAAATACCTGTGAACAAAAATCATAAACATGGCGGCGGCAGTGGGAACGGGCCATCGACATCGGTGATGGCGGTCGCAACCGGATACTCCGGAGATGGTGAACGAGAACAAAATATAGATTCAGTGAATGAAGTAAGACGCGATTGTCAATCGATGGAACGGGTGAGTGAACAGTTGCCCAACGTCATGACGTTCGTTCCACAGATATGTCAATGTCAATCTCAATGTCACGTTGATAGCCGTCAGTGTCAGAATATCTTAAATGTAAACAAGAAAATATGTCCGTCGGTAAATATATGCGTAAAAAATGTTAAAATTAGTAACTTTGTGGTCGTATGTTTAGTTGATACTGGCAGTGAGGTAAATTTAATAAAAGCTTTGATTTGTTTTCCCTATTGAAATGTAAGTTTGTACCAGAGAAAATGTCACTGACCGGTTTAGGTTCTTGTCAAGTGTTTTCAGTAGGAAAGTTTACTATTGATTTGGTTGTAGATCAACACAGTTACTCTATTAGTTTCTATATTGTGCCGACTAATACTATACCATACAAAATTATATTGGGTCAGCCATTTTTAGTTAACACTATTACAGTTATCAACAAAGGTTCTGTCGAAATAAGGCCTCAATGTTATGACAGTACATATTTGCATAAGATTTGTTTGTGTTCCAGTCTGGATGATGACCGCCATTTTGTTCAAGAAATTATAGACAGCTACAAACCTCTGAAGATTAAAGATGCACCCATTAAGTTGAAAATAGTATTAAAGGATGATGTTCCTGTAACTCAGAGGTTCCCAAACTTATTTTGTCAAACACCCACTTTAAAAAATCTGTTATTTTGTAGCGCCCCCCATTTTTTCACCATAAAAACCTGAGTCACATATCTGTCTTGCCTGTAGTTTAATTCAACCTATATTCTAAACTAGACTTTTTTACAATAGATAGAGCAATAATAATACATACACCAGTACATTAGAGTATCTTTTATAAAAAATAACAATAATCAACATTGTTAATTTTAAATAAAAAAATAGCAATAATAGTACAATTTTACAATAATAAAGAGTATTGGAAGTGGGGACCTCACCTGCGAAACTTTAAAACACGATTTTTTTCAGTGTTTGATTCCTTTAACGATATAAATAGCTTGTGAATGCATTAAAATAATAAATATTAATTACATTTTTAGTTTATATTTGTACAATAAAAAAGGATATAAATATGAACTAATAAATGGATGTTGTGTAGTAAGAGGATTTTAATTTCAGTGAAATTTAAAATATGAAGTAGCTGAAGTTATAAATCACTCATTGCTTAAATCACATCAGCGCCCCCCAACTTTATTCTGGGCCCGTTACCGCCCCCCTTAAAGCCTCCAGCGCCCACAAGGGGGCGTTATCGCTTGGGAAAGACTGCTGTAACTCAACGTCCAAGAAGGTTGGCTTTAACCGAAGAAAAAATAGTTAATGAACAAATCGAAGAATGGTTGTCCAAGAACATTATTCGTCCAAGCTTCTCCGAGTATGCAAGTCCTTTGGTGCTTGTGAAGAAAAAAGATGGTGGAATCAGAGTGTGTGTAGACTACAGAAAAATAAACGAAAAAATGGTGAAAGATGAGTACCCACTTCCTGTGATAGATGATCATATTGATAAATTGAGTATTGTGAAGATTTACAGTACTTTAGATTTAAAAAATGGATTTTTCCACCTGCCTATCAAAGAAGATTCTGTGAAATACACTGCATTTGTAACGAGCTACCCAGAGGGTCAATACGAGTTCTTGAAAGCTCCGTTTGGTTTGTCTGTGTGTCCGAAGTACTTTACCCGCTATATAAACATAATATTTTCAGACTTGATAAGACAGGGGATAGTTCTGATATTTATCGATGACTTGATTATTTTATCCAATGATGAAAAAGAAGGTATTGCAAGACTTCATGAAGTACTTAAAGTGTCTGCTGAATATGGTTTAGAAATAAATTGGAAAAAATCACAAATATTACAAACATCCGTTGAATATTTATAATAATATATAATAATAATAATAAGCCCTTTATTCTGAATTTTAAATGTTTGGTACTGTAACAGATAGTTTTTTTTTTTCTAGATAATGTCGCGTAATTCAGTGTGCCTCTTGGCATGGGCCTCCTCTAGCATTTTCCATTGTTTTCTGTCTCGCGCTACCCTTCTCCAGTGATGTCCTGCCGTGAGGTTGAGGTCATCTGTCCACCTCGTTATTGGACGACCTCTGTTGCGTTTCCCATCTCTGGGGTACCAATCTGAGATGGCTGTACTCCATTTGTGTTGCTTGTCTCTAATCATGTGGCCGGACCATCTCCACTTGAGTTGGTCTATACGATCAAGGATATCAGCTACTTTTGTCTTATTTCTTATCGCACTGCTTCTTACTTTGTCTTGTTTCCTTATACCCGTCATACTTCTCTCCATGGCCTTTTGACAGCGCTCCAGCTTTTCCCTATGATGTTTGGTGAGTGCCCATGTCTCGCATCCGTAGGTAATGACTGGGAGTATGCAGGTGTTAAAAGCTTTTCTTTTTACTGTCAGACTGAGCTTATTCGACTTCATAATTTCCTTCAAAGACCAATACTTTTTCCATCCATTTGCTACTCTTCTGTTTATTTCTTTAGTAGTTTGTTCTTCCAAGGAGATTACCTGCCCCAGGTGGATATATTCTTGTACATAGTCGAGTGGGTTATTGTTAAATTTTATTGGTGTAAGTTTGGAGTTTGTAAGCAGTTTAGTTTTATCCATGTTCATAGTGAGCCCTACTTTTAAGCTTTCCTCTCTGAGTTAGTTAATCATTTCTTCGAGGCGCTTGGGGTCTTCTTCAAACAAGATTACATCGTCGGCAAATCTTAGATGGTTTAGTTTTACCCCGTCGATGTTTAGGCCGAAGTTGTCCCAATTTAGTTTACGGAATATGCTCTCCAGAACAGCTGAAAACAGTTTCGGTGACAGTGGGTCACCTTGCTTCAAGCCTCTATAAATCTTGAACTTTTCGCCTAGGGTTTCAAGTTTTATCCTAGCTTCACTGTTTGAGTATATGTTCTTAATGATTCCGATGTAAACCGGGGCTATTCCTTGTTGTTCCAAGCTGTCCCATATTGCTTTGTGGAATACACTGTCAAAAGCCTTGGAATAATCGATAAATGCCATATATATGGGTTTGTTGTATTCTTTGTATTTCTCTACGACTTGTTTCAGAGTGTGTATATGGTCCAGCGTGGAGAACTTTTTTCTGAACCCAGCTTGCTCTCTTGTTTGGTTTTCGTCAAGCTTTTTTCTTATTCTCTCTAGGATTACTTTTGAGAATACCTTATAAACATTTGACAGCAAGCTTATAGGTCTGTAATTCCTTATGTCTTCTTTTTGCCCTTTCTTAAAAATGAGTATAATATGGGATGTTTTCCACTACTCAGGTATTATGCCTGTCTCCAAAATTTCATTAAAAATTGATGTGAGTGTTGGTAATATTTCTTCAAGAGTGCCTTTGAGAAGTTCATTCTTAATTTCGTCAGGGCCTGGTGCTTTCTCCATCTTCAGGCTGTGTATTGAATTTTAGGCCACAAAATTTCCAATGGAACGGTGAAACCCTCAACAGAGAAGATTAAGGCAGTCAAGACTTATCCTATGCCAAAGAATCTGAAGGAAGTACATAGCTTTATTGGTCTCACGTCATACTTTAGAAAATTTATACAGAATTATGCAATGATTGCTAAACCATTAAGTGATTTGCTCAAGAAGTCTTGAATTTCATTTTGAAGAGGAACATATACAAGCTTTTGAAGAATTAAAAGGCAGACTGTGCTGAGAATCTGTTTTAAAAATTTTTGATGTCCATTTAGAAACTGAACTACACACGGATGCATCGAAGTATGGCTATGCAGCGGTTTTGATGCAGAGAGATTCTTATGATGGTAAACTACATCCAGTCCATTACATGAGTAGAAAGACAACGGAACCTCAGCAGAAGTGCAGCAGCTACGAGCTTGAGGCCTTAGCAGTCATTGAAGGTGTGAAAAAATTTAGAAGATATCTAATCGGCATAAAATTCAAGATTATAACGGATTGTAAAGCCTTTCAGAAGACTTTGAATAAGAGAGATGTACCTGCTAAAATTGCTCGTTGGGTACTTTACCTCCAGGATTTTGATTATTCTATAGAACATAGAGCTTGTGAGAAGATGCAACACGTCGACGCTATAAGCCGGCACATATGCTTGGTAAATCTAGAACTTCATGCTAGAATTAAAAAGGCACAAGATGAAGATGATAAATTGAAGACTATAAGAGAAATATTTAAAGAAAAAGAATATGAAGATTATTTTCTAGAAAACGAAGTTGTAGAGAAAAATTTAGCAGTTCCAGAAATTATGGATTTAGAAATTATCAAGAGAGCCCATGGGATGGGACATTTTGGGTATAAGAAGGTGAAAGATATCATAGAAAAAGAATACTATATTCCAAAGTTAGAAAATAAAATTCAAAAAGTAATCTCTACCTGTGTACCTTGTATACTGGCAAATAAAAAATTGGGCAAGAAAGAAGGCCTCCTACATCCGATCTGCAAAGGAGAATTGCCATTAGATACCCTACATTGTGATCATTTAGGACCCCTTGATGCTACAAAGAAAATGTATAATTACATACTTAGCGTTATTGATGGGTTCACCAAATTTGTATGGATTTAACCGGTGAAAACGGTAACGGCAAAAGAAACTATTGAAAAATTAAAACTGCACCAGAAAGACTATGGTAACCCACGACGTATAATAACAGATAGAGGAACAGCTTTCACTGGAAAAGAGTTTGAAGAATATTGTCATGAAGAACAGATTGAACATATAACCATTACTACTGGTATTCCTCGGGGAAACGGCCAGGTCGAACGCCTGAATCGCATAATCATTTCTACGCTAACAAAGATGTGTATTGAGGAATCTGGCCACTGGTACAAATATGTTAGCAAACTTCAACGAGTCATCAATGGCACATATCAAAGATCTATTAATACAACACCGTTTGAGCTGTTAACAGGAGTGAAAATGAAGATAAAAGAAGATATGGAGATTTTAGAATTTTTAGAAGAAGAAAACAGGATGGATTTCGTTCAAGAAAGAGATGAAGCAAGAAAAGAAGCTAAAGCTCAAATATTACGAATACAAGAAGAAAATAGGAGGACCTATAATAAAAAGCGGAAGGAAGCGGAGAAATATAAACAAGGTGATCTCGTGGCCATCCAAAGGACCCAGTTTGGGAATGCCCTGAAGCTGAAGCCTAAATATTTTGGACCATACCGGGTGAAAAATGAACTGGGAAAGGACAGATATGAAGTCGAAAAAGTAGATAGAGGTAAGGAAGGTCCCATTAATACGTCTACTGCTATAGATTTCATGAAAAAATGGCCTTAGTTCGATATTACCTTTGTTTTATATCTGCTTATTGTTTATCTTAGTATGGTATTGTGTTTTAATATTTCTATTATAGTTATTTAAGTGTTTCTTATAGTAAAACTTTAACATTTCTATGTAAAGATGTAAACTTATACTATAAAAACCTTGTTTATTTTATATAATTATTATAAGTTGTATTTTGTCTAATTAAAGATTCTTTATTTGATTGTATTAGAGAAATAAACTCATAACAGTCTGAGGTCAGACTGCTAGGCAGGATAGCCGAGTTGTAGGATTTTGAACGATGACTTGAAGTTGTAAATTTCTGAACGAACAAGTGTCTTTTGTCTTGGTCTGAGATATCTCGCTCTCTCACGACGACGCCATTGTGATAACGCTGTAAATTAGTGCTCTTTATAAAATAAATTCGAAAATTAGTAAATAGTCTTCTCATTTAGACCTCCCCTACATGTATTTAAAAAAAATGAGGTATCCCACTGAACTTCTTTATAAACATAGCAATTTGTTATCAGTTAGGAGACTGTATATGTTATACGTCGTTCTTAAAAAACACAAAAGTTTACATTATGATCCAAGCAAACTTACAAAGCGGCGTTATAAGACTGTAGCCTCGGTTCCTGCTGTAAGAACTGAGTTTGCGTCTAAACAGTACAAATGTTCATCTGCAAGATTATATAATAAAATAAACGAAAAAATAAATATGTATCCGAAAAAATATTACGAATGTAACAAACATATTACGGAATTTTTAAAATCACTGAATTACGATGAAACAGGGTTGCAAAAATAAAATAGTATACACAGTTTACACTACAACCACATAGCAAGGTAGGTAAATCACAAAAACAACACTTTGTTTGTAAAGTTTGATTTTAATTTTATTTTTCTGTTTTTTGGTTTGGTTTTATAATTTGATTTTCAATTATTGTAAGTATTGATATTGACCTGTCCATTGTATGTACGTGGATTAAGAAATATAATTTAATGTTTATTTTTTAAAATATGAAAGAGAAAAAATTACAAACTCGGTATACAATAACAAATTGCTCTGGAAAAACATTAAAAACATAACCTATACTAACGACAAAGAGAAGCCATCCGCAGAGTTATTAAATACAGGTTTATCTCCATCAGAATCTGCTAATATAGTAAATAAGTACTTCGTAAACGTGGGAAAAAATCTAGCCCAAAAAATTAAATCGGACGTATCATGTAACGAAGAACATCAATTTCCTGAGATAAAAGCAACACAGTCCAATTCATTTGTTCTTTTAGAAACAGATTTCGAGGAGGTAGAGAGTATTTTGATGAGTTTAAAACCAGATAGTGCACCTGGTTGGGATAAAATCCCAGCTACGTACCTAAAACTAGTTAAAAATGACGTTATACCTATAATTACACACCTTGCGAATCTTTGCTTCAGAACTGGCTCTTTTCCTCTGGCCCTGAAACAATCGATTGTTACACCAGTTTTCAAGAGTGGGGACAGAGATGTCAGAAATTATAGACCAATATCAGTCCTATCGTGTGTTGCAAAAATCATAGAAAAACTTATAAATAAAAGACTGATTAATTTTTTGGACAAATACAATATACTATCCTCTAATCCGTTTGGATTTAGACAGGGTAAATCTACAGAAGACGCGATTACAGAGTTAACATTATTAGTTATTGATCAGTTAGACAAGGGAAACAAATGCCTGACCTTTTTCTTGGATCTTAAGAACGCTTTTGATACTGTTTTTATTCCGCTTCTTATAAATAAATTGGAAAAGATTGGCAGTAGAGGTATCACTTTGAGTCTTTTTAAAAACTACCTCTCTAATAGACATTAAAGAGTCAAACTGGGCACACACACAAGCGATGAGGCAGAGCTAAGTTTTGGGGTACCGCAGGGAAGTGTACTTGGTCCGACACTTTTCTTGATTTATATCAACGAACTTTGTGCCACAGAGCTGACCAACGCAAAAATCTTCACGTATGCTGATGATACGACAATCCTATTCTATGGAAAAACTTGGTCCAAAGTTAAAGAAAATACAGAGATGGGAATGTCACAAGTTGCAAGGTGGTTAAAACAAAACCTGCTTACACTAAACACTAACAAAACGAAATACATGTGCTTCAGTATTTATGATAACACTCAACCGAAAAACGATCTTAAAATAAACATACATAACTGCGGCAATGGAAACGACTGTGAATGTCCAATTATTGAAAAAGTATTGCAAATGAAATATCTGGGTGTTGTTGTAGACCATAAATGGTTCAATCTGTCTTAGCATATTGAATTCCAGTTTGGGAGATGCGGGGAAAATGAAGTTTATGGAAATGGAACGTGCTCAACGATCACTAATAAAAGTCATGTATGTAGGATTTTTAACGATGAGTTGAAGTTGTCAATTTCTGAACGAACAAGTGTCTTTTGTCTTGGTCTGACTCTGAGATATCTCGCTCTCTCACGACGACGCCATTGTGATAATTCGAAAATTAGTAAATAGTCTTCTCATTTAGACCTCCCCTACATATTTCTCGTCCGGGATTGGAGGTCTAAGTGTACAGCTAAAAAAGAAATACGGTTTACGACGAAACGAGGAACACGCGTACCGGCCGTCATAACCTCCACACGACGTCCGACGCGAGGTTGGGTGGCAAGAAAGAAGATACAATGGCTGAGGGCAGCAAACAAAACGATGGAGCTACTACGAGTATGTGCAACACTGTCCTGGCACTCAATGGATTCTATTCCAAAATTTACGGGCGATGACATGACGTACTCGTCGGTAAAATGGTGTCAAGATGTCGACGACAACGCCGAAATATTTGGGTGGACTCCGCAACAAAAACTCATTATCGCTCGTCGATGTTTGTCTGGAACGGCAGAATTATGGCTTAAGACGGAGAAGGCATTTCGAACCTATGAAGAGCTGAAGTCTGCGATCGTCAAAGAATTTCCAGAGGCGATAAACAGCAAACAGATGCATGAAATGATGAGCACGCGTAAGAAGCAACCAAAAGAGACATTTTACCAATACATGTGTTGACCATGAAAGAATGGGGAAAAAGGGCTAAATTTCCAGATTACGTGGCCATTCAATATATAATCGATGGTATTGAAGATTACGAATCTAATAAGCTTCTGTTCTACGGGGTAACGACATATACAGCACTGAAAGAAAAATTGTGACTATACGAAAGTTTCAAGCAAAAGATCATCAAAAAGAAAAATACACCACAACGGCGGGACGACAAAGAAAAGACGAACACGCAAGCCAACGAAGCGAAATTCTCTCTGCGCTGCTTCAAATGCGGGGAAAAGGGGCACACGTCGAATAGCTGTCATAAAGGTGTAAAATGTTTCAGGTGCAACGAGTTTGGGCATATCGGCGCAGAGTGCAAAAAAATACCTGTGAACAAAAATCATAAACATGGCGGCGGCAGTGGGAACGGGCCATCGACATCGGTGATGGCGGTCGCAACCGGATACTCCGGAGATGGTGAACGAGAACAAAATATAGATTCAGTGAATGAAGTAAGACGCGATTGTCAATCGATGGAACGGGTGAGTGAACAGTTGCCCAACGTCATGACGTTCGTTCCACAGATATGTCAATGTCAATCTCAATGTCACGTTGATAGCCGTCAGTGTCAGAATATCTTAAATGTAAACAAGAAAATATGTCCGTCGGTAAATATATGCGTAAAAAATGTTAAAATTAGTAACTTTGTGGTCGTATGTTTAGTTGATACTGGCAGTGAGGTAAATTTAATAAAAGCTTTGATTTGTTTTCCCTATTGAAATGTAAGTTTGTACCAGAGAAAATGTCACTGACCGGTTTAGGTTCTTGTCAAGTGTTTTCAGTAGGAAAGTTTACTATTGATTTGGTTGTAGATCAACACAGTTACTCTATTAGTTTCTATATTGTGCCGACTAATACTATACCATACAAAATTATATTGGGTCAGCCATTTTTAGTTAACACTATTACAGTTATCAACAAAGGTTCTGTCGAAATAAGGCCTCAATGTTATGACAGTACATATTTGCATAAGATTTGTTTGTGTTCCAGTCTGGATGATGACCGCCCTTTTGTTCAAGAAATTATAGACAGCTACAAACCTCTGAAGATTAAAGATGCACCCATTAAGTTGAAAATAGTATTAAAGGATGATGTTCCTGTAACTCAGAGGTTCCCAAACTTATTTTGTCAAACACCCACTTTAAAAAATCTGTTATTTTGTAGCGCCCCCCATTTTTTCACCATAAAAACCTGAGTCACATATCTGTCTTGCCTGTAGTTTAATTCAACCTATATTCTAAACTAGACTTTTTTACAATAGATAGAGCAATAATAATACATACACCAGTACATTAGAGTATCTTTTATAAAAAATAACAATAATCAACATTGTTAATTTTAAATAAAAAAATAGCAATAATAGTACAATTTTACAATAATAAAGAGTATTGGAAGTGGGGACCTCACCTGCGAAACTTTAAAACACGATTTTTTTCAGTGTTTGATTCCTTTAACGATATAAATAGCTTGTGAATGCATTAAAATAATAAATATTAATTACATTTTTAGTTTATATTTGTACAATAAAAAAGGATATAAATATGAACTAATAAATGGATGTTGTGTAGTAAGAGGATTTTAATTTCAGTGAAATTTAAAATATGAAGTAGCTGAAGTTATAAATCACTCATTGCTTAAATCACATCAGCGCCCCCCAACTTTATTCTGGGCCCGTTACCCTTAAAGCCTTAAAGCCTCCAGCGCCCACAAGGGGGCGTTATCGCTTGGGAAAGACTGCTGTAACTCAACGTCCAAGAAGGTTGGCTTTAACCGAAGAAAAAATAGTTAATGAACAAATCGAAGAATGGTTGTCCAAGAACATTATTCGTCCAAGCTTCTCCGAGTATGCAAGTCCTTTGGTGCTTGTGAAGAAAAAAGATGGTGGAATCAGAGTGTGTGTAGACTACAGAAAAATAAACGAAAAAATGGTGAAAGATGAGTACCCACTTCCTGTGATAGATGATCATATTGATAAATTGAGTATTGTGAAGATTTACAGTACTTTAGATTTAAAAAATGGATTTTTCCACCTGCCTATCAAAGAAGATTCTGTGAAATACACTGCATTTGTAACGAGCTACCCAGAGGGTCAATACGAGTTCTTGAAAGCTCCGTTTGGTTTGTCTGTGTGTCCGAAGTACTTTACCCGCTATATAAACATAATATTTTCAGACTTGATAAGACAGGGGATAGTTCTGATATTTATCGATGACTTGATTATTTTATCCAATGATGAAAAAGAAGGTATTGCAAGACTTCATGAAGTACTTAAAGTGTCTGCTGAATATGGTTTAGAAATAAATTGGAAAAAATCACAAATATTACAAACATCCGTTGAATATTTATAATAATATATAATAATAATAATAAGCCCTTTATTCTGAATTTTAAATGTTTGGTACTGTAACAGATAGTTTTTTTTTTCTAGATAATGTCGCGTAATTCAGTGTGCCTCTTGGCATGGGCCTCCTCTAGCATTTTCCATTGTTTTCTGTCTCGCGCTACCCTTCTCCAGTGATGTCCTGCCGTGAGGTTGAGGTCATCTGTCCACCTCGTTATTGGACGACCTCTGTTGCGTTTCCCATCTCTGGGGTACCAATCTGAGATGGCTGTACTCCATTTGTGTTGCTTGTCTCTAATCATGTGGCCGGACCATCTCCACTTGAGTTGGTCTATACGATCAAGGATATCAGCTACTTTTGTCTTATTTCTTATCGCACTGCTTCTTACTTTGTCTTGTTTCCTTATACCCGTCATACTTCTCTCCATGGCCTTTTGACAGCGCTCCAGCTTTTCCCTATGATGTTTGGTGAGTGCCCATGTCTCGCATCCGTAGGTAATGACTGGGAGTATGCAGGTGTTAAAAGCTTTTCTTTTTACTGTCAGACTGAGCTTATTCGACTTCATAATTTCCTTCAAAGACCAATACTTTTTCCATCCATTTGCTATTCTTCTGTTTATTTCTTTAGTAGTTTGTTCTTCCAAGGAGATTACCTGCCCCAGGTAGATATATTCTTGTACATAGTCGAGTGGGTTATTGTTAAATTTTATTGGTGTAAGTTTGGAGTTTGTAAGCAGTTTAGTTTTATCCATGTTCATAGTGAGCCCTACTTTTAAGCTTTCCTCTCTGAGTTAGTTAATCATTTCTTCGAGGCGCTTGGGGTCTTCTTCAAACAAGATTACATCGTCGGCAAATCTTAGATGGTTTAGTTTTACCCCGTCGATGTTTAGGCCGAAGTTGTCCCAATTTAGTTTACGGAATATGCTCTCCAGAACAGCTGAAAACAGTTTCGGTGACAGTGGGTCTCCTTGCTTCAAGCCTCTATAAATCTTGAACTTTTCGCCTAGGGTTTCAAGTTTTATCCTAGCTTCACTGTTTGAGTATATGTTCTTAATGATTCCGATGTAAACCGGGGCTATTCCTTGTTGTTCCAAGCTGTCCCATATTGCTTTGTGGAATACACTGTCAAAAGCCTTGGAATAATCGATAAATGCCATATATATGGGTTTGTTGTATTCTTTGTATTTCTCTACGACTTGTTTCAGAGTGTGTATATGGTCCAGCGTGGAGAACTTTTTTCTGAACCCAGCTTGCTCTCTTGTTTGGTTTTCGTCAAGCTTTTTTCTTATTCTCTCTAGGATTACTTTTGAGAATACCTTATAAACATTTGACAGCAAGCTTATAGGTCTGTAATTCCTTATGTCTTCTTTTTGCCCTTTCTTAAAAATGAGTATAATATGGGATGTTTTCCACTGCTCAGGTATTATGCCTGTCTCCAAAATTTCATTAAAAATTGATGTGAGTGTTGGTAATATTTCTTCAAGAGTGCCTTTGAGAAGTTCATTCTTAATTTCGTCAGGGCCTGGTGCTTTCTCCATCTTCAGGCTGTGTATTGAATTTTAGGCCACAAAATTTCCAATGGAACGGTGAAACCCTCAACAGAGAAGATTAAGGCAGTCAAGACTTATCCTATGCCAAAGAATCTGAAGGAAGTACATAGCTTTATTGGTCTCACGTCATACTTTAGAAAATTTATACAGAATTATGCAATGATTGCTAAACCATTAAGTGATTTGCTCAAGAAGTCTTGAATTTCATTTTGAAGAGGAACATATACAAGCTTTTGAAGAATTAAAAGGCAGACTGTGCTGAGAATCTGTTTTAAAAATTTTTGATGTCCATTTAGAAACTGAACTACACACGGATGCATCGAAGTATGGCTATGCAGCGGTTTTGATGCAGAGAGATTCTTATGATGGTAAACTACATCCAGTCCATTACATGAGTAGAAAGACAACGGAACCTCAGCAGAAGTGCAGCAGCTACGAGCTTGAGGCCTTAGCAGTCATTGAAGGTGTGAAAAAATTTAGAAGATATCTAATCGGCATAAAATTCAAGATTATAACGGATTGTAAAGCCTTTCAGAAGACTTTGAATAAGAGAGATGTACCTGCTAAAATTGCTCGTTGGGTACTTTACCTCCAGGATTTTGATTATTCTATAGAACATAGAGCTTGTGAGAAGATGCAACACGTCGACGCTATAAGCCGGCACATATGCTTGGTAAATCTAGAACTTCATGCTAGAATTAAAAAGGCACAAGATGAAGATGATAAATTGAAGACTATAAGAGAAATATTTAAAGAAAAAGAATATGAAGATTATTTTCTAGAAAACGAAGTTGTAGAGAAAAATTTAGCAGTTCCAGAAATTATGGATTTAGAAATTATCAAGAGAGCCCATGGGATGGGACATTTTGGGTATAAGAAGGTGAAAGATATCATAGAAAAAGAATACTATATTCCAAAGTTAGAAAATAAAATTCAAAAAGTAATCTCTACCTGTGTACCTTGTATACTGGCAAATAAAAAATTGGGCAAGAAAGAAGGCCTCCTACATCCGATCTGCAAAGGAGAATTGCCATTAGATACCCTACATTGTGATCATTTAGGACCCCTTGATGCTACAAAGAAAATGTATAATTACATACTTAGCGTTATTGATGGGTTCACCAAATTTGTATGGATTTAACCGGTGAAAACGGTAACGGCAAAAGAAACTATTGAAAAATTAAAACTGCACCAGAAAGACTATGGTAACCCACGACGTATAATAACAGATAGAGGAACAGCTTTCACTGGAAAAGAGTTTGAAGAATATTGTCATGAAGAACAGATTGAACATATAACCATTACTACTGGTATTCCTCGGGGAAACGGCCAGGTCGAACGCCTGAATCGCATAATCATTTCTACGCTAACAAAGATGTGTATTGAGGAATCTGGCCACTGGTACAAATATGTTAGCAAACTTCAACGAGTCATCAATGGCACATATCAAAGATCTATTAATACAACACCGTTTGAGCTGTTAACAGGAGTGAAAATGAAGATAAAAGAAGATATGGAGATTTTAGAATTTTTAGAAGAAGAAAACAGGATGGATTTCGTTCAAGAAAGAGATGAAGCAAGAAAAGAAGCTAAAGCTCAAATATTACGAATACAAGAAGAAAATAGGAGGACCTATAATAAAAAGCGGAAGGAAGCGGAGAAATATAAACAAGGTGATCTCGTGGCCATCCAAAGGACCCAGTTTGGGAATGCCCTGAAGCTGAAGCCTAAATATTTTGGACCATACCGGGTGAAAAATGAACTGGGAAAGGACAGATATGAAGTCGAAAAAGTAGATAGAGGTAAGGAAGGTCCCATTAATACGTCTACTGCTATAGATTTCATGAAAAAATGGCCTTAGTTCGATATTACCTTTGTTTTATATCTGCTTATTGTTTATCTTAGTATGGTATTGTGTTTTAATATTTCTATTATAGTTATTTAAGTGTTTCTTATAGTAAAACTTTAACATTTCTATGTAAAGATGTAAACTTATACTATAAAAACCTTGTTTATTTTATATAATTATTATAAGTTGTATTTTGTCTAATTAAAGATTCTTTATTTGATTGTATTAGAGAAATAAACTCATAACAGTCTGAGGTCAGACTGCTAGGCAGGATAGCCGAGTTGTAGGATTTTGAACGATGACTTGAAGTTGTAAATTTCTGAACGAACAAGTGTCTTTTGTCTTGGTCTGAGATATCTCGCTCTCTCACGACGACGCCATTGTGATAACGCTGTAAATTAGTGCTCTTTATAAAATAAATTCGAAAATTAGTAAATAGTCTTCTCATTTAGACCTCCCCTACATGTATTTAAAAAAAATGAGGTATCCCACTGAACTTCTTTATAAACATAGCAATTTGTTATCAGTTAGGAGACTGTATATGTTATACGTCGTTCTTAAAAAACACAAAAGTTTACATTATGATCCAAGCAAACTTACAAAGCGGCGTTATAAGACTGTAGCCTCGGTTCCTGCTGTAAGAACTGAGTTTGCGTCTAAACAGTACAAATGTTCATCTGCAAGATTATATAATAAAATAAACGAAAAAATAAATATGTATCCGAAAAAATATTACGAATGTAACAAACATATTACGGAATTTTTAAAATCACTGAATTACGATGAAACAGGGTTGCAAAAATAAAATAGTATACACAGTTTACACTACAACCACATAGCAAGGTAGGTAAATCACAAAAACAACACTTTGTTTGTAAAGTTTGATTTTAATTTTATTTTTCTGTTTTTTGGTTTGGTTTTATAATTTGATTTTCAATTATTGTAAGTATTGATATTGACCTGTCCATTGTATGTACGTGGATTAAGAAATATAATTTAATGTTTATTTTTTGAGTTATTTTGTTTTGATGTATGGGTATGTATAAAAATTCGATAGTCATGGCATATTTGATTTTGTACAATATTTATATATCATTTAATTTTTTTTTTTTATTTTTTAAATTAAAAAAAAAGTTCACTAAGATTTATTGTTTTAAATGTATTTTGGAAAAATATATATAACTATATTTTTTTAAATGTTTTCAATCACAAATCATTTGTAAGTATTATATGTATAGAGTAAGCATGTCGGAGAGTTCAAAGTAAATTCCCTTTTTATTATTTTACACGCGCAAAGAGAAAGTTGTTTGTTGGATTTTAAATGGCAATATTCGTTAAATTAGTTCTATAAAACCGGTCGCCTTAGCGACAGTGACACAGTCTTGTTCGAGTGGCCGTACTGTGCACAACTCGTTTGTGTAGTTGCTGTGTTTTGGCCATGACTCATTTAATTGTGATTATTGTAATATATTCGGATTGGTAAACCGATTTATTACAATGACAGTTTGTTTTAGAAAGACGGTAAGCCCAGGTGTATACACAGTATTCAATTCTGTGGGGCCAGGGAATTCAGACTTGGTGGTTGGAATTTATGTTTCAGTGCGGAGGCGGGGCACTGGAATTCCGTCACATTTTTATAAGGCTCACGTAAGATCTCTCATGTGGCAGCATCGGTAAGGTGACGTGACTGTATGTAAGTTTTCATCCTGACATTAGTCTGTTCTCGTACTGTAAGTAAGAAGTGGGTAGTTCACGTCACTCGAGATGTCAGATGCCGATCACGCCATGCTCCGCCCACCCCCCTTTTACGCGTCAAGCAAACAGAACCGATATGAAAGAGCGAAATCTCCTAATACAGGCATTCTTTGTTTAAAAGGAGGTTTCAAAATCCAGAAATTGTAAACCAAAATCTAATAATTGAAATAAACAATTTATTATTATTAAAAAAATGCTTCTACTATATCACTAAAGCCAACATGCTTAAATTTAAATTTAGAATCACAAGGCCTAACTTTATTCTTAAGCAAGGCACGCTGGGGGTTAGAATCCACATTGGAAGTACGATCCAGGGGTATGTTATTAAAAAATCCTCAAAAATACTAACTATTTCTTCAGTTCTAGTAATAATCTTACCGCTAGATTTGATTTGACAGATATTTTCTTTTGCTTTTTTTTTACCCGTTTCTTTATTAATAACATTCCAAGTTTCTTTTATTTTTTTTACTAATACGATTGGCCTTGGCTTGTCTACAGACTTTTTTTAAATATTTTAGAATAATTTTTAACATATTCTACAAAGGAAGGATTAAAATTAAATTGTTTTTGAGCATATAAGTCATAAAGCTTGTTCCTACTTATGTAGATGCCGGTAGTAGCCCACTCACTAAATTGTAATTTACTATGCACAGCAACTTTTTTTTGTTTCAATGTTTGAGAATATTCTGAAGTAATACAATTAAAAAGTTTATTGTAATGGTCGTCCGGATTTTTCCCTGTGTATACGACTGATACCAGTTTGTTACTCGTATCTAAATTATTTTTAAGTTTTCTTATATTTTTTTAAGTAATTGGCCTACAGAAGGTCTTATCTTTGTTCAAGTGGCTGAACTTGCCTTTGACTTTGACTCATTAACATAAGCTACGTATACACCTGAATGATCAGAAGGCAATTTGTTAATAACAGATTTGTAGTTGTTTAGGTTAAACATCATCTGACTCTCATACAGCCAATGTTCAGTCAAACATAAAATGTCCACATCCATTTCTTCTAAAACTAATTCTACTTATAATTCTTTGCCGGAGTCAGCGAACACGTTATTTATATCGATATTAAACGATATTAAATCTAAGTCAGGAATTCAAAATACTTTTCGTTCACTTCATTTAACAAACGAAGAACACTGGTCAGCGGCGCTTGGTTGAGAACATTTCCTTCCTAGTGGCACCACAAATAACTCGTGCCGACGTGCGCCAAGATAATCGTACAACTCTAAACAGGAAAGTAATCTCGGGTTAAGTATCATACCACGTTAAATATATAAATTAATAAAAACAATTTCCTTCTAACTTCCAATTGAAAGTATCCAACCATTCCCATAACGAAAAGTGTTGGATACTCTAACTAATGAATAATAAGGGTACACACCATATTGTTTTAAATATAGAAATCTAAGAAATTTATTTTGGATTTTTTTCTAGCATCAGTTTATATTTAACTCCCAAGGACGCTCTTCACTAATGCATTGAATAAGGATTTAGCAGCCTGTACTTTTCAGAAACCTTGTTATAAATTGATATCTCTAGTTTTTTAATTTCTTGTTTGGAAAGTCTTAGTTTTAAAAAAATATTACATTGTGAGGTCCTATTCTACTAAATAGTAAAAAACTAGCCAAGTCAAATGTTAGGATTCTTATAAATAAAGGGTCTAGCCGTACTTTCATAGCGAAACTGCCCCCGATAGGAACCTATATCGTAACCTATGTTATATTGTACAGGGTACTAATAGTAGTTGATCCAGGAGATATTAGCTCTATATCTTAGTCAATTGAGGAGCTATTTGAAAAAAAGTGTCTGGAGGCGACTTTTTTTCAAAATGGTATATTTTTGTTAATTTTAAAGCTAGAATAATGAATCCAATTCCGTTTGTTATCGTAAATTTTACAGATTATTTTAAAATAATTTGCTATGAGCCAGCCCTAAATAACGATATGAAAAAATGAAAAAAAAAAAAAATTTTTAAATTAATTTCTATCAGATCGAATTGAATTACCACTTAGAGAAAAATATATAATAATTGTCTATACCTTGCCTAACAGCATGCCAAGTTTCATTAAAATCCATTAGGTGCAACATGTTAAAAAAAAAATATAAGTGGACCGTCTATGACCACTTTGTTGACGCTTCCGAATTGTATTGAATCGGACTTTGCCCGCACGTACATGTTCCTACTCGATTACAGTGCATAGTCGTGGTACGCTTTCGTTGTTATTATTTGCGCAGTTTACAAATTCCTAATTCTGGGACGTATTGTTTGATCATGTTTAAAAAAAAAAAATATATATATATATATATATTTTTTTAAACATGAACTATATATTTATTGGTTATCCAGTAGATATAGCAGTGACCTAAAAATATATCGACTATGTCTGGGAGATGTAGTAATTGTGGTTTTATATTGCGGAAGACTGGAAAACGAAAGAAAATAAGCAAACGGAAGATGAAGTGTGTAAATACAACGTTCCTCAAATGAAGCTATTTAAAGTTGGAGATGTTCTGTGTCATAAATGTCGATTAATTCCGTATTCTAAATCACCGGCTACTAACGACACACGCCCAGGACCTTCCCATATTGATGTAGAAACAGAACGACGATATATATATATATATTTTTTTAAACATGAACAAACAATACGTCCCAGAATTAGGAATTTGTAAACTGCGCAAATAATAACAACGAAAGCGTACCACGACTATGCACTGTGATCGAGTAGGAACATGTACGTGCGGGCAAAGTCCGATTCAATACAATTCGGAAGCGTCAACAAAGTGGTCATAGACGGTCCACTTATATTTATTTATTTTTTTTAACATGTTGCACCTAATGGATTTTAATGAAACTTGGCATGCTGTTAGGCAAGGTATAGACAATTATTATAAATTTTTCTCTAAGTGGTAATTCAATTCGATCTGATAGAAATTAATTTAAAATTTTTTTTTTTCATTTTTTCATATCGTTATTTAGGGCTGGCTCATAGCAAATTATTTTAAAATAATCTGTAAAAATTAGGATAACAAACGGAATTGGATTCATTATTCTAGCTTTAAAATTAACAAAAATATACCATTTTGAAAAAAAGTCGCCTCCAGACACTTTTTTTCAAATAGCTCCTCAATTGACTAAGATATAGAGCTAATATCTCCTGGATCAACTACTATTACTTCCCTCTACAATATAACATAGGTTACGATATAGGTTCCTATCGGGGGCAGTTTCGCTATGAAAGTACGGCTAGACCCTTTCAGGATTCTCTACACTTAGCGGCCGTTTGGATCTTAATTCTTTTGTCAGATTTTGAACTTGGCTCCCGTTTTCACATTTATGTTTTTGGTGGGATATCATTACTTTTTGTAATAAGTCATAAGTCATTTATTCACAACATGTAAGCAAAAAGTTAACAATATATTATGCAGATCAACATGTACCCAGTTTGGGTGTAGCAAAAACAAATAAGAAACAATATTATTATTTGGATATATACACGTTATTCAAATATTTTATACCTACTTAATTTATTTTTTCCGTGGACGTGAGATTGAGGTAACACACGCTACAAGCTAATTTATTTACTCGTCGTTTAAGAATAATAGGCCTTTGAGATCAGTAATAATTTTAAGCGTGATCTGAATATTGTGTCTTTTTGTTCTACTTTTATATGCTTTCAGGAATTGTATTATATATCTTAATTGACATAACGTACGGACTATTTTGAAAATATGATTTGCATATTTGATATCGGTAGATTTAATTTATTTTTGTGGCGCGTATTTCTGTCATGTGTATCTTTAATTTGGATAAATAGATGTTTATGTTTTCTTACAAACAAGGCTGTTTCCAATATTGTATAACGACGGGAGCGTTAGTATATTTTTTTCAATAAAGAATGGCTTGCAGCTATTTGGGACCCGAATATTCGTAAGTATGCGCACGCACTTTTTCTGCATCAGAAACAAATCGTGGGCATCTACACTATTCCCCCACAAAATAATCCCGTAACGTAGCCACGAATGAGCGTACGCGTAATATGCCGATAATGCAGTGTCATAGTTAGTGTTTACTTTTAATATACCGAGTGCATAAACGAATCTGGTTAGTTTTGTTTTTTAGAGATATGATTTTTCCAGTTTATATGCGAGTCAATAGTTATTCCTAGGAGGTCAAATTGATTTACTTCGTCTATGGTCATATCATCGATTTGTAGATTTAGAGTTAATGCATTTTTTTATAGTGGTCTAAATTGAATAATTTTAGGTTTTTTTAAAGAGTGTAGCAGTATAAAGACGGGTCAGATACCCCTGGGAAAATTTATGTTAAAAATATTGATAATGAAATCACCGTCTTAAGAGAAATATTTTTCTAAGCTATCACACCTCTGAATGAGTCAGGTTTTAAAAAAAAAAAAATTTTCAAATTTTGAAAAAAAAAATTTTTTTTTTCTTACAACATAATATTTATTTTATGATTTTTCTTACAAACATTGGATACACCAAAGAAGCATTGAATAAGGCATTTTCGAAGTCTCTGCAGTGATTTATATATCAGAATATCACGAATTCAAAATTTTAAAATTCAAAATTTCACGTATTTTAAGAGACACTATTACGATTTTTTTTATATAAATAGCCCTTACTATGCTCTACAACATATTTTTTTTTTCAAAATTTTATCCAGGGTAGAACAGTCTTAAAAAAATATTATTACTATTCTGATATGAATATTTGAGCATCAGCAAAAATCGACAGCCGTGCGATTTTTGAGCATGCTACCTGAGGCGCGGGTGGCGGGGGGCGTGGTTTAAGCACGTGTGAACAGGTTTGCTTATTGAGCATGCTAGCAGTAACGATCAGTTTTTCGCTGCAGGAGCACGCGCCGATTTCGCGCCAAAAATGGCTCGCTGGGGCGACGAGAAGACTTTGAAGTTTGTCACTCTTTATCGGAACAACGAATGCTTGTGGAATCCTCGCTCACCACAATATAAAAACAACATTGCGAGAAATAATGCTTATCAGGATTTAATAACCAACATGGACGACCCCACTTTAACTCTGAAAACTGTAAAAACCAAAATAAAAAACTTGAGGTCTGCTTACCATACTGAATTAAAAAAAAAATTGAAAGTTCTAAAAGTTCTGGCTCTGGTACCGCTACCGTATACAATCCATCCGCAACCTGGTTTCACGAACTACATGCGTTCCTTAGAGACAGTGGCGAGTACAGGGAACCTATTTTTATGGAAGTGGTGAGTCATGGTTTTTATTAAATAAAAATGCACTAAATTATTACTAAAATTATAATTCAGTATAGTTACTTAAAATAATGTGAATAAATTTGTGTACTTGTAATGATAATGTAGTAATTATTACAAATACAACACTTTCTACTTATTAATTTATAGAGGCAAAAGAATGAAATGATGTTGGTGAATTTATACCATATGATCTTGCCATGGAACCGTCTCTGTCGTAACAAAAAGCTGCGCATAGGCATCTCTTATTGCTTCTGCCCGTCGAGAAGCATGATTACTGTAGCGTGTAGGTGGTAAACCTTCCAGAGCTCGTTGCAATTTTGCCCTCCATGATCCTGGTACAATAACACGTTGTTGTATATCTTCAAAGTCTACACATCTTTGCGTGATGTACATGTTAGAGGTTTTCCGAAGCCAGTTGTGTAATGAGCAGGCAGCTAATGTAATTAAATCAACATTTTTGGGGGTCATATCTATAGCATTCATAAGAACTCGAAATCTTGTTACTAAAATTCCAAACGCATTTTCAACGATTCGTCTGGCTCTCGATAAACGGTAGTTAAATATTTTTTCTTTACGAGTTGGAGTGATTCGATAGGGCTTCATAAGATATGACTTTAGAGGAAAAGCAGCGTCTGCCACAGTAACTGATTGGTTCGGTAAATTAAGACTATTATTTTCCAAGGCTTGTGCTAAATTTGATTGTTGAAAAACACCTCCATCAGAAGCTCTACCATTAGTCCCAACATTAACGTACGAAAAACAGTAGTCATCATCTACTAATGCCATAAGTATAATACTATGGGCGCCCTTGTAATTATAGTAGTCGGAAGTATCATCAGGAGCGAGTATATTTATATGTTTGCCGTCCATGGCTTTAACACAACCTGGAAAGTTCCATTTGGTTCTAAATCCATGTTCAATGCGTTTCCAATCTTCATGATCAGGAATCTGAAAAAAAAACTTTATTAATATGGTATTTTATAAACTTAATTTCGTTTTATTACAGATACAAAATGCAGAAGATACATCGCAGGATTCACAACCTAATGATTCATATCCTAACTCGTCGACGCCGCAGACGGTGACTCTGTCATCACCCTGCCCGAGTACAACAATAAATAATAGACCACAATCACGTTCATCCAATAGCTCATCAACACGAAGCAGAAAAAGAAAATTACAGGAAGAACCGATAACCTACGCACTCGATCGTTTGGAAAATATTAGTGCTACTATTAATGCAAATAACAATGTGTATGATGAATTTCATTATTTTGCTCAAAATGTTGCAGCGCAATTGCGAACCCTACCATTGTACGAGGCATTAGACTTACAAAATGAGATCCAAATAATTCTGACTGCAGCAAGACGTCGACACTACTACCCAAATACACAAACAATAACTTCAATACCTCCCACTAGAAATATACAAACAATGATTTACACACCTCCTACTACAAATACACAAACAATGATTTACACACCTACTACAAATACACTAACAATGACTTTCACACCTCCTACTACAAACACACAAACAATAACTTACACACCTCTTAGTTCAAACATGCAAACAATGACTTTCACGCCTACTACGACAAACACACAATCAATGGCTTACATATTATCTACTGAAAACACAAATACTATCACTTACACACTTCCTGACGCATCATCGGAACAAGCTTCTACCGTCCACGAACAAGATTTGTTGAATCAAGCATGGGAAATGTGTGAAAAGTAAGACTAAATTATCAACAATAAATACTTGATTTTTTCTAATAATTATTGGTTTACTTTACTTACCCGCATATAATCCTTCAGAGCGTTGTATATTGCATTACACACTTCAGGTAAAAATAAAGCTATAGTAGATCTTGCTACCCTGTGAAGTGCTTCTAATGTGTATAACGAATCTCCAGTTGCTAGATACCTCAAAGTTACTTCCAATTTCACTTTTGGTGGAATAGCATTTCGCATGTGTGTATCTTGTTTCTTTATAGCACTTTCAATTTTGGATAATAACTCGTCAAACTTGTGCGGTAACATGCGTAAATGGTTCTTGTAACCATTAATATCTTCTTCTCGCATTTCTACTAGCAATCGAGTACTTGCTCCAAGCATGACTCTTCTACTTATCCAATCACGAACCCAAATCGTCCTGTTCCTTCTCTTTTTCTTTCTTGTCAAAAGTTTTTGTACACATTGTATGCCAATTAACATAATGATTTTATTCAATTCTGTTGAAAGGGCCACTTGTTTTTCCATTTTTTCACTTTTGCATAGAGAAACGTCGAATCTCCAGACCGTGCTATCGAGCATGTGTGTTAAATGGTTTGCTTTGAGCAAGCTTATTTTAAAGCATGCTTATAATAAGCATACTTAATAGAAGCAAATGTATCGAGTTCAAACAGCATGCTTGTTTTAAGCATGCTAATAAGCTTGCTGTTTTTGAGCATGTGTAACTGTACCTTAACTCTGACAATTACCCCACGTATGCTGATTATGCGCGTCGATCGCTCCTTCGTTTACGTATTGTAGCAGGTTTAAGTGATGAATTAAAATCTGCAATAGTTATTCGCGGTATTACTGATCCTCAAATTCGAGCGGCTGCAACTAATGCGAACCTGATACCAAATGATTTGGTTAATTTTTTTTCAATTTATGTTAGGCTTGGTTCCAATACTTCTAAAAGCGATACCAGCCAGTCATCCTATAATCGTCGTGATAATGTTAAATTCAAGCGTTCTTATATTATAAGGAAACGTCGATTTGAAGGAAATAAATGTTTTTCTTGTGGATTACCGGGTCATGTACTTGCTAATTGTCATAAGAGACTTAAAATTAGCTCTAATGCTAATAGTTCTTCCACTACTACTCAGACATCTAACAATCAGGTTACTTCTACTCAAATTAAAGCGGAAGCGTGTTCTTTTTGTAAAAGGCCTGGTCATAAAGTGAAAACTTGTTTTGCTAAAATAAGATCTGAATCTCGAAACAAAAATAACGTTAATTTCTGCAATGAAATAAAGGATAATCGTAAAAGTGATGTTGTAGTTGCGGTTATACAGGGTGTACCTGTTGATGTTTTAATTGACAGTGGATCAACTATTTCCCTTATTTCATCTGCACTGATGCATTTGATAATCCTCGTAAACCGGCATTTCGTATCTTGAAAGGAATCGGAAGCCAAGAGATAGAGTCTACTTACTATGTTACTTTGCCAATTGAATTCGATGAAATTACTTTAGAAATTGATTTATTTGTGATAGCAGCAGAGTATATGAACACTCCAGTTATAATTGGCACATGCGATCTTAACCGTAAGGATATTACCTATATTCGTACTAGAGAACAACAGCTTATCACACGTAAAGTTGAGGAACCTGCTAGTGTTTTAACAGTCGAGTTTGATAGACGGACATTAATAAACACAAATCTTATTGGAAATGATTATGATAAATTGTTAGCTATTATCGATGAATTTTCTGATCATTTCATTACGGGAACAGCCAGCTCAACTGTAAAAACTGGGTGTATGTCCATCAAACTCAACAGTGACATACCTATTAATTACAGACCGTACCGACTTTCACAAACTGAAACATTACATGTTCGTGAGATTGTAAAGGATTTATTAGATAAGGGTATCATACAGGAGTCTGAGTCAGAGTATTCTAGCCCTATACTTCTAGTTAAGAAAAAAGACGGTAAAGATCGTATGTGTGTAGATTATCGGAAGCTTAACGAAATCACAGTCAAAGACCGTTTTCCTTTGCCATTAATAGATGATCATATAGATCGGTTAGGACGTCATAAGTTTTTTACGAGTCTTGACATGGCAACGGGATTTCATCAGATTCCAATGGAAAAAGATTCAATTCCAAGGACCGGTTTTGTTACACCGGAAGGTCACTACGAATATTTAAAAATGCCATATGGTCTGGCTAACGCTCCTGTTGTGTATCAGCGTATAATATCAAAAACCCTTCACAGTCTCATTGAATCTGGTAAAGTCCTTGTTTATATCGATGACGTACTTATATTAAGTAATTCAGTTAATGAGGGTTTTGAAACTTTGCGAAAAGTAATTAAAACTCTAACTGAAGCTGGATTCTTTATAAATATAAAAAAATGTTCATTTCTATCTACAAAAATAGAATATTTGGGTCGGTCAATTAGTGAGGGTCAGGTACAGCCGAGCTCTTTAAAAGTAAAAGCACTTGCTGAAGCTCCTATACTCAAAAATGTGAAACAAGTACGTCAATTTCTGGGTTTAGCAGGGTATTTTCGGAAATATATAGTTGGTTTTGCTTCTAAGATAGCATGTATTGCACATCTTACAAAACAAGTGTCCCGTTTGAGTGGGGTACTGAGCAGGAAGCTGCTAGACAAGATATAATCAAACACTTGACCAGTGAACCAGTTCTTGCAATTTATGACCCAACTTTACCAATTGAAGTTCATACTGATGCTAGTGCGATCGGTTATGGTGCAGTCTTACTTCAAGTACATGAATCAGTTCATAAGCGTGTAGTAGCTTATTTCAGTAGGTTGACTCAGGGCGCTGAACCAAAGTATCACTCTTATGAACTGGAGACCTTGGCCGTGGTTAAGGCCTTGCAAAATTACCTTATCATTTCACAACATTATCTTATCGGATTGCCTTTCATAGTTGTAACTGATTGCAATGCCCTTAAGTTGACACAAAAAAAGAAAGATCTAATGCCGAGAGTAGCAAGATGGTGGATGTATTTACAGGATTTTAACTTTTCTCTTGAGTATCGTAAAGGAACCTCCATGTCACATGCTGACTATTTAAGCCGAAATTCTGTAAATGTAGTCCAGATACAAAAGCCCCAAAGCTGGGCACAAATAGCACAAGCCGCAAATGAAGAAATCCTAACTCTTATCGAACAACTTAAAGACGGCAAGCTAGATCCCAATCAATACGTAAAAAAAAATGACCTCCTTTTTTACAACTATAAGCCAGTTGGCGAACAGTCTCGTCTTTTATGCTTCATCCCTAAAGGCCATCGCCTTAGTTTACTTCGTGTGTTTCATGATGAGCACGATCTGGTGATCGTGGCGTCGGTGGCGTCGACAAAACTCTTGATCTCATAATGAAACACTTTTGGTTTCCCGGCTTAAGGTCATTTGTTCAAAAGTATTGCACATTGCATTATATGTATGTCTCAAAAAAAGTTACCACGTGCACCCCTTCAGCCTATTCATTCTTGGCAGAAACCTGAACGTCCATTTGAAACTATACATGCAGACGCTTTAGGTCCTCTTCCAGAATCTAATGGACATCGTTATGTCCTTATCATTGTGGACGCCTTTTCGAAGTTTTGTCTTCTATATCCCATGATAAGGCAGGATGCGAGCGAGTTGAAGCGTCATTTTTTGAACGCTATTTCACTTTTTGGATCACCTAAATTAATTGTGGCTGATCGTGGCCGAATGTTTCAAAGCACCGAATTCTTGACTTGGGTGAACGAGCTTGGCAACGACGTCCACCTTATCACGCCTGAGATGCACCAGTCCAATGGACAAGTCGAACGTTATTGCCGGACGTTGCTGAATATGATTCGTATTTCTAATTACCGACAAGAAGAGTGGTCCAGTGTAATGTGGAGATTACAGCTTGTGTTGAATATAACCAAACAGAAAACTACTCAATATTCGCCTCTAAATTTACTTATTGGTGCGGATTCTGCAACACCGTTGATTCGCAATCTTGTCCGTGATGTGGCAATAGATGGTTCAAACCCAAATCGAGAAGCTATGCGAGAAATGACCAAACAAAGAGTTTCGGAGCGATTGAGGCAGAACCAAAAGCAACAAAACGCTTTTGTTAATCATAAGAGGAGACTTCCTCACACTTTTAAATTGAATTCTCTGGTTTTTGTTATCAAAAAGGCACAATCATCAGGGAAACTTGATTCCGGTATGCGTGGACCTTACCGCGTGATAAAAGCTTTGCCTCAGGGAAGGTACGAGTTGCAGCTGGCTGGGTCTTATGGAAAAACTACCCAGGCTGCGGCCGAGTTTATGGTGCTGTGGAAGGGAGAGTGGACTCCAGAAACATGTTCTGCTTTCTTTGAAAGTGAGCTCCATGGTATTTTTTTTTATTTGTCTAAGTTTAATGACTACTTTTGAGTACTTATTGCCTTTCTGAGTATACCTCATTAGTATATATACAATATGATTTTTATTTTTATTTGAGTAAGTAGTCGTTTGAGTATATCTCGAAATTTATATTTGCGAGCAGACCTCGTTTGTATGTGAACAAAGTTTATCCATTTAAGAGATGAGCAGACCTCATCTGATATATACGAGCAGACCTCGTCTATATTTACGAGCAGACCTCGTCTATCGTTACGAGCAGACCTCGTCTATCTTTACGAGCAGACCTCGTCTATCTTTACGAGCAGACCTCGTCTATTTTTACGAGCAGACCTCGTCTATCTTTACGAGCAGACCTCCTCTATCTTTACGAGCAGACCTCGTCTATACGAGCAGACCTCGTCTATACGAGCAGACCTCGTCTATACGAGCAGACCTCGTCTATACGAGCAGACCTCGTCTATACAAGCAGGCTTCTTCTACACGAGGAGATTCTGTTTACATGCGCAGATCTCATGTTTATAACGATTCATTTTATGATTAGATTTCATTTATCTAAATAGAAATTTATTCTTGTGAGCAGATCTCATAAAAATGAATAGATAGGTGTAGTTATAGCAGACTTCTTTATTGCATAGACGCGGATCAAGAAGATCGTGAGTCTGCAGAAGCGGACCTGAGAAGATCCGAAGCTCTTGATGACCAGATGCCTGGCACATCTGGGGATTAAGAGATATTTGAAATTGTTCACACACCGCAACAGAAGAGACGACACCACAACAGAACGAGAACGTTTTCTCGTCAGGAGAGGCCGTGTTAGAAGTAAAGAAGAAAGAACCATTGTTCCTGCCTGCGGGGACTGGTGCACGGGAGGCGACAAGCTTCCCAAGGCGTTGGCATTAGGGACCGGATTAGGGATTCGGAGGACGTGTTGCGTGCGCTGCGCTCTTATTTTGTATTGTCGGGTTTTTCATTAAAAATATTTGTAGCAGTTCGCGTTTTTCATTTCACTTCTGATAATTTTATTCTTCTAAAAATATAGATATAAAAAGAATGTGTCAGATTTGGCCATCTTTTTGTCTAAAAACATGTTTTTTTTATAGAATTAGATCAAATTAATGTGTTTTACATTAATTTGATCTAATTTTGTGACATTTTCAGACGATTTTTGAAAGAAAAAAATTATGTGTCGAGATCCCCCCCGTCCTCAGGCGAGATTTAGTGAAACTTTGCCTTCTCCTCTACTTCCCACCAGATAACCTCACGTAACTTATGGACGTAACGTACGAATTACTTGTAACTTATTATCTCACGAACCCCCCCCCCCCCCCCCCCCCTCGAAATACATTTCTGGCTACGGCCATGTGAATATTGATAGTCAAGACTAATGAATTGATATTGATAGTGAAGACCAATAGGTGACAACGTGAATTCGACTTGAAACATGAGACTCGACTTTTATCATAATCTATGTATATCTATACAACCTATATCTTAGATAAGGATATGTGTGTTTATAACAGGAAAGTAGATGGGTTGTCATAACTTGGTTTGAAGCACGTTGGGATAAATAAAAATTTATTTATTACAGAAAAATAAAACAAAAAGCGAGAGCAAATAATAGTTACTGGACTAGCCGCCGCGCGTCAGGCGTGGCGACAATGTCTTCGTAAAAACGGTCGACGGCCACGCATGCGCGCAACGGTCTTTCATAACTGACAATATGTTTACATATTATACAGGTAAAAGAATGTATGTCCGCACTCCGCTTGTACGTTGCGATTAATGAAAACAACTTACAATATTTACAACTTATTCATAGAAAATATATGTACTTACATACAAAATACAAGTAAAAAGGAGTGGCAATGTAGGCCACAAATTATCTAAAATAATGATAGGGACAATAAAGATATGGGATATTAATATTCCTAAGTGATAAACACCTGCAGAAAGCAAGAAAACACTTACATTCATAGGTTGGTATCCAGCGATAGATGAGATAAACACAATACTGCCACCGCCTCGTTTAGTAAATTCTGGATACGCTTCTTTAGCCAGTAACCACGAACATTTTACATTGATGTCGAAAATTTTATCCCATGCATCTTCACCAGTCTATCGACAAATATAAATGATAAATAGAAAAAAAAAACTAAGATTTTTATGTGAAAGTCAATGATTTCACAAATATGAATATTTTGGAATTATGAGCGGGGTGCCATGTTAATTGTAATTCTGCAATATACTCGAAGCAAGATATTATTCTAGTAGAGCATGTGACCTAAGCAAAGGTAATCAATAGGAGATTTTATAGTAAGGTGGGTAAGTGAATTATTAATTTCAATGTCTACAATGGTTTTGGAAAGTACGTTTGCTACTTACCTCTAGGATTGGCGAAACTGTAGGGTTTACTGCAGCATTTGATACCAGTATGTCAAGGCCGCCAAATTTTTTGATTGCCTATAAAAATAGGTGAGTTATGGATAGATATACATTTATTTACTTGTTGTTTGTTTTTAAGTGGCTCAAAATTAAATTTATTACAAAAATACTAACATAACATAAATAGGTCTTAGAGAAGAGTTCCGAAGTTAAAACATAGAAAAATTATTTTCCATAATTTTATTTACGTATTTACAACTTTATAAGTTACTAGCTGTAACCCGCGACTTCCGCTCCCGCTCCCACTCCCTCTACCGCTCCCGCTCCCACTCCACTCATACACGTCATGTTTCTCGCTTCAAAAATGTCGAAAATTCATACAAACTTGCAACCCCTATTTTACCCCTATAGGGATGTTATTTTCAAAATCTAATGAATGCATTATTATTTTCTACTAACTACTAAAAAAAAATCGTGTCTCTCACTTTTAAAATTACGAAGTTTCATACAAACTGGCAACCCTTACTTCACCCCCTTAGGGATGGAATTTCCAAAAATCCTTTCTTAGCGGACGTCTTCTAGTCACAATCTACCTATCTGCCAAATTTCATCTTTATTGGCTAAGTAGTTTTCGAGATTTAGTGATGAGTGAGTGAGTGAGTGATTTTCGCTTTTATATATATAGATAAAAATGTGGAAGGATCCAAAAAATTATATTTTATATAGTTTGTAAGTTAGAATCTTTAAAAACATTCGTTCAAACATCGCAAAGATCTATACAAAGAATATGCTTACAGTGTCAAACAATTTCATCCTCTGCTCCTGATTGGCCACATGGCACACCACACCCTCTACCTGGATGCCATCTTTGCGTAGAGTATCCACAGCACTTTTTACGTTAGCTTCTTTCCTGCTGCTTATAACAACTGATGCTCCCTCATCTCCAAGCCTCTTGGCTATAGCATATCCAATACTAGATGAAAAAAAAAAACGAAAGTGATATTAGTAAACCTTAGTTAAGAGAAATAATTTATACATACATAATATCACGCCTATTTCCCAAAGGGGTAGGCAGAGACTATGGACCTCCACTTGCTATGATCCTGATATAAATAATATATGTAATGCCGAACTAAGCTTTACATTACATTATGACAGCATAGGGGTCTAATTTGATGCACCTTTACTACTTGATCTATACCAAAGCCACCATGTCCCAACTTTAATATGGGATGATTCCCTTTGAGGAGTTCTTACCTGTATTGGGGCTATTCATTCATAAAGAAACTTCCATCATCATCAACTGCAGCCTTGACTCTCCCACTGCTGAGAATAGGCTTCTCTCAATGAATGCAATTTACCATCTTTCTAAGCTACTCTCATACACGTTCAACCCGCGAACTTTCTGATGTCGTCGACCCATCTTGCTAACGGACGACCTAAGCTGCGCTTACCATTCATGGGACGCCACTCTTTTAAGTAGCTGCTCGACCTGTCAACACTTCGCGCCTCATCTTGCTAGTGTCCTGTCTAACTCCATTTGAAGTTCCTCACTCGTTTTCCAACAACTTGAACTCCATATGAGCATAACTTATTACCGGCTTTAAGTGAAATATTTGAAAAAATTATATTAGACCAGCTAGTATCGTATTTTAATATTAATAAATTACTTCACAGTCGCCAATATGGATTTACAAAAGGGCGCTCTACCACTGATGCAGCAGCGACCTTAGTTAAAATTATTTACGAAGCCTGGGAGAATCGACAAGACGTTATAGGTATCTTTTGCGATCTGTCGAAGGCATTCGACTGTGTCGATCACATAATATTAAAAAATAAACTAAAATTTTATGGCGTTACTGATACTGCACTCTCTGTTATTTCATCTTCTCTTGATAATAGAACTCAAAGAGTTGAAATCAGTAGAGTATCCTCAAATAGTGCACCAGTGAGCATGGGTGTGCGTCAGGGTTCAATAATTGGTCCATTTTTGTTTTTGATTTATATTAATGACCTCCCCTGTCTTGCAGAAAAGTTGTGTGAAGTAGTATTGTTTGCTGATGATACACCTCTACTTTTTAAGGTTGACAGAAAATGCACAAACTATGACGATGTAAGCAATACTATGTCACAAGTACTTAGTTGGTTTACGACTAATAATCTGGCCTTAAACACACAAAAGACTAAGTGCGTTAATTTTTCACTATTGAATAAACCTAATACTCACATACCTTTGAGTCTTAATGGCCAAGTTCTAGAATGGGTACCCAACACCCAATTTTTAGGCATAACTGTAGACTGGAACTTAAAATGGGATAAACATATTGAGGCCACTGCCAAGAAACTTAGTTCGGCAGCATATGCTGTGAGGAGGGTCAGACGGTGTACTAACGTTGAAACTGCTAGGCTAGTATACTTTAGTTATTTTCACAGCATAATGTCATATGGCTTGCTCTTATGGGGTAAAGCGGCTAACATACATGCTATCTCTGTGCTACAAAAGAGAGCAATCCGGTCGATCTACGGACTAAAATCACGCGATTCCTTAAGAGAGTAATTTAAATCTATAAATATTCTTACTGTGACATCTCAATTTATTTACGACAATCTTCTATTTGTTAAATCTAGGTTAAATAATTTCAAGAAAAATAGTGATGTTCACAGTTATAATACTCGCAACAAAAATCAGCTTCATATGCCTAAATTTCGACTTGCTAAAACTAGAAAGTCACTCTTAGGTCTAGGTATAACATTATTTAATAAACTTCCCGAAGCGATCGTTAACCTACCAATGGCAAAATTTAAAACACATGTTAAAAAAGTTTTATTGAACAATGCGTACTATACTATCAATGATTATTTAAGAGATAAAAACGCGTGGATACATGGTAACGCGTGGCATTACACTCCACACATGAAACATAAATAGCTGCATTTTCTGTTTCCATAATAAGCTTACTGTAAAACATGTAAATGCTCTGCGATCAATAAGTGACCAACATATAACTAATATTTTCTCTTGACAAGGTCTGCGAGTTCGGGTTTTTCATGCTCACTAAAATGTCCAATCCGCTGGTGGCGTCACTGGTCGGGTCGTTGGATTCCCTCTAATATGGTTGAGTTTAACGATGGCTGATCCGTGCGTCAACCCCGATCCCTCCCGGCAGCACCCGTTCACGAGTTTTTTTGACTACTTTATATTTTTTATCACGCAATTTATGTTTGTTTACTTGTTCGCAAGCATTACATGTTATAATGTGTCAACATTGTATTATATTATAAGTATTTATTAATTAAAAGACAATTATAATAATATGACAAAGCCCTTCTGGCGAGTAGGCGACCGATACTGTGAAAATGAGTTTCTTTCGGCGTTTCTTCTCAGCAGTGGTCGTTACGAAGCGCTGGTATCTATATAAGCTTTTCTTTAAAAATAAATTAAATTTTAATATACTTTACACGTAACATAAATTATACTTATTGACGTGTAAAAGTGCCTGTAAAGGTCTAATTACTAAATAAACATTTGAATCTTTGAATCTTTGAACTTCCCAAGTAACATTCTTTCGAAGGCACAAAACTGATCTGTTTATTAATAGACTATTCGTGATTTATCTCTAGATAATGGTATTCTATGTATGGGGTTTTTATAGAAAACGCAATATAATAGAGTATTTTATCCCAAGCTTCATTATTTATTAAACTTCCGGAATCGTTCAATTTATTATTAGAACTTATCCAACTTTCAAATCTATAAAAAGTCGTTAAATCTCCAACCCATTTTACAGACCATAGCACTAAAGTTATCGACATCATTTGCACAGATGCTCGCTTCAGACAGGTTACATCGTATTGACGTGTAAAAGTGCCTGAAAATGTCTAATTAGGAAGTTTCCTGGGTCAAAAATAAATTATGTGGTACTGTTAATAGAATAAAACGTTACAAAATAGGTAATGTCACTTGATCGAGTTTGCGTTGCATAATGAAATTCAGTACAACATTAACCCACCAAAAACATACCCGTTAATATTTTTCAAAACTAAAAACGACTTCTCCCCCAAACTACATAACCGATTTTGATAAAATTTCCATGGTATCACCTGGAAAGTACACCCTTTCGAAAAAAAAAAAAAATTTTTAAACCGGTCCAGGCGTCTTTGAATAATCGGTGAACATACATAAAAAAAATAAAGGATCGCGACGAATTGATAACCTCCTCCTTTTTTGGAAGTCAAAAGGGGGCCAAGTTCCTATCGGCTAATTGTTCGCCTAAAAAAGGGTTGAAATCCAATTTAATGCCAAGTTTAGATGCACTTTAAAATCGATCATAATCAACTTCATCAACAGACTGATCCACTGGTAAACATTTGCTATTCCCAAGACTCGCCACCACACCCAGTCCTCCGCCTTCCGCATCCAGCCACTACCTGTCACCTTATGCACGTCAACGGTCGAAATTCACTTTACCATACACCCAACTTAAAATATGGTATACTTGTGAAAATTCTAGGTACTTGGTTAAAAATATCTAAAATTATAATACTTCTAAATTTGAATTTGGCAGGTTAATTTAATTATATAAATAGGTTAATTAAATTATATAAATAATAAATTTAATTATACAATTAATCATGTGTTACGTACAGCACGAAAACCTATTAAGTTCAAATTTAGAAGCATTATAATTTAAGATATTTTTAACCAAGTACCGATGTATTTTCACAGGTAACCTATCACAAACTCTAATTTCTTTTCTTCGATTTTTATTTGTTCAAAAACGGTACAACGAAGTTTTAAATGCCAAATGGCTTCTTTAACATATTTTCAGCTTATATAAATTCAACAAATATATTTTTCGTCTTCTATAAAAACTGTCGACCAAAAATCAAAACATGTAATTTTTATTTCATTAATTGGGTAACAATAATTTTATTTTCTAGAAGTATTAACGATAGAAGTAACTTCTTCCAAATTATTATTTACACAGATTTTCAATAACTTCAATTTTATTAACAGTAATTTTGTACATGCAAAATTAATATATAACAGTATTCAAATTAATTCAAATTTATGTTGGAATTTCTTTCAAGTATTTTATTTCACTAAGATTTACTTTAATTTCTTTTGAACGTTTCTGCATTGACAAAACAAAATCGGTCAAGATTTAGGAAATAAGAACGCCAAATACTTCGAGGATTACACACCAAAACAAAAAATAAAAGAAATCCTGAAAGGAAAGACTGTATCCAAAATAATAAAGGTACGAAGGATATCATACTACGGTCATATACTGAGACGCCCAATCCCACACCTACTTCGTGCAATTTACAAACGCAAAGAAGCCAAGCGGAAAGTTGGACGACCTATTTATACTTGGGAAGACTTCCTCAACCACCATATCTGGCAGTGTGTAGTGGCACTGTGTAGTGGCACACACAAAACAAAAGCAGAATGGATGGAAATAGCAGGAAATCGAACCCTCTTAAAAAAGAAGCGGAAAGAATCTATGAAATATCAGAAACTGAATTAGAATCGGAAGAAGATACACCAAACCAACCAATCGCCCGAGACGGCCTACAAGCAACACCCCGAAGAAATAGATGTCGCAAAAGACCCAGACCACCGACACCAATATCGCTAAGACAGTGATCAGTACACCAATCAGTCACAAATCAAATAAAATAAATAAAACCATGTGGATATCACTTGCAAAATAAACTAAACTTGGTATGAGGTAATAATACGATGCTGGCGAAAAAAAAAACAGGAGGGAAGAAAGAGAAGGGAAAAAAAGAAATTTTTTTTTTCTTAATTTTTTTTCTTTCCAGCTTCAAGGCTCTGTATCTTTGCGAATTTTTATTACTTTGCTGAACTAAAATATGTGGGGTCCTTGATTTTTGATAAGCCTCAGACATAAATCAGGAGCCAGAACCCATTAGCCTGGAACAAAGAAGCAGGATTCAGAAACCGAACTACAAAAAAAAACGTTCTTAGGGACCATAAAAATCAGTAAACAGAAACAGGAATTCGGCTGGGAAAAACAGAAAACCCAGAAGCCAGAAGTGAAGAGTGTCAAGACCAGTAAACTAAGATCAGAAGTCAAATTCCAGAAGACAAACCAGAAGGCTTCTCTTTTACGACAGTGTCAACAAATCTCTAATCTTACGAAGAAGACCTGCAGAGCAACGCGACGGATACAAAACAACAAAGCAGTCTATTATCCTTCCAAGTATATATCACACACCAAGTATTATATCTATCCTCCCCATACTGATTTGATGCAAGTATTCGGTCGGTTCTCTCAACTCCCTCTCTCTCCCCTACTCCCTGACTGCGAATATCTCCTACACTCCTTTATCCCTATCTACGAGTCCAACTGGTTTCTCGAGCCATGAGAGTGGTGTAACGAGGTTTGGCGTCACCATGTTCTAGGGACTGAGGACGATATACATGCATCGGCTTTGGTCTGCAAGCGTGATGACGTACTCTCCAAGGTAAACCTCATTCATAAGCTCTTGCAGCGTAACTGCTGGCTGGGCGGACTCAGAACAGAACAGAACAGGACTAAGATTTTCTTTAATTTCTATTAATTTTTTCAATGTTTCATCTTTAATGATATACTTTTTTCGTCCTCTTTCAATTTTTGCCTAAAATCCGAGATTGGTTTACCAAGTGGATTTGGTTCATGATTGTGGTTATTACTGCATTTTAAAACATTATGTATCATATCATTCGCACTGTTTACTTCTGTAACTAATGTTGCACAACATTTATAAATACAGTGTTTTCGTGAATCACAGCTCCAGTAAAATTTAGTATTGTTCACTCTGTTTTTATAATAACTGAATCCTTCATGATGTAATTTTAATCCACCTCTATTCGATTTATACACTTTTGCTAAATTATCAGACATTTTAATAATAATGATAAATAACAATACGTGTATGAGATGTTTACACAGACAATGATGTTTATTATCTAAGTACCGTAAATATAATTAATAATATTAATGTTACAGCAACACAACAAAAAAATTTTTTTGCTCCATTTATTTTACCAGGCTAAATTATTTACTTTAGAAGATAAACACTATGGATTAAATCCATAGTGTGTAATGTGTAAAGAATTATCCAAATCGTAATCCACATTACGATTTGGATAATTCTTTTTACATTTGAATCTTGTGACAGAGCGCCGAATTGAGCGGTAGGTTCAAGTTGCGGCGGGGTGGCCCTTGGGCCACCCCAAGCCGCACAACATAAATACACACAAAGAGAACATAATTACAAAAGTACTTGTATATACTCTGTACTCTGTATATATAAACATTATGGATTTCAAAATTATGATTTAAATTATTTGGTATTTGTCATGTTGTATTTTAATAATATGGAAATAATTTTTAGGTTAAATAATTATTTTCTTTATGAAACATATAAAAATAGTATCTTCGGTTTAACGTTAGGTTGCAATACAAAGCATATTTCAAAAACATAACAATCAAAAATCGGAATTTCAACCAGATGGAAAAAGAGTTTTCGGTCAAATGTAAATTTAGAAAATAAAAAAATTACGAAACGTTTTTGGTTTTAAAAATTCGTAAATAAAGAATTATAGTTTGTGATAGGTAACCATTTTCACAAGTATACCATATTTTAAGTTGGGTGTATGGTAAAGTGAATTTCGGCCAGATGGACCGTTGACGTGAATAAGGTGGCGGGTAGTGGCTAGATGCGGAAGGCGGAGGACTGGGTGTGGTGGCGAATCTTGGGAATGGCCAATGTTTACCAGTGGATCAGGCTGTTGATGAAGATGATTACGATCGATTTTAAAGTGCATCTAAACTTGGCATTGGATTGGGTTTCAACCCTTTTTTAGGCGAACAATTAGCCGATAGGAACTTGGCTCCCTTTTTAACAGGTATGTTTTTGGTGGGATTTCAATACTTTTTTTTTCAAGTAATCGTACCTATTTTTTTCTTTTTGTGCCACGCCCGCGTCCATTGTTAACCTTAGAAGTCATTAACAATAGAAGCCTGATTTTTTAGGTAAACAGTATATAATAATAAGCTATACAGCGTGCGTCATGTATACATGACAATATTTTATACCCCCTCCCCCTTGTCCTCCTCCCCCCACCCCCTTTTTATCGTATTCTCATTGTATCACTGGTTCATAAATATTCTTATTAGAAATTCGATATTAGATTGAGCCAACTCACGCTTGACCGATTTCTTAAATTTCTTAATTTTTTGTTAATCTACAAATAAAACACGACCTGCGTGCCAAATTTCATAACGCTAGACAATTGGAAGTAGCCTAAAGGTTTTAATTACAGGTCAGTGAGTCAGTGCCAAAATTAGCTATTTTCACAGGGCCATATGTCAGGAACTACTAAAGCTATATCTATGAAATTTGGCATACTGCTTGAGTACTAGTATATTATTACGTAGGTACAATTTTATTTCTGTACTTGCAATAGGCACTGAGCTACAGTGGGGTCAAAAGTGGGTCGAAACGGTTCGTGTAAATAGTGCACGGCATGCGCGAGGCCTGCTGCTGGAACTTGGCCTGCGCACTACCGTGCGCTTAGATATAACACTGGTACGGAACTACGGATGATAGGAATTATGGTTAGAATGACACTGATTTTTTATGTTGGCAATAAGCTAACTGATTCAGAATTTTTTATAGAGGATTTATAGCATAGGTGTAGATGAAATAGTTAAGAATTATGGATTTTAGTATTATATAATGAAATGACTGCATTTTCAATATTATAGGCATATTCATATACAGGGTGGAATTGAATTCGTTGGCATACATTTAAGTATATATTACACTCATGATACTAAGTAATTTAAGACTAATAAAAAGTAATCATTTCCATATTAAAGAAAACCTCTAAAAATGCGTTAGACTCTTTGATAGATACCATTACCGCAATATAAATAAAAAACTAATCGTAATAAAACTCACGAAAAAGAAATTAATTATAGTAGTATCAATTTCGTCACGTCGTAGTACACTAACATGCGTTCCTACTTCAAACGTTACCTTGAATAACCTTCTATCTTCAAGCGTTCGTTTGACCTTTGACCTCACCCGGCCTCACTCGATTTTAAACCTTATTCACGTACTTTAAAGTCTACTTTTGTATGCCGGCCACCCGCGCCCGCTCAGTGGCTCAGCTGTATCCGTGGCAGTGAGCGGCGCGTTCTTTGACCTCACGGCTCGTAAGTATATACAATACGCGCGCGCGACTCAAGTGTTTTGATACTTTGGTAATTTTTCTTACTTTTTGATACTTTTTAATTACTGCATTAATTGCAAAGTTGTTACCGTACAAAATAGCCTTCATGTGAGTATGTTAATAAGTTAAATTAATGCTAATGATTTCAATTTCACCCTGTATGTGAATTTAGATATATAAATAATATGTATTTTTCTTACCCATCAGTTGATGCAGTAACTATTGCGACTTTCCCTTTCAATCTATGACTATTAGTATGGTTTGATCTGGCATTCAATTTTAAAGGAACCATACCCACAGACAACATTTTAGAACGAATCATAATAATTAAAAATATAACCTGAAAGTATAGAGTAACGTAATAAAACTGAAAGAATCACACACGTTTCTCAGTAATCAGTATGTTAGTAAGCACTTGTTCCGTCGAATACTTAAGGTGTAATGATATGTTATCCGATTTTACACGATTTGTGAATTATTATTTATTACACAGAGAGTTATTCTGCGATTGGAGTAAAGCGATACACTATTCGATTTTTTTTTTAGAAACCAATTTAGGTAATTGGAACATGTAATCGCAGTTAGGATTTTAGATAGAGTCAAATTGTAGGATCCAATCGCTCTCTTTCTAAATCGTGTCCCATTTAGGACAGTGTAATTGCAGCAAGCCGCGATTACACTACGAGATTCGTCGGGAACGATTTCCCGCAGGCGCCCTAAATCGAGAAGTCTAATCGCTGTAGTACTAAGTAGATAGTGTCCCGATATCGGATGATCGGAGTTTCCCGACCGCCCGATTTCCCTATTTAGGGCGTCAATTAGTATTGGGCGTTTTTTTTCTTAAACCCTTATTGAATCTGGGTACTGCGAGAGAAACATACGAACGGTTTTTCGATTCATATACAGTAGCTGGGCGACCGAGCTTTACTCGCTTACTTTATTTATGAAAATAATTTTTTTAGCTTCGTCTCTCCCTAAATACCGATTTTCATCAAAATCGTTGGATTATTAGAAATATTAGTGCTCATATAACTATCGTGATTTTTAATGATAATGGTATGAACCCTTCATGCGCAAGTTCAACTAGCACTTGGCTGGATTTTTTTTTCACATTTACACCCGCAGTTTCGCAAGAGTGATTCCAATTTTTTGATATTTCGAAAGATCAGGTGCTCATCCTTTCAACATTAAGTTTGGCTGCCAACTAAGTTGGGGAAGTGATCAAGTGCAGTGTAATCACAACGCCCTAACTGTCGCCTCTGCTCTGATTCAGATTCTTTATTTGCAAGCAGGCAAGTAACCAGACTTTCTGTTCGGGGGGGGGGGGGGGGCATTCATTGAAACTATAATGTGAAAGTAGTCAAATCACTGTATTCATACTGTAATAAGTGAGTATATACATATTTTCCTGTTGCCGCTGGCAGCCATCACATCAAGCACAGTTTATGGATTTTGCGCTAATGCGGAATGAATTGATGATAAAGCAAGTGCGGTCAGACGCTCACCCCCCATTCTATTTTTCCAGGAAAGATTTTATTCTCTTTAAGCAAGAAAATGATCTCTCAACCGACGCCGTAGAGACAGGAAGGGTGGCCAAAATATGGATTAATTTGCTGATTGTCGGAAAGAAGATGGGGTCACATACATCCAAAACTTCCATTATTTCAACTGTTTTTTTTTTTTCAATATTCTTCCACTTGGCACACCAAAGACAGTACTCTGCCTTAAGACTGCAATCTCCAATACTATCATTTCAATAAATTTTAATATTTTCCAACTCGCTCTTTGTTATTACCAAATCGGTCTTTCATGCCAGAAATTAAATCATCTAAGCACGGTATAAAATTGCCCTTCTAAAATACTCCTTGGAAGATTCGCTGGGAGGGTTGCTTCGAAATATTTGCCGTCCGAAAACTCGAGGACACTGGATGTTTACATCCAACATATCTTTTGCTATTGCGAAATCAATCGTTATATATTTTTAAGAATACTGAGTTAACGCGATTACGCATCTCTCCTAATTTTCTGATTATGTCATCGGAATACTTCATAGCATATGCTAAGTCATGTGAAGGGTTCTGCAGATATGTTGACAGTGGAAGAGTGTAACTAAAAAACAGTTCACAGGTTTTTAGAGAAATAAAAAACTACTTTTTTCCATCGCGGCTATGAGCGTAGACGCAGTTGAGGCTATGGTTTTATTTGTAACAGAGATTTATTTAATTGTAACTACAATTGGTTGCAGTAACTCACAAAATACGTTCAAAGAGTCGTGACGCTCTATAAATCTAGTGTCACACATGCTGACCAATCTTTTTTTCTTACTTCTTGGAGCGAGTCTCTCAACATTTTCCTTGAGCTGTTTCCCAGCCATCGCATTGTTGCGGAATAAGTTACAAACTTCTTTTACAACACCGATCGAATTTCTCACCTCTGGATCTGAAAGAGCTAGATTCAGACGATGAGCAGGGCAATGCACGTAAGTGGCTTTTGGATATTCTGCTTTAATTCTCATCTACACGCCAGCTATATGTCCTGCCATGGTAGCAGCTCCATCATATTCTTGACCAACTATTTTATTGAGGTTTATTCCAATCTCACGGCATTTCTTTAAAATCTCTTGACTTATATTTTCAGCAGTAAGGTCATATATTTAAATGAAACAGAGGAAATATTCCCTCAAAATACCTTCATTAACATATCTCGCTCACAAAGAAAATTGTTCAGTTCCGCTCATATCCAAAGTTTCATCGCCAAGAAGTGCAAAACATTCTGAACTATTTATATGTATGACATTTTTTTCTGAATTAATTTTTTACACGTGTCTAGCATTTCATTTTGAATAATAGGGCTAAAATACGTTGCATTTTAGGGCTATTAACGATATGCTCTTTTAAGGTATTATCATAGCATAGCATGCATCGAAGTAAAGCCCTGAACTTTCCATTCTTACCAAGAGGCTTTTCTAAAGTCAATGGACCACTATCTTAATCACCACGAAGTGGCAACTCTTGCTCCCCACAGAAGATAACAGTTTTAATGATAGGCTTCAACGCAGCTCTATTTTTCTCCTTTTCCTTGCGCCTTTGCTCAGTTGTGATGCAACGTCTTTGGCAGTTGAGTTCATTACTTGTAAGAAATTTTCTGCACATAACTTTGAAAACTGGTGATATTTAGCAGCAGCATGTTCGCGAAACCTTTCGTTTGCATCTTTCCAATTATCAAATGCTTTGCTGATAAAACTTCGTAGTGTCTGATGGGAGCCTTTTCCAACAGTGCTTGATGAAAAAATAACACAGTACTTACAGAAATCACCGTTCCTCACCGGCGAATATGTTAACCATTCTCACGTCTCTACCCATTCTCTTCGAAATGTAAGTTTCCTTTTGCCAAAATTACGAGTCGGAAACAAAAAGGACGCATTTGGGACAAACGGCTGTGTGAGAATACTTTTTTCTGTTCGTTTGTGAGTACAATGGGAGGATTGATGATATAATAGCATTAGAAACCAAGCCAATATCCGGAAAAGTTTCACTTATTACCGCTGTATTTACATTAGATGCTGCTGTTGGAATTACATTTTTTACTTCTAATGAAGTTGATGAAGTTGTTTCTATTTCTACGTTACAACCAGATGAACTAGACGTCGTACTCGTGGTACACGTTTCTCCGTCAACTCTACATTTTTTCGTCACTGGTTTGAAGAAATTGTCAATTCTTTTCATTTTTAGATATGAATAGAATAAATCCCAACTATTACCCCCTTCTGGATACGTGCCTGTTTGCAAGTCACAAGGGCACAGCAAACATGGGGGCAACTAGATGCCATTACTTAATAAATTAATTAATTTGCAATCTTTTATTAACGTAAGGAAATCAAAGATTATACCTATCAATTTTATCATCAAAAAAACTCTGAGATACTATAATAACATTTGTTAAGGAGAAAGGCTTTCAAATGTTTATTAAATAAATTTGGTTTTATTATATATTTTTTATACTATTTGGAATGTGGTTATATATTTTTATTGCCATGTGGTGAGGGCTAGACGCGATTAATGCCAAATTGGTAAACGGAATATTTAATTTATTTAAATATCTATTATTTCTTTTATTGCAATTTTCCATAACAGAATATAATTCGCTGTGTTTCCGTATAAATTTGCAACTTTTCAAAATATAAATGGATGTAAGGGTCAATATTTGATGTTTTTTACAATATGGCCGACATGATGTCATTTCCTCTATGTTGGTGAGAATTCTGACACATTTTTTCTGTAGCGCGAATATATCATTGATGTCACAGCAGTTTCCCCACAGGACTATGCCGTAAGATAATCTAGACTGTAAGTATACATAACATGCTTTAAGGGAAGTCATTAAATCAGTCACACGTTTTAGGTGCATATGTAAAAGACGATAGTTTATTTTTAATGTTTTTATATGAGGTTTCTGAGTTATATTGATGTCCAAATCAATTCCTAGTAGTGTGGCTGTGTCAATAAAATTTAATTCTGAATTATTAAATTTATATATTATTTTTAAAGCGATTTTTTGCGAGGGTTTGAATTATATTAATTTTGTTTTATTTAAATTTACTTCAAGATTATGATTATTAAGCCAATTAGTAATGTCCATTAAAGTATTATTTAACTTATTTTCTAGTTCTTTGGTATCCGAACAAGATAACAAAACCAAGACGTCATCTGCGAAAAGTATACATATTAAATCGTCATTAATTTTATTTGGAAGGTCGTTAATAATAGGTTGGGGAAAATGTTTTTTCGCATTTTATATGAAAATTCAAAACATTTTTTAATATAGTTTATTTACATTTAACTAAAGTATGTAGGTACCATTTTGTTCGATAACTTTTTGCCATCTTATAGGTAGGGACAAATTTTGGGGCTTCTGATCAAAAAACGGCGTCAAGTAGTTTTGGCAGTCCTCTCGTGATGTTAACCTAACACTGCCTAAAGAAGTCTGAAGAGACCGAAACAGGTGGAAATCTGAAGGTGCCAGGTCAGGACTATACGGCGGATGAATTAACACCTCCCAGCCAAACTCTTTTAATTTTTGCTAAGTGGTTAAAGATGTGTGAGGTCTAGCGTTATCATGATGAAAAACCACACCCCTTCTGTTGATTAATTCAGGCCGCTTTCTCTCAACTTCTTGCTTTAAGCTTATCAGTTGTTCGCAGTAGAGTTCTGGTAGTAAATTTTGGTAGTAAAATTTTTAAATGTATCTAATTTCTTCATTAGATTCACCCAACTTGACGGTAAGAAAAACAAATGAAAATCACGCATTTTCCTAATTTAAATTTGGAATTATCTTCTTTAAAATTTAAACTTTTAAATGATACCAAAACCAGCCAGGTACAAATAGTATAGCCAAAGTGGTTTTATTACAAGTTCATACATACTATATGAAAAAAAAACTTTTTCCCCAACCTAATATATATGAGAAACAGCATAAATCCCAGCACGCTACGCTGCGGGATAGAGCTGGCAGCCATTTCTCTATCTGACCGAATGTGTTCTATTATCCCCATATCAAAATTGGTATTTTTAATTTCTACGTACTGAGATCGGTTTTTAAAATACAATTTAAACCAATCGTGGGCAGGCCCTCTTAATACCTGAGTCGTATAATTTAGCTAGCAAAATACTATGGTTGACTTTGTCATAAGCTTTACTCATGTCCAGTAGAAGACCTATGGCGTACTTTTTCTTATTTATTTTATCGAAAATTTTCTGAACGTTGTAGAGTTCTTCCTAAAACCGTTGATTTTCGTGTAATAATTTAAACTTTTCATAAAAATTACATAGGCGTTTGACCATTGCCGTTTCGAATACCTTTGCTGAAGTAGGTAAAAGAGATAAAGGACGATAGTTGTTAATATCTGTGGTAAAACCTTTTTTATGAATTGGTTTTATTACAGAAATCTTTAAAGCATCAGGAAACAATAGTGTAAGGGACCGTCGAAGGACGAACTAGAAACCATGCTAAATAGTCTAGACCAAGTAAGCCGTACAGTGGGATTAGACATGAACATGCAGAAAACCAAAATCATGACGAAATGGGAAAAAGAAGCTATTTATGTAAACATCCATAAAACTGACTATGTCGACGAATACGTCTATTAGAGGAAAATTATGTCTCCAACAGAAAGTACATCGAAAAAAATTGACAGACGAATAGAAAATGAATGGAAACTTTATTGAAGTTTCAAGGAAATTATGAAAAACAAGAGTACTAACATAAAGATTAAGCAGAAACTCTTCGACAGCTGTATACTGCCTATACTTACATATGGATGCCAGACTTGGGCTATGACCAAAGCAAACTATAGGAAAGCGACTGTCAGACAGAGTAAAACTTGTAACTATTAAGAAATTGACAAAACCAAGGAATGTATCAGTAACCGTTAATAAACTGAAATGGAAATGGACAGGACATAGATATATAAGGGAGGTGATAAGTGGTCGAAAACAATAATGTTTTGGTTCACACAACACAAGAAAAGAAAACGAGGGAGATCATGGCGAAGATGGGTGGACAATATAAAGGCTGTGGCAGGAAAGACTTGGACTAGAGCAGCCAGTAATCGATCCGCGACACCTGGAAACAATTGGAGGAGGCCTTTGCCGGAAAAGGGCAACAAATAGCTAGAAAAATTTTGAAAAATCGTTTTCAAATAGACAAACTCATGTAACCACCTATCTCTAAATATATATAACTCAAAGGTGACTGACTGACTGACATAGTGATCTATCAACGCACAGCCCAAACCACTGGACGGATCGGGCTGAAATTTGGCATGCAGGTAGATGTTATGACGTAGGCGTCCGCTAAGAAAGGATTTTATTCAATTCTACCCCCACGGGGATAAAATAGGGGATGAAAGTTTGTATGAAACTTTGTCAATTTTAAACCGATCGGGCTGAGACTTTGCATGCATAAAGCTACTATGACGTAGGCATCCCCTAAGAAAGGATTTTGATAAATTACACCCCTACGCGAGCGAAGCCGCGGGCAAAAGCTAGTCTGAAATAAAAGGCTTATATTATTATTATGTTTGTTTATATTTCTATACACCCTTTTCAGGGGAATTAGATATTTTTACGGGCTTTTGGCCAAGCAAAAATATTGAGGAAGAATTTATTCAAGAGACAAGAATTTACGTACTATCCTACAGGTGTTAAGGATTGCAGCTTTTTGTATAAGAAGGTAGGTCAAAGGATGTATTTCTAGGATTTTTAAACTATTGTGGAGGGTTTTGTGTATAACGCCAGTAGATAAGATAATAATGGGGATTGTTTTAACGGTCTCCACTCGCCATTGAGTTTTAAGTTCAATGGCGAGATCTGTGTATTTACTAAGTTTTTCCGTTTGAGTGGCTGTAAGATTGTGAGTATTGGGTACGGCTATATCGATTAAGTAAACTGTTTTATTATTTTTATCATGAAGGGTGATGTCGTCTATTGTGGTGAATAGCTTTGTCGGTGATTATTGTTCTGTCCCAGTACATCTTAAATTGAGCATTATTTAGGATGGTCTGTGGGGTATATTTATAATAAGCTGTTTTTTCAGGTACTTAGTTGGAGTTTAAAGGCTAGGTATTGGTGTATGATTGCTGCTATTTGGTCATGCCTGTATTTATAGTCGGTTTGTGAAATAGATCTATACAATGTCCTTTTTAATTAAGTACAAATATTTTAAGAGGTGATTCAGTCCATCATTTTGAACAACTTTTCCCAATAAATATATATCAAAATAAGAAAAAAAATTTTGCATTTTTCATAGTAACGATATCACGTGACTACTTCGATCTATATGAGAACCTTAATATTTTTTTTCGTATTTCGATATACATTTATTGGGAAAAGTTTTTCAAAATGATGGACTGAATAACCCCTTAAAATATTTGTACTTAATTAAAAAGGACATTGTATGTTCCGGTAATGTGTTGAATAGTTTCAGATGCACAGTGGCGACAGAGATCGGACAGAAGGTTTACGTCACGAATGATGTGTTTTTGGTAGTTTTTTGTGTGAATCACTTGGTCCTGAATGGCCAGCATAAACCCCTCTGTCTCGGGAAACAGTTCGCCCCTCTTCAACCATGCGTTCGACGCTGTCTTGTCGACGATAGGGTCGGTGAGGTCATTGCGATGTCTACCGTGGAAGGATTTCTGCTGCCATGTCTCGATCTTTTGTTGTGGTGTTGTAATGTTTTCATTGGGTTGTCTAGAACAATCACTGAGGTTGAGTGCTGTGTATTTTTTATCTGCTTTAACAATGGTTTTGTGCAAAGGTGTCTGTTGAGAGTGAAAGAATGAGCGGAGTGTGGTTATTTGTTTATTGTGGAGATTTGGATGTCGATGATACCTCGGCCACCTTCGATCCTTGGTAGTGTAAGGCGTTGAATGCAAGATTTCGGGTGATGTTTCTATATTTTGTCATGTGTGTGTTAATTGTGCGTTGATGTTTCTTAAGATCCGATTGTGACCAGTGGATGATACCAAATGAGTACGTTAGTGTAGGTATGGCAAACGTGTTTATAGCCTTTACTGTATTTCTTGAATTTAGGTTAGAGTTAAATATTTTGTGTAGTCTAGTTTTAAATTTGTTTGATAAGTTTTTTTTGTTGTCTTTTCATCAATTTGTCGGGTTTGGTAGAAGCCTAGATATTTCTATCTGATAGTGTCATCAATAGGTTCAATATTTTCACCGGTAGATAATTGGTATGAATTATTTACTATTTTACCATTTTCAATAGATTGGATTCCACATTTATGTATACCAAAAGACATGTGTATGTCATTTGAAAACTTTTCTGTAATGTTAGCCAAGTCTTGTATCATTGTGAGGTTGCTGCCATAAAGCTTGATATCATCCATGTATAATAAATGCGAGAGTGTAAAGTATGTGTTGTCATGAGGAACTTTGTATCCGTTCTTGCTGTGGTTAAGTTGATTGGAAAGGGGATTTAATGCTAGGCAGAACCACAATGGGCTGAGAGAGTCACCTTGAAATATGCCTCTACGAATTTGTATTAACTCGGTCTCAGTTTGGTTCAACTGCAATTTAGTGGCCCAATTTTGTATAGTGTGTTGTAAAAATCGTATATATTATTAAGGAAACGTCAACTGATCAGCACATGCTTTTATCAGTGTCGGGGGGATTTCGTCTATCCCAAATGAATTTTTATTTTTAAGATTTTTTAATATATTATTTACTTCTTTATAATCGACAGGGCTTAAGAAGGATGTATTGGGTACTCTATCTGTGGAGATAGTCGTTCTCCTTTGCTGAGAATGTATGGGTGATTTTCAAACGATACAAAATATTTATTAAAATTTCCGCTACCAATTTTGGGTCATCTATAGTTTGGTTGTTAGACAATTTCAATTTTATATTAGGTTGATATTTTTTTTTATTCGTAATTTTCCACATATACTGTGTTTTGTTTTCAGAGGTCATAAGTTTACGTTTATTAGTGATCATTTTTGCTCTATTTACAGCATTTTTAAGAATTTTGTAATACAATTTATAATCCTCACGTAAAATTTGATTGATGGAACGAGACACTAAATGTCTTAATAATCTTTTATTAAGGCAAGATTGTTTTAATCCCGGGGTCAAGTAGGTGTTTTTACATTTTGTATTATATTTAAGTAATATTTTAGGCATACATTTATCTAGGCTTTTCTATTTTAGGCATTAATAATAATTTCATTAAATATATGATAGTTTTCATTTATATTACGCGTTGGGCTAAGAATCTTCTTTTTGATATTTCATTTTTAAATTTATTAAAATTACTTGTATTATAAAATTGTTTAGATATAAAAAAAAAAATATCAAGTTATGAGTAGCTGATGATGTAGAGAAAATTACTCCCTTATGATCGCAAAAACCGAACTCGTGAACTTCAGCTTTACGTGTTCGTTTATTAAAATTTGTAAAAACCAAATCTATGCACCATGCAGTAGTTGGTGTAATTCTAGTTGGTTCTTTTACTTTTTGTCCAAAATTAAACATTAGCATTAATGTTGATAGTCTACTACATTCCTTTGTTATTCAAGAAATCTATGTTAAAGTCGCCTGTTATTATAACGTTCTTAAGCTTATCCTTTTTGTTAATTAATTTCAAAAGTTTTTCAAGAGACGTAAAATACTTTGATTTCCCTACTGTTGTCTGGCCAATATAAATTTTCTTGAGGAATTTCTATAGCACATATTTCAAAGACCTTTTCCACAGATAATGATGATATATCTAGTCGCTCTATATGTTCTATATTATTTCTAACTGGTATGCAGACACCGCCACCTTCACGTTGTGGTCGACAGTAAGATGCACCAATAACATGGTTACTCACATGTAAGAGATTTTTCTTGTCCTCATTCAACCAGGTCTCGGATATACAAAGGGCTTGCAAGTTTGCTTCTTCCTCAAGTAGCGCTTTAAGGATATGTAGTTTATTGCTGATACTTTGCATATTTTGGCACGAAAAAGCTAAGTTAGTTTCGAAATGTACGATTTTTTCTATGTTTCTTCTTGATGCGTTCTTTTCTTAATTGCTGCTGGCTGAGTTTATTTTTCCCCCGCTGTTACCGCCGCTGCCGCCAAGATGAGACGCTTCATAGAGAGATTTCGATTGTGAAAGTTGTGATGAGCTTGTGTGCGATATTTCTCTTTCTGCGATTATTGCGTAGTGACCGCTTTTTCTCGCTTTCTGTAGAACGTGCTTAATTTTTTTTTTGTTCTCGTAGATCTGATGGGTTTAAATATTTTGTGACGCTTACTCTAGTTCCTTTGAAATAAAAGGAGTTATTCATAATATATTTCTTTATCCTTTTACTTATTAACTCTATTTTTATTGGTCTGATTAGGCTCTTCTTTCCTATGTAATTTATTTCTTCTATGTAACCAGTTAGGTCAATATTTAATATATCACTAAAACATTTAAGACTCTATCCATGACTCTCAGTTTCCTAGTAGTTTACTGGTAGTCCGTGTAAAACTATTATTCCTTCCGTAGAGTCATGTGTCTTATTATTAGTAATGATAAGATTGTTCAGATCATGCTGCATTTGCTTGTTTTCTTCTTGTAATTTATGGCAATTTTGCTCTAATACTTCTATTTTATTATTTATCTCGTCTAACTTTTCCTGTGTGTGCTTCTGTGTTGTCATAATAAATTCTATTTCTTGCTGTAATTCTTTTTTTAAATTCACATCTTCCTTTTTTAATTTCTTCTTGAATGGAAACTTTAAGCGCTGATAAAATGTGTTGATTATTTTCATTCGAAATTATTTTAAATTTTTCGAGTGATATCAATTCGTCATTTTTGACTCATGTTGGTTTTTGGTGTTTCCTCGTTAATAATACTTTTATCTTCAGATGTTATTATATTTCCCTTGGGCGAGTTTCTAGAAAGATCTTCAAGCTCATAGCTGTCGTTGATGTTATACGATCTTTTCTTCCTTAAGGTTATATTAGATTCAATATTTGTATTATCTGTAGAGACATTAATATCAGCGTATTTTTGGTTTTGTTGTAACGACGCGTTATCTCGATTTTTAGACATAAGTGGTGTATTACTATTTTCAACTTTGGGTTCTTTAGATCGGCAATATTGATATCATCGTCCCGAGTTCAAATATATAACATCTTACAAAATATACTGAAAATATTTTAAGTGTATATTCAAGATAAAGATAATTTATTTGCCAAACATGTGTTGCAAGATATTACATTCAGTTTTGTCCAATCATGTTTACCATCACCGGTGTGCAAATTTTGTCAGAAAAGCATCTATATATCATCTATCATAATAATACTATAAAAAATATACCTACTTAATCTATAAAGATTTTACGATTTACTATGAAACAAAGTCAATTTACAGTTTATCAGATAAGAAATCCTTAATACTATAATAACATTTATCTATAAAAAATAACTTAATTTTCTTCTTAAACAAAGTCAAATTTAATTTTTTATATTGTTTTGGTATTTTATTAAATATTAACGGTGCCATACCTAATACACAATCATGTAATAATACAGTTTTAAATGAATGTATGCACAATTTGTCCTCACGACGGTTTCTTTCTACTGTATCAAACAATTTAGGAAACAGGTGAGGATTACTCTTTACAAATATAGCTGTTTCTAATATATATTATGTCGGGAGTGTTAGAATCTTATATTTTTTAAGTATCGGTTCACAACTATCTCTACTTTGTAGTCCGAACATTGCTCGAATACAGCGCTTTTGCATTTTAAATACCAGATTTTTATCGGTGGAATTTCCCCAAAAAATTATACCGTATCTAAGGACTGATTCAACTAGGTCATAGTATGCAGTTATTAGTGCATCAGTATTTACTTCATTAGATAGTCTATACAGGGCATAAGATGAACTACTAATCCGTTTACAAAGACTTTCAATTTGTTCTTTTCATTTTAACTTACAATCGATTATTATCCAAGACATCGTATGATGGAACATTGGATACAATGTTGCCCTGATATTCTATGTTAAAATTGTCCGCTTTTTTAGGTCATTGAGTAAAATGAATAATGTTAGTTTTATCAAGGTTTATTTTCAAATTATTATTATCAAGCCATGTTATTATTGAGGCTAATGTTGAGTTAACGTCGAATTTATATGATTTTTTGTCTGTGCATTTAACTGTTACTGTACTATCGTCAGCGAATAATGTAATACTTTGTTTAATATTAATAGGAAGATCGTTAATATAGACAATAAAAAGGAGAGGCCCTAGAATACTACCCTGTGGAACTCCATATGATACACATCGTTCATTTGATGTGTAATATTTTTCTGTTTTTGATTTAAAATCAAATTTAGATACTTCTGTTACTTGACGACGATCTGATAAGTAGGATTTAATTAATTGTAAGACATTACCTCTAATTCCGTATGCTTCAAGTTTGTCTAGTAATATTTTATGATGCTCATAGTCAAAAGCTTGCGTCATATCACAATTGATAGAACAAACGGGATTTCTTTTGTAAACTTCAATAATAACATTCGTTAAAAAATCATAAATGGCCATATTGATTGTTTTTTACGTCGGAAACCTTTTTGTTCTTTACAAAATATATGTTTATCTTCAAAGTAAGAGTTCAACTTGTTTGAATAGTATTTCTCAAATATCTTTGAAAATATTGAGTTAAGGGCAATGGGCCTAAAATATTCCATACGTTTCCTGTTTGTTTTTTTTAATAAAGGTTTAATTACAGTCAATTTTAAATCTTCTGAAAAAATACCTGTTTGGATACTGAGATTTACAATATGACTGAGATGATGACAAACATTTTCATTCTCGGATTTCACTATTTTTGTTGCTATTCCATCAAAACCAACACTTTTTGTATTTTTGAGATTTTTAATAATTTTATATATATCTTGTGGTGTGCTTGGCGCCATGAACATAGAATTTGATTGACGGCTTATATTTGACGTAACATTAGACCCACAATTCTTTACAGGTTGAACTTTATCAATGAAGTAGTTATTAAAAGAATTTGCTATTTCATCGGGGTCTGAAATAATTTTATCATCAATTGTCAGTCGCGTTACAGATTCATTTGGTAAATTAAATTTGGAGTCATTTATAATTTGCCATGTCGTTTTTGATTTATTTTTTGATGTACTTATTTTATAATTATTTTGACTCAATTTCGTCAATTTAATAATTCTTTTGAATAACTTTGTATAGCGTTTATAGTTAAGTTTATTAACTTTTGTAGGTTTTAATCCAAAAGTCCATAAAAGGTTTCTTTTCTTTTGGCTGCATTTTTTTAACCCTTTTGATTTCCATTTTACTTTACGACAAGTATGTATAGTTATTTTTTTTAATGGAAAACACTGGTCATAAAACATTTTAAAAGTATCTATAAAACTTCGATACGCGATATTAGGGTCTTCTGTATCATAAATTTCTGTGAAACTTAGGTTTTTGATAAATTTTTTAAACTTTATTATATTTTCTGCGCTGTAATCTCGCACTGTTTTTTCACTCCATTCAGTCCATGATACTAAACAACTTTCCCCAAGGAACATATATTGAAATATAAAAAATATTTTTGGCTTTCCATACAAACTCTGATCGGCTGAGCGGTAAACTTGTAGGGTAGGCCAAAATCTATTTTATATTTTTATATATGTTCTTTAGGAAGATGTTCAGTATCATAGACTGACTATAATAGTTAAATATTTTCAGCCTTAAAATTTCGCCAGGAAAACTAGACATTAATTTAAAATGAATAAGATTGGATAATTTACATATTTACAAATAAAAAGAAAAAGTGAAATACCTACTATAAATTTAATCTAGAAAATCGCGCCCATGCGGCATAGCGCCAAGAACGCTGACCGCATTTCCCCGTTGGATCGCAATACTGATGAGTTGGGCGAAAAAGCAGCCAGCTCTCTTGTCACCAGCGGCGGAGATCAGTCTTGGGGAGATCTCTTTAAGGAGACCCCTAGCACCGGGGCCCCATAGTCCGAAAGTCTCCATGCCAAACGGCACAAGAATATAGTCATCAATTAACGAACTATATTTGCGCCGTTTGGCGATGTCAACATTTTCAGCAGCCGAACTACCTTTTGAGATGGGATCCCCTGAGATGGGAGGGTGCCAGTGTGTCAACGCATGTGGCGTCCCACACTAACGCCCTGCCGCGTTCCCAGGGGATCAGTGACATTCATTCATTAAAATAGTTTCAGTATATTTCATGATCCTATGACAAATATTGAAACTTAAATCTAGTTCACAAATGCACATGAGACCCTGGTAGGGCGCAAAATTTAATAAAATATTTACACTTAGCAAAATCCGAACACTATAAGTACTTGACAATTGAAACATACTAGAAACATCTAAAAGCTTTCATTTCTTAAAGTAGGCACATGTGCTAAAAAAATATTTATATATTTATTACCCGACGGATCGTGTAATGTAATCGCAGCTTAAAATAACTGGCTACCTAGCATGAAGATATCTTCATGCTACCTACCATGCCAGTGTCCTAATAAGAGTTCCTACCTACAAATCGGATAATGACACTGAAGTATGCATACATCCGACATTGAAAAAATGGGGGTTGTTCTTTGACTGGCCATCTTCAGGATGATAATTTTAAAAAAAATTTTATTAATTTTTTATAATAAAAATTTCTTATGATAAAATTATTTATTATTTTATAATAAAAATTATAATGGCTAAAAATGAATTTTCTTTTAATAATCTTGATAATTCATTGATTCTCTAGATTTTTTTTTTTAAATTTCTTGATTTTTTGAAAACACATATCTACCTGAAAAATCACTTTAAAGTAAAAGAAAAAAGAAAGGCACTAAAAGAATTTGATAAAATACACATATGGATTATTTTATGTTTTACCACATTAAAAAAAAATATTTTAAAAATTTTTTAATGACGGCTACTTGAGAAAAGAATTTATTAACTAAAAAAAATCAAAGTTCCACCTTCTGATTACTACGGTTACATGTGGTTTCTTATATTTTTAAATTTTTGATATATAATCCAAGATATAAAAAAAATCAATAATAGATATTCGCTAAAAAGAACTTTATTTTAAAAGAAATCAAGATTTCTCTTTTTCATTACGCTTAAGACTACATGCGGTTTCTTTTATTTTTCAATTTTTTTTTCCAATATATAAGTTTTTTTTTAAATTTAATGACGGATATTTACCTTTTGATTACGCTTAAAACTACATGTGGTTCCTTTTATTTTTTCCATTTTTCAGTTTTTTCCAAGAAATAAAATAATAATTTTTCAATAATGCATATTCGCAAAATAGAACTTTGTTTTTACAAAAACCCAGATTTCATTTTTTCAGTACGCTCAAAACTAAACGTGAAAGCTTAAAACAACATGTGGTTTCTTTTACTTTTTCCATTTTTCGATGTTTTCCAAGACATAGTAAAAAAAAATTCAAATTGTCTGACTTCGATCGGCTTTGACAGACTTCGACGGACTTTGTCTGGATTTGATCGCTTTGACTGGCTTTGACTTTGACAGGCTGAATGCTTTTACCGACTTTGACTTCTTACTAAGGATAATTTTTAGCATACACTAGCTTTTCGGGCGCTACTAAAAGAAATTCTGGCTCATTAGATAGATTATTAAAAAGTATAGTATATGCATTTATTGTAGAGGTTTTTTAATGTCAAATTCAGTCAAAGTCAGTCGAAGTAAGTCAAAGCCGATTGAAATCAGACATAGCCGAACGAAGTCATTCAAAGCCGATCAAAGCGATCAAATCCGGTTAAAGTCAGTTGAAGTCTGCCAATGCCAAAGCTGATCGAAGTTGGTCAAAGCCGATCAATGCGATCAAATCCGGTCAAAACTTTTCAGTCAGTCGATCGGACAAAGATCAAAGTTGATCAAAGCCGATCAAATTATTATCATAATTTTTTTTTAATTTTATTGGATATTTGCGAAAAAAAGGAAAAAATATCTTGGGAAACAAATTTAAAAAAATGAAAAAATAAAAGAAATAGTAATAAAAACTTAAAAAGGTAGAACTTAGATTATTTTAAATATAAAAGACCCTTCCGTTAAAATCCGTCATTGACAAATTTAAAAAAAAATCTTATATCATGGAAAAAGATGTGTAAAATAAAACAAACCACATGTATTTTTAAAAGTTATGAAAAAGTGGAATCTTGTAGTTTACAACAATTTTTTTTTGCAAATATCGTTTATTGTAAAATTTATTTTTGAATATCTTGAAAAAACATTGACAAATGGAAAAATAAAAGCAAACACATGTAGTTTTAAGCGTAATGAAAAAGTGGGATCTTATTTTTTGTAAAAACAAAGTTATTTTTTGCGAATATGCATTATTATTATTTTTTTTATAGGTATCTTGGAAAAAACTGAAAAGTGGAAAAAATAAAAGGAACCACATGTAGTTTTAAGCGTAATAAAAGGTAAAACTTTGGTTTTTTTTGTATTAAAAAAATCCTTTTCCGAAACATCCGTCATTGAAAATTTATAAATAAAATCTTATTTCATGGAAAAAATGGAAAAATTAAAAATAAAAAAATCCACGTGTTTATTTTATAAAACTCTTTAAGTGCCTTTCTTTTTTACTTTAAAGTGATTTTTAGGCAGATATGTGCTATCAAAAAATCTAGAAAAAAATTAAAAAAACAAAAAAAACTTATCACTCAGTTAGTGATGGGTAATGCTAATAACCCGGTTAATATCATTTGGCTAATAATCGATTAAAAGCAGTTAATAGCCGTTAATAGCTAATTATGGATGATAACCCTGCTATTAATGTTATTCTAGTATTTAAATTTTCCTTCGTGGTTTTTAGGCTTAGGGACTGTCAGATTAGATTTTATTTTCATCATCTTTCTTATTAAATAAAGTAGTAAATTTATGTGTAAATTATAACTAATCTGGTCCATTTACAAATTTTCAATTAGCTGTTTACATTGATTTTTGGTAGTTAGATTTTAATGTACTTAGTTTTATTTTTTAAATTTTTAATCAGTCGTTTACAACGATTTTTGGGAATATTTTTTTTTTGTTTGTGTTCGTTATAGTTGTTTTGTTTTTTGTTTGTTGATCAAAAATATTTTTCAGCCCAATTACTCTTCTAATTTTGGTAAGGTAAGCTTCAAAAATGGAGTCTCAATGACTCATACAGTTAGTATGAGACTTCTGAGGTTGGATCGGACGCTAATGGATCTATTTCTGGTGGTTTCTTTGTTATGTCAAGTAATGAGATAGATCGATAAGATTCACAACGCGATTTGTCAATCGTAATGTTGGTATTGTGGCGACCTCTACGCCACTACGAGGAACTACAACCACAAACAACAATGAAGAAGAGCGATACCTTAGTTAACAAGAAGCATACGAGATGTATCCTATATCTTCCAGCAGCCAGCAGTATATCTCTCTTAGAGTTCTCCCAATTCGCCGAATAAATACAACCTACTACGATACACCGTCAGAGCCGTCGTTCCCCAGGCCATGCCTACCCATCGCCTTATATCAATTGCCATAAACTCTGTCCCAACTTATCTCGAGGGTATTTTAAAAGAAATAATATGAAGGTAAAACTATAATTTGACATCATCATATTAAGAAGGTTTTATACTAATCATTACATGACACAGAGCAGTCTTCAGATGGAGTGGGGTATAACAGAGAAGCGAATAGCAGTAAAATTTGTATACTGGACCATCAAGCGTTACAATGAGATGTGTTTTGTCGATGAAAGGCGAAGAGTCGGTCGAACTCCAATAACCAGGACACCAGCAGCTATCAAAGCCACCAGAGAGAGAATCCGAAGAAATCCAATCCATAAGCAGAAAATCACCGCAAGGGAAATGAAAATATTCCCTAGGTCTATGTCTCGTATCATAAAAGAGCTTATCGAAGAAAAACAGGTCAGCTGTTGACTGCAGCTCTTCGTCACAAACGAACCATGAAGTTGTTGCAGAGACACGTAGATGATGGCCACCGGCCAAATTCTCCTCACGGATGAAAACATTTTTACCGTTAAACAGAAGTTTAATCGTCAAAACGATTGTTTATGCGCACAGCTCCTAAGAAGCTACTGCGATGATCCCAGAGACCGAAAGAGGCCACCCCCCAGCATCTGTGATGGTTTGGTGGGGTGTATCCTACGAAGGAGTGACAATGCTTTATTTTTGCAAACAAGGGGTAAAAACTAAAGCAACTAACTACCAAAGCGATATTTTAGAGAAGAAACACTGTGTTTGCTGGTAAATACTGGATATTTCGAACTTGGATATATAACGAAATCAACCCAGCGCTGGTTAAATGTGAATTTAAGGAATTCACCACCTCTGACTGAAGATTAATTCTCATCTTCATCCTTTGTATAATTGCTTATGGAATATTTAACGAAACTGAATTTCCTGAAAAACATGTATTTATTTTATTTTTAAAACCCTTTAAACAAAGATAAAATAAATAAAAAAATTACCAAATAAAGAATCCTACTGCGTACGTGAACCCAGTTTTTATTCACACCCAAAGATTTTACAATAAACAAAAAGCATTTATTTCTTTACAATACATTAATAGCGGGGTTATTAGCCAGTGGAAGGCTATTAACGGCTATTTATGGATTATAAATAATCGATAATAATCCAAACCATCTGGCTATTTACTCATCACTACACTCAGTTATCAAGATAATTAAAAGAAATATTTAAGATCTATTAGAAAATTGTTTTTTATTTTTATCAAACTTTTTAAGTGCCTTTCTTTTTTTTACTTTAAAGTGGCAGATATGTGCTATTAAAAAATCTAGAAAAAAATTTAAAAACAAGAAAAACACATCACTCAGTTATCAAGATAATTAAAAGAAATATTTAAGATCCATTAGAAAATTGTTTTTTTTTTATAATAAAAAAATAAATAATGAAGATGGCGAGTTAAAGAACAACCTCAATTTTTTCAATCTTTAGTAACTTAATTTTTCTCCTAGATATCCCTAGGAGAAATACCTATAAACCGGATATATGATGACCGCGGATAATACAGTTGTCGTAGAGTTGTATGTATGTGTCACTCGAGTTGATTTCAGATAACATCAAAATTCAAAGGTCAATAAAATTTTTAGAGTATCATTCACAAGTAAAAGTAAATGTAAAGTTATAGTACATACCTCTACCAAAATGTTGATATAGGTACTTACCTACTTAAGTAATTTATTTTACGGCTATCTTCTACAACTTAATATAAAAAAGGTAACTTTTACCAAGTTAATATAATGCACTCTGTAATTGCGTAGAGATCAAGATCTGTTATCTTATCTGACACATGGTGGTATATTAAATTAATGTACCATGATCTGACATACTAAAGTACTGTACTGAAATAGAGAGAGAGCCATCTCGCATAAATTTTCTGCTGCAAATGTAGCGTCATCTATGAATGTTATTCCAAAATAAATTAAAAAAACGAATCGGAGGAGGCGGAGGGGGGGGGGGATAACTTCAAAAGCGGTACTCGATATGATGTTACAACGTTATGATATTATAGTACAATTTGTTTTACCATAGAGTGGTCTCGACCTTTCATGAAGAATTCGTTCCAATTTATGCTGCTTTTTTATTCATGGTGAAATTCTTAGAAAATCATAGACATATTTTCAATGTTTTCTGCGTAAAACAATATTGTTTTTAGCTGACACAACACTTTCAAAAATACGCCAAAATGGTTGTTTACGCGAGCGGTGAGTTGGAAAACTACACGTTTTGTGTTTCGGTGAGTCCTAAAATGAAAAATAGCACTTCAGGCCTGCCTGAAGTGCTATTTTTTAAACGCGGAGTCACCTAAACGAATGGTTTTTCCATTAAAAAACATACGTTTAGTGACTCCGCGTTTGAAAAATCGCACCACTGAACTGGCAATATCCGCGGATGAAATCGCGTAAATTCATGGCATGATAAAAGTACACGCACACGCGCGCACTCACATATATCTGTGACTGGGAGGTAAAATGATAGCGCCACTGATTGTTTTTTTATTTGTGTTGTGGACGGTGCCATGTTAAATTTAGTTACGACTCCATTCGGAATATGGCGAAGCCTACTAACTTATGTGTTAGCCTAACAGACAGAAGATATATTAACTGGCTGGAGGAATTCGTTTTGTAATTAATATGCAAAATATATAAATATGCAAAGAGATTTGTTGAGAATTCTTTTTACACTTTTCTACTATACAATATACAAGTACTATACAATATACAGTTTTATGTTGCAGGGCTCTACCAGGGTTCATATTGTACAGATTGTTCTTACTGTTTTAAGCAGTGAGTGAGCTATGTAGTGAAAATATATACATGTACGATATGAAAAGAAATAAATAAATTAATAAAATTGAAATACAATCCTAAGAGAAACAATTTTTTTAACATGCTTCTTTAAGTCAAATTATATACTTTATTAAAAAGGTCAAAACATTTTCTACGGGATCTGTATGAAATACAGGCAGATAATGTCATAGTTTCTTGGTGTCAATTTGCGCCCTTTTTATCAGTTTTTCCGCAATAATTAATCTAAAATCACGTTAAAATGGATATGTTTAAATACAAGTGACATTATTTTCTGACATTTTATTTTCTTATCAGTACAAAATAATTTGTTTTTGACCTAGGAAAATACCCTATTCGAGTCGACCATTCGAAGAAGCATGGACATACAATGCGTTGTATCACCGATATGCAAATGTTGCTATATTTAAAATATCGATATTATTTTTGTAATATTTAAGTTTACGACAGGATATTATCAATAAATTAAGAATATTATTGTGTAATGACAACAACTAAATTTTTTTGTGGTGATATGCAACCTTCAAGAAAGACAGTCATAGACGGAAACGGAAAACTAATTATGACGTTCTAATCTGTGTCACTAATAATAACTAAAATATTGCTTGTATGTACATTACCCATTGTACTCATACTCATTCCACTTAAAATGATTTCTCTGTGGTTCATTTTTCTATGACGTTCTAATCTGTGCCACTAATAACTAAAATAAAGCTTGCACATTTTTTTTTAAATAAAGCCGTAACTTCTTAAGAAATGGTTTAGTATGCCACAATTTATTAAATGACAATTTCTTATAGGCAAATCATTTTCCTTCATGTTTGATCAGAAGCATGGCTCAAAAATTAAGAACGGTAAAATTCAATGTTGGCGCCTACAGCTTCCAAATTACGATTTTAAAATTTCATACCGTCCAGGCAATGACAACGTAGTAGCCGACGTCCTATCAAGAGCCAATGCAACAGCTTCAATACACTAAGATAGCGCTAATCTAATTGAACTACGTAAGAACGTTTGTCATCCAGGAATTACTAGCATGGTTCACTGGATAAAAAAAAAAAAACTTACTACACTCAGTCGAAGACGTCAGACGAATTACATCATCTTATTTTATTCTATATGTGCAGAAATAAAATCAAGATTTCTGAGGCAACTGCTCCATTTAAAAGGATTGCGATGGACATCAAGAGAGCATTGCCATGAGATACTAGAAACCGATACATCCTGATGGTAATAGACGAGTTCTCTAGATTTCCTTTCGCATTTCCGTGTTCTGATCTTACTTCACAAACAGTGCAAAAGAAGCTTTCAGATTTATTTGTAATATTTGGCATACCATCTTCATATATAATATGATAGAAGAACTACATTCATATCTGCCGAACTCAAAATTTATCTACATGTAATCGGTGTAAATACCAGTTATACTACGCCGTACAATGCTCAAGGGAATGGCCAAACTAAAAGATACAACGGCATTCTTTGGAAAACCATACAGCATACAATACATTCGTTTAACCTACTCTTTACCCGCTAAGAAACTCTTGAAATTAGGACTACTTTGGATGTGTACCCGAAAGCATCAAACTATATTTCTCATGCTTAGCAGCAGCAGAACTCCCTGCGGCATCAGCTGGTCTATGAGGTTCACGTGTTTTGCCTTCCACAATATCCATGAGGCCATCCATGCCATTTAGCATAGCAATCATGCGATATTTCCAGTGGGTCCAATTGCTACCATGACGCTTTGCGATCTGAATCTTCGATAATTCCATTCTGGCCTTGTCGAATTAGTTTTAAAATATATCCCTAGATGGCGTTGTACCAAGTTGAAACTGGGTATGGTTATTTTTGTGAGAAAGGGTCTATGTTTCCAAATTTATATGTATCATTGCTTAACAGATCTAGCTGTCGTTGCGTGCGGTCACGCTTTTGAGCGCTCCAGACGCCCCTACAGTAAACTCTGTTATTCCTCTCTCTCAGCACTGCCACCACTGCCCGATCGCTCGGTCACCTTGACTAGCACATAATCGCTCATCTACTGTTGCAGAGCTCCAGTCTACAGCTTCCGCCCGGATCATCAACATCGCGGATCATCGCGGACAGCGGACACCATCTTCACCTTCAGATTCGAGTACAACTGAGTGTTGTTCATCCCACACGACCGGTTGTTCTTATCAGAACAACTGACGTGGTTTCTTTCGATACATATCCTTGTATTGCCTGCGTAATCCACACGCAGAGAAAGTCCTCACACTTAGTTGAGGCCGTGCAATAAGCAATCGTGTTGCGGCGTTCTACGCCAATACGGGCTGCTCAGTGTACGTAGTGCGGACCCTGGCACTAGCCTTTACCCCCTCAGGGTAACGGCAAGAACCTAGGCTGGGCTCGAGACCACTGGCCTTGGGGGCTTCCCTAGTCAACCTCGAGTATCGGTTAGGTAGTTAAGTTAGGGACACACCTGCTCGCACTAACAAGGTTTGCGACAGACCCACTCACCGGTGAGTGAACACACATCACGAAGCAGGGACTTAGGGCCTCACCTTCTGCCTACACCCGACAGAAGCCGATAGGCAACCCCCGCCCCCCACTGAGTATTCCCCTCAGTCTTAAAAACCAAGTCCCCCGCGTTAACCAAAAATGGTGGCTAAAAAGGGAAGGGAGGGAAAGAGGAAGGCGACATCGCAGTACGAACTGCTCCTTAAGGCGTTCCTTAAGAACGCTGGAGGCGAGAGCCGCAACGGGTTCCTGAGATGGGCAGACACCCATTCTCCGGGACTCGGGGCGGAACTCGCTCGCAACTTCCCCTCTCCCTCTTCAACCAAACCGCCGCCCGCTAAATCCGCGGTCCCCTCCGTCGCGAAAGCATCAAAAATCGAAAAACCCGCCAAAAAACGCGTTAACAATAAACCGACAGAGGCGAGCACCTCCACAACCGCAAACCAACCCGAACCTAGTTCGGTGTTAAGCAGCGGAGTAGAGGTTATCGCACCAGTCACGGATCTCACTTCCCCGCCCCTCCCTCAGGAGGAAAACAACATCATGGAGGAATCCCAGCAGGAATCCAATGAAATGGAGTTGGACGCGAGGAAGGATCCAGCCCCCACGCCCTCTACCAGTGAGGCCCAACGCGACAACGACGAGGACTCCTCTTCGGACGAGGAGTTCACAGTAGTTACTGGTGGCAAGAGACAAAGAGCGCCAAAAGCTCTTCCACCTGCAAAAGTCACCCGAGCGACCGAGGACTCCGACAAAACTGCTCCTACCGGCCGTCGCCCCCGAGCAGGTAAAGCCCCACCATCCATTATTATCCAAGACAAGGCCAAGTGGACTGATGTTGCAGCCGCCTGCAACGTCAGAGGAATAAAATTCTCAAGCGCCACAAATATCGGACATGGGATCCAGGTAAAGGTCCCAGCTGAAGCTGACCACAGGGCACTTCAGTCCCTCCTTAAACAGAGGGATGTCCAGTTTCACATCTACTCACTCGAGGATGAGAAGCATCTCAGAGTAGTATTAAAAAATATTCCACACCAGATCCACACGGACTTCGTCCTACAGAATCTGAAATCAAAAAACCTACCGATATTGGAGGTCCAACGAATGTACCCCAAAAGAGCCCCTAAAATCCCTTACAACATGGTACTGGCAGAGCAATCCAAAGCTGCAATGTCACAATTGCAAGTTATATGGGCACTCGGCAAGACATTACTACGCCAAACCGAGGTGCGTGAAGTGCCTAGGGCCACACGCTACCAAGGAGTGCAGCCGAACACTGCAGTCACCGGGTAGACCATCCTGCGTACTGTGCGGTGGCTACGGGCACCCTGCGAACTACCGCGGGTGTCCGAAGGCACCACGTTCGGTCATACCCTCGTTGGCGCAGGGATTGGCCATGCACTAGCACATGGGCACCATTAAATCCTAGCGTTGACAACACCGCGCTAAGACCCGCATTCGCACCCCAGCCTGTACCACAATTTAATTCTCCCCGACAGCGCATTTGGCGCAATAACCAGTCGGCGCGCTCAGCGCCAGCCAAGAGGCCCCCCGAGTTCCCGGCTCTCCCGGGAGCGCAACCGCAACCTCTACCATCAGAGGCCCCGGGGCGCACTATTCAGGAGCCATCACCTCTTCCTCGTCAGCGCCTTCAGCGCCACCGGCCCCCTTACCAAAGGCCCCCTCCAGCGAACTGCCTGGTGCTCCCGACCAAAAGCGGGCTGACCCCAGGCAAATTCCGCGAATATCCACCGACGAAGCCACCGCCACCTTCATGGGTGTTCTGGATAGTCTCCAGAACATCGACTTCTCCATGATTGACACAATCGGACGAGAATTGATCGAGGCAGGCAACGACCAACTTCGCCGTGTTTGCGTACTAGCAAAACACAAGGCTTTCCTGGAGCAAATCGGCTCCTACCAGATTCCGCGCGAACTCCTCTCGAAACGACCATAATGGGTAGTCTCAATCGTAGAGTAAAGCCTGTCTCACTATCGATAGCGTACTTTAACGCAGACGGAATTAAAACCAGAACCAAAGACCAGCGGGATGAAATACGCCAGTATCTCATCAAATACCAAGTCGACATTCTACTAGTGCAAGAGACCTTTCTCAAGCCTAGCATGCGCACACCGCGCATGGTAAATTACGACTCAATCCGCAGGGATAGAGATGGCGCCTTAGGCGGCATCCTTATCTACTTCAAACGGTCTCTCCACTGTGTTCCCTTGGAACCCCCTACACTCACCAACATCGAGTGCGCACTCCTCCGGATTGGCATGGCTGGCCATCCAGCCATCAATATCGCATCAATCTACTTACCTCCGAACAAACGCTTGATCAGATCTGATCTTGCCGCTCTCTTTGAACTAGGAAACTCCACCATTCTGGCGGGAGATTTCAACTCGAGGAACACCATTTGGCACTCCAGCTCCACATCCACAAACGGGATTACACTAGACCACCTCAGGGAGGACCTAGAGTACGAAGTTGTGGCTTCGGAGGCCCCGACCCACTACCCGAAAATAGTAGGTCAAACTCCCAGCGTCATTGATATGGCACTTCTCAGAAATATCGCCCTTCTGGTGGTATCACTAGAAGTACATTCGGAACTCCATTCAGACCACCGTCCTGTACTCCTACAGTTAGGGCGGCCAGCAAACGGACAGACAGCGTTCACGAGAACGGTGACGGATTGGCGAAAGCTGAAAGACGCTCTAGACCAACCCACGTCTCCTAAACTAGACACCATACCAGATAGAATAGTGACCCCTGACGACACAGACAAGGCTATCGCTGGTCTCACAAATCACTTGCAGAAAGTCATCAGTGACTGCTCCAGGCAGGTCCCATCGCTTGACCCTAGTCATCGGTTTGAACTGCCTGAGGATATGCGTAATTTGCTGAGACGCAAGCATGCCGCGACCAGACGTTACGATGCTTACCCCACCGAAGACGCTCGATTAGAGTTACGCGACCTCCAACGTCAAGTTAGAGATCGACTAGCCGAGATCAGAGACGAGCGATGGGGTAACATTCTCTCAGAGTTTCAACCTGCTCACACAACCTTCTGGAAGATTGCGAGAGCACTGCGGCTCGATAGGGTAGAACCAACCCCTCCTCTCAAACATCCCGACAGCTCCGTCGCCTTTGACGACGACGAGAAGGTTAAATGCTTAGCATACAACCTGGAGATGCAATGCTCCCCTTGTCTTGAGCCCGTAGAACAAGCGCACTCAGATTCAGTTAACGAGCAAGCTGAAACCCTCAGCCTCTCACCTGACTCCCTCCCCCTCCCAGACATTCCCCTCCGACCGACCACGCTCGAGGAGGTGGAAGAAATCATAAGGTCCAATAGCCCCCGGAAAGCTCCCGGAGCTGACGGCATTTCTAACGGTGTCCTCAGACGCCTCCCCGAAACCCTCCTGTTGCTAATAGTATGCATTTTCAATGCAGCTTTAGCAAACTGCACTTTTCCAGCCGCCTGGAAAGACGCTGTGGTTATAGGGATTCCAAAAGCAGGCAAGGACCTGAGCAAACCCTCTTCATATCGACCCATAAGTCTACTTAGCACTTTGGGGAAGATATACGAACGTATCATCCTGACGCGGCTCAAGGAATTTTTAGATTCCAAGCCCTCCATAATACCTCCCGAACAGTTTAGTTTCCGCCCCAAACATTCGTGTATCCAGCAAGTGCACCGCCTCACGGAGCACATCCTCCACCACAAAAACTCAGGTAGGCCAACCGGGGCGGTCTTCTTTGACATAGCAACGGCCTTCGACAAGGTCTGGCATGAGGGTTTGGTTTCCAAACTCGTCCGCATGGGCATGTCAATCAATCTCGTGCGCATCATACGAGATTTCCTGTCGAACAGGAAGTTCCGCTATCGTCTACAGGGCTGCTTATCTAGGCCGCACCCTATCAGAGCAGGAGTCCCGCAAGGCTCCGTACTCTCTCCGACTCTCTTCTCGCTGTACACCAGTGACATTCCCAAAGCTGCAAACGTGGAGTACGCCCTATATGCCGACGATACGGCAATCTACTACTCCCATTATCGGAAGGATTATCTTTTCAGCAAACTCCAAAGAGCTGTCACAGCACTTAGAGAATGGTTCAAGAAGTGGAGAATCACCGTGAACCCGTCCAAAAGTACCGCAGTGTACTTTAGCGACGATCACGGTGCCACGACCCGCCCTCGTAGGGGGGCTCCACTCCACTTCTCAGAACTCTGTCCCTGTTCGGCCAGCCCATTCAATGGGTAAAGACGGCCAAATACTTAGGCGTAACTCTCGACAGTGGTATGACCTTTGGTCACCACATATAGAGAGTTAGAAATCGCGCAGCCCACTGCCTCTTCAGGCTATCCCCGATGATCAGCAATCGTAAAATGTCACTCCGTAACAAGATGATATTATACAAACTGTGCATCCGCCCTATAATGTCGTACGCCAGCGTATGCTTCGCACACGCTGCCAAAACGCACATAAAATCCCTCCAAGTCATACAAAACAGGTTCCTCAGGAAGGCCACCCAGGCGGAATGGGGCACCCGCACTGTGGACCTGCATCGCGAATTGGAGCTCTCCTCCATCATTCGATTCTTCAAAGAGACCGCTTCACGATCCTTTGAACGCGCCCCCACACATCCAAACCAGTTGGTAGCGAAAGCTGCCGACTACCACCCATCCAACTTCGTCAGGTGTAGGAGACCAAGGCATGTACTCCATGATCCGGACGACCCCATAAGTCGTGCGATTCCCCCTTCGACAGAGTCACCTGCGCAACGCAGGCACAGAATCACAATTAGCTCGATCGCAAATCCCACTCGCCGGCGAGTGCGGATCAGGAATAAGAGTAGGACTGGCGCGTTCACGAGGTACCGAACGGTATCCGGACGCTTTTCGCCGGTTGGCCCTTCAGGCGCTTGACACTTAGTCAAAGCCGATCTCAGTGACGCCCAAAGCCGAGGTTCGTTCCCACCCTGTGGGAGTCCTTTGCGCTGTCACTTTTTCCGGTGTGGACAACATCTTGCCATTCTGGCAAATGTTGGTCCCGCCTTTTAAAATCCGTTGCGTCCGGTGAGCTATAGAATGCTTCCAGCATACAGCGTAAACATCGTTCGGAAAAAAAAATATGTATCATTGAGTTTTTAATACAGATACTTCTATCTTATACCGGTGTTTTCGTTAGTAGACCTAAGGCAGTGAATAAGTAGCCATTGGTCCTTCGCGTCGGGATTGTAAGGTCGAAAATTAAATGACATTGTGTAGTAAAGTGTTAAAGTGACTGTGCTTGGACGGAACTTGGATTTCAGTGTGGATTGGTTTGGACTTAGAATCGTGAGTAAAGAAACAATCTTCAAAATTTAACAAGTGTTAAAAATTAAAAGACTTAGAAAATTTGCAGCGATTTAACTTTGAAATTTTACAAGTGTCAAAATTTAAAGACTCAGAAAATTCTGTGAATATTAGCTTTAAAAAAACTACAAGTGTTTTGAAATTTTAAAAGTGCAAAAGACTTAGAAAAAAATTTGTTGTGATCATTGACTTTATAAGTGCTAAAGACTTAGAATAATTGTGCTTTCGTGAACTATTCAACTTTGCCATTTTGGTGCAGACTTTAAACGTAGTACAATTAACATTAATAATTAGTTATATTGGAAGATTTTGCTTCATTGTTTGATTTAACTGAGTACCTATAAACAGTCAACAAAGGATAAGATTAACCAATTGATTAATCTTCAAGATGAAAGATTGGAGTCTATTAAGAAAGCTCAAATCAACTATCAAAAGTCCTAAAGCAAGAATAACACAGAGTTATTTAGATACTCGTTTAGAAAATTTAGAAGCAATATGGAAACAATTTAAGATTTCACATGAACACTTAGTAGCAAATATTTCTAAAGAAACAAGAAACGAGCTTAGTTATTTCTCTGAAGACGTATGATACCTGTGAAGAACTATTCATCACATACAAAAGCGAGCTGAAAACCAAACTTAGTGACTTGAATGCTGCTGCGCAGACATCAACCTTACCGGAACCTAAGAAAACAACTACTGAAATCAAACTGCCACAAATCAAACTACCCCACTTTTCCGGAAAATATACCGAGTGGACATCTTTTTATGATTTATTCAATTCCATCATACATACGAACGATTCCTTGGATCACGTACAGAAATTGCATTATTTGAAATCCAGCCTGTCGGGTGAAGCTAAGCAACTGCTACGGTCTATTCCTATAACAAATCAAAATTACAGTCATGCTTGGGAAATCCTTAAAAATAGATACAATAACAAGAGATACATATCCAATTGCAATTTTAAAAGTTTATTCAACATCAAAAATATAACTACGGAATCAGCTTTTCAAATCAAATAATTGTTAGATACCACCGTTGAATGCCTAAGCTCATTAGCAAATCTAGGACTTCCTACCGAAGCATGGGACGCTATCCTAATTTATTTGACAGTGTCTAAACTAGATCCTGAAAGTCATCGCCTGTGGGAACAAAGTGTATCGGCTGAAAGAGAAGACTTTCCATCATTTGAAACTTTAAAACAATTCATGGAAAACAAATTTAGATCTCTTGAAATGATCGAACCTTCTACTAAATCAACAAAATTCAAATCATTTCATACTGCCGTAGAAAATGGTTCATGCTCGTTCTGTAAGGAAGACTATTACATTTATCAATGTAAGCAGTTTGCCAAACTACATTATAAAGAAAAACATGACTTTGTACAAAATAATAATTTATGCTTCAATTGCTTAATACCAAATCATTCGACAAGCAAATGCATGAGGATTACGTCGTGTCGGATATGCCATAAGAAGCACCACTCTCTATTACATCCAGAGAGAAAAGAAGAATCTGTAAGGGAGAATTGTCATAAAGACTCCAGTCAAAACATAGTATCACATTTAGTAAATCAACTTGGTCAAATACTATTAGCCACAGCACTGGTAGATGTAACTTCACGTCATGGTCAAAAACACGTCTACCGTGCACTCATTGATCAGGGCTCACAGGCCTCGTTCGTATCAGAAGATTTAGTTCAAACCAGAGGTTCCCAAACATATTTTGTCAAACGCCCACTTTAAAAAATCTGTTAATTTGTAGCGCCCCCTATTTTTTTCACCATAAAAACCTGAATCACATATTTGTCTTGCCTGTAGTTTAATTCAACCTATATTCTAAACTAGACTTTTTTACAAGAGAGAGCAATAATAATACATACACCAGTACATTAGAGTATCTTTTATAAAAAAATAACAATAATCAACATTGTTAATTTTTAATAAAAAAATAGCAATAATAATACAATTTTACAATAATAAAGAGTATCGGAAGTGGGGACCTAACCTGCGAAACTTTAAAACACGAATTTTTTTCAGTGTTTGATTCCTTTAACGATATAAATAGCGTTGAACGCATAAAAATAATAAATATTAATTACATTTTTAGTTTATATTTGTACAATAAAAAAGGATATAAATATGAACTAATAAATGGATGTTGTGTAGTAAGAGGATTTTAATTTCAGTGAAATTTAAAATATGAAATAGCTGAAGTTATAAATCACTCATTGCTTAAATCACATCAGCGCCCCCCAACTTTATTCTGGGCCCGTTACCGCCCCCCTTAAAGCCTCCAGCGCCCACAAGGGAGCGTTATCGCCCACTTTGGGAAAGACTGGTTCAAACGATGGGTTTGAAGAAAACAAAAATCAGCGGCGTGTTCTCAGGATTGAGCGAAGGAAATCAACTTCACACCAAATACATGGTTGAAGTAAAATTGAATTCTAGATACAACCCAAACAAATCAATCCTGGTAAAAGCTTATATTCTAAGGTCAATCACAAATTACTTACCTTCACAATCAATCACAGTTTCTAACTAGTCTGAGCTGGAGAGACTAACACTAGCAGATCCGACATACAATACACCGAACAGAATACATATTCTGCTAGGAGCAGAGATATACAGTCAAATCATAGAAACTGGATTGAAAAAAGAGTCCGTCGGGAGTTATAGCTCAAAAAACACATCTTAGATGGATTCTTTCTGGCGATACTACGAACACAAAACCTAAAAAACAAAAATAAATTATTAGTTTACATGTATGTGTATGTGAAAATGAAATACTCAAAAGGTTCTGGGAAGTAGAAAATGAGGTACTTACCTGTAAAAGAAAATTAACAAAGGAAGAGAAACGATGTGAAGACATCTACAAAGAAACTACAACACGAATAGAATCTGGAAGATACAAAGTAAATTTACCGTTTAAAGAAGATCTATTAACACCTGTAAAAAAATGTGGTATGACAAAAGAGATAGCTACTTCAAGATTCTTACAACTAGAAAAAAAGCTTCAGCAAAATAGTAAACTTAAAGAAGAATATACAAAGGTTATCAAAGAATATGAAGAACTAGGACACATGAGGTTGGCTAGTGAAAACGAAAGGGATGTTGTTTACTTGCCCCATCACGCAGTTATCCGAAAGGATAAAGATACAACTAAACAGGACAGTCGTTGAATGATACGCTGCTCACTGGTCCTGCAATACAAAGAAATTTACGCACACTAATTACTGATTGGAGACAACACAAAATAGCACTTGTAAGTGACATTGAAAAGATGTACCGTCAAGTTTTAGTCTCTGATAAACACACAAATTATCAAAGTATTATTTGAAGAAATGATCCACACAAAGACTGCAAATCTTACAACTTACTTACTGTTACCTTTGGTGCTGCGTGTGCTGCTTATCTCGCAGTTCGAACCTTACATCAAGTGGCTGAAGACGAAAGGCTTAAATATCCGCTGGGCTCTGAAATCGTGAAATCTTCATTCTACATGGACGATTTGATGACTGGCGCACACAGTGAGGCTCAAGCTACAGAGATAAAGAGGTCAGTGAACGAACTGTCACGAATTGCAGGTTTTAATTTACAAAAATGGTCTAGTAACTCTGATAATCTACTCAACACAATATAACAAACTAAAGATCAAGTACAACAATATGAAATAAAATTTGACAAAATTATAAAAATGTTAGGCATATCATGGGATAGAAATGATGACAAATTTAAAATATCTGTTCACTTACCTGAACCAAATTCACCAATCACTAAAAGAATCATTTTGTTAGACGTTGCCGTTTATTAGATCCTTTTGGATGACTGGCGCCAGTCATCGTTAGAGCCAAGGTACTTATACAAAAACTATGGCTTTCCAATGCCGAACGGGATGCACAGATACCAGCCAATTTTCAGGAAGAATGGCTAGAGTTTCGAAAAGAACTACTTACCTTACAAAATATACAGTTAGACCGCTGGATTCATACTCACCATTATAACGATCAAGTTGAGCTTGTTGGATTCGCTGAGGCATCAACACTAGCATATGCAGCAGTTTTATATGTGAGAGTAATTCAAGGAGATGAAGTCCATGTTACGATATTGGAAAGTAAAACAAAGGTGGCACCTCTTAAACAAATTTCAGTGGCTCGTTTGTAGTTGTGTTCCGCTGTCCTTCTGGCAAAACTGCTGGCTGAAGCAGCGAATCTCTTGAAGATTCCCGAACAACACGTATATGCTTACACAGATTCAACTGTTACTTTAGCTTGGATACAATTACAACCCATAAGATGGCAAACATTTGTGGCTCATCGAGTTACTGAAATTCAAACGCGATTAGACAATGACAGATGGAATCATGTAACGTCAGAAGATAACCCAGCTGACATTGCATCTCGTGGGGTTGAACCTTCTTAATTGAAAAACAATCAGCTTTAGTGGAAAGGGCCTCGGTGGATGAGCAGAAAGGTCCTAAAAACAAATAAAAGACATGTAATAGAAACTAAACTAGAAGAAAGAAAACAAAACACATTAGTATTTTTTAATAGGCAAGAAGAACAATCAATCTTAGAAAAAATTTCTACACTTAAAAGAATGATTAGAGTACTTACCTATTGCCGAAGATTCCTAAACCTGAAAGTTAAAAAAGAAATAAGAGGAAAATATCCAACTTACCTTACTGCAAATGAAATGAATGCAACTTTAGATACTTGCCTTAGAATGATTCAGCGAAACGAATTCCAAGAAGACATCGAAGACCTGAAAGAGAAAGGAAAGGTAAAAACAGAAGTAAATTAATATCACTGACACCATATATCGATTCAGATGGATTGTTACGCGTTGGTGGAAGGCTTCAAGCAGCTAATATATCACACGATCGAAAACATCCAATAATAATACCAAATAAAACTTACCTGGGACAACTGTTGATTAAGGATGCCCACGAGAGATTGATGCACGGTGGAACAGCTTCTACCATGAACTATCTAAGATCACGATATTGGATCATGGGCTTAAAACCTTCTGTGAAAGGGTATATTCGCAAATGCATAAAATGCATAAGATACAACTGTAAACCAAAACAAACACTGATGGGCGAACTTCCAAGTGTACGTATCAACCCTGGAAGAGTTTTTGAGACATGTGGGGTTGCTTTTGCTGGTCCTGTGCAGATGCGAGTATCAAAAGGTAGACGACAAAAATGATTCAAGGAATACATTTCGCTATTTGTATGCATGAAAACAAAGGCAATTCATTTAGAAGCTGTAAGTGATCTCACTACACCAGGATTCATCGCAGCATTTCGCAGATTTGTTTCACGCCAAAGATACTGCTCAGATATGTGGAGTGACAACGGCCTAAACTTTGTTGGTGCCGCTAATGAACTGACACAAATGTTTGGCCGAAGTATGTCTAGTGTAGTCAAGGAAATTGCTGAATTGCTAGAGACTGATGGAACAAGATGGCATTTTATTCCTCCAAAAAGCCCAAATTTCGGAGGACTTTGGGAGAGCGGAGTCAAAGCGGTGAAGACACATTTATTAAAAACAATTGGGGACTCAACACTAACATTTGAAGAAATGTCAACCGTCTTGTGTCAAATTGAGGCGTGTGTCAATGCCAGACCTATTTGCCAGATTAGTGAACATCCAGATGATTTAGCTCTTTTGACTCCAGCACATTTCTTAGTTGGAGAACCATTAATCCTTTTACCAGAGAAAAAACATGATGTCAATGAAGTGATCAGCCCTTTACAAAAATGAAAACTCACTCAAAGGATGACAACCCACTTTTGGAACAGATGGTCAAAGGATTATCTTCATGGTTTACAACAACGATATAAATGGCAATCCAAAGCAGAACCTCCGAAAATAGGAGACTTGGTTTTAATCAGAGAAGACGACTTACCTTCAGCGAAATGGTTACTGGGCCGAATAACTAATATACACCCGGGATGTGATGGTGAAGTGAGTCCTTAAATACGAGAACAATATATTTCAAACGCCCAGTTTCAAAACTAATAATGGTACCCCGAGAAGAACTCATACCAAAGGATGGTGAATACAGCAGCTTAGAAGCTTATAAGAAAAACAGAGTTCTTGGTGGGCGAAATGTCGAATTAGTTTTAAAATATATCCCTAGATGGCGTTGTACCAAGTTGAAACTGGATATGGTTATTTTTGTGAGAAAGGGTTTATGTTTCCAAATTTATATGTATAATTGAGTTTATAATACAGATACTTCTATCTTATACCGGTGTTTTCGTAAGTAGACCTAAGGCAGTGAATAAGTAGCCAGGCCTTCTTAGATACAGCCCATAACTCCTTGAAATTAGGACTACTTTGTATATGTACCTTGGTTTTGATCACGAAGTACGTACACGAACGAAGACTCGTATGGCACAAAGTTAAATGTTCATCACATTCAAAACACCACACACACAGCTTATATTTTCACAAAAGGTCCAGCACTTCCTAGTATACTATCTGTAAGATATATTACATTAAATATATCTACAAATAATAACACTATGTAAATATTTCAGAAATTCAGTTTATATTGAATATTCTATCTTTTGTAATAATAAAGTTTTCGCCATGACAACATAAAGACAATATTTTGAATGTGACATTTTTCATATAAAACTTCTTGTCAGCCAGTAAGAACATTCTTACTTAGAAGATTTTGACACTATCACCACTTTACATTAAAACATATTTTACAAATACATTTTTGTTTCAGAATATTATTTATAAGTCTCCAAGACAACAACTATCTTTTCTTATTCTTTTTAAATGTCATTGGGTTTCATTGCATAAAACCTCCAATAACATGGCCAAACTAAAAGATACATCGGCATTCTTTGGAAAACCATACAGCATACATTACATTCGTTTAACCTACTCCTTACCCACTAATGCTTCGGCCGCACTTGTGCCTCGTCCCGAAGCTATTTGCGGCGAATCTTCGTACGTTTGTACACTAAAAAGATATCGCGATAAAGCGCTGGTCACACTAGCGGCTTCGTTATTTTTCACGAAATATCTGGCAATAATCCAAGATGGCGTCATCTACGTGTTTTAAATATGGAAGACGACTTTCTTTTCTCTAACATGTGTGCTAACAATTACATAATGCATTTATTGAAACCTAAAAAGAAACCTAGAAAGAAACAGCTAATAATTTTAACACTATTTTATCGTTCCACTCCATTTTTACGCATTAACAACCGTGGCACCATCGCACAGCACCGTCCGAACAAGTTGAAAACCAACGTCCTAGTATCTAATCTGTGCCAACGTCACATTGAACGAACAACGCAAGTGCGACCACGCACAGCGAATTGTTAGCGTGCATAAATCCATTGATGTATCGCCACCCGCGCGATAACTACACGAAGTCCGAATATTCGGGTTATTTATATACCCGATATCGGCCGAATTTGCGTGTATCGTGTAATAGCAACGAAGCTTCGTGACGATAGGCGCAGGTCCGGCCCAAGCATAAGAACCGTCCTAGAACAATCATTACTTTTTGTTTTTAACTAATACAGAGGGACAACATAGAGTCTATGTTTTCGAGCTGTCACTTTATACGTCACTGTTGTTGTCCCATCCCCACCCTGCCTGCCCCTAACACTATCAAATCAATCATTTTAGCAATATCAAAGAAGAAAATAACAAATTTCTAATAATTCTCAAACAAAACATTGATTAAGAAATGATGGTGAAATGGCGTGTTCTGTCCGTCTCCGTAGAATTTACTATAAATATGCAAAGTGTTTACTGTTAATAGTATCGATAGCATTCTTCGTCCAAATACTTGTGGCATTGAGTTTCTTTCCTTCAGATAACGATGGTGTTATTAGAAATAACAAGCATATAATATCATTGGAAAAGCAAGAGGTGGGTGCTTTATCTGCTAGGAAAGGGGACAGAATCACAGACGATGAAGATTTTACACTAAAAAATTATCATCACAAAGCAGTCTCTTATCTTAGGCTTGAAGAGTTGGATTTTAAACCAACATGTGAAATAAGGAGCCGAGAAGCCATATCTGCAATTCATCGTGCTAAGACCCAGAATTGTAAGCAACTGATAGTGAACACAACATGTCTTATACAAGGTGGTCAATTTTATCCTAAGTTATTGCCTAATTTTTGCAAGAGCAAAGGAATGACTTATGGTAAACATTTAGGATGCTACCAAGATGAGAAAAAATTAAGATTGCTCTCAAGTTTTTATGGAAATTACATACAATTAAATACTCCACAAAAATGTCTCAATATTTGTGTTCAAGCTGGCTTTCCGTATGCAGGGGTTCAGTATGCGTAAGTTGAATTATTTCTTTGACCTGATTTACCCTTGTACATTTTGTCTGATTTGAGGGTTTGAAAACATATTTTATTTTGTGGTCCATTTTGCACCTCCTCCAAAAAGATTAAACAATTTTTTTTTATTAGAGTGACAAAGATAGCTAAAAGATTAACAATTTTCCATTACTAGATGTCAATGATAGCAAAAAATTGTTAGAATGTTCCTTTTTTGAACTTGAGTTTTATTCGTGGTGAGTTCAACTCATACTTGATTGGTTTTAAGATTAAAGTCTTGGGCCTATTGGGATTCAATTATTACAGAAATAGAACTGTCCTGCTACTTAGTATGGTTTAATTTCCAATACAGTAGAACTCCAATTATCCGAACTCCGACTATCCAAATCGCCGATTATCCGAATCACTTTCAGAAAAAAAATTGTCCAAAAAAAGTCTAAGTGCGCTATTATTCTTCCCCCCGCGAAGCCAGTGTTTGCGCGTTCGCTCACTATTGTCCTTCCCTCCGCGAAGTCAGTGTAGGCACAAAGGCAAGTTAAGACAAGTTCCGGCGCATTGCAGTCACGGCGCACCTGTCATTGTTTGTTTTGATTAGCCAGTGTGCTATTGACCTTGCTCGAGGACGCTACTCTTTCGCTACGGCTTACTTTTGTTTGTGCGTGTACAATACTGTATTGTTTTTTACCATGGCTTCGAAAAGAAAACGTGTTGTGCTATCGTTAGCGGACAAACTGAAAATTATAGAGCAACTCGATAAAGGTGTAACGGGTAAGAAGTTGTCTGAGATTTATGGTGTTGGACAAGCAACAATTTGTGACATTAAAAACAGTAAGTCAACACTTTTAAACTTTGTTTCGGTGCTTGAAAATGAAGATGGAAGAATTCAATAAAAAAATAGTGCAATATCAAAACGTAACTTTTTTTCTCTCCAATGGCAATTTTTTTTAAAAAACTCCGATTGTCCAAATATTTAATTATCCGAATGGGTCCCGGTCCCCATTAATTCGGATAATTGGAGTTCTACTGTATTGATGGACCATTGGTTTGAAAGTTCATTTCCGTCACTTGGCCCTTTGTCCAACCAAAAAGTTCTAAATCAATGGTTCATAATAAGAATTTAGCCCAAAATAAGGTTGCAGGTATGTTTTTTGACCTAAACAGTGCATTTCCTATGTATTCATATATAGGTCAACAGTTAAGTTAAGCAACCTCACCAATTTGCAGTAAAAAATTTAATAAAATGTAAAAAATATTAAGTTACACTTCAGTTCAGGCCTGCTGGCTTAGTTGTAAACTTTTAGAAAAATATCTATGTTTTTTAATCATAGCTGTTTTTTTGCGTCTAAACTTTGATGTTAATTTCAGTTCGGAATGTTTTTGTGGTGAAAATCCCCCTCCTGAATCTGCAGCTGTTGTTGAAGAACTCTGTGACATGAAATGCCCTGGAGATGCATCTAAGACTTGTGGAGGCTATTTCACCATGAATATATATGAAACTGGTTTAGAAAGTATGTATACCAACATTTATTATTAGCCTTTAATTGCCTTTAGGACAAATAGACCAAAACGCTCACAGCAAAAAAAAAAGTGTATACTGACATAATACAGGCCAAATGGGAAAATGGCTATCGATTTCACAAAATATTAACTTGAGTTTCTTTGTTTTCATGAGGAAGTACATATTTTTTTTAGTTTCATTGGTGGTATTGGTAGTTATTATATTGCTGTATGGTCCAAACCTCCCGCTAATTTAATACTCGAACGGCCCCTTAGGTGCTCTGTATCTTTGTAATTTTTACTTATTTTAATTTGATAAATTAAATTATAAAGGGTTCATCAGTTTAAGATAGATCTAATCAAAACCTAATATTATTATTTGTTTTGTTACTACCTGCTTTATTGGAGTGACAACTTCTTTAGCGGCGGTGTACACTTTTTTTAAAAAATGTTAAACTCGCGTCAGGGCGTCAGGACAAGTGACCCTGATCGAAAATTCGTAAGACGGATGGAGAGTAGACAACCGGCGCGGCGTAGGAGAGGAAGTATCCCCTTCTCTTTCTACGGCCCGGCGAAAATGTATACCTGCGCCTGCTGTTTCGTTTAGGCGGCGCAGGGCGCTTGCGCGAATATTCGTGTGTATTTATGTTACAGTGTGCCACGCGCATCTATGGATGGTGACAGTGACAGCTGATGGCTCGACCGTCTGTGTAGTGGCCACACTGCTGTGTATTCGTAAAATTCGTTTATATAAAGTGATTAATTAATGTAATATAAATTGTCATGTTTGTGTATGATAGCGCAATAAATAAATATTGTATTCTACCACATAAATTATAGTACTTTTATACTGATAGTTAAAGCAATTCGTGCAAAATTATTTCCTAACCATTCCAAAATATCAAAAATGCACAACGTTAATATTCAAGTTTTCACTTCTGCCGGCACTCCCGGAGTGCAACCCGTCGTTTTTTTTTTCAGTACGAATTTTTTATTTTTCAATATAAATAAGACGTTAAAAATGTCCGTCTATCTGTTTGTCTGTTCGGTTAGATATTATGTAGTTCCGCCACTTATCACTTGATAGAGTCGTCGGAGGCTTTTTAAAATCGCCGAGCAAATAAACATGCCAAAAAAAAAACCAATTAAATTAATGCCATTTAATAAGTAAGCGAGTTTGACTTGTACTTGGTTTAAACACACACACTCACACTTCACGTCACACTAGTTTGTAAAACTTATTTTTAAATAAGGATTTATTAAAGCATTTGAAGAATCAGGTACTGCTTGTGATGTTAAATAGGTATTTGTAGGTTTTTAGTTAGAGCCTCATTATTCGAATGCAGCACCATCACTAGGAGCTATATTCCTACCCAGTGGCGGATTTACCAATAGGCTGAGTAGGCTATAGCCTATGGCGGCACATTTGGGGGGGGGCGGCAAATTTGGGGCCAATTGCACCCTCTCCATCGAGGAAGTAAAAAGGTGCTTCTATACATACATGGGCGTAGGTGCTTCTATACATACCCAGGTTCTAGGCCAGGGGGGGGCAAATCAGCTTTTTTATAAGTATCTAATCAAATAAATAAAATAAATTTAAATGGGTATTTTTTATAATAAATGCTATCTTTATATCTAGGAATTCAAAAAGTAACTTTCAAGGGTCTCCAGCAAAATAGTTTATGACGTCTTCGACGGTTTTGCCCCCCCCCCCCCTCGGTACGTCCATGTAAACGCAGCTGCGTTTACTAAAATATCGTATATACATGGACGGGGCGGCAAAATATGAATAGTCTAAAGGCGGCACATTTTGCAGGGCAGCAAATTTGAGGCCAATTGCATCCCCCTCATTTCGTGCATCGCGGCAAAAAAGAAGTAAAAAAAGTGCTTCTATTATGATATTTCATAGAACACAGCTTAAAGGCGGCAAAATATGAATAGCCTACTGACGTTAAATGTGTCAATCCGCCACTGTTCCTACCATTAGTGATTAGTAGATAGTAAGAACCACTTTTTTTTTTCAGAATTCTCAGCCAAAGTACCTCAGGCTGCAGGAAAAACAGGAGATGTGAGAATTGTATTTCTTTTGACTTTAAATGGACGTGCACTACGACAAGTACATCGATTGATAAATGCGCTTTATCGAAGCAATCATTATTTTTATATACATGTTGATAAAGTAAGTATTGTGCTGTATTACAAATTTCTATCTCTACTGATGTTGAATGAGTTACAAACCTTATTTTAATGAAATCTTATAGGCTTACGTTATTTTATAAAAGCTTAAAGTTTATGTTTAGATCTAAACCCAGTACAGGTAAGAACAATCCCCGAATATAAAAGTTGGGTTTTGGAGGCATTGGTAGATATCAGGTAGCTAGTAAGGGTGTACAGACAGACCCCCAATGGCAAAGCTCAGTTATACAAATATGTTACGCTCATTGAGTGAAAAAGTATGCCACTACGCATTGTGACAAATGTTAAAGGGCCACGACGCGAAATTCGTGTCGTCACTAATAGGATGGGTGACCACACTTTTACGGGTTAAGAAACCTGTGAGTGACCACGCCTAGAGTTGCTTACTTAACCCGTGAAAGTGCGGTCACCCATCCAAGTTTCGACCACGCCCATGGTTACTTAACTTGTAAAAGCGCTGTAACTCGCCGTATTAGTGACCACGATCGCGTTGCTTAACCTATAAAAGCGCGGTCACTCACCGTATTAGTGACCACGCTCGGAGTTGCTTAATCCATGTATAAAAGCGTGGTCTGGTCACCCATTCTTTAAGTGACCACGCCTAGAGTTATTATAGTTATTGTTATTTATGCAACTGTAGTACAATTAAGGGTATTAAAACACGAAATAATAGTATCACATGAGTCTTTTAATACCTAATTATTACAGTTGCATACATAACTTTGTCTACACCCATGATATGAATCCTCTACAAAAGGTTCTAAATCCATAGGGTGTTGCACAGTGTTGTAAGAACTCTATGTAAATTTCTGGTAAGTTTATTGCTGTGTATTTAATACAATCTAACTATGTATGTTAGGTAATAATGAAATTATTTATTGTAATAATTATTTAAAGTTTGGACCGTACAATTATTAGAATGCAAATTATTTTTGTTCGATATTATTAAATATCAAACAAAAATAAATAAACTGATAAACCATGACTAAGTAAATTCGGCAGTCGCCGTCATATAAAATCAGGGAAGACGCGAGTCCGGAATCAAAATATTCTACTTCCTATATTCAAATAAATTCAGCGCTTAAAGTGATATACGGAAATATATCGATGTTGTCATTGTATTTGGCTAGGTACCTAATCTGAATTATTTGAAAATTCTAACTAGGTACAGTAAATATGTTCTTGTTAATGACTGGTAAAATACAATGAAACAAAGGTGTCCATGTATATCCGTCCAATCACGGAAGATAATAAAAATAGAAATAAAGTTTAATATATTTCCCGTTAAAACCAAGATAACCCTAGCCCAGTCTCTTATTTTGCCCATCATTTATTATGCAGATGTGTGTTATCCTGATCTTAATAAAGATCTTCTCAGTAAGCTTGATCGACTTATTGAGGGGGTACCTAAAAAAATTGATGCTTTTTATGTGACTGTATCGTCCAATGTGGACAATGAAAAAATCTAAATTAAATATATATTTTAATTGATTATATACCCGAAAGCCTGGTGAAGCTCAAAACATTTTTAGCTTATAATTTTCTAGATAGAAAATAATTCCAAAGTTCCATCTCCTTTTTCTTTATGTGACTAGGGCACATAAATGACGCATGTTTAACCATCGAATATTCGTTTAAAACAACAGCCACTGGTGTTTCTAAAGCCTGATCAAAATAAAATTATTTCAAGAAATATATTTATAATTTATTCATATTCGTCCACTAATGATAAAATGCCATTATTAACCCAAGGCACGAAATAAGTTTGCCCAAGCTCAATGAAATCTCCCTACCTCTCTCTTTACTGTGCGAAACCCATAAACTGGTCTCTTTCGATTACTTTCGAAAGGACCGCCCAGTCGGCCATTCAATGTTGACAAGGTTGGACGTGTGTTCGATTTCGTCAGCTGTGAATTATGATTTATACGAAAGATTTCCATAGGCACAATGCTATCTTTAATTTCGCCAATTTTGAAGTAGCAGTAATAGCGCCGCGGTCTGTTTTGTTATGGCAAATGAGTCCATCCGTGCGGCCCCAGGATCGTTTTTTAGATTCCTATTATTATTATGTGAATTTACACAAAAATAGCTTTTTATACGATGGGTATGGTGCTAAGTAAGATAGGTATACTTTTTCATAATTTTAATTTTTTTGTGGAAAATATAACAAAATAATATTTTTTCAGATAAATTTTTATTTCTTATTTTGATGAATATCAATTCTACATAAAAAAACACGTCATGAACACAAATAGAACATTTTAATTATTTCTACAATATGTAACAAAAACCCTGTCCGATCCTTGTAGGGGCAACTTAGACCGTTAATATAAACAACTTTTCATATGGGACCAAAGCTTGAAACTCGAAAAAAATATCGACATTTTCATACAAACATAAATAGCTGCATTTTCTGTTACCATAATAAGCTTACTGTAAAAACATGTAAATGCTCTGCGATCAATAAGTGACCAACATATAATTAATATTTTCTCTTGACAAGGTCTGCGAGTTCGGGTTTTTCATGCTCACTAAAATGTCCAATCCGGTGGTGGCTTGCCTCTAATATGGTTGAGTTTAAAGATGGCTGATCCGTGCGTCAACTCGTGAACGGGTGATGCCGGGATCCCTCCCGGCAGCACCCGTTCACGAGTTTTTTTGACTACTTAATATTTTTTATTACGCAATTTATGTTTGTTTACTTGTTCGCAAGCATTACATGTTATAATGTGTCAACATTGTATTATAAGTATTTATTAATTAAAAGACAATTATAATAATATGACAAAGCCCTTCTGGCGAGTAGGCGACCAATACTGTGAAAATGAGTTTCTTTCGGCGTTTCTTCTCAGCAGTGGTCGTTACGAAGCGCTGGTATCGGTAGCTTTTCTTTAAAAATAAATTAAATTTTAATACATATACTTTACACGTAACATAAATTATACTTATTGACGTGTAAAAGTGCCTGTAAAGGTCTAATTACTGAATAAACATTTGAATTTGAACAAAAGTGTTCGGCCGGCCCGGCAATATGTATAAAAATATCGTTTTTCTTCTTCGAGTTTCAAGCATTGGTCCCGTACGAAAAGTTGTTCATATTATCGGTCTAAGTTACTCCTATAAGCATCGGACAGGATTTTTGTAACATATTGTAAACACACTTCACATCTTACGCAGTAATATTTGATGATAATTTGGTTGCAGAAATAAAACGTCTATACATACAAACCAATTTTTGACCGACTTCCAAAAAAGAGGTCATCAATTCGGTTTTTAGTTTTGAAAATTTATTACTTTTGAAAAATTATATACGAGTACCTACTAGTAGTAAAAGTAAGACGCACTTATATCGCGTGACAATGAAACGACATAACCCCATCAAATTTGGGCTCGCTAGATTCGTCTTGACAAGTACTTTGTCATCAGATGGTATCCAGAGTCTGATGATGGAGCTGGAAGGTGGCCCTAGAAACTCCGTCATCGAACGACATAACCCCATCGAGTTTGGGCTCGATGATTCGTCTTGACGAGTACTTTGCCTATAGATAGTATCCAAGGTCTGATGATGGACCTAGAAGGTGGCCATAGGAACTCCGTAATCAAACGACATAACCCTATCGAGTTTGGGCTCGCTTGATTCGTCTTGACGAGTACTTTGTCATCAGATGGTATTAAGGGTCTGATGTTGGAGCTGGAATGTGCTAATAGGAACTCGGTAATGAAACGACATAACCCCATCAAATTTGGGCTCGTTAGATTCGTCTTGACGATTTCCGTTGTTATATATATAGATAGAACATGTATGTACAAAATATTCGCTACGGACTGGTGGCCCCACTGCTTATCCCCACCAGTGGGGTCATGAGGACTTTTAAGTGCTGATGAAATATTTTGGATGCTGATTACATATAGATACTGATAGGTATCGATTTTGAGGCCCAAGAATAATTGACTTTAACATAACGTCAAAGTTATTTTATACCATTCCCCCTCTAAAAAGTTTATTTTATCCACTGAAAACAGTGAATAAAAATGCACTTTTACTCACTATTTTGGTAATTTATTTTATTCACTAAAAACAGTGAATAAAATGCACTTTTACTCACTATTTTGATGTTTGAATTTAGAACAATTTACTCTTAATTTTAATAATTGTTCCAGTTTTAGTGTCCATTTTAATTAATGTAACCTTTTTTCTTCATTAAATGTCTATTTTCGCTTAAATTTTTCTTTTTAACCGACTTCCAAAAGAGGAGGTTATTAATTCGTCGGAATCTTATGTTTTATATATGTTGATCGATTTATTCGAAGACGTTTGTACCGATTTTGAATATTCTTTTTTTTTTAAAGGGAATACCTGTCAGGTGGTTCCATATTTTTTTTATTAAAACCGGTTGTGTAGTTTGGTGGTGAAGTCGGTTTATAGGTTTGAAAAATTATTCTCGTAGTCATGTTATAACGTATAGTATGCAATTCTTGAATAAAGCGGATTTACATCGAGGGCCATGAATCACTCGCATTGCTCAGGATTCTAACACTTGAATCACTCGCTACGATCGTAGTTCAATCATCATGAATCACTCCCTACGGTCGAGATTCAGTCGTTAGAATTCTTCACCTGCTCGTGATTCATCTATGGCGCTCGAATAAATCCGTCCTTTATTCACTAATTGCATAATATGTTACATATTTTTTGAAGACATTACAATATTTAATGTGATACTTTTTTGTTTACTACTTATTTAGGTACTAACTATATCTACTACACGATTCCCGGCACGAATAAATAATTATACTCTATTTTTAAAAACAAAAAAAATTTACTACCGGCGTGTCCAATACCTATCACAGATCTATTATTTCGCCGCCCCGACAGCAAAATGCTCATAAAGCGAGCACTCTAGGGTTGAAACTGGGCCTTAAGAGCGGCCTTCCCGTCTTACTTTTCATACAAACGCTCTTACGTGATTATGGCGTTGTATCTGATCTTTCTTGAAAACTTTTGAACTCACAGGTGTCTTGGGCGCTATTTCTAGGTTTCGATCGAAATAAAAAAAAAATAATTTAGAAAAACAAAGTCAGTATATGGCTCCAAAAATCTCCTTTTTTGCACAAATTTTAGCTGAACTTCGACCGTTTATAAAGTACTCATAAATAGTAAAAGTAAAAAAAATACTTCTGTATAAAAATGTAATAAAAATTTTGAATACAAAACATTTATTTCACATACTTGTAAGACTTACTGATAAACACGTATCACCTAGAACAAGTTTTATGAAATTTCCGCACCCTATGAATGGTAAATATTCGTTCAAGAGATCAGGGCCGGATCTATCATATGGCTTTTTGGGCTTCAGCCCAGGGCCCCGAGTATTCCAGGGGCCCCCAGTTAAGTCAAAAATAGACAATAATGAGAAAAAATCTATAATTTCATAAATTAAAGAGATCGTAAGATTTGCAGCCCTGCGAATCCTGCGATTGATCAAACCCATTTAATTCAAGTCTACGTTCATGTACTGGTACTTCAAACTGTCAGTTAAAATGTTTGGCAGCCATTACACATTCATTCGATCTCGATCGTGCTCCACTGTTTCCCTCTCAGACTCTGACTCTTTCTATTTTGCTAGAATTATTTGTGAGTACCATTATTTATTATTTTTATTCAGTATTTTTTAAAATTTATAATTTTTAATAATTTGTAACTAGTAGAATAGAATGAAGAAGAGTTTTGGAGGAATGTAGTTGATCTTGGGGATTCCCCGTTGATTTTTTACGTACGACATATTTTCTTAATATTTTAGAGTTGTGGATATCCGCTTAAAAAAAATTACACATTAACGATTTAATATTTTAATAACGATTTTGCTCACATATTTTATACTTGAATATATGTTTTTACTAGATACTCTTACGCGATTAACGTTAACACCTAAAATATCCCTTAATACCATGTAATAATTTCAGGATGGCATACACAGTATGAAACAAAAACCCTGTCCGATCCTTGTAGAAGCAACTCAGACCGTCAATATGAACAACTTTTCCTACGGGATCAATGCTTGAAACTCTAAAAAAATTCGTCATTATCATGTAAATTTTTTTGACGATGTCAAACTCATGACTTCATCATTTATCTGTTTTGTCCATAAATGTTGATTTAACTAATAATCTAGAATGTGAGGAGCAAATCAAAGAGCCAAAGTAAAGTGCAGTAAGGTTGCTTTATAATTTGTCAATTAATTTACGATTGTACTTAACAAAGACTAAGGCATAATATATTAAAATATAAATCAAATATTTTATTGTCTTATTTTTTCCTATACTTTGAGTAGTTAGGTGGGTCCCTAAGTAGTATTAGCCCAGGGCCCCCGAAACTCACGGTCCGGCCCTGCAAGAGATAGTTAATAATAATACTAATTTCATTTAATAGATGAAACACCAAGCTTTTCAAACTATGCTCGCGTTGAAAACAGAACAGCCGGTAAGGGCCGCCTTAAGGTGGAAAAAGAAATCAAAATAGTGAAGGGTTGCTGACTGCATCACGAGGTTTCATTGTTATTAGACAATTAGTATTTGAGCTATCGTCAACCAGGCAACATAATGGGAAGTGAAAAGTGAGATATGGAAAAAATCTAATATCGTGCCGTTATAAAGTTCCAAGGAACTTTATAACGGCACGATATTAGATTTTCAAGCAAGGAAAATCAGTTTCGACCATACTGAGTGAGATGTCATCGGCTTACGGTGACTCTTGCCCAGGAAAAATCATGGTGTACAAGTGGCACAGTTTATTTAAACAAGAAAGGGAATCACTTGAAGAAGACCCGAAGCCGGGCAGGAGCATCGAGGCAGAACTCATCCAAATAGTCGAAAAAATTGCCCTTGAAGATGCTCGACTTAAAAAGAAACAACTTGCAGAAATGGTTGGAGTATCCGATACGACCATTTTTAAAATCCTGCACTATCATCTTGGCATGATTAAGGTCAGCGCAAGATGGGTGTCGAGAATGCTCACGCCGCCGCAAAAACAACAGCGCGTAGAGTTTTCACGTGCATTTTTGGACCTCTGCAATGAAAACAAGGATAGTGTAATTATTAGAACTGTTACAGGAGACGATACTTGGGTTCATCATTATGAACCAGAGTCAAAATAAGACTATACAGTGGCATAAAAAGGGCACAGCACCTCCCAAAAAGTTTAAGGTGTCGCAGTCAGCTGGAAAACTCATGGCAACGGTGTTTTGGGACTCGGAATGAATATTATTGATTGATTATAAACAAAAAGGTCTTTCTACAACTAGAGAATACTACGCTTCAATATTAGAGCGGTTAAAAGAAGCCATTAAAGAGAAAAGGCGGGGAAAGTTGACAAAAGGTGTTCTGCTTTTGCACGACAACGCGCCTGTCCACAAGAGCCGCGTTGCGTTGGCTGCCCAGCACAAGGTAGGTTTGATATTTTGAATCACCCACCCTACAGTCCAGACCTGGCCCCGAGTGATTATTACCTCTTTCCAAAAATGAAAAAAAAGAGCTGCGGGGTAAGAAATTTACCACTGATGATGAAGTTAAGAAGGCAGTTTCGGCGTATTTTGAAGACAAAGAGAAAAACATTTTTTTATGAGGGTATAAATAAGTTAATTGAACGATCTGAAAAATGTATCCGTCTTGCAGGAGAATATATCGAAAAAGAAAAATAATTTGGTATTTTTATTTTATTACCCTTTATCCCCCATTCCGCGAACATAAAAACGCACCCTCGTATCTCTTTGATCAATTTTAGCCTTTAAATACTAGATTTTACTTACTTTTTTGATTTATTTTGCCATTCGTTCTACTAATGTGCATAAAGATAACTAAAATTGCCATTTGGCCTAGTAGAGGGTATGTTTGACGCATGATTATTCTCACCTTCAGTAGGTACTTAAAATAATTTTGCTAATATAGCCAGTTATTAAGTATACATTCGAATCTACAATTAAATTGTAAAAATATTTTACTCCATGTGATTAATTTTGTAGGAAATACAGTTATTGTCAGTGACAAAAATGTGAAATACGAAGAGGGAATCCACGACGACGCGACGAAATTGATACTTACTATTATCAGAAACTGTTTCGTGAGTTTAGTTTTTTTTATATACATATTTGTAGTAATGGTGTCTACTGTCTATCAAAGAATTCTAATACATGTTTGGTTTTCTTAATTATGAAAAAGACGACTTTGGATTGACGTTTTATTAGTCTTAAATTACTTCGTATCATGAGTATAGTGGATATTTAAAAGTTTATTCGTAATAATGTTAGAAACTGCGTCGCACATTGCCACACACAGCTAGACAGTTTCGATGGTTCCTTCATCTCGCTAGACACATTAAACGTCTGCCGTAGTCTTTTTACTCTGGCAAGATGAAGGATCCATCAAAACTGTCTGGCTGTTGATAAAGGTCATATTTTTGGTAGTTCCCCAAATAACATATATAAAACTAGCTTTAACCCGCGACTTCTTTTAACTTTGGACCGTTTCAAATTTGTATTACTTATTTTGAGCCGGGAATACTTTTGCGAAGTTTCGAATAAAATGGTCAAACTAATCTTGTTTCTCCATAAAAACTTTTGACCCCCGTTACACCCCTTTAGGGGATGAGTTTTGGAAAATCCTCAAACACGTTTTTACTTATTTACCGCCGGGAGCACTCTTGCGAAGTTTCGAATAAAATGGTCAAACTAATCTTTTTTCTCTATACAAACTTTGGACCCTGTTTCACCCCTTTTGGGGATGAATTTTGAAAAATCCTGAAATGTGTATTACTTATTTAGAGCCGGGAATACTTTTGCGAAGTTTCGAATAAAATGTTCTAACTAATCTTGTTTCTCCATAAAAACTTTGGACCCCCGTTTCACCCCCTCAGGGTATGAATTTTGAAAAATCCTGAGACACGTTTTTATTTATTTACCGTCGGGAGTACTCTCGCGAAGTTTCAAATAAAATTGTCAAACTAATCCTGTTTGTCCATACAAACTGTGGACCCCCGTTTCACCCCTTAAGGGGTTGATTTATGAAAAATCCTTTCTTAGTGCACCCCTAGACCTCATAAGGAACCTATGTGTACCTTATAAGACCTATATTACCATGTTTTAAGCAAATAAAGATATGATTATGATTATGTGCAAAATTTGGAGTCTTTAGATCCAGCGGTTTGGGCTGTGCGTTGGTATGTCAGTAAGTCCGTCATTCAGTTTCTCCTTTTATATATATATATATATATATATATATATATATATATATATATATATATATATATATATAAGATTCAGCTGTTATCCTATGACGAAAGTATATGTACTTTTAATTTTTGTTTGTTTGTAAAACTTTATTGTACACGCATAAATACATAATACAATTTAACAAAAAAAGCACAGTTCAAAGGCGTACTTATTCCAGATACTTTAAGGGTGACTTCCAGGGGGTTGGAACTGCACAGTGTCTGGCAATGTGGTACGCGTATTTCTAACATTATTATATATATATAAACTCATAGGTATTAGGGGTCCATTTTTTACACCTTTGTTTACTATACGTGGGGCGCACTATAAGTTTCCGGAATGAATATGAAAAAATACTATTAAAGGTACAAAATTAATTTATTGTTTTTCAAAATAATCTCCCTTGGCGTCTATGCACTTTTTCATTCGATGAAACCAGTTTTAAAAAACTTTTGTGCCACTCCTCTGTGGTGACCTCTGAAACGTGTTTTTCATACTCCTCGACAGCCTCTTCTGGTGATGAAAATCGTTGACCGCGTAATTGATTCTTAATTTTTGGGAACAGAAAAAAGTCACAAGGTGCCAGGTCGGGACTGTATGCAGGTTGACTCATGAGTTCTACATTTTTCGCCTTCAAAAAGTCGTTTGTCTGTCTGGCCGTGTGAGAACTAGCATTGTCGTGGTGCAGGATGATACGGCGTTTACGGTTATTTTTACGGAGTTCGTCAATAACTTCCGGCAAACAAATGGTCGTGTACCAGTCACTATTCACTGTACGACGATTCTCTAAAGCAACAGTAGCCACGTGTCCAGTTTTATTAAAAAAAGAAGCAATCATCCGCTTAGATGCACTTTTCACGCGCGCCACTTTGGTTGGTTTCGGCTCATCTTGAAAGACCCGCCGCAAAGATACGCTCGATTGCTGCTTTGTTTTGGGATCGTAGCAATAAATCCATGTTTCGTCACCTGTTACTATGTCCCACACCAAATTTGACGCACCTTCGTTGAATCTGGTAAGCATGGCACTGCACCAAGTGACGCGGTCCGTTTTTTGAGCCTCGGTCAAGTTGTGTGGGATCCACCGCGAGCACAGCTTTCTCACACCCAAATGTTTGTGTAGGATTAATTGTATTTGACTCATGCCTATTTCTAAGGATGCGCGAATTTCATGGTAGGTCACATGCCTGTCTGTTTCAATCATACGGCGCACAGCATCGATGTTTTTGTTGGTCACAGCGGTGGACGGCCGACCATCGCGAGATTCGTCACTGAGATTGATACGACCACGCTTGAATTCTGCAAACCAGCTATAAACAGTTGTCTTGCATGGTGCTTCATTGCCAAAAGCTGTTTCAAGCCGAGCGATGCTCTGTTGAGCTGTCAAATTACACTTAAAATCGTAGAAAATCATACTACGAAAATTTTCCCGAGTTAAATCCATGTTGATGCAGACACACAATTTTTTAAATGGCGCCACAAGGTAAAAACAAAAGACAGTCAGATGAAACAAACTGCATTCTACAGCCAAAGAGTTCTATTTTCAAATGTTGCAATAAATTTTTAAATATTGTTTATGTAAGTGGCCAGTTCCGGAAACTTATAGTGCGCCCTATGTATGATATCTACCAAAGCCATCACGAGTTCGCGACGCGCGCGAGTTTTTAATACATGGGGATTGTTCTTACCTGTATTAAGGTTAAACACAGAGAAACGTGTCTTTTTAAAATGACATAAGTCTGCCCCTCGCTCGCAGGCTCTTGTTTCAGAAATTCAAAATAATAACTAAACAGGATTTATGTTCAATATTAGATTGTTTTATTTGTACGGTAGGTAGGTACCTACAGGGTCTCATTTCACGATCAGTTACATAGATTTAGTACTTACCTACAGAAGTTTAATCATGTGAACTTATTTTTCAGAGACAAGACTATTTGCACCGAAAATTGTCTATTTTGGAAGAACAATTTACAAACATAAAATTAGCAGAAAGCCGATATTCATCAATTTGGGGAGGAGCGTCATTGCTCCAAATGCTACTTACATCTATGAAAGATCTCTTTCGATTGAAATGGCAATGGGATTATGTTATTAACCTAAGTGAAAGTGATTTTCCCATCAAATCACTAGAGAGTTTGGAGAACTTCCTATCTGCGAATAAAGGACTCAATTTTGTCAAATCACATGGTCGTGAAGTTCAAAGATTTATTAAAAAACAAGGGCTTGACAAAACTTTTATAGAATGCGACACTCATATGTGGCGCATCGGTGAAAGGAAGTTGCCTGGAGGAATAGTGATAGATGGCGGCAGCGACTGGATAGCCTTGTCACCTCAATTTGTTTCCTTTGTCACTGGAGAGCAAGATGAACTATTGGCTGGATTAGATATTGTGTTCAAACATACATTATTACCGGCTGAATCTTTTTTCCATACTGTGTTAAGGAATTCAAAATTTTGTAATACATATGTGGATAACAACTTACATGTCACAAACTGGAAAAGGAAATTAGGATGTAAGTGTCAATATAAACATGTTGTAGATTGGTGTGGCTGTTCGCCAAATGATTTCAAAACAGACGACTGGCCAAGAATACAAAATACAGAGGATAGGCAGTTATTCTTTGCGAGAAAATTTGAACCAATAATTAATCAGGAAATAATTACTAGAGTGGAACAATACATTGGTTTTAGTGACCATCATTTGTTGACAAATTTAGAAGCATATTGGCAAAGTATATATCATGTTGATGACCTAACTTCGAGTACGGATGATCTACTTCTCACTCATGCTGGTAGTATTGTACGCCAAAATGCAAAGATTTTGTCTGAAAAAGGATGTTCAATAGATGTCTTTAATATTATTGAAATTAATTCATACAATTATGCTGATGTCTACAAAGGAAATTTGATACTTCATAAAGCAGTACTTGAGAAAGGTCTAGAAATAGTAATTGAAACTTGGTATAAACCAAAAAAACATTTAGAGTTTAATTTGGAAAATCATTTTGCAGATAATATTAAGATATTTAAAGTAAGTTCAGATTATGACCAAAAAGAAATAACCTTCAGAAATTTGGCCAATATATTGGGTCCATTGTCAGAACCTATACTATTGTATCAATTCTCACCATTTCTAGACAAAAAGAATGAAAACTTAACACTTATGTGGTTAGATCCTGGTGGACTTATAGCTGATGTAAATGTAATAAATATAAATGAAAATAATCTAACAAATTTTATAAAACCTAATCTAAAGGTGCCACTTTTGCCAGGTATTTGGAAAGTGGGTTTGTTTGAACAGTATGATTTAGTAGTGTTGACAAAATTTTTGATTAGTCCATTGGAGTCTTTTTCTGGAAAGGACCTAACTCATCAAGAAGCAAGTATTATTCATAGTGGATCTCAAAATGCTTACAAAGAATATTCGTATGCGAAACCTTTACACTTTCTTCCAGGCGAGGAAGAAAGTATATTATTGCAGAAGATATCACAAGCCAACGTTAAACGGGTTAACAATGATTTAAGAGAGTGGATAGATAGTTTAACTTCCGAGTTTTATAATGTATTAGGCTCATGTGTTAGCAAAAGTAATAATTTAAAAGAAATAATACATTGTGGCAATCACCACTTCGAAGACTGTTTATCGACCAAATGGAGTTCTATATCACCAGATCCAAAGGGATCCATAGGAAAATTAAACAAAATGTCTAGTCGTTTAGACAGAGTATGACACATCAATTTAGTTAATGATATGTATAATTTTATACATTTAGATATTCGCATCTTGTGTCCAAGTTATGAATTAAATCAAGTTATTAAAATATTTTTCCGTAGCAAAGTTCTTTTTATTTATTATGGTCTGGGAGAAAAGAAGAAACTAAATAACCGGGCAAGTGCGAGTCGGACTCGCGCACGAAGATTTCCGTACCATTATCTATAAAAAAATCATATTCGTTATTTGGGACCCCCCTTAAATGTATTTTATTCTGTTTATAGCATTTTTATTATAGCGGCAACAGAAATACATCTGTGAAAATTTCAACTGTCTAGCTATCACGGTTCATGAGATACATACAGCCTGGTGACAGACAGACGGACGGAAGGACGGAAAGCAAAATCTTAGTAATTGGGTCTCCTTTTTACCCATTGGGTACAGAACCCTAAATAAGCTCACGGAGGCATTGGGCGAGATTTGAATCATGTTAGTAGGTGATGCAGCTAGCAACCCATCACTATTTTGATTCCTTTTTCAATCTTAACGCCGCCCATCACGCTAAGCGTGGCTTTGGGTGTTACGGTCTTAGGTTCTGTCAACACTGACAGTGTCTGTGTATATTGACTAGCTATCCTCACATCTTTCGGGATATTAAATATATTTGACTTGGCATCATCAATATATTTTAGACATGTGTCGCTCGCGAAAGAAAGATAAAAATGATATATATCTTTCTGTTGACGACAGACAGCGTGCCGCCTGAAATTTGTAAGAGGACCGACCAATCAGGACGCCTACATTTCAGCCAATGAGAGGCACACCCCCCCTCACGCACACTCGGGCGATCCCCGAGCGCGCGCCCTGATTGGTCGGGACACTCACGAGTATCGGCGCTACCTGCGAGTAGCGCCCATTGTATATATATAGCCCTAGCTTGTACAAAGTTTGTAGTCAGTCGTAGTCAGTCGAGTCAGATCAGTCAATCGAGTTCAGACAGTGTACAAGCAGCAACAGTGAATATACCATCAGAGCGAAAATCTCTCCGGCGTTTCATTTGGAACCAGCATCTAGTGTCTACAGTCCACTAAACATCCTTACAAGGACCTGCGTTGGCCCATCGTCAACAGCGCGTGGTCCTTCGACCCGGATCAAGAAACAAGAATTGGCGTTCAAGAAACACCTAGGGGATCAAGATGGTCGTCACTCGAAGCCAAAGTGGAGTGGATGAGGGTCGTCGCGTATTCGACGAGCCACCTCAATCACCGTCCGCATCAAGCGCTGCGCCTGTCCTTCGAACTGGAGTTCCCACCGGCGCCCCGCTACCTGGGCACTCAGTGCAATCTGAGGTGCCCCCCACCAACGTGCCTATACGTGATCAGCATCGTACACGTTTGGTGGCGCATTCCGGCCAGCCGACCGCAACCGGGACACGGTCACGAACTGCGCGCTCTACACGATCGACTGCGAGCGCCGTGGCACGTCTACAGTTCGAAGCCGAAGAACGCCTGGCCGCCATTCGACGCCGGGAGCTTCAGATTGAAGCTGAACTCATAAAGAAGCGACTGGCTGCCGACCTCGCCGAGCTTGAGGACGACGACAGCGTCGAGGAAGATGGGGAGCCGACCCAGAACATCAGCCGAGTTCACGCTTGGTTGGACGAGACGACGCCGAGCGCCGCCCTCACCGTACGGAGGGAGGCAACCGCCAACTCCGCGCCCGAACCCGGTCCAGTCAACGCAGCGCCTCAAGTGGATGCCGCTGACAGCGCCGCGACGCCCGCCGCCGCGACGCTGACCGCTAGAAGCAGACGAATCGACTGGTTGCCTCAACAGCCGGAGCGACGGAGGGGGTCACCGACGCTGCGCAGCCGCAGCATCGAGAGGAGGTCGCCGACGCCACATAGCCGCCGCGCCGGGTCACCGACGCCGCATAGCCGCCGCGCCGGGTCGCCGACGCCACATAGCCGCCACGCCGAGAGGGGGTCGCCGACGCCACATAGCCGCCGCGCCGGGTCACCGACGCCGCATAGCCGCCGCGCCGGGTCGCCGACGCCACACAGCCGCCGCACCGAGAGGAGGTCACCGACGCCGCACAGCCGCGGCATCGAGAAGCTTGCCGCCACCATGGAGAAGATGATGTCGTCTCGGCCACCGCCGCGCCAGACTACAGACTTGCCGCACTTCTCCGGGTCTCCGAAGGAGTGGATTTCTTTCGCCGCCGCCATGCGAGAGACCACGCAGCTCTACAAATTCACACCTACGGAGAACATCGCAAGACTTCGCAACTGCCTCAAGGGAGACGCCCGCGACGCCGTAGCGTCACTGCTGAACTCCGCCACACACCCAGACGTCGTGATGGAGACGTTAGAGCAGTGCTTCGGGAGGCCCGACCTCCTAGCCGATCAAGCCTTCGAAGACCTCCAGAATCTGCCGCGACTGGGGACAACGGCGATGGAGCTCAACACCTTCGCCGTGAAAGTGCAGAACATCGTGGCCGTCCTGAGCAACGTCAAGCAAAGCTGCCTGCAGGACTCGCTGTTAGTACGAGAAGTACTTGACAAGCTCAGCCTGCACCTGAAGCCCCGATGGTACGACTTCGCCGAAGCCCATCCGGGCCCCGAACCCGACATCGTCAAGCTGTCGAGGTTCCTGATGAGGGAAGCCAACATCACCCTCAAGCACGGATTCTCCAAGGCGAAACCGAATCCGAGTCATCAAAAGCGAGAGCCGCCTCGCACCGCCGCCGCTGCCTCACGACCGGAGGCAAAGAAAAAACAAGTCTACGCTACGACTACGCCGAGCGAAGACGAAAATCGCTGCCCAGCGTGTGAAGAGCCGCACACGCTGCCCGACTGCCAGAAATTCAAGAAGATGCAGTACGACGAGCGCTGGGAGGTCATCAAGAAGAACGGGCTGTGCTTCAAATGCATGGCCAGCCGACACCGACGCTACAACTGCAAGAAGAAGACTTGCAGTATCAATGGCTGCAGACGACCTCACCACCGGCTGCTACACGGCGAGCCGAAACAAGAAGGTGCCAACTCCGCCGGCGCCACCGCCGCCACCGCCGCCGCTGCGGCGGCCGCCACCGACAGCGACACTGCAACCGTCACTGCCACAGCTACGCGCAGTGACGTCAAGCTAAAGATCTGCCCAGTGACAATCTCCGGGAAGCGCGGCAGCCTTAAGACCTTCGCGCTGTTCGATGAGGGCTCCACCGTTACATTGGTGGACGACGACCTGGCGCGACACATTGGCGCCGACGGTCCAGCGACGTGTCTACAAGTGAAGAGCATCGGCAGCAAGAGACAAGACGTGAGGAGCCGACGTGTCAAGCTCACAAGCAAGGGCGCTGGTGGAGAAGAGTTCAGCATCGCCGCCAGGACGATGGCGGGCCTTGACCTCACGCCGCAATCTATCTCGGCTGACGTGCTACAACTGCGTCATCTCAGCGACCTCAGCGCGGACGACGTAGTCTACAGCGACGCAAAGCCTAAAATTCTAATAGGCACCGACAACTGGCAACTCATCGTGACACGGGAGCTGCGCTGCGGAGGAGCAGAGGAGCCGGCCGCCTCGAAAACCGAGCTCGGCTGGGTGCTACACGGAGTGATGCCGAGCGCGATGCTGAGACGCGCACACGACGTCTTGCACGTGGTCACCAACGAGCCTGCCGGTGCCGAGCCGCTAGAGGACTTAGTGGCCCGACACTTCCAACTCGACGCTTTGGGGGTGTCGACATCTTCACAGCATATGAAGATCGAAGATAAGCGAGCCGTGAAGATCTTCGAGGACACAGTACGCTACAAGGACGGGCGCTACGAAGTGGGCCTGCCGTGGCGCAACGACGAAACCCAGCTGCCGCCGAGCTACAACGCCGCATTGAAAAGGCTGAAGACACTCGAGGCCAAGCTTGAAAAGGACCCGAACGAGAAGAAGCAATACCACGCCAAGATCAACAGCATGATCGACAAGGGCTACGCCGAGCTCTGCGACGGGACCGAAGACGCCAGTCCTGTTGCGTGGTACCTGCCTCACTTCGCGGTACGCAACATAAACAAGCCCGGCAAAATAAGGGTGGTACTGGACGCGGCGGCGAAGACCCACGGGACGTGCCTGAACGACCATCTACTTCAGGGGCCTGACATGCTGCGGTCCCTCAACTCGATCCTGTTTCGCTTTCGAGAAGGCGACTACGCAATCACCGCGGACATAGAAGAAATGTTCCTGCGAGTGAAGATCCAGAGGAAAGACCAGCCGGCTCAGATGTTCCTGTGGCGGGAACGACCGACGGACCCGCCGTGCAAGTACAAGATGACGTCGATGATCTTCGGGGCATCCAGCTCACCGTTCCTGGCCCACAGTGTGCGCAACAAAAACGCACACCACCATCGAGACACACACCCGGCCGCCCTACGGCCAATAACGGAGTCGCATTACATGGACGACTTCGTCGAGAGCTTCGACGACCTCACGCATGGGAAGGAGGTCATCAGACAAGTGGATGAGGTCCACAAACACGCGGACTTTCACCTGCGCGGCTGGAACAGCAACAGCGCCGAGCTGCTCGCCGCTACACAAGAAGACCGCCGTGCCAGCGCAGCAACAACGCAGCTGGGCGGAGCCGAGAAAATGCTGGGACTTCTGTGGGACTCCAAAACGGACAGCCTGAGCTTCAACACCGCCTTGAACAAGGTCCGGACGAACGAAGGTCCTGAGGCGGTCCGGACACGCACAAGGGCGCCTACCAAACGCGAGGCGCTGTCAACAGTGATGAGCATCTACGACCCGCTCGGACTCCTGTGCTGCTACACCATCACAGCGAAGATCACGCTGCAGAAGTTGTGGCGCTGCCAGACTGCATGGGACGAGCCGGTGCCTGAGGACGTCGCGACCGACTTCGACGCGTGGCTGGCCGGGCTCCAAGCTATCCAACGCCTGCGAGTACCTCGGAGCTACAACGGAGGGAGCGACGTGCGACGCAGAGAACTCCACGTCTTCTGCGACGCGAGTGAGGACGCCTTCGCGACGGTGGCATACTGGCGGCTACAGCTGGAGTCCGGCGAAGTCAAGACCGTGCAAGTGGCGGCACGAGCTAAGGTGGCGCCTTTGAAGACGCAGACGGTGCCGCGCTTGGAACTGCAGGCGGCGCTGATTGGCGCTAGACTCGCGAAAACCATCAAAGAAGACCATCGCATTCGAGTGGATGACACGTGCTACTGGAGCGACTCGCAGACCGTACTACATTGGCTGCGCAACGGGAGCCGCAGATACACTCCGTTTGTCGCACACCGTCTCGGCGAAATCACCGAGTCATCGAGAGCAACAGATTGGCGATGGGTGCCGACTCATCTCAACGTCGCCGACATCGCTACGAGGAGCGGCTACGTCCCAGAAGAAAACGACGTGTGGTTCTCCGGGCCAGAGTTCCTGAGACGGCCGAAGTCTGAATGGCCACAATGGGACGCATGCCGAGAAGACACCCGTGAGGAAGAAGTACACGTCATCACGAAGAGCCAGGACTCAGCGCTACCCGACATCGAGCGGTTCTCTTCATATGACCGCTTGATAGGCGCTACAGCTCAAGTACTCCTGTTTCCTCAGCGCTGTAAAGATCGAAGCGTCACGCTGAGCCAAGACCACATCAAAAGAGCGACCCGGCTGTGGTTACAACGTGCGCAAGAGGACTCCTTTCCACAAGAAATCCTCGAGCTCAAGAAGGGGCGCGCCGTGCCGAGATCCAGCCCGCTACGCCGATTCGCTATCAAGCTGGAAGACGGCCTACTGAAAATCGACGGGCGCGCGAACAAGGCGGACATCCCAGACGAGGCGAAACATCCCATCGTGTTAAGTGGACGCCACAGCTTCACCAAGCTGCTCGTGGCCCGGGCCCACAAGCGGGCCGGGCATGCCAACCCGGAACGAGTCGTCAACGACCTACGCCAGCAGTATTACATCGTGCGACTGCGGCCTACGGTGAAAACAGTGGCGTCTTCCTGCCAGATGTGCCGCCTTAGGAAGACACACCCGACGAACCCACCTACGGGAGACCTACCAGCGGAACGCCTGCAAGCCTTCCGACGACCCTTCAGCTGTTGTGGGCTGGATTACTTCGGCCCAATGACCGTCACGATCGGCCGGCGGCATGAGAAGAGGTGGGGCGCCTTGTTCACATGCCTCACCACAAGAGCCATACATGTGGAAGTGGTGGCGTCACTCACAACCGACTCAGCCATCCTGGCGCTGAGACGGATGGCGGCGCGGCGCGGTTGGCCCGCCGTCATATACACGGACAACGGCACCAACTTCAAAGGAGCAGACGCCGAGCTGAAGAGGGCCTACAAGGAGTGGCTGCCTGCACTCAACCGAGCCGGCCTCACCTACGGGACAACGTGGAAGTACATCTCACCGGGTGCGCCCAACCAAGGAGGGGCCTGGGAGAGGATGGTGCGCTCCGTCAAGACAGCGCTCTCAACAACACTACACGAGAAGGCTCCAAAAGAAGAGGTCCTGTCAACCCTGCTCACCGAGGCGGAGCACTCAGTCAACTCTCGACCTCTCACACACGTACCCGTCGACCCAAGTGACCCAGAAGCATTAACGCCTAACCACTTTTTGCTGGGGTCGTCTACGGGCCTGCCTTTCGCCGGAGCGTGTCACGAAGCCGACAGGAAAACATGGAAGGCCGCGCAAGGACTAGCTGACATCTTTTGGCACCGCTGGCTGAAGGAATACCTTCCAACCATCGTGCCACGCTCCGACCGCCACGGACGTCAAGAAAGAATAGAGGCCGGCGACATCGTGGTCATCGCCGACCACACCTTACCGCGCAACACATGGCCTCGGGGGATCGTCACACACACCTTCCCCGGGCCCGACGGCGTGGTGCGCAACGTCGAAGTCAAGACTGCGGGCGGAACTTTTCGACGACCCACCGCCAAGCTCATCGCGCTCCAGTCATCGACCGCACTCTCCCCGGACCAGAGGGAGAGGACGCGCTGCACAACGGGCACGCAGTCGTCTTCCAGGGATGGCTACGGAACTCCTTCGCCGGAGGGAGAATGTTGACGACAGACAGCGTGCCGCCTGAAATTTGTAAGAGGACCGACCAATCAGGACGCCTACATTTCAGCCAATGAGAGGCACACCCCTCCTCACGCACACTCGGGCGATCCCCGAGCGCGCGCCCTGATTGGTCGGGACACTCACGCGTATTGGCGCTACCTGCGAGTAGCGCCCATTGTATATATATAGCCCTAGCTTGTACAAAGTTTGTAGTCAGTCGTAGTCAGTCGAGTCAGATCAGTCAATCGAGTTCAGACAGTGTACAAGCAGCAACAGTGAATATACCATCAGAGCGAAAATCTCTCCGGCGTTTCATTTGGAACCAGCATCTAGTGTCTACAGTCCACTAAACATCCTTACAAGGACCTGCGTTGGCCCATCGTCAACACTTTCCAAAAGGGCTATTATATCATCATATCACTTGTCTCGGTAACTATATCTTTTCAATAGTTTATATCACTAGTTATTATGATTCATTTTCGGATTCACTTTATCAGTGCGATACGAAAGACGATAAGAGATAGCTACATTACTTTATTAGAACGAAAGAATGAGAGAGAGCTACATTGTAAGATCCTTCATAATGTATGGAGTGTAGGATGTCAAAAAAAATTCATCCATATTTATTATATCTATATATTTATTGAGAAAAATAGGTCGTATGGCTCTTTTTGTTGTTATTTTGTACATAACCTATGATATTAAATATAATAAAAACTTAAAATATGTTCATAAAATACTCGAAAAAAAATCGCCATCGCTCGCAACGTAATTAACAATAGCTCTCTCTCTCTCTACTCTTTCGTTCGGCTCATCGGCTCTTTCTTCTTACGAATCACGAAAGATAAAACGATATAAAAGCAGAAAAACGATTCATTCTCTTTTCACACATTTGATTCAGCGGCTCAGCGCTCATCTAGTGAGCTCAACGATGGTAAAGATATAATTGAGTGAAATAAATCTTTGAGATGAAAAGATATACCTATATCACTCTTTTCTTTTTACGGATATACTTTACGCACGTCTAATATATTTGTATAATGTATACGTATTGTGCGAGTTGAACTCGCGTGGAGAGGGTTCCGTACAATGCCAAAGTTTTTAAAGTATTACATTTAACTACTACTAGCGCCATCTAGTGGTGTTTTAGTGGACTATTTTCCGACTTATCTACTACAAGCAATAACAATCATATTTTGTTTTTTCAAAATGTTTCAATAGTTTCGGAGATCAGGAGAGGGGGGGGGGGAGATTATTTTCGTATGCTCTTTAAGAAATAAAATCAAAACTATTTATTTATAATATGTTTGAGATCCTCATAACGAGCCCTTTCATTTGACATAGACACAGGTTCGCAATAGATTTTTAAATTTTCCTAATTTGTCCTCCGAAAATGACCTTTATTTTAAAGAAATATTTATTTTCTTTGCACATCTATGTTTGGGTCATAGGATTACACCATCCTACCAAACTCCTAGTTAATTTGGTCCAGTAAATTCGGAGCAAATTGGCTGTGGCTGTGATAAAGACAGACGCCCGAGTAATCCTGTATGGGTTCCGACTTTTAATTTTTTGTACGGAACCCTTACAAAGAATTAAATAGAAATTATCTATTAAACTGTTAATATTTTTAATGACATACCAAAAGGAGAATGTGCGTGTGCTCTGAGGGCCACTCTCTCAGAATTCTATGAAAACATGCTCAAGATTTAGTGAACATTCCCAAAGAATTGAGAAAGTTGGAACCAGATTTTGTAAAAATAAAATAAGTGAGTTATGAAATTTAAAGTTGGACCATCAGTCCACACATAGAGGATTGAGGGTCCACTTGTACCGGATAAACTAAGGGCACTAAAGAAAAAGTCTTTACGCCAAAATGGAAGATAATGCCAAACAAAAATTGTGAAAACAAGATATTATAGCAAAATATTGTATTATTTTCTAAGTCACCGTTCAAAATTGACCCTCACGTAGAAAGTTAATTACCCTAATAATAACAAAATCAGTAACTTTTGGCTACTCTTTGAAATCCTATATTAAAGTAAATAAATTGTGAAATTTTGTTAAAGTCTTAACAGATCACGATATCACGTTGGTTAAAAATTATCACCTTGTAAAAATTCGGACCCTCAATACTCCACTTTTTTGTTTTCAGTTTATATCGCTTAACATATATGATAGCTAAGAAAAACAATATTATGTCCGTTTGTAAAAAAAATGTGTAACAAATTGATATTATTTGTTAATAATAATAATAACGTTAAAACTACAAATTTGACCGATTATTTTATTGTCACCCTACCCATAAACATTAATAGTCAATTTCAGTTTATATTCAAATTTGTAGTTTTAACGTAATTATTATTATTAACACATAATATCAATTTGTTGCACATTTTTTTCTATAAAAGGAGATAGTGTGTTTGTCTTATCTATCATACGTTAAGCGAAACAACGAAAACAAAAAAGTGGAGGATTGAGAGTCCAAATTTTTACAAGGTGATATTTTTATACAAACGTGATATCATGATCTCTAATGGCTTTCACAAAATTTCACAATTTATTTACTATAATATAGTATTTCAAAGAGTATTCAAAAATTAATGGCTTTGTTATTATTACTTATTAGCGTAATAAACTTTCCACGTGAGGGTCCATTTTGAACGGAGATATAGAAAGTAGTAATACAATGTTTTGCTATAATATCTTGTTTCCACAATTTTTGTTTGGCATTATCTTACACTTTGGCGTAATCACTTTTTCTTTAGTGCCCTTAGTTTACCCGGTACAAGTGGACCCTCAATCCTCTATGTGTGGACTGAGGGTCCAACTTTAAATCCCATAACTCGCTTATTTGATTTTCACAAAATCTGGTTCCAACTTTCACAATTCTTTGGGAATGTTCACTAAAATCCTGAGCATGTTTTCAAAGAATTCTGAGAGAGTGGCCCTCAGAGCACACGCACATAAAGGAGATCATTTAACAAAGATTTAGAATATACAAGTAGTGGCATTGAAGGGTAAGGTATTGTGTTTTTGTTTCTTTTTTTAATCCATTCCAGATTCCAGCCTACTTGTATATTCTAAATCTTTTGATTCCAGCCTTGTATATTCTAAATCTTTGATTCCAGCAGTGGACATTATACGGGTGATTGAAATGATGATGAAGTTTGTGTTTTTGATTAATCTGAGATAAATAAAACAAAACATGCTTATTCAAGGCAACATTTATCATATTAATATGTACTTACTTAATTTACAACACTCTTACAAGTAAATTTGTACGAGATAATTACACCATCTTCATTTGAATTAGTTGTTGCGTCGCTATTTTAAGGATGCCATAAAAGTCTTCATGAATATGTGATCGCCAAAATTTACATCTGCCCCAAACAAGTGCTGGGTAATTTGGTGAAGAAATTCCTTGGAATATTCTTGCTATGCTACGACCAGTAAAACTGCAGTCCTTATAAGAAGCTATTAGCGCTCTGACATCAGATGTGACTCGATCAACGTCTATAGGACGTTCTTGTATTTTAATACTGGATGGTAAGTTATCACCATCTCTCTGGAAATAGTTCCTTATTATAATTTTAAGTGCGTTAGATTTTTCCAGTAACACATCTTCAGAAAGATTTTTATTTTCTAGGGAGTAATTACCAAGAGTACTTAAGGCCCTGTTTATTTCTTCTAATTGATACAGCATGGAATTCTCTTGAGAAAGCACCAATTTGTGAAGATCATCCAAAACAGCATCTAGCTCCAGGGGATCTAGATCTCCAGGGGCCTTTATTCTAAATCCAAGAGTACTAAATTCAACCTTCAGGAGAGATCGCTTTGATAACCCTGCTTCAGTGATCCATTCAAGATTTTTCAAATGATATTTTGTCATTCCACTTTCCCAACCAATTGCAGCTGCTACCTCAATGACATTGAATTCTATACAACTTTTTTTCATGATCTCAGGGTCCTTTTTACTTTCCATCAAATATGCCATTGCTAGGGGACTGCAATTTTTAGCTGCTTCTATAATTTTTAATGGGCCACCATATGACGATATTTTACACTTGGTGTAAGCATTATTTAGAACTTTGATATATTGTTTTGGGTGTAACTCGACATAGCATAATAATGTAGCTATATTTTCAGCTGGAAGATCTAATTCTTCAACAGTAGATTCTATAGGAATACCTACTTCATGTCCTTGACACTGCTTCATAATTGGACATTTACTTGTTGATGCTTCCTGATTTTGACATTCACATGGAATAAATATTTTCTGTACCAATTTTCTTATAGTAGGTCTATCAATTGTATTAGCATGTATATGTTTAAGGAGTTCATTTTTATCATTATTACTGTTATTCATAAAAACATGACAATATGCATTCTGACCATCACGTCCAGCACGTCCAACTTCTTGAACATATGATTCGAAACTGCTAGGCATATTGTAGTGAATGATACACCTAATATCTGATTTATTTATACCCATACCAAAGGCCACAGTTGCCACAATTATTCTTAATGTACCTTCCATAAAGTGTTTTTGTATTTTTTTCCTCTGTGCTGCAGACATGCCAGCATGATAAGCTTCAGCTATATAAGACATTCGTTTCCTTTTCTTGCTTTTTTTTTCCATATTCATTTTGTAAGGTTCTTGGAGGCAAGATCTTAAAACAGCTGCAACTCTCTCACATTCATCTCTTCTTATGCAATAAACTATAACTGAATTAAATACACTTATTCTTTCAGATGTTAAGAAATTAACTAAAGCTCTATCTTTATCTTTTTCAAAGGAAACAGACAATATTAAATTTTCTGGAAGAGTTGGACTAGTAATGACTCCAGATAAACCATCTGGTATATTAATGTGATTGATAACACTTTTAATTGTAGGTTGACTTGCAGTGGCTGTTAAGCCTAAAATACATTGTACATTAAGTTTTTCTCGAAGTACCCGGGAAATCATTAAATAACTTGGTCTAAAGTTATGGCTCCATTGAGACACACAATGGGCTTCATCAATGCAAGCAAATGCAATTTGTGGCAGAGATTTAAACAAAGCAGTGAAACCATTGGATGAATCACCTGATATTAAAGCTTCAGGAGATACTAGCAGGATATTTATATCTCCATCTTTCAAACATTGTATAATCTTCTGGCGTTGGGTTGGTGGTTGGTTTGTATGTAAACATCCAGCCCTTAAAAATTCTGGCATACTCAATACTTGATCTTCCATAAGAGAAACTAATGGTGAAATCACTAAAGTAATGCACTTGTAATATTTACTATACATGTAGGCTGGAAGTTGATAGCATAATGATTTGCCTCCTCCAGTTGACAAAATTAATAGGGTTGACATACCACATAAAATTCGCTTCATAGCCTCTTCCTGGCCAGGACGAAATTTTTCATGTCCAAATTTTGAAAGTGCTTCATACATTTCGGCAGGAGTTTCTTGAGAATAATTAGAATAAATAGGCTTAACACTTTTATTATTATATATGTCTGGAGTTTCTTCAAGTAATTTTAATAAAGATTCTGGAATATTACTGGGTTCATATAGGGACTCAGTTAATTGCTCAGATATTGATATATTTTTATTTTCTTTAGATACTACAGCTTGCATATCATCTAAAGATGGTAAAGTGTTCTCATTGTAACTTTCTAGTGGCAATAGGTTATCTCCTTTATGAGCAGAACAATATCTTGCCATATGGCCAGTGAGTCCACATTTAAAACACACAATTTTACCTGATTCTGGAAACTCCATACCACCATGAAGAGCTTTTTTATCTTTCCATTGTTGTTTTTTATACTTTGAAAAGTTGATGTTCTTTTTGCCACGGACAAAAACTTTCTTTTCAATATTGATTTTGACAAAATTGTCATTTAAGGTTCCACTTTTTATCTTAGATTCTAATTTATCAACTTCCTTTAGTACTGTTCCTTTTACAGATCCTCTATCCATAATAACTGTGGAATCAATTTTCTCCAGAGTATTCAAAATTTTTCCATGCCTGGGAGCAAGATTGTCTTCTTTTCCAAAAGGTAAATATTCACTTATATCTGGTGGTTGTAAATTATGAACATTAGAATCTCTTTTCGAAAACCTTTTTTTTCTTATATCATCTTTTAAATTATTATTTTTCTTTGATGTAACTTCCTCCGTGCTAATCTCATTTTCTTCAGAAATATTTTCATTATGGTGTTTCAACAGGTTTTGATCTGTATTATTACTAATTTTTCTTTTTTTTAGAGCGGGTTTTAACTTCATTAATGCTATATTATCCTCTTGTTCAGAATCACTATTTTCTATGTAATCATTAACTTTTTCCTTAACTTGTTCTATTTTTAATTCACTTACATAAAATTTTTTTGTTTCTGTAGCTGTTATTGTTACATTGCTTAAACCAAACTTTCCTTTGGGCTCACATTCATTTTTAATTTCCATAATCGGTGTACCCGTAACCCTTTCAAGCCATGCTCTATCAACTTGTCTTACCTTGGAAACACTGTCAAATATCTTAGGGACATGGCTACTTATCTGTTGAAAAGGCAATTCTTGATTTATTGCTGTGTTCAAACTTGTATCTTTGGAAGGTGACATCTGCATGCTATCAGAAAGGTAAGAGTTCTCCTTCTCAATATCCATGTTCTGGCTGTTGTCAAAATGAGTTTGTGATTTAGATAGTAAGCTTTTCCGAGGATTTCTCAAAGAAAATTTTCTATGTTGAAATAATTTTTTTGATAAATTGTCCGTAAAGTGGCTTGAAACTGAGGTAGATGTTGGTGGTTCCTCAATATTTGACAATAACTTCTGTATCTCTTGTCCACTTGGTAGAACAGGCAGTAATTGATCAGTTTGAGAATTCAGAGACTCACAGGAAAGACTTAAGGGCCGTACCAGGGCAAGTTCCGGAGAAACAGGCGTGGGTTCTTCTTCTAAATCATCGATACATAATGAGCTTTCAAGGGCGGCGCTTTTAAGTTGAAAGTATTTCTTATAAGCATATTTGATTTTTGCTGGCGCTTCCTTAATGTCAAACTTAGAAGGCGTGCGTGCATGTTTTATTTTGAATTCTTTTTCCCAAGTTTTCACGACTAATTTAGATTTGAGGTAGGCTTTATCTTTTTTAATAGATTCAATGATGTCCATGTTTAAAATCTGTTATTATTGTTATTATAAACAAAATCTTTCTACCTGATTGAGCTGAGAGTAATATAATCTGAATTAGTTCGATTGACTCTGGCTGGTGATAATAAGCAATTGATTTAAGAAAAATATAAAAATTGGACCAAAAAATCACACAAAAAACAAATGACTTTAATTTTTACGCGCGATTTGATTTGATCCATATAATTTGGGATTTTGACTTTGACAGACAAACAAGGACATACTTGGACATACTATATAATTTGTGGGACATACTATCTAATTTGTGCAAACAAGCAGGGACGTATTTTTGTAATCACTTATCACGTTAAGGATGGTTTACGCGAGCGTTTACAAACGGGCGCATTTTTAAAATGATCGAATGCGAACTTGTATATTCTAAATCTTTGTATGCGAAGGATTTGCAACGAGTGGTCTCGACCACTCGTAATTTTGACATTTGGCAAGTCAAAGAAACCCTTCATGGAGAATCCGTTCCGATTCATGCTGCTTTTTTTGTTCATGGTGAAATTCTTACAAAACCATAGACATTATTTTTAATGTTTTCTGTGTAAAACAAATTTTTTTATAGCTGACACGACGGTTTCAAAAAATGAAGTTTCATCCGCTGTTAATGCTATTATGTATAATAATATTTTATGACATAAAAAGTTCTGCTTTATAGGGTAGCAGTTCGTTTCTGAGGAAGTCACAGTTCTAACCTAACCTAACCTACTTTCTGGTAGTAAGTCGTTTCTAAGGGGGTCACAGTTCTAACTCCTAACCTACTTTTTGATAGTGAGTAATTACGATAGCATATGATAATTACGGCTTACAAAGATAATTACAAGTGATATTATTGAAATTGACTTTATGGTAAATAAAGTTTCTAGCAAGTGACTAATATAGTATATAACGAGTAAGACATATAAAATTATGAGAAACAATATTATGTCTGTTGACCATTATAGCAGATGAAATTCGGGCATATGAAATTCTGGCAAGTGGGTGTATACCCATATACATGCCCTACAATTTTATATGACAGTGTCGTTCACGTCTAACATTTTCATAATGCCTAATAATAATTGCTTTTACGTCCAAAAATACATGAAAGTTTCCCATTACCAGCATTATAATTTGAGGTTGTATTCACCATTATTTTCAGAATTTGAGAACTTTTAATAAACAGTTCGATATTGCAGCAAAAACTGAGTAAGATGGCATTTAAAACTCATTTTGGTCAAAATGGTGCTTACGCCGTTTGAGCCGCAAGGTATCGATATATTAAATCTATTTACATTGAGGTTGCGTCCATTTAATTAGCTTTTGCCCGCGACTTCGTCAGCGTGGACTTTAGGGTCGAAACAAACGAGACGCAAGTTGCGTCGCGTAACAGCGCATGTTGCGCCGCGCAACTCGCGCTCCGTGTGACCGCTCTACCCGCGCAAGATGCGCTAGGTATATAGTGTCGCACACAGATCATTTGGTCAGTTAAGGTGGCCAAAAGACAATATTGTTTTAGTAGATTGTCATGTCAATGACTTCGTCTGAATGACGACAATCACTATCTTAGTGGATTTTTCTGTTTTTATTCAGATGAAACCAGTGACAGGTCAATCCACTAAGACAGTCATTTTCCTCGTTCTGACAAAATTATTAACAGGATAATTCATTTGGAAGGTGATTGGCTTCATTCCAACATATCCATTTACATGACAATTCACTTAGGCAATTCATTATCTTCATTCAGGCGAAGCCATTGACAGGACAATCTACTAAGACAATGATTGCCTTCATTCAGACAAAGCCATTAACAGGACAATCCTCTAAGACAATGAACTGTCTTAGTGGATTATCCCGTTAATGGTTTCGTCTGAATGAATACACTTATTGTCTAAGTCAATCAGTGTCTTAGTGGAATCCACTAGACAGTGATTGTTTTTATTCAGACATCTCCATTGTCATGACAATCCACTAAGACAATTCACTGTCTTAATTCAGACGAAGCCATTGACAGGACAATCCACTGATATAATTTATTGTCTTAATAGATTGTCTTCATTCAGACGCCCGCTTAAAGATGGTGTGTTAAAGAGCGGGACAAAAATGTTTTGAAAGACTGATTTTTAAATACAAAACAGACGTTGTTTTATGAAAATTCTAGCAAAATAGTGCCGTTTTTCCATATTCTCTCCATCCATCGTTTGTGTGGAAGAAATCGTTTTCAGCGATAAGACCGCCCATTTAACTTTTTTTTTATATGTACATTTTATTTTATTTTTAATTTATTGGTATACAATTAAGTATTACTTACGATGATTATGATGGGTTCCATAAAAAATAGTTTTTTTTATAAATGAAAATCGTTGACCCCCAGAGAAAACGATAATCATAATCGACATGAGAAATGATAATTGGTTATGACAGAGAAAATGAGAAAATCTCAAAATTTCAAATCGAAAAATATAAATGTACTTACCTACACCAATAAATTGCTAACTTAATTATCCTCTAAAAAAGCGCGCAGACGGATTCCAATAGATGTCATATCTATGTTGGGTTCCCAATAAAAAAAAATAGGTTTTTTTTTTCAATGATTATCTGAATGAAGACAATCCACTGTCATCATTATCTTGAGGACAATCTACTGCAATGATTATCTTCATTCATACAAAGGCATTTTAGTAACGCAATTTATTGGTTAGGTAGGTTTACATTTACATTTTTCGGTTTGAAATTCTGAGATTTTCTCATTTTCTTTGACGAAACAAATCTCTTATGCCATATGACTATCATTTTCTCTGTGAGTCAACGACATTAAAAATTTGCCTCGTGTCGCCACCGCACAGTGGTTTGAGAAACGGCCTGCACATACATAGAAATTAAAGTGTGGTTTTTGTTTTGATTCTTTGCTAATTATATTCATACATTAAAAGCAACAACTTTTATTGACTACCATACGATAGTGCTTATTATAAGTTACGAGATTTTTTTTTGTATAATTCTAAACATTTTTGTCCAGCTCTCTAACACTTTACCACCTCTGTGCGAGCCGGTGCGAGCACGCGTAACGCAGCGCAAGTTGCGTTGAGACGCAACTTGCGTGTCATGTGAACGATTGGTACAAATTGTATGAAAGGCTATGTAAGCGCGTAACGCAACGCAACTTGCGCCCCGTCTGTTCCGGCACTTAGTTTATCAGCACCATCATTGAAGTATTTTCAATAAAACCGGCCAAGTGCATGTCAGGCCAAGCAAAGCAGCGCAGCAAAGGGTTGCGTAGTTGCGAATATCGATTAAGAGTTTATAAAAGATGAAGAAAACGATTTATATAAAGTCGAGACCACTCGTTGCAAATCCTTCGCATGTGATGTGATCATTTCAAAAATGCGCCCGTTTAGAAACGCTCGCGTAAACCATTCTTAATGTGACAAGTGATTTCAAGAATACGTCCCCTGCTATTCTTTTCCCGTGACAGCTGGTGACGTATTGGAACAAGAATACGTCATCAGTTGCGAAACGGCTCTCAAACTTTTACAGTGGGGGGAAAAAGATGATAGATAAAAACAATATGTTTAGCAGGTATAACTTTTCATTATTGTATTTAATTTACCTGTTTGTCGTTTCGGAATAACCACTGCTGGGAAGATAATCATGAAAGAAATCCAGTTCCATTTGGTCCCTACCCCTACCCCTGTCCTACCCAGCCCGTTGGACTATGCTCCAAATTACAATACAGATTTACATCTTAATCTTTACTTTACAATATAATATTAACATTAAACACAATATAAACAAAACAACACAATATAATATTAAATAAAACAGAAAAATAGAATTAAAATGTTCGATCCACTAATTCCAAGAATTTTGATCTATGTAATAGATGATGAGTTGACTACTATTGCTAGTTTGGAAACGAATTAATAGAGCAGTTCTCAAAATATTTGCACCCTATAAAAAAATGTGTTTTTTTCAAAAGCGTATTTTTACTGGTTTTTAATGAAAAATTAAGTGTAGGTATTATTCATCTCGTGTTATTTATAAATGGTATCGATTTATTAGCTACAGCTTAAGTATAAAAGTAGTTTTTTCTGAACATGGTTACTATTTGTGTGCAATTTTGTTACTATTTATTCAATAAAAATTAATTATAAAAATACTAATTTTACGTCAAATATTAACATTATTGCAATTTAAGGACAATGAAGTTATGTATAAACCAAAAAACACTTGATTAAAAAGTATTAATTTCAAAATTCAATAGGTTGAAGATCAATATTGTTCGTATCACTTAGGTAAAAAATTAACCCTTTTTATGATTTACCTTAAAATTTTATATACTTGGCTAAAAGTATCATGGTAATTGTCAAATTTTATAATTTTCTGTAAAATATGTAATGTGTTATTATTTATTAACGTAATCTAGAAATATAACAATTTTAGACAAGAAAAACCCTATAATTTTTTTGGGACAGCAACAAAATTGAGTTCGATTGTATGTATTGTAACCAATGAAAAAGTAAGGACTCTTTAAAACTGGTATTTTAGTTTAGTACATTTTTGTTTATCTATCTGAATCTAGAAATTGCTTCTACATTTCAGTCTATACTTCCAAATAATATTATAAATGTGAAAATAACTCTGTCTGTCTTCCGTCTGTCTGTTATCTCTTCACCCTTCAACCACTGAACCGATTTAGATGAAATTTGATATGAATAATGAATATAGTTTGAGACCCAGGGCCGTGGAGATCATAGAATAGTTATTATCTCAAAAATAATTCATTGAGGGAATGGAAAGGTGAGTGAACCGTTGTATGAGAACTCCTATTTTGCCATACAAGAGTAGATCTTATCACAAACGAATAGCACTAGTCGCGGCTAGCAGAAAAAATATGTCTTTTATTTCTTGATTCTTGGTATACTCTGGTTTTTCGATGGTTTCATTTTGAACTCTGAAGGATAAAAAATATAAATAGTGTCATTATCAGCAATCTAGAGCTTATAAAATTTACGATAATTTAGTATGGAGCCTAAATAAGTTGACGATGATTGCAATAAATTTCATATGATTAACACAAACAAATTTAATGTAAACATATCCTAGCAACTAAATTATGTTACCAATCAAATCAACTTCTACTTTACCGTACCAAAAGTATCAAAATTGAAGTTACAAAATTGAGAGGATTAACGACACCCGAGGCTTTAAAAATTTCTCCGTTAAGCTTACAACCATGTATAACTCACAAAATTATTGAGTAAATAGCGTAGCGTAAGCAGTTTTATTACAAAAATTAACATTACATGAAATATAATACTAACCAGTCAAAACGAGTTACAAATTTGTACCAAATGCTAACCCAACGCTTGCTTTGATTTTACACTGATGTTTGACGTGCAATTTTACTTTATTTTGACTATGTATTGAAATGGGAATATAGCCTTCTTTAAAATTCACTTCCGTCAAAATATAGTCTTGTCTTTATCATTGGGAAATAACACGTTAGCAAAATTGATACGCAAAATTTTGAGTTTTCTAGGACAACTTTAAAAATTGTTTCTAATATATAAATAATTGAAAGAATGGCTAGTAAAGGGGCAATTATTCAACACAATACTAATTAAAACACAACTGTTTTGAGAAATAATAAATAAAAAAATATACAGTTGTCAAAAAATGAGTTTTCATACTGAATAATTGGGCTAAGACATCAAAAAAACCCATACATTGAAATTATCCAATTTCAAGAAACGAACTATTTAATTATTTTGTGGCATTCTATGGTACATATTATCCTTAATTCTATTGATTGAATTACGCAATAAGCTAACAGAAACATTTTGGTTTATACTTGCACCTGGTTATTTGTCTAATGTAAAGGACGCTTAATTTCAGTCAGGTACAAAATTTTTGAGAACTGCTCAATAATTAATTATATCAATTTATAAAATATTAAATAGATGAATCAACAGATGAGCAATTAATAAACAGATAGCTAAGTTGGTCAAGCTATTATTAAACAGATAGCTAAGTTGGTTAATATTTAATTAATTCCTTTTTACTCAAAAGAACAAGCAGTGGCAACACTTATCGTTACGTAGCTTGTTCCAACTCGGGAAGAGAAGAGATACCTACCTTGTTTATTGAATTGAAAATGGTTATAGATAGTTATGTATATGGCTGGACTATCTAGGTACAGATATGTCTGGACTCTGGATTGCCTGAATTTTAATTTAGTACCTATTTGATTTAATAAATTGCCTGTTCTGTAATGATAACATTTATATTTATCAGTACAAAGAGGGAATGTAGATATTTATGAAATCAATCATATAATAATTGTCAGTGCAAGTTCAGCTTAAATACAGATATGGAGGAAGAACAGTGTTTACACGAATGTGAAAATTATATTCATAGTCATAATATCCAATTCTTACTTAAGGATTGCATTGTCCAGCTATGTGTGAATAAGCCTGAAAATCCAATCACTTTTCTTAGACAATATTTTCAAAAACTTGAGCGGGTAAGTTTGCGTTAAACCTTTTTTATTTTATAACAATTTGATTATGAGGACACTAAAATTAGGATTATGCAGTTAAAAGCTTATTAAATATACTTGATGTTTAGTAATAATATACTAGTTAGAAGTTGAAAAGAACATAACTTTAGACAGTTTTAAACCAGTTCAATGTCCAAACATTATCTTCCTTTAATTTTGTCATTTGGGGATGATTGTATATGTCTTAGATAAATTGCTTCATTTGCCCTTCTGCATAACTTCTACGAAACAAGAATGCTTTTCCAATTGGATATCTTAGAATTAGACCACTTAGTCAGCAATAATAGACTACATGCTACAAGCTTATCAGCCTGATTTGTTGCAAGAACATGACCACTGTGTTTGTCAATTTAAATAAGAATAAAACTTATTAGGGGTACGTATAGGAACAGGTGAAAGCAGCAGCAGCTGCAGCAGCTGTTTCCGAGAGTGAGGCCGATGGAGAACTGTCTCCTTTACCAGTGCCTGGCGGACAGCCCCCTCGGCGACGCGGGGGTATAAGTGCTGAGCCAGTAACTGAAGAATATGCTACTAGCTATGTTAAAAAGGTAAGATTCATACTTTATGTTAAAGATATTAAGATTAATAAAAACAAACTCCTAAGTTTTAAAACTACCAGGCTTTCAAATGAAGAAAGAAACTAGGTATTTATTTATTTGTTAAGATTTTTTTTAATGCCCTTTGAAAAAGAGGGGTGTTATAAGCTTGACGTGTCTGTATCTCTTTGGGTCTGTGTATGGCATTGTAGCGCCTAAACAAATGTGCAGATTTTGATGTGAACCCTTGAAATTCAGGGATTTTTTTATTTGCCTGGTAGATTAACTTCTTATAGTCTGTGGTCTACATAAATAAATACAGCCATTGGTGATCAAGAGATTTCCTGTGGCAGGGTGACACTTCTGAACCACTAGACCATTTTAAGAAGTGGAGCCATCGTGTTATTATGAAACCAATTATTTGAATGGAATTCATTTTTTATTTCTACCTTTCGTGTTTGATATCAAATGATAGGGCTTTTTGAGCTGATTCTTAAAATATACACACATTTCAGTCACCTATTTTCTGAAATAATCAAAAGCATTTCCAAAACATACCATGCTTGGGCTCCTGCAGGCTGAACGAATTTTTATAAAACATATGTCAAACAAATCTTTATATACTCACATCTAATGTCATGGAAGCAATTTAAAAAATAATTTACAGAAGTTTACTATATTTAAATATTTTTTTGGTTCTTAGAATGAGTAATAAATCAAAACTTAGAGTTCTTAGAATTAAAAATATAAATATAATACATATATAGGGACGAAAATAAATCAAAAGTTGAATAAAAGTAATTAATTGTTTAACAAACATATCAAATGTTGATCCTTAAAACTCAAATATTAAGAAGGAGAGCTTTAACTGCTTTGTAAGCCATCATGGTTTACAAAGTAGTTTGTTAATCTATTTTAACTTATTGCATTAATATCTGGGGTTCAGCCACAACAACTATAATGATTGATCTAGAAAGAGCACAATTTTCTGTTCTAAAAGTAATGATGAGCGAACCCTTCAATATCCAACTGACGAAGTTTATAAAGATAGCCAAGTTTTAAGGGTGCATCAATTATACATTCGAAGAGTAACAACAGTCTTGAGTCTTGGCTTAAATCTCTTGATTATAAAGAGACAGAAAACACACTATAAATAATTAAATCCTCTATTTATTTAAACAAACACACAAATGCTTACACAAACACATATACACATACACACAGACAGAATCTTTGAAGCGGACGTTTAAATAAAGCATGTATTTATTAGGAATTTTTTTATATTATGTAGTTATAAACATAGATTTGAAGTGTTAAAGATTTATTTTAGTTTAAGTTTTCTATGATACAGGCACTGCCTAGTGTAGAGACTTTGTTTTTGATAGCTTTGTATTTTAATAAATATAAAAATGGAAATAAATATATTATTATTATGTTGGTATGCTTTTCAGCCATGGGTCCATGGGGACCTGGTCCTTTGAGGCGTTCATGGGGCCAAAGCCAACATGAAGAGGCCTTTAAGTACCTTTTTATCCAAAAAGTGAGCTGGCTGCATCTATGGAGGTCTACCCCTTGATGTACCATTGAGGTGCACCAAAGGACAGTCCTCCAAAGCTGTCGAACTATTGCTAGGGAGAGATTTACTTGGTTTAGGCTATGTGGATGGGATGTCAGTGGACTGGATAACTGGGTTATGGAGTGAGATAGGGACATCTACCTAAAAATCTCTTACAACAATTTTAGCCTGGTAGATGGTGACTTGCTGCTCGTTGGCTACACTGCCTGTGGGCCTTTACGCCATTACGTGTAATACACTTCCACCTTGGACCGTATGTTCTGCTCTTGCGACTCTACTCTGGCCGGCCAGTTAATAGTGGTGTTCTAAACAGCTGTATTTTCTTAACATGCTTAATGAAATATGCTACATTTTATTAGCATGTTTTTTTTTAATGCTGTGTTATAACGAACAAAAAAAACCGATTGCGAACGCGTTGTAAATTTAGCGACGTTATATTAAAATCTGCCGTTCTGTTAATTTATAACAACATACGTACAATAATAACGTGTACACCGTAAAGAGTATTTCAACGTGGTGGGTTTATATAAACGTTTCGATAGTGATAGCATCATAGATAATTTATAGATAGATTATTTATGATGCTATTATATTATATATAAAATCTCCAAACATCCTCCATAAACAACGCGGCTCTCAGAGCAAGCGGTCAACTGATTTAACAACGGCTGCTAATTTGCTAAATGTGCTATTGCTAATTTTATTATAACAAACGAATTGACCCGATGACCAACGACAACGATCGAACGAAACGAAATGCACACATCGCGCGCGGTCGGGACTATTCGGGAGTCGTGACCACATGTTACGATGTGCGTGTGCTCTGAGGGCCACTCTCTCAGAATTCTTCGAAAACATGCTCAGGATTTAGTGAACATTCCCAAAGAATTGTAAAAGTTGGAACCAGATTTTGTGAAAATCAAATAAGCGAGTTATGGGATTTAAAGTTGGACCCTCAGTCCACACATAGAGGATTGAGGGTCCACTTTTACCGAATAAACTAAGGGCACTAAACAAAAAGTATTTACGCCAAAATGTAAGATAATGCCAAACAAAAATTGTGGAAACAAGATATTATAGCAAAACATTATATTATTTTCTGTCTCCGTTCAAAATGGACCCTTTGGCTTTCACAAAATTTCACAAATTATTTACCATAATACAGTGTTTCAAAGAGTAGCCAAAAGTTAATGGTTTTGTTATTATTAGCGTAATCAACTTTCCAAGTGAGGGTCCATTTTGAACGGAGACATAGAAAATAATACAATGTTTTGCTATAATATCTTGTTCCAACAATTATTATTTGGCATTATCTTACATTTTGGCGTAAAGACTTTTTCTTTAGTGCCCTTAGTTTATCCGGTACAAGTGGACCCTCAATCCTTTATGTGTGGACTGAGGGTCCAACTTTAAATCCCATAACTCGCTTACTTGATTTTCAAAAAATCTGGTTCCAACTTTCACAATTCTTTGGGAATGTTCACTAAATCCTGAGCATGTTTTCGAAGAATTCTGAGAGAGTGGCCCTCAGAGCACACGCACATGACGTTACGTTGGGAGCGCGAGCCGCGGCAGCGCCCCGCTAGGTCAACGACCGCGCTCTTCGTTATCTATACTATAATAAAAGAGTAAAAAAAATGTGTCTGTACATTGAAAATTTTTCAAAAAAAAATATTTGGGGCGATGGAGATATAGTAATAGAGTAAGAAAATAAAAAAAAATGTCTGTCTGTTTGTCTGTTTGTCTGTTTGTAAACGCTAATCTCCGGAAATACTGGACGGATTCGAATGAAACTTTTTTTGTTATATAGCTGTGAAGCCTGGGCAACATAAAGGCTATAATTGATTTTGGAAAATGGAACACATGATGCAGAACTATAATGGTCCAGCTAAACTATAAGAAATATTAAAATGCCGCCTTAGCAAAAGTTGTTAAGTCTGATGAGAACTTTTTGTTGAGTTATAATACAACTGGCCAAGCGCGAGTCGGACGCGCGCGAAGGGTTCCGTACCATAATCTATGAAAAATCACGTTTGTAGTATGGGAGCCCCCGATAAATATTTATTTTATTCGATTTTTAGGGTTCCATAGGGTAGGGTAGAAACGGGACCCTATTACTTAGACCGTCCGACTGTTTTTCTGTCTGTCTGTCACCAGGCTGTATCTCATTAACCATTATAGCTAGACAGTTGAAATTTTTATAGATGATGTTTTTTGTTGCCGCTGAACAAAAACATACTAAATGTATACTATAATAAAAGAGTAAAAAAAATGTGTGTGTACATTGAAATTTTTTCAAAAAAAAAGTTTTTTCGTCCGAAGTAGAACTTATAAGTTCAGTATTTGCGGACCTTCAGAGCATAACACACCAGAAAATTCTTGGTTATGTGAACGCGCCATATTGACACCAAAAAATTAAAAATCAATTAATAAAAAACTTATGACGCAAATTATTGTTAACTAGCTTGTGCCCGCGGCTTCGCTCGCGTAGGGGTGTAATTTATCAAAATCCTTTCTTAGGGGATGCCTACGTCATAGTAGCTTTATGCATGCAAAGTCTCAGCCCGATCGGTTTAAAATTGACAAAGTTTCATACAAACTTTCATCCCCTATTTTATCCCCTTGGGGGTAGAATTGATCAAAATCCTTTCTTAGCGGATGCCTACGTCATAACATCTACCTGCATGCCAAATTTCAACCCGATCCGTCCAGTGGTTTGGGCTGTGCGTTGATAGATCACTATGTCAGTCAGTCAGTCACCTTTGAGTTATATATATTCAGATATAGATATATATTTAGACTAGCTGACCCGGCAAACGTTGTTTTGCCATAAAAAAATTTAGGGGTGAACTACCCCTAACATTTAGGGGGATGAAAAATAGATGTTGGCCGATTCTCATAGATACCGGATAAGCACAAAAAATTTCATCAAAATCGGTCAAGCTGTTTCGGAGGAGTATGGCAACGAAAACTGTGACACGAGAATTTTATATATTAGATTTCTTGGATAGTGTTGTTGACGACGCCACCAATTATCCAGTTGAGTTTCTTAATTCACTTGCAGCAAATGGACTCACGACTCACAAAATAAGTCTTAATGTCGGAGGGCCAATAATCCTGATGCGAAATTTGACTCCGCCGAAACTGTGTAACGGAACCCAACTTAATGTCTCAGCACTGTATGCCGAAGTTCAGCGGCAGAATTTCAGCCAATGCATGCCTGCAATGTTATTTGCATTACTAGCAACACATAACGCCGAACTTCCGATGCTTTTGCCTGAATCGGACCCGTACCCGTACCCGTACGCCGCCGCCGTTGCCGCCGCCGCCGCCGACGCCGCCGCCGCCGCCGCCGCCGCTGCCGCCGCCGCTGCCGCCGCTTCCGCCGCCGCCGCCGCCGCCGCCGCCGCTGCCGCCGCTGCCGCCGCCGCCGCCGCCGACTCCTCCGCCGCCGCTGCCGACGCCTCCGCCACCGCCGACGCCGCCGCCGCCGCCGCCGCCGCCGCTGCTGCCGCCACCGCTGCCGCTTCCGCTCCCGTTCCCGTTCCCGTTCCCTCTTCCACTTCCGTTCCCTCTTCCGCTCCCGTTTCCGTTCGCCGCAGACGCGCCAAAGACCGAAGATTAAATTCTCATATCGGCACATCACTACTGTCCGGCGTTTCCACCGAACTTCAGCAGCTGAACTTCAGGTTATTTAGTGTGTCATCCCCACCGAACTTTAGACACTGAACTGTAGCCACTAAACTTCGGCATAGTCTGCTGAGACACTTAAAGCTCACAGTAAGTGAGTGATGCCAGTGAAACTGTATTTATTCCGCGTATGCCACTCATCCCCAACAATTTTCCTTTTGAAAGTACACAGTTGCATATGTTAAGTTGCTTTGCTATGAAAATAAGTCACAGTTTTAGAGGCAGGCAGCTCTCTCTCTGAGTAAAAGAAAATTAGAGATGAATTTTTCACTTGCATGACAATAACTTCGTGGTGTCTTATGTACAAAAGCTTTTTGTGTCATCATCTGGCCACAGGATCAGTGTCATTTCACGAATACTTAATATTTCGCTCAAATAGCTCTTTAAGAATATTACAATTGGATAAATAGGTATTACACAACATAGAGCACTAATATATGTGTTTCAAAATGTTTTGTGTCACATTTAATCCACGATATCTTATTGTATTTTATTTTTTTAATTCAATACTCTGTAAAAGACACAAAAGATTTTTAGTGTTTCGTCTTTTTCATTATTGTAGTGTGATAAACCACAATTCGTAGTTGGTGTCATCTCCATCCACGCAATCTTAATATTTGAAAACGGGTGTGTGCATGGCGCGGGGACGGGTGTGTGCATGGCGGACAGATGCACAGTATCTGTCCGCCGTGCCGGCCGCAGCGCGCGTCACTAATTCCTCCCGGCTCCAACTGTGGCGCAGCAGACATCCACCTCCTCCTGATTTCATTCAACCATCGGAGGATAAAATAGATAAAAAAAAATTTTTCTTAAATTTCATTTGTGATTATAGTGATCCGATAAGACTTCTACCACTTCTCTAGTTTAAATGCAACCAAAATTATAATTCTAAATATTTTTTTCCTAATATTACTAGTAACTTACCGAGTAAGTTTCAAGAAACTTACTGAGTATCTTACCATACAGCAACTTTCCTAGTAACTTACCGAGTAAGTTTCCAGAAAGTAACTGAGTAGCTTACCATACAGTAACTTTCTGGGTATTTTTTCTATGTTACTATCAAGTTATTTAGTAAATATCTTGACAAGTTTCTGTTTGGGAATATAAATAGTAAGTTTACTCTCCTCTCTCTCGCTCTCTGTTTGTCGTCAATTTGTTTCTTTTTTGAATGTATGTTGGCGAAAGTAAAAAAAGATCTCTCTACTGAAGCAGAAGTGGCTGGGATAGATAGTATTTTTATTACGACGAAACTATAAGGGTTTGCTATGGAACCCTAGGAATCGAAACAATGATGGGTTGCTAGCCGCATCATCCATTAATATGGTTCGCATTTTAGCACATTCACTCGATCGGCTTTGTCAAAAAAATATATTTTGTACTGATAAGAGAATAAACGTCACAAAATAATGTCACTTGACATTGATCATATCCATTTTCAACATGATTTTAGATGTAATATGGCAGAAAAACGGATAATATGGGCGCTATTTGACTCCAAGAAACTCTGACGTCACGCCGTGCTATTTCATTCAAATCCCATAGACGATGATTGTTTTGACATTTAGAAAAATGTTTCTAATTGGACTTGTTGGAAACTATCGGATTGTATGTTGAAATAAGTAAAGACAGATCAAAAGCTATGTCAATATATTAGTATCCTCATACATATAAGGAGAGTACATTTATTTTACTGCTCAAACAATAGCCAAATTTACTGATTACGAGGTTGGTCCCGAAACAAAAAATATTTGTATTGACGAGTTCTTAAATATCCTGTCAACTTGTTATAACATTTCCCACAAAATAATATGCCGGGTATTTATCGGAATCTACCCGTTGTATGAGAATAACATACGAATTAACACGTCTTAGTTTACATGTTTTGTTGGCAAGTGTTTTTCCACCTGATTATATGTTAAAATAAGCAAAAAGACATCAAATGCGATGTCTTTATATGAGCACCATCATACATATAAGTAGAGTAGATTTTTATGACTGCTCATCAAACAGCCAAAAAACTGATTTCAGGGTTAGTCCCCGAACAAAATATATTCGTTTTGATGATTTCTTTGATCCCTTATCAACTTGTTATAATATTTCCCTCAAAAAATATGCCGCGTATATGCTGGAAAATGTTTTTTGACCCAATTATTTGTTATAATAAGCAAACAGACATTAAATAAGATGAAATCTGTGTATTTAATATGGACAGCATTAAGGATTTTAATCTTTGATATTTATTCTATGTCAATATATGTCATTTAATAATACATAGCATAACCATTTCACACATTCATATACAAAGTTAGTAGACTCCCACTCATTTTTAAATAAATATCCTAATCTACCCAAACTAGTAGATACAGGTATTTACCCGGTGCGCATCGGGTAAATACCCAACCTTGGGTAAATATCCGGGTGGATGCCCATCGCTAGTAAAGGTAAAAATATTTGCGAAATGAACTGCAGTCTTGCAGATTTTTAATGCGACAATTTTCATTTAATTTGTTTTTTATCTTATATTTTCTTAATGCTTTACTTAATTGAAAGTAAAATGGAGTTGAAATATAGTACTGTATGTATTATATGTGGACGCTTTCCGGACACTAAAAAAGTGATAGTGAAAAAAAAAGGACTGTTGAAATTTGTGGAATCCAGCCTAATTAGAAACGATGGAAAAGTAGCGTATTTTAAGGACCAATGCGTAATTAAGTTGCATAAAATATGTATGAATACCTACAATAATCATCATCCATCCACAGCGGTAATCAGAGCCCGGGGTCCGCTACCAAATTTTTTTGAAATGTCTGAAAAACATCAAAAAATCTGAATTGGCAAGAAAATACTTTATAATTTTCAAACCTTCTCACAAAACTTCACTAGAATCTGTTGAGAAGTGCGACCTGCAGGCGAGAACAGGCGGACAGACAAACTGACAGAGGGACAAAAGCATTTTTAGCCAATTTCGAAACTGAGACGCTTCATTTGCTCGGTCAATAAAATATAGTATCATTGTGATAGTATCGCATAACACAAGTTTGAAAACTTACTTTGGGGCTAGCTCAGTCTATACAGGGTGGAATTGAATTCGTTGGCATCCTTTTAAGTATCTATTATTCCTATGATACAAAGTATTTAAAGACTAATAAAACGTCAATAAAAAGTCGTCATTATCATATTAAAGAAATCCTTTATAATGCGTTACACTCTTTGATAGATACCATAACTGCAATTTTATATAAATAAAAAAAAAACTAATTGTCATAAATCTTACAAAAAAAATAATTAATTATAATAGTATCAATTTCGTCGCACCGTAGTACACTAACATGCGTTCCTAGTTCAAACGTAACCTTGAATAACCTACTATTCTCAAGCGTTCGTGTGACCCCACCCGCCCCCACTCGATTTTAAACCTTATTCATGTACCTCTCTAAAGTCTACTTTTATACGCCGTCCGCCCGCGCCCGTGGCTCAGTTGTGTCCGTGGCTGTGTGCTGCGGGTTCTATGACCTCACGTCTCGTAAGTATACACAATACGTGCGCGCGTCTCATATGTTTTGATACTGGTAATTTTTCTTACTTTTTGATACTTTTTAATTACTGCATTAATTGCAGTGTTGTTGCCGTACAAAATATCCTTTATGGGAGTATGTTAATAAGTTAAATTAATGCTACTTATTTCAATTTCACCCTGTATAATTTGTCCTTATATATTTATAACTGCAAGTGTTTCTTTGCCATACAACATTACATAACTTTCACCTACTACAATTTATTGTCATCCCATGTAGGAATGTGTGAACTCTATTGTTCGTCACAAGTAATAATACTAGGCGCCACCACACCGTGTACCACACGCACTATGCCGTAATAACGATAAACGACGTTATCTCCAGCTAGTTAGGCACAGTTGAGCGAACCGTTTGTTAGCAATAGTTTGTAAGTATTAAAGCAGTTCGTATTTATGAAAGTGATTATGTCACGAAGTTCTTATGGAGTAACATATATTTAAGTACCTAATAAAGGGCCAGGCAAGTACTCTAGAGTGTGCGAAAACATAACCACCGCACCGGACACGTTGCCGTCGTCCTTCGCGCGCCGTCGACCACTTGTCTACTTTAAGGGCAGTTATGTTTTTTTGTGTTTTATACTTATTTTGTTGATAAAAGTGACACAAACTCAGAATGTCAATCTTTTATGAATTTATGATACTAAATATATAAATTCTATTGATTCTAATTTTCTTTTGAAGCGTATTTTGCTTGGAAAATAAAAATAATTAAAATAAGTAAGAATGCCTGGACTAATGTGACAAATGAATACAAGGGGTATATTTAGTTTTTACTGATATGTTGTATTATTTTTTTCAACACTAATTTTATCTTTTTGGTACTGTTTTTATACATAGGCCCTTAGCCAGTTTGCAGTGGACACAGGGTGACACAAATAGGTTTGCACACTAGTCTGGTTACGTTTCATACAATACTATTCCATTTTACAACTTTAAATCAATTTTGTCGATTCAGTATGGAATTAAATAAAACAGTCACAAATCAATAAATTTCCCGAAACGCAGACCCCGAAAGTGACACAAATCGAAATAATAAGCTCTTTAGATACGACTCTATTCAGAGGCAAGAAATAAGCATATCTACAGTTCTTGTAAGTTATACCCTTAAAATTAGCTAGCGCTACCGGACTATTATTATTATGTATCTATTTCGATTTTTGTTGTAGGGTGTGGTTATGACGTCATAATTTTTTTTAATGCAATTTGAATTATTTTCTTTAAACCCGTCGCGTGAGGTGTCAAATAAATGATATGCATTATTAACACTTGTGTTATATTATAGGTGGTGCCAAAGGACTACAAAACAATGGGTGCTTTGTCACGTGCCATTGCTTCAAATGTGTTGTTCACACATCTTGATGAATCAGAACGTGCTGATATGTTTGATGCAATGTTCCCAGTACAATGCCTTCCAGGAGAAACTGTTATAAGGCAAGGGGATGAAGGTGATAATTTCTACATTATTGACTCGGGAGAAGTTGAAGTAAGTATGTTTATTGTGTTTCTTCATTGACATTAATTTATTGTTGGCATTGTGGGTCATACATAACATAACTCACCAGATCTAACTTATTCAAATTGAGTATATTTCACATAAGAATATTTCAAATCATACAAAATTTTATATGGACCATAGTCAATTTTCAAGCTAAGTACACAAAAATTGGTATTTAGAATATTGGTTACAAATAAACTAGAAGTTCGCCCCGAACTGTAAACTCGCGAACCCCATCCATATCTCGGCAACCCCTGGACTAGTAATGTGCCGTTCTTAAACATTTCGAGATTTCCGAAACGGTTTAAAAAATCCGAGAAATCAGTAAATTTTTCAACTAAAATTCTCGAAAAATTAGGAAATTTCCGATATTTCCGAAAATTTTCAAGGAAAAAATTTCAAACTACGATTTTTACACATTTATACATACATACAAACGCCGAATTGTTTAAGTAGACTCGGAGAAATTCGATCGTTTCATTTGCTCTTTCAAAAATACCTACCTTAGCACATTTCAAAAATTACCCCTCAACTCTTTTAACCCATAACACAAACTCGAACTTACTTTGTAGACCGGTCAAGGAAGTAGTTGTAGAATACGTGAGCGGGAACCTTAGCGATTCCTACAGAAACTTGTTCGGGGCGCTTAGGGTGTAAACATGCTAAAAGTCCCCACGTCTAGGAGGTGAGCCGGAGTGGGATTTACAACTTTCATCCCTCCCGGATGAAAGTTGTAAATTTTTGGTTTTTCTCTTATATCTCAAAAACGATGCGTCGTAGCGAAAAATGTTCTAAGACTGTATAAAAGCTTATAAAATTCTCTACAACTTTGATACCCTTTTTCCAAATTCTCAACTATTTTCGAGCTATGCGCTCCGGAAATGTAACAAGATATACGTTTAGAAAAACTAATACCCGATTACGGGAGTATATTTTCGAAATGTGCTAACGAAGACTTTTCATTTGATACAGATTTCATTGATACCCATTCGAAATTGAAACAAAAAAAAGTTTTTTGATTCGAACTTTTTAGGGCTCCGTAGTAAACAAGGAACCCTTATAGATTCGCCATGTCTGTTTGTCTGTCTGTGAAAGGTTTTACTCAGAGACTATAAGGACTAGAAAGCAGTAATTTGGTTTAGGTATGTATATTTATCATGCCAAAAAATGGTAAAATAAAATATAAAAAAATATATATATTGCAAATTTTTGCTACATTCAAGTGTCGTCGTCGTCGTCGTCGTCCCCCCCCCCCTGTCTATAGACGGTTATTTATGGACATGTGAAAAAATTTAAAGCAGTACTATATATAAACGAAGTTTAAATTAAAACTATCAGACCTACAAATCAAAAAGTTATAAGCGACCAAAATTAGTTTTTAGACGTTTTTGGTAGCGTGGACTCGAAGTGAGCATTTGCAAATACGGAACCTTACGCTGCCCGTGGCCGGACACGCACTTGGCCGGTTATTGTATGTAGCATTCGTTACTAATACATATACATTTATTGCTTACATAATGTAGCCTATGTGACTCGGACAATATTTTATTTATTTAAAAACTTTATTGAGCCAAAAGCTACAATAGGTGGACTTAATGCTAAAGCATTCTCTCCCTGTCTGCCCTGAAAAGATAAACAGATAAGAAAGTTGGCGTCTTAATAGTAGATACCTACTTAAAATATATAAAGCCAGATATCTTAATTACTTTTATTATAATAAATATAATAAATACATATTTAATACATAATATATAAATATATAACTAAAATATAATATATACATACATACACTTATACATATATGGAAAATAGTAAGTAACGATGAATTCTGCTAATTGATTATGCTTTCAAAAAGTAAACCATGCACTTTTTTCTTAAATACATGTCTACTAGAGATTTGCCTGATGTTCTCAATAATTACAATAATGACGAATCGATTGACATCTTATTTGTCAAAATTTAATAAGCGCTTAAAAAAGCGGCGGCGGTCTAAAATAGTTGGGAATTTGGAAAAAGAGTATAGAATCATGGTTGTAAAGAATTTTATAATCTTTTATTCAATCTTAGAACATTTTTCGCTACGACGTTTTTGAGGTATAAGAGAAAAACTTAAAATTGTGAACTTTCCCCCCATTGCCTCGTTCCAGCTCACCTGATTCTGGGGACTTTTAGTATGTTTACACCCTAAGCGCCCTGAACAAGTTTCTGTAGGAATCCCTTAGGTCCCCGCTCACGCAGTCTTCACCCCCCTGTGAGTCATTCGTTGACTGGACTATTGGGGAAACTTAATCTGTGTAATTTGTTCTTATCTATATTTATTTAATGCACTCTAAAAAGTGATCAGGTTTTCATGGAAAGCCAAGCTCCTAACTCTACACGTCCTAACCCTTACTACTTGCTAACTCTCTTCATATCTTATAGCGTTCTGGGTAAACCCTTATCTTAAGGCGCTGACAATAGCGAATGTCCTTGAGGATTCAGGGTTTTCGCCCCACCTACTTTAACTCCCAAGCGCTATTAACAAATTCGGCGAAAGTTTGAACTATTTACTAGGATAGCTATCGCTATCAGACATCATTACGTAATCCAGTAGATGGCGTTAAACTCCCGTAGGCTTTCCAAAGAGCGTAAAACAAAATAGACAGGGCATCGTTACATTATTTTCGTAATTGTATATTATTTCTTGTATATTATACATACAAAATTTAGGGTTCCGTGCCATTCCTATCGCCATTATTATTTAAAGCAAAAATATATGGCAAAAAATTACTTTGGTTATATGTTTACCCTTTATTATTTATTTTGTTCTGTATTATTTGGCAATAGAAATACATCATCATCACAACTACATCCTATTCTGATCCTTATCCTAATCCTAACTATCCTAACTCATATTATAAATGCGAAAGTGAGTTTGTATATTTGTTTGTTTGTTTGTTACCTCTTTGCGCTTTATCTACTGAAACAATCTTCTTGAAAATTCGCATGCACATAGTTAAAAATACTGAAAAGGATATAGGGTACCTTTCATCTCAGGAAAAAGTACTGTTCCCGTGGGATCGGGGATACGCGAGCGAAGCCGCGGGTAAATACTAGTCAAATATCTTCCTGAGATTCTATTATCTGGCAATATAGTTGTCAATATATTTTTGAACAGACTTGTATCTTTATCCTTACAAATTTGTGAGTACAGATATATTGATGTGTGGACGCATGGATGTTTGTTATTCTTTCACGCAAAATATACTGGATGTATTTTAATGAAAACAATAATATAGCTTATGAGGATTGTAAATGCCCAAATTTTCATAAAAAAAGCGGTGACTGTTTTCACCCCTTAAAACTAATCCGATTTTGTCAATTTTTATAAATATAGTAGTTACAATGTAAAACTATGCCTGTACGTCTTTATTTTTTTGAAATTTTATGAAATTTGCATTTAAACATCCATTTTTTTAAGCAAAATCTTTGTCGACTTTACGAGGTGTTATTTAGTAAATAAAACCAAATTATCACAAAATAAAGACGTACGAACATAGCTTATAGTTTCAAAATTCTTATGATACCAAAATTGGTTAGCTTAATTATGTTTTAAATAGTTATCACCGGGGACGATAATTCCACAAAAAATATAATACACCCATGTCCGAAATGCGCAAATAAATTTGAGAGATCTCTCTATCTTGAACCCTCCTATTTTAGCCACACAGTACACGGTAACACGATGCAATAAAACGAAATATGAATTAAAATAAGAAGTTTTATTCTGTGGAACAACTTTATAATTATTTTTGTATTTCGACAAACATTAGAAAAAGTTATTTAAAATCATGGACTAAAGCACCCTTTCAAATATTTCTACTTAATTTCCGTCTTATAGTCTCGTTTTTTTTTTTACTTTTTGGGTACGGAAGCCTAAAAATCAATAAAATCTAAATATCGCGAACATGTGGGTTTTGAATTGGGTGATTCACTACTGACAGAATCTGATGTCAATGGAACATCATTGAGTTCGTCTGCTTTGGTGCTATCTGTAGGCTCTTTGTAGGGTGACTGATTGGCAGGGGCGTAGCTACCGCCGTATCTGCCGTATCAATTATACGGGGCCCCTAACGTGCGTAAGCAAAAGTTAATAAAAACATCCCAATTTTTTATTTATTTTAGAAATGTCAAAAGTAAAAAAAAAAGCAATTTCTTTTTTCACGCGTAAAGTGTGCGTTCAAGTATGGCAACACCCTACATCGGCTATCGGCTATTATAAAATTGTGATGAATAATTTTTTCTTTTAATTTTATGCATTTTTTTTTTCTTTTGTAAGAAATCTTTACCTTTCCTAAGGGCCCCCAAACAAATTTTTATACGGGGCCCCGCCAATGCACGCTACGCCACTGCTGATTGGCAACAACTGACACCAATGAAACATTGTTCGGTTCGTCTGCTTCGGTGGCTCCATCAGTAGGCCTTTTGCCGTTGGTTCCCTTATAGGCATATTTCATTTTCGTTCGTTCGTTTTGTTTCGTGAACTTTCGTAAATATTCGGAATCGCGTCGCGGGATCGTTCGCTCGGAGGTCGCAACGTAGGTGCGGGTCTGTCAGTGAGTGTAAGGTGAGGTAAATCGATCGCGAACGAAACTGTTTGTTTCGTTCGCCGCGATCGATTCGACTCAAAGCCGGCCGAAATAAAAAAAAAACCAGAAACGAACGATCGAATCATTTTTGTAGAAGTGAACGAACGAGCCGTGACGAGCTAATGACCCGTTCCTTTTGATTCGTTCAATCGCGAACGACTCATCTCTATCTTTAAGTCTATCAAAAAAAATTGAGACATTTATAATGCGTCGCCCAACTTTAAAATCTGCCAATTCCGCTTGATGTAGATAATTATCCTGAAATAAACAAAAAAAGCTTAGAATACTATTATTTAAATACCACTAGAAAACTCTCTTTCAAATAGAAAATTCGCATCCAAATCCAACCCGGCAATCAGAAGCTATGACCTATAACACCGGTGCCGAATTTATAAAAACTAAAACATATTTTTCATATTTCGATATGTGTTTTTTGGGGAAAGTTGTGTAGTGTCATGGACTGAATTCACCCTTAAAATTGTTTCAGTATATATTGTTACACGTTAAATATACATAGGTACATAGTTTCAAAAATCACCTCTAATGCCGAAATTTCGCAAGAGTGTATTGTGTCATCTTCATCCATATGCTCTTCAATATTTGGTTGTTGATGCAACCATTCGATAGAATCGGTTAATCTGCAAGAAAATACAAAAACTAGAGGCAAATATTATTACTACTTGACCATTTGTATTAAAACAATAATATAAACGCGAACATACACATTTTTTTGATACGTTATTTTCACCAGTTTTCATTTGACACCATTTAAAAATGGAACCAAACCATTCTTTATTATTGTGGACATAAATAAGTAATAATAACACACAAGTCATATGCTCAAAACATTCCCCATCTTCAACGCAGTCGGGTAATAAATCGATACGATAGATACGATTGTGCACTATGCATAACTGCATTGCATTGCAAAAGTTTACGGTCGAATCTTAAATTTCATAGATCTATGCTAAAATGTTCTCAAGGGGTTGGTAGGTATATTATAGTCAACAACAACCAGTATAAGTGCGCTCGTGGATTACGTATAATTGTTTCATATCGCGAGTTCACGTTATACTAGTCGTCTAATTGATTTTTATTGTAAACAATTTTGTATTTGTAATTATATTGTTTATGTATCTATATGATACACACTAAAATAAAGAAACACTTACGTATGCAAATCCCTTTCCGATTCCTGATTTTACTCTTCATTTTGCTCCATTCTTTTTTCTTACTAAAATAATAAAAAAAAAGGACTAATGTAGAATTTTTTGACCAATTAGAAACCTATTTTTTATCACATGACATGAGTTTAGATTTTGTTACAAGCTAACACGGACACAAGGATGACAACAAAGACGGTGTCTTGCTTGAGACAAAAGATTTACGTTGGTACTGTAGGTAATCCTACTAATATTATAAACACGAAATTTGTATGGATGCATAGATGTTACTCTTTCATGCAACTACTAAAGGATTTAAAAGTAACTTTATGATAATAACACATAGGATAAGTACTTTTTATCCCGATTCAGATTCCCATGGGAATATTCAATTCAATTCAAATTCAATTATTTAGCAAAAATTTGACAATAATAAGTATGGTAATATGGTAAATTAAAAGTACTTACTTTACAACTTCCATCATGCGATTATATTTTTGGCGGTATGAGCGCTTTGTTGCTACTCGTTTATTTTTTTCTTTGTTCCCCATTATTATAAAATATATTAAACACTTCTCTTAGCGATTATTTTCAGCCAATACAGCTAGGGTTTGGGTCCAAAGGTGGTTGCGAAGCCGCCGTCCACTCTCTGCGTACATTCCTAAACGTACAGACAGAAGGGGTCCTGCTGAAGGTGGACATTAAAAATGCCTTCAATTCGGTTTTAAGGGGCCCCATGCTGACACAGGTAAAAAATAAAATCCCTTCCGTTTACAATTTTCTCTGGCAATGCTACAGCCAAAATTCCAAATTAATGTACCAAAATAACCTTTTGTCCTCAGAAATAGGTTGTCAGCAAGGCGACCCCTTGGGTCCGGTCATTTTCAGCCTTGCAATTCACCCAATTATTAAAAAACTAAAGTCTAAATTTAATGTCTTCTATTTAGATGACGGGACTCTAGGAGGAGATGCCTCTACAGTTTTGGCAGATTTAAGCACTTTAAGGACTGATCTTGAGTCCATCGGGCTAAATTTAAACTTTTCGAAATGTGAGCTATTTCTAGATAATGAAATGCCACTTTTATCTAAGATTAAAATTACTTCCCAATTTAATGCACTCGCTCCTGACATCAAAATTATTGATAAATCCACTCTCTACCTCCTAGGATCCCCAATTTTTGACGAGTCTTTTCCAAATTTTATTGACACAAAAATTCTAAATTTCCAATTGGCTGCTAAACGCCTTTCGAATTTACATTCCCATTTTGCCTTTACTATACTTAAATACTGCCTTTTTGTTCCCAACTTTACCTACAACCTGCGATGCAGCCATCTGTGGAAATATCCGGACCTACTCTCAAAATTAGACAGCATAATCCAAAATTCGTTATCAACTATTCTGAATACCGATTTACATCAACAGTCTATTTGGAATCAAGCCTCCTTGCCGGTCAGGTTAGGAGGACTAGGAATCCGTAAAATTTCCAGTGTTGCCTTGCCTGCCTTTTTGTCTTCCGTTCATAGTATTCAAATACTATTCAACAAAATTTTAAAACATTCTACTTTGGAAATATCTCATGCAACGGAAGCCAAAACCGCGTGGTCCGAGGCATCCCTAAATTCAAAATTGCCCGAACATCCTTTCTCACAGAGACAGTGGGACGAGCCGCTTTGCAGACTTGTACAGAGTAATCTCCTACAATCTTCTGTTAGCAACTCTGTAGAGCGCGCTCGTCTTATTGCCACTGCTGAGTGGGAGTCGGGTTTGTGGTTGCAGGTCCTGCCTTCTTGGAACATTGGGACTTTCCTCGATGACCATACCTTTCGCTTGGCGACATGCTTACGTTTAGGAGCCAAAACAAACGTCCCACATCATTGCCTTTGCGGTGACACTGTCGACCAGTTCGGCCACCACGGACTCTCGTGCTCTAAGAGCGCCGGCAGAATGGCACGTCATGCCAATTTAAATAATATTATACACCGCGCTCTTGTCACCATCGGGTTGCCAGCCATTTTAGAACCAAATGGTTTGGCTCGCGATGATGGCAAGAGACCGGATGGTATGACGCTTGTGCCGTGGAAGTTGGGAAAGCCGTTGGTGTGGGACGCTACGTGTGTCGACACTCTGGCGGCCTCCCATCTTCATGGTACCAGCTCCAAGGCTGGCGCAGCTGCAACCACTGCGGAAACCCTAAAACGGCGCAAGTATGAATGCCTAGGGAACGGATTCATATTTGAGCCGTTTGGGGTTGAGACCTTAGGTCCGTGGGGGCCATCAACCCATAAACTGTATAAATTTTTTAATCAAAAGTTGGTCGAGGTGTCAGGTGACCAAAGGGCTGGCAATTACTTCGCCCAACGAATAAGCATTGCCATCCAGCGTGGCAATGCTGCCAGCCTTTTGGGCACTTTACCGCAGGGTAATGATCTGCACGACATTTTTTATTTGTAATTTTTTTATTTTTATTTATTTAGTTTTTAGTTTAGTTTGTACTTTAGTTTTAATTTAGATTTAATTTCGTTTTTAGTTTTAATTTTTCCTGTATTTTTTAGTTAAAGGTGATGTTATGATTTAGATGTTGAAATAAAATAAAGTTCCTTCCTTAACTAAATGTACAGTTCTTATTTACTAAAATACAGTAATTTATATAATTATTTAAAAGAAGAAATAGATTTTACAAGACACTTGTCAACTTTTTTCGATGTTTTCGATACGCGAACGTGAAGCATAGGTCCGTCTAGCACGGCGCGTCGGCGCACTCTGTCTATTTGTATCGGAGTAAATGAGATCGCACTGGCTCTGTCACTGGGCGGCCGGGTCTTACAAGGGAATATTAGGAAAACTATTAAAATAAAAAAGGTATCGATTATTTTTGTAATATTACTCGTCAAAGGTTGAGGTATGAATATGTTTACCATGAAGTTTTAATTGCAAACATCTATTTAAAAAAATGAAAGTCGTAGAACCGTTTAATGATGTTTTTTAGACCAATCTTTGAAATTATTTTTATCAAATAAATTTCATCAAATTGCGTATCGAGTACGTCCACGGTTTTTGGAATATAATGAATATTAACATGTATTTTTTTTTCCGAACTATAACGAATAGTTTATCATAAAAAACTGCTTAAGTAACATCAATTTCAACGAAATTAGGACTTGTCAGCGTCTTAAGTACTCTATAAAACCTACACCTAAGTCAGATCAAAATCTGTGGCTTAGCCGTTTCATTATTAAATAATAAATAAATATATAGGGACAAATTACACTGATTGAGCTAGCCCCAAAGTAAGTTCGAAACTTGTGTTATGGGATACTAACTCAACGATACTATATTTTATAACAAATACATATATAGATAAACACCCAAGACCCAGGACAATTTGAAAAAGACCATTTTCCAACTTGCCCTGACCGGGAATCGAACCCGGGACCTCTGGGTGACGGACTAGCATGGTGACCACTACGCCACGGAGGTCGTCAAAATTATAAGTCATAAATAAATAAAAAAACAGAATTTTTTATGACATTCTTATTTTTATTAGTATAACCAAGACACCTATATAAAGTTAACTTATATCCAATTTTTCGAGCAAATAAAAATTCATGATTTATTAATTACTTTTATGTTATTATTTAATTTTATTGTAGTCATTATTAATATTAGTGTAGTCTACACTAATATTTATAATGAAATTTTACTGCCTAGGTCCTGGTTAATGGTGAACTCGTGACGACAATTGTGGAGGGAGGAAGTTTTGGAGAACTGGCCCTGGCACAGGGCACTCCCCGAGCGGCTACTGTGCGAGCGAGGACTCCCCTCAAGCTATGGGGTCTTGATCGAGATACCTACCGACGCATTCTTATGGGCTCCACTATAAGGAAACGGCGAATGTATGACGAGTTTTTGTCCAGAGTATCAATTTTAGGTATGGCTCTTATTACCTAAGTAAGCAGTAAACTATTGAAAGAAGTTTATTCATCCAAAATCCGAGCAATTCTTGTATTTATATATAAAACCCTGTATTTAAGGAATGACGACGCAAAAAAAATAATTTTGATAAAAAAGTAAGCGAGCAAATGATGAAGCGAGTGTATATAATTGTACAATATTTTTGTTATATTAACAAGAGATATGTATTATTATGTTTTTGTAAAAAAAAATATTTCTGACGCTGCGTTATTCATATAAATGGCAAATTTCGGTAGGTTTATGTATACATATATTTTGTTTATATTAACTGAGCTATGATTGGTCAGAAAAAATCATTTCGGACGTTGCTTATTTATATAAATGGCAAACGCGTAAAAAATCTAGGTCTGTTGCAATCGATGACTAAGACAAGATAGATATATAATAACTGGACAAGTTTGAGTCGGACTGGCGCATGAAGGGTTCCGTACCATTATCTATAAAAAATCATGTTGTATGGGAGCCCTACTTAAATAATAATTTTATTCTGTTTTTAGTATTTTTTGTTATAGCGATAATAAAAATACATTAACTATGAAAATTTCAACTGTCTAGCTATCACGGCTCATTAGATACAGCCTGGTGACAGACAGACGGACGCACGGAAGGACAGCGAAGTCTTAGTAATAGGGTCCCGTTTTTACCCTTTGGTGACGGAACCCTAAAATAATTTAATAGAAAGTTGTAGGTCTTAAAAAGGTCTACAAAAAGTCCTCGGTAGCTTAGTACTACCAGACTGACCATCATTTTTATCGAGAGGTGAAGGGTTATTGATATGAATATTTAAAAGAATACAGTAAAGAAAATAAATGTTGTCAATTATAATTGGTATGATTATCTCATAAAGTTTTTGAACTAGCGAGTTCGGAAACGAGCGAAGTTTCTCGAGTCTACTTGAACAACCCGGCGTTTGTATTTTGTATTAGCTGATGCCCGCGACTTAGTTCGCGTAGAATTTATGATAGAAGATATGATATATTTATGGCGTATTATTATAAATACAAACTAATGTTGATGCATAAGAAAATACTTGCAGAAGTGTTATATGTTAAAAGTCATTTTTTTATATGGTAAAAATAGTTGGAAATTCTTTATAAATTATGTAGGGAGTCTTTCCTTCGGGAGCTAATATGAAAAAAACTTAAGCATGACTAACCCTGAAGAAAGCCACATAAAGTACCAGCGACTTTAAGCGTCAGACCCTGCGACTTCTTTACTGTCATAGCTAAGCAAGTGGTCACAGGAAACTGTATATGTTTCAATTTAAAAGAAAAATTTAAAAGGATTTGTATGAAATACAGGAAAATGACTTCAGTTTCCTGGAGTCAAATAAAGCTCTTATTATCGGTTTTTTGGACACGTTAAAATGGATATGTTTAATAACACGTTAAATTATTTTGCGAAGTTTTATTTTTTTTGACAGTACAAAATAATTGATTTTTGACCCAAGAAAATACCCAATTGTCATTTTTTTTTTCGATTTTATAATTAGTTACGTTGGTCGACGTTAGATCATTTACTTACACTCAAGTTTACTGCCGCTTCGTAAGCGCAAGTACAGAAGAAGCGGTAATAACTTTACTGCAGCATTTTCTCCAAACATGTTAACTTGCAAGTATATGATATTAAAATTAGATGTGTGGACTGAGAAATTGTTGTCATAATTATTCATTCGGAATGATGTCAAATTTGAAATTAATGTTAATTTGTAAAAAAAGTACATTAAGTCTTATTTTGTGAGCAGAGAGACCACTCGCTGCAAGTGAATTGAGAAACTTAACTGGATAATTGGTGGCATCGTCCTGATTATTTACTCTATTGAAGAAAGTATAAACCAATTCATCGCCAATATTTGCGTCATAAGTTTTTCACTAATCGCATTTTTTATTTTTTTTGTGTCAATATGGCGCGTTCACATAACCAAGAATTTTCCTGGTTTGTTATGCTGTGAAGGTCCGCAAATACTGAACATATAAGTTCTTCTCCGGAGGAAACAACGTTGACAAGTATTTCAGAAAAACTCACCTAACCATTCTCTTCAAGAAAGCGACCTTCCCCAACTTTTAATAATATTCTTGAAAACTCTTGGCCATTTGAACGACCGCCAAGCTAGTCTCTCTTATTAATTGTCTGCATCAGGTTCTGCACTAGGTGATTCTGCCCTTTGGATTCCGTACCCAAAAGGTAAAAACGGGACAATATTGCTAAGACTCCGCTGTCCGTCTGTCTATCTCTCTGTCTCTCTGTCATCACGTCACAGACAATACGTACAAAATAGTGCTAGTTTTAAGTTTTATATTATATATAATATGTTAGTCTATAAGGTATTTATAAATATGGGCCTACAATGTAAATGTTCATTTCGTTGCCTGAAATAAATGGTTTATTATTATTATTATAAAATAGTGATGATTCCCTCGATTGGCTTTAACGTTCTACGCGGGAAGAGAAGCAGTTGGTACATTCTAAGTTTTTCTTTTCTATCAGACCATCATGGAAAGAATTTAATTGCTCTTATCTCGACTATCTTTAGGAATAGCGTTATGATTACTTCCGGCAAAAGTTATTACCTGAAATTTTCTACACATTTGGTCTTATTAATTTTTTTACTCTACTATCAGTACTTTAGAAGCTGGGTGTCATAGTTAACAACGAGATATTAATTGATCAAAATAAAAAACCTAATTCAACCCCAAACTGATTTTGATATAATTTCTATATATAGGACCTCCTGATAAAGTATGCCATTAATAAAAAATCGAAATTGGTCCAGGCGTCTTCCAGTAATCGGGGAACAAACATAATAATTTTTCAAATTCAAAACCGATTTCATTACCAAACTGATTTTGTTAAAAAAATTTTACGGGGCCACACTTCAACCCTACGCCCCACACCCTTGAGGACTGTTAGTATGTTCATCTGGACACCACAAGGTGTAACTGTGCCAATTTTCAAAACTACACGAATTATTTCCCCTGATTGCCTATTATCGGCCTAAGTTGACTAGGCTATCGAACAACCACGCGTTTGTATGTTTGTTTGTTCGACGACAACTTCAGTATCGATCGGATTTTGTTGTTCGAATGAAATTTGGTAGACGTATAGATATAGCTAATAGAATTTTTGTGTTCGAAGAAGAGCCCGATCGGTCAAGGGTTTCCTGAGATATGGGGTGCGCGAGTTAACAGTTCGGGGCGAAGTACTAGTTTACAATAGACAAAAAATTAACCCTTACGTTTAAAAATTGTTTCAGAGAGTTTAGAAAAATGGGAGCGTTTGACTGTTGCTGACGCTCTAGAGCCAGTTTCATTCAATGATGGTGAAATAATCGTACGTCAAGGTGAACCAGGAAACGACTTTTATATTATAGTAGAAGGTTTGTTCATTTTATTTTCTGTTATGTTACGCCACTGGCGTAACGTGGGGCTAGGGGCAATGGCCCGGGTGCAAAACGGCTAAACGAAAGGGGTGGCACGCGCCAAACGGTAACGACAGGGAGGCGAGAGAAGCGTGTTGAAACGAGTGCGTGCAATATTTGCAGGCGTAACTTTTAAACTTAAATAAAATACCCAGATCTCAAAAGCTTAATGAGATGCGTCCTTGATTTATTTGTGGCTATAAGAGGCTATTTAATTATATTTTTAAATCCGGACTCTATACATTTTAAAAGAAAAAAATAAAAAAAATAGTGAAAAAAAAATCTCGCTAACTTCCCAAGATAAAGGGTTGTGATAAATATATCATAAACATACTAAAAGTCCTGACCCCTCCGAGATGAGCCCGAGGGGGGGAGGGCAAAGAAGGTCCCGTTTTTTGGTTTTTTGCTTATATCTCGAAAACGGTGCATTATAAGAAATTTTGTTGTACTACATAATGAAACCTGATAAAAGTCTCTACAACTTTGCGTTTCACACTTTTTATCTATCGCCAATCGTTGCATTTCTATGAGCTCCGAAAAACGAACGATTTTCAAAAATGTGTCCCAATTCTTTGTCCCGTTCGTAATTTTTTTACGTACATCTCGACAACGGTGCGTCGCATGAAATTTTGTTATAGTACATAATAAAACCTGATAGAATTCTCTACAACTTTGCCCTTGACTTTTTTTTTATCTATCTCCAATCGTTGCATAGCTATGAGCTTCGAAAATAAAAACGATTTTTCAAAAATGTGTTCTCTGTCTCGTTCTTAGTTTTTTTGCTTATGTCTCGAAAACGGTACGCCACACGACATTTTGTTGAGCTACATAATGAAACCTTATAAAATTCTCTACAACTTTGCGTTTCACATTTTTATCTATCTCCAATCGTTGCATTTCTGAGCTCCGAAAAACGATAAATTTTCAAAAATGTGTCCGATTTTTTGTCCTGTTCGTTATTTTTTTGCTTACATCTCGACAAGGGTGCGTCGCTGTGGTGCGTCGTATGAAATTTTGCTGTAGTACGTAATAAAACCTGATAGAATCCTCTACAACTTTGCCCTTGATTTTTTTTATCTATCTCCAATCGTTGCATAGCTATGAGCTCCGAAAATAAAAACGATTTTTCATAAATGTGTTCAATTCTCTGTCTCGTTCTTTGTTTTTTTTTTTTTGCTTATATCTCGAAAACGGTACGACGAAATTTTATTGTACTACCTAATGAAACCTTATAAAATTTTCTACAACTTTGCTTTACATACTTTTTATCTATCTTCAGTCGTTGCATAGCTATGAACACCAAAAACGAGTAATTTTTAAAAAGATGTTCATTCTCTGTAGCACATTGTTACCATAAGAATGCCAAAATTATTTCTTATTCCTCACCCACGCTATTAAAAAATAACATAAGCTGGGAGTACCTCCACGCGGTGAAGGCGGAAACAGTTTACTTGTAAACTGGCTAAAACTCCCACGTATCTATCAAGATGCCTTCGGGCTTATGTTGCTATTTTGTTCGTGACCTATTGAGTATTGTAACTATGCACCCGGTAACGCAGGGAAGCAGTCACAGTTTTCAAGATGACAGACATGTGTTTTATTTGTGATGAAGTGCTGGAAGAAGGTGGAGAAAATATTTCCAATGTCGGTGAAAAGGGCATAAATTCTCTGATTTCTGCCAGAAGAGTTCACAACTTAAAGATTTGAAGTCGCTAAGGGTTCACACATCTTGTCGGAAAGAATACACGAGACCCGACAGCTTTAAAGCTGATCTGAGGAAACGTGTTCCGTCCACTGGACCCTCCGCGGTTCATACTTTGAGGTCATCAAAACCAAACCCGATGCCTTTTTTGTGTATGCACATTTAAAGATGAAACTTAAAAAACCTATTGAAAAAGGGCAGACAGTATACTCTGTTAGAAACGTAGCCTTTAAAGACTCATGCATTGAGGCTGGACATGCAAGACGAGATGATGGGGGCGAAGAAGTAGTGGGTCGTTTAGCGTCAGTAATTGATCTTGTAGCAGTGGAAGCGTTATACTACGATGAATGCCGCTAATCATTTTTCAGGCCATTATACAAAACCCAAATGGATTCAGACGGCCCAGACGACACTCCAAATTACATAACTAAAGTTATGAATGACATTTATAGGCCCATGGAGACTAACAGTGACTGTCGGTTCTCCATTATAGAATTACGGGCTGCAGTATCAGGGCAGTCATCTGATCACGATTCGATAGATGAGAAAGAAGAAGAGGCAAACGCTGAGGAACCATAACCAGGCCCGTCACACCCAAAGAGGCGGCGAGTGTTAAATAATTCATAATATTAATTGTTTAATGTAAGTCCGTCCGTCCAGCAGTGGACGTTATGCGGCTGAAATAAATGTAAGTGAGTAGGAGGAACATTTTTTTTTATTAGATACTAGCGACCCGCCCCACTTGCGCCCTGGCTGCAAATTAAACTCCAAAGTGATAGTGATGTATCCTAAATTCTACAGTTGCAGCTGAGAAAAGTTATAAAAGAGCAATGTATGACAGGAAACGTAACTCATAGCTAGGCGATTGGAGATAGATAAAAAGTGTGTAAGGCAAAGTTGTAAAAAAAATTTATAAGGTTTCATTATGTAGTACAACAAAATTTCGTGTGGCGTACCGTTTTCAAAGCAAAAAAACAAAGAATGAGACAGAATTGAACACATTTTTGAAAAATCGTTTTTATTTTCTAATCTTAGCTATGCAACGATTGGAGATAGATAAAAAAAGTCAATGGCAAAGTTGTAGAGGATTCTATCAGATTTTATTATGTACTACAATAAAATTTCATGCGACGCACCGTTTTCGAGATCTAAGCAAAAAAATTACGAACGAGACAAAGATTTAGATTTTTTTTGAAAATCGTTCGTTTTTCGGAGCTCATATAAATGCAACAATTGGATATAGACAAAAAGTGTAAAACGCAAAGTTGTAGAGAATTTTATCGGGTTTTATTATGTAGTACAACAAAATTTCTTACAATGCACCGTTTTCGAGATATAAGCAAAAAACCAAAAAACGGGACCTTCTTTGCCTTCCCCCCCTCGGGTTCACCTCGGAGGGGTAAGGACTTTTAGTATATTTATCTCCTAACTAGTCCAAACAAAGATCATAAGTCAAATTTTCTGCTTTCGACTTTTCCATCCACAATCATTCATTGCCCAGGCTATATCTTATCAAGTACACTACATATTATATAAATATTTTTGGTTTCGTTTTCTTGCATTTAAAATAGAAAATATTAATTTTAATATAAAAATAATACTAATCGATCTATACCAATAACTCGTCTTATTCTGGGGTTTATTAAATGGTTGCCCTTTGATTCGTTTAAAATATTTGTTTTAATTTCATTTCGCCGAACCTTATTGGCCTAAACTTGTAATGTAAAATTATCGTATAACAATTTTAGGCCAATAGTGTTTCTTTTAATTAATTTTAATTAATAGTTAAGCCTAACAATTTTAGCTCCAATTTTAGAATCTCTATTAATAGATAACTAAAATATTTTGGCTTTTATTTCTTTAGACGTAACGATAACCTCGTATAACTCTTGAGACAATTATTACTTACTAGAACTATAATACACAACTAATAATTATTCCTTAAATCTTCATAAATCCACAAACAGTAACTTGGTGTTCACAATTTTACGGTGACACATACAAATAAGGAGACGCAGTCGCAGGACCGTATCCGCGTGTAACTTGTAGAATAGTTGTTTCATAAAATCAGTGCGGCGACGCGAATTAAATGTAATTGAGATAGATTTTTTTTTACAAGTCACACAGATTTGGCTGGCCCTAAAGTAAGTTCGAGACTCGCGTTATGGGATACTAACTCAACGATACTATATTTTATAACAAATACTTATATAGAGAAACATCCAAGACCCAGGACAATTTGGAAAAGGTCATTTTCCAATTTGCCCTGACAGGGGATCTAAGCCGGAACCTCTGGGTAGCATGGTGACCACTACGCCACGGAGCCTACTTTCAAACCTCACACTATATCGAAGATTTGTTTCATTGCTAATCTTAATAATGATCATTTCTCCTTTTCTCCGCTAGCTGAGGATGACATTTAAAAAATAATACTATCTCTTTAAATCTAATGCAGTTGTCTATGATGATATAAGCCGCGAAACGATCATTAACGTCATTACATTGCTGAAAGTAGCTAATCCGCAGACTTATAATTTTCTTCTCCCTAAAATATTAGTGCTGCGGCCCATCTTTCGCCCACACCCAAAGTCTAGTCTTCTAAGGCTCTTCTTTTGTCCACGCCCACCATCTTCTTACACCACTGCAATCTGATATACGCCTTGGCATGGAGAATTCGTGGATCACCATTCTCGGTCTAATAGATTTTTATAATGTTTTTAACATGGTTTATCACGATATTCTTCTTGCAATTCTTCAGTACATAAAATTTTCATCATCAGCAATGGACTGGTTTACTTCATATATCCACGACAGGCAGCAAGCGGTCCGTAAGGATCGGGAGTTGTGTCAATGGATCAATCTGTCGACAGGTGTTCTTCAAGGTGGGATAATGTCTCCGTTATCTCTTTCTATTAGCTGTTGTTTTGCAAATTTACGTTCAGACCACTGTTGAAAATATAGACGGTAAAGTGGTACAAGGCTCTATCTGAAATTTCTTCCTGGTCGGACAGTCTTGGCATCAAGGTCAATCCATCCAAGAGCCAGGCTATTTTAATGGGCAGTTTAAGGCAAATGGCTTAACTTGATATGAAGTCTTATTTCCCCTGTTGTTTTTAAGAATCTGTAAGTAAAGAATGTGGGGCTTTTTGGACTCAACGTTGAGCTGGAGGACCCAAGTGACAGAGGTCTGCAGAAAAGTCAAGCATTCGTTATAGTATTTAAATCGTTTGAGAAATTTCTTTCCAGTTAAAACCAAGATACCTTTTGCCCAGACTCTTATTTTACCAATCATTGATTATGCAGATGTGTGTTATCCTGATGTTAATGAAGATCTTCTCCATAAGCTTGATCGACTTATACGAGTAACTGTATCCGTTTCATCTTTTGCTTTCGCAATTACAATCATTTCTCATCTTTTGGATCTAAGTTTGAGTAGCTCCCTGTTCGTCAACGTAGACAGGAGAGAATGCTCTGCACCCTTTTTTCTATTTTAAAAAATCCCTTTTCTCCCGAATACTTAAAGATTATATTCCAGTATCAGTCTGAGTCAAAGATTATATTCCAGTATCAGTCTGAGTCCCACAGCCGAGAGCTTCGCCCTAGTCATACACTTCGTTTAGAAATTCTTTTGCTTCTTTCTAACTTCATGTCCTCGTTTTTTATTCTTCAAGTTATACGACTCTGGAGTGCCTGCCTGAGGACCCATTTCGAACAGATATCTATTCAAGAAAAAAGTTTACAAGCGTAATTTTCTCTTATTAATTTAATACAAGACAGGAGAAATGTCTGCGCTGGTATCATGTGTTGTGAAGGATATAGTATTTATCTATCTAAGTATATTATTTAAGAGCTATGCTCTTGTCGGTGGAATATGAATTTTCCTTCATTTGTCTCTCGTTCGCGGGCCGTTTTAATTCGCTGTACAACACGATATTCACCTTCTCCTTTATTTGCTTTATGTACCACGAGTTTTTTTCTATTTATCCCGAAGGTTGACTGGTCAATAATTCTATTAGCATTAGTCCGCTGTCCGTATGTTGTTTTGGTAAATAAAGTTTAAATAACATCGGAGAGCTTGTAAACACAGTCTGAACAGTCAGTCAGAGTCTTTCATAATTTGACGTTTTGACGTGAAGAGATTATAAAGTATCGTAAAACACGCTTTATTGTGAGCAGTACGATACAGTTCACAATTTATCGACAGTTTATAATCTCGCGCGATCGTTTATAAACTTTCGGTGTTAACAATCATACGGTGACATATGCATACGGGAACCGTATTGGGCCACGTCTTTCTATTAACCTATTTAGCCGCTCAAGAATTAATTTTGATAAAGGTTGTGCGGTGGTGCTGCAGCAGCGAGGTGATCAAGCGGAGGGCGCCGCGGTGGAAGTGGGGCGGCTCGGGCCGTCCGACTACTTCGGCGAGATCGCGCTGCTGCTCGACCGGCCGCGCGCCGCCACCGTGCGTGCCGCCGGCCCGCTCAAGTGTGTCAAGCTCGACCGCGCCAGGTATACCAACATCCTTCAACAATGCAATTTTGCAAACCCATTGTTATCAATGGTTCTCTCGGTCGGATTCGGCCGTCTTGAAGTTGACGGGTTAAAGCCCGGTTTACATATTGACAAGTGACAAGTGGAAAGTGTGTGTGAAGTCATACATACGCACTTGTCAGTGCGTATGTATGACTTGTCAGTGTTTACTTGCCATTGCCACTTTCCACTCGCACTTGTCACTTGTCAATATGTAAATCAGGCTTTACTCTTCTACATGTTGCATGCAACCTTACCAATTGTGCTGCTTTGAAGCCCATAATGCGCTTTTCGGTTTTTCTTTTCCAAAGAACAAGGACGCCAATAAATATTATATGCGATGGCTAGAATAACAATTTGGAACGATTCAAACTATGTTCCTGTGGTTTTTACAATAGACCGCCTGCCTGACGTTAACCCTCCTTACTAGTTCCAGTTTTATTATAGGTATTATTAGATCTAATTGGGGCCACGCCACAACAGTATGTGGTGGAGAGCAGCTTCTTGATTGTAATACTTTGATAACATAATCACACTATTTTCAACAGGTTCGAGAGAGTACTGGGTCTATGCGCCGACATTTTGAAACGTAACATCGCGCAATACAACAGTTTCGTGTCATTATCCGTCTAACATCAGTGTCCATGGACTTGTATAAAGCCATTAATTTATAATTAGTCCAGTGTTTTAGACTGATGAAGTATGTTTCAAGGTGAAGTATTCCTAGCGTTAAAGTTAAGATTTTATACAAACTACAAATAAAATTTGAATTGTGTGGGAGAAGAAAAGCAAACGCTAAAGTGAATATTATTTATGTATTATTTTTTATTTTGAGTGTTTACTTCGCTCAGTGAAATTAAAAATTTTTGGGGTTCCGTAGTAAACAAGGACCCTTTATATTTTCGCCATTTGTGTCTGTCGGTCAGTCCGCGGTTTAACTCAAGAGACTATAACGCCGACAAAGTGGTCAAATAAAATCTTAAAGAGAAACATATTTTTTGAATACCTAGCTCGTATAAATGTAAATTGAAAATAATTTTTTTTCTCAACTAACTAAAGTTTGTCATTGAATAGGTCTTTTAAAAATATTTTGAGTTTGTAAACTGAAAATTTTTGTTAAGAATCCCGTGGGTGCGTGTAAATTTCATAAAAATTCAATAAAACTCGTTTTTACGGTTATTTTAGTCGCTAAACCGTAAGGCGTGAACTCAAAGTCGGCATTCGCAACTACGGAACCCTACACTGCGCGTGGCCAGACACGCACTTGACCGGTTATTTATTCAATCTTACAGGAATTTCTATGTTAATCCTTGTATACATTTGATAGTAATAAATTGTTTATATTCTGTTAAATTAAAGCTAAGGTTGTAATGTATTTTAAAAGATTTGTTCTGTTTTTATTTGAGGTCTTTTGTTAGTATCCGTAGGTGATAAATTAATGTACTTACAACATGTGAATAATATAATTAAACACACAAATTAAAAACAAAATATTATTCTTTGTATTTGCATGTGTTGTGGGCCGATCGTTAAACTGCATAGTATTCTCATGCCAGCCATCGTGGTTTGTCCATACAGATCTCGATCGGCCCAAGAACGACACAATTCATTTCATTAAATACTTAACTCTTCCAGAAAATCATCTGCCCTTCTTATCCTTTAATTCTAAGATCAAAGGAACACCTGCTAAATGATAGGTATTGATGTGTAACTTATTTATTACTTAATACAAATATATAATCACGTCTTTATACCTTTCGGGTTAGACAGAGCCTAGGGCCATGGGTCCCAAAGGCCATTTAGCGTGATGGTAGCCGTGAATATGGAAAAGGGAATCTCATGGGAGCTGCATCGCCTATTGCGTTTCTGGCAGTATGCGTCGAAACGAACCCTGTGAGATTGTTGGTAGTCTTTGGCTATAAAAATAACATTTTTCAGCCTCGATCTATGCGGGAAGAGTAGCAGCTGGTACATTCTGCTTTTTTTTCTTTTATCCTATAAGATGCCTTATTACGTCGAAATTTCCAGGGTAATAAAATTGAAATGCCTCAAAAATACAAAAATATTCTAAGTAGACGCTGAAAAATAGAGTTATTGTCATCGATGCTGTTATTATACCACTCCCAAGCTAGTCTAGAACACACACGGAACAGAGAAAAAGGTCTAGAAGAAAAGAAAAAAACCTAGAGTGTACCAGCTCTGCTTCTCTTTCCGCGTAGATCGTAGCCAATCGCAGGAATGAGCGAAAATGCAAATCTTATATACTGACAAACGCTGCGACTAGCAACCGTCACTATTTTGTATTCATTTTCCAGCTACTTCTCTTCCCATGCATATCGTAAAAGTCGATCGAGGAAATGCGCGAAAATGCAACCCATCATTATCTTGATTCCTTTTTCACGCTAAAAGTGTCTTGTGGCCCTGGGCTCAGTCTGCTTAGAGCCGCAAGAACCAAAGTGCTCTGTCTGTCCCGTTAGGGATAAGGGCGTGATAGTATATACATAAATGACAAAAATCACGTCCCTAACCCTAACCCCTATACATCAAGATCTGGTGATCTTCAACTTTTTAGCCAACTTCAATTAAAGGAGGAGGTAATCAATTCGTCGTGATCCTTACTTTTTTATGTATTCACTGATTACTCAAAGACGCGTGGACCGATTTGGATTTTTTTTTTGTTTGAATGTGTATACTGCCCAGGTATACCCTCTCTCTCTCTCTCTCTCTCATCTCAGCGTTTTCCCAGTTGCGTCCTCAGCTGCAATGCTGAGAAGCCCGGGGTCCGCTTTCCGACTTTTTCTTCTCTACTCTGCACGGTCTTGAGCATCCTTGGTTGTGAGACGATTAGCACGCATATCATCTTTGACGACGTCAAGCCAGCACTTCTTGGGTCCCCGCCTGCCGGGCCCCGGCGGAGGAGGCATGGCTATACATTTGTTTCCCACGTAACTTGCCGGCTTTCGTAGGACGTGACCGTACCAGCGTAGGTGACTTTCCTGCAGTTTGTCCGCTATGTCACGGACATGAAGGCTGCCGCGGATGCGGGTGTTTCTAACACGATCTCTCCGTGACACTCCGCATATTCAACGCAGCATTTGCATCTCCGTGACACGCAACTCCTGCTTGTGCCGCTCAAGCAAAGGCCACGCTTCACTCCCATATAAAAGGACAGGTCTAATGATGGATTTGTAAACCTGTCCCTTCAACCTAACCGGCATTTTGGGGTCACAAAGGACACCAGTCACCTCTCGCCACTTTGCCCATGCGGCAGATATACGGGCCTTGACGTCGGCATCGATGTCTCCGGACGCGTGAAGTACAGATCCCAAGTATTTAAACTGGTCCGTACGCTTGACCAAGTCTTCGCCTATGCGTACGGATGGGGGATCTGTAGCATTGCAAGCCATGTATTCAGTCTTCGCCACATTTAGCTTCAGACCACCGTTTCACCAGTCGCACCAGTCTCCCTCTGTCCGCATCCGCCAGTGCGATATCGTCAGCATACACAAGCAGCCACGGAGGTTGCTCGTGTGTGTCTCTGATGCTATCAGACACTTCGTCTAATATCACACTGAACAGGTATGGACTGAGAACCGAGCCTTGGTGAACCCCGATTGCCCAGGTATAGGTACCAATTCAAACAAACAAACAAAAAAGGTCCCATAGTAATTTTATTAAAATCGGTTGTGTAGTTTGGGGGTGAAGTTGGTTTTTAGTTTTGAAAAATTATAGTAGGTATTTTTTTGGTAGTAGGTAAAAGACAGACACAGAAAAGAAACAAATGAATTGCGCCATCTAGTGAATTTGTGTGATACTACTATCATTACTAATTTGTGTTCACACGTGGTGGTGGTGTGCTTTGATGGTTCTAATACTAACGATACGACTGATTTACAAAATAGGTAAGTGAGATTGAAACTGGTAGCGACATTACTAGTACTTATTCTGTGGCGACATCTAGTTAAGGCAAGGAAAAGGTCAAGTTCAGGCACGTTTTGATGTATGAAGGATAACTATCTATACTAGTAATATTTCATCGATGGTTATTGCTACTTGCAAAGATATAGGAGGTATACTAAATTTTTTTTTTGCTCTTTGGCAACTTGCTTCTCAGATAATCTGTGACAACTGACAACGATACTATTCACGTCATATACGTAACACGACACGTCTATCTGAAGGCCATTTATGGAGAAAAACATGGGCAAAACTAAGGTCGAAAGAAAATTGTAAACAGGTATAGGATTTTGTAGAATCTTTATGTCCGTATGGATTGAGGGGCCATTTTTCGTATCTTAATGGAATCACTATATTTATATAGTAGTACACTTAAAAATATTGTAGGCGCGATCTTCGATTTTGTAGTGTATTAATTGAAAAGTTATATGAACATAAAGGTGGCTCCTCAGTCTAAATGTTTGAACTGAGGAGCCATGTCGTATCTGGAAACATTTTTCGTATATGTTAGTCTATATTAGCTTCTAAACAAGTGTGTCAAATTACAAATCTGTATGTATGTATATTTGTCCTCGCATATCTCCGGAACTACAAGTTCGATTTTAATAATTCTTTTTTGTTGAACTAGGTATTGTTCAACTTAGAGAAGACTTCAAGTTTCATCAAAATTGGTTTAGTAGTTTTTAAGATAGAGAATGTTAAGTTTAATGAAGTCGGTTTTTTTTTTGTTAAAAAATTGAACTTGTTGCTAAATAAATAAAGAATTGGGTAATGTTAGAAATATTATTGTTTCAGAACAATTATGCCGAGAGGTCGCAAACCAATTGTAGATCTCGAAGATCTAAAACAAGTTTTTACTAAATATGCTGAAATACTACAAAATCCTCACATCAAAAGTAGTGACCCAATATTTTTAACAATCTCTAAAGAACTTAATTTTAAAATGTCCCCTTTAGCCTTGTTTATATCATTAAGGCGCAACCATCTTATTATCCAAAACGACGATTCACTTTTTAAGAAAGAAACAAATCTTGAAAGCGCGACTATTAAAAGTACTAGTAGTACCCGTTGCAGTAGCAGCTGTCGAACAAATACATCATTTGAATGTAATGATTCTGATTTAGAAAAAAAGAAAAAAAAAGAAACTAAAACATTTTCATATCAAATGGACTTGTATGATTGGAAAAAAGTTCAGCCTCTTTATGCATATCAGAAACGAACAGGCACTTACACTTATAAAAAATTCAGAACAATGCCAAAGTTTAAATGGGCAAATTTGTTAAAGGAAAACATTTATAAATATACAAAGCTACCGTGCACTTGGACTTTATAGCGAGAAAAAGTTGTGAAAAATACGATTTTTGTGAAAGGAAATTGTTCCCAATGTAAGGCATGTGTTCAGATAACAAGTTATGAAACTACGAGTAAAATTCACACAATTTTGTGCAAAATTACCGATATAGATAGAACATTCAAACACGACCCAAAAAAGAAATGTAAATTGACGCCGTATAGAAGACAACAATTAGCAAAAGAATTAAAGTACAAACCTGCATTAGTCGTTCATAACGAGTTAGCGTCAAATATTATAGGTGATAAAGTTGATGATAATGAGATTATAGGGCTGCCAGTATTACCTTCTCTTCCTGCTTTACGACAGATAAAATCTGAGGTCCGAAAACGAGAGCGGCTTGATCCTAATCCAATTATTTCTTTACTGGCTATGGCAAAAAGTAGGGGAAGGTGGTACAAAATGATCCCCCTAAGGGAAAACAGCTGTAAAACGAGTGTATGAAGTATTTTCTTTAACTTAAACTATGTAAGAGTTAGCTAAACAATTAAACTACAAATGCTGTAAGCTTGGAATCGCATTGGTCATTATAAACAATATTATTGAGTTTTTCGTGATGGTCTACTTAAGGATCATTTTGTACACCCCTGTGTACAAAATGATCCCGGGGATCATTTAACCCCAATATTTAAAATGCAAGCAAAATATTAAACATTCAATATAATTTTTTGTACATTTATTCTAGATTCAGTCTTTGAACAAATTTAAACAACTCTGTGTTAATATAATAAATCTTCTTAGCTCTCTTAAATCTCTATAACACTAATAGTTTTATAATATTGATGCTCCTGAATAGAATCATAACATCAACAACACACTCTTTAACTATACTACTAGGTATCATCAATTCTGGCGTGTGGTTTTTCGAATATAATTTTGCGGCATGATTTCTATAAGTAAAAAGACATAAATTACTACTAAATATTGTTAGCAACGAAATAAAGATAAGATAACTTAATAACGTTTTTTAGGAAAGTATAAATAACATTAATATTATAGGATTGTGTACCTTAAAAGTCCCACTTTTATGTAATACCAAAAATAGCTTTTTTCATATTTTTTAGTTTACTACTTTGTCGGCTTAATCAATAAACATAGCATACCCATGCCAAATCACAGCTTCTAATACTAATAGTCTCTGAGTAAAACCACGGACAAACAAACGGACGGACAGACTTGGCGAAACTATAAGGGTTCCTTCTTTACTACGGAGCCCTAAAAAGCTATAAATATATCTATAAAGGTAACTGAAAACTTAAAAAAAAAGGCAGAGAGTAAAATGATCCTGGGATCATTTTGCCCAGCCTATAAGGGGATCGTTTTGACTCAAATGCCATATTGACGAAAAACATCAAAACATAAACTATGTTTTTCAAATACTGTAATGAATCACAGTTAATTTCAAGACTGATTGGTTACAGAAACTGGGACAAACAAAACTATCACATAATATTTCCGTAGACTAAAATATATAATGTCAAATAATGGCTTATTTTAGATGTAGCACAGCAATTTTCGACATTTTGATATAAAATGTTTACTATTGCTAATGACGCGGTGACACTGACAGAGATTGTACTGCTCGATGGCAGGAGCACGAAATTCAGTTAAAATATCCTAGATGGCGCTTTAAAGTCGATATAACAGCCGGGGATCGTTTTACCTCAGGGGATCGTTTTGTACCACCTTCCCCTACACATAAAAATGTAATCCGCTCTCTTAGTTTACACCCTGACTTTTTGGTTTATTATTGGAGCGATGAACAGATTAATTATTATAATTAATATCTACAAAAATTTGAAAGAGTTACTCTTACCATCGATGCTACTGGCTCATTTTTTGCAGCTATGCGCCTCCCCGACGGGACAAAGATGACCTAAAAACTATTTTTGTATGCAGGTCTTGTAACAGGAAATCTTAAATTAAAATCTGTGCCCGTGTTACAAATGGTGACCGATGCACACGGTAAACAATCTATATTAAATTGGCTAAATATATGGAAAAATTCAATTCATAAATCACCTGACGTAATTATCTCTGATGATTCTTCTGCATTGTTAGCAGCAAGCATTGAAGCGTTTACAGTGTTCAAGAGTACAAAAGAATATGTACAAAAGGTATTTTCACTTTTAGAAGGACAAACTTCAGTCGTCCCCTCTACTTTTATCAGACTGGACACTAGTCATTTTACAAAAACTTTGCACAACTTAAAATGCTTTAATGATCTAGAGCCACGCATCAAATATTTTTATATTCGCTGTATTATTTTTTTAAAAGAGTGTGAAGATTTTAGAACCGCAAAGGAAGTAATTTTGGATACGTGGGGCGCACTATAAGTTTCCGGAATGAATATGAAAAAATACTATTAAAGGTACAAAATTAATTTATTGTTTTTCAAAATAATCTCCCTTGGCGTCTATGCACTTTTTCATTCGATGAAACCAGTTTTGAAAACTTTTGTGCCACTCCTCTGTGGTTACCTCTGAAACGTGTTTTTCATACTCCTCGACAGCCTCTTCTGGTGATGAAAATCGTTGACCGCGTAATTGGTTCTTAATTTTTGGGAACAGAAAAAAGTCACAAGGTGCCAGGTCGGGACTGTATGCAGGATGACTCATGAGTTCTACATTTTTCGCGTTCAAAAACCTATTTGTCTGTCTGGCCGTGTGAGAACTAGCATTGTCGTGGTGCAGGATGATACGGCGTTTACGGTTATTTTTACGGAGTTCGTCAATAACTTCCGGCAAACAAATGGTCGTGTACCAGTCACTATTTACTGTACGACGATTCTCTAAAGCAACAGTAGCCACGTGTCCAGTTTTATTAAAAAAAGAAGCAATCATCCGCTTAGATGCACTTTTCACGCGCGCCACTTTGGTTGGTTTCGGCTCATCTTGAAAGACCCATACGCTCGATTGCTGCTTTGTTTTGGGATCGTAGCAATAAATCCATGTTTCGTCACCTGTTACTATGTCCCACACCAAATTTGACGCACCTTCGTTGAATCTGGTAAGCATGGCACTGCACCAAGTGACGCGGTCCGTTTTTTGAGCCTCGGTCAAGTTGTGTGGGATCCACCGCGAGCACAGCTTTCTCACACCCAAATGTTTGTGTAGGATTAATTGTATTTGACTCATGCCTATTTCTAAGGATGCGCGAATTTCATGGTAGGTCACATGCCTGTCTGTTTCAATCATACGGCGCACAGCATCGATGTTTTTGTTGGTCACAGCGGTGGACGGCCGACCATCGCGAGATTCGTCACTGAGATTGATACGACCACGCTTGAATTCTGCAAACCAGCTATAAACAGTTGTCTTGCATGGTGCTTCATTGCCAAAAGCTGTTTCAAGCCGAGCGATGCTCTGTTGAGCTGTCAAATTACACTTAAAATCGTAGAAAATCATACTACGAAAATTTTCCCGAGTTAAATCCATGTTGATGCAGACACACAATTTTTTAAATGGCGCCACAAGGTAAAAACAAAAGACAGGCAGATGAAACAAACTGCATTCTACAGCCAAAGAGTTCTATTTTCAAATGTTGCAATAAATTTTTAAATATTGTTTATGTAAGTGGCCAGTTCCGGAAACTTATAGTGCGCCCTATGTATAATTAAGGTTTGTCTTTGTCAATACGACGATAATTTGACTAATATAAATTCCACTTGTCAAGACGCCTTAAACAGACTTGTGTTGCGATTGGAAAATATCGTCTTGGATCAAACGGTGGAACTCAGCTGTGTAGATGACGATAAAGTAACAGACAAAGGTGAAGAATATCATACTGAGGACATAATTTTTTTTATTTGGTTGGATGATAACGTAGCTGAGTTGCAAAAACAATCAATTGAAATAAAAGAAACAAATAAAAATTCATATTTTTATCCACCGTTTATGTCTGAATTCAGAAGAATTCTTAGAAAACTTCCATTATGGTCAAATCTGCTGTGTCCATTTTTCAAAATTGATAACACGGCTCCATCATCGTCGGGAATTAAGAGCTATTTTAAAACTTTAAAGCAATTGCTATTCAAAACAAAATTACAGAAGTATCGAATTGATGAATTTGTGAAAATACATTCTAATTAGGTACATACAGAATAAAGACACTAAACGTTCCCGAAAAAGGAAAGTTTCATCTTCAAAATCTAAAAACGCAAGCAAAGTAACAAGAAAAGTATCAACGTCTGTGAGTTCAAAGATAAATCGGCCATTTGCCGCTGAATCAATATTTTCTGACAGTCCTTCCTTTGTCGAAAATTGGAGGGGTGAAGCCAACACTAATGTAACAAAAGTCAAAGCAAACATAAAATTTGTAAAAAATGGCAATCTTTGTGAAAAAAAAAATCGGCGAAAGTTCTACTCTTGTAGATTTGAAAAACACCTGTTGCTTTGATTCAGTCATGCATTTTTTAAGTATGGCATATAATCAGAGTAAACGTTTTCAAGAGCTATTAAATCCTTATTCTAATGATTTAATTCCTCAATATATTAAACTTCTATCAGATCCTTTTGCTGATGACTGTGACATATACAGGTTGAGATCCGAAATTGGCATGATGTACTTTGATATAAAAGAAAGCCATTGTGAATTTACGTGTAATGTGTCCTTTATTTTTGAACATGTAGCTTTTCAGTATTGTTATAGTGCAATTTTCAGCAAGATGTGCACTAATAATTTATGCCAATTTACCCCAATACAGAGAAAGACCGCATTTTTACCTTTAAACCTAAATATTATTTCTGTTTTCGGAATTCAAAGTTTAGAGGATGCTATTTGTATCGCAGAAGAAAAAAATGTTTGTAAATCTTGTAATAATCAAATAGTGTGTAAATATAATTTATCAAACAAAAGCAAATGAAACTTCATTTGCACTAAATATTAGTATGAAATTTAGAGTAAACGAAGTACCAGAATCTATAATGAATCTATAATGATTTCAAGTAGAACATATAAGTTGATAGGCGTTATAGAATTTATCCCTGCCATTGACCACGCTGGAATAGGCCACTATAAATGTCACTATGCAATCAATGATGAAATGTATTGTTACGATGACTATGATAACCTTTGTAGAATTCTTAAAAGCACCAACCAGCCAATATTAATTCATTCTTTAACTTACCTCGAAATTGACTATTAAATACTACAATGCAGATACAATAAGAGAACAATCTATGTTAAGAAAAATTTTGATTTGTTATATAAAAAATTAGGTATAATTAGAAAAGTACTAGTTATCCTGGTTTCATTCCCATAACATGGTCACCCTTAATAGCAGATTCTTAAGGAATATTGAATAAAGATTTTTTTCAGATACCGATGTATATTTTTTATCTATACGTAACTAGATATTTAGTAGACATTTATACTAAATGCAGGTATCTTTGATTTCGTTGTGATCTCTGGTTAGAACAATAAATTATTTATTGGCAAAATATCAGAATTGAGGAGCCAAATAAAATGCATTTATTTATTAGATTCGTTTAATTAACTGGCTTGTCCATGTACTACAAATTCAAACATGCTTACTACTAAATGTTGTTGCAGTGGAATAAAAGGTTAACAATTACTTTCACGGAATTTTGCATGCATAATATATAGATTGAGGAGCCACATTTAAAAGTATTGTATATTTATTAAATATCAACATTACTGAAATCACAATTTTTTGAAGTTACTATACACAGTTACTACTAAAAGACACAAAATTATCAATTATATCGCACATTGCGACAGGGAACCAACCTGTCGCAATGTGCGATAGAGAAAACTGTGTGAGACAACTGCAGTTCGGATCGAAATGCCCACGAAAAATACACAAAATCAATGTATCATAGTCCCCTGATTCCTCCTCCACAACTTCTTTTTTAACCGACTTCAAAAAAGGAGGTTCCTCAATTCGACCGTATATACATTTTTTTATGTCTTCGCGGATAACTTCGTCGTTTATGAACCGATTTGATGTTTTTTTTTTTTTGGAAAGTATATTTTCCAAGGGTGGTCCCATAGAAATTTTATCTATTCGGTTGTGTAGTTTGGGGGTGAAGTAGTTTTGTAGTTTTGAAAAATTATTCTTTAAAAATTGTTGAAAAGCTTTTACGTCGTATTTGTTTGCTAGATGTTGGAACACAATGGAAATTTTTATCAATTTTTCAGGTTTATTGAGGTTCGTAAGTATGTCCTTTTAATAATAAATTTATGAAAAACAAAGGGCCATGCTTGTATATTAAATCTTTGGACATGCTGGTCTGTTGTACTATACGATGTCGTAATCGGTTTTGACTTTATTTCTACTGTACTGACTGACACTATCCGGCGAGGGAACTATAACCCGTACGACTTAAGACGTGATGATATCCCGTGCTCCCACCAGTACATGCAGTAGGACCACGAGTACATTGTAATATCTCGTGGTCTGGTGCAACCAGTGGGGCAAATCGGTGGGACCACGGGTAGGTACAACATCGGAGAATAAGTACTAGCGGCGAAAATGATTTTTGGTATATGAGCGACTGAAACAAGTAATCGTATTGTGTTCTTGGTTTTATCGTGGTGTCACTAAATGAGTGTTTCAATCCTTTTCTTGGTATCATTGTGTTCCAATCTAACTTGGTTGGATTAAAATGACAGATGCCATTTGCCCAATTGGATGTCTTTCCTAGTGCATGAAACGTGCATAAATCTAATATCGACAATACGATACTCCATACTACACAAGACTCACAATACTCGTTTACAAAACATTTAACTATTTAATTAAACAATCATCATTAACATATTTTACAATGACGTAGGTGGTTTTTGTGTTCTTTGCTACGGAAAAAACATAATAACGCGAAATATTGTGCATGGATAAATGTGTGACTTTAAATAAGTTTACGTATGAAAATAAAGACCCGGAAAATATGACGCTTATCGAAATATGACATTGGTGTGATGAAAAAATTCGAGTGAAGACTAATATAAAAGGTGTATTTAATTTTCTTTTTCAAGTATTAAAAAAATTATAAATAGGTATAAATAAAATCATTTTATGATTTTTCTTCTCCTTTTTCTCTCATTCCAGACTTAAGAACTGATCGGTGTTATTGTTTTGATAGTCCGGTAGCGCTAGCTAATTTTAAGGGTATAACTTACAAGAACTCTAGATATGATTATTTCTTGCCTCTGAATAAAGTCGTATTTAAAGAGCTTATTATTTCGATTTGTGTCACTTTCGGGGTCTGCGTTTCGGGAAATTTATTGATTTGTGACTGTTTTATTTAATTCCATACTGAATCGACAAAATTGATTTAAAGTTGTAAAATTGAATAGTATTGTATCAAACGTAGCCAGATTAGTGTGCAAACCTATTTGTGTCACCCTTTGTCCACTGCAAACTGGCTAAGGGCCCATGTATAAAAACAGTACCAAAAAGATAATTAGTGTTGAAAAAAATAATACAACATATCAGTAACAACTAAATATACCCTTTGTATTCATTTGTGTCACATTAGTCCAGGCTTTCTTATTTATTTTAATTATTTTGATTTTCCAAGCAAAATACGCTTCAAAAGAAAATTAGAATCATTAGAGTTTATATATTTAGTATCATAAATTCATAAAAGATTGACATTCTGAGTTTGTGTCACTTTCATCAACAAAATAAGTATAAAACACAAAAAACATGTTTGCCCTTAAAGTAGACAAGTGATCGACGGCGCGCGAAGGACGATGGCAACGTGTCCGGTGCAGGGGTTATGTTTTCGCACACTCTAGACTACGATATTTCATTCAATCTATGAAGAGATAGATTATAAATCCTAACTTATGTCAAATAACGGAATACTGGCTCATATTAGGTACTTAAATATATGTTACTCCGTAAGAAGTTCGTGACATAATCACTTTCATAAATACGAACTGCTTTAATACTTACAAACTATTGCTAACAAACGGTTTACTCAACTGTGCCTAACTAGCTGGAGATAACGTCGTTTATCGTTATTACGGCATAGTGCGTGTGATACACGGTGTGGTGGCGCCTAGTATTATTACTTGTGACGAACAATAGGGTTCACACATTCCTACATGGGATGACAATAAATTGTAGTAGGTGAAAGTTATGTAATGTTGTATGCCAAAGAAACACTTGCAGTTATAAATATATAAGGACAAATTATACAGGGTGCAATTGAAATAAGTAGCATTAATTTAAGTTATTAACATACTCCCATAAAGGATATTTTGTACGGCAACAACACTGCAATTAATGCAGTAATTAAAAAGTATCAAAAAGTAAGAAAAATTACCAAAGTATCAAAACACTTGAGACGCGCTCACGTATTGTGTATACTTACGAGCCGTGAGGTCATAGAAACCGCCGCATACAGCCACGGATACAACTGAGCCCCTAAGCGGGCGCGGGCGGCCGGCGTATAAAAGTAGAATTTAGAGCAGGTACGTGAATAAGGTTTAAAATCCAGTGGGGACGGGTGGGGTCACACGAACGCTTGAGAATGGTAGGTTATTCAAGGTAACGTAACCTTGAATAACCTACCATTCTCAAGCGTTCGTTATTATATAATTTAATTTACCTATTTAATAAAACCTGCCAAGTTCAAGTCTTGGGAATGGCAAATATTTACCAGTGGATCAGGCTGTTGACGAAGATGATTATGATCGATTTTAAAGTGCATCTAAACTTGGCATTGGATTGGATTTCAACTCTTTTTAGCCGAACAATTAGCCGATAGGAACTTGGCCCCCTTTTTAACAGGTATGTTTTTGGTAGGATAAAAATCTACTCTATTTGTATGTATGATGGTGCTCATATAAAGACATCGCATTTGACGTCTTTTTTCTTATTTTAACATATAATTAGGTCGACAAACACTTGCCAACAAAACATGTAAACTAATTAACACGTGTTAATTCGTTTGTTATTTCCATACAACGGGTAGATTCCGATAAATACCCGGCATATTATTTTGTGGGAAATGTTATAACAAGTTAACGGGGTATTTAAGAACTCGTCAATACGAATATTTTTTGTTTCGGGACCTACCCCGTAATCAGTAAATTTGGCTATTGTTTGAGTAGTAAAATAAATGTACTCTCCTTATATGTATGAGGATACTAATATATTGACATAGCATTTGATCTGTCTTTACTTATTTCAACATATACTCCGCTAGTTTCTTACAAGTCCAATTAGAAACTTTTTTCTAAATGTCAAAACAAAAATCGTCTATGGCATTTGAATGAAATAGCACGGCGTGACGTCAGAGTTTCTTGGAGTCAAATAGCGCTCATATTATCGGTTTTTCTGCCAAATTACATTTAAAATCACGTTGAAAATGGATATGATCAATGTCAAGTGACATTATTTTGTGACGTTTATTCTCTTATCAGTACAAAATATTTAACAAAGCAGATCCAAAAGATTCAAAAAGATGTTTATTCAGTAATTAGACCTTTACAGGCACTTTTACACGTCAAAAGGTATAATTTATGTTACGTGTAAAGTATATTAAAATTTAATTTATTTTTAAATAAAAGCTACCGATACCAGCGCTTCGTAACGACCACTGCTGAGAAGAAACGCCGAAAGAAACTCATTTTCACAGTATTGGTCGCCTACTCGCCAGAAGAGCTATATCATATTATTATTAATATTCTCTTTTAATTAATAAATACTTATAATATAATACAATGTTGACACATTATAACATGTAATGCTTGCGAACAAGTAAACAAACATAAATTGCGTAATAAAAAATATTAAGTAGTCAAAAAAAAAAGCGAAGCCGAGCAGACCAGTCCCTTCCGGCAGCACCCGTTTACGAGTTGACGCACGGATCAGCCATCGTTTCAGCAAGCCAACATTAGAGGGAATCGAGGGAATGGCCTAAAACGCGAACCATATTTATGGGTGATGCGGCTAGCAATCCATCATTGTTTCGATTCCTAGGGTTCCATAGCAAACCCTTATAGTTTCGTCGTAATAAAAATACTATCTATCCCAGCCACTTCTGCTTCAGTAGACAGATCTTTTTTTACTTTCGCCAAAATACATTCAAAAAAGAAACAAATTGACGACAAACAGAGAGAGAGAGAGAGGAGAGTAAACTTACTATTTATATTCCCAAACAAAAACTTGTCAAGAAATTTACTAAACAACTTGATAGTAACATAGAAAAAATACCCAGAAAGTTACTGTATGGTAAGCTACTCAGTTACTTTCTCGAAACTTACTCGGTAAGTTACTAGGAAAGTTGCTGTATGGTAAGATACTCAGTAAGCTTCTTGAAACTTACTTGGAAAGTATTACTTACTTTAAAGAAAGAAATAATTTGGTAAATATATATGTCTTAGTTAGCTGCAGCAAAAGTAAAATATCCCATTCAAGCGATTGAGTAGACTCAAAACCATACACCAAGTTGTTGCTGAAAAAGGTACAATATTTGTGTGGAGATTGAATCACTACGAGGTCACGATAATAATCATGAAAAAAAAATAATATTTAGAATTATTATTTTGGTTGCATTAAAACTAGAGAAGTGGAAGAAGTCTTATCGGATCACTACAATCACAAATGAAATTTAATAAAAAAAAATAACTATGTTATCCTCCGACGGTTGAATAAAATCAGGAGGGGGTGGATGTCTGCTGCGCCACAGTTGGAGCCGGGAGGATTTTGGTGCGCCTTCAAGTGGTGTTGTGTTAACAAAACTATTGTGGCTTACAAGTCGACTGGTATAGGGTTGAGCTCCATAAAGTGCCTAGGGTGCCTAGGATCAGAAACCTGCTTTTTTATTTTAAGATCGCTGTTCCCATAGAAAGGGTATATTCGGATAAATATCCGGCAAACTATTTTGTGGGAAATGTTATAACTATAACGAGTTGATGGAGGATCGAAGAACTTTTCAAAACGAATATCTTTTGTTTCGAGACCAACCCCAAAATCAGTAGTTTTGGCTCTTAGACGAGCAGTCAAAAAATAATTCTCTATTTTTTTTATGAAGGTAAACAAGTACGTTGACATCTCATTGCAGGTCTTATAATAAGTTAAAGCAGCCTGTTTTCATTGTATGATTAGTATGGTGGTTTCATATATTTTAGTATCGCATATGACGTGTACCTGAATTTTAAGCATATTATAGCGTTTGCACTAGTGATGTGCCATTACCGGTAACTTAATCGACTCGAGTATTTTCCCAGTAATGTTACTGTTAACATTCCCAAAAAGTAGTAATATAAGGTAACATAAAAAATCATTTTTTTTTATTATATTTAATTTGTGATTATCAGTGATACGATAAGACTTCTACCACTTCTAGTTTAAGCATAGCATCCAAAATTATAATTAAAAATATTACTTTCCTAATATTACTAGTAACTTACCGAGTAAGTTTCGCGAAACTTACTGAGTAAGTTTCGAGAAAGTATCTGAGTAACTTACCATACTTTCTTACGTAACTTTCTGGGTATTATCTCTATGTTACTATCAAGTTATTTAGAAAATTTCTTGACAAGTTTCTGTTTGGGAATATAAAAAGTAAGTTTACTACCTCTCTCTTTCTCGTCAATTTGTTTCTTTTTTTGGATGTAGGTATGTTAGCGAAAGTAAAAAAGATCTCTCTTCTGAAGCAGAAGTATTTGGGATAGATAGTATTTTTATTGCTATTTGTCCCAAACACGATTTAGAGAAAAGCGTTTCCCACCATGAGAATGATAATTTGCCAAATTACAGCTTTCTAGTACTCATAGTCTCTGAGTAAAACCGCAGACAGGGACGACGAAACTATAAGGGTTTGATATGGATCTCTAGGAATCGAAACAATGATGGGTGGCTCGCCGCATCACCTATTAACATGGTTCGCATTTTCCCTCGAACAGCTTTTACGATCTGCGCGGGAAGAGAAGCAGCTTGGAAGAGTGTACGTGCACATTTTAAGCAATATTACATAGATAAATTAACAAGACGATACCTATTAATCAATATTACCAGCATTTGGGAATATTACCGGTAACAATAGAAACTTACTGGCCAAATTCCCCTATAGTAAAGTACTGGTAACGGTAATTTAATGCGGGACATCACTAGTTTTGCACGCGCTTTCCGACAGGCGTTGCAAAGAATTTACTTATAATATATAATTTAATCTACCCACCAAATGGGTAGATTGGGTATTTATATTTGCCCACCGCCCATCTTTACATTACTATTGCGTGTTCGATGTACCTTGCGTAATTTTATTCACAGCTTATTTTTACCCGACTGCCGAAGGAGGGAAATATGTGTTACAAATTGCCTAATTTGTTTGTGAAAGTATGTCGGTAAGTAATTTTGTATGTATGTGGGTTTGTGCGTAAAATCTAAAATGTGACTTAATATACAAGTGTGTATCCAAGTTTGTGAGGTTTTAACCTCCGAAAAAAAGAGGGGTAGTATAAGTTTGACGCTAATGTCTTTCAGTCTGTCCGTCTGTCTCTCTGTTTGCCGGTCTGTGGCATCTTAGCGCTCGAACAGATGGACCGATTTCAATGCGGCTTTGCGGTGGTTTATTTATTTAACTTTATTATATGAAATTGTAATTGATGGACTTAAGGCCGTAGGCCTTTCTACCAGTCAACTTACAAGTGGTGCTGACAGGTGGTGCAAAATCTCCGAAATTAAAAACTCAGAGCACTTATATTATAACAATATACTAACCTACGTGCATATCTACGTTACCACAGAATAATAAATAATATAATAATAGGTGGTTCTTAGCTATGATTGATAAACATCGGTTGGACCGTTTTGTAGTTTTCCTGTCAAATATTGGATGTTGCTACGGATATTCATTCTACTATATAGTTCCTTCACCCAACACTAGATGGCTTTTACATATGAAACTATTGAAAGTCAGGATATTTTTTAATTTTGGTGGCAAATAAAATTGAGTATATGTACGTATACCTAAACAAGTTTGTATAGGTTCATTGTCAAAAATAAACAGGAAGAACTGCATTTGATAGCTTGGTTGAATGAAACCCATGCTTATAATAAATAACCAAAATTGTGAACATCCGCCCTATTTTTTTAATGCCGATTGATACAGTCAACCATAACAATCAATTTTTTTCAAAATAAACGTAGCATTTTGTACAAATCTTACACAAGAAGATTTTCGCGTTCTCAGAAGCAGCACATAAGAACCCACTCGTGCTAAGGTTACAGTATTGCCGGTCATCATCGTTAGGTAGAACAGACACACGGAGAACAAACAATATCGACCTATACCTATAAATCAAACATACTTACTAACATAAAAGACACGTGAAAATAATGGCCACTGACACATACGGAAAAAATAATCAAAATACTTCGAAATGAAGCTTTTGTTAGAAGCTATAAAATAACAAGATATAAGTTTAAAAATCTAATACCCAAATACGCGAGTCATATGTTATATTATACTCTTAATTTTATTGTATTTAACATTCGTTATATACGTTTTTTGCATGCAAGTAGCTATGTCACCCGGACAATAATGACGAATCGATTGATATGTATATGTATCTTTTGTGAAAATTGAACAAGCAATTTGGATGCTGAACAGACATACATACACACCCACATACATAGACTGCTAAAATCATTACCCTTCCTCATGGCTTTGCCGTAGTCAGCTAAAAATCCAAAATAATTAGTGACGCGCGCTGCGGCCGGCACGGCGGACAGATACTGTGCCGGTATGCCACGCACACAACCGTCCCCGCGCACCCACGCGTGCCCCTCACGCTCGCCCTGTCTTCTCGCGCACTTCGAGTTTTGACGCGGAAATATTTAATTTTTTTCAAATAATAAGATTGCGTGGATGGAGATGACACCAACTACGAATTGTGGTTTATCACACTACAATAATGAAAAAGACGAAACTCTAATAACACTAATAATCTTTTGTGTCTTTTACAGAGTATTGAATTAAAAAAATATAATACAATAAGATATCGTGGATGAAATGTGACACAAAACATTTTGAAACACATATATTAGTGCTCTATGGCGTGTAATACCTATTTATCCAATTCTAATATTCTTAAAGAACTATTTGAGCGAAATATTAAGTATTCGTGAAATGACACTGATCCTGTGGCCAGATGATGACACAAAAAGCTTTTGTACATCAAACACCACGTAGTCTTGCAAGTGAAAAATTCATCTCTAATTTTCTTTTCATCTCATAAAGTTAGAAAAGGCAAATACCTAAATTTCTACCTAAGCAAACATCGAAAATGACACAACGTCATGTTTTAGGTTGGTCAAGGGGTCTAGAAACTATATGTGAAAAATCGAAATATCTAATATTCTTGAAACTTAAAAACCTAGCGCTACCGGACTATGAAGGTAGTTATTGGAAGTGGAACCCGGAACCTTTCGATCACAAAAATGCGTATCTATGCATAAATCAGCAAATTATGAGTATTGAAATTATCTATACGAGAAAGTCGCCGTCCATATTTTAAACACGCAGATGACGCCATCTTGGATTGTTGCCAGATAGTTCGTGAAAAATAACGAAGCCGCTAGTGAGACCAGCGCTTAATCGCGATAACTTTTTAGTGTACAAAACGTACGAAGATTCGCCGCGAATTGCTTCGGGACGATGGGCACAAGTGAGGCCGAAGCGTAATTCTAGAATGCGCCCGTTTGGAAACGCTCGCGTAAACCAATCGTAATATGACAAGTGATTTCAAAAATGCGTCTCTTTATGCAAATACGAATGAAAGTAGTAATGCCATCATAACAATAATTAAAAAAAAACTATAGATGTTAAATGAATGTTTATGGTTTTGCCATGTTTATTCATTCATCATTACGTTCATATTTCATTCACTCATTTTCATTCATTAGCAAAGATGGAGGCCGAAAGTAGTGAAGCCGGTGCTAAAAAGCATTTAGAAAATGCGTTATCTGAAGAGGAGCTATCCGCTTTGCCAACTCCTGTGGCAGAGAAAATTAACGCGTATATTGACCAACAGTTCGAACAATATTTGACTTCTAAAGCACTCCATGAGACCAGTAAATCCCAGATAGGTACGTATAATCCAAAGTACCAACATCAACCGGTGTTTCTGACGCTAACAAAGTTTCGTTGGATTGTCTTTTATTTTATATGTTATTTTGTGAACACCCAATGAAACAACGTTAAGATATGTATGTTTATAGCGTAGTATTAGAATACTATTGCCTTTGGTGAAAGACTAAGTAAAAACAATAATATTTTTGTAGGTAGATTACTGATGATTCTTGCTGTTCTAACCTCGTGTTTTTACCCAACTGCGCCAGAAGGAGGTTTATGTTTTTCGATAGTATGTATGTATAATTGTTTGGCAGTCTCTGCAGCCTGAACTGCTCGATGGATTTTAGCTTGAGAGGTGTCGTTAGATTCGTAGGTAGTTGCTGTGAGAGTGACACTGGGTATATCAAAATAAAAAAAGGCAGTCGGGTTTTTTGTTTTAGTAATAATTACTTGTTTGTTTCTTTATTTGTCTAACAATTTGTCTTTGAATTTCCGATAACAAAACAAAAAATATCCGTTGGATTGTATTAATATTCCTGAGCTCACCTTTTTCTGGGATTATGTCTATTGGAGCCAAAAAAATAAAATAATTTATTACATTTCATCTTCCTGAAAAAGTCTTCAAGAGACAGTGCTGTAAGAGTTGTAATTAGATTTTCTTGTATCAGCCTTTTATCCTGAACTGCTTATATTGACACTTCTTATAGGATATCTCTGAGTTGAGTGTGCCTCTTGGCAATGGCCTCCAACCATTTCAGCTGTTTTCTAACTCTGGCACCTCTTCAAACTCTTCAATCCAGCTGTGAGTTTAAACTCATCTTTCCATCATATGTATTGTCTTCTCTGTTTCTCTGAGAAACAGGGAAACAGTAGTAGTATTTGTGTAAATTTGAATACTTTTTGTTAAATACTTTGTTTAAGCTGATAGTGAATATGAAGTTTACTTATGAAAGTAAAAATCGTAAAATAGATATGAAGGAAGGAACAAAAACATATGAAGGACCACACAAACAAAGTTATGAGTGAACATTTTATTAGAAGTTAGTGCTTTTCGAAAAATTATTTCTTTGTATTTAATGAATGAAAACAACACCAAATAAAAGTTAGTATCTGTTGGTTGAATTCTGATTAGGTATTGTAGGTGTTCTACTTTTTTTCATATTCTATTTAGTATTTGCCAGTATTTAAAGTAGAGTTTGCAACTTGGGTACTGAAATACTCTGGCAATGTACATGAATTTCTCGCTTTACTTAGGATTCCATGTAGAATCACTCGCTACGCTCGTGATTCAATTTTGGAAGCCTTTCTTTCAATCAGGATTCAAAGTAGCACCCTCGCCTTAAAAATATTACCTTGACCCCTTGTAGCACAATCTACTATTTTACTGTAAAACGTGACTCTTAATCTGTTTTATTATTATATTGACTTGTTGCAATCTAGCAGATTTAAAGTATTTTACAATATCTTAACATTTAAGGCTTGCATTATAAACACATGCAGTGTTTGATTTAACTAAAGCACTTATTTTAAGTGGCTAGCTCAATCAATGTGATTGGTCCCTATTTATTATTTACAAGGGGTGAAGGCAGAAAAGGTGATTAGAATTTTGATCTTAACTAGAAAAATGTACTTATATGTAATAGTACAAAAATTACCTACATGTCTACCTAACTTCAATTTAACTTTTATAAGAAACTATATCTTGTAGGATTGCAGATTTCAACAAACGAGTGAGATAATAGTTTGCTGCAACTAGTAAAGGTCTCATACACTTCTCCTTATATCGGGCGGGATAGTCGGGCGCTTATTTGCCTTAACTTTATGAGTGAACATAGCAAAAAGGTGTACAACCACTAACCTCAATAAAATAAAAATTAATCTCCATTAATTCAACTTTCTATTATTATTTGCTAGCTAGGCGTTAGATACTAGCTTGTTGTAAATGGAAGTGCTATAAGTACCTAGAATAGAATTAATTAAAAATATTATCTGCTTAAAACATTTTATAGAATTCATTGTGACAAAATAATAATATTTAAATTAAATACTGGTAAGTATTTTCAATGGGGCTATTTAAACAAGTTGTCTTTTTAATTTTTGGAAAGATTATCATTTTATTTTAATCAGGTTGGTGGATAGATATCAGGTGAGGTAAATAAGCGCGCGATTATCCGATCACTACTTATCATTCAAAATAGGTGTGCAAACAATTTTGTTTTGAAAATGGTTTGGGATTGGTTAGTATCCTGTCTGTAATTTTTTATAAGGAATATGCATGTTATAGAAATCCGGCTCATATTTTTATTTTATAATTTATATTATTACGTTATATTATAACACCCAGCTAATTATGTTCTTATTGACTTTTATTTGAATTAGAAAGGATAATGTGCCAATGTTGCGCGGGAACTTTTAACAAACTACAGAGCATTGAAATGACGATGAAGCCTACATTTGGGTGCGTTTGGTAGGACTGTCCATGTAGTTTGACTACCATGGACAGTCCTTACAAGATGTATGATGCGGATATTGCAGACTTTGACGTCATATTTTAAAATGGCGCGTTTTAGGTGTTTCTTATACCTATACTTTTTCTACACCGTTACACAATATTTTTGTGTCCGAGAAAACTCGATTAAAAATATAGAAAATGCATGCATACTCTTTAATGGGTTCATAAAAAAATCAAGCATAACTATAAAACTAACAGGTTTAGGAATAGCAGACAAATCTTTAGATTACTTGCGGTGTGCTTTGGTCTATTACTTTAACATTTAAATATTATTTTGGATCTTTTATAATAAGGTAAATATTTAATTTTTTGGAAGAAATTATGGAAGTAAAAATTATTTTGTATTATATAAAATAGACAATTGATTTCAAATTCCAAAAAATACCGGACCACACAAGAGATAAGATATATGCTATGGCAATTATTTATTGAATTAAATTACTGTTAATATAATTTTTAAAAAGACGATTAAGTAAAAGATTGTTTTCAGCCGGCTATGCCAATTAGGCAACCTACATTACAATATTAACCAGCAGTTGATTTTATAGTCAAAAAGCAATATTAATGAATTTTGATTTCCTCATATTTTTATAACCAATACAAAAGCCCATTTCATGATAGCCAAAAAGAAAAAAAAAATTATATAAGAAAAATGCTACAGTCAATTTTGTGACACTTGTTGCAAGAGATTGAAATTAACATATCTACTAAAAATTTGTCCTACCTAATCTAACGAAAAATAAGAAAATATTAGCTGCTGTATTCATAAAAAATCTGCACTCCTTAATTGTTATATGTATACCTAATATACGATCACTTACTTGTCTGTGTGTCGCCCTGTCTCAGCCATTTGCTACTAAACTAATGGATTGATTAAGTTGAAAGTCGGTGCACATCAGTCACTCAGTGATTCAAAGACGGGCGTGTATTATGTAATTAAATGATATTCTAATGTGCGGGCTATTTAAGGGAGTAAATTAGACATTTTAAAATTTTATGAGAACCTATATCAAACAAAAGCCTGCCGGACCACCTGTACCATTGGATAGTACCATTGGGTAGTACCATTGGGAAGTACCATTGATGGTGCAAATGATACTGATTTTATACTACTGGTACCATTGATTTTACAAATGGTACCAATGAATCCCATTAGTACCCTCTGGACCATCTGTACTATTGCACAGAGAGCTTTTATAAGGATTTTAAATATATATATTATTGTAATTTTCGAAGGTATTTTTTGAAGTTATTCAAGAAAAGTGAGCGATTTTGACTCGCAATTTTCCAATTTTTGTTTTTTGTCAAATGCATAAAAATGTCTACACTCTTTAAATTAGTAGCAATAACTGTATGACTAATTTTAAGAGGGCAATGTATGACTGATTTTAAGAGGGCAAATTTTTGTGAATACAGCAGATAGTCTTTTACCCACTTTTTTACTTTTTTTTTTCAGATGACAAAATTGCCACTTCAGAATCAACAATACTTGAAATAACAGCAAAATATGAAGATGCTGCTGGAAAACTGCTAGCTGCTGACGAATCAGTGACCGAATTAAGTAAACAAGTTGAAACGCTCAATACTGAGTTAGAGAAAGCCCATGATAAAATTGGACGTTTGGAAAATGAAATAATATCTCTTAAAAGTTCACGAGATGCTGCTGTTGATGAAAGAAATGACCTGACGCGAATTTTACAGCGGCGTGACGTTGAAATTGAAAGATTAACAGCAAACGAGACTTCAATTTCACTACAGTTACGTTCAGCCATTGATGCTAAATGCGAGGCATTGGCCATGAACGATGAAATTCAAAGCAAAGAACTTTCCCTTCAATATCGTGAAAAAAGGATAGAACAAGAAAGAATTCTATTGAACTCTCAAATTTCCGGTCTTACTGAGGAGGTAAATAGACTTACATCTGAACTACAGACATCTAGACTAAACAGCACGAGTAGACTCGTCAATCTAGAAACTCAACTGGCAGAAAAGGTTGAGGAACTTAATGTAGCTAATGACACAATTGCTCAACTAAATGATGTTAAAAAAAATCTTAACAACCGCGCTGAAAATTTAACACAGAGATTGATGGAGCAAAGGGAAATAGAAAATAAAATGACTGAAAACTACAAAAAAGAATTGGATGCTAAAACAAAATTGGCAGATTTGTTTAAAACTATGCATGACGATGCAGAGGCAAAAACACAAGAATTAACTGAAGGTATTGCTGAACTTCAAAAGATGTTGAATGAAGCCACAGAAAGGTATGGCGAACTTGAAACAAAGTATAAACAATCTGAATTAGATCATGAGGAACTTATGGAAAAGAAAAATGAAGTGATTGCATCTTTGAAGAATGAATTAGAGCGTGCTAATGATTTATTGAAGGCTGCTAATGCCCAAAATCTTGACATGGCTTTAAGTGATTTAGCTCCATCTGCTGCCACTGCATCTAAACTCCTGAAAACAGGGATGTCATTAACACAAATATATTCACAACTTGTAAAAGTTACTGAAGATCTAGCTCAAGAAAAAGAAGAAAACAGACGTCTCAACATTACTATTAACACTATAGTCCAGGAACTAGAGGAGAAGGCACCAATGCTACAAAAACAGAAAGCTGAATATGAGGAAACTCTAGACAGAAACACAGCATTGACTCAACAAATAGATTCTTTAGTAATTGAGTGCAACAGACTGAGGGATGATTACAGTGAGTCATCTAAAATTGCAAATCATTACACCAGAGAGAATTCTAAGTTAAAAGGCGAACTGGCTGACTTGGGTCGACAGGTATGTTTCTTGCTAAAAGAAATAGAACATAGCCGAGGAGGATTACTACCAAATGGTGATCATGACTCCTCTCATACAGCTTCCAACACTACGAATTCTTCAGAACTCAGTTCATCTAGAATTATTTCCAAGACCCTTGTAACCTTCAGTGACATTCAGGAATTACAAGCAAACAATCAAAAACTACTCAGAATGGTTCGTGAATTAACAGATAAGCAAGAGGAATTTGAACGTCACAAAGAGCAATTTGAAAGTGGTGAAATGCAAACCAAAATTGAAACTTTGAAAAATAGAGTTACTGAATTGACGGAAGCACAAGACAGGCAAACTAAAATGGTAAATGGTCTTATTAGACAAAGAGATATGTTTAAAAAACTGTATCATGATCTTATGAAAGGAAAACGTCACGAATCGTCTTCTATGTTAGATACTTCCGATCTAGAAAAGGGGGATTCATTTGCTATGGATACATCTTCTGAGAAACTTAATAAATCCGCACCTGTTGAAACTAACTTTGAAATCAAATATAAAGAGACGGAAAAACATTTAGAGCTTCTGAAAGAAGAATTTAAAACGTACAAGGAGGAAAAGGTCACTAATGAAAGAATGTTATTTGAACAAATAGATAACATGAGACAAGAAATAGGAAAACTTACAGCTGCAAATAGCAAGTGTGCATCCACCTCTGAATATAACAATGAACGACTTAAAATCTTGCAAACTAATATTGCTACATACAAAAAGCAAATATCGTCTTTAGAAGAAAAGAATAAAGCATATAATGCTACCATAGCTAAACATGAAGTTTCATTGCAACATTTACGAGATGAAGCTCTAAATGCACAAAGCAAACTTGCAGCTGCAGAAATACAGGTAGAAAATTTGAAACTGGAATGTAAACTTCTTAAAGATGCTGAAGTTCGCCTGCAAACGGAGAAAGAAATGTTGAATAGGGAAAGACAAGGACAGTCTTTATTATTAAAAAATCTTGAGTTAATAAAGGCTAGTTTAGAGCGTGTTGAGGCTGAAAATAGAACTAAATTAGAATCTAGATTGGACGAAGCTACTAGAGAATGTTCTGCTTTACGAAGAAGATTACAAGAAGAGCAAGATCGGTTCAGAGAATTAGCATCTCACCTCGAACGCCAAACAGACACAGCTAAAACACGCATGCAAGAGGAAAAAGATGCAGCAGATGTTATGAGAAAAGAAATAAAACAATTGCGAGAGGATCTTGCCGAAAAGAATAAGTCCAATGAGGAATTTGCAAAAAAACTGAAGATGGCTCTGGCCCCTAATACCGATAGTGCATTTGATACCGTAAGGAAAATAAGGGAGCTTGAGAGCAAATTATCTGATAGAGATAGTGAAATTAAGTCTCTACAGGATCAATTAACTGTTGCAAAAGAACATATAAAACAATATTGCGATATTTCAGAGACTGCCGAAAAGGAATTAAAAAACCTACATAGCGAATATGAAACATATAAGTCGGAAACCGAAGGAAAACTTACAGACTATACACAAAAGCTACAAACATTGGAAGATAAATGCTCAGAATTAGAGGCAGAACTGTCTCTTCATGCTAATGGCGAACATTCAAATAGCAATACAATTTTGAAAACTGAAATAGCAAATCTGAGAGAAGAATTAAAGACTGCTTTGGCTAACTTTGACAACTGTCGAGTAGAGCTTGAAGCCGCCAGAGCAGATGTAACAAAATTGTCAGAAGCAGCTCAAAATGCTGAAGAAAAGTATACACATGAAATGATTTTGCATTCTAGTGATATTCAAGCTTTGTCACAAGTTAAAGAGGAGTTATCTAGAGTACAAAATCAATTAAACGAGTTAGTTGCTCAAAAGAATAGTGCTCTTGAAAAGCTAGAAACTGATAAATTAGCTTGGGAAGAAAGACAAAAAATACTTGTCAATGAAAACAATCAACTAACACAGCGTTTGAAGGATCTTAATGATCAAAATTCGCTATTGCATGATCAAATTCAAGCTTTAGGTACACAATTATCAGTCTCCCATGCTTCGAGGTCACGTTCAGAGAGCATGAATGAATCTGCCAATGACTCTATGAATATTTCTATAAGTGAAGATGATGGAAAATCTTCTGAACAAATGTTCCAAATTGTTAAATACTTAAGAAAAGAAAAAGATATTGCAATGGCTAAATTCGATATTCTACAGGCTGAAACTATGCGCCTTAAATCACAGTTGGAAATAACAGAGAAACAACTTGATGATGCCAAATTAGCTTTAGCTGCAGAACGAGAACGATCTGAAGTAACAATGGTAACTGTCAATAGGCAGTCAGATATTTTGAGAAAAGTGGAGACCCTTAATGCTCTGACTGACAGTAATAGAATTTTGAGAGAGGAACGTGATAACTTATCTGCTCGTGTTGAAGAACTTACTGCATCAGTCAAAACACTGGAGGAGGAATTAGCTCCCTTGCAGGATAAGATCTCAGACCTGACTTCCAAAAATGAAACTTTGGTATCTGAAAATACAGCTTTGAAAGCGGACTGTGCTAGATGGAGAACGAGAGTGAATGCTTTGGTAGAAAGAGCAAACAAAACTAGTCCAGAAGATTGGAAGCGACTCCAAAATGAGCGAGAAACTTTGGCTAAAATGTTAACTAATGAAAAGGATGTAACAAGAAAACTCAATGAAGAGCTCGGAGCAGTCAAAGCAGAAAGAACTAAGGTGGAAGAACAGTACACGTTATTATCTAGACAGCAGAACAATTTACTGGAAGAAAACAAGAAGCTCAATGAAGAGTTACAAGTTCTTAAAGATGACATGTCCCGCCTAACAGAAGAATTAACTAAATTAAAAACTGAAGTCTCTTCTGCAAATGAATCCAATACCAAATTAACCGAGGAACTGTCCTCTAAAGATGCTTCTTTAACAGATATCAGAAATAAAGAAATGCAAATTAGAAAGATTGCCAAGAAATATAAGGCTCAGTATGAAGAATTAGTGAAAACAACAGAAGAAGATAAGAAAAAAATCGAAGGAGAAGCTGCAGCTGCTGATACTGCAATGACAGAAAGTACTAAGCGATTAGAAGAGCAGTTGAGCGAGCTTCAATCCCAATTAGAAACCGAAAAGTCAACCAATGAACAGTTGAAACAAGAATTGGAAGCACTTAGGACAGCTAATTTAGACAAAGAGGATAAAGCAAAACAAGTGTTGAAACATGCTAAAAACAAGATAGTTCAACTGACAGAACTGAAAAATACCCTAAGCCGAGAGTTGGACGAATCACGTACCCTCGCTCAGAGCACTCGTGACGAGCAGGATGTGCGCTTAGCTCTTATAAAATCTCAGTACGAGGGCCGCTTATCGAGACTGGAGAAGGAGCGCGGCGAAGCACAAGCCGAAAAAGCTAGGGAAGTCGAGGCGTTGATGCAGAAAGTGAACATGTTACAGAGACAGCTAGCTAGCCAGTCCTCATCTTCAAAGCAGCAGACAGCCACAGAAAAGACCACCACTGATCCTCCTACTGCTAACATAAAGCCTATGGCCGGTAAGCATGATATATTTAACTGTAACATAGTAAATTGTAAAAATAAGCTTTATTATCATAATATTCACTAAGAAAAAGAAGCTGGTTTTGAATCTAAGTCTGAGAATAATTTGTACAGGTGTAGCTCAACAGAGCGTGACGGCGAGTCGACGCGGCGGCGAGACGCCGCTGGCGTCGATCCGGCCGATGGCGCAAGTGGGCCCAACGGCGCCGCACGACGCACACAGCACCGAGTACATGCCGGCGTCGTCTTCGCGCCCGCTGCCGCGCGCCGCTCTCGCCGCCTCCACCGCGCCGCCAGAGTCCACGCAGGTTTGTGCCATTGGAGGAACCCAATAGCCCGGCTGTAAGCTCTTGTGCATGTCGAGCAACCCCGGGCGTGCTCCACACTCATATATAATTATTTTTTTCTACTCCTGTACTGTTTTTTTTTTTAGATAAATTTATTTATTTTCAATTAAATTCTTTAAAAAAATGACAAAAGTATTTCCGCAACATGCTTCGACAAAAGTTTACAGAAATAAATCCGCTTGTCAAACATGCTTCGTCAAATAAGTAGGTAGGTATTACAAATCAGTCAAACAAACCCCCGCGGTTCGTACCCGGCCCAAAGGTCCCCATAATGCTCGCGGCATTACCCCTTTGAATGGCTATAGGAAGCCTTTGGGCCAAATACGATGCCGAGCGATTATTATCGTTTAACTTTTCTGTAACACGATTGCCCAATTCTTTTATAAATTCCCTGTACTGTTATCTGTCTTTTAAATGGTCCCGAACACTAATATAAGAACATAGATTATATGATTTCAGAAAAGTCTATAGTCTATTCCTAATATAATAGCACATGTGTCGTTATTTCGCCAAAACGATACTCCTAGCCATAGATGTATAACTTTTTTTCTTTAGATCTACCATACTGCCAACATAATAAAATTGTTATTTTAACATATGGTACCATTTTTCAAACGTGGAGTCACTGAACAAACGGTTTTTTGTATGAAAAACATTCGTTTAAGTGACTCCATGTTTCAAAATGGCACTTTTGGTCACTAGGAAGACGTCAATAAAAAAATTAAGTCTTCCATAGATACCTAGTATCTAGCAAACATATGGTAGTATTTCATACTTTACTTTGTTTATTTTTGGATTTATTTTAGTAATGTAGTCGTAGAAAAAGTATTGTATGCAACGTTGTTTAAGTATGTCAAAAAATGCTCGATGGCGTCTCCTTACGATAGGTTACGATGCTCGCCAAGGCTCGCATCGTAACCTGCGCCACTCGCATTTTATGAACCTTCTTATATAACTGTTGCATAAAATACTATTAGAATCGTTTTCCAGCCTTGGGTACAAGTCGGTAATAGTACATTACTGCATACGGCGGTAAGTACGGCTTTGTTGGAGGAGTAGTATTCGAGTGTTAGCGAGGCCTTGACAATACATACGAGTCCGGCAATTACCTTCCCGCCGAAGCATGATATAGTGTTTTTATCAATAAATGTGAGGAAATTATTAAAGAAATATCCAGAATATGCGAATATTTACCGACAGCTCAAAGAGTATGTAATCAATCACAATGTGCTTTGGAAGAAAAAAAAAACCGCTTCCCCGCGTTTATTAGTGCAAAGGAAACGGCCCATACAGCCAAGTCATATTTTAGACTAAAATGCAATACCATAGATTATTTTTTTTCTCTTGCAACGAAAATTAAGCATATTTTATTATTTAAGTGCGATTTTATGCCAACATTTTAATAAAATTGTGGTCATATTTACATAAATGCTCGAAGAGTGCTGTTTTTATAGTTGGTAAGCAATGAGGATCAATTTGACATAAGGTTATATCAGTTTTGACTACCACATCAAATACAATATAAATACCTGAGTATATTTCTTTTTAAATTACTCAAATCCATCAAGAAATTACAAAGTTATTAAAGTTTTAAAAACTCCGTCCCGCGCGGAACATGGGAATACGTCACGAACCACGATCGCCTGCCATCCGCCGCGCCGTGCCTCGTCGCCCGCGTTGTATATGTTAATTATTTTTATTTATACTTATATTGTATATTGTTGTAAATGTTTATTATTTTATTATACCTATACAATCTTAAGAACGTACAGAAGAAATATCTACTCAATGTGATTAGCGATATGGTTTAATTTAGCTCACGTCAAAACTCAACACCTTTTTGTTTAGAGACCTAGAAATTCTTATTACTCTGGAAAAACGATTCGTATATAACTGACTTTACCATTTGAAGTGGTCGCCGTGCTCATAGTATATAAAAGAAGAAACTGAATGACTGACTGACTGACTGACGCAACAACAAGCAAGACGCAACAGACGCAACAGACGCAACAACAACAACAAGACTCAACGCACAGCCCAAACCACTGAGTCTAAAGACTCAAAAAGGATTTTTCAAAATTCTTCCCCTAATGGGGTAAAACGGGGGTCCAAAGTTTGTATGGACAAACAGGATTCGTTTAACCATTTTATTTGAAATTTCGCGTTTACTTTGGTTTCACAATAAAAGATAGCAAAAAAAAAAACTTTTTAGTTTAGTTATGAAAATGAATTATAAAATTTTGGTAAACTGGTAATTTTGGTAGACTAAACTAATGTTTCCTGTAGTTACATAATTCCCAAGAAAACAAATAAGTATACTCATACTTTTGAAAAACTTTTAAAATAACCTTCGAAATACCGGTCGCAAAGGTAAAAATAAATACATCGAACTAATAAAAAAAACACCTTCCGGTGAGATTCGAACTCTAGACGCTTAAGTCGATCAGAAATCTCTTTATAAATAAACTGGACTATTCATCTTTTGACAATGCTGGTGAAAATATATATCTATTGTATGTCATAATAGAAAAGAAAATTCCTTTGTTAATTCGCTGTCACTACAAACACAAAATGGTCTTAATAGCCATAAAACCCAAAGGCGCTTAGGCCCATTGTGCCAACTTCGTCATTTTCGAAAATTTTCAAAAAATGACTCGACTATCTATTTTCATATGTTTATCGAACCTGCTTCCAAAATTTCACGGGAATCGGCTGAGAAATGCGACCTCTCGAGAGTCTCAAGGAGAACACAGACATATCAAAGCATTTTTGGTCAAGTTGAAACGGAGATCTCACTCGCTTCGCTCGCTCGGTGAAAAAGAAGAAACTGACTGATTGACTGACTGACTGACATATAAACGCACAGCCCAAACCACTGGGTCTAGAAACTCCAAATTTGGTACATAAGTTCCTTATGAGGTCTAGGGGTGCACTATGAAAAGATTTTTTTAAATTTATGCCCTAAGGGGGTGAAACGGGGGTCCAAAGTTTGTATTAAGACTCAAAATTAGTTTGACCATTTTATTCGAAACTTCGCAAGAGTACTCCCGGAGGTAAATGAGTAAATACATGTTTCAGGATATTTGAAAATTAACCCCCTTAGGGGGTCAAACGGGGGTCCAAAGTTTCAATGGATAAATAAAATTAATTTGACCATTTTTTTCGAAACTTCGCAAGTTTACTTCCGGCAATAAATGAGTAAGTACGTGGTTCGGTATTTTACAAAATTAACCCCCCAAGGGGGTGAAACGGGGTCCAGACTTTGTATTGAGAAACAAAATTAGTTTGACCATTTTATTCGAAACTTCGCAAGATTACTCCCGGAGGTAAATGAGTAAATACGTGTTTCAGGATATTTGAAAATTAACCCCCTTAGGGGGTGAAATGGGGGTCCAAAGTTTGAATGGATAAACAATATGAGTTTGACCATTTTATTCGAAACTTCGCAAGTGTACTTCCGCCAGTAAATGAGTAAGAACGTGGTTCAGGATTTTTCAAAATTAACCCCCCAAGGGGGTGAAACGGGGGTCCAAAGTTTGTATTGAGAAACAAAATTAGTTTGACCTTAGTTTGAAACTTCGTAAATGTACTCCCGGCAGGAAATGAGTAAAAACGTTTTTCAGGAACGGGAACGGGATTTATAATAAAATTAATAACGTAAAAAACCCATTAAAATCCTATTAGAACCATTTACGACTTCTACGCGGACGAAATAAACCCATTAAAATCCTATTAGAACCAATTACGACTTCTACGCGGACGAAGTCGCGGCTTAAAGATAGTGCAGGTATATTTTCGATACCTAGACGGGGAGTGACACAGGCCTGGTACAACTTTAAGAATAAAACAGATTTTGTGCTTAGTCATGAAGTTGATTAAGTAGGTAGGTCCCAAACAATGATTTTGGCCCTGGATTACTAAGAATAATATTTTTTGGTACCTATAATATGTCGGCGGCTCGGCCAGTACGTGACTACTAGTATTTATTCTGTGGCTCGGCGCACACACGCGTATGACTATACAAGCAATACATACACAATACACATGCAGTTTTACCGACCGGCAGGGAGCGGGAAGCTTGCTATTTTTTTACGTATTAACTACTAGCACTGGCATAGTAACTATTAAGTAATCTGTGTACTGGTTGATAAATAGGTCTGCTTACATAAATTAATTTTACTTAAGTATCATTATAGACAGGTAGAATAATATGTAGGTATATAATACTTAAGTCGACTTATCTTCACAGCAGTTTAAAGTACTTTTAATTGAAAGGGGAAGTGGGTCGTCTCCTCATTTAACTACACCACTTCTTTCTATTTTTTGGGTCTTTTGGGACACAAGAAAACAATTTGTCCAGCGTAACAACACTTTTATTTTCGCATCGTGGCACAATACAATATTTGTAAGACGACATTGTCCATTTACGTGTACCTACTACGAGTTAACGCGCTGCAAGCAACTGAGGTAGAATGCACGGTGGCGGCAGAGCGGCGGCGGACGCGAGCGTGGCAGATGACGTCATCAACCAATCGAGTGCATTGGTGAGCGTTTTTGAGAATGCGGCACGAAAATCGCTCTAACTTCGTCATTTTTGGTCCAATTTCAATAATTCTTTCACTGAAATAATTGATTTTGATGTGACTGTAATTCTACATTTTTAACTAAAAACCTCGTTGATCCTCATTGGCTGTATGACAAGTGATGAAATTAAACGCTGAATGTCTTTGCAAAATGTAAATACAGAAATTTAATCTGAAACGTCAATGTCATTCTGAATACTCTTCTTATTTTGAGTAGCGGCCAGGAATGAATTTTCATACTACTTTCCTGGCCTAGGCCAGTAAAGTAATACATGAGCTAAGAATTACAAACTTCGTGCCTTGTTTTTACTACAAGAAAGTCCAAATTTCCGAGCATGTTTGAGAAAGTGTTTGAGAAAGAGCCTTTACTTTATTTACTTCTTAATTTCTATCCAATCTCAATCCAATTATTTATATTCTGCTATTATGTTTTCTTTATTACCAATGTAACTTCTGTTTATTCCATTCAGGATATGGACACAAGTGAGGCTGGTATGGGCAGTTCTGCATCAAGTGAAAATAATGCTCAACCTTCTACACATTCCCAGGCTCCACAGCAGGTAATTAGGATTAATTTTATAGTCCATATCGATTTTGTCTTTTAATTATTTTTACTACGTTTTAAGGAAAGGAAACATTGACAAGCAATGACGATATCTTTCTTAGGAACGTGATTAATGTATTTTTTTTATATGTGCAGGCTGTAGCTCTAGTGATGCCCCGCATCGAGCAGCCGAGCGGTACCAGTTCAGGCGGCGCGGGAAGCGTGTCCGCCAGCTCAGCCGCGCCTAGTGTCACTAGCGTGGCCTCGCCCGCCGCACCCGCCACACCAATCACAGGTACATCTTTAACTGTGCTTTGTGTTGTGACTAGTATTAACGTTTTATTGAATATTTTATTTAATCTATCAGTCAATTACTACAATATACTTGTATATTTGTTATATTTATCGTGCGGATGTGGACGCGAAAACCGGACCGGGTCGACCTCGACGAACATTTTGCTACCAAATTGCAGATGTTCTGAAGAAAGGTGAAGTAAGGAGTACCTACAACTGGAGAGCATGAATGAAAAGAGTAATGAGTGTTGAAGAAATAGCAAGTGGAAATCTATAGTCTCTGCCTACCTCCATGGGAAACAGGCATGAAAATATGTATGTACGTATGTGTGTCTGTAGGGACAACGAGCGTCGCGCCGACGTCAGCGAGTTGTGCCAGCGCGTCTGCGGGCAGCGTGAGCACGTCGCACGCGCCAGCGGGAGTCAGCACGTCCGCGCACGCGCCGCCCGAGGCGCGCCCCGCCAAGCGCCGCCTACAGCCGCGCCCCGTCGCCGCTAAGAGGACGCGAGTGCAGGTAGCTATTCTGTCTGGACAGCAAACGTGAGTACGTCGCTGATGTCGGTCTAGTACATTACTGCAGAGGATGGGAAGTATGGCTTTGCCCGATGAGTATATACAATAGATATAGTTTTTTTGACAATAATTACGAGTCCGCAATGCCATTCCCGCCGAGGCATGTATAGTGCTTTTCTTAATAAATGTGAGGAAATCATTAAAGAAATAATCAGAAAAATGCAAATATTTACCGACAGCAACTAATGTTTGCTGTAAAGAGTATATAATCAATCACTACGTGCTTTGAAAGAAAGGGAACTGCATTGCCGCGCTTTTAGTGCAAAGAAAACATAGCCCCGTCATATTTCACGCAAAAAATGAAATACGTAGATTATTGTTTTTTTCTCTCGCAACGAAAATCAAACATTTTCGTGTGATTTAATACAAACATTTTAGTAAAATTGTAGGCATATTCATATAAATGCTCAAAGAGTGCAATTTTTATGATTGGTAGCAATTGGCTTGTCAACTAAATAATTAAAATTTTTGTAGTTGGTTTTAATAGAAAATATAGACCATTTTAAGAAGGTAATTTGAATAAAAAAATTCTACGTGTTATAAGGATTTTTTTATATCATTTTAAAATTTGCACCAGAAGTGACGACACACAGCAATCAAAGTTTAAATTTTTCCTATGCCTGCACAAATAAAAAATACAATGACAACGGTCATCTGTCAATGTCACCTGTTTAAATTATTTTTGTTATGTTGGTTGTAGTCGTTTGACATAGATTGTTATAGGAAGATGACAGTGACAGTGACAGTACCATGGAATTTTATGTACTTCATTAGACAGTACAGTACTGAAAGCAGAAATTGCCAATCTTCATCGTGACTTCACTTCCTCAAATAGGCTTGAAAATGAAGGTCATTTGGAGTTTTGCAAATATCTTAATAACTAAGACCTTATTTTAAAATCTGATTAGAGAAAGCTTCTCTTAGAGGCTATTCCTCGAAAAGGTTTGCGCATTAGATCTTTTTTTCAAATTACTTGACAAGCGAATTGGCTGTGTGACAAGTAATGGAATTAAACGCTTTATGTCTTTGCCAAAAATGAGAACAGCACTGTCATCTGAAAAGTCAATGTCACTGTCTTGTCTTTCTGTATACACTTATTCGTCTTTTTGTTTTGAGCAGCAGCCAGGAATAAATTTTCATACTACTTTCCTGGCCTAGTTCAGTAAAGTAACGCACGAGCCAAGAATTACAACTTTCGTGTCTTCTTTTTACTACAATAAATACCTACATTTCTGAGCATGTTTGAGAAAAATCTATTTTCGTCTTGTTTTCATTAATGTTTCGAAACAGCTTCAGATAAGATAAAGTTTACGAGGCGCCTAGCTGCCGGAACTTAGAAGACCAGCAGTCATGTCACAAACTTTGCCAAGGCATTAAAAAGTATGAAAATCACTCGTCACATTCTTACGACGGATAGAGAAGAATGATTAATGTTCACTGTTTGTTGTAGGGATTCGAGCGATCTGTCGAGGTGGAATATCAGGTACCGACGTCATCGCGTTGCGAGGACGACGAAGGCGTTATCGTAGTAGACTCTGAGGAAGACGACGAGAGATGCACTGGCACTATGTACAGGGTAAGAGCCCAGATTTCCCGGAAGCGTCTCACCCTGCCAGTTACATGAATCATTTGTCCAGCGAAATAAGAATGAAATTGGCTTGCAATGGATGTCTAAGTATCTAAACGAAGAGGTGATGAGATCTTAATTAAACCATACAGATATTTTTTTTTCTGAGTGACAGACTTCTGTACGTGAGTACTAGTACTTATTCTGTAAGCCTACGTTAGATTTGCCTTAGTGGCATTATGTGCGGATGAATTTAAAATTTAATTTTAATTCACCACTTCTCTATCTCCAATGTAGCATACACTTACACTGTAAATCTCGACAGATGACGCTTATTTTTTCTGGCTGATCAAAGGCATTAAATAAACTCCTTTGAAAGCGACTAATGCAGGTTTTGCTTTTGGAAAACGCAGACCTTTTTGATAAATGTCGCTATAAATACGTCAGGTTTACATAACCTTTTGCTTGCCAACGTCGCATTCCACACACAGATTTTGGTGAAGCTATATAGTAGATTGCGCTACTAGGCGTTAAGGAAATATTTTTAAGCTAAAGGTGCTACTTTGGATCCAGATCGAAACGAAGGATTCCTGAATCCTAAGTGAAGCAAGGGATTTATGTATATCGCCCGAGAAACACACTCTACTTTCGTCTTCATCTATGAGAAAAAATTGCAAATACAATATAAAGAAAAGTAGAACACCTACATATGTTTACCTAATCAGAGTTTAACCGATAGTTACTAACCTTTATATGTTTTGTTTTAACCGAATTAAAAAAAGGAGTAGGTAATCAATTCGAATGATTTTTATGTATGTTCCCCGATTATTCAGGGACGCCTGGACCAATCCGATTTTTTTTGTTTGTAATGGCATTCTTGTCAGGTTGTTCCATATTTCAGTTTTACTAAAATCGATTGTGAAATTTGATGTTGAAGTCTATCTTTAGTTTTAAAAATTAATAAATATTAAGAAATCATTGAAGAGCATCAACTTATAAAATTTCCACTCATCATTGCGAATCGTTTCAAGTCATGACTTTGTCGATGTGCATGGTTCTGCATATGTTTATATTTTTTGCCCCCGACAAAAAACTAGAGGTGTATTGACGCCAATATCAGTCTGTCTGTCTGTCTCTGTTCACTCTATAGTCCTGCGAGAATTACCAGTGACTTTTATATCAAATATTTTGGGATTAAAACATAGTTTTTCGAATAGATGAGATGAAAAGTACATTTGTGTCTACAGGAAGGCGAGGAAGACGAAGAAGATATGGAGGAAGAGCAGGAAGTCGAGGGCGGTGAGGAGGAGGAGGAACCTGAGGGTGATGACGGAGAAAGTGCTGCACGACAGGTAAGATAGTCTTGAGATTTGACGTCAAGGGTGGCTATATCGTGATAAAGTTGTTTATCCTAATAAAAATAAATACAAAAAGAACAGCAATGTAAACAAACACCGGCGGAATTCATAGAAATATCTTAAGTCAATCGGTTAGTACCTAAATGATTAGTGTTGAATACTGACGTTAGCCAATGTGCCCGTACTACGTGATACATTTTTTACCCCCCTTCAGTCACCATCCCTAGTACATGATCTGTCATATGTTAAAAAAAATCATCAAATGCTTATGTGCCTGTAAGTTTTAAAAATGCTGATCGCTGTGCTCTTTAACATGAACATAGCTCGAAAAAGCGTGAAATTTCCATAAAGGATATTGACTACGTGACGAAAACTTAAACCCCCTTCTGCTTTTGTGACCAAGCGTCGTGTTTTGAAGACCCGTGCCCCCTGAATAGGTAATGTAATATGGGTATATTTGCTTATTCGATCCGCTTGTTTTATTCATAGGAGTCGCCGGCACAGTCACCTGAAGCTGGCGAGGAAGGTGAGGAGGCTGAAGTAGGCGAGGAAGCAGAGGAGGGAGAGGATGGGTCGCTGGGAGACAGCGGCGCAGGGGCCGAGCCGGACAGCGAGCCCGCGCCCGCACGCCCGCAGATAGAGGCCATCAGCAGCGGCACCGAACGTGAGTACAGTCCATCCAGTACACAACCATTTCGCGTTACCTACAAATCCACAGGCAAAAATTGTGCGACGGACAACTAAACACTGTTACACCTCTGGGGTTGCAGTTCTCCATGGGCAGCGGTGTTCACTTACCATCAGGTGACCCGCTTGTTCGTTTGCCTGTATAACATAAATAAAACAATAAGCATAAACTGAAGTATGTCTCCGCACTTTTGTTATTACATATTATGTGTTTTGTTATTGACAGCTCAGTGTACGGGCTATCTGCAGTGCTTTGAACATTCAGTGTCAAAAGTCTTGTGTCCAAGTGAAAACATTCGTGAAAGGGGAAACAAGTCATACTTTATATAAAAAGAATAGAAACGCAGTTTAAAAGGAAAACTAACTTAATTATTTTGAAAACTTTTGAGACTTGAGATTATATTTATAACATGTAAACCCTCTTTTTATAACATATAAACCCTGTTTTTGCGTGGGGGGTTAAAAATATTTGCATGAGAAACTGTTTTTATTCGCTTTATTGTGTGCTGTATTTATTCTTTATCTACACACCTGTCTTAATCTCAGACATTCACAATTTTTTTTGCAACAGCAAGTGGAACTTTATCCCTGGGCGGCAACGGAGGCGACGACGGAGACGACAGCATAGTTCCTTCTACTCCTACCCTCTATGTACCTAGACGCAACGACGGGTAATTTCATCTTTATTTTTTTCCGTCGTACAGACCTAATGTCTTTTAGCGCAACGAATAAGTGGTCTCATATTTCTTTCCTCAGAAATTATCTATACTATGGCTACCTATCGCCTTCTGAACTTAATTATTTCTCTTTCTTGTCACTAAATGGCGCTATAAGTATTTATTAAAACATTTAAATCTTTTATTACTATTATTTAAATAAAGTCATACTCTAATTAATTATGACTTATATGAAATGCACAATAGTGAATTGTGCTAAAAGGGCATAAGGTAATTTTTTGAAGGCGAGGGCGCTGCTTTGAATCCAGAGCGAAACGAAGGAATCCTGAGTATAGCGAGAGATTCTTGTATATTGCCCGAGATAAAAATATTACCGTACCCGAGTAGCACTCTCTACTTTTCATCTCCATCTATGAGAAAATACAAAACAGAATATAAAGAACAGTAGAAAACCTACGATACCTAATGAGACTTCAACTGACAATTTAATACTAACCTTTGTTTGGTGTCGTTTTCATACAATAAATACTAAGAAATATTTTTTCGAAGACCACCATCTTAAGATAAAATGTTCAGCTTCACTTATAAATTTGTTTGCGTGGTCTTTCATATCTTTGTATTTTTATAAGTAAACTCGTTAACTATTCACTATTGGCTTCAACTCACAAAAAAGTATTCATACACTAATTATTACATTTCAATACAAATAACCTAAAACTTTTGTAATTACTTGAAATCTCTTTTTCCGAAGCGAAGAACATAATAATGTTTACCTACATTTAAGCGCAGTTTTGCCTACTTACCTACCTCCAATAGTTTTTATGACGTATATGGTATATTTACGGGTATATGTTACGTTAGTAATTATATTGTAGATATCTAGTATAGCCCGTGGTTAGATTTATTACGAGTATGTCCCCTCTACGTTGTGTTGTCTTTGTCTGTACGTAAGTAGATAGGATAGTATGTAGCTTTGTAATGTTGTTTAGGTTCGGTGAAGCGGTGGTGTCGCCGTTGGGCGCGGGCGCGGGCGCGAGCTCTGCGAGCGGCGCGCTGGCGGCGGCGCGCTTCACGTTCGCGGAGGCGGGCGCGGCCGTGGCGGGCGCGGGCGCGCACCACGACACGCACGCCGACCTCGCGCCCGCGCTGCCGCCCGCGCACGCGCCGCAGCCCGCCACCTCGCACTCGCGTACGTACCAGCTCCTGCCACTGAATTAGTACTATAATCCATTTGATTAGTGTTAAAGATAACAAAACGCTAAACTGAAATAAACAAAACGCAATTCCTACGCGGGCAACACCGGGGGAATAACTTCAATATTCAAATCTCCAATTCCTTTGTTCTTACACATTCACATCATTAACGGCTCAGACACACTTTGTAATCTTCTTTCTTACATTATATCAGTCCTATGTATTTACAGTTCTTTTATTTACTTCCCAGTATAGTTAACATATAAATAGTTAGCAGATAGGGAAGTTCCTTTTTTTCTAATTAGGTATTTAAAACAATGTAAACAATCTTGACATGTCTTTTTATTGAAATTTACACTTTATAAATCAATACCTTTGTAAATTACAAATTATTTATTTTATAAATTATAAATTACATAATTAATTTGTAATTTGCAAAGGTATTGATTTATAAATTGTATATTTCAATAAAAAAGACATGTCAAGATGATTTACATTCTTTTAAATACCTAATCAATTGGACTATAGTAATCACGCACAGAAGTCTTGCTGAGAAAAGACATTCAAAGAAATATTTAAGTAGATATTTCTTTAAATGTCTTTTCTGAGTTAGTTTGTTGTGGTTAGCAATATGGGTTAATTCGCTTGTCAACTAATTTTTAAAAAAATCTGATTTGCATACCATGGTGAGAAATAGCTTTAATGAGAAGCTTTCTCCAATCAGATTTTGAAATAAGGTCGTACTTATTTAGCTATATGCGAAAATCCCAATGACCTTTATTTTTAAGCAAGGTCAAGCTTATTTGATATTGTGACGCCACGATGAAGATGTTTTTGGTAATGTTGGCTATACTTTTGTTGGCGGTACTGTCAGCCTGTCACTACTGTTCTGTCACTGTCATCTTCAGTTTACCGGATACCTATTTTTGAATGCGGGAGTCGGCAAAACAAACGTTCCTTTAGCGACACTCTTTAGACCCGCACTAAGATCGACCTCGTGGCAGAGCAGTAAATCACGAAATAACATTATTCCCTTTATTTGAAACCATCGCGTTAGCAATGCCAATAAATAATATTCTTTCACGCAGAAAGCTTAAAAAATATCTCAGAGTTTTTTTACATTAAATGATGACTGTTTCGTTCTCGCCCTCCCGTGTTCAAAAATAGGTTTCGTACATCGATATCTTACTTATTTTCCCTCATGACATTGACAGTTGATAGATGTCGTTGTATTTTTTTGGTGTAGGCAAAGAAAGAAGCCATGTCCTACAAAACAATGATCATTTATTATAATACAGGCGCTGAAGGTGCAGAAGCTCGAGACTGGGAAGAATCTCGTGGTGAAGAGGAGAGTACCGCTGTTAGTTCTCAAGGGAGCGAACCGTCTCCACCACACCAGGTAATTTAATCTTTAAAAGTATGACTTACTTCTCTTGAGGTCCCAAGGCCCCCAGATGGGGCCCAGAGGGCTTCAATAGTGTTTCGCCATCGTGTAGTTGTTTTAACAACCCTTGTTCTATATTGCGTCGCTTGCCGTCATTCACTTTGCATTACACCATCCAGTACGATGAGGAAAAGCAGGGGAGTGAGAAGGCATATCGTTTTACTCCAACATGGACAGCAATATCATCAGAGAAAAGACCGTCGTGAGAGACCTGGTCAGGTGAGGGTGAACCTGATGTTTTATTTAACTTTTCATGATTTATCCAAAAGACTATTTAACTAAGTTTTTTTCTGGACAATATTTAATACGAATAACAAATAAAGTGTTATTTGTTATTCGTATTAAATACAACAAGAAGTCTTTTCGAAAACAGCAAGTAAATTGGTTATTTTAAACGCGAAAGTCGGATTTATCTGACAAACATTTTCGTGCCCATTTTGGGATGGGCTCAGAGAATCCAAGGTAAAATCTGTAATTTCAGTAAGAAAATTTACTGTGGGATAAATCCGACGTTCGCGGTGAAAGGTTAAGGAAGTGTTGGCGCTAGACGGGCGGGGGAGGTAAGAAAAAAAATGGCACAGATAAATATATATGTATTGTTATAAAGAACAGAAGAAGTGAATTGTTAAGAATTTTTTTGATAGGTAGGTACTTGAGTTTCAAAAACAAAATACTATATAAATATAAAAATTCGATGTAATGCGGCGCAACGTTAACATATCCAACCCAAAATGAGGGAGCAATCAGCATTTTAAATATTAATGTCAAGAGGAGTGGGAGCGTGGAGGGGACATCTCGCTATCTCTTTTGTACGCGCATAATTGAATGGCAGTGACGTCACGCAACAGTCAAGTAACAGAAAAGGATGCACATACACCCTTTTTAGGGTTCCGTAGTAAACAAGGAACCCTTATAGTTTCGCCATGTCTGTCTGTCTGTGTCTGTCCGTCCGCGGTTTTACTCAGCCACTATAAGTACTAGAAATCTGTAATTTGGCATGAGTATGTCTATTTATGCGGAAAAAGTTTAAATAAATTATTGAAAAAATATTTTTACGGGTACCTAGCTCTCATACAGGTAAAGTGAAAAGTCAATATTTTTTTTCCCGACTAACCAATCATGTGGGGTATCGTTGAACAGGTCTTTCAAAAACATTATAAGCTTGTACGCATCGTTTTTCGATTTAGAGATCCGTTTCTGAAATATAAACAAACAAACAAACAAGTTTTCCTTTGAAGTTCGTTATATATACTATAGCTGTGAATTTTTATCACGTATCCATATACAACCCTTTAGCAGATAGAGGGTGGGGGGGACACACACTTGACTCTAACAAAAATGTTCACTTTAAAACCAAGTATTTTTTATTTTACCACTTTCCGCATAATTAATACCCATGCCAGATCACAACTTTCCAGTACTTATAGTCGCTGAGTAAAACCGAGGACGGACAGACAAACAGACATGGCGAAACTATAAGGGTTCCTTGTTTACTACGGAACCCTAAAAATGAGTCAAAAAACCGAATCATCAGGATCCTATTCTTTGTATAAAGCGTTCTCATTTTCGGAGGGACTCCAATTTCATCGAGATGATTCCAAAAAGTGGACCATTGTCTAAGGCCATCTCAAAATCAACAAATGTAAAGCAGACATAATACTGCCATACTTTTGCTTCATCGATTATAATCACACATTTACAACATATTGGGTACTAATTATAAATTCCACTCATATTTCTCTAGGAACTACTTTCCTGCTAGAGTAATGCACTTTCGTCCGTAGGGTATTTATTTGGTCTGTAAAAGATCTATTAGATGGAATTCAGTCTGCTTATGGCGAAGAAGTGTCTCCACTGCCTTTGCTGTTCTGTTTTGGTTTATAAGGATCTTGCGCAGGATCTTACACGTTATGGACAGCAGCGTACCACCCCTCCAATACCCCTCAAATTGCCTCAAACACATAAGCATTTTTAATTTCGAGATAAAAGTATATTAAGAAAACTATTTTACAGTGTGTGGGAAATATGTACATACAAGTGGATAAAGTTTGTCTTGATATAAAAGCAAAAAAAAAGTATATTATCTAATATGATTATAATATATCATACTTAGATGATTTGACTAATAGTTATATCTACCACCGTACGCCTACCGTTACTCTAAAATATAGCCTTTTCTGTTTTAGTAAGGGATCGGGAATTATGTAAAGATTGACGACTAACTTATTGTTGACTTGAAATGATGACACAACTCAACCGAATATTTTTGTATTATGGCATATGTTATAGTTTGGGTATCAGAATCAGTTACTGCAATAAAGCAAGATTTATTAACATCTTCTTTATCTTTACCGTTTCACCCTAAGTTGTGCTGCTTCAGATATATATGATAAATCTGAAGCTTCAGATAGATATGCATGTCAATGCTCTGACAAAAAAATCAAAAAATGCTCACCTAAGGCACGAAACATAGCAAGCGCCCGGAACGCGCGCCCGGGACGCTCGGTTAATTTATATGGAATAGTATGTAACAAAACATAGCAAGCGTCCGAGGCGCCGCGTTGCGCGTTGGACGTTTGCTATGTTTTGTTAAATATTGTCCCATACAATTTAACTGAGCAGTCCGCGTTCCGGGCGCTTGCTGTTTCGTGCCTAAGGATGCCAAAAACCTTGCGAAGTGGAAAAGAAATAGCCGAAACAGTTTAAATGATTTTGTTTCTTTTTTTTTTACTTTTACGACCGGCCGCCTGCCTGACGACGACACTCTGTAGGAATGCGTTTGTTGCGAAAAGTTCTACAACCGGCTGCCGCCCGACATTAACCCTCCTTGGGGATGCGGTTGAAGCACGAGAAGTCTAAGCTTAGTCCTTTAGTCGCCTCTTACGATATCCTCAGGAAGAGATGGAGTGGTCCTATTCTTTGCCAGAAGCCACACAGGTCATCTTCTAGCATAGCTGTTTTTAATCTCCATGGCGTAATGGTCAACACGCTAGTCCGCCAATCCGGAGGTTCTGGGTTCGATCCCCAGCCAGGACAAGCTGGAAAATGGCATTTTTCAAATTTTCTTTGGACTTGGGTGTTTATCTATAAATGTATTTGTTATAAAATATAATATCATTGAGTTAATATCCCATAACACAAGTTTCAACTTACTTTGGGGCTAGCTAAATCAGTGTGATTTGTCCATATATATTTATTATTTAACCTTTTTGTATGTACGTTACCCATGGGTTGTACCCTACTGTGTGATGCAGATAGCTGAGGAGGGTCGCGAGGCGGAGGCGAGCGCGCCGGCGGCGGGCGGGGCGGGCGCGGTGACGCGGCGCGCCAGCAGCGCGGCGCAGGCGCCGCACTCGCCGCACTCCCCGCACCAGCCGCCGCCCGCGCCCGCGCACCATCACACGCACCAACGCTGGATGCGTGCCGCAGGTAAACTATACAATATGTACACGGTGGGAAATAACTGGTATACACTTTATTATTACATTTTTTTATCACAACCCTTTATTTTTTCCTTAATTTGTCCAGTCGATTCGGAGCAAATTTGCTGTGACAGACGGACGGACAGGCAGACAGGCGCAGGAGTGATCCTATAAAATTAAGGCTTCCGTTTTTTCATTTTTATGTACGGAACCCTAACAAATTGTTGTATTTAAAAATACAGTGTATACCTGTTATTTGCCCACCCTGTACTATCTCAAATAGAAAATTCTAGCCTGAACTATTTTTCCTTTCGCTTAACTGTGATAATGAACGGGACGGGACCTCTTTCAAAGTCCGATTTCATTAGTCTGAATGAGGATCCTCTTGTCCCATTACGTAGCGTTATTAGTGGGTTTAAATGGCGAGCGCGCCCGTTAAAAAATGGCTTCAATGCTGAGGCTCTGCAGACCGCGAGGCCGTCGGCGGCACCACAGATATGGATGTACTAGATAACGTAACTGTACTAAATAAAAGTGTACTTTGCGTGTAAGTTCTCAAACAAAGCGTCTAGGTTATCCGCCGCTACTGACAGTCTGCGCGCGTTTGTAATTGCAGCCAAACGGCTGCGAAAACGAAAAAAGCCTCGATGCGTGATAATTAACGCAAAAATTGCAAGCGCCCAACGGCTAGGACATATTTCCTAACATACGTTAATTATTTTTAAACTCTTCTACTCGAAAAACGATGTTTTCATCCCAAAACATTTGGAGCTAAAGTTACTGCTGATTCTCTCGGGACTAGTCGGGACTGAAAAGTACAAAGAAAATCTCTAGAGATTAAAATCAATTTGAAAACTTTTCCTTTCACCGCCTTTCCCCAATCGACTTTAAACCTTATTTTCGTTTCGTATACTTAGTCTCCTATTGTATACTGGCCGCCCGCTCCACTCAGCTGTTAAGAAGCAAGCAAGCGTAGGCATACCTATTATACAGTTTAAAGTTAGTTCATTTTTCTATCTTTTGCATTGTTACTGTACAAAACATCCTTTATGCGAGTATGTTAACCAGTTAAATTGATGCCAATGATTTCAAATGCAGCCTATTTATGTCCTACATGGATTTATACAATCTAACTAGCTGATGGGCTTAAGGCAATCCTGTATTTTAACGTGTTTTGAATGCGTCAATTTGTTTTTCAGACAGTGAAAGTGGAAATCGCGGACGCGGTATGCGTTCCAGAGGTCGGCCTTCGCGAAGATCGCACAATTACCATAGGTTTTAAAATAGAGCCATATCCAATAATACATAATTTTTCCTATAACTCTAATAAATGTCTAATCGGTAATCAAAAATCACATGTGTATAAGTTAAGCAGTCGTATATTTTCATTTTGTTAACTTCGATAGGCAGTGTCACATCTGATGTTGAATGTAATTTGTAAGTTTCCTCAGAACTGTGTTACATATTATTATTTTCATGCCAGAAAGGCTGCATTGGAAATGTGATTTTCTCACATTCTACTAGGGACTGAAAAAAATTATAAATTGAAGAATATTGAATTTAAGTATAGTCTCTTCTCTTGTTCAAATTATAGTCTCTTTGCTTTAAAATAAGTATAGTATACCTATTAAAATATAACCAACTTAGTAATTAGTATGGGCGCTATGCTAATGAAACCCTGAAGGCTGAAAATATTTGGGGCTGTGGAAAAAAGGTGGAAGTTCATGTTGCCCGAACAAAATTCAAGGAGAACGTTTAACTGAAATGGTAATGTGAGAATATGAACTTGCTGCCGTGTACGTGAACTAACTGGTGTAATAAATATTGCACAGCACATGACGTCAAAAATTAAAAAGGTACCAGAATTTGTATGTTGATGTAAATTTGTGGAAATTGAATGCGTTAGGGATGGATGCTGGCATAAGAAATACGAATAGTAATATGAGTAAGAATATAGTTTTTTTTTTTTATTTAGAGAGTTATTCGCATTGAATGCATGCGTTCTATTTGCAACGGATAGGATAATATTATATTTCCATTCTTAATAATTGTAATAGTAATAAAATTGTAGAAATAAAAATTCAATACCTAAGCTCCTTGTTTTCATTATCTCATATACCAGTTTAAGGCGACGTTTTTCCAAACTCCAGCGGGACACGTGCGCGGCGATCCGCGAGATGTCCCGCAGGTTAGATATACATACATAATATCACGCTTATTTCCTACAGGGATAGGCAGAGACTTTGGACCTCCACTTGCTACGATCCTGACAAACTTACTGAAAGCGACTGGGGAGTGAAAAGCGCGGAATAAATATAGGATGCGGAATGTAGATTTTATCGATTCCTTTTGTATAAATATAAAAGGGTGCTAATTAAACAAACTACTTTTTAATAGCATTATTCGCCTCTAAAAATCTACGTTGCCTTCTAAATTATTAAGTCAGCCACAACCACAGACTACTCAACCTGCAAGACCACGCTTTGCCGAGACACGGCGCTCGCCATGCTTAGGTTATATCACAACCTATGAGCGGCCCCGCCCCCTTTTTGCTCTTTATTCTGCGTCTAACATTCGATGCGTCAACAGTGTGTGTGCTCTTAAAGAAAAATTAAATTCAGTATTTAAAATGCCGTATTGTACTGTGAAACTGTGTCGAATGTTAAGTGCAACTTCCAGTCTTATGAAAGACGGCATTGTGCGGCACTGGGTACATACTCATGCCGTTGTCTCGGGGTCGCACAGTCGGTCAAGAAAATATTTAAATTAATTATGTATATGTACTAACATAGTTCGTAAGTTTTGTAATACTAACACTTAATGGACGTATGTCTGAATAAATAATTTTTTATTTTATTTTTTATTACATTTCACCGGGAAGTAATAATAACATAAAAAAACTGTGATAATATTTTGCAAATATTATTTGCAGAAAAAACGTGTTCCCTCATTTTTAAGGCTACCCGTTGATGTCTTTTTAAAATGTCCCTTTCTCTCTTTATGTGATTAGCATACGGTTGTCTCGCTCTATCTATTTGATAGTGACGAGACACAACGTAAAGTTAAGGAATGAATTATATCGATAACATTTTAACTATTTTATTTTAAAATTTATTTTATTATATAGATAAACAAAATATATATAATATGTATTTCAGATTGCTTGATATTTAAATCTGGTTTTTACAAGACTGCCTCTTTTAAAGAAGTGTAATGATTACAGGGTTTATGTAAGTAGTTTTGTATATTTTTATGCATAGTATAATATATCATCATCATCACATCAGTCATAGGAAGTCCACTGCTGGACATAGGTTTCCCCAAAGTATTTTCAAGACGATTGATTGGAAGCGGCCTGCATCCATAATTTTCCTGCAACCTTGCTCAGGTCGTCCGTCCACCTAAGGACACCCTCCTAGGGAGTCTTACTTATTTATTCCGTCATAACTTTGTATAGGTAAACGTATGAAGATTATATAAAAAAAAAACAAATATATAACATTATATAATCTATAGTAAATCCGTGTTTAGACGATTGCAATTACTTTATTTCACGTGTGTTTTACTATATATATTTTTATTTTACCATTTTATCGTAAAATCTACGGTGTTTATCGATATCAAGACGAAGACATCCATCACTATGGAGTTACCGGTGACATGTACCTGCTATCGTCAATCTAGGCGTGACCTTAAGGGTCGAAACAAACGAGACGCAAGTTGCGTCGCGTAACAGCGCAAGTTGCGCCGCGCAACTCGCGCTCCGTGTGGCCGCTTTACCCGCGCAAGATGCGCTAAGTACATAATGACGCACACAGATTATTTGGTCAATTTAGCTGGCTAAAAGTCAATATTGTCTTAGTGGATTGTCCTGTCAATGGTTTCGTCTGAATGAAGGCAATCATTGTCTAATTGGATTATCCCGTCAGTGGCTTTGTTTGAATGAAGACTCATTGACATGGCAATCCACTAAGACAATGAATTGTCTTAGTGGATTGCCATGTCAATGACGTTGTCTGAATGAAGACAATCACTGTCATAGTTAGATTTTCCTGTCAATGGCTTCGTATGAATGAAGATAATCATTGTCTAAGTGGATTGTCCTATCAATGACTTTGTCTGAATTAAGACAATCATTATCTTAGTGGTTTGTCCTGTCTATGGCTTCGTTTGAATAAAGACAATAAATTGGCTTAGTGGTTTGTCATGTCAATGGCGTTGTATGAATGAAGACAATCACTGTCCAACTGGATTCCACTAAGACAATTAACTGTTTAAGAAGGCTGTCCTATCAATGGCTTTGTCAGAATGAAGACAATCATTGTCATATATCACAGACATAGTGGCTTATCCTTTTAATGGCTTCATATGAATGTAAACAATGAAGTATCTTAGTGAATTGTTCTTCCAATGGCTTCGTCTTAAGGAAGACAATGAATTGACTCAGTATATTGTCCTGTCAACGGCGTCGTTTGAATGAAGATAATATTGTCTTGTGGATTGTTCTGGCAATGGCTTTGTCTGAATAAAAACAGTCATTATCTTTGTAGATTATCCTGTCAATGGCTTTGTCTGAATGAAGGCAATCATTGTCCAAATGGATTGTCCTGTTAATGGCTTCATCAGAATAAGTAAAATGAATAGGCATGACGAATGAAAAAATATATTTTGCCTATATAATAAATATATTAAAAATATTGTACATTTATTTTTTCTTTTCTCTGAGAAACATAAAGTTAAAAAGATACAGCGCATTAAAATTTCGTATGACATCATGGCGAGGTGCGATTTTTACTTAACGGTGACGTCGCAAGCCCCCACTCCGGAAATTTGATGCTCCGTGTCTTTAAGAATTTTTACTTTTTTGGTAAACTGAAAATATGGGTCCATTATTTTTATTTAATCTAAAAAACGGATTATAATCATGGTACGTTATTTACTTTTTGTTATTTTATTTCAACAAACTTATATCTACATATCTTTTATCTATATATATTTGCAGGTAATCATACCTTTTTCACCCTGTCGTCACCCTTATTATCTCAATATATTTTTCTGTCCATGGCGTCGTATGAATAAATACGACTATACCTAATATATTAATAAAAACTAAAATATAACATAGTAGGTAGGTAAAGGTACAAAATATAAACACAAATAAGATACATAAACATAAGTAAGTAAGTTATAAATACCTAACCTAGATGGCTGATAAGTACCTACCTAATTATTATTAAAAAGTGGTTCAGAAAAAAAGTTGCGTCCTAATAAGGGTAACAAAAAAAGTATAATTAGTTTTTTTTTTTAAATTCCGAATGGCTGAAATATGCTATTTTATTAAATTAAATATTAAGACGATTTGCCCGCTTTTAGCTATTTTGAAAAATTTCAATAATTTGAATTTTCCCGAAAGTTCTACATAATTTTTGAAACTTCTTACAAAATTTCACAAGAATCGGTTGAGAAATGCGATTTTTAGGCGAGAACAGCCGGACAAAAACATTTAAGGCCAATCTCGAAACTGAGACGCTTCGCACATTTTGCTCGCTCGGTCTATTATTTGTACCTACCTCTTCCTACTTCCTAACTGTGGGAGTTACGAGTTTGGTCATCCCGGTCCTTTGAAAAGCTTGCGGGGGGTGATATAGATTAAGGCCCTTAGACCTTCGACCATAACCTTAGACCATACTCGAAGACTATAACCATAAACACATGATAATGAAATATGCTTATATTACTTTCATTACCTAGTGAGGTGCCTACCTACTAAGTATGTAATAATATGAACTAGGTAGGTATAAACATAACTGCCTGGACTTTATCTACCAAAAATTTATAATAAACATTCAAACTTTCGAAACTCTTTAAACATTTGCCAAAAATTAAACTTTCACACTGCACGTACATATCAGAGGGACCTACCTTTTTTTAATAACGTTCATTGTCGGTTGATTTCTTATCAGAAATCGGCAATAAGCGGCAAAAGGATACCTATGTACGTAATACAGAGAGATAAAAAATGAAACTGAACGAGCCGTAACGTAACCATAGTAACACATACGGCGCCGCGGCGACACCAGGCACACAGCCAGGCAAGAGCGAAATAGAAAACTGTCTATCGCGTGTCGGTGTTTGCACAAAGAGTTCAAAAGTACCGCTTTCGTTCTCGACTGTCGCGGACGGCTATTAGAAAAGCCGACAAAGAAGCTATACCGCGGACAAAGAGTACACACAGTACAGATGCGACAATTGGGTATTTTCCTAGGTCGATAATACATTATTAGGTACTGTTCAGAAAATATAACGTTACAAAATAATGTTACTTGTCATTGATCATATACACTTTCCATGTGATTTTTTATTTATTTATTTATTATTGCAGAAAAAAATATATTAAGAGCGCTATTTGACTCTAAGAAACCATGACGTCACCTGCCTTTATTTCATACAAATCCCGTAGAAAATGTTAATTGTGACATTTAGATATATGCGTCCAAGTGCGAGATGGACTCGAGCACAAAGAGTTCCTTTACCTTTGTTGTATGGGAGCCCACTGAAATATTTATTTTATTCTGTTTTTAGTTTGTAGTCATAGCGGCAATAGAAATACATTATCTGTGAAAATTTCAACTGTCTATCTATCACCATCACGCACGGTTAATAAGATCCTGCCTGGTGATAGATAGACAGACGGGCGGACAGACGGACAGCGAAGTCTTAGTAATAGGGACCCTATTACTAAGACTCCGCTGTCCGTCTGGTACCTTTTATTGAATTTGTATGAACTTTTCTGAGTACATTTTATAAGTTGGTCGCTTGTAACTTTTTAATTTGTAAACTCTACTTAGCTCTGATTTTTTTTCCTTCAAACTTCGTTATTATTATATACAACTACTGTTAATTTTTCTTTTTACTTTTTATATAACCGTTTAATAAATAGAGGGCAAAATTTGCAAATTTTTCAAGGGACACTTGACTCTAATACAAATTTGCATAATAAAACCAAATATTTCAAATTTCAAAAACGGATACCGTAATCAAAATATGACTCAAGCTCACAATATTTTTAAAATCCCTTTTCAACTATAACCCATACGATGGGTTAGTCGAGAAAAAAAGAGTTACTTTACTTGTATGGGAGCTAACCAATTTTTTTTGTTTCCAATATTTTATTTTACCACTTTTTTGGCATGATTAATATTCATACCTATACCAAACTACAGCTTTCTAGTACTTATAGTCTCTGAGTAAAACCGCGGATGGACAGACAGACAGACATGACGAAACTATAAGGGTTCCTTGTTTACAATGGAACCCTAAAAACCGGGCAAGTGCGAGTTGAACACACGTGAAAACAAAAAATTTATGGTATTGTACGGAACCCTCGTTCCGTACAATACCATAAATTTTTTGTAAGTGAACGTATTTTGAGTTTTCCAGTTCATTTTCAATTGATAGAATTCTTTTATTATTTGTTTTGTAATCTACAAGCAATGAACTATATAATGTATTTTTTTTCAAAATTTTAGGCTCATTCATTCGGAGATCAGGGGCAAATGGTAAATTTTCATCTTCTTTCATGAATAAAATCAAAACAATTTATTTGACAATAATAGCAAAAATATATTTGAGATCTTAATTACGAGACCTTTCATTTGTATATAACACAGTAAGGTTTGCAAAACTTTTTTTTTTTATTTCCTAATTTGTCCCTCGAAAATGGACCTTATTAAAAAAACACAAAACGACTGTTTGCACTCCGGGAGTGCCGGCAGAAGTGAAAACTTGAATATTAACGTTGTGCATTTTTGATATTTTGGAATGGTAAGGGAATAATTTTACACGAATTGCTTTAATTATCAGTATATAAGTACTATCATTTATGAGGTAGAATATAATATTCATTTATTGTGGTATCGTACACAAACATGACAATTTATATTACATTAAGTAAACACTTTATATACACAAATTTTACGAATACACACCAGTCGAGCCATCAGCTGTCACTGTCACTATCCATGGATACGCGTGGTACGCTGACATAAACACACACGAACATCGCGCAAGCGCCCTGCGCCGCCTAAACGAAACAGCTGGCGCAGGCAAACATTTTCGCCGCGCCGTAGAAAGATATTTCAAGGGATACTTCCTCTCCTACGCTGCGCCGGCTGTCTACTCTCCATCCGTCTTACGAATTTTCGATCAGGGTCCCATGTCCTGACGCCCTGACGCGAGCTTAACATTTTTTACCCATAACAAAAAAAGTGTACAACGCCGCTAAAGAAGTTTTCACTTCAAAAATTTTATTTCCTTATTATTCCTGTAATTTAAAAGCAATAAACTATATACTGTATTTTTTTCAAATTTGTAGACTCAGTAGTTTCCGTGATCAGGGCCAATTTTCGTCAATTTTCGTCTTTTTTATGAATAAAAACAAAACTATTTATTTTATAATAATAACAATAATATGATCCTCATAAGGAGCCCTTTTATTTGATAAATGACATGGTACCTTTTTTAAAATTTCCAAATTCCTTCCTCGAAAATGACCCTTTAAAAAATTTACTTTACACAACTGTGCTTGGGCCATATGATTACACCATTCTACCGAGTTTCACCTGATTTGTTCTAGAAGATTTAGAACAAATTGGATGTGACAGACGGACAGACAAATGCACGGCTTGCATCTGTCTGTCCGTCCGTCTGTCCGAGTGATCCTGTAAGGGTTTCGTTTTTTAATTTTTTGTTCGGAAACCTAAAATATTTAAAAAAATGTCCACATGGGTAAAGCTGTGGCCTGTGGACTACGGATAGTATTAATATATAAAGATATACTGGTGAAGTACTAAGTAGATTGAATGTGCAAAGTCATAAAGTTCTGAAATTAGTTATTTAACATTTTGTGTGTTGCAAAAACTAGACACAATAGTAAAACAATTTATGTATACCTGGATCCGGTATAGCCACACACAAAAGGTTGTGATTTATAACAAGAAAACGATAAAATCTACGTTCCTCATCATTCTGCTTTAATTCTGCGCTTCCCGCTCCCCCGTCACTCTGAATAGGTAATTAACTGGGGCATCTCGCAGATCGCCTTGCACCTCAGCCGCCTCGAGTTTACGAAAACCTCACCTTAAGAAGAAATTAATTTTAGTACTTTCAATCAAGCCATTTAAGCTGAAGGGGGGGATGCTTAAAAAATATATAATTACACTCGAAACGCATAACCCTTCTTTTGGTGCACTTGGATAAAAATGTTTTGCTGTGTAAATGTACTCATTGCAATTTTCTATGTCTACTGTCGCATTTGTACTGTATGAATCTGTCTGTATCTACTCTATGCCGGCGGCGGCTTTGACCTCTTCTAGTATTCGACGGCGGCAATCGAAAAAAGAAGGCGGTGCTTCTTTGATTCTTTTGAGTTCCACTAGCCGACACGCAGCCAACGACATGAACATACTTAAGGTGTTATTACACTATCCGATTTTAAAGAACTCTACTTAGCATTCTAACTAGGTAGGATGGTACGATGCGACACAAAAATGTGGAACAAAAATGGCGGACTTCAAAGCATTTTTGTACAAATTCTCGGCACGTAGGTTGAACCAAAATGGAGGTTATCGGCGCAGGTACAAATAATGCGCCGACGACGGCCGTTTTAGTTCAATTTACTTGTCGAGAATTTGTACAAAAATGCTTTGAAAACCGCCATTTTTGTTCAACTTATTTACGTCGCATTGTAAGTAGAGTTAGAATCGCTGGTGATTACACAATTTACTCGCATCCTAAATCGTACGCCATTTTTGAAAAGCGGAGTTGCCTAAACGATTTCCATACAAATAACCTATCGTTAAGCGACTCCACGTTTGAAAAATGGCACCAAAGATGCCTGATTGATTGATGATGATGATGATTTGCGTAAAAATATGCAAAAGTAACGAATATTTGATGGTTCATAAATTTTTAATGGCTTTTATAATTATTTTACTATTCTGTATCTGTACAGACAAAATGTATAATGAGATTAATGAGACAAAACGATATCATGTTAAACTTTGCATGTACTGTATGTGTCAAACAGTAAAAGAAATCCCCTCCGAAATTTTATAGAAAAAGTATCGACTAGTTCACTCTTAAAATTGGATAGTGTAAAAACCGCTTTACTTCTTTCTCGCTTTTACCTCGTGTTATGCCCCACACAGTGGTTTGGAAATCGGATTGCGTACACATAGAAATGAAATTTTGGTTTTTGTTTGGATTCTTTACTGATTCAACTGATGTATTCCACTAAGGCCACCTATCTGAATGGCACCTATACCATTCCACATAGGACACCTAATATTCGCAGGTGCTTTTCATGGACTTTTTATTTTTACATTTTTGTCCAAGAAGAGCACAGCAGATGCGAAATTGCCAATTGTTTTACTCGTTATGAATAAAATGTAGGTACTAGTATATTTTTAACTTTTTCTTTAAATGACACCTAGTCACAATTCTTTTGTACTAAGTACATATGCGTAATTCGTATGGCCTTTGTTCTGACGGCCTCGGGCTCTGTTTATTCCGAATGTTATAAAGACGTGTTAATATGTCTGAATGTATGCGTAATTAATTAACGTTTTAGTGAATTATATTGCTTTTATTCATAACTAGCTGTTACCCGCGACTTCGTTCGCGTAGATGTCGAAAATGGTTCTAATAGAATCTTTAATTGGTTTTTACGTCCTGTTCCCGTTCCCATTCCCGTTCCCGTCATTTGCTAGAGCAAAAGAGAACAAATGATCTATTTGTCTCAATTTTTTTTGTCTATAACTCAAAAAATGAAATTTAATAATAAAAAGAAATGTGGTGTCGTGGGACACCAGGTAGGAACGAAGTTCAAAAGTTCTTGTGTATACGACTGTCGCGCCTGCGCACGTCTCATTTAACGAGGTCATCCTTACGGTTTTACTATCACATTTTTTTCAGTTCGGTCGCGCAGCAAAATCCCTATCTCCTCCAAGCCTGCCGTAAGGAACTTCGTTCCAATATAAATTTGCAACCCCTAATGCACCCCAGGGAATGCAATTTTTTAAATGTAATTTCTGTAATGTTATTTTTAATTGACCACTAATTTAAAAATGTCATGTCTCGCTTCAAAAATGACGAAGATTCATATAAATTACAACCCCTATTTCACCCCTATAGGGATGTAATATTCAAAATCTAATAAATGCATTATTATTTTCTACTAACTACTAAAATAAATTAAAAATTTCGTGTGTCTCACTTTAAAAATTACGAAGTTCCATAAAATATTCCATACATACTGGTAACCACTATTTTACCCTCTTAGGGATTAAATTTCAAAAAATTCTTGCTTAGTGTCTCTTAGTCACACTCTACCTTCTATATCTATATCTTCATTGGCTTGGTAGTTTTCGTGATGAGTGAGTGAGTTAGATTAATTTTTATGTATATATATATATATATAAAAATTAAAATATTTGAATCCCAGCACTAGGCTGCTGATGTTCACTTCGTGGTCAAAAATAGGTGCCCTTCGTGGAATAGAATAGGTTTCATTCGCGCAGATGCCATTCAGACGGGTGCCCTAAGTGGAATACCTCATTCAACTTTTATACAAGTTAAACTTCCATGGTGCTTATTATAAATTACGAGAAAAAAAAATGTACGGTACCCAACATAATGATGAGTAAGCAATACTTTATTGAAGACCAAAAAATAAAAATAGTTAAAATGTAGCTCGGTCAGATCGCTAAAAGCACATTTCTTCCAGACAACCGATGTATGGAGAGAATATGGTGAAATGCCACTATTTTTTAAAGACAAGTCTCATAGACAAGGTCGGTTTTGTATTTCAAAAATAAGTTTTTCAACACATTTTTGTCCCGCTTTCTAACACTACGCGATCTCTGTGCAGGCGCGTGCGAGCACGCGTAACGCAGCGCAAGTTGCGTTGAGACGCAACTTGCGCGTCGTGTGAACGATTGGTAGTAATTGTATGAAATGCTATGTAAGCGCGTAACGCGACGGAAGTTGCGCGACGCAACTTGCGTTCGTATGGTCCGGCACTAAGCGAGCCAATAAAACTATCGGACCGGAAAGTTGGCGGGGTGCGGGGCAACCCGCACCCCGCCAACTTTTGGCGATTTCGTTTTAGTAGTAAAGGCCGTGAAAGCGTGGTCTTTAGGTTATGTGGTCTGTGGCCACAACCAACGTGCATCTGAATAATACTTTCCTAGCCACTAATAGGGAATATGCATGATTTTTTTTTATGTCTTAATTAATCATTTACATCTTTATAACAAAGAAAAAAATATAAATAAGCTTGAAAATAGTCAAGATATTTTTCAAAGTGAAATTTAAAACATTGAATAAATTTGAGCTGTTCGAACGCCACTATTTTGCGCGCGCTTATGATGACGTCATTGGTTAAGTCCTGTTTGTTTACAATAGTAGCGTTTCAGATACTAAATACTTATTTTCAGTTTTAATTGCTAAACAAATTATGGAAGAAGTTAAGAAACCTTCTTACAAGTATTGTATGGTACCGAAATGTAAAAACACTACCATTAGTACACCAGATGAAGTGTTTTTAGGGTTCCGTAGTAAACAAGGAACCCTTATAGTTTCGCCATGTCTGTCTGTCTGTCCGTCCGCGGTTTTTCTCAGCGACTATAAGGACTAGAAAGCTGTAATTTGGTACTGGTATGTATATTAATTATGCGAAAAAAGTGATAAAATAAATACTTTTTAAGGGATGGGAGCTACCATAAAAAAAAAATTATGGTAGCTCCCATGCAAGTAAAGTCAAAATCCATTTTTATTTCCCGATTACTAATCATGTGGGGTATCGTTGAATAGGTCTTTCAAAAATATTATGAGCTTGGGCACACCGTTTTTCGATTTAGGGATCCGTTTCATTCGGTTTAAAAGTGAAAAATTTTGTTAGAGTCAAGTGTCTCCCCTCTATCTGTTCAACGGTTATATATGGACACGTAAAAAAAATCACAGCTATAGTAAATATAACGAAATTTAAAGGCAAACTATCAGAGTTAAGTACATACATACATACATACATATTATCAGAGTTAAGTAGGGTTTACAAATTAAAAAGTTATAGTCGATCAACTAATAAAATTTACTCGGAAAAGGAAAATTTCATACAAATTCAATAGTACATTCGTTTTTAGACGTTTTTAGTGGCATGAACTCAAAGTTGGCATCCGTAACTACGGAACCCTAAACTGCGCGTGGCCCGACACGCACTTGGCCAATTATTTCGTATTCTATATTAAGAAAAGATGTTTCAAAATTCACTAAGGGGGTGAATTTTGAAAAATCTTTGCGCCTCTAGACCTCATAAGGAACCTATGTGCCAAATTTGGAGCCTTTAGACCCAGCGGTTTGGGCTGTGCGTTGATATGTCTGTCAGTCAATCAGTCAATATCTTACCAACAATAGTCCTTACCAACAACAACAAATCAGCGACTGCCTGCTGGAGGACATCTTGATTTTTTACGCTCAAGGATTGACATTCCCACTATAGCAAAGCTTAGCCCCGCCTATAAACCAATAGGCGCGCGCGCAGCGAAGACGTTTTATGCCTATATGCTAAACTCCGCCCATTGACGTCATCGTGTAGGCGGTGAGAATCGAGCGCCGCCATTATTGTAGCCATTAAGGAACATCGCTCATTGATGCTTTTTTTCGATTGGAATATTTGCGTACAATAATTATGGATCAAACTGATAAACCACTATCCCAACCGGTGCACCAGACAGAGCTCTCAACACCACCAAATTTTCTTACCCAATCTGGAAAACGTAAGAGAGATGTCACTTTGGAGGACAGATTTGAGTGTTTTAAGGAAGAAATAAAGATTATGATTGAATCAATGTTTAAGAGACAGGAGAGTGAAATTAAAAGAGAATTTCAAAAAATCAACCCAACCTTAATGGAACTGAAAAACACCAACATAAACATAGAAACTACCTTGACCTTTCTCGTCACTAAGAATGAAGAACTACAAAAAGAAATAGAAACCTTGAAATGTGAATGCAAAAAGGATAAAGAGAATATCACTATACTAGAACACAAATTGGAGGATATGCAGCGGGAGAGCCGCAAAACCAATCTTGAAATTAAGAATGTGCCAAAACTGCCTGAAGAAACGTGCGAAAAATTAAAAGAAATGACGATGACCTTATCTAAAACTGTAGGTTGCAGGATGGAAGAAAGCGACATTAAAGACATCTATAGAGTTAGGAATAAAAAGGACTCCAAGGGTGACGCCCCGATTATTATCGAAACATCATCATCGCTTCTAAAGGCTGATCTCTTACAGAAATGTAAGGCTTTTAATAGAGCTCAAAAGCAAAAGCTCTGTGCCAAGCATCTTGGCCTTAAGAAAAAAGAGGACACTCCCATCTTCGTGGCAGAGCAACTTACTAGCAAAAATGCTCGACTATTTTTCCTTGCGCGCGAAATAACAAAAAAAAAGTCTTTCAAGTTTTGCTGGACATCGTATGGCCGTGTGTATCTTAGGGAACATGAGACATCGCCTATCATCACAATCCGGACTGAAGCCCAGGTGAACAGTCTACTACAGAAGGCATGACTACTAGGCCGCGAGCCTCAAAATGGGCTCCTATTTGGCGTTCAACTCTTCCTTATTATGACTTGCTTTATTTTGTTTAGTTTACTTACTTTTGGATCATCTATTACTTTTGAAATTCAATCTAAATTAACTAAATGCTACAAATACACAATTATTACATACACCTCACACATATACACACACACAAAACTTCTAACACTACTGCGAAACTGTATAATTTCTATAACTTTGGGTACTAACGTAATTGGGTATATAATATGTTCTACTTTCGGCATGGAAAATAAAATCAGTCATTTATTTGCAAATATCTATGGATAGTTCTCTTTCGAATATGCAAGTAATAGACAACTTTCAAGTTGTTCAGGCAAAAAAGGGCTCTATTGATGAATTTTTGAAATCACGTTGCATGAACAATTCTACTGATATTACAATAATATCACAAAACATCCGGAGTATTTATCACAACTTTGACAGCCTATGTGCTTCTCTCTCTAAATTTAATCCCGGACCTGACATCTTAGCTTTGACGGAATGTGGAATCGATCCAAATAAAACAACGCCGCACCTCGATAATTACTGCCCTTTTTCTACTACAAATCATATGAATAAATGCGATGGTGTAGTAGTATATGTTAAAAACACACACAAAAGCTCTGCTAAAGAAGTAAAGTTAGTTCATGCTTCCTGTATGCAGATAACTCTACCATCCTACACAATACTATGCATATACCGCTCTCCCTCAAACTCGAATGCAGAGAGTTTTATCAATTCCTTAAACGATCACCTACTGACCATTGAATCACGAAATAATGTCATAATAACCGGTGATATAAACAATATTATCCATACAGATAAAGAAAAACCACATGAAGAGAGAAACAGACTGTACTACTTGACCATGTTGGCAACACATGGATTTCTTCCTGGCCATAACTTGCCCACTAGAAATGACAGCTGTTTAGATCACTTTATGGTAAATTTGGATAATAATAGACACATGGCAACTGTCGAGGTTTTTGACTCAACTATAACTGACCATAGCATGATACTCATTCAATTAAATAATATATCAGAATCTGTGAATAAATTATATCAATGCAAAACTATAATCAACTATGAAAATGCAATTACATCCTTAAAAAATAGTAACTTCGATAATCTCTATTTATGTGATAATCCTACAATTTTAATTAATGATCTTATAAAACTTCTACAACAATGTATAGTAAACAATACCTTAACAAAACGTATTCCCTCCAAAGACAGAATTTTAAAACCATGGATTACGCCTGGAGTTTTAAGGTGCATCCGAAACAGAAATGAAATGCAACTTAAATTGCGATCTGAACCCCATAATGAAACCCTTAAAATCACATATAGAAGATATCGTAACTATTGTTATGCCCTTTTAAAAAAGCTAAAAAGAAAACATGAAAGAGAACTCCTAACTAAAAATAATAAGAACCCAAAAACATTATGGAAATCAATAAATGAGATAACGAGCCGAAACAAAAATAGATCTAATAATCTTGAATTGTTAGATTGGCATAACTCTCCTCAACTTTCTGTTAATAATGCAAATAACTTCTTTTCGAATATAGGAAAAAATCTAGCCGAAGAAATTCTGACGAATTCTATACCGGATCAAACACAAGACAATCCTCAAGATTCACCAGATTGTTCTTTTGTTCTATTTGACACAGACCCCGAGGAAGTATATGCCATAATAATGAGCCTCAAGTCTGACAGTGCGCCTGGGTGGGACAATATATCTACCCAATTTTTAAAACTGGCAGGAACTATTGTTGCACCTATTATTGCCCACTTTGTTAACTTATGTTTTAAAGAAGGCATCTTTCCAACGGCACTAAAAAAGGCGATGATAACTCCGGTATACAAAAATGGTGACAAAGCTGATGTGTCAAATTATAGGCCTATTTCTGTCTTAACAGCAATATCAAAAATTTTAGAGAAACTTATCAATAAGAGGCTTATTAACTACTTAAATAAATTTGGCTTACTCTCTGGGTCACAGTTTGGTTTTAGACAAAACATGTGTACTGAAGATGCCATAGCTGCACTCACAACCTACATAGTGAATGAAGTAGATAAAGGGAAGAAATGCGTTACAGTATTCTTAGATCTTAAAAAAGCCTTTGACACGATCTCTGTAACCATTCTTATCCAAAGGCTAGAGCGCATAGGTATACGTGGAACAGCTCTAAAACTACTATCCGACTATCTCACTCAACGTAAGCAGGCAGTGAAAATAGGTCAGTATGTAAGTGAAGAAGCAGATGTAACTTATGGAGTCCCACAGGGAAGCGTTCTTGGACCTACCTTGTTTCTCATATACATAAATAACTTATGTAACATGGGAATCGGATCAGGGCAAATTTTCTCATATGCAGACGATACCGCTGTCGTTTTTTCAGGCAACAGCTGGGAATACGTACGTCGCGTGGCTGAAGTAGGCCTAGCTCGTATCTCCGCTTGGTTAAAGTACAATCTGCTAACACTAAATCTCGAAAAAACTAATTTTATTGCTTTTACTAATTACAACTCAACACAGCCAGATTACAACTTTAAAATAAAAATTCATTCTTGTACTGACCTTGCTGAAACATGTACTTGCAGAGAAATTGATAAAGTTAGCACCACAAAATACCTAGGAATCATTGTTGATCAAAGATTATCCTGGCATGCACACATTGAACTTACAATGGCTAGAATTAGAAAATTAATATGGGTTTTTAAAAAGTTGAGACATGTCGCAGATTCAAAATTATTAAACAATATTTATATTTCATTAGCCCAGTCGATCCTGGTATATTGTATACCTGTATGGGGTGGTGCTACTAAGACTAAATTTTTAGAACTAGAAAGGGCCCAGAGAGCAATCCTAAAAGTAATGAACTTTAAACCGCGTAGATTCCCAACGCAGGAACTACTCAATCTTGGCAATACGCTCTCTGACAGACAGCTATACATTCTAAACACTGTCTTGAGGCTACACAAAAGACTTCCCTTCGACGCCACTAAATTATCTAGAAGACGAACACTCACCTGCTTCAACGTGGCACCAATCACCTTCTTAAAAACGGAATACGCAAAGAGACAGTATACAAGACGGTCGGCTAAGTTATACAATGATCTGAACCAACTTTTAAACATATATTCCAAGAACAAGCATGATTGTAAAACTGCGCTGACCAAACTACTGAGATCTTGGTGCTATGATAAGACTGAATCGTTTCTTAGGGGGTAGGTGAGTTATTTTTCTTCTGAGGTCATTAAATAAAAGCACTCACTTATGCATACATACACATACGTTACATTCTCTCTGTTACACACACACACACACACACACACACACACACACACACACACACACACACACGCACACACACACTAAAAATTATAATTACATAAGTGGCATTTTAAAATCTGATTTAAATAACTTATTTCATTTGTTACGTATGATAATTTTAATAATTTTAATTTCATTTTGTTTTCATTTAATTTTGTTTTTTTTTTTTTATTTTGTCATAAAATCTATATTTTAATTTTAATTTTATAATTTAATATCTTAATCTGTAATATAAAAGTAGAATCTTTACTATAGTTAAATATACACTTACGTATTGTCAACTTGCTAGGAGAGCGGGGATTTCTAACACAAGTATTCTTTACTTAAAAGAATTCCTCGATCGCAATTCAGCATGTAATAATTATGTAAATGAATAAATGATTTTGATTTTGATTTTTTTTTTTGATATATATGTGTATACAGGGTGGCCAAAAAGTCGTGGATCAAACGAAACAGGGAGATAAAGGAGGTAATTTCCAACAAAAAATCTTTCCCCAGCATGGCCATCACTTCATTGCACGAAAAGATATGAATTATTTTAGTTTTTTCAATGAAACTACCGAGTTTTTTTACAATTTAATCAGTAAAAAATTAAATTGATTAAAAACAATAAAACAAAAGGTGTTGTATTATGAGTCGATAATGTATCAATACTACAAAAATTGTATTGCAGCTCTTGGTATCAAACTTAACGAGCAATGATTTTTTTTTCCGTAAATTTTAAAGCGTTACAAAAAATTACTTCTCACTTTAAGAGCACTTATTTGAAAAAAAAATGTATTACGGAAAAGTGAGTGTTTTTTGTTGGAAATTACCTCCTTTATCTCCCTGTTTCGTTTGATCCACGACTTTTTGACCACCCTGTATATATATATATATATATATATATGTATATATATACATATACATATATATATATATATACATATATATATACATATACATATATATAAGAAACAGAAAGGAGAGAAAGTTAATCTACGGTTACGGTTAAAGAATAGCACTGGTAAATGCAGCTCTTTCAGAGCATGCTATCATAAAAATTTATATTTTAAAAATGAAAAATCTCGTAAAATCGAGGTCTGAAGTAAAATATGCCGACATCATAAGTTCATCTATTTTCGATTGTCCGATTGTGCTTTGACAAAACCAGTTTCTGTCATCGTCTTAGATTGACTACAAATATATATTCACAAAGTAACCACACAGAAATACAGATTTAAACAATTTTTCTTAAAAACACTATTAACAGTATGAATATCGACGCCGATAAATGCAAGCGGTAACCAATGACGTCACATTTTGTTTCGACCAATAGTGACGCGTTGTGTAAGTTTGAATTTCCCTCCCTTATTTTTCACCTTTATATAATATTTTCGGGGTTTAAATAATAACTAAATAAAAAAAATACCTTTTAAGTATAATGTAAAGACAATAAAGAATCTAGAAAAAAATATTTGAGACAAATTTAAATTGAATGCATATACTCCATTATCTTCTATGTAAGCCACTCTAAATACAACTCAGCATGGTGGATATTTTTTAGCATCTAATTTTATATCATGCTTTCAAGCTATAAACTTCTAAAATGTTAATATAAGGCACCAAAAAAGTAATTACATTACCTTCTTATTTTATAACTCAGTTACTTTATAATGTAACTCATCCTACATTAATAAATATATAGGGACAAATAACACTGATTGAGCTCGCCGCAAAGTAAGTTCGAGACTTGTGTTATGGGATACCAACTCAACGATACTATATTTTATAACATATACATAAATAGATAAACATCCAAGACCCAGGACAATTTGAAAAAGACCATTTTCCAACTTGCCCTGACTGGGGATCGAACCCGGGACCTCTGGGTGGCGGACTAGTATGGTGACCACTACGCCACGGAGGTCGTCATATTCACGTCACAGTCACATTAATTGATAGTCAAACTTTAACTAAAATTGACATCAAATAGTAAATAATGGCCACTAATATTACCTCGGAACTATTGAGGGAAGACAAAAATAAAAACTTTATTTTGGTAAAAATAGGGGGGAAGGCTAGGTTACCGATGTACTTATGTAACTAAAAACTAGCAAGCCGAGATATTGTTTTATTTCGTGCTAATTTTTCTCTACGGATATTTCGAAACAAAGATGTACTATTAAACATAGATCGATATAAAAAAGTTGAATGTTTAATGCAGGTTGCCTTTCTTTTTAATTCGTTATGGAAGTCTTTTCAAAAAAAGAGACAAACATAATAGCTTTGTTGCTACAATATATCGAAGTGACACTGTTTTGTCTATATATATTTTTTATTGTGTTATAGTGCTTTAGTGATGCACCATACGTTATGAAAAAGTATCGATAAATTTTATATTGTCAATACACTAATAGGAAATAATGAAAGAAAGACTTTTTAGGCAGTTAGTAATTCTACTATTGCATTAATCCTACTAACATATTATATATAATAGGTATTATAATTGCGAATGTTTATATGTTCAGATGTTTATTACCAATCACGCAAAAACCGTTGAATGGATTTGAATGAGATTTTGCACACGGTTAGTTTATTACCCGACCAATGTTTCATCCCAAAAATATGTTTGTTTTCTGTGGGATTGCTCGCAGACGAAGCGCAGGCATCGTTTGTATAAAAAAGACGATGCAACAGCGGGTGTGTGTATCTGTTATACATAATTTGCTTTGGACCGTTTCACCCCCTTAGGGGATGAATTTTGAAAAATCCTTCAATACGTATTCACTTATTTACCGCCGGGAGTACTATTGCGTTTCAAATAAAATGGTGAAACTAATCTTTTTTCTCCATACAAACTTTTAACCCCCGTTTCACCCGCTTAGGGGATGAATTTTGTAAAATCCCGAAATGTGTATTACTTATTTAGAGCCGGGAATACTTTTGCGAAGTTTTGAATAAAATGTTCAAACTAATCTTGTTTATCTATACAAACTTTGGACCGATTTACCCACTTAGGGGATAAATTTTGAAAAATACTAAAATATGTATTCACTTATTTACTTCCGGGAGTACTCTTGCGAAGTTTCGAATAAAATAGCCAAACTAATATTTTTTCTCCATACAAACTTTGGACCCCCGTTTCACCCCTTAGGGGATGAATTTTGAAAAATCCTAAAATGTGTATTATTCTTTAGAGCTAGAAATACTTTTGCGAAGTTTCGAATAAAATGGTCAAACTAATCTTGTTTCTCCATAAAAACTTTGGACCCCCGTTACACCCCGTTAGGGGATACATTTTGAAAAATCCTGAATCACATTTTTACTTATTTACCGCCGGGAGTACTCTCGCGAACTTTCAAATAAAATGGTCAAACTAATCCTGCTTGTTCATACAAACTTTGGACCCCCGTTTCACCCCTTTAGGGGGCGAATTTTGAAAAATCCTTTCTTAGTACACCTTTAGATCTCATAAGTAACCTATGTGCCAAATTTGGAGTCTTTAGACCCAGCGGTTTGGGCTGTGCGTTGATATGTCAGTCAGTCAGTCAGTCAAACAGTCATTCAGTTTCTTCTTTTATATATATAAGATAGATAAAAATATAGGGACAAATGACACTAATTGGGCTGGCCTCATTGTACGTTCAAGATTTGTTTTATGGGATACTAACTCTATTTTTACTAAAGTATAATTAAATGAAAATAACAAACAAAAAAATTCGACATTCCTATACAAATTGCACCGCCATTTCCATACAAATTGCACGGCCGCTGCACATTTTTGTATGGAAATGTCGAATATTTTAATTTTATCACCATTGTAATCTGGTATAGCCTGTGGTTCGATATATTATGGGTATGTCCCTACCACGTTGTATGCAAATACAAGTAATATTACTGAAATACGTAAAAGGAAAAAAATCGATTATCGATTACTGTTATCTGCATAGTACAACACTAAAATAAAAATGTCCAGTACATGAAATGTCAATTATTGTCGATCGGTATCCAACGAAACTTTTTTTATTCGTGTGTTTTGTTACAGAGTTATCAATTGTATAAAAAACAAAAAGGTTTTAGTGTTTTCTGCAGTCTTTTTTTAAAGAAAGGCTAACATAAGTGTACTTCTTTTATTAAATGGAAAAAATGCGGGCTCACTTACCGATGAAAGGATACGAATCCGGGTTTATCCTTTAGTTTTCTGTAGGAACTTTTACAGCTTCTTACAGCACACGCCATGATGTTGTGGAAATATCCTTCGATAATTATTTTTCTGATATCTTGTCTGTATAAACACCAAAAACGTAAAAACCACAAACACTGTTGTAGGCCAGAGTGGCCTACAGACATCGGCTGGTGGCGCGCCACGTTTCAATACGGAGCGTTGCCTATATTGCTAACTCTTTTCAATACACACTGAACTGTCATTAGGAGGAAAGCAAAGATATACATGTTTCGTTGTTCAATTTTTTACTCTCCATCTATTGTTTCGAAACGTAACATCTCCGGCGCTGCTGGAATAGTGTTGAAAAAAACTGTTTTTATCTAACATGAAAAATAAAACATGACAAAAAAAGTTTTTTTTTTCTGGAGCATGTTTTTTTTAAGAGTACAGAATTCAAAATTCATAAGGCAGTTTCCGTAAAAGATTAATACTTAACTGTTTATAATTAGAGTTTTTTATTTATTTATGAACCTAACATACTTTTTTGGTGGAATAGTACCAAATTTACATAAATATATTGGCAACATTCAAATTGCGCACCGGGATTCCCGGCACAACTTGGTACAAACATAAACCGAACGGGCATTTCCCGGTCCGGGAGACAGGGACATTCATTAGTAATGAACCAATTAAACAAAAATTCAGTCTAAATAAATTAAAACGTCTAAATTAAGTAATTCGACATCTAATTTTAGTAAAATGTAAGAAATAAGAAAGCAATGAAAGCGTACATCAATAAATTATTCAATTTTCTATAGATTTTTTTTGTGATTTTTTTCTCTGAGTTAGTAAATTTGGTGGCACAATGTATAAATCAGAAGGACAACTTAAAATAATTGCTGATCTTCATTTGACGCTTTCTTTAGAATATTTAGTTGGCGTCGTACAAAAGACGAATTAGTTTATTAGAGGCTATCTCATTTTCCCGTTGCTTAGGAAGCTTTATCACGTGGCCAAAAAAATATTATGTGGCTTGACTTATTATTTCTTAATACAAAATGATTTTTCGTGTGGAAATATTTTTTGAAACAGCGTCGTTTGTGACCACATTCTTCGAGTCCACAAGCGTTCGAACCTATGAGGCAGTGGAAAAAAAATTCGCAACGGCGTGCGTCGCAACAGCGGCGCTCGCAACTACGAAGGGAACCCGCTTAGGTTTAGGGTCTGAGCAGATTTTTGAGGCTTTCTTTCAGGGTGGGATTTGAAGAAGAACAACGGGTTTATAGAAATTGTTTAAGTAGTGGGATCTAAGTTCTTCAAATCCCACCCGAAAAGAAGCCTCAGCTGATGATAATGCAACGATCCATGCCACTGCAAACCACCGAAGACGTCATATAACAACAGACAAATAAAAAAGTCCTTGCGACACGACATTCGCTTCTATAATACTAAATATAGGAGACGATATTATTTTCAAGCATCTGTCCCATATGAAAAGTTGTTCATATAGAAGGTCTGAGTTGCTCTTACAAGGATCGGACAGGGTTTTTGTAACATATTGTAATCCGTTGCAAAACCAAGCGATTGATCTCTGCGAATTACTGGACTGTAGTCTGTATTACCATAGCCGAAAGTGCAAATAAATGTTTAAACATGACAAAATAATCTCGCGGTCTCGAGGCCACGCGAGCATATCAAAGCTCGCTCGCGTCTTGCACTTTCAGCCGGTATCTCACCTTAAAAGTAATATGTATAAATAAAATAAATATAGGTACCTACCAATATATGAATATGTACCTATAACTTATCATAGGTCATCTGTTTTTTATTGTTCCGTACCTAAGGGGTAAAAACGGGACCCTATTACTAAGACTCCATAGTTCTTCCGTCCGTCCATCCGTCCGTATGTCTGTCTATCACGCTGTATCTCATGAACCGTGATAGCTGTCTAGCTGTCAATGAAAGACCAGTTTCGGATCAAGACTGATTTATTTATCTGCGGGTATCACACATCAAACATAATAATTCTACATACCTTCACATCTCCCCCCTTAACAATTTGACACATATTTATCCCCATACGAAAAACAAAAAGTAATTTTTATTAACAAACTATAAATGAAATAGGTACACATAATGATATTTGAATCACAAAATTCTTTTTTCCTATTGTAAATACATTCATAACATACGTATATGATTAGAAAAACGATATTAAGAAATTATGTTCTGATTTAAATTAATTAAAATTTAATTGATATACACATTTTTATAATATAACACATACTTGCAATTTTTAAGTTCATAAGTTAAAAATGCAGCTTATATATATTTATATAATTAAATGTGAACATGGAATACCTATTCAATATTTAGATTAAATTATATTTTATTTTTATGTCGATATGCTCTGAACAACTACATGATATCTTTAAGTACAATTCAGTTTATTATTTTTTACAATTAAAAGCAATTATGTATATTTAAATAATTACTTCACAGAAAAAAACCCTAAAAGAAATCTTTTTTTTAAATTAATTAACAAATAAATTGCAATCATTACTCAATCAATTTCTATAATAAATAACTATATACCAAAGCGGCTCATTCGGTGCATATTGGTTCACCCCACCTAATCGGCGGTCTCACTGTCCTGCCAAAACGAGTTACATAATAGTTATTATCACGGTTAATATTACTATTATTATTAGGTGGTAAATTAGTCTCAGGTGACTTACTTGCACCAGCGTCGTCTAAATCTAAATTATAGTGTTCCGTGTCATGTCTTTCCTGCGCATCCATAATAATATGCCTACGATTTCTAATAAATTTTTTACCATTTAGGGTCGCAACAAACGAGACGCAAGTTGCGTCGCGTAACAGCGCAAGTTGCGCCGCGCAACTCGCGCTCCGTGTGGCCTCTACCCGCGCAATATGCGCTAAGTACATAATGTCGCACACAGATTATTTGGTCAGTTTAGCTGGCCAAAAGACAGTATTGTCTTAGTTGATTGTCATGTCAATGACTTCGTCTGAATGACGACAATCACTATCTTAGTGTATTGTCCTGTCAATGGCTTCGTTTGAATGAAGACCATGAATTGTCTTAGTGGATTGTCATGACAATGGAGATGTCTAAATAAAAACAATCACTGTCTTAATGGATTCCACTAAGACACTGATAGACTTAGACAATGATTGTATTCATTCAGACGAAACCATTAACAGGACAATCCACCAAGACAGTTCAGTGTCTTAGTGGATTGTCCTGTCAGTGGCTTTGTCTGAATGAAGGCAATAATTGTCTTAGTGGAGTGTCCTGACAATGGCTTCGCCTGAATGAAGATACTTAATTGCCTAAGTGGATTTTCATGTAAATGGATTCGTCGTAATGAAGGCAATCACCGTCCAAAAGAATTATTCTGTTAATGACTTCGTCAGAAAGAGTAAAATCATTGTCTTAGTTGATTGACCTGTCAATAGTTACGTCTGAATAAAAAAATGGAGCCGTCACGGGACGCCTGGTAGATGTGAAACATCGACGTTATTTCGTAAAAGTAGTATGCAGAAAAGAACAGATTGTGGTAGGAACTAAAAATGTCAATGAGTACTGTAATAAACAGAGTATACATTATAGGTATCCGAGCTCAGTGGAGCGAAAGAGATGGCTTAACGCCGGATCGAGTGAGAGAGAAACGCACAGTCGATTGCGCGTGGCGACGCGTCGCCACGCCAGAAATCGGTCTCACGTGCGCCTATAGATGTTTCACATCAAAACAATGAACTATCTTATTGTAGATTGTTTTGTCTATGGCTTCGTCTTAGTGAAGACAATAAATTATCTCAGTATATACTCTCCTGTCAATCTCTCTCAAGGCAATCATTGTCGAAGACAATGATTGCCTTTACTTATACGACCCCATTGGTCGTATAAGTAAAGGCAATCATTGTCTTCGTGGATTGTCCTGTCAATGGCATTGTCTAATTTTAGACAGTCCACTAAGAAAATGAATTCCTACAGTGGCTTGTCCGGTCAATGGCTTTGTCTGAATGAAAAAAAATCCATTGTAATTTTTTTCTGAGGACGAAATTCCAATGTCATTTTTTTCAGACGCCCGCTTTGAGATGGTATATTAGAGAGCGGGACAAAAATGTTTTGAAAGACTTATTTTTAAATACAATACAGGCGTTGTCCTTTGGAAATACTAGCAAAATGGTGCCGTTTTTCCATATTCTCTCCATCCATCGTTTGTGTGGAAGAAATCGTTTTAGCGATAAGACCGCCCATTTTACTTTTTTTTTTGTATGTACATTTTACCTTTTATTATTTTTTGGTATAAAATAAAGTATTACTTACGATGATTATGCTGGGTTCCATAAAAAAGTAGTTTTTTTATAAACGAAAATCGTTGACCCACAGAGAAAACGATAATCGTAATCGACATGACGTACCAATAAATTGCTTACTTAATTATTATGTTGGGCTCTATACAAAAAAAAATATATTTTTTATAATGATTATCTGAATGAATTCATCTGAATGAAGACAATCCACTGTCATCATTATCTTGAGGATAGTCTAAGCAAAGGCAAAGCAAAAAACACTTTATTGCACCAAAACACATGAAATTTACATTTGAATACATAGGTAAATCAGATGTACAATAGGTGGCCTTATCGCCAAGGCAATCTCTTACAGGCTACCTTTGGGTGACAGGATTGGGAAGTAAAAATAATAATAAATAAGTGGTGCGATAGTGAAAATTAACTAACTTAAATTATATTGTGATATTAAACAGTAAAAATATATACATATATAAAGGATAAGTAAGATAACTTATTTAGGATATAAATAAATAAAAATAGTAATAAATATTGATTCTTAATACGTAATATATAAGTATATATACACAAATATATACATACAAACATCAATACATATCTACATAAAACTACTAACAATATAAAATACATGTCATACACATAACATAACACACAACGGAAATAAGAACGAGGATGATGATGATATTATTTAAGTTACTGTATAGTTGAATTAATCTACTGCAATGGATTATCTTCATTCATACAAAGCCATTTTAGTAACTAAATTTATTGGTTAGGTAGGTTTACATTTACATTTTTCGGTTTGAAATGCTGAGAGTTTCTCTCTTATGTCGATTATGACTATAATTTTCTCGTGGGTCAACGACTTTAAAGAACATACATCTTTCTCGCTCTTGCCTCGTGTCGCCGCCGCACAGTGATTTGAGAATCAGCCTGCACATACATAGAAATTAAAGTGTGGTTTTTGTTTTGATTCTTTGCTGATCATATTCATACATTAAAAGCAACAGCTTTTATATAAGTGTGTCTACCATATTATAAGTTACGAGAAAAAAGAACTATTTCTTTGTATAGAACCTAACATATTAAGTAACACTTTATTGCATACCAAAATTTATAATAGTTAAAATGTACATAGAAAAAATGTATCTTTTCTAAGATCTTTTGATAGAAGTCATAGACAAGGTCTGCTTTGCATATAAAAAATAATTCTAACCATTTTTGTCCAGCTCTCTAACACTTTACCACCTCTGTGCGGTCCCGTGCGAGCACGCGTAACGCAGCGCAAGTTGCGTTGAGGCGCAACTTGCGCGTCGTGTGAACGATTGGTAGAAATTGTATGAAATGCTGTGTAAGCGCGTAACGCGACGCAAGTTGCGCGACGCAACTTGCGTGTCGTCTGGTCCGGCACTTAAGGGTTGAAACAAACGAGACGCAAGTTGCGTCGCGTAACAGCGCAAGTTGCGCCGCGCAACTCGCGCTGCGTGTGGCCGCTCTACCCGCGCAAGATGCGCTAAGTACATAATGTCGCACACAGATTATTTGGTCAGTTTAGCTGGCCAAAAGACAATTTTGGTTTTTGTTTGGATTCTTTACTTATTCAACTGAGGTATTATACTATGGCCACCTATCTGAATGGCACCTAGACCATTCCACATAGGACACTTAATATTCGCAAGTGCTTTTCATGGACTTTTTACTTTTACATTTTTGTCCAAGAAGAGCACAAAAGATACAAAATTAGCATTATTTTTTACTTGTTATGATTAAAATGTAGGTACAAATATATTTTTAAATTTTTCTTTAAATTACACTTAGTCGCAATTCTTTTGTACGAAGTACATATGCGTAATTCGTATGGCCTTTGTTCTGACGGCCTCGGGCTCTGTTTATGCCGAATGTTATAAAGACGTGTTAATATGTCTGAATGTATGCGTAATTAATTAACGTTTTAGTGAATTATATTGCTTTTAATCATAATAAAAATTAAAATATTTAAATCCCAGCACTAGGCTGCTGATTTATAGGTACACTTCGTGGTCAAAAATAGGTGCCCTTCGTGGAATAGACTAGGTTTCATTCGCGCAGATGCCATTTAGACGGGTGACCTAAGTGGAATACCTCATTCAACTTTTATACAAGTTAAACTTCCATAGTGCTTATTATAATTTACGAGAAAAAAAATGTACGGTACCCAACATAATGAGTAAGCAATGCTTTATTGTAGACCAAACAATAAAAATAATTAAAATGTAACATGGGCGGTCAGATTTCTTCCAGACAACCGATGTATGGAGAGAATATGGTGAAATGCCACCATATTTCAAAGACAAGTCCCATAGACAAGGTCGGTTTTGTATTTCAAAAATAAGTTTTTCAAAACATTTTTGTCCCGCTTTCTAACACTACGCGATCTCTGTGCAGGCGCGTGATAGCACGCGTAACGCAGCGCAAGTTGCGTTGAGACGCAACTTGCGCGTCGTGTGAACGATTGGTATAAATTGTATGAAATGCTATGTAAGCGCGTAACGCGACGCAAGTTGCGCGACGCAACTTGCGTCCCGTCTGGTCCGGCACTAAGGGTCGAAACAAACGAGACGCAAGTTGCGTCGCGTAACAGCGCAATTTGCGCCGCGCAACTCGCGCTCCGTGTGGCCGCTCTACCCGCGCAAGATGCGCTAAGTACATAACGACGCACTCAGATTATTTGGTCAATTTAGCTGGCCAAAAGACAGTATTGTCTTAGTGGATTGTAATGTCAATGGTTTCGTCTGAATGAAGGCAATCATTGTCTAAGTGGATTATCCCATCAATGGCTTCGTTCGAATGAAGACAATGAATTGTCTTAATGGATTGTCATGTCAATGACGTTGTCTGAATGAAGACAATCACTGTCATAGTGGATTTTTCTGTCAATGGTTTCGTCTGAATGAAGACAATCATTGTCTAAGTGGATTGTCCTATCAATGGCTTTGTCTGAATTAAGACAATCATTGTCTTAGTGGATTGTCCTATCAATGGCTTCGTTTGAATAAAGACAATGAAATTTCTTAGTGGTTTGTCATATCAATGGCGTTGTCTGAATGCAAACAATCAATGTCCAAGTGGATTCAACTAAGACAATTAACTGTTTAAGTAGGCTGTCCTGTCAATGGCTTTGTAGAATGGAGCCAATCATTGTCTTAGTGGCTTATCCTTTGTAATGGCTAATGTAAACAGTGAAGCATCTAAGGGAATTGTTCTGCCAATCGCTTCGGCTTAATGAAGACAATGAATTGTCTTAATATATTGTCCTGTCTACCGCGTCGTATGAATGAAGACAATATTGTCTTGTGGATTATCCTGTCAATAGCTTTGTCTGAATGAAGGCAATCATTTTCCCAATGGATTGTCCTATTAATGGCTTCATCAAAATGAATACAATAATAGGCATGACGAATAATAAATTTATTTTGCCAATTGGTTAGATTATTAAAAAATATTGTACACTTATTTTATTTTTCTCTAAGAAACAAAAAGTTACAAAAATACAGCGCATTTAAATTTCGTATGACGTCATGGCTAGGTATTTTTACTTAGCGGTGACAACGCAAGCCCCCACTCCGGAAATTTATTGCTCCGTGTCTTTAAGAATTTTTACTTTTTTGGTAAACTGAAAAAATGGGTCCATTATTTTTGGATAGTCTAAAAGGCGGACTAATTATACTCGTAATCATGATATATTATTTTACTTTTTGTTATTTTATTTTAACAAACTTATATCTATCTTTGCATGTAATCATACTTTTCTCACCCTGTCGTCAACCCTATTATCTCAATACATTTTTCTATTAATGGCGTCGCATGAATAAATACGACTTTACCTAAATAACTAAAATATAACATAGTAGGTAGGTAAAAGAACAAAATATAAACACAAATATGATATATAAATACCTAACCTAGATGGCTGATAAGTACCTACCTAATTATTACTGTTTTAAGTTTGTAGTTATAGCGGCAATAGAAATACATTATCTGTGAAAATTTCAACCGTCTATCTATCACGGTTCATGAGATCCAGCCTGGTAACAGATAGACAGACGGACGGATGAACAGACGGACTGTGGAGTCTCAGTAATAGGGACCCTATTACTAAGACTCCGCTGTCCGTCTGGTACCCTTAGGGTACGTAACCCTAAAAAGTATAAAGTGAGTTGTTGGAAAATAACGAATTGTTAGTTATGATTGTAATGAATTGAATACGGGTAAACACATAACACTGTTTTTAGGGCTTTATGTTTTTACAAGGAACCCTTGTTGTTTCGCTATGTCTGTGTGTCTATTTGTTTGTCCGTCCGTGGTTTTACTCAGAGACTATAAGTACTAGAATTCATCATTCTGCTTTCATTTCGCGCTTCCCGCTCCCCCGTCACTCTGAATAGGTAATTAACTGCGGGGCATCTCGCAGATCACCTTGCACCTCGGCCGCCTCGAGTTTAGGAAAACCTCACCTTAAGAAAAAATTAATTTTAGTACTTTCAATTTGGTTATTTATCAAGCCATTTAGGCTGCAGGGGATGCTTAAAAATATATATAATTACATACATAATTACACTCGGAACACATAACCCTTCTATTGGTGCACTCGGATAAAAAGGTTTTGCGGTGTTAATGTATTCATTGCAATTTTCTATGCCTACTGTCGCATTTGTACTGTATGGATCTGTCTGTATCTACTCTATGCCGGCGGCGGCTTTGACCGCTTCTAGTACTCGATGGCGGCAATCGGAAAAAGAAGGCAGTGCGGTTCTTTTGAGTTGCACAAGCCGACACGCAGCCAACGACATGAACATACTTAAGGGGTTATTACACTATCCGATTTTAAGGACCTCTATTTAGTATCCTAACTATGTAGGATGGTACGATGCGACGCAAATAAGTTGAACAAAAATGGCGGTTATCGGCGCAGGTACAAATAATGCGTCGATGACGGCCATTTTAGTTCAATTTGCGTGTCGGGAACTTATACCTACAAAAATGATTTGAAGCCCGCCATTTTTGTTCAACTTATTTGTGTCGCATTGTAAGTAGAGTTAGAATCACTGGTGATAACACAGTTTTTACTCGCATCCTAAATCGTACCTAAAGTGCCATTTTTGAAAAGTGGAGTCGACAAAGCGATTGCTTTTTCCATACAAATAACCTATCGTTTAGCGACTTCTCGTTTGAAAAATGGCTTCAAAGATGACGTCAACTCAACGTCTATTTGCGCGTTTTGTTAACTGTCACGCTAGACATCAAATCACTATATACTTAAGTTTTTCTATTGTTATTAGATGGTCTAATCGATAAACCTTTTGTTGCGATTAAATTGATGAATTTACACTTTGTGAAAAAATGCTCCTATGTTTAGAAAACTCACTTAGATGTCCTTAATCGTGTGATTACACTGTCCTGATTTAGCATCAGAGCGGTTGATACCTACACTTTGACTCTAACTAGGAACCTAACCATGCTAACTGCGATTACACCTTCCTGTTTTCTAGTTAGCCTCCTTAAGGTTGAACTAGTTACGGGCTAGAACTCACGCGTGAGCGCGGCCTAAAAGCGTGCTGTCTCACCTAAAATCTTGTAGTGGGTAAAGCAGTGAGATGGAATACACGATAATTCATAGTAAACCGAGCAGGTAAAAACATACGTAAAGTCCTTTGTGATTTATGCAAAATCTAGTGCAGTAACCAATTACATTTCAAGTTTATTAAAATCTTTAATAATTAAGCCGTGTCGGTGTGTACTTTGATTTGGAGATTTTACAGTTCTTTGTTACCTATTTACGCCGAAATTTGCGTAAAAATAAGCAAAAATAACGAATCTTTGATGGTTCATAACTTTTTAATGGCTTTTATAATTATTTTACTATTCTGTATCCGTACAGACAAAATATATAATGAGACAAAACGATATCATGTTAAACTTTGCATGTACTGTATGTATGAAACAATAAAGGAATTATCCTCCAAAATTCGTATAGAAAAAGTATCGACTAGTTTACTCTTAAAATCGGATAGTGTAATAACCGCTTTACTCTTCTTACACATAGAAATGAAATTTCGGTTTTTGTTTGGATTCTTTACTGATTCAACTGAGGTATTCCACTAAGGCCACCTATCTGAATGGCACCTAGACAATTCCACATAGGACTTAAATTTATTTTCACATTTTTGTCCAAGAAGAGCACAGAAAATGCGAAATTAGCATTAAAATGTAGGTACTTATATATTTTTACATTTTTATTTAAATTACACCTAGTCATAATTCTTTTGTACGAAGTACATATGCAAAATTCGTATGGCCTTTGTCCTGACGGCCCCGGGCTCTGTTTTTTTTTTTTTTTTTTTTTTGACAAATCACACAGATTGAGCTAGCCCCAAAGTAAGCTAAAGCTTGTATTATGAGATACTAACCCAACGATACTATATTTTATGATATATAGTTATACAAATAAACACCCAAGACCCAGGACAATTTGAAAAAGGCCATTATCCAACTTGCCCTGGCTGGGGATCGAACCCAGAACCTCTAGATTGGCGGTCTAGCGTGTTGACCATTACGCCACGGAGGTCGTCAAATGTTTATCCCGTATGTTATAAAGACGAGATAATATGTCTGAATGTATGCGTAATTAATTAACGTTTTAGTGAATTATATTGCTTTTATTCATAATAAAAATTAAAATATTTAAATCCCAGCACTAGGCTGCTGATTTATAGGTACTCTTCGTGGTCAAAAAAAGGTTCTCTTCGTGGAATAGACTAGGTGCCATTCGCCATTCAAACGGGTGCCCTAAGTGGAAGACCTCATTCAACTTTTATACAACTTTAACTTCCGTGGTGCTTATCATAAATTACGAGAAAAAATGCCAGATACCCAACATAATAAGTACCTAAGTAATACTTCATTGTTGACCAAAAAATAAAAATAATTAAAATGTAGCATAGGCGGTCTTATCGCTAAAAGCTAATTTCTTCCAGACAACCGATGTATAGAGACAATATGGTGAAATGCCACCATTTTTCAAAGACAAGTCCCATAGACAAGGTCGGTTTTGAATTTCAAAAATAAGTTTTTCGAAACATTTTTTTCCCGCTTTCTAACACTACGCGACCTCTGTGCAGGCGCGTGCGAGCACGCGTAACGCAGCGCAAGTTGCGTTGAGACGCAACTTGCGCGTCGTATGAACGATTGGTAGAAATTGTATGAAATGATATGTAAGCGCGCAACGCGACGCAAGTTGCGCGACGCAACTTGCGTCCCGTTTGGTCCGGCACTTATAATTGAACTTCATATGATCTATTCTGTAAAATTTGCGTTACTGTTCCAGATACCCACCTTTTTTTATGTTTCATGTCCAAAATTTTTACTTTCTGACCTAATGACAATTTTTCAAGTCTTGCAGCTGTCCTATCATAATAAAATTTTTGTTTAAGTTGAATATTATCTAATTTATTTTTCATATTTGACTGTACTTTAGGTTTTAATAATTTATGTGAAGATGGAATAATACTGTGAAGCTTTCTGCTTTGTAACAACTCCGTTGGAGATGGCAAGCTATTACAAAGCGGCGTGTTTCTATATTCTAACAAAGCGAGGCGATAATCTGTCCCATTTTCGGCCGTTTTAGTGATTATATTCTTAACCGTTTGTACCGTGCGTTCTATTTGTCCATTCGACTGCGAGTAATGTGGAGAAGATTTTTTATGAATAAAATTCCACTCATTAGCAAAGTCCCTGAACACACCTGACGTGAACTGTGGGCCACAGTCAGACATAACAACTTCCGGTATTCCCTGCCTACTGAATATGTCTTTTAAACAAGATATTACATGATCCGAATGAGTGTACTTTAATTCTACAATTTCAATAAATTTGCTGTAATAATCTACTAACAAAAGATAATTATTATGGTCCTTACTCTGAAATAAATCCATACCTACTTTCGCCCAAGGTCGACTAGGAATTTCGTGCGGTTGCATTTCCTCTTTACGGTTGCCTTTCCTATGCGACAAACACACGTCACAATTAGAAATCATATTCTGCAAGTCATTGTTTATGCCGGGCCAGAAAATAACTTCTCGTGCCCTCAACCTACACTTTTCCAAACCCATGTGACCAATATGAATTTTGCATAAAAAATCCTTTCTTAAAGTTTTAGGAATTACTATTCTGTTTCCTTTCCAAATGAGTCCATATGATACTGACAAGTCTTCTTTATAACCCCAATACGGCCTTATCAATTCGTCTAATTGACTTTTCTCTGCTGGCCACCCTTAATCTATATATTTTTTCAAAATAGTTAATTCCTTATCACTTTCTGTATGCTTTTGTAACCTTATAAATTGTTTATCACTTACATACTGCAAATTGAATGCACGCGCAGCATTTTCTCTCGTAATCGCACACACTTCATCATGCATCGCACCCTCCCGCTCGCTCTCGTCGCTGCTACTCGTCGCCGGTACATATGCCCGCGATAGTGCATCGGCAATGAAAAGATGTTTACCGGGCTTATACACAAGTTTGAACGTATGACGCTGCAATCGTAATAACATTCTCTGTAAACGAGCGGGCGCATCCGCGATGGGTTTTCTAATTATGGTAATTAACGGTTTATGGTCCGTCTCAATAGTTACGTCCGATCTTCCACAAATGTATGCATAAAATCGCTCACATGTGAACACACAAGCATACAATTCTTTTTCAATCTGAGCATACCTTTGCTCCAGTGCCACTCGGTCTCTTTCTTAAGTAGGTTCTCTCAATGGCAAAGTTTTGTCGGACAAGTTTGGAACAAAATTACCTACATATGTAACTAATCCTAACAATCTCTCTACATCCTTTCTATTTTTAGGTATTGGCATGTCGGTAATTGCAGATATATGCGAATCATCAGGAAATAACCCATTCTTAGTAATACGATGTCCTAAGTATTTTATTTCACTTAATCCAAACTGACATTTACTTTTATTTAATTTTAAATTTATTTTCCTGCATCTTTCTAACACTTTTTTCAATCTTTCATCATGTTCTATTTTTGTACGCCCATAAACCAGTAAATCATCTATATACATACAAATTCCTTCCAAGTCATCAAAATTTTCGTATATTTTATTGTGAAAAAATTCAGATGACGAGCAAATACCATACGGAAGTCTTAAAAATTTATACCTTCCTGAAATAGAATTAAAAGTGCAGTAAGAACTAGACTCATCTAAAGCGATTTGCCAAAAACCTGAACTAGCGTCTAATGTACTAAAATAGGTAGCCCCTGACAGTTTCGATACAATCTCATCAAGAGAGGGAATTCTAAAATGTTCTCTTTTAATAGCCTCATTCAACTTCTTTGGATCCAAACAAATCCGTAAATCCCCATTGGCTTTTTTAACAACAGTGATGCTACTTACCCAATCCGATGGGCCCTCCACCTTCGCTATAATCCCTTGCTGTTCCATCTCTTACATCGTCAACAATCGCAAATGGCAATTTCCTAGGGGCATGAATAACAGGTACAGAATTTTCTTTTAGTCTAATCGTATGTTTACCAGGTAGGCAACCCAGTCCACAGAACACATCCTCATATTGCTCTAAAAATTTAGGAATTTGATGATTATTATGAAGCTGTAAAGACATGACACGTCTCACTAAGTCTAATTCGGTATATGCATATCGTCCCAATATAGGAACCGACTGAACGTCTGCGATTTTAAATTCTAATAAATACATTTTATTTTTGTAATGCACTTTTAAACATATTTTTCCTAACACGTTGATTGCTGTACCTGAGTAAGCGCTTAACTTTGTGTTAGTCTTTAATAAATCTTGTTGGCAAATATTTATTTTTGACAAGTATCGCAATGGCATCACATTTACATCTGCGCCTGTATCCAATTTAAAACTTATGTCTACATTATTAATTTTTAAGGTCGCATTCCACTCTGTATTAATTGAATTTATTACCTGATCGGATTCCTCAACTTGATAGACTTTACACATCCGAGCGAAGTGATTTTGTTTATTGCACTTCAGACACTTTTTTCCATATGTCGGACACTGATACCGAGCGTGCTGTCCTCCACACTGGCCACATTTTCTGATACCCGTCCACCGTGAGCTCGACGCCTGCGTCGCCGCGTGCTGTGGAGCCACGACCCGCTCGCCCGCCTGCCGACGGCCGCCGCCGGCGCCCCGCGCTCCTGTATGACCTCCGCGGGTCCTCCACGATGATGACGATGACGGAATCGACCTCTTCTTACCGATCGCCCAAACCTCTTGATTTTCTTCGTAATTACTGTCTTGATTTACTACATAAACTGGCTTTTTATCACTTGCTATATTTTGGGAGTGGGTTTTTGAAGCAACTACGGCTCGGCAAATCTCTAACGCCTTTTTAAGAGTTAAATCATCTTCACGTAGTAGTCGCTCGCGAATCACCGACATCCGCACCCCGCAAACTAGTCTAACCTTTATCAATTCCTCTTTCAAATCCTTGAAATCACAAGTTTGCGATAGACGTCTTAACTTAAACACGTATTGCTCAATTGTCTCATCTTCTTTTTGATTCCTGGTAAAAAATTGGTGTCTTTCAACCGTTACATTTCTCTTTATTTCAAAACGGTCGTCTAATTTTTTTAAAACACTATCCACTGTGACATATTTTTCTGATGCTTGACTTAATACCTCTCGACAGTCTTCTCCATATTTTCCAAGCCTCATTTAGCGTCCCAGATGCCAAATCTAAAGAGTTCTTATCAAATCGAAACGGTGCGGGCGGCGACAATACACTCTCCATAGTTGTAACTCAATGTCCACCAACAATTTATCTTTATTTTATTTTATTTCGGCTGCGCCATGTCAATGAAATATCATTCATGAGATACAGCCTATCCATGGAGACATCATCTGTGAAATTTTCAACTGTCTAGCTGAAAATTTCATATATGATGTACCTATTTCTGTTGCTGCTATAACAAAAAATACCATACTTTACCTGGTGTAGAGAATAAAATAAATAATTAAGTCAGATCACAGTTGTCGAGCTGTGTCACGTCAACTATCATCAAAAAGATTACTTCGTATTTCTGACACACCTATAATATAACGTATCCCTCCATAGGATTTCAATAAAGCTGGCTGAAATGGTAATAATGTAAGTACCTTACTACTATTGAATACTTCGATATGATAGGCAAGCACATCTGCTAAAATATTTATACATATGGTTTGTGATGAAAAATGTTAGGTAATGGAATATTAATCATTTCACTTGTGTTATTATAGTAAAAATTTTCTCAATAAAATCAAATAAAATACATGTCGTCATACGTTAGTATTAATTAACCAAGTGCATAATGGTGGGGTTCTTCCACAGAGCATTGTCTGACTTGTCTAATGGGACGAAGACTGACAAAACTCATCAAAGGCTGCACGCACAATATGCACTTAATCGAAAATTACAAGACATTTAAAAACTGAAATTATATTATTTTGTGGATAAATGAATCTATTAGATATGTGTTTAATTCAATTTTCTTTTTAGGGGCCGTTCAAGTATTACGTAAGCACTATGGGGGGTAAGTTTTTGTTGGTTTTGCTTATTTTGGATGACATGGGGGGTCAATTCAATTCAATTCAAATCATTTATTGCATTTCATAAAGTACAACAGTTCTAACTATTAAAAGTCACTGTCTTATAATAGGTACACTATGAACCCTGTCGGGTATCGCAAAACAAAAAGTGGAGCGGCAAGCGACATTTATGACATGCAGTTAACTTATAAATATAAATGCTTACAAAATATTATTGAATAGTATATGTATATTATTATTATTATTAGTATTTATTAGCAAGATTGTGTGATATTTATTATTTGTAAATTATTGTCAAGTTATAAGTTTAAATGTGATGTCAAAGTTTATTTGTTAAGTAGGTATTTTTGAATTGTCAATTTTAATTAAAACGTTTATCGTTAAAATACTCGTCCAGTTTGTAATACGTTTTATTTACTAGAATTAATTTCAATTTTTTTATAAATAAGGAACTTTTTTCTTCATTTCTTAGGCTGTCGGGTAGGGTATTATAAATTTTTATCGTCATAGCTAGCGGGCCAGACTTAAAAAGTTCTAGCTTGGAAGCGGGTGTCACTAGTTTATTTTTTTGTCGTGTGGGATATCGTCTTGGTAAGTCTACAATTTTTGTGTAAAACTGGGGATATTTGCGTACAAATTTACATGCTTCTAAAATGTAAATACAGGGCAAAGTTAATATTTCAAGGTCTTTAAAATGAGGTTGGCAAGTTTCTTTCCCTTTAATATTCGTAATTATCCGTATGCATTTCTTCTGTAGCATTAATAGTCTTTTCGCATCGGTGCTATTTCCTCAGAGTAATACTCCGTACGTAAGCCATGAGTACGCATACGCATAATAAGCAGTTATCGAAGTTTTAATGTCCGTGGTTTTTTTAAGCTCCCTGAGCGCGTAAGTGAATGTTTGTAATTTAATTGCAATTTTTTCAATGTGGGCTTTCCAGTTTATGCTTGTGTCCAACACTATTCCAAGCAATTGAAATGTGCCGACACTTTCCAGTTTTTTACCGTCATAACTATAGTCTATATTTAAAGGAGGTTTTTGATATGGTCGAAATTCAATAATTTTAGTTTTTTTAAAGTTAATTTCCAGGTTATGATCGGATAGCCACGATGCAGTTAAGTCAATTATTTGGGTTAGTATCTGATTCAAGTCGTCAAGTTTGGAATATGGGGTCAGTATTGAAACATCGTCAGCAAATAAAACACATGTATGGTCCATGATTTTTGGTAGGTCATTGATGTAAATGAGGAACAGTAGGCATCCGACAACGCTTCCTTGGGGAATTGACCAGTTCATATGTTGAACGTCTGACCTTACTGTTGAGGGAGGGAGGGGTAGGGGAGTCTAGATGAAGATTATGTCATCGGTAGTTGTTTACTTTTTTACACGAATGGCAATCCTCACATTGTCTATGCTTGAAAACGAAAGGCATTTTCGGGGATTCCCGCAAATAATGCATATGTATAAAATCGAAAAATCGAAACATTAAGCCCTGGATTTCACCAGGGCTCATTCGTTGTATGAGACATAGGGATAAACTACACAAAAAAGCAAACAGCAATCCGGAAAATTTTGTTTTACAGTTATCATATAAACGCTATCGTAATTTTTGCAATAACCTACTTAGAAAAATCAAGTGCAACTACGAAAAAAATGAATTATTAAAAGCCGGTGGCAACAATAAAAAATTATGGCAGACTATAAAGCAGGTCACATGTACTACAAAAAAGCATGAGTCATCTTCTAGTTTATTACAAGTACACGCGTCACATATGACCTCTGCAAACATTGCAAATTCGTACTTTGTAAATATAGGTAAAAATTTAGCAGAAAAAGTAAAAAAGCAGTTGCCTTCAAGTTCGATTCCCTGCTGTTCTCTCAATTCATTTGTGTTACTAGACACGGATGAAACTGAAGTGGAAGCTATTATTACGAGCATGAAGGATACCTGTACCACTGGTTGGGACAATATATCTAATCATATACTTAAAAATTTCAAACATATACTGGTCCGCCCATTTACCCATATTTTAAAAAAATGCCTGAGTGAGGGTATATTCCCTAAATGTTTAAAAAAAGCCGTCGTAGTTCCTATTTATAAATCCGGTGACAAAGAGCAAGTTTTAAACTATAGACCTATTTCATTATTGCCTTCGATATCAAAAATATTAGAGAAAATTATAAACTTTAAGGACTAAGGCTTATATAAGGAATAAGGCTTATTACTTATTTGGAAAAGTACAATTTACTATCGGAAGTGCAGTATGGTTTTAGGTCTAAGTTATCAACAGCGGATGCTGTTCATAGTCTAACCGATTATTTAGTACAGGAACTCGATAATGGCAAACAAACAATTGGAATATTCCTTGACCTTGCAAAAGCATTTGACACAATTTCCATTCCCATTTTATTGCACAAGCTAGAAAACATAAGGATAAGAGGAAATGAGCTTAAACTTTTTGCAAATTATTTGGACAAACGTACTCAGTGCGTCAAAATAGACAATATCATTAGTTCTGACCAAAAAATTAGCTGTTTTGGAGTTCCCCAGGGAAGTATCTTAGGCCCTACCATGTTTTTAATTTACATCAACGACCTATGCAATCTGAATCTTCAAGGGGGGAAAATAATTTCGTATGCCGACGACACAGCTCTTTTATTTTCTGCTAACTCAGTTGATGAAGTCTTTAAACTTGCGCAACAAGGTTTTAATGTTGTAAATAATTGGCTTCAGCAGCATCTACTAACTTTAAACACTGAATGACTTTTATTCAGTTTTCCATGCGCCATTTGCACTCATCTCATTCCTACACAAAAATGTATGCACATCACTGCACAAACCCTGCAACTAACACGTGTCAGTACCCAGTTATTTCTAGCACCGACAAAACAAAATATTTGGGTATTGTACTTGACAAAACACTTTCTTTCAAGCATCACATTGAAATCTTAAATGGCAGAATCCGTAAGTTAATATTTGTCTTCATAAAATTACGCTCTATTGCGGACTCAAAAACAATCAGGCAAGTTTATTTTGCCCTTTGTCAGTCAGTATTAACTTATTGTATTACGTCATGGGGTGGCACAGCTAAAACATCCCTACTAACTATTGAGAGAGCTCAGCGAGCCATTCTTAAGGTGTCTACTTTCCGCCTTTTCCTTTTTCCCACAGACCTGCTCTATCAATCCTGTAAGGTATTAACAGTTAGACAATTATTTATATTAAGCACAATCCTCAAACAGCACGCCGCACTGCCATTCAGCACTCAACTGACGAACAAAAGACGGAAAAATATTGTTTGCACAAATAATGTTCAAACAAAGCACGCCTTCTCCTCTCGATTTTTTCTATTCCTTGGCCCACTTCTCTACAATAGACTGAATAAAAAACTAGGTTTTCATCCCCTCACTTATAGTACAACTAAGAAAATTCTTCAAGAAGCCTTACTTAATATGTCTTACGAAGAAACAGAGAAATTGCTAATAGTTTTAAAATAATAAGCGTTTCGTTTGTTTATAATATATTATTTTTTTATTTTCTTTTTATTTTTTCCTAACGTTTTTAATATCATTGTAAGTGTAATTGTTTATTAAGTTTACTATGAGTATATAATACGTGTCTTGTGTAACGCCTGAAATACAGGATGATTTTCATCCTAGCTCAGGTACCGTTAGATTATAATATATATCCTTAATGTATCAATAATGTGTTCCTTTTAAAATGTCTAGCACCTAATTATTTGAATAAAGATTTTATTATTATTATTATTATGTTTAGGCACTCGCTTTAAAACCGATTAGGGGAATTACCGCGCGCTATCCACTTGTCAAAATGCCTCTGCCAGTCTATTGTTTCTTTTGGATACTATAACGAGTAGACGTATTGTAAGCATAACAAAGCAAGTTAACATTTGTGTTACCGTTGATTCCATTAGCCAAAGTGTAAAGTTAAAATAAGATGTCGTTTAAAATAGACAAATCCAAGTTATACAAAGAAGTAAACACGCACACTGATAGGAAAGTTGCTCGTCGTTCTAATGAACTGGTGTGCATTATTCAAAATTTAGAGCCCCATGATGTTGAATGGCTCGATGAGAACGACGTAGACATTCCAAAATCGGATGAAAGTGAGCAGACTCACAACACTGAGCAGCAATCCAAGCAATCCAATGTCATCGAAAACTTAGAATCATGAATTCGGGTTTCGTGGACTGAAAACTGTTAATGTGAATTTAATATGTGCACCAAAAATTTAAAATAAGTTTGTTATGTTCGTAAGATTATAATATTTTTGTCACTTAGTCTATGTTGAATACTGTATCAGTAAAATCTAATCTCTATACTAAATCTATTTTCTTATTCTTAAAATTATAATATAAAAAAATACTTTATTAAAAAAAATTACTAATTATAATTGATAAATGTTTACGTAAGCATGGGGGGAGGGGGTAAGAGCTTTGCTTACTTTTGCTGACAAGGAGGATGGGGGGGGTAAATCATTGTAATAAATCTGCTTACGTAATATTTGAACGGCCCCTTAATCTATGTGGACCACTTGGACGGTTCCACGCAATTTTTCTCAGAAAGTGGCGCCAACTAAGTGGCGAGTGGCGACTACGTAACCTCTATACTAGATAATACATATATATACTCGTAATAACATGACCATGGTCTACATGACTCAGCATGAACACTGTTGGCGGCTAGGAGTAGGAGGTGGCCCAAGGGCTACCCCGTCGCATCATAATCTATCTATTTACATGACTGCGTGAGAGCTTTCAAGTAGGAGGTTTTTAGCAAATAAGATATTTATAAACACCTAGTTCAACAATTAAATATAAATTAATACAGGTAACTTTTTAAATAAATTCTTTAATTATGCAATAACTATTTTAAGAGTAACTTTTGAGGGTCAACGAGCTTCTATGAAAAACTAAACACAAATGCCTTATTTTTACTGATAATCCATTTCTTTAGAAATAAAAATACCAGTTGTCCCTATGAGAAAACCAAATATATTTTATGTAATGACAAACATGCAATGACAATAGATATTCTTTTTAAAAAAATATAAAAAGTAAATTCTTACAAAATACCAACCAGGGTGTTATTAATTAATTCAATAAAGAAGGTCGAATACCTCCCCGTAATTTGGAACACCCTGTACAAAATTACAGTTACATTTAACTTCATTATATAAGCAGCCAAAACAAAGTATAAAAGAAATAGTTTATTTAACACCTAATAACTGCGTTAATTTACAGTGTTTAAGTTTTGAAAGAGGTTTAGTCAAAACGTCAGCAGTCATATGATTGGTGCAAATGTACTTGATCTCTATATACTTGTGAGCTAAACTATCGCGAATGAAATGATGGCGTATATCTATATGTTTGGTGCGCGAATGATACGTGTCGTTAGCTGTCAGTCTAATAGAGCTTTGATTGTCAGAGTAAATGGTGATGGCCTGATCAATGTTAAAAATGGATTTAATGAGAGTGCGGAGATAAATAGCTTCCTTGCAAGCTTCTGAAAGAGCCATGTACTCGGCCTCTGTCGTAGAGAGCGCAACTGTTCTCTGCTTTCGAGCTTCCCAAGACACTGAAGCACCACTCATCATAAAAACATATCCCGTAAATGAGCGACGATCTACTATATTGTTGCCATAATCAGCATCTGCAAAGCCTACTGGATAAGAATTCGGAGATGGCTCTTTTGTAAAAGTCATTTTAAGATTTCTTGTAGCTTTAAGATACCGTAGTACTCTTTTAGCAGCTTTAAAGTGCACCTCCCCGTGATGTGTATTGTACTGGCTAAGATAAGATACAGTGTGGGATATATCTGGTCTCGTGCCGATAGAAATATACATCAGACATCCGATAAGCTGTTGATAAGGAAGATCGGTGCGTTCATCATCTTTTTCGGGTAACACCATCTTTAAGCCAGGCTCCATAGGGGTAGATACCGTAATAGCATCACTCATGCCAAACTTATCAATAAGTTTATTAATATAATGAGATTGATCAAGAGTAATAGATCCATTGCTATGTGTGACCCTCATGCCCAGACAATCTTTGACTTGGCCCAAATCCTTTATAGAAAACTTTTGTTTTAATTTAGATTTAAAATTTTCTTTCATACTCTCACAGTTTGAAAGTACAAAAAAATCATCAACAAATACAGCGACAATTAAAATGTTATCGCCAGAACGTTTTTGGTATACACAATGTTCTGTCGGTACTTGTATCATCGATAGACTAGACATTGCCTCACATACCTTTTTATTCCATTGACGCGGAGCTTGTTTAAGTCCATAAATAGACTTTTTTAGAAGACATACTTTAGAGATGTCATTTATGAAACCTTCAGGTTGCTCCATATACATTTCTTCTTCAAGATCTCCATTTAAAAATGCGGTTTCCACGTCTAGATGCTCAATATAAAGATTTAATTGAACAGCAAAGGCTAGCAACAGCCTAATCGTCGACAAACGCGTCACTGGAGAGAAAGTTTCATGGTAGTCGATACCATAGATTTGGGTAAAACCTTTGGCAACAAGTCTAGCTTTAAACTTTACTATTTCTCCATTAGTATCTTTTTTTATTTTGTAGACCCATTTGCATTTAATAGGCTTTCTATTAGTTGGTTGATCTACTAAAATCCATGTTTCATGTTTAATTAAAGAATTATATTCTGATTCCATAGCATTTAGCCAATTATCTTTATAATTATCCGCCATCGCTTGTTTGTAAGTTTCAGGTTCTGAATCACCTGTTACCATAAACGATGTTGGGTCGAATCTCTCTGGAGGATGACGTTCTCTCCGAGGATATCTAGCTTCAGATGTGACATCGTCAACCCTTGGTGAAGCAATAGAACTTGGCGACAGAGCCTCAGCATCTTCAAAAACTTCACTGTTTACAGGATATGATTCTAAACTGTTGATGTCATTTGAAGCTATTGTGGTCTCCATATTTGTAATATTTGGAACTGGAGTTGAAGGTGTAGGTGCAGGTGTCGATACCGGTACGGTTGACACGTTTTCAGACTGTGACGTTGAAGGTAGGTAGTTTAGATTTTCGACAATAACTATATCATTGAATGTGGTGTCGGTGGGATTACTCAGTTCTTTCTCAGCAACTGGTAATTTGTCTTCTATAAAGACGACATCCCTTGCGACAATAATCGATCTGGGATTCTGAGGATCCACAAGGCGGTAGCCCTTGGTCCCAGAGCAGTATCCAACGAAGATGCAGGTCCGAGTTTTTGAGTCAAGCTTTTTTCGCTTTTCCTTGGGTATGAGCGCATGTGCTTCGCAACCAAAGACTCGGAGATGTGTGAGATTAATTGACTTACCATACCATAACTCGTCAGGAATCTTATTGTTAAGTGCTTGTGTAGGCGAAATATTTTTTAAATAAATAGCTGTGTTTACAGCTTCGCCCCAGTATGCTTTAGGTAATTTTGCTTCTTGAAGCATACACCTTGCTTTTTCTATAACGGTCCTATTAACCCTCTCAGCAACAGAATTCTGTTGTGGGCAAAAAGGAACGGAAGTTTGAAATAAAATTCCATTTTCCTTCATGAATGTTGTCATTTTATGGTTGACAAATTCACCACCGTTATCAGAACGGAAGTTTTTAATTCGAAGACCCGTTTGATTTTCTACAAATCTTTTGAATTCGACAAATTTCGAATAAACCTCGCTTTTGGATTTAATTAAATACCCAAAAGTTTTACGAGTGAAATCGTCAGTAAAAGTGAGTAAATACAAGGCTCTACCCCATGACTGTGTACTCATAGGTCCACATAAATCGGAATGTATGAGCTCTAGTTTACATTGCGACCGAGATTTCGACTTTTCAAAAGGTTTTCTTGCTAATTTACCTTGAATACAAGAAACACAAGTTGAACTTTGACTTAAATTGTCAGAAAAGTTTACACCAGAACTTTTATTTTTCAAAATATCCATTGCTTTGGCATTTAAATGACCAAGGCGTTTGTGCCAAAGTAGTGCAGACTCTTTGGTATTTGTCAATAGAGCGATACTCGCTTCGAAAAAATCTAGTTGAAACATACCTTTAGAACTAGATGCAGTAGCAACGACAAAACCAGAGACTTTACAGCCTTCTTTATGGAGAATGGTGGCGCCTCTCGGAGAGAAGACGACAACATAGCCGTTTTTTACAAGACTACTTACTGAAAGCAAATTTGCAGATAAATTAGGCACATAAAGGACATCTTTAAACGTGTACTTTTTGTTATCCTTTGTAGTAAGTACTATAGTACCACAGCCTTGAGAAAGAATTTGTTCTTTATTGGCAACTGTGACAGGTTTAATACAAGGGTTCAGCTCTGTAAAATATTCCTTTTTATTACACATGTGTGTGGTGGCGCCGCTATCAATGAACCATGAATCAAATGAGGACGCGGAAAATGAAAGATAAGTCGAAAAAGTCAAGTCAGAAATGTAATTAGTTCGATTTTGAGATACAGAATTTTGAGACTTTTTATTAGACAGTTTTCTACACACATCCTTCGAATGGCCTTTTTTTCGGCAATAAGTACAAAACATAACCTTGCTATTCTTGTTTGCTATCAAAACCTGTTGTGAAGAAGATGAAATAGAAGATGATATCGCATCGCGACCACTCTCCTTTACTAACGCAGCTACTACAGATTCCACTGTGATTTGATTATAAGAATGTTCTAGAGCCATCACAAGAGGTCTATAGCTGTCCGGAAGGTTAGTTAGCATCAATACTGCTAAGAAGGAGTCTTCGATTGCTTTTCCAATGCTTCTTAATTCTTCTTGAGTAGCTAATATAGAGTTAACATATTTGTCCATATTTCCTACATATTGTGTTGTCAATAATTTTTTCATCAGCGTAATTTGTCGAACGAGACCAGCATCGGCATAAGCAGCTTTCAATGCCTTCCAAATTTCTTTTGCTGTCTTTACGTTTTGTATGACTGGATATACAGTTTCCGTGCATGAGAGACATATCTTTGCTCGAGCCTTGCTATCTTTGAGTGAATTTTCTGGAGTTAGTATGAAACTGTCACTTACTGTGTCGAACAGTTCCAAATCCGTTAGGAAACATTCCATTGAAAAACACCAAGTCGCGTAGTTTTCTTTACCTTTTAGCTTTTGAAAATTAACGGAACCGCCAGCAGAAGCCAGGGTAGTGGCAGATGTGAAGAGTTGATCTCCACAATTGGCCATTTTAACCGATTTTTTCAGCAACAAGGGTAAGAGGCTTCTCAAAGGGCGCTTCTGCCCATAACCTACTGATAATCCATTTCTTTAGAAATAAAAATACCAGTTGTCCCTATGAGAAAACCAAATATATTTTATGTAATGACAAACATGCAATGACAATAGATATTCTTTTTAAAAAAATATAAAAAGTAAATTCTTACAAAATACCAACCAGGGTGTTATTAATTAATTCAATAAAGAAGGTCGAATAATTTTTGCTGACGACGCTAAAATTTTCATATCAGATACTAATCAAGAATAATTTTAAGAAGAGATAAATAAAATATTTTATCTACACCCATAAATCTTCTATATAATTTCTGAAACATAATAAACAAACTCTAAATATAATAAACAAACTTTTAATTATTACCCTTTCCATGCGGGACCATAAATTCAATTGCGCTGTCTGTAAGTGTACGGGTGGCTTTTTGGGGTTCCGTACCCAAAGGGTAAAAACGGGACCCTATTACTAAGACTCCACTGTCCGTCCGTCCGTCTGTCTATCTGTCACCACCAGGCTGTATCTCATGAACCGTGATAGCTAGAAAGCTGAAATTTTCGCAGATGTTGTATATCTGTTGTCGCTATAATAACAAATACTAAAACCAGAATAAAATAAATAATAAAGGATGAGCTAGTTCGGAACTCGAACTCGTCGGCGCACGTGGCTAATTTGCGTGCTATTTCGTTGAGAAAGGGATAGACTCGGTTATGAACAGTGCGGAACTATTTACTCCGATTTATACGCACATCGGAACTACAGTCTAGTATAGTCAATCTGGTTTTTATGTTTACCATCAGGATTCAGGAGTTGTCTAAGTAAAAAGTCTTCTAGGGTGGTGTTTGTAGACTGTTCATGATAGTTAGATTGTTATCTGCTGCAAATTCTAATAGGCGTACACCTCTACCTTTTCCCTCCGATCCCATAATCATCAACTATATCACGCAACCCTGTGTCCAATTTAGTGCTACCAATTTTTGCGTTCAAGTCACCTAAGACAATGAGGACCTCTTAGTTGGGAATTTTAGACACTCTGAGCCTCAACTTGCTTATATAAGTCCTCTACAACTTCATTACTAGTACTTTTAGTGGGAGCATACCTACACTTGAATGATGTTTAGTGGAGGTAGGTGATGTACTGAGTTCCATAGTTACGAGTTACATGGTTCCATGATTTCGGAATAGGTATGGCCTCGCCAGAAAAGCTATTTGTAGGAGAGCCTGAACAGTAAAGACTGAATTTTTCAGTATCAAAGTGCCCACTTTCTTTGATGTGGGTTTCGCTTAATCCGGTGATGGTGGCATTACATCGCTCGAGTTCATGATCCAGCATACTGAGTTTTCCATCTGCGACAAGACCTCGCACATTCCATGTGCCTACGCGGATTTTTTGCGTAACTGTAGTCTTCTTCCAGTAGCATCCATTCCACGGCAAGTCTGGTTGCCTGAATTACCGTAGTCGGTAGCATATTTTCCTCCCTGACTCCCGAAAAAGTCAGGGCGCCGGTCGCTAATCAGATCATGCGGCGGTCTTACTTTTCTATTTACCGACATCCATAATTCTCATGGGAAAATAGAAGCACTGGTTTCCCGTTGCCTTGTGCCCTAGACATTTCACAGGTTGGACCTATTGGCTGCTACAGCCTCTTGCAGCCAATCTTTAGCTAGGTGTATGGTTATTCCGCCATTGCTCGGACACCAGAGCAAACAAAATCCAGGGAGGGCAGCTCAGTTGTGGCAGCGTACTTGTACCAGGCCACTCAGAAACTATTGCCAAAAAAGTTTTTCATGTATGTGAGACTAGCCAGTTACAATCTATTTTGAAAATATAATTATTTATAAGTAAAAATAGGTTCGAGCCCATGGTTCGAGCTAATTTTAAAATTTCCCACCTAATTTTTTGCGGACTTATTCAAATTATCGTGTCTCATTGAAAAATTGATCTGAGCCGAGAATATTTTCGCGCTATGATTTTTTACGATTTCAAGTGTCGCCTGAAACTGGATAAATAAATAAATAAATATATAGGGACAAATTACACTGATTGAGCTAGCCTCAAAGTAAGTTCGAGACATGTGTTATGGGATACTAACTCAACGATACTATAATTTATAACAAATACATATATAGATAAACATCCAAGACCCAGGACAATTTGAAAAAGGCCATTTTCCAACTTGCCCTGGCCGGGGATCGAACCCGGGACCTATGGGTGGCTGACTAGCATGGTGACTACGCCACGGATAGGCTTCAAATGGCATTTATGGGTGAAGGCCCTTCCAAGGCAACCGTGTATCGTTAGTATAACGCATTCAAGCACGGTCGACTAAATTTGGGGGATGAGGAACGAAGTGGTCACCCTTTGGCGGCTGTTACGGAAGAAAACGTGCTAGCAGTGAAATATTTAATCCACGACAATAGTCAAGTTACGTTACGTATTAGGAGATTCAGCACATCCTGCAGATTGGATCAGGAAGCGTTCACGAGATTTTACACGTGCATCTTCGCGTGAGGAGGATAGTTTTACGATGGGTGCCGCTCAACCTTACAGATGCTCAGAAGCAAGCCAAGGTGGAATTGTGCCGCGATATGATAAACAAATTTGAAGCAGGCTCGTCTCGGCGTGTTTACGACATCATTACATGTGATGAGTCCCGGATTTATCAATACGATCCAGAAACGAAGCGGCAGTCGACGGTTTGGGTGTTTTAAAACGAATCAACGCCTACTAAAGTGAAATACTGCGATCTAGATGCGGGTTTTTGATAGCGAGCTTTTTCAATTTGACTGGCTACTTGGTGTCAATTCCTTTACGGAATCAAAAAAGCATCAACGCCGAATGGTATACTATAAATAGATAAATAAATTACAGACCTGACCTAGCACTATGTGACTTCTTTTTATTTCTGAAAATAAAAATTCTGCGCAAAGGGATATAATTTTCGTCGCCAGAAGATGCACTGTCACCGTTTGAGCAGGCTATAAACGAGGTGCCTGCAGCGGACTGGAAAAAGTGTTTCAAAAATTGGTTCAGACGCACTTTGTATAGGGGCTGGTGGAGATTCGAGTACCTACTTTGAAAAGATTTAATAAAAAAAATCCATTTGAACCCTATTTTTTATTTTCGCAAAAGTTTCTGTATAATATAAGGTAGCAATATAATAAAAATATGTTTTACCTAATATTATATAAACTATTATAAAAACTATAAATGATTTGGTAGCTTAGGATGCTAACATACTCGTATGGAGGTGTACGAGTATATTCAGCATGCTGTAGTGGGTACAATTTCGTTAATCTTCTTAAATATTTTATCTACACCCATGCTATAAATCCTCTATAAAATTTTCTGAAACACTAGTTAGCTTACTGTCCATTATATCACTCAAACGAGTGTTATAATGTTGTAATAAATTTCATAATGCAACGCAAATTTGATCCTTAAATTTAAGCCCCTGTCCATCGCTGGGCGACAGTTTCCGGTGCTGGGTGTGGCTTTAGGCCCATTAGTCTGGGCTCTGTTTGCCCCGCAATGGACAGAGACGTGATATTATAAAAATTGCTCATGCAATGATTTTTTCAAAGAGAGTATCATCCAGATATACTAATAAAAAATTGTAAAAATTCGATTTGGCCTGTCATTGTTGCTTAAACGATGGTTTCGGAGGGTACTTGACGGAAAGAAAATTACGATCAAAAATTTAAATAATTATTACAATAAATAATTCTATCATTACCTATAGATACATAGTTTGTTTGTATTAAATACTCAGCAATACTTACTATGAATTTACATAGAGTTCCTACAACACTGTAAAACAACATATGGTTTCAGAACCTTTTTTAGAGGATTCATATCATGGGTATCGTAAATAAAGTATTGTATGCAACTGTCATGATTAGGTATTAAAACACTCATGTGATTAATACCTAATTATGACAGTTGCATACAATTATTATCATATATGTAGATAAACCCACGACTGCCTCCGTGGTCCAGTGGTCAAGGCGTTCGCCTTGTGACCCGGAGGTCATGGGTTCGATTCCCACTGGGAAGCATAATTTGTGAAAAAGTTCAGTCTGGATAAGATGGCTTGAATCAAAAAGAAAGATGATTCCGTGTTTCGGAAGACACGTTAAACTGTGTGTCCCAAACGCTACCTAGCGTTTGATCATCAACCTATCCAAGGATTGGTTCCTGGTTTGCCCTTTGGGTTGTGGAGGTCAGACGGCAGTCGCTCTGTGTTAAAACCAGTAACCTCGTCAAATCTCCTTGGTTAGGTAGCGGACCCCGGGCTCTGAAGCGTTACTGCTGAGGATGCAACCGGGAATACGTTCGGATGATGATGATGTAGATAAACCCACATTCGTGTTTTAATACCCCTTATTATACTACAGTTGCATAAATAACTATTATTACATGACATCGTTATAGTTATTACTATTATTCATGCCTGACTGAATCTGGGGGATCCTGGTGGACGAACTGGTTGAAGTTGAAACATACCAAATGTATGTTACAAAACACAGTTGTGAAATAAATAATTTTGTTTTTATTTAGCTCTTTAATTCCGATCTGCTCGAGGGCGTAAAGCTACGCCAGAAGCGTGGAACAAGGGCGTGGTGGTCCTGTTCTTCAAAAAGGGAGATAAAACTGAAGAACTATAGGCCTATCACGCTTCTGAGTCATGTATCTAAGTTGTTTTCGAGGTTCATCATGAATCTTCTCGCAAACAGGTTTGATGCCTTCCAGCCTCCCGAACAAGCTGGTTACCGTCAATGCTTTGGCACCATGGACCACTGCACACGCTGCGGCAGGTTAAAGAGAACTCTTTGGGGTTCGAGGGCTATCAAAAAGCCTTTGATTCGATCAAAACATGGCCGTGCTTCGTCTCTCTAGCGATGCAGTATTGACTGTCGGTATATCGAATTATTGAAGTGTTTATACAGTAGGTACCTAACGCCACTAAGTCAGTCAGAGTACAGGAGCAGTGCACAAGGTTATTCCACAGCAAAGAGGTGCAAGACAGAGAGACGTTAAGTATATATCCGAAACTGTTTACGGTTGTACTGGAAGATGCCTTCAAGCTTCTGGACTAGCATCAACATCAATGGCAATATCACTCACCTTCGATATCGATAATACGGCAGAATCGATGGAAGACTCAAGTACTATGCTCGGAGACCTAAATCGAGTTTCCCAACAGGTGCGCCTTAAAATGAACATGGACAAAACGAAAGTAATATCGAATGTCCACGTCGGGTCCCTACCCGTTTGTGTTGGGAGCTCCACCCTCGAAGTTGTAGACTAGTATATCAACCTGGATCCATTGATGCAGAAAGTTCCAGCTTCGAGGAAGAGGTCTTTCGATAAATCCGACTCAGCTGGGCAGCGTTTAGGAAGCTACGCAGTATCTTGTCGCCCAAAATACTTCTTAATAGGTTGGGGAAAAAGTCTTTTCGCATTTTATATAAAAATTCAAAACATTTTTTAATATAGTTTATTTACATTTAACTAAAGTATGTAGGTACCATTTTGTTCGATAACTTTTTGCCATCTTATAGGTAGGGACATGATCCCATTGCTATAGAAATTTTGGGGCTTCAAAAAACTGCGTCAAGTAGTTTTGGCAGTCCTCTCGTGATGTTAACCTGACACTGCCTAAAGAATTCTGAAGAGACCGAAACAGGTGGAAATCTGAAGGTGCCAGGTCAGGACTATACGGCGGATGCATTAACACCTCCCAGCTAAACTCTCTTAATTTTTGCTGAGTGGCTAAAGATGTGTGAGGTCTAGCGTTATCATGATGAAAAACCACACCCCTTCTGTTGATTAATTCCGGCCGCTTTCTCTCAACTTCTTGCTTTAATTATATCAGTTGTTCGCAGTAGAGTTCTGAATCGATGGTCCTGCCTGGCGGTCACAGCTCATAATGAATAATGCCCTTCCAATCCCACCACACACACAGCATCACCTTGCGAGTTAACCTGGGTTTCGCCACAGTCTGTGAAGCCTGACCGGCCTTTGACCATGACCTTTTTCGCACGTTCTTGTCGTACGTGATCCACTTTTCATCACCAGTTATCAATTTCTTCAAAAATGGTTCGGTCTCATTACGTCGTAATAAAGAATCACAAATGAGTACACGGTTTATTAGGTTTCTTTCAGAGAGCTCGTGAGGTACCCAAATATCGAGCTTTTTTGTGTACCTACCCATTTTTTTTCAAATGCGCCAAAACTGTTTTGTGGTCAATTCCTAGCTATTCAGCTACGTCATAACTGCTGATATGCCGATCTTGCTCCACTTTTTTTAAAAATAGCATCCATTTTATCCGTAACACGGCGACCAGAACGACGTGCATCTTTGACATCAAAATTTCCGGATTGAAAACGCTTAAATCAAATTTGTGCTACTCTCACAGACTACTACTGCACTAGGTCCATAAACATCGCAATTTTTTTTCACGGCTTGCGTTGCCTTTTTACCTTTTTGGTAGTAAAATTTTATAATGTATCTAATTTCTTCATTAGATTCACTCATCTTGACGGTAAGAAAAACAAATGAAAATCACGCATTTTCCTAATTTGAATTTGGAATTATCTTCTTTAAAATTTATACTTTTAAATGATACCAAAACCAGCCAGGTACAAATAGTATAGCCAAAGTGGTTTTATTATGTACAAGTTCATACATACTATATGCGAAAAGACTTTTTCCCCAACCTTATATGTTTCAAGACTAAAGTCTAAAACCAATGTGTGTTACCAGTGATGACTTATGGCTCTGAAACGTGGTCCCTTAGTACGGGTCTCATAAGAAGGCTTCAAAGGTCGCTCAACGCTCTATGGAGATGTTATTCTCGGTGTTCGAATGAGAAATGAGGAAATTCGTAGAACAAAAGTCACTGACATAGTTCAGCGGAATAGCTTGTTGAAGTGGCAGTGGTCGGGACACATAGCGCGAAGAACCGATGGCCGATGGGGCAAAAATTTTCTCGAATGGTGACCACGTATTGGCTAGTGAAGTAGGACACCCACCCACAAGACGGTCAGACGACCTGACCAAGGTAGCTGGAAAGCACTGACCAAGGTACTGGTCACTATACATATAATACATCGGTCTTTATGGAAATCCTCATGAAAGGCCTATGTCCAGCAGTGGACGTTATGCTGCTAACATGATGATGATGAGAGTCCATTTAATCTATCTTTGATCTTTGCCATGTTTTGATGCATCTGAGTGTGAATGATATTTCAATTGTAGCAGTGGAATAAGGTATGTCTGTGGCGTTGTAGCTCTCAAAGGGATGAACCCATTTCAAGGCATTCTTTTAAGTGAAAGCAAGCTTTTGTTGATATTGTATTGCAAATGGCAAAAAGCTCTTTTTCCTATTTTTTATCTCGACAAAAGTAGACAGGGTAATCAAAGTCCAGGGGGCAGACCCCCCTGCCCTACCTCCCTTGGTACCCCCATGCATGTATCTCTTTGCTGTCATCATTTTATTCAAAAGTTCTTGAACACATAAGCAATGGCTATAATCAGTGGCAGCATCCACTGATCTTACTAGTTTACAATTTAGTTTAGTTTTTTTCCTAGGATTATGGCATGATTAAACAAAATCCAGGTCGTAATGGTCGTGATTTTACTAATCGAGTTTTAGTAAATTTAATACTTATTTACTATAAATAAGCATAAGGAAAGAAAATAAGCAAATTGAGATGTTTTGTTTATTGTTTTGTTACAGAAATAATCACACTCCTAAACCAAAAAAAAGAGATTGAAACATATAGATAATTTTTCCCATTAAGTATAGTTATAATATGTGATAAGTATTTCAATATAAACTACAACAACATTGTATTTACAACATTGTTCATGGAAATTGCAAATTAAAATTAATTATCACCATTAACATAATACATCAATATTTAAACTAAGCCTTAAACCTAAGTGATTACCATATGGTGAGATGAATGACATCCCATATGGTGTTACAGCAAAATTTAAAATCCATACACATTTTCGTCAGAAAACGCTATGTAGAGGAAAAAGTCTTCATCGTGATGCTCCTGGTAGAGGGAACCCATGGTTGCTGATGTGGGAGGAATGACATTGTTGACAAAAAAGAAGAGAGCATCTTCAGGCCGTAGGTGAATGCGTTTTCGAATCAAGAAGTAGAATTGACCGACCGTCAGATCAGACGGCACGAGGTATTTCTTTTTATCGAGGTCGCCAAGCCTAGCCTTCGGGGCTTTCTCAACAATTACAGGCACGCGATCTGGATACTTCCTCCGGATTTTTTCGCCTTCGGTCTTCCTTTTTTCAAAGGAATGTTCTTCTTTGTATTGGAATTTCATTTTTGGTATTACAAGATCACTATAATTTCCAAATTGATCACAACAAAGCCAAACTGGATACTACGACTTGTTTTTTGTTTTTGCGTTTGACTATAAATGCAATGACGCAATCAGCTGATATGACAATGCAATGAACGAACAAAGGAACGGATAAAAACCATAGTCAAAAACAAATTCCATAGATTTTTATGAAACCGATTCCAAGTAGTACCAACCAAACAATAGCAATTCAAATACCGGACGGAAGTACCGTCCGAGCATTGTCTATGATAGGATCATTCATTCAATTTTGTCTATGCAAACCGCTCTTGAACGCCAAGGTAGTTTATGGCTCGAGGTGCGTCGTTTAGTTCGGTAAAAGCTTTGCTTGTCGTACATTTTTATTGAGTTACAGCGTGGGTTGAATTTGTTGCTATATTTACTGTGAATTCCCGTTAATAATATCAAATATGCGCAAGCGAAAGTCTCTGAAGAAAGGTGACGAATCTGAGGGCTCGGAAGGAGGTGGAGAGCCAGAAGAATTTCAAGACTCGGGAGAAGATTGGACGCCGGATGCCGACTCGGTAAAACAAATCTTACTGCCTTTTTTATTTTACTAGTCTTAATATCGTTGTAAAAACGGTGTAGTGGGCGAAGTATATGGCTTTGTACACATATAATGTTATTTATATATCCCTGGCCGAATGTCCTTGTTAACACGGTTGTCGCTTCGACATAGGTTAAGTTCATCTACTGCCCATCTTCAAAAGCAAGCACATAAGTAGGTAGTTCATGTTTTATATATTAGCCTATGGTTACCGATTGGGACCATTCTTCACTAATCAATTTGGAATTTTATATTCAACCGTTTTATAAATTTGAAAGGTTATATTCTGTTTCAGAATGAACAACCCGCTCGCGGTGCTGGACGTAAGCGGGCGTCAAAGCCCTCACTGAATAATTCTAAGAAAAAACGTAAAAATTCGTCATCTGAAGAAAGTGAACCAGAGGGCGAGGAAGATGAAGAAGGTGAAGATGATGAGGGGGAGCTTGATGAAGAAGAAGGTTCTGATGATGAGAAAAATGGGTCTGACGGAAATAAGTCTGATTCAAGTCAATCTAAAGATGTACCAAAGCATTTCCATGTTAGTATTTCTTCAATTTAACAAAGAGCAATGCTGGTACCCAGCAAAATTTGGCCAAGTTCAACAAAAACGGGATTTAAATTACTTGGAAGTACTTTAAACATAGTACCTAATACTTTTTATGTAAAAGTCGGCAGATATGAGTAACGCCAGTATGTGCCAGAAGACTTTACAATAAAAATGGCAGTATGAATATTCATGTTAAAGTACTAAACCGATTTTGCTGTTTTCACTAGCATGTAGGTAGAGAATTTTACTAGAAAGAATTTATACCTATGTACAGTATGCTTCTAAAATGGAGTCATAATCTCTCATACTTATTGTATGAGAAATTATGAATCTCATTTTTGAAGCCTGACCATACATACAACACATACCTGTCCAAAGCCGGTGCGAGCCAACAGTATTGAATGAAAAAAGTATAAAAAATTTGTGCAATCATTTATGAATTCCTAGATTCAATAATACAGTTATGTTACAGTACGTTTTAGTATGTGAACAAAAAACAGCAGTGAATGATATGTCAAATGCAGATTCAGTTGATCGATTTCTATGATGATATTATCATATAATTATCATTGCAGTTATTATCTTACGACTAAAAGAAGAGTTTTTAGTTTGTTCTGTAGATACAGTTACACTATTACGTCTTTATGCCTTATGGGGTAGACAGATGAGTAACACCGTGTTGAGTACCACTGTTACTCAAGGGGAAAAGAAATCCCGATGAGTTCCAGTGTTACTCATTGCAACTAACATTCTTCCCAATGAGACCACTGTGTCTTATCAGCTTTCCAACGGCGCGCCGTATTCCTGCCAAGTATCACTTAAGACACAGTGTTACTTGATGGGAATTTGGTATTCCCATTGAGTAACATTGACGTAATGAAGTACTTAAAGGTTAAATGAAATCCCACTAAAGAAATTTAAAAATTGTTATATGTATGTAGGTGTAATAGATTGGACACAATTAATGTACTAAAAGAATTATTTTAGTTTATAATAGTGTGTATGTATTTTCATATTTCAAGCAACTATTTATACTACTACTATATTTATATAACAATATGTAACAAAAACCCTGTCCGGTCCTTGTAGTAGCAACTCACACCGTCAATATGAATAACTTTTCCTAACACACACACACAAATATATATATACATATACATATATATATATATACATATACATATATATATATACATATATATATACATATATATATACATATATATATATATATATACATATAATAATATGTGAGTTGCTCCTACAAGGACCGGACAGGGTTTTTGTTACATATTGTTATATTTATATAAATATAGTAGTAGTATAAATAGTTGCTTGAAATATGAAAATACATACACAACTATTATATACTAAAATAATTAGTACATTAATTGTGTCCAATCTATTACACCTACATACATATAAAAAAACAAATTAATTTCTTTAGTGGGGTTTCATTTAACCTTTAAGTACTTCATTACGTCACTGTTACTCAACCAGAATACAAAATTCCCATCAAGTAACACTGTGTCTTAAGTGGTACTTGGCGGGAATACGACGCGCCGTTGGAGAGCCGATAAGACACAGTGGTACTCATTGGGATGATGTTAGTTGCAATGAGTAACACTGGAACTCATCGGGAAGTTTGTTCCCCTTGAGTAACAGTGGCACTCAAGAGGGTGTTACTCGTCGGGAACAAACGGACAAAGTGTTCAAGATTTGCAAACTAATGTTTTCTATCACAATCAGTTACCTTTGATTTTACCTAATACCTTAATGACATATGTAAATAGCTCACGCACATAAAGCAGTTTATTATTATAAATGACAAAATAAATGTACAGAAAGATGTATCTTTAACCTCAGCAGATATAGTTATACTTTTTTATTAATACTTCTGTGCTGGTATGGAAGTATAAAAAAAACGATGAATATACTAGCTGTTTTTTCTCTTATGCAAGTCTAAAATCGATCTGTTTCAGAGAACATGTTTACCCTGTATGGAATACATACTGATCATGTCCTTATCCTTAACATAGTAGTCAGAGGGCCCAGGACTAGATCCAAAGTCTAGTTTGGAAAAGTGTTTTGGCCCTTTCCCCCAACTTTCCATGTTGATCTAGGAGTAAAAGAAACTTAAAATGTACTTCCGACGTATCGTAAAAGCCGATCGTGGGAATGAGCGAGAAAACAACTGGGTCATGTTAATAGGCGATGCGGTAAACAATCCGTAGCATTTAACTTTTACGATTTTCCCCAGATCAGCAGTAGTTACTATTGTCTGATAGGGATCACAGAAATAAACTGATGCATGTGAGTGATGCACATGAACAAAGTGACAGATTAAAGTTTCTATAAAGAAAACAGCATCAAAATCCATCTAATAGATACTAAGATAAATTAAACCATGACTGAATATCACATATATAGATAGGTTAAACCTATCTATATATGTGATATTATCAAGTATTTCCTATAAAACATTACTCCAATTTTTGTGAAGTAAGCTAGTAAGCTATGATATTTCTTGATTGCGTCAATTGCATATAACATTATTTTAGTAGCCAGAAATTAGTTGGTTTTGTGGCCAGAAACCGGCATTGCCCATTACATTGCTTGTGAATGCTAAGTATTTAATTGTATTCAAATTTTTTCAGTCTGGGAATTTTGTTTTGTTAAAATCTGATGTAAAATGGGATGGAGACACAGTTGTTTCAAAATTGGATGAATTGAATTTGTGGAAAATAGATGGCAAAGCCCTGCTGCAGAAATTCATTCCAATGGAATCAAATGGAAAAATTCTACACAAATGCACTTGTGTGGTAAGTTATGCTTATGAATTATGATACTTAACATTATTTTCTATTTTAAGGTACCTTCCTCAGAATGTATTGAATGTTATCGTTAATTTGTTTTAAGTTACCCAGCTTGTGTGGTGAGATTGTTCAGTGCTCTGACATTCTTTTTTAAATTATGAATGTTATTATGATGTAGCCTAAACCAAAAAGCCTTAACTGCTGCTGCCACCTGGTTAGAATTCTAAAAAAAAACAGTGTTTCAGAACCTTAGTATCATGTCTTTATTTCCAAAAGGGGCAGACAGAGCCCTATAGGTCTTGTGGTTTAATAGGTTTAGCTAACTGAAAGTGCACTGGGCATTAAAGAGAAAACAATATTCAGCTAACTTTCATTTATTGAGGTACATTTTGATTGCTTGTTTTATGACTGTGATGTGACTCTTGTTTCATTGGTGATTGTTTTTCGTTTAAGTGGCCAACACTAGTGTCAAATTTTTCAGGCTGCCTCAAGGCATCTGCATAGTTTAACGACTGTCATTCATTGATGAGATGACAGCCGGGACCAACGGCTTATACGTGCTTTTTGAAGCACGAGGAGTTCGAGAAATTATTATGCCACTTGTGGTTGTGACAGGCGGGTATGAGTATCCAAGTGTGGACCACAACCGGTGTCGTTTTACTTGTGAGAGCGTTAGTAATGCGCACTCCCGACCCGCTACTGAGCTCAGTTTTCATTAATTTTATTGGTATTTTTTTTTTGGTAATACAAGTTTTGTTTTTTTTTTCAGTATTCTGGCTGGAACGTTGATAATCGTGACAATTACTACCCAATAACTGAAATACTGGACAGGAACCCTCGCACAGATTCGAAAGAAATATGTGTAGCTTTAGATCTAAATGATCTGATCAAAGTAAGAGACAAGTAAATCCACGGTGTTTTTACTTAATTCAAACTAGATAAGTGGAAGTAAATTTATCAATAACAGTTTTCCTTTGGCACTTCATTCCAATTTTATGTTATGTAACAGTTATTTTATAAAAATACGGGGAATAAATGTTCAGTACAGTATTTATAGTGCTTTTTATTTCGTACATTATCAGATACTTGCTTATTTTTCAAAAACTAGTATTAAGTAGTTGCCGTAGTATGTCGCACTGACATTACAAATACCGAGCACAACGATAGACAGCTCTAAAACACTGTCCATTCGCGCTGTACATATGCAGACGCCCGGTAACCCCAAGATCCCTCGTGACGTGCCCTACTCGTAGATGACACGTTGAGGTGCTTTCTAGGTCATGTTACGAGGGATCTTAGGGTACCTACCTAGTTCTATTTGATTTGTTGAACCTACTGGCAACAACAAAAACAAATCTCGCTAAGCCGTTTCACAAATGATTGTGGGTCTCGCTATTTAATTTGTTTTTATAATTATAATGTACATATTTTGAGGTAGGCTAAGTAAAGTGAGAATCCTGCTTTACCTAGGTACTGAATTTGTTTTTTGAATAAAGAATTCGTGTTTTCCCGTTGTCCCCATCGTCCCTGTCCCCATTAATGGGGACAACGGAAAATTAATAAAATTCCCGTTGTCCCCTTACGCAGTCCCGGTTAAAAAGGACAACGGGGATTTGTTAATTAAAATTACTTCCCGTTGTCCCCATGGCGTTATAAATACAAAGAGATTACATTACAATTATGGTTTAAACGTATATTGATAAGACTATGTAGAAGTGGGAATCAAGAGTTATACTACTATTTTAAATTAAATTATAAGTGAGAAAAACTTAGGTACTTTCTATGAAGCGGTTTAAAACAGGTGGGACAAGAAAATATAATAAAGGAAATATTAAACCTATACATATTAAATTAAAACTAACAATATTATTATTTCATGACTGGTTACTTTGTACTGTGCTATGTGTATACACATGACCTTGAAAAGGACGCGTCGGTGGCGCCGAGCGGCGATGCAGCCGTGGGACAAAAGAAAAAATGAGATTGTTATTTTGCGAAGCTCACATTACCATTTCAAATTGAAATCTATCATATACAAAATATCTTTATTTTTAGTCTTAAAACGGCTGCGCTATATTACCCCACGGGAAAACACGAAAGAATTTTCTAATAAGGTCAAGGTACGAGGGTGCGTTTTTAAGTTCGCGGAATGAGAGGGTTGGAGGGGGGTGATTAGGCTCATTAGACCAGACCGTAACGCGTTCAGTGACTCATAATTAGTATAAATACGAGGTTTCATTGTTATCAGACAATTAACCCGACAGCCTATCGACCCATCAGCCTCCTGAGCTGTATGGGGAAGATATACGAAAGGATTATTGCGATACGCCTCAGAGAATACCTTCAGTTATCTGAGAGACCACTCATCCCCGATGAACAGTTTGGTTTCCGCGCCAAGCACTCATCCGTCCACCAAGCGCACCGCCTCACGGAGCACATCCTCAAATTTCGACGATGGGGCCGCCGCACAGGGGCTCTCTTCTTTGACGTCGCGAAAGCGTTCGACAAAGTCTGGCATGCAGGCTTGCTTTACAAGCTTGCAAACATGGGACTACCAGACAGTTTCGTGCACATCATCCGAAACTTCCTGTCGAATCGCACATTTCGCTACAGATATGAGGGATGCCTATCACGGCCCCGCCCCATAAGAGCCGGAGTTCCGCAAGGCTCCGTCCTCTCTCCCCTCCTATACTCACTGTACACCAGTGACGTTCCGCGTACCAAAGGTGTGGAGTTGGCCCTCTTCGCCGACGACACAGCCCTCTATTGCTCTGCCACCATGGTGCAGACAATAGGAAATCGACTCCAGCGCGCTGTCGACGCACTAGGCGAGTGGTTCAGGAAGTGGCGCATCGAAGTGAATCCGGAGAAAAGTAACGCAGTTTACTTTACGAAGGATCCACAAGGTGCGTCGCGACCTCAGAACAACAGTCAGCACCGACCCAAGCCCATCAGGCAAATCTCACTTTACGGTAAACCCATCCCTTGGACACGCACGGCCAAGTATCTGGGTGTCACCTTCGACAGCGGCATGACCTTCGGTCCTCACATCAAAAGGGTATGCAACACTGCATGCTTCTATTTGATCCGTCTCAACCCCATGATACGCAATGAAAAGTTTTCTCTTGGCAACAAGTTAACTCTTTTCAAACTTTGCATTCGCCCAGTCCTGACCTACGCAAGCGTTGTCTTCGCACACGCAGCCCCAACTCACATGCTTAGGCTTCAAAGAGTACAGAACCGATTCATCCGCAGAGCTACCAACGCTCCAAGGATAGCGAGAAACTGCGACCTACACCGCGATCTCGAACTCCCGTCCATTAAGCACTCTATGAAAGAAGCGTCCGAACGCTTCTTTGATAAAGCCGCCGACCACCCGAACCGACTAGTTAGAGAGGCAGTTAACTACATCCCGGAGCACAACCCTCACCGACTCACCGGCAGACGTCCGAGGCATGTTCTCTCTGATTCCGATGACCAGATTATGGCTTACATGGTCCAATTCGATACCTCTGCGGCTCCGAGTAGCCAGAGGAACCTCGCGGTCCGACCCCCCCGCATTCGTCGTAATCGAATACGTAGGCGTAGGAACATGAGCTCGTCCACTAGGTACCGCCCGGCGGTACCTGGACGATTTGCGTCCTAAGTAGGCCCTTCTGGCACCGTAGCTTCGGCCCTTCCGGCAAAACATGGGTGTTGCAGCAACCTAAAATTTGCCATAATCCCTAGCGCGCCCAAAGCCGAGGTTTCCCCCTTGGGAGCCCTTTGCGCTGCTGCTAGTAGTATAAAAATATAGGAAGCCGGGCCTCTGGCCCGCTCCTCAAACCTTGTCCGGGTGAAATAGGAAATGCCGTCCGAGGCAACCTATGTCTGTCATGTCAAAAAAAAAAAAATATCAGACAATTAGTCTTTGAGCTATCGTCAACCAAGCAACATAATCGGGAGTGAAAAGTGAAATATGGAAAAAATCGAATATCGTGCCGTTATAAAGTTCCTTACCAAGCAAGGAAAATCAGTTGCGACCATAATGGATGAGATGTCATCGGTTTACGGTGACTCTTGTCCAGGAAAAACCATGGTATACAAGTGGCACAGTTTGTTTAAACAAGGAAGGGAATCCCTTGAAGACGACCCGAGGTCGGGCAGGAGCATCGAGGTGACCACGCCAGAACTTATTCAAAAAGTCGAAAAAATTGTACTCGAAGATGCTCGACTAAAGAAGAAACAACTCGCAGAAATGGTTGGAGTATCCGATACAACCATTTTAAAATCCTGCAGGATCATCTTGGCATGACTAAGGTCAGCGCAAGATGGGTACCGAGAATGCTCACGCCGCCGCAAAAACAACAACGCGTAGTAGTGGGAGAGCCGGCTGCGTAAATACCTACCTCATCAGGTACCCCAATAGGCTATCTTCAGATAGTTAACCGACACTTAAACACGTAAAAAAACACAGGTCTGCCAGAGCCGATCCTGCCGGGTCATGGAAATAATCGATATATTTTGACGTATTTTTTTTGTCAAAATTACGTCATAAGGTACCCGAATGAAAGTGCTGGCAACAGTTTGATTAATTATGAAAAAAAACGTAGGTCTGCCATTGCGCACCCTGCCGGAAGTACTTGGCAGACCCCTAAAATATGCCCTTCCGCCACCTTCAAACTACCTCATCGAGTACCCTGATGGAACCAACGCTAAATAATAACCAAGATGCCCTTGATAATAGTTCAAAAGGTCTGCCAGGTCTAAACTTGCCGGAACTAAGTGTTTGAAGCGTTTGAAGTTGGTAAGCAGCATAATTTCACCTAACGTCAAATACCTAACATTCGTTTCCTAATTTCTAAATTCTAATTCCGCTTTTTTATCAAAACATGAAATAATAAAGAAAACAAAATAGGTACTTACATAAAACCACAGAAGACAGTAAGAGTATTTCATAATAAAGCCACAGATCTGTGTATCTCTACTTGGCCTGAACATACGATTGTGCGAAAACGAGAAGGCTTTATTTTGTTTGTAGTGTTTTGTTATCACGAGGCACTATGCAGGCCGATTCTGCGGGGAGGGTTGAGGGGGCGCGGGGCACAGGCGTAGGCGCAGGTAATAAGATCCCTTTTTTACACATCGAAACGCCATTGCCAATGACGCCACGCGGCCACGCCAGTTGAGCTTCTCGTCTCGTTTAATTAGCGGCAAATATTGTTGTTGGTGAAATATTTTTCAAATTTATGTGATAATGTACTCAAGACTAAGACGTTTGAGTTAAAGATTAAAGCTACATATATAAATGCAAATAGAAGACGTTTAACAATGAAGAAGTGTTTTGTGTGCGGTAAAACAAACGTTATAGACTTTACTGACGATGGGTTCCAAAAGTGTACCACTTACCATAATATTCGAAAGTTAAACAATTTTAAGTATGGCGATTTAAGCCTTGCACCAGAAGAAAAATTAAATCTGGGATATCATTTATCCTGTTATAGGAAATTTATTGCTGTAAAGAGGAAATACGTCGAGGCCTTTGGCAAAAGTTCTTCAGTTGAGGTAAGTAACCTACCGGCTCAGTTTTCTCTATTGTATCTATCAAAAACATGTTTATGATATACTTTGTTAAGCTCGTACGTTTGGGCGAAAGAACAATTGAGATTCAGTTATAGACCGAAACTTGTTTTATTGTAACCTCAAAGGTTCTCTATTGTGAACTCAATAAAAAAAAACTGTTGTTAAGTTCTATTTTTTCACACAGGTAGAACCTAGAGATGTTGAGATATCAATTGAAACATCACAAGAACTGACTAAAGATGGCGTTGAAGTTGCTTCTTCAGCCCAATGTTCGCCTTTGCAAGAATCTGACCCAATCTTGGAAGAGATAACATTTAACAAAAATATTGCCAGTGCATCTTCATTTTCAACGGTAAGTAATAATACGCACGTTTAATACCGTATTCCACTTTTCTCCATGTTCATAATTATACACGCGATTTACAAATTCAAAATAAAAAAAAATACAAATAAAAAGAGACTCCAATGCCTCGCCGCAAGACAGGATACCCAGAACCCTGGCAGCATAACCCCTGAGCGGTTAAAAATAAAGTCTGAATTTGTGTAGAAATTGGTCATTTTGTGTACAAATTTCTTGTTCTATTTAAGATTGACTGCGCTGAAGTGTTATCGGCGACACCACCGGCATCGCTTTCTACCGTGTCGGCTCCAGCAGCAATTGAAGAAGTAGCAAAATGTGGTCCATCAACATCGCAAGAGCACAAAGAAATACGTGAGAAAAAACTTTGTGTAATTTGTAGCCAGTTTGAAAAGAGAATCGGTCTCAAAAGACAATACATACGAATTGGAGAGCAATCCGTTCGTGATACATTAAAATTTTATGCTGAGAGCTTGGAGGACATTGAATTATATGAAAAATTGACTAATATTGAAACTTTATTTTATCATGCTATTTGTAGGTCTCAATATCAAAAAAAATATTTGAGTTCATTGGATCAAATAAATGTGGAAAGCGAATGGCACGATAAAAGAAAGGTACACAAAAAAGCATATGAGCAGCTTAAACTATTTATAAATGAAGAAATAATTGAACAAGAAAACATTTATTACCTCGTCGATATATGTTCTTATTATAGAATGTTATTAGTTGAGTTTGGTGCTGCTGAGTCTTTGGCCTTTAATCCACAACACATGCAAAAGAAATTGACAGACACATTCAAAGATCTTATTGAAATTAAACAACATTTTGATACACACAAAAAAGTTGTTTTTAAAAGAAATCTTTGTGTAGATAAACTTATTGAAGAAAATTTGTTACTTAAAAGTGAAACCCGTATCAAATTTCAGAAAGTGGCCTTTGCTCTAAGGTCAGATATTAAAAACAACGATTTAAAAAAACTTCCACAAAAATTGACACCAGAATCTATAATAGAAGGAGAATGTAGTATACCTAATAAATTACATAGCTTTATTACTGATCTTGTGCAGGGGCCTGATACAAGGCGTCAAAATATGTCTAATGAGGATATAACTAAAGTTAAATCTTTGTGTAGTGATTTGATATATTTAGTCACCAAGGGACGAGTAAAACCGGCGAAGCACCTTAAATTAGGAATGGTAATGAAATCGCTAACAAGTAGTAGAAAAGTTATCGACATACTAAATAGGTATGGTCACACAGTAAGCTATACGAAGGTGGAAGAATTAGAAACTGAGCTCACGTATGCGGCTACTGAAGATAGTAGTTTAATTCCTAAAGCTATATCACCTAACCCTGTTCTCAGCACACACATAGCGTTTGATAACTATGATTGGTATGTAGAAACTTCCAGTGGCAAAGACACACTTCACGACACAGTTGGTATAATTTATCAGTTTGCCACTGAAACGCAATCGACAGTTACTCAAGTTGACACTCAGACAAAACCTCGAATGAGGAGAAAATATGCCAAAGAGCCAAAAGATATTGAGCCTTATTATAAAAGACCTAAAGCGCTTACCAAGCTTATGTCACTTAATGAAATCAAACAACTAATGAGTGAATGTGAAGAATCAAAGAAAATTGCGATTAATAAGGATCTGTTGTGGGTTTTCTCGATGTCCCAAACCCCTAATACACCACTGTGGCTTGGTTATATTTGTAAAACTGCACATGACGACAGCAAAGTACAAATAATTGATTACTTGCCTCAGATTAATTTATCGCCAACATCTTATTCTGTTGTTAATGAGACACTAAACTACGCAAAGAAAGTGGCAGAAGAATGTGGCCAAGACTATATTATCGTTACATATGATTTAGCCATAGCTAAAATGGCTTTGCAGATCCAAATAACTGAAACTCCAAAATTTGACAACATTTTCATTAATTTAGGAGAGGCTTTCATATTCAAATGGCGAACTTTCAGGGGGTGGGAAAGTATATAGATGCCTCTGGATTGAAGCAAATTTTAATGGATGCTAATCTACTGGCTTCGGGATCTTTGAACGGATTTATAGACGGAAAACACTTTAATCGGTGCAAAAGAATCCATGTTTTGATGTCGGCAGTGCTGCAAGAGCTACATTTGAATTCTTTTCTTGATGAGAAAATTGAACAAATACATGGACATCTACTTAACATTCAATCCCCAACAAAACCTGGGGAAAAACATGGATCATGCCTGATGCCGGACATGATGATGCCCGTTGGATCTTAAAATATCACGACAATTTATTAAAATTAAAGCTAACTAACCATAAATTGATGAAGGATTTTCAGAAAAGCTCATTTAGTATAAAGCGAACCAACAAACCCTTTGCTAGGATACCAGTAGACCTAACTTTGGAGCAGACTATCAATGCCAATGCTGCAAGTTCAATGACTGGCATTGTACACTTGAGTAATTCACTGGAGGCCAGACAACGATGGGCTTTGAATCATAGTATGAGGGCCAAAATAATCACTGAAACGCCCTTGGATTGACCACAAAAGATGACATTTCTCATCATTTAAGTCCAAGGAAACTAGAAAAAGATGCTGAATCCTTGAAAAATATTAAACAAGCAATTGAAAATACAATGAACCCATTTGACTCCCAATTAAACAAAAATCAGTTATTCAATATTTCAACTGGAAAAGCCACGTCAGAAGAAGTAGCTACATTTTTACTTAGCGTAAGTAAGCTTGGACAGCATCAGAAAGAAGAATTTATAGAGAAACGTGCCGAAGATGCAAACCGATTCGAGAAACCTATTACCCGAAATAAAATTCTTAACTTCAATTCTGAATCTGTCTCAAAAAGTCAAAAAAGCAAAGACGGGACGAAAGCAGCTCAAATAAAAATGGAAAGAGACATTTTTGGAAGATTATTGTGTATTGGCCTGGAACACAAAATCGACATAGAAATGTGTTTATCTTTTCCGTTGGCACCACTTCCCCCTGCTCTTTGTCAACAAAATGGTGACATGAATAAAACCGACAAATCAGTGCTGGCAAAAAAACTAAAAGGCAACATTGAACCGGCATCACCACCACACAGAGTCGACGCTTGTTTTCTAGATGGTTTTAATATGTTATACCTTCTGAGTCCATCCTCAATTCCCAGCACATTTTAAAAACTCGCCGAAAAATTATTACAATAAATTTGCAACATCGAAGCTGATGAAATTCATTTAATATTTGACAGATACTTATCGCCCTCCATTAAAGACTGTGAAAGGGCAAAACGGCAAGAAGTAGAGATCCTGTATGAAATTACAGGTCCTTCCCAAAAAACACCATCTAACTTTCATAAAGCCCTAAAAAATAATAAATTTAAAAGAGCTTTAGTTAATTTCCTTTCAAACTTTTCGGAGGATAAAAAAATGAGCAATTTGATTGGCAGTAAAAAAGTATATGTCACCGTCGATGAGAAATGCTATTCGTATAGTGCCGACGGCGGGAAAATAACGAAAACTGTTGAAGCTGACTACTTTTGCGATCATGAAGAAGCAGATACTCGAATACTTTTTCATGTATATAAAAAAAATGAGGCGACAAATGTCTCCATTGTAGTATCTGACACAGATATTTTAGTTGGTGTTTTAGCACACGCACACCAACTAAAACCAGATATTTGGTTACTTTCAGGCGGATTATCAAGAGCCAAAGATCCAAATGCTATAAATTGTACCCACTTAGCAAAAACACTAGGTAAAACACTGTGTCGTTCTTTACCAGCATTTCATGCGTACACTGGTTGTGATTACACCGCTGCTTTTCACAATAAAGGCAAAGTGAGACCTTTTAAAACAGAATCCCAACTACCAGGAAGCATTCAATAAATTAGACGAGAGATTAGAAATAAAAATTGTACAAATACTAATGCTGCCAGATACGTTATCTTTAATAAAACATACGCAAGCAAAAAATTAAAAGGTCCTTTATTTAAAAAAATTAAGAATTTTAGTTCATGCCAACGCCATGTGGCAAAACGCACATTCAAATGAACTCATAAAATTAGATACAAAAAAATATGGATGGGTTTTGAATAATAATCGCCTAGAACCTTTATGGTATGAAGGCGACCCAACACCACTCACTGTAGAGTCCATAATAATGAATGAGTCAGAGGACGATGATATTGATCAATCGTATAACAGTTCAAGTGATGAAAGTGATTTTTAATTTTTTTATATAAGTTCGTTTATATTTTTTTTTTCTTGGCGTGGATTCAATATTATTTTTTGTACATATTTTTACTGATTTAGGTACATCTGAACAGTTCAATTTGAGTCTAATTAAGTTTCATTATTAATAATTTTTAGTGTAGTTAGTATTAATTTAGGTTATATTTTTATATTTATGTTATGTTTTTAATATCGTATTAGTTATTAATAAATAAATATTTTTACTTAGTATGTTTAATAAAAATAGTTTTACTGCCATGTGACCGTAATTGTAGCTAGTTTGATTGTTTGTAATTTTTGTACTTAGACAGTTATTGTACCTACTTAGGTGTCTAAAGTCAGTGGCTAGTCAACCTAACTTTCCTCCTCCTCCGGAGTAGCGGACTAGCGTATTAACCATTACGCCAAAGACGTCGACCTTTTGATTACTGTACCTATATTGTAAGATTTGTAAGCATGTTATTACTCTGTACTGTACTCGCAGTCAATCAATCATCATCATCATAGATTGTTTTCAAATTTTTAATAAACATATTTTAGCACTACAATTCTTGTTTTATTTAATGATTTGATAAAAATGCCGTTAACAATTATGATTTAGTATAAATTAATTGATAAAAAAAATGTTATTTTGACTAGGTAAAATTATGCTACCTACTAACTTCAAATGCTTTGAACACTTAGTTCCGGCAAGTTTAGACCTGGCAGACCTTTTGAACTATTATCAAGGGCATCTTGGTTATTATTTAGCGTTGGTTCCATCAGGGTACTCGATGAGGTAGTTTGAAGGTGGCGGAAGGGCATATTTTAGGGGTCTGCCAAGTACTTCCGGCAGGGTGCGCAATGGCAGACCTACGTTTTTTTTTTCATAATTAATCAATGGTTAACTGTTGCCAGCACTTTCATTCGGGTACCTTATGACGTAATTTTGACAAAAAAAATACGTCAAAATATATCGATTATTTCCATGACCCGGCAGGATCGGCTCTGGCAGACCTGTGTTTTTTTACGTGTTTAAGTGTCGGTTAACTATCTGAAGATAGCCTATTGGGGTACCTGATGAGGTAGGTATTTACGCAGCCGGCTCTCCCACTATAGAGTGTTCACGTGCATTTTTGGACCTCTGCAGTGACGACAAGGATGGTGTATTGAGTCGAATTGTTACTGGAGACGAAACTTGGGTTCATCATTATGAACCTGAGTCGAAACAAGACTCCATGCAGTGGCATAAAAAGGGCACAGCACCCCCCAAGAAGTTTAAGGTGTCACAGTCAGCTGGGAAACTCATGGCAACGGTCTTTTGGGACTCAGAAGGAATATTGTTGATCGATTATAAAGATAAAGGTGTTTCTATAACCGGAGAATACTACGCTTCAATATTAGAGCGACTAAAAGAAGCCATTAAAGAGAAAAGACGGGGAAAATTGACGAAGGGTGTGCTGCTTTTGCACGACAATGCGCCCGTCCACAAGAGTCGCGTTGCGTTGGCTGCCCTGCATAAGGTGGGCTTCGATATTTTAAACCAGTACCCTACAGCCCAGACCTAGCCCCGAGTGATTATTACCTCTTCCCAAAAATGAAAAAAAGAGCTTCGGGGTAAAAAATTTACCACCGATGATGAAGTTAAGGAGGCAGTTTCAGTGTATTTTGAAGACAAAGATAAAACATTTTTTTTATGAGGGTATAAATAAATTAATAGAAAGGTCTGAAAAATGTATCCGTCTTGCAGGTAAATATATTGAAAAGGAAAAATAATTTGGTTTTTTTTATTTCCACCCCTTACCCTCCATTCCGCGAACATAAAAACGCTCCCTCGTAAGACTTCAAGCTTCTGGAATGGGAAGGACTTCGCATCACCTTAAATTTGCCGATGATATCGTTGTAATGGCAGAATCCATAGAAGACGAAGTAGGTACCATGCTCGGAGACCTGAAGCGAGTTTCCCAACATGTGGGCCTCAAAATGAATGAATGGAAAAAACCGAAAATAATGTCGAATGGCCACGTCGCGCCCCTACCTGTTTCTGTTGGGAGCTCCACCCTCAAAGTTGTAGAAAAATATATATCTACCTGAGTCAACTGATCCAGGTTGGAAGCTCTAGCTTCAAGGAGGCTGTCTTTCTACGAATTCGACTCGGTTCTTTCTTTCGGACTTCGGCGTTCGGAACATTTCCAGATGAGTAACAGCCTCTTGAGTGCCACTGTTACTCAACGTTTGTTCCCGATAAGTAACACCCTCTTGAGTACCACTGTTACTCAAGGGGAAAAGTTTCCCGATGAGTACCACTGTGTCTTATGTACGGCGCGCCGTGTTCCCATCAAGTACCACTTAAGACAATACAGCACTTCGTTGAGTATTCAATGTATGATTAGTAGCTATGGTGTTTTCATTATACTTACGCGTCGTATTTGAAATCAACAGACACAGACAAGAATTACAATAGTCACTAGTCACCACTCATATAATTCAATCTACCCATCAACTGTATAGATACGGGTGTTTATCGGGTATTTACTCAATCTACTGAGTAAATTTGACGTGTATTCCCGTTGTCCCCATCGTCGGTGTCCTCATCAATGGGGACAACGGGAAATTAATAAAATTATTAAAATTACTTGCCGTTGTCCCCATACGCAGTCTCCGTTAAAGGGTACAGCGGGTACTTAATAAAATAATTAAAATTACTCCTCGTTGTCCCCATTGCGGTAAATTTTAAGTGAGTGACTTTACAGGGAAATTACGTAAAAAAATTATGGTTTTACGTATATTGATAGGTAGGAATGTATGAAGAAATGGGAATAAAGAGTCTTATTTATATTATATCATGATAAGTGAGAAAAAAGTTAAGTAATTCCATGAAACCGTTCAAAAGAATAGGTGAGACGAGAAGTAAAAATTATAAAGGAAATGTTATGCCTATTCAAATAAATACAAAATTAAGGCGAACACCGCAAGTTAATAAATATTATGATAATTATTGATGGATCTTGGGCTGGATCACAGCATACCCTACACCATCAATACGGATTGCGTCATTACTGAAGCGTTCTTTGTACGAAGCAGACGTAATGGACCCTTGACAGAGGAAAATTAGAGCTTGTGTGGCAATAATTGTAGCCTCTTCTTTAAACAAAAGATTAAAGAAAGCGATGGATGTTGTGGCTACATACATACAAACATGCATACTATCACGACTTTATCCCTAATGGGGTAGACAGAGCATTTCGGGTTTTGCGGTTCGAAGCATATAGAGCCCAGGGCCGTAAGACTCAAAGGCCACTTTAAGCGGTATGGTGGGCGAGAAGAAAAAACATGTTTGTTGCATGGGAGTCCCCTTAAATATTTATTTTATTCTGTTTTTAGTATTTGTTGTTATAGCGGCAACAGAAATACATCATCTGTGAAAATTTCAACTGTCTAGCTATCACGGTTCATGAGACACAGCCTAGCAACAGATAGACAGACAGAAAGCGGAGTCTTATTAATAGGGTCCCGTTTTTACCCTTTTGGTAGGGAACCCAAAAAAAGGATTCAAAATAGAGAATGATTTGAATTTACGCGCATTCCCTCGATTGGCTTCTACGATCTGCGTGGTAAGAGAATCAGCTAGTACATTCTAAGTTTTTCTCAGACCAGCATGGAAGAATGAATTGGCTACATACATACTATCACGTCTTTATCCCTAAGGGGCAGACAGTATTTTGGATCTTGCGGCTCTACAGAGCCTAGGGCCGCAAGATTCAAAGGCTGTTAGCGTGGCGGTGGGCGAGAAGGTGATAAGGGAATCAAATAGTAAAGGGTTGCTAGCCGCATCACCTAACAACAAATTTTTTTCGCCCATCCCCTCGATTGGATCCTACGATCTGCGCGGGAAGAGAAGCAGCTGGTACATTCTAAGTATTTTCTTTTCTCCCTTACCAGCATGAAAGAAATTGAATTGGAAAATAAAACTACAAAAGAGAGAAAATCATCGTCATCCTCCATCTCTGCCGTCTCGCTGCGTACTGACTCGATAAATATGAACGCGAGACACTACACGCAACATAAATATCACGATCCAGGATCTGGAATCAGATCACAACAAGGATTTCCAGAAATCCAGCGATAAATATTGTGATCCGTCAATACACTACACTACACATCAATAAATATTAATCCGTCAGTTAATATGGATCTTGTGTAGCGTTCGCCAAGTAACATACTTAATAATAAAATATTATTTTATGACTAATAAGTAACTATGTTCTGAGCTTATTAAAATCTTTTATATACAAAACTAGCTTTAACCCGCGACTTCGTCCGCGTAGAAGTCGAAAATGGTTCTAATAGGATTTTGATCGCATAATTTTCTGCAAACAATTTAAGCTGCAAGCCTGCAAATGTAGTGTTATCTATTAATGTTATTCCAAAATAAAAGTAAATATAAAATTTATTTGCAATGAGGCGGAATTTGAACCAGAGACTCCTGAGATATCAATTAATTAGTGTCCATTTCGTTAACCGTTCGCCATGCAGAAGTGCTATTTCTGAAACGCGGAGTCACTTAAAACGAATAGTTTTCCTATACAAAAAACCATTCATTTAGTGACTCCGGGTTTGAAAAACGGGCTTGATACTGAGGGCGTGCGAAATAATCACTTATATTTGAACACTAAATGAATAGTATAACGAATAAAAGATTGATTTGAACCTGAGGACACCTGCCTAAATAATTTCGAAATCGTAAACTGTTACACCAATCAGGCATCGTAATAAGAATGTGGAATTATTGGTTATACTATACCGTAAAACCGTAAAATGAGAAAGTATGTAGTGCGACATCTTTACAAATTCTAACAAACTAATAACTAAAAGTGCTTTTGATATTTAGTTTAGAATAATATTAAATAAATATAAACACTGATTGAGCTAGCCCCAAAGTAAGTTCGAGACTTGTGTTATGGGATACTAACTCAACGATACTATATTTTATAACAAATACATATATCGATAAACATCCAAGACCCAGGACAATTTGAAAAAGGCCATTTTCTAACTGCCCTGACGGGGATCGAACCCGGGACCTCTGGGTGGCGGACTAGCATGGTGACCACTACGCCACGGAGGTCATCAAGATTACTAGGTAACTTTCTTGAAAACGAAAATTCGCAATGTATAGGACTTGCACCCCCCTGGCAAGGACATTTTTAAATGAGCTTGGACGTAGAATATCTGGGCAAATGATAGACACTACTTATCTTATCTGGCTCAAAGGATTTCCATTGCCATTCAGCGCGGCAATGCCGCCATGATGCCCAGTGTCATGGGAATATTTGGGCCGGGTAGATTAAAGACAGCACATTCCGGATTACCAACTGTAAATATTTTGACGAAGCGTGTTGCGGATACTAGCAATTTGTTACTTAAATTATATTTGTGTTTAGATGTGTATTTACATAAATTATTATGTTAAAATATTTAAATACATATAAAATCTTTATTATAGTGTAGGGATTAAAAGGCCTAGCTGACCCGGCGTTCCCGTTCCCGTCATTTGCTAGAGCGAGAGAGAGTGACGGAACGCTTCAGCATGGCCTACATATTACGTTACCCCATTTCATCTCTCTAGGGGTAGAATTTAAAAAAAATCGAAACGTACTTTCTCTTATACCACCAGGAGTACTCGTGCGCAGTTTCGAATAAAATGGTCAAACTAATCTTGTTTCTCCATACAAACTTTGGACCCCCGTTTCACCCCCTTAGTTTTGAAAAATCCTTTCTAAGTGCACCCCTAGACCTCATATGGAACCTATGTGCCAAATTTGGAGTCTCTAGACCCAGCTGTTTGGGCTGTAAGTTGATATGTCAGTCATCAATCAGTCAGCCATTCAGTTTCTTCTTTTATAAATTTATAGTCTTAGTCCGGCGGCTGCGCTATATCAACCCCGTGCAAAAAAAAATTAAAGGCGACAACGATAGGTGAAATTTTTACTGACCGTTGTCATTTGTCCCCATTGCCTTTACGTACGATGGGGACAACGGTCAATAAGCTTCATGACGTACCTACTCGTTGTCCCCATTATGGGGTAATTATCTACCGCCCATCTCTAGTCCCGTCACGTCACAAAACTTAATATCTTATCCTGTAACAATCCATTTGTAAAGTATCATGAATATCTTTGAAAATACAAGGGAACAGACGAATGAAATGTACGGTAGGCCTCAGAAGTGGAGTCCCAATTTCTCATACTAATTATATGAAAAATTGAGACTCCACTTTTGAGCACAAATTAGATAGTTATCTTTTGAGGCTTACCGTTCATTGCATTGTGGCGAACTACTTATAGGGTTACGCAAAAAGTATCGATACTTTTGTTTCGATACCAAGTACTTTTGGAATCGGTACTTATGTTCCGATACTTTCTCGGAGGTATCGATGCTTTCCTTCTTCTTCTTCTTCCCCCTTTTCTTCTTCTCATTTCTTATAAATGGGAAATTTATGAATCGATATTTTTAACAAAACATTTTTCATAATGCTTGGGCCGGACCTGCGCCTATCGTCACGAAGCTTCTTGCTATTACACGATACACGCAAATGTGACCAGCCGTTATCGGGTATCGTCCCGAATATTCGGACTTCGTGTTAGTTATCGCGCGGGTGGCGATAAATCAAACTATTTAAGCATGCTAACAATTCGCTCTGCGTGGTCGCACTTGCGTTGTTCATTTAAAAATGGAGTGGAACTATAAAATGGTGTTAAAATTTTTAGCTTTTTCTTTCTAGGTTTCTTTTTAGGTTTCACTAAATGCATTATGTAATTGTCAGCACACATGTTAAAGAAAAGAAAGTTGTCATCCATATTTAAAACACGTAGATGACGCCATCTTGGATTATTGCCAGATTGTTCGTAAAAATAACGAAGCCGCTAGTGTGACCAGCGCTATATCGCGATAACTTTTGAGTGTACAAAACGTACGAAGATTCGCCGCGAATAGCTTCGGGACGATAGGCACAAGTGCGGCCGAAGCATAACACTACTGGACCTAAGACATGATTAAGGGAATTCCCTCTCACCGTGCCGAGCACTTATGTGTGTTACCATTGTATTATATTGAACTGTTTCAGGTGCTTTTTTAACGGGTTGAATAATGTGTGTAGTGTAGTTTTTTTGTTACTTTTTCAGTTTTCTTATATTTGCAGAATGAGAAGCCCTTAATGAAATAATTGGATTATTTGCGTAGCATCTTTCAGTTCCTTAGTTATAGGAAAGTCATTCTCTGACATATTCCTGAAATAACAAGTAGCAACACTACGTATAAGAGTACAACTTACACGAAGGTGATGTAAATGAGCGTTATGAGGCGTTTGCCCTTTCGAGTTTTCCAAACTAATTTGTGATTTTTACTGTGTCATTTATTTTTAATTTAAATAACACGATTAACGTGTAACTTAACATAAAAATAAAAAAATAGCCGTTTAATTGTTGTTCTGATGTATTATTTTCTTATCAACACAAACAACACTCCATCCAGTTTTTTAGTAAAAGTATTTAAAAGTACTCGATACCTTCAGGTATCGATACTTTCGTTCCGATACTTTTTTAGTGTCGATTCTTTTGATACGATACTGGTATTGAGTAAAGTATCGATACTTTTGAAATTTTGTGTATCCATAACTACATATTCCTTCATTTGGCCTCGCCTTAGTCGGGAAGAAAAAATATAATTTTGTTAGGTTTTATGTCAAAAGCCAGTTTTCTTCGTAATCGTAAAAACAAAACAAGCAAGCAAGTGTTACTGTCACTCAGTGGAAATAGTAGATAACTCATCCTCATCTTGTCAACGAGTGAATAAATCAGTATAATTTTATGGATTAAATTGATTCTATTTGACAACAAATTCGGTGCGGTAGGTGTTCTATTTTACGAGACCACAAATAAAACATTTTCTTTTTAAATACCTTTCAACTTCTATAGATTTAAGCGCTGTCCACACACTGACGGGACTGGCCGTCCGTTGCCGTTTTCCCGTCAGGGCCGTGCCGGGTTCTGTATTCACACATATCAGGGATCTTTGTCGGGGACTGATATGCACACGATGGCCTTATTCAATACTTAAGAATTGGCAATGATTACAATAACGCTCGATGAAGAAGAAGCTCATACTAAGCAGAATATCGGCATCAGCAGGCAGTAAAACGTATTTGGGTATGAGCTCTGGGAATTATAAAGCAAGGTCAGCAAGAACACAAACAAAATGTCGTCCTGGTAGGTAAAAATCGGATGGCACCGCACGGGCATCCAGGTGGCCTCTGGGGACCCGAGGGCCCGGCCTTGAACTTCATACAAATCATATGTCACTGATTTTTCTCCCTTCACATTAACGGATTACCTGATAATGTGTGGACAGTGCTTTATGTAGCATAGGAATAATTGTAAGGTAATTGAACTCTTTCATTAAGGGTTCCCTACCCAAAGGGTAAAAACAGGACTCTATTACCTAGTATATATAGTATTCTGTGCCATTACTAAGACTCCACTGTTCATCTTGTCTGTCACCAGGCTGTATATTAGTCAAGAATCGTGATAGCTAGATAGTTTAAATTTTCACAGATGAATTAATTCTGTTGCCACTATAACAACAAATCAATAAAATAAATATTTATGTGTGGCTCCCAAACAACAAACGTAATTTTTTGTAGATAATGTAAGAGTCCGACTCGCACTTGGCCAGATATATTTAAAAGATACTTATATCATTTTTTTTTAAGTTTTATGACTATTTTAACTTAAAAGATGTACCTAAATAATCCATAATTGTTTCAGGATTAATAAAATCATGCAGAGGCTCGTTTCACTCATCAAAACTATAAACACTCCTCTACAGTTTGCGAAACAAACCAAATTAGTATCTTATATCAGTTCAAATAATGTGAGAAGATCGAATTTCTTGTCTGCATGGACACCTATGATAAGTCCAGTTTGCAATTTTAAAGTCAAAGGACGTGTGAGGAGGCGTTGCAAATCATGTTACTTTGTAATAAGAGATGAGAGAACTTACGTAATTTGTCCAAAGTACCCGAGACACAAACAGATGTCCATGAAGCCAAAACCACATAATACTTGGGTATTGACACATGCTAGTCAAAGCCCCGTAAGACCTTGGTGATATTGCAATGTGTTAGTGAATTATCTTATGATTTGAAAATAAATTAGATGATTAAATAAACAGTGTATTTATTCGAAGTTCACTTTCATTATCGAACATGAATATAATAATAAAGTAAGTAGATAACAATTTTTCACTATCATGTTAATTAAGGTTTTTGCTTTCATTATAAATTTTGCTTCTACACAACATGTCTCTAAATTAAAAATAAGTACAAAAATTACAATAACTAAGTTTACCTAATGCATCTTATCTACTAACTTGCTCATGATATAACTATACAATTTGATTCATACTTTGTATTTGTACAAAATAAAAATACAATTCACTACTTTTCAACAACTCAAATCAGATACTTTTAACGTAAAAACAACCATTTTTTTAGCGATACAATACCCGGCACGTAAGTTGAACAAAAAAGGCGGTCGTTGTTGTACGTTGTTTGTCCGTTTAGAATCACATCCGAACTTCAGATAGAAATGAGTTCGGCTTTGAAGGAAGACCAAAAAATCTCTTTTAACACTTTTATCTCCAATTAAACATGCGCCGACGGCCGCCATTTTTGTTCAACTTACATGCTGAGTATTGTAATTAATCACAAAGTTCATTAGAGTAGCAGCAAATGTCTATAAAATGTACCAAATTTACAGTCATGTGTCTTCTACAGTAGGATTTTCCATTGGAGGGTCATGGTCGGCTAAATTGATGGAGCTGAAACAAAAGAAATAGTGGTTCAGTCACAAGAACAGTGATTACCGAGATCGGGTCCTCTACGTAGTTTCGAGCGCCGCTAGTGCGACACACGCCGTTGCGAATTTTTTTTCCACTGCCTTATAGTTTCGAGGGCTTGTAGACTCGAAGGATGAGGTCGCGAACGACGCTGTTCCGAAAAACATTTCCACTGCCCTACACGCTCGAACGCTCATGAACTAATACTTTCTCATGTGCAATTGATTAATTTCGATAACATAGACCACTTGAGTAGATAATTGTTTATAAAGATCATTCCTATATTTAAGTTACACATAGAAAATTAATAAAAATGTACATTTTAGGTACTAACTTTTTTTTCATTGTCATGATCTTGTTAATAACAATAAATGTTGATTGACACCGAATGTGTTTGTTTTTTATTTGCTACACATTGTGACTGGTAGGTCAAGGTCACGAGCATTCGAGCGCGTGAGGCAGTGGAAATGTTTTTCGGAACAGCGTCGTCGCGTCGTCGCGACCACATCATTCGAGTCCACAAGCCCTCGAACCTACGAGGCAATGGAAAAAAATTCGCAACGGCGTGCGTCGCAACTAGTGATGGGTAAGACTAATAACCCGGTTAATATCATTTGGCTAATAATCGATTAAAAGCAATTAATAGCCGTTAATAGCCAATTATGGATGATAACCCTGCTATTAATGTTATTCTTGTATTTAAATTTTCCCTTCATGGTTTTCAGGTTTAGGGACTGTCAGATTAGATTTTATTTCCATCATCTTTCTTATTAAATAAAGTAGTAAATTTATGTGTAAATTATAATTAATCCGGCCCATTTAAAAAAATTCAATTAGCTGTTTACATTGATTTTTGGTAGGTAGATTTTAATGTACTTAATTTTATTTTTAAATTCTTAATCAGTCATTTACAACGATTTTTAGGAATAATTTTTTTTTGTTTGTTTTTGTTTTAGTTGCTTTTTTTTGTTTGTTGTTTTTGTTTTAGTTGATCAAAAATATTCTTCAGCCCAATTACTCTCCTAAGTTTGGTACGGTAAGCCTCAAAAATGCGAGTCTCAATTTCTCATACAGTTAGTATGAGAAATTGGGACTTCACTTCTGAGGTTGGATCGGACGCTAATGGCTCTATGGCACTTCTGCAGAAGTGCCATTTCTGAAACCAGAGCCGTGGTTCTCCAGGACATGCCTACCCTACCCGTCGCCTTATATCTATTGCCATAAACTCTGTCCCAACTTATCTGAGAGGAATTCCTCCCAGGTCAATTATTTATCTATTGTTTTATTTATAGGGACAGGTAAAGGGTTAAGTAGGTTTTATACTAATAATTTCGACATAACACAGAGTAGTATTCAGATGGCGTGGGGTATTACAGAGAATCGAATAGCAGTGATTGCATGTGTAACAAAACACCAGTCCTGTAGACGACGGAATGTAAAACTTATAAAAATTGTATTTTTTATGGGTTTGTGTTTTTTCATGTATTTGTTTGCTTTAAAAATTAAACTTAATAAAGGTACGGGTGCAATGACGAGTACACAGCCTCCCCGCGTGCATGCGGACCGTATGTATTGTTGTATTGCGTTTGTCGCTCAGTCGCCTGCCTTCCTATTAACGAGGCATACGTATCTCACGTCTTTCCGCCGGTACCTTACCATACGTAAATTCATAAAATCGTTGTTGTTATTTCCTATCACCTACAAGTCCAGATTTTCAATTTGTTAAAACCACTAAAATTAACGCAGAAATTTGTTTACCGGACCATCAAGCGTTACAATGAGATGTGTTTTGTAGATGAAAGGCTAAGAGTCAGTCGACCTCCAATAACCAGGACACCAGCAGCTATCAAAGCCACCAGAGAGAGAATCCGAAGAAATCCAATCCATTAGCAGAAAATCACAGCTAGGGAAATGAAAATATTCCCTAGGTCTATGTCTTGTATCATAAAAGAAGACCTTAAGCTTGGAGCTAATCGAAGAAAAACAGGTCAGCTCTTCATCACAAATTAACCAAGAAGTTGTTGCAGAGACACGGAGATGATGGCCACTGGCCAAATTCTCCTCACGGATGAAAACATTGTTACCGTTAAACAGAAGTTTAATCGTCAAAACGATAGAGTTTATGCGCACAGCTCCTAAGAAGCTACTGAGATGATCTCAAAGACCGAAAGAGGCCACCCCCCAGCATCTGTGATGGTTTGGTGGGGTGTATCCTACGAAGGAGTGACAATGCTTCATTTTTGCAAAAAAGGGGTAAAAACTAAAGCAACTAACTACCAAAGCGATATTTTAAAAAAGAAACACTGTGTTTTCTGGTAAATACTGGATATTTTAACAAGACTCAGCACCAGCGCTCAAAGCGAAATCAACCCAGCGCTAGTTACATGTGAATTTAACGGAATTCACCACCTCTGACTGAAGATTGATCCTGATCTTCATCCTTTGGATAATTACTTATGGAATATTTAACGAAACTGAATTTCCTGAAAAACGTGTATTTATTTTATTTTTAAAACACTTTAAACAAAGATAAAATAAATAAAAAATTACCAAATAAAGAATCCTACTGCATACGCGAACCCATTTTTTATTCACATCCAAAGATTTTAAAATAAAACAAATAAGAAGCATTTATTTCTTTACAATACATTAATAGCGGGGTTATTAGCCAGTGGAAGGCTATTAACGGCAATTTATGGATTTTAATCGATAATAATCCAAACCATCCGGCTATTTACTCATCACTAGTCGCAACCGCAACAGCGGCGCTCGCAACTACGTAGGGGACCCAAATTAGTATTAATAATAATAAGTAGGTATGTTATTTCAATAAAGGTTGAAGAGAAAGTACTTAACAGTAACCAGTAACCAACTATCTCGGCTTTAAGTATTCCTATAGGTTGGCAGAGAATGCATTAGCATTAAGTTCACTTTTGTACCATTGTGGTCAATAAAGATTTTAATAAATAAATAAAAACAAACTATTATTTAAAGAAATAATAATTACCTCATTCTTTGTACTACACCATCACTTATATTATGTACATCTGATGGAGTAGTGTCATTATCGGTAGATGCAGTGCTATCATCTAAGATCTCAATAACATCATCACTGGAAACAGGTAAATTTTCTTCAGTTCTTGGTTGTTCGGGGTCTTTCTTTTCAATAATCTTGATTCCCGCCACACCTATTGAACCATAAGGATTGAATGAGACCATAAATAATATGCAGTTCGACATTACTATTGTTACTTTATTTTTGTTGCAATCAGACTGTAGAATCCAACAAACCTTTAGCTGGCAATGCATTTGTGTCTCGACGAACACGCCTTTTCTTAGTGTGATCATTACGGCGTTGTTGCACCATATTCTGTAAATCTATGATATACACCACTCCTGCTATTAGCAAATTACAATCAGTCTTTCCCTCATTATATGCTTCTTCAAGGTCGATATTACTACGTTCGTCATACTTCCACCAACCTATAAATAAAAAAAAAAACATGATAATGTATTTATTACATTATCTCTATTCCTCCGAAACGGCTCAACCGATTTTGTGACTTTTCGTGTATTTGGTTGGTTTGAGAATAGGTGGTATAGTAGATAGTGCTACAAGGGACAAAGGTAATATTTTGAAGGCGAGGGCGCTACTTTGAATCCAGAGCGAAACACGAGCGTAGCGAGTGATCTACAGTGAAATCCTGAGTGAAGCGAGGGATTCATGTATATCGCCCGAGGTAAAAATATTACCGTGCCCGAGTAGCACACTCTACTTTTGATCTCCATCTATAAGAAAAACTAGCAAATACAAAACAAAATATAAAGAAAAGTAGAACATCTAGAATAAATAAGTTCAATCGATAGATACTAAAGCTTTTAGAACCGAAATCGGTTCTTGGTTTTTTGTAACCGGGTCGTAACCGGGAATACCGGCTATATTTTTTTTTTAGATTATTTTTCTTATTCCGCTTTGCCTTTAAATTAAACAGATCTTCAGAATTTACCCAAGCAAGAGCCTGTGATACAATTTTTGGAATAGAAGTCAACACAGCCTAACTTAAGACGAAGTGGTAGCTAAAGTGGCGCCCTCATTTGAAGTAAATTGTTTAAAACTAAATAAGATGATAATTAAAAATTTGATAGGTATAAACGTCTAGAAAGACCTTTAAACTATTTTATGAGTAACCTTTGAAATTATTACTAATAGTCCGTCTAGTTTTAAAACTAGACGGACTACCAATATTACTTTCAAAGGTTATTTATAAAATAGTTTAAAGGTCTTTGTAGACATTTATACAAATCAAATTTTTAATGATCACCTTATTTAGTTTTAAACAATTTATTTCAAATGAGGGCGCCACTTTAGCTACCACTTCGTCTTAAAGAACTTGACATGAATAAATTAAAATATTCTGAGCTTCAGAGATCAATAAACTTGAACTTTTTGGTATTCTTAACTTTTAAAGTAATTACGCAAAATCAGACTAGAAACTTGAATTACATAATTGTACAAGAAGTTTAGTACAATAATTATAACGATGAAGAAATTCGAGGGAAGTCGATGTTATTGTTGATAATTTGATGTAAAAATGTTATGTCGAACTGAGTACAACGGTCCAAAAGAGATAAAAGTTTGTGATGTTTGAGGGAATCAACAAATGATGATTCTGGAGTGCAATTCCTATAATTTAACATTTTTACAAATCTCTTTTGAACATTTTCAATAGAATTAATGTCAACTTGATAATTTTATTCGTCACTCTTCGTTAGAAACGCAACTGGTCAGATAAGCATCTCGTCATCGCTCAGGATAGTCTCGCGAGTTGTCAGAAACGCAACTCGACAGATACATTTCGAGATATTTGAAGTTATTCACTCAGATTAACGAAAGCACATGGGTAAAAGCTTCCCCCGGCTTCGCCCGTGGACCCCGTGGTACATACATAGCCTCACACTCAGGTATAACGAACCTATGCAACGGTGAAAGAATTTTTGAAATCAAACAAACTCTTCAGCTTTATTATATTTGTCTCTATAGATGACAAATTGATAACTTCCTTTTTTTCTAAAGTCGGTTAAAAAGTCAAATGAAAGAGTAAATAATAATCAGTACCCTTTAATAAACTTAATCAATATCAAATAATAATGCATTCAGCATTATTCAGTATGAAACTTGCCAACCACATTTTATAGACCTTGAAATATTAACTTTGCCCTGTATTTACATTTTAGAAGCATGTAAATTTGTACGCAAATATCCCCAGTTTTACACAAAAATGGAAGACTTACCAAGACGATACCCCACTCGACAAAAAAATAAACTAGTGACACCCGCTTCCAAGCTAGAACTTTTTAAGTCTGGCCTGCTAGCTATGACGATAAAAAATTATAATGCCCTACTCGACAGCCTAATGCTTGCGGACCTGCGCCTATCGTCACGAAGCTTCGTGCTATTACACGATACACGCAAATGTGACCGGCCGTTATCGGGTATCGTCCCGAATATTCGGACTTCGTGTAGTTATTGCGCGGGTGGCGATACATCAAAGGATTTATACACGCTAACAATTCGCTCTGCGTGGTCGGACTTGCGTTGTTCGTTCATTTTGACGTTTGTTTTCAACTTGTTCGGACGGTGCTGTGCGACGGTGCCACGGTTGTTAATGCGTAAAAATGGAGTGGAACGATAAAATAGTGTTAAAATTTTTAGCTGTTTCTTTCTAGGTTTCAATAAATGCATTATGTAATCGTTAGCACACATGTTAAAGAAAAGAAAGTCGTCGTCCATATTTAAAATACGTAGATGTCGCCATCTGGTAATAACCAGATATTTCGTGAAAAATAACAAAGCCGCTAGTGTGACCAGCGCTTTATCGCGATAACTTTTTAGTGTACAAAACGTATGAAGATTCGCCGCGAATTGCTTCGGGACGATAGGCACAAGTGCGGCCGAAGCATAAGAATGAAGAAAAAACTAAAGTTTTCTATTCATAAAAAAATGAAATTAATTTTAGTAAATAAAACGTATTACAAACTAGACGAGTATGTTAACGATAAAAAATTTAATTAAAATTGACAATTTAACAATACCTACTTAACAAACTTTGACGTAACTTTTAAACTTATAACTTGACAATAATTTTCATATAATAAATATCACACAATCTTGCTAATAAATACTAAAAATAATAATAATATATATACATATACTATTAAATAATATTTTGTAAACATTTATATTTATAAGTTAACTGCATGTCATAAATGTCGCTTGCCGTTCCAATTTTTGTTTTGCGATACCCGACGGGTTCATAATGTACCTATTATAGAAGACAGTGACTTTTAGTACATAGAACTGATGTACATTATGAAATGAAATAAAGATCTGAATTAAATTGCATAGCTGATCATTTGAGTTCCAAACACAACTACTAAAGTCTAGAATGTATCTGTTAAAAAATAATTTTTAAGGTAAAACTGTTTTACCTAAAAATTAGGCTTTGTGACCCTGTTGATAAAAACCAAGATTTTTTCAATGCTTTACGCGTAATTTGATAATAATGACATTTGAAAGTCAATTGACTATCCATCATTATACCCAAGTTCCTAATCGTATCTACTCTAGCCACTTGATTATTGTTTAGGAAGTATGTGTGTTTAATAGGTGCTTTTTTACGAGTGTGTGTGATAACTTTTCATTTATCGGTGTTAAGGAAAAGTTGATTTTCGTCATAATATTTAGCTAAAGCATCAAGTTCATGTTGTATTAAATTACAATCACTACTATTAGTAACTACTCTGAAAAGTTCGGTGTCATCAGCGTATAAAATTTGATTAGTATTAGTAAGAGCATGTTCTATATCATTTATATACAAGGAGAATAGGACGGGGCCTAAATGGGAGCCTTGCGGCACGCCAGAGGGAATAGGTAAGTAGTTAGAGCAATATCCGTTCATGCATACAGCTTGACTTCTGTTTCTTATGTAAGAATCAATCCATCTGAGGAGGTTGCCATGTACACCAACTCTAGGTTCATAATAATAAGGTTATGTAAGCTCAAAGCTTCATAATAATAATGGTTATGTTTAATTTTGTGAAATGCTTTAGAATAGTCAGTGTATACGACATCCACCTGAGTGCCCTTATCCATAGCATTAAGTCAATATTCAACGAAAGTCACCATATTGGTATCTAAACTTCTGTGTTTGAAAAATCCATGTTGGTTGACTGATATTATATTTCTAATAGCATTTGATAGTTGATTGGTGACATTTATTTTCTAAAATAAGACCGATTTTAAATAACTTAGATATAGGTCTATGTTCTGATATTAATTGCCGTCAATTACTCTTAGGAATAGGAGTTACAAGCGCTAACTTCCATTTTATCAGGGAATGTACCAGTTCCAATTGATTTCTTGTAAATAAGATGAAGGGTGTTACCAAACTTTACCAAAGAAAGAGCACATTTAGATATAAAGATAGAGGGTATACTGTCAGCTCCTGCACTTTGATGTGTATAATTTGATTCCTGTAGTATAATTTCTTTGTCAATATCTATCGAATTTATAATTGAGTTAGAAGAATCGTTTTCGCATAAGTTGGATAAGTCTAGGGGTGGTTGGTCATTTGGCTGAATGAAGACAGACTTAAAATATTCATTAAAAGATTCGCAAATTTCTTATCCAGAGCTAAGGAGGGTATTATTTCTATCGTACATGATGTTAGGGCAATCGCCTAGTTGTTTTCTCGACTTGACATAAGTCTCAGAAATAGTTTGGGTTATTCTTGATACGATCTTCATATAATAATAATAATCACATAATTATAAAGCTACATACCTTGAGTTCAGCGTTGCCAACCCGTAGGCGGCCAATACACAATCTGGATCAAGATCAGCCACATTCCTCCAAAACTCTGTTTCCTTTTATCCTACCAGTTATCTTCTATTTTTCGCATTATCTTCTATTTTTGACTTGACTTAGCTGGGGGCTCTTGAAATCCACGGGGCCCTGGGCTGAAGCCCAAAAAGCCATATGATAGATCCGGCCCTGGCTGTGACTATGCCTATATAATTGCAAGTATAATTGGTTTTGAGTTAAAATTTTGGCACTGACCAATATAAAGTAAGCTACTTACCATTTCTTCCTTCATAATACCATTGATATTCTCCATTGCCATCTGTGCTATCAGCTTGCAATGACTTTTCAAGTATAATTGGATTATCTAAATAATCAGGTGGGATCTCTGCACGACACATAGCACATTTTTTACTTTGGATTGCAATACCCTGTAGATCAAATTATACATTTAGATACATTTTCACATCTTTATGTCATTATGTCTAAAGTTTGTTGTTGTTCACCAATAAGTATTATTTAAAATTGAGAAAGAAACTACAAATGTTATCATATCATCTACAAAAAAGTTAACTAAAACCAGACTACAGAAAAATTCCTATTAATTTTTTTTTAATCAATGCATGCACAGCAGAGAGCAATAATTAAAAAAGTACCTATATATTTGTGAAATGTGCCTTTTTTCATAAAAATTTGATACCCCACTAGGTATGATTAATTAAATTTTTTCGCACATTATTTCTTCATGACCTAACATATCTTATTATAACCATTGGCTGTCTGCAGCCACGACGCTAACGACGATACATACATAGCAACGAAACACATCACCCACCTGGAGGCTTTGCCATAGTCAGGTAAATATTGACCGTAAATTTTTGAAATATAAAATATTAATTGTTGAGTTGACGTTCATGGGCTGCATATTATTGGAATTTTATTCAAATTTAATATTTTTATATTCTACGACAAATTAACATAGTTTAATTAGTCTGTTTTCACAGAGTTGATAAAATCAGGGCTTCTTAATTTATTAAAAAATTGTGGCCTGTTAATGTGCAAAGCTTTTTAATCAATCACACAATTTTAAACTATTATTAAATGTATAAAACAGATAACAACATGCAAGAACCCAAACAACTTGAAGTGCATGCCAGAACGTAAAAGCAATATAAAGCCTCCAGGTCTGCTTGTCTGTTCGGGCCACGCTTGACTACAACTGCATGCCACATACCACACAAATGGCAACAGCGGAAGATTAGTGACGGCCACCATACAGTTTGCGATAATTAAGTGACAGTCGCTATTCGGAGACAAGTCATAATATTTATCAACTCTCTACGAACACACTTCATGTAGGTACGTCAATATTACCTTGACACACAGAAAACAAAAGATGTGGCCGCAGGGCAGTTGTGTTGGATGATTTTGTTTTTGCAGGCACACTGCACAATCTTGATCTGCAAAATTCATATCATTATTTGAAACATATCAGTATAATGGTGTTGAGTCCAGATTTCAAATAATATTAATATTATAACTGTTATGTACTAATTTTGTTAATTATCCAGTGTATCAAATTAACTATACCTAATAAATGAGAAAAGACTATACATTAAAAAAAAATGTTAAATATTTAAGTATTTGTAATAAAATTGAATGCAGCAGTCATTCAAAGTATCAATTTCGCATGGTTAAAGGTCAGACTTTCACTATTTATAAATTAAATATGGGAGAATCCAAACAGTTTGCTTATATTATTTTATAGCCATGTTACTTTCTTATCACCAGGAGCACTATGAAATGTTTAGACCAAAATTTACGTTGATTTTGATGACACCAGTAATCAGTATTCATCTGACAAGTCTGACTAAAAATAAATAAATAAATATTCTAAAGACGCTATAAATCAGGATACTGTTCAGTTAACAGCAGCTTACCTTGGACTTCAGAGTTCATCCTTAAAAAAAGAAGTTATTATCAAATAACGTTTATAGTTAGGTAGGATATATCTGTCTTCGAAATAACACAAAAATATGATAAATCAATCAAATCGAGTCTGAACTGAGCACAGCAAAAATATCAACATCAACCTGTGTGGAGATACATATAAAAATCACAAAATTAAATGAAATAAAATGAATAGGTGCCAGTTATATTGTAGTATTCTATGATGAATACTGTACACTTATCAGAGGGGCTAATGTTAGTACAACAAATTATGACGTATAATGATATCGATTCAAAATGTATTCTATCTTTGTATGATCCTTATATAAACCAAGATCATTTTATTTGGTCATATAATATAAGTTCGTACTAGAAATTACAGATGGCAAAACTAGTAAAAGTTACTAAATAGTTCAATATAATTTGAATAGATGTCTCTAGTTACTTACTCATTTTTTAACGATATTAGATTTTAATAATAAAAAAAAAATTTAATTCGATACAAATGAGAGTGAAAATAAAACTAACAAATATGATTTAACTAAAAAAAACATTTAACAAACCGTAAAAAGACAAATGTCCGTAAAATTACATCAACGTCAATTTTGCCTTGGTACAATTTCTATATCTGTAAATGGCAACACTGATAAAGTTTTAAACTTGTAGGTACTAGTTTGTAATGTTGTGATGTGAACTTTGGTTTGAAACAAAAATCAAGAAAACTTACTAAATATATAAAGTATGTGCTGAGACAAATAGAACCGTGTTATATTTTGGATATGTTTTGTCATTTCAACCATGTATATTCTGTGATGATCGTGTGATTTGGTAATATAATTGATTTTCATTACATTTTAAATAAGGCTTTCATTTTGAGCCTATTTCGCATTGTTTATGTAATTAATTATTTATAATCCAAAATATTGTGTGACTGCCATCTCCATTAATTGTCTCTTTGGCGTAATTACATTAACATTGTGAAGTATGGCAGGTTTATCTCCCAAAACAAAAACATCATACGTAGGTAAACTATACAGTAGGTATACTATAGAAGGCTTCGTGGTATAGATATATATATGTCTAATCCTTACTAAAGATAAGAGATGGCGTTAGTTATGCATTGCAAATTTTATTTCCGCTTCACACCGCGAAGATAGGTCTCTATTTCAGTATATATAAAAGTAGGTACTCTGTGACACTTATTTTTGTAATTATTTTTGCTGGTGACTATCTATGTGATAGGCAGATATGTACTAGCGTTACAAGCAATAGTATAAAATATCGATAGTCTATCGATACTATCGATAGTATCAATACTATTGATAGTATCGATGGTTTTTAATTTATAAAATCGATAGTATCGATAGCAAAGGTACTATTTGTATTAAAAACTATCGATAGTATTGTGATGACTATCGATATTATAATACTATCGATAGTAAATTAGCTATCGATAGTTTTTCGTACAAAAAGTAGTTACAGTATCGATAATATCGATAGTATCAATTAAAAACTATCGATACTATCAATAGTATCGATAGTATCCAAATTCAATAGTATCGATACTATCGATAGTTTTACCTTTCATCAATAGTATTGCAAACTATTGACAATCGATACTGTCGATAGTATCGATGCTATCGATAGTCCTATCGATATTGTGACTGTTTTTCGAGGTCAACTATCGATAGTCAAACTATCGATTGTTATGCAACGCTAATATGTACCTAGGATAGAATAAAGATACGAAATGACATTGACAGTGTTTTTTTTGTATATTCTAGCCCTGGATACATAAGTCCTTTATGTAAATGAGACAAGTTCACAAAATTATTGTTGGCAAGTTCTTTTATTTAAAAATTAAATATAGGTAGGTATATGTGTTACAAATAAAGGTATTTTTTGTACAATAAAAAGTTGCCATTTAACATGAAACTCTGTATTATTCGCAATTCGCATATCAAATTCCACTTCTTCCATTATCAGAGATGTGGTAGCAGATAAAAATAAAACAAGGAGTTTATCCTAATAATATTTTTTTTTATAAAATAACAATTACATAAAATTAAAACCAGATGGAAAGCGATAACTGTAGCCTATATATACCAACAATGACTTATGCTGGTTTTACAGTGACGCTTACCGTTCGCATGGGTGGTAACTGGTAAGCGCAGCGCGAAAGACATAGGTACAAAAAACGACGGGTAGCACTCCGGGAGTGCCGGCAGAAGTGAAAACTTGAATATTATCGTTGTACATTTTCATGGATGCGCGTGGCACGCTGTAACATAAACACACACGAACATTAGCGCAAGCGCCCTGCGCCGCCTAAACGAAATAGCAGGCGCAGGCATACATTTTCGCCGCGCCATAGAAAGAGAGGGGAATACTTCCTCTCCTACGTCGCGCCGCACCGGCTGTCTACTTTCCATCCGTCTTACGAATTTCCGATTGGCGTGTCCTGACGCCCTGACGCCCTGACGCGAGCTTAACATTTTTTACTCATTACAAAAATAGTGTACAACGCCGCTAAAGAAGTTTTCACTTCAAAAATCTACTGTTTACTATGTAACGATCCAAGACGCTCGAAGCTCACGAAATTTCATTTTAATCATTAAATGGATTATCTTTGAACCAACACTATTACTGGGCTACGTTTCTCTTCAATTCTTTCACTGGATAGCCATTGTGTTCTTCTCATTGGATCCTCAGGAAAGCTGAAAGAGGAATAAAACATATTTACTTATTAAACTCACTGTACCGTTATTCGAAGCCTATATAATGAGAGGGGCTACTGCTTCCGGTTCTAGTACTAGTCATGACTTCCAGTCTAGGTCCACGACAGTCGCTACTTCCGCTTCCCACCTAGCGCGCTCCCCGCTACGCGACACTAGCGCCACCTAGGCAGTCGGGTTTTATAACCCAGTTTGTTCGTCATTGGCGTTTTTGATTCCGTTCGAGACGGTTACCTTATATGCAACGCATAATTCAAATCGTCTTGCCGTTACTAGCCAAAAACTTCAGGAGGAAAAGTGTTGAAATCGATGGAAAATACACGTTGTGAATAAAATTTTAAGGTTATTTGAGGTAACAAATTCAATGTTCACGTGGTTAAACCGTAAGTACTTTCAACCATAATCTTTTCCCCAATGAGTCCGGTTATTATATTATTTTTCTGTATTTTGACTGTGTTTACAGTTCATAGATAGTAATTAATTATTGCTATCTTTGGTGTGCGGGACGGCCTTCGATGCTGAGCTCAGATGACACGTTAACCGCCTCGCACAAGTCGGGTCTGATGTTCCGTGTCAAGCAATGGACTGTAGTGATATGCTCTTCTCATAGGTAGCTTCGTGGAGAGGGCCGAGCGGCAGTAAAACAACAGTATGGTGGTTCAAACGCAGCACGCCTTGGAGAGTGGGAGGCCAGAGCTTCTTCTCAGGGTTTCTTGTTTCTTCTTAGGGCTCCTCGCGATCGTATCGAAATTTCACGGACTGATTTCTGCGGTCTGACCCCGCTATATTTATAGCTGCGCGAGCGTATGCCCTGCCTCCCGCTTCCCCGCGAGCTTGCAAACTTTATTTCTCTTATATTTATTATACTTTGTAATTAACAATTATAAAACTTATATCAGCATAAAATATAAGTTATCTTTTATTCATTTCTACATTTGTAAGAATGCCAAGACTTCTATTTTCCGAGGAAAAGCCAAGGAAAAGTTGCCAGTATAAATACCCCTCTAATACGTACAGCGCCCCGTACCCCTCTAGCGGGGGGCCCTTTAAATACTCGGAACTTCTGGCGCTCTCATTGTTAAAGCGAGCGTCATGGCATTCATACAGACCTATTTCCTTAGATCCATGCATACTTTATGTACTTTAAGGCAAGTGTTAATTACTTCAAAATCAGTGTACCTACTTGTGTGTATGTAAGTGAGTATGAGGTACTTACTTCTAACGTGTACCTATCTTACGTTACTTTCTCTTAGCAAGCAAAGGCTAGTTATCCTATCTTGGATCTAAGGTACCTATCAGTAAAAGACAAACACATAATAATCTTTATTTTCCATATAAACCTATGTACATAATCTCTGATTCCTATTCTAAGTAAATAAATTACTGATAAAAAATTCACTACACATTATATGTCCAGTATGTATTCGCTATGTATTCCGTCGTGTTCATTTGGAATCTTATTTCTTTTTGGATTCGATTACGTAAGTATCTAAGTATAATGATTCATTACAGTTGGCAATCAGATCTACTGCTAACTTTAAAATTTTATTTTTTGCTTTATAACATCTCCTAACCTTACAGGGATAACAATCATTTAAGCTTAACCCTTTTCTTTGTGAAATAGGTACATCTCATCATCATACTCATTATATCGAAAATAGAATGAGTACGGAAATAGTTTTTCAGGAAGGGAAAATTACCAAGTGATAAAATGGAATGAGTTCAGATAACTCATCAGGAATTGGAAAACCGTGCGTATCAGCATGCTTCAACTTTGTACAAGTGACGCGAACACCCCTAGACACGGGCGGGACCTTTACGGCCAAAATATTCTTAATAATTATTTTCAACCATGAACTTGCAACGTGGCCATACAAAAATGTTTTTGTTTTTGATAAATTTACCGTCGTTCCTCAGCTGATCTTTTCAATAGAACATTGGTATAATAAGAGTTTTAACAGTTTATCTGAAACACCGATAACCCTATAGGTTTCATTTTTGTGTTTTACCAGCCGGTAATATAATAATTCCAGATTTGCAGGTACTACTAACGCTTTCTTACAGCAAAGAACCATTGATGTGCCAAAGTTGAAATTTATAATTAAGATAAGCTTGTACGCTTGCTGTTAAGCCGCATTCCTGCCCTACCGATCATTCGAAAATGGTGAAAAGCGAAAAGGAGAAAATACTCGAAGCAATAACCCGATGTGATTGGGTATGCGTGAATTCGTGGCAAATGTAATCATACTGGAATTCCTGCCCCGCAGAATTCCTATTGTATTGATTTACAACAAAGCCTGGAACCGCACTTCTGCTTCGGAGCGCGACATCATAAACGTAATCATACTGGGAATTCCCGCTACGCAGAATTCCTATCGTATTGATTTAAATGAAGCCTGGAATCGCACTTCCGCCCCGCAGAGCGACGTGAAAAACGTAATCATACTGGAACTTCCTGCCCCGCAGAATTCCTATTGTATTGATTTACAACAAAGCCTGGAACCGCACTTCTGCTTCGGAGAGCGACGTGATAAACGTTATCATACTGGAACTTCGTGCTACCCGGAATTCCTATAGTATTGATTTACAATGGAGCCTGGAATCGCACGTCCCACAGAGCGACTAATCATGCTGGAACTTCCTGCTCCGCAGAATTCCTATCGCATGGATTTAAAACAAAGCCTGGAACTGCATTTCTGCCCCGCAGAGCAACGTGACAAATGTAATCATACTGGAACTTCCTGTTCCGCAGAATTCCCATCGTATTGACTTACAACAAAGCCTGGAATCGCATCTCTATCCCGCAGAGCGACGTGATAAGCCTAATCCTACTGGAATTTCCTGCTCCGCAGAACTCCTATCGTATTGGTTTACAGGGCATCGCATTTTTGCTCTGCAGAGCGACGTGACTAACGCAATCATGCTGGAACTTCCTGCCCCGCGGAATTCCAATAGTATTTATTTGCAACAAAGCCTAGAATCGCATTCTGCACCGCAGAGATAGCAGCGTCGTTTAGTTTCGGTAAGTATAGGTTAACCCCCGCTATGCAGAATTTTACACCATATGGCATTTAATAAAAGCCAGGACCGAATACCTGCTATGCAGTATTTAACTGTAAAAGCAGTAACAATGGAGGAACTTCTGCCCCGCAGAACTCCGGGGCGCTTTGACTAACGACAAACTTCTTTAGTCACGCTTCTGCTCCGCAAAACGACGCGGATACCAAATTGGTTTGAGTGCTTTAATGTATCGTACGGCTGCCCTATCTAATGCGATTTATTAAATAAGGATCACACTTCCGTTCAACATAATTATCCGAGTATATTTATAAGCGTAACAAAAACTAGCACGGCTGCTTTCATAACAAGCCTGTCTGTTCCGCAGATTAAGCAATGTATATTCACTTATAATAAATATGTAAGTACGAAAACGAAGATCTCGATTCTGCCCCATAGATCGATCAAAGTACACTAATTTCTGATCATCCGGGCAGCGGCGTATTACGCCGCTGCCTGGCTCAAACTCCTTGAAACAGGGTTAAAGGGTCATGTTAAAGTCATGAATCGCAAAAGCTCTCTCGTCCTGAAATATTGTCGACACTGTCGGACGAATATCGTTGTCATTATTATTAGACGTGTAAATACGTCTCGAAATCTACTTCAAATAACTCAGTCTAGCATCATTTAGTGAAATAATGTATGCAGTTTAGCGGTCTTTACGATTTTTCGCGATAAACACCGCTCGTTGCTGGGTGAAATTAAATAAAAGTGCCTTCCAGTGGCACTTTATTTTGAGTTTCAAAAGGCACATCAGCTATTTGTCCTCATTGTTGTCGTCAGGTGACAGTCACCTTAAATTACAGGAACTGACATAGCTTTGAGCAGTATACAATCCTGACGCCAATGTTAGAATAATAACATTAGAGTAAGAATAAAAACAAGTGAACCTTGTATTCACATACATTTAATGTCAACTAGGCCATTTTGACGTTCAGGAGGACAATACCTCAAATACCTAAGCAAGTTCGTTTCTTCTTGGGGGGGGGGGGGGTGTCATAGTCAGTAGTAGTAGTGAGACCTACCCACTCGGATACATTGATCATCTACAAGTCCTTACTCACGCGGATTTCAACAAATCCCTGGTCAATCCACCATGGCAGTTAGGTGCTACGCATCTTAATACCACAATAGAACACTACAATGTTATAGTACTTCGCGGGCACCCCGTACTAGATGTTATGAGTATTGTCACGTCACTAATGTCATGTCACAGCACTAATCCAAGATATCGTCAGCCTTCATAATGTAATAATGTTCACTGGTCCTTACCGTTGTATTCTGTACATGTCTTAAATAAAAACCAAGTCTTAAAAGTCTATCATTATTATTTATAATGCACCGACCAATACATGGTGTCAGTAATTGGGTTCGTAATCTATGTCGTATAGTCATAAAGTCATTGTGAATTGTCGTGTGAAAAGTCGGCGTCATGTCTCAAGAAAAGCCCAAGAAACTTTCTGGAATGTCCAGTCCGCAGCCCATGGTGATGAGTGGTAACTTGGCTCAATAATGGAAAAAATGGGTGCAGTCATTTAAATTTTATTTACGTGCTTCCGGCATGGATGAAGAAAGTGACGGCAGAAAGGTAGCTTTATTTTTACATGTAATTGGTGAAAAGGGCGTGGATATCTTCAATACATTTGGAAAAAACGAGGATAACATTAAATACGACGAGCTTATAGAGTTATTCCAAAATCACTTCGCCCCAAAAGCTAACCTCACTTATGAATGTCATAATTTTTTCACATACAAACAAGGTGAAAATGAAACCTTAGACGACTTTGCTTGCACATTAAAATTAAGGTCACAAAACTGTGAGCTGGGACAGCTGCAGGAACGCCTAATCAAAATAATGTTTATATGTAACATGCATCAAAAATACAACTATATCAGAGAAAAATTATTGCTTGAGGATAAGCTGGATCTTGACAAGGCTTTAGAGATGGCAAAAGCCATGCTTGCTTCTAGACATCACATGGATGAATTGGCAGCAGAACAAAGTTCAGTCTTGTATAATAAAAGTCAGTCACGCAGTCAACAGTCAAAAAAGCAAGTCTGTACAAGGTGTGGTCAGGTGCATCGTCATAAGTGTCCAGCATTAAGTGTAAAATGTAGGAAATGTGAAAAAGTGGGTCATTTTGTAGTCTGTTGTCGGTCAATTAAGTTAAAGTCAGTAAAATATGTGCAGTCAGACAGTAATATGCAACAGGTACAGTCGGAACAAGAAGAAATGTTTATAGGTCATATTCAGTCATCCAAGTCGTCAAGTGAATGGACAATTAATTTATATATAAATAGCTCACAAATAAATTGTATAATTGATACGGGCAGTGATGCCAATATCATGTCAAAAAATGTTTATGATTCACTTAATACTGAAAATTTATTGTCAAAAACTGATGTAAAAATTAAGTCGTATACTGGTAATAGTCTAGAGGTACTAGGTCAACAAAACTTAGAGGGTAAATTCAAATTTAATGATTCCTATATGACAAAACAAATTAATTTTATAATTGCAAATGTGAATTCTCCAACTGTACTAGGTAAACTAACTTGCTCAGAAATTGGACTAATTAAAAGAGTTTTTTGTGTTGACACTACAAGCAAGCAATCTTCGTTACAGTCAAGTCAGTCACAAAATATAAATTTAAATAAACTTATTGAATATAATAATTCTGTTTTTACCGGTCTTGGTTGTCTTCCTGGAGAGTGTCACATAAGTACAAATCCTGAGGTCCGGCCAAAAGTCGATGCTCCAAGGAAGGTACCATTTGCATTACATCATAGACTTCAACAAGAACTTGAGAAGATGGAGAATATAGATGTCATTACCAAGGTCACAGAGCCTACTGAGTGGGTGAGTTCTTTAATTTTAGAAGAACAGAAAAATGGTCAATTAAGGGTATGTCTAGACCCCCGTAATTTAAATCAGGCAATTAATAGAACTCATTATCCTATTCCATCGGTAGACATGGTCCGCTCCAAGGTGGCTGGTGCCAGATTTTACTCCACCTTGGATGCAAGTAGTGGATTCTGGATGTGTAAATTAAGTGAGAAGAGTTCCTACCTCACAACTTTTAATACACCATTTGGAAGATACCGCTTTAAACGTCTTCCCTATGGAGTCAACTGTGCTCCTGAGTATTTTCACAGAATTATGACTGAAATGTTTGGTGACATACCCGGGGTGGCAGTTTACAGCGATGACATTCTAGTAAGTGGTCAAACACTACAAGAACATAATGAGTGTCTCAATATAGTATTTCAAAGAGCAAAGAAATATAATGTCAAATTTAATAAAGAAAAATGTTCATTCGCCCAGGAGAGTGTTAAATATCTGGGACACATTTTTTCAGCAGATGGAATCACAGCTGATCCTGACAAAGTCAGAGCAATCAAAGAGATGCCCTCTCCTACCTGTCTAAAAGATTTACAAAGATTTCTAGGCATGCTTAATTATTTAAGTCCTTTTATTCAAAACATGGCAGGCGAGACAGAAATCTTACGTCAATTATTGAAAAAATCTGACTGCCAACCATGAAACAACATTTTGTCGTCTTAAGCAATTAATATGTCAAGTTCCAGTGTTGTCACATTTTAATGTTCATGATCCTATTGTCCTACAAAGTGATGCTAGTCACAGTGCTGTCAGAGCGGTGTTGTTGCAAAATCAACATCCTGTATATTAAACTTCAAAAACTTTAACAGATACAAAACAAAGAATGGCTCAGATAGAGAAAGAACTCTATTCAATAGTTTTTGCTTGCATCAAGTTCCATCAATTTATATATGGACAAACCGTAACTGTAGAGACAGATCATGCTCCTTTAATAACATTGTTTAAAAAACCTTTAGTCGAGGTTCCAACACGTCTCCAAAGAATGATGTTGAAAATACAACCCTATAGTCTAAATGTAGTTTACAAGAAAGGTAGTCACATGTACATTGCTGATACCTTGTCAAGAGCAGCACTTTCTGAAACAAGTTCAGATGAATTAGATGATGATGTCGTTGTTCATGTTAATTTACTGATTAAGTCATTACCAGTCTCGTCAGAACGTCTACAGTGGTTAATCAAAGGCACAAATGAAGATGAAAGCTTGCAGATTTTGAAAAAATACTGTAAAGAAGGATGGCCATCTAGCAAAACTCAAGTTCACAAAGATTTACATGAATATTGGCAGTATAGATTTGAGTTACATACAGAAAATGATTTAATTTTTAGAAGTAACAGTATAGTCATACCTAAAAAATTAAGGCCAGATATTTTGAACATAATACACAGTGGTCATTTGGGAATTGAAAGGTCAAAAGCATTTGCTAGAGGACATGTATTTTGGCCATTTATGTCAACTGATATAAAAAACACTGTCCAGTCTTGTCATACTTGCCTGTCACATAGAAGTTCAAATGCTCCAGAACCACTTCTTCCACATGATGTTACATTACTTCCTTGGGAAAAAGTTGGTGTTGATTTTATGGATTATAAATCCAAGAAATACATAGTAGTACAAGATTACTACTCAAACTATATTGAATTAATGACAGTGGCAAGTACTAACGCCAAAACAGTAATTGTTTGTCTTAAAAGTATTTTTAGTAGGCATGGTATCCCAGTTGAATTATTCTCTTACAATGGGCCACCATTTAATTCAGCAGAGTTTAAGAATTTTAATTTTGAATGGGGAATACATCATAATACGTCAAGTCCCTATTTACCAAGGTCAAACGGGTTGGTGGAGTCCGCAGTAAAGATATGTAAACGTTTTCTTACCAAGTCAGAGGAATCAGGAACAGATCCATATCTTGCTTTGCTTCAATTCAGGAATACACCTAGAGGAAATCTACCATCTCCAGCACAATTGTTAATGTCACGTTCACTTAGAACACAATTACCAACAGTTACAAAAAACTTAAAACCAAGAACAGTTAAGTTTCAAGAATATGTAAAAACTAAGGAAGAAAATAAAAATAAAATGAAAGATTACTATGACAGAAAGACTAGATCATTACCAGAATTACAAGAAGGAGATAAAGTCTATTTTAAGAAAATGCCAGATACTCCGTGGATTACAGGCACAGTAAGGTCCAAATGTGATCAGCCTAGGTCTTATACTGTTGAAGGGTCAGATGGATTTATAGGAAGAAGGAACAGGCAGCATATTTTGAAGCTTCCACAGTCACCTCAAACTGTATCTCAAGATATGTTACAAAAAAGTCCAAATATCAAGACATCTCCTAAATCAAATACAGTGTCACCATCTGTTGAAGAGCATACAACTCCAGTTGAAATGCGCACTAGGTGTGGAAGAGTCATAAGACCACCAAGACGGTTAGACTTATAAAAGTTAATTATAGCAATGACTGGAGGACTAATTAATTTAGTTAAGTCTAGAATATAATTATATAGATAGAGCCTTAGTTCAACAAATTGTCATATATTGAATTACTTAAAAACAGCCTTTGTGGTCAAAAGTTATTGTAAAGAGTTTAGTCAGTTCTGTAATCAGTGTCAGGCTGTTAAATATAATTTAATTTTTTATGATAAGGAGGATGTTATGAGTATTGTCACGTCACTAATGTCATGTCACAGCACTAATCCAAGATGTCGTCAGCCTTCATAATGTAATAATGTTCACTGGTCCTTACCGTTGTATTCTGTACATGTCTTAAATAAAAACCAAGTCTTAAAAGTCTATCATTATTATTTATAATGCACCGACCAATACACTAGATCCTACCCGGCCAAAGAGCTAGACGTACCTTGGAACCTTGCGCTTATTAGCATGTTCTATGTCAGTGCGTTAGTAATTCGGCATGCCTTCGTTGTAAGCATAGAATTATAACATATTCCCTACCAGGAGTGCTATTAGAGAAATCGCTAGTCACATTGAGAATGGCCTGCACGAGCGTTTTCAAACGGGCACATTTTTGGATTAGTCATATTCATACGCGAAGGACGTGGTCTTGACCACTCGTAATCCGAAATTTGCATTATCTGGGTAAACAAAAAAAAAAAGCATTGCTTTTTCACTGACACGACGGTGGAAAAAGTATCACCAGACGGTATATTACACGAGTGGTGATCTGGAAAACTACACATTTTGTGTGTTGCCGACTCTTTAAATGGAAAAACAGCAGTTTAGGTGTTTCATTTCTAACTCGAACGAATTGAAATCACGCACAAAAGGCGTTACTTTTGCCATTTTGTTTGTTAATGGTATAAAAATGCCTGTCCTAAAACGTCAAATACTATTTCTTTTATTTCTTCTTTTTTTAGGAAAAGATTGTGTAACACCAAATTTACACGAAATGAATATTTAGTATTAAAAATTCATGTTAATGGCACGCATCTCCAGTTATTAAAATGCAATATAATGTTTTTACACGAAATACATTTACTTGTTCTTGTGTACGAAATACTTTTATTTGTTCATTATGAATTCGATTAGAGTGCTGTTGAGGCATTCTTACGAGTATCCCAAAGGAGCAGAGCAGTTTTCAGGCTGACGTAGGTCCACGCTCATCAAAGTACCGTTGTCACCAGAATTATGTACAGTTAATATTAAAACAATAAAACATTATTAGTAGAAACTGTATCATAGAAACACTCACGAATATCAACATTTGAGCAGAAGCATTTAGGCTTTCTGAAAGCTGTACATCATGAAGTATTTATAGATATAATAAAATAGTAGTAATGTGTAGCATTCGAATCTCTCTTATGTACTGTGAGTGAGCGCTTAATTAACCGAGCCTTTGCGACTCCGAATCACCCTGTCAAGTTTCTTCATTATATATCAACCCAAATGTATAGTTAATGTATAAATGGTTGTAATCACAATTCATTGTATTGAATGTGAAGTGGACATCATAAACCTAAGTGGGCTTTCACTAGACTTTTACGAACCATCCGTTAAGCTGGCTGAAATCCTTTGAATCTGCTACGCGTACAACCTATCATTTTGTAAATCTACGAGTTAGATTTACCACAGTTTCTGAGTACTCGCTAGAAAATATCCATGTAGATAATTTCATTTCAATGGTATTTTGAAATTCCCAAATTCCTAAATCTGCTATTTTGCCGCTACGTGGCTAATTTACATTATGAGACGCGTGATATCTCTAGAAGTACTAGCTTTACTTATACTTTATTATCATAAGGACTCTGTCCATCTAGATAAGACATTTTGTTACTATCTGCTTATTGAAACATTACTACTTTTGTTTATGTCATCGCTACATACTTATAATTGACAACATTTCATTTTCAAAAAGGTACGAAAATTCGAAAATCATTTCGAGATTTTGCGATTCTGAACACGTAAAATATTTTTTTAGATTTTTTTGAGTTATATTTTTAGAGATAAATGAAAAAAACTCAAAAGAACAAGGATATAGGCATTTAACAGGTTACGCCTTGGCTTGAACATCTAAAAGTAAAAAAATAATGTACAAACTGTCAGCTGTCAATTGACACGTGCGTCAATCTGACAACTGACATCACGAGTGAGAGAGAGAGATAATAGTAGTGTTGTTCTATAGAAGTATCAGTTCGATAGGAAGACCCATCTAATATCGATAGATAGTTCTTTCAGTATAGTAGAATTAGGATTGGAAAAAATACACATGCATTCAAATGTTTACATAGCTTGGTGACGAAATGATAATATTTCCTATAAATGATTGATATTTCAGGTTAAATAAACATAATATTTACATCAAGGTCTTAAAAACATTTAAAAAATTAAATAAGGAAAAATTATTATGCCCTAAAATGGGGCGACTGTCAAAACACAAGGTGACATTTATGATAGCTTTTTTTTTGGGTTTTTAATTAAATCTTTCAAATTTCTGAACGCATGTTTATTTATATTTTTGAAAAAGCAATCCTGGTATGTCCGCCATCTTCTTTCCACAGCGCGTGTACGCCGGAGCCTTTGATTTTATTTTCAGTCAAATTCGCCCCAACTTCAAAACGCTGTAACTTAAATAGTAAAAAATGAAACAATTTTTTCTTTGTGTTCTAGATTTCCGTAAGGGGCGACTATGAGAATCCGTTAAAAAACGTGGGTTACCCAAAAACCCCATTTCAAGAATAGAGTTGATAGGGCACATTTTTTTATTGTCGAATATTACAAGCGTAATTTTTATGCCATTTGTTTTCCACATACCAAGTCGTCTATATAATATTTTGTTTTGCCAATAATAGCTGAGATAGAAGCGTTTGATTTTTAAATTAATCAAAGTAATCCTTTTTGTACGGTACGTAAGTTTTTGTTAGTTAATGTTTAGATATAAAATACTAAGATTATATCTACTTCTTTAATTTTACTTTTTGTAATTAATAATACTATCGATATCGATATGTTACTGCTACAAAACACAACTCTATAGACGTCAGTAAACGTTTTATTTTTAATTATAAAGTACCTATGGCAAAGATGTAAACTCGTTTCATCCTAACTCTTGTACTTACGCTCTTTTGGAATGGAGAGATTTTAAGAATTTAATTTTAGGAGAAATAATGAAAAGAAACGAAAAAGAAAAAATACGTGTGTCCTTTTTTTTGAAGTTCTTTAAGGAAAAAAAATAAAATATGTATATAATTTTTTTGAAATGTTGTCATCTTGATCTACATGCGCTGTTCATTGAACTAAATTTTTATCGCAATCCCTAACCTGCTCACTTAATAAGTATAATCACATTGACGTAACTAAGCACCACCAGGCGATAATAGACACGTCTCTCATTATATAGGCGAATAACGGTACAGTGAGTTTAATAGCAACATTTTACCTGCAAATAAAATGTATATTAAACATACTTACCTTATTCGAAGCCTATAGTTTATAGTTCTACCTGGTGTCCCAAAAGACGATCCAATGACGAACAAACTGGGTTACAAAACCCAACTGCCTAGGTAGCGTTAGTGTCGCGTAGCGGGGAGCGCACTAGGTGGAAAGCGGAAGTGGCGACTGGCGTGGACCTAGACCGGAAGTCATGACTAGTACTAGAACCGGAAGCAGTAGCCCCTCTCATTATATAGGCTTCGAATAAGGTAAGTATGTTTAATATACATTTTATTTGCAGGTAAAATGTTGCTATCAACGTTTTATTTGAAAAAAATAAGGTTATACAAGATGATACTTTTATTATAGGTCTCTTATTTTACCCAGTTTGGGTGTGCAAATACCATTAGTTTACATCAGCAAGAAAGAAGATAGAAGGTAAACATTTTAGATCAGTAGTATCACTTAACCGTTTATGTACGAAAATAATTTCCGTCATAGTCACCATAGTTACTTTCTGTATAACTCAGTTTAATGTTGAAAAATAAATAAAATTTATTTAACTATATGTTGGAGACTATGTGTGCATTTTTTAATGGACTAAACATTATTATTAGATGATCGAAATCATATCAAAACAGAAATACTTCTGCAAAAACAACGTTTTTGTTATGTACCTAGCAAATGCATCTGAAATGGTTATTTACGACTTACCTGTGAAATATCAAGGAACATCCAGGTTACCATTTACTTTCACAACCAAGTACTACACATTTCTGAACTATTTTCCATGTTTTGATAACAAGAATCATTTTAATCTGATTTAAAACTTTCGAGTCCAAAGATTATACACTGACGCCATAATAATGGCGTTTCGGTGTTTCCGTAGTTTTGGGAAGCCGATTTCCACCAAAAATGGGGAAATATCTATGGGTGACTAAACGGAGTCAATATGGCTTGTTCAGTTGAAAAATATTTTGCAAATTATAGATTGCAATTCAATTAATTATTATTTTGTATTAAAATTCAGGAATTTTTGTTTCCCCAATGATTATTCGAATCTAAAGGTACACTCAGTTCAAATTTAGATTTATAAGATGGCATCTCAGGAGTCCAACGAAAGGTCAATAAACTTATCTTCAACATAAAGTACGGAGTTTGGCCTCCACCTTTCTCTATATCTTCATGGTTACAAGTCATATCATGCTGCGCAAATTAAGGGATAACCTAATCCTGTTTGTCAACGTGAAACCGATACTAAAGGAAGGCTAAGAATAACTCTATATAGGTTTCTGATTAAAAGATAGAGTAGGTATAAATAAATCAAATACAACACGAAAAAAGAATAAGAGCTTACTGGTAAATTAGAATTGTTTTATGAATGTTTTTTTGCACATGGTTCGTTATTTTCAATATTAAAAGCTATATTATAGGTTCGTTTTTTTCACTTTGATTTTCTTATGTGGTAGGACGCCTAACTTGGATCCTTCCTCCTGATATTCCCCTGTCTTTACGTCGCGCAATGGAAGTTGGCTGCACTTTGATCTTTTTTGATCTCCTGCTCATAGTTTTTTGACACATGAGATACATAATTTGGGATGGCGTTTGTAGGTTTCAAGAACTGCAGTGAACTTCGGTTGTAAAGAAAAAAATATAAATATAAATTATTCTAAGGTGCCACAAATATTATTTGATTTATTCCTAAGTAGCAGGGCCGGATTAACCCTATCAGGGGCCCCTAGGCAGTGCCATTCTCTGGGTCCCTTTCCTTTTCCCCTTTTCTTACTTTTTAGGGTTCCGTACCCAAAGGGTAAAAACGAGACGGTCTCGTTTTTACCCTTTGGGTACATCTCGTCGGGGCCCTATTACTAAGACTTCGCTGTCCGTCCGTCCATCCATCTGTCACCAGGCTATATCTCAGGAACCGTGATAGCTAGACAGTTGAAAATTCCACAGATGATGTATTTCTGTTGCCGCTATAACAAAAAATACTAAAAACAGAATAAAATAAAAATTTAAGCCTCTTATACAACAAACGTGATTTTTTTTTGCCGTTTTTTGCTCGATGTTAGTAACGGCAACAGGTAGACGTTTGAAATATTCACAGAATATTTAGTTGTATATTCACTTTAAAAATAAATAATTAAATTAAAAAAATATTGATAATTAAGGGGGCTCCCATACAACAAACGTGATTCTAGACTAAGGTACAGGACACATTGGGTACGGTTCAAAAAATCGTGCTGTCAGCAGCGCCAGAAGCGACCAAACCAGCCAAATTATGATGCGCATTACATTACGAGCTCATAGAATTCATAGATAGACCAAATAAATGCGCATCTTAAACCAGCCGACCTGTACGCTCACGGCGGCGCTGACAGAACATTTTAAACTATTAGGTATGACGCAAGTCGCAACGACTTACGAGTCGCACAACTTAGCAATGCAAAGGATTGTATGAAGTCGCATGCTTCGCGCGTCACTACTGCGTGCGTCACTGTGGGAAACGAACGGTTTCAAAGATCCCTTTTGATAATTATTATAAGGTCCTAATTATATTAGATCCTAAGACCTCGACATGTTAGCTTTTTTCCCCAACTTGAACAGATCACGATCACACACGATTACCTTTTTTATTACTTTTATTTTAACCTACAACTAGCCACAAATTGTTCCTAGGCATTTCGTTCGATAACTTTTTATTTTTTCTTGGTAAGTGCACGCATGTCTAGTCGATGTGGGGCCCCTAGACAGTTGCCTTGTTCGCCTTATGGATAATCCGGGACTGCTAAGTAGGCATCTAATTGTAATTGTGGTATGTTGCTTGTATTTACGTCACTTTGAAGAACTTGGGAAATGCGCGTGAACTGATTTTTTTTGATTAAGTATATTGTTTTAATTGTGGATCATGGATGCCTTCTTCATCGATAGGTATGTTAAAAAGTTGTGATGGTCTCGCCGGCGATAGTGTTATCGCTTGTTCAGACATCACTTGATTGAAAAAAGCGAGATAGAAAATACGCAATAATTTACTGTGTGCGTGTGGTAGCAATATCGGCATAAAGAGACGTATTGCGTTAGCTTTTGTAAGACAATTTTATGATTTAAGTACTAAGAAATCCTACGCTAATACGTCACGCGACCTTGACGAATAGGATGAGGGTTTCTAGTACATCTTAATACATATTAACTTTGAAATCCTAGTCCATTACATCACTCTCTGAGACACATTGGAGTAGCATAGACGCATGGTTACAATTAGACAATGCTAATTCAGTTCGTTTTAGCCGGGGGAGACGTACTGAAGTAGCATTTCTATATACGCTGCCGGGCCCTGGCGAAGGCGGCATGGTTATACATTTGATTTCCTCCCTTGCCGGCTTCCGCAAGGCGTGAACGTACAAGCGTAGGCGACTCTCTTGCAGTTTGCTTTAAGAAATAAATATTGATGAAGAAAAAATTGGATTTGTATTTTCTGTTATTGACATTTATTTTGAGAAAGTATAAACAACATATCTATCATAAAGGTTAATGATGGGCTGAACAGATAAACATTCTTCTTGACACCCCCTTTCCTTTCTGAGCAACTGATGCTTATGTGGGGGTCCCAGCTTTTTGGCATAAGTAGCTCCTGAAAAATAACTGCTTCATCAGGAAATCAGCACGTTGATCACGAAACCTTCTCAACTTAAGATACTTTTTTAGGATACATCGCCTCACAAAAAAATGTATAAGCTTTGTGTTCTTTGTTCGCTGGTGGGATTTATAAGGTCGATCATGAGCCAATCTTCGAGCAGATTCACTATCTATAAAGAGCGGTATGATCTTCTTCTCAATTTTACTCTGCATGAAGTTGATGATCCGTTTAAGCCATATGATCTCCCTGGCAAATTCGCTTGCTCGAAGATATTGCAACAGTAGTCTGACGCTTACTTTATCATGTTATTAAGGCAAAACATGTCGCTGGTAGAGCGTCTAGTAGAGTTATCACCACCATGTTCAGCATCACTGTAGGAACTGTAGTATCTTAAACCTTGGCGTGCAGTGGAAGAATTGTACGTAATTCCATACTCTAGGGTGGGTGTCTTTAACATAGCGTAAGATCCATTTTACTCTCACTACCTACGTCTTTTAATGTTGGATTATCAAGTTTGCGTGACACTATTCCGACTGCGAACGCAATGTCTGGTCCAGTGCCTACAATCAAGTAAGAGAGTGCTCCGACTGCTTGTCGATAAGAGAAATCAGCAATTTTAGCATCATCCTTTGATTTAAGCACGCTATTATTAACAATCGGAGTTTTTGCCACCACCACCACATCTTTGTAGTAACTTTTTTGCGTAACTCTTTTTGTTAAAATCTTCTTAGAAAGAATGTTTTTACTGGCTGACAAGAAATGTAAGACATATTACATAAAATATATCTACAAATAATAACACTATGTAAAAATTTCAGAAATTCGTTTACATTGAATATTATATCTTTAATTGTAATAATAAAGTTTTCACCATGACAACATAAAGACAATATTTTTAATGTGACATTTTTCATATAAAACTTCTTGTCATCCAGTAATAACATTCTTGCTAAGAAGATTTTAACACTGCCCATTACCCGAGCAAACTGTGCAAAATTAACACTAGCATAATGCAAGAGTACAAGATCTAAATTGAACAAAGTGAAAAATAAATAATGTTACATTAAATCTAAACACTAGTAAAATAATTGTGTTTCACCTTGGGTAAAGCTTTTGTAAAGAGATCTGCCTCCAACTCAGAAGAAGGCTTGTAATCTAAAGAATCTAACTTACGATCAACACATTCTCGAATAAAGTGATGATGTACATCTGTGTTTAGTCCTACGAAAACACTCATTCTCTACCATTTTCGATGTACTACGATTGTGATTATAAATGGTGATTGCCTTAGATTTAAACCAATCTTTACAGTTGTGAATTCTTGCAAAAAATGTCAAATAATTTTCGCTTCTTTTACAGCATTGCCAAGAGCGTAATATTCCGCCTTTGTACTAGACACACTTACACTTATTGTCCTATGTCCCCTGGGTGGTGCAGAGGGCCGCTACAGTACTTCTCCATCTCGTTCTATCTTGAGCAACGCGCTTTACTTCAGGCCAAGATTTGTATTTTTGTATTTGTATTTGTATTTATTTATCAGATACAAATTTACTCTATATAAGATAGCCCGATTGTCTTCATTTCCGCTGTTACCGACCGTCGCCAGGTCTGCTTTGGTCGACCACGCTTCCTCTTGCCCTGAGGAGTCCATTCCAGTGTCTGCCTTGGAATGTGAGTGGGATCCCCCCTAAGCGTGTGGCCGATCCATGTCCATTTGCGACGAGCTATTTGGTGATCGATTGGTGTTTCACCACAGAGCTGCCACAGGCGTTCATTATAAATCTTCTCAGGCCAAAAGACAACTAATATCTGTCGAAGACAGCGATTTATAAAGACTGATTTGCTGCGTGGTGTCTTTGGTGACCTTCCACGTTTCGCACCCATATAGTAGTACTGTTTTTGAGCTTTACTCTACGAGTGAGTTTCCTAGACTGCCATATGGGGGGTAGTTGCACGAAGGTGTCTCAAGCTTTAGCAACTCGCGATGTGATATCCTCTTCAGTTCCTTCACATTGCGACACGACACTTTCGAGGTACGTGAACTGCTGCACGCGCTGTATTTGTTCTTCTTCGAGCGTTAATGGCAGCAAATTCTTTCCCTTTATACGCATCTCCTGGGTCTTACGCGCGTTAACTTTAAGTCCAACGTTCCCCGCTTCGCGTTGGAGGTCCAGCTTGGATTGCATATCACCGTGCTTGTGGCTAAGTAGCCAGAGATCGTCAGCGTAGTCTAGGTCGTCCAGCTAGTCCGTTAACCCTCACTCTATACCTCGTCGCTTGCCGTCGTTCACTTTATGCAGAACACCATCCAACACGATGAGAAACAGCAGAGGTGATAATAGACAGCCCTGTCTAACACCTGCGTGAACTGCGATGTCTGCTGATAGCAAACCGTCGTGAGCTACCTTGCAAGAGTATTTCTTGTAGACGGCTTTTAGCAGATCCCTGATTTTCGGCGGGACTCCCATTTCATCCAGGCGAGACCAAATACTTGGCCAATGTATAGTGTCGAAAGCTTTTTCGAAATCCACAAACGTGAAGTAAACCTCCCGTTGCCATTCTGATGCTTCTTCAATTATGATCATTATGGTGTTAATTTAGTCTGTACAAGAACGATTGGGGCGAAATCCAGCTTGTTTAGGCTCAACTGCTTTCGATATTCTGCTCAGGAGAATTTTGCAGAAAACTTTTAATGGCACAGAAAGCAATGTAATGCCCCTCCAGTTGCTGCACTGACTGAGATCTCTTTTTTTTGAGACGGTTATCAGCACACCCTTGTTCCAGTCACCAGGAAACTCTTCGGTAGTCCAAATTTTCTCTAAGAGTGGCGTTGTGACCTCGACAGCGGTCTGCAGGTCAGCTTTAAGCATTTCAGCCGTAACAAGGTCGAGTCCTGGCGCTTTACCACTCTTCAGAGATATAATGGCAGCTTCAACTTCGTCTCGTGTAGGTGGAGATATATTGATATCCAGCAATTGTGGCGGTGTTGTGGTTGCCGGTGTCCGGTAGGGCTGAGTTTGGTTTGCGAAAGACCTCTTCAAAGTGCTCAAGCCACCGTTCCAACTGCCCCTCAGGGGTCGCAATGAGCTTCTCTTCTCTGTCTCGCAAGGGCTTTTTACTGGTTGTTTTATTTCCAGCCAAGGTTTTGGTGGCTCTGTACAGCTCTCTCAAGTTGCCAGTTACGGCAGCTGTTTGTGCACGATCAGCTACACCGTCAGCCCACCGCCTCCTATCTCTTCGGGTACTACGGTATATGCGTCTTCGTATCTGCCGGTACTGTTCAGATCCTTTCGCATCTGGATAAGGTTCCAAGTTGGGTCGGAGATCCAATCATCCCGCTTTGAGTTTTTGTGTCCTAAGAGAGAGGAGCTGGTTTCTTGGTAGACCATTTTGATGTGATTCCACTCCTCTTCTATGGTTGCGTCTGCGTCCACTTGAAGACTCGAAAAACGATTTCGGAGTTCTAGTGCAAATGTATTACACATGTCAAGGTCGTTCAGTTTTCTAACATCGTACCTCCGTCCCACTTTGCTTACGCCAGCCGCTCGCCGCGCAGTTGCAACTTTGAGGCGCAGCTCGGCAACCATCATCATGTGATCGCTGTCGATGTCTGCTCCCCGTTTGTTGCGAATGTCTAATAGCGATGTTTTCCATTTGCAACTGATGGCAAGATGGTCGATCTGGGTTCTCAGAATACCATCGGGTGCTGTCCATGAATATTTATGGACATCCTTATGTGGGAAGAGAGTCCCTCCGATGACCAGATCATAATTCTGGCAAACCTCGACGAATCGTTGCCCATTGCCGTTTTGGTCTCCAAGGCCGTGTTTGCCCATGTGTTTCTCACATCCAGTGTTATCACCACCCACCTGTGCATTGAGGTCTCCCATTAGGATGACTATATCCTGCTTGCGTATACTATTCAGGGTGTTTTGGAGTGCGCTGTAGAAGTCATCCTTAATTTCCTCCTCTGCCACGTTTGTAGGTGCATAACACTGCACTGTGGTGATTTTTCGGACTCTAGAATTAAAGCGCGCAATAATAATTCTGTCTGAGATCGGCTTCCAATCCAGAAGACTTTTCTTCACATCATCAGCAAGGAGAAGTCCCATACCATATTCGTGTCTGTCATCTAAGTTCTCCTTGCCGGAATAAAGGAGAGTCAGTCCGCTGGATGTTCTCAGTTCTCCGAATCCGTTTCTGCGCACTTCACTGAGTCCAAGTACGTGCAGCTTGTACCTGAGCATTTCGATCTCCGCTTGGGCTAGCTTGCAGTCGTCCTGTAGTGTTCGCACATTCCAGTATGCTATTCGTGTCCGTTTTTTCATGCCAAAGGTCGTTGGGAATAGATCGGTCCGGATATTTACTGTATTGGTTTTAGGAATCGTAGTTTTCGGGCAAGCAGGTGATTAGCCCACTGTGTCCTAGTTTGCAGGCAGGGCTGCCACCTCTGAGTTCGCAAACGCACTCGGTTTGGTTCGGGTATCCTCCCTAGATTGATTTAGGATCAAGCTTTGTACGTTGGCATTGTGGAGTAAGAGCATATGCTATACAGCCAAAGACTCTAAGATGACTAAGATTAACTTTAGAACCAGTCCACAGCTCTTCAGGAGTAGCCTTATTTAGATCAGCGGTTGGACTACGATTCTTTAAATAACAAGCAGTATTGACTGCTTCAGCCCAATACCTTTTTCCTAAGCCAGCGTCTTGCAACATTGCTCTAGCTTTTTCCATTAAAGTTCTATTAAGACGCTCAGCGACGCCATTTTGTTGGGGTGTATATGGAACAGTTGTTTAATGAATTATATCGCATTGCTTAACATAATTCTCAAAACATTTGTTACAATATTCTGTACCGTTATCACTTCTAACACGCTTAATCCTTAGATTGGTTTGATTTTCAACGACATTTTTGAATTTAACAAACGTATTCTAAACAGTTGTTTGATCTTTAGGATCCAGAGAATAAATAAAAGATTTTCGCGTAAAATCATTAGTGACGCTAATAAAATAATGACTTCCACTCCAACTATTAACGGACATCGGTCCACAAATATCAGTATGGATTAAATCCAACTTTGTCACGCTTCTATGTGCCTGACCACGGGGAAAAGATTTACTTCTTTGTTTACCTTCAATGCAAGGAGGACATGACTTCAGATTTTCATTTGGAAAGTTAATACCGTGGGCCAAAGAATCACGAAGAGTTAACATACCTTTAAAACTTAAGTGTCCTAAGCGACGATGCCATAACTCCAACAAATCAGAGCTGGATACAAAAGCTTTACCTTCGGATAACATCTTAGACTCTTGGTTATTTAATAAACTTGAATAACATTCCTGTCCTTGAACTATTTTGTAAATTCCATTTATATTTGATGCTTGCAGTTCACAGAAACCATTAACGGATACATTATCCCTCTAATGTTTACAACATTACATTTATTAGTATCAAAAACTAAAACATAACCTTTTGCTACTATTTTGCTAACAGACAAAAGATTTGCTGCTACCTTTGGTACATATAAAGCATCTCTAATAACTTTAACATTATTGTTTTTTAACGTCACATTGACATCTCCTACGCCTTCACTCAACAATGTATCACTATTAGCTGTAGTAATTTGGGTTTTAACTTTAAAAGAGTAATTAATTAACCAATTCTTCCGATTTATCATATAACTAGTGCAACCTGAATCTAAAATCCAGCTATCGCGATCACAAATATCACTAAGTAAAGCAGTCTCTGTTGAAAATAAAGAAGTATTAATTCCCTTTTTCGAGGATGATGACGATGATCTTGGGATGAATTATTGTTCAATATTTTCTTTAAATTCTTCTTCAACTTACTACATTTAGGCTTGATATGTCCTTTGACGTGACAGTTGTGACTTATAGGAACAAAGTTCTTTGCTAATAAAATCTTTTCAGATTGTTTTAAATTTGAATTTATTGACTGTTTCTTGAATTCGCTTTGAATTAATTGACATTTCACAAAATCTGATGTAAGCTTTGTATTTGAAGCCTCCATTGCCATTATCAGTGGATCAAATTCTGTTGGCAAGCCAATTAAAATAAGTTCTGCTAATTCTTCATCATCAATATTACAGCCAATATCTGCTAATTCTTGAATCACAGAAATTATATTTCCATGATCCGTAATATCCATGCAGTTAAAGTCAGTATATTTAATTTGAGATAATTTCCTTTTTAAATAAAGCCTTCTGCTTATGCCACAGTTTTTATATGCAGATTTCAAATTCTTACATGCTTGGGTAGTTGTTACGGCATTCGGATAGCAAATGGTTTGCATATTAAGGCAATTTTTTGCATACGCCTTTTGATCTTTGGTGGGATTCATTGTAGATTCACCAGATCCATCCACAAACTCCCATAAACCATGCTCAATTAACACCAATTTCATTTGGAACTTCCATATTAACACCGTCCAATTTCACGATGAACATATTAGAGCCGGTACTTACGATTATATTATCAGACGAAATATTTGAATAGTTTCCGTCCATTATGTAAAATTATATTTTACTATGACGTAAATTCACTTACGAAGTATTAAATTCATAGTGAAAACTTTCATTATTACAAAAGATGTTCCGTCTGCATTGCTTTCTATTCCAAGAAAATAGGAACCGTATATCGTTGTAATTTTAAATCTTTGGCAACTCTCACTCAAGAACTTCTCTGTTTCTTTTGAACTTGCAGACGCTGAATCCATCATCAACGTATAGGACTATCAATAGCCTGTGTTTTCCCTCTCCTCTTCTATACAAGCAAAGATCGCTGTCACTCTGTGTGAAGCCAAGTTTAAGGATGTATTCAGTAATTGTGGAGGTTCAGCAGCGTGGAGCTTAAGCCTATAAAGACTCCGTTTAAGCTTGCATACTTTTCCATCATTATTTGAATATCCTACTGGAGGTTTCATGTAAATCTTCTCTTTCAATGTGCCGTAAAGAAAGGCGATTGACACATCGAATTGATATAAAGAAATATTTTTTTAAGAAAGTATTTCTTAAAAAAAATATTTTGAGAAAGTGGGAAAGACTTTCTTGTACTAGGAAGCGTTCTTATTGTGCTTTGCAACAGGGCTAAAGGTTTCATAATAATCTTAACCCTTTTGAGAAAAACCTCGTATCACCAGACGAGCTTTATCCACCAAACCATCCGGGTTAGTTCTGTTCTCAAAAAGCTACTTGCTGGATATAGCTTTCCTTTCTATAAAGTTACCATTTCCCATGGTTTCGTTTTTGTGCCTTTTATCCAACTTCTTTCGTCGTTGCTTCGGAACATATGGGTAACAGTGAGATTCGATAATACGGTGATTTCTCGTCTTCGCAGGTAGCGCCTGTTCTATTTAAGATATACACTAATGCTGATACCATTTCAGCCCACACAATGCAGGAGCAATTTTAGCATGCGTATACATTAGACTTTGAGCCACTTCCACAACTGTTCTGTCGTCTCTCTCAGTAGGGTTCTTTTGTGGTGTGCACAGTCAATCTTTGCGTAATGCCTAATTCTTAAGAGTCCCCTTAACCTGGACAGAATCAGACTTTCCCATAGAAACGCAGTCTACGTTTTATTTTGAAACGACATGTGAATTTTAAAGATGTGTAATTTCTAGATAAATTGCAATTATCTAGGATTATAATTGGTTTCCCACCGTAAAATTATGAACTTAAAGGAGAATATAGTGTATTATACAGGGTGGCCAAAAAGTCGTGGATCAAACGAAACAGGGAGATAAAGGAGGTAATTTCCAACAAAAAATCTTTCCCCAGCATGGCCATAACTTCATTGCACGAAAAGATATGAATTATTTTAGTTTTTTCAATGAAACTACCGAGTTTTTTTACAATTTAATCAGTAAAAAATTAAATTGATTAAAAACAATAAAACAAAAGGTGTTGTATTATGAGTCGATAATGTATCAATACTACAAAAATTGTATTGCAGCTCTTGGTATCAAACTTAACGAGCAAAGATTTTTTTCGTAAATTTTAAAGCGTTACAAAAAATTACTACTCACTTTAAGAGCACTTATTTGAAAAAAAATGTATTACGGAAAAGTGAGTGTTTTTTGTTGGAAATTACCTCCTTTATCTCCCTGTTTCGTTTGATCCACGACTTTTTGGCCACCCTGTATATCGTATTTGACCATCAGTATGGAAAACTTCTACACCCTTATAGTTTCTTTCCAGTTCATAATTTTAATGAGGGAAACCAATTATATTATAACCTTAGATAATAGCAATTTCTTTAAAATTAAAATCTTGTACCGAAATCTGATATGTCGTTTCAAAATAAAACGTAGACTTTGTTTGTATGGAAATATTATATATATATTAGGGTAAGGGGATTCTTAAGAGTAGCTTCTACTTTGGCGTTTACAAACTCTCCGCCATTGTCAAGCAGTTCCTTGATGACAATTCCAGAAGCTTTTAATTTAGCGAGCGTAAGGAGCAGCTTCGCATGTACTTTACTTTTCTCTCCCATGAAATATACAAATCTGTACTACCTCGTATAATCGTCTTTGAAGAGGATAAAATATCGTTGTTTTGTGACTGAGATATGGAAAGTGTCCACAAACATCTGCATAAACGTATTCTCCGGGTTTTGTAGCTTTCTCTCTAGTCCCGAACTGAACTCTATGGGATTTACCGTAAATACATCCTTCACAGAGTTCTTTGGCTGCTTGTAACATTTATGTTGAACTCATTTTTGATTAACTTCTTCACGTGGCTCTTATTTTGAAGCCCAAATCTTTCATGATAGAGCTGTAACAGATTCGAAGTAGTGGACACCTGATTCACTCGTACTTTTGGTTGAAGACATCTGATATTTAGTTTGAACAGTCCTTCAAATTTGCTGCGTGCGCCAATCAGTTTCAACTGTCCATCTATTTTGAGAGTGTAGACTCAAATATTCTCTAGTCCGATGCTGGGCACGTACCAGACACCCTTATAAGCAGTATCGGCGCCAGTTTGCCGTCTACGTTAGCCTCCACGAGAATATTTCCAATATCTAAGTAGAGCTTCTATACATTGGTTTTCAAAGTATTTGAAGGTCTGGAACAGGTTACTCCTGTTAGTTACGTGACTAGTTGCTTGTTAATTCTCGGAATGCTTCGTTCCTCCTAAATCTGACGAATGTGTAGTCATCACTGTCAGGTTCATGTTTACAGTGTTGGAGTACTTGGGCGGCCTTCCGTCTTGAATCCACTGCTTACAACTTCTGATTCTGTGACCCTTTTTCTTACAATAGTTGCACGTAAGCTCTTTGAATTTTTTCTTTTTACCCTTGCATGTATTTGCGCACAACTTTCTGCAGTATGTCATCGGACATATTTGTCCTTCACTATTCAAATTTTCAAAACTTTGAAGCTCTTTTACCTCGTTATTTGCTGTAGGCGCCAAGGATGGTCTTTTTTTCTTCCCTTCCAGGATTTCCTAAGCACCCGGCATTGCGTTTAGCACGATAAGAATTTGAATTCCGTGTTTTGTAATTTTTTGAATCCAAATTCCCTATTTGAGTTTTTCCGGCGCTCACCTCCGCATATTTCATTATTGCTTTGCTAATATATTAATAAAGAAAAATTGGTGTTTTCCGTTTATGACAAATATTTTGAGTAAGTATAAAAATTTGCTAGGTAAAATAATCATAGAGGTTTATGATGAGATGAACAGATATACATTATACGAGTACATCCTTCTTGACAGTTGGTCTGCTATGTATGTAACGGACACGAAGGCTGCCGCGGATGCGGGTGTTTCTCACACGATCGCTCTGTGATACTCCGCATATCCAGCGCAACATTTGCATGTCCGTGACACACAGTTCCTGCTTCAAGCAAAGGCCACGCTTCACTCCCATTCCCATATAACAGGGTAGGTCTAATGATGGATTTGTAGACTTGTCTACTTTAACCTAACCGGCATTTCGGGGTCACAAATGACACCAGTCACCTTCCGCCACTTTGCCCATGCGACAGAAATACCATTTTTAAACTCTGTACTTCACGCGTCTGTAAAGTACAGAAGTGCCATTTTTCAAACGCGGAGTCACCTAAATGAATGGTTTTCTATACTACCGTATACCGTACTTTTAGTGATTCCGCGTTTGAAATATCGCACCACAGATCCTAAGTATTTGAACTGGTCCGTACGCTTGACCAAGTCTTCCCCTATGCGTACGCGTGGGGGAGACCACCGTTTTCAAGCAACTCTCTCCATACATTTGCGCGTCGCACCAATCGCTCAGATCTCGTCAGCATACATTAGCAGCCACGGGGGTTGCTCGTGTGTATCTCTGATGCTGTCGGATACTTCGTCTAATATCACACTGAACAGGTAGGGACTGGCACCAAGCCTTGGTGAACCCCGACTGTAACGGGGAAGGGTTTGGAGTAGAGATGTGCCGTTGCCGGCAACATTCCGAATATTGCCGGCAAGATTGCCCGAAGTGGAAATTTTGGGGAACATTCCAAACTTATATTTGCAGTCAAATTCATATACTTAGTATGAACTTGACTACATGTACCGTATACCTAAGTTTGTTTTTTTGAATTGTGATTGTGACTGCCGTACAATGATGACAGCCGGGAGCAACGACTTAACGTGCCTTCCAAAACACGGAGGGGCTCAAGAAATTTGTATGCCACTTGTGGTCACCCATCTAAATGCAGACCGGGGTTGTTACGGATGCAACAAGTTCAAATCCGCGGGTGCGAATGCATTTGAATATCAAGATTTTTTTACATATTTCAATTAGTGCTGTCTACGCCAAATGTTTTCATTATTTATTAATTAGTTTAATATAAACACCAGCTCATTTCATACACTCATTTGTACTCATACGCATATAACACGCACACTCTTTTTACCAATAACGAACCTACGAATCCCCCCCCCGCTCCTTCCTTCCGCACCTGTTGAAAAAAGATGGCCGCGTAATGTGATCTCCGTACGGACACGCTGTGTAAAAAAATTAGATAAACTTTAAAGACGCTAAAATAAGAGAAGAAAGTGGCAATTTTAGTGAGTGCTTGTGACCAACCCCCTTTAAAACTGTGTACGAGGCACGGGAGTAGAACCAGCGCATGGAAGTCGTCTGAAGCAACGTGTGAACAGGTAGACTCCTTTATTTCCCGGCCCGTCCAACTGTTCCCTCTCGCCGTATTCCTCATCCATCGCCCTACAATATACACGCAAACGCATATATCGCAATATCTATTTAATTTATTATATTTCACGCTATAAACCCGCCATACACGCTAGGTACAACTACCTCACGACACCGCTTTCTTTCTCACTAAAACTCGTTCACGCATATATTTCTGCTACATCTGATACTTTAGTTAGCATACGCATTCATCATAGTACACATATTATATATAAGATTCAGGCGCAAACAAGTACTCGGCGCCCGCCACTCGCGCCCGCGAGCGTCCTACGAGTTCCATAGTGTTCTCGAACATTCTACGCAGTTACGTAATCACCACGTTTCATTTAATTTCATTTTCATAAAGTTTGCTATTTCCCTCTATCTATTTTCGCTTCAAAATGCCTTAAAATAAGGATGAGTATGAAGATTCTCCCGAAGTCGTTCGTTTAAGAGCTAAAATGGAAAATCTTTTTGCTATAATTCAAAGTACCTATTCGCTTAGTAAACAGATTTCCGATGAAATAAATAAGACTCAGTTTTTGATTAGAGTGCAGTCGCTTGAAAAAATTAGAACTGATTTTATACAAACATTAGATGATTTGGTGGCGGCTCAATTGGCTTACGACCCGCAATCTAAACCGGATTACTCCTGTATGAAATCATTCGACGAACTTTATTGCCATATTAAAGTTTGTGAAAATAAACTCAGTGAAAATATTCCTAAGTGCGATCAAAAGTATGAGTTATTAAATCGGAAACTTCCTCCCCTCCATTTACTGTCATTTGATGGTACTCCCAGTAAATTCTCGCATTTACGAAAATTTCAAAAGTCTTATCCATGAAAACGTTCGCTTATCCGACGCAGAAAAGGTTCAGTACCTAGTAGGCAGATTGACAGGAAAGGCTTTGACAGTGTGCTCAGGGATACCGCCTACTGCAAATAATTATACTATTATTTGGAACGCGCTTCTAGAAAAATACCAAGATGTTAGGGTTCAAGCTTCCTTATACATCGATCAGATCATTCATTTTAAACCCAATCAATCTCTAGACGCCTTTTTGGATCAATTTTGCGCCGCAGAATCAGCATTACGTAGATTAAAAATTGAAAATCTGTCCGATTACTTATTTACTCATATCGCGCTCAACCAACTCGACAAAGAGGTCGTGCAGTTGTTCGAGCAGAAACATTCTACGGTAGAAATACCTACTTTTTCGTAGCTTACTAAGTCCGTAAAGGATCAGAGTAAGATACAAACACTTCGTTCGCCCGCTTATATAAACAAATCGCAACCCTCAAACGCTAATAAAAACACTTATAAAAATAAACAAACACACGCCTTCTTCGCTAATACCGGTCAGCTCGATCGGAACTCGCACGCATCTCGCTCGCCGCCACCTCCGCATACAGCTAACGCTCAGAGTACTCTTTCGCACCGCACCGCACCGCAATCGCACGCGCCTCGCTCTCAAAACTCAAAATTGAATTGTTTGTTATGTAATTTTAACCCCTCTCACGCATTGTATAAGTGTCAATATTTTCTCAATGAAATTCGTCAAGTAAGAAATAACTTAGTTTTAAAACATAACTTTTGCTTGAATTGTTTAGGGTTTCATAATGTTAATGCTTGCCGTTCAGAACGCAACTGTAATATTTGTCATCAAAGACATCATTCGTTATTACACATCCCTGAAAACAGCGCTTCGCAAACGCAAGCTAAATCATTTGCTTGCAATTATCCTCCTTCATTAGACAACTACCCGTCTCACTCGCACACCCGTCACTCAGCTGATGCTGGCATGTCTACTCGATCACCAGCCTTGCAGGTTGTGAATACCACGGAACTGTTCCGTGGTGAATACTGCGCCGGCTTGCGCCGCGCATCGAGGTGGCGTGTTGACAAGTACTCATCACGGCGCTGCGTCGACCGAGGGATTTGCGCGCGAGAATTTAAATAACGTTGCGTTATCAGCTATCACTTCGCGTAATAATACTTTGATTAGTACTGTTATTTTACCTACCGCCTCGGTTTATGTTTATAATAAAAATAAACGTCATAATGTTCGCTTATTTGTCGATTCGGGTTCCATGAGTCATTTTATTACAAAATCTTGTTGTGAACGATTAAATTTAAAAATTGTTCCCGCTTCTTCTACGATCAAAGGTATCGGTCAAACCGAAAGTAAATCTTACGGATCGTGACTCTTACGTTCCATTCACGTTTCGATCCTTTATGCTCGTATCATATCGTAGCACGCGTAATCGACTCGATTACCGATCGATTACCTAATGTTGAGTTAGACACCTCGCAGTTAACTCACCTTAATGACTTACCAATGGCGGATTTTAATTACTATATGCCTTGTGAAGTGGATTGCCTGATAGGTAATGAACTTTTCCCATTCCTATTGGGAAATAATAAGGTGACTTCACCGCACTCATCCGTAGTTGCGGTGGAAACTACACTCGGATATTTGGCCATGGGTAAGGCTACAGCTACGCATGTTTAACCTTCTCGCAACGCTCATAATAATAATAAAACTTTCTTTTGTTCACTTGATCAAACTCCAACGTTAGAAAAAATTACTCAACGCTTTTGGGAACTCGAAAATGTACCATGTAAAAAGCACATGAGCCCCGATGACGAGGCTTGTGAAGAGATATTCAAGTCAACTTATTCACGAGATGATACCGGTCGCTATACCGTGCATCTCCCATTTAAATATAATCCTTCAGAATTGGGACACTCTTACTCTATTGCTAAATGCCGTCTGGTTAACTTAGAGAAAAAATTAGATAATAATCCAGACTTACGCTCTGATTATGACACTATACAGAATTACGTAGACAAAGGTTATTTAACTAAGGTTGAAAATGCCTCACCTTCTGATTGCTCTTATTACATTCCTCACAGAGCTGCTTATCGCCCCGATAAACAGACTTCTAAAACTCTCATTGTTATTGACGCAAGTAGTAAAACTACAAGTTGCAAGTCACTTAATGACTTTCTTTATAAAGGTCCAAATTTACAAACGAATATATTTGATCTTTTAATAAACTTACGTATGTTCTCCGTAGCCATGACCGCGGACATTGAAAAAATGTACTTTCAAGTGAAACTCATACCCAAGCATCACGCTTTTCAACGCATTTAAATCGATTCGATTCTCAATCGGATATAGATACATTTTAGTTCAACCGCATCTCTTTTGGTGTATCAAGCTCGCCGTACCTTGCTAAGAGAGTTGTCCGCCAGCTGGCAGAGGACAACCGTGATCGTCTTCCGCTCGCTGTCGCTGAAGTCGATTCACACATGTACATGGATGATTATGTATCATCTGTGGACGGTGTAAAACAAGCAGAGAGAACCCAGCGTGAGTTGGTTCAAATGTTCGCCTCTGGTGGCTTCAATCTCACTAAGTGGGTTTCTAATAGTTCTGAACTCATGGACAGAATCCAAGATTCTCATAAAGGTGAAGAAGTGATTAAGTTTGAAATCGATGGTTCGACTTCTCATAAAGTAGTAGGAATGCAGTGGCAACCTACTACGGATAATTTTCAATTCGCAATTAACGCTGAAATATCGCAATGCACCAAGCGCTCTATACTTTCTATTACTGCGCGTCTATTTGACCCATTAGGTCTTATAGGCCCAGCAGTTGCATTTATGAAGCTTTTAGTACAGGAATGCTGGATGACGGACCTTGACTGGGACGATCCAGTGACTCCTGCTATTTTGGATAAATGGACGCGTTTCCATAGTGAGCTTTCTTACTTTGAAAAAATAAAAATCCCGCGACATGTTGGTTTGAATGCACCACACGTCATCCTTATAGGTTTCGCAGACGCAAGTAAAAATTTTACGGTGCTGCTGTGTACCTACGTGTGAGTGATGATTCACAGTCACCTGGATCAGTCCCGTTGCTCGCCTCGCGATCGTGCGTCGCTTCTTTATCCAGAATGGCTCTGGCTCGACTAGAGCTCTGTTCAGCGCTCCTTCTCGCAAACCTTATAGACGTCGTTCGAGACATTCTTTCTAAAAGATTTCAAATCAATGATATTTACGCCTTTTCAGATTCACTTACGTGGATTCATTCTCCCTCATATAAATTTCACACTTTCGTCGCAAATAGAATTACTGAGATTAATTCTAAATTTCCCGCTAAACATTGGTTTTACGTCAAGGGAACGGAAAACCTTGCAGATATAATATCTCGCCCAGTAACGCCTAAAGTTCTAGTAAATAATAATTTTTGGTTTCACGGCCCCTCATGGGCTCAACAAAGTTTTTCTAGTTGGCCTGTTAAGCCCTTTACAGTCAATCTTAGTACGTGTTCTGATAATTTAGAATCAAAAACTACAAGTTTAATGGTTCAGAATCCTGAAACTGTTCAAGTTTTGCATCCTTTTGAAATCTTAGCTGAACGGATTTCAGATTGGTCAAAATTATTACGCACTTTAGTTCATATATTACGCTTTTCACGCATATTACGATCATGAGGTTCAATTACCGTGCAAGATTTAGAAGTTTCTGAAATATACATAGTCCGTTATGTTCAAAATAAGCACTTTTGTAATGTAAAAAAAATAATAAACTGTCTAATAATACTCTGCTTAAGCTCAATCCTTTCGTCGACCAAAATGGTATTCTCAGAGTCGGTGGTCGGTTAACAAAATCTCAACTCGATTTCGATCAGAAATATCCTATCTTATTACCACCTAAAGAGGTAATTACTCAATTGATTGTTGACTTTTATCACATAACTAACCTTCACACAGGTCCATCGCTCTTACTTGCTCTTATTAGGCAGAAATTCTGGATTTTATCTGTCAGGAATTTAATTCGCCAACGCGTTCATAAATGTAACGTATGTTTTAGACTCAGACCTAAAACTTCTTATCCTCTTATGGGTGATCTTCCCTCCTTTAGAGTATCTCAAGCTAAATGTTTTGTCCATACCGCGGTTGACTACCTAGGTCACTTTTACATAACGCATATAAGACGCCGTGGAATCAAAAGCCATAAAGCTTATGTATGTCTCTTTGTGTGTCTCGCTACAAAGGCGATACACTTAGAATTGGTCTCTGACCTCAGTTCAGATCTATTTCTTGACGCTTTCAAGCGTTTTATCAGTAGAAGAGGCCCAGTTTCTCTGATTTATAGTGATGGAGGAACTAATTTTATAGGTGCTAAACGTAAGCTTAGCGAAATTTATGATTTATTACAGTCCACAGCTCACAAAAATTACATTAATAATTACTTATTAAAACATAAAATTCAGTTTATACACAGTCCGCCTTTCGGGCCCCATTTTAATGGGATTAGTGAGAGTAATGTCCAAAGTGTTAAAACACATTTACGAAAAACTATAGGATCTCAAATCTTAACTTATGAAGAGTTCACAACCGTCTTAGTTCAAATAGAAGGCTTGTTAAATAGTAGACCTCTCTGTGTACTAGGATCGGAACCTGAAGTAACCGCGTTAACTCCAAATCATTTTTTAAATGTAACTCCAGCAAAATTCCTACCTGCTGAAGATTACAGCAAAATACCTGATAATCGTTTATCACGCTATCAATTATTGTGTAAACTCACTCATGATTTCTGGCGACGTTGGAGCCAAGAATATTTAACTTCTCTTCAACAAAGAACAAAATGTACTAAGTCCTCAGAAAATATTAAGCTGGGTACTGTTGTCATTATAAAAGATAATAACGCTCATCCTCTTTGTTGGCCGCTTGGAGTTATTGAAGAACTATATCCTGGAAAGGACAATGTAGTTCGAACAGTAAAGGTTCGCACTGCTGCTGGAAGTTCATACGCCCAGTAATCCGAGTTTGCCCTTTGCCTACTCAGTAAGATGAAACACGTAAACTCATATTAGTTTAAGTTCTAATTTTTTTTTCACGCTACTCTACTCTTCAACTTAGTTTAAAGTTAGTTATTAACTTTTAGGATAATTTATTCTTTAATATAGAGGAAACCTCTGGGCCGGCAGACTTGTCTACGCCAAATGTTTTCATTATTTATTAATTAGTTTAATTTAAACACCCACTCATTTCATACACTCATTTGTACTCATACGCATATAACACGCACACTGTCTACTTTAACCTAACCGGCATTTCGGGGTCACAAATGACACCAGTCACCTTCCGCCACTTTGCCCATGCGACAGAAATACCATTTTTAAACTCTGTACTTCACGCGTCTGTAAAGTACAGAAGTGCCATTTTTCAAACGCGGAGTCACCTAAACGAATGGTTTTCTATACTACCGTATACCGTACTTTTAGTGATTCCGCGTTTGAAATATCGCACCACAGATCCTAAGTATTTGAACTGGTCCGTACGCTTGACCAAGTCTTCCCCTATGCGTACGCGTGGGGGAGACCACCGTTTTCAAGCAACTCTCTCCATACATTTGCGCGTCGCACCAATCGCTCAGATCTCGTCAGCATACATTAGCAGCCACGGGGGTTGCTCGTGTGTATCTCTGATGCTGTCGGATACTTCGTCTAATATCACACTGAACAGGTAGGGACTGGCACCGAGCCTTGGTGAACCCCGACTGTAACGGGGAAGGGTTTGGAGTAGAGATGTGCCGTTGCCGGCAACATTCCGAATATTGCCGGCAAGATTGCCCGAAGTGGAAATTTTGGGGAACATTCCAAACTTATATTTGCAGTCAAATTCATATACTTAGTATGAACTTGACTACATGTACCGTATACCTAAGTTTGTTTTTTTGAATTGTGATTGTGACTGCCGTACAATGATGACAGCCGGGAGCAACGACTTAACGTGCCTTCCAAAACACGGAGGGGCTCAAGAAATTTGTATGCCACTTGTGGTCACCCATCTAAATGCAGACCGGGGTTGTTACGGATGCAACAAGTTCAAATCCGCGGGTGCGAATGCATTTGAATATCAAGATTTTTTTACATATTTCAATTAGTGCTGTCTACGCCAAATGTTTTCATTATTTATTAATTAGTTTAATATAAACACCAGCTCATTTCATACACTCATTTGTACTCATACGCATATAACACGCACACTCTTTTTACCAATAACGAACCTACGAATCCCCCCCCCGCTCCTTCCTTCCGCACCTGTTGAAAAAAGATGGCCGCGTAATGTGATCTCCGTACGGACACGCTGTGTAAAAAAATTTTATAAACTTTAAAGACGCTAAAATAAGAGAAGAAAGTGGCAATTTTAGTGAGTGCTTGTGACCAACCCCCTTTAAAACTGTGTACGAGGCACGGGAGTAGAACCAGCGCATGGAAGTCGTCTGAAGCAACGTGTGAACAGGTAGACTCCTTTATTTCCCGGCCCGTCCAAGTGCCTTACTTAAATAAATGAAAATTGATTAATTTGAACAAACAAGCGAAGCGAGCGAAGGTCTCCGAGTCTACTTGAACAATGCAGCGTTTATAGGTTGGGGAAAAAGTCTTTTCGCATTTTATATGAAAATTCAAAACATTTTTTAATATAGTTTATTTAAATTTAACTTAAGTATGTAGGTACCTTTTTTTTCTGTAACTTTTTGCCATCTTATAGGTAGGCACATGATCCCATTGCTATAGAAATTTTGGGGCTTCTGATCAAAAAACTGCGTCAAGTAGTTTAGGCAGTCCTTTCGTGATGTTAACCTGACACTGCCTAAAGAATTCTGAAGAGACCGAAACAGGTGGAAATCTGAAGGTGCCAGGTCAGGACTATACGGCGGATGCATTAACACCTCCCAGCCAAACTCTCTTAATTTTTGCTGAGTGGTTAAAGATGTGTGAGGTCTAGCGTTATCATGATGAAAAACCACACCCCTTCTGTTGATTAATTCCGGCCGCTTTCTCTCAACTTCTTGCTTTTATCTTATCAGTTGTTCGCAGTAGAGTTCTGAAACGATGGTCCTGCCTAGTGGTAACAGCTCATAATGAATAATGCCCTTCCAATCCCACCACACACAGCTTCGCCTTGTTGCGAGTTAACCCGGGTTTCGCCTCAGTCTGTGAAGCCTGACCGGCCTTTGACTATGACCTTTTTCGCACGTTCTTGTCATACGTGATCCACTTTTCATCACCAGTTATCAATTTCTTCAAAGATGGTTCGGTCTCATTACTTAGTAATAAAGAATCACAAATGAGTACACGGTTCATTAGGTTTCTTTCAGAGAGCTCGTGAGGTACCCAAATATCGAGCTGTTTTGTGTATCCATTTTTTTTTCAAATGCGCCAAAACTGTTTTGTGGTTAATTCCCAGTTCTTCAGCAACGTCGTAACTACTGATATGCCGATCTTGCTCCACTTTTTCAAAAATAGCATCCATTTTATCCGTAACAGGGCGACCAGAGCGAAGTGCATCTTTGACATCAAAATTTCCGGATTGAAAACGCTTAAACCAAATTTGTGCTACTCTTATAGACACTGCACTAGGTCCATAAACATCGCAATTTTTTTTCGCGGCTTGCGTTTCATTTTTATCTTTTTGGTAGTAAAATTTTAAAATGTATCTAATTTCGTCATTAGATTCACTCATCTTGACGGTAAGAAAAACAAATGAAAATCACGCATTTTCCTAATTTGAATTTGGAATTATCTTCTTTAAAATTTAAACTTTTAAATGATATAAAACCAGCCAGGTACAAATAGTATAGCCAAAGTGGTTTTATTACAAGTTCATACATACTATATGCGAAAAGACTTTTTCCCCAACCTAATATGTATGTATGTATGTTCGTTCGACGGTTACTTGAGCATCTTTGTTCGGAGCTTTTTAAATTCGAACATAAGCTGAATTCGTCAAGGGGTTGCCGAGATGTGAGTTTGCGAGTTCACAATTCGTTCGAAATAAAAATTTACTTTGGATTTTCATTGAAATCCAGGGGCTTCTATTGTCAATTAAATCCGCATCCGCAAAGCTCCGCATAGATTTATGCAGATGCGAATGTGGATGTAGATGCATAAATTAATGCGAATGTTCCGCATTTGCGGATGCAGATGCGAAAAGAATTCTCTAAATTGGCTCTAAAATGATACAATGGCTGTACGTGGTTACGCCTGGCCCGGGCGGCAACGGCTTTCTTAGTTTTTCTTAGTTTTGCAACCCTGTATGTGTCGAGGTCCTTAGTAGATCCGGACGCTTGCCACGTTTTAAAGAGTGCTTTCTTTACCCTTTTCTTCCTCTGGACTGTGTCGGTCCATCACCAAGTTGCCTTAGCCGCACCAATGATAGCTCCCTGAACCTGTCTCAGTGAAGCTGGACTGGTTCGCCATCGGTTTCGGCGCATTTGTTACCGATTGTAGTTGCGAATTCTTAGGAATTGGATTCAACGAGCCGCCACCACTTGATTTGTTTTTTTTTTTGGTTTATATTCTCTTTGATTTTGAGATAGTTAAGGCAGATGACAGATGCAAAAAGTACATAACAAAAATAGGTAAAATGCCTACCATGGGGGTAAAAGTCCCATACACTGCGAATTTTTCGTTTTGAACGACGGTATCTATTAAGCTTATCCCAGACTAAATATCAAAACCACTTTTAGTTAATGGTTTTCTAGAATTATTATAGATGTCGTACTATATGCTTTCTCATTCTACCGTTTTACGGTATAGTAACCAATAATTTAGATCCTGAATGGTGTAACGGTTTGGGCGTCCCAAACTAATCAGAAGACCTCAGGTTCAATTCTCCACAATGGCTAAAAAATTCAAAGTCTTTTTGTTTATTTTCTAATAATTTTGTGTTAACTTTATAAGCCATAATTTCGCATGTACCAAGCCTGAATGGTGTAGTGGTTAACGCAATAGACTCAAATTTACAGAGATCTCAGGAATCTCAGGTTCAAATCACACCTCAATGCAAATAAATTTTATATTTAATTTTATTTTATTTTGGAATAACATTAATAGATGACACTACATTTGCAGGTTTGCAGCTTAAATTGTTGGCACAAAAGTTACACGAGATGGCTCTCTATTTCAGTTATATTATAGTATTTCAGTTATATTATAGTACTCTATGATGCCTACTTAGATACATCAATAAATTATCTTTTTTATTGCATGAAATTAATTCGTTCGTTATCTATTTATAACTTATCACATAAGAAGGGGTATCAGAGGTGACACTACGCAACAAAAGCGTTAAACATATTGTAATGAGTTCAGACGCAGTGACGGCCAAAAACAAAACGGACTTGCTAGCAAGATTGAGCGGTATGGCGGAAGAGAGTAACAAGGCTCACAGGGTGACAAAAACAATAGTCACTTCTCCCAAAATCTACAAACCTGTCGGCCCTTACAGGTAAGGTCTAATTAAAAAACTTATACTTAAGAACCTATCTATCTTTCTTGGCTTATTCCTAACTACCTAAATTGTAAATTTAGTGAAGGCAGGTATGTATTTCTGTGGTCTGCTGTAGATACTCCGTAACTGTAACAGTACTTACCTTCTACAGTTACTAAAATAGCTAGGTTAGAGATAGAGAGTAAAATACCTATTTAGATCTGGACTGTTTTTTAAAACTTTGGAATTTTAGATTGATAGACAGAAGTTGGTAGGTGTCCCGTGAGTTATCTATACCTATGACCAAATCGAAGCTCATATTCACGCTCCAGGGTGGAAGTGTATTGCACGTAATGGCGTAATAACGGGGAAACCTGCTCTCGGGGGTAAACCCCGTGATGGTGAAACGTTGTGAACATAGGTCTGGAAACTACATCATTGAAGCGGCAGTGGGCAGGACACATAGCGCTTTGAATCGACAAACGTTTGCCGGACACCCACCTGCTAGGTGATCAGACAACCTGAGCAAAATTATTAGAAAAGCTGGATGCTTCTGTCTGATGGAGGATGTTCTGCGGCTAAAATGATGATGATGCTATGCACTTGATGTGACCAATAAGTTTCTAATAGATGATGACAATGCTGATGCCTCAAAATGCAGGTATGACTTTGATATATGGTTACCCATTTAAAATACTTACTTGGAGAAGAAGTTCTCCTTACCTCAAACCGACTAAATCGTTAGTCCTTCCAAGGCAGTGGATGTTGATTAAAAGTGGTAACATCCTTTATGTTCAATGTAAATTGGATGCTTGCTCAAATACCTATCACCCATAAGTTGGCAATGGATGTGATATGTGTATGACTGGTCTACATTTGATGTAAAATATTTCTGTTGTTTTGAGTATAATTTCCCATTCCACAATTGATTTGGTGGCTAGCAAACCGATAGTTATAACTGATAACATTGGAAAGTTGTTGCGGAAGAACAAAAGAAAATGACGATCAAATAATTTGTATGAATATCATTGAAACGTAAATCATCATTCCCAACCATCACGCTATGCGCCTTATCAGTACAGTCCGGCTTAACATAAACAATTTCAGCGGCCGAGAAAAACAAAGGGTTCTTGTTCTTCAGTACACGCTCAGAAGACGGGTACGTGTAAGCCCAAATTCAACTCTATGTATGAGGCAATTACAGCCACAGATTACAACGCAGGTAATCAGGGCCCCTAACTCTAATAATAATGTAAACATTACTATGACCATGGCTTTCGCCGAATGCTACGAAGGAATGTTTCTATAAACAAAAGTCGGCTAACTTATAAATTATAATTTAACTTTGTTATTTGATGTTAAGAAACAGACTTGGCGTTCAAGTTATGAAGCTCAGTATGCTATATATATAAAAGTTTTGAGTCACTAATGTTGGAAATATTTGCAGAACAAAGTGTACTGTTTGAAAATTAAAATCTTAAGATATGAATTTGCTGGCAATAAGAGATGCTAATGTGATAAATAATACTTATGAAAAATAAAATGTAAAATTTAAAAGTTGCCAGAATAATATAAGATTTGTTGAAGATATTGTGAACGAAAAATCAGTTATAAATCTCTGATGGAGCAAATGGGAAGATAAATAGAAAATATTACATGGAGATATAGGAAGAATCTATTCCTTTTCTTCAGACTATGGTTGAAAAATATTGTCCTGTGATCGTCATAATGAGACATGACCTACCTATGAGATGACCACGCTTTGGTTGATATTGGATACGTCACATGTCAAGGCTCTCAACTTACTTACTACTTACTTGTTACAATGACAGGAAAATGATACAAAAATAAGTTATGTTATGACAGTATGTGTCATGTTCTTCATGAATTTGGACACAAGATATCAACACGTTAATTATCATCTGAATTTGATAACGACCCGAGTGAAAACAAAGTATGTCTTTAAGTAGCAAAGTTATAAAATTGAATAAAGAAACTATGCAAGTTACCAATTTTTTTTTTGGTAAGAAGCACCGTGAAACGTACTCGTATCACAAGTTAAAAGTGATAAATACTGCAAGGTTTCTAAAAAAAAAACTTTTGACTTGCTCTTTGGCAGTATAAGATTTGCAATTACAAGATGGTTTTAAGAAATTATTGCTTCTAAATAAAAGTGGTGGCCAAAGATATTATACTTATCTGCGATGATAAATATAGTAAGCTACGGACCTACAAGAAGCTGCTAAGAGTTACTGCTGCCAATGGTGTACTCATAAGAGTAAGGAGTTCGATGACTCAAGCGGAAGTACCTAATCATTACTAGCGATTACGCATGTTAAGCAGCCCAGGGTTTGACCCTCACTTGGATAAGTGAACACAAGTAATATCTTAATGGTCCGGAAGAATATAAAATACATGGGTACTGAGAATCAGCTTTTTGTGGCAATCGTGAAATAAGGTCATATGCTCTCGAAAACGCAAATATTGAGATTGCTTAATTCGTACAAAAAGAAAAAAGCTTTAAAGTGTTTTGAAGACAATTAATGACGCAGTGGTAAAGACCCATCCCAAAAGTTATATGTGATCATCTGCTACGATGGCTTTTTGTTGCAAGTTTCAATCTGACATTTGGAAATCCTGTAAGAGTCCTAGAGAGTGCATCACAGCAGATGAAGTCTAAATATAGTACAAGAGTCATTGACACTATGAATTAGTAAATGTCTTAACCTGTAAGAGACATCACAGTCCAAAAAAATCAGAATTAGAATTACAATTTGAGTTCAAATGCAGTGTTGGTACATGTAGTTTAATAAGAGGAATTTATGTTCATGATGACTACTGGGAAGCAGTAAGATGGTATGCGCTCTCAGATAGATTGACGCTCTAGACGTAAAGTTCATGAAAAACTACTAGAAATTAATTGTTCAGACAGATGAACTCAAGATCAAGCACTGATGATTGAGAATATTTTATGCATCTTTGATAAGAGGTGGACTCTAAGAAGATGTGTAAGACACATTCAGCAAACAATCTCTATTATGAGGCCGTCCCGATTGTGCGCAAAGCTCTGATGAGCGGGAACATCTATAATAGTTCACTGCAGACCTAATTAGTATTAAGGCTTTGTCAAGCGGTAGACCCCAGTAGTAATGCTCTAAGAAGCCTCAGATCTTACTGTTCGTAAATGAGTGGCCGACCCCAGTATGAAGTTAAATGCAAAGCATTTGGTAAAATATCTCACCTGGTCTGGGGAGAGGTAAGATCTTAAGGGTGACAAGAGCAAGTCTCAGATCAATATGAGAAAATGAGGAAAGATCTTAAAAGTCACACGAGCAAACCTCAGACCAACATGAGAAAATGATGTTTTAATGTTGTGTGATATCTGAAATCCCCGTACAACAAAGTTTGATGTGCATTAGTAAGGAAAGCCTACCTATAAGAAAATGAAGAGCCAATTCCGAAGTGTGTGGCACAGTAAAATGACTCAAATATGCACTTGCGAATTGATTGAATGAAAATGATACTATGTAAACTACTGGTGTGATTCATCGAATGAGAAAGATCTGTGAAAATATTCGGAATTGGCCAGCTAACTACATATCTGACTTTGGTCTGGCAGGTGTCGGGAGGCTATCAACCTTCCTTCACGATTTCTGAGTTCGGTCTGGCAGGAGTCGGAAGACTATCAACCTTCCTTCACGATTTCTGATTTCGGTCTGGCAGGTGTTGGAAGGCTATCAACCTTCCTTCACGATTTCTGACTTCGGCCTGGCAGGTGTCGGAAGGCTATCAACCTTCCTTCACAAGTTCTGACTTCGGTCTGGCAGGTGTTGCAAGGCTATCAACCTTCCTTCACGATTTCTGACTTCGGCCTGGCAGGTCTCGGAAGGCTATCAACCTTCCTTCACGATTTCTGACTTCGGTCTGGCAGGTGTCGGAAGGGTATCAACCTTCCTTCACGATTTCTGACTTCGGTCTGGCAGGTGTCGGAAGGCCATCAACCTTCCTTCACGATTTCTGAATTCGGTCTGGCAGGTGTCGGAAGGCTATCAACCTTCCTTCACGTTTTCTGACTCAAGCCTGACAGGTGTCGGAAGGCTATCAACCTTCCTACAAGTTTTCTGACTCTAGCCTGACATTTGTCGGAAGGCTATCAACCTTCCTACATGTTTTCTGACTTTGGCCTGGCAGGTGACGGTGGGCTTTCAACCCACCTTCACGGTCTCGACTGTGTATCGACAGGTGTGAGAGGGCTATCAACCCTCTTTCACGTTTTTATAAGTTATAATCAGGCAGGCAGGTGTCGGTGGGCTATCAACCCACCTTCACGGTGTCGACTGTGTGTCAGTCAGGCAGATGTCGGTGGGCTATCAAACCCATCACCACAGTTTCGATTTTATGTCGGTAGATGTAAGAGGGCTCACAACCCTTTTATCACGTTTTCAGTCTTAGTATCTGACAGGTGCGGAAGGACCATAACCTCCTTCCTCCCGTTTCAGCTATATCTGACTTTGAGTCAGGCAGGTGCAGGGAGGACCGTAACCCCCTCCCTTACGTTCAGCTATTATGGCGTGCTGCTTGGGCTTTGAGCTTCGAGGGCGAAGCTGTCGTCAGTATGGCCGTGTTATCTGCGGTATTAGAAGATCATGGGAGGCTGAAGGTCGCGGTGCCTGCAAGGGTGCCCGCCAGGGATCCCGCTCAGAGCTGCCGTGACTACGTGAAAGACGTGTTCTGATACCTACTTACTTACCTGTGACGTATCGTGTTTGTCTACGTAATAAATATTACGAGTACCTAATGGCAATTTAATAGTTTCATTAGCGCATTCGTTAACAGTATCTAACTTCATAACCGAGTTATCCGATCCAGTAACTTTTGGATCCAATAGCCCAAACCCAAATCCTGCTCTGGCAATAGTTTAGCAGCTATGGAGGACTGTCCGTATGTACATCTCAATGGTACATTAGGGATAGACCTCCGTAGAGGCAGCCATCACATTTTTGAGATAAAAATGTACTAAAAGGCCTCTTCATGTTGGCTTTGGCCCCATGAACGCCCCAAAGGACCTGGTACCCATGGACCCTGAAAAGCGTACCAATATAATAATAATATCGTTTATTTAAATTTTCATTACATGTAAAGTTATCAAAAACAAAGTCTCTACACTAGGCTACGAAGTGAGAACGAAAGATTATCTACACACAATTGCGAAAAGCGGCCACTATTGGCGTATGTGCGTAGAAAAGCTTTACGTTCTCACTTTAAACTGTAAACAGTAGGTCATAAAACAGTTTGAAGGGTTATTTAGTGCGTCGTCAAGACAAAATTTTAAATAATGTCTCCGTTTTCTATCAAATGATTTATTTCAAATGGGGGCAGCACTGGACCCCGGAAAATTCAGGTATCCCCTTAGTACTCAAAATCTGTATTTGTAACTATATAATAACAAATTCCTAAATACATACTTATGTTTTTAGGAATTTGTTAGGTACGTCTGCTTGATTGAATGAGTCTGCTGTGTTTATATGCAAGTGTGTAGTGAATAGAGGATTTAATTATTTATGTAGCGTGCTAGATTTTTTCTGTCTCGTCATTATTAAAAGATTTAAGTCAACACTCGATAACACGTTTCGCTTTATTTATAGGGAGGTCTTTGGTAGCTACAGTACTGCAAATAGAGTTGTAGATGCGAGGAGATAGAACTGCTTGTGTACTGCAGTTGTTTTAGTTTAAAAAATACTTACGTTAATTACTAATCGTATGGGTACCTAATCGAAAAGTCTCGATGTGCAAATAGTAGATACCACCTTCTTATAATCGTGTCCTCGTCACAGGAACCTATAATTGCGATGATCGATATGCGGATGATAAACGACGTGTGAGGATGTGAAGAAAGTGCTAGTAACTTATAATGTAGGATGTCGTAGAACGAATTGGACAATTTTTAGTTACGTGAGTTACGATTGTCCCCACCGCGTCGTCCCCACAAGGGACAAATGGGAATAAAAATTTTTCCACAGACAGACTTCCATTACAATTCCATACAAAGGTGTATCTCATTTAATTCCCTAAAAATTGTCCCATTTGTACAATTTTTGGGGATTCAATGAGATACACCCATTTTCAGCGTTTTTTCATGACTGTATCAGATCGAGAACGTGGTCTTCGCAATCCATGCTTTAAACGATCTACCAGATTTGTGAAGTGCACGGACAAGCAACATATGACGATACGGCCTGTGTTGGCGGCGGAATGATGGAAACGTATGGTATGGTATGGTATGGTAGTGTGCGCGGACCACGGCGCGGACAGAAAGCGCTACGCGTCCAAGCTTGCAGCGAACATGCAATGAAAGGCAGTACGTTACATGTCATGTTACGTTACAGCAGTCTGTACGCGCCTATGTCTTGTTTCACGAGAACCCAGATGTTATCATCACTTGTGAGTGAACGAAATTGATGACAGGCCTGAAGATACTCTACTTAATCTCCAACGAATTCGCGAAACAGAGTTTAGTATACTAACTTATACTTGATAGATATGTTTATAAATCATTTCCGTGAACTTCCGTGACAGCGGTAGGTAGTGTGTGTGAGTTATTTATGTTAAACCCAAAAAGATCTTTCCCAGGCGTAATAAAACTATCTAGGTATTCTAAAGTACAAGATGCAAAGGTCGCCGTAAATCTACATTACCGGGAATGTTGATCGCGATGTAGGCATCCGGCCCACTTCCGGATTCTGGTATGTGAGTTGAATTGCCTATTTATTCATCCACCGACTGTGACCTGAATCAAGTTAACATTTTAAAATGGTAATTTGATCAATTAGGTACATATTCTATTTCTATTTTCAGCCTATACTGTCCCACTGCACAGAGCAATGGCCTCCCTCCTAGCACTCCAACTCTTTTGGTTGCGGGCCTTTGAGCCCAATCTCTGCAGTAGGAGTCAAGCTCGTCCCTCCGTCTCTTGGCGGGCTTACAGCAGGCTTGCGCTTTCCGTTTTGAGGAATATATTGTGTTAGGTACTGATTAAGCCCAGAATTCGTCGGGTATAAGGCAAACATGTACTGCCAGTTCCATTTTAGGGTTGCAGCTTTTTGTCCAACGTCCACGATCTGTGAATTAGGTACCTATGTAGGTAGGTTACAATTACAAGTCAATATGATAGTGACGCAGAAATGTTTCAGTGGAGGAGCTTCTTTATAACTTAAAGATACCTACGAACTGTAATTTTTGTGACGGGTTGTTTTCATAAAAGCAGTTAAAAAATATTTAAAATCTGCGTTATAAGTACTCCAAAAGAAAAGAAAGACAAAAATATTTTCATCATTCTCTTCTACGACCGAGGTATTAATTAAGAAAATCCTTCCAAGGTGATTTTTGTATATAAAAATCATATCCGAGCTAAAGTATATACTTAATAGCGTGTATTTTTTTTGTATGTAGTTTATTGTTTTGACATATAGCCTTTTTTTCGCCACGTACCTATTCCAGTTTTGCACTACCTGTGATCGCCCGTTTGGTTGACTGGTAGATAAGGCCTTAGGCTTTAAGTCCGCCATTACACTTGTATGTGTTTGAAGTTAAATAATTAAATAAAAAAAAAGTCTAAAAAGTTTGTAATTATACAAGAAATAGTTTACTTATAAAAACTAGGTATATATGATGTTTCTATTTAACTATAGCAAAAAAATACTCAAAAAGCCCATTTTTTATGCCACTTAGCGGACCACGCCCGAGTTTGCTTTACTTGCGAAATCGCTTTTACTTATAGCAATGCGTTAGGTATACTTCATTTATTGAATTGGTGTGAACAAATGCCGCTTATTCGGTTCACATCAGGCTTGTAATAAAATACTTTATTAGTAATGAATGAGTGTCGCGGACATCTACTTACGTCATTAGATTAGATAATAAATAATCATAATACATTAAGAGGAGCTCGTTGCTCCATTGGGAGTATAGGTATAGTCTGTGTGTTTGTCTGTTATAAGGTAATAACTTTATTGAACTAAAAAATACATTACACAGATAACATACGAAAGAGCAAATATACAAAGGCGGACTTAACCCATGTAGGTATCTCCTCCAGTCAACCTGCATTTAGTCCATTCGGTCAATTGGTTGCGATTACAAAGTGGCATCGGTTCACACCAATTCAACGAATGAATTATACCTATCTTTATAATATACCTAGGGCTTTCGCAAGTAAACCAAATACGCAGTATTAGCACTTTTAGGGTAGGGCAAGGTTGGGCGACCGCCCAGGGCGCCGGTTATCCAGGGGCGCCACGGCCACCCTTGTACAAGGTTGGCCGTGACGCCCAGTACATCGTGGGCGGTTGTCCAACCGCGCCCCAAGGCCTACTTACGCGTCAATTCCTTAAATTTTGCGGAAAAATAGTAATGTTTGTATTTTTCTGTTATTTTTTGTTGTTAATTTTTATAATTTTTATTATGTCCTTTGAATTACAGTTTAGGTAGGGGGCAGCGTAAAAATCTCGCCCAGGGTGCTGGTAGTGTAAAAACCAGTACTGAAGGACGGGCGTAATCCGTCTAAGTGGCATAAAGACTGGCCTCTTGAATATTTTTTTTGCTATAAAATAGAAACATTGTAGTTACATAATGTTTATTACGGCAATATGAACAACTTTTCCTATGGGACAAATGCTTGAAACTCGACAATAAAATTGACATTTGCGTACAAAATCAAAAAAAAGTTATTCAGTGTAGGATAAATTTATCTCTTATTGAAGGTAATTTTCTTTAAATATTAATTTAAATAAACCCAATGGGCTATGTTACAGTTACAATACACATTTAAGCCTAAGCTAAGTATATACATTATATTATACATTTAAATAACACAATTTAAATTAGCAGTCAACTATTTCCAAGAATTTTAATCAGATGAAGATAATTAGTCATTTGCATGATAATACGCATTTTTTTTATAAATAATTTTTGATGGCAGTCTTAAACTTAGATAATGGTTACGCTAATATTATCTGGAATTTAATTATAGAGGCGCAAGCCAAGACCCACAAAAGATTTTTTAGTTTCTTTATAACCGAAAAGCTGACATTACTAATTTATTTTTATTTCTAGTGTTAATACCATTAATATCACAATTTCTCTTATATGAATGTTTATTCTGACGCACGTAATGTTCGCAATGATGAGTTACGAAATCAAAATATTTATGTCTTTAAAAAGGACTCTCTAGCACCTAATTTATATATAGATCTAACAGTGCGTTTTTGTAAAACAAATATGGTATTTATTATTTTATAAATTATTTAATTATATAATAGCTATTTTAAAAGAGGGTCTTAGGCAAAACGGTTTATGATGTCTTCTGTGAAAGATTTTAATAAAAAAAGTAAACAAATTTTCTATGTATACTTGGCATAAAAAGCCTATACGCATAAAAACGTAGTTTAGATCGAAATTAGATTAAACTTCGATCTAAACCACGTTTTTATGCGCATGAGTGTGCTGAATGAGTGTGTTCAATGGTAGCAGTGGAATAAGGTCTGTCGGTCTGTCTGTCAATCTGTGGCATCGTAGCTCTCGAACGGATGAACCGAATTTGATGCGGTTTTTAACGTGAAAGCAAGTTTCCATGCGGTGATTCTTTACCATGTTAGATGAAAGTCGGTTTAGACTTTCAAAAATTATTGGGGTTAACGGGGTTTTTTTAATTTACCTGTCACACAAACTTGTCAAAAGCTGTATATAAAAAAAACTTGCTATATTTATACAAAAGTGTGCAGCCGCCAGGCAATTTGTATGGGAATGTTGAATATTTTTTCTTTTTTTCACTGTTATTTTAATTTAATTATACTGTAGTGATCTTGTATAGCCCGTAGTTCCATTTATTACGGGTATGTCTCTTCCACGTTGTATATCTTGTATTCATTGGTGATGAATTCGACAGATGATGTTTTAATTATCTATTTTTCCGATAAGACCTCGGTATTTTTATTAATATTTGATCCACTTTGACTTATATGTTTATGTAAAATTTCGTTTCAGTCAAGCTGTTCTGACGGATAAAACTTTGTACGTGTCCGGGGTATTAGGGCTTGACAGCGATGCTCAGTTGGTGTGCGGAGGCGCCGAGGCACAGACGAGGCAGGCCCTCGACAACTTGAGGCACGTGCTTGAGGCCGGTGGCGCCTCTCTGGAATCCTGCGTCAAAACTACTATTCTTCTTAACAACATGGACGATTTTGCTGAAGTCAATCAAGTTTATTCCGAATGTTAGTATAAAAAGATTTAATTTAAGTTATGTATGACTCTATGATGTCTTTTCACTTCAGTATGTCGCTTTGATGGGCATATCTTTGAATTTTACCTATTAGTGACGTAGAGCCCTCTATATAGCTTTTAGAACTTTTAATTAAAGACCTACCTAGTTATGTAGAAGAACGAAGATTTATTATGAAAATTGTAAGTACTTTCTCATACGAGCGTCTTAAGGGGATACATGATTTTTTGGGGTCCAGTGCTGCCTCCATTTGAAATGAAACGGAGATATCATTTATGTCTTCATTAAGCCCTAGGTGACCATTCAAACTATTTTACGAACTACTGTTTACAGTTAAAAGTGGGACCGTATAGCTTTTCTTCGCACATTAGAACACTTTTGAAAAGAAAAGCTTCACGTTCTCGCTTTAAATTTTAAACAGTACTTCATACAATAGTTTGAAGGGTTATCTATAGTGGCTTTTTTTGAAGGTTTCCTTCGGCAGGATTAAACTTTGTAGTCCTAAGATGGGTTTTCGAAGTAGAGATGTCTGGATTTTTCATGCAGGTAGGGGTATATAGCCTTAACAGAGTTCGAGATTAATAACTGCGTAAGTTTAGGTTTTGGGTTTTGAAGACCTCCGTGGCGTAGTGGTTATCATGTAAGTCCGCAACCCAGAGGTCCCGGGTTCGATCCCCGGTCAGGCAGGGTTGAAAATAGCCTTTTTCAAATTGTCCTGGGTCTTGTGTGTCTATCTATATGTGTATTTGTTATAAAATATAGTATCGTTGAGTTAGTATCCCATATCACAAGTCTCGAACTTACTTTGGGGCTAGCTCAATCAGTGTAATTTTTCCATATATATTTATTTAGTATAGTTACTACGACTGGTATCATTTCCGCATATATCAAATATCTGGATATCAAATTTGAAATAAAATTTGGGTCAATATAAGTATAGAAAAACATAAGAAAAAAATAGAGATTTGAATTTCAATTATTTGTACTTTTTAGTAATCTGTACGCAAGTTTAGTCTAAGTTTTTTTATTTTACATAGTTTGCCATCTTAACGGTGCAAATGTGAATCGAAATATAAATTTAGCATCCTTAAGTAATACGAATATGATATCAAACTTGACATAGTAGCTTAACCAATGCATCTATTAAGATTGGGCTGGTGGCCATAAATCTCAACGAAGCTTACATCATAAATCTTGGTGGCTCTACTTCTTTATTCAAGCCTTGGGCCATAAGGGCCAATCCTAACAAAATGAAATCTTTGGTTCACAATACGCCATATAATATGTCGTACACGCCACTACTAGGGCATGATGAAGACAACATTTAACATAACATCTCTGTTTCCTTTCAAATAATTTATTTTAAATGGTAGCAGCACTGGACCCCGAAAAATTAATGTATACCCTTAATAAATGTGCTAATTGTTTGCACGGAAATGTCAAAAGCATAACACATACAGGGAACATTTGAAATCATTGGCATCAATGGACGTCGTTAAATGAAAACGGTCCAACCCACCAACCAACGGTTCAACCCATGGGTGAAACATCATGTCACTTTTTAGATATGTTTTTTTGAAGTTCGTACCTACTGTAATTTATAATTTAAAAAAAAGCAAGGGTTAAGTTGTAGGGAGTAAAGGTTAAAAACTTGCAAGGAGATGAATAGAAAGAGGAGTAAAGATAAAAAATTGTTAGGTGAAAAGTTAAAAGATATAAACTAACCCTCTTATTCATAAAAATTATAAACGTTTGCTAAACCTATTTTAGTTAAAATATGTTTTGTCCCTTTCACTCCTTTCAATATTTGACTTGGCAAGAGCGAGACAAAACATATTTTAAGTAAAACAGGTTTAGCAACCGTTTGTATTTTTTTATGAATACTGCGACATTGCAAATTTATGGAAGGTTTTATAAGTGCCGTTGCCAAAGTATGTGGGATAGCCAAAAAAGAAAGTGTAAAGTTACAACGAAAATATGGTTGAATACGAAGAAAAAGAAAAATAATAAAAGACTGCGACATTGCATGGAAGGTTTTAAAAGAAGGAATTATTAGTGCCGTTACCATAATATGTGCGATAGCCAAAAAAGAAAGTGTAAAGATACGACGAAAATATGTTGGAATACAGAGAAAAGAAAAAAAATAAAAGAAGAAAGCATGGAAGGATTCGTAGGATTGGTTAGTCTTACGGAGGCCGACCGGTGATGATGAATATAACCGTAAAAAAAATAATTGAAAAGAAAGAGGAATCAAAGGATGATTTTGATAGAGGATTGTCTCAAAACTTAAAAAGTAATATTAAATACTTCTGAAAAACCATTTTAACTGCTAGAGGAAAGTCAGCAAGCTCGGGGCTAACAAGATCCGAGAAAAAATGGAAGAAAAGAAAAAGACGAAAGAATAGTGAATGAGACGAATGAAGGAATGCATGAGATTAAGGTACAAGATTGTGGTGATGATGAAATAAAAATGGAAGAAGTCGTGAAAGCATCAAATTGCATGAAAATGGGAAAGGCTGGAGGATATGATAGAATTAATGCTGAAATGCTGAAGGTCTAACAGAGCATAGTGGCAAATCAGGTGTGTCGCCTTATAATTATTTGTTTTAAAAAAAGGTATGGTACCAAAGATTGGTGTAAGGCGGTCATGGTGCCGCTCTATAAAGGCAATGGCTCACAGAACGACTGCAAGAACTACCGAGGCATTAGCAGCATTGTCGGCAAGTTGTATGCTTAGGTTTTTATTGAAATAGTGATGAAAGATACTAATGGAAAGATATGGGATGGACAAGCGGAATTCAGAAAGGGAATGATTTACACGGATCAGGTCTTTTCCTTAAGATGCATTCTAGATAAACTTTTGGCTAAAGGTCAAAAAGGCTGTTGCGTCTTCATAGATCTGGAAAAGGCCTATGACAGAGTGGTGGGTGAGGAATAAATTGTGGTCGACACTGTCTGAGTATGGGCTGAACAGTCAGCTGATCCGAGCATCTCTGCATAGGGACCGAAATCTCTGCATAGGGATTCCAGTGCTTATGTCAGAATTGGTGGTGAATAAAGATTGGTTTAATATTGAAAAAGGTGTTAGACAGGATTGTGTAGCGTCACCTTAGCTGTTTAACCTATTTATGGACAGTTGTTTGACAGATCAGAAAGATATTGAATGTGGTGTAAGAATGGATGAGTTACGATAAAGTTCTTCGTCTAAGCAGATGATCAAGTATTACTTGCAGACTAAGATGAGGAATTACAGAAAATGGTAACTATTTTGAATGAAGCTTTGAAAAAAAAGGGAATGAAAATTGATGTAAGTAAAACGAAAGTAATGGTCTTTGAGAGGAATAAATGTGTAACAGAATGTAATGTTGTAAATGGGTGTACAGTGGAGCAAGTGGAAGAGTTTGTTTATTTGGGATGTACGATTACAAGAGATGGAAAAAGCACACGAGTGATATAGAAACACGAGTGAATGCGGGAAATCAAGTGAATGGGGCACTAAATTCTTTTATGAATAGCACGAAATTGTCAAATATAGCACGTCTACGCGTCTGGCTGTTCGTAATGGAGTGCTGATACCGACGCTGGAGTATGGAAGTGAGAGTTGGGTATGGCAAAAAAGGCACGTAAGTAGAATAAATGCAGTTGAAATGAGAGCGCTGGGAGCATGTGTGGTGTTACTTTGAATGATCGAATAAGAAATTATGTCATAAGAGAGAGGTGTGAACTGAAATAAAATGTAGTAACAAAATTGAGGAAGGAATGTAGAGATGATTTGGGCATGTAGAAGAAGATTTTCTAAAAGGATTTACAAAACGAATGTGGGTGGAAGAGTGTATATAGAATATGTATTATGAACGTATATATGTAAGAATTTAAATTTATTTTTATCATGGGTTTAGTGCAGTCTTTCCCAAAGTGGGCGATACCGCCCCCTTGTGGGCGCTGGAGGCTTTAAGGGTAACGGGCCCAGAATAAAGTTGGGGGGCGCTGATGTGATTTAAGCAATGAGTGATTTATAACTTCAGCTATTTCATATTTTAAATTTCACTGAAATTAAAATCCTCTTACTACACAACATTTATTAGTTCATATTTATATCCTTTTTGATTGTACAAATATAAACTAAAAATGTAATTAATATTTACTATTTTTATGCGTTCAACGCTATTTATATCGTTAAAGGAATCAAACACTGAAAAAATTTCGTGTTTTAAAGTTTCGCAGGTGAGTTCCCACTTCCAATACTCTTTATTATTGTAAAATTGTATTATTATTGCTATTTTTTATTTAAAATTAACAATGTTTATTATTGTTATTTTTTATAAAAGATACTCTAATGTACTGGTGTATGTATTATTATTGCTCTCTCGTTTAGAATATAGGTTGAATTAAACTACAGGCAAGACAAATATGTGCTTCAGGTTTTTATGGTGAAAAAAATGGGGGGCGCTACAAAATAACTGATTTTTTAAAGTGGGCGTCTGACAAAATAAGTTTGGGAACCTCTGGTTTAGTGGATACTTAAAAGAATGCCAACGAATTCAAATGCGAAAAACTTTTATTGTAGCTCAATCATGAAGGTCCTGTCTAGTTTTTAATGTCTATTGTGCATTAATAAAAATACAAAAAAAGATTACAAGTAGTTATTACGTGCAGAAAAAAAATGTTAAAATTTTCTGGGTTGGCATAATATATATATTGAACCGACTACGCAAGACGCAGTAGGTAGGCTTACGTCCTTATATTAATTTAAAAAAGAGAGAAAGTTGAACTTCTTTTTCATTTAAGTCCTATAGTTATATTTAACAGAGGAGCTAGCAAATGTCATGCACGTTTAGATAAGGAGATTTACCCGTCTCACTTCAAGAAAAATAGGTTACACGTCTATTTACCTAATTATAAATAAGTGGCTGTCACATACCATTAGATCCATATATCTTGATCCTTAGTCTGAGGGTCCAACTATGTACATGCGCTTAGGTACGTTAACGATTCAAAATTCAGGGTTGATATTGGCAGGTCTAAGTGCACACATACAGATTTTTTATTTCTCCCTTTGCCTAGTTGGAGTGGCGTGTTAACCAGGTAATTATTTATGCAAATGAATTTCAGATTTCCTGAGAGATTTTCCGGCGAGGGCGACGTATCAAGTGGCTAAGCTGCCGTTGGGCGCGGCGGTGGAGATCGAGGCCATCGCCCTGAGCGGCGACCTTGTGGTGGCCGAGGCAGGCCCCTGTCCCTGCTCCCGCACTTAGATCTTTAACTTTGTCGCACTCGAACGTAATACGACAAATTATCGTTAATTTGTTTTGTTTCAATTAAAAAGACAGGTAAATTTTAATACCCTATTTCCTAACTTACTTCAGAAACATACTTTTTAGTTTAGTAGAAAATAATGACAGTAACGAACGTTCAAGTAGGTATTTATAATAAAATCACATGTGTTTACATAGATGCAAGATTTATGTAAACGGTTTTGGCTAATTAAGTAGAAACGGTTAAAAAATTGTTTACCATGCATTTTATCACGAGGCATGAAGAGTTTAATGCGCATGAGATATGATATGATACAACTGAAATGGTGTTTTATTTATGTAGGTACTTATAAAATATCTAAGAACACATTGAATCCAACAACCTACAAAATTTATGTTTTACATAAAATTTTACTTTGTGCGGTTGTGTGTCATCTGAACTCCTGTGTAATTATTCTGTTTGTATAACGCCCAAGCAAGTGGCACTGTGTTAATAAAACCGTAAAAAAAGTCATGCAATGTTTTACTTAGGTATAAAGTTGTAACAAAAGTCGTAAACTGTGACTTACTCGTACATCACAAATGCTCCGAGTAAGTATATGAGGTTATAACGTTTATTACTCTTACAAATTGCCTTCATGATTATACACTCCATGTGCACGAGTACCTAATAATTACGAATGTCGACTACAAATATTTATTTCAACCTACGTTGTCCCACTGCTGGGCAAAGGCCTCCCTCATATCTTTCCACTTCTACATATACATAGAATAAAACGTAAAAAAATGTGTCTGAACATTGAACATTTTACCAAAAAAGAAATTGGGGAGATGATGGAGACGTAGTAATGAAGAAGAGTAAAGGAGTAAGAATTTAAAAAAAATCTGTCTTTATCTGTTTGTACACGCTAATCTCCGGAAATACTGGACGGATTCGAAAGAAACTTTTTTTGTTATATACTTAGTTATTAAGTCTGGGCGACATATAGGCTATAATCTATGAAAAATCACGTTTGTAATTTGGGAGCCCCCCTTAAATATTTATTTTATTCTGTATTTAGTATGTTTTTGTTTAGCGGCAATAGAAATACATCGTGTATGAAAATTTCAACTGTCTGACTATACTGGTTCATGACATACAGCCTGGTGACAGACAGACAGAAAGACAGACGGACAGACAGATGGACAGCGGAGTCTTAGTAATAGGGTCCCGTTTTTACCCTTTGGGAACGAAACTCTAAAAATCGAAGATTTGTAACCTAAGGCAGAACCAAGTTAAAATTTGCATAAATATTTGTTTACCAAAAATTGATGATCATGATGTAAAAATCTAAGATATCAGGTCAAAGTTGTTTAGCTTACTTAATTTCATAATATAAGCTGGGAGTAACTCCACATGGTGAAGGCTTTAATAGTTTGGGCCTAATTTTCAATATTGACTTGCCTAAACTGGCTAAACCTCTCATTTGCTGCCTAATCGTTTGGGATGAAAGCACAATGGTCAACAAAAAGGCAATGAAAGCTGTAGATAGGACGTTGGGAGACATTCGTCGAGATGACAGGCCAATGGGCAATGTAACATTTTTTTTTGTCGGGAGATTTTTTGTCAAACCCTTCCAGTTATAAGTGGGGGCTCTAGGACAAGCCCAAGCACATGCCCAAGAGTTTTCAAGAATATTATTAAAAGTTTGGGGAAGGTCTCTTTCTTGAAGAGAATGGTCAGGTTCAGGAGTATTCAGGAGTCTTCCCGTAATACTTGGCAAAGTTGTTTCCTTCGAAGAAGAACATATAGGTTCAGTATTTGCGGACCTTCAGAGCATAATACACCTGGAAAATGTTTGGTTATGTAATAGCGCAATATTGAGACCAAAAAATGAACAATGCGCATTGCAACGATTAATGAAACACTTATGACGCAAATTATTGGTGATGAAGTGGTTTATACTTTCTTGGATAGTGTAATTGATCAGAACGACGCCACCAATTATCCAGTTGAGTTTCTAAATTCACTTGCAGCAAATGGACTCTCGGTTCACAAAATAAGACTTAATGTCAGAGTGCCGATAATGCTGATGCGAAATTTTACCCGACGAAATTGATGAACCCGACTTACTGTATTTATTCCGCGTATACCACTCATCAATTTAAACATACACAATTCCCTATGACCACTTGCTTTGCTATGACAATAGATAAGTCGCAGAGTCAGACGCTTAAAACCGCTCCAGGTGTCGACCTAAGGACTGGTTTTTCGCTTGGCCAACTTTATGTGGCTTTCTCCAGCATTCGTAACGCTTTAGGTCTTTTCATATTGGTTTTTAACATAATACGAGTAGCAATGCACAAGTATCTTCTTATGTATCTACATTTGTTTGTTTTTATATCAATACGCCGGAGTCACAAAGACCACGCGAACGAAGTTGCGAGCATCAGCTAGTATTCAATAAATCTATTAGCATCAATATGTATGTTTATATACAAATCGGTAAAATTAAATTCCTTGTTAGTAAAAATTATTATTTTCTTTTTTCGAATTTCACTATGACTTACTAGTTGAACGAACTAAGTTACATAATGGAAATAAAAAAAAAAACTAAGCGTTTATGACAGTGGCTCAGCCTGCGGCCTCGCTGGCTTGCTGAGGCCAGGCTTCGCTCAGTTACTTGGGTCCTGCGGGGATGGATTTGGGAGGGACTCGGCCTTCGCCCTTGCCACGTGGTTCGGCCTTTGGCCTTGATTTCCGCTGGACTCGATCTCACGGTACACACTCGGAAATTGTTCTTGTATGGCGATCATTACGATTTTTTTTAAACTATTGAAAAGAAATATTGATTCGATCTACCGGGATTTGGGACCTTTGGATACAGTCTATAACTAAACAAACTAGGCACCGCATTGCGGTACACCGATGCGAAATTACATTTCACCTAAGAATAATTACCCATAGAGGCATATCTCAGCATTCACTTTTAATGCCTTGTCAATAGAGATGTGTCGGGGTTTTTGCCCAGCTGTCGAAACTAGGGCCGAATGGGCCGAAATAATTTACGCCCGATATACGCCCGATAAACGCCCTTTTGCTGGGCCGAAAAAAACTTACTCATATTAGAATAATTTTCACTTGACCAATGAACTATAAGTCATAATACTAATAATATACTGTCTTGAAACGGATAATAAACCATTTTAGGATGAGATATAATTGCTGTTGTAGTAGTAAGGGGTCTACTCCTGATAAAGCAACTCTTTAAAAGTCACCAGTTTAAGTATGCAACTAAATGTATGCATCATTGTAGATAGATACATTTTATTTTCAGGAAGTGATCATATAGCCTTGCTCATCTGTTTATGAATACTTTGAGAGATTGATGCGTAACGTTTCTCGTTTGTATTATTCAAAGACAATAATCGGTGTAAATAGTTGAAAAGAGACCTAAATGAATATATAGAGCTGGACATTTACCCGGGTATTTACCCATGTTCGGGTATTTATCCAATATACATTCTTTCCGATATCCCGTTTTACCCGTTTAAGTGGGTAGAACGGGATATTTATTAAAAGAAATATGCTAAATGAATATATCTAAAATAATAAATAACAAAGAGAGCTGGAAGAGATTTCTGAAGAAATAAGCAGTACCTATGTACTCAATATTCTTACTTTGTTTGTTTCTGTGTTAATGAATTTTGTGAATAAATAAATAAAGATTCATTACATGACAGATTCCATACAACGGATAGATTGGGGTAAATACTCGACATGATATTTTGTGGGAAATGTTATAACAACTTGACGCGGGGTTCGAAGAACTCGTCAATACGAATATCTTTTGTTACTGAATCAACCCCGAAATCAGTAGTTTCGGCTCTTGGATGAGCAGTCAAAAAAAATTCTCTCTTTACCTCTATTATGTATGAATACTCAAATGTTGACATTTAATGTATTTTTATTTATTTTAATATATGAATGTCTTTGCACACCTCCTAGCAAAAAAATAATATATGTCTAATATAATATATGATACGAAGCCTAATTTCAGTGTAGGATTAGTAGGTATGGTGATTTCATATACTTAAACGTCGCACTTGACGCCTATCTGCAAAAAAAATATTCTCAGTCCACATTTCTAATTTTAATATCAGTATAATTGTAAGTTGACGTTTTGGAGGAAATGCTGCAGTGCAGATTGTTGCCGCTTCTTCTGCACTTACGCTTAGGAAGCGGCAATTAACTTGTAAAGTAAATGATCTGGCGCCAACAATTATTATGAAATCAAAAGAAGATTTACCATTATCAAGTGGTACTAATATCCAAAAATAAATAAATGATTTTTGACTTTTGACTATGACTAAAACAAGATATTCGCATTGACGAGTTCTCTGAACCACCATCAACTTGTTATAACATTTCCCACTAAATAGCACGTCAGGTCAGGTCCGTGTCACTCCCCGTTTAGGTATCGAAAATATACCTACATTATTACTATGCGCGCGGCGACCACTTCAAAGGGGAAAATTCAGTTACAAAAATCGTTTGTCCAGAGTAATAAGAATGTTTGCTTGCAATAGATGTCTAGGTATCTAAACGAAGGGGTGAGGAGTTCTGACGCGAGCTAAATTAAACCATAGTGCTAACCAAATTAAGTAGATATTTCTTTGCTTCAGGTTAGACTTCTATACGTGCGTGAGTGCTAGTACTTATTCTGTGGCCGGGTATTTACCCTAATCTACCCGTTATATGGGCACATACGAATTAACAAGTCTAAAGTTTATATTTTTTGCTGGCAAATGTTTGTAGACCTAATTGTATGTAAAAAAAGCAAACAGACATCAAATGCGATGTCATTATATTATGAGCACTCTTTTCATTTATAGAGAGTAGAATTATTTGACTGCTCATCGAACAACCAAAACTACTGATGTCGGGGTAGTTCCCAGAACAAAAGATATTCGTATTGACAAGTTCTTCGATCCCCATCAACTGGTTATTATATTTCCCACAAAATAGCATCCGATACCCAATGGTGGATTGGGTATCGGATGCTATTGTGTGGGTTGTATGGGAACATACGAATTGATAGGTCTAAGCTTACATTTTCTGCTGGCAAATGTTAAACTACTTAAAATATGTTAAATAAGCAAAGAGATATCAAATTCAATGTCAATATATGAGCACCCTCGTACATATATAGAGAGTAAGCATATTTGACTGATCATCCAAGAGAAGAGCCGAAACTATAAATTCGGGGTTGGTCCTAAATTAAAGATATTCGTATTGACGAGTCCTTAAAACTCCTATCAACTTGATCTAACATTCCTAATAAAAGCATGCCCAACCTCTGTATGTAGTATGGAAACATACAAATTGACAGGTTAAAACATATATTTTTTGCTGCCAAATGTTTCATCATCATCATCATTTCAGCCGCATAACGTCCACTGCTAGACATAGGCCTTTCTCAAGGATTTCCAAAACGACTGATTATAGTCCGGTAGCGCTAGGTTTTTAAGTTTCAAGAATATTAGATATTTCGATTTTTCGCATATAGTTTCTAGACACCTTGACCAACCTTAAACATGACGTTGTGTCATCTTCGATGTTTGCTTGGGTAGAAATTTAGGTATTTGCCTTTTCGAACATTATAAGATGAAAAGAAAATTAAAGGTGAATTTTTCACTTGCATGACAATAACTACGTGGTGTCTGATGTACAAAAGCTTTTTGTGTCATCATCTGGCCACAGGATCAGTGTCATTTCACGAATACTTAATATTTCGCTCAAATAGCTCTTTAAGAATATTAGAATTGAATAAATAGGTGTTACACGCCATAGAGCACTAATATATGTGTTTCAAAATGTTTTGTGTCACATTTCATCCACGATATCTTATTGTATTTTATTTTTTTAATTCAATACTCTGTAAAAGACACAAAAGATTATTAGTGTTATTAGAGTTTCGTCTTTTTCATTATTGTAGTGTGATAAACCACAATTCGTAGTTTGTGTCATCTCCATCCACGCAATCTTATTATTTGAAAAAAAAAAAATTCCGCGCCAAAAGTCAAAGTGCGCGAGAAGACAGGGCGAGCGTGGGGGCACGCATGGGTGCGCGGGGACAGGTGTGTGCGTGGCATACCGGCACTGTATCTGTCCGCCGTGCCGGCCGCAGCGCGGCTCACTAATTATTTTGGATTTTTAGATGACTACGGCAAAGCCATGAGGAAGGGTAATGATTTTAGCAGTCTATGCATGTGGGTGTGTATGTATGTCTGTTTCCCCGTAGCATCCAAATCACTTATTCAATTTTCACAAAAGATACATATATATAGCAATCGATTCGTCATTATTGTCCGGGTGACATAGCTACTAATTTGTAATGTCTTTTTTAATTAAGTACAAATATTTTAAGGGGCGATTCAGTCCATCATTTTGAACAACTTTTCCCAATAAATGTATAGAGAAATACGAAAAAGAATTTTAGGTTCTCATTCAAATCGAAGTAGTCATGTGATATAGCTAGTATGAAAATTGCAAAAAAAAATGCGTATTCCGATAAACATTTTTAAAAAGGACATTGTATAACAAATGTTAAATACAATAAATTTAGAGTATAATATAACATACGACTCGCGTAGTCGGGTATTAGTTTTTTAAACTTATATTTTGTTATTTTATAGCTTCTAACAAAAGCTTCACTTAGAAGTACTTTGATTATTTTTTCCGTATGTGTCAGTGGCCAACATGTTTTTTACAAAGGTTCCTTGAATGACGTACTTATGTGTGCAACAACTGCAAATACTAAACAAACAAACGGTAAGTATGTTTGATTTATAGGTAGAGGTGTATATTGTTTGTTCTCCGTGTGTCTGTTCTACCTAACGATGATGACCGGCACTACTGTAACCTTAGCACGAGTGGGTTCTTAAGTGCTGCTTCTGAGATCGCGAAAATCTGCTCGTGTAAGATTTGTTCAAAATGCTATGTTTATTTTAAAAATTTGATTGTTATGGTTGACTGTATCATTCGGCATTAAAAAAATAAGGAGGTTGTTCACAATGAGCATGGGTTTCATTCAAACAAGCTATTAAATGCAGTTCTTCCTGTTTATTTTTGACAATGAACCTATACAAACTTGTTTCGGTATACGTACTGTTAGAAAATCAGAAAGCGGGAGCTTAAAAAAAAACAATTATTTTAACCGAAAATAGATCCTTTTTTTATTACAAAATTAATTTTATGATAAAACACAAATGACAAATAAAAAATTAAATTAAATTTAAAAGGCAAAATCGAAAAGGCAAGTTAACGGGCATAGATTTCCCTTAGCAAGTGGTCGCTACTAGAATTCTCTCTCGAATGAGGCGCGCAACGGTTTATATAGACGCTTCCCCTCTACTCTGACTTTTCCCTCCAAAATGGCCGCTCGAGTTTTCTCTCCTAACACGGCCTTCCTGCTGGGAGAACGTCCTCGAGCTCCTCTTCCTCCGACTGCAATGCCGCTCTCTGACTGGAGGTGCTCGGCACTGGCTCTGCTGCAGGGAGTACATCACTCACAGCTGCTGGTTCAGGGGTGGACTCTGCATTGTCGAGGTCTGCACCTGGGAACATATGCAAAGTCTTACAAAAAGGAAAAATAAACATTCACATTTGTAACTAGTGATGTTGAAGAAATGCTGCAGACAATTCAACCACATCACCAGCTCAAGTGATAGTAAGACAGAAGTCGGATCTCCAGTTATTAGTACTGGAGATGCTTCGACTTTGTCAGATTAAAATATGGAGGGATCGGGACTCCGGTCGTCACCAGAGACACGTCGACCCCAATTAGTAAAATAATTCCCTCCCATGCCAGACCTTCCTAGGTCTCTGGCATGGGGGTACCCGTGAGAAACATAGGCATGTTCGCATATTTCTTACTCCAAGTGACAAAGTCACTACAATAGTATACCGCACAAGTGCAGTCTGCAGCTTACTCTCGAAAAAAGCAGCACAGGCATCTGGAGTCCAATCCCCTCGCCACGGCACCATATATTCTGCCGCAGCCTGGGTCGACTTGCCGTAAGAGCCAGCCAGGAGTTCTAGCTCGTACCGGCCATGGGGAAGCGCCTTGACCACTCGATATGGCCCGCGCATGCCCGAGTCCAGTTTGCCCGTCGATTGTGCCTTTTTAATGACAAAAACAAAAGCATTAATTTCAAATGATCGAGGTGGCCTTCGATCAGAGTTAACAGTCGCATCTTGTTGATTCTGGTTTGCTTTTAAACGTTCCGTAGCTCGCTGACGATGTATGACTTTTAACGCTCCACGATTCGGACTGGAGTTATCAAGTGCAACGTCCCTGATGAGATGACGTATAAGGGGTGTGGCTGCCTCAATGCCTACGAGTAAGTTTAGTGGCGATAGCTGAGTCGTTTTCTGCTTTGTTATGTTTAAAACTAACTGTAGCCGCCACATAACGTCGGACCATTCGTTTTGGCGATGATTGCATTCGATACGAACCAGGTTCAATAGCGTTCGGCAGTATCGCTCGACCTGACCATTTGATTGATGCATTTCCGGCGTGATAAGGTGCACATCAATGCCCAGTTCAGTTGTAAGTTTTGTGAACTCAACACTTTGAAACATACGGCCACGATCGGCTACAAGTAATTTTGGTGTACCAAATATTGATATTACATTTGTAAAACGTAATTTTAGCTCAGATGCGTCTTGGCCATACATCGGGTATAGGAGGCAATACTTTGAAAAAGCATCGACAACAATAAGGACGTATTTAAAGCCATTAGACTGGGGCAATGGACCTAACGCGTCTGCGTCAATAATTTCAAAAGGATTAGGTGGTTTTTCCCAAGAATGTATGGGCTGATAGGGAGCTCTTGGAACCTTTTTGTGCATGATACAAATAATGCAATGGCTCACATATTTCTGGACAAACGATTTCAGAGAAGGAAACCAAAAATGTTTCCTGATAAGTTCTAAAGTCTTATCGACCCCAAGGTGACCATGCTCGTCGTGAAAAATTCTGAGTAGGCTGAGCCTATGGCCTTTTGGCACAAAACAGAGAAGTGTAGAGCTTTCCCCTACGGGAGAATACCGGTAATATAGCAGACCGTTCTTATGCACATAATAGTTAGGATCTAGCTGTCCATCTGTTAATTTCTGAATTAGTTGCTGGGTTTCTTCATCAGACGCCTGTGCTATTTGAGCCCTGTTTTGTTGTCTACAAGCCTCGCATATGTTAACAGGGTTACGGCTCAAATAGTCAGCGTGTGACATAGAAGTCCCCTTACGGTATTCTAAATTAAAGTTAAAGTCCTGCAGATATATCCACCATCTGGCTACACGAGGCAACAAGTCTTTCTTTTGTTGCGTGGATTTTAGTGCATTACAGTCGGTGACGACTGTAAATTGGACTCCAACCAGATAGTGTCTAAAATTCTGAAGAGCCTTAACCACAGCCAAGGTTTCAAGCTCATAAGAGTGGTATCTTGGCTCGGCACCTTGAGTGCGCTTGCTAAAATAGCCAACTGCCCGTTTGTAGCCATTCTTATGAACTTGAAGAAGCACTGCACCATAGCCAAGAGAGCTAGCGTCCGTGTGGACTTCAATAGGTAGTTCAGGATCATAAATAGCCAATACTGGCTCGCTTGTAAGCTGAGAAATTATTTCTTGGCGTGCTTCTTCTTGTTCATCGCCCCAGAGGAAAGGTTCGCCCTTTTTTGTCAATTTAGTAATGGGAGCAGTCTTAGTAGCAAAGCCTGCAATATAGCGGCGAAAATAACTAGCCAGGCCTAAAAATTGACGGACCTGCTTCACGTTCTTTGGAATGGGCGATTCAACTAAGGCCTGAACTTTCTGTTTGCTCGGCTGCACCTGACCTTGACTTATAGTGCGTCCTAAGTACTCAATTTTGGTAGAAAGAAAAGAGCATTTCTTTAAATTAATAGAAAAAACTGCTTCGGTCAAGGTCTGGAGCACCTTGCGGAGAGATATAAGACCTTCAGCAATTGTGTTGCTCATGATAAGTACATCGTCGATGTACACCAGGGCTTCACCAGATTCCAAGTGCTGGCGAAGAGTTTTTGCCATTATTCGCTGATAAACAACGGGTGCGTTAGCCAGACCATATGGCATTTTAAGGTACTCGTAATGGGATTCCGGAGTAACAAATCCGGTTAATGCAATAGAGTCGCTATCCATAGGGATCTGGTGGAACCCTGTTGCCATATCAAGGCTCGTAAAGTATTTGTGTTTGCCTAAGCGATCGATGTGGCTATCGATCAATGGTAATGGAAAACGATCTTTAATCGTCATCGAGTTTAATTTCCGGTAGTCAACGCATATGCGGTCGGTTCCGTCTTTCTTTTTCACTAACAGGATTGGGCTGGCATATTCCGATACAGACTCACGTATAATTTTTTTTTCTAACAGGTCTTTTATAATTTCTCGAACTTTTAAAATTTCTGGATAGGATAATCGGTACGGTCTATAATTAACGGGAGTGCTACTATTCAATTTGATTGACATGCTACCGGTATTCACCGTTGAAGTAGCAGTCCCAGAAATGAAAAAAATTGAAAATTCTTCAATCAGATTTTTAAGGGTTTTTAAATCGTTATCAATTAAGGCAGTCTGTATTGGAAATTGCGATGAAGGCGCAGTGCACATTACATCGTGCACAATACGGGGTTCACAGGAAAGGTATTGATAATCGCACGTACGAACGTAAGTAACACCTTCTCTATTTAACACATCAGTCCCAACTATGATTGGAGTGTTCATAAGTTCAGGAGACACCGCATGCAAGTCCACCTCCAGAGTTACCTCGTTAAACTCTATGGACAAGGTTACAAAATAGGTTGACTCGATTTCTCGTCCACCAATGCCTCTCAGAACTCTGAAGGCGGGCTTGCGTGCACATTTGAAATGTTTAAGCATGGAGGAAGAAATCAAGGATATGCAAGAACCGCTATCAATAAGGACATCAACGGGAACCCCTTGAATAACCGCAACAACAATATCTTTACTCTTATTATCCGGATTTTCCTGACATAAATTTACTTTCGCGTTTTGTGACTGGGCTTTTAATTTTGCGAAACACGTTTTAACCTTATGGCCAGGTTTTTTGCAATAACTACATGATTCAGGTTTGTTTGAGTTTTGAACCAAAGTATTTTTCTGAATATTGTCGTTGAGATTATCGTTACTAGACCCCGGTTTGGGTTTCTTCGTGCAGTGTAAATGTCTATGACCCGGTTGGCCACAGGAAAAACATTTTCCGCCCTCAAACTTTCGCTTACGACCTTTTTCACTATTGGGAGTGTCCGAATTTTTATTGGAAACAGTGTTTGGTTTGACATAAATCGAAAAGAACGCGACTAAATCATTTGGCATCAATTTTGCGTTGGTAGCAGAAGCACGGATTTGCGGGTCGGTGATGCCCCGAATAACAATTGCCGAAATGAGTTCATCGCTCAAGCCCTTGACTATGCGCAATCTTAATAACGACCGACGAGCATAGTCAGCGTAAGTTGGGTATTTATCAGAATTAGAATTCATAACTTCGAATAGGATATTTGCAATATCCGGCTTTTTAGGGCAAAGAGGTTTGAATTCTTTCTTAAAATTGGTCCAACTACGGTCATTAGTGACCCATTCATTTAGCCAAGTCCGAGCATCACCTTTAAGACAGTTACCAATGCGAGACAGACATTCGTTATCGTTCCAATGGTTCAAAACCTTAGCACGGTCTACTTCGTCACACCAGGTATCTATATCGTTGATGCTCGGATCAAAATTGGAGATAAAGTAAGTTTGGTTTGATCTCACCGACGTGTTGATCAGTCGTATCATGTCGACGATCCGCTCTGTTGCACTAATGACGCCACTCACGGCAGCACTCAGAGCGGCCCGGCGATGATGACTTCGCTGGTTCGCGGCCATCTCTCGCACTGCTGCGACGCTCAGCCGCAAATCCGCGATGCTCCGTTACAGGCTCTGCCGCAGATCCGCGATGCTCGGCTGCAGACTCTGCCGCACGGGGTAGTGGCGGAGTCATCGGGCTCGGCTCGCGTCGTCGCTACGAAGGCGAGCGCCGACGTTGTTCCAAAGACGTCAGTCGAACTAGAATTTCATCCATTGTTTCGGTTAGATCATTTATTAGGAGACTACGTCGTGTGCGAGAACGATCTAGACGTGACTCATGGTACTCAGAGCGAGAATTGAGATCTCTGGGACGGGAATCCCGATTTCTAGAACGAGAATCCCGATCCCTGAAACGGTTCCCGCTCCGAGAACCATAGCTCCTAGTTCGCGGAACACGATTTCTAGAACGGCTTCTACTTTTGTAGCTATTAGGCATTTTTTTTTTGTTCTTATGCGAGGGTAGGCCAACAACAAAAACAAAAATATGAAAATGGTACCCAAATACAATTAATGTAACCAGGAAAGCCAGAATTTAGCAATACGGCAAAACGTCGTTACGCACTCACAACACTTTCAAAATAAAATCAAATTGGAACGTACTCACCAATGTGTAAGTCCAGTAATTACACAAAAACACCTTACCAATTTAAAACACTACGACACGAGCGTACAGTTATTAACCGCCAATTTGCCTTTTCACGGAAAACAAAACAGTGGGAAATGAGAACGTATCCCACTTCTGATGTTAGAAAATCAGAAAGCGGGAGCTTAAAAAAACAATTATTTTAACCGAAAATAGATCCTTTTTTATTACAAAATTAATTTTATGATAAAACACAAATGAAAAATAAAAAATTAAATTAAATTTAAAAGGCAAAATCGAAAAGGCAAGTTAACGGGCATAGATTTCCCTTAGCAAGTGGTCGCTACTAGAATTCTCTCTCGAATGAGGCGCGCAACGGTTTATATAGACGCTTCCCCTCTACTCTGACTTTTCCCTCCAAAATGGCCGCTCGAGTTTTCTCTCCTAACAGTACATATACTCAATTCACACAAACACAAGTTTATTTGCCAGGAAAATTAAAAAAATCCTGACTTTCAATAGTTCATATGTAAACGCCATCTAGTGATGGGTGGAGGAACTATATAGTAGAATGAATATCCAATATTTAACACTAACTACAAAACTTTAAAACTACAAAACGGCCCAACAGATGTTTAGCTAAAAACCACCTATTATTATATTATTTATTATTCTGTGTTAACGTAAATATGCACGAAGGTTAGTATTTTGTTATAATATAAGTGCTCTGAGTTTTTAATTTTGGAGTTTTTGCACCACCTGTCAGTACCACCTGTAAGTGGACTGGTAGAAAAGGCCTACGGCCTTAAGTCCATCAATTACAATTTCATGTGATAAAGTTAAATAAATAAACCACCGCAAAGCCGCATTGAAATCGGTCCATCTGTTCGAGCGCTAAGATGCCACAGACAGGTACACAGAGAGACAGACGGACAGACTGAAAGACATTAGCGTCAAACTTATAATACTTCTTTTTTTTCGGAGGTTAAAACCTCACAAACTGGGATACACACTTGTATATTAAGTCATTTTTAGATTTTACGCACAAACCCACATACATACAACATTACTTACCGACATACTTTCACAAACAAATTAGGCACTTTGTAACACACATTTTCCTCCTTCGGCAGTCGGGTAAAATAAGCTGTGAATAAAATTACGCAAGGTACATCGAACACGCAATAGTAATGTAAAGATGGGCGGTGGGCAAGTATAAATACCCAATCTACCCATTTGGTGGGTAGATTAAATTATATATTATAAGGAAATTCTTCGCAACGCCTGTCGGAAAGAGCGTGCAAACTAGTGATGTCCCGCATTAAATTACCGTTATCAGTACTTTACTATAGGGGAATATTTCCAGTAAGTTTCTATTGTTACCAGTAATATTCCCAAATGCTGGTAATATTGTTTAATAGGTATCGTCTTGTTAAGTCTTGTTAATTTATCTATGTAATATTGCTTAAAATGCGCACGTACATTCTTCCAAGCTGCTTCTCTTCCCGTGCAGATCGTAAAAGCCGTTCGAGGGAATAGGCGAAAATGCGAACCATGTTAATAGGTGATGCGGCGAGCAACCCATCATTGTTTCGATTCCTAGGGATCCATAGCAAACCCTTATAGTTTCGTCGTCCCTGTCTGCGGTTTTACTCAGAGACTATGAGTACTAGAAAGCTGTAATTTGGCAAATTATCACTCTCATGGTGGGAAACGCTTTTCTCTAAATCGTGTTTGGAACAAATAGCAATAAAAATACTATCTATCCCAACTACCTCTGCTTAAGAAGATAGATCTTTTTTACTTTCGCCAACATACATCCAAAAAAAGAATCAAATTGACGACAAACAGAGAGAGAGAAAGAGAGAGAGAGAGAAAGAGAGAGAGAGAGAGAGAGAGAGAGAGAGAGTAAACTTACTTTTTATATTCCCAAGCAGAAACTTCTCAAGAAATTTACTAAATAACTTGATAGTAACATAGAGAAAATACCCAGAAAGTTACTGTATGGTAAACACAGAAACTTTCTCGAAACTTATCGGTAAGTTACTCAGTAAGTTTCTCGAAACTTACTCGGTAAGTTACTAGTAATATTAGGAAAATGATATTAAGAATTATAATTTTGGTTGATTTTTAAACTAGAAGTGGTAGAAGTCTTATCGTATCACTAATAATCATAAATGAAATATATTGAAAAGAATGTTTTTCTATGTTACCTTATATTACTACTATTTGGGAATGTTAACAGTAACGTTACTGGGAAAATACTCGACTCGATTAGGTTAGGTTAGGTCTATGGCACATCACTAGTGCAAACGCTTTAATATGCTTAAAATTCAGGTACACGTCATATGCGATACTAAAATATATGAATCCACCTTACTAATCATACAGTAAAAATAGGCTGCTTTAACTTATTATAAGACCTTAAATGAGATGTCAACGTACTTGTATGAGCCTTACCTTCATATAAAAAATAGAGAAGTATTTTTTGACTGCTCGTCCAAGAGCCAAAACTACTGATTTTGGGGTTGGTCTCGAAAAAAAGATATTCGTTTTGAAAAGTGTTTCGATCCTCCATCAACTCGTTATAACATTTCCCACAAAATAGTTTGCCGAATATTTATCCGAATTTACCCTTTGTATGGAACAGCGATATTAAAATAAAAAAGCAGGTTTCTGATCCTAGGCACCCTAGGCACTTTATGGAGCTCAACCCTATACCAGCCGACTTGTAAGCCACAATAGTTTTGTTAACACAATACCACTTAAAGGCGCACCAAAATCCTCCCAGCTCCAACTGTGGCGCAGCAGACATCCACCCCCTCCTGATTTCATGTAACCATCGGAGGATAACATAGTTAAATTTTTTTTTCTTAAATTTCATTAAAGTAAAATTCTTTTTTTCTTAAATTTCATTTGAGATTATAGTGATCCGATAAGACTTCTACCACTTCTCTAGTTTAAATGCAACTAAAATTATAATTCTAAATATTTTTTCCCTAATATTACTAGTAACTTACCGAGTAAGTTTCAAGAAACTTACTGAGTATCTTACCATACAGCAACTTTTCTAGTAATTTACCGAGTAAGTTTTGAGAAAGTAACTGAGTAGCTTACTATACAGTAACTCTCTGGGTATTTTTTCTATGTGACTATCAAGTTATTTAGTAAATTTCTTGACAAGTTTCTGTTTGGGAATATAAATAGTAAGTTTACTCTCCTCTCTCTCTGTTTGTCGTCAATTTGTTTCTTTTTTGAATGTATGTTGGCGAAAGTAAAAAAAGATCTCTCTACTGAAGCAGAAGTGGCTGGGATAGATAGTATTTTTTTACGACGAAACTATAAGGGTTTGCTATGGAACCCTAGGAATCAAAACAATGATGGGTTGCTAGCCGCGTCACCCATGAACATGGTTCGCATTTTAGCCCATTCCCTCAATCGGCTTTGTCAAAAAAAATATTTTGTACTGATAAGAGAATAAACGTCACAAAATAGTGTCACTTGACATTGATAATATCCATTTTCAACGTGATTTTAGATGTAATATGGCGATAATATGAGCGTTATTTGACTCCAAGAAACTCTGACGTCACGCCGTGCTATTTCATTCAAATCCCATAGACGATGTTTGTTTTGACGTTTAGAAAAAAAATTCTAATTGGACTTGTTGGAAACTAGCGGATTATATGCTGAAATAAGTAAAAACAGATCAAATGCTATGTCAATATATTAGTATCCTCATACATATAAGGAGAGTAAATTTATTTTACTGCTCAAACAATAGCCAAATTTACTGATTACGGGGTTGGTCCCGAAACAAAAAATATTCGTATTGACGAGTTCTTAAATACCCCGTCAACTTGTTATAACATTTCCCACAAAATAATATGCCGGGTATTTATCGGAATCTACACGTTGTATGGGAATAACATACGAATAAACACGTCTTAGTTTACATGTTTTGTTGGCAAGTGTTTGTCCACCTGATTATATGTTAAAATAAGCAAAAAGACATCAAATGTGATGTCTTTATATGAGCACCATCATACATATAAGAAGAGTAGATTTTTATGACTGCTCATCAAACAGCCAAAACTACTGATTTCAGGGTTAGTCCCCGAACAAAATATATTCGTATTGATGATTTCTTTGATCCCTTATCAACTTGTTATAATATTTTTTTTACCCAAGGTTGGGTATTTACCCGGTGCCTATCGGGTAAATACCCAACCTTGGGTAAATATGCGGGTGGATGCCCATCGCTAGTAATGGTAAAAATAAAAAAAATACTTGCGAAAAGAACTGCAGTCTTGCAGATTTTTAATGCGTCAATTTTCATTTAATTTTCAATACTTCCCTTCTTCTCTATAATTCTAGAGGCAGTTGTAAATTCACAATTATCATCACTTATTTTATCAAACAACCTTATTAGTAATTTCCAATCAGGATTTCGGCCTGGACACAGCACTAGTACTGCATTACTTAAGGTAACTGAAGACATGAGAAGCGGTATGGAAAATGGTAAGGTAACGGTACTTGTCCTCATCGACTTCTCCAATGCCGTCAACACCGTCGACCATGATGTCTTACTAGCTTTACTGTCCCGCTTCAACCTCTCACCAACAGTCCTGGAATGGTTTTCATCGTATCTACGTGACCGACAACAAGCGGTTCGTGTCAACCAGTCCGTTTCTGAATGGCAAGATCTGCATACTGGAGTTACCCAAGGAGGAATCCTTTCTCCCTTACTATTTTCTATCTTTATTGATTCTCTTACTTCTCTTCTTTCTTCCTCTCATCATCTTTATGCTGATGACCTTCAACTCTATCATTCTTGTGATCGCAGTGATACAGACTCCGCGATCTCTCTTTTAAACAATGATTTGCGGCTCATCGCCGAATGGTCAGGACGGTATGGCGTTTCTGTCAATCCTAGCAAATGTCAAGCAATAATTGTGGGAAGCTCTCGACGACTTTGCAACATTCACATTGAAACCGTCTCCCCAATACAACTAAATAGTGTTACCATACCATTCTGTTCCAGTGTCAAAGATCTTGGGCTGCACATTGACTCAACTTTGAGCTGGACCAATCACATCGCTGAGATTAGTCGTAAGGTCACAGGAACACTGCGCTGCCTTTATAGATATAAAAATTTTCTTCTACTTAAAACAAAAATAACTTTGACGCAATCCCTTATAATTCCTATAATCGACTATGCCGATGTTTGCTATACAAATCTAAACCAATTTCTTCTCCATAAACTAGACAAACTAGCTAACAACTGCATAAGATTTATCTATGGGCTTCGTAAATACGACCATATTTCCTCTTTTCGTTCACAGTTGGCCTGGCTCCCTATCCCCCAGCGTCGAAACGCCAGAATCCTATGCATGCTTTATGCTATCCTCAATGACCCTAACTTCCCAGCTTATCTCAAGTCTCAATTTTCTCTTCTTAGCTCTACACATTCGCGAAATCTCCGCTCTTCTAATCTTTTAACTTTATCTGTACCTGCTTATCATACTGATTTCATGAACAAATCCTTTCAAATTAAAGCCATTCTCCTCTGGAATGCTCTTCCGGAATCCATTAGGCGTGCACCTAGTCGTTTAGCCTTCAAACGGGCGGTTCATAAACGTTTTCTCCGAGAAGTCTCTTCTCATGATGTCCCTGTGCAGTAACTAGTAGCCATCCATATGTTAATTATTTATGCGTATATATTATTTTAGGTATTTATGTATTATTTGATATTTATTATATGTTTATTCTATCTATAGTAATTGTATTGGTATACATATATGTGTATGTGTATATATATGTTATAATTTTATTGTATTCTTTTAGATATTTAATTTATGCTTTTCTATTTAGTTTACACATTCTGTCGCACCACCTAAATTATTTTCTACTCGGTCCAATGGTTGACTGGCAGAGAACGCCATTTGGCGTTAAGTCCGCCATTTGTACACTTCTTTTTTGTGCAATAAAGTTTAAATAAATAAATAAATAATTTGTTTTTTATCTTATATTTTCTTAATGCTTTTCTTAATTGAAAGTAAAATGGAGTTGAAATATAGTACTGTATGTATTATATGTGGACGCTTTCCAGACACTAAAACAGTGATAGTGAAAAAAAAGGACTGTTGAAATTTGTGGAATCCAGCCTGACTAGAAACGATGGAAAAGTAGCGTATTTTAAGGACCAATGCGAAATTAAGTTGCATAAAACATGTAGGAATACCTACAATAATCATCATCCATCCACAACGGTAATCAGAGACCGGGGTCCGCTACCAAATTTTTTTGAAATGGCTGAAAAACATTTTTTTTTAGTTTCGAAAAATTTCAAAAACATGAATTGTCAAGAAAATGCTTCATAATTTTCAAACCTTCTCACAAAATTTCACTAGAATCTGTTGAGAAATGCGACCTGTAGGCGAGAACAGGCGGACAGACAAACTGACAGAGGGACAAAAGCATTTTTAGCCAATTTCGAAACTGAGACGCTTCATTTGCTCGGTCAATAAAATATAGTATCATTGTGATAGTATCGCATAACACAAGTTTGAAAACTTACTTTGGGGCTAGCTCAGTCTATACAGTGTGGAATTGAATTCGTTGGCATCCTTTTAAGTATCTATAATACCCATGATACAAAGTATTTAAAGACTAATAAAACGTCAATCAAAAGTCGTCATTATCATATTAAAGAAATCCTCAAAAAATGCGTTACACTCCTAGATAGATACCATTACTGCAATTATAATTAATAAAAAATCTAATCGTCATAAAACTTACAAAAAAATAAATTAATTATAATAGTATCAATTTCGTCGCACCGTAGTACATTAACATGCGTTCCTACTTCAAACGTAACCTTGAATAACCTACCATTCTCAAGCGTTCGTGTGACCCCACCCGTCCCCACTCGATTTTAAACCTTATTCACGTACCTACTCTAAAGTCTACTTTTAGGGTCGAAACAAACGAGACGCAAGTTGCGTCGCGTAACAGCGCAAGTTGCGCCGCGCAACTCGCGCTCCGTGTGGCCGCTTTACCTGCGCAAGATGCGCTAAGTACATAATGACGCACACAGATTATTTGGTCAATTTAGCTGGCTGAAAGACAATATTGTCTTAGTGGATTGTCCTGTCAATGGTTTCGTCTGAATGAAGGCAATCATTGTCTAATTGGATTATCCCGTCAGTGGCTTTGTTTGAATGAAGATTCATTGACATGGCAATCCACTAAGACAATGAATTGTCTTAGTGGATTGCCATGTCAATGACGTTGTCTGAATGAAGACAATCACTGTCATAGTAGATTTTCTGTCAATGGCTTCGTATGAATGAAGATAATCTTTGTCTAAGTGAATTGTCCTATCAATGGCTTTGTCTGAATTAAGACAATCATTATCTTAGTGGTTTGTCCTGTCTATGGCTTCGTTTGAATAAAGACAATAAATTGGCTTAGTGGTTTGTCATGTCAATGGCGTTGTATGAATGAAGACAATCCCTGTCCAACTGGATTCCACTAAGACAATTAACTGTTTAAGAAGGCTGTCCTATCAATGGCTTTGTCAGAATGAAGATAATCATTGTCTTAGTGGCTTATCCTTTTAATGGCTTCATATGAATGCAAACAATGAAGTATCTTAGTGAATTGTTCTTCCAATGGCTTCGTCTTAAGGAAGACAATGAATTGACTCAGTATATTGTCCTGTCAACGGCGTCGTATGAATGAAGATAATATTGTCTTGTGGATTGTCCTGTCAATGGCTTTGTCTGAATAAAAAGAGTCATTATCTTTGTAGATTATCCTGTCAATGGCTTTGTCTGAATGAAGGCAATCATTGTCCAAATGGATTGTCCTATTAATGGCTTCATCAGAATAAGTGCAATGAATAGGCATGACGAATGAAAAAATATATTTTGGCTATATAATAAATATATTAAAAATATTGTACTTATTTTTTCTTTTCTCTGAGAAACAAAAAGTTAAAAAGATACAGCGCATTAAAATTTCGTATGACATCATGGCGAGGTGCGATTTTTACTTAACGGTGACGTCGCAAGCCCCCACTCCGGAAATTTGATGCTCCGTGTCTTTAAGAATTTTTACTTTTTTGGTAAACTGAAAATATGGGTCCATTATTTTTATTTAATCTAAAAAACAGATTATAACCATGGTACGTTATTTACTTTTTGTTATTTTATTTCAACAAACTTATATCTATATATATCTTTTATCTATATATCTTTGCAGGAATTCATCCCTTTTTCACCCTGTCGTCACCCCTATTATCTCAATATATTTTTCTGTCCATAGCGTCGTATGAATAAATACGACTATACCTAATATATTAATAAAAACTAAAATATAACATAGTAGGTAGGTAAAGGTACAAAATATAAACACAAATAAGATACATAAACATAAGTAAATAAGTTATAAATACCTAACCTAGATGGCTGATAAGTACCTACCTAATTATTACTAAAAAGTGGTTCAGAAAAAAAAGTTGCGTCCTAATAAGGGTAACAAAAAAAGTATAATTAGTTTTTTTTTAATTCCGAATGGCTGAAATATGCTATTTTATTAAATTAAATATTAAGACGATTTGCCCGCTTTTTGCTATTTTGAAAAATTTCAATAATTTGAATTTTCCCGAAAGTTCTACATAATTTTTGAAACTTTTACAAAATTTCACAAGAATCGGTTGAGAAATGCGATTTTTAGGCGAGAACAGCCGGACAAAAACAGTTAAGGCCAATCTCGAAACTGAGACGCTTCGCACATTTTGCTCGCTCGGTCTATTATTTGTACCTACCTCTTCCTACTTCCTAACTGTGGGAGTTACGAGTTTGGTCATCCCGGTCCTTTGAAAAGCTTGCGGGGGGTGATACAGATTAAGGCCCTTAGACCTTCGACCATAACCTTAGACCATACTCGAAGACTATAACCATAAACACATGATAATGAAATATGCTTATATTACTTTCATTACCTAGTGAGGTGCCTACCTACTAAGTATGTAATAATATGAACTAGGTAGGTATAAACATAACTGCCTGGACTTTATCTACCAAAAATTTATAAAAAACATTCAAACATTCGAAACTCTTCAAACATTTGCCAAAAATTAAACTTTCACACTGCACGTACATATCAGAGGGACCTACCTATTTTTAATAACGTTCATTGCCGGTTGATTTCTTATCAGAAATCGGCAATAAGCGGCAAAAGGATACCTATGTACCTAATACAGCGAGATGAAAAATGAAACTGAACGAGCCGTAACGTAACCATAGTAACACATACGGCGCCGCGGCGACACCAGGCACACAGCCAGGCAAGAGCAAAATAGAAAACTGTCTATCGCGTGTCGGTGTTTGCACAAAGAGTTCGAAAGTACCGCTTTCGTTCTCGACTGTCGCGGACGGCTATTAGAAAAGCCGACAAAGAAGCTATACCGCGGACAAAGAGTACACACAATACAGATGCGACAATTGGGTATTTTCCTAGGTCGATAATACATTATTAGGTACTGTTCAGAAAATAAAACGTTACAAAATAATATTACTTGTCATTGATCATATACACTTTCCATGTGATTTTTTTATTTATTTATTTATTATTGCAGAAAAAAATATATTAAGAGCGCTATTTGACTCTAAGAAATTATGACGTCACCTGCCTTTATTTCATACAAATCCCGTAGAAAATGTTTATTTTGACGTTTAGATATATGCGTCCAAGTGCGAGATGGACTCGAGCACAAAGAGTTCCTTTACCTTTGTTGTATGGGAGCCCACTGAAATATTTATTTTATTCTGTTTTTAGTTTGTAGTCATAGCGGCAATAGAAATACATTATCTGTGAAAATTTCAACTGTCTATCTATCACCATCACGCACGGTTAATAAGATCCTGCCTGGTGATAGATAGACAGATGGGCGGACAGACGGACAGCGAAGTCTTAGTAATAGGGACCCTATTACTAAGACTCCGCTGTCCGTCTGGTACCTTTTATTGAATTTGTATGAACTTTTCTGAGTACATTTTATAAGTTGGTCGCTTATAACTTTTTAATTTGTAAACCCTACTTAGCTCTGATATTTTTTCCTTCAAACTTCGTTATTATTATATACAACTACTGTTAATTTTTCACATGTCCATAAATAACCGTTTAATAAATAGAGGGCAAAATTTGCAAATTTTTCAAGGGACACTTGACTCTAATAAAAATTTGCATAATAAAACCAAATATTTCAAAAACGGATACCGTAATCAAAAAATGACTCAAGCTCACAATATTTTTAAAATCCCTTTTCAACTATAACCCACACGATGGGTTAGTCGAGAAAAAAAAAGAGTTACTTTACTTGTATGGGAGCTAACCAATTTTTTTTGTTTCCAATATTTTATTTTACCACTTTTTTGGCATGATTAATATTCATACCTATACCAAACTACAGCTTTCTAGTACTTATAGTCTCTGAGTAAAACCGCGGATGGACAGACAGACAGATATGACGAAACTATAAGGGTTCCTTGTTTACAATGGAACCCTAAAACTCTACAAGCAATGAACAACATTTTGTATTTTTTTTTCAAAATTTTAGGCTTAGTCATTCGGAGATCAGGGGCAAATGGTAAATTTTCATCTTCTTTCATGAATAAAATCAAAACTATTTATTTGACAATAATAGCAAAAATATATTTGAAATCCTAATTACGAGACCTTTCATTTGTATATAACACAGTAAGGTTTGCAAAACTATTTTTTTTTATTTCCTAATTTGTCCCTCGAAAATGAACCTTATTAAAAAAACACAAAACGACGGGTTGCACTCCAGGAGTGCCGGCAGAAGTGAAAACTTGAATATTAACGTTATGCATTTTTGATATTTTGGAATGGTAAGGGAATAATTTTGCACGAATTGCTTTAATTATCAGTATTTAAGCACTATCATTTATGAGGTAGAATATAATATTCATTTATTGCGGTATCGTACACAAACATGACAATTTATATTACATTAAGTAAACACTTTATATACACAAATTTTACGAATACACAGCAGTGTGGCCACTACACAGACAGTCGAGCCATCAGCTGTCACTGTCACTATCCATATGCGCGTGGTACGCTGACATAAACACACACGAACATCGCGCAAGCGCCCTGCGCCGCCTAAACGAAACAGCTGGCGCAGGCAAACATTTTCGCCGCGCCGTAGAAAGATATTTCAAGGGATACTTCCTCTCCTACGCTGCGCTGGCTGTCTACTCTCCATCCGTCTTACGAATTTTCGATCAGGGTCCCATGTCCTGACGCCCTGACGCGAGCTTAACATTTTTTACCCATAACAAAAAAAGTGTACAACGCCGCTAAAGAAGTTTTCACTTCAAAAATTTTATTTCCTTGTAATTTAAAAGCAATAAACTATATACTGTATTTTTTTCAAATTTGTAGGCTCAGTAGTTTCCGTGATCAGGGTCAATTTTCGTCAATTTTCGTCTTTTTTAGGAATAAAAACAAAACTATTTATTTTATAATAATAACAATAATATGATCCTCATAAGGAGCCCTTTTATTTGATAAATGACACGGTACCTTTTTTTAAATTTCCAAATTCCTTTCTCGAAAATGACCCTTTAAAAAATTTACTTTACACAACTGTGCTTGGGCCATATGATTACACCATTCTACCGAGTTTTATATTTATAACAAGAAAACGATAAAATCTACGTTCCTCATCATTCTGCTTTTATTCTGCGCTTCCCGCTCCCCCGTCACTCTGAATAGGTAATTAACTGGGGCATCTCGCAGATCGCCTTGCACCTCAGCCGCCTCGAGTTTACGAAAACCTCACCTTAAGAAGAAATTAATTTTAGTACTTTCAATCAAGCCATTTAATGCTTAAAAAATATATAATTACACTCGAAACACATAACCCTTCTTTTGGTGCACTTGGATAAAAATGTTTTGCTGTGTAAATGTACTCATTGCAATTTTCTATGTCTACTGTCGCATTTGTACTGTATGAATCTGTCTGTATCTACTCTATGCCGGCGGCGGCTTTGACCTCTTCTAGTATTCGACGGCGGCAATCGAAAAAAGAAGGCGGTGCTTCTTTGATTCTTTTGAGTTGCACAAGCCGACACGCAGCCAACGACATGAACATACTTAAGGTGTTATTACACTATCCGATTTTAAAGAACTCTACTTAGCATCCTAACTAGGTAGGATAGTACGATGCGACACAAAAATGTGGAACAAAAATGGCGGACTTCAAAGCATTTTTGTACAAATTCTCGGCACGTAGGTTGAACCAAAATGGTGGTTATCGGCGCAGGTACAAATAATGCGCCGACGACGGCCGTTTTAGTTCAATTTACTTGTCGAGAATTTGTACAAAAGTGCTTTGAAAACCGCCATTTTCGTTCAACTTATTTACGTCGCATTGTAAGTAGAGTTAGAATCGCTGGTGATTACACAATCTTTACTCGCATCCTAAATCGTACGCCATTTTTGAAAAGCGGAGTTGCCTAAACGATTTCCATACAAATAATCTATAGTTAAGCGACTCCACGTTTGAGAAATGGCACCAAAGATGCCTGATTGATTGATGATGATGATGATGATTTGCGTAAAAATATGCAAAAGTAACGAATATTTGATGGTTCATAACTTTTTAATGGCTTTTATAATTATTTTACTATTCTGTATCTGTACAGACAAAATGTATAATGAGATTAATGAGACAAAACGATATCATGTTAAACTTTGCATGTACTGTATGTGTCAAACAGTAAATAAAATCCCCTCCGAAATTTTATAGAAAAAGTATCGAATAGTTCACTCTTAAAATTGGATAGTGTAAAAACCGCTTTACTTCTTTCTCGCTTTTACCTCGTGTTATGCCCCACACAGTGGTTTGGTAATCGGATTGCGTACACATAGAAATGAAATTTTGGTTTTTGTTTGGATTCTTTACTAATTCAACTGATGTATTCCACTAAGGCCACCTATCTGAATGGCACCTATACCATTCCACATAGGACACCTAATATTCGCAGGTGCTTTTCATGGACTTTTTATTTTTACATTTTTGTCCAAGAAGAGCACAGCAGATGCGAAATTGTCAATTGTTTTACTCGTTATGAATAAAATGTAGGTACTAGTATATTTTTAACTTTTTCTTTAAATGACACCTAGTCACAATTCTTTTGTACTAAGTACATATGCGTAATTCGTATGGCCTTTGTTCTGACGGCCTCGGGCTCTGTTTATTCCGAATGTTATAAAGACGTGTTAATATGTCTGAATGTATGCGTAATTAATTAACGTTTTAGTGAATTATATTGCTTTTATTCATAACTAGCTGTTACCTGCGACTTCGTTCGCGTAGATGTCGAAAATGGTTCTAATAGAATCTTTAATTGGTTTTTACGTCCTGTTCCCGTTCCCATTCCCGTTCCCGTCATTTGCTAGAGCAAAAGAGAACAAATGATCTATTTGTCTAATTTTTTTTTGTCTATCACTCAAAAAATGAAGTTTAATAATAATATAAATTCGCAACCCCTAATGCACCCCAGGGAATGCAATTTTTTAAATGTAATTTCTGTAATGTTGTTTTTAATTGACCACTAATTTAAAAATGTCATGTCTCGCTTCAAAAATGACGAAGATTCATATAAATTACAACCCCTATTTCACCCCTATAGGGATGTAATTTTCAAAATCTAATAAATGCATTATTATTTTCTACTAACTACTAAAATAAATTAAAAATTTCGTGTGTCTCACTTTAAAAATTACGAAGTTCCATACAAACTGGTAACCCCTATTTTACCCTCCTAGGGATTAAATTTCAAAAAATTCTTGCTTAGTGGGCGTCTCTTAGTCACACTCTACCTTCTATATCTATATCTTCATTGGCTTGGTAGTTTTCGTGATGAGTGAGTGAGTTAGATTAATTTATATATATATATATATATATATATATATATATATATATATATATATATATAGATAAAAATTAAAATATTTAAATCCCAGCACTAGGCTGCTGATGTATAGGTTCACTTCGTGGTCAAAAATAGGTGCCCTTCGTGAAATAGACTAGGTTTCATTCGCGCAGATGCCATTCAGACGGGTGCCCTAAGTGGAATACCTCATTCAACTTTTATACAAGTTAAACTTCCATGGTGCTTATTACGCTTAAATTACGAGAAAAAAAATGTACGGTACCCAACATAATGATGAGTAAGCAATACTTTATTGAAGACCAAAAAATAAAAATAGTTAAAATGTAGCTCGGTCAGATCGCTAAAAGCACATTTCTTCAAGACAACCGATGTATGGAGAGAATATGGTGAAATGCCACTATTTTTTAAAGACAAGTCTCGGCAAGGTCGGTTTTGTATTTAAAAAATAAGTTTTTCAAAACATTTTCGTCCTGCTTTGTAACACTACGCGACCTCTGTGCAGGCGCGTGCGAGCACGCGTAACGCAGCGCAAGTTGCGTTGAGACGCAACTTGCGCGTCGTGTGAACGATTGGTAGAAATTGTATGAAATGCTATGTAAGCGCGTAACGCGACGCAAGTTGCGCGACGCAACTTGCGTGCGTCTGGTCCGGCACTTATACGCCGGCCGCCCGCGCCCGCTCCGTGGCTCAGTTATGTCCGTGGCTGTGTGCGGCGGGTTCTATGACCCCACGGCTCGTAAGTATACACAATACGTGCGCGCGTCTCAGGTGTTTTGATACTTTGGTAATTTTTCTTACTTTTTGATACTTTTTAATTACTGCATTAATTGCAGTGTTGTTGCCGTATAAAATATCCTTTATGGGAGTATGTTAATAAGTTAAATTAATGCTACTTATTTCAATTGTACCCTGTATAATTTGTCCTTATATATTTATAACTGCAAGTGTTTCTTTGCCATACAACATTACATAAATTTTACCTACTACAATTTATTGTCATCCCATGTAGGAATGTGTGAACCCAATTTTTCGTCACAAGTAATAATACTAGGCGCCACCACACCGTGTACCACACGCACTATGCCGTAATAACGATAAACAACGTTATCTCCAGCTAGTTAGGCACAGTTGAGTAAACAGTTTGTTAGAAATAGTTTGTAAGAATTAAAGCAGTTCGTTTTTATGAAAGTGATTATGTCACGAACTTATTACGGAGTAACATATATTTAAGTACCTAATATGAGCCAGTATTCCGTTATTTGACATAAGTTAGGATTTATAATCTATCTCTTCATAGGTTGAATGAAATATCGTAGTCTAGAGTGTGCGAAAACATAACCCCCCACACCGGACACGTTGCCGTCGTCCTTCGTGCGCCGTCGATCACTTGTCTACTTTAAGGGCAAACATGTTTTTTTTTTTGTGTTTTATACTTATTTTGTTGATGAAAGTGACACAAACTCAGAATGTCAATCTTTTATGAATTTATGATACTAAATATATAAACTCTAATGATTCTAATTTTCTTTTGAAGCGTATTTTGCTTGGAAAATCAAAATAATTAAAACAAATAAGAAAGCCTGGACTAATGTGACACAAATGAATACAAGGGGTATATTTAGTTGTTACTGATATGTTGTATTATTTTTTTCAACACTAAATATCTTTTTGGTACTGTTTTTATAAATGGGCCCTTAGCCAGTTTGCAGTGGACAAATAGGTTTGCACACTAGTCTGTCTACGTTTGATACAATACTATTCAATTTTACAACTTTAAATCAATTTTGTCGATTCAGTATGGAATTAACACAGTAACATTAAAACAGTCACAAATCAATAAATATCCCGAAACGCTGACCCCGAAAGTGACACAAATCGAAATAATAAGCTCTTTAGATACGACTCTATTCAGAGGCAAGAAATAAGCATATCTAGAGTTCTTGTAAGTTATACCCTTAAAATTAGCTAGCTCTACCGGACTATTAAGAGCGGCCTGCATCCAGCGCCTTCCAGCGACCTTGGTAAGGTCCACTGACTACCTTGTGGGTGGGTGTCCTACGCTTCGCTTGCCAGTACGCGATCGCCATTCAAGAACCTTTTTGCCCCATCGGCCATCGGTTCTTCGCGCTATGTGTCCCAGCCACTGCCACTTCAATGAGCTAATCCGCTGGGCTATGTCAGTGTCATTTGTTCTCCTACGACTCTCCTCATTTCTAAAGAAACAACAGGCAAAGCCCTTTCCATAGCGCGCTGAGCGACCTTGAGCCTTCTTATGAGACCCATAGTAAGGGACCACGTTTCAAAGCCATAAGTCATCACTGGTAACACACATTGATTAAACACTTTCGTCTTGAGGCACTGAGGTATTTTGGACGAAAATACACTGCGTAGCTTGCCGAACGCTGTCCAGCCGAGCCAGATTCCTATTCCTCGAAGCTAAAAATTCCTGCCTGGATCAATTGACCCAGGTAGATAGATATACGTTTACAACTTCGAGGGTGGAGCTCCCAACACAAAGCCAAATGTTTATAGCCGTAATTATATGTCAAAATAAGCGAGCAGGAATAAAATAAAATTTGTATATTTAATATGGATAGCATTATTTATTTTAATCTTTGTTATTTTTTTCCTTGAGAAATATTCGTTTATTTATACATAACATAACCTTTTCACATTTTTCTACACATGATTAGAGGACTCGCACTCATTTTTTTAATTCATATCCCAATCTACCCATCCAGACGGGTAAATACGGGTATTTACCCGGTGCATATCAGGTAAATACCGAAGGGTGAAAAAATTATCCGGGTACATCTCTATTATTCACATTACGGGGACATACCGCGAGTAATGTTAACAATAGACATTGTGACCGCGAAAGTCTAAAAGCGAATTAAGCGATTCACCGACCGAACATTGCACATGCCCGTCCCGCTCCCACCCGCTCTTTCACGCCGTCAGGTACTAAAACTAGCAAAATTTTAGTAGGTAATAGAAAAAATAAATATACGCCGGCATTAACGCGCGTTGTCATATGTTACATAATAAATACGCGTAAAAAGCATGATCCTTTAGCAGTAGGTTAATAATATTTTGACTAAAATGTATAGTCTTGTATTATTTCATCGATAAATATAATTAAAGTAGTCATGTTTTACGTTTAGAGTAAAAGCCCAGTGAAATGTACATTTACTGTTCGTAAATGGTCGAATATCGGGCGTTTATTTTTTTCGACTTTTAGCCAGGGTCGAAACCCATCTCTACTTGTCAATCATCGTTTCACGAAATGTCAATATCTGTCGTCGTGTGCGTAGTGTTACATTACGCACACGAATCGTAGATTTACTCTCCCTCCATAGTACCGTCCGAGAAGGAACTTCGTTTCAAAAAGCTTGTAAAATATGCAAGGTTTACAAACACACGTTCTATAAAATTCTACGCCATAACGGCTACGAGGGTCTACGGGAAGTGCTAGCTACTAGTGCCTGTCCACTGTACGCAGTAGGAGGCCTCTTAAACAACGACTGCAAGAGCTCTCGACTCTCAACAACAACTTGTGAATATCAACTAATATGAATTAAAAGATTGCTCAAACTCGGTTCTATATTTCTCTCCGCGTAGTTCATATATCTGTCCTATTTTATTGAATATAGAAAAAATGAAAATCATGTCAATCGGTCGCTCCGTTTCGTAATGAAAGTAGACACAAACAAACAAATAAAAAGGCAACAGACACACTTTCGCATTTTAATAGTTATTAGTACTCGTAGATATCTATCATGTTTTAACAAGTTTTTGTTAAATAACCCGAATTGTGCATTCCTGTATCAGTTGGCTGGTTCATTGAATACTTGTTCGGACTTGTTGAGTACGATTGAGCGTCGAATGAGATAAACGAGTTTATGCATGTTTGTTTTATTCCTGTCGGTGCGTGCTGCTTAAGCATTTCTATATAAACAATGTAATATTTATTTTATTTTCATTTGTGGTTTCGCGCGCAATAGATGAGCAGTACTTACGCCTCCTCTACACTACTCGCGAAGTTGAACGTATTTCTCAAAGCAAAACAATGTCGGAAGTAAAAAAGAAGAGACGGCAATACTGTGCGGGATATATTAAATTCGGATTTATTGAAAATCCCACAAACCCATCGTCGCCTTTGTGTCTTCTATGTCTAAAAACATTTTCGAATGAAGCAATGAAGCCTTCAAGGCTGCAAGATCATTTGAATAAAATGCATCCAGATAAGAAAGACAAGAATGTAGCATATTTTCAAGACCTAGAGAAGAAGCATAATACTCAGTCACGTGTAGCAAAACTATTTTCGGCGGCTGCTAAGCAAGATGACGACGGACTTCGAGCTTCGTACAATATCTCTTTGTTAATTGCTCAAAAAGGCAAACTACATAACATCGGAGAAGAGTTAATATTGCCAGCAATAAATGAAGTAATAACTACTGTGCCTCATAAACCGGCCGCAGATATTATCCGAAAAATTCCTTTGAGTAATAATTCTGTGCAAAGACGAATTGATGAAATGGCTGAAAACATTGAAGAATCATTGTGCGATCACCTGAGGACAAGTCAATTCTCAATTCAGCTCGATGAGTCCACTTTACCAACTAATGAAGCATTGTTGTTGTCTTCCGTGAGGTTTATTAAAGATGAGAAAATATGTGAAGAACTATTATTTGCTAGAAATTTAGAGACCGATACAAAAGGGGAAACCATATTCAAAACATTGGAAAAGTTTTGCGATGAGAAAGAGATTCCTTTGAAAAATATTATTTCAGTTGCTACAGATGGCGCTCCGGCTATGACAGGGTGCCATAAAGGCTTCATAGCGTACTTAAAAAATAAAATTCCAGATGTCCTTGGTGTATTCAATCAACATAAAAAAATGTCATCATATTACATTTACAAGAAAAAAGTAACCCATAGTCACAACATACAAAATAGGATCAGAAGAATTGCAAAAAGTAAACGTTGTCAAGGATCTTGGAGTTTGGCTGGATTCTAAACTCACCTTTGTTGAGCATTTTGATAACATTATTAGGAAATCAGCGCAAATGCTAGGCTTTCTTAAAAGAAATTCTAAGCAACTTCGTTACGCCGAAACAAAGATTATCCTTTTTAACTCGTTGGTCAGGAGTAACTTAAAATACGCCAGCGCAGCGTGGAACCCTACCTACGCAGTACACTCTCAGCGAATCGAACAAATACAAAGAGCTTTTACCCGGCATCTCGCGTTTTCAGCGCCTAATATCTCTCATCGGTGTCCTTATAACGAGCGGCTCAAGCACTTCAATATGATTTCATTGTTTAATCGAAGAAAAATTCACGACGTTACATTCCTATTTAAAATATTTAATAACCATTTAGACTCTGGAGACACATTATCGTTTCTTAGTATTAAAGTACCACGTAGACCGTTGCGTTATCCTGTATTTGCAATACTTAGTGGACCGCCGTCTAGAACCAATCTGGGTAGACAAGCTCCAGTTAACCGTATGTGTAATACATATACATATACCTTTAATCGCGGCTCAGTAGATTTGGACATATTTTGCGATAGCTTGAAGGTCTTTAAACATAAGATGCTGAATCTTCTTAATAATTGAAAATCACCAATTTAGATAATTTTAAACTCTCGATAAGCTTATTTTGATCTTTTAGTCAATGTCGTGTATACCTGTCATTGGTATTTACATTAGAACCTAAGTATTATGTGTGTAAGTGTGTATCATGCTCAAATGTTGTATGTAAATACTGTTGGTGTACCTTATCCAATAAAATAAAATACATTGCGTTATTCATAGACAACATTTAGTTGCTAGAAACTTAAGTGAAAAACTATTTCAATCACTGCAATATGTTATCAAAGCAGTCAATAAAATCCGCAACAGCTCTTTGAATGATAGATTATTTCATCAGCTTTGTGTTACTAATGACGAGGATTTCAACCGTTTGTTGTTTCATACTGAAGTTCGTTGGCTATCAAGAGGCAATTGTCTGACTCGATTTTACAACCTGTTTGACTCTGTTATAGAGTTCTTGGAAACTAAAGATACAGAATTGCACGACAAGCTCATAACATCAAAGAATGATATAGCTTACATGACAGACCTGTATAAATTGTTCAACGACATGAATCTCCAACTGCAAGGCGATAAACTAAATTTAATTAAAACAAAAAACGTCGTTGCTGCTTTCGCCAAACTGCTTCTACACAAAAAGAATCTGGACAGACGTGAGTTTCACAATTTTCCAAATTTATCAGTATCATGCAGTAACGACGAATTGTTTGCCTACTACCAACATTTGGAAAACCTCCACATTGACTTCACCGAACGATACCAGGACATTTTGAACTTGGAAATACCAGACTGGGTGTTGGATCCGTTTTCAAATGTCAACACAGCAATGTCACCTCAGCTGGAAGAAGAACTTATAGAATTGACAACAAACGAGGAAATAAAAATCAAGTTCAAAAATGGTTACCAAGAATTTTGGCTACAAAAACCGATCCCGCAATTGTACCCTGGATTGTGGTCAATCGTTCAACGATTCTTGATAGCATTCCCATCGTCATATTTGTGTGAACGTGGATTTAGTGCTGTGACAACACTGCTTACTAAAAAGAGAAATCGTTTGCTTGTTACCGAACGTGGCGACTTGCGACTGTTCTTGAGTAAATTGGAACCTGATATCAACAAACTTATTAAACAGCATCAGATTCATCCTTCACATTAGTTTTTATATAAGGATTGATTATTTTAGTTATATTTTTAATAAAAGATACTCTGTTTTAATACTATAAAGTTGCGTTTCAATAATCATTCTTATTGGCAGGTGGAGCCCGTAAGAGTTAACTTGAGACCTAAGCGCCGTTGTATGTTACCTACTGCGCTCAGGTTTCAAGTTGCGGGTTATAGTAAAAGTTTCGTTTAGAATTCTCCGTTAATATACAAATATAGGTCACAATAATTAATTAATTTAATTTGAAGTTATAGTGGTTTTTAAATAGGTGAAAAAATGGGGGCGCTAAAAAAATCTTTATTCTCAAAGTGGGCAGTAGACAAAATAAGTTTGGGAACCACTGCTGTAGCGTGATGTGAAGCTGTGCTACTTCCGATGCTACGCTCGATCTACGCGAGGTAGGCGTAGGCTACGCTGCTACAAATGTCTACAAAGCTCTACGAGCCCGCTACCACTACAAAGTCTACGATTTGTTATATGATTATGAATTATGTGTAGTGAATACATATCGTCATTGCCAGCGTTTATGAACTCACTTAACAAAACAGGTGAGGTCTGGCGGGCCTGGGCTTTTGTTACAATACAAGAAATTATAGTTCATAGGCTTATCAGTAGGTAACAAAAATATTGATATTCAAATCATATCACACACAATGTAGGTCGGGGACCTTTCAACTTCAAAACTCGCCCACTGAACGGAGGTGCGTGTGTCGACGTTTATTTAGCACGTTGTTAACAGCCAATTTGAAATAATGCTATTTCGGAACAAAGCCGACCAGTCAAAACATCCAATTTATGAGCAATAAGCGGGTTCAGTGATTTTTTCATGTGATTACTAACAAAAATGAGATAACTATTTTAAACTGTGACCTAGAGGGGGTGGTCATGAAATCCACGAGAACATTTAGCAGGGCACCCGGCGGGCGGGGACGGTATAATTTATACACACATTTATACAACAGCGAGTCGAGGCTTTGCGTGAACTACAAACAGCTGTATTTAGGAACAAAGAGCTTTGGTTACCGTTAAGTTCTTTTTAAAAGTACGTTTGTCAATGACGTGGCCAAGAAAAATGTACCTACATACCTGGGAACCTTTATGCATTGTCAATTCAAATATAATTTGGAAAGATTTAGTAGAGTAAAACTTTTATGTTATACGCATGCGAAATAAATTATCAAATTTGGAATAATCTTCGGTGCTACCGAAGACGTTGCAGTATTTGCTACAATGTACTTCTACAAAGCCTATTTATATACCAATGCTTTAAGCGGCAAGGTGATTTCTTTGTATCTGTATGTAGTGCACAACATTTTTATGAATTATCTAGTACAATTAATTAAGTCTGAATTCAAGATTCATGATTCTGACGTTACTCAGGGTATGCAATTTTATCGCGATTTTGCAAAGTTTATTTGCAAGTTTACAAAATTAACTGCTGAAGAGTTAATTTTAATGTTAGATTTTTCTGTGAGATAGGCAGGCAGGAGTAAAACAGCCTTGAAATTTTAAGCCTCATGTGTTAATGCTTGTGAATGTGCATTTTGATTGAGCGGAATGTAACAAAACTAAGAGAGTTCTTTTGGAAACAAAGCTTCGACATTTGACATAACATAAAGATCGACAAGAAGCTTCCGAGGAGACGTTATACGGATACTAAAAGTATGGCTTAAGAGTCCCCTTACCCTGGACAGAAACAGACTTTCCCATACAAACGTAGTCTACGTTTTATTTTGAAACGACATGTCGTATATGGAAAAAAAATAGTAAATTAGTAAATTATGAACTTAAAAGAGAATATAGTGTATTACATCATATTTGACCATCAGTATGGAAATCTTCTACACCCTTATATTTTCTTTCCAGTTCATAATTTTATTGTAGGAAACCAATTATAACCCTAGATACCTAATTGCAATTTCTTTAAAACTACGATTTTTTACCGAAGTCTGACATGTCGTTTCAAAATAAAACGTAGACTACGTTTGTATGGAAGAGTCCTGGGTAAGGGGATTCTTAAGACGAGAGATTAATTAGTGTATGATAAATTAACGAATAAATATAGCCTATCATTGAACTTCTGTTAAAAAGGAAGAAAGGCTTTTCAGTAAAATTATGCGCGTCAGTGTAATGGAATGTACTACGTTCGTTTAATTGGAAAAACGCGATGGGGGTGCGAGGTCAGTTGAGTGGACTCCCTCCTCCACTAATAGGTAGCTCTACGATACGATCTCGAGAGCGCGAGCGGCCAGTAGGGTTAGGTTGGTGCGGCCGACTGGTCAGGCGTCGTGGCGACGGCCGGCGCGAACCGCCGCCAGCGCTCAACATCTCCCGGAGCCGAGGTCGGCCCCGCAGGGCTGCGTAGCTTACGCACATGCAACATGGGATGCACCAGCAGCGCTCCAAACATGGTCACCGCCAATGAAAATCCTACAGGTAGGCACTTCTATTTATTGTTGTGGTAAAAATGTTTTGACACAAGTTTATTGGATCTTAACTTAGTTGATATAATTTTTTTGTGTTGTTTGTGAAAGCTTGTATAAGTTTCGCACAACGAGTACGAGTAAGTCGTTCTTAAGTACCTATTTGTTTGGAGGTCAATATTAAGGTTAGAAGCACTTTAGCTAGATTACTGTTCGTAATTTTTTTGAGACTTCGCGGTTTATTTTTAATTACACCAGGCACGTGAATCGTGACGTACGTTATGATGGGCGTATTAAAATTCTATTTTTGGCTCCTTATTAGTTTGGTAGTTCGCCCGAACTGTGAACTCGCGAACACACGGCATATCTCAGCAACCCCTAGACCGATTTGGCTCACTTTCGAACTTAAGAATTCTATTGGTTTCTTCTACACGCCTATAAAATTGAATTTTATGAAGCTCCGATCAAAACATACAAACGTCAGATTGTACAAATAAACTCGGACTCATTCGCTCGTTCAATTACAACACTTGATTGAAATAAACATGATATTTATATACTCAATGATCTTTTTTCAGATAAAGTGATACATTTTTCTGAAGACATTAAAGACCAGAGACGTATTGATGAGATGATACATTGTAAAGATGATGGAAACGGAACTTTTGAAAAGGTGCTTCCTCCGTGTGATACTTTAGGCGAATCAATACAATTAGATAGGAATAATAAATCTTTGATAGAGACGCCGCACGTTGAAAATGGTAAGTAGGTACCTACCTAATTTTTAAGTACATATAAGTTTTTATAAGCGAAATAGAAGAAAGAAGATATATAAAATTATGGAAAATAAAGGGGCGTGACGTGTAACTACTTTGAGGCGTTGCAATACTAACAAAGTGTTAAAACACTTTTATCTATTTATGACAAACCTACAGTATACATGTGCTAACAGAACAAATTTACTAACAACTGAAAGAGACAAGAGAGCTGGCTGCTTTTTCGCCCAACGCATCAGCATTGCGATCCAAAGAGAAAATGCGGCCAGTGTTCTTGGCAATATGCCGCATGGGCACGATTTTTTAGATTAAATGTATAGTAGGTATTACACTTTTTCTTTTTATTTGTAAATATGTAAATTATCCTATCTTAGATATTTAAATAAAAAACTTCCTAAAAATTTTTAAAAAAGAACAGCTGAAATCTCATTATAATATTATATTTAAATATACGGAAGTTTGTATGGATATATGTTCCGATTTCACGCCAAAACGGCTGAAAGGATTGGACTGAAATTTGGCAGTTATTACAGCTTTGGCAGCTAATTACCTAGAATAACACGTAAGATGCTTTTTTATCCCGGGAAACATGTGAGGTGGGATTGAAAAAATATGATAATGCAGGCAACGCTGGGGAAATCGGCTAGTATTAAATATGCGAATAAAAATAGTATTAAAAATAAGATAGTTGGGCGAAATGCGCGCCGCGCTGATGTCATCTTTGTATGAAAAGTATGCATGATGCATTGCTTCGTCAACCTTGAGGCTTGATGCTTGTATTTCCTACTTCACCATTATGAAGCTGTGGCTCGTATAAGTTATTACCTGTGCTTAATAAAATTAACAGAAACAATTTTTAAGGGGAAATTTGTTCACGAAACTTTGACTAGGATAGCTAATGTAATTTATTTATTCCTGTAGAATATGGTAAATTAGTAATAAATCAGTGTTAAATCTATGATTGTTTCTAGTTGAATATATTTGGTTAAAGAATATTTATTTCTCAAAGAAAATATTGCATTTTCACTTATAGAGAAATCTCAAAACTAATATGTAATTATTTACATTCTATAGGTACAATGTTGGTGTTGGTGATAGCATTCAAATATATACAAAAATATTAAAAGCAATGTACTTAGGTTGTTTACTAACACTTATTAACACACTTATAACGTAAAAACATGAGTGATAAATTTAAATTATAATGTGAAATACCCTTCTAAATTAAAAAATCTTAGTTGAGTTTTTAACATATTTGTTTGTTTGTTACATTTAAGTATTTTTCAAAAAGATGGTATTATAGATGTTAATAAAATATTGTTACGCTGTTAATTTATTCATTTAATTTTTTGCACTTAAAATCTTAAGATTATAAGTACAAAAGGTTGTCTACCAGTTTACCTTTGGGACGTAGCTGTTACCGATGTCGGACTTACTTTGGATATAATATTCTTTTAGTTTAGTTTCAAATGCATTAATGTTGGATAATTTGATTTCCATGGCAATTTATTAAACCCTTAACACTCCGTTTTTTTTTGCATTATTTTTAGTTCGCAGTCTTAGCAGAAAAATACTTATTATTTGAGCTTCTGAGCAGTCTTAATCCTAATTCTTTTATAGTTTGAAAAGTTAACTCAGAGTGTAGTTTTTTACTCATAATATTTGAATTAAAAGAAAAAGCTCTTTTTTAGACATGAGTTTGGTATCTTTGTAAATTTTCATACGTAAATATTATCATCATACATCATATTTAAAATATTTAAATAGGATCTATTTTTATTATTTTATTTTGGGATCTTTGTATATTATTAGTAAACTTCAATAAAATAATCTAAGTGTGATTGGACTAGTGCGAAGTAAATATTATATCGAACTTTACGAGGGATACGTTTTCTCATACCATAAAGGGAACCGGTTAAAGCTGAAAGTTTTGATTTCAGTTAATTTATGTAAGGCTTCCAAGTCAAAGCACTGTCTTGGTGTATTTCTGTGGGATTATGCATATCCGACCACTCGACGTCATCTCTAACAAGTAATATCTACTAAACAAAATAAGGTTACAAAAGCTCCTCATAAAAATATTTGACACAAACACGAAAAATTTGCATTAAACATTACCGTCAGCGATGGTCGACAAGCATGAATAAGAAGAAACGTTGTTGTAACAAAAATAAAAGCTTATTTCTTGTTCATTGTCATTGCATATACAAAACATAGGTATTGGGCAACACACATTAAAACAGCATTAACATTTACATATCAAACACCAAATTAAATAATCACGATTAGTTCCTAAAGCTATGCACTGAAACACCATAATGTAATCAAACGATAGAGATTGGTTTACCTTTGTGCCTGTGCGTTGTTTTGTGGTAAGGTTTGCCTTTCGGATCAGTTTTTGGGACGTAACATGAAATTACCATTTACCCCTAAGTTATGGGTTCCGTACCTACCCAAAAATTGTCCACAAGAATCTTTCAAACCATGCTCGTGATTGCTAAAATAGGTATTCACCGTACATGCAGTAGCGGTTTTAAGATAGGGTGCGGTTGGGCTACCGCCCAGGGTGCCGGATATAAATGGCGCTCGTTTATGTTGGCAATACTTGAATGGGGCGCAGCGCATCCCCTATTATGATGACAACACTAAAGTGGGATGCAGTGCAGCTTCATAGTTTATTTAGTTGTTTGGTAGGTATGATATATTATAGCGTCTACTTCCGTCTTTGTTAACCTAGTAAGAGATCGCCAACAGAAAGGCTAGATAATACATTTATATTATTATTCTTTTTATAACTGGCAAATTTAGTTAATAAATGGTTATTTTATATATTCTCGGCCTTTTGTGTAAGAATTTAATGCAGTTAAGGGGCGGCATAGAATTCTCGCCCAGAGTGCTGATATTGCTAGAACCGGCACTGTGTAGATTATACTATGAACACGTACTTGCACTGCCCAGTGTTTTGCTATGGCCGTTATAACAACTTAAAAAAGCTTCGAGGTCGCCATTCCTATGTCAATATTTAACAAGTGTTCGTCACCGGTATGTTAGTGAGAGAGAGAGAGAGCAACAGAAAGCATGGCCATGCTGAAGCGTTCCGTCGGTCTCTCTCGCTCTATCGAATGACGGTCAATTCCCAGTCAATTCCCAGTTCTTCAGCTACGTCGTAACTACTGATATGCCGATCTTGCTCCACGTTTTCAAAAATAGCATCCATTTTATCCGTAACAGGGCGACCAGAGCGACGTGCATCTTTGACATCAAAATTTCCGGATTGAAAACGCTTAAACCAAATTTGTGCTACTCTCACAGACACTGCACTAGGTCCATAAACATAGCAAATTTTTTTCGCGGCTTGCGTTGCATTTTTACTTTCTTGGTAGTAAAATTATAAAATGTATCTAATTATTCATTAGATTCACTCATCTTGACGGTTAGAAAAACAAATGAAAATCACGCATTTTCCTAATTTGAATTTTGGATAATCTTCTTTAAAATTTAGAATGCGTAACTCCAGCAAAATGTTGCGCCTTTGAGAAATGAGAGTATTACAGATACTTGGTTCATAGTAAGCCTCAATATGTTAAAATATAGCAAAATTCGTTCATGTTGTATTTTCGAAGTTATTCGAGAAAAACTGATTTTGCTGGAGTAACGTTACCCCAGCAAGATGTTTTTCAAAAAAAGCGTTTAGCCTAGAATCAAGTATATGAAAAGACAGCTCTTAATGGGTTGTAAATGTATACCGATAGCAAAATTTGTTCATCTTATACTTTTTGAGATATTCAAGATTTTGCTGGGGTGACGTTTTGCAATTTTCCATATCTCGAAAACTGTTAGTAGCAGAATTTTGAAAAAAACACTGTTTAAAGGTCTTAGTTTGTTCAAATTTGTTTGAATATAAGTATTCCGATTCATCAACAAATATCGAAGTAATTTATTATTTAAAAAAATATCATCAATTCTCCTACAAACTGACTAAATAACGGAGGCTACGAAAAAGCGGCCGTTTCATAGTTGCGGGTTTCCTACGCAAATTAGCAACCTAATAACCGATAAAAAGTAAAGTCGAGCAGAATAATATAGTCCAAGATCCCAGAGCGATAAGACATAACTTATTTTCTCAAAGATGAAACCTTAAGTTCTCAGTAGCGTCTCATGTATTTTGTATACCTGCGTGCTTGTGAAGCTTGCCCAGTGACACCTGGGCAGGTACCAGGTGAGAAAGGTAACTAAAATCAGAGTCACTTAAATTTATATGGCTGATTTTTAGATATGTTTCATAGAATATCATTCTCAAGTAGTATCGAAAGTGTCAGACACTTTACATGGACCATAACTTTTGTCAGACGCTTTATGCTCCACAAAAAATAAATGAACTTTACTTATTTTTTAATGTCTGATTATAAAATATGTTATCGAGATAACTATTACAAAATTATATTTAATTTGTCAGACAAATTGGAATGACCAAAAATCCCCTAACACAAAAATTATTCGGCCGTGAGTACGAGCGCGAGAGCATTATGCATGCGTTTCAGAGCGAAGAATTTAAATATTCCAAAAAGTACTTACTGCTTTCGATTATATATTTTTGCATCTTTATTTAAATAAGATGAATTTCAACATTAAGGTAATAATTAATAATTATTAAAGTAAATTAATTAATAGCATATTCTCAGTAAATTGATTTTTTTTCGGAGTAATTGTGTTTTTTAATTTTTTTTTTATATTTTTTATTACCAAGTATAACAGTTTTAACATTTTTAAGAAAAAATAATTTTTGTTAAGAAATATTAACTATGGTTAGTAAGTGAAAGTATTTGATTGTCCTTAATCATTGTCATCATCATTATTATTAACGTGACATCAATTACACAGGTCTGCGATGAAAAAGTTTTTTAAATAAATTCATTACAAACATGTAGATGTTGGTCTGTATATAGCAAATATAAACTTTAGTTTAACGTATCACGTCACATTCTTTTTGTATATAGATAAATATATAACATGTATATAGTATATATATATAGGGATAATATATTGATTCCATGATCAATATTCCTATTTTATTTTCTAGGACCAACCATTCTATAGTCTATTATTACTAGCCTATCTTTCCACTGTGAGAAAAAGTAAAAAAAAAAAACGTTTTATTACGTGTTTTAGTCTATGAAGAGCGCATGCGCCAAACCGAGCGCGCGAAACGCTTAAAAGCTTTCTCCGGGACGACTAATAAACCTTCTAAAAAAAAAGTGTGGTAAAAGATTGTTTTATTTAATCTATTTATATTTAACGGTTTCATCAGGACGTAAAAGAGATGGAAATAAGATATCAAAGCCGTTGGGACGTTAATATGATGGCGGACTATTGCTGGATGATACACAGAGATGAAATAAAAAATTATAAACGAAAACCAACAAAAAGCAACGTTTTTCAAAAAGAAAACGTTATTATTAATTATTTTCTTTAAATATACCTTAATGTTGTTTTTTTATATTTAGACTCAATAAAATTTTACAAAATATTCTCAAATGATTCTCATTGATTTTATAAAAAAATTGTTTTATAATTCTTTGTATCCAAATACTATATCATCTTAATCTGATAAATGTGAAGTGGTACATATCATGTGAATACAGTTTTCTATTATTTTTAAGATACTTATAACAAATATTAACCATTTATAAAAAAACTTTTAAAAAAAAAATTCGCAGACTTGTGTTATTTGTCAAGCCCTTGTGTAAACATTCACTTTTACATTTTATGCAAAATAGTCCTTAAATTATTTCTTTAGGCACACTATATTGTGATTGCTTTAAAAGAAAACATAAAATACATAATCTGAACAAGTTTTTTGGTAAAGTCTTGAAAAAAAAAATGATGAATGGGCAATGTGTGAGTCTAACGTGTTTTTCTTAGGAGTATTGTTTTTTGTCGCATAACAATCCTTACTCCAGCACGATACCTACTTTCCAAGGTAAGAAAACTTATGAATTAGCACAGTTTACAATAAGAAAAATCCAATTTTCTTTCAATGTGACACAATATAAGCCAGGTGTACAGGTGTTTACTACTCATTCAAAAGTTGGCTCACGTCAATGTGATCGCAATCTCTTTTGCTCTTGTGAGGGCGACAATTAACGTATTGTTGTTTGTTCGGTCGTTCTGCTAGTTCGGTCTTCTTACGCAGTAAAAAAAATCTTGGTCTATGTAATGTATACTTTACGTTGCGCGCACATACACAGTAGACTAAGACAGATTGTGAGTTAAAGGAGGAGAACCGAGTTACTTTACTATGGACGTCTCACTCGCTCTGAAACGCATGTAGAATGCTCTCGCGCTCGTACTCACGGCCGAACAATTTTTGTGTTTTGGGGATTTTTGGTCATTCCAATTTGTCTGTCTGATTGAATATAATTTTGTAATAGTTATCTCGATAACATATTTTATAATCAGACATTAAAAAATAAGTAAAGTTCATTTATTTTATGTGGAGCTTTAAAGCGTCTGACAAAAGTTATGGTCCATGTAAAGTGTCTGACACTTTCGATACTACTTGAGAATGATATTCTATGAAACATCAAAAAATCAGCCATATAAATTTAAGTTAAGTGACTCTTATTTTTAGTTACCTTTCTCACCTGGTACCTGCCCAGGTGTCACTGGACAAGCTTCACAACCACGCAGGTATACAAAGTACATGAGACGCTACTGAGAACTTAAGGTTTCATCTTTGAGAAAATAAGTTATGTCTTATCGCTCTGGGATCTTACTCTAATAGTCATGTAGCCGATATTTAAAATCTTTTAAGTATAATTACTATAGTATTATTTGGTGTGAATTCATACATTTGTGATTTAATTCGTTTTTAGCAATAGGGTTTGACAACTCTATGGCAGTGTATGTCGGATAGAAATGTTTGTTCATCCAAATTTGTACACGTTAGAAGGGTATATCATACGTATATGTAACTGCTTTTTATTTGTTAGTAAATGTACTAGTTTACGAGTAAACCGGAATTTTCCGATTTTTTTAAATAATAAATTACTTTGATATTTGTTGATGAATCGGAATACTTATATTTAAACAAATTTGTACAAACTAAGGCTTATAAACAGTATTTTTTTAAATTCTGCTACTAATAGTTTTCGAGATATGTAAAATTACAAAACGTTACCCCAGCAAAATCTTGAATATCTCAAAAAGTATAAGATGAACAAATTTTGCTATCGGTATACATTTACAACCCATTAAGAGCTGTCTTTTCATATACTTGATTCTAGCCTAAACGCTTTTTTTGAAAAACATTTTGCTGGGGTAACGTTACTCCAGCAAAATCAGTTTTTCTCGAATAACTTCGAAAATACATCATTAACGAATTTTGCTATATTTGAACATATTGAGGCGCAACATTTTGCTGGGGTTACACATTCAAAATTTAAACTTTTAAATGATACCAAAACCAGCCAGGTACAAATAGTATAGCCAAAGTGGTTTTATTACAAGTTCATACATCCTATATGCGAAAAGACTTTTCCCCAACCTAATATTATTTTATAACTGATGTACCTACACTTTTCAATTTTTTATGGATAAAATAGGCGCCAAGATGGACCGAATACAGTTTTCAGTGAGCAAATACGTTTTCTCATTTAGGGGCTGCGAATTTCTCAAAAATTATAAGTACTTTCATCATCATCATCATTTCAGCCGCATAATGTCCACTGCTGACATAGGCCTCTCCCAAGGATTTCCAAAATGACCGATCAAAAGCGGCCTGCATCCATAAGTACTTTCTAAAATCTAATTACGTTTGCCATGAGTACCAATTAAGCTTCTTTTTTTTTGAATTGACAGACATAGGTTGCCTCGGACGGCATTGCTTGAGGAGCGAGCCAGAGGCCCGGCTTCCTATATTTATAAACTACTAGCAGCAGCGCAAAGGGCTCCCAAGGGGGAAACCTCGGCTTTGGCGCGCTAAGGACTATGACAAATTTTGGGGTGCTGCAACACCCATGTTTTGCCAGAAGGGCCTATTTAGGACGCAAATCGTCCAGGTGCCGCCGGGCAGTACCTAGTAAACGAGCTAATTTTTCTTATCAATTAAGAGCTACTCATGTAAATTTATTCTACATGCGCACATATAACAGTTTCAGAGCACACCGATTTCGCTAAACGTTACCCCAGCAGGAAACTCAATATCTTGATAACCTGAACCGTCACTAATTACATATTCGTCGCACATTCCTTCCACATACATAAGCTATCTGACCATGCACATTGTTTCTCCCTCCGATCAGTAGTTTAGAATTTTCGTGCTGGAACAACGTTATCCTAGCAGGAACCAAAATGACAACCCCCAAAAATTATTTATGCCGGGCACATTTACAACATATTGGGTACTAATTATAAACTCCACTCATATCTCTCTAGGAGCAACATTCCTGCTAGAGTAACGCACTCGTACCAAACAGGTACGAGTATGTCATTAATGAAAAACATTTCAGATTCTTATGCAAATGGACATGTGATGGACGCAGATAATACTCTGATAAACAACGATGACTCTCAAGTCGAAGAGAAGTTGTCGTCGCTGGAGGACGTTGTAGAAAAAGTTGTGGAACTATATATTGCAGACAGCAACGAAGGTGAAGCGAACAATGTCTATGATAGTTTAACTGAACAAAGCCTCGAAGCAGAACAAAGTAGTAAAAAAGTTGATGAAGAACATGAAGTAGTCCCTGAACAGAAACCCAAGCCAGTGGAATCAATGTGAGTAATGTGGTAAATTAGTGGTTAAGTACGTGTTATCTATACTTAAGTAATCGTAACAAATGAGTACCTTTGCATTATACATATACACATCCCCGGTGAAATGCTCAAAATCCTAGTGAAAATACCATAAAAATCGGCCTAGTAGTTTCTAAGGAGAAGGAGCTCCTGCGAAGAGCCTATATTAGTAATAGTAAACGCACTAGTAGTTTGATTCGCTGTGGATATTGAAAACAAAGAGGCTCAACTCAATCGTTCTCCATCCTGAGTCGCAAGTTCACAACTGTAAAAAATATGTTTACTAGGATATCTCAAACACCCAATCACCAAAGAAATCATCATAAGTACCTACCTACCTACAACGTAATACTTATTCGGATATTAACGAATATTTATTTTCTGTACAGAGAAGAAAAATTAGAAGAAGCCATCAGCCCTAGCCAGTCTACCAGCAGCCGCGCTACAAGATGGGAAGCCTTGGCAGACATAGCGGCCGAGCTGCCTCCGTCTCTCGCCGTGGATCCCGTCACTGGACAAATTTACGCACTCTCTAAGTAAAATTACCGCAATAAAATTAATGATAACTCACGAAACCCACGTTTATTTCAAACTAGCTGATGCCCGCGATTTCGTTCGCGTGACTTTATGATTCTGGCGTATTATAAATACGAACTAATGTAGATACAAGAACATACTTTTAGCAGTGTTATATGTCAAAAGTCAGGAAACAAACACCATAGAAACCTAAGAGAATACTTATTTTCTTCTTTAAGCTTGACAGTGTTTGTAAAATGATCAAGGAGTTCTGCAAAACTCAACACTTTCCCTCATTTTCAAACATCAGTGTTTAGATCTATGTCTGCGTTATGCCTAACTTTTGACGCATCTCCAAAAGTCTTGGCTTAGGAACAGCTTTCGTCATAATATCTGCTAGTTGACTGGCAGAGTCGATCTTCGTAACACAAAGTTTTCCTTCAGAGACCAGTTCTCTCACAAAGAAATGTCTCACTCTTATCTGTTTAGTCCGTTTATAAAATTTAGGATTGTGTGCTAGTCTTACAGCCGCTTCATTGTCGACATGCATATTCGGAATTTCATCTATATCCGTCATAAAACTGAATATTGCCTGAAGCCAAATCAATTCTTTTCCTGTCTCGCTGGCTGCTACTATTTCTGCCTCGGTAGTTGAAATTGCTACTGAAAGCTATCTCTGACTTAGCCATGACACGATTCCACGAGAATATAAACATGCGACTCCAGACGTTGATCGTCCTGTTGATAGATCTCCAGCATGATCAGCATCACTGTATCCATCTATCAGATTAACTTTCCCTGCTTCGTACTTTATTCCCAGATTCATAGTACCTTTTAGGTATCTAAATATTCTTTTCACTTTAAGCCAATCTTCTTTTGAAGGATTTGCTAAAGTTTTGATACTACACCTACAGCATATCTGGACGCGTTCCAGTCAATAAGTACATTAACGCTCCTACTGCTTGTCTGTATGGGAAGTTTTCTACTTTCTCTGAATCAGAATCTTTTGATATTTCCTCGATTTTTATCGACTTTTCCATTAGAGTTGTCACGGGGTTGCATTCCAACATATCATTCGAGAATCCTTTTCAGATATGCAGTTTGAGTTATAAATACTACATTATCTTCCTTTTTTATTTCTAGGCCCAGGTAAAATCTGGCCGGTTTTACGGTTATTTTTAACCTTGACTTTAGGTCATCTAGAAAATTTAAAGCAAGCGTTTGACTAGAAGCTGCTACTAGCCCGTCGTCTACATATAAGGCTATCAAAAGTTTTTCCTTACCGATATGTTTAGCATATAGGCAACTGTCAGCATCACATTACTTAAAGTTGAGATCAAAGAGAATTTGTTCAAAACATGTATTCCAGCAACGAGGTGCCTGCTTCAATCCATAAAGACTACGGTTTAGCTTCCAAACACGAGCTGTACCGTCATTGTGGTTGCTGCATGAATATCTCTTCGTCTAGGTTGCCATTTAGAAATGCTGTCGTTACATCAAATTGCATTAAGTACATATTCTCTTTTGCACATACACTAAATAAAGCACTAACTGAGGCCATTCTAGCGACTGGACTGAAGGTCTGATCATAATCGATACCTTTCTTTTGTCTAAATCCTTTTACTACTAGGCGTGCTGTATATTTATCTATGGATCCATCTGGATTTCGTTTAATTCTAAAGATCCATTTATAAGGCAATGCTTTTCGATTCGATGGTAATTCGCTTAAAGTCCATAATTTATTTTCTTTAAGTGACTCTATTTCTTTTTTCATAGCTTGGAGCCATTCATAACTGTCTTCCCTGTTCATTGCATCTTTATAACTAGGGGATCTTGTGCTAGAGAATTAAAAACTAGTCGTCATATCTCTTTGGGGGTTGTAAAGTATTGCGATCTCTGAGGTTGTATCGAGGTAGACTGCGCTCCGGCTCGTCTTCTGCATCGAAGAACTCTACTTTACCGCGGTCATCCTTTATAAGTTCCTCATGAATGTGATCTTCAACAATTAATTCTCCCTCTAGATCACGTTCACTTTGAAGTTGAGGTTGAGTTTGAAGTTGCCCGTCTTGGCTTGACTCTATATCTCCCTCTGTTTCTATAGGGTTTTTTTTTTGCTTACTTAGTCCTACTCTGAACTCTACTTCACTTGCGAAGGTGATGCTCTAGATCGAATTGCTTTATTTCCATCCCAAATACGATAACCATCATCATTCTCATAGCCTATGAGTATTCCTTTTATGGTTTTCTTGCTTAGTTTCTTTCTTACTTGTTTGGGTACATGAGCATAGCATGGGCTGCCAATTACACGTAAGTGGCTGAGTTTCGGCTTCTTATCGAACCACAGTTCACAAGGAACTTTATCCTTGTCTCTTGTTGGTCCTGTTCTATTAAGCATATATGCCGCTGTGTTAATCAGTTCGGCCCAGAACTTTTGAGGTAATACTGATCCTTTGGCGTGTAGCATTGTTCTGGCAGCTTCAACTAACGTCCTGTTTTCACGCTCGCTACATCCATTTTGTTTTGGAGTGTAAGGCATAATAAGTCGTTGTTGAATGCCATGAGCATTTAATATTTTTCTGACTTCTTCATTATCAAATTCTCTTTCATTGTCACTTAATAAACATTTGACAGTGTGACCAATAGTTTTTGTTTCATTTAGCATCAAAGTTAGTTTATCCTTGACTTTAGACTTATGACGCATGAAATAGACTAAGAGGTACGAAGAAAAATTATCTTTAAAAAGTACAAAATAGCGGTATTTCTGCACGCTAGGATGCTCAAATGGTCCACAAACATCTGTGTGTATTAATTCACCAGGGATAGTTGCTCTTTCCCTTCTCCCAAACGGTATTCTATGAGCTTTCCCAAATATGCATGCCTCGCATTTTACCTTGTCCTCAGGTAAGTCAATTTGAAACTCTCTCTTTACTAGAGCTTTGATATGTCGCTTATCCTGATGTGCGAACCGTTCATGATATAATTGCAGCATTTTGGTGCCGGTAATAGCATTCACTTCAATCGTGTTAAATATGTCTGTAGTATTCATTGTCTCAAACTGTAGTTTGTAGAGTCCTTTTCTAGATTCTCTCTTTCCAACAATCTTTGTTACTCCATCAATATCTAATTGACAATGTTCTGTAGTTGAAGTGAAAACACTATATCGCATGTTGTCTTGTGCTACCAAAGTTGAAAAAATATTTTTCGTTAAGCTAGGTACAAGACAAGCCAGACATCTTTCAGATATATTGTTTCCTTTTTGTTACCAACAGTTGATTCTACCCAGACAATGCCTTTTCCTATGGCTGGTATCATTGTACCATCTGCTATTTTACAGATTGGTTATGATCAAAGGGTTCGAATTTTTGAAACATATTTCTCCTTGTGGCAATATGCGTTGTCGCTCCATTATTAACAAACCAGTTATTTTTATCTGTATCTGCAGCTTTAGAGTTTGCATTGTTTACCATCAGGGTTATGTTCTGTACTTGCTTAGATTGAGTTGAGCTGCTTGGTTTTGGAGGTCGTCCGTCCTTTATCCATTTCTTACAGCTCTTTACTCTATGCCCTATTTCGTGACTATAGTTGCACTTTAATTTCTTTTCTTTAATCAACTTGACATCTTTTACAATCAGTGTCTCTTGGCTTTGAGTTACTTCTTTATTCTCCAAAGCTTTCTCAAATGAGCACAACTGAGCTGTCAGATTATCTATGGTTCTCTCAGATTTATTTAAAAGTAACCAGCTGGATTTGAAAGTGAAGAATTTTTCGTCAACAGTTTCTAGAACTTTGCATATCAGGAACAAATCAGGTAGATGACAACTAGCATCAGATTTTTCAATTTCAACGTTTAATTTGCTCCAGATGTTCTTCAATTTTGATAAGTGAGTAGATACATCATCTGTCAAATTTCGTTCAAAGCTGAAGAAATCCATGCAAAGAGTATATGTTCTATCTTCTGTTTGGCCATCAAACAATCTATGTAATTCTCGCCATACTTCATACGCACTTTCAAACCTCATTACTTTTTCCAAAGTTTCTTCCGTCATATTCGTTGTCAGAACCAGCAGTGCGCTGCAGTCGGCTTGCTTATATCGAGCTAATTGCTGATTATAAGTCGCAAGAGCTGCGTCACCTGCACCATCTTAAGGAGCCACAGGTTGTTTTAACTTGCCTTCTACAATCTCCATACCATCTGTTGTTCCTCGCAACATTATAGAGACTTTGTATTTCCAAGTTATCCAGTTCGATTTTCCTTCAAGATTTTCGATCGAAATTTTTGTTGAAACTTTTTCCATGATGGGGCTTAATAACCTATTGAAACTTTTTGCACAGCAGAGTGTGGAAGGAAAAATTGACTTTACTAGAAAGAAACTAGAAAAATATCCAAGATATAAGATTTATCTTAAACAACAAAATTCAGTTGACACACATGACAGAGATGTAAACAAACACCATGGAAACCGAACAGAATACTTATTTTCTTCTTTAAGCTTGACAGTGTTTGTAAAATGATCAAAAAGTTATGCAAAACTCAACAAATTCCGGAAATACTTGGCAAAGTTGTTTCCTCCGAATAACTTATATACGTTTAGTATTTGCGGACCTACAGACAGACTTAAAAAATCAGAAAAATTCTTGGATATGTTAATGCTGTTCGAGAACATTAGGCCGTATCTCGCTCGGCGGGATCCTCTTCAGATCGCGAAGCACGACTGAGCGCTGATCGTGAGCGTCATGCGTGGTCTCGCGTTTCAGAAACTTACACAAGAATGAATCACGCCTGAGTTCTCAGCGTGTTTATGCATCTACATCTAGGGCTCTAGAAACCAGTGAGGAACGTAAAACGCGGCTGAGAATTCTGTGGTGCCATTTATCAAACGCGGAGTCACTAAACGTTTTTGTATACAAAAACTATTCGTTTACGTGAATCTGCGTTTAAAAAATGGCACTTCTGATCGAGATCGTCAAGCATTGTCTCGCGCGTCGGAAACATTCAAGGATAGAGTTCACGCTTGAGTTCCCAGCCTATTTACGCATGCGAGATGCGGCCTGATGTTCTAAAACAGCATCAGGTCTTGCCTGACGTTCCTTATTAGATTCTTGGGACCTAATAATCATCAACCTTTTGGCTGCTTTTGAATGTTGTGAAGACCTCTTTCTTGGCATGGCAAAATATAAATACGAGGGCGAAAGTCTTTAGAACTGGCCACTTGTAAAGAGTATAATAAAAAAATAAGTTTAAATTTTGAAAATGGAACTCTTTGCCAATATTATTGAGTATGTATTTTATATTTGTCATTTGTTTTACGATATGGCGGGAAATTGAAAATTGTCTGTGTCACGTCACGTCAGCATGAATTTAACGCGAGAAAATTTTCGTGTAATGGTTTTTTATGACTTTAGTTGTCATTTAAGTCAAGGGACGGCCTTCTACGGCGACGACTGAAGATAACATCAGTGTTGTGCGGCGTATGATAGAGACTGACAAAAGAGTGACCTATCAGCAGATTCGAGCAGGTTTAGGCATCGGTATGAGCCAAGTGCACAAAATCCTGCATGAACATTTAGTGGTCAGGAAGCTTTGTGCCCGGTGGATACCACACGATTTGACCGAGGCCCAAAAAATCCGTCGTGTTGATTGGTGCCGTGAAATGGTTCAAAGATTTAACGGAGGTCACTCAAATGCTGTGTATGACATACTTACGGGTGACGAAAGCTGGATTTTCTGTTATGATCCCGAAACCAAAAGACAGTCTGCTCAGTGGGTGTTTCCTTCCGAGGAGTTGCCAACTAAAGTGGAGAGAGGTCAAAGCGTGTGAAAAAAGATGGTGGTCTCGTTCTTCGGAAGGATCGGTCATTACGCGACAATTGTTTTCGAGGATCGAAAAACAGTTACTGCAGAGTGGTCCTACTAACAATTGTTTGCCACCTGTCTTGGAAAAAGTTCGGGAGAAACGACCTCGCAGTAGGATACTCCTTCACCACGACAACGCCTCGTCGCACACCGCCGGGCGAACGATCGACTATTTGGCGACATCAAACGTGGAATTACTAGGTCACCCGCCATATAGCCCCGACCTCGCACCTTGCGATTTTTATTTATTCCCGAAAATAAAAGAAAAACTTCGAGGAAAACGTTTTATGGACGCCGAGGAAGCAGTGGCTGCGTTTCAAAACGCCGTCGAAGAGACCCCTAAAGACGAGTGGGCAAAGTGCTTTTCTCAGTGGTTCCATCGGATGCAGAGATGTATTGACGTGAAAGGACATTATTTTTAAAAGATGTCATAAAAGGAATAACTTGCTAGTGTGCTCAGTTTTTGATTTTGTAAGAACTTTCAGTTTGACCCTTGTAGGTAGGTATAAAGAGAAATGGTGACAAAAAAATTCTTTTGCAAAATCTTAGTGACTGCTCCGCTGCGTTACCGCAGATAGGCTGCTGTGTCACGAATATAAACGGAAAAGGAAATAAGTAAGCACTCAAAATAACATAAGCCCGAAGGCATATTCTATATATACTTATATGAAAGTTTAGGCAAGTCGATATCAAAAATTAGGCCTAAGCTGTTGCCTCCTTGCCACGTGAAGTAACTCCCAGCTTATGTTTATCTTTAATATGCTAACAATTTTAACCGGATCTGTAACGTTTCCACATCAAATGTTTATCGATTTTTTGTAAACGCATGTTTATGCAAAGAAATTTAACTAGATTCTGTATCAGGTGTTCCAGTTTTTTGATTTTCATACTTCAAAAAAATGCTTATTTTCAGGCTGAACAACTTTTGCTAAGTTGTCTTTTTACTATATGTCTTGTGGGTAATTTAGCTGGACTATTATGGTTCTGAATCTAAGAGATCTAAGAGTTAACACCTGATGTGTTACGTTTACCTGATCTCTTAGATTTTAAGGTTTAGAATAACTTTATTTCTCATAAGAATTACATAAAATAATTCACTTACTGAGAAAACACAAATTTACACATTTAGTACAATGAGCATGCTTTTAAAAACAATAAAAACTAATTGCTTCTATACAAATACAAAGTCTACATAATATAAATATTAGGTGGGTAGAACCATTAGATAAGTGAGTGACGGACGACGTCGCCGTCATCGACTGTGTACTACGATCTCGCCCGGCAACACACGGATCAAGAATATTTATACTGGATGTGTCAGCGATGTAATTTAAAGTTTGTATTTATAAGTTAGTATCTGTTTATATTTTTTTTAATATTATGGTTTTGTTATTTTAACATAAGTTAAATATAAATGATATATTATAAATATTTTTTTTTCATAAATTTTAAATAAGTATGTGTTGTTGTGTCGTATAACTTAATCGAGAAATTCTTATATGTAATTAGTTTCTTTGAAATAGCTCCAACGTTTTGACAAATTTTAACATTTGGATAGTTTGTAACCGGTTTTATAATAATTGAGCTTAAAATAGATAATTGATTCCGGGTGGTTTATAAGTATGTCATGTCTGTCTGTCCGTCCGTCTAGTTCAATTAATTATAGAAATCATGTACGTATGTTTTTAGTTTCCTTTTGAAAATGGCTACTGATCTAGCATCTTTTATTTCTGTTGGTAGTATATTAAACATTTTTGCACCTTCGTATTGAATGTTCATTCTCCCATAATTTATTCTCGGTGTACGTAGTATTAAATGATTTGCGTTGCGTAGTTTCATTTTTTGGATTTGGCTTTTTCTACGGAAGGATATTTGTGTGTGTATGTGATTATTTATATGTTTGCCTAATCATCATTATTTTAGTATCTTTGTATATATTAACAGTAGGTGTATGGAAGTCGTAATTAAATAGACACTTTATTAGTTTATTTTGAGCAATTTGTAACGGTTTTAAATTGGTTTTGATTGCTGCACCCCAAATCTCGATCAAATAGTCTATGTGTATGTGTTTTATTAGGGAGTTATAAATAGGGTATTTTATTTTATGCGGAAGGCAGTTTGTTACACCACGCAGGGCACCGGTTAATGATGTCAGTTTAGTTTTAATTTTATTTATGTGTTGTTTACAGTTAAGGTAGTGGTCCAGATTAAGTCCAAGATATTTTTCACTAGTTTTTTGTTTCAGTTCATCATCGTTTATCTTAAGTTGTATTGTTTCATTAATTTTCTTGTTTTTTGCTGCAAATACTACAAAATTAGTTTTTTCGGTGTTTACTGTAAGTAAATTTAATAAGAACCATTCATTTAATTTATCCAAATCTTTTTGGGCTTTTGATATTTACTTTTTATTGAATGACCGTAATAAAATAAACTTGTGTCGTCTGCATAGAGAGAGATATCAGCATTTAGGCCTACGTGTTGTATATTGTTGACATATATTAAAAACAAGAGTGGACCCAAAATCAAACCTTGAGGAATACCGAAATCGATTTTACTGGTAGAACTTTGATGTTGCCCTATTTTGACTATTTGTTTGCGGTTTTTGAAATATGATTTAAATATATCATGCGCCTTCCCAGTAATACCAATGTCGGATAATTTTCGAAGGAGTAACTTATGACTTATGGTGTCAAACGCCTTTTTAAGATCTATGAATATACCAAGAATTATTTGTCTTTCGTCAATTTTGTTTTTTATTTTGGTTACAAGGTCTACTGTAGCCGAAAGCGTATTCGATTTCGGTCTAAAACTATATTGCTTTTTGTACAAAAAATCCATTGAACTTAAATATTTTTCAAGACGAGAATTGATAATCCTTTCAAAAATTTTTGAAATTACAGGCAATACCGATATTGGGCGATAGTTGCAGGGATCAGATTTACTACCGGACTTATGTATTGGTGTGACTTTGGCGAGTTTAAGGGAATCTGGGAAAACTCCCTGTTCTAAACAATTATTTATACAGTCTGTGAGTGGATTGATGATTATTTTTTTCAAACATTTAATTATTTTTGTACTGATTCCATCAATACCAGAACTTGTATTTGAGTCCAGATCATCACTTATTTGACTAATTTTGTCTGTGGTTGCCGGTTTAAAGTTCGTAAACTCAATCGTTTTTGCTGTAATAGGTGGTCGTGAAGTGTCGCTAGGTACTAATCTACTAGTTGGAATTTGACTAGCAAGAGTTGAGCCGATGGTGGAGAAGAAATGATTGAAACATTCACAGATTTCTTGTTCATCCGAAATTGTCTTTGAATTCATGATAAGTTTATTCGGCTTGGCAGGGTCTCTTGTTTTATTATTAGCTAATTCTTGAATGGCTTTCCACATTTTCTTTGGTTCGCTCGTATGGTCTTTAAAATACTTGAAGTAGTATGCTTTTTTAGTTTTCTGTATGTTTTTGAGTACTTTGATTCTAGCATCTTTAAATTCTTTTTCTAAACTCATATTTTGTTTGTTTGTCTTGTAATTTTGCCAAATTTCATTTCTTCTATTTATGTCTTTTAAAATATCTTTATTTATCCATTCCTGTTGCGGTGGATTTTGTGATTTTGATTTTGTAATTTTACATTCAGACAGGCAAGTTAGTATTTTTTGTTCTAAAATGTCATATTCGTGAATTTTATCACTTCTTTTTATATCTTTTTCTATAGTTTCATAAAGCTTGTTATAGTTTACAGCTGTGTATTTAATTTTTTGTATTGGTGTAGGTTGGTAGTTCTCCATCTCTAGGTAAATCTGTTTGTGGTCGGACATTGATGATTCTAATTAATAAAAGTTGAAGTTATTTGTTTTCAGATCAGGTGCAAACGTGATCAATAATGGTGTTGGTGGTGGACGTCACACGAGTACAATGTTTCTGGCAGATTTTGTTCAAAACTCTATAATCGTTTTCTTTTAAGGTGTCTTTATATTTACGAGCTTCTTTATCGGGCGCTAGTAGATCAAAATTGAAATCACCAAAGATGATGGCTCTCTTACTACGGTTTAGCTGCTGCGAAAATGACTTAAGAAAACTATCAGCCTTGTTTCCATCGGGGTTGTATACAGCAGCAATATCCAAAGATTGTTTTTCAAGACGAACCCAAAGAAAATGAATGTCATTTGCTATACAGTGCTCTTCAAGCATACTATGCTGTAAGTTATTGTGTACGTAGATTGAAATACCTCCTCCTTTCCTATCCTTTCTGAAGTTATTGTAGTGGGTGTAGTTAGGAATTTGGAGTTTTTGAACATCAGTTTTATTTTTTATCCACGTTTCGGTCGTTACAATAATATGTGGTTGGATTTCAGCACTTATACATTTTCACATCAGAAAGTTGGTCAACGATTTTTTTAACACTTAATTATGCAAATAAATGTAACTTGGTTCTGCAGCAGGCGTTCCAGATCTTATTTTATACCTCAACAAAAAATGCTCATCAGGCTTTTGCTTAGGCATCATTTTTTTTATTTCTTATAGTTTAGCTGGACTATTTTGGTTCTGCATCAGGTGTTCCATTTCCCAAAATCAATTATACCTTATATGTTTGTTGCCCAGGCTTAACAGCTATATATTACAAAAAAAATCATTCCAATCCGTCCAGTATTTTCAGAGAGTAGCGTGTAGACACACAGACAGTAATATTTTTAAATTTACTAGATCTCCATCACACCAAATTTTGTTTTCTGGAAATATTAGGTTGGGGAAAAAGTCTTTTCGCATATAGTATGTCAAAACCACTTTGGCTATACTATTTGTACCTGGCTGGTTTTGGTATCATTTAAAAGTTTAATCCTTCAAGCACATAAATCGCAGACACAATTGAATTCAATTGTTCTTTTGACCCGATCGGGTCAATCGGTGCCTGTGATCGGTGCTTGAAGAGTTAAATTTTAGAGAAGATAATTCCAAATTCAAATTAGGAAAATGTGTGATTTTCATTTGTTTTTGTGAATCTAATGAAGAAATTAGATACATTTTAAAAAATTTCTACCAAAAAGGTAAAAATGCAAGGCAAGCCTCGAAAAAAAATTGCGATGTTTATGGACCTAGTGCAGTGTCTGTGAGAGTAGCACAAATTTGGTTTTTCAATCCGGAAATTTTGATGTCAAAGATGCACGTCGCTCTGGTCGCCCTGTTACGGATAAAATGAATGCTATTTTTGAAAAAGTGGAGCAAGATCGGCATATCAGTAGTTACGACGTAGCTGAAGAACTGGGAATTGACCATAAAACAGTTTTGGCGCATTTGAAAAAAAATGGGTAAGTACACATAAAAGCTCGATATTTGGGTACCTCACGAGCTCTCTGAAAGAAACCTAATGAACCGTGTGACCTAAACTCATTTGTGATTCTTTATTACGACGTAATGAGACCGAACCATTTTTTGGAGAAATTGATAACTGGTGATGAAAAGTGGATCACGTACGACAAGAACGTGCGAAAAAGGTCATGGTCAAAGGCCGGTCAGGCTTCACAGACTATGGCAAAACCCGGGTAAACTCGCAACAAGGTGATGCTGTGTGTGTGGTGGGATTGGAATGGCATTATTTATTATGAGCTGTTACCACCAGGCAGGACCATCGATTCAGAACTCTACTGCGAACAACTGATAAGATTAAAGCAAGAAGTTGAGAGAAAGCGGCCGGAATTAATCAACAGAAGGGGTGTGGTTTTTCATCATAATAACGCTAGACCTCACACATCTTTAAGGGGCTACATGAATTTTATGGGGTCCAGTGCTGCCCCCATTTGAAATAAATCATTTAAAAGGAAACGGAGATATCATTTAAAATTTGGCCTTGATCAGAATAACACTTCAAACTGTTTTATAAACTACTGTTTACAGTTTAAAGTGAGAACGTGAAGCTTTTCTACGCACAATTGCGAAAAACGGCCACTTACGGCGTATGTGCGTAGAAAAGCTTCACGTTCTCACTTACAAATTTAAACAGTACTTCATAAAATAGTTTGAAGGGTTATCCAGGGTCTGATCATGACCAAATTTTAAATGATGTCTCCATTTCTTTTCCAATGATTTATTTCAAATGGGGGCAGCACTGGACCCGAAAAATAGCCCCTTAACCACTCAGCAAAAATTAAGAGAGTTTGGCTAGGAGGTGTTAATGCATCCGCCGTATAGTCCTGACCTGGCACCTTCAGATTTCCACCTGTTTCGGTCTCTTCAGAATTCTTTAGGCAGTGTCAGGCTAACATCACGAGAGGACTGTCAAAACTACTTGACGCAGTTTTTTGATCAGAAGCCCCAAAATTTCTATAGCAATGGGATCATGTCCCTACCTATAAGATGGCAAAAAGTTATCGAACAAAATGGTACCTACATACTTTAGTTAAATGTAAATAAACTATATTAAAAAATGTTTTGAATTTTCATATAAAATGCGAAAAGACTTTTTCCCCAACCTATTATATTCAATGTGCAAACACATTTTTTACTGTTTTATTATATGTATTGATAAGGCTCAGTACCCGGGTGACTGATCTTAGCTCGATAAGAAATACGGAGGAAAAGAAGATCGAGTTTTCACCTAAAGCCACCACAGGTACCATACTCATCGAAATCGATAGCTATTTAGAGATAAGTCAAAATTCTTGAACATGACGTCAAGAAAGTCTCAGTCACCAAAACAAACATCGAAATCTTGGTACCTAATACACAAAAAATTAAAAATTTTAAAAGTTTGTTAGTTCGTACAACTAACAACTTTATTTTGTCAGGCAATTTAAACAATTTTGAATTTCAAGCGTTCACCCCCAAAAACTTATGAACGGCTGAACCGATTTTCATCAATCATTAGCTATGTTTGATGAAAATCCGTTAGAAGTAGAACCACCACAAAGAAACTTGCTTTTACTTTAAAAAGAACCATATCGAAATCGGTCCATCCGTTTGGAAACTAGGATGCCACAGACAGACACAAAGGCAACCATTGGCGTCTAACTTAAAACACTCCTCTTTATTCTAGTTTCGTTTGACTAAAAGGGGGGTGTCATAATAACTTATAATAAGTTATCTAACCGAAATTATAAAATTAGGAATTAGGATAAAGTTTTGGAAAGGAGATTTTAATAAGAAATTTTTTCAAAATAAAATAAATTTATTCTTAGAACCTAATAATTCGACACTATAAAGTACTTTTTACTTTTGCCATAGCAACACCATTATCTGTAGCTGTTCCACCCAATACTACTACAAACATTGCAGTCTGTTGCAGACAACTCCAGATCGTGCCTATCCATCTGTCAATGGTTTGCATTTGCTCTAATTCTGTATTGCTTTCTGCATCTAATTTTAAATGTGCCATAGAAAAATTGTATTCTTTGGTGGCTTTTGAAAGGGTATCAATCACTTCTTCCCTATCATCAACAGTATTTAATTTGACCTTCTTTTGTTTACCTTTCCTTAGCTGTGCTATAACACTGTCCCTTGCTTGTGTTAAATATGTATGGTAATCACCAGTTATATCATCACATCCAACTATTAAAGACTTTTTATTCTGTTTTATCATATGGTTAAATATAGATAATGCAATTTCTTTAGCTTTAGTTATTTTCAAAGCATTTTCTTTGTATTTTTGCCTATTGGTATGTACTGCATCTCCATATTCCATGCTTTGACTAAGTTTTAGTTGAACAAGTTTTAATGAAGCCAAAGAATCTTCAACTGGGCAGTGCCCATTCTTGCCAGACTGTATATCTTCTTTAAGGAACTCTCTAGCTAAAGCCTTCAATTTTGGTTTCCGTGTCCTTTCTCCTGTAAAATTGTATATAATACTAGTGTCTATAACATAAGGATGCATCATTTTCAATGCATGAAGGTCTACATTTAAGGACTGTCCTACTAAAATAGCATCAGCTGGTAGAAGTTCACGTATATCATTTTGGACATCTTCCAGTCTTTTTGTTACATCATCTAGTAAAGATTTAGTGATTCCTGAGTATCGTGTGAGATAGTCAGTTATGTTGTTATAAGGTTTCACAAGGGATTCATAAACTGTTTCATGTTTCTCATTGACTATTGACACATGGGTAAGTTCAGAGCCTGCATTTGTTAAGCACATCTCACAATCTAAGCCAAACAGTGGAGACTGCACTGTCACAGGTTCGTATATATCTTTGGTCATCACATAATCCGAATAGGTATTTTTTAATTTTCCTTTTAACGGCACAGGATAGTTCTCTTCAATTAGTTGCCAAGCAGATAATATTAATTGAGTTCTAGGAAATTTATCTTCTAATGTATCATATGTAACAGGTGCATGATTGTCTTCAATTGGAAAAACTGCTTTCATCATAACCATGAGATCTTTTCTGGCTTCTAATGCTAAGTTCATACTTCCGTATTTTTGTATGATCTCCTCTTTGTCTACTTCAGACAAAGGCACTAGAGCTAGTTCTTGAACAAAAGATCCATTGTAAACCGATGGTGTTAGGATTTCGACAAAATCATCAAACACTTTATTGGCATTTACACATTTCTCAGAATATTTTTCCCAATGTGAAATAGAAATACCTTCCAAGATAAGGCAAGTTGTTTGACATATGTGGTTGCATTTCTCTAAAACATACCATCGAGGTGGTTGCGATAAATTCAAATTACCCAGCAGAGAGTGTAACAGAAGATGCTGTATGTCTGTCAACATGAGTGGTATGCGCTCATCTTGAGCAGTTAATGTTGATGCACATTCTCCAACAGTTTTCAAACGAAACTTTGGGATGTGCTTCTTGGGCTTTTTGCATTTGTCTACCGTATATGAATAAATTGTGCCGTTTTCGTCAGTTGAAGAGACCTTATTTTGGCCTGAAATTAACAATTAATAAATAAGAAAAATATAAATTGCAATGTAAAATTTGCTAAGTTCATGCAGTAAGTACTTATTCTTAGCTTCAGGCTCATCACAAGAAGGTCTTTGTTAGAATAATATCCAATATCATAAACAATAAAGTGACATAGTGGCGTGATGGCGTCTGTTTGACATATTATATGGAGTATGTGAACCAAATATTTTCTTTGGCAGGATTAGTCATTAGGGCCCAAGGATTGTATTAAGCAGTAGAGCCACCAAGATTTTTGATGAAAGCTTCTTGAGGTTCTTGGCCTCCAGCTCAATCTTCATAGATGCATTGATTAAGCTACTATGACAAGTTTGGTATCATATTCGTATGACTTAAGGTTGCTAAATTCATATTTGGGTTCACATTTGCTAGATTCAGATGGTAAACTAAGTAAAATAAAAAAAAAAATATTACAAAAATATCTGCTTGATTTACGAAAAAATATTCTATAAAATACAATCTAGAGCCTCTATTATTCCTTTGTATATTAAAATAGTAAATAAAAGAATAAATTCGATTCCGGCTGATTAAAAAAATTTATTTATATTTAAAAAATGAGCTATTCCGGTCTGATCCCCAGCCAGGGTAGCAGAAATAATAATTAAATATTGTATTCCAGTTAGATCCCCAAACATATTTTTAGTACAGTCAGCAACAAAATGTTTGTTGATCTACTAGAAAATATTTTTTGATCTGGTATATAAATTGTCGGCTAACTTTAGTTTATAATCTAAATTAGTATTTTTTCAGTTTTCACCTAAACAGTGAGGCTTGATATACAATAGAAAATCGTTATTTGTTTTTATAAGTTTTAATAATTTGATTTTTACAATTTTATTTCATGTTATCTAAGTCAAAGGTGCAAATATATAATTATATGTGAATGATTATAACTAATAAAAACTAATTATTTTCAATTAACAACTGTTTTTCTCTTGACTATACAATATGTAACAAAAACCCTGTCCGATCCTTATAGGAGAAACTCAGACCATCAATATAAACAACTTTTCCAATGGGACCAATGCTTGAAACTTGAAAAAAGAATCGACATTTTCATACAAAACTGTTCGGCCGGCCCGGCAATTTGTATGAAAATGTAAATTTTTTCAGTTCACAAAAAGTTGTTCATGTTGACAGTCTGAGTTGCTTCTACAGGGATCAGGACAGGGTTTTCGTTACATATTGTATTTACCCATGAAAAAAAGTAAGGGGATCAGAACAACTAGTCAATTAAATAGTGGATCCGACCAGACAAAAGTAATAACAATAAATGACTGTGGATCTGTTTGGTGGATCAGACCGGAATGCCTCAAAAAGATTAAATCAAAACTTTTGTGCTAATATTAAACGATTGATTTTAAAATTGAAAAAATATGATGTATTCGAAACACTTAAAAGAATTTATTTCTAGTAAAAATAAATGTTAATGTTAATATTTTCTCAAAGTTTTATTTGTATACAAAGCGAACTAAAAAAAATTTTAATAACTGGCGATAAAAATATTGCACTTTGCAAAAATTATAAAAAATTTAAACTTTTATAATTTTTTTAACAGACAATTTTTTTATAATCATTTTTGGTCAACTTTAGAAGAATATTATAAACAGATTATTTTTTTTTCTTGTTTTTTTGACGCTATTTTGTTAATTAAGTATAAAAGAAGGGCTCCGCGAAGTAAATTATTTTTACGACAGTTATAAAATTTTTTTTTTGGTTTGCACAGAATACAAAACTTGGAGAAAATTTTGTTGATTAACAATTACCTAACTTATTGAAAAACTAACTTCATGATTTATTTCTAACAATAATAAATTATTTAATATTTTTTTTCAAATTATTGAATTACTATTTCATACCTTAAAAACTTAAACTAAAATTTACCAATAAAGATTAGTGAAAGTACAAATATTTGAAATTTATAACTCTATTTTTTAATTTGTTGTGTTTTTACTATACCATGTGGTAAGTACATATCCGTAATGAATCGAACCATGGGCTAAACTGGATCAGTATATTATAATGAAATTAAAATAACAGTCAAAGTACAAAAAAGAAATTCGACATTCCCCTACAAATCACTGCACACTTTTATATGGAAAAGCCTTTTTTTTGTGTTCTGACTGTTATTTTAAGTTAAGCCTCTGGTTCAATTTATTACAGGTATATCCCTTCCACATTGTATTTTCAAAATTGAAATTCTGATATTCAATATATGAGGAAATAGTTCCAAACTTGGCTTTGTACCTAAACTTGCGCAGTTACCTATTAACCACAGACTGCATTAAGGCTAAATACTCCCCCCCCCCAGACATTAAAATCCAGGTAGCTCTAATTTGAAAACCCATCTTAGGACCACAAAGATCAATCCTGCTGAAGGAAACCTTTAGTTCAGAAAAAGCTGTATTTGTACAGATTCCACTAATAGCCACTCTGATTTTTTTATACTCAAGTATTATGATGTAGTGATAAGGTGGACAATTTTAAATAAAGTTATATATGGTGTAGTGTACTCCTGAATAAATAGTTTGTACTATGTTGTACTGCTTAGTGATCAATAACTTGTTTTGTGCTTGATCATGCTCATTTAAAGGTGAAACATGTGTCTTGAGTAAGACAGCTGTAATGCTGCAGCCAGTGGATGCAGCAGCATGGTTCAACTATTGGTAGCAGGTACTCTAAGACTGTTGAAAGCTGGGACTAACAGAAGTGGGCCGGCAATAGGTAGTTGCATGAACTAACTTGTGGCAGAAACACACAGTCTAGATCAATAAGCATATAGGTAACTGTGACTTTCGCAAAATAACACCTAAATCCACCTAATAAATAAAGTTAAGTTAGTTTAAGTACCTACTCTCATACTTTAGATATGTTTCAAATTAAAATCAAATTCATTTTACGCTCAGTAAGGAAGAGCAGAGTTCAGATAAAGCCGACAGGAGATAAGTAAGGAAACACTTTCCACCCATCCGTAGGTAATGCTAGAAAATAATTTCATACTCCAATAATAGCGGTAATACCGCATAACTTACAATTTGCATCCATGCGCCGTTTTTTACTTCTTGGACTGTCCATGTCCATTTTGTAAATTAAATAGTGTGTTAAGGCAGTCCCACTAAAAACGTAGATTAAAGAGTAGCAAATCTAATTTCCACTAATCGACAGTGTTGCCAGTGGCCGATAGTCAAAAGTTACACGAGACAGATCAAAAAGTAACATTTTGTCAGAAAAAGTAACATTGTCTTTTTTTTTTGTGGAAACTGGCAAAATACGTACACTGAGAGAATTATCGCGTAAAAATTACTCTCAAAGTTGGAGCAAAAATTACCTTGCACGAGAGCAAAGCGGGGACAAAACGACTATGCGAGTGAATTTTGCTCTTGTGAGGGGTAAAAATTACACCTAGCGCAAAATTGTACCTAGCGGAGAGAAACAGAAACACCTTTTCAAATACTGGCGGAAGATACTCAACCTTAATTAACCTTATTTAACAGACAGAAACATCAATCCGAATAAAATATATGAATATAAATTCAATCAGATAAGTTAGGTTACATATAAATAAGAAATTATTTATAATTTATTTTTCTTAATAGTTTTTATTAATAAATTTTTTTGATTTTTTAACATTTTATTGTTCTGAAAAATTTTTTTCTTCATAATTTTGATGTTTACTCGCCACTCTGATGCCCGGTAGACGTCATGATATCTATAAAAAAATTAAACAAAACCAATATAATGATGCAAAATAACATGATAATGTTGCAACAAAACATAACATTTTTTATACAAAAAAATTAATAATTTTTTACACTGCGTTATACACAATCAATTTCGAAGAAATTCGATAATGACATTCTAACCCACAAAACATCATTCAATAGTTACTCATTTTGTCATTAAGGAAGACAATAAAAAATATACACTCATTATAATGAATTAATAATAAAGTATTTGAATCACATATACTTACATAAATATAAAGCAGATAAATATGTTGGAACAAAATGTGCAACAATTAAATACAGTGCATATCACTTATGATTGACTTGATACTGCACTGGTTAATAGTCATAGAAATGAATCACGTGGTATCTGCGGAGCTGCCCGGAAATAACCGAATGTTGTCGAGCGAAAAATGTAGGTAAATTTTTACCCCTCACTCGTAGGAAAATTGTCTCGTTACGCGAGCAATATTTCACGTGATTTCTGAGTATTACTTGCTCTTTTTTGGAGCATTATTTAACCTATACCAGAAATTCACCTGAGTGTAGGGTAAAAAGTACACGAATATGGGTGAAGTTTGACCGATAGAAGAGATGAAAAATTCACCTGAACTGGGTTAATTTTCGCTTCAACTCGATGATATCCGCGGCTTACTCTACAGTGTGGGGTAATTTTTACGCGATAATTCTCTCAGTGTAAATAATGGTATTTTTTTAAAATGAAAATAAAATACACTGCCTTTTTTTGTGGAAACCTGGCAAAATACGTTATAATGGCATTTAATTTGAATGAAAATAAAATACGTTCCTTGACTCTTTTATTAAAAGTAAAAATTTGTAATAATTGTGTTGTTGATCGCATAATCGACTGTTGACGCTGAAAAGAAAAAAGGTAACAGTCAGTTAGGTATTTATATCTATGTAAAGTACCGATCAATTTATGAATGTCGTTCAATACCAACCTGCTTTGTCATCAATGAATATAAAAAAACTATAAAAAGTTTCCGCCCCTTTATTAAACTTAACAATTCGTAATTATTGTTGATCGAACAATCGACTGGCGATGCTGAAAATAAAAATGTAACAGTCAGTTATTTGTATCTACATAATATATTAGTTATTCATAGTTTAGGAATGTCGTTCAATACCAACCTGCTTTGTCATCAATGAATACATGACTTGTATTTTCAGTCATAAGTGTAGCTAATCTCGTGGCTAATAATTGTTTTTTGATCGAATAATCGACTGGTGATGCTAGAAAAATAAATAAAGTCAAAAACGTGTATTTAATTAATTAAATTAAATATATCAACCAACCATTTTAAGAATGCCTTTCAATACTAACCTGATTTAAATCTTCGTCGTGCCTGTGATTCACATACACAACAATAGAGAGATAATAATTCATTTTAGCTTAAAATGACTAAATATTCCAAAGAAAGCTAATTGGAACTGGTGGAACCTGAAAAAAGCGTTTATTTTAGTATTGCAGAAATAAAAAAATGTTGCTTATAACTTTTTGATATTAAATTTTGTGTAAATTAGTTAAATAACAGTTAATACCTTCACCAGTCTTGCTGTATGCTACTTTTGCATGCATCATTCTTTTAGAAGGCTCAAATTTTATGGCGTTTTGTATGTTGGCTTTTGTTGCCATCAAAGAAGAAATAGTTTCAGTGCTCAGTCTATTCCGGTTTTCGCATTTTATTAATTTAAGCTGGCTGAAAATTCTTTCCACGCAAACATTGGAAAAAGGCAAAACAAGCAAGAGCCCTACAATCTTTTTTAAATTTGGGAACATTTCAGTACCGGCTATATCCTTTAGCTTTAAAATTTGTTTCCAATATTCTTCCACTTCCAGATTTTGACTCAAACCTAAATCGTTGTGGTCCAGGAAAGCATGTTTTTTCCATTCTTTTTGAAGCTCCATTTCATTTACATCCTCTTTAACACTTGGGAATCTCTTCAAAACATTTCACAAATCCTTTACTTCAAATTTTTGAGCAACGCTTGGTTCAATCACATCTAAAATACCGTATAACGGGTCAGAAAAATCGAAACGTTGTACTATCTGTTTTATGGTTTCAATATAAAAATTGAGACAAGTTCTCTTGAAATCCGTTATTACCGTTTTTGGTTCTGGTATTTCTTTTGAAAGTTCATCAATGGACGACTGTGCAGCTATACCTAAATATATTTTTTCAAGGGGCACAAAAAATCTTGGGTTGGCGTATTCTATTTTATATGCATCGGTTGTTTTGCAATAACTGAAGTTCATGTAATTGCTGGCTATGGTTTTTATAAGTTTATGTGTCTCTGGTTTTAGTCGGTGGAGCAATGGTTTTTCTGTTTGAAACAATCTGTTAAAGTCATTAAATTGTTCCAATGTAAACGACATGAACTCTAAGTAAATTTTTGTTAATTTATTGTCGAGTACCCCAATTATATCTTCCGTGATTTTGCTAGGGTCTTCTAACAATTCAAGTCTAAAATATGCGGACAGAATATCGTACTGTTCGAGTACCCTGTTTACACAAGCCTCTAATGATAACCATCTTGTGACCGATGGGCTCAATATTTTATGGACTTCCACATTGAAAAATAACTGCAACTCTTTTAGTTTTTCGTGTCGGAGTGTGCTGCGGTTAAAGTGCGCACCGACATTTCTAAGAAAGTCTTCAACGAATCTTGGCAGCTTAAGACATGCCTTGGAAGCCACGAGATGTATCATGTGGCAGCTGCACTTCACACATGCAATGTGTGGTACGCGTTCCTTCAAATGACTAAACACTGAATTGTGTTCTCCCACCATACTGTTTGTGGTATCAGACGCAAAGCCTACGAAGTTTTTTATTGGGATTTTTTTATTATCAAGCCAATTTAATAGAGCATCCGTTAGATCTTTCCCTTTTCCCGAGGTAACTTCATACATGTCTAGAAACTGAGTGTGAACGACTAATTCATCCCCATCAAAAAATATAACCGCAAGTGCGCATTGTTTTTTGACACTTATGTCTGTGGTTTCGTCCATTATTATACTGAATGTTGTTCTTTTGAGTTTTGATACAAGTTCGTCTGTCAGTATTGGGGCAAGTACTGTTTTGACGATATTTCCTGCTTTCGTTCTTCCTAACTTAACAGATTTTATTATAGGTGAATCAGGAAATGTTGTAGCTAGGAACGGAATTAAATGATCGGACAACATTAAAGGTAAATTATGCTCAGCGAGAAAAGCACATAGTTTGAGTTCAGCTCTTTTCTGGAGCTCTTCTTCCTTTTTTGGTCTAAGCACTTCTTGTATGGATGTTGTTTTGCTGATAGCGGTAGCATGTTGTTTATGTTTAATGGTATTCAAATGTTTTACGAGAGCAGGCCTATGGTTGAGTATGTGACAATTACAAATTTTACAAAATGCAGAAACTGAGCCAGCTTGTTGCTCCCGTTTCGAGATCCAATTTTTGAAAGCCGTGTCTTCAAGCCATTTTTCGTTAAAATTATAAATTTGCTTGTTTTTTTTTCGCGGCGGTGCCTCATCAGGAGCTGCCTCATCAGGAGAAGCCTCATCAGGAGTCACCTCTTCTACATTTTCTGTGTTTTCTCTTGTTTTTGATGTGGAGGGTTTAGCAATTAAAAACCTCTTCATCTTCTTTAGATACATGTTCATTTTGTTAACACAGTAAAAGCAGCAGCACAACATGCATCATTCCATTTATCATCACACCATACATAAAAAAGAGAGATAGACAAAGTTAGTGCATTAAAAACAAGTAAAAAAAAAAACACGCATCCCTGAAAAATTGTAAGTACTTATATCTCCTAAGCGTAATTAAAAGTTTCATGTTCCATTAAAACTAATCCTATTTTAAGTTATAACGACTATGTTTTTAATAACAATTACGAGTTAACGACATATTGCTATAATAAAATTTAGAAAAGTTTTAGATTCATATTTCTACAATTTAGTACAAATTGTGTTTTTTTTTGGTATCTGGCAACCCCATAAATGGCATGGCAATAGCAGTGAGTGAGTGACGCGGAGCGGCGAAGAAAAAAAAATTAAATCTTACTTACATTAAATCTGACAATAAGATTGATGCAGTATTTGCGCGGGAAAAGGGATCTTCACTACTGAAATAATATATATGATTAAAACAACAATAATAAACATAATAATTACCTATTTACCGAATCACTACTTATAATAAAAGTCACAAACAAAACAACACAATACTTAATAAATAAACAAACTTCGAAATTTGAAGAAAATCAAGCGCCGAACCGTCCGAGCGAGCGAGCGTCGAGAGCGCAGAGCGGCCGTCCGGTCGTCTCTCTCACATCCACAAACAAACATCCGACGCTCGCACACGTAAGCGGGATGAAAGATTGAGAAATAAATACACACGAGTGAATGTATAAGTAGATTTGACAAACAATCGTATTGGTTGGTCAGTCCAGGGTCAGTCTGTCCAACAACGCCATGTTGTTTTCTATCAAGCGTGCCAACATGACTTAAAATTATATTCATAAGTGCGTTCCAACGAATACAGACGTTCATAGAAGCCTCATTCCCATTTAAAGTCTGAGGCAAAATGGTTGCGTTCAAATCTGTAGTGTGTAGTCCGACCACCGATGGCGCTTCCGTAGAGTCCGACCGGTCGATAAGCTCGAATTTAGTACGTAGTCCGACTAAGGGATGGCGCTGGCGTGTAGTCCGAGCGGTAGATTCAAAAAAATATTATGAAAATCAATTGAATCAAAGATTATTATATGAAAAGGGAGCTCAAAAGAATAGAAAGAAGGCTAAAGGAGTTGGAAGGAAAAGAAAATGAAAAAAAAGTGTGCCTTGAAAAAAAAAGAAATTATAACTTAGGGAAAAAACTGAAAAAGATAATGGCAAATATTTCTATTGGATTGTTTTCCGACGATACAAAAGGAGAACAATGGATTCAATGTCCTTTTCGTGAAAGATGAGCCCGTAAAGACCTATTTCTGCGTAAATTATGCCAAGAAATTTGAATGACATATAATAATTTTTGATTTAATTGATTTATATAATCTTTTTTTGAATCTACCGCTCGGACTACACGCCAGCGCCATCCCTTAGTCGGACTACGTACTAAATTCGAGCTTATCGACCGGTCGGACTCTACGGAAGCGCCATCGGTGGTCGGACTACACACTACAGAATTGAACGCAACCATTTTGCCTCAGACTTTAAATGGGAATGAGGCTTCTATGAACGTCTGTATTCGTTGGTGCGTTCCGATACACGATTTTGTTCGAAATTCTCAAAAGTAACATAAAAGTAACATTGAGTGTGGTGTAAAATGGAAGTAACATTGGAGGGCCAAAAGTAACGTAAAATGTTACAAAAGTAACATTCTGGCAACGCTGCTAATCGATAGAAATCAATGGGGAAGGCAGCTGTCATATACGTTTTTTTTTTTTTTTTTTTGGCTTGACGCTGTTGCGTATTTAGCCATGCACCAGTTTATAAAACGTGGGAAACTATAACGCGAAACATAAAAGCTAAGAGAATAGGAAAACAGGAGAATATATAGAAACGATATTATGATAACATAAATAACAATAATACATATTATAAATTTATATTATTACATTTCATAAAATTACAAATTGAATCATATATTGATTTAGAATTTAAACGAAGAAGAGAAATAACATGAGTAGGAAGTGGAATATTTTCATCAAAAATGCATTTTTCCAGCAGATTTCGGTCTAAAAGTGGACAGCTAAAAAGGATATGGTTTAAGTCACCAACTCCCATACCACAGCTGCAACTATCATTGTCAAAGACTCCAATTCGACACAGATGTTGAGGCGAACTGTTATGTCCAATTCGCATTCTAATTATAGTGGATGTGGATTTTTTGCTTAGAATTATTTTAAAAAACCAAGGTTTTAAAGGTATGTTGGGTTGAATTTTAAAAAAATAGATGCCTTTATACTTAGAGCTTTGTTGCCATATTTTTTCCCAAGAATCTCTAAGGTAAGTTTTGGGCAAATTAACTAGATCGTGACAATAATTAATATAAGGGTGCATGTCACCGCACTTAATAGCCTCTTTTGCCAATTCATCGGCTTTTTCATTCCCAGTAACACCGCTATGACTAGGTACCCAAGAAAATTTCACAGAAAGGTGAAGAGAAGAAGCTTTGAAAAGTAAATTTCTTATTTGGATTATTAAGGGAAAATGAGTTTTCATTCTAAATGGGAATTTTTGTAGTGTCTGCAACGCGCCAAGGGAGTCTGTGAAAATAGTGGTGTGGGGAAGCTTCATTAGAATTATGTATTCCATCGCTTTTAGTAGGCCAAAAAGTTCGCCTGTGAAGACGGAAGTCTCAGGAGGCAGCTTAATTTTTTGAACTATGTTGTATTGTGGGTGGTAAACACCCACACCAACACAGCCCACAGACCCCTTGGACGCATCCGTATACAAAGTATGATGATCACCATCAAGAACAACTTCACTGACATCCGCCGCATTGGGGGGCTGATTTATATTTACGGGAGCTATTAACGCCTGATAGCTACTATCGAAAAGAGGGTGAGTTTTTGCAGAATGGATACGGCAGTTGAGAGAAATATATCTATTATAGCTTATAATTAAACTTGGGGGGGATTTGTTAGTCCAGAATCGAGATGACTGTATCACGTCAAATAGAATCTGGACTCTAACTGTAAGCATGTTAGGAGATACCTGCATAGAACGGAACAATATTTTGTCACAAATCATTTGCCTTCTAAAATGTAAAGGAGCTTCGACACATTCTACCTGTAAAGCATTGATAGGGCTAGACTTCATTGCACCGGTTATAATTCTCATAGCTTTGGCTTGAACATCATCCAATCTTCTAAAAGCAACTGTACTACCTGGTTCAAAAATAAAAGTAGCATAATCTAAAACACTTCGGATTATAGCATTATATAGAAGTTTCAATGAATATGGGTGAGCTCCCCACCATACTCCTGTGAGACAACGAAGAATATTTAGGTTTTTTTCACATTTGTTGTAAACATAATTGCAATGGGCAACTCCTGTAAGTTTAGGATCTAAAACTGCTCCCAAAAATTTGACCTCCTTTTTCTCTGTCCATCCAAAATAACCTTAAAAGCCGGAATTTTACGTTTACGAGTGAATAATACAACTGAGCTTTTGGATACTGACAACTCAAAACCATTTTGATCCAACCAATTTTTAAGCTGAATTAAAGCTTCATTTATTATTGAAGTAGTTGCCTCAACAGAATCACTTAACGAGTACACAACCAAATCATCGGCGTATTGGAGAACCTCAACATTCAGATTCTGCATGGACGGTTTTACATTAGAAGTATAAATATTGAATAATAACGGACTCAATACCGAACCTTGTGGAAGACCCTTCCACAAAGTTCGGGATATATTTTTATTGTCATCTAAAAACAAGTGAATTTGCCTTCCCGACAGCATATTGAAAACAAACTTTCTGAACGTCAACGGAATGTCAATTTTTTTAAGTTTGTTGTCAAGTACTGTCAGTATGACATTATCATACGCCGAGTTAATATCTAGAAAAGCAGCCAACAATGATTTATTATTTGAAAACGCTATACGGATATCCGTGGTGAAGATACCTAGACTATCAATTGTACTTTAACCCTTTCTAAATCCGATCTGATTGGGCAGCAACAAGTTATTATGTTCTACGTACCACTCCAGCCGATTTTTAACTAAGTGTTCCACCACTTTACCCATAACAGAGGAAAGGGCGATGGCCCTGTATGAAGAAGCTTCCCCGGGTGATTTCCCAGGTTTCAAGATAGGTAAAATTATATGGGACCTCCATTCCTCTGGAATTTGCCCCGTAAACATAATGTTATTAATAATGTCTAAATAATGGGATAAACATGAATCTGATAAATTAGCTAACAATGAGTAAGTAATATGATCTTCACCAGGACAAGTATCTTTAATATTACTGAGAACACCTTTTAATTCTAAGAGAGTAAAAGGAGAATCTAATTGAAAATCTGTTCCAACCTTTATTTCTGGTGTAGAACAAATAAAATCAGGAATAGACTCCTCAACAAATGGTGGAGCAAGACGATTCAGAAACTCATCTGTCAATTCCTCCAGTACAATGAAACTATTTTGATCCTTAAATGCCAATCTAAACCTTCTAATGTTCTGCCAAACCTCAGTGGGATGAACATCAGGAGAGATAGATTCACAAAATTGTTTCCACCCCTGCATCTTCTTATCTTTTAGTATTTTTTTTGTTTCGTTGATAGTGTTTGTTAAAAGACAGTAATTTTCCGAGGTCATTGAAATACAATATTGTTTCTCCATTTCTTTTCTTTATGGCTGCAGTACATTCAGAATCCCACCACGGAGGTGAGGGAATATGGACAGATGATTTGTTTGACATTGGGAATACCTCTTTTGCCGCTTCTACTATAGCATGTGAAAAAACAGTATAATTTAATTTGTAATTAACATCATTGTTAAAGTGTAAATTTATTTTTTGTGTAACTATGGACCTAAATTTTTCCCATTCACCATTAACTGTCTTAAACCTACTTCGTGTTTTAGACTTGGGTGAAGATTTGACCTTAGTAGGAAACTTGATAATCAAAGGAAAGTGGTCACTACCAAAAGTAGAGGGTAATGGTTCCCAGGTTAAAATAGAAGCAAGGTTGGGAGAGCAAATAGAAAGATCTACAGCACTAGTGTTTTCTCCAGGGGCTGTTCTACGTGTTGGAAGACCTGTATTTAAAACACATAAATTATATTTATCTAGTATGTCCATAAGATGTAATCCATAACAATCTGTGATAGAATTGCCCCAACTCTGGTGGTGACAGTTGAAATCTCCCAAAATTAAACATGGTGTAGAAAGAGAAGAAATAAGTTGATCTAATTCAAGGAGAGTAGATGATAATGGATGAGGAATATATACAGATGCAATACAAGTATTATCAAAGTTTATTGCGACTATTGAAATATTATCACTATGTGAAGGTAGTCTGACTAGTGAATATGGCACTGAATTTTTAATTAGGAGAGCCACTCCACTATAACCATCAGCTCTATCTTCTCTGATACAAACATATCCAGGAATTTTAAAAATGAATGAGGGATTAAACCAAGTTTCTGAAATTGCAATTATCATTGGATTATATTTATTTATCAAGTGAATTAATTCACTTTTCTTACTTGTGAGACTGCGACAGTTCCATTGCATTATTGTTGCAAAATCCATAATTGGAATTTATAATTTGTAAAAGAGTTTCAATTAAAGGAGCAGCGTTGGGCGGTATCAAATTGGACTGAGTTAACAAATTGATGATAAGACGAATAATATCTGATATTGAATTATTTGAGGGTTGAGAATTTAAACTATTGTTAAGGCATTGTCCATTGGCAGATGGATTGGTCATGTTGTAGTCTCTTATAATTTCATTATGAGATTCTCTGTCATAACCCTTGGGAGCCACATAGGGGGAACGAGGTTTTAATGTGATGTTCTTTTTATAGGATGAAGAAGAGGATGATCCTGCAGGGGGATCAGCATAGACAGATTGCTGATTCTGTATACTGTTGGAACGTGAAGAGATGACAAATTGGATTATGTAATTTAGATGCTTCAAAGAAAGAAATACAACTATCAGCCATGGTTTTTTTGATGTTTAATTGTCTGTTGTGCTCTGGGCACACTTTGCTAGTTGCATAGTGACAACCATTACAAAGACAACAGCAAGCAAATTCCTCTTCAATATTACATGTGTCACCACTATGCTCCCTACCACATTTAAAGCATCTTGGTTTAGATCTGCATACAGTTTTCGTATGTCCGTACCTACAGCATTGATAGCACTGAATAGTTGGGAAAATATATAATTCAACATTTACTGCATTGTAGCAAATAAAAACCCTTTTTGGTAAGACTTGACCATCAAAAGTTAAAACAACTGATTGGGAAGGATTCCATGCAGTCTGACCATTATTAACAGATTTGTAATTTAGCCGCCTGGCTTTTAATATCGGACCACAGCCTATGGGGACAGAACAGTTTGCAATTATTTCCTCTGCTGACCAATCAGTGGGGACTCCTCTAATAAGGCCCATACGAATAACATTGTTTGAGGGAATGAAACCTTTAAGGTCTTGTATGGCTAAACTCGGGTGATTTAAGAAAGTGTTTGCTGCATCTGGATTCGTGAATGATATTGAAATCCGATTTCTTCCTATACGTTTCAAGCTACCATTAACAATGTCTTTAAAGCTATTATTTTTAAGAAAGTTGCCAAAATTTATTGGGTGGAGGGTGGTACCATCATTGGGGGCTGACTGTATTTTTTGAACATGCACAGTGAATGGACCAGAATCGTTTGAATTATATAAATTTCTGGCAACCTGAGCACTTGGTTCCCTATCAGGGATACGAGAATGTTTCAGAGTCGAATCTGCAACGGGGACATTAGGCGGAACCATTGTAACAGTATTTCTTTCGGTAGGCATTTCATCCACACCGTCACAAGCACAATCACCCTCAATTCTTACATTCTTGCTCTTTCTGCATTTTCCTTTGTTGCAACTTTTGCAAACACGAGCTGCTCGTGTCCTTTTACGCGGTTTTATAAAACCAGCATCTGACGCCGAGCAGTCCGTGTCTGTGTTCATAGATTCATTCAGAATACTATTTACAAAATTATCTTGTGGGATATTTGAATTATTTACATGGGATTCTTCAATTATTACATTAAAACCAACCTGGGGAACAGGATTGGTATCCTGCCCCCCGGGGTCGTCGACCGGGAGGCCCTCAAAGATAAAAGGTAAAAAGACTTACCAATCAGCCGAGGTGAAGCAAAGTAAATATATATACAAAAATAAAGAATAAATATACAAATAATTACAATATTTACACTTAAATATACTCTCCTGATATTTAAAATTATAAAATTTAAAAAGACCGCGAAAAAATACGTCCACCTAAGTCGAAGTTTCCCGCGCTTTTCCCGTCATATACGTTGGTTCCTCCTAACCTAATTAAATGTCAAAACTAGAGGTGGGCTGGATTAGGTAAAAACGGTACCAGTACCAACTAATACTAATACATAAAAATACCTATTCGAATAATCCCTTCTAATCCCTGCTGTTCGCAGAAAATTTTTAACCTTATGTCTTACACTTCATTCAAGGGTAACTATTGTTTGTAACACGAAAATATTAGATAACACTCCCGAGATGTAAGTATTTCACGCAATAGCTAATCTTATCTAATACAGCTAGTACACTTTGCTAATACTTTTTTCGCATCGGATTTTTGATTTTACTGTTGAGACGTGTAAAGTTCATTGTTGTTTATAGATGAAGTAATTACATAAAGGTAGACCTAATCCAGACAACACCACTGGCGAATATTTTTTCGCAACAGATTTTCTATTTTATTTCTAATAACTTTAAGGATCAGTGTTCTTTGATGACGAGAATATTCAACATTATTACAATTATCGTCAAGTAGTGGTTGAATTTGGGCTGCGAATAGCAGGGATTAGGAAGGAATATTTGGATTAGGTATTTTAAAGTATTAGTACTAGGTGGAACAGGTCTCGGTTTTACCTAATCCAGCTCACCTCTAGTTTTAGGTTAGGAACCACAGCTGCCTTCCCCATTGACGGTAAAACCCAAAACACAATACATACATTCAATAAAATAAAAGATTAGATTGAGAAAAACACGAGGAAAGGACCAGTGTTGCCAGTAGTGGTTGGCGAATTAGAACGCCGGGATGTCTGAAAAGGAACGAAATTAGCGCTGCAGGAACGCATTAAAAAAGGCATGTAACTATTTAAATATTTAAATCGATATTTGTTTTTCCCTCCCTTTTTTCGAACATATTATTTAAAAGTTTCACCGAAAATACTGAATTGCACACTAAATAAATCTTTAGTATCTGTATAATGGTATTTGTAGAACTGTTTTACTGAACGAATAACTGTTATCAAAAACTTTTTTAAGGAAAACCATCACCTTATTTTTTTAGGTACATCGTTTATTCTAAATAAAACACAATGAAATCAGTCATCTGTATATAAAAATTAAAGTACACAAAAAAACAATCAAGTGCTCACTGAACTTGCATTAAACTACCTCAGTACTAACTAGTACTTATTCTTTTGCTTCGGCCGCACTTGTGCCTATCGCCCCGAAGCAATTTGCGGCGAATCTTCGTACGTTTTGTACACTAAAAAGTTATCGCGATAAAGCGCTGGTCACACTAGCGGCTTCGTTATTTTTCACGAACTATCTGGTAATAATTCAAGATGGCGACATCTACGTATTTAAAATATGGACGACGACTTTCTTTTCTTTAACATGTGTGCTAACAATTACATAATGCATTTATTGAAACCTAGAAAGAAACAGCTAAAAATTTTAACACTATTTTATCGTTCCACTCCATTTTTACTCATTAACAACCGTGGCACCTTCGCACAGCACCGTCCGAACAAGTTGAAAACAAACGTCAAAATGAACGAACAATGCAAGTGCGACCACGCAGAGCGAATTGTTAGCGTGCATAAATCCTTTATGTATCGCCACCCGCGTGATAACTACACGAAGTCCGAATATTCGGGACGATACAAGATAACGGCCGGTCACATTTGCGTGTATCGTGTAATAGCACGAAGCTTCGTGACGATAGGCGCAGGTCCGGCCCAAGCATTTACAACACTGACTAGTAACTCAGCGGTTTAGCAACAATACTTGATAATTATTATTTTTATAAGTTTTTACTGAATGATTAGGGTTGGTGGCTGATCTAAGTTCATAAAAAATGGAGCCGTCACGGGACGCCTGGTAGATGTGAAACATCGACGTTATTTCGTAAAAGTAGTATGCAGAAAAGAACAGATTGTGGTAGGAACTAAAAATGTCAATGAGTACTGTAATAAACAGAGTATACATTATAGGTATCCGAGCTCAGTGGAGCGAAAGAGATGGCTTAACGCCGGATCGAGTGAGAGAGAAACGCACAGTCGATTGCGCGTGGCGACGCGTCGCCACGCCAGAAATCGGTCTCACGTGCGCCTATAGATGTTTCACATCAATATTCTAACCGATGTTAAATGGAATTGATATCCGTAGCGCTATCTATTATTTGCCAGATAAATTACAAAATCCCGACTGCATGGGTCACACAGAATGGGTCAGCAAACCCGCCCGGTCACGAATATACGCGTGTGCGCGCTTGTGCTTTACGCTGAAGTGCCATTTAAAAATTTTAACATTCCTTGAGTTGCTATGAGTAGAACATCAATACACCTAAGATAAGAAGTGCGATTTCTGAAACGCGGTATCACCTAAACGTATGGTTTTTGTATGGGAAAAACATTCGTTTAGGTGACTCCGCGTTTCAGAAATCGCACTTATGTTATGACTCCTAGTTAGCAAATAAATTTTTAAATCTTTTATTCCTATCCGCTTACTTGGATGGGTGTCCGCGTTTACACAGGTTAAACAAACTCGGATGTAGTCGCTTCTAGGATGAGTGATCGCGCTTTTACAGGATAAGCAACATCGGGCGTGGTAATAAATTAAGACATATGACCACGCTTTTACAGGTTAAGCAACTTCGGGCGTGGTCCCTTAAAGGAGGGGTCACCAGCATGGTCACCATATTTTTTTTGTTTAAAAGGGTATACTTGTCAGGTGGTACCATAGAAATTTTCAAAATGGGTTATGTAGTTTGAAGGCGAGGTCGATTTTTAGCAATTCATAGTTGTTGTTTTTATTGTGCTTGAGCCGCACCTGCGCCTATCGCCACGAAGCTTCATGCTATTACACGATACACGCTAATGTGACCGGCCGTTGTCGAGTATCATCCCGAATATTCGGACTTCGTCTTCGTTATCCCTCGGGTGGCGGTACATCAAAGGGTTTTAGCGCGCTAACAATTCGCTCTGTGTGGTCGGACTAGCGTAGTTCATTTTGGCGTTTGTTTTCAACTTGTTCGGACGCGTGCTGTGCGACGGTGCCACGGTTGTTAACTTGTTCGGACGCGTGCTGTGCGACGGTGCCACGGCTGTGCGACGGTGCCACATTGTGAATGTGAATATGTTTTTACAAAACAGTTAGTTGATAATTGAATTAACGCTACCATGGAACCTTAATAAATCCTACTTAATAACTTTTATTGGAAATTTGGATTTCAAAAACAAAGTAAGATATATTCATATTTTTAGCAATCCTAAGGGATTTTATTAAAAAAAAACAAATACTAAAGAACATTTGAGGTTATAATCCATAAATGTAATTTGACACTAATTAAATAAACTGAACAGCCATTTTAAACAATTTACTAATAATTAAACCGAAATATTACTGACTTGCAAAACAAGGAAAATACAAGATAGATTTCACCAAGGTGTTATCCGCATGGCGGTCGAGCAGCAAAATGGGCCGCTCACGGTCGAGCCACGATATTTAAAGGGACGGTGTTGCCATCAGGCAAAAAATATGAAGCTCAGCTTATACGGCCTCTCCTGACCGTGCGCCGTCCTCGGCTGCACTAGAGGAATCCTCTGCAGAAGCACAGGCAGGTACGGCAGGAGTTTGCTCATCGTCTTCACTCAAAGGGTTGGCGAGACGAGCAGGGGCACCAAAGATTCACCGGCGTCGTCAGAGTTGTCATCGTCAGAATCTGCGTGAGAAACAAATTGTTAATTGGCTGTGACGATGTAAACCATTGCCTAATCTGTCATACATCGCACATACAAGGCCCTCATACATAACGCTTTCGTGACAAAACTAAAACACTTCGCATTCAAAAGTATGCATACGTCTTCACATCAAATGTCTCACTCATACTCATACTTGTTAGTTCCCCCCATGTTGAAAACGTGAACCAGCACAGCGGCTGCTAAGACTGCGCCTGAAACGCGTTCATAGAACACGTTAACCGGGACAGCACCCGATACGCGCAGAGTTTGCGCACACCGGGACAGCACCCGCCGGGACAGCACCCGACACGCGCAGAGTTTGCGCACACCAGGACAGCACCCGACACGCGCAGAGTTTGCGCACACCGGGACAGCACCCGACACGCGCAGAGTTTGCGCACACCGGGACAGCACCCGACACGCGCAGAGTTTGCGCACACCGGGACAGCACCCGACACGCGCAGAGTTTGCGCACACCGGGACAGCACCCGACACGCGCAGAGTCTGCGCACACCGGGACAGCACCCGACACGCGCAGAGTTTGCGCACACCGGGACAGCACCCGACACGCGCAGAGTTTGCGCACACCGGGACAGCACCCGACACGCGCAGAGTACACGCCTTCCGGCACAGCGGCTGCCACTCGCCTCGCCACGGCACCATGTATTGTGCCGCAGCCAGCTTCGCCTTGCCGTAGCCACCGCTCAGCAAGCGAAGCTCATGACATCCACTTGGCAGCACCTTGACCACTTTGTATGGCCCGCGCATGCCGGAGTCCAGTTTCCTTGTCAAATGCGAGAAAACTTTATGAAAAACACACGATCGTCGATATTAAAAGTTCGAGACTGGTCCCGGAGTCGATTAACATAATCGAAACAAGACAAAAATTTGTTCCCTAGGCCTTATACCACTCTAACTCCATGTCTCTTTCCTTTCCTCTTTACTACTGATAGTGTAGCTATCTCGAATGAACTCCACCAACATCACTGCTCTCACAGCCGACCGAAAAGTAACAACTATTGCCTCATACACGCACACCGCGCACCCACGGACTTTGGTACGATCGCCCTTAGTACGGCCGTTGGGGCACTCATTCGAGATTTCTTCAAAACACTACTCGTCATTCTTATGATGCACCTCTATATTAACTTCGACTGGTATATGGCCTTTGGGCATCTTCTGAATACCTAAAACTATCGACCCCATCAGGATCTTTTGTTATTTGGAACGGACTTTTAAACTTTACATTTGATTAATCAATGAAAATAACAAAATGACTTCATTTTCACGATGTCTAAAAAGTACAGTGCTTATTGAGTCAGAAGGGATCATTAAACCGTATTAAAAACAAAACTAATCAAATCAGCTCAAAATCACCAACGATCAGAATTGCAGGTCACTGAGCATACAAAAACGCGCATCACCACCCAGTGATCGCCAGGTCCTCCAGACCCTACGGTTTCCTCAAGAAACCCGACCTCCACCAGAGCTGACCGCCTACCGCCACGCGGCCTACGGCCCAACTCCAGTACGGTCACAACAACACAAACAATGCACAGCAATTCATCACTCCCTCTGGCAACGAGCTTAAATCTGTACACGTACTATCGGTTTCCCTAATGATCTCTTTTGGCTCCAATAAACTGTCATGGTCTGAATGTTCCTCAATAATCAACGCGATCGACTTCACGCAATGCTTCTCTGTTCAACGGGTATATCACGTACCAAAGAACAAATAACAGGAACAGTAGCTTCTATTTCTATCTATGAGTAAGGACAATGGGGAGACTTAAGTTTTCTGGTGGAGAATTATTTCTGGGGCTTCCACTTTTCAAGGACTCGGTCTAACCTGACCTCGACTTATGATTACAACGGTGACGTCGCAACCCAATTCGTGAAACACTGCGTAAAAGGCGGTCTTCTCCATCACGAGAACTACGGTATGCCCCATTACGTTCACGTGTTCGATTACGGCCACGCGAGTCATTCGTATGGCGTTCTAGACCACCAGAAACTTCAAACATTTCGAATAGCACGATCACGAAAACGGTGACTACTCGAAGTACGTGAAACACTCCGCGATTTAAGATAAAGCCGATCACGCTTATCACGTAGTGGACTAACACTCCTATTCCGTGATTTACACAATGTACGCCTTTTATAGTTATGTTTGCGGATACGCGATCTCGTACGCACAATTTTAATAACACACACGGAAAATATGAAGACACACAAATAATTTTGCAAGCCAGTAATAAAATTAAAACGCGAAAATAAGTGGGCAAATGTGTTTCAATCCCAATTCTGATTTTAGCTATCCTAAGGGATTTTATTAAAAAAAAACAAATACTAAAGAACATTTGAGGTTATAATCCATAAATGTAATTTGACACTAATTAAATAAACTGAACAGCCATTTTAAACAATTTACTAATAATTAAACCGAAATATTACTGACTTGCAAAACAAGGAAAATACAAGATAGATTTCACCAAGGTGTTATCCGCATGGCGGTCGAGCAGCAAAATGGGCCGCTCACGGTCGAGCCACGATATTTAAAGGGACGGTGTTGCCATCAGGCAAAAAATATGAAGCTCAGCTTATAATATATATAACTTCATTATTTTAATGCAACATAAGTGAAAACTAGTAAGTAATTCTAACTTATGTAACATATTTTTTTGTAACAACAATGCTAATCCTTTTAAAATATTTATTCACACACGATAACAAATAACAACAGATTCTTAGTTAAGTATAAGTTATTTATTAAAATTATAACTACATAAGTACAAGACAGGATTCACTGGAATCTTTTATTAAATACAAACAAGACTGAGAGAGCCAGAGGATTACAGCCTCGTTTGGAACCTGTGATTGAACCAGTAAAATGGCAGAATGGTGAATTCTAAGCATTTTACAAGGCTAGATCTGTCGCTAGGCTGGTTCGCTTTTTCACAAGAATTCCCGAAAGAAAATAATATTTTATATTCATGTCGCAATCTACGAATATCAAATACCCGTACTTTGTAATAAAATCCTTTGTGCACTACAATCACTGCGTACTTACTAAAACCTAGCCTCTATCTCGTTGAGTTAGTCTCGAACTTAGGTATTTTGGCTGGGGCTAGCTCAATCTGTGTGATTTGTCTGTATATATTTATCTTATTTATAATAGCACTTAGTGAAGAAGCTGCAAGTTTTAACACATAATATTCTAAATATAAACTTTGAATAGGTATGTACCTAGTTAAAATGTTACTTACGACATGGATATGGATAAAATAATCATATATTTATGACAAGACACTGTGTTTTTTTACGATTTCAATTTATGATTTTATACGATTTCAAAAACAGAGTAAGATATATTACTTCTTTATTTTAGTACAACATAAGTCAAAACTAGTTGGGTATTCCAACTTACGTAACATATTTTTTTGTAAGTAATAACAATGCTAATCCTTGTAAAATATTTATTCACACACGATAACAAATAACAACACATTCTTAAGTATAAGTTATTTATTAAAATTATAACAACATACATTATAAATTTTGTCTTACAGGATTCTTTGGTTACTCTCTGAGAAGTACCATGATGACATCAATTAAAAAATACAAGACAGGATACACTGGAGCCTATTATTAAATACAAACAAGACTGAGAGAGCCAGAGGATTACAGCCTCCTTTGGAACCTGTGATTGAACCAGTGAAATGCAGAACGTTGAATTCCAAACATTTTACAAGGCTGGATCTGTTGCTAGGCTGGTTCGCTTTTTCACCAGAATACCTGAAAGAAAATAACAGTTTAGATTCATGTCGCAATCTACGAATGTCAAATACCTACCCATACTTTGTAATAAAATCCTTTGTGCACTACAACCACTGCGTATTTACTAAAACCTAGCCTTTATCTCGTTAAGTTAGTCTCGAACTTACCTTGTCTGTATATATTTATCTTATTTATAATAGCACTTAGTGAAGAAGCTGCAAGTTTTAACACATAATAATCTAAATATAAACTTTGAATAGGTATGTAGTTAAAATGTTACTTACGACATGGTTATTGATAAAATATAATCATATATTTAAGACAAGACACTGTGCTTTTGTACAATGATGCCCACAATAAAATTAACTTCCAAACACTAGTCGTTACCATCGTACAATAATTGTTAATCATGGCAATTCGGAAAAGCACGATAATATGAAGTGATGGATATATTTTGTCAGGTGGTTGCTCGGCTTCCAGCATTGAAAACATTTATGTTTTCACGAATTTACAACTTATTTATAATTTCGAAGACCAGCTAACTAGGTACCTATAAAAATTATTTTACGAAACGTGGCGAAAGATTTAAGATTACCAAAAAAATTAAAATAATAACACAATATAACGCTAGAAGTTTTTATTTCTGTACTTCATTTAAACCATATTTAAAACTACTTTTAGCTTAACAGACTGATTTTTTTTATAATTAATAAATATAAGCTTGAAAAAAATACTACATAATGTGTAGGAAACGCCTCATCTTATTGATATACAAGTGCTCATTTAAAATATATAATTATCTTAATTAATAAAGTTTATATTATTCTGTTACGTTATCTAGATAAATCATAAATGTAGGCGTGCATGGAATTATTTTATTTGATCGCTGGTAAAGTTCTTTCTATAAACGCTTTCATATCTTTCAGTTCCGCTTCCGACGAACTATGTGTTAATCCTTGATACGTGTTGAACTCAATATTCTTCATGAAAGTTTTGAGAAACGACGCAGTCATTTGGCCCCATTTGAATGGGACTACAGGATCACAATCACCATGCGCTTGGAATATCTGAGAACAAAAACATTGAGAATATGAATCAAAGAATAAAATATTTATTCAAATTATAACGGAACCTATCTAATATTATTTATTATTCTATGATATTGGTCGCATTCTTGTCTGAAGGGCTTTTACATTAACTATTTGTAGGTATCAGTTTACCAATACATTTATCATATTTAAATGTTAGGCATATAATCAAATGAAAATGTTAAATAGATGGTTTTATAAAAAAATGCCAAAACATTACGTTACTTGTACTTGTTGTCCCGAAAACGATAGACGCAGACAGTCTTATTATAAAAAAGGCCATAATCGTGGTTTAGTCCCGTATTATCTAAGTCGGGGTTTAGTACGGTAACAAGCGATAAATAAACTTTTGAGTTTATTTTATTATTAAACCTGCACCAAAGACGGAATAAGATTAGATCGATCCAACTTAGTCTGACCGGAATTTGAAAAATCGTTTCGTTTTTCATAACAATATATTTTCTACGAAAAAATAATAATTAAAAGGAAGGTATAAAATTAAATTTAAAACTATGCAACGTATTTAATATTGCCAAAACTCTCTTATTTATTGTTATGATTAGTAAATAACGTTTATTTTACAATAAATAAGTAATTATCAATAAATAAGTAAATATCAAAAACCGGAACGCAGTTAGGCTGACAACTTTGACATATTTAGTCTGGGGGTTGCCGTCAAAATCGATTGTCATGGAACCTAAACTATGATTTTGATTACGTTTGTAAATTGTAAATAATCTTAATGCTTGGGCCGCACCAGCGTCTATAGTCCCGAAGCAATGCGCAACGAAGCTTCGTACGTTTTGTACACTAAAAAGTTATAGCGATAAAGCTGTGGTAATATTAGCTGCTTCGTTATTTTTCCCGAACTATCATGCGATAATCCAAGATGGCGTCATCTACGTGTTTGAATATGGACGATGACTTTCTTTACTTTCACATGTGCTAACAACTAACAATTACATAATGCATTTAATGAAACCTAGAGAGAGAAACCTCAAAATTCTAACACCATTTTATCGCTCCACTCCATTTTCCAACCGTGGCATCGTCGCACAGCACGCGTCTGAACAAGTTGAAAACAAACGCCAAAATGAGCAACGCTAGTCTGATCACGCAGTGCGAATTGTTAGCGCGCTAAACTAAAACCCTTTGAAGCGGACGTACCGCCACCCGCGCGATAACGAGGACGCAGCCCAAATATTCGGGACGATACACGATAACGGCCGGTCACATTTGCGTGTATCGTGCAATAGCACGAAGCATCGTGACTTTAGGCACAGAATAAGTACTAGTACTCACGTACAGAAGTCTTACTTACAAAAGTTTTCACAAATTTAAAGAAATATCTACTTAATGTGGTTAGCGCTATGGTTTAATTTAGCTCGCGTCAGAACTTCTCACCTCTTTATTTAGATACCTAGATATCCATTGCAAGCCAATTTCATTCTTATTACTCTGGATAAACGATTCATGTAACTGAATTTTCCCCTTCAAAGTGGTCGCCGCGCGCATAGTAATAATATAGGTATATTTTTGATACCTAAACGGGGAGTGACACAGGCCTGCTTTAGGCGCAGGTGCGGCCCCAGCAGAACCAATATTGTTTTTATGTGTGTGGTATTGTGTTAAAAATATAAAATCGTGTTTTAATGTTGTGTTTGTCATGGAAACTTGTAAAACAATAAAAATACTTTTATATCATAATCTAACTTTTTATAAAATAATCATTTATCAATAGCCATCAGGTAAAATTTCGGATTTACAAGATTTAATAATAATTTTTATGTTTTGTTTTCATTTCTACCATACTTTTGAGGTTAATCGTAGCTTTTAAGCTCGGACACTACTTGAGTAGTGTCCGAGCTGGTTTATCTTTAGACCGAGGATCGTCCTCAGAACAAAACATAAACTTTGTTTTATAATAAGATTTTCCTCGTTACCTAGTTAAGATCGACTTTAAAACTCGATCTATCTCTAAACCTTGTTTTATAATAAGACTGAGAATGTTCGCGAGCAACAAGTCTATGGAAAAAACAACAGAACACGCTTTTCGAGCCTAGCTGCGTGACAGAGAGTTCAGTGCCCAGAAGAATAAGAAAAAAGACATCACATGCGATGTCTTTATATGAGCACCATCATACATATAAATAGAGTAGATTTTTATCCCACCAAAAACATACCTGTTAAAAAGGGGGCCAAGTTCCTATCGGCTAATTGTTCAGCTAAAAAGAGTTGAAATCCAATCCAATGCCAAGTTTAGATGCACTTTAAAATCGATCATAATCATCTTCATCAACAGCCTGATGAAGATGATTATGATGAACTTGGCAGGTTTTATTAAATAGGTTAATTTAATTATATAAATAATAAAGGGTATAGCCGGATAAGTGTGACGATCCGGCCCCCAAATGGGAACCTATATCGAAACTTATGTTCTAATGTCGCCTTGATGTACAAACACAATTTATGTACTTTTCGCGGTCAGCTTTCGCCTTGACCTTGAGATATGGGAAAAAAATAATCGCACGCATGACTTTTATTCAAAGTCATATATCTCAAAAATTAATTACGCTAGATAGTTGAGACCAACGCGAGTTTTTAGATTACATTGCAGAGTATATCATATATTACATATTATTTTCAAACTTTTGAAGTATATTTATATATAAAAAAAATTAAAAAATAAGTAAATCATATTTTTTTTTGTGTTCTCTGAGTCTTACAATTACGAAAATAATATATGTTATGCTCCTTTACGTGCTCTATTACTCATAAAAATTTGGTAAAAAAAGGTGGTGCAACACTTTGAAAAAAAATTAAAAAGTGTTTCGCACCTTGTAACTTATAGATATAAACATGACTTAACACGCACAAAATTTTATCGCTCGTGGAAGGAATTGTAAATAAACAAGTTTAGACTTGTTTTCAAGTTCTTTCTATATTTTATGTCTTACTAACATCGCTGGTCTTGCGTTGGTATCGCTCTTGGACATTGCTCTAAAGGGAAGCTTTTGACTTGGATTTTTATGGTATTTTGTTCCAAGATTTAAAAATTAGTCATTGTTAAACCAACTTATTATTTTTAAAAGGTCATAATGTCTGACAAGTGCAAAAACTGTAACAAATATCTTCGTAAGATGGTTGGTTATAAAAAAATTGTAAAAACTGAAGAAGAAGTTAAAGTATTCAGTGATTGTTTGAATAAAACAGTAACAGTTAATGATATATTCTGTAACAAGTGTCGTCTTATCCCTTACAAATATTAAGAAAAAAAGCTTCTATTTCTAAATGTACAGCATCTGACGAGGTGTCTTCAAGCCTGGAAGTATGCGATGAAGTATCAACGGCTACAGGTGAACCAGGAGAAGCTTATGTCAACTCTGAAGATTCTGACACCAGTAGTGACAGTGATATTACACATGAGTACCATCTAAGTGATGATTTTATTGAAATTCCATTTCAACGTGTTGCATTTACTCACAAGTATTGTATTATATGTCAAAAAACAACTGATCTCAAGACAATATGTTTAGAAACACGAATACAAATATTCATTAAAAAACAAATATTCATACCAAAAGGAGATTCATACAAAAAACAAAAAAAAAAGCTATCATAAATGTCACCTTGTGTTTTGAAAGTCGCCCCATTTTAGGGTAGCATTTTTCCTTACTTCATTTTTTTTTATAGTTTTTAAGACCTGGATGTCAATATTATTTTTATTTAACCTGAAATATCAATCATATAAAGGAAATATTAGCATTTCGTCACCAAACTATGTAAACATTTTAATGCATGTGTATTTTTTCCAATCCTAATTCTACTTTACTGAAAGAACTATCGATATTAGATGGTCTTCATCGAACTGATACTTCTATAGACAACACTACTATTATCTCTCTCTCTCTCACTCGTGATGTCAGTTGTCAGATTGACGCATGTGTCAATTGACAGCTGACAGATTGACATCATTTTTTCACTTTTAGATGTTCAAGCAAAGGCGTAACCTGTTAAATGCCTATATCCTTATACTTTTGAGTTTTTTTTCATTTGTCTCCAAAAATATAACTCAAAAAAATCTGAAAATTATTTTACGTGTTCAGAATTGCTAAATCACGAAATGATTCTGAATTTTCATACCTTTCAGAAAATGAAATGTTGTCAATTGGAAAATATTTTTATGAAGAGGATATATCACATCTTCGCATAGTTTCTAATACAAGTAAAATAGAAAAAACAGAATTCAGACTATTTTTCAATGAGCTAACAAGTAAATCACAGTCATCAATATTCGATAGAATGAATGAATTCAATGTCTGAAGATCAAGTAAAAACTTTAACTGGATTATCATGGGAAAATATATTAAATCTTAGGTCATTACTTACATCTATGCGAGATACAAGCACACGTTCTGTCATTCAAGCTTTAATTATATTTTTGTTTAAATTGAAGACCGAAAACTCAAACCAAACAATCGCAAGTATTTTTGGTTTACCTTACGAACAGCAAGTCTCAGAATTTTTCACACAAATAATAACAGGTTTTGAAAAAGACATTTTACCGTACTACTTCGGATATAACGCTGTTTCTCGTCAACAACTTATCGCGAACACCTGTGATACTGCAAAAAAAATATTAAATATTGGTGAAAATCAGCTTGTATTGATTGTAGATGGCACGTATATACGACACCAAAAAAGTAAAAATAACTATTATCAAAGGAAATCATACTCAGGACAAAAAAAGACACATGTTTGTAAACCTTTTACAATATGTACCACAAATGGTTTTGTCGTTGATTTTGCTGGACCTTTTTATGGTACCCTAAATGATGCTGCAATCATGAAAATCATTTTAGAGGATCCTTCAGCCTTGCAAAAACTTCTATTACCAAATGATATATTCATTGTAGACCGCGGATTTAGAGATGTCGTAGAATTTATGAATCACAAAGGTTTTAATGTTCTGATGCCAGCTTTTAAAGGTAATAAACCACAACTAAGTACAAAAGAAGCTAATTTATCGAGAAAGATAACAAAAATCAGGTGGGTGGTAGAAGCTGTCCATGGTAACATTGCCCAGAAGTATAAACTTTTACACCATTCTGTCGATAATAAAACGTTGCCAAAGTTGGAACTGCTATGTGAAATTGTTGGTTTTCTGCATAACACTTATGATAAAAGGCTTGATTCGGATGGTGGATTAAACGAAATAATAGTACAATATATGAAAAGTAGAATGGACGTAGAAAATACTTTGAGTCAAGAAGTGCAAGGACAGCGTTGGAACAGAAAAAAAACTATGCTTAAACCTTTAACAGCATCTGAACTACTTGATTTTCCACGCCTAACTGAAGATCAGCTAAAGATTTAATTCACAGGCTCGTATCAATTTTCATAGGCTCTATCTTACTTGGCTGAAATAATGGTCGATAAAAATAATCTTTTAGTACAATATGTGAAATCAGCATCTAATATCATTAAAGCAGAAGTAAAATCAAGGCATATAAATAGCAAAGTCTATCGTATTCACATTCACTATATTTCCGATGGTAATGATTACAATAGTATTCTCCGATTTTGCTGTGATTGCCCCAATGGCAACCGTACAGTGGTGTTCACATACAGCAGCTATTATTTATTATCTGTCATATGGACATTTGTCCAAAATTTTGCGTCCTGCCGAAGTCCTCACTTAAATATTTGCTACTCAAAATGTTCCAGTAGTAATTAATTACAATAGTGACGATGATTATTTTTTTTTTGTTTTTGCTATTTTGATTAACACGAAAAGTAAAGTGGTGATAAATATTGGACATTAGTTGTCTTTTCTTTTCTTTTTGAACACTTATTCCAACGCTTATCAAGTTGGTGCAACAATTTAAAAAAAAATGAATAAAATATAATGTTAGCCATAAAGAACAAGGGTATAGTACATTTTTTTTCATAGTGTTGCACCACCTTTTTTTACCAAATTTTTATGAGTAATAGAGCACGTAAAGGAGCATAACATATATTATTTTCGTGATTGTAAGTCTCAGAAAACACGAAAAAAATTATGATTTACTTATTTTTTATTTTTTTTTTATATATAAATATACTCTAAAAATTTGAAAATAATATATGATATACTCTGCAATGTAATCTAAAAACTCGTGTTGGTCTCAACTGTCTAGCGTAATTAATTTTTGAGATATATGACTTTGAATTAAAGTCATGCGTGCGATTATTTTTTCCCATATCTCAAGGTCAAAGCGAAAGCTGACCGCGAAAAGTACATAAATTGTGTTTGTACATCATGGCGACATTACACAGTGTTCCAAAGACCCTACGGACCGGACATTTTTAACTGACCCCATAGGTTGACGTAGTTTGTTATACTGAGCAATTGTCTAGAAGTAACCCCTATTCAAATATGGATAGTTTTCGAGAAAAAAATTCTTAAAGTTCGCTGTTCTGGAGAGACCGAAAAATGAAAAATATTATTTATTTATACCTAGTTTTTTTTTACAACTATTTATTTCCAGTATGATGTGCCATTCAATTAAGAGCTCTTCAGGCTTTTTATAAAATAAAAATTGTTAACAGTTTAGAAAATATAAAAAAAATCAATTCTTGGTTTTGTATTTTTTTTCAAAAAGTATGCAGTTTCCGCACGAACTATCCTATGCTGTTAATACATCAGCTTTATAACTAACTATGAAAAAAAAAACAGCTCAGGATCTTGCGTCTAACTTTAGATATTCGCGATTTTAATTTTGTATAAAGTGCCTACAGTATTGGTCATAGCAAAGTTGCATTGAAAATTTTGCTATATGTACAATTACTGAGTACAAATCACTAAGATATGTACTTTTTAGTTGTGAATGAGAGGAAAAATTTCCTGGTTCGTTATTTTGATCAATATATGCTTTATTATATACATTAGGCCAAGTTGACTTCTTGCTTTATACATTAGCCCGGGACTTCGTTCGCGTATGTTTAAACCTTCCCTGGACTTCCAGAAATAATTCAAAACCAAAATTAACCAATTCGGTACAGCCGTTCTCGAGTTTTAGCGAGACTAACGAACAGCAATTAATTTTTATATATAAGAGAAGATTTTTTTAAGGGTGCTCCCTCACCGGGAGCTTTCGCGTGTAATGTAACATTTCTGGATCGATTGTATAACTACGTAAGGCTCAAAATCGAATCTTTGATTGTTACATTACAGGCGAATGGTGAGGGAGCACCTTAAGGCAATATTTTGATAGTTTAAACAAACTCTAATTCAGAAACTGTAAAGCAAAATTTTCAATTTCAAATTTTCAACTTGGTCTAATGTGTATGCATAATATATTGATCAAAATAACGAACCAGGAAATTTTTCCTCTTCTTCACGACTAAAAAGTACATATTTAAGCAATTTGTACTCAGAAATTGTACGTATAGCAAAATTTTCAATGCAACTTTGCTATGACCAATACTGCAGGCACTTTATACAAAATTAAAATGGCGAATATCTCAAGTTAGACGCAAGATACTGGGCTGTTTTTTTTTTTCATAGGTAGTTATAAAGCTGAAGTTTTACCAGCATAAAATAGTTCGTGCGGAAAGTAAACACTTTTTGAAAAAAAAAATCAAAATCAAAAATTTTTTTTTTTTAATATCTTCTAAACTGTTAATAATTGTTATTTTATAAAAAGCCTTAAGAGCTCATAATTGAAAATAAATAGTTGAAAAAAAAATAACAAAGTATAAATAAATAATATTTTTAATTTTTCGGTCCCTCCGGAACCGCGAACTTTAAGAATTTTTTTCTCGAAAACTATCCATATTTGAATAGGGGTTACTTCTAGACAATTGCTCAGTATAGCAAACTACGTCAACCTACGGGGTCAGTTAAAAATGTCCGGTCCGAAGGGTCTTTGGAATACTGTGCATTAGAACATAAGTTTCGATATAGGTTCCCATTTGGGGGCCGGATCGTCATACTTATCCGGCTATACCCTTTAATCATACAATTAAGCAAGTGTTACGAACAGCACGAAAACCTGACAAGTTCAAGTCTTGGGAATGGCAAATGTTTACCAGTGGATCAGGCTGTTGATGAAGATTATTATAATCGATTTTAAAGTGCATCTTAACTTGGCATTGGATTGGATTTCAACTCTTTTTAGCCGGACAATTAGCCGATAGGAACTTGGCCCCCTTTTTAACAAGTATGTTTTTGGTGGGATTTCTCATTCGGATTTCGCGACACAAAAATCCTGAATTTAAAGTTACAGTCAAATCTCATGCAATTAAAATTAGGCACATATGTAATTTTGAAGAAAGGTTAAAAATATTATCAGCGTATATTAAACTGGTTACTCACATTTACATTACGTTTAACATGTCGGCAAGTAGCTGACTCTACGTGAGTAACCCGTTTAATTCATTCTAATATTGCCTGTGTCTCACGTTACTCAGAAATAAAAAAAGTTTTAAAATAGTAAAAAAACTATTGGACCTGGGACATAAGGAAGACTATCTATCTATCTATATCACGTGTTAACCTTGGGTTCTGTAGTAAATAAAAACCCTCATACGAACTCTGGCGTTTTTCTACAAATCGCAAACCACTTTTTCGTAACATTATAAAAATAACAATAGAAATACTAGAAATACACATTCTGTAAAAATAAGGTTTTTGAGATACAACCAGCCAGCTCACAGGCAGGACGGATAGCGTTAGCAAATTAGCAATTATATTTATATATTTATGTAGACGCAACTTCCAATCACCCCGACGAATTTCCTTATCACATATTACTTACGCGATTAAAGCATGCGTATTTCTTCATAATTACCAACTATTTAGTAGTGTGGTAATCAACTTAATTCATATTAGATGAATTGAAAGTTGATTAAAGTGAAGAAGGCTTTATTTTAATTATTAATTTATACAGATTACAATGCTCGGCCTAATATCTAATTTTAAAAAAAGTGATGAACATTTTTAATAATTTGGTACCTAATAATTTTATTAATACTTATGTGATGAGTAAATAATAAATATATCTTACAAAATATTATAAATGCGAAAAATTTTAAGGATGGATTTAATGTACGGATGTTTATTCCGTTTTTTGAACGGATTGGAATAATATTTGGTATGAATATAGCTTTATTACTTGGATTAATAAATACCTACCCTTTAACCATGCGGGCAACGCTGCAGATAACAGGTAGTAGGTACTTTACATCCCATCAAAAGAAAAATGTGAATAATTTTTTGAAAATATTACATTTTTTGTAAAAGCTTTTATTGTGAGGCCAAAGTACTTATGAAATATGCCTGGAAAAGTTTTATTACCGAGTTCCGTCGACCACCTTCTGTCTCCGTGATCAGACCCTAGGGTTTTTTTTTATATTTTTATTTATTAATTATTTATTTTTTTGGTAGACGATGTCTAGACATCGTCTACCAAAAAAATGCTCGTCAAGAAAAAAACTAGTCCTACTCAAAGAGGTTATGTGGAACTGGGTTTCGTAAAACATATTCCGGCTCCATTATCAGAACAGCTATCAATCGGTTGAAGATAATTGGTTAAAAATTGAGTTGCAAGATTTGACCTAAACAAACATTGCAAGTTAAGGGGATACATGAAGTTTTTGATTTGAAATAAATCATTTAAAAGGAAAGAAAGATATTAAATTTTGTCTTGACCAAGCCCTAGAATAACCCTTCAAACTATTTTATGAACTACTGTTTACAGTTTAAAGTGAGAACGTGAAGCTTTTCTACGCACATTAGCCAAAATTTGCTAATGTGCTTAGAAAAGCTTCACGTTCTCACTTTCAACTCTAAACAGTGTTCATAATACAGTTTGAAGGGTTATTATAGGGTTTGGTCAAGACAATTTTTCAAATGATATCTCCGTTTCCTTTCAAATGATTTATTTCAAATGGGGCCAGCACTGGACTTTGAGAAATTCATGAATCCCCTAAATAAAAGCTTGTAAAAGACTATTTTGAGCAAACCTGGTGTACAATAAAGTAAAGAATAATAGTACAGTTTGTTTTTGTGCCACCATTAACGCATGTAGAAACAAAAACCTCGTTTTAAGAAGTTGAGAACGTCATAATAGTAGTTAAAGATACAAGTGTGGTAAGTTGTTCGTTATAGTAGAGGCGCGTGCGTCTGTGGAGCCGAGACTTGCGATGAACAAATACACACGTGTGCCTTACTACGTTTTTCAACACATTAAAACAATTTTAATTATTACAACAATATTTTTTTAAACAGGGCAGATTTACAAATTCATTTTAGTGTTGGTACAAATATTTTACTTACTACTTATAAAAATTTGTAAAACAAGGTTTCGGTATGAGTCATGGCTGCATGCAGAAATTTTGTTTCAAAAATAATTTTCGATATTTTAGATTTATAGAATCTTATTCCTAAAACATTAAATGTTATCTGTCTTTTTCTACTCCTGTACTGTTATCTGTCTTTTAAATGGTCCCGAACACTAATATAACTATAAACACAGACCTGAATCCGGTCGACATGCATTGTTTTACTATTGTGCCTGGGGTCGCATTTTTGAAATCACTTGTCACATTTTGAATGGTTTGCGCGAGCGTTTCCAAACGGGTTTTTGAAATGATTTGAAATGCTAAGGATTTGCAACGAGTGGTCTCGACCACTCGTAATTTTGACATTTGTGGCGTACTCGTAGATATGTCAAAGAAACCTTTCATAGAGAATCTGTTCAGATTCATGCTGCTTTATTCATGGTGAAATTCTTAGAAAACCATAGACATATTTTCGATGTTTTCTGCTTAAAACAATATTATTTTTAGCTGACACGACGGTTTCAAAAATACGGTCAAGTGGTTTTTTACGCGAGCGGCGAGTTGGAAAACTGCACGTTTTGTGTTTCGGTGAGTCCTTAAATAGCAGTCCAAAGGGGAGTTTGACAAAGAGGTTATATGATTTCAGAAAAGTCTATAGTTTATTCCTAATATAATAGCATAGCACATGTGTCGTTATTCCGCCAAAACGATACTCCTAGCCATAGATCTAGAGCTTTTTTTTCTTTAGATCTAGTATACTGCCACCATAATAAAATCGTTATTTTAACTTATGGTGCCATTTTTCAAACGTGGAGTCACTGAACAAACGGTTTTTTGTACGGAAAAGTACAAAAAACCGTTTGTTCAGTGATTGGTTTAGGTGACTCCATGTTTCAAAAATGGCACTTCTAGTCACTGGGAAGACGTCAATTACAGAAAATAGTCTACCATAGATACCTAGATCTACCAAACAAATGGTAGTATTTCATACTTTGTTTATTTTTGTATTTATTTTAGTAAATGTAGTCATAGAAAAATTATTGTATGCAACGTTGTATAAGTACGTCAAAAAATGCTCGATAGCGTGTCCTTACGATGCTCACCAAGGCTCGCATCGTAACCTGCGCCACTAGCATTTTATGAACCTTCTAATACAACTGTTGCATAGAATACAATTGAAATGGTCCCGAACACTAATATAAGAACATAGATAATATGATTTCAGAAAAGTCTATGCTCTATTCCTAATATTAGCACATGTGTCGTTATTCCGCCAAAAAGATACTTCTAGCCATAGACCTAGAGTTGTTTTTTTAGATCTATGCACGATAGTGTCTATGTAGATGCACTTAGGTTAAGGTTTTAATCAACACTAATTAAGCAAAAAAAGCACAAATACTAACTTAACAAACAACTGAATTCATACAGTTCGTATTAAAAATCTAAACTTTACGAAATAAATTCTTTAATGTCAAGAAAAACTTTTTTTTTTTCAATAGGAAGTAAACCTCAATTTAAAAAAAAAATAGTTTCCCATAGGTACCTAGTATCTGCCTAACAAAATATGTCAAAGGTTCTCATATTTTTCTTTGTTTATTTTGTATTTTATTAAGTCAATATAGTCGCAGAAAAAGTATTATGTGTAACGTTGTATCAGCACGATAAAAATGCTCGATGGCGTCTCCTTACATACTCGCCAAGGCTCGCATCGTAACCTGCGCCACTCGCATTTTGACCCGTCTTATACAATTAAAATATTATCACCGCACTCGTGCGGTAAGTAATATTAGCCATAATGGCATTACATAAGTAACATCACAGTAGTAAATAGCACTTTCCGAGCTAATGTGTTCAAAATATTTTTTTATGTATAATAATAACTGAGTATTAGAGGGCAATGATTTTGTGACCTTTTCTTCCTGTCACTGTCATGCAAAATAAGCATTATTTACATTCAAAACAATAGCACATTATAAATATTCATGCATGTTAAAAATAGGCCATTAAGATTTAGGTAATACTTAATGTAAAATAGAATTGTTCAACGTGAAAATAATATTTTGTAGAGCTCTGAAAACAGCGACATAAATCATTCAGGTAAACATGCAGACATAATAAAAATAAAGCGGCCAAGTGCGTGTCGGGACAAAGTTACGAGTCGAGTTCTGAAGTTACACGTTACAACATGGGAGACTTTATTTTCCATAATTTTACATGTTTACGCCTTAATTTAAAACTTAATTTAAGTAATGGTTATACACGCTGACTTTTGTTAAGAATGTAATGTCGCCTACAGTACCTATTCTTATCTATGATCGCCTTGTCGACGGTTACTAAGATATCTTTGTTATATTGTTAGCTGTCTTGTCAAATGTTCTTTGTAAAAATAAATACATTAAAGTTTCTCAAAACTGAATATCGTTTTTAAATCTGAATATTAAAAACTGAACATTGTAGCAGAGCGTTAAGTAACAAGAGTATACCACAATGTCCGTTCGAATTGAACCTCTCACGAGAGAAAATTATGACACATGGTTGATACAAGCAGAGGCCTACTCGTTCGCCAAAAATTATGGCAATACATTGAGACTGATATTCAGAATAGTGAAGATTATTCAAAAGAGGAAGATAGACATCCGAGTTCAAACAAATAAAGAAGTGTGAAACAGCGAAAGATTTACGGAACAAAGTCAAAGAAATTTACGCAAGCAAGACCTGCACGTAAGGCATTCCTTTTAAAGCAACTTGTACTGACAAAACTTGACAATAATGATGTCCGCTCACACCTTGACAAATTCATGAATGAAGTTGATAAGTTAGCTGATATGGGCGTAGATATAAATGAAGATTTGTTAACAATAATAATGTTGTACAGCCTGTCACTATAATATGATAACTTCAGAGTTGCAACAGAGTCACGCGACAATCTTCCGAAACCTGAAGAGCTTAAAATAGGCTAGATTCCAGTAATAAAGAATGAGGCAAATTTTTGCTTTTTGCGATAGTTGATCGTCCAAGATTGCAAAATATTGTTTAAATTTATTAAAATATATGTGATTAGTTAATATTTTTGCGAAATAAAATTATGAAATTGGACCCACGGATCACGTGACCGTGAACGCCAATGAGAGCTCATGACGTCATAGTTTGCAATACAAAATAAACGTCATCTAGCCTTGTCTTGATTATCAATAAATAAATTGTTATTTGCTTATTTTACTGGGAAATAACCCTCTCCTTGTAAATTTTTCGACGTGTTAATACGAACAAACCAAGTGACTGCAATGGAAACAGGTTTTATAAAGGCAAACAGCAGTAATATGCCCAGGATCGATGTTCTTATGTTAGGTGCATTTTTCGCATCTAACACTAATTTCTGCTCAGCAGAATTCCGGAATATCAAGACGTCTGTGTAAGTATTACGTATATACAAAAGCCTACTGTTCAAATTTCAATTAGTTGGGAAGCAGAATTTATTAAATGCAAATTTTTTGAGGTTATTTTCTAGGATATAATGATTTTAGGATAAAGTACTAATGCCAAAATTTTTTTTACAGATCATCACGTGCATCATATGGAGATGATGCCATAAGTTATGTGCAGCTGAAGAGGGATGGCAAGCTGTGCATTGTAAAATGTAAAATATGTCCAGAGCACAAAGTACGAGCAAAGCTGTATGCAGTAACATTGATTGTTGACGAAGAAGACGACGTCATTCGTTCTGTGGAATGCCATGACTGTGTAGCTTCCCAAGGTGTAAGCATGCAATAGCGTTTGTAATGTGGATTCATCGAAGGAGTGAAGAACCATCTTGTACATCTACTGAATTTTATTGGAAAAAGTCAAAATTGGCTCAAGTTGGAACAAACCTAAAATATATAACAGCTAAAGAGATGTCCAAGGGAAGTCCTAGTTTACCATCAAACCCATGTGTTCTCAAGAAATATTTGGAGGAGGGAAAAAAAAGAAAACTGGAAGATAGTGAATTATTAAAATATCAGCCAGATTCTTATCTCCGCGACACAATCACAGCTTCAATGCATCATCTGATCTTCAAATATAAGGAGAAGTGTTGCGAAACATTTTTGAAGAATGCTGTAATATCAAAAGATATTATTCAAAAAATTGAAGAAGAACCTAGAGATCAGCACAAAAGCCGCCTTTGGTATGAACTTAGATATGGACGTATAACTGCATCAAAGGCTTTTGAAGTAAGTCGCAGCAGGACTTATGATGGTACTATAATAGCAATAATCATGGGTGGACAAATTCTTGACACTCCAGCTATGAAACGAGGGAGGTTGTTAGAAGACTTAGTGAGAGAAACATTAAAGAAAAAACTTAAGAAAGAAATTAAGAAATGTGGACTGATGCTAAGCATGAAATATCCCATGTTGGCTGGTTCCCTTGACGGCATCAGTGAGGATTTTATCATAGAAATTAAGTGTCCAACATGTGCAAAAACTTATTTACATTATGTTAAAGATGGAAAGCCTTCTGAAAAATTTTATACCCAGATGCAAATGCAAATGTACCTTAGCAACGTGAAAAAATGTATCTTTTGTGTAGCAGATCCTGGATATACCGAGAATAAACAAATTGAAATTTTATATGTACAGTTTAATGAAGAGTTTGTGTTGAATATTATTGATAATGTTTTGTTACCATTTTGGAAAAGCCATGTGTATCCATTATTGTATCAGAGTGTAGCAAACATTAGCCACTGATATGTATAGTCATTATTAATCTATTTACTTGTCTTGGTACATATATAAAAAGTCCGTTGCCAAGGGGAGCAGTTAAGGGCATCTGCCCCCCCCTGACAACGGCCTTGTTTATATATCTACCTAGGAAAGTAGGTACATAGGTGTTGCTTGAATAATGTGTTAAAATTATTTATTTCAAAACTCAGATTTTGACTGAATGCTTTTTATTCTATTTTTTCGAATAAATATGATAACTGCATGTCCAGTTTTCTTTCTGTACAATCCAGAGTACCTGGCGCTTTCCACACTGTAGAGGAAAGACTCATACTACAAGTGTGAGGCTTCTTCTCTCTCTCTTGACTGTGCCCACATTACATAGGTACTTGTTCTTGCCGAAGCTCCATATCAACTGCCCCCCCCTCTTCACCTAGGCCATCGGCTGGTGACGCCCTTGCATAAATGTAAGGTTTAAATAAAACTCAATAAATAAAATGCAACATTATTCTGTAGTTTTATTTAATAAGAGAATCCTGCAAGTTAATTAGCGCACATGCTATAGTTATAATATCATCTAATATTTTAACGAAATTAATATTAATACATGCATGTGTTTTCAACATATCAAATTCTCGTAAACGGCGTATGACCCTTTCTATATGAATTCTTAAGCTAGCTATTTGTTTTGTTTTCTTTGCTTCAGATTTGCTTAATTTGGCACCTGTTGTGACACTAGGGGGTCGAACTAATTGAACCCCAGACTTTTGTAAAAATTGCTTGACATGTTTAAACCCTCTATCTGCCATTACACACATGCCTCGTTCTAAACTTTGTACAAAGTCACACGATTCAACTAAGCAAGTGCCTGTTGTTCTGCCTCCAAAGCCAGCTGATATATAATTAACCAATCCATTTGGCGTGCAAGAGATCAAATACTTGATCGTATTGGCTTTTTTATAATCTGACCATGTCAAAGCTTGACTGACAGCCTTTGAGGGCTTTTGCACCTCAATTTCTAAACAATCAATTATACAACTATAGTATTTATGTCTAAAAGACATGGGCAGGGTTTTTCTGTTTAATTCAGTATTTATTTTCACAATAAATGGACATAGAACACTGGCTTTTACAGGAACATTTTTTAGGAATATTTTGCTTGCATATGATGTAGTCAGGCCAAAATCATCAGCTAGGTAGTTCTTGAAATTTACTATCTAAGCGAATTTTTTTTAAGTATAACAATATGTGTTGTAGTGGAATATTTGTTTCATTACATATTATATCTATTAAAAAGTAACTATTCTAGGGCACTCCAATGTAGAACCTGGGTTTATTCATTACTTTCTTAATAATATCTTGTACAGAATCTGATAACTTTTGTTTTCCTTTCTCTTTAACTATTTCACTGCAGTCCGAAGAAGATTTCATTTATGAAAGAGAAGAGATTTTGTTGATGGAGAAGATTCTAAATGAGTAATAGATGGTGTGTAAGAAACATCACTATCTGTGTGTTCTTCCTCTATGAATAATTTTTTAGAAGCTTTGCTCATTCCGGATGAACATGGCATTGATTTTGATGAATATTTCACTTTGAATGGTGATGTAGAAACTGTTTTCTGCAATGATTTAAGTGGAGAAGCTGCCTGATCTACTAACTTTATATTAATTTGAGTAGCTTTACTTCAGATTTTTTTTGTTATTAATACTTGAATGGATTTATCTGCTGTTTTACATGCTTCTTGTAAGTCTTCCGTTTCCATGGTCAAATCTGAAAACAAGATCTGTTGAGTAAGATGTATAAAAATTCTTAAATTGTTATAAAATAATTACGCTTCTTTTAACTTCCTTTTATCTATGTAACGCATTTGATTCTTAATAAAGTGAGTATTATAGTTACCTGGATTTATGCCAGTAGTATCTTCACAAACTGAACTAGAGCTACTAGTGCTGGGAATACTGCTTTTAATTGATTTATTCAAACACTCTTCTATGATCATCATCCTTTGTTTTTTTACAACATATGGTCGTTCTAAACTACTACTAGTCCGCTTTCTTCTATCTAGTGATGGGTCGAGAGAAAATTCTCCGTGCGAGAATGTTTCCTAAACGAGAATGTTCTAGAAAATTCTTAAAGTTGCAGAATGTTCTCGGAGCAAAGAGAATTTACGAGAATTTAAAATAAAATGCAATTTCATTTAATTTTAAATTGAAGTTCCTGGTTATCGCAAAATAAAAATAATCTTTTTTAATACTAGCTGATGCCCGCGACTTCGCTCGCGTGGACTTTATGACTCCAGCGTATTAATATAAATACAAACTAATGAGAGAGAGAGAGAGAGAGAGATAAGAAAGTACTTGTAGCAGTGAAAGTTAAAAGTCAATATTATTAAAATCTTTATAAATTATGTTGTGAGTCTTTCCTTCGGGAGCCAATATGAAAAGACCTGAAGTGTTACTAACCCTGGAGAAAGCCACATAAAGTTAGCCAAGCGAAAAACTAGTCCTTAGATCGACATCAGCGGCTTTAAGCGTCTGACACTGTGACTTATTGTCATATCAAAGCAAGTAAACACATGGAACTGTGTATTTTTAAAAGGAAAATTGTTGGGGATTAATGGTATACGCGAAATAAATACAGTTTCATTGGCACCACTTACAGTGAGAATCTCAGCTTCAATTATATTTCGCTTCAAAGCATTGACTTTAAGTGTCTCAGCAGACTATTCCTAAGTTTAGCGGCTAAAGTTCTTTGTCTAAAGTTCGGTGGGGATGACACACTAAATAAGCTGAAGTTCAGCCGCTGAAGTTCGGTGGAAACGCCGGATAGTAGTGATGTGCTGATATGAGAATTTACTCCGTGTCTTTGGAGCGTCTGCGTGGAATGGGAGCGGGAGAGGGAACGGGAGTGGAAGCGCGAGCGGATGCGGATACGGGTACGGGTCCGAAGTTCCGATTGAGGCTAAAGCATCGGAAGTTCGGCATTATGTGTTGCTAGTAATGCAAATAACATTGCAGGCATGCTTTGGCTGAAATTCAGTCGCTGGATTTCGGCATACTATGCTGAGACACTAAATCGGGTTCCATTACACAGTTTCGGCGGAGTCAAATTTCGCATCAGCATTATTGGCCCTCCGACATTAAGACTTATTTTGTGCATTTGCTGCAAGAGATCTAAGAAACTCAACTGGATAATTGGTGACGTCATCCTGATCAATAACACTATCCAACAAAGTATAAACCACTTCATTACCAATAATTTGCCTCATAAGTTCTTCATAAATTGATGTGTAATGTGTATTGTTCATTTTTTGGTGTCAATATGGCGCGTTCACATAACCAAGAATTTTCCTGGTGTGTTATGCTCTAAAGATCCGCAAATACTGAACTTATAAGTTCTTCTTCGGAAGAAACAACTCCGTCAAGTATTACGGGAAGACTCACCTGACCATTCTCTTCAAGAAAGAGACCTTCCCCAACTTTTAATAATATTCTTGAAAACTCTTGGGCTAACTAATACCGCGAAGCTGGGCTCTCATATAATTGTCAATCTGAACTGTTGTATTTGAGGTTACAGATAAGACTGTTTTAATGAGAAGTTAATCTCATCTGCCCTAGAACCCCGACATAAAACTGGGAGATTTTCGTCAAAGCCTTCCAGCTTTGACGAAAATCTCCCGACAACAAAAATGTGACATTGTCTATTGGCCTGTCATCTCGACGAATGTCTCGCAACGTGCTATCTACAGCTTGCACTGCCTTTTTGTTGGCCATTGTTCATTCATCCCAAACGATTAGACAGCACATGAGAGGTTTAGCCAGTTGAGGCAAGACGATATCAAAAATTAGGCCCAAACTGATACCGCCTTCACTACATGGAGTTACTCCTAGCTTATGTTATTATATTATGCTACAACTTTAATCTCATATCTTAGATTTCCACATCAGATGATAATCGATTTTAGTAAACAAACATTTATGCAAATAAATTTAACTTGGTTCTGCATCAGGTGTTCCAAATTTTCGATTTTCAGGGTTCCTAACCAAAGGGTAAAAACGAGACCCTATTACTAAGACCGTCCGTCTGTTTGTCTGTCTGTCGCCAGGCTGTATCTCATGAACCATTATAGCTAGACAGTTGAAATTTATTATAGATGATGTTTTTTGTTGCCGCTGAACAAAAACATACTAAAATTAATCTTATCTGTTTGAAAAGAGTTTAGTTAAATAAACGGTAGTTTATGAGTATTTATCAATGTATTATTACTACATTGATGTAAGTATTATGATTTATTTATGATAATGATTACATTGATCAATCACAGTTAAATATTTATCTATTAAACAAGCATATTTTTTAATCCTTTATATATCTTCCCTTACTTTAGCTGAAATTTATGAGAATTTAAAAGAATTTAAGAGAACATTCTCGGAAATATTCTCTAAGAACATTCTCGCTAAGAAGAATTTAACCTCTGTAGTAAAAAGTTTTTTAAGTAATTTTCGTAAGATGTTTAAAAATGCAAAGAATATCACTTAAAGTTATATGTTTTCAATACTGCTGTATATGATACCCTTCCATTTTTTAAATTCTCGTAAATTCTCTGCAAAAAGAACATTCTTGAGAACTTAACAGCAATGTTCTCGCTAGGAGAATGTTCCCGGGAATTTCCCATCACTACTTCTATCGGGCTGACAATCAAATTTACTTGGCAAGCATCCTGGTTTCAACTGTATTTTTGACACAGAGCCCATAATATGATACTCCATAAAATTCTCCATATCGTTTGGCAACTGTAATAAAGAAATATTTCAACAAATAAAGAAGGTTGAATGTACGTTTTTTTTTTGTCTGGTGTGTATAAGTGGCCCCAATAGGATAATTAAATGAATAGGATTTAATCGATTATTCCTACATCCATGCTTGGTTTAGGTTGGTTGATAAGTGTTTTACCTACTAGGTAGGTAATTATATTTTCTCACAATCGTTTACGAAAAATAATTGTAAGTACCTAATTATAAAGTCCATACTTACATCAAAATGATCCTCACAAAAATACATTCGAGATTAAATTCACGTCCCGTCTTGCAAGTTGTAGCCACTTTTTACGTATTTGATCCTTCTTAGGCACATGAATAAACAGTTTGTTTGGTGTTTTAGTAGTCGTACTTTCACACTGCGGTACTATACAGTACTTGTAGTAATTAGAATCCATTTTACTCGATAATTTCAGAATTATTCTCAGCCTACTCAACCTCAATAGTGTTTGTTGTGCAAACTATGACGTCACAGAGGAGGCCATGACAGATGGCCGCGTTTTGGTGAGAAAATGTCAAATAAATTATAAAAATGTAAAATATAATGAAATCCGTTTGTTTTTTACTGAAATATTTACAATCCGGTTAAATTAGATCATAACACATACTATAAGCTACATTTTCAAAAATTGACAACTACCGAATTAAAATAATCGAAAAATGTAAAGCAAGACACAATCAAAGCAACGAATCTGAACCATCATATTCCTATGAAGAAGCTCTCTACGTGTCCTGTTGCAGAATATGCAAGAAAAAGGAAATATCTTTAAAAATAAAAACCATAAGATATGTAAAAACTGCTTGACAAAGAAAGAGAAACCAAAGAAAAAAGGAATATAACTGTCTGAAAAATCACATTGCAAGACAATGCCTACTTACCCGCAATGAACCAAATAAAAACATTTGGATTTAGATAACAAACAAACATTTCGATAACGGTTGAACATCCCATATGACATATCAACGAGAATTATTCGAAGATGTCAAACTGGAGTAGAAAACCAGGAAATTGAATTTTGCTACAGAAGAACATACAGCTGAGATATTAGGAACTGGAACAGTAACGTTTTTGACGAAAGATAAAGGCAAGATAGCCATAACTCAACTGAAGGATACCTGTTTGTACCTAGTCTATGCATTAATTTGCTCTCCGTCAGCAAAATGACACTTGCAGGTTGTTCGGTAACCTTGAATGACAAAGCCACTGTAGTTGATAAAAAAGATGGGATAACCCTTACAACAACTAAGAAAATAGATGGCCTTTATTATATTGAGCCGATCAAGCAAATGCGCAATAATATGATCAACAACAAAATGCCTCTGATATGAAAACTGCACTCAATAACGAGAGCCTAATTGGCTTGAATTTTGATGCTTCCGAACAACTCACTAAGTGTGAACCCTGCATACAAGCGAAACTTCAGGCAGCACCAGCACCTCGAGTGAAAACAACTCAAAGAAAGTGCACGTCTAGAAATCGTACATAGCAATGTTTTTGGGGGGCCTTAATAGACAAACTTCTAGCGTCAATGGAAACAGGTACTTCCTCACATTTATAGACGATTACAGCCGATATTGTTTCGTCTAATTAATGAAGAATAAGAATGAAGTCCTCTCCAAATTTAAAGAGTTCAAAGAGTAGGCTAAACGGCACACAGAAAACAAAATCAAGTATTTATAGTCTGATAACGGATCTGAATACATAAACAAGGAATTTGATACTTTTCTGAAACAATGCGGAATTCAACGAAGACTTACCGCTCCCTACACGCCGCATCAGAACGGGATCGCAGAAAGAAAGAACCGTACTCTCATTGAGAAAGCGAGACCTATGATGATAGATGCAAAATCTAGGTTAAGACTTTGGGGTGAAACAGTAAATACTGCCAACTACTTGTCGAATAGGAATATCAATAGCGATATCGCTAATAAAACACCATTTGAGCTATGAATGGACAGAAAGCCCTGTATTAATCATCTGTACGTGTTCGGATCCAAGACATACGTTTTAATAAAAGGCAAAAGCGGGCACAAATTTGCACCAAAAGCCATTCCCGGCATTTTTGTAGGTTACTCAGAAACATCAAAAGCCTTTAAAATCTTCACACCTTCTAAGAACAAAATCTTAATATCTAAAGAAACTAAAGTTATGAAATATACCACCTTTTGTTGAAGATATTCCATCTACATTTGTTGATATACGCCATAGTACTGAAGATGATATACTTCATAACACTGAAGATATATAAGTATTGCCTGACGATATATATGTATTATATATGTGTGCATATGTATTTAGGTATATATTCATATGTAAGTAGGAAAAATAGAATTAGGCGCAGTACTAACCACCTTGTTTCAAATAAATTTTTCCTCCACCCAAAGGTTGGCTGAAAGAGATTGCATTTATAGCGATAAGTCCGCCTTGTTGTTTTGTAATTTTTGTGTGTCTATTATGGTGCAATAAAGTTGATTTGTATTGTATTTGTATTGTATATACAAAGAGATACCATCGAGAGTGACTATGAGTCAGCTACGGAATCAGTCGTTAATACAGAGAACTTTATTGAAGAAAATGTCGCATCTTCGCATCTACCAAACTTAAGAGACAGATCAAGAATAAAACCTCCTACGATGATTTTATTTTGACTGCAGCTTTAGAAGTTGAAAATTTGTATAAACCGAAAGAGCCAGTTAAAATTAAAAAAGCGATGAAATCTTCAGATAAAGAACGATGGCTTGCAGCAATGGATGATGAAATCCAATCACTTGAACAGAACGAAACCTGGGATCTTGTAGAACTACCTAAAGACAGAAAAGCACTACCGTGCAAATGGATCCACAAAATTAAAATGAACCCTGATTATTCTGTAGATAAATATAAAGCCAGAATGGTCATAAAAAGATTTTCTCAACAACCTGGGATAGATTACGAAGAAACATTTAGCCCAATTGTACGACTCAGCTCTGTGCGAGCACTGATTGCGACAGCAGTTACTGTTCGTGATAACCTGAACTTATATCAGTTAGACGTGTCCACAGCTTTCCTCAATGGAACAGTCATGGAGGAAATATTTATGAAGCAGCCCGAAGGCTATCAAGATGGCACAAAAAGAGTCTGCAAGTTGAAACGTAGTCTCTACGGATTAAAACAAGCACCACGATGCTAGAATATCAGAAAATTCTTAATGCAATCCGGCTTCAGACAGACTGAAGCTGATCCATGTTTGTACAAAAGAATACGAGGTTCATCTAAAGTTTTTATTGTTTTTTACGTTGATGATGGACTTGTAGCGTACAACACGAAGAGCGCTGGAGCAGAATTCTTGAAAGAGTTGAAAAACAGATTCAGGATAACCACCAAACCTGCATCTTACTTCTTAGGAATTAAATAATTTAGAAATGAAAGTAGGCAAAGATAACTCTCTGCCAAACAGCTTACACAAAGAAAGTCCTGGAAAAGTATAAAATTTCCAAATGTAATGTAAAGCTGCACCAACACCGATCATTAAAGGAGACGAAACGGATGAAAAGGACGAAGAGATTGACAACTTTCCCTACAGACGACCCGTCGGTGCTCTGTCTTATCTGTCAGATAGACCTGACTTTTCTTATGCAGTCGGCGTAGCCTCAAGAAATCTCAGTGCGCCTACTAAATCTGATGTTATGTTGGTTAAGCGCATATTCAGATACCTAAAGGGGAAACTAGACAAAGGGCTTGAATACACCAAGCAGTCACCAAATCACTTGGTCTGTTATAGTGACGCAGATCTCGGAGGGGATCAAAGAACAGGCCGCTCAACATCTGGAATAGTTTGTCTATTCGGTGGAGCAGCTATCAGCTGGAAAAGTCAGAGACAGGCAACTGTATCCATATCTTTAACAGAAGCTGAAGTTACAGCAGCCAGTGAGGCCACTTAAGAAATTTTGTGGATAGATCGGCTTTTTAAAGAATTGACACAGACAATGAAGCCTGTATTCAATCTTGACAATGAGTCAACAGTGAAACTAGCCCATCATCCGAGATATGAATAAGCGCACTAAACATATAAAGCTAAAACATTTCTTTATTAGAGAATGTGTAGAAAACGGATATTTGTTAGTAAAATGGGTTCCTGCTGACAAACAATCGGCAGACATGATGACGAAAGCACTATTTGGGCCAAAGATAAGGCAAATCAGTAATTCCATTGGACTTAACAATTTACTACAAAATTCTTAAAAATTAAGGAGGGTGTTAAGAATGTAATGTCGCCTACAGTACCTATTCTTATCTATGATCGCCTTGTCGACGGTTGCTAAGATATCTTTGTTATATTGTTAGTTGTCTTGTCAAATGTTTTGATTCAAATGTTCTTTGAAAAAATAAATACATTAAAAGTTTCTCAAAACTGAATATCGTTTTTAAATCTGAATATTAAAAACTGAACAACTTTTCATTCGTTTTTGAAAAAAGAATGTAATGTAGTAAATAAATCCATTATACGTAATCCAAATTTGTGTATGACATAAGATAAAAAAAGTTGCAAAGATGATTTTCGTTTGAGACCACGTAGTTAGGCTCGTTCATAACTGACGCGTGACCCCGATGAACTCGAAATCTAGCCGGCCGGCGGTACTACTAGTTGATCTCCCGATTTTACTTTCGAGTTTTAGTCAACATATTTTGTTCGGTTTGTTCCTGAATTTTTATTTTGACTAGCTAATTCGGTACTACTAACGATCATTATGAAGTGGCCTTCGGCTCCAAAACAACTGAAAAATCACCGTGTATAAGAATTATGTATTATATGCGAAATTATTCAAATAGGTATAATCTTATAATTTAGGCGCCTGTAAATCATAAAAGAAACTGATTAGTTTACTAACAATAAGTATATCAACACGATTTTTTTAGTTAACTTTTAGATAGACGCACAACTCGATCAACAGTTAGTTACTAAAATATTTTGAAGGGGGTCATTGAACGGATAAATTCTCTTTGCAACTTTCCTTAATTTTTTTAAAGATATCTATGTAAATAGATTAGGAGGTCACGACAAATATGGTAAAGATAACGTAAATGGCTGTCTCTGATATTACAGATTGAAGAGCACCTCTTTGATGCCAAAGCCGTAAGGTTCATTTTTCCTAGTTTAGTCCAAGTTGCGTAGGTATTTTTCGTTTTTTATGAAAGACAGTGACAGATATTGTATTCTTTTAAAACTGTTCACTATGTAAATATAAAAAAAATATCTAACATTTTTTTCTCGCCTTAAGCTACACTTCCACTAAGGCACGAGGTGAAGTGACCTTTAACATCATTTTTATTACTTTTTTGGTTTCAATATAGCATCTTTGACCGGGCGTTGCTCTATAACGCAACTGAATATTTGTTTAGTTTTTACGCAAATCATATGAGTACATACAACTAGTACTTACTGGCCGTACTATTATCAGCCATTTACCTTATCATTTTTATAATTTTTTTGGTTACAATATAGCATCTTGGACCGGGCATTGTTCCATAACGCAACTGAATTTTTGGTCAGTTTTTAAGCAAATCATATGAGTAAAACTAGTACTTACTGACCGTACTACTATCAGCCATTTACCTTATAATTTTTTTTTTGCTCGCATTATTATACATAAATCAACTTTGATCGGGCATTGCTTCATAACGCAACCAAATTTTCGGTCAGTTTTTTGTTACGCAATTCATATGAGTACAACTACTACTTACTGACTGTACTTTGTCAGCCATTTATCTTATAATTTTTTTTTTTGTTCATGATAATCAACTTTTCAGGCGCCATATATAAGTAACGCAAACAGACCGACATATTAGCATCAGGAAGATGCTCTTTAATCTGTGTAACCAGAGTCAGCCATTTATGTTATCGTTACCAAATTTGTCGTGACCTCCAGTTCTAAAATAAAGATAGGTACTCGTATCACAAAGGGGTACAAAGGAAAAATAATATGATCCCCAGTTTACGTATAGGGGGAGTCTCTTTCGTCTCGCCTGATAGCTGAGCTTTGGGCCCAACGGTCTAGATAGATTTACGATAGACTGTGAAACTAAAGAATCAAGGTTCGACTCAGTAGGTCGTATTTTTTTTTTACTAATTTTAAACTTTTTTTAATTTCACCAACGTGAGACACAGGCAATAATTAGAATGAATTAAACGGGTTACTCGCGTAGAGAGTCAGCTGCTTGCCGACATGTTAAACGTAATGTAAATGTAAAAAAACAGTTTAATTTAAGCTGATAATATTTTTCACTTTTTTTCAAAATTCCGTATACGCCTAATTTTAACTGCATGCGATTTGACTGTTACTTTGAATTCAGCGTCTTTGGGTCGCGAAATCCAAATACGAAATCCATCTGGATTTTAAAAAAATATTCTTGTAGTTTAAATTCGGTGTCCGGATCAATATAACATTATAAACCAACAAAACAATATAAACGTCCCTTCAAAATATTGGTCTGCAAAAATAACGTGAAATATGGCATAACTAATCTTAAAACTAAGTTTAAACACTTGTGTTGTGACCGGCTGTACCTAGTTCTAGCCGGAATGATAAAGGCTAAGCGTAGTTCTAGCCAAAGATCTTATGCAATTTTTTTTGCCACCGGCAAACAGGTTACATCTAAGGGCAGTGGACACTTGACTCTAACAAAAATTTGGATGTTTCACAAACGGACCCTAAATCGAGAAGTGGTGTTCACAAATTCACATTATTTTCGAAAGATCTATTTAACGACACCCCATACAATGGGTAAGCCTTACATGTATGTATGTACCTACTTTACATGTATGGGAAGTTACCATAAAATATTGTTATTAGCAAGATTTTATTTTACCTCTTAGTCGGCGTGATACCCTTCCAATTAACCGATTTCTAGATTTTCTAGTACTAATAGTCTTTGAGTAAAACCGCGGACAGACAGACAGACATGGCGAAACTATAAGAGTTCCTTCTTTACTATAGAACCCTAAAAATGGAATCCTGACAAAATTGTTTGTCAACAGTTCTGCTCAAATGTTAATCTGCACCATCATGTGTGTGGTAAAAACTGAATGAACATGTTTGTTATTTGTACAAGATGTCACCATTGCATAAATATTTAGAATAAAGTCACACCCATCTGATTAAATCAGTAAGATCTCACTGATGGAATAAGCCTACTTTATTTTACTTATAGTTTTCCACCAAAGCTTGTAAATAATACATATTATTTATTAAGACGAGATGAGATGTCTTGATTTAAGAATACGTAATAGTATGAAACCAAAGTATATTATCACCGACAGGCGACCACTATCCTCATTAGTTATTAAACAATTTTCAAATGGGCCATTAAGGCACATTTACGAATATATTATCATTAATAGGAGTCTAAAATAAATAATTATTAATATACTTACAGGCAATTCTAAAGGTGCTTTCACTGCATCAGGAAAGTGTGCATGTCTTGGCAACCAGCAGGACAGCGACATAACGCCGGCAAGGGGCTGAGGATACGTCAGGGCTGCGTGAAGAGCTAGAGCGCCGCCTTGAGAAAACCCACCCAACAGCACTCGATTAGCAGGAACGCCAGCCTATAGCAACAAGAATATAGTCTAAAACAAGGATTCAATGTTTAGATTACTTTAGGACAATTTTGGAGATGAAAAAATATCACCATAATGTTAATGGTCACTTAACTTCGCGCCTTAGATGAAGTGTAGCTTAAGGCGAGAAAAAACTTTTTTGTTAGTTTTTCTTTTATCTTTACATAGTGAACAGTTTAAAAAAATACAAGATTTATCACTTCGATATAAAACGAAAAATACCTACGCAACTTGGACAAAACTAGGAAAAATTAACCTTATGGCTTTGACTCGGTGCCGGCGCTTGTTCGGCCGGCGAAACGGTTAGTGGTAGGTGCTTTTCGTGCCACCGTCAGTGAGAGACGTAGCTTGTAGGCTTGATATAGGTACAGATATTGTAAAAGACATGTGCTAATTCGTTACACAATGAATTGTCCTTTAAACAATCAAATTAAATGCTGAAAATAAGCTAAAAAACGAATTTCGTTAGTATTAAAGTAAAATTCGAAGATATTATTCTGCAGTACTAGAGACAATGTGCTTACTTATGAAGTTCTATATTAATTAATTTCGCGTCATTCTGTGTCTCCCGTTTCCCCGTCAGTTGACATATGTAGTAATGTGCGGGGCGCCTCGCGGATTGCCCCTCACCTCTATTTACAATATTAGTTAAATTGACAACTTGCTGTGTTTGTCTTTCTTGTTAGATGATTGTAAACTTAAGTAGGAAAGATGTGAAACTAGGTCATATACCAACATTCAGTTATATTCTGCATAGTTATTAGCTAGTATTTACTTAGGTACCTTAATTTCATCAGATATCAATCCATGGACCAAAGTAGTTGCTCTCATTATTCCTTCTTCATCCTCAGGGGCTGTGGCATCCAGAGTTCTTAGGTCAAACCATGAAGGCATGCGAAATCCAGCATTCAATGTCACTGGCATTGTAGAAGCAGTAGGGCAAATAACTTTAACATGAGCACCCCTAATAGCAGCAATTGTGCTTGCCCAGCCATGTCTGTAACACCGTTATTAAGATTTATAGAGTGCACTGACTAAACAACTATAAAATGTACATAAAACTAACTAGTGCAAGGTACCAACCCGGTGTCACCAAGTCCATGTAAAAATATAAGCTGAAACAATAAAAATCTAATTAAATCATGAACATATTATAGTGTTCACAATTTATGTTATTACAACAGTCAAAGAGAGTTAGAGATAGTTTCAGATTACTATCAGAACTTACGGATGCAGTTTGTTTAGCTGTTGCAGCAATAATTACTGGATTTGGTTCCATGATTGGTGTAGCTGTAGGTACTGAAAATCAATACAATTAATTTTAACGCTACACAAGTACTGATGTTAAACTCGATAAAATACAAAACAGGTAAAGAGACAGTTTTAATGATAAAAATGTAGGATTTAGAAACAAAGTACCAACAAACCAAAATACCAAATTCAACCTTTTACCTTTTTACTTTGCCTTCCTCCTGTCCACAAATTAGAATTTAGAATTTGTAGTTTATTGTAGGTATTGTCATCTGAATTGCGATTTCTGAAACGCGGAGTCACCTAAACGTATGGTTTTTGTATGGGAAAACCATTCGTTTAGGTGACTCCGCGTTTCAGAAATCGCACTTCTGTCTGTGAAGTGTGTGAATTGAACTGTGAGACTACTGTGAGTCAGTGTGACCAACTTACCGCCCGGTCACGAATATACGCGTGTGCGCGAGCTGCGGCCTATTGCGCGCGCCAGCGTGTTGAGACCTTTCTGAAACGCGGAGTCATCTAAACGTATGGTTTTTTGTATGGGAAAACCATTCGTTTAGGTGACTCCGCGTTCGCGAATATCAGAATTCAAATTCAAATATATCTTTATTATCATAGGATATTTATAATATCTCTTAATAATCGTCACTTTGTTTTATTGCACAATTAATTATTGTTGACGTCAAAAAGTTACTTAGAGCTAAGTTTACTGCCGCCTCCAAAGCGCTAGTGCAGAAGAAGCGGTAACAAACTGCACTGCAGCATTTTCTCCAAGAACGTCAACTCACAATGAAATTAATATTTATAGTTGATATTTGGACAGAGTATACATTGTTTGTTGTCATAATTTAAATTAATTTTTTAATGTCGAAATTTTGAAATAATGTCAAATCAAGTTGTAAATTCAGTATGTACTTAATGTACCAGATTATGACCATTTCTGAGTGTACAAACCTTTAAGAGGGACCCGCGCCAAGCTCAAGCCAGACTTTGTTGTCTTTAATATAGTCATCGGTCCTATAATAAGCCTTCTCACACAGTACCTTCTTTACATAAGCTTTAAACTTTTTGTCAGGCATATCAAGGACCGATTGTGGCAGTTTATTATAAAAAAGTATACCGTTCCCCATAAACGTTTTACTAACTGTTTTGAGCCTATAATACGGGGCAACTAAGTCACTCTTATTGCGTAAGTTTCTGACGGTAAAATCGCTTACTTTATTGTATGAGGAAATATTTTTCCTTACATACAGTATGTTTTCAAATATATACTGTGATGGTAAGGTTAGTATACCTATTTCCTTGAATAATTCTCTGAGTGAGTCTCTAGATCCTAAGCCGTAGATAGCTCGAATTGCCCTTTTTTGTAAAATGAAAATAGTCTGAATATCGGCTGCACTCCCCCATAGCAGTATGCCGTATGACATTTAACTATGAAAGTAACTAAAGTACACAAGTCTAGCAGTTGCTACATCTGTCAATTGTCTACTTCTCCTAACAGCATAAGCCGCAGAGCTAAGTTTATTTGAAAGTTTTGATATATGAGCGCCCCACTGAAGTTTCGAGTCGATCGTAATTCCTAAGAAGGTAGTACTTTCAACAAGATCAAGTTTTTCGCCATCTATCAGTATGTCGACGCAAGCTTGCCTCACATTGGGAAGAGAAAATCGAATGCATTGAAACAAATGTATGGAAATGTATGAAGATTGAAGCATGTCACGAGTTCACGACACGATCAACGACAACGGCGACCTTTCAGGAGTACTATTTTTCATTTAAGGTCTTACCGAAACACAAATCGTGTAGTTTTCCAACTCACCGCTCGCGTAAAAAACCATTTGGTCGTATATTTGAAACCGTCGTGTCAGCTAAAAACAATAATGTTTTACGTAGAAAACATCGAAAGTCTATGGTTTTCTAAGAATTTCACCATGTATAAAAAATCAGCATGAATCAGAACGGATTCTCCATAAGTGCCATTTTTCAAACGCGGAGTCACCTATATGAATCGTTTTTATGAATTTCCATACAAAAAACCATACGTTTAGTGACTCCGCGTTTGAAAAATCGCACCACATGAAGGGTTTCTTTGACATATCTACGCTACAAATATCAAAACTACAAGTAGTCGAGACCACTCGTTGCAAACCTTCGCATACGATCATTTGAAAAATGCGCCCGTTTGGAAACACTCGCGTAAACCATTCGTGAATGTGACAAGTGATTTCAAAAATGTGTCCCCAGGCTTATTTTGGCCCCGGATAGGACATTTTTAACCGACTTAAAAAAAGAAGGAGTTTATCAATTAGATCTCTGTTTTTTTTTAATTATTTTACGGCTGAATAGTGGCTTTTAGAGCCTTTATTCGTTTCTTTAATCCGTTGTATTTGCAATACTCCTTGAGTTGCTATAAGTAGAACATCAATACACCTAAGACCTGGAGTGCAATTTTTCATTTAAGGACTCACCGAAACACTAAACGTGTAGTTTTCCAACTCACCGCTCGCGTAAAAACCATTTGGCTGAATTTTTGAAACCGTTGTGTCAGCGAAAAACAATATTGGTTTTCTAAGAATTTCACCACATATAAAAAAGCAGCACGAAACGAAACGGATTCTCTATGAAAGGTTTCTTTGACATATTTACGCCACAAATGTCAAAATTACGAGTGGTCGAGACCACTCGTTGCAAATCCTTCGCAAACAATCATTTCAAAAATGCGCCCGTTTGGAAACGCATGCGTAAACCATTCGTAATGTGACAAGTGATTTAAAAATGCTACCCCTGGGGTACTATAATGGCCACTTTGACTTTTTTACCAGATATGATTCACATCGAAAATCGTGAAATGGCCACATTAGCGCAATAAATATATGTCCCACGAGCGACATTTCTTTTCCAAATCCATTTTTTCGACAGTTTTGGTCACAATGTCTGAACCGCTTTTGTGGCAAATGGGAGAATCACAAAAAGTTAGTCACGATAACTTTTTACGAAACATTTACGTGTAATAACACTTGAGGTAGAAAGTAAATTGTATTTATACCTATAATAATAAGGATTAAGGCCTTCATAACTTATTCAAGCATTCTCTGGTAATGGAGAATATTTTGTTCACTTAGCAGAGAGTCTCAAGCCAAATGGGATGTAGCCATGGCATCTAGAGGTAAATGCCTAAAATTGAATTTGTTTAAGCCGTTTTATATTGGCGGATTCTTTTAAAGGAGATTGAATTATTTTTACCATGTCATGTCCAATAGTGGTATATAAGCACAATTTTGTCAAAAAGGCAAAAGTTATTTATTACTTACTTAAAACTTGCTTTCTACATTATCTTTTGAGGTTTTCCTTATAAATAAATTAATTAAGTACATACAGACATACTTCTTATCATGAATGACTTTCTGACTGGTATACTGCAAATAAAATAATTACAAGGCAAAGACCAAATTTAGCAATATGATGAGGTCATAATCAAAACTCATAAATAATAGGTTGCGAGCCCATTGCTTATTTTGAATTCTCAGAATAACTATCTACAGTAGTAGTCGGAGCTGGTACGTTTTTCTCTATCTTATCTCCGACTGGCATCGAATGCCTGCCGGAATTGATTCTACTTATATTAGACTTTTAAATCAGTGCAAGTTAATGTTAAACATAAAATAGGGTGGGTACTAAAATAAAATTCTATACATAAATAATGAACACGACGGAATACATAGCGAATACATACTGGACATATAATGTGTAGTGAATTTTTTAACAGTAATTTATTTACTTAGAATAGGAATCAGAGATTATGTACATAGGTTTATATGGAAAATAAAGATTATTATGTGTTTGTCTTTTACTGATAGGTACCTTAGATCCAAGATAGGATAACTAGCTTTTGCTTGCTAAGAGAAAGTAACGTAAGATAGGTACACGTTAGAAGTAAGTACCTCATACTCACTTACATACACACAAGTAGGTACACTGATTTTGAAGTAATTAACACTTGCCTTAAAGTACATAAAGTATGCATGGATCTAAGGAAATAGGTCTGTATGAATGCCATGACGCTCGCTTTAACAATGAGAGCGCCAGAATCTAAGTTCCGAGTATTTAAAGGGCCCCCCGCTAGAGGGGTACGGGGCGCTGTAAGTATTAGAGGGGTATTTATACTGGCAACTTTTCCTTGGCTTTTCCTAGGAAAATAGAAGTCTTGGCATTCTTAAAAATGTAGAAATGAATAAAAGATAACTTATATTTTATGCTGATATAAGTTTTATAATTGTTAATTACATAGTATAAGAAATATAAGAGAAATAAAGTTTGCAAGCTCGCGGGGAAGCGGGAGGCAGGGCATACGCTCGCGCAGCTATAAATATAGCGGGGTCAGACCGCAGAAATCAGTCCGTGAAATTTCGATACGATCGCGAGGAGCCCTAAGAAGAAACAAGAAACCCTGAGAAGAAGCTCTGGCCTCCCACTCTCCAAGGCGTGCTGCGTTTGAACCACCATACTGTTGTTTTACTGCCGCTCGGCCCTCTCCACGAAGCTACCTATGAGAAGAGCATATCACTACAGTCCATTGCTTGACACGGAACATCAGACCCGACTTGTGCGAGGCGGTTAACGTGTCATCTGAGCTCAGCATCGAAGGCCGTCCCGCACAAATAACACAAATATAAAGATTTATTCTGATGAATGTCTGTTGTTCTTGTTTTAATCTTTGTCTTCAGTCTTGTTTTGCTTCTTATTAATTATTTCACCTGAGCAAACCCAGCTTGTCATGCGAGTTTAGAATATCGTCAAGTGAACCAAAGGCTTTGCTCATGACTCTCCCTATATTAGCAGGATATCCTCTCTTGATGATACAAAACAAGAATGCTCCAGCAGTGGACGCATAGCTGCTTCCTTAGGCTTAAAACATCCAGCCTCTGCAAACATCATAGGTAAATCATATTTTACTTAATACAATAATTACTCATTGAATCGGCGGTCGGCTGTCAGCAGGGTGACCCACTCGGACCGGCTATTTTCAGTTTGGCTATACATCCTTATATTAAAGTTTTGGTTTCAAAATTCAACGTTTGGTACCTGGATGACGGGACCTTAGGTGGGGATGCTGCATCAGTTTTATTAGATTTAGACAAAATTATAAAATCATTTGGCAAAATCGGTTTAGAACTAAATTTTTCAAAATGTGAATTATTCATAAGTGACGACGTCTCTCTAGAATCTCGGAACGATCTAAATTCTAAATTCAATGTATTGGCTCCAGGTATAAAAATTATTAATGAGCAGTCACTCCGCCTTCTGGGGTCACCGGTGCTGGAGGATTCCTTCACAAAATTTGTAAAAGAAAAATTAATAGCTTTTGAAGACTCCTCCTGACGCCTAACGGACATCAATCCCCACATGGCATATTCGATCATAAAATTCTGTCTCTTTATACCCAAGACTACCTATACACTCCGTTGTACACCACTTTGGACCTATAACCATCTTTTGACTGTGCTCGATCTAAAAGTCCGAAACACTTTAACCAATATTTTAAATTGTAAACTAGATGACATAAGTTGGATCCACCAAGCAACACTACCAATTCGCCACGGTGGTCTTGGAATCAGAAAAATTTCAAGTGTAGCACTTCCAGCGTTCCTGTCCTCAGTCTATAGCACGGCTAACCTCGTCGGTAAGATTTTAGGCCCGTCGCTAAGCGACGTAGGGGTAGCCGGCTTAGCTGTGGCCAGGGATGCTTGGATCGGTGCAACCGGTCCGGGCCAAGCTTTACCCTCGAATCCGGCATCGCAGCGGCAATGGGATGAGCCTCTCTGCCTACTTATTCAGAAACCACTATTAGATAATACGTATAGTGAGGTGGAGAGGTCTCGCCTCTTAGCCAGCTGTGAGCCGGAGTCGGGTTACTGGTTAAATGCCATACCGTCAGCAAGTATAGGTACCCTCTTGGAGAGAAATACATTTAGTTTAGCGGTCAGTCTACGATTAGGGGCTAGAACGAATGAGCCACATCGCTGTCGTTGTGGTGGGGATGTCGATCCCCTGGGTCACCACGGCCTGGCTTGCCGTCGCAGCGCAGGGCGTATTTCACGTCACGCCACCTTGAATGACATCATCCGTCGGGCTCTTGCCAGTGCCGGTGTGCCAGCAATTTTAGAACCGAATGGTATCACGCGGGACGATGGCTAGAGGCCCGATGGCATGACGCTCATCCCTTGGAAGAACGGGCGGTCGCTTGTGTGGGATGCTACATGTGTAGACACTGTTGCTCCATCCCATGTACGAGCGACTGCTCGAAAAGCGGGCGCGGCAGCGACGGCAGTGGAAGCCATCAAGAGGCGCAAATATTCGGCTCTAGGGGAGCCGTATATATTTGTGCCTTTTGCAGTGGAGACCTTAGGGCCTTGGGGTGCGGAAGCTCGTCAAATTTTTAAGGAAATTTCCGCACGCCTGATCGACGTTTCGGGGGACCCAAGGGCCGGCGCGCATTTCGGACAGCGTCTAAGTATTGTTATTAAACGCGGAAATGCCGCCAGTCTCTTGGGTACTTTGCCCTGTGACGGCAGTGATTTGGCCTCCATTTTTTATATAATTTGATATAAGTTTTTATTATTTAATTATTTTTATTTTATTTAGTTTTAATTGAAGTGGGTAGTATTTTAGTTTGTTTAATTTTAATTAAGTTTTTTTTTTTCTTATATTGAATATATTTTTGTGTGTTTAATAAAATTATGAACTATAATTACTTAAAAGGTATACTGGCACTAAAAGGATACATTTTTTAGATTTTTTGTTTCATTACTAATATTGTTTGAGACTACAATATTTCAGTTGGTGATCATACTACAAGAATACTGTCACGAGAGTGGGTTGGGGATAGAAAAGGAAACAACAATCCTTTGGAATGTTGCCTTTATTTACAACACAAGTGGTACTCACAATTGACAGCATCAGTCCTCTTTGCAGTTCAACTGTCACTTCACTGTCACGTGCGCGGAAACGTTGTAACAATGTAGTTTTACAACTTACGTAACAAATAGGTAATCCTTTGTTTTCTATAACATTCATTCGACGCTTGACTGCCGAACGATCAACAACTTGTTTGGTGCCTGAAGATGCCTCGTGGAGAGGCGAAACACGTGTCGCGTATGCGGTGTCCGATATTGCTGCAGCCGCAGCGGATGCAGCAGTATCGGAGGGAGCATGTATCAGCTGTTGGTGGCGGGTGCACACGGGCTGTTGGTAGCAGGTATGCTGGGACTAACAGTAGTGGGTGGGCGCCGGCCGGCAATAGTTTGCATGAACTAACTGGTGGCGGAATTGCACAAAGTAATTCAAATCATGTAGTATGCACTAAAAAGTTATCGATATAAAGCGCTGGTCACATGGCTAGCGGCTTCGTTATTTTCACGAACTATCTGGCAATAATCCAAGATGGCGTCATCTACGTGTTTTAAATATGGACGATGACTTTCTTTTCTTTAACATGTGTGCTAACAATTACATAATGCATTTATTGAAACCTAAAAAGAAACTTAAAAAAAAAAGCTAAAAATTTTAACACCATTTTATCGTTCCATTCCATTTTTACGCACTAACAGCCTGGCCACGGGGACAGGCGGCGCGAACGGCGGCACGACGGGCGGGGCGTCTATTCGCGCGGTGCGAATAACAGGCCACGGGCAGTCACGTTCGCCGCGGCGACCAAAACAGACGGAGATCCGAGAGCAATGTCTCTATCAAAGTTATCTCAATATTGCTTGCAAAGTAGTACACGTACACGCCAAGATTCCTCAAAAACAGATATCGACACCATTGTAAGAGTTGAAATGGGTGTGTATGATAGCACTGCAAGTGGCCGAGAGAAGTATTTCGATATCGTTTATAATTATTTGTTGTGCATTCCATCCACAAGTGTGGAGGTAGAGAGAGCCTTTTCTTCAGTCAGGTATTTGTGATATCGTTAAAGAAGCTCACTCTTGGAAAAAACCTTTGATGCTCTCTCTTTCTTGAGGACCCATTATGAAAAAGAAAAAGTCTAAAACAGTAGAGATCCCGAAATTAAAGAAAAAAATATATGATCTCACGTTAAATTCAGAGACAAGAAAAATTCTAATTAATTCAAAAATTATGAAAACAGTGTTTTTTTTCTTATTTGGGGAGACTGTAGAGATATTTTTGTTATTAGATAATATTAATAAGATCAGTTTTATTTTAAATATTTTGATATACCTAACTGTTTTGCTTGTTATAAAGAGGCAGTATTTTTTTATTTTAGATTTTTTTGTCATAATAGCTTTATAATATATAGCGAGGTTGCCTGAAAGAAATTGCTTAGCGATAAGGCCGCCTTTTGCGCATTTCATAGTTTTTAAGATAATTATTCTAAGATTAAAAACTGATTTGATGCCAATTAATAGAAAAAAGACTGCTTTGATGACAGTTAGAACTGTAAAACTGTATGACGATGATAGTTGTTGATAAATTTGTAAAAATATTTGAAGTTGTATTAGGAAAACCTGTAGTGATTTAGTTTGTTATATGATTAAAAGTTGATTTTTAATGACCTATGTTTTGATTTTAGCTTAATACATCCAAAAACGAACTTTTTGAAAAAAAAATACGGATTTCCACCTCAATACCGGAATTCCGGTATTAATACCGATTTTGAAAAATTTTCCGGTATTGATACCGGTATATAAAATATCCGGTATTTGGAAGCCCTAGTTTACACTATGTGACAATTACGAGTATACTAAGAACTGGGAGAACGATAAAATCTTGTACTGCTGTTATCATTCTTATAGGTATAAGATATGTGGCTATGCTTATGTACTTATTAAAAATTGGAATAGATTACCTAAACTCAGTTTTTGCTGGACAATTTCATACGCTTATTATATACTAATAATTATTTTTATAGATTGTTTTATAAGAGTGACTATATTTACGTATCAAATTGATTTATACATTTAAAGTAGTTTGTATGTATTAAATACTTGTTATAGATAGATAGATAGATAGATAACTCTTTATTGTACACCAAAAGAAAAAAAAATTAACAAAAAGAAATAATTTTAAATGAAATGAGTACAATGGGCGGTCTTATCGCTTAAAGCTTATCGCTTCCCGACAACCAGTGGATGGAGAGGAATGTGAGAAAGACAAAGACGGTGGTGCAACTGACTTAGAAGGAAAAAAATATATATCTAAAGCAAATATAAACTTAAAAGAAATGTGGTGTCGTGGGACACCAGGTAGGAACGAAGTTCAAAAGTTCTTGTGTATACGACTGTCGCGCCTGCGCACGTCTCATTTAACGAGGTCATCCTTACGGTTTTACTATCACATTTTTTTCAGTTCGGTCGCGCAGCAAAATCCCTATTTCCTCCAAGCCTGCCGTAAGGAACTTCGTTCCAATAATCTTAACATAAATTTACAAACCTTTATAAATACATTATTTATAATATTATAGTATAAGGAATAACAATAATGATACGATAATACGTTTAACACATCGTTTAAAGTATAGCATTTCCTACGATTAGTTGTTTGACACTGTATTATCAGAACTGTAGTGGACTTAAAACTTCATACATTATACATGAATACAATTTCTAATGCATATGATATTATAATATTAACTGAAACTTGGTTTAGTAAAAATATTTCCGATTGCGAGTTTATTGATTCTAGGTATCGGGTATTTAGGTGTGATCGGGACTTGGAGGCCTGTGGCCGGTTAGACGGCAGAGGTATTGTCGTGGCCGTATCTCGCTCGATTCCCACGACCTTGCCGAGTGACCGCCCGCGCGACGCTCCCGGTGCTGCGGACGGTACCGACCGTGTCCCCCTCCCGCCTCTTGTTGATCACTTATTAATTCAGCTCGGTAGTGGTAGCCGTAAATTACTTATTAGCGTGGTTTATATACATACCTCCTGGTCAAAATCATCATACATATTTTGCCTATTTGAGTTTGATTTAAGGCAGGTTAAAAGATTTTGACGGTGACTTCTTCGTTGTAGGAGATTTTAATTTGCCTCATCTTAGGTGAACTCAATGTGGATCTTTTATGCAACCTGACATAAGTAATGATCGTAACCAGATTCATAACTATTTAGATAATTTTATTTCACTGATTAGTTGTTATCAATTTAATTCGATATTTAATATGAATAATAGAATATTGGATCTGTTTTTGACTAACTTACCCCAGTGTGATTTAAAATTATCCGCCTTACCCCTCGTGCCACCAAATAAAATTCATCTCCCCTATCAAATAATAATTAAACTCAAAAATGATTTTATGCAAATGCCTACTAAGTCACATGTTAAATATTATTACACTAAGGCTAAACTGTAATGATATTAACAATGATATTAAAAATATTGACTGGGAACGTATTTTACGAAATAAAAATACTGAACAATCGGTGGAATCTTTTTATCACATAATTTATAATATTATTAAAAATCACATTCCTACTAAAGTAATTAATTCATCTATGTATCCTAGATGGTTTTCTGCCAAACTCATTAATTTGTATAATAAAAAAAAAACATGCTTTGGTTACAATGAAAAAATTCAACTCTGAATCTAATTTGGGTTTTATTAACTACTGCAGGTGTCATCGTACATGATGTTTTAAAAATTTACTGTATACTGTTCCCAATTATAAAATATTTTCAATTTTCAGAAAACTATTTAAAGAAATATCAGCAAAATGTTTCAAAAAGTATATGATAATGTTGGATAGAAACTATTTAACGAAGGTAAATTTGTACCTGGCATGTTATAATGTTTGAAAAGTGTTCGATATAAAATACTGTTTTTATTATGACAACTTTGTATGTGCCATCTGAAAAATATACGTCTAATCCCGTTCAGGATATTTTAATTTCCTTGATTCCACAGCAACCTACGCTCCGTTACAATGGTTATGGGCTAAATGCGTACCCAGATAATACGCCTAAAATAAAAGAGGAATAAAATATCACGTAAGTACGATAAAAAAAAAGTACAAGTTATTTTGATTGCCCGTACCGCCGTTTCGAGGAATAATCTCTACTCTCTACTAATCTACGGTAAGGATCAAAAACCTCGGTAGAGAAAATTATGATTCCTGGCGTATACAGGTACAGGCGATTTTAATAAAAAACGACTTATGGGATTACGTAGATGAAAAAATACCAAGGCCAGCAGAAGTCGCAGAGGAAGCGATATGGCAGTCGAAGGATGCGAAAGCGAGGGCTGAGTTAATATTAGCGATGAACCCAAGCGAGTTAAGGCATATTCGGGACTGCAAGACTTCTAGAGAGTTATGGCTGAAGTTGGAAGCGATATATGCATCAAAAGGACGCGACAGGAAGGCATCCTTGTTGAAGCAGCTCACTTTATGTAAAATGAACGAAGGTAATGTTATACATGTGCATTTAGCAAATTTCGTCGATGCGAAAAATAAACTCCATGATATGGATATTGATATTCATGACGATTTAGCGTCGATTATGTTATTGTACAGTTTACTACCGAATTTTGAAAGTTTCCGTTGTGCGATAGAATCGAGAGACAATATTCCGGACCCTGAAATTTTAAAAATAAAAATTATCGAATAAAATAATGCAAGGAATAATGCTGGATCTGATAATAAAGTGTTTATAGCAAACGGTAAGGGTCGAAATAGCAAAGGAAAAATAAAAACCGATGAAACCGAAAATAATTTGAATCGCATCGAAAATTCATTATGAAACGTAATAAATGTCACAAAACGGGCCACAAGGCTTCAGAATGTAAATTCAAGAAAAGGAAGCAAGATAGTGTAAAGTACCTATGTTCCAAAATGTGATGTAGCTATTACCAGCGATGACGAGTTTGTAACTTTTAACTGTGTTTCAGATAACTGTTATGCTGTAAACTACGAGTATGGAAACTGGATTCTGGATAGCGGCTGTACAAGCCATTTGTGCAGTGAAAAATCACGTTTTGAAAATGATTTACAACCTTCTTTTGGAAAATTGAATTTAGCTACAAATTAGAGTGCTCCCGCACAAGGTACAGGTACAATAAGATTATTTGCATGTAATGATGACTCTAAGCGTGTAGTTGAACTACCAAATAGGTACGTTGTTTGTTCCTGATTTGAGAACTAATTTAATCTCGGTTGCTAAAATCACTGACAAAGGTTTCAATGTAACATTTTCAAACAACAGTGCTGTAGTGACTGATTCTAATGGGATTGTTAAGCTAGTTGCAAATCGACAGTGTAATTTATATTACGTTAAGGAACGACGTGCTCGAGCTTTTGCGATTTCGAATGATAAAGTTGACATTCAAGTGTGGCACGAACGTCTAGGTCATCTTAATGTGAAAGATTTATTGAAGCTCATCAGTCATTGCGACTTAGGAGTGAAAACTGATATGACAAATGTCAATAAGTTGCGTGATTGCGAAACATGCATTCGTGGTAAGATGAGTGCGATACCTTTTACTAGTTCTTGTGGACCTTGTGATGAGGTACTAAAAATTGTCTACTCTGATGTGGTAGGGCCGATTAGAAATACAGCTCTAGGGGGTGCAAAATATTTTGTGACATTTATAGATGATTCTACAAGATGGTGTGAGGTATATTTATTGCGTAAAAAGAGTTCAGTTTTTACGGTTTTTAAAATATACAAACGGTATGTAGAAAATATTACTGGTAAACGAATAAAATATTTGCAGACCGATAATGGCGGTGAATATTGCAGTAAGGAATTCGACAATTTCTTGGAAAAGGAAGGAATACAAAGAAGTTTTCTATTAATGGAACTCCACAACAGAATGGAATAGCAGAAAGAATGAATAGAACGATTGTCGAAATGGCAAGGTGCATCTTATTGTCGTCAGGAATACCACCAGGTTTTTGGGCAGATGCAGTGGTCACTGCGTGTTATATTAGAAATAGATGTCCAACTAGCGCGATAAATGGCGGAATACCATATGAAAAATTCTTTGATAGACCTGTACAAATTCATTATTTACAATCTTTTGGAACGAAAGTTTATATTTTAGATAAAGATTTAAATAAAGATAAGTTTGCAGCTCGTAGTAAACAGGAGATTTTTATAGGTTATCCCAGGAATCAGAAAGGTTACAGAGTATGGTTACCGAAAGATCGTAAAGTAATTATTGCTAGGGATGTTAGATTTTTAGATGTTGAAAAATTTGAGAACGAGGATCCTGGTGATCCTTTTAAGGTGGAAGTGCCTGTTGCGTTGGAACCGACACGTTTTGTGGAAATGTAAATAAATTCACAATCAGATACACCGCAAGGCGAACAAATAGTTGAGAATCCGGCTGAAGAACCAGCTCAACCACTTATCTTAGATGAACCAATTCAAACTACATCTCCGGTTGAAACGACATCAAATGAGAACGTAAGGAGAGCTCTAGGTAGGCCGAGAATCCAAAGAGGTCAAATAGGTAGACCGAGGAAAATATATAGGACGGTCTCCATATCAAGAGAGCGAGAGTTAGAAGAAGAAATAGATCCTGCGCTTTTGCAAGAGCAAGAGCAAGAACCGCAAGAGGAGAGATATGATACTGGTGAAATAGGCAAGTTGAAATCGATGAAGACTTACAGTCGCCACCTGATCGATTTGTCGATTATGAGGATTTTGCAGGTACCACAGGAGAAGTGACTTTAAAATAAGCACTCACCAGTAATGAGTAAAATCTGTGCGAAGATGCAATCATGTCAGAAATCCGAAGTCTAGTGAAAAATGAAACCTGGAAAATTGTTAAGAAACCTCCAAATAGAGATATAGTGGGATGACGTTATGTACTTACCACGAAGCTAAATGTGGATAAGACTGAAAAGAACAAAGCAAGATTGGTGGCAAGAGGCTTTAGTCAGCGTTACGGCATTGATTATCGTGAAACTTTTGCTCCGGTCATGAGGCTTGGTACAGTCAGGTTACTTGCCGCATTAGCTATGGAGCTAGATATGGAAATTCATCAGATAGATATAAATACAGCTTATCTTAATGGATATCTAGAAGAAGAAGAGCATATGAAAATTCCAGAGCTTCTAGAAGAGAGTTTAAACAAACTATTGAAAACTGAAGAGGATAGTTTGATTATAGAACGAGCTAGACAAATGCTTAATGATATAGCTTTAGGTGGTAACGTTTAAAAGCTACATAAATCATTATATGGTTTAAAACAATCTGGGAGACAATGGAACATAAGGTTAGACGAGAAATTGAAGAAAATGCAATTGAAACAAACTTTAAATGAACCTTGTCTATACTTCGAGAATTTTGAGGATGGAAACAAACTTTTTGTTTGTATTTATACGGACGTTATCCTGATCGCGTGTAAGGAAAAAGTTTGCATTAAGAACTTTAAACCGGAATTGGCCAAAGAGTTTGAATTAAGGACTATGGAGTTGCAAAATTTATTCTAGGCATAGATATTGTCAGAAGTGACAGCAGCTTGAAATTGTCACAAACGCAATATATTGATAAAATAGTTGCTAAAAGGGATTGAAGATTTGTGGCATACCCACTGGCCGCCATTTTGATTTTTTTTCAAAATCGCGGCCAGCCTTGCAACCTTTATAAATCGATAGCTGACATCAATACCAATAAAAAATATTAATACAACAACGCTCGTAAAGTGTCAGGTTTCCGAAATAATAGCCGTCAAAGTTGATCACGTGACGTCCATAATGTAAGCTAGGTACATGTGTTCGAAAGTATTAACATGTTAAAAATAATAACTTTTAGAACAAATATGTATGTTGCATTATATCTGGTTATTAAAAAAACATTTATACATGTAATGTTATGTACTTTTTGAACATAATAACTTATTTTGTGACCGTCTTAGCTTGTGTGAATGTATTGTCTTGTCTCCATTTGATTTAACTATCAATACGACAGTTATAGGATAAATAAAACAAAAGTATAAAAATGTATGTAAAACAATGTAATAGATAAGATAGGTATTAATCACACAGTCTAAAATACAATGGACAATACTCGTTACATATATAAGTTGTGTAATGGTTCTGTGGTTATATTTACCATTTGTATAAGGGCTGGTAAATTCGGAGTTTAGAAGTAAACAGTTATAACGGAACATTATGTTATAAAAAATGGTTGTAGAAATTATTTATAGTTCCGTTGGCAATACATACAATAATCATAAAATAAGTTGCCATAAAAATAATGTTAGGTACGGTCCTTTGTTGCGAAGGCATTGTGCATTCTGGTTATTGCTTTACGATGCTTTCGCAAAGTATAGGTGCCGTTAGGTCCCGTGGGAATGTCACGGAACGCCACAACTACAATTTCTAGCTTATTCACAAAAAGGAAAAGAAAAATTATAAGTCCGGCTTTATGAACATTTTTAGAAGTCATGTTTTTATTAACTTCTAAGACTAACATCGGTAACAAAAACCACTAACGTAACTTTCTTGTACAAGTGAGACACATTTTTATTAGGATAAGGTTTTAAAACGAGAATGAATTACAACCAACCAATTAACCTATATAATGTTAAACCTAGTAATATTTTTTTACATAACATTTTAATCATTATAATCTCTAATATTACGCACTATTACATGATCAAGAAACTCGGCGGGAGGACTAGGAGCTATTTCTTGATGTCTTGCCCATGCCATGTACCATATAATGGCCATCACGTGTGAACAACATCCTAAAGTTCTTTTTCCAACGAGACATGTGCAATAATGCCCTATGATTTTGTTTCGTCCTTGCAACGCATCATCTAACAATATATATACAAAGTACATCCGAGTGCTAGTGTGTCTGGAATGAATTCGAGACCTTAAAAGCCAAGGGCTAGTGGCAACAATACCGTACTGTGGTAAATCATAGTCAATGGTGTCATCTTCATACACTTCTATATAAAAATCTCCATTTATTTTTATATGTTCTCCATAGTAACTTCTGGCTTGCGCCACTTGGTACGGACCCAAACTCGTTATTATCAGCTCATTATAAGATAGTTCTGGGAATTGACTAAACCCTTCACTGGCATCTATAGCCTGGAAAGAGGCTCTACGCATGTTAAAATTCTCTTGTATTACTATCTCACTTAAGAGGTTCGGTGCGTCGTGTTTTAAATATATTTCATTTATTATATCATCTACAAGGGGATTGTCTGTCAATCGTACCCCATAGGCATTTATTAAGGCACAAGCTATCCTTACCTCTTCGTACAGGTGCGGAGCTGCTATATTCACATACTGTGACCTGAGCTGTTTAAATTGATTTTTTATTCTTCCATTGTCGGTTTCGACTACCCAACGGCATAGTGTAACTTTACGTGACTCATTAGCCTGTCGAGTAGTCAACTGATGCTCGTCGTCATCTTTGGTCAAAGGCATATATGCTTCGTATCCAACTTCTTCTAGATTTTCCATCACATCTCGAAAGCCTCGGTCAAGAATAAAAATGTCGCCTGCTTCAAAAAACCAATGAAATGGGTTATCTTCTCGTTCACTTATTAGTTCGTCCATAATAGAAGCACCTGATTTTTTTGCTTCATATGGACCAAATGTTTCAATTATGTAGCCGTCTGGGCTCACAATTAAAAATACTTTTAATAAATTGCGAAACTTGTGTGTACTATAACTTTCTCGTTGGAATGCGTAATTTGAGCTTTTTTGGATGTAAAAGTACGTTCCATCGCAAATAGTTATAACTGGGCTTCGGGTATTTGAAAATAATACATTTGGAATTCGTAAAATTCTCTCTAAAAGCTCGTTTCTGTATGAGCTAGCGCAATTTGGCCCATAAATATGGTCAAATCCTAAGTTTTTAGGAACAAATTCCGAACACAGACAGTGTCGTACTTTTTTCATTATTGCTCCGAAGTGCTGCGAAGTCATACGAAAAATGCTCGACAGTCTTTCATTAGAGTCCCCGGTATGTAATTTGCATAAAACGGTAGCCAATGCTCTTTTTGCTTTTTTAAAGGTTTGTGTTAAAGATGGTGTTTCCTCGAGTATGTTTAGAAAAACATCTTTAGTATAACCTGTATAAAAATGTAACACATAATCATCAATGGAATCCAGCCGTTCGAAATTCAAATACTGTGTATCCTTTTTCTGCAATAGTTTTAACATAGCAGACATTTGTCTACTGTTAAAAGTTTCAATTGTAGAACGACTATTTTCTTCCACGTTGTTCCATATGTTACTCATTAAATGCTCACTACAAGCACGATTTCCTAAAGGAATATATATATTTTGTTTATACAAACAATCTATTCTAATTGCCAACGGGATCCTATGAAGATCATTTTGATTATTACAGCCATTTGCTATACAGAAAGTGGAATTATATGGGACTCGTTTAAAATCATGAACAGGAAATACAGGTGCACTTGTTTGAGTGTGTGCATCTTGCATTTCGGGAACAATTACTTCTTCAGGCTCACCAATCACATCCAACTCAGGCACATCCAAGGGATCATTAATTATACCACGTGACGAGCTGCTACTAGAAGGTTCAACCACCATGTCAGTCGCTGCTTGTCGTGCTGCTTCATTGAGTTCTTCTTGCATACGTTCTCTTCTTTGTCTAATAACAAAGCGGTCGGCACGTTGTAAACAAGGCCTGCATATCTTATTCTCAGCCGTTATCTGAAATATATATTAAAATAATAAACATTATTTCTTCCTATTACACATATTTAACACGCAATTGCATAAAATAGTATGAAAATAAAAACCTATATTCGACAGAAATCGAAGACTGTACTTTCAGGTGTAGGTGCAGGGGGGTTACCGGCTAAACACCATCGGCTTGACATGACAAGGATGGCACTATGTGTCGTTTTCGATCGACGTCGACTGACAGTTGCGCGGTAGATCCGCAGATCTATATCTATAGTGTCTTTGGTAAATCACCATTAAAAAGGTTAACGCAGACTTGGCCGCACCGCACTCACCGTATTTTTCGTTTTTGTTGATGGCCTCGCACATCTGCCCGCGCCGCAGTCGTGCCTGTCGCCGCACAAATCGCACTCGATTTTTTCATTCAGTTTCTAATTTAATCAAGTGTAGGCGTTTATTACAGAATGGCTCTTAACGAACGATTTGTTATCTATCAGTTGTTTATTATTAGAGGACGAAGAAAATCAAATGCCAACAAGAGTTAAAAAAATGAAGTCACCCGCGCCGCATCGGCCGCAGCGTCCGATGTCGATAGTTAGTGACGTCATCAGCTACGGCTCGGGGAATTCGGCCGTTTTAGGTACTGCGGCGCAGATAGGTATGCAAGGTTACAAATAACTTCATATTAAGAAATGTTCAAAATGTATCATGTATGTAAATGGATAAAATAAAAATAACTTAACTAACTTCGTTTCAGTTTTGTTGGGGAAAAGAGAAAAAGATTCCAGGAATGATCAACATATGATACTGTAAGTTCTATCACACGGTGGAAGGTTGTCGGTGATTTTCCAAAGACAGTTAGTAGGTACATAATTATTTTATTGACATAAGCCGATTTCGGCCGTTTAACAGACAATAGGTTACAAGTTATCCAAAACAGTTAATAAGTGGTGGTGAAATTGCGCAATATACACAACACCATAACGCACATAAATCCTTTTTAAGGTTCCTTACATCGAAAGGAAAAAAAACGGAACCCTTATCACTGGATCACTGTTTTATAAGATTGAAGTTAAAAAACTTAACAAAACCTAAAGCATTACAACCCAGAGGTATTCTCACACAAATAACATTGTATAACACGATAACATTCTATAACAGTCATTTGCTTCCGATTGTTAAATGACACTAAACCCTCACAATGGTTTTATTTAGGTACTTGTTGTTTAAAATCGTATACTTAAGTATCATTCTGTAACCTCCTGGCGTTCTTCCGCTACCTTCTGGTTTCGCTCGGATGTTATAATAAAGTTATGATTTTTTTTTATCATGTTGCATAATATGTAATTATAATATCACTAACGATTTACTACTTTTGTTACATTTTGACTAAGAAAGTAGGATAACAAATGTTATATGCAATATTATCTAACTGCTGTGTGAAAGCACCTTAAAACATTTTTTATGGAACTAGGTATGTATGTAGCTAAGAAGTGTCTAATGAAATAATGATAAAGTACCTAAGGTTATTAAAGAGGTACAAACCTGCGGCTCCTCAAAAATGTGGTGAGCGTATTCCATAACGGATGGGTGCTCCGATAAGAAGTCATCGGTCAGTTGATAAGACCGTACAGGTGCACGAGATCTACGCCTCGGTCCATAGTGAATAGTACTTATTCCACAAAAATAACAACGTCTTGAAGGTAACATTTCGGTACCAAAACAAATAAGTCAATAACAAACAAAAACAACAGTCAAACTTAAATGAACAACAAATCCAACAATGAAAAATAACGAAATAACGTGTAAATCACACAGAGAGAGAGGCATTTACTTCCGCATAGAAAGAACGCAGGTAGCAAACTGAGTGCAGAAGTTGGGGCTGTTGGGGGGGTATAATGTGGCGTGGCGCGGGGTGGTGCGGGGTAGCGCGGGCGCACCTCCCCCCGCCGTCCATACACCTCGCCTCACCCGCCTGCCCTGCAGTGTGTAGGTGTTTCGCTCGCATCTTTAAAATGATTATGTATTGTATTTTATTGTTTTAATATATACAATGTCGCAGTCGGATTGTATTACATTACGGCTAGCCGTTTTACAAAACAGGGCCGTTTTGTAATGCGGCGGTTCAACGATTAGCCGGATTGTCACCAAAGAGCATGTAATCACTACGTTTGATTGTCACTGCGATACGTTCTTCAATGTGGCGGCCACGGAGTAGGTAAAGCGGCAATGAGGCATGATTTCCTAGTTTCATCATTTTCATCAGTTACTAAAATATTTTATTAATATTTACCCAGTGTTATTCTAAAAAATTACAGATTTATAGTCTCTATTAAAAAAAATGGTAATCACGTGGTCAACTTTAACGCTTTATATCTCAGAAACCTGACACTTTACGAGGGTTGTTTTATTAATATTTTTTGTTGGTATTGATGTCAGCTATCGATTTATAAAGGTTCCATGGCTGGCCGCGATTTTGAAAAAAAACAAAATGGCGGCAGTAGGTATGCCACGCTCCATAGTAAAATCTTCAAACCCCTTTGGACAAAAACATTGCAAAGAAATTCATACTACGCCAATGGAGGTTGGAATAAAGCTACTACCCACACAGCAGAATATTGATAGGAATCTTCCGTATAGAGAATTAATTGGATGTCTTATTTATTTATCCGTAGGTACTAGACCCGATATAGCTAATGCCGTAGCCAAGATGGGACAGTATGTGGATAATGCCGATAGAAGCTGTTGGAAAGCAGCTATATGGATTGTATGATACCTAAAAAGAACCAGAGAATACGGTCTTATTTATAAAAAGACTGGTAAGTCCATAATACGGTATTCTGGTAGCGATTTTGGAAACTGTCATGTGGATCGAAAGAGTTTTTCGGGAAATGTCTTTATATTGGCAGGAGCAGCGATTTCTTGGAAATCACAAAAGCAAAAGTGCGTCGCTACCTCAACGTGCGAAGCTGAGTACGTAAGCTTGGCTTTAAGCATGAAAGAAGCTTTGTACCTCCACAGCTTATTATGTGAGGTAGGTTTACACAACTTTAGCAGAGTGACATTATATGCGGACAATCAAGGAGCAATTGCCCTTGCGAAAGATCCAGTTTCTCATGCCCGCAGTAAGCACATTGATATTAAGCATCATTTCTTAAGGCAGACGTTAAGAAATAATAAAAATATAGCTTTGAAATTCATTTCTACTGATTTGATGCTGGCAGATATTTTAACTAAACCGTTGCCAAAGCAGAAATATTATTTGTGCATTTGTGGTTTAGGTATAACTTAGTATTTATTTACAGTTGGTGCTTATTTTTTTTTTTGATCACGTTTGTGTTGTGTTTATCTTACTACTTTTCGAGCAAATGTTGGAACTTTTGGGGTACAATTTAAGGGGGTGTGTTGGATAGAAACTATTTAACGAAGGTAAATTTGTACCTGGCATTTTGTAATGTTTGAAAAGTGTTCGATATAAAATACTGTTTTTATTATGACAACTTTGTATGTGCCATCTGAAAAATATACGTCTAATCCCGTTCAGGATATTTTAATTTCCTCGATTCCACAGCAACCTACGCTCCGCTACAGATAAACGTTGAGAAAAGCATAAAAAAGAATATAAAATATTTTTGGACATTTGTTAACAGTAACAAATAAACCTCTAACATTCCGTCCTCGGTTTATCTTAAAAATATGCCAGCTGACACCCCACAGGATATATGTAATTTATTTTCAATATTTTTCGAATCTGTGTTTTAAGAATCATCTCTACCAGTTGACTATGACGTTGATGATATTGTGACTGACGAAAATCTCGCATCAGATTTTATAATCAGTAACCTTGAGTTTAGCGTTGAAGACGTGAATTAAGCGCTAAAAATGCCTGATGTATGTATAGGTGCAGGGGTAGATAACATTCCCCCGTATGTTTTAAAAAATACAGCTGATTCTATTGATAGACCTGTATGTTATTTATTTAATAAATCTTTTAGTGAAGGAGTGTTTCCTAGGATCTGAAAATTGTTAAAATTGTACCTGTACGGTAGGCCTCAGAAGTGGAGTCCCAATTTCTCATACTAATTGTATGAAAAATTGAGACTCCACTTTTGATTTATCACCATATAAAAGGTCTTACATAACATTGAGTAGGTAATACTTAGCATAGTGAAACCACTAAGGTTTGAAATTATACTAAGAAGAGTTTACGTCTATCAATTAATATACATCATAAAGACAATACTCCGTCCTGTGGGTGAGTTATCACAATGTAACAAATGACATACATAAAGAAAAAAAGAAAAAGAAAGAAAGATCAAGAAGAATTGGACAAATACATACGGTTTGGTTATTATTTTGTTACAATTATACCGTGTTCTGAAGGGTACTAAGGAAAAATGTTCTTTAAGTTTATTTATAATACTTTTTGTCGTCAATTTATCCCGTAATCCCAAAGGTAATTTATTAATGAGTCGAGTGACAATATAATCAGATGTTCGCCTACCGTATTCGTTGTTTACGCAAACCGGTCTGCTACTCAGCTGACGTCGAGCTACCGATCGGGTGTATACAGAGTGTTTCGGTTGTAGCTGATTATTGATCTCGAAAAACAGTTCTTTTAATAAAATAAATTTAACCTGAGTTTAGACAGGTAAAACTTTACAGTGCTTAAACAGGCCAGCGTGATCGTCACCATATTGATGCCGAACTTTAGTTGATACAATATTTTTTTATATTCTAAGTTGAAGATCATAAATTTTATTTAAGTAAGTTTTATATGTACGGCCATAGCTAGATAAACCGTATTGAATGTAAGATTCTGCCAACGAATTATACAGCATAATCTTAACCTTGAATGGGATCCTATTTTTAAGTATTATGATATTAGCCAAAAACTGTCTTAACTTATTACACAAATGCTCTATATGGTTACACCAATTAAATTTGCTGTCGATTTGAAGGCCTAAATATGTTTGGCAATCTACTACGTCAACAGGAGCACAGCTGCACTGACTTAAGATAGATGAGTGTAAACATTCATGGTCATGAGCTATAACGCCCTTTATGGGAATACTTTTCATATAAGGTGATTCAATGGGCAGCAGTTTGGTTTTTGTAGCATTGACAACTAATCCTACATCGTGACACCACTTTAAAAGAGTATTAAAATCTGATTGTAGCATATCACAAGCTTTATTCGGATCTTTATCAGCAGCCACCAGACTGGTGTCATCAGCGAACTGATAGCATGTACTGTGTTGAACATACTTATGCATTTCGTTAACATAAGACAGGAAGTGGAGGGGTCCTAACACGGATCCTTGGGCCGTACCTTCAGTACTGTCTATCGGTTCACTGAAAACATCATTGACCTTCACCTCGAATTTTCTATATTGAAGGTAACTGGTGCACCACTTTAGGAGTGGTCCACGTACACCACAGTTGTCCAGGCTAGATACTAATTGATTATGATCTAGTGTATCGAAAGCACATGAAAAGTCGATAAAAAGAACACAGACATGAAGTTTTCTGTTTAGGTACGTATTAACTTCTTCGGTAAATTTAATTAGTAAATCGGATGTGCCCTTCCCCATTTGAAATCCGAATTGATTTTGATATATAATACCATTAAGCCTATAAAATTGTTGTAATTGTTCACTAATGTATTTTTCTACAACTTTGTCTATTGACGAGAGCAATGTGATTCGACGGTAGTTTGCATAATCGTCTCGCTTCCCTTTTTTATGTAAAGGTCGAACACATCCAATTTTTAAATCATGACGGTATGAGCCCTTTTTTACACTACAATTAATCAGATCTGCGATTGCCCCCGATACGTCGCATCCTATACTTTTGACGCCTGACATTTTTATATTATCTGGGCCAGGTGCTTTCCTCGGATTTAGATTTTTTATTATTCTGTACACCTTGTCTCCGCTAGCCTTTTGAAATAAATACTACAATCGGCAGGACTGCAATGACTATTTGTATCTAGTAACTTTATGCTACAGTTGGGAGTAATCTCTTTAACCACCTTGTCGAATCTAGTAGCAAAACTGTCAACAATACATTTTGTTGTGAGACCCTGTCTCTCAAATGTTCTTTGTACCACTTCGTCAATTGACAGAGTCACACGACCAAGCATATTATTTATTATCTGGTACATCTTTCATATAATAATTGTTTCGTCTTATTTCCAGAAGTGTATGTAATTTGTTTCGTGTTTTATTATACTCTAATCGAAGTTTAAAATCATAAGGTTTTTTCCGCCACTATTTAAACTAATTATTTCTCTTATCGGATAATCGCTTGACTTTGTCATTGACCCAGGGTACCTTAAACTGACATTTGTTTTTTTTCAGTTCACTATTTGTGAACTGGTTGCCGCCGCTGTCGCATTTTGAAAGGAAGATCTAATGAATTTAAAAACATCGGTTGATGAAGTCATATCGCTAGATTGCAACCATTTTACCTTTTTTAGTTCCCTACGAAGAACGTCAAAGTCAACAACCTGCTTTGGTGCACCCTGTAAAGTGCGAGGCGTCCTCGTTGCCTCGTCGATGCAAGCGAGAACAATGGCTCGGTGGTGGCCGACCACTACGGCAGTATTAGATATCGCACTGGCCGACCAGTGGTCGGCCAATACGATATCTTCTATTCTCTCTTTTCTCTCTTTTCTTTCTGTTCTCGGCCAATCTAATACTGCCGTACACGGACGTAAAGTTGGTAAACGAGTGGAAATGTGGTCAATGCAAGATTTTGTTATTTTATTTAGTTTCTTTTCGATCCTAGTGTATTCCGATATACCACACATTAGTCCGTGCTCGCCGAGTGTTTCTAGAAATGAATTTCTAAGTGAATCTATGCATTTTAGGTCGATATTTGTGTCACCAATTAGCAACTGGTTTTGTTTTGAACTGTATTTCGCGATATATTTGTCCAACTCCTTAACCAAACAAACGTGTATTATAACGAGTTGGTCGATACACAGCACACAAAACTAACTCCTGATCGGGGTTTATTTTTCATATACCAGTTATGTTTTCAAGTGACCAGGTATTATGTTCAATTAAAGTGAACTTAAAATGTGATCTCAAATAAACAATAATGCCACCGCATGGTTTTTCTAACATTTTTGTTACATTTTGCACACTTCTTGGATGACATTGTAGGTAGACGGAGCTAAATTAATTATCGCAAGCTAGGAACGCGTGTTACCGCTACAGTGAACTGACGCAAATTACAAAATTTATTAATATATAATTTTTATTACGGCAATCACGCTGGAAATCGATCTAATATATGTATTTGTTAATCGTTGTTGTTGAGTTAGTATCCCATAACACAAGTCTCCATTTTACTAGCTATCTCATTGAACTAATATTAAATGTATATTTAAATGTAGGCAGACATCTTTAAACAATGTAGGTATTATTGAAGTTTACAAACTTAAAAATATATTTAATTACGAAACTATAGCGCCATCTTTTGATGAATCCTACAACCACTCCGGCGGCGGTGAATGCATATTATGGAGGGTAGATGGAAGGAGAACTATCTTATATGGGGGATATTTGAAAAAGTGTCCAGCTGTACGCAGTAAATAACAGTTGAAAAATCCTCCAAGAGTGGCGCTAGCTGCAGCAAAGGGTATGGAATGAATGTAGCCGTTGGTGACAAATTGAAGTTAGCCGAGTCACAGAATTACTGGGTTAAATAATTTTTGTGGCTAAATTAGTCAGCTAGTAAAAGTTAAATTTAATAAACGTTTCTTGTTTACGTTGTCTAATATATTTTGAAAAATATAACCTAAAATAGTAATTATGGCGCTTGATTTAAAATTTACCCTGTTGCTACTGTAGCGCCACCCTAATTTAACACATTTCAGCGGACACTTTTTACATACAGAGACAGTTCTCCTTCCATTTACCCTCCATAATGCATATGTACTCGGCGGTGGTATTTTCCTTTGGTTGTACGACATGAGTTGAAACGTTCCGTTGCACATTCATTTTTATAACATTTCATTTCAATATTTTTAAATACTCTTTGGTTGCAATATTTTTTCTAGGAATACATTTATATATTCCTAGAAAAAATATTGATAATACATTAATACATTATTACATACTTACATATATCATTCTTTTATCTTTGGTGATTGATTTAAAAAACGCGTGTTTTAATTTAAAATTATTATATTTTCTTAGCAAACACTAAAAACACTGTTTAAAACCTGCCTGCGTGTGACGACACATTTTACTACGTGTCCATTCATGAATTTTATTTTGTCGTTACAGAGGGAAGATACGTAAAGACATCTCAGATAAAATATCATACTAAGGCCGCTGGACAAATTAGCATTCAACGGTATAAGAAGAAATCTTTGGAGGTGGTTTAAATCATACATTTCTAACAGGACGCAAATAATGGCTATTAAAGGATTCGAATCTCAATGTGTAAATGTTACTTCCGAGGTGCCACAGGGCTCGATTTTGGCCTTTACTGTTTTTATTATGTATTAATGACAGAAAATAATGTTTTAAGTTTTCTAAATTTTTACTATATGCTGATGATCTAAAAATGTATCAAGTTATTAGTACTGTTGAAGATCATAATAAACTTCAGGAGGATTTAAATCGTCTATCGGAATATTGTTATAAAAATAAACTAGAACTTAGTATTAATAAATGTCAATCTATAACTTATACCAAAAAGAAAATTGTGATTAATCACCCATACGAGCTTTGTGGCACTTAATTGCAGGAGACATCAGTAAAAGACCTTGGAATAACTCTTGATAACCAGTTGCATTTTGATATTCATATTCAAAATATCATAAATAAAGCTTATAAAATGTATGGATTTGTCATGAGAACTTGTGGTAGGTTTAAAAATAGTTCTACTTACATGTACCTGTACAAATCTTTGATCAGGTCTCAGCTGGAATATGCTGTTACAGTATGGAATCCCTTATATGAAAAGTATAATAAAAATCTACCATGGCAACATTTGTAATAAACACGAAGAAGAAATTTTTTGAACCATTTTAGCATCTAAAATGTTCCAAAAAAAAAAATTTCTTCGTCGTGTTTATTACAAATGTTACCATGGTAAATTACCTTATAAGCAGTTACTTAAGTTATTCAATGTATTAGATCTTAAATCAAGGCACGCTCAGCTGGGAGCTATGCTGCTCCATGATATCATTCATCACAGGTACGACTGTGTTGACATCACACGTAAACTTTCCTATAAGTTGCAGCGTAGATCCCAGATGAGAGCGTCGCGTTCTCACCAGTTCTTTTCAGTTAAAGCTAGTAGAACTAAGGCAGGTATTCGTTCTCCTATTAATTGTATTATGAAGTACTATAATGATAAACTATCTCACATAGATATAATAGCTTTGTCACACGGAGCCTATAAAAAATGTGTAATGAATTCATTCGATGAAAACTGATTAATAATATCAAAGGCCTTTGTATGTAACAATTATATAGGTATAAGCTAGATAATTTTCTTGTACAGCACTGTCAGCTCTTTATGCACCAGGGTTTTTGATTTTTGATTTTTGTAGTGGAGATTAGCTTTTCCTTCTTAAGATGTGATATAATGTATGTGGCAACATCGTTGGGTCTACAATTAGAATTTTGTTCAGTCTATTGAATTATATGAAGCATTGTATTGTAAACCTGTTTGTGGTCCTATATTAATAAATAAAATAAAAAATTGGACATTTTTGGCGTAATATATCAAACCGCAAGGTCACGAATATACGCGTGTGCAGGCTGCGGCCTGTGGCGCGTGCGACTGTTGCAACTGAAACAAATGTATGGAAATGTCTGAAGCATGTCACAATTTATGACAACAGCCACTTTTCAGGCTTATTTTGGTGTGACTTTACGCGCGTATTCCAGTTGCCAGGTCTGGTTTCGACTATACCCGAGGCTTGATCTCATTTTACTTTATACCCCCTACAATATTATTTATTATATTATTTATTTACAATATTATGGGGCCATTATTATTAAATATTGTGATTTTATTGTTAAGGTATCGGTACTTCTTGGTTTAGGTAGATAAACCTTTAGATGAATATTTTAAAAAGAAGTTGCTCTTGCTTGACACATTTACCTTACTTATATCTGTCTTGTGGTTCTAATCCGTTCTAATAAATAATTATAATTCGAATATGTAAGGGTTTTATTTCAGTATTTTTAACATGGTAGCTGAGCGTGAAGAGCGGAAGAGCTGCCGAGACAATTAATAGGATTGATTTAAAGAAATAATCTGAAAATTTTCTTTCGAGACGAAAACAATTGACAACATATCAGGGACCGGAACCCTAAGGTCAGAAAAATGGAAGGTAAGGATGATTTTAAGATACCAATTTTTTTAAGGCACTGATTATGAGAAATGGAAGTTTCGTTTGAAATTATTACTAGAATTGAAAAACTGTAAGAAAGTTATAGAACAGGAGGAGAAAGATAAAGTAATAGATGAAAAAGATTGGAGAAAAATGAATTTAAAAGCTCAGAACTATATAGTTAATATTATTGGAAACGATATCGTAATATCTGAGGATAATGCTTATAAGATGATTAAGCAACTTTATGATTTATATATTGTAAAAGGATGTGCGAACAAGTTATTATTAAAAAGGAAGATACTCGAATTGAAATTTGATGAAAGAGTCTCCCCATTAGATTTTTTCCAAATTTTTGAGAAACAAATAAATGATTTAAGGGGAGCAGGAGAAATAGTTAGTGAAGAAGATAGATTGAATTACTTATTATTAACATTACTATCCAAATTTGAATATCTTGGTAATATTGTTGATGCAATGCCGAAAGACAAACAAACAGTTGAATATGTAAAGTCAAAAATAATTTCAGATTTCAAGAAAATTGAATCTAAAAATAGTGTAGAGACAGAACACAGTTTTGCTAGTACCAGTGGTATCAACAGTTGTAATGACAACTGCTATGGTTGTAACCAAAGAGGTCATTTTAAGAAGGACTGCCCAAAAATTTAGAAATAGAGGTGGATATAACAGGGGGGTTACTCCATAATCATACAACGCAATCACGTCTGAAAGAAACCGACGTAACGTGAGTCGTGCCTACTACCCACTCCCTGGATGACGATACCTGCTCACGTATTCTTTTCGTTCCCATAGACAACGCACATCGATACCGGTGATGTGAATGTTGTTCCTAAAGTTATCGGTACTATGACGGTACTTTCAAAAATAATTAATTTATCTTGATTGGTTATTAAATACGAGAAGTTTACTTTCTTTTCTTACATTTTAAGTTAATATGAACCAAAAAATATTTTTATAATAATAAAAAGTAATTTATTTCAGTATCGTAAAATCGGTATGACTCAATATGGCCATGGCCTCTAGCCATGGCCATAAAAACATTAAAAAGTCGTATCACAGACATGTCAACTTCAAATATGACATTTGTATGACATGACATGTAAACATAAACATACCCTATGGGTAATATACTTTTATTTTCATTTGTTTTAAGAAAACTTCTCCAGTTTTATTTCGAAAGGGGGCGATTGTTACCAAACAAACCAAAAAAGGCAAATTTTGAGACCCAACGAAAATTGGAAGGATTCACGCCGAAATATAACCTCTACAGTTTAAACCTTGCTTCCGAGTAACTTTGGAGCGCTACGACCTTCATCTTCAGCAACTAGCAAAGCAAAGAACTTCTCAGAACAACATTCCAGCTGCTCTAAGTCACCTATGCCAAAAATACGCTCTTCTCACTGAATCCCAAAAAATAAAAGAATTTTGTAACCTTCCAATTTGTGAAAGCTTGTGAATGATAATTTATTTCGAGAATGACTGTAATATTAGCTATACAATGGATGGAAATGTATTTCATAAGCGACAATACATTGTACCTATGCAAATATATTATTATTTGATGTAAAAGTGTTGATTTTTTTATAAAGCAAATTATTTTCAACGCCTGAATTTCTCGTAATTACTCAAATTAGGTACCCTTAATGCTAGCAATTACTAAAGAGAATAGACAAATATTAAAAACACAAGTCATGTGTATCAGATTGGTTGCATAGCTAAAATGAAAATCTTTTGTAGGATGTGTACTTTGTTTAAATTTGTGCGAGAAGTCTTCAAATTCAATTTTACTTTTTGCAGAGGATGTTTTAGTGAGTTGTGTAGGCTCTCACATGCTGGTCTGAAAGAAAAGGCTTGGAATGTAGCTGATGCTTTTCTTCTTGTACAGACTATAAAGCCGATCTAGGGAATGGGCGAGTTTTAATCAAGTTAGTAGCCAATGCCACTGTATATATTACTATTTCCACCTTTGCTCGCCCACCATCATGCTTAAAGTGGGTTTAAAATGCTTTATCTGTTTTGACGACCTCCGTGGCGTAGTGGTCACCATGCTAGTCTACCACCCAGAGGTTCCAGGTTCAATCCCCGGTCAGGGCAAGTTGGAAAATGGCCTTTTTCAAATTGGCCTGGGTTTTTGATGTTTATCTATATATGTATTTGTTATAAATTATAGTATCGTTGATGTTGTATCCCATAACACAAGTCATGAACTTACTTTGGGGCTAGCTGAATCTGTGTTATTTGTCCCTATTTATTTATATATTTGTGTAGGTTTATTGTACCTGCATCACAAATAGGTAGGCATTTGAATAATGTTTTTATGTACTTATAAAAACATATTCTAAAACCTAGCCTAAAGATTAATAAAAACAAATTTAAAAGAAATCGTGGCTTCATTCATGAATAAAATCAAAATTAAAATATTAATAAAATTATATATTGTTTCATTTACACTCCTTAATTTTAAATGGTATTATAAACATATCAATAATATTAAAACACTGCATGGATGATATCAGTCGGAGCCCACAAATCCTGGCTGATTGTAATCACATTGTGGATTGAATTAGTAATTGTTAGTAGTTCTTCTGCCTTGCTCTGTACATCTCCCTCCGTTAGTTCAACATGCTGCATTCGCCATTGATGCCTTGGGTGAACCTGTAAAATATTAATTCAAGTAGTATAGTGTTACAGTATCAAATATTCATCCTTAACGGGGTAGACAGCAGACTCTATAGCCGTAAGAGCACAATGTCACTTTTAACAGGAGGGGGTGGAGGTATTCTTAGTCATCGCTTGAAGTGTTTGTATCATTTTACATCTTGTATGCCAGGTCAGTAAATATTTTTGTACTATTGGAAAACAAAAGTACATGTATTCATAATTTTTTTTAGCTCTGGACCTAACAACATATTGGGAAAAAAATTGTACTGGCCTGCGCAAGCAATTGATAATTATTTTAGCCACATCTTGGTTTATAATGGAGCTTTTGAGCTGATAGTATGCGGCCTCATCTAATCTCATTAGGGGTTCCAGTTTGTCTACAATGGGGCATTTTGTTTGGGTTTGTTAAACTAAATATCTGGTCCAAAGCCGCACCACTTGTACCCAGAATCTCCTATAAAATAAGAAAAAAATGCAACATGTATGTATGTAGGTAGATATGTTAAAAACAAGTAGAAAGGGAATAGCACCTAGTAAGCCCTTACAAAGTATAGTGATTACATATGTAGGTACAATTGACATACCCAGTTAGATAGCTTCTCTGGATAATCTTCGCTGGATGATTTATATGGCTATTTTGTCAAATAAAGCATTATGGCTCTATACACCATAGTGTGCATGCACTACAGACCCACACTGTCACCTGCCGCAAACACCGAGACTCAGTCTGATGCAACTATAGCCACATCCTCCTTGTAACTGCCCGTTCCATAAAATGCAAGAGCAAATTAATATCTGTAAAAATATAGTAACCGATAAGAGGTTCTATACCAACCACACACTTAATGACATCGCAAAAGAAAATTAATCTAAATTCACAATGAGTTTACATTCCATCACCTTGGAGCTTGGAGTTATTACAAGTCGGACGATGAGGGAGGCGAAACAATCCATCTCTGAGCTCCATGCATTCTTATTTCTTGTTCCTTCAAAGGCTAAATCCATCGACTTATACATCATAACCTTAAACGCAAGTCCGTCGAGTGCAAAACTCACTATACTCCAGTCCAGCAAAATAGCGGCTCACCCACAGCCCACAGCTGGACTTGATAAATTGTATAGGTAGGTAGGTACGTAAAAATTTTGAACTGAAACTAACAAATAAAAGCCCAAAGCCGTTTCGGACGAAACGAATGCGTAACTAAAAGAGGTGACTTTGGCGGGGTGGTGAAGCGGGAAGGGTCGGGGGGCATTTTCAGACGACTCGCGTGCTGTCAAGTAGACATTTTGGCGCAAATCGAGTACCGTTTTGCTGCTTATCTGTGAAAGTCGTTGCGTCCGCATTGAATACGTACGAAAGCGACCGCTGACGTCATGACGAAATGTGTTTCGGATTGCCTCGCATGTGCACGCATCGCGTACGACTGACGTCGTAACATTATGTAGTAACCCCACAGGTATCATCGTGGTAACCGAGGAAGAGGACGAAACTACAGAAGAAATTATAGCAATGCACTTAATGATGAGGTAATGACAGTTGGGACAGAACAGAGGTGTGTGAACACATTTACAACGGTCGTGAGTACATAAATAGAAATTTCTATGAATTTGCAAAGCAGAAAGGATTTTTTATTAAACCTGCACCAGCGTACACACATGAATTAAACGGAGTAGCGGAACGCTATATTAGGTGAATTATATAGCTAGATGTTTGATGACAGAAGCAAAACTAGAGAAAAAGTACTGGCCTGAATTTGTGATGACAGCAGCATATTTAGGTAATAGATTGCTTACGAATACAGTAGAAAAGAAAACGCCATATGAATTGTTTACTGGTAGAAAACCAAATGTCAAAAATTTGAAATTGTATGGCAGTAAATGTTTTGTACGTGTTCCAGAGGAAGTCAGAACATCAAAACTAAATCCAAAAAGTCAGCAAGGAATCTTGGTAGGATATACTGACATGGGATATAAAATTTTAATTGACGGCAAGGTTATAGTTTCTAGACATGTAAGATTTATAGAAAATGATGTAGCAGAAAAAAATATAATAAAATTTGAAGCTTGTGATGAAGAGAAAGGAAATGACGATAGCGAAGAGTTTTTTGACGTCATAAACAATGATGAAGATGAAACTATAGATAAATCATAGGACAAAAATGAAGAACCTTGTGATGAAAGTCGTGCTGAAAGTCGTCCTAAAAGAGTAGTGAAATTACCAGAAAGGTTAAAAGATCACGTAGTATACGTAAATATGTCAAATGCGCTAGTACCAACTACATATGATGAAGCAGTAAATTGTCCTGAAGCAAGGAAGTGGATAAGTGCTATGGAGGATGATATTAATAGTTTAGAAAAGAATTAAACTTGGGAAGCAGTAAATGAACCAAAAGATAAACAAATTATAGATGTGAAATAGATTTACAAAATAAATTTCAAATTGAAAATATAAAGCTAGAGTTGTTGCTAGAGGATTTCAACAGTGGTATGATGAAAATGAAGATAACTATTCGCCAGTAGCAAGGCTTACTAAAATGAAAGCGCTTTTATCTATAGCATGTGTTAATGACTGGCAGATACATCAGATGGACGTAGAAACAGCTTTCTTGAATGGAGACATCAAATCGGAGGTGTACATATATCCACCTGATGGATATAAAATTGGAAGGAACAAAGTTTGTTAACTTCGAAAAGCTTTATATGGGTTAAGAGAAAGCCCTAGAGATTGGTACGATTGTTTTAATGAATATATGTTGAGTATTAATTTCAAAAGGTCAGAATATGATTATTGCTTATACACAGGAAGTGTAAAAGATGCTGTAATTTATTTATGTTTATATGTTGATGATATTTTAATATGTTCAGAGAATTAAAATTCTATAAATGAAGTAAAAAGGCTGTTAAACATTCGTTTCATAATGAAAGATTTAGGAAGTGTGAAGGAATACTTGGAAATTGATATAGAATATAACCCGTCAAAAGAAGCACATTGAACAGTTGGTTGAAAAGTATAATATAAAAGATTATAAGTACGAAACACCTATGGAGCAAAATTTGAAATTGGAGCTTAGCAAGAATCAAAATTCCGATATCAAGTATAGAAATATAATTGGAGCACTATAGTATGACGCTAGTGGAACGCGACCTGATATAGCATATAGTGTTAACTATTTAAGTCGTTTTCAAAATAGTTATAGTACTACTCATTATACGAGTAAATATGCATTGAGATTGCTAAAATATTTGTATAGAACAAAAGAAATGAAGTTAAAATATGATCTATTTTTTGATGAATTTATTGATGCATGTGTTGATGCTGATTTTGCTGCAGATGTCACAGATAGGAAAAGTACAACGGGTATAATTATTAGTTTATTTAATAATCCCATATATTGGAAATCTCAAAAACAAAAGATTGTATCGAGAGCATCTACTAATTCTGAATACTATGCATTGGCAGATTGTGTTGAGGAATTGTTACTAATTAGAGGCATATTAGGGGATTTAATAATTAAAGTTGATAAACCTATTAAAATCTATAAAGATAATACGGGAGCTATTTTGCTTTGTCTAAAAATGGAAAGTTTTCGAAAAATTCAAAGCACATTGACGTTAGTTATCATTTTGTGTATGACTATGAAAAGCAAGGAGTTATAAATGTTTCAAAAATAAATACTGAAGATCTTAGCTGACATTTTTAGTTAGATTTAGAGTTCATTTTCAAAAACTAAGACAGTTGATTTGTGCCAAATAGAGTGTTTTGTTATGAATGTTTTTTATAAGGTTTTTGTCGTTGTTATTTTTGTTTGAGCTTTATGTTTCCGTTTAATAAGTGTATAACTCTAAAATCAAGGAAGTGTATTAAATATTGTAATTTTATAGTTTAGGAATCGGTACTTCTTGGTTTAGGTAGATAAACCTATAGATGAATATTTTAAAAAGAAGTTGCTCTTGCTTGACACATTTACCTTACTTTTATCTGTCTTGTGGTTCTAATCCGTTCTAATAAATAATTATAATTCGAGTATGTAAGGATTTTATTTCAGTATTTTTTACCCGACTACGGCAAAGCAAAAGGAGGGTTATGATTTTGACAGGCTATGTATGTATGTATGTATGTATGTTCATCTGTTCCCTCGTAACTTCTAAACTACTTATCAGAATTCGACATATGACATATCATTAGAAGCGTCTTAATTGTCCGCTGGTTATAGGCTATATGGGGTTTCACAAAATCTAATGTGGCGCCCTCTAGCGGACAAAACATACAGAGTAAAAAAATAAAGTTAAATATGCCGTGTTTGGTATCATTTGAAAGCGCTTTACTTGTACATTTTGAATATATATATATTACTAGCATTTGCTTGTGACTTTACCTGTATTTATGGGCTGATTGCATATAATTCACAGCTTTTCATTCATAGCTTCTTTACTACTTATCAGAATAAGACCACTGCAGTACCATTAGAATGGCATTGATATTCTATTGGTTATGAGTTATAAAGCTTGTCACCAAATTTAGTATTGCGCCCTCTAGCGGACAAAAAGTTCTATGTTAATATAAAATTAAAATAAATATACCGTGTTTGGTATCACTTGAAAGAGCTTCACGAGTACTTTATGCTTGTACATAATTACAAGAATGCTTTAATGATGTTAAATATGAGTGATAAGAGTAAAGCGCGGATCACGGGAACTGTGAATCGCTTTATGCAATGTAGAGCAGTGTGAACGTTAATAGAATATATAATGCACTAATGAAAACGACATAAGCTGGGAGTACCTCCACGCGGTGAAGGCGGTGAAGGCGGAAACAGTTTGATAACTGGCTAAAACTCCCATAAAAATTTCCTATGCGCTATATGCCTTCGGGCTTATGTTGTTATATGTGCGTGTGTATTTAACTGCCTATTCGTTGTGTCGTTGTGTACCCGGTAACGCAGGGAAGCAACCACAGCCATCCTACTTCGATATACTGTTATTAATTCATCAATTTAACTTTTGTTATTATTATGCGCCACAAATACACTTTAACACCAAAATAGTTCAAATAATAAAAAGTAAAAAAACTAAAACCCAACTACGACAAAAAACGACGCTGAAAAAGTATAAAACAAGTTGTCAAAGTGCTACGGTAGGTAGGTATATGTAACGTGTGACTACGCTTTTCCAAACATGAAAATTTATCTCTACATAGTGAATATTGCATACGTCAGAATAGTATTGTATGACATTATTGTCAATTTACAACGAAGGCATCTTGGTAGAGTCTACTGTGTCCATTTACTTGCAACTACATTAGCAACTTTGTTCAGTTCAGTATTCTGAAAATATTGTTTTATACTTTTTCAGCGTCGTTTTTTGTCGTAGTTGGGTTTTAGTTTTTTTACTTTTTAACAATTATAAACCCATTGATGGCGGTTTGCCAAAGCGCAAATTTTCAAACGGAACACTTTTTTACAATACTTTTTCAAACCGACTCCACGCCCAAACTACATAACCCATTTCGATTCATAAATAAATTCAAATGAATTTTTTTTTTGATCGCCGTGTTCGTTGATCGTGGCATACTTCATACATTTCCTTACATTTGTTTCAGGTGCAACACGCCGTCGCGCGGCGCGCCATAGGCCGCAGCCCGCGCACACGCCTATATTCTTGACCGGGCGTTTACTCTTGACCTAGCGTTAAAAAAATTATAAGATGGCAACACTGAGAGGAATGAATTATCTATGGTAGAATAAAACAACAGTAGGTACATAATCTCTTCCCGAGTTGGAACAAGATACGTAACGATTAGTGTTACTTTTCAGTAAATTTAAGGACTTACTAGATTAATTCATGAATATTAAATAAAATATTAACCAACGTACGTAGCTATTTAGTATCTCGTGTGAATCATGTGATTCATGCCCTTCGCCTGTCCAACACCTCCTAGAGGCTGGGTGAACTATTTAACATTTTATAAATTGATTTATATGAATTATTAATTGTAATTATAGGTTGGGGAAAAATTCTTTTCGCATTTTATATGAAAATTCAAAACATTTTTTAATATAGTTTATTTACATTTAACTATTTACATTTTTGCCATTTTATAGGTAGGGACATGATCCCATTGCTATAGAAATTTTGGGGCTTCTGATCAAAAAACTGCGTCAAGTAGTTTTGACAGCCCTCTCGTGATGTTAACCTGACACTGCCTAAAGAATTCTGAAGAGATCGAAACAGGTGGAAATCTGAAGGTGCCAGGTCAGGACTATACGGCGGATGCATTAACACCTCCCAGCCAAACTCTTTTAATTTTTGCTGAGTGGTTAAAGATGTGTGAGGTCTAGCGTTATCATGATGAACACCTCTTCTGTTGATTAATTCCGGCCACTTTCTCTCAACTTCTTGCTTTAATCTTATCAGTTGTTTGCAGTAGAGTTCTGAATCGATGGTCCTGCCTGGTGGTAACAGCTCATAATTAATAATGCCCTTCCAATCCCACCACACACACAGCATCACCTTGTTGCGAGTTAACCCGGGTTTCGCCACAGTCTGTGAAGCCTGACTGGCCTTTGACCATGACCTTTTTCGCACGTTCTCGTCGTACGTGATCCACTTTTCATCACCAGTTATCAATTTCTTCAAAAATGGTTCGGTCTCATTACGTCGTAATAAAGATTCACAAATGAATACACGGTTCATAAGGTTTTTTTCAGAGAGCTCGTGAGGTACCCAAATATCGAGCTTTTTTGTGTACCCATTTTTTTTCAAATGCGCCAAAACTGTTTTGTGGTCAATTCCCAGTTCTTCAGCTACATCGTAACTACTGGAATGCCGATCTTGCTCCACTTTTTCAAAAATATCATCCATTTTATCCGTAACAGGGCTACCAGAGCGACGTGCATCTTTGACATCAAAATTTCCGGATTGAAAACGCTTAAACCAAATTTGTGCTACTCTCACAGACACTGCACTAGGTCGATAAACATCGCAAATTTTTTTCGCGGCTTGCTTTGCATTTTTACCTTTTTGGTAGTAAAATTTTAAAATGTATCTAATTTCGTCACTAGATTCACTCATCTTGATGGTAAGAAAAACAAATGAAAATCACGCATTTTCCTAATTTGAATTTGGAATTATCTTCTTTAAAATTTAAACTTTTAAGTGATACCAAAACCAGCCAGGTACAAATAGTATAGCCAAAGTGGTTTTATTACAAGTTCATACATACTATATGCGAAAAGACTTTTTCCCCAACCTAATATAAACTTCAAAAATGCATTTTTCTCAGTTAATTCAATTATACACAGTGGCAACACAACAAATTGACAAGTGTTATACTGACAGTCCGCCCTTTTAACGTTATCGTTGACTCGCTCACACTATTTCGTTCGGTGAAGAAATTACTGTGGTTTCCAAACTTGAAAATTACGTATAAAAATGAGCTGTGTCCTGTGTGTGTCGTGTAAATTACTATTTAAGATTAAAATTCTTGGAAATAGTGGACTGAAAATTTTAATTCTACTTTTTAAATATTAAATATATTGTAATGCTTGTGCCGGACTTGCGCCTATCGTCACGAAGGTTCGTGCTATTACACGATACACGCAAATTTCACCGGCCGTTATCGGGTATCGTCCCGAATATACGGACTTCGTGTAGTTATCGCGCGGGTGGCGATACATCAAAGGATTTATGCACGCTAACAATTCGCTCTGCGTGGTCGCACTTGCGTTGTTCATTTTGACGTTTGTTTTCATTACTTGTTCGGGCGCGTGCTGTGCGACGGTGCCACGATTGTTAATGCGTAAAAATGGAGTGGAACGATAAAATAGTTTTCAAATTTTTAGCTTTTTTTTTCTAGGTTTCTTTTTAGGTTTCAATAAATGCATTATGTAATTGTTAGCACACATGTTAAAGAAAATAAAGTCGCCGTCCATATTTAAAACACGTAGATGACGCCATCTTGGATTATTGCCAGATAGTTCGTGAAAATAACGAAGCCGCTAGTGTGACCAGCGCTTTATCGCGATAACTTTTTAGTGTACAAAACGTACGAAGATTCGCCGCGAATTGCTTCGGGACGATAGGCACAAGTGCGGCCGAAGCATAATGTTAATATGTATTGCAATGCTGGGTCGAATAGGGGTAGGGTACATACTGAACTGGGTTTCTTTCATTATTATCTTTCCAGCAGTGGTCACTCCGAGGCGACAAACAGGGCAAATTAAATAATATGTTTAAAGTTGTACCTACTGTATTGTTTTTTTTTCTTTCATCTTTCCCCACCCCACTATAAAAGTTTGAGAACCATTTCGCAACTGATGACGAATCTTGTTCCAAATTTCCAATTACACCTCCAGCTGTCACGGGAAGAGAATACGAGGCGAAGTTTATTATACTATGGAAATCATGGTCCATGGAATTATCTATGAATTTTGACGAGTGATGATGATGGTGACGCAGTATTTTTGTCAAACAAACCAAATATTTTGCTGTAGGTACCTAGGAATAAATCAACCTATAAATAATTAGGTTTCTACCTGTACATAGTGCTGGAAATAATAAACATAGTTTTTTTCATTTCGATTGTGCATTTTGTGCGTTGAAAACCGTAATGTAACTCGTAATGTACTGTGGATAATAGGAAAATATTTCAATGGTACATTGAATGGTAGGTATCTACGTGTTGTGTTGTTTAATGTTTAAAATATTTGCATAGTATATATTTACAAGTATCTGTATAATTTTATATTTTTAATAGTGTAGATACTGTAAATAGCCTCCAAATGAGAAAGACTAGAATACCTTGAATTCTATTCTTTCAGACCTTAATTCCTTTTTTATAGTATATGTATTATTTATTATTCCTTTTCTATAATATATATTTCTATAGTATATAGTATCAGTGTGTAAATTAACAAGGTTCTTGCATAGTACCTACCAAAATTTACCCTATGACCGTGTGGTTTGACTTTGATACTTTATCATCATCAATAAAACTATGTTCTTGTTTTGTGGAGTATTTTCCATGTCTCCTTATTTTCGGCTAAATGCTTGATCTTCCCTATACGACACGACTTTTGCCTTTTCTTTTACTTCATCAATTTACGACATTCTTGATCCTCTTTTTCCTCTCCTGGCGTCCACCTTTCCTTTCATCGTGATTTTTATGAAGTTGTCATGCCGTACATATGAGCTGTTCAGGTTGATTCTGCAATTGGTACCTAACCAATGAAAAAGTAAGGACTCTTTTATAGTTACCACTATATTTTGTACACTTTTGTTTATTTACCTGAATCTAGAAATTGCTTCTACAATCCAATCTATACTTCCAAACAATATCATAAATGTGAAAGTAACTCTGTCTGCTTGCCGCCTGTCTGTTATTATCTTCAGGCTTCAACCACTAATCTGATTTAGACGAAATTTGGTATGGATATAGTTTGAGACCCGGGGCCGGAGATGACATAGAATAGTTTTTATCTGTAAAATAATTATTAATTGAGGAAATGAAAAGGTGAGTGAATTGTATGAGAAATCCTATTTTGCCATACAGAAGTACAAAAGATAAGTACTAAATTGCTGTAGGTGAAGTCGCTGCTAAAAGCTGGTAGACGATATGTCTTTTATTTCTTGGTTCTTGGCATAGACACCTGGTTTTTAAATGCTTTCAAAAATGTATAAAAAAGGGTCATCATCAGCCCTGTGCCTGGTTCTTATAAAATTCGCTGGCTGGCTTTAGCATATAACTTCCAAAATTATTGAGTTAATAATGTAGCATAAGCAATTTTATTACAAAAATTAACATTATATGAAAGTTAATACTAACCAGTCAAAATAAGTCACAAATTTGTACCAAAATCTAATCAAACGCTTGCTTTGATTTTACACTCCAGATAATTTTTTTTGCCTTAGAGCCCATACAGAGAGATGTCCCAACGATAGTAATTTAACATTTACTTGTGAATGCCCCTATTTAGCTAAAGCAGACACTTACACATATCTAGGCACTGTAATTGACAGGAACATAAATTGGGCACCACATATTTCAGCACTCAGTAAAATAGTTTGTAAATTACTACATATTTTTAAAAATCTTAGGGAGTTTGCAGATGTGACACTTTGAATTAAAATTTACTATGTACTTTGTCAGTCGATATTGATCTATTGTATTTAGTGTTCCCGAGGACTATAGGCTTTTAGCCCTAAATTTAATCCTGTCGGTCCTTTTATAGGCCATTGTCATTTTTAAAAGCCTATGAGCCTAAAAAGCCTTTTTCGTGACTGTAGGCTTTTTTAGAGCAATAGGCTTATGTTTAGGCTAAAGCCATTTTTTAGTATCAGCCTGAGTAAGCCATCATAATTATGCTCACTTTTGTACCCAGTTTCCACATCAAACTGACTAGTCGCCAAGTTTATTACCTTGGACCATAACTCTTCAGGCGCTTTAATGATAATTATCGAGTGTTTTCAAATTGTTTCCAATAAATAAATAATTGAAAGAATGGCTAGTAAAGGGGCAATTATTCAACACAATACTAATTAAAACACAACTGTTAAAAATAATAATAAAAAAAAGTACTTAAAAATGACCAAACGAGTTCGAACCCCGGACTTCCGGTGTGTCAATCTGGCTTGATGACCACTAGGCCACAGAGGATTAGGGTCGGATATCGAAAAACGCATACATTGAATTTATCCAATTTTAAGAAAAAAGATATTGTTGTTTGTGGCATTCTAATGGTACATATTATCATTAATTTTATTAATTGAACTACGCAATAAGGTAACCCCGCGTTTACACACTCGCGCTCGCGCTCGCGTTGGCACTCGTCGAAACGTTCTGGCTCCAGTACACGTTGGCCAAGCGCGCTCGGCGAGTGCACTCGGCAGATTTTCGTGGTACTGTTCACACGTTGGCTTGTTTCATTCTGCGTTGGTTAATTTATAAACATGGACGTCAGGGCGGTCGCGGCCGCTGCAGTATACTTGTACGGTTTTTTTTTTCCTTAACGTACCTACAAAAGTAAATAAGTACGCTAATAATATTACAATCTAGCCTTAACTCAGACTAATAAGTAATTTAACATTGACCTAGTTTTATACGTTATTGTCTAAGAATGTGTCCATCGGCACTTTTCTTAATGTCTCTATTAAGGGGAAGGCACTTTGTTCTTGTGTCTCTTTTGGCACATCAATGCACTATAATATCACTGTATTTTTTAAAATTACACTAGTTCAAAAGGTTTAGTTCTTTTGAGATGTCGCACTATGTCCGTGTTGTCGAGGAGCTGGATTGCCTCAACATTCACATGGTGAAGCAGTCTATACTCATGTGCTTCGGCGTATTTCTTGATAACTTTATTGACGGTCTGCATGTTAAGGTCCCGGTGTAGATCGTCGATTCTTATATACCAGGGCGCATTCACAATGGCCTTCAGTACATTATTTTGGAAGTGTTGATATATTTCAATATTACTTTGTTTGGTACAACCCCATAACTGTATACCATAAGTCCATACTGGCATGAGGACTTGTTTATAAAGTAGTATTTTGTTATTTACTGATAATGCAGAGTTCCTTCCAAGCAACCAGTAAATCTTTTGGAATCTTATATCAAGTTCCTCTCTTTTCTTTTTGACATGGGCTTTCCAGCGAAGCTTCGCGTCGAGTGTCATACCAAGATACTTAGCAGTGTTTTCATATGGCACCTGCTGTCCATTTATGTAGACGGGACAATAGTCATCATTTTTGTTTGTGAAGTTGACGTGGACAGATTTTGATTCGTTTAGTTTAATTCGCCATTTTATTTGTCCAGTTGTGAACTTTATTAATAGCTGCTTGGACCTTCTCTGCTGCTTCGGCATGACTGTTTCCAACTGCCATAATAGCCGTGTCATCAGCAAAGGTCGCAATAGTATTTTCTTCTAGTTCTGGAATGTCGCAGGTGTATAATAGGTACAGGACCGGACCTAATACACTTCCTTGAGGTACTCCAGCTTTTATTTCCTTAACTTCAGAGTATGCATGATCTTGTCGCACTCTATAGGCTCTATCGGTTATATAAGACGTTAGTATCTCTACAAAGACTTTGGGAAGCATTCTTTTGAGTTTTAAAATAAGGCCTTCATGCCAAACTTTGTCAAAAGCTTGTGCTACATCTAGAAACATAGTTGAGCAAACTTTTTTATTTTCCAGAGACTGTTCAATGATGTTAGTTATTCTATGTACCTGATCAATTATAGAGTGTTTTCTCTAAAGCCAAACTGATGTTCAGGTATAAGATTTCTCGTTTCAATTATAGGTTTAAGCCTTTTAAGTAACAGTTTTGACATTACAGGCAGCAAGGATATTGGCCTATAAGATGTTTTTTCATTTGGTGGCTTTCCATACTTGTACGGTGCTTTCAAATTTTATTTACATGTGCGCCAGAGAAGAGATTCATTTGGATATAAATCAATGAACCGAAATATTTCTTCATTGCTCCATGACGCCATGACGTAGAAGGAAAAACACGAGATTACTACAAGCTAAATAGAAAATTAAAGATCACGGATGGACACTATCTATACCTACAGTCTATTCCGTTCCGACGCGCTACTATGAACTGACTGAACACTCGGCCAACGTGTGAACGCTGTTTGCGGCTTGCGCCAAATTCCTTTGATATGTGCACAAAATACCGACATTAATCGGGTCGTCGGCGAGCGTTTGCACAAACGCCAAATACACACAAAATGGCCCAGTACATGTTGGCCAAACGCACTCGCCGAGCGCGCTTGGCCAACGTGTACTGGAGCCTTTCGACGAAACATTCGTGCGCGAGTGTCCGTTCACAGTCACACACTCGCGGATCGCGGAGCATTCAGTTGAGCGCTGATCCGCGAACATGTGGAAATAGTTGCATAACTACTTGAACGTACTCCGTAAGGAAATGGAAAAATACAGTTTCTAAACTGTAGAATGCTGTCATTATTTCAATCCACCATGTTAACAACCAAATTATCGATCCAAAGGAGTAGATTTATAAAAAATTACTGCATCAATTTATTTATATATTAATACAACGTGAAAAGGACATGCCCGTAATAAATCGAACCACTATCTAAAATTAGAATAACTATAAAAAACATAAAAAAATGCCATTTCCATACAAAAGTGTCCAGCCGCCCGGGCAATCAATTTGTATGGGAATGTTGTTTTTTATTGGTTGTTATTTTAATTTCATTACACTATAGTGATCTAGTATAGCCCGTGATGCGATGTATTACGGGTATGTCCGTTTCACATTGTATGTATATATATATATATATATTATTTTAGTTATCTTTTTTTTATGTACTATTTATTCTACTTTTATCTTTTAACACACATTCAGACTATCTGTATAACCCGAAAGTCAACTGGTAGACAACGCTTTTTGCGTTAAGTTCGACTATTGTTCTGTATACACTTTGTATTTCATAAACAAAAAGATTAAATAAATTAATAAAAATAAAAATATGATATTTTTGAAACGCGGAGTCACCTATATGAATGGATTTTCCATACAAAAAACCATTCGTTTAGTGACTCCGCGTTTCAAAAATGGCACTTCTGAATGGCGAGCACGCGAGTGAGTAAACGGCTAGTTCGCCTCGCTATTCGCTTAGCTCGCGTCCCCTTTGACTCGCGCCCAAAAAAGTCCCGACGCTAGCGTGGCGAATGACGAGGCGAGCCGCGAGGCGAATAGCGAGTGTCCGTTCACACTCGTGCTCGTGACTCGCCTCGCCATTCGCTTCGCCACTCGCGCGAATGTGTAAACGCGGCATAATGGATACGTTTTGGTAAATAATTGCACCTGATTTTTGTCTTAAAATAATTTTTCAAAACTAAAAACAGACTTCACCCCCAAACTACACAACCGATTTTGATAAAATTTCCATGGTACCTGAAAAGTATACCCTTTCAAACAAAAAAGAATTTTTTAAGTCGGTCCAGGCGTCTTTGAATAATCGGTGAACATACATAAAAAAAAATAAAGGATCGCGACGAATTGATAACCTCCTCCTTTTTTGGAAGTCGGTTAATAATCTTGAATGTGAAGGACATCTAATTTCAGTCATGTACAAAATTTTTGAGAACTGCTCATATAAGGTAGCCAGGTAGAAATCTTTCCTCATTTTATCTGTTGCATGCATTAACTTTCTGTTCTCATAGACAAGTTTCAGCACTTCCTTGTTGGTTTTTCTCTCTGTCCAGCTTATCCATTCCATTCACCTCCAACACCACATTTCAAAGGCTTCTAGATGTTCCTGATCTGTATTTTGTGTGGAATGAGTATGTGAATTCCTGGTTGCAGGTAGTTACTAATCAATCTTACTTAGGCAAACTGTATCATCTATTGTGATGATGGAGTTGAAAGCTAAACAATTTCTCTTGTCTTATATACATGATACCTACCTAGATGACACTGAAAGGTACCTACAATACAAGCATGTACAAAATAAATTTTTTTTGTATACAAACTTATTAACATTTGACCATTTTGCGATATTCTGGTGACCCCCAAATATTAGATCATGTTTATTCTATAAAAAGTCTAGAGAAAAATAAAAGATTCAAACAAATCAGTTTAGAGGAAATAACTAGGCCAAAAGGTATATTTAAAACCATTTAGTATGAGATCATTTTATGATAATATTTTTCTGATTGTGGTAGGGGAAGAACCACTTTAACTCACTAAAATTCTATGTGTAGTTACTTTTACTTTTCCTTCTCTATTCAATAGATTTACCTAAATTTCTTAACTTCCAGATAAAATGGCTAAAGAAGATTTACTGAGAGTGGAAATGGAAAAATTAGAAATTCAACCAACTAAACCGAACATAACTCTTAAGGATGATAACCCTTTTATTTATCCAAAACTCGGCAGATGTGTGTTTGCAAGATCTTCGTTTAACAAATACAAATGTCCTTGCATGTTGGCAAAAAAATATATCAATCCTGCTATAAGCAAAAAGAAAACGACAAAGTTACTGAGGGAACCTGTGCTGAAATTACTTCAGAATAATCGCAGAAGTGACCATGAGAGAACAACAAACTTTCAAAAATCATTAAAAAAACATGAAGTTCCATCACACAATTTCAATTCAGATATTCTAAGCTTGTGTGCTCTTGTTGATGACTGCAACCAGTTGAGGATATCTTCAAATATCAAGACAAACGATGATGTGGTCCATACAGACAATAACCATATACAATGGTGGAAAAATGACATGTCACATTCAGGAATACTTAGAAAAGCTGCTGTGGAACCAAATCAAGGTAGTTCATGTTCGCAGCAGGCCCTGAATCCGCCATGTGACGTCACAATTGATGAATTAGCTAGTTACTTTGAAACATTGGTCCACATACCAAAAAAAATGTCATCAATGGCAGAAATGATGTATATTTAAATGTGTACCTTCCCCTTTAGTGTAATTATTTGGTCCAATATTAGGCATTTCCACATTTCTTTTTTTTAATTTGTATTTGACAATTAGGTGGAAATACCAATAGAAACAATTACTATTAATGTTTTACACGAAAGAATAATGTTATTGTACATATGATAAATAAATAAATAATAGAACAAAACTGTAGGTAAATAATGCTAACAAAAATTGTTCATTAACATGCAACAATTTCCATATAAGTTTATACTACAAGTACATATTTAAATTAAAAACGTTTAATAATTTCATATTTCAGTGTTATTTTAAGAGATAAAGTTCGCGTCAAGCCAATGTACCACACTGTGTAAATTATTTGATTTCATGCTGCGGAAGTGCGGAATGCAGTGGCGTAGTTAGCATGGTTAGCAGTGTGGATACAATATCCTCATCCCAACAGGACTGGACTGGATGTAGATGTTTTTTATTATCCAGTTATTTCTGGCGACTGGCAAATGTGAAACTATAAGTTTTGGATGTGTAATTATGATTATCTGTAATGTAATGTAGAACTAATATATAAACAGTTGGAACTCAGGGCCGGCTGCCCCCGTCTCGCTCCCACCATTAGGCTAGGTCACTGGGAATATGGAGTAGCCTGCTCTTTAATCCATAAAAACTGCTTTCTATTTGATATTCTGATGACAATTGTTATTACTGGGCAATAGTCTTATTAAATGAACAGCTTTTTGTTTAAAAAAAACCATGCAAATTCAAGTAAGTATGTATATCTTATTATTATAGGATATTAATAGGTTGGGGAAAAAGTCTTTTCGCATTTTATATGAAAATTCAAAACATTTTTTAATAGAGTTTATTTACATTTAACTAAAGTGTGTAGGTACCATTTTGTTCGATAACTTTTTGCCATCTTATAGGTAGGGACATGATCCCATTGCTATAGAAATTTTGGGGCTTCTGAAAAACTGCGTCAAGTAGTTTTGGCAGTCCTCTCGTGATGTTAACCTGACACTGCCTAAAGAATTCTGAAGAGACCGAAACAGGTGGAAATCTGAAGGTGCCAGGTCAGGACTATACGGCGGATGCATTAACACCTCCCAGCCAAACTCTCTTAATTTTTGCTAAGTGGTTAAAGATGTGTGAGGTCTAACATGATGAAAAACCACACCCCTTCTGTTGATTAATTCCGGCCGCTTTCTCTCAACTTCTTGCTTTAATCTTATCAGTTGTTCGCAGTAGAGTTCTGAATCGATGGTCCTGCCTGGTGGTAACAGCTCATAATAAATAATGCCCTTTAAATCCCACCACACACACAGCATTACCTTGTTGCGAGTTAACCCGGGTTTCGCCACAGCGGCCCTTGACCATGACCTTTTTCGCACGTTCTTGTCGTACGTGATCCACTTTTCATCACCAGTTATCAATTTCTTCAAAAATGGTTCGGTCTCATTACGTCGTAATAAAGAATCACAAATGAGTACACGGTTCATTAGGTTTCTTTCAGAGAGCTCGTGAGGTACCCAAATATCGAGCTTTTTTGTGTACCCATTTTTTTTCAAATGCGCCAAAACTGTTTTGTGGTCAATTCCCAGTTCTTCAGCTACGTCGTAACTACTGAAATGCCGATCTTGCTCCACTTTTTCAAAAATAGCATCCATTTTATCCGTAACAGGGCGACCAGAGCGACGTGCATCTTAGACATGAAAATTTCCGGATTGAAAACGCTTAAACCAAATTTGTGCTACTCTCACAGACACTGCACTAGGTCCATAAACATCGCAAATTTTTTTCGCGGCTTCCGTTGCATTTTTACCTTTTTGGTAGTAAAATTTTAAAATGTATCTAATTTCTTCATTAGATTCACTCATCTTGACGGTAAGAAAAACAAATGAAAAAAGCAGCGTTTTACCTGAAATAAAACGCATATTAAAATACTTACCTAACTGGAAGCTTTATATTGAGAGTAGCGTAGCTGACTTCCGTCGAATCATATCAGTTTTTAGATGCCCAGTTTCCGGTTTCAGTGGCGCCACCTGGCGGCTGCGTGCGATTTTGTTTTCTTAGTGATGAGCGCGTCATCTTGAATTCATTGGCTCTAAGTATGCACCAGGCAGAGATTTAGTGAAAGCTTCCAGTTAGGTAAGTATTTTAATATGCGTTTTATTTCAGGTAAAACGCTGCTATTAAAACACATGACCGTCACTGGAAGCTTTATATTGAGACCTGTTTGTTATCGCCTGGTGGCGCCACTTATAAAGGAGAGTGAACTTAATAACACATTTATAAATATAAGATAGTACGCCAATGTGATTACTATATAAGCGGGTGTCTGTAAAGAAAATACATGTTCTTTATAATAATCATTTATTAATTTGACGATATGTGCCTTCTTTTACAAAGCTTGATATATATTTCTTTTATAATAATAAAATTCAAGGAATTTGAATATTAACATAAAGATTAATTTAAGTATAACTAGTTGACAATTTTTACTTGATTGGTTTTAAATAGATATGTAACGTTTCTTGTGTCGTTATCTTTCGCTATTTCTTTCCTATAACATTTTTTGAACGTGTTGGCCGATTGCCAATTCCCCCTGGCTAAGATTTCGTCCAGGGGTTGATTTTCTAACCAGCTTTTTGAAGCTACTGCCGAGCGGACGCTCCCTGGGGTGGCTAATTTACCACATTCCTTAAACAAGCTTTTGATCCAGCCTGCTATTACCGTTCGAGAGGCGGGTTTAGCCGTTCCTCGAATATTAACAAATATATTGTAATAATTTGAATAACTCCTCCTTTCCTTTAATAGATCTATGGTTCTTTCGATCCAGAACACTGGATTTAGATTTATATTGTCGGGGTTTGACAATAATTTCCAGCCCGATTGCCTATATTGCTAGTATCAGATTTTGAGCCGAACTGAGGCCTGAGTATTATACTATTATCGGTTTTAATGTAGTGATCAGGATCTACCCTGAGTAACGTTAAATCGTGTATGTGTCTGCCTGAACAAAGTAGTAGCAGAATCGCTGTATGTCGTGATGTCTGAAATGGGTTATTGATGTCGACTTTTTGGTTGGTTAAGAAAGTGGTAAGCTTACTAACATCCCAGACTGGTGGTTTCGAAGGTTTGGGGTATCTCAGTGCTATTGCTTTTAGTATGTGTTTTACAAGTACATGAGAGCTCAGTTGCCTTGAAGACTCTGCACTACATAACGTAGAAACTACAGATTTATGCAACAGGATTGTATTGTATGATAATTTATCAATTATACACAAGTCAGATAAAAACTGGGCAAGTTGCGAACCTGTAGGATTTTTTGAATTTACTTTATGCATGTTACACCAACATGTCCAGCGTTTCCATGCAACTTCGTAAGTTTTCAAAGTGGATTTTCGCCAGGAGTTTCTTAGTAACGATCGCTGTTCAGCATTCCACGTTTCTATCGCCTCTGACCACCCCCACATTTCCATACCTCGAGGGTTATTTTTTCTACTTCCGGAGGCGGTAGACCTGTTGACGTATCGACCAGACATTTTTGGAGATGTTTCAGCGTTAGTGGTGCCGCGAGTGACCGGGCTCGGTGGTCTGCTCGCCAAAACACTGTCCCAACGAGGTACTACTATTAAAAATATTCCTGTCGACTGATTTAGATGGGCTAAGACTTTGGGTACTAGAAAAGGTGGTGGGAACACCCATGCTAGTGGGTAGTGCCATGGAATGCTGATTGCGTCGTGAAATAGGGCTTGCGAGTCCCTCGTATCTAGTGTTACATAGTTGTGTACTACGTGGGCAGTCTCTGACGCAAATAAATCGATCATGGGATGTCCCCATTTCGCAAATACTTTTTCTAGACCGGCTGGGAGTAGATGCCTCTGGAGGGTGATGAAGACGAGACAGGTGATCGGCATGATTGTTGAATTATGTGGTGAATACTGAAATGAATTTGGTACTGATCTAATAGATTTAGGATCTGATATGTTATTTCCATCAATTCCATTGATCTCGTCCCCCCCTCCTTCTTTAGGTGAGCAACTGCTGTTTTGTTGACGCACTGTATCAGAATCGAGCTGTTCTGTAATACGTGAGCTCTGTCTTGAAGTGCGTGGAGTATGGCCAGCATTTATTTTTGATTGCAGTGCAATGTTTGTTTTTGTAAGGACCAAGTGCCCCAAAGAGCTAAGTTGTTTAGTTGAAAGCCCCAAGCGTGGTCTGAGGCATCCGTGGTCAAGAAATTGACTGCCGGAGGGTAGTGTACCGGCGAAGGCAGGTGACAATTTTGGATCCACCATTACAACTCGCTCACAACGTTGTGTGGCAGTACATAAGTTTTCAGTGGTCGTTTTGGTAGTGAGTTCATGAAAAGTACCAGCTGTCGGTGATTGAGTCTCCCCCGTTGGACAGCGAAGCTGGCGAAGTTTAACAGACCTATTAGTTTCTGAATATCTTTTAGTGTTACTTTCGTTTTTCTGAGAATTTGAATTGTCTTTTCGATTACTGGTGTAATTTTCTCGTCTGTAGTTGGTAGTGTTTTTAGGGTGTCCCACGTGTTCCACAATAAGATAAGTTATGGTCTTTTGTGGGTTGAGCACAGACTTTTGAAAGTTTATTTTCCATCCTAATTTTGTAGTGTTTGTACTGTAATTTAAACGTGCTGCCGCAACGTTTGTATGTTTTGATGGACAATCAGAAAATCGTCTAGGTACACTAGGATTCTTATGTTCCCTTGTTCTCGTAGTAACTGAGCTATCCAATTTGTTAACATGGCAAAGGATTTTGGAGCTGTACTGAGTCCGAATGGCAGACACGTCATCTCCAGTAGTTCTTGATTGTATACGAGAGGTAGGAAGCGCCTGTGAGGTTTGTTTACTTTTAGATGGAAGTATGTTTGAGACAGGTCTATTTTGCACATCCAGTCGCGAGCTTGTAGGAAGTCTGGGATGCGATGTATATTTATCAAGTGAAATGGTTCTGTCAATACATATTCGTTTAGTGCTTTGAGATTGAAAACCGGCCGGGCTGACCCGTCCTGTTTTGGTCTTAGGAACATGGGAGATATGAAGCTGGCCGTAGGCTGAGCTGTTTTTAGAATGCACTATGATTTCATTTCTTGAATAGTGGTTGACATTTCTTTTGATGTTGGAGTATGGAATGGGCCTTCTATTAAATTTGGATAAATGAGGGGAGGCTTTTGACTGGTAATGTATTAACTGACCTGCCTTGAACTGTTGTGAGTCATTGTTTATACTTGTGGTTCCCTCTGGAGGAAGCCTTTGGTCCATCTTTATGGCCCTGTGGAGCCCCACGTCCAGGCCGCGAGCCCCTGTGGTGGTGAAATGACCTGCTTGCGCTATTATTATTGTGATATTGATCACACTCAACATTTGGGTACTGACCTCGAGGGAGGTAGTTCTTATGTTGACATCCGCCCCGCGAGGGTGGGTTATTGTGAGCATGGGTGTGGGCACAGCCTGGTGCAATGTAATTGCATTGGGTTCCACGCGATGGAATCGTTGGTTTACGAGCGCCATGCCCCCGCGAGGGGCGGTCGCGATTATTAGATGCGGCTGACTTTGCATTTGTATCTGTCTTTGGGGGCCAAAAAGCTTTTCGGACCCCGCTGGCTGTTTCTAGTGTTGAGGTAAAGGTCTCCTCATTAAATATATAAGTTGATGAAGGGGGAATTCTATTCAGTGCGGCTTTTACTAACGGGTCTTTTATTTGACACGTAATGGATTCTCGGCGCATTTCGATGCTTTCGGCTCTGTGGCCGCAAACTAATTGTAAAAGATTCGTGGAGGCTTTTTGAAACTCGCCTTTTTGAAATAGTTCATCAATTTTCTCGCTCAGGTCATTTACGGTGAAATCTGAATTGTGGGCCCAAGAAAGAAGATTACGAATACTTTCTTGTAATACCTCTTTTTGTTTGAGTATACAATAGGTAATTGCTTTCAGAATGAGCTAGTTGCTTTAATTTATCAAATGATTTAACCTCTTCGTTAGTTTCTAACTCTACGAAGCCGGGCGTGTGGTTATATAATTTTTGCGTATCGGCATATCTAACTTCCGACCAAGAGGTAATTCCCAGTTTCTAAACATTAGTGAGCATTTTTAAATATTTTTCTGAGGTTTTAGGAACAGATGGTTCCTTCAATTTTGTTTCTAAATTGAATGTAAAGTCCTTGCTGGTCTCTTAGGGCTGGTTTTCCCCTGTTGTATAATTCTCATAAAGATCGCCACTGACCCCCGAGAAAATAGATATATTGTTTTGAGCAGTCTCTTGGTTATTTGCAAGAACGTGCTGTCGGAGCTCGCTCATTTCTTGTAATATTTTATTTATAGTATCAGAATCGTAAGTTCGCTTACTGGTTTTCCTGCGGCGACGGGATCGCTCGACGAGCTGCTCGAACTGCTGCTGCTGCTGCTGCTGCGAGCTCGCTTACGACGTTTACTGGGGCCTGCAGTCTGCTCTGCGACGCTGTCGCCACGAACATCCGGCTCGACTTCTCGATTATTCATTGCTGAAATTAGTACTATATTAGATTTTTATTGCATATTTGCGAAGCGCTTATGCCTTTGAAATTTTTATTACTTCACTGAACTATTTTATTTACACATTTGTAGCACGAAAACTAAAAAGGTTTTATTAGTACCCTGCGTGAAATCCGAACGGAAAAACCGTTGAATGAGATGATTAAACGCTGTCAATTATTAATTAATAAATTGTACTTACTGTTCATAATTTTTTACTGTTCTGCTAAACACTTGAAAAATTGTTGTTAACGGTTATTTTAAATTTAAGCGTCACAGATATAGTGCTGCTGTAGACGTGTTACTTCGACGGAATCTAAAACGCCAATGAATTCAAGATGGCGCGCTCATCACTAAGAAAACAAAATCGCACGCAGCCGCGCAACTGAAACCGGAAACTGGGCATCTAAAAACTGATATGATTCGACGGAAGTCAGCTACGCTACTCAATATAAAGCTTCCAGTGACGGTCAAGTGTTTTAATCACGCATTTTCCTAATTTGAATTTGGAATTATCTTCTTTAAAATTTAAACTTTTAAATGACACCAAAACCAGCCAGGTACAAATAGTATAGCCAAAGTGGTTTTATTACAAGTTCATACATACTATATGCGAGAAGACTTTTCCCCCAACCTAATATAATATCTCATAATGATAGTCAATTTTTGTTGCACAATTGTTGACTGTCTCAGAAAATTGTTACACACAAAAAAGAAGTAAAAAAATATATTTTGTTTCGTTATCAAGTACCTACTATAGCTTGTTACATTTCCGGAGCGAATAGCATAGCTCAAAAAAAATAATTTTGAAAATCGGTCCAAAAATGACGAAGATATCGGTGAAAATACATAAAAAAATAAGATATACAGTCGAATATAGAACCTCCTCCTTTTTTGTAGTCGGTTAAAAATGAAAAAGAGTATTGAATCAAAGTTTTAGAGAATTTTATAAGCTTTTATTCAATCGACGATTGATGACGACCTCCGTGGCGTAGTGGTCACCATGCTAGTCCGCCACCTAGAAGTCCCGGGTTCGATCCCCGATCAGGGCAAGTTGGATGATAACTGCATGTGTCCGGCCAAAAAGTACCCATTATGAAGCGCAGGCATCGGTTATGTGTCTATACCTCGCGACTGACCATAGCCTGCAGGTTTGTTTCCGCGAGCCATTGGATGTGACAGGCTTTCTCCCGCCACCAGTTGTCTTTTATACGACGAGACAGCTGCCGCTCAAGGTCACTAGCTTTGATTATCGCCGAGTTGCCTCCCCGCCTTCTATGCTGCTGTAGAAGATTTCGGTGCTTCTCGAGTGCTGCCTCCAGAACCTTGTCATTTGTATCAAACCAGTCTTCCTTACGACGCGGTTTTTTCCCTATCGCAACTGAAGCAGCTTTTAACATATGGGATGACAATGCACTCCAGACAGTGTTGACGTCGCCTGTCTTATTTTCTGTCGATAGCTTTTCAGATAGTGATTCAGCATATACGTTCCTCACCACAGGATCTTTCAGCTTATCCACATTTAAAGATGCAAGTTTTTGCATTGCAGATCTACGCGGGTGACGGAGGCGGAGTCGCAGCTTAGTAACAATCAGCCGATGATCAGTCCAACAATGCGCACCGCGCATGACGCGGGTGATCTGAACTTGACTGATATCTCTTTGCCGTACGATAGCATAATCAATTAAATGCCAGTGTTTGGATCTTGGGTGCATCCATGTTGTCTTATACTTGGCGGCAAGCCTGAACATGGTGTTCGTTATAGCCAGTCCATATTGAGCACAAAGACTAAGCAGTAACTGACTATTGTCGTTCATATTGCCGACTCCATGTCTACCCAGAACTCCAGGCCATGCCTCATAGTTCCGTCCTACCCTGGCATTGAAATCGCCCAGCAATAAAACCTGCTCTTTGGCGTTTATGCAGTCGAGGCAATTGGACAATTCCTCGTAAAACTTGTCCTTAATGTCATCAGACTTATCAAGCGTTGGAGCATAGATACTGATGACATTAAGATAGTTGTCTTTGTCAAGGTAAAGGCGCAATGTGGTCACGCGATCCGAGATATGTACAGGATACTTTTCTAATCGCTTTACCAAGTAATTTTTGATGACAAATCCTACACCTGAACGTCGCGTCTCGGAAGCAGCGGTACCCTTCCAGAAGAAAGTGTAACCACCGCCATCTTCCACTAGCTCTCCTTCATCGGCAAGGTGTGTTTCACTGAGTGCAGCCACATCAACGTTATAGCGATGAAGTTCTCGAGCTACTACAGCGGTCTTGCGTTCAGGGCAGGCGTTGCCATCGCGATCAATAAGCGTTCTCACGTTCCACGCACCGAATGTCATAATAGGTGTTTTAATTATTCTATTACTTTTGTAGCGTCGACCACGATTGTAATGATGCGATGGCAGCCGCGGTTACTACCACCCCGTATGTAGGGACGAGCATTTTTTTAGAGCACCTTTTCTAGCCCCCTCCCCAGCTGGCGGGGAAAGCAGTGCCTCCCTAAATAGGGCTGCTTTGTCATCCCGGGTGCTGTCGAATCCGCACTGTCGCCCCAAAAAGTGCAGTACAGAAACGACCACGGCATGTACTCACGCCCCTGGAACCGCCTATGTGTAGATTTCAGACAAAACCTAGCTGCATCAGACTAGACCTTTCTACCTCCATCCATCGCCAGTATCGCCACAGGTCTTTCGCTTAATCGGAGTCCAATTTTTCAGAAGCGGTCATATGCGCAGGAATATATTTGGGTGCACAAGCGTTCGCGCAGACGTAGGCGCACACACACGTCCTTCCCCTCCTTGGCCCAGTGGAACGGAAACCGCTACGACTGGAGGATTGGTCGGATGTTGTGTCTGGCCGACGATGACTGTACGCCCACCACCGTCGCCCTAGGCCATCCACACTTGCCTTGCTACTTCGCCGAATCCACCATAACTCGATGTATATCTACGATGAGTTGCCTTCATCACCGAGGTAGACTTTAAACACTATAAGGGAGGGTTCCATAGAAACTTACTCACCGAAGTGATAAGCCCCTCTCCAGGTTTAGCCCGCGTGTCAACGCGGTTTACCGGGGTGTGGCCGCTGCGTGCTCTGCAGCTACTTGGAGCCACTGGAGAGAGTTTGTGGGAGATCAACACATTTATTACTTATCTTACCGCTTAAAGCCGACTGGTAACGATAGATGCTAATAACCCCCTACACCCCAAGTCTTTTCGCATTTTGTATGAAAATTCAAAACATTTTTTAATATAGTTAATTTACATTTAACTAAAGTATGTAGGTACCATTTTGTTCGATAACTTTTTGCCATCTTATAGGTAGGGACATAATCCTATTGCTATTGAAATTTTGGGGCTTCTGATCAAAAAACTGCGTCAAGTAGTTTTGGCAGTCCTCTCGTGATGTTAACCTGACACTGCCTAAAGAATTCTGAAGAGACCGAAACAGGTGGAAATCTGAAGGTGCCAGGTCAGGACTATACGGCGGATGCATTAACACTTCCCAGCCAAACTCGCTTAATTTTTGCTGAGTGGTTAAAGATGTGTGAGGTCTGGCATTATCATGATGAAAAACCACACCCCTTCTGTTGATTAATTCCGGCCGCTTTCTCTCAACTTCTTGCTTTAATCTTATCAGTTGTTCGCAGTAGAGTTCTGAATCGATGGTCCTGCCTAGTGGTAACAGCTCATAATAAATAATGCCCTTTAAATCCCACCACACACACAGCATCACCTTGTTGCGAGTTAACCCGGGTTTCGCCACAGTCTGTGAAGCCTGACCGGCCTTTGACCATGACCTTTTTCGCACGTTCTTGTCGTACGTGATCCACTTTTCATCACCAGTTATCAATTTCTTCAAAAATGGTTCGGTCTCATTACGTCGTAATAAAGAATCACAAATAAGTACATGGTTCATTAGATTTCTTTCAGAGAGCTCGTGAGGTACCCAAATATCAAGCTTTTTTGTGTACCCATTTTTTTTCAAATGCGCCAAAACTGTTTTGTGGTCAATTCCCAGTTCTTCAGCTACGTCGTAATTACTGATACTGGAATGCCGATCTTGTTCCACTTTTTCAAAAATAGCATCCATTTTATCCGTAACAGGGCGACCAGAGCGACGTGCATCTTTGACATCAAAATTTCCGGATTGAAAACGCTTAAACCAAATTTGTGCTACTCTCACAGACACTGCACTAGGTCGATAAACATCGTAAATTTTTTTCGCGGCTTGCGTTGCATTTTTACCTTTTTGGTAGTAAAATTTTAAAATGTATCTAATTTCTTCATTAGATTCACTTATCTTGACGGTAAGAAAAACAAATGAAAATCACGCATTTTCCTAATTTGAATTTGGAAATATCTTCTTTAAAATTTAAACATTTTAAATGATACCAAAACCAGCCAGGTACAAATAGTATAGTTAAAGTGGTTTTATTACAAGTTCATACATACTATATGCGAAAGGACTTTTCCCCAACCAATAATTTTGTTATGACATATGAATTATTATGTTACTTCTTCAATATAACAATCTTTATAAAAGTGTAGGGATTTAAAGTCATAGCGAGCGGACCCGACGAACCTTGTCGAGCTTCCGCTCTCACTCCCGCTTCCTCTCTCGCTCCCACTCCCGCTCCCGCTCCCACTCCGCTCAAACACGTCATGTTTCTCGCTTCAAAAATGACGAAAATTCATACAAACTTGTAACCCCTATTTCACCCCTATAGGGATGTTATTTTCAAAATCTAATGAATGTATTATTATTTTCTACTAACTCCAAAAATAATTTAAAAAAATCGTGTCTCTCACTTTAAAAATTACAAAGTCTCATACAAACTGGCAACCTTTATTTCACCCCCTTAGTGATGAAATTTCCAAAAATCCTTTCTTAGCGGACGTTTCCTAGTCACAATCTACTTATCTGCCAAATTTCATCTTCATTGGCTAAGTAGTTTTCGAGATTTCGTGATGAGTGAGTGAGTGATTTTCGCTTTTATATACATAGAAGATAAGTACATCGCTGGGCCGTTGATATAGTTGAACTTAATTTTTGCGAAAATATAACTGAACAAAAATGAACAAATGACGTGTTTGTAATAAAACACGTATTGGCGTATTCAATTTTTTTTTGTATTTTCAACACCAACGTTTTTAACCGATATACCAATACAGCTTAGTCATCGCACAACATAACTGCCCAGCTCAAAAAAACATCTACCTTCAATGCCCTTCAATAACGGTCATCCAGTGTTGCCCCTGTATAAATTTAAAATCCTACACTTTACAATAATAGTGTTGTAAACGTAATATTGAATTATGACATTTTATTTCTATTTTTGGAAATAGAATTGCAATATTAAATAAATCAACATTAAACTAATAATAAAATAAAATAATTTTATGCGTAACATTAACCCCCCTTATATTCGCCCATCCTGGCCCTGTGCATGTCCTCATGCACACCTAGTATTAATATTCTATAACTCATCTATTGTATAAACATACCCTGCGAACCCATCCATTCTCGCAGAGCAAGTTTAGAAATAATAATTAACAGACTTATATAAAATAAAAGAAAATGAGTCCTATTAGCGAACCCATCCATTCTCGCAAACAGGAAACATTTTCAAGTGTTGGGGTCTAAATCATCTTGCCAGTCAGGTACGAACCCATCCATTCTTGTAGATTCGTCAATGTTCCAAACACCCAACACTATCAAATTATTATACAAAAAATCAGTTTTACCATCGTAGAACAAATACAGTGTAACATTGCAACATAACATTCAATATAAAACACTACACTCTAAAATATATTATTCCATTACACACATGACATTGTGTACCAAACTAACAACTTATCCTTTAATTAACTTTTGTGCAAATCAACAAATGTTTATATAAGTAACCTAATCAACGAAAAGCTGCAACATCTTCGTACTAATAAGATACAATGTTATTATATAAGTACAATAACTTATTCTTATTACGAAAGCTTTCTAAAAATCAATCTTCTTTTTTAATTATTATTTCTAAATAATCAGTTATTATCGACGTTATCGATTTTATCTTCATCATTATCGGTTTGTTCATCATCAGTTGTATCAGACTCATTGACCTCTAACGCGGCAATATTGATCCAAGGCAACATCCGGTCAGCAGCTACAGTAGTTTGCCGTTTATTTTTTGATCCCGTTAGACCCGTAACAGCAGCGACCCTGTACCTATCATTTCCTAATACAGAAACTACTCGATAGGGGCCTATGTATGCAGGAAGAAGTTTCTTGCTTTTGCCATCGTTAGCAAAAGCGACCTTTGTTATTTTAACTAGTTCTCCCTCTGCATATGTACGAGCATCACGTCTGCCTTTATCGTACCTTTGTTTCTGTTTTTCTTGTTGTTCGTCAATTGAGTCTTTAGCATTTTCCCTGATAGTAGTCAATTCACTTAAATCGCGAGTTTCTCGTCTAACTTCATTGAGCATTGGATTTGCTTCAGAATTCATGCTCGTACCAAACATTATTTCAGCTGGTGCTCTACCCGTAGTCTTTTGGCACGTATTATTCAGACCCCACTGTACTTTGCCAACCGTATCATCCCACTCTTTTTCGTCGTGATTTAAATTTTGAGCTGTCGAGGATGGTACGGTTGTACCTCTCTACTTGTCCGTTTGAACGCGGACTGGCTACCGCGTTCAGAACATGTTTCACACTTTTAGAGGCAAACCACTACAGGAAAAAAAAAAGAACCCCTTATCAAGGCAAAACCGCTTAAAAGCATGAGATGTCAAACATGTTTCTCTGTCACTAATTATACGATCTGGGATGCGGAATGTATAAAAAATGTCCTCTAAAACTCTATACCCTTCCTTTGCGGTATTACTTTTCTTAGCATAGGCACACTCGATACACGCACTGACATATTTCTGAACAAACTCGGACATTTTGGCAAACCAATATGATTTTTGTAGTCGGAATTCCAACGTTTTTTCTACACCAAAATGCCCGATGTCGTCGTGGTTCATACGACAAATCTGCCACCTTGCACCCTTCGGTACAACCCAACGAATATTATTTTGATCCCCGTCTAAGTACCGATATAGCTTATTGTTTTTTATAAGGTAATTGTCTCTTATGTATTTGAGCCCATCAGTGTCTATATCAGAAATAAGAATATCGCGAATTCTATTAAGCTCTGCATCCCCCAACTGTAATGTCTGCAACCAATCTTCGCTACTAATGGTCATCACTGCTGGGTATTGTTCTAAAACTTCTGAGGTTTCACTATCTGTGACGGGATTGCGAGAGAGTGCGTCTACATGTGTCATTCTTGTACCAGGGCGATATTCCACTGAACATTGAAATTCCTGCATGAGAAGCCACCAGCGCGCAATTCGTGGAAGAATGTCTCGCTTAGAAAACGTCGATCGCAACGCACTCCAGTCTGTAACCACTTTAAATTGCTGACCCAACAAGTACACTCTAAATTTCTTTAGGGAACATTTAACAGCTAATATTTCCAGTTCATACGCATGAAAATTCCTCTCTTCGGGAGAGGTCTTACGGCTATAAAAAGCAACTGGCCTAAAAGAGTCGCTATCGTGTGGTCTTTGCAACAATACGCCCCCGACTCCGTACTTACTGGCATCAGTATGCAGTTCGGTTTCGGCTGCGGGATCATAAATGGCCAGTACGGGTCTATCTATTAATTTAGCTTTAAGTGTCTGAAACGCTATTTCCTGCTCATGTGTCTAGACCCAAACTGCATCTTTAGCCAGCAATTTTGTCAGAGGATATGCTAAAGTCGCAAAATTGTGAATTAATTTACGAAAATAGCCCACCAAACCCAAAAACTGGCGAACTGTGTGTTGATCCGTGGGACAAGGAAATTCAAGGACGCATTGAATTTTTTTATTGCCAGGCCGGATTCCGGCAGCACCAGCATTTTGTACCCGAGGTAGTTTATTTTATCCATCAGAAACTCACACTTTGCCAGATTGAGGGTGAGGTTCGCGGATTCAAGTATTTGTAAGACGCCTTCCAATCGAGCCAGACATTCCTCCACAGTCCTACCATATATCAAAATATCGTCGATGTACGATGTCGCGCCAAGATATCGGGCTGAACCTAGAATACGATGCATCATTCTTTGGAAAACTGCCGGAGCGTTTGCCAAACCGAACGGCATTCGGTTGAACTCGAACTGGCCGTCCGGCGTGACAAACGATGTCAACGATCGTGACTGCTCCGCTATAGGCACTTTGTAATATCCCGATGTTAAATCGAGAGTGATAAAATATGCTTGGCCAGAAAGTCGTGCAATTTCATCGTCTATATTAGGCATAGGATAGTGTTCTTTGACTGTTACAGAATTCAGCATCCTTAATCAACACACATTCTCATATTGCCATCCTTTTTACGTACTAGTATAATAGGGCTCGCATACTCGGACACTGACTCGCGAATTATACCAGCCTCTAACATTTCAGTAATCATTTCCCGTACATTTTCCCTCTACATGCGCGATAACCTATAAGGTCGATAAACAATTGGCCTACTATTGTTAACTTCAATGGTCATTTCTGTAACATTAGTGCACCCAAGTTCATTCAGCGCAGAAGCAAAACAATGCTGATATTTATTCAATAGCTCTAAAAGATTTTCTTTGTGGACGTTTTCAATACACTCTCCTATACGAACTAGTTTGTCATCAATTTTAGAGTTAACTAAAGAATTTTTCGCAGATCTAGCAATCTAATTAACTACTCTCACTTGAATGCCTCGACTAATAACCATTCCCTCCCCAATAAGACAGTGCACTGAAATTGGAAAAACTAGCATGTAAACAATTCCATTTTTGACAGGATATGCACCCCCTAAGACAGCCAGCTGTTGCGAAGGTTTTCCAATAATTTTACTATCTATAAAAAGTTACCATCAGCTTTTGGATCAGTAACAACCTTGACACTTGCTAATCCATAAATGATAGAAGCTGCCACTGCTACAATCCTAACCGAAATATCACAGCGCATTGCGACGTTTAGGCGGCGTTATATAAAAAAAACACAAACCTAAGTCAACATCAATCAAGACTTTATTTAAAAAGTTAATAATAGGGTGTGGGATACAAAAGCCCTATGCCGTTTTCTATTCTCGCATTGAGGTACCGCCCTTATTGTCGTCCCGTGCTCCGTGAAGGTGGTCAGCTGGGGTCGATCGGTGTTGGTGGGCCAGCACTCAGCAGCAGAAGAGGAGCTTCCTGGTATGGCGCTAGGTGTTAAAGCGTCTTCTGTTAGAAGCCCAAGCTTTGGACCCGATTCACGGGTATTGCTAACACTTGGACTAGAAATTACGAAGTACTTTATCTTTAAATGTAGAAGTATTTTTTAAATGTACTTTAAATTAAAAATATATAATCGGGACAAAAATAATTGTCCACTTAGTTTTAAAATTAGACTATGCGCTGAGACGAGCGCGCGCTAAGCGAAGCGTATTCACGCCAGAGGGGTCGCAAACGCTGTGTGTCTGGTGATGATGAGCCGCCGTTCGTAATGTCCACGTATAAGTACCTAGCAACGGAGACAAAAGACCGATGTATGTCGCAGTAAGAATGAAAGCCAGCCATTATTGACGTTACCAATTTATGGTACGTTTCTATGTGTGTTAGTTTGTTGTTGTGTGTTGTTGTTGCATTATTATTTTAATAGGGTGTTTATTTAATTTTCTACAAATATGTTGTTTAACTTTATTTTATTTACTTAGTTTAAGTTAGTTGTAATTTTATTTTTATTTTAATATTATTAATTGTAATTATATAGTTTATTTTAAATTACGATTAAATATACGTTACAGCATATCAATTCCTGGGAAAGGCATTTCATTGCCAATATTTAAAAAGCTAAGTTTTTCCGCATTTTTGTACACCGCTATGTGTGATTGTTCTGTAAACGACTGTCCTATAAGTAAGGGTAATTCCAGATATCGATCGTCAACCACTTGACAATCAACCTTAGCATCAACTCCATCAACAGACAAGTTCACAGAAATACAACCGAGAGTGCGAACGATTTCATTCCCAAAACCCTTTAAAACAATAGACTCAGTACTGTACGGTAATTGTAAACTGGACGCAAGTGATCTCTTAATTAGGCAAACTTCACTGCCAAAATCTATGAAACTCTTAACAGGTACATTATTCACAAGGGATTCCTTAAAAAATTTTGAATTTGGATTTGCGTTCGATATGCTCATAGTCTTGAACATTGTTGTCCCCTTTGGTCTGCGAAAAACAATTTTCTGCCTTGTGTCCCATTTTATTACATGTACTACATTTAATAATAGGTTTTGGACATTTTAAAAATGGATGTCCCTTTTCTTTACAATTGTAGCAGAATATATTACCATTTTGGGATAAATTAACTTTATTGCCTTTTCTGCTGTTATTACCACTAACCGAATCATTTCCTACTTTTGATTTATAATGTGTACGACCAAAGGATTGTGATTGCGTTGTCTCTTTATTACTCATCAAAAACTGCAGCTATTGTTCCGGATGCTCGCATCGTAATGTAGTTGCACTAGATTTCATAGTTTTATCCGACAAACCACGAATAATGCAATCAACAGCATGTTTCCCGTCAATGCTGCATTGGTTTAACAAAGCCAATTTTTCGTAAAAATATACTTCAATTGGTTCATTAAACCGACTTTTCCGCTTTAGCATGTCTTCCAGACTGAAAAGAATCGAAGGCAGGCTTTCATACCAAATCTTGGCCAAACCCTGGAGCTTTTGCATGGCGAAATGAATCGTAGTTTATCATCCCAGCCGTAGACGGTAGCACACTCGTTCACCTTCTTTATCCAAATATCTATTCTTTTGTTTTTTGAGGACGGATCAAAATCAGGTAATATATTCTTATGATTTTTAGAAGATTGAACGGAAAGTGCGGTTGAAGTCGACGGCTGTGATGGTAGATTTTTAAGTGAACTAAGAATATTTATAACATCTTTAGTTGAAAAAGCAGGGCTCGTTGAACCTTTGGGTCGCTGGTCGAGTTTTTCAATCCGGCTTCTACCTACGTCTTTCGGGAGCCTCTTCGTATTCTATAGGACTTCGCCCTCGCCTTCGTGAGGGAATCTCATCGATAAGTGTAGAATCACGACTAGATTGGTGTGAATCATCGCGTTCTCGTCGATGACTTACAGTTCGTTGGATTCTTCTTCGCTCCCTGTACAGGTCGTCTTGAAGGTCACGCAGTCGCTCACGTTCACGATCCACCTGACGTTCCATTTCCCGCAGCTTGTCACGATGACGTGGATTGCTGCGCTCGGTCAGGCGGCTCCGACGCTGCTCAGACGCGTTGTCACGACGGGACCGGCTGCGGCTTCGTCTGCCTACATTGTCATTGGCAGGCTGCTCTCGTGACTCGCCTTCTGGCGTCACCAGACGTCGTGACAGTGGCTTGTCCATAGCTCCTGGAAATCGAAAACAAAGACAACTATGTAACCGTTCTAAGTAATCTAAGGAAATTGTATAAAAGTGTAAAAATTCATATAAATTTGCGGTAACATGAACACAAAATAAAACTAGGGCAGTGAAAGTTTTGTACCTTCAAGGTAGTATGAACTGGGTACTCGATAAAAATAATTACGAAGGGGTAAGATATTTGACGCTGATTATCTATTTATACAACTATATTGCGCACAAGTACTATGGAATTAGAAAATTTACGCGAACCTCTGTAAGCGACTCATTTCATTCCTTACTGTTACAATATTTGTCATTCGAATGGGAATCACTGATTTAAATCACTATGGCTTTCGTGTTATTTATAAACCGTTACAAGAATTTGACAAATAATATAGGTACTTACCACTTCTGATATGTAATAAAACACGTATTGGCGTATTCACTTTTTATTTTTATTTTCAACACCAACGTTTTTAACCGATATACCAATACAGCTTAGTCATCGCACAACATAACTACCCAGCTCAAAAAAACATCTACCTTCAATGCCCTTTAATAACGGTCATCCAGTGTTGCCCCTGTATAAATTTAAAATCCTACACTTTACAATAATAGTGTTGTAAACGTAATATTGAATTATGACATTTTATTTTTATTTTTGGAAATAGAATTGCAATATTAAATAAATCAACATTAAACTAATAATAAAATAAAATAATTTTATGCGTAACATTAACCCCCCTTATATGTTATACATATTTTCGTAGATCAAAAATAGATCTAATTATTTCATATATTCGTTAACCTGCAGGCTATGGTGAGTCGCCAGGTATAGATACATGCATCGGTTAACGAAGACCTGAAATTGATGAGTCTGGTCTTTCAGCACCTTCCAAGTCTCACACCCATATAACAGCACCGATTTCACGTTGTAAAATCGGTCCGGATATTTGCTGTATCTGTGTCAGTAATCTCGTGGTTTTCGGATGTACAAGGTCATTAAGCTATAGCAGCCTAGCATATTGATGGGGTTGCCACCTACATTCTGGCTCAATTTTGTATCGGGTAGCCTCCCTGGTAACTTTGAATCTGTTTTAAGGCGCAGAATTTTTGCCCTTCGTCCTGTTCCGTCAGCAACTGCAGCTCGAGATGGTGAACGCGCGGCGACGCGGCTTTAGCAGGTCCCAGGGTGTACGACAGGGACGTGGACACAAGGACTGGTCGAGGGTCTGCTTTCTGTATTTTATAGAAGGCGGTAGGGCTACGATGGTAGGGTAACCACCTGCCACCTGCCACCCCTACTAAGACTTGCCCTCGACTTCACACACAAGAATTTTAGTTGAAGACAATTGCATTGAAATATAATTAGTTGTGTAAATTTGAAAACTTTTTCGTAACTTTAAGCCTACAGAGAATATCAAATTTACTTACCACGCGAACAAAGTTATTATGAGAACATTTTATTAGATGTTGATCCTTTTCGAAAACTACTTAATTTCGAAGTACATAATTATTGCATGAAAACGACACCAAATAAAGGTTAGTATCTTCCGGTGGAACTCTGATTATTCATTGTAGGTGTTCTACTTTTCATTGTTTTGTGTTTGCTCGTTTTTCTCATAGATAGAGATGAAAAGAAGATGTGATACTTGGGTATGGTTATATTTTTATTTTGGGCGATATACATGAAACCCTCGCTTCTGGAATCATAGTAGCGCCCTCGCCTTAAAAAATATTACCTTTACTCCTTGTAGCACAATCTATTAAGTAGATAATGCATGACTAGCATTGCAATTTGCACGTTCTTAAAAAAACGCCAACCATACAAATAATTTATATTTGTTCAATTAAATTTTATGCAACAAGCAAGAAACTTGCTCTGTTTTAATTAGACATTTAGGATGATAAGGTTCTTTGCAACTTGCTCATATGACAAGCCTCAGTTTAGTGAACGTCTTCTTTTATCAATTCTAATGAAAATGACTTAATTCTCGGATGAACGCGTCTGTTCCTCGTCTCATAGGGGCGATGAGACACAAGGCTGAACTATCCGCTGTCATACCTTAGTAATTTGCGCTTTTGAACTTTCCGCCGCGCCGCCGAACGTTTGGCAGATGTCTTGTGAACTTGTGTCCCTATATTAAGGAGGTATGTAATTAGGTACATAGTACTCATAAAAACAGACTAATATCAATTTTATTCACACATTGCCGGTGGACCAGCAGACATTCTATTCAATATCGAGGCATTATGTACAATGCCTAGGCAAAGCATATAATAGATATTAATATTCAAAATATTTCATACATTACCTACCAGCCCAAAGGCATACCATAGTTTAGGCATTGTATTTATAATGCCTGTATTATACAGATTGCCGGTAACATATTTATCAAACAAACAAGTCTTGTTCTCTCAAACAAGTTTCTTTCTGTGGATCTTCCTCAGCCCCAATTCCACAGTTTTTATATAATATTTTTGGTAGGTAAATAGGAACAAACCAACGTCGAACAGTTGCGGTCTATCCAAAGTGATTAAGAATTATATATATAAATAATTAAATTATCATATTTAAATTATTTAATAATTTTGTAGTAGGTATAAAAGAGTTTAGCATCTACAACCGCTGCTTGGTCGTTACCTTCTACTGTCGTTACTCTGTGTACGTACACCTACAGATACTTTTATTTACCAAAGGTCGTTCACGCTTTTGTCTCATCGGCACGTTCTCCTTGTGTGCCCTTTGGACAACCGGAAAAGTTTTATGAAAATCTTTAATTCTTATTTTTGCCAAAAACTAATAAAACTAGCGATGCATCCGATACCGATACCGATATATCGGCGATACTTCGGGTTAGCCGATATATCGGTATCGACGATATTTTTATGACCGATTCAACGATACTTTTTTTTTTAAATCGCCTTTCTCCGCAAAACTTAAGATTACTTTGTTTTTTAAATAAAAATGTTATTAATGTTAATTACTAAAATTTATAATAATTATCTAATATCGACCTATGTAACGACTTTTCATATTAATAAAAAAATAATCCGACTGGTGATTTATTTATTTTATCTTCATGTTTGATTCAATTAACGTATCGGTATCGCCGATATTTGTATAAGAGTATCGGTATCGGTATCCTATCGGCGAAAAGGCGTATCGATGCCACCCTAAATAAAACCCAACAGTTTTGCCGGTTCCCAAAATGTAGATAGGTATGTACTTATACTGACTTGTCTATCACAATAATTATTACTAGATACATATTACTGACCAACCTCTCGTAATCTTTTTATCGGCAATAGTAGGTACGTTCCATCCCAGACACTAATCTAAATATATAAAATGCAAAGCTGAAATTTGACAGGCAGCTTAGATAACTAAGAAAGGATTTTCTAGTGTATCCATAAGGAGAAACCAGAGTCGTCGCGGGCGGAAAGCTTTCTATGCATATAATATAAACTTGTTGGGTTTTATTTCTCGAAGCACTAAAGAGTTCAAAAATATTCGTGGTTTCATACCTATATTTTGCACTTGTTCGTAGTACCCTTGAGTACAACTCAGTTATCTGGTCTCCATATTATAAGGTCCACATTGATCGTATCGAACAAGTTCAAAATAGACGACCACGCAGAGCAAATTGTTAGCGTGCATAAATCCTTTGATGTATCGCCATCCGCGCCATAACTAACACGAAGTCCGAATATTCGGGACGATATCCGATAACGGCCGGTCACATTTGCGTGTATCGTGTAATAGCACGAATCTTCGTGACGATAGGCGCAGGTCCGGCCCAAGCATTAAACTTACTGTATGCACATGTTTTGAAATGTTGCCCTGCTATTATGTTTAAACATAAATTTACCTATATACTTTGGTGACAATTTGTTATGTGTATCTATCTCATTTAAATAAAATAAAATAAAAAAACTTCAAATACATAAGTAACAGAAGACAAAAATATGATTTTTGAAATTTTTGTTTGTCTGTCTGTCTGATGTTCGCCTTTCACAAAAAAAAATACTGGACTTGATTTGATGTTTTTTTTTGTGTTATTTTATATAGCAATTAATCCTCGGCAACATATAGTAGACTATAATTTATTTTGAAGTTCTGAATAATTGGTGTGGAACCCTAGGAACCCGTCTAATCTTTAAAAAATATATTTTTTAAAACAAGCATTAAGTATCTAAAACAAAGACGAATCACACGAGCCCATATTCAATGGGGTTTCGTCGTTTCATTACCAAGTTCTTATGGCCACCTTCCGGCTCCATCATCAGATCAGCTGCATGGCCTGCATGTCATGATAATATTGAAGTGTCAAATTCAAGGTGAGTCAAATTTAACTTGCAAGATTTGAATATAGACAGACCGACAAACAACGGGACAGGTACCTAAAACTAAATAAAAGCTTGAAAAGGCATATATTATTTATAAATATTTTTAGCTACGAAATAAAGATAACTCAATTAACTCATAAGTATAGGGGCAAAAACTACGCTCAAATAATATTAATATTAGGTATAGGTTGGTGTATCTTGAAAAATTAATTATTCCCTCTTTATATGTATGGGAGCTACCTACCTAGTAGTAGCAGTAGCTAGTTTTTTTTCAAGATTTTATTCTATCCATGCCAAATTACCTAGCTTTCTAATACTAATAGTACCTACCTATCTGAGTAAAACCACGGACAGGCAGATGTTCCTTGATTACTATGGACGAGCCCTAAAAAGCTATAAAATAATTTTAAAAAGGTAACTGAAAACGATTAAAAAAGGTAGGTAGCGGTTAAATTTATCCTGGGAACTTTGCCCATTGTGCCCCTATGATGGGATTGTTTTGACCCAAATGCCTTATTGACGAAAAACATCTAAACATAACAAATGTTTTTCGAATACTATAATGAATTGCAATTAAATTTATGGCTAATTGGAGTAGTTGGTAACAGAAATTGAAACAAAGACACCTATAAATATATATATATATATATATATAGGGGCAAATTACACTGATCGAGCTAGCCCCAAAGTTCGAGATTTGTGTTGTGGGATACTAACTCAACGATACTATATTTTATAACAAATACATATATAGATAAACACCCAAGAACCAGGACAACTTGAAAAAGGCCATTTTCCAACTTGCCCTGACCGGGAATCGAACCCGGTACCTCTGGGTGGCGGACTAGCATGGTGACCACTATGATACGGAGGTCGTCAAACCTTTCACATAATATGTAAATAGACTAAAGCTGGGTATGTCACAGAATGGTTTATGGGTGCTTCATTTTAATAGCATTATTCGCCTCTAAAAATCTACATTGCCTTCTAAATTACTAAGTTAGCCACAACCAAGCAACGTGCATCTGAATTACACTATCTTAGCCGCTAGTTATCTACTATGTAAGCCACTCTAAATACAACTCAGCATGGTGGATAGTTTTCAGCTTCTAAATTTGTATCATGCATTCAAGTTATAAACATCTTAAATGTTAATATATGGCACCACAAAAGGTATTTCATTACCTTTTTATTTAATAACTCAGTATCTTTAAAATGTGACCCATCCTACATTAATTGACGGTAAAAAATTACCTAAAATTGTTATCAAGTAGTAAATTATGGCCACTAATCCGAGACGACCTCCGTGGCGTAGTGGTCACCATGCTAGTCCGCCATCCAGAGGTCCCGGGTTCGATCCCCGGTCAGGGCAAGTTGGAATATGGCCTTTTTCAAGTTGTCCTGGTTCTTGGGTGTTTATCTATATATGTATTTGTTATAAGATATAGTATCGTTGAGTTAGTATCCCCTAACACAAGTCTATAACTTACTTTGGGGCTAGCTCAATCAATGTTATTTGTCCCTATATATTTATATTAATAGGTTGGGGAAAAAGTCTTTTCGCATTTTATATGAAAATTCAAAACATTTTTAATATAGTTTATTTACATTTAACTAAAGTGTGTAGGTACCATTTTGTTCGATAACTTTTTGTCATCTTATAGGTAGGGATATGATCCCATTTCTATAGAAATTTTGGGGCTTCTGATCAAAAAACTGCGTCAAGTAGTTTGGGCAGTCCTCTCGTGATGTTAACCTGACACTGCCTAAAGAATTCTGAAGAGACCGAAACAGGTGGAAATCTGAAGGTGCCAGGTCAGAACTATACGGCGGATGCATTAACACCTCCCAGCCAAACTCTCTTAATTTTTGCTGAGTGGTTAAAGATGTGTGAGGTCTAGAGTTATCAAGATGAGAAACCACACCCCTTCTGTTGATTAATTCCGGCCGCTTTCTCTCAACTTCTTGCTTTAATATTATCAGTTGTTTGCAGTAGAGTTCTGAATCGATGGTCCTACCTGGTGGCAACAGCTCATAATGAATAATGCCCTTCCAATCCCACCACACACACAGCATCACCTTGTTGCGAGTTAACCCGGGTTTTACCACAGTCTGTGAAGCCTGACCGGCCTTTGACCATGAACTTTTTCGCACCATCCACTTTTCATCACCAGTTATCAATTTCTTCAAAAATGGTTCGGTCTCATTACGTCGTAATAAAGAATCACAAATGAGTACACGGTTCATAAGGTTTCTTTCAGAGAGCTCGTGAGGTACCCAAATATCGAGCTTTTTTGTGTACCCATTTTTTTTCAAATGCGTCATCACTGTTTTGTGGTCAATTCCCAGTTCTTCAGCTACGTTGTAACTACTGATATGCCGATCTTGCTCCACTTTTTCAAAAATAGCATCCATTTTATCCGTAACAGGGCGACCAGAGCGACGTGCATCTTTGACATCAAAATTTCCGGATTGAAAACACTTAAACCAAATTTGTGCTACTCTCACAGACACTGCACTAGGTCTATAAACATCGCAATTTTTTTTTTGTGGCTTGCTTTGCATTTTTACCTTTTTGGTAGTAATATTTTAAAGTATATCTAATTTCTTCATTAGATTTACTCATCTTGACGGTAAGAAAAACAAATGAAAATCACGCATTTTCCTAATTTGAATTTGGAATTATCTTCTTTAAAATTTAAACTTTTAAATGATACCAAAACCAGCCAAGTACAAATAGTATAGCCAAAGTGGTTTTATTACAAGTTCATACATACTATATGCGAAAAGACTTTTTCCCCAACCTAATATATTAATATTACCTCGGACGGAAGTATTGAGGAGAGACAAAAATAAAATACTTTATTCTGGTAAAAAATTCCATCATGGAAAATTGATTTAGGGGCTGAAAGGAGGACAGGGAGAGGCTAGGTTACCGATGTATGTAACTAAAAACTAGCAAGCCGACGTATTGTTTTATTTCATGTCAATTTTTCTTTACGGATATTTTGAAACGTAACATCTCCGGCGCTGTGTTTCCGGATCGATACGACTATAGATGCTGGCGGGAAAAATTCCGAATCATTCCCGTCAAATACTTCGGAAGTATTCTGAAGTCCGAAACTTTGGGAATATTTCAACTGTCAAAAATATTTTATTTATCTAATTTATTTATTTATTTAATCTTTATTGTTCATCAAATACAAATTGTACAGAACAATAGGAAATAAATAACGAGGAAAATCGACCTAACTACCTATTTCGCGCTTGGAAGTTTTGACTTATATTTATTATCAAATATGCTAGGCATGGTTTTGTTATTCCACAACTGAAATTTATAAACGGGTTCGATCCCCGGTCAAGGAAAGTTGGAAAATGGCCTTTTTCAAACTGTCCTGGGTCTTGGGTGTTTATCTATATATGTATTTGTTATAAAGTATAGTATCGTTGAGTTAGTATCCCATAACACAAGTCTCGAACTTACTTTGAGGCTAGCTCAATCTGTGTTATTTGTCCATATACCATGTGTTTGGACATGAAGTACCGATAATTTAAGGACGTGCTGTCGTCATCTATACGAACGTATATCGTAGTTTTATTAATGGCCTGGAAAGGCCTCTAAAAGGCCGAGCTGCCAAGAGCCGAAACAATTTCAAAAAGGACGACAATATGCCCCTTTTCGCCAACTTGGCAACACTGAACGGATTCCGTACGGAATTGTGACAAGCACAAAATTCTGTTAGATATCCTAGATGGCGCTTTGAAGTCGATATAATAGCCGGGGTCGTTTTACCTCAGGGGATCATTTTGTACAACATTCCCCTAATAAGGACATGTTACTTTTAGAAATCATGTCGCGAAATAACATTCTAAAAACCACACTATAGAAATGGAATGACGCTATTAATGCCGTAAAAGATTTATATGGCATGTCCATGCCATATAAAACTGCCTCCTAAAATGTCTATTGTTGTTATTAGGTATTCTATTCAGGAGCATTAATACTATAAAACTTTTACTGTTATAAAGATTTATGAGAGTAAGGACTCCCTGTGCATCTGATTTTATTATCACAGAGTTGTATATGCGTTGAAAATAAGGAATAATAATAATATCATTTCTTTTTTGTGCGTGCACGGGCCCCTAGTCGATGCGGGGGCTCTAGGCAGTTGTCTAACCCGCCATAAGGATAATGCGGTCCTGCACAGGGGTGTACAAAATGATCTGTCATTTACGAAAAAATCAATAATAATTTTTCTAATAGCTAATGCAATTCCACGCTTACAAAATTTGTAGATGAATTGAATAGCTAGCCCTTAAATAGTTTTAAGTTAAAGAAAAAACTGCATACCCCGATTTACCTTTAGGGGTGTCATTGTGTTCCACCTTCTCATAAGGAAGGAAGGACATAGGATTCCTTTTGATCGGGTAGATGTAGATGGCACCACCGCGCGGACGAAGTCGCGGGCAACAGCTATTATGAAATAAGCAGTACATACCTATAATGTACTTACTCAATGTTCTTACTTTGTTTCTGTGTTTGTATTTTGTGTACATCAATTTTGTAAATAAATGTTAAAACTGAAGCTTTTTATACTTTACTTTTATTTTTCTATGCTCTTAGTCCGTGTTAATTTTACTCTTTGGTCTGTCTTCAAAACTGACCACAGATATAAACAATCTGTCCCAAAAATCATCACAAATTACACGTCAAAAAACATCTGTTTTCATTTCTCAGGCTAAATTATTGTTTATGTAGGTACTCGTAATTACATTATCATACTACCACCGCAACAATAAAACCTATCTCGGTTGATATGTATTGAAAAACATCACGAGGAAAATGCAAAATACCAACGTTAACTTTTACAAAATTATGATGAATGCATACACATACTCGACGAATTATTTACTATTCTGTCTCGCCGTGGCTTTAGCATCAATATTATGTTTATGGATCTATGAAAAACCTAATTTTTACAAGGTAAGTACATGCGTTAATATAATACTTACGATGGGTTCATAAAATAGTTCATCTCATCTCATCTCGGCCCTTTTTTCCCCACTGCTGAGCATAGGCCTACCTTCGTCGACGCCACCCATCTCGGTCCTGTGCTGCTCTAAAAGCAGCACAGGACCGAGATGGGTGGCGCGACCTATGAGTGTTAGTGCCGGACCAGACGGGACGCAAGTTGCGTCTCAACGCAACTTGCGCTGCGTTACGCGTGCTCGCACGCGCCTGCACAGAGATCGCGTAGTGTTAGAAAGCGGGACAAAAATGTTTAGAAAAACTTATTTTTGAAATACAAAACCGACCTTGTCTATGCGACTTGTCTTTGAAAAATGGTGGCATTTTACCATTATTCTCTCCATACATCGGTTGTCTGGAAGAAATCTGACCACCCATGTTACATTTTAATTATTTTTATTGTTTGGTCTACAATAAAGCATTGCTTACTCATTATGTTGGGTACCGTACATTTTTTTTCTCGTAAATTATAATAAGCACCATGGAAGTTTAACTTGTATAAAAGTTGAATGAAGTATTCCACTTAGGGCACCCGTCTGAATGGCATCTGCGCGAATGAAACCTAGTCTATTCCACGAAGGGCACCTATTTTTGACCACGAAGTGTACCTATAAATCAGCAGCCTAGTGCTGGGATTAAAATATTTTAATTTTTATTATGATTAAAAACAATATAATTCACTAAAACGTTAATTAATTACGCATACATTCAGACATATTAACACGCCTTTATAACATTTGGCTTAACAGAGCCCGAGGCCGTCAGAACAAAGGCCATAAGAATTACACATATGCACTTCGTACAAAAGAATTGTGACTAAGTGTAATTAAAAAAAAAATTAAAAATATATTTGTACCTACATTTTAATCATAACGAGTAAAAAATAATGCTAATTTTGCATCTTCTGTGCTCTTCTTGGACAAAAATGTAAAAGTAAAAAGTCCATGAAAAGCACTTGCGAATATTAGGTGTCTTATGTGGAATGGTCTAGGTGCCATTCAGATAGGTGGCCATAGTATAATACCTCAGTTGAATAAGTAAAGAATCCAAACAAAAACCAAAATTTCCTTTCTATGTGTACACAATCCGATATCCAAACTACTGTGTGGGGCAAAAACGAGAAAGAAGTAAAGCGGTTTTTAAAGAAAGAAATAGTCGATACTTTTTCTATACAAATTTTGAAGGGGATTTCCTTTACTGTTTGACAGATACAGTACATGAAATGTTTAAAATGATATCGTTTTGTCAGTAAAGTAATTATAAAAGCCATTAAAAAGTTATGAACCATCAAATATTCGTTATTTTTGCAAATTTTTACGCATATCATCATCATCATCACCAATAATTAATCAGTCATCCTTGGTGCCATTTTTTAAACGTGGAGTCGCTAAACGATAGGTTATTTGTATGGAAAAAGCAATCGTTTAGGCAACTCCGCTTTTCAATAATGGCACTTGTACGATTTAAGATGCGATTAAAGATTGTGAAATCACCAGCGATTCTAATTCTACTTACAATGCGACACAAATAAGTTGAACAAAAATGGCGGTCTTGTCTATGTTTTAGTATAATTTCCGACACGTAAATTGAACTAAAATGGCCGTCGTCGGCGCATTATTTGTACCTGCGCCGATAACCACCATTTTGGTTTAACCTACGTGCCGAGAATTTATACAAAAATGCTTTGAAGTCCGCCATTTTTATTCAACTTATTTGTGACGCATCGTACCATCCTACCTAGTTAGGATGCTAAATAGATTTCCCTATAATCGGTTAGTGTAATAACACCTTAAGTATGTTCATGTCGTTGGCGGCGTGTCGGCTTGTGCAACTCAAAAGAATCAAAGAAGCACCACCTTCTTTTTCCGATTGCCGCCTTCGAATACTACAAGCGGTCAAAGCCACCGCAGTCATAGAGTAGATACAGACAGATTCATACAGTACAAATGCGCAGTAGACATAGAATATTGCAATGAATACATTTACACAGCAAAACATTTTTATCCAAGTGCACCAAAAGAAGGGTTATGTGTTTCGACTGTAATTATGTATGTACTTAGTTCTTCACGAGTATATCTTTATATATTAATACTATCTATAGCCCGCAGGCCATAGCTTTACCTATGTGGTAATTTTTTTTACTATTTTTAGGTTTCCGAACACAAAAATTAAAAAACGAAACCTTTACAGGATCATTCGGACAGGCGGACGGACAGATAGATACAAGTCGTGCATCTTTCTGTCCGTCCATCTGTCACACCCAATTTGTTCTAAATCTTCAGGACCAAATCAGGTAAAATTCGGCAGAATGGTGTAATCCTATGACCCAAGCACAGATGTGTAAAGAAAAATTTTTAAAGGGTCATTTTCGAGGAAGGCATTAGGAAATTAAAAAAGAAGTTACTGTGTGATATATCTCAAATACATTTTTGTTATTATTATAAAATAAATAGTTTTGCTTTTATCCATTAAAGAAGAAGATTTTTTTAAATAAGGATTATTTTCGAGGGACAAATTAGGAAATTTAAAAAAAAGTTTTGCAAACCGTACTGTTTTATATACAAATGAAAGGTCTCGTAATTAGGATCTCAAATATATTTTTGCTATTATTGTAAAATAAATAGCTTTGATTTTATCCATGAAAAAAAGACCAAAATTTGCCATTTGCCTCTGATCTCCGAAACTATTGAGCCTAAAATTTTGAAAAAATACAAAATATAGTTCTTTGCTTGTAGATTACAAAACAAATAATAAAATAATTCTATCAATTGAAAATGAAGTGGTAAACTCAATATACGTTCACTTACGGAAAATTTATGGTATTGTACGGAACCCTATACACGCTTGTTTAACTCGCACTTGTCCGGTTTTTAGGGTTCCATTGTAAACAAGAAACCCTTATAGTTTCGTCATGTCTGTCTGTCTGTCCATCCGCGGTTTTACTCAAAGACTATAAGTACTAGAAAGCTGTATTTTGGAATGGGTATGTATATTAATCATGCCAAAAAAGTAGTAAAATAAAATATTGGAAACAAAAAAAATTTGGCTAGCTTCCATACAAATAAAGTAAGAGTCACTTTTTTTCTCGACTAACACATCGTGTGGGTTATTGTTGAAAAGGGATTTTAAAAATATTGTGAGCTTGTCAACATCATTTTTTGATTACCGAATCCGTTTCTGACATATTTGGTTTTATTATGCAAATTTTTATTAGAGACAAGTGTCCCCCGCCCTCTATCTATTAAACGGTTAATAATGGTCATGTGAAAAAATTAACAGTAGTTGTATATAGTTATAACGAAGTTTAATGGAAAAAAATATCAGAGCTAAGTAGGGTTTACAAATTAAAAAGTTATAAGCGACCAATTTATAAAATATACTCAAAAAGGTTCATACAAATTCAATAAAGGATACCAGATGAACAGCGGGGTCTTAGTAATAGGGTCCCTATTACTAAGACTCCTGTGGTCCGTCGGTCCGTCTATCTATCTGTCATCAGGCAGGATCTCATTAACCGTGATAGATAGACAGTTGAAATTTTTACAGATAATGTATTTCTATTGCCGCTATAACTACAAACTAAAAACAGAATAAAATAAAAATTTCAGTGGGCTCCCATACAACAAACGTAAATCATATTTTATAGATTAATGGTATGGAACTCTGCTCGAGTCCATCTCGCACTTGGACAGATATATCTAAACGTCAAAATAAACATTTTCTACAGGATTTGTATGAAATAAAGGCAGGTGACGTCATTGTTTCTTAGAGTCAAATAGCGCTGTTAATATAATTTTTTCTGCAATAATAAATAAATAAAAAATCACATAGAAAATGTATATTATCAATGACAAGTAACATTATTTTGTAACGTTTTATTTTCTGAACAAAATATTACTTTAATAATGTATTATCGACCTAGGAAAATACCCAATTGACGCATCTGTACTGTGTGTACTCTTTGTCCGCGGTATAGCGGCTTTATCTTTGTCGGCTTTTCTAATAGCCGTCCGCGACAGTCGTAAACGAAAGCGGTACTTTTGAACTCTTTGTGCAAACACCGACACGCGATAAACAGTTTTCTATTGCGCTCTTGACTGGCTGTGTGCGGTGTCGCCGAGGCGCCGTATGCGTTACTATGGTTACGTTACGGCTCGTTCAGAGTTTAATTTTTATCTCGCTTTATTAAGTACATAGGTATCCTTTTGCGGCTTATTGCCGATTTCTGATAGGAAATCAACCGGCTATGAATGTTATTAAAAATAGGTAGGTCCCTCTTATATGTACGTGCACTCGTGCAGTGTGAAAGTTTAATTTTTAGCAAATGTTTGAAGAGTTTCGAATATTTGAATGTTTATTATAAATTTTTGGTAGATAAAGTCATATTATAGTTCATATTATTACATACTTAGTAGGTAGGCACCTCACTAGGTAATAAAAGTAATATAAGCATATTTCATTATATGTGTTTATGGTTATAGTCTTCGAGTATGGTCGAAGGTCCAAGGGCCTCAACGTGTTGGATCTGTATAACCCCCCGCGAGCCTTTCAAAGGACCGGGATGACCGCAACTCCCACAGTTAGAAAGTAGGAAGAGGTAGGTACAAACAACTGATCGAGCGAGCGAAATGAGCGAAGCGTCTCAGTTTCGAGATTGGCCTTAAATGTTTTTGCCCGGCTGTTCCCGCCTAAAGATCGCATTTCTCAACCGATTATTGTGAAATTTTGTAAGAAGTTTCAAAAATGATGTAGAACTTTTGGAAAAAATCAAATTTTTCAAATTTCGAAAATTTCTGCAAAAAGTGGGCAAATCTTATTATTATTTAATTTAATAAAATAGCATATTACAGCCATTTGGAAAAAAATTAAAAAATTCAATATACTTTTTTTGTAACCCTTATTAGGACGCAACTTTTTTTCTGAACAACTTTTTAATTCGATAAACTTCAACGGGTCGGGGTGACTCGTGACGGAGTAGACCTCATGAGTCATTAGTAATAATTACAGAGGTACTTATCAGCCATCTAGGTTAGGTATTTATAACCTACTTACTTATGTTTATATATCTTATTTGTGTTTATATTTTGTACTTTTACCTACCTTCTATGTTATATTTTAGTTTTTATTAATATATTAGGTATAGTCGTATTTATTCATATGATGCCATTGACAGAAAATATATTGAGATAATAGGGGTGACGACAGGGTGAGAAAAGTATGATTACCTGCAAAGATATAGATAGATATAAGTTTGTTGAAATAAAATAACAAAAAGTAAATAACATACCATGATTATAATTAGTCCGTCTTTTAGATTATCTAAAAATAATGGACCCATATTTTCAGTTTAACAAAAAAGTAAAAATTCTTAAAGACAGGGAGCATCAAATTTCCGGAGTGGGGGCTTGCGACGTCACCGCTAAGTAAAAATCATACCTCGCCATGATGTCATTCGGAATTAAAATGCGCTGTATCTGTGTAACTTTTTGTTTCTCAGAGAAAAGAAAAAATAAGTGTACAATATTTAATAATCTAACCGATGGGCATAATATATTTTTTCGTTTGTCGTGCCTATTCATTGTATTCATTTTAATGAAGCCATTAACAGGACAATCCATTTGGACAATGATTGCCTTCATTCAGACAAAGCCATTGACAGGATAATTCACAAAGATAATGACTGTTTTTACTCAAAAAAACTATTGACAGGACAATCCACAAAACAATATTGTCTTCATTCATACGAAGCCGTTGTCAGGACAATATACTGAGTCAATTTATTATCTTCATTAAGACAAAGCCATTGGAAGAACAATTCACTAAGATACTTCATTGTTTACATTCATATGAAGCCATTGAAAGGATAAGCCACTAAGACTATGATTGTCTTCATTCTGACAAAGCCATTGACAGGACAGCCTTCTCAAACAGTTAATAGTCTTAGTGAAATCCACTTGGACAGTGATTGTCTTTATTCACACAACGCCATTGACATGACAAACCACTAAGCCAATTCATTGTCTTTATTCAGACGAAGCCATGGACAGGACAAGCCACTAAGACAATGATTGTCTTAATTCAGACAAAACCATTGATAGAACAATCCATTTAGATAATGATTGTCTTCATTCAGACGAAGCCATTAACAGAAAAATCTACTATGACAGTGATTGTCTTCATTCAGACAACGTCATTGACATGGCAATTTACTAAGACAATTAATTGTCTTCATTCAAACGAAGCACTGACGGGATAATCCAATTAGACAATGATTGCCTTCATTCAGACGAAACCATTGTCAGTACAATCCACTAAGACAATATTGTCTTTTGGCCAGCTAAATTGACCAAATAATCTGTGTGCGACATTATGTACTTAGCGCATCTTGCGCGGGTAGAGCGGCCACACGGAGCGCGAGTTGCGCGGCGCAACTTGCGCTGTTACGCGACGCAACTTGCGTCTCGTTTGTTTCGACCCTTACTATGTCGTCAACCCATGTCATTGCTGGACGTCCGACGCTTCTTTTACTTGCTCTGGGCCACCATCTGGTTAAAGCCCTGCTCCACCTGCCATCACTCCGTCGAGCCCAGGTCCCCTTTAAGTGCATGGCCGCAATTTCAACATCTCGTACATTTAGTACGTTGTCGGATTACGGTGTTGGAACACGATCCTGTAACCTGATGCCAAGCATGACACGCTTAATGCTCTCTGTGCGACTCTGAGTTTGTGCACAGCTTCCTTAGTGAGCATCCATGTTTCGGCACCATAGGTCGAAAGTGGGAAGGATGCACTGGTTGTATAAGCGGGTCTTGAGGTATTGTGAAGTGTCAGCTGATTTAAGAATGCCGTTTACTCTAATGAATGCCGCCCATCCGAGTTGTAATCTCATATCAAATAATCTCATAAAATAGTTACGAAAAAATTATAAGTTGTTGGCACAAAAATGTATAGGGGCTAGAATATACGTTTATGGCGATAGGAAAAAAAAGTCAGCCAAGTGCGAGTCAATTTATACTAGCTCATGCTCCGCGACTTCGTTCAGGTGGACTTTATGACTCCGGCGTATTAAATATAAATACAAGCTAATGTAGATACATAAGAAAATACTTGTAGCAGTGCCATGTTAATAAAAGTCAATATTTTGCAAGCAGCGTCAATATTTTGTTAGCGGAGAGACCACTCGGTGGCTCGCTGCAAGTGAATTTAGAAACTCGACTGCATAATCGTCGTCCTGATCAAATACTCTATATAAGAAAGTATACACCACTTTATCCCCAATATTTTGCGCCATACTTTTTTTATTAATCGATGCGCATTGTTCATTTTTTGGTGTCAATATGGCGCATTCACATAGGCAAGAATTTTCCTTTTGTTATGCTCTGAAAGTCTGCAATACTAAGACTCCGCTGTCCGTCTGTCTGTCTGATCACCAGGGTGTATTTCATTAACAGTGATAGCTAGACAGTTGAAATTTTAACAGATGATGTATTTCTGTTGCCGCTATAGCAAAAAATACTATATACTAATAGAAAAAAAATAGTATTGGGGGCACCAATACAACGTGATTTTTCAAAGATTATGGTACGCGCGCGAGTCCGACTCGCCCTTGACCGGTTTTATTATACCTCAACAAAAAATGCTCATCAGGGTAAACAACGTTTGCTAAGGCGTCATTTTTATATTCCTTATAGTTTAGCTGGACCATTATGCTGACTGTTCTACATCTGGTGTTCCATTATCCAAAATCAACTATAGCCTATTTGTTACCCAGGCTTAACAGCTATGAGGTAGATGTACCATATTACGTAAGTGTACGGAATTCCGTAAGTTTTCGTTTAAGACTCAAAAATAAGAAAACTACCTTAATTGTTTTATAAATGTATGTAATTATCTAACAAATTTATACAATAAAGCTTCAATTACATGAGGTCACAAAGAACTGTAAACGTCGACTCAGTTGTGACCTCTCCGGGGTAAGTCAGCGTTAATCCGCCATTACTGTAGTGCGTGTGTTGCGTAGCCGCAAGATTCCGCATGGATTTTCATAAGGGTTTTAGGAGTGTTAAGTAAGGATTTTGATAACAAAGTGTCGTTATTATATTTAAAGATTTTAAAATTAATTGATTGATAACCATTTCAACTTACTTTAGTTAGTTTTAAGTAAGTTAATTGTTAAATTACTGATTGCCGCAATTACCTACCTACACCATAAACCAACCATGTCCATTATTACGTAACTATTACAGAATAGAGGAAAATAAGGTGATTTAGTTTTTTAATTTGCCAGGAACTGAGATAAGTTAAAACAAAATGTTGTTGAGGGTCTAATGTATAACATAGTTTCTTTGAATCAAATTACGTATCATGATTTTATTTCTCCTAGACATAAAAAAAACTTGTGTAAAGTGAAACTTTTTTCTTATGCTTTGAACAGATTCGTCACAAATAACTTCGTTACAAAATAACTGACTTGTTAGGTGAATTTCGATGTTCCAGTACAATTTTTTGTACCTATTACTAGTATGTTTATTATTATATAGATGTATGAGAATATATGATTATTATTATTATAGAATTCAAGTCATTTTATGTTGTTTAGTAGAGTACCTCGTTACAAATTTCTGTTTATCTGACTACCGCAATTGACAACATTTCATTTTCTAAAAGGTATGAAAATTCGAGAATCATTTCGAGATTTAGCAATTCTGAACACGTAAAATATTTTTTCAGATTTTTTTGAGTTATATTTTTGGAGATAAATGAAAAAAACTCAAAAGTATAAGGATATAGGCATTTAACAGGTTACGCCTTTGCTTGAACATCTAAAAGTGAAAAAATTATGTCAAGCTGTCAGCTGTCAATTGACACGTGCGTCAATCTGACAACTGACATCACGAGTGAGAGAGAGAGAGAGATAATAGTAGTGTTGTCAATAGAAGTATCAGTTCGATGAAGACCATCTATTATCGATAGTTCTTTCAGTAAAGTAGAATTAGGATTGGAAAAAATACACATGCATTAAAATGTTTACATAGTTTGGTGACGAAATGCTAATATTTCCTTTATATGATTGATATTTCAGGTTAAATAAAAATAATATTGACATCCAGGTTTTAAAAACTATAAAAAAAATGAAGTAAGGAAAAATGCTACCCTAAAATGGGGCGACTTTCAAAACACAAGGTGACATTTATGATAGTTTTTTTTTTTGGTTTTTTAATTAAATCTTCCAAATTTCTAAACGCATATTTATTTATATTTTTGAAATAGCAATCCTGGTTCGTCGCCATTCTTTACACAACGCGTGTACGCCGGAGCCCTTGTTTTTATTTTCAGTCAAATTCACCCCAATTAACTTTAAAATGCTGTAACTTAAAAAGTAAAAAGTGAAACATTTTTCCTTCGTGTTCTTAATCCCTGTAAGGGGCGACTATGAGAATCCGTTAATAAACGTGGGTTACCCAAAAACCCCATTTCAAGTATAGAGATGATAGGGCAATTTTTTTTGTCGAGTATTACAAGCGTAATTTTTTATGCCATTTATTTTCCACTTACCAAGTCGTCAATATAATATTTTTAAGCCAAAAATAGCTGAGATAGAAGCGTTTGTATTTTTAAATTAATCAAAGTAACCCTATTTTACGATACGTAAGTTTTTGTATCGATATCGATATCTTACTGCTACAAAACACAACTCTATAGACGTCAGTTTATTTTTTAATTATAATGTATGGCAAAATGTAAACTCGTTACATCCTTACTCTTGTACTTACGCTCTTTTAGAATGGAGAGATTTTAAACAATTTAATTTTAGGAGAAATAATGAAAAGAAGTGAAAAAGAAAAAATACGTATGTCCTTTTTTTGAAGTTCTTTAAGGAAAAAATATAAAATATAAATATAAAATTTTTGAAATGTTGTCAATTACCTACACTGTTTTTGGCTGTGTTTTTTATTACGGTATATTACTAGATCTCGATATATAGGAATTGTGAACCTCATTTTGTTTTGTAATTTGCTGTGATTCCGCTGTCAGTCCGTCCATCTGTCTGTCACAAGGCTGTATCTCATGAACCGTGATAGATAGACAGTTGAAATTTTCACAGAATATGTATTTCTGTTGCCGCTATAACAACAAATACTAATATTTTCTTTATTATATAATTAATTATTTCTTTAAAATGTAATGTGTTGTTGTACTGTTGTATATTTTATAAGACCAATTTGAAATATATATTTTGTAATTTATTACAAAATATTTTTATCTTAAGATGTTAGCGAGAATTTAATTTTTTTTTTTTCAATTTTTTCAATTGTTTTTTTTTTCTTAATAGTAGTTTATGATACAAGTGTGGTAGGTTGTACATTACAGTCGAGGCGGGTTGACACACAAGCGGGCGAAGCCCGCGCGTGTGTCTATGGAGCTGAGACTTGTGATGAACAATACACTCGTGTGCCATACTACGTTATTTCAACACATTAGTGAGGAAGAAACTCTTCAATAATAAAACACTTCACTTAAACTTACAATAAATCTCGTTAAAGAAAATTAGAAATATGGCACGCTTAAATTTTCTTTTCCAGGCGCATTTCGCGCATGCGCGAATCTGTAGTGATACGTGAGACACAGAAATCAATCCACCAACATACAAATGATTATATGAAAAAATTATTTTATTTTTATAAACCGCAGATTTAAAAATTCATTTTACTGTTGATACAAGTGTTTTAATTAATATATAAAATAATTTAAGTAAAACAAGGTTTTGGTAATGAGTCTAGGCTGGTTGCATGCAGAGATTATATGTTTCAAAAAAAATATTCGATATTTTGGATTTAAAAAATCTTATTCCTAAAACAATTAAAAAACACTAATTAATAATATTTACTGCACTATTTCGTATGTGTGCGTAATGAATGGCATTACATAACTAAAATCAGTGTGGTAAATTGCACTTTCCGAGCTCATGTGTTGAAAAATAATTTGAAATCGCATTTAAAAGTTATATTAAAAAACATAATTAAAATATGACTCTTAAATGCGATTTCAATTATTTTAGGATAGAAAAAATCAAATGAAAAAAGTGAAAAAAAAAATTAAATTCTCGCTAACTTCTTAACATAAAGGGTTGTAATAAATTACAAAATATATATTGCAAATTGGTCTATCTTATAAAATATACAACAATACAACAACACTTTACATTTTATAGAAATAATTATTTTTCGTTTTTAGCTAGTTAAAATTTCTTGAATTTTGTATTTTTTTTCTCCGAAAGTAGGCAAATTTGTCACACCGGACTTCTACTCTAGTATTTAAAATAGAAAGTACTATCGATCTATACAAATAACTCAGTCATGTCCGATTTTAGGGTTTTCTAAAACACTGTGCAGCGCCCGCTCTGAGTGACCACTTCTCCTAGTCATAAGACGGCACTTTTAAACTTACGACGTTTGGAATACAAATTCTCATTTTTTTTTCATTTTCGTGTCAAGCTGAATATGCTTAACGTAGCTTTTATATTAATTCCGTGCTGGCACATCATAATCACTAGAATACAAATTCTCATTTTTTTTTCATTTTCGTGTCAAGCTGAATATGCTTAACGTAACTTTTATATTAATTCCGTGCTGGCACATCATAAAAGAAACAAGTCTTTCTTCACGTTCCAGTGTTTTACAAAATACCTACAGCTACGAATGTTAGTGACTACTAATTGCTTTTGTTTTAGTTGATATTTAAGAAAAGCAAACAATCAAGTATAATGAGCGCAACGCAAAGTCAAGTGATTTTGGATGGAGGTTATAATCGTTTCGTGGCCAGTCACGATATCTCCCACAAAAGAGCGTCCGAGTATGCCAAAGACTTCGAGTATGAAAAAACGTCTGAAATCTACTGAGATATAGGCACCTACTTACAAGTGCTTACTACCATTTTTTGTATTGTGATTATTTTAACTAATTTCCTTACACACACACAAATTTTATAAAATTGTTATTCGGGATAACTTATTTTCATAATAAACAACTTTTATTGCATTTTCCATTTATTTATGCTGTATAAATTTAATTATTAAGTTGATGCAATCAAAACAATTAATTGCAGGTACTTTTTTATATACAATTAGAAATTTTTAACATTTATGTAATTATTTTATCAAGTTTCTAATAATAATTTAAATTTCATAACAGAAGCCAAATATAATTCTAAAGGAAGTGCTTAATTTTAAACAAATCTAAAATACTAAAATTAAATTAATCACTTACATTGTTAAGCTTGGACATGTTACATTGTTGATTTGGAGAACACGGACACATCTCAGTTTTACAAAATGACCTAAGTTTCTTTGCTTTTTTTTGCAAACAAGTATATGTAACAATCTACTTAAGTATTTTAATTACATGAATAATAAGGAATTTTAAGTATGAAGGTACTTACACTCAAGTTTTTATGTAAACCATATGTTAATTAATCAATATATCTCTATATAATTTTCTAACTTTGTTGTGAACTCAACTGAGTACTCAAAATACCTACTTGTACATGTGAGGGGCCAAAAAATGCGATTGTAAAATGATAACATTGATAACTTATATAAGCACATTTCTGTATATTTACCTTATTATACAATGACAGGTTGAAATATTATTCTGTATTTCAACCTGTCATTGTAACATTAGGTAATACTGTTTGAAAGTTGTTTTTTAAATTATGAATGCCCTAGTGAAGGCAGAGGGTGTAATGCAATCCGAGAGTATTAGTGAATACGATTCTACGTCTTCCCCTCGGCAAGAACGGCCCGACCATGGCATTTTTCGTGCGCTTATGAAGTAGATGTTAATGCCAGTAGTGTCACAGGGAGGATTTAAAATCGTTACCAACAAAATTGTAGTTATTCTCAACACAGTTCACAAGCTACTGTGAGACATGCATAGTGCAATTACCAATAATATAATATCAACAGCAGATTAAGAATACTACCACATACCTAATATAATTTGAATTGATATTATGCTTTCCAACATTCGAGGAAGTACATGTAAGTATTTTGTAATTTAAAATCTATACAAAGGATATCACTTGTCCAAGATTACACCTTAGGTACAGATGAGTGTAACAAAAGACTACAAGTAATAATTAACATTTAAAATAGGTACACAAATATACTGAATTTATTTTATCAATACATTAATTTTAATTAATGCTTAGAAAAAACTATACGTGAGATAGAGATGGCCTCAATCCATCGCGAGTCATCCGTTTCAGTCGCAAGCATGGTGAAACTGATACTAGCTGAATTTTACCTACATACGAGTAACTAGAAAACATTTTTCAAATCAGCGCCGTTAATGTAAGACTTTAATTTTTTTGGGGGATTTCCTATATATGTATGAGAATCACTAGGTACCTATTCATCGAGAAAGTAGGTAACTGAAACGTTTGATCGGTATTGTTTATGTGAAATGGTTTAACAAACAGCTAACCAGACAGGCGCAGTCGCAGCCAGAAATTTTGGAGGGGGTCACTCACTACACTAATAAAAAATAGGTATACTAGATGTCATTTCCAAGTTATTTTGGCCATCGTACGTAGTTCATAAAAACACCACACAGTATTCCAAAGACCCTTCGGACCGGACATTTTTAACTGACCCCGTAGGTTGACGTAGTTTGTTATACTGAGCAATTGTCTAGAAGTAACCCCTATTCAAATATGGATAGTTTACGAAAAAAAAAAATTCTTAAAGTTCGCGGTTCCGGAGGGACCGAAAAATGAAAAATGTTATTTATTTATACTTTGTTATTATTATTTTTCAACTATTTATTTCTAGTATGATGTGCCATTCAATTATGAGCTCTTAAGGCTTTTTATAAAATAACAATTGCTAACAGTTTAGAAGATTTTACTAAAAAATGAATTTTTGATTTTGATTTTTTTTTTCAAAAAGTATGTAGTTTCCGCACGAACTATTTTATGTTGGTAATACTTCAGCTTTATAACTACCTATGAAAATTTCGGTCATTTTTCTTATTCATTTTTCGGTCTCTCCAGAACAGCGAACTTTAAGAATTTTTTCTCGAAAACTATCCATATTTGAATAGGGGTTACTTCTAGACAATTGCTCAGTATAACAAACTACGTCAACCTATGGGGTCAGTTAAAAATGTCCGGTCCGAAGGGTCTTTGGAATACTGTGCACCACTAGATGTCAGTAAACTATAAATTTATCGCTGGTAGGGGATAGCTAGAAATTTCCTTTTATTATTTAGCAAATTTTTGAGATTTTTCAATTTGACCTTAGATTTTGGGGGGGGGGGGTCATGTACCCTGTGACCCCCCCTTCGGACCGCGCCTGAACCAGAGTGTAGGTATTAACATTTTTTATTGTACCAATTGAATTATGAATAACTTCCTTTTTTACAAAGGGTTAATCTACGTTTTTTTATTTAGATTTGATTTTAAAATAACTCACAGTTAAGAGGAAAAACACGGGTTTACCAAAGTATAATCGGTATTAAAGATAAAAAATGTAAGTACGGTGATTTCTGTCAGGCTTGATTGGTGGATAGCCAAATAGCCATAGTAAGTATACTGTACATATTACTGAATGTATATGTATATATAATGTACAGAACGTATTACTGAATATCAATCACAAAGTTACAATCAAAGTATCTGAAAACAGAGTATTATTATTCAATTTTTGGTTTTGTTCACTTACGCATCATCATAATATACATAATACATCAATACTATGTATTGTCTTTTTAGTCATTATACAATACATAAACAGTCAATATTTATAAAAGGTTCCGTTGTTTTACAGTAGATTATGTAAGATCGTCATAGGTATTTACTACAAAAGACAGTAGGTATATTTATTAGAAATATAAAGAAAAACTCGCAACAATAATGTTAAGTTATATGATCTAGCTTAAGATGCATAATATATGATTTGATTGAACATGATTTAAAAAGGATGCTGTGGTCACCGCAGCAATGAAATGAATACAGTGACGCACGCATTTTCAGCATTATTGTGCATTGATTTCTTTTTATTCACTGTATATTTTTACATAAATACATAGATTATTTTTATTTACCATGATTGACTACAGCACAGCACCCCAAATATTGTCCAGCAATCCGCCGCTGTAGTGGGGTATTTGTGAAATATTATACATTTCATACACAATTCCACAGCTCACTTTGCGCACCATTATAAAAATAAATATAGATGCTCCTAAACTAATATTTTCAATTTATCTTGGCATGTTTTCACTGCAAACCTGAAAAGATATGAAGTAGGTATGTATAGGCTAGTCAAATTAAGCCGAAACTAGGCAATCAGAATAAATGATTAGTGTAGTTTTGAAAATTGGCACAGTCACACCTTGTGGTGACCAGATAGATGAACACAGTAAAAGTCCTCAAGGGTGGGAGGCGTGCTGGGGGTATGGGGGGGTCTCAAATATCTGTAGAAATGGTGTTATGATTACTTGTGACAAAAATTTCTAAAAGTTCGATCCTTGTAGGAGCAACTGAGACCTGCTTGAAACTCGAAGAAAACATCGTCATTTTCATACAAGTGTTCGGCCGGCCTATGCAATTTGTATGAAAATGAATTCCGAATTTCAAGCACTGGTCCCATCGGAAAAGTTGTTCATATTGACGGTCTGAGTTGCTCCAACAAGGATCGGACAGAGTTTTTGTTACATATTGTATATTGTTGTCACTATGTCGTCAGGAATTGTAGGCTTAATAAATATTGATGTGGGTGAGTTATTTGTGCATGTGTTTTTTTTTACATTTGTTTCTTTTAACTTGATTGATATTGTATTTACTGGAATGTTTTGTAATTTGTTTTGGGTTTGTAACTCTTTGTCCATTTACGTTTATTTCTTTTGTGTTTCCTTTCGGTACGTTTAATTTTATATTCCAGGTCGCTTTTGATTTATTGCGGCTATTTTCTATATGATAAGATTGATAAGATAATTATTTCTGGCTTTTTGTGTTATTTTAAGATCGTTTTATATCTGACTGTTATAAAACGATCAAACGATTTACGTTTAGTTAATAAATCTAAGTTTTGAGTCGTTTGTTAGTTTTTTTTCTATATTGCCATTGTAACTCACGCTTTAATTGTTACATTTTTTAATGCCTCGTGATATCCACTTTGGTTTAGTTTTTGATGTCATTTTATATATCTTACAATAGGAAAACATAGATCGTAGAAAAGTTTAAATGTGTCATGAAACCTATCAAAACTTTCGTCTACATCGTTTGTCTCATACACTTCTGAGAAATGTAGACTTTCTAAGCAATTTATGAATTTTCATATGTTTTCTTCGCAATAGTCACGTTTCATCGTATACCAAAGTTTGAAACCTAATTTTACATTATGACTTTTATACGCTTTGAAATACTTGGTCGTGTCACTTCCATTATTTCTATTTTCAGTTAAATTTTTTTTAGGTGTTCTTAGAATTTGTTATGTCTGTTTTTACGAGCATATCTGTATTAAAATCACCGCAGGTGATTATCTTTATCATGACTCATATCACAGCTTAAGAGTATCCTTACTAATATTATAAATGTGAAAGCGTGGATGTTTGTTACGCTTTCACGCAAAAACTACTTAACGAATAATCATGAAATTTTGTACACATATTCTGGGAGGTACTAGAAGTAACATAGGGTACTTTTTATTAAAAAAAAAATATTAAAAAAAAAATTAAAAAAAAATTGTCAACAAATATCAACATTTTCCAATTAAAATCCTCAGACATATTTTTGACTTCCACGCGGACGAAGTCGCGGGTTAAAGCTAGTTAATAATATTCGTTAGAATGTAAAAGAAAAGTTTTACACTAGTATTTGGTACTCTGTCGATACTTAGTATAATGGTTTTACGTCTTATTAATTCTATTGCACAACATTCATCAACAACATAAAAATGTATTTTTTTTTATATCCTTTTCCTATTTTGACAAGAATAAAAGCGCCACCATAAGAAAAATATGTTCCTAACTTATAGTTCGGAATGGTCGAAAAATCTACATCGCTCGTCGTCATAATATATTATGTTCTGTGAAAAACAAAACAACAATATTTTTTTTCTTTTTCACTAAGGTCATTGAAGCATTCTATTATTATGGCTGATTTACTGATGAGTCTATTAATATTTTGGTGCATTTACACATAATATGGTATACGAAAAAAACACTTCCTTGTTGCGATGTACTGGTTGCGCCTGCATCGTTTACGTTAGTGGTGGTACTGGTTCAATTAGAAGTTGTGAGTGTTTGTGTCGATAACGAGTGGGTAGTCGCTATTTCTATTTGGTAATCCTCTGTGTTCTTTTTTTGCAACGGTATATTAATGTCTTTATGTCCTCAAGTATATTTTAAATTCCATTAAGCTTAATTCTGCCGGTATAATAAGAAAACATTTCATACGTCAGGTCCCTATTACTATCAAATACCTCCTCCACGTATTTATTTCTCCAAGCGTTGAGTACTAGCAGTGCATCTCGATGCGACAGTTGTATATGACTGCTCCGCAGTATATGTGGGCAATGCGATTACAGTGTTTGGGTTTTATTTGATAAATACATTCTGCGATTTCGTAAAATAATGTTTGTATTTTTGTAAGTGTGTGAAATCTGTTTCTCCGTACATTAAGATACAGTAGTCATTTTTGGTTTAACCTTCTAGTTTTGAGTGTAATCCTGATAACATTTGCCGTATTCCTCCTCCAGTATGAATGTAGATACAGGAGGCGAATTCTTGGTAAGTTTGTTTTCTCTAATATTTGTAGAATATTGTTTTTATTACTGGTACTAATCAAACATATGTAACGGGGTAAATACTTGGAACCCGGATGGATACGATGATTGATCACGCAAACGTCGCGAGCGCGGTTCGATTCCCGACTGCCCGCCGGGGAGTAAGAAGTGACGCGTGATACTTGCCTATGAAAGTGCCATCATTGATACCTTCCAACTCATACGTGGAAGCACTCACAATTCTTCTAATCTTATAAGGACCATCTCTTCTTGGAATAAACTTGAACGTTTGACCTTTGTCAGTATCATTAAGACCCTGGGTCTTGAGAAGTACTAGGTCTCCTACTTTATAATCAGGTGCTTGGCGACGATGTTCATCGGCGTACTTCTTTTGCAAGACTTGGTTTTTTTCATGTACGTCTCTTGCATTTGACAGGGTCTCCGCCATCCTTTTAAGGTAAGGAGTGATACTTGGAACGATATTGTCGCTTTCTAAAATAGTGCGCATGTCGTTTACAGCGTCTGCTGGTGCGCGAAGCTCCCTGTCGAAAGTGAGGTAAGCTGGAGAAAAACCTGTGCTTGATGTAATTGCAGAGTTCATTGCAAACCTAATGGATGCCAGATGCAAGTCCCCAGTGTCGTGATCTTGGCCGACGAGGATCGCGAGCTGAGGTTTCAGATCTTCTTGCGCTCAATCGGGTTTGATTGAGGATGATACAAAGGCGTTAGAGCTTGATCTATTTTCATTACGTAGCAAACCTGTTGCATAATTTCACTTATAAATTGAACGCCATTGTCGCTAAACAGACGTCGTGGCACGCTGAACCTGAAAAAGATCTCATTTATAAGCACTTTGGCGCATTCGAAACTTGTTGCGTTTTCTAGAGGAAATATTTCTACCCATCGCGAACATACGTCTTCCACTATAATGATCCATCGGTTATGTCGAGCAGTGACGGGTAGTGGGCCAAACAGGTCAACTGATAGGACCTCAAAGCGTCTAGTCATGGCAGGTGTTTGTAAAAGGCCGGTTGGCTTTCTATTGTCCACCTTGTATCTCTGGCATGACACGCATTGTTTAATATAATCAGTTACATATTTTCGCATATTCGGCCAGTAGAAACGTGATCGCAAACGAGCCAAAGTGCGTTCTACTCCAAAGTGACCTGCAGTGGGCGCGTCATGGAAATCTGCTAATACTTTGGAACGTTCGTGGTTCGGCACGACAAGACATGCCTCGTCGCCTTCGTCATCTGCAAGACTGTAGCGGTATAGGATACCATCTGACGTGACGTAACCTCTGTCCGTCCAGGATTTGCCTCTAAATGGATCTTCGGATTCAACATCTTCTAATATTTTACGAATATCCTGATCTTTCATTTGGTTTTCCGTTATGTCACTAGCTCTTCTAGCAGCGACGTCCACTGTCGTAAGGCATACGTCACATTGAACGTTATCGGTACATACTGGCCGCGATAGAGTGTCAGCGACGACGTTGGCTCGTCCAGGGCTGTATTCGATTCTTAAGTTATATTACTGGAGAGTCAAAGCCCATCTGGCTAAACGCCCACTTGGAGACTTTAGGCTCATCAACCAACGCAACGGCTGATGGTCTGATTTGATGATAATTTCAGAACCCTCAATATATCCGCAGAATTTGCCTACAGCCCATACAACAGCTAAGGCCTCGCGTTCTGTAGTCGTATAATTCCGTTCAGCATCGGTTAGAAGACGGCTTGCATATTCTATAGGGCGTTCGTCGAAGCCCTCCCCCTGCATTAGAGCCGCTCCTAAACAGTATCCACTACCGACAGTCCGAAGAATGAACGGTTTTGTCTCGTCCGCTTGTCGCAATATGGGCGCAGATACAAGCAATGCCTTGATGCGGTCGAATGCAGTCTGTTGTTCCGACTCCCATCGTCATACACTTCCTTTTATTAGTATGGATGTCAGGGGTTTGGCTATATTGGCATAGTCGGGTATAAATCGACGAAACCAGCTAGATGTTTGAATGAAACATTTTAAATGTTTGATATTCAGTGGGACGGTTATATTGGCTATGGCTGCTGTTTTGTTGGGGTCTACGTGGATTCCTCCTGGAACAATAACATGGCCCAGAAATTTGACAGAATCTCTCGCAAAACGGTTTTCGCGATTGACAAGAAGGTTGAACATCCTGAGCCTCTCGAAGACTATCTCCAGGTCAGCCAGGTGTTTTTCCAAAGAACCCTCTGACAAAACAAGCAAATCATCCAAATATGCAATTAGCGTAACACCAGGTAAGTTTGATTTGAATCTGTCCATCAAACGTTGGAAAGTAGCGCCGAAATTTCGAACACCCATTGGCATGCGCTTAAAACGGAAGGTTCCGAGGGGAGTCGTAAATGCTGACTTGTCACGGTCATCTGGATGCAGATTCACCTGAAAAAATCCGGATCTGAGGTAGAGTGTGGTCATGTACTTCGTCGATTTTGCTGCGTGGAGTACATCTTCGATCTTCGGTAATGGATACCGGTCGGGCTCGGTGACTGCATTCAGTTTACGGTAATCCACGCAGAATCTGAAACTTCCGTCCTTCTTAGGTACTAAAACAACATTTGACGCCCATGCTGATTCACATTCTTCAATTATATCCGCACGCAGCAACTTATCTAACTCTTCCCTAAGCGCTTTCTTACGTATTTCTGACATACGATAAGGGGGTGAAGCTATAGGCTCCTGGGACTCATTCACCTTGATGCGGTGCGTAGCGAAGTCCGTGGCAGGTCCCTCAGATTTAAACTGGTCTACCTTACTTTTGATAAAATCGCTCAGCTTGATCCTTTCTTCTGAAGTCAGCTGTTTTCCTTCATCGGCGAGTAACACAGCTTCATTGCAATTATTAAGCTCAGCGACTGGAGCAGAACCGGTGAGGAAATAAGATTTAATAAAATCAAAAGTTCTTTCAGGTTTATCCCGAAAATACCATACATCGTGCGGAATATCAAGAAATATATTAGCTTTTTTTACAAATCTACGCCCTAATAGCGTCTTGGTTGAGGCTCCTGGTAAAACAAGTAAATCTTCAATAATTACATCGCGATCTTCAATCGTGACATTCACATCGGCGGTAAGTAGTCTTTTTAGACCATGCGTTCCGTCAGCTAATCCTATTGTACGCTCTGTCTCCCTAAATTGGACACCTTGCTCTACTAATACAGAGTACAACTAGGTACTAGCTATACAATGAGTTGCGCCGGTATCAATGATAGCCACTCCTTCGCGGTTTGAAACCCGAATATTTACTGTGGGAAGTGAAGTTGCATCAATATTGGTGAACTTGTCACAAGTTTGGGATTTTTTTATATTTTCACCCTGTATACATAACAAATCGCGCGTATTATTACAAAAATTTTGATCAGAGTATTCAATGCAATGTTCCTGTAAATTTATGACATCATCACTCATAATATCATGTAAATTCGAATTTTCGTCTAAAACACCCGTCTAAACTACCAGAAAATGTATTAAAATCGACTGGTTTTGAACCAGCTGTGTATGCATTTGAACAAGTTTTGCATCTCGATTTTATAACTCCTTGTTGGCCACATCCATAACACCTTAAAGTACTACAATTATTCGAATCTGACTTACCGATCTTTTCGCTTTTACCTTGCAGGTTGCGGCAATTTTCAATAGTATGACCGTACACTTTACAATACGCGCAACGTATCCGATTACGTTACCATTGCGGATTCGAGTTTGACATGACAACCGAACTGGTAGTAGGGGCGGCGGAACACGTAGTAATACTTTTTTCGTTCGCGGGTTTGTTTACAATTTTTACCGACGTAGACTGTGATAAAAGAGACAATTTATTGGTTTCCGCGATCGCGTCCTCCGTGGCTCGAACTTTTTCTACGAAAATGTCCATCGAAGTGATGGTATCTCGTGACAGTCTTTTACGAATACGCCTATGTAATAACCCGTAAACCATATCGATCTGCATAGCGTCCGGCACTTTATAAGGCAATTTCACTATGAGAGCTCGTAGTCGCGATATGAATCCGTCTCCACGTTCACTCTCGCTTTGCTCAGTCCGGAACACTTCACGAAAAATCTTGTATGGCGGCAGCTGGGTGCCGTACATAGCTCGCAGCCGCGCGACGGCATCTGCCCACGTGGCGACGTTGTCCTTGACGCCGCGCCAAAAGAGAGCCGCATCATCTTCCAGCAGCATGCTTAGGCCGCGCAGAGCATGCTGGTCGCTCTCATCCGCGCACTCTTTGTATACCTCCATGGCGTCCACAAGTTGGCGCCAGTGTAACGGGGTAGGTACTTGGAACCCGGATGGATACGATGATTGATCACGCAAACGTCGCGAGCGCGGTTCGATTCCCGACTGCCCGCCGAGTGCGCGCGAGTCGCGGAGGCGCTGGCGGAGACACGCGCGGGGCGAGGTACGGCTCGCGTGGCGTGATTGTACGGCCGCGGTTGCCTAGCAACAATATTATAACTACGTGCTCGCTACACATATATTTTATTCTTTTGTTTCTTTATTATACCCCGTTATTCATAAAAAAATACAAACGTCTGCTAAATCTATTTTAGTTAAAATATGTTTTGTCTCGTTCTTTCTATGTTAAATAATGAAAAGAGGGAAAGGGACAAAACATGTATTAACTAAAATAGGATTAGCAAATGGTAGTTAACTTTTATGAATTAGAGGGTATAGTGTTTTATGATTTATCTGATTACGTATGGTATTTGCGGCCGATTGTTATAGGTATTGCCTTTTTTTGAAGGAGGGTTTTTTGTGTAGGTGAGATTATCACCGTGTTACTATCGGATAAAGTGGAAGGACTGCCTCTTTTCCTTCTTCGCGCGTTCTTCTTATTCTTATTAGTAGTCTTTGGGGATTTTTTTTCTTGTGATTGGGTAGTAGTGATTTTTGATTTGATGCGTTTTATTTTTTTTCCGACAGGGTGTCATTTTTGTTTGTTTAATCGAACAATTTCGTTATCAGCACATCTTAACCGGTTTTGCAAATGTTAAACTTGTATTTTAGTTAATCAATATAATTTTTTGTTATAGATAAGTCAGGAAAACTAGATGTTCTAAGGTCAGACATGGTTGATGTATACGATTCCTGTGATGTGTCGAGATGATCATGAGTATTTTTAAGTCTTCTTAATGTTATGTTTTTTGTCGACATTTTTATTCATGTATCTATTGATAAATAACTTATAAATTGCGATAGCTTTCTTACGTATTGTTTATTTTTGTCTACCGGAATTAATGGGTTATATGCAGTAACTTTTTAATGCCTTGATTAATATGATGGTGCGTGCATTATTTTTTGTTTAATAAGTGCGTCAGTTACACTGGTCAACAAGATTTTGTAACAAGGATACTTGCAGCGATTTCTAAAAGAATTCAGTACAAAAAACATGAACCTAGTTATAAAAAATGTGTAGGACGTCTAAATTTTCAAATATTACTATTAATAATTAATTTCAAAATTAAATCATAAATTCAATTAGGTGTTTTCCAATTTCAAAATACCAGCTTACAGCACTGTGCAAACCTTACATTTTACAATATTTTTTACATCATTTCAATTTTTTTTATAAAAATGACTTTTTACTTGGTATAACGCAATACAATACGCGCAGTACGCAATGTATGGGAAATATTACGGTAACTTAAATCTTTGTATAAATCCATAGATAAAAAAGGTACAAAAGTAAAACAGATTTTGTTTTAATTTTGAAGGCTTATTACATCATTTTATGTTACAAAATTTAATATCCTGTACAGAAGCTATTTGTTCTTTGTCGGTCAAACACAGAATTTTACATACCTGCAAAATGCTAATGCGGTTTTAATATTTTTTTTGATCTGTATCTTAAGTTAAAAAGTATTGCTACAGATTGATGCAAGGAAAACGAACATTTTCGCGCATGTAAGCGCGGCGTTCACTTTAATGGCGTCGCTCCATTTTTACTTGCCCTGCTTACTCGACCTCAACGGAGTTAGATTCCGACTTGTTACTATTAGGTATTCTGTGACAGTGTTCGTCCTTCGTGCATTCGATCATTCGATCTGTATTCAGGGGTTTACTATGAAATAAAAGCAGAAAATTTATTAGAAAATATTTATTTCAATCACTTCTTTGTTCTTACTTGAACAAATCTAAGTAAAACTGTTACAAATATACGACTAACGATAAATACAATACACAATTTCTTTAGAGCAAGTTCTATCCCCAAAACTTCGGCCTATAAAGTAATAATAAGGTCAATATAAATAGGTTAAGCCGAACAGGACTCCAAAACTTGAACTATATTTTTCTTAAAAATATGATTTCTCTATGAACTTGTCAAGATTTTTGTGTAAAATATTGATTTTACAATGAATTTATCCAGAAAAATCTTTTTTTTTTTATCGATATTTTTGTGGTTAGTATCGGCACATTTCGTTTGATCAAGTTTCGTTTCATAACATTGTATGTTTGACCATTACATCCTAAGTTAAAAATGAAGTATTTCAATTATACTTACCAGTACTATTGGTACACTCGTGCGTGGTGAGGTAATACACGGAATCTTCAAATTCACATATGCACACTTAAGTTAAAACAATGACAGCCACGGGGCGGCGCGGGCGCGCGGAGGAGGGAGGCGGCAGATTGATTTTTTTTACCTGTTAAAAAATGGATTAGCGTGGGCTTTTGTACCGCGAAGAACACAAAGCCATTTTTAACATTTGAAGAATATTTATCATTTCTAGGAAAAAACTAATATTCCGAACTCTGAATGTGGAAAGTAGTTTACGCACAACGTTCTTGCAATTGAAATAAATATTTTTAATTTATTTTTTGATGCAGTGCAGGTTTAATAATTTAAACCGACTTCAAAACTATGTAAAGACGCGAAAATGTTCGTTTTCTTTGCATCAATCTGTAGCAAAACTTTTTAACTTAAGATACAGATCAAAAAAAGAAATTAAAACCGCATTAGCATTATGCAGATATATAAAATTTTGTGTTTGACCGACAAAGAACAATTAGGACTAAAAGACCGAATTTTAACCGGAAAAGTAAAAAACAAAAATGAATTTAGAACTGTATTAGTAGCTTGTAAATGTTTATAGTTCGGTGTTTCAAAGGTAAGGAACATGTAAAACAAAAAAAAACGAAACTAAACCGGTAAAATCCAAAACCGGTTTAACTTAAGTGGTTGTAACAGCTCCATATTTGTCCCGCTGCAAACTTCAGGTATTTTCACACACTATTGCAACTTCAAAAACCTTCGGAAAGTGAGAAAATCGAGAAAAACTTCGAAATTTTGGGATTTTTTCACTATTTCCTCTCTAGGACCAAAACTATACATTTTTTGTGAACAGTTTTTTTTATATAACATTGATTAAAAAAAATATATATAACTGTATTAAATTACCTACCATTTGTAGGTAAAGACTTCATTTTGGGCTCTTATAAAAGCTAATTCAATCTACTACGTATATTTTCAGTGACTTTTCTTCGTAGGATAAGTGGTTTTTCCAATATTTCGCGATATAAAAATAAATATTTGGGGAATAAAATTTAAATGTTTGGGGAAATTAGGTCATCTTCAAAGAGCCATAGCTTGGCTCCTATGGTGTCAATAGAACTGCAATTGAGCTCAAATTGTAGGTAATGTAATACAGTTTATACCTAAGTGTAGAAAACATCGTTCACAAAAAATGCATAATTTTGCCCCTGAGGCCTTAGTATGATATTTTACATAACTGAGAGGTCTTTACATATCTTCCCTCTGTAAAAATGTACATGACAAGATAAAATTCATGAATGTACACGTAGTAAAAAGAGTCGTCACACTCAGGCAGTTTTTAAACAGTGTTTCTAATGTCTGCTAAGAACATATAATAATTTTTAATTTAAACATGCGTTTTGTAAAAAGATCACGTTGGATAAAATAATTATATAAGTATGTTATAATTCCTAGAAATAATATTGCAATCAAAGAGTATTCAAATTCATTAAAATGAAATGTTGAACATTTCGACCCGTGGCGTACAGACAACATAAAGAAAAACACACAGCCACCGAGTAGCTGTGCACTTCCCGCCGCCAAAGTGGTTGTTGGATTCTTCAAAAGATTAAGATATATTTTCGTAATTAAATATTTTTTAAGTTTGTAAACTTCAGTAATACATTGTTTAAAGATGTCTACTTACATTTAAATTTGTCAATATACATTAATATTAATCAGATAGATTAACTGCTTAACAGACGGGTGAAAATGGTTTGATTGAGTCTTAAGTGGGTCTAGCAAGTCGACGACAAATTTACACGATTTCACGTTGCCAACCGTCGAAATGTTTTGTCTACTTTGACCTGTCAAAACCATGCTCGCACGGGAGTTAGGCATGAGATAAAATACGTGTTATAAATGAAAGTTATTTTGTCTATTTGATGCGGTAAATTACACGGATGCGGACAAATTACAAGGATAAAAATTTGTCGCCGTCACCATGCCTGCCACGCTGGAGAGCAAATTAATGAAAAAAGGTCCCAAAAAATTTCGAAGCTTTTCTCGATCTACTCAGTTTCCACCGGTATTTGAATTTACACTACCCTAACAGACCAATACAACATACCAAAAATGCAGAACTACATCACGCTTTGTTAATGTTGTGAATTTTGCCTCTTTTTTGTCTATTTCCCACTTCTCGCCTACACGGAGATTTATTGATTTCATGCTATAAAAATCGAATATAAGAGGCAGCAGATTGCTTCTAAAGAACTGTAGATCTTCTCCAGATATTCGACATAAAATTTCAAAGAAAATAATTGTCTGAGATTTACAAGATATATGGATACTTCTAATGTTATAAAAAAAAAGTGTGGCACTCGGGGACTGCCACGGTGAAGCTATTGCATAGCATTTTTTATCAACTTATGCAATTATAATTATTTATTTATTTTTTATTTATGCAGTATTTTTTTTTAAATATTAATTCAAGTTTTTTCTTTGATATTAATTCAAGTTACACTTTTTGAGTGTGGTGACCTATAAGAAAACATTTTTTATTCTTTTATTGAATAAATGAGAAATTAATATCGTTTGAATATTTTTATTATCTTACAATACATGTAGGTTATTCAGGAATTTTTATTATGAGCAGTTAACAGCTAGTCTCAGAGTTGGGCAAATTTGGCCATTTTTTTTCAATTTCGAGCATAGATTCTTTATAAGAGACCACAGGAACCCCCAGATATCGGTTTTGAAGGCAATCGGTGCAGTAACAAAAAGTTAAAAATGGCGGCCAGTTTATTTAAAGTTTGAGCATGGATTCAATACAAGGTGCCACAGGGACGTCCAGATATCAATTTTGAAGGCAATCGGTCCAGAAACAAAAGAGTCCAAAATGGCGGCTACCTTTTTCAAACTCGAGCATAGATTCATTATAAAAGCCCACAGGGACCCCCAGATATCGATTTTGTAGGCAATCGGTCCAGAAACAAAAAAGTTCAAAATGGCGGCTACCTTTTTCAAATTCGAGCATAGATTCATTATAAAAGACCACCCCCAGATGTCGATTTTCAAGGATATCGGCGCAGTAACAAATGGCGGGCAATTTTTTTTTACATTTTGAGCATAGATTCAATATGAGGGACCACAGAGATCCAGATATCGACTTTGAAGGCAATCGATCCAGTAATAAAAAAGTTAAAAATGGCGGCCAGATTTTTTTACATTTTGAGCATAGATTCAATATGAAGGACCACAGGGCCGTCCAGATATCGATATGAAGGCAATCGGTCAAGTGAAAAATATTCAAATTGGCGACCAATTTATTCGATGCAATCGGTTAAAAAGAGAACACTCGTACACTCCAAAATGTAACTCTTCCCGTCGCAATCGGTTAAAAAGAGAAGGGTAAGTTTAAAAAAATATATTCGTTATTTAGAATAACGAATAAAATCATGATATTTTATTCGTGACAAAATTATTCGCGCATGAATTATTCGTGAAAAATTTTACACGAAAAAAATTTTATTCGAATAATTATCTAGATACATTTTTATTCGAATAATGCCCAACTCTCTACACGCATACGTCAGTCGCACGCACACAAACACCGTGCCGAAGTCTGCCGAACTGAAACGACGTAAGACGAGTGTTAGGTTTGATTTTCGTTACGGAATTTCTAGATTCGGTCACCGCGCCAAGGCCCGCGATAAAAGCTATACAATAGCTTAAAAAGTTTAAAGTAAAATAGAGTTGGCATTATCATTAATATACCTAATATTCATTATAATGCTAACTCTATTTTATGCTGCTGGGGTTAACTTACCATAGTCGAGCAAGACAGTGGTGTGAAGTTGGTCTGTGAGTTGGGGGAGCCAGGGAAAGTGTTGATTGGAGGCGGCGGCGGCGGCGGCGGGTGAGTTGCCAGAGGAGACACCGGAGGAACAGTGTTCATGCCGCCGCCCGCATTACTGGGGCTGCCAGTCGTGGAGAGCCGAGAGAAGGCCGCCAGAGCGTCTGGGAAGTTAGGTGGAGTAGCTGGAGTGTTACACGGCGTCATCAGTTGCTGGAAATTAGCCATTAACAATTTGTTCGATTATTTCGATCCAGTTGTGAGTTCAATAGTAATAGATTACTGTCTTAAATTGTATGGCTTCCCATGATAGGAGGTGTTGGTGCTGCATAGAACATGCTCCCTTCATCTCAAGATATACAGATCTGTGCCCTCGGCATCGTCCCTAGATCTGGGACTAAAAATAACTACTTTATACTTTATGCTGAAGTTATATCTAGTGATTCAATTTCGAATATATGTAGGTATTCTCTAAAACTTATTTCCTTCACCTGACGATAATGTGGTGCAGCAATTCCATTGGCACCTGCTGGTATGGCAACCTCTTGAAAGAATATTGATAATGCCGTCTGCAAATTGACAAAATATGAAATGATTAAAATTGTTTTGTTATTTAAATTATTGATTCGAAACAGTGGTCCCAATGTGTGTAAAACTCACGTTGCTGTTTAGTTGGTATATAGACCTTAAACAAAGTGTTCATGCAGGCAAGTCTCAAACAAGTACAGTGCACAGTTTGCTCGAGTAAGGGGCAGTGTTAAAATCTTCTTAGTAAGAATGTTCTTACTGGCTGACAAGAAGTTTTATATGAAAAATGTCAAATTCTAAATATTGTCTTGATGTTGTCATGGTGAAAACTTTTATTATTACAAAAAATAGAATATTCAATATAAACTGTATTTCTGAAATGTTTACATAGTGCTATTATTTTGAATGTAAGACATATTACATTAAAACACAACACAATGTATTATGTTATTTATTAGTGTTATTATTTGTAGATATATTTAATGTAATATGTCTTACCTAATGCTTGTTTTACAGCTCCAAGTGTTTTAATTTTAAAATAAGAACTGAGTAATTTGTAAAGTAATTTCTTTTCATGTTCATTAGAACTGAATATGAAGAAGTCGTCTACATATAAGGCTATAATTACCTTGTTTTTGAAATAAACACATTGCTCTGTTTTAAGTTGTGTGAAGCCATTATGTTAAAACCTTCTTAGTAAGAATGTTCTTACTGGCTGATAAGAAGTTTTATATGAAAAATGTCACATTCAAAATATTGTGTATATTGTGTCATGGTAAAAACTTTATTATAACAAAAGATAGAATATTCAATATAAACTGAATTTCTGAAATATTTACATAGTGTTATTATTTGTATATATTTAATGTAATATGTCTTACATTGGTTATGGGATTGTAATAACCATAAATTCAGTGAATGTTATTGTTCTATCTCAGTAAATATTATTTATGTGAATTTAATATTTTGTTAGTGAATTTACGTCATAGTAAAATATAATTTTACATAATGGACGGAAACCATTCAAATATTTCGTCTGATAATATAATCGTAAGTACCGGCTCTAATATGTTCATCGGGAAATTGGAAGGTGTTAACAATTATGCTACATGGAAATTTCAAATGAAATTGGTGTTAATAGAGCATGGTTTATGGGAGTTTGTGGATGGATCTGGTGATGCTACAAAGAATCCTACCAAAGATCAAAAGGCGTATGCAAAAATTTGCCTTAATATACAACCCATCTGCTATCCGCATGTGAAGAATGCCGTAACAGCTAACCAATCATAGAAGAATTTAAAATCTGCATATGAAAACTGTGGCATAATCAGGAGGCTTTATTTAAAAAGGAAATTAGCTCAAATTTAATATACTGACTTTGACTGCATGGATCATTACATTGGAAATATAATTTCTGTGATTCCAGAATTAGCAGATATTGGCTGTAATATTGATGATGAAGAATTAGCAGAACTTATTTTAATTGGCTTGCCAACAGAATTTGATCCACTGATTATGGCAATGGAGGCTTCAAATACAAAGCTTACATCAGATTTTGTGAAATGTCAATTAATTCAAAGCGAATTCAAGAAACAGTAAATAAATTCAAATTTAGAACAATCTGAAAAGATTTTATTAACAAAGAACTTTGTTCCTATCTGTCACAACTGTCACGTCAAAGGACATATCAAGCCTAAATGTCCTAAGTTGAAGAAGAATTTAAAGAAAAAATTGAACAATAATTCATCTCAAGATGATTCGCCATCATCCTCGAAAAAGGGAATTAATACTTCTTTATTTTCAACAAAGACTGCTTTACTTAGTGATATTTGTGATCGTGATAGCTGGATTTTAGATTCAGGTTGCACTAGTCATATGACAAATCGGAAGGATTGGGTTATTAATTACTCTTCTAAAGTTAAAACCCAAATTAATACAGCTAATAGTGATACAATGTTTAGTGAAGGCGTAAGAGATGTCAATGTGACGTTAAAAAACAATAATGTTAAAGTTATTAGAGATGCTTTATATGTACCAAAGGTAGCAGCAAATCTTTTGTCTGTTAGCAAAATAGTAGCAAAAGGTTATGTTTTAGTTTTTGATACTAATAAATGTAATGTTTACAGGAGGGATAATGTATCCATTAATGGTTTCTGTGAACTGCAAGCATCAAATGTAAATGGAATTTACAAAATAGATCAAGGACAGGAATGTTATTCAAGTTTATTAAATAACCAAGAGCCTAAAATGTTATCCGAAGGACAAGCTCTGATTTGTTGGAATTATGGCATCGTCGCTTAGGACACTTAAGTTTTCAAGGTATGTTAACTCTTCGTGATTCTTTGGCCCGCGGTATTAACTTTCCAAATGGAAATCTGAAGTCATGTCCTCCTTGCATTGAAGGTAAACAAAGAAGTAAATCTTTTCCCCGTGGTCAGGCACATAGAAGCGTGACAAAGTTGGATTTAATCCATACTGATATTTGTGGACCGATGTCCGTTAATAGTTGGAGTGGAAGTCGTTATTTTATTAGCTTCACTGATGATTTTACGCGAAAATCTTTTATTTATTTTCTGGATCGCAAAAATCAAACAACTGTTTTGAATACGTTTATTGAATTCAAAAAAGTAATTGAAAATCAAACCGATCTAAGGATTAAGCGTGTTAGAAGTGATAACGGTACAGAATATTGTAACAAAAGTTTTGAGAATTATTTTAAGCAATGCGGTATAATTCATGAAACAACTGTTCCATATACACCCCAACAAAATGGCGTCGCTGAGCGTCTTAATAGAACTTTAATGGAAAAAGCTAGAGCAATGTTGCAAGACGCTGGCTTAGAAAAAAGGTATTGGGCTGAAGCAGTCAATACTGCTTGTTATTTAAAGAATCGTAGTCCAACCGCTGCTCTAAATAAGGCTACTCCTGAAGAGCTGTGGACTGGTTCTAAAGTTAACCTTAGTCACCTTAGAGTCTTTGGTTGTATATCATATGCTCTTACTCCACAATGCCAACTTACAAAGCTTGATCCTAAATCAAAACCCTACATTATGCTAGGATATTGTGATCACACAAAAGGTTATAATCTTGGTGATCCAGCTGATGGTAGCAAAATTATTAAAGCTCGTACAGTAGATTTTATTGAAACTGTTAGAGGTACTGATTACAATACTAATAAGTTAAATAACTATTGTAATGATTCTAATAATACCGTTGAAGTTTCGATTTATAATCAGAATCTTCCTCGGGCAAACATTATTGAATCTGATGTTGATGAATATGCTACACAAGATTTATCAATCAATTCTGGAATTCAGGATAATATTAATATTAATGACGATACTGTTGTAGATCATTCTATTATTGATGAGATTTTCTCTGACGAACAAAATGTTACTGAGTCACCATTGAATAGTACTCAAGCTTCTGGAAATATAGAACCTGCTTCTTCTATGAGATTTGATACAGATTCTGAGGTTGCAGAAAACTCTAGACCTGTACGTATGCGCTGTCCTCCTTTACGATTTCAAGATTATGAAATGAACTATTTTACTGAAATAGGTTTAATGGGACGGAGTGAACCTCGAACATACAATGAAGCTATAAAGTCTGAGAAAAGCAAACAATAGTTAGAGGCTATGCAGAAAGAATATAATTCTCTAATGTCACATAACATCTGGGATCTTGTGGATCGACCAAAAGATAGTTACATAATAAAACGGATTTTTAAAGAAAAAGTCGATACAAGTGGTAAGTTTGAAAAATTTATATTCGTTTAGTTGCTAAAGGATTTACCCAACAATATGGCATTGACTTTGAAGAAACCTTTGCTCCTGACATTAGACATTGTACCTTACATTTACTTTTTGCAATTGGTATTCAAAATGACATGGATATTGAACACGTTGACGTTAATACAGCTTTTCTTAATGGTGATCTTCATGAGCGCATTTTTATGGGACAACCCACTGGTTTTGTGATTGAAGGGCAGAATAAAGTCTGTTTACTTAAAAAGAGTTTGTATGGACTCAAACAAGCTAGTAGAGCTTGGAATGAAAAAGTACACAAAGTCTTAGTTACTAATGGCTTCACACAACTTAAAACAGAGCAATGTGTTTATTTCAAAAACAAGGTAATTATAGCCTTATATGTAGATGACTTCTTTATATTCAGTTCTAATGAACATGAATAGAAATTACTTTGCAAATTACTCAGTTCTAATTTTAAAATTAAAATACTTGGAGCTGTGAAGCAAGCATTAGGTATGAAAGTAGAGAGAAACCGAGAACAAGGTATCTTGAAGTTAAGTCAGTCTGAATACGTGAAAAACCTATCGATAAAATTTGGTATGAATGAGTGTCATAGCATAGCAACTCCAATGGAAGTTAACTTTAATCTTCCAAAAGCAAATACCTTGGATACAAGATTTACGTATCAGGAACTAATAGGAAGTTTAATGTATCTCGCTGTTTGTACACGTCCAGATATAGCGTTTGCATGCAGTAAGCTTAGTCAATATAACACCTGTTATAATGAGTCTCATTGGAATGCTGCTAAGCAGGTTTTGCGGTATCTTTCAGGTACAATTGACTACAGACACAATTTTAAAAGAGGAAGTAATGAAGTTTTAATTTCATCCGACGCGGATTGGGCGAGGGATACCAACGACAGAAAATCTTATTCTGGTTTCATTACTAGGTTAGAAAGTTGCATCGTAAACTGGCATAGTCATAAGCAACAAAATGTAGCCTGTTCTAGTACAGAGGCGGAATATTATGCTCTTGGCAATGCTGTAAAAGAAGCAAATTTATTCATAATTTTTTGCAAGAACCTAACTGTAAAGATTGGTTTAAATCTAAGGCAATCACCATTTATAATGACAATCGTAGTACATTGAACATGGTAGAGAATGAGTGTTTTCGTAGGACTAAACACATAGATGTACATCATCACTTTATTCGAGAATGTGTTGATCATAAGTTAATTTGTTTAGATTACAAGCCTTTTTCTGAGTTGGAGGCAGATCTCTTTACAAAAGCTTTACCCAAGGTGAAACACAATTATTTTACTAAGTGTTTAGATTTAATGTAACATTATTTATTTTTCACTTTGTTCAATTTAGATCGTGTACTCTTGCATTATGCTAGTGTTAATTTTGCACAGTTTGCTCGAGTAAGGGGCAGTGTTAAAACCTTCTTAGTAAGAATGTTCTTACTGGCTGACAAGAAGTTTTATATGAAAAATGTCACATTCAAAATATTGTGTTTATGTTGTCATGGTAAAAACTTTATTATTACAAAAGATAGAATATTCAATATAAACTGAATTTCTGAAATATTTACATAGTGTTATTATTTGTAGATATATTTATTGTAATATGTCTTACACATTAGTAACTAAGACTTTGTTAAAATCTTCTTAGTAAGAATGTTCTTACTGGCTGACAAGAATTTTTATATGAAAAATGTCACATTCAAAATATTGTCTTTTATGTTGTCATGGTGAAATCTTTTATTATTACAAAAGATAGAATATGCAATATAAACTGAATTTCTGAAATGTTTACATAGTGTTATTATTTGTAGATATATTTAATGTAATACATATGTCTTACAGATACCATTGACCTAGCAGGAACCATTTTTTTCCAAAACGACAACCCCCCAAATTATTTATGCCAGACACATTTACAGCATTTTAGGTACTTATTATAAATGCTAGTCATATCTTTCTAGGACCTACTTTCTTGCTAGAGTAACGCACTTGGCATTAATTTATGTTTACAAACATTGATATGTGATATTCATACAGACAATGCTTTTAGAATTGAGTGTTAGACAGCATGGTAAATATGCAATGTAGTGCGAAACATTAACAAAATTTTACGAATGGTAGGATGTTAACATATCAGTAATCATTACCACCAACAAGACAAATTTGAGGTTATGTTATTTATATAGGTACCTACCTATCAAATTAAAGATCAAAATAAAATATAAAGGCAAACGTCAGTCACCTTGCACAAGACCAGTAATATCAATTGACATTTTATCGTAACGTTATCATTAGTTGTCACAAAATTTGTAGTTAATGAGAGTTATGTCAAACACTATTTTAATACGTAGTAGGTACTACATATATTTCAATTCAACCGTAAATGAATTTATAAATAATGAAAACGAGATAAATTGAATATATACAATCCGATTACCAATTAACTTTATATAGGCTGTAAACGAGGAAGCCAACAATTGCTTACTCGAGCCAAGGCTCGAGGCTATTACAAAACACAAAATATAGCAGCCATTTCATGATTACTGTTTGTTTACATATAATATGAAATTTACCTCAAATTGCCAATGAGCAGCTTGCAATAATTGTCTAGCTTGTTCTTGAGCGCATCCTGCTGCCAAAACAAATTGATTTATCATAACTTGTTCACGCAAAGCTGAATCCATTGTAATAATCAACTATAAATAAATAAAGATTTCCACTGACTGATTGAGCAAGGAATAGCAACACCGGTGTTGCCAGTGACATGAGAGTTGAGTTTTGTTCGAGACTGGTCCAAAGTACATTTTTCCTATTATAAAACTTTGCATTGTCCAAGAAAAGTAACATCATTACCTTATTAAATGTAGAAAACAACACTGTACACTTAGCACTATGGCACTTTATTTCAAAAAAAAGTTTTCCGTCCCATTATGCTTGGGCCGGACCTGCACCTATCGTCACGAAGCTTCGTGCTATTACACGATACACGCAAATGTGCCCGGCCGTTATCGGGTATCGTCCCGAATATTCGGACTTCGTGTTGGTTATCGCACGGGTGGCGATACATCAAAGGATTTAAGCACGCTAACCGTTCGCTCTGCGTGGTCGCACTTGCGTTATTTACTTTGACGTTTGTTTTCAACCTGTTCAGACGCGTGCAGTGCGACGGTGCCACGGTTGTTAATACGTAAAAATGGAGTGGAATGATAAAATAGTGTTAAAATTTTTAGCTTTTTCTTTCTAGGTTTCAATAAATGCATTATGTAATTGTTAGCACATATGTTAAAGATCAAAAAGTCGTCGGCCATATTGAAAAACACGTAGATGACGCCATCTTGGATTATTGCCAGATAGTTCGTGAAAAATAACGAAGCCGCTAGTGTGACCAACGCTTTATCGCGATAACTTTTTAGTGTACAAAACGTACGAAATTTGCCGCGAATTGCTTCGAGACGACAGGCACAAGTGCGGCCGAAGCATTACATATGATGGGACATTTAAACAGGAACGATAGCCGGGACAATCCACAAATGCTTTGGCCGCACTTGTGCCTATCGTCCCGAAGCAATTCCCGGCGAATCTTCGTAGGTTTTGTACAAAGAGAATTCAAATACTATGTACACTAAAAAGTTATTGCGATAAAGCGCTGGTCACACTAGCGGCTACGTTATTATTTTCATAGATCTGTGTTATTCACGAACCATCTGGCAATAATCCAAGATGGCGTCATCTACGTGTTTTAAATATGGACGACGACTTTTTTTTCTTTAACATGTGTGCTAAAAAATACACAATGCATTTATTGAAACCTAGAAAGAAAAAGCTAGAAATTTTAACACCATTTTATCGTTCCACTCCATTTTTACGCATTAACAACCGTGGCACGCGTCCGAACAAGTTGAAAACAAAGGTCAAAATGAACAACGCAAGTACGACCACGCAGAGCAAATGGTTAGCGTGCTTAAATCCCTTGATGTACGGCCGGTCACGTTTGCGTGTATCGTGTAATAGCACGAAGCTTTGTGACGATAGGCGCAGCTCAGGCCCAAGCATATACAACGCAAAAAAAATGCAATGCAGAAGTGCTATTTTTCATTTAAGGACTCACCGAATCACAAAACGTGTAGTTTTCGAACTCACCGCTCGCGTAAAAAACCATTTGGCCGTATTTTTTAAACTATCGTGTCAGCTAAAAACAATATTGTTTTACGCAGAAAACATCGAAAATATGTCTATGGATTTCTGAGAATTTCACCATGAATAAAAAAGCAGCATGAATCGGAACGGATTTTCCATGAAGGGTTTCTTTGACATATCTACGCCACAAATATCAAAATTACTAGTGGTCGAGACCACTCGTTGCAAATTCTACGCTTAAATTTAATTTAAAAAATGCGCCCGTTTGGAAACACACGCGCAAACCAATCGTAATGTGACAAGTGATTTCAAAAATGCGTCCCTAGTGGTGCGATTTTTCAAACGCGGAGTCACTAAACGTCTGATTTTTTGTATGGAAAAACCATACGTTTAGGTGACTTCGCGTTTGAAAAATGGTACTTCAGTGATTTCTTCATCGAACGAAATAGCACTATAAGAGTGAGCGAGACGACGATAACAGTGACAGAGCGTGCTACCAATATGACACTTGTCAATTTGATGTGCTGCCACTATGTGTAATCGAATTACCCGAGCAAAATGCATGTTTTGAACTTTATATACCAATTGCGAATTAATAATTTATAATACCAAATTTTAAATTATTAAAAAGTTGAATCACATCACACGAGATACTAATTAGCTAAGTTAGTTATTTTTTTTTAATGTTTATGCATTCATCGAGAATGTCCTTAAAAAATTTTGTACCCTACTTAATATTTTATGTTTTTTCAAAAGTGTGTTTATCCTGGCTTTTAATGGAAAATTTAGTGTAGTATCAAATATTCATCTTGTATTATTTAGAAATGGTATCGATATAATATCTACAGTTTAAGTATAAAAGCAGTTTTTCTGGACATGGTTACTATTTGTGTTCAGTTTTGTTACTATTTATTTCATTAAAATTAATTATGAAAATAGTAATTTTTCGTTAAATATTAACATTATTGCAGTTTAAGGACAATAAAGTTATGTATGAACCAAAATAATCTTCATAAAAAAGGATTAATTTTAAAATTTTAAAGGTTGAAGGTCAATTTTGTTACCTAGGTAAAATATGAAACCGATTTTTACAACTTAAATTAAAAATCTTATATTAGATGCTAAAAGTATCAAGGCAATTATCAAACCTTAACATTTTCAGTGAAATATGTAGAAAGTTTTTTATGTTATCTAGAAAATAACAATTTTAGAAAAGAAAACGTCTATTTCATATTTGGGGACAGTAACAAAATTTTGTGCGATTGGTCACCAATGAAAAAGTAAGGACTCTATTACATGTACTGGTACTTTCGTTTTGAAAAGTAAAAGTGAGTTTGTTTGTTTGTTTGTTTATATCGCCTTAACTACTAAACTAAATGTCATGAAATTTTGCATACAGATGTCAGGGATATGAAGAAGGTCATAAGATAGGATGAAATATTTTATCCCGAAAATTTGCATGTTTTCTACATGTAATTTAATTTCACGCGGGTGCAACCGCGGGCAAAAGCTTGTATATGTATACTTTAAATAAAATAAGTATCTAAAGAAGATGTTTTTTTTCTTGAATTTTTGAGAATACCTACCTAATCTTAAATGATAAATAAAATTTCTTGATTTAAGTAATACAAAGAATTGTCAAAAGATGCTCTTTAGAATATTTTCCCAGAGCAAATAGTCACAATCAAGTTAGAATATATAAAAAATATAGACTTTATACTTTTACTTATGAATAATTTTAAGATTAAATATGTATTTCAATCTTTGGATTACTGCTACTGACAATCTTTTGATTTACATTAAATTCAATCAGCACCTGTGCATTGAAAAAATTACAACAACCTCTTCGTGGCTTTTATCCATATCTTTTACTGTACTTATTATTTGAACAATTATTAGAACCACAAAAAATAACTTTTTCGCTGCTTGTGATTTTACATTTTAGCACAACATATGACTTTCATGTATTTGGGTCAGACACTTCAAATAATATGTGCGTAATTTTCTAGTGAACCGTATCTGAGCGCACAACGTAGTACGGCGCGAGCGTTGTCCTATGACGTCACACGCAGCGAGCGCCGGCCGATCGAAACTCGTGCCACATTGGCTATGTTTTCAAAACCATAATCGAAATAATTTTTACACACAATTTTTTTGATTTTCTGTAGAGAAAACGAAAAGCTAAAAATTAAAATGAGTGAACTTTCATTTCATATGGAGCCTCAATAAGTTGAAGATTATGAAGATAAATTTTACTTTGAACACAAATAAAAATTAATGTGAACGTTTCCTAACAGCTCAATTTTGTCACCAATCAAGTCAACATATACGTTACCGTTCAAAAATAACAAATTTGACAGTTACAAAATTGAGAGGGTACATTACGTGTAGTTTATATTGAAATTTAATTTATTTTAAAGAAAAGCTACCGATACCAGCGCTTTGTGTGGAATACGAAATAATTGGCCAAGTGCGTGGCGGGTCACGCGCAGTGTAGGGTTCCGTAGTTACGAATGCCAACTTTGAGTTCATGCCACTAAAAACGTCTAAAAACGAATGTTCTATTGAATTTGTATGAAATTTTACTTTTCCGAGTATATTTTATAAGTTGATCGCCTATAACTTTTTAATTTGTAAACCCTACTTACCTTTGATAGTTTTCCTTTAAATTTCGTTATATTTACTATAGCTGTGATTTTTTTCACGTGTCCATATATAACCGTTGAACAGCTAGAAGGGGAGGAACACTTGACTCTAACAAAATTTTTCACTTTTAACCAAATATTTCAGAAACGGATCCCTAAATCGAAAAATGGTGTTCCCAAGCTCATAATATTTTTGAAAGACCTATTCAACAGTACCCCACATGATTAGTAAGTCGAGAAAATAAAATTGACTTTTGACTTTCCTTTTACGGGAGCTACCCTAAACATACTGTAAAAACATTTCATTTGGTGTACTAGTAATGTTAGTGTTTTTACATTTCGGTACCTATAATACTTGTAAGAAGGTTTCTTAACTTCTTCCATGATTTGTTTAGCAATTAAAACTGAAAATAAGTATTATGTAGCTGAAACGCTACTATAGTAAACAAAGGACATATCCAATGACGTCATCATAAGCGCGCGCAAAATGGTGGCGTTTGAATGGCTCAAATTTATTCAATGTTTTAAATTTACTTTGAAAAATACCTTGATTATTTTCAAGCCTATTTATATTTTTTTCTTTGTTATAAAGATGTAAATGATTAATTTAAGATATTAAAAAAAAATATGAATATTCCCTATTGTGGAATCCTTCGTTTCGCTCTGGCTCCATCATTTCGGCATTTTGTGCATTAGAGTTTCTCAGGATTTGTCAGTTTTGTTGCTTAGGCCGGGCTGACCGGGCAGGATCTCTAATTTAAAGTTGGTCACACTAGCAGTGTTGGGAAATGTACAATAAATTGTAATCATACAATAATTTGAGAAACTAAACTAAAATATCGTATCGTACCATAAAACACAGCTTTCTCAATATTGTACCGAACAATATGAATTGATAGGTCTATTTTTTGTTTTCAGTTTTCATTTTATGCTGGCAAATGTTACATTTGTTTTGTTGTTGAAATAAGCAAATAGACATCAAATCAGATGAAATTAGTATGTTTAATATGGATGGCATTCGTGATTTTAATGTTTGTTATTTATTCTTTGAGATATATTCATTGATTTATACTTTACATAACCATCCCACACATTTCTACATATAAATAGAAAACTTGAACTAGTTTTTTTATAAATATCCCGAAAACTGAAGAGATTCGTAGGCCATTCGCTATCACCAGTCGGAGTGAGAAGCAGCATAAACACTACTGGAGAGTGTGCTCAAGAAACTTCAATCCCGACTGCTTTGTGGGAAGAAATCTACATGAACATTCATTAGACAACTCTGTATTCGATGACCACCGCAATCTTTTATTGAAGTCTGTCAGCGAAACATATTTAAAAATAAGGATACATCACATGACGAAGCAAATTACTACGCCAATAGAAAAAATTCGTTCATTCCTCACAGACAATTATTTTTAAAGGTCAATAAGTGTTGATATATATGATTTAAATGGCTGTATTAATTGAATAAAAAGTGCGCTGATAAAGTTTTTTTTTACTAATATCGACTACCTAGATAAAATTCATGAAATTCATTCTCTAATTTACGATTTGGGTCACAAAACAATGTTTTTTGATGCTAAGTTTTGTGGATTAGTTGATAATTATTAGGTAACTAGGTAACGTTGTTTTTGATGACCCATTTTAGAAAAATCAGTTTTCGTTTCGACTTATGTCGATATCGACATAAGTCGAAACGAAAACTATTCGGCACAACCTTGGCTGCTAGCTATTTGACACTTGTTTGACAGGTAGGGCTGTACGCGGCATAAAACCGAGACATTGATAAATATATTGCAATCTGGTTTTTTCGACCGTAAATTTTAGTTTGCGTAACCAGGATAGCATTACAGTAGTAGGTTCTTGCTAAAATACATTTTATCTATTGTTCTACATAGATCTTTGCAAATAGGGATACGTAAAATTTCAACAGTATCAATACTTTACTCGATATCAGTATCGTTTCAAAAGAATAGATACCAAAAAATTATCGGAACGAAAGTATCGATATCTAAAGGTATCGAGTACTTTTAATACTTTTACTAAAAACCTGGATAGAGTCTATGCTGATAAGTTTCACAAAAAAATCTATCAGGAACGTGTCATTAAAATCCAATAGATATTTAGAAACTGTTAGACATACTGTAAAAATTTTGAGAAAATAATACATTAAAACAACAATTAAATTGAAAATGTTTTTAACTTTTTTATTTTTGAGTATATTTATACGTTAATCGTGTTATTTTAATTAAAAATAAATGACACAATAAAAATCACAAATTAGTTTGGAAAACTCAAAAGGGCAAACGCCTCATAATGCTTATTTACGTCACCTTCATGTGAGTTGTACTCACATACGCAGTGTAAATACTTGTTATTTCAGGAATATATGTCTGAGAAATACTTTCCTACAACGGAAGTGAAAGATGCTGTGCAAATAATGGAATAATTGCATTATTTTCACAGCAACCTTCAGGTCCTTCCTAAAAAAGCTTCTGAAACAGTCAATATAATACAATGGTAACACACATGTGCTTGGCAATGAGTCGGAATTCCCTGAATCATGGCTAAGGTTTAGTAGTAATGTTTTGTTTGAAATATTGATTAATAATTTTAAATTTTCTTATTAATAATTTATAAGAAATGTGGATAAGAAGAAAAAGGGGAAGAAGATGAAGGAAAGTGTCGATACCTCTGAAAAAGTAATGATAACTAGAAAGTATCGGAAAAAAGTATCGATTCCAAAAGTACTTGGTATCGAATTTTCGATATCTTGAGATATCGATACTTTTTGCGTATCCCTAGTTACAATTACAATTTACAATTTTGACATGTGAATTTGTGAGTGATGCGATTGATTGTATTGTGGCACTTGTGGCTAAAATAAAATTCAACGTTTTTAGCGTTTTTAGTTCTTAACAAGATAATATGTTGCTTGTGATCTGAAACAAGTCGTGTGCGTGCATCGGTGTGAAGTAAAATTATTTATCTTCCTACATAGAATACTTTAAAGTTCGTACGCACAAAATATAAAAACGTAGGTAGTGATTAAATGCTCTTTGATAATAAAGAGATAAAATGAAGATGGTTCATTATAGTATCAAATGTTGTTGTTGGATCAGTATTGGTTTTATATTTTGTTTGATTAATGATTCTAATGGCTACAATTACAAGTACATGCAAAAGGGATTGTCAAGGTTGAAAAGGTCTAGTGATGTAAATGTGTCCAGTTCTAGTGAAGCAGCTGCGCCTGATGGCATGAGCCAAACCAGCAGCTCGTCTACCGAAGGCACCTATTTGTATGAAATTGGTCCATCTAATACTTCTATTTTATCAATAACTCAAGTAAATATCTCGTCGTCGGCAACACCTAATGCCTCAGTCTCCAGCTCCTCTGATTCTGCATTGCCAGATAAAGCTTCGGCTGAAGATGAACAAAACAGTTCAATGGCCATATTTTTTGTTTTATGCGTACTGGCACTGGGAATACTTCTAATCCATCTCATGTTGCAAACTGGTTTCTCTTATCTGCCTGAGAGTGTGGTTATTGTTTTTCTTGGTGCATTGATTGGCATGTTAATCAATGTATTATCTATCAAGAACATAGCAAACTGGAGGAAAGAAGAAGCATTTTCACCAACAGCATTCTTTTTAGTACTGTTGCCACCAATTATATTTGAATCAGGATATAATCTACACAAGGGTAACTTCTTCCAAAATATTGGATCAATTTTGTTATTTGCAATAGTTGGGACTGCTATATCTGCTTTTGTTATCGGAGCAGGTATTTATTTACTAGGTTTGGCTCAAGTAGTGTACAAATTGAATTTTGTAGAGTCTTTCGCATTTGGGTCTCTCATATCTGCTGTCGATCCAGTAGCTACAGTAGCAATTTTTCATGCATTGGATGTGGACCCAGTATTGAACATGTTGGTGTTTGGTGAAAGTATACTCAATGATGCAGTGGCCATTGTATTAACTACAGCAGTTTTAGGATCTAATGGGCCAGACATGTCAACTGGTGAAGCTATTCTTTCTGCTATCAATCGTTTCTGGCTAATGTTCTTTGCCTCAGCTGGTATTGGAGTTCTCTTTGCCCTGGTCAGTGCCCTCTTGCTCAAGCATGTTGACTTGAGAAAGAATCCATCATTGGAATTTGGTATGATGCTGGTATTCACATACGCTCCATATGTTCTTGCTGAAGGCATACATTTATCAGGTAAATATTATTATTATAGTTTTTTATTGGGTAAAGTTTTCTACAAATTCATCAATTTTTTTGGACAAACTTTCCACTATGGATTTTGATTTAAGGGTTGAACAGGCGAAGGAGGGTGTGGGGGGGAGGGCTTAATCGTTAATATCTTAGTAATTATAAGGTTCTGCACGGGGGAAGGGGAGTGGTATTAAGGGTAGCCCTCCCCCCTCCCCCTTTCAACCCTTAAATCCATGGTCCATTATGGAAAGTCATTATGGTAGGTAGGTATATAGTAATGTCCACAAAAGTTAATTGGTTATCTGTATTTTCAGGTATAATGGCAATCTTGTTCTGTGGCATTGTTATGTCTCACTACACTCACTTCAACTTGTCCACGGTGACACAGGTGACAATGCAGCAGACCATGAGAACTTTAGCCTTCATTGCTGAGACATGTGTCTTCGCTTATTTAGGATTGGCCATATTCAGGTAAAGTAAAATAAATAAATTTTGATGTTGTGTGCATGTGACCTTTTGTAGAAATCTTCTGTTTTCGTAAATGGAAATGAACCAAGACTAGTGGAAACACTTTGATTTATTAAAAAACAAAGTAATTTTATTCTTTTTTTCAGTTTTAAACATCGAGTAGAGCCTGCTCTTGTTGTTTGGAGCATAGTGATGTGCCTGCTTGGCAGAGCTGCTAATATTTTCCCCCTTGCACTGTTATGTAACAAATTTCGGGAGCATAAAATTACCAAAAAGATGATGTTCATCATGTGGTTCAGTGGTGAGTAAAATTCACAATAATGAATAATTTCTACATTTTTAAAAATTATTGTTTTCCAAACAATGACCTTATTTATAAAACAAATGCTTTGATTACAATTTTTTTTACAGGGTTGCGAGGAGCTATATCCTACGCGCTGTCACTGCATCTTGGATTTTCTGATGAGACACGCCACGTTATTATAACTACAACTCTTATTATTGTATTGTTTACTACTTTGTTTTTCGGAGGATCAACAATGCCTTTGTTGAAATTCTTACAGGTAATTAACTAGTATTTTTTAGGAAATGTTCCTTTTGTAATTTGTTCTATACTACAAACAAGAGTATAAATAAGTACTCAACTACTACAGATTAGTATTCTTTAGCCAGACTGCATTTTGTAGCTTATAATGGTTTGAAAAAGACAATCAACTTATTAACACTTAAGACAAGTGTTGATTCTGTTCTTATAATATAAATCCTCAGCATGACACAGTGACGCAATGTTCATTGCTGTTCACAAATGAAATTTTATGATTTTGTTACTAATGATATTAATGTTACCATAAATTCTTAACATGACACAGCGACGCAATGTTCATTGCTGTACACAAAAGAAATAAGTTCGTTTTGACTTTGAGCAAACAACTTAAGGGCAAAGTGACGTAGTCGGGAAAAGTTCGCGCACGCGGCTCGTGCCTGAATTTCACTTTGCTGTGCATTATTGTGTTCAAGATGTATGCTTCGACTATTATAATGATCAATTGATACTGTTGGATGGAAGTTCGTCATATAGGTATATAGTCATAAATGACATGCTCTCTCTAGCTCCAGATGTATTCGTAATATAAAAAAAAACTATTTCAGGCTAATAAGAAAACTAAACGCTCGAAGTCATTGGGTAAACAAAAAGAAGTGAGTTTGTCCAAAACTAAAGAATGGGGACAAGCTATCGATTCCGAGCATTTGTCGGAATTAACGGAAGAGGAACTAGAGGTGCGTATTTTTTTAAATTTAAAATCATATTTTCCGTCTGTATGTTTGTCATCTTGTCGAAAATATTCAAGTACTCATATACCAACATATATTTATCAACTTTGGATTTGGCTCTTTTCACCCTGGTCCTTCGCATAAAGGACCAAAGCTTTGGGAGGGTTGCATGGGAATACAGATCCAACACAACACATAGAGGTCCTTTGGAGAAGTTCATGTAATGTGGTGGTCCCCATTTTTTTTATTCAGGACAAAACAGTATTGTGTAGAATATTCACTTATATGTGAAAAATATTTTACTTAATAACATGCATACATTAGTATTACTAAACAAAAATAATATATAAAGATTATTAAAAAATTCTTCCATGCTCGTCATGGGGAAAAGAAATAAAACTTAGAATGTTCCAGCTGCTTCTCTTCCTGCGCAGATCGTAAAAGCCGATCGAGGTAACGGGCGAAAATGCGAATCACGTTCATAGGCGATGTGGCTAGCAACCCATCATTATATTTATTGCTTTTCTACCATCTCGCCCACCATCATGCTGCTTTTGAGTCTTGTGGCCCTGGGCTCTGAATGCTTAGAACAGCAAGATACAAAATGTTCTGTCTGCCCCTTTAGGAATAAAGATGTGATCATATGTATGTATGTAATTTAAAAAAGAAAAACATATAATTGTCTACTTAATAATATAATATAAAATTGCATTTCTATAATATCGTGCTGTTCCCCATTCATATTAAATCTTAAACAACTAGGATAGGAAGTCTTCGACAGAGTAGTTACACTTTTCTAATAATTATTGCATTAGCTTGCTACTGAACTGTTTGGTATAAAGTGATAGTGTTAATTCTACCGGCAGTTTGTTACATAATTTCAATGACTGGTAGTGTGCACTATGTTTTACCACAAGCACTCAAGATACTGTTTCGGGTAAAAAATCTTTTCTTCTAGAGCTTTCCAGTGTCTGTTAAATCTGTTCATCTCAATTTTATGAGCATGTTTAGCAAAATAGGACAATAATCATGTACAGGCAAGATATAGCCAAAATACTTAATCTAACGAAATAGTCTACATGACATTCTTGGATATACGAATAAAAGATAAGATAAAAGACCCTTGAACAGGTTTCGGCAGGAGAAGGATGTATTGCATATTTATTTTAATATTTACAGGTAAATTATTCTCATGCAACAAGAATAAAGGGATTTGTGAGGCTGGATATGAAATATTTGATACCATTCTTCACCAGAAGATTTACACATCAGGTTGGTACTTTTTTGTTTTAGACAACATAACATCTGTTTTCTTGTTAAGGCCGGCTCTGTGTTTTTGTTTTCCAAAATCTGTCAAAATTTATTCGAAAATTGCCCGTTCTTTTCCGCTTGGTTTGTAGTATGTGTAAATGAAACTCAGATAGAGTTAAGAAATACATAGAGGTTATAGTATGAAAAACATTACGTAATGTGTCTAGGTATGTTTACGTTTTTGTTATATTACTTACAAAAAAAAAAATCCGTAAGGATTGAATACATTTAAAAAAAAATTAAGTGTCTATACAGGGTTTTCGTATTCATTTAAGTACTAAATATATAAGGATAAATATGTGGAAATATTATAGAAAAAGAGTACCATTCTTTTTCTTATTCAATTATTTTCATTGAATTAAGTAATCATTTGAAATTAATAAATATAAATTGGCAATACATTTCTTTCGGAATAATATCGAACTTGCGGAGCGTAGATGTAGGGTAAGGAGAACCATCTTCTGTATTCAAATTTGTCGCTTATTTAGTAATGCTACAGTAAACGATAGGCAAAATTTAAGAGAAACCCCGAAGTATATGGTAATTCAGTTACGTATTTTGAACCACTATTTGCAAGTAAGACTAGAATTCAGATTTTTTAAAACTAGATCGCGTTAATTCTTATATTTGTCAACCAATTTTTTTTCGTATTTCGACATACATTCATTGTTAAAAGTTGTCAGTATGATGGACTGAATCACTGCTTAAAATTTGTATATATCATTAAAAGCACCTTGTATATACTCGTATTATTGGAAATGTTAAAACATTAGGAATTCTTTATAGGGAATGAATGAAATATTTTTTACACAATATGCTATTCCTAGTCAAAAATCAAAACTAAAATTCCTAGAACTAAATGGGTCTACAAAGCGAATGTGAATGGACGAGTGAGTCAGGGTCGCCCTCGACGAACGTGCCGCGATCACATAGCAGACGTTCTTAAAAAAGGAGAGATCAGTAGTACCCGTAACCGGCCCTTTTTGTATGTATGCCCACATAAAGAGAGTGATGAGTGTAGATGTAGCAAGGAGGTCCATAGTCACTGCCTGCCCCTATGGGAAACAGGCGTGTTATAATGTATGTAAATTCCTAGACATTGTATATAATGCCGGGTGAAGGTCAGAAAAAATAAGAAATGAATGACAAATGAGTAGGTTACAACGGTAACCTATTTTTACCCCTTACAAGCACGAGCAAGCGAAGCTAGCGAACGTCGACCAAGTGACAGAAGCGACCAATTTGGTTGAAGTAAATACATTTTAGATCGCTATTTAGGAAATTTATAGATTACCTAGGAAAAGTGTTGATTAAATAATATTTCTATGTGTTGTATTACTTTATCTATATTGTATGTCGCCTGGACGGCATCAGAAAGATTTTTAAAAAGTGTGACGTCTGCAGCGCTGACGTCACTAATATCCCCTTGGTTACTTATAGTTCTAAGAAAGCAGGATGGTTACGAAAGCAGCAATAGTTCAGAAAGCAAAACACGATGAATCGTAGAAATCTTCGTTTATTCTTCAATTGTTGTCTTGCAGAGGTCTGAACGGTCCGGCGGCTCGAGCGAGAATGACGCGCGGACTTTTTTTAGGGTTCCGTACGTCTGAATACAAAAACGGAACCCTTATAGGATCACTCGTGTGTCTGTCCGTCCGTCGCTTACAGTCAATTATCTCCGAATCTATTAGACCGATTAAGTTGAAATTTGGTACACATATCAATTCCTGTGACCCAAACACAGAGGTGTGACGTGAGCAGATGAAATCTGTATATGGGGGGTCATTTTTGGGGGGGAAGGGGAAAATTAAAAAAAAAAATCCGAAAACTGCATCGTGTGGCATATCAAATGAAAGGTCTTGTCGAGAAGATCTTAAATGTATTTTTTTGTAATTTTAAAATAAATAGTTTCCGAGTTATTCAAGAAAATAGACGAAAATTGACCATTCCCCCCCCCTTATCTCCGAAACTACTGAACCTAAAATTTTGAAAAAAATACAGAAATTAGTTTTCTCCTTATAGATTATAGGAAAACCTATAAGAAGTCCATGATATTAAAATAACATGGTAAATCACTCAATATTGTGCGTACCAACTTACATTTGCAGGTGGAATGTGTGGGAGAACATATTTTTTAACTCCAATGTTAAGTTTTGAAAATAAAGTGGAACACTCAATATAATACGTTCACTTACGAAAAATCTTTGATATTGTACGGAACCCTCTCCACGCGAGTTTAACTCGCACTTGGCCAGTTTTTTTTTTTTTGTATTGACAGACATAGGTTGCCTCGGACGGCATTTCCTACTTCACCCGGACAAGGTTTGAGGAGCGGGCCAGAGGCCCGGCTTCCTATATTTATATACTACTAGCTGCAGCGCAAAGGGCTCCCAAGAGGGAAACCTCGGCTTTGGGCGCGCTAGGGATTATGGCAAATTTTGGGGTGCTGCAACACCCATGTTTTGCCGGAAGGGCCGAAGCTACGGTGCCAGAAGGGCCTACTTAGGACGCAAATCGTCCAAGTACCGCCGGGCGGTACCTAGTGAACGAGCTAATGTTTCTACGCCTGCGTATTTGATTACGACGAATGCGAGGGGGTCGGACCGCGAGGTTCCTCTGGCTGCTCGGAGCCGCAGAGGTATCGAATTGGACCATGTCAGCCATAATCTGGTCATCGGAATCAGAGAGAACTTGCCTCGGACGTCTGCCGGTGAGTCGGCGAGGGTTGTGCTCCGGGATGTAGTTAGCTGCCTCTCTAACTAGTCGGTTCGGGTGGTCGGCGGCTTTGTCAAAGAAATGTTCGGACGCTTCTTTCATAAAGTGCTTTATGGTGACGCGCGGACCGCCGAGTGCTCGTATTTATACCTCAACAAGACTTACAAACGTACAAGTGTTGCTTAGTAACAATTTTTACATTAAAATCTAGAATTGAGTTTAACAATCATATTAAAAGTAATCAAAGTTAACTTTATGACGCTTGATTAATCAATTAATCACGATTGTTTAATTCAACAATCGTTTAGTGCCACGATGACGTCCTCGCGCCGATATGGCCATACTGACAGGCGGTGCGTGCTCTGCACCAGCCTCGTTGAGTCCCGACGATCCCTGATGGTTCTCAATGTTTGATGGCGCTTGTTGGTGCTCGAAGACTCTTCAGTAGATACTCGATGATTCTCGGTGAAGCTAAGCAGGGTCTCGTCGTTTTCTCGGTGTGTTCTGTAATAGAAAGAATCTCCTCTGAGTTTGTTATCTGCAAGCAACTTGCGTTGCTTAAACATAAGGGTTTATCAGTACAACTTGTAAGCTTAAGTTATCAGTCAAAACTTGGGTTGGTTAGTACTCGAGGAGTTTAGTAAATTCTCGTAGGTTCTCGAAGAGTTCTCGGAGGTTCTCGTAGAGTTTTCGTAGAGTTCTCGGAGATTCTCGTAGATTCTCGTAGATGTATTAGTAAAGGTTCTCGTAGAATTTAGTAAATGTTCTCGTGGAGTTAGTAAAGATTTTGTAAAGTTAAAAGTAAAAGTATAGGTCGAGTTACTCACATATTAATCTGATGAGCTGTCTTCCCCTTAAAGGTTGTTGTTTGGTTGTACTGCTAGACCTTTTCGTGATGTAGGTGGAATGGGATCGGTTGATGCCGCAGGTAAATCTTGGTTAGGTGAAATGTTTCCCGCCGATACGGTCACTGTTCACCATGTTGTGGAGCACGACGTAGTTGATCATAGGCAACTTTCCGGGGTCTTCCTCTGTCGACAACTTTCTTCACTAGGTAGCGGTCATTTTCCAGTACTCTGAAAACTTCATATGGTTCGCTGTATTTGAGGTCTAATGAAGTTTGATTACGGGGGTTGTTCTTAATCATCACATAGTCCCCTCTTTGAAAATGATGAATCTTGGCTTTATGTTGGTTGAATCGTCGTATATCTTGCTCAGAAGAACGAACCATTTTCTGATGGACTTGTTGGGTGAGTGCTGTTATATCAACAGTTTGGTTGTCGATATCAACTAGATTTTAGAGCTCGGGAGGTACACAGTGTCTCCGTTGTGTGATGAGTGTAAGAGGCGCGACGCCAGTGACACGGTGAGCAGTGCAGTTCATTGCCAGCTGTAGTTCTTCGAGTGTTGTGTGCCATTGCTCGGTCTCGTAGTTCTTGATCATCACCAATGCATTTTTCAACGTCGCAATAACCCTTTCGACTTGTCCATTCGCTCGGCTGACTCCTGGTGCTATAGCGTGAACATCTATTCTAACTTGATCACATTAGTCTTTAAACTCGCCAAGGAACTCTCTTCCTCCACCAACGATGATTTGACCTGGTGTACCAAACAAGTGCATAGTGCGCTTTAAAGCAGCTAGTGTGAGGATTTTTGTTTGTAGCGAAATAGAATAAGACGTATATCGAAAATGCGTCGACTGTAACTATGACGTACCGTTGATCTATTGGAGTACCCAACTTTCCTGTTATGTCCATGTGAATAACCTGGAACGCAGCTGTTGGTTTCTGTATTGGGTCTAACTGGGCTTGGATTGCACCCGATCTTCCTTTGGAGGTGCGGCATATCACACAGTTGTCTACAAATCTTCGCACAGTGGCACTTATCTTGTCAAACCAGTAAGTTTCCTTATCTTTTGTAGTGTCTTTTCCCATCCTGGGTGTTTAAGTGCAGTGTGGAATGAATTAATGATACTCCACTGGAAGAGTTTGGGTACTACTGTACGAAGCTGTTGTCTTCTTCAGGACATTATCTTCTAGGAAATAGTTTTCAACTGGGCTATTTTCAATCAGATTGTCCATTATTGGTCGAAGTTCTTCATCTCGACGTTGTTCAATCCTCAGCCAGTTAAGATCCCTTGTCATTATATTAACTGCATACTCAGTTTGGTTTCTGCTGAAGAAATCGGCATGTTGAAGGCGCTTACCTTTGCGGTACTCTACTTCGAAATCATAGTTCTGTAAAAGGGCCCGCCAACGATGTATTTTTGGTAACAGATCCTTCTTATGCTTAGATGCTTATGATGCATTGCAGTCTGTTATCACAGTGAATTTTCGACCGTAAAGATACTGGCTTCAGTAGTCCTCATGCTCATGAATGCAACTGCATGTTGGCGTCCGTTGATTACTTGAACCAGAACAGCACCAAACCCAAGGCTGCTTGCGTCTGTATATAGTTGTACGGGTGCTTCTTCTTGAAATAATGTAAGTACTGGGGCTGATGTGAGACATTCCATGTTAGTGTTACGTGCAATTTCATGTTTGTATGTCCATGCCCATTTAGCGCCTTGTTTTGTTAACTCGTACAAAGGCACCATTATGCGAGAAAAGTCTGGGATAAATTTCCTGAAGTAGTCCGCCAAACCGTTGAACTGTCTTACTTGCTTAACAGTTTTTGGTGTTTTGACGAGTGCTTCCACTTTTCGTGGGCTTGGTCTTACTTGTCCACCTGAAATAACATTCCATAGGTTTTTTTTTTTTTTTTTTTTTTGTTTTTATTATCATAGGATATTTATAATATCTCTTAACAATCGTCACTTTGTTTTATTGCACAATAATTGTTGACGTCAAAAAGTTACTTAGAGCTAAGTTTACTGCCGCCTCCAAAGCGCTAGTGCAGAAGAAGCGGTAACAAACTGCACTGCAGCATTTTTTCCAAGAACGTCAACTCCCAATGAAATTATTATTTTTAGTTGATATGTGGACAGAGTATACATTGTTTGATGTCATAATTTAAATTAATTTTTTTAATGTCGAAATTTTGAAATAATGTCAAATCAAGTTGTAAATTCAGTATGTACTTAATGTACCAGATTATGACCTTTTCTGAGTATACAAACCTTTAAGAGGGACCCGTGCCAAGCTCAAGCCAGACTTTGTTGTCTTTAAGATAGTCATTGGTCCTATAATAAGCCTTCTCACAGAGTACCTTTTTTACATAAGCTTTAAACTTTTTGTCAGGCATATCAAGGACCGATTGTGGCAGTTTATTATAAAAAAGTATACCGTTCCCCATAAACGTTTTACTAACTGTTTTGAGCCTATAATACGGGGCAACTAAGTCACTCTTATTGCGTAAGTTTCTGACGGTAAAATCGCTTACTTTATTGTATGAGGAAATATTTTTCCTTACATACAGTATGTTTTCAAATATATACTGTGATGGTAAGGTTAGTATACCTATTTCCTTGAATAATTCTCTGAGTGAGTCTCTAGATCCTAAGCCGTAGATAGCTCGAATTGCCCTTTTCTGTAAAATGAAAATAGTCTGAATATCGGCTGCACTCCCCCATAGCAGTATGCCGTATGACATTAAACTATGAAAGTAACTAAAGTACACTAGTCTAGCAGTTGCTACATCTGTCAATTGTCTAATTCTCCTAACAGCATAAGCCGCAGAGCTAAGCTTATTTGAAAGTTTTGATATATGAGCGCCCCACTGAAGTTTCGAGTCGATCGTAATTCCTAAGAAGGTAGTACTTTCAACAAGATCGAGTTTTTCGCCATCTATCAGTATGTCGACGCAAGCTTGCCTCACATTGGGAAGAGAAAATCGAATGCATTGGGTCTTTTTAGCATTTAACATGAGGTTATTGGCAGTAAACCAATCAGAAATGGAAGACAAGGTGCTGTTCACCGCGCTAGCATCTGTGCTATGACGGTCAATTTTGAATATTAGCGAGGTGTCATCAGCAAACAGCACTATGCCTGCCTGTTTCTCAACCATGTAAGGCAAGTCATTTACATAAACTAAGAAAAGGAAAGGTCCTAAAATAGAACCTTGTGGTACGCCGATTTTAACATTAGATCCGTGCGATTTTATGCCGTTTAAATCAACAGTCTGAAGCCTATCTGTTAAATAAGATTCTATTAATTTAATTGAATTTTCATCAAAACCATATTGACTAAATTTAAGCAAAAGTGTCGGATGATCTACGCAATCAAATGCTTTAGAGAGATCGCAAAAGGATCCAATCCCATCATTTTTGCTCTCCCATGCGTCGTAAATATGAGTGATGAGTGCTACTCCCGCATCGGTGGTTGATTTTCCGCCAGTAAAGCCGAACTGTTGGCTATGGAAAAGGTTGCAGGTCTTGAAGTGAAGTAGCATTTGATTGAGCATTATCTTTTCGAACACCTTACTCAAAACTGGCAAGATAGATATAGGTCTGTAGTTGCCAGGGTCTGTTTTTTCTCCTTTTTTGAATAAGGGGATTAGTTTACTACATTTCATTAGGTTAGGAAATATGCCTTCATCAATACATTCGTTAAATATAAAAGCTAAATCACCAGCTATGACATTTATAATATGGCTTACTACAGCAACCGACATGCCCCAATGATCTTCCGATTTTTTAAAATTTAACTGTTTAAATGCTTCTACTATATCACTAGGGCCAACATGCTTATATTTAAATTTAGAATCACAAGGCCTAACATTATTCTTAAGCAAGGCTTCAGCACGTTCGACGACCTCCGTGGCGTAGTGGTCACCATGCTAGTCCGCCACCCAGAGGTCCCGGGTTCAATCCCCGGTCAGGGCAGGTTGGAAAATGGCCTTTTTCAAATTGTCCTGGGTCTTGGATGTTTATCTAGTTCAGTATTTATTATAAAATATAGTATCGTTGAGTTAGTATCCCATAACACAAGTCTATAACTTACTTTGGGACTAGCTCAATCAGTGTTATTTGTCCCTATATATATATATATATATATATATATATATATTTATTTATTTATTTACGTTGGGGGTTAGAATCCACATTGGAAGTAAGTTCCAAAGGTATGTTAGTAAAAAAATTATCAAAAATATTAATAATTTCTTCAGGTTTAGTAATAATCTTACCGCTAGCTTTGATTTGACAGATATTTTCTTTTGCTTTATTTTTACCAGTTTCTTTATTAATAACATTCCAAGTTTCTTTTATTTTGTTAGGGGCATTATTTATTTTTTTACTAATACGATTGGCCTTGGCTTGTTTACAAACTTTTTTAAATATTTTAGAATAAATTTTAACATATTCTACAAAGGAAGGATTAAAATTAAAAGGTATTCAATAGATCGTTTGAAGAAGCTGCATTTATCTGCATTAATGGAAAAGCCAGCTTCCTGTAGTGCTATAAGTGATCAATCAGTTGATCAATTTGATCAGAGATCAAGGGTAGCGGATAATGGTCACGCAAAGTATTCGCATTTAGTTCCCGGAAATCCACGCAAAGTCGATCATCGCCGTTCTTCTTCTTGACTAAGATGATGGGGCTCGAGAATGGTGACTTGCTTTCGCGGATGATGTTGTGTTCGAGGAGTTCTTTAATGATGGTACGAACTTTCTAAGGCGATATGGTCTTCTTTCCACATACTTTTCAGGATTCTTCAGTCGAATTTCCAGTTCTCCAGTGTTGACTCGAGTTTTTGGATACCCGCGAATAAAGAGATGTTCGTATTTGTTCAGAAGTTGACGCAGTTGTGCGATTTCATCTTGATTGGCTAAATCGGAGTCCAGATTGTCGAAGATAAGGGAGTTCGTACACACATGATTTAAAATGTTTGTTTGATGAGTTAACTTCGCTCCATTGCATGTGACGATCATACTCAAGTTAGTACCATGTATAAGGTTCATCCCTATAAAAATATCAGTAGACATTTCATAGTCTGTTAGTACGAAAAACTCTAGCTCTACGTTGATGTCATCAATTACACAAACAGTCATCAATTTGTTCAATGACAAAGTAGAGAACTGTCCAATACCCTTCAAAAAGTTTACTGTTGCACTCCTTTTGCCAGGTAATACTGCAGCTACAGATTTTCGTATCAATGAGCATTCTGCTCCGCTATCGAATACAACCTGCACGATCTTTTCACCCACGGAACAGAGAAATAGGTGGAAGTGCCTTGGGCCTAAATTAGTTAAGAAACCAGCGTCGCCAAACTCACACAAATAAACCAATAATCACATATTGCACACATACGAAAAATTCGCTTGATTGGTCGAATATATTTATTTCAATATTGGCCTAAGTCAATAGACCCTACATTTCAAAAACGACATTAAGTCTCAAGCATAAGGTTTATTTTTCTACGGTTCAAAAAGTACTTACGACGTTTTGCTATTTACTATCTAACTCAAATTAAAAAGTCTAATAATTGCGCCATCTATCGTCGAGAAGCAGAATTTTTTCGTCACTTGAATCCCAAGCTACGAAATAATTCTGCTACTTGCCGAAAGGTGCGCTACTCGAATAGTGATGTCCACATTATTTAATATTGATTAACAGTATCGATATCATTCGACGCAAAGGCATTTTTTTTTATTTACCAGAAACTTTCACTCGCGACTTCGTCTGCGTAACTTGCTTATTTATAATATTAGTATGGATATGCAGAATAAATCGTGGGCGAAGCCAGTCTCAAATAATTAAAGATCTATTATTTTGAGAACATGAAAAATCCGTCTTTATCCCTGTAGCGATCTAAATCCCGAATGGAACATACAGAGCATTTTGAGTCTTGCAGTTTTAAGCTGAAATCGCCCAGGGACGCATTTTTGAAATCACTTGTCACATCACGAATGGTTTTAACGAGCGTTTCCAAACGGGCGCATTTTTGAAATGATAGTTTGCGAAGGATTTGCAACGAGTGTGTCAAAGAAACCTTTCATAGAGAATCCGTTCCGTTTCATGCTGCTTTTTTATAAGTGGTGAAATTCTTAGAAAACCATAGACATATTTTCGATGTTTTCTGCGTAAAACAATATTGTTTTTCGCTGACACGACGGTTTCAAAAATACGTCCGAATTGTTTTTTACGCGAGTGGTAACTTGGAAAACTACGTTTTGTGTTTCGGTGAGTCCTTAAATGAAAAATAGCACTCCAGGGCCGCAAGAACCAAAGGCTACTTTTAGCGTGACGGCGGGCGAGAAAGTGGGAAAGGGAATCAAAATAGTGATAGGTTGCTACCCGTATGGTCGAAATGGCAGAGGAATTTCTCTTCTGCCATTTTGCCCATTCTCTAGATCAGCTTTTACAATCTGCGTCCACGCGGGAAGTTGGTACATTCCATTTATTTTCTTTTGTCCCTTTCACCCAAACCAGCACGGTGAGCTTAAAATGCAGAGAATTGTGTCAATTACTTTGTAGATCCATTACTAGTATTAAAGTGATATTCAAGTAAATCCGTCTGTCTGTTACTTCTTCACGCTTCAACTACTTAACCAATTTAATTGAAATTGAATATGTAGGTATATAGTTTAAAAGTCGCGGAAAAGGACATAGGCTTATATCCCCAAAAAACAGTTGAATTTGGCATGGTCAATCTTATTTTGCCATACAAATGGAGACTTTTTCAAATTACTTATATTACATTAACGAAGTCTTGGGTTAAAGCTAGTTACATATAAATTTGGGAAGAGCAACAGGAGCAAGAACAGAAAAAAAAATTACATAAAGGACAACCTTTATAAGAAAATTATATTATTATGTATAAGTAAATTAGATATAAGCAAATTATTTTCTTCAAAACGCTCCGAACATATGGTGCTTGATAAATTTGGGAAGAGCAACAGGAGCAAGAACAGAAAAAAAAATTACATAAAGGACAACCTTTATAAGAAAATTATATTATTATGTATAAGTAAATTAGATATAAGCAAATTATTTTCTTCAAAACGCTCCGAACATATGGTGCTTGATTTAGTTGGCATCCAGTTAACCCTACCCGTTGCATCTATCCACTTTTCTTTTACATTTGGGTCTAAAAATATTTCGAAAGGTTAGACTAATATAATTTTTTTTATTGCAATAAGAATACTGGAAAATGTTTATAGTAAGTCTATATACTATTTAAAATCATTGCGTTATTCTATTAAATTATACCTGAAATTTTGATTTATTTTATCGACAAAATCCGCATCCGACTCGACTACATCACTACTCGAGTCGCGAGATTTCATCGATAAAATTTGTACATCACTCATCGAATAGCAAAATCTGTACATCACTAATCGAGTAGCGATAACTTACGGGAACGAACTTTCTAGAACTGCCTAGTTAATATAATCGTACCAGAATGATTTTCATATTTTTTAAAAGAAAATGCATGTTATCGTACATGCTCATGGAAAGAAATACCTGCATTGCTTTTATTTTTGTTCTTACTGCTATTTTTACATACTAAAACACTACAACACGGCATATTTAGCGAAAAAATTGTTGGTCGGGCGGACAAAACGATCTCAACACGTAGCTAGAATACGACTGATGTACGGAGTCGGTCGATCTTGTGTAGTTTTACCGGATTATGACAGGCGCGCCACGCCCACTTGGCACTTCCACCTATTTCTCTGTTCCGTGTTTTCACCTATTTTAATAGTGATAGGGGCCAATTTGTTGCCCGCTACGCAGTTCACGTTTGATGTAAGTGTTCGTTTCCGACTGAAGCATGTTTCAAACGTATGGCCAGGCTTTTTGCAATACGTGCAGGTAGATACTGCTGGAGACTTGAATCCTTTGTTGCCAGCTTCTGGTTTGGTCTCGGAAGGCTTGAATTTGCAATCGTTAGTAGAGTGGTTGGTCTTCTTGCATATGCGACAGCATGTTGAGGGTATAGCATCCGAAAAGCGCGGACGCTTTTGGTGACCAGTAGAGGTGGATGGTGAATGAGGACGTTTCTTGCGTATCGATGTCGCAACCGAGATGAGCTCGAGAACGGTGGTTGCTCTAGCATTCAAAAGTTCAATACGCAAACGCTCATCGTTAACGCAGCCGATCACCACCTCGACGGCATGTTCATTGGCAGTTTGTCCTTGGTAATTCTTCTCCACAAGACCCAAGCACGTGATAGGAACTCTGCTATATCTTTAGTAGAGTCGTACACATGTTCTCTGAACATGATGATATCACGGGAGTATCTATTTTTTGGTTCAAATGTGGTGATAAGGTTTTTACGTAGTTCTTCCCACGTAGAAGTAGTTACTATCCAGTCATCAACCCACATTTTAGCGCGACCCTTCAACAAACTGCATACTTTCATGCGGACATCAAAATCATTTATCTTGTATGCTTCGATGGCTTGGTCTATATGCTGACACCATTCTCGTGTACCTACGTTGGTGTCTGGATCGTATAAAGGAAGATAAACGTCCTTAATCCTTATTCTTGACTCATCCCGCTTCAGGCGACACTTGATATCGTAAAAAATCATAGCGCGAAAATGTTCTTGGCACAGATCCATTTTTCAATGAGACACGATAATTCGAATTAGTCCGCAAAAAATTTAGACGGAAATTTTAAAATAGGAACGTACCTATTTTGACTTATAAATAATTACATTTTCAAAATAGATTGTAAACTGGCCAGTCTTATTAACATAAAAACTTTTTTTCGCAATACTTTCTGAGTGGCCTGGTATATATGTTACGGATAAACCTCGAAATGCGGCTACGCCTAGGTTTGGCCAGTTGGACCTAGGTGCAGCTGGTCGTAGATGGTTACAGATGGTTTATCCGGCTTATCTTCGGCTAGAAATAGGTTTAGCCTTTATAATTCCGGCTAGAACTAGGTGCATCCGGCCGTAGGTGGTTAAACTTAGGTGTATTCTATTTATATTAGGTTAGAACTAGGTTTTTAGTTCCGTTAGGCATTTTTTTTTGGGTAGGTAGTCTTGTGTTGCATTTCCCGATCAATTCGAATTTCGTAATGTGCCCATAGGTAGACAAAACATCTTTTGAACACAAATATTCGCAATAGCGATCCGCATCAAGATTTTTAAAGTCTAATATTTTTGTTAAATAAAATTAACCAATCGTGTATCCTGACCACAATAATGTTGAAAAAGCGTTCTAGTACGCTATTAGAAAGTATCAGTTCCAAATTTCTGATATTCGCTGAGAAATAAAGAATGGAAAAGGTGTATGGTCTCCATCATCAAGATGTACCATATTTTAAGGTGAATATTTTTTTTTTTTTTTTTAGGGACAAATTACACTGATTGAGCTAGCCCCAAAGTAAGTTCGAGACTTGTGTTATGGGATACTAACTCAACGATACTATATTTTATAACAAATACATATGTAGATAAACATCCAAGACCCAGGACAATTTGAAAAAGGCCATTTTCCAACTTGCCCTGACCGGGGATCGAACCCGGGACCTCTGGGTGGCGGACTAGCATGGTGACCACTACGCCACGGAGGTCGTCTATATATATCGTGCAAAAGTAGCGCCCGCATTTGAAATAGTTTAATTTAATTGGAAATACGGTTTCCTAACCGTCAGGCATTAGATAATCCTGTAAATTATTTTAGGAATAACCGTTAAAAGTATTACATTAGTTCACTAATCTGATTTGACAAGTTTTAGGAAACTTGATAAATTAAACCAAGGTACAGAAGAAACAATCCTGGACCTATTTATGAGTACAGAACAAGGTACAGAAGAAATACTCGTTAATAGGCCCAGAAGTGTTTCTTCTGTACCTTGGCAGTATAGTAATACAATACTATAAATAAGTATATTCTGTGCTATTTTGACGCCGTAGGACTCGAGTTTGACAACAACATCCTTAGTACGACAAAGATCCGTTACAATAAATTTATCTATGTCGTCTTCGCCCAAGTCACCTTCATGAAAAGGTCCGGCCGTAACCTACCTAAGTGCGCCTGCAAGTACTGCGTGCGACAACTTTGTCGAGATAACTGGACCTACCTGGGGCCTGGGAGGTTGTTCCAAAAGCGGTATGCGAGACGGACGTTACTGCGTATTCGCGTTTCAGTGTCAAGTAACATTGAGCTCTAACTTACAATAATTCAGTCTGGTTTGGTTTGACACAGATAAGGACGTCACTATCCTACGTCTAACGTATTAATTTATGGAGTAACCCCCCTGGACCTCAGCTGCTACGCCACTTGGCCTTGGACATCAGGAAGACCATTTTCACGTGTCAATCTTGGGTTTTGTAGTGTATAAAAATCCTCGTACGCAATTTGGCGTTTTTTTCCAAATCTTGAACCCCAGTTTGTGTAACAATAATAAGTAGTGTAATAAAAGAAAATGTGTTTTCATGGTTTCTCTTTCAGTCGCATGAAAACCTTTGGGCCTGTCCCATAAATTCTTTATTTAGCATCATCTTCCGTTTGTGTGTTGCGTCATCGAAGTCTTATAACATTTCAGGAACTAAAAGATTGTAAGAGTCAAATGACGGACCTGACTAATCAGTGGTACCAAGCAATAAGAATCACCAACGACCGTGAAACAGATGAAGAAGAAAGTCTACAACAAAGTTCCCTGTCCAATTCACACACTAGTCTGCAGAGGGGCGTGTAAGAGAAAATTATTATATTCTAAAATATGTCATGTATCATCTTTAAGTACTTGTCGACTAGATGCTTGTAATATAAGTGGTGCTCAGTTATTCACATCTGGTTATTAAGTGTGCATATTTGGATGGGCTCAACTAACGAAAAATCTGCACAAAGCACCTTAAAGTACACTTTAAAGTTAAGCGGCAGGTGACTTACTCTAACACTCGCCCTGATGATGATCGTCTAAACCGATCAAACTAGTCGGCCTTTTCCGACTATACTACGTGAGTTGACTTTGTTAAAATAGTTAATAGATTCAGGTGTTACTTTGCGGAAGTCAAAGTTACATACTACATGATTTGAATTACTTTGTGAAACTCCGCTAGGTGGCGCAACATAAACATTGTGCTCCGTACTAATTTAATTTTAAAATTGGTTAAAGTCGTCAAATCACACAATTAATAGAGGAAACCTGTGACAGGTTGAACAATAACCAAGTGATAGTGTTTGCATCAAAATATATATGTGCACTAAGAAGAAATCTAATGAAAACCGAAAAATCTGTTAATGGAAAAAAACTGTAAGTGATTCAACATCTCACAAGTAAATTTTTATACAAACAATATCAGTGACAAGGGTTCCAGCTACACGATATATGAAAATTTATTTCAAAGTGGTGAAACAGTGTTTAATTTTGAATTTTAAGTATTAACGTATAAACAACTCTGTAAGCTTCCGCTACTCACCAACAGAGGGCGTTGATATATGAGTGAGATTTACCGCCATCTATCGTTTTCGCTGGAAGATAACAACTTAAAGCTTAAAACTCTTTTGCCACTCGCTAATAGAGGGCACCACTTTATGGGAAACTTATAAAGGTATTCAAACAAACAAAATGCATTCATCAAAATCTAAGTCCGTGACTCCGGAAAATTGTGCAGCTTGCAAAAAACCATTAGCTAAAAAGGAATGCTTGAGCTGTGCCATGTGCAAATCGACATACGACATTTTATGCTTGAATATGTCCAGTCAGCGTTATCACTCATTTTATGCCGCTAATTATGAACGCAAGCAGAGTTGGAAATGCCCCGAGTGCCTCAGCAAGGTGCCAAAACAAGGAAATCTTAATACACCAGTCCGTGCAAACCCATCAGCAGGCAATGATAGCGTGACTAATTCTGCGAGTCCTGTCGACGAAAATGAAAACGTGACATTAAGAAACAAACTCACAAAGACACAGGCCAGTGGAGACTCAATATTAAATTATTCAAAAGATGAAATGGAGGCTTCTAACTCGACTTCTCATGTTATTAGTCCGCTAGCAACACCGGAATATATTGTGTTTACGGAGGAACTACGAGCAATGCGACGAGAATTGAGCATTATGTGCGACAAGATGTCCAGTTTTACTGACGCCGTTAACACGCGAATGGATAGACTAGAGCAGAGAATAGATTTAATTGAAGGCAGAAAGAGTGACATAGAGGATAGTAGAATACGAGAGTTGGAAGAAACAGTATTGAAATTGAAAACAGAAATCCAAGACAGAGAACAAGAAGCGTTGGGAAACGACATAGAAATAGCGAGCTTTCCCGAAGCAAAAAGCGAAAATACGACTCACGTAATAATAACAGTAGCAAAAAAGTTAGGCGTAGAGCTGGATGAACGCGATGTGGTCAGCGCTCATCGCGCGGGGCCGGTGCCAGCACCCGTCGAGGGGGGCGTGCCCTCGCGCCCGCGCCCTATTGTCGCGAGGCTCGCGCGCCGCGCTACTCGTGATGCACTGCTGCGTGCTGCGCGCGTCCGTCGCGGTGTGACTACTGAGGGCATAGCCCTTCAAGAACAGGGACCTCCTCGCTCTTTTTATGTAAATGAAAGGCTTACAAAAGCGAATAGGCAACTGTTTCAAAAAACACGCGAAGCTGCTAAGCAAAATGATTGGAAGTTCGTATGGACCAGAGAAGGTAGAATATATGCAAGAAAAGAGCAAGGAAAAGCGAGTGTCCGGCTCCGCTTCGATGTGGACATTGCTCAGGTTTTTGGCAATCGCGGCGTTAGCTCAGTGCCCAGAAATGTGCAATAATATTGAACACTTCAAAAGTTCCTTTAAATATGATTTTATTGCATTTCATTATTTTAATATTAATTTAGTAACACTACTTTTAGATTTTTTGCTGTTGAGAATTTTTGTTTTGTTAGCTAGTTATAAAATATTTAATATGTTCTGTTTTTTTGAGTTTAAATTTTATATGCTTGACAGCTTTGATTTCAACAATGTTAAAGTAAGATTTAACCAATTATTATGTAACGTTATTTTGCAATTGTGTCCATCTTGTCACTTCAATAATATATGCCTAGTATTAGAGTGGAGAATTTTACATGATTGTTTGCAACAGCTACATTATTTTAATGCTTATATTTTAATGACATTTATGGTGTATTTAAATATAAAACATAAAATTATCATATGCACATACCAACCTCTTCGATATTATATTTATAATATTATTTATTTTATAATAGTAATTATTTTCTTTATAATATATTCTAAAAAATATATTGTTCAACTCACACTATGCCATAATGAATTTTACATTAATGGAATAATAACTACTGTTTCTGTTATTCTTGGACTTGATTGGCGTCACACTACGGTTTTGAAATTTTATTTAATTAATTGCTTTTATGTAGAGATATCATTTAGTTTTGCTATAAGATTTATTAAGCGTAAGAATCTCACCATAGGCCTGTTAAATCCTGGCTCGCTTGGTAATCGCCGTCGCCATGATGAGTTTAGAGTCGCTATGGAACGACACGCAGTAGATGTGATGGCTATTAATGAGACGTGGCTGTATGAAAACGAGGATGCGCGTGCACCCACGGTGCCCGGCTTTAGGTTTCGCCATGCTCCGCGCTCCGTGCATGCACCGCGCGGTCGTGGTGGCGGAGTCGGTTTCTACCTACGGCGCGGGATGTGTGCGCGGGTTCTGGAACACCCACCAGCACAGCATGTTGAACAGATGTGGCTCAGTATGAAACATGGGGGGTATAGGCTCGTCATTGGCGCCGCTTACCGTCCGCAATGGATGAACGTCGATACATTTATAGACGCGATGACTGAATCTGTAAGTTCTTTTTCTAACTTTGATCATGTTGTTTTGGTTGGTGATTTTAATATAGACCTACTGGATTGTGATGATAGTGATTCTAAAAAACTCCTTAACTTTATTGATGTGATGAGTCTCAACCAATACGTGGATGAAGCTACACACTTTACTGATCACTCAGCCAAATTGATAGATGTAGTTTGTAGCAGCACTAAAGTCATAAACCTTGTTGTTGACTACGTGCCAGATTTAAGTCATCACGCCTTTATTTCGTTTGAATTAAATGTTAAAAAGCCTAAACCTAAGCCTCGTTGGATAAGATACAGACCTCTAAAGGATATAGATATTGATAATTTTAATGCTGATGTCAACTCCATACCATGGGAGGAACTAATTTGTGATGATGTAAATGATACGGTTGAAGCCTTTAATAGTCAAATCAATGTTTTGTTTGACCTACATGCTCCTGTTAAAATTTCCTATATTAAAGAACAGAGCTATCCCTGGATAACCCAAACTATAAAAGAAATGATGCAGCTGAGAAATGAGGCGCACGCTAAGAGCCGCAAATCAAAGCTAAATAAGGATGTATCAGCATACAAGGAGTTAAAAAAAATTGTCAGTGAAGCTATACACAACGAGAAAACAGCTTATTTTCGTTACAGAATAGATCAAAACTTAAAGGATTCTCGTGCTCTTTGGAAAAATTTAAAACGTAACATTGATTTTAATAAACAGCAGACGGAACTACCCTACCACATTCGTAATCCTGACCACATAAATAGTCATTTTCTAAATATCCCTAGAAATTCTAATACTGTAAACATGTCCCAGTTATCGTACTTTTGGTTTAATAGATTTGGTCCGTCGGTCTTTAGTTTAAAACCAGTTGATGAAACCACAGTTTTTGAAACTATTAAGCAAATTAAAACTAATGCACAAGGCGTAGATGGCATATCACTGGATATGATTATGCTAACACTCCCGCGCACGTTACCTATTATTACGGCTATTATTAACATGTCCATGGCAAGCGGTGTTTTTCCAGACTTATGGAAACATGCTGTAGTTCAACCACTCCCTAAAGTAACGAATCCAAAAGAATATAAAGATCTGCGAGCCGTTAGCATTCTTCCCTTTTTGTCCAAGATTTCAGAAAAAATCGTATGTAAGCAATTGGTAGAATATTTAAACGCTAATAATATCCTACCTTCTAAACAATCTGGCTTTCGTGCTGGTAGAAGCACAGCCACAGCGCTTTTGGACGTGGTTGATGATATTTTGAAGGGAAGAGATATAGGTGAAGGGGCAATACTGGTATTACTTGATTATTCTCGTGCTTTTGACACAATGAATTCCACTTTGCTTATGGCAAAACTTGTTTATTATGGCTTTGATGGTCCTGCATTGAGGTGGTTTTCGAGTTATTTCACGGGCCGTACCCAAAGAGTAGAAGTCACCTGCAGTGACGGTACTAAATTGGTATCTAGAGACCAACCTATTAATACAGGTGTGCCACAGGGGTCAATATTAGGACCGATACTGTTTATTTTATACACAGCCGATTTACCTAAGTGTTTGAGTAGCAGTGAGTATCATCTATACGCGGATGATCTTCAGATTTATCAAACATTTAAGCCATCTGAGACAAATACTGTTGTAAAAAAAGTAAACGAGGACCTCGTGCGAATTGCTGAATGGTCAGATGCCAATGATCTGGTTTTGAATCCCTTAAAAACAAAATATCTTGTCTTAGGCACAAAAGCGCAGGTCTCTGGTATCAAGAATCACTCACCTGAAATTAAATTGAATGATATACATATCAATGAAGTGGCTGAGGCTAGGAATTTGGGTGTTGTGTTTGATAATACTTTACAATTTGAAAAACATGTGCTTGAGACAGTGAGGACCTGCTATTACCGGTTGAAAGTATTGTATCAAATTCGTGAGCACCTAAGTGTAGAATCACGAATTTATCTTTGTGAATCTCTCATCTTGTCTAAACTCAATTACGCGGATGTTGTATTCGGACAATGCTTACTGGCTCGTACAAAGAAACTCATCCAACGCGTACAAAATTCCTGTGCCAGATATTGTTTCACCATTCCGAGAAGAGCACACATAACACCTTATCTAAACAGAAATGATCTGTTAAACATGGATTCCAGGCGTGCACTCCACTTCGCAGTTCTTCTTTTCGGCGTCATCAAAAATAAAAGTCCTTCGTATCTGTATCATAGACTAGAGTTCACCCGACGGGCAAGAGTTCCCGACCGCCTCATATGCCCCAGACATAAAACTGCTGCCTTTCGAGGTAGCTTTAGGTACGCTGCGACACGTTGTTGGAACAACATTCCACCACCTATAAGGCGTTCGAATACTGTTAAAACTTTTAAAGTTAATATGAAAAAGCATTTATTAAGTACTCAAAAATTGTAAAATCGCAGCTTATTTATTTATGTACTTTATTTTATTCTATCAATTTTTTGTATGTTTTTATATTTATATTTATAATTATATTTGTATTTATATATAAGTACTAAGTTTGTGTGTAGCGTATTTATAGTGTACATATAATGTCAGCTGCTGTATAACTATTTTATTACTAATTCATAAATTTGTATTTTTTTTTTTTTTTTAGTCTAAGCATGGCATCCGCGGAAGATCAGCGTCATGGTAACCCCATGACAAAATGCTGAGCGGAGACCAGTTTGGTACTGTTTGGTAATTTGTAATTGTACCTAATTGTATTTCTCATTTGTGTACCAAATAAACAAATTTTCTTTCTTTCTTTCTTTCAATTCCGCCACCAGTTAGTTCATGCAAACTATTGCCGGCCGGCGCCCACCCACTACTGTTAGTCCCAGCATACCTGCCACCAACAGCCCGTGTGCACCCGCCACCAACAGCTGATGCATGCTCCCTCCGATACTGCTGCATCCGCTGCGGCTGCAGCAATATCGGACACCGCATACGCGACACGTGTTTCGCCTCTCCACGAGGCATCTTCAGGCACCAAACAAGTTGTTGATCGTTCGGCAGTCAAGCGTCGAATGATAAAACTACACCGTATTGCCATCCTTTTATACTGTTAGAGAAGAGGGTGGGGGAGCGGAGTTGCCCGAACTTTCTATAGTAAAAATATTTAATAAAGGGGAATTATTTGGGAGGTAAATAATTCCCCTTTATTAAATATTTTTACTATAGAAAGTTCGGGCAACTCCGCTCCCCCACCCTCTTCTCTAACAGTATAAAAGGATGGCAATACGGTGTAGTTTTATCATTCGACGCTTGACTGCCGAACGATCAACAACTTGTTTGGTGCCTGAAGATGCCTCGTGGAGAGGCGAAACACGTGTCGCGTATGCGGTGTCCGATATTGCTGCAGCCGCAGCGGATGCAGCAGTATCGGAGGGAGCATGCATCAGCTGTTGGTGGCGGGTGCACACGGGCTGTTGGTGGCAGGTATGCTGGGACTAACAGTAGTGGGTGGGCGCCGGCCGGCAATAGTTTGCATGAACTAACTGGTGGCGGAATTGCACAAAGTAATTCAAATCATGTAGTATGTTTGTTAAAATATTTAGTACTGTAGATCACAGAAATTAATCTTCAGCGTGTCGTCAAAAACTCAGACGGTTGACCTTGCTTGACATCAAAGGTTATTGCGACTTTCGCAAACCTATAGATTCAGGTATCAAATTTTTTTTTAGGTGTCTTTGGAATTCTTCGGGTCAAAGTGGGTCCGGATTTCCGTTCATGTAATGCGGCTCGGTCCCACTTGCTGTGGTCCGCCACAATTTTTTAAAACGTAAATGTATCGCTTGGCTGTACAACTAGGTACATACGTTGTAGTTTAAACGAGTTGATCACATGTTAGTTTCGCCGCTCGATCGCTGCTTCTTTAAAATTACCTGACAGTGGCAGTGATAGACCAAGTGCTGCTTTTGATTTTAGAACAGTTCATTCCAGTGCCATTTTATTACCTTAATAATTTGTATACAGAAGTTTGATGTGCATTTTGGCACTATAGGCAGCAGCCTATAGTGATACTGGTGCCCGGGGTGGGTGCCCCGGTTTGCCCCCCTCTAGATCCGGGCCTGACAACACGTATACCTACAGAAGAAATTGTTAAAAGGGTAGTTTACGAGAAGGTTTCTTTTTCAATGTTCAAAAAAATCTAGAACGAGACCAGAGCTAACGGAATTGAACAGTGCGGAGTACGTTTTTAAATACAAAAGGAAAAAGACAGAATATACATAAATTGTGAACTATTGGGTCTTTCAACAAGGACGGGCCGATGTTGAATTTGAATAAAACAAGCTGTATGGGAGATATTAACGTATTTTTTTTATTCGGAAGACCCATTAATGTCATTATTTATGGAATATGACATCGTCTATTATCCACCGCGGCTTTGAACAGTGACACGGCTCCGAGACGTCTAATTTTCTATGACTGCTGCATAAATGCTGGAACCACATGTCGTCTACGTCCATATCGTTCAATTCAGGCCAAAAGAAATTGTTTATCTTTGCCTGTAGCGGTCGTCGTTGTCGGTGATGGCTTCGCCATCGTCATTTTCGAAGAAGTACGGACCGATGATGCCGCCGAACCAAAATCCGCACCAAACAGTCACTTTTTGCGGATGCATTGCCACCTGGTGAACCTCATGTAGGTTTTGGTCGTTCTATATTCGGCTATTTTGCTTGTTGACATAGCCATTCATCCAAAAATGCGCCTCGTCGCTAAAAATGATTTTTCGGCCAAAATCAGGGTTCTCTTCCAAACGTTCTGAAGCCCAGTAAGCAAACAAACGGCGTTGTCTATGGTCATTCACTTTAAGCTCTTGTGTCAGTTGGATCTTGTACGGGTGTAGGCCCAAGTCCTGACGTAGAATTCGCCAAGTTGAAGTCTGCGAAAGGCCGAGTTCTTGTGCACAGCGGCACACACAAAAAGAAATCGACTGCCTCGGAGTCTTCACACTCTCACGGACAGCGGCGATGTTTTCGGCTGATCTGGCGTTCCTTTGACGTGAGGGTGTTGGTTGGTTGTTTACTGAACTGGTCGTCTCGAATTTGGCCACCAAACGTTGAAGAGTCAACTTCCAAGGCCACCGCGTCTGCCGTAAAATGGACGCAATGCGCGCAACGTTTGCACTAACGAACACTTATTTTGATAATAAAGTTTTATCATTTGGACGTGCTCCTCAATCGTGTTACTTGCTATGGTGATTTGGCATCAATGACTGAATAAAAAACAACAGATTTGACCAGTGTTGCCAACCCGAATTTTAGATAATTAGTAGATTATGTGTCAAATGTTGGTAGAAGTTAGTAGGATGTAAAATGCAAAATTGGTAGATATACCACCTCAATTTAGAAGATTTTTTAAGATTAAAAATGCATGAAATGTTCATAAAATGTGTTACACTCAGCACCTTTTATACGTAGTTATTATGTTTTAACAAAAAAAAACAACACAAAACAGGAGCAAAGATTCATCATTGATTCCACAACAAACCAACCGGGAATGGGCCACAGAAGTCAGAACAGTATAATAATGTCTATGGGTGCGAAATGGCGCGAACGGCGCGAATGGCGAACTGTTGCTGACTTTTTTTTTTTTGTGTTTTATGGTCTGGACTCTATGTATGCTTGATGCATCGTCGCATGGCTCACGCAACACATCGCAACTTCGCTCGTCAATATAGAATTAATTCAAAGTGGTGATATGTCAAACTAATTTAAAAAATAGGTAGTTTTTAGGTCTAGGGTGGTAGATAGGTAGGCAGAAGTGAAAATTGGTAGATCTATCAAAAATTGGTAGATATGACATCACTGGATTTGACAGATGTCACAAAAACAACATGACCGCCACAAACTGTCGACATCGACCCGCCCTATTTGAAAGATCCTTTACATTTTGTCTGTTTGTCTCTTTGCTCAGCCGCGGTTTCATTTAGAGACTAAGTACTGAAACGCTGTAATTTGGCATGGGTTTGTATATGAATTATGCCGAAAAAGTGGTTAAACAAAATCTTGAATTTATTTTTACGTAGCTTCCATACAAGTTAAGTGGAAGTCATTTTTTTCTCGAATAACCCATCGTGTGGTGTATCTTTCAGAAATATCGTGAGCTTGTAAAAACATTTTTCGATTTAGGGATCCGTTTCTGAAATATTTAGGAGAGATGCAAATTTAATAGTCAAGTGGGGCACTTGACTCTCAAAAATTTGCATTCCTCCCCCCCTCTATTTGTTAAATTTGTAAGATCAAATCCAATAGAAAATTAGTTTTTAGACGTTTTTAGTGGCGTGTATTCAAAATCGCATTCGCAACTACGGAACCCTACACTGCGCGTGGTCCTACACACACTTTGTCGGTTATTTTTTTCTTATATTACCAGTTCCTTACCTTAAATAGATGTCATGTATCATGGAATAAAGATTTCCCAAATATTTATGCATTGGAAAATAAATCTTCCTGTAAGCCACTCACCAGATGAGTACATTGCAGTGTGTCATAGTCTAAATTATATTATTATTTTAGTATTATATATTGTTATTACTTGTAAGTAGAATTTATTTTACTGTTTATGTAGTTTTAAAATATCAAATTTAATTAATAATAATGTGATATTGTGTGCAAATACATAATTTTATTCATTAATTAATTATATTAATTATGACTTCAATCTTACACATCTAATGCGTAATAATTTACTATAGGAAACGTTGTCATTGTGATAGAATTGTATAGTTTTGATTTTTGCACCAAAGTTGTAAGTAGTTTGTGTAAAATATTTTTCAGTAAGGTAATTTATTAATTTTATTATTGGTTGCGTGATAAAAATATCACATTGAATGTGATTTAAGTGATATCATTTACTGCTTAATCAAATCACAAAAAGTCCTTAAACTATGTTTATTATCTTAACAGGGTGACATGAAAAAGCTTCATTGGAGCAGTATTTTGAAGTGTAACGCCAAGCGAATCTATTGAAAAATTTGACTTATTGCGTAAAACTTGGAACTTAAATAGGTACTATTTGTGTATTGTGTATTCGTTAGATTTCTGCTCTTAAATGCATTACGTCACGTGTAATAGGCATAACGAATAGAAAAATATTTTTAGCCCATCGGTCATATATAAAAAATATTGTACGCGTATTTTCTCTTTTCTCTGAAACAAAAAATAACAAAGACACAGCGTCATTGAAATTTCGCATGACGTCACAGCTACGTAAGATTTTGACTTAGAGCTCCGGAATTTTGATGCTTTGTATCTTTGTGAATTTTTACTTTTTTTAGCAAACTGAAAAATATATTATTTTAGGATAATCTAAAAGATGGATTAATTACAATTATACTTTTCTAACCCTGTCGTCACCCCTATTGTGTAGTGTATGAGTACCCATGGTTTGGCAACTTATTTTAAAGCCACATATAGTACGAACACGACAAAAGTTTGAAACTATAGTCTGACTTCAAATAATCATGCTCTATACATATACCTATTGCATAGATGTTTTTTAAATTTATTTACTTTATGTCTGTATAAAGCTTGAAATATCTGACCCAGTATTAGCCATTAACATATTCGAGAGAAAGAAATAGGCAGTATGTGCAATGTTTTCTAAATGGCATTAAAATAAGCCTTTAATTCAGTACATTATCACGACTTTATCCCTGATGGAGTAAACAAAGCCCAGGACCTAAGACCCAAAGGTCACGCTTAGCGTTAAGATGTAAAAAGGAATCAAAATAGTGATTCAGTGCACAGTCTGCTTAATTATTTTTCTCTTTGAGTTTTAATGTAAATGTAAGTAGTAATAGAGCTGAAGCTATGCTTTGTTACTATAGCTAAGTTCATCAAAGGCAGCCCTCCTTTAAATAGTTGGTAGTTACTGTAAGTACATTATTTATTTTTTCTATTACTGCAAGTTAGTATAATCTTAACAAGTTTGTAGGTATACAATATAACAAAAACTCTGTCCGATCCTTGTAGGAGCAACTCAGACCATCAATAATCAATATGAACAACTTTTCCTATGGGACTAATGCTTGAAAGTCTTGAAAATAAATTGACATTTTTATACAAAAGTGTTCGGCTTTATTACAGCACCGGTAATTTGTATGAAAATGTAATTTTTTCTTCCAGTTTCAAGCATTGGTCCTAAAGGAAAAGTTGTTCATTGGGTTTTTGTTACATATTGTATAGGTAATATAAAAATGTCTTAGACCATGTACAAATTGTGTTACCTAGGTATGCTTAGTCTACTCCTAAACGATATGTTTTGTATACTTAGGTTAGCAACTATGTTAATGGACCTGACATGATGGCGCCATTGTGAATGTTTTGCTATCTGTGGTAAGCTTATAGGTGGTCTAATCAAAAAAGTCTTAACTACTTATTTTAAATTAGCATCTTAACTATGTACTTACTATGTCCGTTCTGGCTGCACTGTACTACTATTTTATAGTTACACTAATATTTTATCTACACCCATGCTATAAATCCTCTATAAAAGTTTCTGAAACAGTTATTTGTCAACATAAAAACAACCAGTTTCATAGTAACCATAATATCATCTAAACGAGTGTTATAATGTTGTACTGATTTTCATTATGCAACGCGAACTCGATCCCGTTCAGTCACATTCAGCGTGGCCCTTAGGCAATACGCTTGGACTCTGTCTGGATTGACATGACACAGACATGGACAGGCACAAAGTATTGTACATAAAATACAAATTGGCTTTTGTTCAGAATTTTTCCATAAGAAGATCATATAAATTGAAAGAAAATAATTGTAAACTACTTTAAGATTCAATTCTATTCAAGATATATTTATGAATTAAAAAAAAAGAAACATTATAATGCAAGGACGTTTTCACTATGGTTTCATTACCACAGCTCCGTAATTTAAAAAAAAATTAGCTTATATATAGGTTATTCAAATTCACGTCGTATCCCGCCATTTTTGTGCTATATTAGTATAATTTGCATTTCAGCAAAATGTTAATAATTATTACAATAAATAATTTTATTATTAACTTATAACTAAATAGTTTGCTTGTATTGGATACTCAGCTATTAAACTATCCATGAGTTTACATAAAGTTTTTACAACACTTCCTACCCTAAAGTTTTAAAACCTTTTATAGAGGATTCATATCAAGCGTTGTAGATAAGTCGTGTATGCAACTGTCATACTTAGGTATTAAAACACTAATGTGATATTATTATCACATTCGTGTCTTAATACCCCTTATTAAACAACAGTTGCTTAAATAACTATTATAATAGTTTTAATTACAGCTGTAAGCCAGTAACCGATACTATCCGAAATGATTTGTTCAGGTTCGGTTACGTTACGGATAGATTTTTGTTTCGAATAACAAACAGTTACGGTCTTCATAACATCCCTAATTATTTGTATGTTCCTACAACAATCACAGATTATAAAATTTGTAATTTGTGATTATTATCTGGTAAGTAAATAAAATAATGACATGTAACAAAGGTAAGGCAAATAATTTCGTTTACCTATGTTGACAGTTTTTTTCTCCTCATAGAACACTCATTTCTGTATTGGATGTAAAATGTACCTACATATTTTAAAAATCTCACTCAATATTTATATTGTTCCTATATTTAATAAAACAATTTAAATGCAAATTTGTCTTTTATTTCTTTGATTTGGGACATCTAAGCAATACTTATCTTTTCAAGTCTTCTTAGTCGTCTGGTGTTGTGCCTCATTTTCTGACTGTCAAATGGAGAATTACCACGGAATTATACGAATTTAGCGATCTTCTATCAGTTAGAAAATATACATTCTGCAGTTAACATTAAAAAAGCATAAATCCCTACCTTATATTACTGATGTTTCTGGGAGAGAAAGAAGAAGGAAAACAGATGTTGCTTACCCCCCTAGTGAATACTCAATTTGCTAGGTCGCGGTTAGAGTCACGGGCTTCTACCATTTATAATAGGATAAATAAAGTCTTATATATTTATAACAAAACATATTATGAGTGTAAGTCAATGCTAACAATATGGCTAAAAGGTAAAACATATGATGAAGCCGAGACGTTCATCAGCAATTCCACAATATAGCTGCGCACACACACATTTTAACTTATTTTTGTATTATTATATTACCTATATTTATTATTACATATTATTTTATTTTTATTCACAATATTTTATTCTATCTATATATTTAAATTATTATCTATTTAATTTTTATACAAGCAATATACACTAACTCTAAACATATCCTTACGTTTAATAAGTGTCAATTACCTAAGTGTACTTAAGTTCATTCATATAAATTTTTCAGTTTATTCATATAAAATTAACTGTTATAACGGTGTTATAGCGGTGTTTCCTGGCACAAGCAAATTTTGCTTAAAAGGAGGCACCCACAACTAGTTACCATTGTAAACATTTAAGTACCCAATAAACATTTTATTTTATTTTATTTTTATTTTAAGTCTTAGTCTTCTGGAGTTGTGCCTCATTTTCTGACTGTCAAATGGAGAATGGAACTTCTTGGTCTGCATTCACGCACTCACTGCCAGTCCACTGCGATTTGAACCTATGTTATTACCATAGTTTTTTTTTTTATTTAGATTATTTTTGATTTAGATTCTAAGCTCTTTGGTTATTATGTTATTAGTGTGGGGTTGGATGATTCATGCGAGGACTTATTAATTAGTTGACAAGATATATGTAGTTTTAAAAACTAAACTCTACTACGGAAAAAATTTTACAATGCGACACAAATAAGTTGAACAAAAAAGGTGGACTTCAAAGCATTTTTGTAAAAATTCCCGACACATAGGTTAAACCAAAATGGCGGTTATCGGCGCTGGTACAAATAATGCGCCGAAGACCGCTATTTTGGTTCAATTTACGTGTCGGGAAATTGTACAAAAATTTAAAGTCCATTTTTCTTCAACTTATTTGTGTCGCATTGTACATAGGTACTAAAAATACGTCTATCCTGGTAATGCAAGCAAAGCGGGGAGCATGTAACAACCTGAATGAGACATCCTGGGCACTTTGCACCAAGATGTAACATCCTGAACACTACCTATTTGAATTATTTATATAACTTAAGAAATAAATTATAAATACCTTAATTTACCATGAGATCTCTCTTACTATAAAACGTTATCTTGAGTCTGCCAAGTCCCGATTATAATCATTATGAGGCGGTGATCGTCATCGTAGTGAACCCAAGTTGTACAAAGTAGTAACTCAGATTCTAGCGCAGCACATTCCGTTCCACTATTCATAGTACATATAAATCAGTTGTATTTAGGATGTTGTATTCTGTATTAAATAATAAAACAAAATTTAGAGAATCAAAGAGATGAAGTTCTGTAGCATGTTCTGTTCTTTATGTAGAAGGTTAGACTTACATAAACATATTTATATTATAGACATTCGCTCATTATTTTATTACGGATAAAGGAGACGCCCCGCCAAATTCCGCGTCTTCCTGTGAGTACGACCCAGACTGATACTCTCCATCCGAGGGACTGCAAATGCTCAGTATCATACATAAATATTAACTCTAATAAGCCTTTTCAGGCAAGAGACAGAGGGAGGAATGCAAGTAAAGCTCGCCAAACGTTTCCAGCAGCTTCGAGATCTGTACTTATACAGTATCCCGGTCTGAGCATCAAAGTATTATATCAAATCAACTGGAAACTGATTGCTAGAAGAGCATTCTACAAATATTTGTTCTAGTTTGTCTTGTCAGTATATATGAGGGTAATAAATAAATACTGTAATAATAAATACTGCGATTATAAAGTTTCATGAAGCTGAGTAGAAGTCATTTCAGACAGCAATAGAAGCTTAATTCCATAGTATACATAATTTATAATATTGTTTAAGAAATACCTCTTTGTCAGTAGGTAGTTTTATTAGTTCTACACGACTTCTCCGTGTTTTATAGAACATCATAATATCTTTGATATTATGTTAAAACAGCAATTAGAATGTATACATAGTTAAAAGTCTTAATAAGACTTAGCTTATTCAACAGGCCATGGCAACAATGTCCAAAGATAAGCCTCAACCAGAATCGGTTCAGATAATTCTAATAAATGTTGTTTATAATATAAGTCTCTTAGTCAGTAGACTTCGTTCCAGATCAGAACTTTTCTATGTCCAAAGGGGATGTTTATGAAATAGGCTTCTCTAAACAAGTGTGTACATAACACTGACCATGACGAAGGGAGTTTCTTTGCTCTGCAGTGAGAAACAAACCCTCTGAGCGTGACTTTAGCATAACTCAGTAAAGTGCCAACACAGCCTGTTTAGGTGGTCTAAAATAATATATAGATAAATATCAGAATTACTCAATCCAACTTCAAGTCTCGACTTTTCCAAGACAAATCACCATTCCACTGAACAAGCCAGCCAACCAAAACACATCAGTGATAACATGTAACAGATGAATATAAATATCTTCAAGTCAATGACTGGAATAAATATGTTATCTTCAGAGAATGTAAACGTTGTTCAGGTTCCTTTGGAACATAAGAATCTAAGGTCCTTGGACCGTAAGCCAGTCTATAGATCACGACAGAGTTTGTTAGTACAAATCACTTACAAATTAGGTGAATCCTCATAGATCATATCATCTCATCGTAAACTCTACGTGTGGCTTTTATTAAACAAAGCTATAATTAACTCAGATTAGAGAAAACACAAGAAATAGACATATTGATTAATTCATTCCACGAATCATACATTGTTGTTGTCATCTTTATAATGTCCCACATAGGTCTCATCATCATATTGGCTTTCCTATGTCCTACGTAGGGCAAAGGCTGGGAGAAAGATTCTAACTCTCTCATTTTAGTTGACATACATACTTTCAACGCAAACAGCGTATCCAAATAGAGTTGACTTGGTAAGATTGGAATTGGTCTAAACATCCTTCCTTTATAATTCTCTACTTCAAATAGTATACATTAAAAACCTTACCAAATTAGGTAAGTATTTAATCCGTGGATACGCGTAAGTAAGTAATTAAACCTGGATACATTCAAGTCCTGTAAAAATTATAATGTCCACATCCTTCCATTTCGGGTCGTTCAATTTGTCCAATCTCATTTTCCATGCTAAATTTTTTTTTTTTTTTGGCTTGACGCTGTTGCGTATTTAGCCATGTACCAGTTTATAAAACGTGGGAAACTATAACGCGAAACATAAAAGCTAAGAGAATAGGAAAACAGGAGAATATATAGAAACGATATTATGATGACATAAATAACAATAATACATATTATAAATTTATATTATTACATTTCAAAAAATTACAAATTGAATCATATATTGATTTAGAATTTAAACGAAGAAGAGAAATAACATGAGTAGGAAGTGGAGTATTTTCATCAAAAATGCATTTTTCCAGCAGATTTCGGTCTAAAAGTGGACAGCTAAAAAGGATATGGTTTAAGTCACCTACTCCCATACCACAGCTGCAACTATCATTGTCAAAGACTCCAATTCGACACAGATGTTGAGGCGAACTGTTATGTCCAATTCGCATTCTAATTATAGTGGATGTGGATTTTTTGCTTAGAATTATTTTAAAAAACCAAAGTTTTAAAGGTATGTTGGATTGAATTTTAAAAAAATAGATGCCTTTAGACTTAGTGCTTTGTTGCCATATTTTTTCCCAAGAATCTCTAAGGTAAGTTTTGGGCAAATTAACTAGATCGTGACAATAATTAATATAAGGGTGCATGTCACCGCACTTAATAGCCTCTTTTGCCAATTCATCGGCTTTTTCATTCCCAGTAACACCGCTATGACTAGGTACCCAAGAAAATTTCACGGAAAGGTGAAGAGAAGAAGATTTGAAAAGTAAATTTCTTATTTGGATTATTAAGGGAAAATGAGTTTTCATTCTAAATGGGAATTTTTGTAGTGTCTGCAACGCACCAAGGGAGTCTGTTCCAACCTTTATTTCTGGTGCTGAACAAATAAAATCAGGAATAGACTCCTCAACAAATGGTGGAGCAAGACGATTCAGAAACTCATCTGTCAATTCCTCCGGTACACTGAAACTATTTTGATCCTTAAATGCCAATCTAAACCTTCTAATGTTCCGCCAAACCTCAGTGGGATGAACATCAGGAGAGATAGATTCACAAAATTGTTTCCACCCCTGCATCTTCTTATCTTTTAGTATTTTTTTTGTTTCGTTGATAGTGTTTGTTAAAAGACAGTAATTTTCCGAGGTCATTGAAATACAATATTGTTTCTCCATTTCTTTTCTTTTCTTTATGGCTGCAGTACAGTCAGAATCCCACCACGGAGGTGAGGGAATATGGACAGATGATTTGTTTGACATTGGGAATACCTCTTTTGCCGCTTCTACTATAGCATGTGAAAAAACAGTATAATTTAATTTGTAATTAACATCATTGTTAAAGTGTAAATTTATTTTTTGTGTAACTATGGACCTAAATTTTTCCCATTCACCATTAACTGTTTTAAACCTACTTCGTGCTTTAGACTTGGGTGAAGATTTGACCTTAGTAGGAAACTTGATAATCAAAGGAAAGTGGTCACTACCAAAAGTAGAGGGTAATGGTTCCCAGGTTAAAATAGAAGCAAGGTTGGGAGAGCAAATAGAAAGATCTACAGCACTAGTGTTTTCTCCAGGGGCTGTTCTACGTGTTGGAAGACCTGTATTTAAAACACATAAATTATATTTATCTAGTATGTCCATAAGATGCAATCCATAACAATCTGTGATAGAATTGCCCAACTCTGGTGGTGACAGTTGAAATCTCCCAAAATTAAACATGGTGTAGAAAGAGTAGAAATAAGTTAGTCTAATTCAAGGAGAGTAGATGATAATGGATGAGGAATATATACTGATGCAATACAAGTATTATCAAAGTTTATTGCGACTATTGAAATATTATCACTATGTGAAGGTAGTCTGACTAGTGAATATGGCACTGAATTTTTAATTAGGAGAGCCACTCCACTATGACCATCAGCTCTATCTTCTCTGATACAAACATATCCAGGAATTTTAAAAATGAATGAGGGATTAAACCAAGTTTCTGAAATTGCAATTATCATTGGATTATATTTATTTATCAAGTGAATTAATTCACTTTTCTTACTTGTGAGACTGCGACAGTTCCATTGCATTATTGTTGCAAAATCCATAATTAGAATTTATAATTTGTAAAAGAGTTTCAATTAAAGGAGCAGCGTTGGGCGGTATCAAATTAGACTGAGTTAACAAATTGATGATAAGACGAATAATATCTGATATTGAATTATTTGAGGGTTGAGAATTTAAACTATTGCTAAGGCATTGTCCATTGGCAGAAGATGGATTGGTCATGTTGTAGTCTCTTATAATTTCATTATGAGATTCTCTGTCATAACCCTTGGGAGCCACATAGGGGGAACGAGGTTTTAATGTGATGTTCTTTTTATAGGATGAAGAAGAGGATGATCCTGCAGGGGGATCAGCATAGACAGATAGCTGATTCTGTATACTGTTGGAACGTGATGAGATGACATCTACATATGGTTTAGAAATTGGATTATGTAATTTAGATGCTTCAAAGAAAGAAATACAACTATCAGCCATGGTTTTTTTGATGTTTAATTGTCTGTTGTGCTCTGGGCACACTTTGCTAGTTGCATAGTGATGACCATTACAAAGACAACAGCAAGCAAATTCCTCTTCAATATTACATGTGTCACCACTATACTCCCTACCACATTTAAAGCATCTTGGTTTAGATCTGCATACAGTTTTCGTATGTCCGTACCTACAGCATTAATAGCACTGAATAGTTGGGAAAATATATAATTCAACATTTACTGCATTGTAGCAAATAAAAACCCTTTTTGGTAAGACTTGACCGTCAAAAGTTAAAACAACAGATTGGGAAGGATTCCATGCAGTCTGACCATTATTAACAGATTTGTAATTTAGCCTCCTGGCTTTTAATATCGGACCACAGCCTATGGGGATAGAACAGTTTGCAATTATTTCCTCTGCTGACCACTCAGTGGGGACTCCTCTAATAAGGCCCATACGAATAACATTGTTTGAGGGAATGAAACCTTTAAGGTCTTGTATGGCTAAACTCGGGTGATTTAAGAAAGTGTTTGCTGCATCTGGATTCGTGAATGAGATCCGATTTCTTCACACGTTTCAAGCTACCATTAACAATGTCTTTAAAGCTATTATTTTTAAGAAAGTTGCCAAAATTTATTGGGTGGAGGGTGGTACCATCATTGGGGGCTGACTGTATTTTTTGAACATGCACAGTGAATGGACCAGAATCGTTTGAATTATATAAATTTCTGGCAACCTGAGCACTTGGTTCCCTATCAGGGATACGAGAATGTTTCAGAGTCGAATCTGCAACGGGGACATTGGGCGAAACCATTGTAACAGTATTTCTTTCGGTAGGCATTTCATCCACACCGTCACAAGCACAATCACCCTCAATTCTTACATTCTTGCTCTTTCTGCATTTTCGTTTGTTGCAACTTTTGCAAACACGAGCTGCTCGTGTCCTTTTACGCGGTTTTATAAAACCAGCATCTGACGCCGAACAGTCCGTGTCTGTGTTCATAGATTCATTCAGAATACTATTTTCAAAATTATCTTGTGGGATATTTGAATTATTTACATGGGATTCTTCAATTATTACATTAAAACCAACCTGGGGAACAGGATTGGTATCTTGCCCCCCGGGGTCGTCGACCGGGAGGCCCTCAAACATAAAAGGTAAAAATGACTTACCTACCAATCAGCCGAGGTGAAGCAAAGTAAATATAAATACAAAAATAAAGAATAAATATACAAAAAATTACAATATTTACACTTAAATATACTCTCCTGATATTTAAAATTATAAAATTTAAAAAGACCGCGAAAAAATACGTCCACCTAAGTCGAAGTTTCCCGCGCTATTTTTTCCATGCTAAAATTGCTAAACCTAAAACAAAACTATTTTTTTTCTCTGTCAGTTTTCGATCCAAGCTTCTTTTTATTTTTATCGAATTTCTTCTCTTTTGTCAATTACTATAATATTTTATCCGACTGAAAAAGGATAAATACATTCCTTCAAGTTTGTAAAGTATTTGAGAATGGAAATAACGAGTGCGTATTTGCGAATCGTTACAAGCAGCAGGTAATAATGTGTTTTAGTAGCATGTCTACACGACATAAAAAATGCGATATACGGCGTTTGACAATCAAGATATTTCCGTTGGCTGAGTTGATCGTTGTTATGACTCAAATATGGGCTTAAGAACCCCTTCTTATTTTTTTTTACAAACGGACTGACTAAAAATTTTAATTTATCTTAAAATTTTCACTTATAATACCACAAGAGCTTCAAAATTATCGGGTATTTCCCGATAGGTTCGTTGCAAACAAATGAAGGAGTCAAGTTTTTCAGGTTAAAAAATCACGAGCGCGAAGCGCGAGTGATTTTTCCTGAAAAACTTGACGACTTTATTTGTTTGCAGGGAACCTTGAGGGAAATGCCAGATAATTTTGAAGCTCGTGGGGTATTCGGGGGATTATTTTTCCGTCCCAAATGTCGGCCAATAGAATTGCACCATGAGATGAAATGAACAGTTAACAAATTGCCTTCTCCGTATTAATGGGAACATTTCCTTTGACTTTTTTATCGATGGTGGACAGAGAACAAACTCCAAATCGACTCATTTTCATGCAAAATCTCCAATTTTCACAATTGAATTCAACCTGTCAGTTTGACGTGTGGTTAATTTGACTGGATTATGTTTTGTTTTTTATATATAGCAACTACCAGAGAAAATAATCAAAAAATTATCAGTATAATACCATGTAGGTTGTACCACGTGACGTCGAATGGTGCAATTCTATTGGTCGATATTTGGGTCGGAAAAATAATCAAAATTATTCCTCCTTAAATAAATATATAGGGACAAATTATACTGATTGAGCTAGCTGGAAGGTAAGTTCGAAACTTGTGTTATGGGATACTATATTGTATAACAAATACATATATAGATAAACACCCCCTCCCCTCCCCCCCTTAACTTAGTTAGTCCCTTAATTAAGGGGAGACCTTATAACATCATTAATGTGAAAGTAGTAAAGTACATAACAAACATGATTTTAAATAATAAAAACCCAAAAGTACATATCAAATCTGTTTATAAAGAGTGATTTTTTTAAGTCTAGATTTTACAAGCTTATATTCACCTGTCCCGTCGTCTGTCTGTTTGTAATCAAATCTCGCAAATTAAATTTGAACCTCTTCCCGGTTTCCAATTGAGCTGAAATTTTGCACGCATACGAATATCGTGTGACAATACAATATTATAATGACATGGACGTTATCTGATGATGGAGCCAAAAGGTGGCCATAGGAACTCTAATGAAACGACGACGCAACCTCGTCGAGTTTGGGCTCGTTTGATTCGTCTCGAGGAGCACTTTAGATAAAAGTTTATTTTATAAAATATATCTTTAGATAATACTTGTTTTTAATTTGGCGGATATTAGGTTCATATTTCGTTGGTCAGACTCTACGAGTACATATGAATATGAACTATCCAACTCACAAATATCACAATTGTTAAGACGCCAAGCACAAAATCATTTTTAACCCCCCGACAAACAAGAGAGGTGTTATATAAGTTTGACGCTAATGTCCGTCTGTCTGTGGCATCGTAGCTCTCGAACGGATGGACCGATTTCGATGCAGTTTTTTAAGTGATAGCAAGTTCCTTTGCGGTGGACGCGGTGGTTCTTCTTAGCTATGAAAATCGGATTAGTCGTTTAAAAGTTATTGGGTGTCGTTTAAAAATTGCGACGAATTAATAACCTCGTTTTGAAAGGTCGGTTAAAAAGGCCAACCTATATGAATTTGAAAAAATTGAAAATGATAGTTACTATGAATAAAAAATTTTTGAACGGAAGGTTCAGGCCATATTATTTAGGCCTTTAGTTTCGAACTATGGGCCAACAACAGGCAAAGCCAGATTACCTTTCACTTTTGCTTTGTCTATCATGATTTTACGATCACATGCGTTACGTGTAAAAATCTTGGATTAGGGTCCCCCCACTTAACCTGCGACAAAGAACTTAGTGCTGAAAAGGTGATTTATTTGTAAGATTTTGTTTAAAATAATGAAAACATTATGTTACTTAATATATTTAATTTGTGAAAGTAATAAAACATTTATTTACTCAATCATCTTCCTTTTCCAAATTAATGTGACTTCCAAACTTCCCATATAAATGAGCTTTCAATTCACTCATTTGAGATTTAAGCTCTTCACATTTGCCTTCCAACTCGCTTATTTCCATTTTCTTTTTTGATTTAGCATCTTCTAAGGATTTCTGAAACAGTATAATTTATAAGGATTATGACAATTCTTTAAAATTGATGATGAGCTAGCAATCTGTCATTATATCTGATTCTCATTTTGCATTGTGACACTTGGCTCTTTAAATGATAAAGAAAAATGTAATGTTGACTTTCTAACAGGATGCCAAACTTCAGACTGGGACATATTCGATGTGGCCTGGACGAAACAGCCAAAATAAACAAAAAAGTATGTGAATTTCACTATGCATTAATAAATTTAGAAAGGTAATAATGAAATTATGCAAATGAGATGAAACAACAGGCACCAGTGATAAAATCATTACCATTATCATACCATAGAGCAGAGATAACTAGTGATAAATGACAGAGCTCAATAAACGCTGTCACCGGTGTCATGTGGTTGTAGGGATGCCCGATCTGAATCGATCTTTTAGAACATCGATTCATGGCAATACAATCTGCCGATTTTTTTTATCGATTCAATAGGATGCGATCTACTCTCAGATCGTATGCCTGGAAGACCGTATTGTATGAAAAATCGTATCATAAAAAAACAAAAATAATGCAACCTAAACAATATTTATTATCCATGATAAACTAACATTTTAGTGGAAACATTATACCTATCTATGTACAACAAAGTAAGATGCAACTTTGTTGATATAGTTTCGAGTTATCTACCTCAGACTGCGGCAAGTATGAAATATGAAATAAAGGTATGCATTCATCTTTTGTTTATTTAATACCGAGAACATCAGAATAATATTTTTTGTTCATTATTGATAACACTACGATTTGGATACGAAGTGTTTTATGTTTTAGTAAGCGTGACATATTGGACCACCAGATCAACTATTTGGCCGAATTTAAGCTCTTTGGCATTGGTCCCTTCAGAACGTCTGTTTTCTCTAGCTGGCAACACTTTGACTGATAGCCGTAATAGGTTAGATCCAATTAGTTTGTCGAAATTGTTATTTTTGAAAAGTTTAAATGTGGAGATTTGGAACCTATAGTTTTGTTACAAAAACCTTAAGCCTATACATATGTATGCCTATTATTATATGGAGAAATACATCTTAAATGCAACACCACTGAGTTTTTCTTATTTTCATTAAATTGTGATACAATCTATCAAGATCTAATGAGATCGATTCAATGCAATACAATTCAAATCGTGGATCGATTCACAGGGTAACAATCCATTATGATTCAAAGGATCAATTCAAAGCAAAACATAGGGCATCCCTATGCTGTTGTTTTTTGACCAGATACTACAGAGGGGTGAGATATTTCGTAAATTAGATTGAATAAATACCTGCATACAACTTTAAGTGGGGTCACACTACACTACAGATGTTTTGTCATTATATATATGTAAAGCCTGTCAGTTGATATTCTAAAGATTATGAAATAAATGTGAAAAATGATACTTAGATAAATGAAGCCATTTTTAAATGGCTTTAGTAGTTCAGGAGGAAAAGAAAAACAAAACTTACTATGGTGTCCTCCAAGCTCTGACAAATAAATACTTCTCCAATTAAATAAGGAATTTTAGCTTCTTCGTCTGTTAATTCCAATTCATCAACGGCTTCTTCTAAGTTTTTCATGTCATTTTGTTTCACTTTGAGTTCATCTTTGAAGTCATCGACTTTAGCGTTGAGACGTGCAAATTTGTTAATTTTTTGCTGATCTTCAAAGGAAATGTGGACGTCGGAATCCTACAATCGAAAGCCATTAGTTATTTTAATAAAATCTCAACATGTGTGGCATTCAATCAAATGTTTCTCAAAACATTTTTCTTACCGGTTGGAATGTTCCTTTCCCAGAATTCGCCATAATTTTGAAGAAGGTAGGCGTTAGGGTCTTATTTTTTAGTAAAACTGTGAATAGCTATGTTTTTCAGATTTTCAGAGATTTAAATATGTAGGTTTTGTGAGAAGAAATGCAAAAATAATTATTTTCCCGCAGGCGTAGAGACTGACGTTGACAAATATAATTACTTGTCAACGTCAGTCTCTACGCCTGACATAATTAATTTTTATTTTTTTCCGCGGCGGGTGCTCAGATAGCAAATAGGATCTGAAGTGCCATTTTTGAAACTCGGAGTCACCTAAATTAATGGTTTTGACGTGACAACGTCTTATAAATTGGTTTGCCGGGTGACACTTCAAGAAACTGCGTTACGCTCCGCTCACGTTATGCGCTCACAATGAGAGCGAGTGAGAGGCACGCGTCCCTTCCACTCGGGCATTCAAAGTCGTTGTCACGTAAAACTTTCGCCCGTATACCGACTTTACAGGCAACCAATTTTTTTCCAAATTGCTTGGGGCCCCTATTACCAGGCCTCCGCTGTCCATCGCATCGATATCGATACGGGACGGGACCCTACTTTGCAGGACTTGTACTGTAGCAGACATGGGCGTACCCAGCTTCTGGCCCAGAGGGGGCAAGTCAGATTTTTTTAGGTCAGATCGTCTGCGCTTGTTTTGTCATATACACGTTACAAAAGGACACGTACATGAAATATAAGGTAAATGTAGTGTGTAGAGCAAACACCCACAAGAGATCCTGCTTTATAGGTAGTTAAAAAAAATAAACGTAAATGTAAATATGCATTTTTATTTGATAACTGTTTGATTCGACGTCTACTTTAAAAGTAACTTTCGAGGATCTTTAGCAAAACGGTATATGACGTCTTCCGTAAAAGAATCTCCCATACCGTCTTATTATAAAACCCAGACTAACTTTGTTACTAGGTTTAAACCATTATCCGAACAAATCAAGTTGACATCTGGTATCACACACTATCCACCTGTCAATGTCAACTTCATTTTGGGCGGATAATGGTTTAAACCTGGTAACAAAGTTAGTCCTGTTTTTATAATAAAACGGATACTGTTTACAAGTTTTACAAGTCCCTGTCTTCGATCATTGTTGATCTCAGTAACGTTTTAACGCGTCGGATATAGACACTGAATTAAACCGAATTAATATTTTTTAATCACTTACGTTATGCTTAGCTCCTTCAAAACAATTAAATATGTCAACCTCTCATTCCCTAACCATCTCCATGGGTCCGGCCGACACAAACGAGCCTCAACCTTATTGTTTTGACATACCTAAAATTCAGTTTATCAGGCAATTTTTGACCTTGGCGTTTGACTGCGCAGCTAGCAAGCGTCACAATCGTACCAAACTTCAAGATTCTGAGTTCACGGGAAGTACCCTGTATGTTTTGATTTACTTGCGAGTGTCAGAAAATTTGCGGCATGAACGGCTGTATCTTTTGATTGCATTGGCTTGAGTATTTGGTATAAATTCCAGCTTGATACCTTTACGCGTTCCTGAGAAAAAGGTCTTGACAGATTCAAAGATTCAAATGTTTATTCAGTAATTAGACCTTTACAGGCACTTTTACACGTCAATAAGTATAATTTATGTTACGTGTAAAGTATATTAAAATTTAATTTATTTTTAAAGAAAAGCTACGGATACCAGCGCTTCGTAACGACCACTGCTGAGAAGAAACGCCGAAAGAAACTCAATTTCACAGTATTGGTCGCATACTCGCCAGAAGGGCTTTGTCATATTATTATTATTGTCTTTGAATTAATAAATTCTTATAATATAATACAACGTTGACACATTATAACATGTAATGCTTGCGAACAAGCAAACAAACATAAATTGCGTAATAAAAAATATTAAGTAGTCAAAAAAGCGAAGCCGAGCTGGCCAGACAGAGATACAGACGGACGGACAACAAAGTGATCCTATAAAGGTTCCGTTTTATCCTTTCGAGGTACGGAACCCAAAAAAATCGGGAAGATTTCTATGTATTTTCTGAAATTATACAAAAATCGTTGCATTTCGGTAGGATAGAGTCCATATCGGTAAAAATACCAAAAAATTGGGAGTTTTTGTCGGGAAGTCGTTTGGTTCAGTTGGATTGATTTAAATTTTTTTGCAAATTGATTCGAGTGGACTTTATAATATGACATTGGTGTAGTTGCTTAATATGAGAAATGTTTAAAGTTGACAGCTATAGTGCGGCTGTAGTGATATTTATTTGCGGACTATGGTGGGCGTCTTTATACGGCGCCCGCCACTCAATTGGCTATGAAAACTAGTGGACTCTTTGTCGCTAAAAGCTCCCTTGAAGCAATCAAAGGACCTCACCAACCTTGGATTGTATAGTTAGGGTTGGGATTAGGAATAAAGAAGTGAAAAAAATAAAGATGGGCTCTAAAGGAAGTATCCAGAGCCTTAAATAATAAAAAAAAGCAATTTCCAGGGGGGCAGCTGTAGCCTCTAAACACCCTAACACTGAGAACAAGAATAAATCCAAGTAGCAAAAATTTTTGCAACATGTTACCAAAATCGAGTGACTGCAGAACTCAGGGCTACTAGTTGTAGGTAAATACTACATGGTTCTGTTAATAAGAACAAAAGTTTGGTACTCACTAACAAAACGCAAGTAGCAAAACTGATACAGCTATTTCTTTTATCCAGTGCAGCTGCTTACATTGTATTACGCCCTGGCCGCATCTTTGTGGCTTGTGCAAGGGTGCCCACAGGAGTTTAGCCAATGAGCACCATCACCAGCAAGTTACCATCTGCCAGTCTAAAATGTTGTGAGATATTTTTAGGTAGATATCCGTATCTCACTCCATAACCCAATTATCCGGTCCACTAACATCCACATTGCCCAAACTAAGTAAATCCTTCCTTGGCAATAGTTCGGTAGCTATGCAGGAAGTCCGTTAGTGCATTTCAATGGTACAATAAGAGCATTAAGAGCATTTACACCTTTGGTTGGCTGACTCGCTCGCACAATCCAACATTTTTAAAGATTTTATAAAATGTGACTCATTTGAAGAAAAATGTTTCATAAACTTTTTAATATATTGTATGTTAGATATTTAGACATGTTTTTTTATTGTATAAGTGAGTGTGTACCGAGAATAAAACCATCAAAAATTAAAAATTTTGATGACCTTGTTCTCAATACACACACACATAAACACCAAGTGATGATTGTCGGAACTACATAATATTCTAACCGAACAGACAAACAGACCGACGGACATTTTTAGCGTCAATCCTACAATAACCTCTCTTTTTTATCAGGGGTTAAAAATTAGTTCGAACTTCGAACAGCACCATCTAACGGTGACGAAAAAACGAATTTTTAAGGATACTCCAAAACCATCAAAATTCTTAATTTTTAGCGAGCATACATGCAGACAAACTGAGAAAATTTCTAAAAATCTTTTTTATTTTATTTTATTGTGTTGATGATAGCCCCCAGCAATATCTTTTCTCATTATCTTCCATTTAAAAAGTACAGTATAAGCTATGGCTAATATTTTAAATAGTGAAGAAGAGCTGATATTCGATCGATTTTTACCAGAATAAATAATTTAATAAAAAAAAAATAAAGTGAGTGTCGTGAAATACTAGGTTGAAACGAAGTTACTTTCGTATTAAATTATTAATTAGTGACGGGAAAAATTTACGGAAAATCTTATACTTTTTATTAATTAATAAAGGATAAATCCATAATAATAAATAAAACAATAGAAATTAAAACAGAAATGAAAAATACATGCGTTTGTTTGGACTTGAACCGGTAACATCGAGTATACTTGACAAGCAATACGCTCAATCAACTAAAGACGTGTCACACTATACTTTGAAATTATCTTTGCGCCATTTATTTGTAAACCATGGTTTAGACGGTGATAAAGAGCTTATATTGTCTAAACTGCTAGATCGATTTTTACCAAACATAGCTAACAACCACCGCGAGGAAACCTGTTGATACGTAAAAAAAACCGCGTCGAAATCGGTGCATCCGTTCCATGCCACAGACAGACAGACAGAAGTTAGCGTCAAACTTATAACACCCCTCTTTTTTCGTCGGGGGTTTTTTAAAAGGTACTAAAAGGCCTCTTCATGTTAGCTTTGGCCCCATGATGAACGCCTTATAGGACCGGATCCCCATGGACCCGTGGCTGAAAAACGTACACACTTAATGATAAGAACTACACTCCTCCACAGACCGACAGACTAAGTAATACTGACTACAAAGACAAGACAGAAGATTTGAAAAAAAGTGCATGGAGGACTAAGGAGGAGAAATTGAGAAAAGATAACAGTGTCGGGGAGTCAATCGGATATGTCATGAGAAGAGAGGAGAGCCACGTTACAAAAAAGATGCTAAAAATCATTGGAAATAGGAACAGAGGTTGGCCAAAGAAAAGGTAGATGGAGTGCGTTAAGGACGATATGGATAAAAAGAATGTGACAAGTGCCTTGACAAAGGATAGAGGGGAATGGAAAAAATTCACATGCTGTCCCGACCCCACGTTAAGTGGGATAAGGTGAGGAGGAAGAAGTACGTATATTTCCTATACCCACCCATTTTTGTATGTATAGTTTACGTTTATACGTTACGTTATAGTGGCTTTAGATATATTTTTTTCCTTCTTAGTCAGTTGCACCACCGTCTTTGTCATTCACACATTCCTCACCATCCACTGGTTGTCTGGAAGAGATCACTTTGAGCGATTAGACCGCCCATTGTACTCATTTTATTTTTAATTATTTTTTGCGTTACATTTTTCTTTTTGGTGTACAATAAAGAGTTTTCTTTCTATCTATTCCAGTACCAAACACCCAAATAGACGTCCTCCGTGGCGTAATGGTCACCATGCTAGTCCGCCACCCAGAGGTCCCGGGTTCGATCCCCGGTCAGGGTAAGTTGGAAAATGGCCTTTTTTAAATTGTCCTGGGTCTTGGGTGTTTATCTATAAATGTATTTCTTATAAAATATACTATCGTTGAGTTAGTATCCCATAACACAAGTCTCGAACTTACTTCGGGGCTAGCTCAATCAGTGTTATTGGTCCGTATATATTTAAAAATATATTAAAAAAATATTTAAATATTATCAATCTGAAAAATTAAAAATGCTTATTTGAAAGATGAAGTACATACTTTGCTAGGATTTGGAACCAAAATAAAGTTTATACCTATAGTCCGAATCATATTATCCACAACCGGTTTATTTTTCCAAACACTTAAACAACTTCCTAAAATTGCTGGATCGTAAGCCATCGAAAGCTAGAACAATTGCCGAAAAGTCATGATCTGTTTTGTTTGTCAAGGGCTACAAACAAGTTTGGAATAAAGTTTGACATATCTACCTTATGAAGTTTTGGTTTCGATTTTTACATTCAAAAGACATCAACGCGTTGAAAATTTAATATTGGTGGTGGGGACATGGGGTATTTAAAATACCAAAGGTTCTTTCTACTGATAATTTTAGGGTTCCGTATCCAAAGGGTAAAAACAGGACCTTGTAACTCAGATTCCGCAGTCTGTCCGTCCGCCTGTCTGTCTGTCACCAGGCTGTATCTCATGAACCGTAATAGCTAGACAGATGAAAATATCACAAATAGTGTATTTATTTGGCCGCTGTAACAAAATATACTAAAAACATAATAAAATAAATATTTAAGGGATTGATTTTTTTGCCGTTTTTTGCTCGATATTATTAATGGCATTAAGAAGACCCTTGAAACATTAACAGAATATTTAGTTGTATATTCAATTTAAAATTAATAATTAAATCTAAACAAAAAAAATACTTAATGGGGGCTCCCATACAACAAACGTGACTTTTATAGATAATGGTTCTGAACCCGTCGTGCGCGAGTCCGACTCGCACTTCGCCTGTTATTATATTATTTTAATAAACTGCATTTTGCATTGAACTAACTATAGGTACGTCATATGTACTTTATCAAAAACATTGCTAGCGTATGTACATACAGGCTTTGTAATCCCACTGGGAAGCATACTTTGTGAAAAATTGTTTCCAGTCTGGTTAGGATATTGCAGGTTTTGGATTGCTTCATTAGGGCAGGGATGGCTCAGGGCCACCCCTGCCGTTCCCCCCTTTTTTTTTTTTCGAACGAAGATTACGCTGTATGCTGGAAGCATTCTACAGCTCACCGGACGCGACGGAATTTAAAAGACGGGACCAACATTTGCCAGAATGGCAAGATGTTGTCCACACCGGAAAAAGTGACAGCGCAAAGGACTCCCACAGGGTGGGAACGAACCTCGGCTTTGGGCGTCACTGAGATCGGCTTTGACTAAGTGTCAAGCGCGTAAAGGGCCGACCTGCGAAAAGCGTCCGGGTACCGTTCGGTACCTCGTGATGCCGTTCCCCCCGTCCGGGTTCCCATCTTATAGCGATGGTGGGGCGCCGCCGCAGGTAGCCGACAGGCGGACCTGGGGCAGGGCCTGTTTTTGCAGGACGGTGGGAACGGGATTCCATCATCCGACAGACAGCCCTCCGGAGTGGAAAGCGCGTGTCGTGTCAGCGCGCCTGTCCTAATCGGGCGATGGCCGAAAGCCACATGCTCGCTCTGATGCCCTCTCTTAATGAGAGGGGGCAGAGACCGCCATATCGGTCGCCGCGCCGGGGCTGTGGAGCGAGAATAGCACACAGCCCCGGCCCTTTGCGGCTGAGAGGTGACACCGCGGTTTTTTTAGTGGTAACACCACATAACCTTACCGGTTTACGGTGACCGGTAAGGTATCCGAAGGGATTTTACACCACGTGAAAAAAAGGCCACCCCTGCCGTACTATCCTTACTTCCACACTAATATTATAAATGCTAAAATAACTCTGTCTGTCTGTATCGTACGCATCAACAGCTGAACCGATTTAGATGATATTTATTTTATAATTTATTATATACATTAAAAAATATATATTCTGTTATACTTACCCAAAAATATTATACCCAAATAATATTATTATACCTAGTTGTTATGCCTGTGGAGATGATGCGAATTAACATTATGCCAAAACAAATTAGCCCTGATAGTTAATTATGCCCAAAAACAGTTATACCAAAATATTTTATGCCAAAGAACATTAGGACATAAAAATATGCGAAGAAAATGGATGCTGACTAAGGGAGATTATAGGGCATCAGCATCCTGTATACAAAGACCATACTTAAATATATCTATGCAAATCGTCCTAAATTGCTAGACAAAATGGCTCTCCAAATCAGGTTATTTGGAGAGCCATTTTGTCTAGCAATGGATAACCGATATTAGCTGCGGAAAGAGTAAAAATATTATAAGCGTTTACATTGATGAACACAAGGACTCAGCTTCATTGATTGTTGAAATTGTAGTAGTGTAGAGAGAGTGTGACTAGAGCGATCACAATTAGCAATTGATGACAGTTCACATAACAAATAGATCTCCGAATGTCACAAATCGCCTTCATCAGTGGAAGTGAGCGACGTCGTCGTCACCGACCCCACTACGTGCGCCTACACTGCAGGCATTCACTTCGCCGCACTTCTACTTCGACCGTCACACATAGCGCGCGTTACCAACGAACCCAAAACTTATTTTTTGTGAAGAATTTTAACCAGTTATGGAGAAGGAGCACCAGCCGGACTCAATGGCGACGATCACCATGAAACCGGAATACCCCCCGTCTGAGGTGTACAGCACGTCGGAACCACCACCGGTAAGGTTTATCCGTTAGTTATTTTATATTGATGTCGTATAAATCACGGATCTCTCTTCGTGTCTACGTAATTTTATATTAAATCGATTTCAGTTACGAAACTATTATCGCATTTATAAATCATAAATCGATGCAGGTAGGTATACCTATAGATAACTACTAGTAAATTTAGGTATTAATTGCAGCTCATTTTGTTTCATAAATATTTAATGACAATATTCCAATCCAAAAGTTATGCCGCATGAATAAATTTCAAAAATTATCGCGTAAGTAGTTAGCTAAATGCAATATAACTACGGGAAAGCGCCTTTCTCTCAGGTGCGGCGAGCCGCTGACGCGTAGCCGCTGTTTGTAAACACAGGGCTCATTATTGGTGATCACTTACATTTATCTGAATCATAACACTACGTCTTGATGTAGCCCCAATATTTCCTGTCAGAATATTTCAATGGTAATCGGGTACGCGTACGAATTAACAAAACTTTACGAATTAAGTTAAATGCATACGACATTATAAAAGCAACATGTTTAGGTACTAATATTTCGATAAATTAGTTAAGTACTGGATTTTCTTTGGTGTTATTTTTAAAATATACCTATATTGTTCGAAAATTTTGTTGATATTATGATTAAGATATTTACGTTATTGTTTTTGGTTGTGTTATTTTTGAGTGACTTGGTACATTTCATTAAAATCTTCCTGAATCAATTATTTATTTAGCCATATAATACGTAATAGAAAATTGAAATAAGTAGGTACTTTTTTATTATAATATTAAAAGATATACAATATAGAGATTTTGTAGGTACTTACTTACAAGTGGACTCCTTTCCCCTGATCAGCCGGTTTTCCTTTGTTTAAATAAACCTACCTATCTACTCGTAAGTACCTATGGTTTTCCTATCATAAGAGTAGATTGTCTAGAAATCATTTGATGACGAATACACTGTCGGTATTATATATAAGTATGAAAGCTTCAGAGATGTGATTATTTCAAAACTGTCAATTTTAAAGCAATCAAAACCGACGAGTATGATTTGCAATCCCGATCATAAAAATTTTTTTCCAACTTATATCCAAGTATATATTTTTTCTATTAGTTCATATGTCCTAATTCAATAATATTGGCCTCGAATCTGCCCCCCTCAAGACGAGACAACGGAAGCGCAGGGCACTACCTTTTCTTGAAGCGGCCAGTCCACACATTTGTTCACAACTTATTATAACTGATAACTTGTTTACCAGTACAATAAACATGTATACCTATACTCGTTTTGGCATTACTTTACATAAAAATGTTTTTGGTAGGATCCTACTTACATCCTGAAGGGTACCGCAATACTCTCTCTATTCATCTAAATAATTTAGGTCTCCCGTAAAACTTTTACGGGAGACTTTAACTTGTTTCTCCCGTAAAACATCTAGAATTTTTATTAAAAAATATCATTTTACTTGAATATTTATTACTCGGATGGACATACGACTAGTAGTTCCTACAATAGAAACAATGGTAGCCAGTAAGATCTCAGAACGGCCCTAATCATTGATCCTAATTTAATCGATTTAAATAAAATTTTACGACAAGAAAGAAAAGGTTCTTTTGAAAAGAAGCAGATTATACTAACGGCAGTGCCGTGTGGTTTCCGGCAGAATAGAATAGGACCACTCCAAATATTCCCGTGGATGTCGTAGAAGGCGACTTAGGAAATAGAAGCTAAACAAAGTTTATGTACATCAATGAGACCTCTCCAACCCGTCTGGCCAGCGTGGAGAGTGTAGGCCAAGCTCTCTGGCTGCTCTGGCCAAGTATGGCTCCGGTAGTACAGAAAGGGTCGTGCTCCTGCAGTAGAGACTAAAAGGACCTGATGATGATACTAATGCATTTCGGAGTATAAAAAAACCCTTTAAAACTATTGGTACTTTATTCAGTAACAGCAATCTATCATCATCATCAATCTTTATCACAAAATCTCAGATAATGTGTCGTAACACTCGTAGCTACGTATATGCAGAGAACTTAAGACTTTGTTAAATAAATGGACTTCCCGTTTAAATAACCAAACAGGAGTACGTGTTTAATTTAGGTAAGAAAATAATACAACATACATAGGTCCTTTCTAAGAATTATACCTACTTCATGTACGAATGTGGGAAACGCATTGTTCTATTGTCCCTGGCCATTATTATCATAGCCATTGCCAATCATCACGCAACTTTATCATAAAAATGTTTATTTTTACTCGAGTACAGGATGCAGGCTTAAATGTTTATTATTTATTATGTTATATTATTAATTTAGTTCTATTAATTGTTATATAATGCTGAGCTCATTATATAAGGTAGTAAACGAATTACCAAGTAAAGACGTTTTATCGAATACCTAAAATGCACCATCATGTCTTCATTCCTCAGTGGTAGGTTAGAGAAAGCAAGAATATAGCTTTTGGGTTCATTACTCTTGCGTTCTAGTAGGATTTCCGGCTGAAATAAAGTCAGAAATTGCAAAATTATGCTAATTTAGGAGAATTCCAAAGATTGTGTCCATTCCCTTAATAGACAACGGAGAAGTAGCTAAAAAGACATGATATTTCTTGTCGGCCCATCGTTAATTTGGGTTGATCTGCTGGCATATCGTTGATCAGACTAAACATACGGGATACGGCTCATCATGATCTGGACAAATGATTGGCCTACGACATCCTTATATCTTACAGTCGTATTTTTTGATAAAGCAGTAGCTATATGTACACAAGAGTACTAACTATCCTAACTATATTAATATTATAAATGCGAAAGTGAGTTTGTATATTTGTTTGTTTGTTGCCTCTCAAGCTTCAACCACTGAACCTATTTAGATGAAATTTGGTATGGATATGGTTTAACCCCGAAATTCCTACGGGGAGCGAAGTCCGCGGGTACAGCTAGTAGGTTATAAAATAGATAAACAAATTAGCACTTCAGTTTCAGCACTGTCGCAGGTTCGAGAGAAATCGTATTGTAATAGCTAGTTGACCAAGTTAGCACAATAGTTGTTGCGTCACGTGATCACGTCACCTATCAAGATCCAAGCAGTCACCAAACTAGATATTGTTTCTCTTCTAACATAAATCCTACATTGGCAAAACCACAAATTTTATTTACTCGGAAAGTAAGTGGCACGTTCATACCTACCGAGTACCCCATTACACAGCAAAATAATGATTAGGTTGGTAGTTCAAATCGCAAATCACGATGTCCGGTTGTTATGTACCCACATGGACGATCAGACCTGAGATTAGTTAGATTGCAGAACGTGAGTGGATGTTATAGGATAGGCGTCTCTGGAACATTTGCATATTCATGTAACACGTCGTGAATGTTCGTCTCGATATGACTAAATCCACTTACTTTGTGTACTAAGTTAGAAAGTGAAATATGGTATCGCAATATCATTCAGGGATTATATCAGTTTGTTTTTTTAATGTGGGGTCGGGATATTCGTACTGTTCATACAAGTCAAGAGTGTCAAGAGTGACATAACGTAACAAACAGTTCAGTATAAGAACTCTATACTTACTCTACATGTATTTTCATATTGAGACATTTACTAATATTAGTACACACTAAGTTAAAGTGTTAGTGTACTATCGTTTATCATGCCTTCATCCCCAACAGGGTAGACAGAGCCTAGAGCCTAGTGTGAAGGTGGAAAAAGGAATCAAAATATATAGGTTACGTTAATTAATATTAAAAAAATAATATTAGGCATTAAGGTTTACGAAATACCGCATTAAATATTATAAAAATCCTATGGATTTTAGGTAAACACTTTCTTTTCCCCCTTTTATTATTATTATTATTTATTAAAAGGCAACCTTGCCTTTGCCGACAGGCACACTGACCTCACATACGATAGAAAGCGCCGATATATCCCAAGAGTTCAGATAAAAGGCTTATACAATACAAATTTATTAAAAAGAAGTGTTTCTTGTATACATTCACCTTCGTATGCTCTTTCAAGTAGTAGTTTTTACATAAACTTCGGCCGTTGATGATTTGTGCGCATATTAAAGATACTTATATCTCAAGGAACAGCCAAAGACATGACAGCGAGTCACTCTTTCACTCTTTGGTTAATTGATTTCACTCCTATACTTGTATATTATGGAGTGAAGTTTCTCGTTCTAACATTTGCAGCCTATGATGCAGCATTTACAGTGAAGATGCGGTCACACGGCTGACACTATTCCGTGCAAGTATTTACGTTGCGTCACAGCTACACGAGCGACCACAAACTGTTTATGGCCAGCAAGTGCCCGCGGCTTAACACATTTTGAAATAGAGTTAAATCACCGATTGAAGCACATAATGCAGTACCCATACTGTACCGGACAGAATGTATAGCAATGAATTTGAATTGTATCCATACGGAAGAAACACGGCGTATAAACCTCCAGAATGTTTCCACTAAAATATTTTAGTTGCGTGTGTCGCATCTCATAACATGCCAACGAAAAAGGCTTTATATTTTTCTTTCATGAGGTTATTCTTATATAGTTATTTGCGTGAATACAATTGTACTTTTTGATTTTCAATCGAATCAATGCTTGTAGAATATGTATGTTTGAATGTTGAACTTAAGTCCTCTGGGTTTTCACCGCTGAGATGTCGTGTGAACAATATGTTCCAGAACTCATTCTGTAAACAAAGCTATCGCAAAAATTCAGTACACGTTAAGGATGCCGATCGCATACTCAATCGAGTTTTTATTTATGATTGCAATACGATGGACATATAAAGAAGGTGCTATGTGACTCACTAGAAGTGATCGGACTATGTTATGTTATTGAATATGGTTTGATAAACATAAAAAGGCCTCTTTAACGAAACGGAGAACCTTCACAAGTAGTTTGCTTATTATGGCAGCCTTGATACGATACGCTTGTTAGTTTAGCGTAAATACACAGTAGACCAGTAACAAAAGTGCAGTTAGGAAGATGATCTAATGTTAAATGTGATGTAATTGCATATTGTTTTGATTAATAATGAGCACAATAGGTACTGTTTTATGCTATACGAAAGTCTGTTTGTTTGCCTCGATGAGTAATCGCCGAGTAAAAAAAAAAAGCTTGGCTAGAAGATTATAACAAAAAAGTATTCATACTATCTAGTCTCAATCCTTTACGTGGTAGGAAGAGTTAGGAGTCTTACAAAGTATACCTAAATAACGTATAAAAAACAAGATATAGTTTAAAAAATCAAAATCCGACTACGGTTTGGCTAAAAAGTACGTTTGTTTAGTTAATGTAAGCACATCAGTAGAGAGAAACAGCTTATAATGTACATATTTTAAATGATATGTACTAATCAAGACCATTCATTTGATACTTATTACGTGGTATGATTTGATTAATTTATTTTTTGTTTAATTTTATGGCTTATAGAGAGGCGCAATATTTACTGTGACGTCATATAGCCTATACATTATTTATCATGGATATCGTTGACGATACAAGAGAACGGATCAACATATATGTACATACATACATCGCGCTGAAATACAAATCCCTTCTTTTTGCTTTTCCGTAGTCGCATAAAACACATTCATGTTTGGGAACAAAAATATAAAACATGTTTTATTATAGAGACTACTTAAATAACTTGTTTCATGACTCACAGAATGACTGAGAGTCAACTGAATAGTCCAAACAAGACAAATACAAATAAGTAGTAGCCTAATTAATTATCTCTTCATCTGTTGCAAATAATAAAACAATAGATAAACAATTGACCTGGGAGGAATTCCTCCCAGTGACAGGTAAGGGGTTATCCTCTCATCGTTATTGGCTTCCTATCAGTCAACGCAGGAAACATTAGAGAAATTTTCACTAAATTCTCTTTTGGTATATTCATGTAAAGAATTTTAATGTATTATATTGGTAGTTATTGAAGCTTTTTTGAGCCACACAATTATTTTTTCTCTGTTAATCCCTATGGTTGACTAAGAGAAAATGCTCTAAGCATTAAGTTGGTCATTTGTTTAACAATTATTCTTACTTTGGAATAATAAAGTATTAAAATAAATAAATATTGATCAAGATTTCTTTTTAATCTCGTGTTAACAAGTAGAAAAGAATCAGGAAAAGGGAAAACACATATATATATTATAGGTATTCTTCACATCTAACTGTAATTCTTTTTGCTTTGCTGAAGTATCCGTGGCTAGTAGAAAAATATATGTCAGTAAGTTGTGATTATTTTTATACAAGAGTCAGTTGGAACCATAGTTCTATAGTCAAATTGTAACACGTGGTTTGGAAGCTATATAAGTAGATAGTTATTGAAAGGTAGATATGTTAACTAAATAATAGTGTTTTACGAGAAACGGGTAATGGAGCCACTTCATTCGGTGACGCAAACTAGTTTTCCATAATAACCTGTATTTCGTTTGTTTGCTAATTGTATATTTTTAAATTAATTAACTCCAGTAATCATCACATGTATTTTAATTGTAATCGTGTGTAAAACATAACACAGGGTGTACAATAGTCCCAGTAACAAAAGCCTGCAGATGAAGGTGAGAATGCTTGAGAAAGAGATGGCTGAATTGCGGGCTCAGATAAATAAGCCCCAATCGACGCCCTCTCCTGCAGCTGTCACTACCACTCCGGAAGATATTGAAGCCCAAGCGGCATTTATTTTGCGCACCGTCGGACCGATGATTAGTGCTCGGTTCGACGGTATTCAGGATCGCCTTCTGCCGGAGCCTAGAATGCGGCCCCCACTAGCGGCAGACAAAGCTCGACAGGCAACGGTTGAGACTGCTCGCCGCGCTGTAACGCCAGAGGAGATTGTGGCTGCCCAAGCCCAAATCCATCTCCCTGAAGTTTATTTCCCCAAGGTGAATGGGAAGGGGAAGGGGAAGGGAAAGGGTAAAAGACAACCTGCGAACGATGTGCCTAGGCCAGCTGCTGGGGCGGCAGCGTCTGTTGCATCAACTGCAAAGGTGCCACAAGCTGCACAGAATGCAGCACCTAAAGTTGCGGTGGCAGCAACCGTGCAGGCCGTCCCTCACGCACTACCTCCAGCTCCTGCGGCCATGACAGAAACCTGGACAACAGTGGCTAAGCGAGGCCGTAAAAAGATGGCTGTGGCTGCCCCAGCACTGGGCGCTCAGGTTGCCACTCAACCGCCGATGAGACAGCAGACCCAACAAAGGGCGACTCAGCAAAGGGCTCAGCAGCCTAAGCTGCGCCCCCACGCTCGGCTGCGGTGCTCCTTAAGCTTGATCCCGATGCTGAAAAGAGAGGAATCAGCTATGCCAGTATACTAGCTCATGCCCGACAGAGTGTGGACATCTCCGAACTGGACATCTCTGGAGTTAAAATAAAAAAGGCGGCAACTGGTGCCCGTTTGCTGGAAATATCGGGGCCTGACAGAGATCAGAAGGCAAATCTGCTGGCAGAAAAGCTGAGCGAAACCCTGGATCCACAAGTCGTAAGCGTATCCAGGCCTCAGAAGTGCGCTGAACTGCGGGTCTTAAACCTGTGTGACTCCACGACGCCCGATGAAGTCCGCGGCGCCATAGCCCGCGTTGGACAGTGCGCTAAGCGTGAAATCAAATTGGGGGAGATAAAGGAAGACCTCTCTGGTGCTCGTGCGGTGTGGGCGAGGTGTCCTGTGGCAGCGGCCAAAAAGCTAACTGCGAATGGTCCGCGGCTCCGGGTTGGTTGGGTGTGGGCACAGATCAAACTGCTGCCGACTAGGACTCAGTATTGCTACAGGTGCCTTGAAGCAGGGCACGTCAGCCAGACGTGCACATCAGAGGCTGACCGGAGTGCGCTCTGCTATCGATGCGGAGGCCTAGGCCATAAGGCCGCAGTCTGTAATGCCACTCCTAAATGCGTTCTGTGCACGGAGAGTGGCAAACCTGCGGGCCACCGTGTCGGAAGCAAGAGCTGTCCTGCATCCCGACCAGCCAGGAGAAAGCGCGTTGCGGCCGCGGCTACGGCCCAGACGCAACCCGCCCAGCCGGTTCCAAATATGGACGCCGCAGAGATGGACACGGCACCCATTGTATAATTAGTATGGCCCTGCGAATACTTGAGGCGAACATCAATCACTGTGCCAGAGCCCAGGATCTTCTGTGCCAGAGCATGGCGCAGTGGTTGATCGATATAACGGTGGTCGTAGAGCCATACTTTGTCCCGCCTAGGGAAAATTGGGTGCCGGATCTCGATGGCCTTGTAGCGATTGTGTCGTCGGCGAACAATTCGCCTCCGTCAGATATTGTCCGCGGTCACGGCTTTGTCTCGGCTCGGCTGGATGGCTTGGTTGTGGTTGGGGTTTATTTCTTGCCCAATCGGCCACTCTCCGAGTTCGAGGCATTCCTGGCTGAAATCGAGACGCTTCTGCTCCGATACCATCCCCGCCCTGTGCTGGTCGTCGGGGACCTTAATGCCCAATCACCGGCGTGGGGGTCTCCGGCAGTTGACCGTCAGGGACGTGGGCTTGTGATAGAGGAGCTTCTCGTTACTGTCGGGCTGGCGGTGCTTAACCAGGGTTCAGTTCCCACTTGTGTACGTTGGAACGGCAGCTCTATAGTGGACATTGCCTTCGCAAGTCCTTCTGTAGCACGCCGTTCCCAGGGCTGGCTTGTGATGGAGGACGTGGAGACGCTCTCCGATCACCGCTATGTGCGGTTTGATCTCTCCTCGTCCTCGACTCCCACAGGCGGTCCACACTGGACCCCGGGCGAGCCTGGCCCAAGGTGGCAGCTGAAGCGCCTCGACAAGGAACTTTTTCGTGAGGCGGCCATAGTGCAGGATTGGTTCCGTGCGCCGGTAGAGGTGGACACCGAAGAAGGCGGCGCCGGAATGAGACTGAGGAGGCTGCCTTGCAAAGGAAGCCATTGCACAAGCGAAACAGTTAGCTAGACAAGAGTTGCTGGCAACACTTGACCGCGATCCATGGGGACGGCCATACAAGGCAATCCGTAAAAAAATTGGCTCCTATGCCGTCCCGCTGACGCAGAGTCTTCAGCCGCAGCTCCTGAATGAGGTAGTCGGTGGCTTGTTCCCACAAAGAGTGGAATTTCAGCCCCGCAGTATGCTCCCTCCTATGACGGGTGTACGGGGTGAGGAACGAGAAGTTATTCCCGAGATAACCCGGGGTGAGTTGGGCGCTGCTGTGTTAAAAACGCGCGCCAAAAATACCGCCCCGGGCCCAGACGGAGTGCCGGGTCGAGCTCTCGTCCTCGCTTTGAATCACGATGGTTTAGAGGAGCGACTGAGGGGCCTTTTCGGTGCCTGTTTTGTGCAGGGAAGATTCCCCCAGGCGTGGAAGAAGGGACGACTGGTCTTGTTAAGGAAGGAGGGACGACCGGCGGATTCCCCGTCTGGTTTTCGTTCTCTCGTGGTGCTTGATGAGATGGGTAAACTGCTAGAAAGAGTCACTGCAAACCGCATTGTCAAGCACCTCGAAACGACTGGTCCGGACCTGGCGGATTGCCAGTATGGGTTTCGCCGTGGAAGGTCTACCATCCACCCCATCCTGAAGGTCAGAACTGTAGCGCAGGAAGCGGTAGCCCAGGGTAAGGTCGTCTTGGTGGTGTCACTTGACATCACCAATGCCTTTAACACCCTCCCTTGGGCTTGCATAATGGAGGCGCTCCAGTTTCACGGAGTGCCGACATACCTGCGCCGCCTAGTTGGGAACTACCTCTCGGAGCGAAAGGTTGTCTTCCCTGCACAGAATGGTTGGAAGGAAAGGCAGATGACGTGCGGTGTTCCACAGGGGTCTGTCTTGGGGCCACTCCTGTGGAACATCGGCTACGATTGAGTTCTGCGGGCGGCCAATCTTCCTGGAGTTGAGTTAATCTGTTACGCCGATGACACACTTGTGGCCGCCCGTGGTGCTTCTTTCCGCGAGGCGTCTATACTTGCAACGGCGGCTGTCACACAGGTGGTGCGCCGAATCCACCGGCTGGGCCTGGAGGTGGCGCTACACAAATCCGAAGCGCTGTGTTTTCACGGTCCCCGGGGGGCGCCGCCTGCAGGCTCTTGCATAATTGTGGGTGGAGTCCAAATTGCCGTCAAGCCGACGATGCGGTACCTAGGCGTCGTCCTTGACGGCATGTGGAACTTTAGTGCTCATCTTGCGCAGATGGTGCCGCGAGCAATAGCGGTGGCTGGAAAGCTGGCGCAACTTTTGCCCAACCTGGAGGGTCCTGATGCGCCCTGCAGGAACCTGTACATGGGGGTCGTGCGGTCCATAGCCCTGTACGGCGCCCCTGTGTGGGCAACGGCCCTGACCCGCGATGGTATCGCCCTCTTGCGAAGGCCACAGAGGACGATAGCGAACAGGGCCATTAGGGGGTATCGTACGACCTCCTGTGAGGCAGCCTGCGTGTTGGCTGGTTCTGTACCCTGGGATCTGGATGCCCTTATCCTCGCGTCCTTATTTGTCTGGCACGAAGAGGAACTAGCCCGGGGTCACAGACCAGCCCCTCGGGAGATAGAGGGATACAGGAATGAGCTGCGTCAGCTCGCCATTGATGAGTGGGTCCACAGGCTGGAGCAGCCCAGTTTTGGGCTCAGGACCGTTGAGGCGGTCCGGCCAGTCTTGGCTCAGTGGTTGACGAGGCGCCACGGCGTCTTGACGTTCCGTCTGACACAGATACTCACCGGACATGGTTGTTTCGGTCGGTATCTGTGTCATAGAGCGCGTCGGGAACCGACTTCTGTCTGTCACCACTGTGACGGCTGTCTGGACGAGGACGCCCAACACACTCTAGCGGACTGCCCAGCCTGGGCGGAAGACCGCGCAGAGTTGTGCGCGGTTGTGGGGGACGACCTTTCACTGCCGACTGTGGTACGTCGCATGTTCGACAGTGAGACGTCGTGGACAGCAGTGCAGGCCTTTGCGGAGAGCGTCATGCTCCGCAAAGAGGCGGCGGAAAGAGACCGGGAGGCAACAACCGACCTAGCCGTTCGCCGCCGGCGCACAGGGCGCAGAAGGCGGGCCTATAACCTGCAACTGCTGCCCCCATAACGAGGGCCAGTCGGGCGGTGGAAACGGGATTCTATCGCTCGACAAATATGGTCCTCCAGGTTGAAAGGCGCGTCTGTGTCAACACGCGCCTTTACCCTTGCGGGTAGAGCTGAAGGCCGACGGGCCACCCCGCAGGCCACTCCGACCCCTCTCGCATATGAGAGGGTACCGTGAGTGGTGAGCCCAGCCGAGGCCGCTGAAAAGCGGCCGCCGTGCCAGGTCTGTGGAGCGAGAGTAGCACACGGGCCTGGCAATAGCGGTACCGGCGTTGACACCGCGGAGTTTTTAGTGGTAACACCACATAACCTTACCGGTCTCCCGTGACTGGTGAGGTATCCGAATGGATTTTCTCCGCGTGAAAAAAAAAAAAAAAAAGGTGTACAATAGTCACAAGTTTGAAGGTAGAAAATGCAATGCGGACTGTAGCTTTTTTGTGTTTGTAGTTTGTGTGTTTGCAGTGTTATTTTATATATCTGTCTGTAGAAAGCAGTTTCTATAACTTTTGTTGGTAGTTGAAATTTGATTGGCTACAATTTATCTATAAATATCTCGAATTCTCGGCTGCAGTCAATAAGAACGATTAGAAGCATACCTACAATCAGAATGAGGCCTAAGGATATATGGGTACAGAAAACCGTATAGAAAACAGACACAGCTACCTACACCCTCTCAATTTATCCCGTATATATAACGGGGTAGACACAACCAAGGGTCACACAAAGACAGACCCACACTGACATGTTGCTTGCCATGTGACCCCAGAACTCAGTTTTAGATTTTCATATAAAATAAAAGTGAAATCTAGGTATTGGGTAAAAATGAGCATTAAAAATAAAATGGATGTCAACCCCCGAAATTTATACACCTTAATAATAATAAAAAATCAAAAGCCATTTGACTCAGTTTGAAGTCTCTTTCTTTCTCAATACTAAGCAATGTAGGTGTGTACCCGATCTCAGGCTAGTTTGTCATAGGCCAAACCGTTTCATCCTAAGCATGTCAGGATACACAAGTTTTGCCCAGAAAAATCTAGTTCAGCCTAAATCATCATCAACCGATCGAAAGCGGATTGCATCCAGCGCCTAAATATTTGGCCTTTAGACCGACCTAATTAAAAAGTATAATTACATGCAGTAAATCAATATAATAAAATGCTCTTAGCATTACTCCGCCGTTTGTTAAGAGTAAATGTATACTCTATGGGTTTAGGTACTTAGATAAAGGTAAACAATCGTGACATGTCTTTTTATTAAAATATACACTTTATAAATCAATCCCTTTGCAAATTACAAATCAATTAATTTATAAATTATAATTTACATACTTAATTCGTGATGTGTAAATATATTTATTTGTAAATTGTATATTTCATAAAAGACTTGCCAAGATTGTATATATTTGTTTATATACTTACCCCAAATGGGGTATAGATACTTTAACAAATGGCAAACAATAAAACATTAAAAATGCTTGAATGCAATAGCAATAAATTAGATGAGCAATATTTATTCAGACATAGGTTTACAGTCTAGGTTTGACCTAGGACTAGGACAAATTAGTTAGGCTTGAAATTGGATTCGGCCGGTAACATACTATGGATTTTGTGTCTCTCAAGCATCGTTTTCCCCTGTGTCACATCATAGAGATGCTATCATGCCTAACATAGGTTTATCATCAACTGGTAGTAAAACGTTAGAATGGTGTCCCGCACCCGGCATGCGAGTCGCATGCCTGGCACAAAATGGGGCAATTTGAAATTTAGTTTGGCTTTGAGCTAAACATGACGGATTTCTCGGCTGCAGTCGGTGCACACTTTCACTGCGTCCCCACCAAACCTGCTAGCAAAAATTATGCAATCGTCTGAGTAACCAACAGCTTTCGTTATTTGTAAACTTAACACTTTTTCATCCTTAAAAAAGTTTTTATTGTTTTCCCTAGTAATAATTAGTATTAAATACTTCATGAAGATCTAATACTTGGATAATATTGGACAACAGGATAAGACAGAAATGTCACAGGTCAGCAAATGGTCAGTTAGTGTAAAAAAAAATCTAGGTCTGTCTATGGTGTATTTATTCGTAGTAAGAGGTATTTAGGGAGTGCATATCTCAATGATTATCCCGAAAATTTTTCTTTGGTTTTATTTTTCTCCGCTTGATCTGCCTAGAATTAATACTTCTACCGCGTTTGTGATTTTTCTAACGGTTAAAAAGGACCATTTTAAGTATTAACCTGTTGTATTAAAGTATTAGCCTGAAGTACAAGTACGAGGATTATATTGTGGAAGAGTTTTGCAACTATAAGCAAAGAAAGCGAGGAGAAAGGTCATGAAGAGCATGCCATTAGTATTAGCTGCGGTAGGCTTCTAAGATTATATTACCTAATAATGAACCGATGTTTATTATAGGAAAGCGTTTCGAAACCTGTGAATAGGTTTTATTGGACTGTGAAATTTTATATAATTAGGTAATTTCTTTTATTTGTCGTTCAAGTTATTAAAGTAACTTTTTTCCTCCCGACAGAGTGTGCACAAGGAGGACGTTTCGTTTAGGGTAAGATACTCGTATATATCTACTTAGGTGTACATGTGCATGTGTTATGTATTTCACTTCTGGGAAACTTATGTGCCTACTTACTTACTTTTGAATCTTATGTAACTGTTCTTCGATATTTAATCAGATGTTCTATAAAAGTATACTTGTTTAAACATTCTCTATTGCGAATTCATTAGTTGCCTACCCAAGGTTACCTCCTTACCGCATATAATTTCCATCACAAAAATATATGAAAACAATCGTAGTCTAGAATAGAAATAGTTATTAGTTGCACATTGTACCGAGTGGAAGGAAATTCAAAATTAAACAATTAAACAGGTAACTTTAAACAATGTTAACTAGGAACAATGATGCCTAGTAAACTCAAGTATCTATTATCAAGTGAAACTCATAAATGAATAATGGTTTGTTATGTTTTATTAAAAAGAAACACAATGCAATGGTATTCCTTTCGTGAATATTATGAAACACATTTTACGTGAAAGGGTTTAGTGTCAAAAATAGCGCAAGAGGTTTTGTCTGATATTTTTACAATTATTGCCTGCGTATTTAATCTTACGGAGATTTGCGTTGTTTACTGATAAAACTAATTAAATTGAATATTATACAACTAACCAAACCTGCAGCCCCAAATTATACCTAACTAAATGAAGATATAAGTTTGTCTTGCCCTAAAATTCTTTAATCGCTTTTCTTTCTATCGGTACAGAAAATATATTTTCTATTACCTATTTGGCGTTGTTGTAGTTAAGTTTTAGATAATAAGTTAAGTTTACACATATACTTTGACATTATATGATCCTTTAATGTTTTTTACTGTTTAGGTATCTACAATACAGATTTTCAACAACAACAACTACTTAGATGTCTATTTATATTTTGAAGGTTGTAGTCACTACGATTCGCTTTTGGTTATAGATATCGGCAAAACATTTAAAACAGGGTGCCAGATCATTTTAATCTGTATTGTTAAGTTGCTATTCTGATCTGTAGAAAAATCCTGAATTGTTTACGTCTACACATTCAGAATCTTAACCGACACTATAAAGAAATAACCATTTGTTATTTTTAGCTGCCCCTCCATTTTTAAATCTAGTATTTATGTTTATTGATAAACATATAAGTATACCTATTATAAACATTTTGATTTGTTAATTTTGATACCAGGCGTATCGGCACCGAGTTTCCTCATCCGTGCAGATCGCGAGGATCGCAGCGCTGACGGTGGTGGCAGCCTCTTTCATCCTGGGATCGTTCATACTGGCGTCGAGCTGGATCGCGGCCCGAGCCTCGTGCCACCAGTTAGAGCAACTGGACGCCATGCTTGATAAAGAGCTGGCTCTCGAGGGCAGGGCCTATGGCAACGACGGTTTGATGGCGGTAAGTCTTGCTTTTATCGAAGTATAGATAAATGGGCTGCTTTTATCCGAAATAAATCAATCGCATAATAAACTACCACGCCACGGCAATAATAATAATAATATGGAAATGTGGGATGTGATATGTTGTATCGGCGAACGGTCTGGTAGCGCAGTCTTGTCATTTCGCTAGATGGCTGGGCCAAAGGCCAGATGTAGAAGGCAGTACTCCTGAACACGGTGCGTACCTATAGGTGTTCCAGATCTTCGATTTTTATACCTCAAAATCAAATGCTCTGCAGGCTGAACAACTTTTGCTAAGGCGTCATTTTTATATCTACTTGTTATAGTTTAGCTGGACCATTATGGTATTGCATCGGGTGTTCCATTTTTCAAAATTAATTATACCCTGTATTTTGCCCAGGCTTAACAGCGTTATAACGAAAAAAAGTTCGAATTTTTCCAGTATTTCCGGAAATGTATACAACACACAAACAAACAGAAAGACTTTTTTAAATTCTTTCTCTATTACTATGTCTCCATCGCCCCATTTATTTTAAAAATATATTTGATGTACAGTCAATTTTTATTTACTGTTTTGTTATATCGTTATATGTAATAATAAAAAAGGAATTTTCCAAATCGGTCTATGAATGACGAAATTTGAAATTAACAAATTCAGCCTGTTCAAACCTTCTTCCTTGATGTCGATTACAACGTAGGGACTACAATTATATTAGCAATATGTACGTATCTATCTACATCGCAATGGAGCTTTATTAGAATCCTTATATGAACAGGATGTGATGTGATAACGCAATAAGTAACTACTGATTGCGTTATCACATCTTTAACAGTAAATAATGATTATTTACCGTTAAAAATTGGGTAGGTTAGTATTAATTATATAAAAAATACGTGAATAAACAAAGATCGACCCATTGCCTTGTCCATTTGTTTGTGTATCCCTTGTCTATTTATTAAAAATGTTCTATAAGTATACATATCTTACTTAGTATTTTCTACGTACATAGGTACCTGTAATGAGACATTTGCAATAAACGAAATCCCTTCTAAAAACACTTTTTAGGAAAGCAAATCTCGTAACTCAGTTTTTTCTGTAGTAAAAAATTTGGAGATCACAATTTCAAGAAAAAAATTACTTGGCAATCCCACAGCAGCATAAATTACATTACTTACAAAAAGAAACCTTGCAATTTACAATGTACTCGTATTTCAGGAATTACGTGACTAACCCAACATATTTGATCGAATTGATAGACAGAGAATTTAAAATGTTGTTCTTAAAAAAAATAAAAAAAAGGATTATACTTTGATATTCAGATACTTAGTTAACGATTTGATCTTCGACCTGTTTGAATCTTCTTTTTTGATGTCGATTAAAAAGTAGAGAAGACAGCCACAGAAATATCTTTTAGCAACCTACAACTTCACTTAAGCAGATTTTGTTGAGTGAGTTTTAAAAGGCAAGTAACCAACGTTCAGTATTTAGGAAACAAGTAATAATGGTTTACAATTTCGATGAACGGGACCCGAATTTCAAGCACGATTGCGTCATTAGTATTCCTCTGTCGTCAAGTCTTTTAATGCACTTGTGCAATACCTTATTCAACTTAGGGAAGCCACAGTCCAAACATAACACACTTGATAATTTTTTTTTTCTTTCCGTTTCATAATAGGTAGTTGTTGACGTCAGATCATATACGTACCTACAGCTAAGTTTATTGCCTGTTGCATACAATACAATTTAATTAAAGCAATTAATGATTTTTATGGTTGACGTTTTGTATGTAACATGCAGAAAAATTGGGCCTGCTTTTCAAGACTTGCTTTAGTATTTGTATTTTTTTAAACATGTCCTCGTTAAAAGATGAGAATTATTGCGGTTCCATTGTTGCATTCAAACATAATTGATCTTGCACGTACAAAAAAAATGGGATCGTCTATAGGCCTTAGAGTGAAGCTCCGGCGACCGGAGATGTCGGTACCACGTCGCAGTCCCAGCAGCCGTAACAACCTGCTCACCTTGAATATTCATGGTGACGCAAAACGTTTCTAACGATATTGTGATTTTATACAATGGTTCAGCAGGACTCGGCGGAAGGCTACTTTAATTGGCATATCCATAATTAGAGTACTTGCAAGCTGTAGGTGCATCTGCAAACAAAGAAACCTTCATTACACTATTACTGCAACGATATTTAAATGAGAACAAAGGAATACGAGTAGGTATAGGTTATCAATAGTTTTACATTTGATTTTTTTTCATAACTCAGGTAGATACCTACTAACATGTTTACAAAATACAGAATTGGAGAGTTAAGGTTGGTCAAGAGTTTAGTTATGCAATAGTTTGGGAATAATATAACGTGGCATATGTATAGTTAAATTATTTGAGCAATAACCTCAGGCACAGGGGCTGAGGGGAGGGATAAAGACAAAGGTCGCGCACGACTGCAACGGCAAAAACGTTGCGTCGCGTCGCGTCGGCTGTCATTTGCAGCCTTTATAATATATGAATACCTAGAGTGATCGCGATTATTTGCATGCAGCGAAAGTGACCAGAGACGGTGACAGCCCAGGTCATTGAACCCATCATGTTGTGATGCCTCTCTTCGCAACATATAACCCTGTTAAGTATCCAATTGCGTTTTATAATGTTATCTTTCCCGTTAGCTGACATTAACGGTTTAGGAGAGACTATTTAAAAGACTGCAGTAAGCTATGAGAAAGTAAAAATGGGCATGTAATAGAAAAATCGTCACACGAAGAAACTTGTATTATACAAAATAAATACGTAGGTATTGTTTTTGCTTAGAGTTTAGACATGACCGGACTTTCTTTTCGAGCTGCATGTATTGTTCGCTCAAACATTTCTCTTCGTCGGCCGTGTTCGCCTACACATATTACACATTCGTAGATTCCTATTGTTATGTTAAATGTCTAGCTGTACTCGGTCGTATTTCATTTTGGTTACCATTCGCCACAGACTATAAATACGTTCCTTTAAACAGCTGTCTATCTGACATTGTCTTACTTATGGTGAAGGTATTCAAAAGGTAACTTTGTGTTAGCAGTTTGGAGATTTTATATGCCAAGCACGTAGAAGTCATTTCAAGATTGAACTTAAAAGATAAAGCAATGATGAGGCAAACAACATTTTGTAGTTTACTTCAGAAATACAGTCTTTTGTTGGCAATACCGATAACCTCCGAATTTACATCGATTTTAGGAGCGAAGCGAAGGGTTGCTGCCAAAATCTGTTGAGAATTTGATTCGACTGAGACTCTTAGATTAAATAGTAATATTTATAGTTCTCTATACTCAATATTACTAGTTTTTAATTCATTATATTTTGGAGCGTGGAGATGGTATGTAAACATCTGAGTAGCATGAAGTCCTTGGTTCACCCTGCGTCGCCTGCGTGATCAATCTCACTGGAAATGTAAACACAGCAACCTATGTGGAGGGATTGGATTGGTGACTAGCGGCGCAGATAACCTGGTTCGCGATGGCATTATATAGACCGCCAACAGATAAAACTATCTATAAAATAAAAACTACTTTAAAATAAGTATACGGCTCCAACTTATAAAAAAATATTTTCTTACCTATAAAATAGGTACAAATTAACACAATTCGTCACCTTCTAACTGTTTTTGTATATCTAACTGCATACATCTAACAATATTTTAATATTAAAAGCGAGTTTTGAATATCTACATAAAGGTTTTGGTCATCGAGTAGGAACTTATGTACTTATAGATACGGTATTCTCCCACACTACGCATATCATCTGGAAATCAAAAAAAGGAGATAATTTTTTAAAATTAAGTGTTCATGATATTTGTTAAATAACAATGTACATACAAAATGTAAAAAAATGAATACAAAAGTAACCTGCATGATATATTATTTTTGCTAAATCACGTGTATATAATAAGTATGTTAGCTTTTGTTTGTAACGGAAACGAGTCATTTTCCGCGCACGCGCATCTGTCGCCCTCCGCATACCTACGTCCCGCTCTGTTCACCGCGTGTCATCGACTAATTATTGCTTATGATATTCTAATTAATTTTCTATGCTTTGCTGCCTGAGATAACAATGAAATTGAGACTTCGTTGCACTTTCTTGACAATAACAATTATAGTAGATACACTCGTCGTTGGATAAAGTTCGATTTTACGACGGAGTTTATGTTCAATACTTGGTAAAAATGACATTTAAATTAAATGCATAAGAATAAATTGCTCAGACTATTAACGCAGCGTTGTGGGTACAGTAGTGGGTGTTAGATTTAGTTTAAACTAGCTTTCTGTATAGTACACACACACGTAGGCAACAAAAATACAAAAAGTAGATATCACATATCAACGGTGAACAGGGTTACTATTATTAACAGGTACGAGATTATATTTCCTCAATAACATTGCCCATATGGACAAACCCAAATACAATCTTTTAAAAAGACTCATAAAAATCAAACAAATAAATTAACAGCCATCCAGAAAGTAAAATTGTAGACGACCTAAGTACTCGTGGATTTTCAAGACAAGTAAAATAGGTGCGTGTAATAAAATTATTATAATACTACGCTACTACTATTAAGTATACGCGGTTAGGTACTGATGGATGGATGGAACGGATGTAAGATAAAATAAAAAAATATAACGTTTCAATATCACATCACGTGTTTACTAAGGTAGGTTACCTAAAATAGTTTTAAAATACGTAGCGCTTATTTGCCTTCATTATTGTTGTCTAAATTTTAAATGACTTTGATGGTGAATGAATGACACTAACCGAACTGACAATGGTACCTATAATGCTATAAATATAAGAAATTACAAAAAGTGGGGAATTCCATGTTAAACAAATATTTCGATATTGGAATATTAGTTAAGAAAAGATAAACAATATTTTACCTCAATACGAGTACTTTTATTGGGTAGGTATTTATATTCTCTTCACAGTAATAACATTATAATCAGCAATAAATTGTAATAAGCATACGTAGATCTATTTAAAATTTCTTATCAATTATTTATTATTGCATGAGTGCATCAACAGTAAAGTCTACTATCAATGTGTGTTACCTGTGGCTGTGAGGGCTAATGGCTCTGAAACCAGGTCCATTATTATGAGTCTCATAAGAAAGCTCAAGGTCACTCAACGCGCTATGGAGAGGGCTATGCTCAGTTTTTCAGTAAATCAGAAATGAGAAAATTCGTACGAGAACCAAAGTTACTTACATAGCCCAGTGGATCAGCTTGGGCGGAACTCATATCATAGCGCAACGAACCGATGGCCGATTGGGGTAAAAAGGTTCTCAAATGGCGACCGCGCACAAGCAAGCGAAGCGTAAGACACCCTACAAGGTGGTCAGACGACCTGACCAAGTTCTCTGGAAAGCGCTTGATGTAGGCCGCTCTAGATATAGGTCATTTTTGAAATCCTTGGGAGGGGCCTATGTCCAGCAGTGAAAGTTATGCGGCTGAAATGATGATAATGACAATGGAATTTTCATGTAGTATAATGATTTGATCGAATAATTTTCCCAGATGGTATAATGATTTGATCGAATACCTAAATAAATAAAATGAATAAAATGTATAAAATGAATAAAATAAATACAATGAATAAAATGAATACAGTAAATAAATTAATAAAATGCAAAAGTGAATAAAATGAATAAAATAAATAAAATAAATAAAAAAATAAAATAAATAAAAAAATAAAATAAATAAAAAAAATAAAAAAAAAATAAAAAAAAACAAATAAAAAAATAAAATAAATAAAATAAATAAAACAAATCAAAAAATAAAATAAATAAAATAAATAAGATAAATAAAATAAATAAGATAAATAAAATAAACAAAATAAACAAAATAAACAAAATAAACAAAATAAACAAAATAAAGAAAATAAATAAAATAAATAAAATAAATAAAATAAATAAAATAAATAAAATAAATAAAATAAATAAAATAAATAAAATAAATAAAATAAATAAAATAAATAAAATAAATAAAATAAATAAAATAAATAAAATAAATAAAATAAATAAAATAAATAAAATAAATAAAATAAATAAAATAAATAAAATAAATAAAATAAATAAAATAAATAAAATAAATAAAATAAATAAAATAAATAAAATAAATAAAATAAATAAAATAAATAAAATAAATAAAATAAATAAAATAAATAAAATAAATAAAATAAATAAAATAAATAAAATAAATATGTACATACTTTATAACAAATATGTATCTACATACTTTGATAAACATCCAAGACCCAGACAATTAAAAAGGCCATTTTCCAACTTGCCCTGACCGGGGATTGAACCCGGGACCTCTGGCCACTGGGAACCTAAGTACATTATTACAAAGATATCCGCAGATCGATTATTCAATTTATCAGCTCGAGCACAGAATCTTGTAATTTTCGGTGGTGTTATCTATCAAAAGTTTTCTCTTTATACCGTATATAAATATTTGACCCAAAAAATAAAATGGTGATAGGTGTTCATTTCTCTCTATTATCGTAAGTCGGTAAGTTCTGTTGCATCCTAAGCTATGGGTAGCCCGTGGCTCTCTCCAGTTTCTTATTTTCCACTTCTCTGATGGTGTTTCTTGGTTGTTATCGGGCATACCATATATCTATCACTTTTGACAACGATGAAAAAGTGACAAGCGTCTCGTGAACATTTGCATAAGTCTGCTTCTAAGGCCAGCTGCATTGACTATTGTTTGAAATTGCATTGAAGTTCGAGAATTCCGAAACGTTTTAAATTGACAATATGATAATGGCAACAATGAAATCGATTAGGTAGCCTCAACGCTAATATTACTGAAGGTCTCTGTCCTTATTTACACTTACCGCATTTAAATTAATTTGAATATAAATTTTACGCCAGATTAGATAGAAGAAGACATTGGGAATCTAAAATTTACATAATTCTATTTTATAAATACGACCTCTATAGCTCCACGTACCATACATACCATAAAATTTAATTATGAATTATACATACCTACGCATTGATTCTGTAAAGTCCTTGATTTTTAGCAATGATGTAGAAAAGTCTATTATGCACTCAAGAGTCGAGGGATCGGTTTTAAGTTACTATGGACACAAGGCGCATTTGTATATCCAACAGTGGACTTCTACAGGAGCAAGATTGACGTTGAATAAACTACGAGATATATGTGGCTGAATATGATGTTGATGATGACATGAAATGAGTACTTAAATTCTCCAATCTGCTTCTTCCTACGCAGATGATTGCGCTTGGCGTCGGTTTAGGACGTGCAATTTTCTCGTTATCTTGCAATGTTGGTCGGCAGCAGCAAACGTTTAGAGGTTTCGTAAATCCAGTAAAAGTGTTGTGGGTGTAGTGCACAATGCGACAATAGTACCAGCGACGTAATCGGCGTTTTCTATCAGTTGCGGTCGCGAACACTTCTCGCTCGGCTGCTTTACATCATTTTCTTACTTGAGACATAGACATTTACTTTATTTTAATCTAACAAGAATAATATTAAAACTTGTAATGTCGATGAACAATCATACCAATCGCTGGGTAACATATATTCAAATAATTCCGTTTCAAACAATGGAAACGTTATATGTGTTTCGGAGTTATCTTTTCTCTTATATGGGCTACCTGTACAAAAGCTGTGACAATCACATTAAATTATATAAGCAGATGGGTATATTTGACAGGATGTAGCAACGGACCTCAACAAGTTACTTAGTTGATGACACAATATACCTAATTGTAAACGTAGATGTCTACTAGCACATGGATTGTGCATGGAAGCAGGTGAACCTTGAACAGAGATCCGCTTGGCTAGCGACTATTTTCAGGGTAATAGTCAACAAATTGGAGCCGCTACATTCCGTATGTGAACTACAAGTAAATGAGAGAAATTTTCTGTTAATTGGAGTTTGCTTAAGTTGCCAAAATATACTGATACAAGATCTGCCGATCCTGCTCGTATCAATGCCAGTCTGAGAAAAAAAATAATAATTTAGATCGGTAGGTATACTGATATGCTGTTGCAGATCGTAAAAGGCGATCAAGGGAATGGTGGCAAGGACTTGACTTTTAATTGTCTGTAAAAAAAAATTGAAAGTGCACAGGGTTAATCATTGACACTAATGAAGAAGATTATGGAATGGTATACCTTGCCCTCTGTCTTGTACTGTCATGTACCATAACCCTTATAAGTACTTAATACCTTTTAATTCTGTAGATATCTGTAACATAATGACATCGAGCTGCACCACAACTACTTACGACGATCGGCGTCGGTAACCTTGCACTTTTACTAGAATGATTTTTTAAATACTTTGCATGACTGTGTCAGTCGACTCCTGTGATTATCCAGTGAGAACGCGGCAATTGACATGAACAATGATGAACCTCAATGCCTGTGTAGGTTCGTGCATACCTATAACCTACGTACCCACACAGGTTACGTAATGGACTGGCTGGCTACATGCTAAGGCATCCGCCATTTTACGACGAGCACTTTGATGGTTTTTGCGCTAAAAGTGAGCGGCGATGTTAGCAATGTTTTTGAGGTTTTTGCTTCATAATATTGTCGTTGAAACGATTGCCTTAAGCAAAGTTCTCGAACGGTGACGCTGCGTATTGATCGAGCAATCTACAAAAAGTAATTACGCGGAAAATTCCATGTTTTCATTAATTATAACTTGAAAAACTTCTTTGATCTCCTTCTCTGAAGGTAACAGATTATGAGTGCAACAGCTTCTTACTAATAATAAAGTCTATATTTTAGCATTATAGTGTCATTTTCCAGTGATCCAAATTCTAAAAGTCTTCTAATATCATTCGGGTGTATTCCCGGTTGCATCCTTAGGGGTAACGTTTCAGAGCCCGGGGCCTGCTAACTAACCTAGGTGATTTGACGAGGTTACTGGTTTTTACACAGAGCGACTGCCGCCTTACCTCCGCAACTCAAAGGGTAGACCAGAACCATCCTTGAATAGGTTTGAGCCAACGCTAGATGGCGGTTTTCAAAGACTTTTCATATAATATTAAAAAAAAAACAGCTAGGTAGTACTTTATACTTACTTTGAGTTTTTTAAGCTATCAATGTGTACATTGTTTAAACGTCTATCATAAAAGCTAAGAAAAAGAAAAACTTGATAACGCTGAAAAGCGTGGTGAAATAAAATAAAACCTAATCAAACGCTTTGCAAGTATTAAATGTTCCTTATGAAACAGGAGTGTCATATCTTTATGCACACAGATTGACAGGAGTCAAATTAGAAAAAAATTGAACCGGCCAAAAGGTAAAAGCGGGGATTGTAAATTGAAATAAAGTGTTGTGGAAGGCTTATTATATTTCATCATGCGAAGTAACCATGTATTTTTATTTACAGGACGAGCCGTTGCCGATAGCGAACGCTCATGCATTGCACGGAGTCCCTCCGCCTACGCCGATGTCCTCGTCAGCACCCACGCAAGCCAGCGAGGCTCCCGCCAGTGAAAACCAGCTCAAGGATGACGCTCTGAACCATGCAGAGTCCAAAATTGATGAAGACAAGCTACAGGTAGTTATTAACTTGCAACCGAGGTCAACTCTACTTTGACTCGTCTGTATGCGAGCTCGTAAATGCTAAGCTTGAGAACTTTTGATGTGAAGGCAACGATAATTAACGTGAATGGGTTTACAAGGTTTACTTACAGCTACCTAAACCAACTGAGTTTTGAAAGTTTTGTTCTGTTTTCAAAATACGTAACACTTTACCTTAACTAGGTACATTTTAACTTTTAATTTGAGTTGCTAAGAAGTTTGTGGTACTTACTCTAGTCGTGCTCGTGACCTAAAACTATTACGATTTGCATTAATTTAGATTTCAAACATTGCTCCATAACAGTACCAAAAGTGCCAGTCTATATTCTGTTAAAGTTTTATAATTTTCTTCAGAAATAGGCGTTAATGTAACGTAACACTTCACGAATCAATTAATAGTAATTAAAACTAACCATATATCTGGTACAAGGAAATGGATGGCACATGTTTATATTGGAAGGTTTGATGAACGTGGGATTGCACAATGTTCCCTAGATGTTTTATGTATGTGCGATGATGCGCGGCCGGTGCAAGTGGTGACGTCATCGCTTTCACTCCGACTGTGTGGAGCCCGTACTGCGGGGCTATAGTCCACTCCGCAATTTTAACGTAATTCAGTCTACTTATATAGAGTTTCTCCCCTTTTTGAATCATTGACATGTTGATAAATAAGATGGGGATATTGGCCTGTTTAATAGAATAAGGAAGAATCGCACAGTAAATTATTGTTAGGTGATGTGATGACATCGGGAGACCTGTTTTAAAAATAAGGAGTCAGATTGAAAATAAATAAAAAAACTTGAGACGTGTCAAGGGACACCCGGATGGAACGAAGTAAAATATAAATAGGTCTAAATTACATTCAAACTCTTTTCTGCGTTCTAAAATCAAGTTTTTATTATCTTCATAAATTTGAATGAACAAAAAGTGTCGTTACAACTTTTGGCCTTAATTTTTTCCGTCTAGCTCCCTTTCGCAACGCGCGATAAGGAACTTCGTTCCAAAAATGTTTAATGACGATTTGTTTAATAGACTAAATTCCTTAAAGAAACATTAAAGCGAGAAGGGGAGACGGTTGACATACGGTGCTACTATCCACACTGCACTTCATGTAAGTAACACGATCATTGCGTCGCGCGCGTGAAAGCGGCAACTAGGTACTTATTGTTTTTATTTTAATAGCAGACTTATTTTAATAGCTGTTATTAATTTTATTTGTCAATGATATTATGAATTTCATTCTAAATGAATAAATATAAACACTTTTACTCCACTGACAAGAGCATAGACTTTAAATGTACTTAAATCGAATTTGCGTAAAGAAAGGACAATAACCGATGATGAAGAAATTTATAACATTACTTAGTTTTGAAAGTAAAATTAAAAAGCAACTTACTTTGCCCGCAACTTCATTATACAAATTGTAACAAAAACCCTGTCCGATCCATGTAGGAGCAACTCAGACCGTCAATATGAACAACTTTTGCTACGGGAAAAGTTGTTCATATTGACAAATGCTTGAAAGTCGAAAATAAATCGACATTTTCATACAAAAGTGTTCGGCCGGCCCGGCAATTTGTATGAAAATGTCGATTTATTGATAGGAAAAGTTGTTAATATTGACGGTCTGAGTTGCTCCTACAAGGATCGTACACGGTTTTTGTTACGTATTGTATAATGTAGCATAGCCAAACGTAATCGAACTCTTTATATGTAATTTATTTATCGTTAACAAAAAAGAGTTTCAGTGACTATCACGTGTTATTATTATATACCTGATTAATCTCTCTCTCTCGTCTCGAAAAACTTGCTTGATTACTATCTGGAAAATTAAAAAAAAAAAAAAATATTTTGTTTATGTTTAGCAACTAATATTTATTCAGTCGGCACTGGGTACATACCTATATTTGTATAATTTGTTGTGTGGTCATGTTCTTACAATAGGTGCAAATCAAGTAACTTTGCGTCATTATTACGTCAGATATCTATAGATACTCTTCACTTTGACTTTGAGAAAACTGTAAGTCATACTAAATAAATAAATAAATATGGGACAAATCTTACTGTATATAACACAGGGCAACAAAAATCTATATATTTTATGGTGCCTGAAATTAAATCAGTATTTTTAGTAGTCTTTTGTATGATGATTATCAACTTAGTTTTGTTTTTTACTAATTAGCTCAATTTGTGGAAAATTTCTTTTTTTTAAACTTAAAATTCAGTTATTTTGTATATTTTTAAGGGGTGATATTTATAACAAACCAAAATTGTAAAGTGTCAGTTTTAGATTGCAAAATTAAGTTTCACGTTTGCCTTCAAAACAGAATTTGATTCATGTTTCTACCTTTTATTTTGCAAAGATATGTGAAGTTGAATTGGCCATGCTATTTTTAATACAAAAATTAAAATGCACATAGTATGGGGAAATTTGGTCTTCAGCAAAATCTTGGATATCTCCGTACTGACATTAAATTGACTAATGATTGAAACGCTGTAGCAAAGAGCAAGATTTTTACTATATCACACGCGTATTTATAAAACGGAAATAATAAACATTTCTGAACGTTATTTTAATCATTGTTTGAAAATTATAAAAATTGCAGTTTTCTTCATCAGATATCATAAAATTGAGAGCTGTTAGGCATATTTTAGTACTGGGTTCGTATTTTACAAACTGAGTTAAGTAATAAACAGCTTTTAATTTTAACGCACCAAAAACCTTGTTTGCCCTGTGTAATCGATACTATATTTTATGATAAATACGTATATAGATAAACACCCAAGATGACTGATACTGATGGTGTACTTAAGAGAATATACCTAGTTTGTCCCGAACCAGTACTTGTTTCCAACCTTTAGATCTGCCAACCCTTAAAGCTCCTTAAAAGTCTATCTTACTTCACTTTGAAAACGTATCTTATAGACTGAAAGGTGCAAGATTTTTATAACGATCATGGAGACGGTTAGATTTACTTTTATTGTTTGTGGAGTAGTCCCTGTATGTGAATGATGTCGGTCTGCCTGCTGATAGTGGTTGTCACTTCGAAACAGCCCTTAAAAGTGGCTTTATTGTTGCGAAAAAAATTAATAAACGGCCAAGTGCGTGTAGGACCACTAGCAGTGTAAGGTTCCGTGGTTACATTCCCGAGGACATTTTAAAAGTTGGATGACTATAACTTTTTAATTTGTAAAACACTACTTCGCTCTGATAGTTTTTCTTTTAACTTTGTTATATAAAACTAACTTTTAACTATTTCCGGGATTTTTTTCACGAGTCCATATACAACCGTTTAGCTGATAAAGGGGGAAGGGGGACACTGATAAATATTTTCACGTTAAAACCAAATATTTCACAAACTGATCCCTAAATTGAAAAATGGTGTCCACAAACTCACAATATTGTTAAAAGACCTATTCAACGAAATCCTACACTTTAGAAAATTTCCCACTTTATATGTATAGAAAATAGGTAAGTACCTACCTCAAAAAATATTTTTTTCGAGATTTATCATAGATCAGTGATAACATGATGGTTATGTTGTGAGGATAAACAATATGTTATTGTGAAAATTAATTGCATTTTCGGATAAACATGGAATTTGGGTTTTAAAAGTAGATCCAGAAATTTACCTTAAATTAAGTCAGTTTTGACATAATTGTCACTTTTTTTAGTTAAAGTCTTCACGTTTTGAAATAAATTGTTTCAAACTAAATATGGTGATAATTAAATATTTGATTTGTATCACTGTCTAGAAAGACCTTTAAACTATTTTATGAATAACCTTTGAAAGTAATATTGGTAGTTTTAAAACGGGTTTTCGCCAAAAGTGGCCACTTTTGGCGAAAACCCGTTTTAAAACTAGACGGACTATTAGTAATAATTTCAAAGGTTATTCATAAAATAGTTTAAAGATCTTTCTAGACAGTGATACAAATCAAATTTTTAATTATCATCATATTTAGTTATAAACAATTTATTTCAAATGAGGGCGCCACTTTAGCTACCACTTCGTCTTAATGGATACAACAAACAAAATTATAGGAGAAGAAAAAAAAACAAAAACACATTTTAAGATAATTATATATATACAATTATACATAACATACACACACATATAATATATATACATATACACACACATACATACATACAATATATTACACAATAAAATATTGTTAATAGGTGTTCCAGATGTGCTCAGACAAGTCTTAATTTCGAATTTGGTGGGTGTATTTGTAGGTAGTACGGATTTCAAGAATTGTAAGTTAAGTATCTAAACAGCCTAGTAAATTATTTAAGAATGAGGAGTAAATTTTCAGTTTCAATGCAGTTGAGCGTGAGGAGATATTTAAACACAAGTTGTTTACAGAGTAATTTGAGTGGGATTATCATATTAAGTTTAGCCTGGAGTTTGTTATATAAAAATGGACCCAAGAAATGGAAGAAGCGATGCGAAAATTCCGTTTTGAAAAAGAAGAAGACAGCTACAAGATGATTGCGTTTATGAGAGTTAGGGATATAAGGAGTAATTTTATGCTGCAGGATATAATTTAATATGTATAGCTGACGCACAGAGAGGACCTCACGGTATTGGTATAATTCACTCGTAGGAAAAAGAAAGGGTTTATACGTACATACCTTGAGAAGGGCTCTTTGAGCTCGTTCGACTTTAATTAATATTGTCTTGCAAGCTCTACCCCAAGCAGAGACATAGACAAGTGTAGAAATAAAAGGAAGTCAACTAACTACTACGGTATGTAGAAATCATAATGTCACTTTGTATTTTATAGGCTATATTTTATAACGAGTAGTAAGTAAGTATTATATTTGTAGACTTATATTTGGAGAATATTATCATTTCTATTCTTAGCTTAGTGAAGCAGCAAATAATTTAAATAAATTTTGAAAACAATATTCATATAGTTTATTGCTTGTAGATTACAGGAAAACCTATAAGAATTCTACCGATTGAAAATAAAGTGGGAAACTCAATATAATATGTTTACTTACGGAAAATTTTTGGCATTGTACGGAACCCTCTTAACGCGAGTTCAACTCGCACTTGGCCGGTCATTTATTTAGTTCACAGTACCTTGTTGTATTTATTCAAAACATATTTCTACAGTCGAATCTTATGTAACTATTAAAGCTAACAAAGCGACAAATAAGTAAGCTTAATGTCAGACACTTGTGATGCCACCGTCCGTTTTCGTGCAAAATTTTAACTATCAGTTTGAAACTGCGATTTTTCGCAATAAATGATAGTATTTCCATTTTAATATATAATACTAGTGATCTATTCTGCGTGAAATTATTTAAATTAAAGCAAAAAGAAAAATATTGCATTTTCTTCATTAGTCAAAATTCTCGTTGGTTTATTGTAAAAGCTGCTATAAATAGTTGCGTTGTGATTTGTGAAAACTGTTTACTTAATAAACGAAACTCCTATTGTATATAAAACCTGCTTAAAATACATTAGACTGTAGGGTAGTAAATATGTTTAATTTATTAAATGAAAGTCAGTTCATAATTCATATACATAGGAATAAATAGTACGGAAGCCTCAGTGAGAGAGTTTGACTCGCACTTGCCAAGTTTATTATTTTGTATACTCGTACACGTGACGTAAGCTATTAGTAATTAGATGTAAGGTTTTTTTGAGGGGGTCACACGATCGTTGTAAGGTTCTACATTATCGTGGATCATGGAATTTGAATAACCTATAAGGTTAGTATTCTACATAAAAACTGTTAGTGTAATGGAAACTTATTGCCACTCATATTTTGATTTGATTTGACAAAATAGCTCTGAGCTTTACAAGACAATCATATACTTAGAAATCTTATTTTGATTGACTACATAACCGGTAAATGGTGGTTTAGTGGTAACAAAGGTAGAAATTAAAGATGAATGACATATTGTGTCCTAAAATACCTTAATCAAAAAATCCTAATTATATAACCTTAACCTTTGGTTTTTAGAACAGTTACATAAATTTTCTTAATTATATCTTGTTATAGAAATACTCTTATTACTTACATCATAAAAAAAATGTACTCTGCATTGTAGCACTAGTTAGGGTTCAGGAAGTAAGAAACAGTTGCAAAGTATTGTGATTTTTGACCCGAGACTACAAAATTTACAAAAAGTACCGGATGTTCAAGATGTCCCGGGACCCAAACCCTAGTACTAATCAAGCCAAAGGAAACGAATACTAAGAATTTAAATAATTGGTTTGGTTTGGACAAGCTGATGCCGAAATTTTGGACCGCTGGGAGTCTGCCTTAATAATGAGAGATTAAAAAAGTTCATTCCAAAAGCATAGATAAGAAAATGTGTGATCAGAGGTCTATAATGGACTAGCTATCAAAATGCTAGAAAATATTTACAAACGGAGGGCGGTGGGCGCCGAAACAATGGTGCGCGGGCGCATTGTCTCGTGCAGGATGTCCGAGCGATTGTGCTTGACAAACAGCACAGAACGAGATGTGCAGATCAAATGAAAATATTCTTGTTTGGCTGGCTATCGCCACTAGTGTCTAAAATACTAAATTGATTGTTTATTGTTAACTAATAGCGCGAACAATACCTTTTGTATTTTTTTTATTCTGATAAAATATCCGTCTAATATTTATTGTAAGCAAGTATGGATTGTATAAGGTAAAGGCACGTAATTCCGCGGTGTTTTCATCTAAAGTTAAATGAACATCAAAATTTAAGTATTTAATGTACCTTTTTGTAGAATTGGCTATTTTTATCAGCAGTGTCATTTATCTTAGTTTTGAAATATACTTACAGTTTGACAGTAAAAAATAATTATGTAAAAATATAAATAAGGCCGAGGGCCATTATTCCGATTTAAAAATCCTAATTCCGATTCATATTGTTCCTAAATCCGAGTGTACAAAATATAAGGGCATGGAGGTGGGGATAGTGAAACATGATGTTCAAAAATCAAGTGTATTTATTATCTTTGAATTTAAAATCAGTCTTATTCTTAATGCTACATGATTATTAAAATGGCATCACAGTATGATGTACTTAGAAATATAATTATATTTGTTATATATAAGATAATGAACACTCTGTATTTTACTGCATCAATACCACGGAATAAGGTATTCATATAACCTTATTCCGTCTTAAATACATCGGAATTGCGTTTCACAACTCTCAGATAAGGTTTTTATTCCGAGGAATAAAAAATAGAATACTTGACAATATACTGTAAGTAAATTAAAGCATATTAGCAATATCTTTCGAAAAATCAATAAGAAATACGCAGGATTAGAACAGAACACATCAATATTTTAATTTCTAAACAGATATATTTTGACCTACTACAACTAATAAATACGACACCACAGTGTACCTCGGAAATAGAATTTTACATTTATTAGTTATTCAAGTGATCAGTACAAAAACATTAATTTCATAATCGAAACAAAGCATACAAAAAAAAAAAAATTGACCTCTATGAAATTGCAATTCAGTGGTATACATCGGCATTTAGGAACCGACTCAAGTATTTGGAACCTAATGCCGCGATATTTTAAAATCTTTTTTTCTCCTCAACTTCAGAAGAAAATACTCCAATGTTAACGGTATTCGATATAAAACATAATCCTTTTCATGTTTCGACTTAAATAAACACTCAAATAGTATAAAATCACGTATAAAACCCTATTTAAGAAATCGTTGAACTCGCATGAATTAGGTCCGTAATGTATGAAGCGCGCTTCCGAGTCAGCTGCTAGCTTCAAAATGACCGATTATTTTTAATTATACACACACTAAAACAATCTGTTGCTCACATAAACACGATGAAATAAATTATAATCTGTAAAACGTATTTGGCAGACAAAAATAACTTGTAAATTGAAGGAAAACAAGGTTTTTCTAAAAACATCGCAATATGGTGCCAGTTTGGGAACCCCTCGTAATTGAGTGTCTTTAACTTAAAATCGTTTTTTATCATTTAGTATTTTGTACGATACAAGTAAGTAAATTTAACAAGACAACGGCAATAACTTTTTAAAGAACCGAGATATGGTTACAACTGTTATAAGTATTAAAGAAGTAAAACTGTCAAAGAAAACTATTAGTCAAGTTAATTACTCATACAAGGTAACAAAATACTATACACAAGCGCTGAGAAAATAATAGAAAGCCATGTCCGTTATCTGTCCAACATCCGTCTCCTACTTAGATAAACGATAGTGTTGCGTTCGCTGCTACAGGTTCTTAGAAATATTTACCTAAGCTTTCTTAGTACATTATGTACGTTTTGGCATCATTCATTGTAAACAATATGCAAAAAATACCAATGTAGAAAATCTGTGTAGACAAAAGATAGCCATTAGGTCAGAGCATTTTACATCTCTACGTAATACGATTTATTGTATATCTACACGAGGCAACATTTAGAGATAATTTATTGAGTACACATTACATGCTGAGAGAACGATATGTGTTTTTAATTGTCACGTCGAGTTCCGTTCGCTATTTATTCAAGCGAGTAAATGAACACGTACACGCGTAATGCTAACCATCGACGTTTTATTTACGTGAGCACTTAGTCGAGTATACGTGAATAAAATCGCTGCGTGACATAATATTGAGAAAGCGTCGCACCGGCATCTCAGTAGTTTCAGAGCAGGTCGAGGCCGGAGCGCCGGTGCGTTCTCACGAAACGTTCCGTCGTCCTTGCATTATACTACCACATTGGCGTACCGGATCTGGAGGTTTCTACCCCCCCCCCCCTCCCCTCCTCGAAATAAAGACTGCAGTTTTCCTTAATGTTGACAACATACAAAAACGTGGAGTTTACGTATGTTTAGTCATTATTTACAGGTCAAAATGAAAAACAGTTAAATAAACATAATAAATAAGTAAAATCATAGTGTTTGTCTTGACATGGACCGATAAACGGGCTTGGGTACGCCTATGCACCACAATGAATCTAAAGCTTCTTAGAAACTGACTAGCGCAAATTTAATTAGATTTGGATATGCATAGAAATTCTATTAAATTGAGCTGATTCATAATTGTATGATGACAATGAAATGAGGTAGAAAGATAAATATACATACCATACTTTCGACGATATAAGCTCGTCGTTGCCACTGGGGATTAATTCCCGGGCCGTTGCCACGGATATCGGAGTCCGGGAGAGTCAGAAATATTTTAATATGACATACCTGCTTATGAGGTTTTTGACTTCAAAATGTTTTGCGTGGAACTTTTATCATTAGCGAATAAGAGTTTATTTTTTTTATATATTTGAACGGTCTTCTTTTGGTAGATGCATATATATATATAAGTATGAAGCATACATATTACTTGCAAATATTTGAAGAGTTGCAAAGTTTGAAGAAGCTTTCAAAAAGTAGTGACGATGAAGACACAAATAGAAAAAGTTACATGAGCCGTTTTGTTCGTTAAAGATTATATATCATTGGATAAAACATCATAAATCATTAGCGGATTCGCTCAAAGTACCTGCTGCTACAGTTTCCAAGTTTTTTATGTAATTTTAGCGTGATAATAGCCAGTGTTGGGCGTAGTTAACTACTATTGTGTAGTTTGATTACAAATTACAGTTACATGTAGTTTACTACAAGTAGTTGAAATTACATTAAATTTAACTACAACAATTGAAACTACTGTAGTTGTAATTTGTAATTGTAATTAAGTAATTATAACTACAAATTACAATAAGAAGTAATTAGCGCGAGCGTGTGTTAAAGGTATTGTATTTTGAAATTGTAAGTGTAAAAACTTGTAAGCAACAAACGAAAATTTATAAGTAAGTAAATCTTTATAAAATACGTAGTTTCAAAAAGTAGTTTGTAATTGTGATTACAACTACTTTTTGTAGTTTATAGTTCAACTACTTTTTCAATTACTTTTTGTAATTATGTAGTTGCGATGACTAACTACAAAATGTAATTGTAGTTAGTAATTAGTAGTTTAATTACATTTTGCCTAACTCTGATAATAGCCCGTATACAGCTCACTGTATAGTATACCTACATGAAAATAAAATCAAATCTTTTTTGTAATTACAGAAAATCGATGACGATAACTCCAAAAATGAATCTCCGAACTCAAGCGACGAGAGTTCAGAGTCTGACAGCTCAGCGGAGGATGACGACGAGTTCGTCGGCGCCCGGCCTATGCTAAAGCTGCCCATCCAGTTCGACCTAGATGAGCTTGCAGGGGCCTTCCTCGCCAACAACCAAAAGTGAGTAGTCTTTCGCTTTCCTTGACAAGAGGACTTGTTTTTTTCTTTAAAAAAGAGACTGCTAAATAAAAAATAAACGGTCTGATACGTCACGACGATTACATAAAGAATATCGATGATGTAAAGATAAAAGGAAAAAGAGGACCATGAAGACCGAAGCATAGCTACATGGAACAGAAATGAGAACGTGAACGTCGTGTCGTATAGCAAAGTAAAACAGCTGGCGGTCGAGGGAGACAAATGGAAAAAGATTCATACTCCGGAGACAAGAGCTTAGTTTTTAGATATAGATGAGTACCACCAGCCAAATTTCTTTTAAGAAATAAAAAAGAAGAACTATAATTTTCAGGAAGAGTAAATACGAAAGTAGCGATTTAAACGTTTGTTTACTAATTGGAACTTAGTGAAAAGTAAGCGTGAACATCGTCCAATTACCGTAGGTATTGTGGATCGCTGGAGGACGATAACAGTTACGGGTCACTTCTCGCTGCTCCCGGCTTCAATTTATTGATGTGATGGCAATGCTGAGCATATCGACAGAATAACGGATGAAGAAAGTTATCCACTTCAGCAGTTTGGTCATTTTCGTTGGTTTCTTTATATTATCTATATGTAAAAACAAGTAATTACTTAAAAAAATATTTTTAAAGCTTTTATATTTATTACTCCTCAAGACGAATCAAACGACCCCAACCTCGATGGGGTTGCGTCGTTTCATTACAGAGTTCCTATGGCCACCTTCCAACTCCATCATCATATCAGCTGCCTGTCATCATAATATTGCATTATCACGCGATATAAGTATGGGTGCAAAATTTCAGCTCAAACCGAGAAGTGGGTCAAATTTAACTTGCAAGATTTGATTACAGACAGACAGACAGACAGACCTACAGACAACGGGACAGGTGAAACTAAATAAAAGCTTGTAATGAATTATAGGGAAATATTCACATATATTGAGCTGGCTCTAAAGTACATTGTGCCTAAACTTGAGTTTCAGAATAACGGATCAAGAAAGTTTTCCACTTAAACAGTTTCGACATTTCCCTTGGTTTCTTTATATATTATCAATATATAAAAACAAAGTATAAGGAAAAATTCACATTTATTAAGCTGACTTCAAAGTACATTGTGCCTAAACTTTAGTTATCATCTGAGATACACAACGGTATTTGTAATATACCGGGTGTCAATGTACAGTACAGTCGATATATGGTGGCCATATCGTAGATTTGATCACTTTATGAAATGATCGAACATTTCATGAAATGATCGAACATTTCATGAAATGGTCGCATTTCATGAAACGGCCAACTTAATTTGACCAGATCATGAAATCGTCAACGTTTCACGATTTTGTCATCCACGTTTGGTCGAATCGTATAAATAGGCTGAAAAAAGCAAACAATAACAAAAACTTGTGACAGAGCGCTATAGGTAGTTTTAGGTTGCGGCGGGGTGGCCCTTGGGCCACCCCAAGCCGCAGAACATGAATGTATAGTGTAAACTAAAAATATAACAATTTTACGATATTATCAACCATTTCATGAAGTGACACGGTAAATTCATGAAATGGTCGAAATTATTTGATCATATTGAGAAAGAATTTCTTATCATTGATCCGGCCAATCCACATCACGATGTGGCCAGTAGCCAGTGATTTCATGAAATGCGACCATTTCATGAAATTCTCGATCATTTAATGAAGAGATTAAATTTACGATATGGCTACGACAGATACATAATGGAAGGGATGACTCAACCTTTCCCATGAGACCAATGCTCAATGCCTCATGTACACGTTTTCTATAGATACTTGACCTATAGATATACCTACATGTCGCCATGTTAGTTTTGCAGCCCGTACCCGAGTGGAAGTTGATGTTATAATACCCTCTCCACTATATTCACCTATGACATAACGTAAACTATTACGCGTATACTAACCTTAGTGTAACGTGTAATTGTGTATACTCTAAGCGCTGTTAAATACAAATTCGGGCACTTAAAATGCGGTTTTTGTCGTAATAACGAACATAGATTGTAATTGGTTTAGAGGAAGTCAGCTCAAAGCGGCAATAGCAGGCACAGCGGCACTCCGGCAGTCGTGTCCCTACCCGCTCTCGTCCAGTGACGAAATTCAGTGGGACTTTCATACATAATAATAGCAATTTCAAGTATAAATTTATATTTGGAACAAAATGGCTACCAAAAGGCAAAGCGGCACTAGGCAAAGTGGCACCTTTACCGCTTTGTTCTGTTGGAGAATAGATAATCGTAACTTATATTATGTTTGTCGTAACAATAATTAGTTATTTTCGTTTCAGAAAATACACTTGGTATATAATTACAAAAAGAGACCTTAAAAGCATTGTAGAATAAGGTAGCTATGGGGGTACGAACTTAGAAGACGTTATAGCGTAGGTAGGCGTAATTATAAGGTGACGGGAGTAGCAGCGGAAATTGTTGCGTTCCATTTTAACGATCTTGGGTTTAATTTTTTAAGTCTGAAAACGCAAAGAAAACGACATTTTTAAAATGAAACCTAGTTAGATCGATAAAGAACTTTCTCAGCAACTTTCCCATTAGTGAAAAGCTTCCACCAGGCCACGATCTACCCTGGCGCACTTTAAAATTGCTAAATAGACTCTGGGTGGGCGTCGGAAGATGACAGCAGCTAAAGAAGAAGTGGAAGTACTCTGACGACGACAGATGTACCTTTGGAAACATCCAGGCTATGGAATATCTGCTGTCATGCCCCACGTCCACTGCTTCTTGTTCTGGAGAAGATCTAAGAGAAGCCAACCAAAAGGCTATAGATGTGGCGAGATTCTGGGCCAATACAATTTAGATAACAATAATTGCCAGTAACGCGATAAGAAGGAGAAGAAGTTAGATTGATTTTTCAGTTCCAACACTGCCTACATACTGAGATTCATTGAAAAATAGTTTTCACGTAGATACTTCAATATGTGGATTCAACCGGAGATCCCGATTATAAGTTAACATATTTACAAAAATTTCTCCTTTTAAATAAAAGGATATATTTTTATAGATTTACCTATAATCTTTAAAGAACAATTATAGATTAAAAAAAAAACGTTTAGTTTTAGTAGTTTCGGAGTTAATTCGGAGTTTATAGACCTTTCAGTTACTATCTAGTATACTCGTAGATACAATACTTTTACATTTTTTGAGTGAATTTGTGTTGGGTATGATTAGAGTTTTTTTTTTTTAATTTGATATGTTGATATAAAATAAATGTTTTTTCATAATTTTCTGTTAAATCACCAATATTAATTTACATTGTTTCGTTTTTAAACCGCTTGACCCACTAGTAACCGGTTTGCCCAAATGCTGTAACCGCTTTAGACCATCCATAATATAAATTGATATTAATTTCTCAGATATACAAAACTTTATTGTAATGTTTTTAAAGTGGTGCCTAGTCCCTTAAGTAGGTATACCGTTTGTATTATTTCGGTTAGTATCTATGTAATTCTATCTGCAGTATGCAATAGCATTGGCGATCATTCAATCAATATGCAAGCGTGTGTAGCAATTGTTGCGTAAGTGAACGTGTAACAAAAAGGGGTATCGACCCGAAAGGGAAGGGATATTTGCGAGTTCAGGGATGGTGCCACAGTAAAAATTGTTAACATTGATTATTAGTACCTACCTTTCGGGTTGATACTCCCTTTTCGTTACACATTGTATAACACGCGGATTCGGGAGTGAAATTGTAAGTATACCACAATGACCTTCCAAACATACATATGTGTATGAAAGTTTATTGGCGTACACTAGTAGTTTGCTTTGAACTGTGAACTCGCGAACCCCATATCTTGGCAATTTCTTCACTAATTTGGCTCAGGTTTGAACTACAAAATTCTATTTGCTATATCTACACTACACGCCTACCAAATTTCATGAAGCTCCGATCAAAGGATATCGACGGTTCTCACATTATCGCCGTAAAAACAAACATACATACAAATACTAATATCGCCGAAAAACATACATACATATATACTTCGCTCGCTTCGCACTATATAAGGAAATGCACAACAAATAATATTCCGAGAGGTGGTAGACATTTTAGGGTAGATACCATATTTGAGGCAAGCTAAAAACTAAATCAACTAAATGTCTTCTAATTTACCGTAAAATCCAAATATGGGTAATTTAGATGACAAGGCCGCCGCGTCGGTATCTAAATTGGAATATAATTTACATTAAATGACTGATGATACAGTTTTAATCCGACGAGGTGAACAATTTTGTATCACGATTAAATTTAAAACTGGTTTAAATGGAAAAGTCGATATAAGGTTGCACTAACAAAATTTAAGTTGATACTTAGCTATACAGTGTAGGTATATTTTACAGTAGATATTATTGATATAGACTAAAAAAGAATTTATTAATGTTCAATGCGATTAACTACCTACATTATGTTATGATGCAAGAAATAAAAAGTTAATAATATTAGATTTTTTATTAATTTTTTTTAATTTATTTTTTTAATAAACTTTATTTTTTTCAGAGGGCGTATGAACTGCGTGGTGGAACGCCGTCGCGACGACCCCATGGAGAAGCGCTTCCCCTTCAATATCCTCGGAGCCTTCGCCCCCCGCAGTGCCCACGCGGAGCGCATTGCCATCATCTGCCACGGAGGAGATGAATCTAGGTAATCATATTTTTTTTTATGAGTGACGTAATTCGACGAGTACTTTTGGCTAGGCCAAACGAACGTACATTTTTGAGTTGTGTAAGTTACGCAATAGGCAATTTTATGATTTTTCTAAATCTATTTTAATAGAGTCTCACTGGTATTTTTATTTCCTCAAAATAATTACGCCTATTGCTATAAAAAAATATACTCATACCGAAACGACAGCCGCTATATGGTGGTGATATAACAAATACTAGATTGTAAACTTTTCATTAATGTACATTATTAAGTGTTTTTTTAAAAGCTATTAAATGAAATAGAATAAAGGTTATACTTACCCCTGTTAAATATTTCTGCATTCAACAGAAAATAAGTAAGTAATAAAAGCATATAACTTTGCTACCATCACCGTTTATATTTTACTCTCCACTTTTAACTAACGAACAGCGAGTGATCGTGTGTGTGCAATGCCAATGCCACTTTACAGTCCACATAAATATAATCTAAAGTCACAATGTAAAGAAATATAACTTAGTTACTGTTTGTCTACGCTCGTTTTTGCTGTTTTGACGTCACTTATGAAAACAAAATGGCGGTCGACGTCCTTAATCGCGTGACATACCGATACCTAATTAACTTTTATAACGATTTTGTTTCTAAAATTAAAAATCAATCCTAAGTTTTTGTACTACCTAAGTACTGTTTTATTTTATTTAGGTACTTTTTTATTTGAACAACTTAGGGTAAGTACCTATATATTTTTTAAAATAAGAGTGAAACGTCGCATTGATGGCGAATAATAGTGGAAATTTAATTAAAATTCTATTTTTATTAAGGAATTAACTATATACATACATTAAAGAATTCAAGTCACTAAGTAGTACTTCAAAAATCTCAAACTTACACATTAGGTACTTAGAGTCGTATTGCAAACATTGAGTCAGCAGAAAACCGAAGTAGGTGTGGTGATTGTGCAAGCATTCGCAACTTTCTTCCGCTCAAAGAGAAAGCGGTCCGAAGCAAATTCAAATATTGCAAATTTTCAGTTACGATACCTCTCAGAAGGTTAACGATCTGTTATTTGTGTATTCTACCTACCTACAAAACATAGGTACTTAAAAGGTTTTGTTTTGATTTGAGCAATGTTTTGATTTATGTTTTCTACTGCTTATACACATTTATTATATTGTAATAATCGATTTTAGAGTATTTAGTAAGTAGGTACTTCAATTAAATCGTTGGACCCGAAGCACAGATTTCCAACGTCACGAAAAATAACAACTAGACACAATGAAAAAGCTGCTCATGCTTTAGATCGGCTTTTAAGATTTATGTAGGAATACTTATACAAGCAGGAAACAGAAGCCTTCAAGATTGATCAGGCGTATTATTAAAATTGACACAAGCCTAATTATGATATACTAGTTGCGCCCCGCAGTGTTACCCGCAGAAAAAGTAGCCTATGTATTAATCCAGGGTGTCACCTACTTGTATACCAAATTTTATTAAAATTGGTCCAGCCGTTTGCGCGTGAAAAAGTAACAAACACACACACTCACAAACTTTCGCCTTTATAATATTATTAGTGTGATTAGGTAGACGTGTGACAAAATAATGTTTTATGAAGCACTTACCTAAAATCATTAGGTGCGATATTTAACACCCGCTGCGCGACAAGTCATCTCAGCGCCGGCTCCGGTATTTTTTCATTTCAACCGGCTTATCCGGGCGTCGCGGAATTTACGTGGCCGTCATACCGACGTGGGCTCTATATTCTAGTAACATCATAACGTAGTTAAATACGATGCGATCTCGTGACTTATGTGTAGGTATATTTCATGAGAATACTTTTGCATCTTTTTTTACCTATGATATGAATATAGATGTACTTACAATAAGTAAAATTTTAATAAGTATGTAGTTATACCGACGACCTCCGTGACGGAGTGGTAGCCACGCTAGTCCGCCGTTCGGAAGTTCCGCAATCGATCCCCGGCGGAGGCAAATTGGAAAATTGCTCTTTTCAAATTGTCCTCGCTCTTGGGTGTCTTTCTACAAATATCTAAGTCATAAAATATAGTATAATTGAGTTAGTATTCCATAACACAAGATTTGTCTCTATACATTTATTTATTAAACTGACTGCCAGCGTGGTCTAGTGGTCAAGGCGTTCGCTTTGTGATCCGGAGCGTCGTGGGTTCGAGTCCAATGGTATTCACTTGACCGGTTTATTAAGGTCTATTAAAAGGTACATTGTTTCTTACTAAGTATGGCAACCCTGAACTGAATAAGTATTTTCTAAATCTGTGCTCATATATTTTTAATATAATGTTTAATCAACTGGTATTTTTATTTTCTTTAAATAATGACGTTAAATGCTAAAAATTAAATTTAAAATTACGATAAACATACTCGCGCCAAAATGATAGCCGCCATCATGGTGACGTCATAACAGCAATAACAAATTCTAGATTGTAAACTTTTTATCAATAATGCACAGTATTATTTAGGTATGTGTATTATTGTGATAGCTATCTTTACAATGAAATGACATAAAGTAAGGTACTTACTCCTATTAAATATTTCTGCATTCAGCAGAAAATAAGTCAATAATAAAAGCATAGAACTTTGCTACCATAACCGTGTTGATTTTCACTCCACTTTTTATAAAAGGACGGTTAGTGTTATTAATCGTGTGCATTGCCACTTTGAACTCCAAATAAATGTAAATTGAAGTCACAATATAAAGAAATATTACTTAATCACTGATCAGCTACAGCTCGTTTCTGCTACTTCTTATGAAAATAAATGACGGTCAACGTTTTCGATCACGTGATATACAGATAATAAAAGCACGTTTTGTTTTTGAAATAAAAAACCAAGCGAAATTCTTTGTAAAAAATTAACGCTGTATTCCTAAAGTAAAAGCTATTTAAATAACATTATTTATTTATTTAATTTTGACCGACGAGAATGGCCTATGGACAATAAAGTATGTGATGAAAACTAGTGACATTCTAACTCGCGCCCCTCAAATCTGTACCATGAGATGCAACCGTGACTTCGAATCACCCTATAAATTTCCTCATCACAAATATGCGTAATTCTTCGTTACTACCCACTATATATTTAGTCATGTTACGTGTAGTATTTTACTTATACTTTTAATAATACAGAAATTTAAAGACGATTAAAGTGAAGATATTGATATAAATAGCATAATGCTCAGAAATAAAACCAAAGCTAAAAATATAAGACGGATTTTTTTTTATCACATATCTTTAATTGAAAGAAGTTGTTCCCAGCGTTGCAATTAATCAATAATAAACTGACAATGTTCTAAAGTTTTAAATAAAGTTCTGTTTTCCACTAGAACGAACTTTTTTAATCAAATAAATAATAAAATGGAAAGCTAATAAAATAAGGTTAAAAAAACTGTATAAGTATTTTATTTTAATAAAGTATTTTGAAAGTACGTATTTTGCATTTAGTTTTTTAAATAAAAAATAAACCTATTTTATATATTGCTTTTAAAATAAAAATATAAGGAGTATTTGATTTTTTTATTTAAGTACATTTTACAAACTATTTTTCACATATCTGCTCTTTGGGTTGCGGAGGTCAGATGGCAGTCGCTCTGTGTAAAAACCAGTGACGTCATCAAATCACCTAGGTTAAATAGCGGACCTCAAGCTCTGACGAGTTACCGCTGAGGATGCAAGCGGATAGTGATGATTATTTATTAAACTTTTGAGGAAAATATCACAGGAAGTAAGTATGCTTTCTTAATGTAACAGTCACCTAACTTAAAAAAATACCTGAACCTTTTTAAAAGTTTTCGTCATTTCATAACATAATCATTTGAAAACAGTTACATACTAAAACGACCTTGTTTTGTGACTTGTTTAAAATGTGAAGTAAACTAAAATGTGTTGAAAAATAAAGTCCCTATGTTGTAACTTGTAACGTGTATCTTCGGAACTCAGAATAAAGTTCCGAAGTTACACGCACCTGGCTAGTTATTTCATTTGAACCGGCTTACCCGGACGCCGCGCCATTTAAAAGGTCAACTAGGTTCGTGGACCTGAAATGATGGCGCCACCGAACGTTTTTAATCTGTGTTATGGGCGTTGCCAGGTTAAATTTAGTTCCGATTTTTTCCACAATATGGCGAGGTCCACTTACTTATTTTTTACCTATCTAGGAGTTATTCCGCTAACATCGTTTCCTGGAATTTTTCATAGGTGTGTATAGAGTACACTTTACATAGGTAGGGTTGCCATCCGTCCGGATTTCCCCGGATTTGTCCTAGTATAGAGAGCATCCGGGGAGTGTCCGGGTGAGGTATCATTTGTAGTCCGGCTTTTTTTTTCTTAAATTCTATGTAAATTCAAGAAGAAGAAAAAAGCAATAGGCTGCCTCGGATGGCATTTCCTACTACGTCCAGATTTAAATATTTATTATAATAATTATTGAGTTAAAAGAGTCATCTCAAAATTTATAACATTGATAATGTCTCAGTGTAACAAAATGGTCTCAGTACTTTTAAGATTCTTGTTTAAAAAATTAATTGAATTTTGTTAGGTTTAACATTTAAATAAGGTTTTGTTCTCTTAAGGCGGGCCTTCCCGGTCGCTCTGTTTTCAACGCGAGCATAGTTTGAAAAGCTTGGTGTTTCATCCAGAGCAATGCTAGAAAAAAGGGCAAACCAAAAAGAGAGAGATAGCGCCTAAGGGCATGGTTTGCATTCTATTAAATGAAATTAGTATTATTATTAACTATCCATTGCGGAAATTTCATAAAACTTGTTCCGGGTGATACGTGTTTATCAGTAAGCCTTACACTTACTAGTATGTGAAATAAATGTTTTATATTCAAAATTTTCATTACATTTGCGAGGTTTGTATCGAAATATTTTCTTTACTTTTACAATTTATGAACGGTCGAACTTCAGCTAAAATTTGTGCAAAAGAGCAGATTTTTGGAGGCTTATACTGACTTTGTTTTTCTAAATTTCAATTTTTTATTTCGATAGAAACCTAGAAATAGCGTCCAAGATACCTGTGAGTTCAAAAGTTTTCAAGAAAGATCAGATACAACGCCATAATCACGTACGAGCGTTTGTATGAAAAGGAAGGCGGAAAGGCCGCTTTTAACAGAGTATATCAATAATTTGTGTTTTACTTTAAAAATAAAAAAATTATAACTGGTTATTAAAACAATTCGTAACAAACTGTAATAAGATTCTGTTTTGTTAGGTACATTTTAAATAATGCTAAAATATGACTTTATTTAATTTTAAGGTCTGAAAATAAATAAAAAGGTGATTTATGATATGACATTTAAACTGTTTTTTATTACACTACGAGTATGTTTAAAAAAACCTGTTGATATGTCCGGGTTCTGGGCTCTGAAATCCGGGGTTTTCACGCGTCTTGTCCTGGTTGCCAAATTTTAGAGATGGCAACCCTATACATAGGTAAAGAGTATATTTTTGAGGTAAAATGACATCGTCTATGTATATCTGATTATTTTTCTAACTGTCTGTCTGTTGTTCTCTATTAATCAGAAACCGGGAACGTTTACATGTGTAGGTAGGTAAGTTATATAATTTTTCAAAACTAAAATCCGACTTGACCCCCGAACTATGAAACAGATAAAACTTTTATGGGACCTCCTGAAAAGTATACCCTTTCAAATAAAAAAATAATTTTTAAAACCGGTCCAGGCGTCTTTAACTAATTAGTACACATACTACTTACATAAAAAAGATCGCGACGAATAGAGAAGATGCATTATGAGTAGATTTTGATAAATGTCTTTGATTTTGATTGCACAATTATATTTTTTATCCCTTCATTAACTTTGGTATTTAGTTCATTAAAAAAGACAATTTTAGAAGTAATGAAAAGTTTAAAAATTAATATTATCATAGGATTTACTTAAAAAAATATATCTACTTTTGTTATGAGGCCAATCCTGTAAACGTTATATTTGACATAGCACCCGAACATATGTTCTTACCTCATGCCTACAAATGCGACATTAGTGACGTTACTCCTGTCCGGACTTTCTAAAACGCTCCGAGACGCCGCCGTCCAAAGGCGGACGCGACTTTAAAATCATAGACTTTAAAATCATAAAATCATAGAGATATTAAGTTAGCAAGGTAGTGTGTTCTTAAACCTGCCTATTTTGAGGAACTCTTTCCATTGGACAACGAAAAAAAAATTATGCATCTTCCCTATTGATAACCTCCTCCTTATAGAAGGTTAAAAAGTCCGCGCAAAGCCAGGGCGGGCAAATAGTTTCTACCCTAAATGCCCCTATATTTCCTAAACTCACCTGTAGCTAAAGTTAAAACCATAATCCGCTAGTTTCCAACAAGTCAAATCAGAAACTTTTTTCTAAACGTCAAAACAAACATCGTCTATGGGATTTGTATGAAATAGCACGGCGTGACGTCATAATTTCTTAGAGTCAAATAGCGCTCCTATTTTCGGTTTATCTGCAATAATAAATCTAAAATCACGTTGAAATTGGATATGATCAATGACAAGTGACATTATTTTTTGGCGTTTTATTCTCTTATCAGTGCAAAATAATTTATTTTTGACCCTGGGTACTACCCTATCCTGACACTGAGTTAACTCGAATACATATATGGCCACATAAGCTGCATGTGAACTTGTAATGATTCTCGCTAGAACGTGGTCACGATAACTTATAAAGATGATGACACGTGCGAACACTATGTTACTCCATGTTACCAACTTGGAAGTGGATGTGCGGTGGAAATGTATTGTATTACGACTTAATCCGCAGTTAGGTTAAGTTGAGAAGGCGGCGGCAGCGAGCGCCGCGCGCCGGACGTTTCAAGTTAGAAGCAAAGCGCTGATTAAAATAAACGCTAATGCTTGGGCCGCACCTGCGGCTATCGTCACGAAGCTTCGTGCTATTACACGATACACGCAATTGTAACCGGCCGTTATCGGGTATAGTCCCGAATATTAGGATCGTTAGCGTTATCGCGCGGGTGGCGGAAGGCGGACTAGCGTTGTTCTGTTCATTTTGGCGTTCGTTTTCAACTTGTTCAGTCGCGTGCTGTGCGACGGTGCCACGGTTGTTAATGCGTAAAAATGGAGTAGAACGATAAAATGGTGTTAAAATTTTTAGGTTTTTCTTTCTAGGTTTCTTTTTAGGTTTCAAAAAATGCATTATGTAATTGTTAGCACACTAGTAAAAGTAAAGAAAGTCGTCGTTCATATTTAAAACACGTAGATGACGCCATCTTTTATTATTGCCCGATAGTTCGTGAAAAATAACGAAGCCGCTAGTATGACCACAGCTTTATCGCGGTCACTTTTTAGTATACAAAACGTACGAAGCTTCGCCGCTCATTGCTTTGGAGCGACAGAAGTAGGTGCGGCCGAAGCATAAGGCTAAGAGGTTTTATTTCAAGTGAAAAATAAGTAACATTTTAAAAACGCCAAGAAAATTTTCTTTGTAGTTTAATTATGATTTTGTTATTTTTATAATATACAATGTCCTTTTAATTAAGTACAAATATTTTAAGGGGTTATTCAGTCCATCATTTTGAACAACAACAAAAAAAATTTTTAGGTTCTCATACAGATCGAAGTAATCACGTGATATCGTTACTATGAAAAATGCAAAAAAAAATTTCGTATTTCGATATATATTTATTGGGAAAAGTTGTTCAAAATGATGGACTGAATCACCTCTTAAAATATTTGTATTTAATTAAAAAGGACATTGTATAGTATATGTATGTCTATTAATCGCAATTCATAGGTATTACCTAAGTATTTGTAGGTACTCGTATTTAAATATATTGTATCTATTTACAGTAAATCTGACATACTGCATATCCAGCATATCTCTTTAATATTCACTTCTCCCTCTATACAAAAGTTGACTGGAAGAGGTTGCTATACGATAAGTCCGCCTTTGTCTTCTTTTTTACTATTTTTTGGATTTTCTTTTCTTTATGGTGCAGTAAAGAGTATTGTATTGTATTAGAAAGTACCTGATATTATTATTTCATACAACATACACGCCAAGAGAGTTCATCATCAATCATTTCTTTGATAGCTTTCTCTTAAATTATCTAAGTGGAAGTACTTGAATACGTTTCTAATTTGATAATAAAATTCTATGCATATCGAGTAGCAACTCTTTAAAAAGTAGCACTTTTGTTAGTTTGATTGTTTGTAAAATCTTTATTGTACATAGACGCAGGATAAAAATACAGGTTAGAACTAGAGAATAGTACAAAGGTGGACTTATCCCAGATAGGTATCTCTTCCAGTCAACCTTGTAATATGAGGACAATTTACAAAACAGGGTACTACACTTTTTGGCGCCACCACTAGTAACAGCCGTTTTATTGCCGTTTCTCTACATCTACATGACTTCAATTTTCTTTCTTAATCAGTCTTCAACTAGCTGTTTTATTGGCCCACCTGACGAGCGTGAGTTCCACCCATTCTACTTTGGACAAGTCTCCATCCGTTTGGACAAGTTTCGATTCTGCTTTTAAAAAATATAATTTATTTTAAACTGTTCTCAGCTAAGGATGGTTAACATGATATACAAAACAACTTTGTATTTTTTTAGAAAAATAAACCAATTTGTTGGCAAGACAATCCCTCCCGATGTACATGTGAAAAGTAAATATACATAGGTTCGCACCTGTATCGCAGATTCAATTACTTACATGCACCTGCTCTTTGTTAGAGTTGGCATTACGCGAACAAAGCGCAAGGTTTGAGATGTCTAGACGATATTGGAGATAACATTTGAGAGAAGCTATTATTTTTACCTTTTCCAATGTTTGTGTGAAACAATTACAGATGATGAAGAGGAGCGATGGTTTAGTCAGGGAGGATGCGATATGTTTTGTAGTTATAAGGATACAATAGAAACACATATAAATCAATGTGTTCCTCTAAAAAAAAATATTCGGCTAAAGGTTTCATTGAGAAAGCATTAGTACCTAACAAAATTAGTGACATGTTGTGTTTATTACTTATGTACATAAGTAATTATAAAAAAAAACCGACTGCATTCTTATATACCTAGTGTCACTCTCAGAATTAGTACTAATTTAATGACACCTCTCAAGCTTAAGTCCATAGAGCTGTTCAGGCCACAGAGCGTGCCAAACAATTATACATACATACACTCTTGAAAAACATAACCCTTCTTCTGGCGCAGTGAGGAAAATATTGAGTTGAATTGGTTGACAATAATAAGCATTAAATAAGCTAAACACTTTCTACAATACGAGTAACAATAGACGTAAGTCGCTACTTAGTGCTTGGTTGTGATTCTAAGTTGACAAATCCTTAGACTGCTTTTTCAAAATACGTAATAAGAATAATCCACAATTCACGAACTCTATAAATAAGCCAACTCAAAGAATCCTCCAGAATGCCATATTATCTATAGATTCCTGCACTGCTTGCTTGTTAAATTATTAGGCCAGTTGCAGATATTCAATGCGGAATTTAAAAACTTACCTCTGTGGTATTTCGTGAAATTAATCTAACGTATAATGTAGCTACATTGTAGTAAGCATTCAGCATGAATTTAAGATATACCTAATACAATTGACAGACAAATACGTTTATTCAATAATTGGGTGTTGCGATGGGGTGTGTAATATATGTAATAACAACAAATTCTCTAATGATCATACAACCTAATGTTATTTAATATACTTTTGTTTAATATAAAGATCAATTGAAATACCGTATTATTTATATAATTTCATATGACCTAATTTTATGTGGTATAATGAACGTTATACATAATGCACATTTACATTAATATTTACTTACTATAACATTATTTTGCTCTAATAAATTATAATCTATACGCAACATATGTCATAATTTTAAAACGCCTGTATTTCTTTATGCGCTTAAAGTATAAAATAAAAAACAAGCAATTATTAAAAAAAACCGACTTAATTTTTATATTCCCACTGTCACTCTCAGAATTGCGACGAATTTAACGACACCTCTCAAGCTTTAATCCACCAAGCCGTTTAGGCCTGCAGAGCGTCCCATAGAAATATACGTACATACATGCATATATACATACACTAGAACAACATAACTCCTTCTGACGCAGTCGGGTTTAAAGAAATTGGTTACAAAAATCGAAGTATTATGTATATGTAAAAGTAATACTTAAATGTTTGTAAATAAAAAAATGTTTTTTTTTCAACATAGAGGGCGCAGATGAAAAAAAAAATTATCACATACTTACAAATAATTTAATATAGAAGTAGCAAATGAAAAAAAAAAATAAATACTTATAACAAAATTGGTTACACAAAAAATGTTTAACCAATTTTTTTATATTAAAATTTTTGTAAATATATTAAATATTCTTTTAATATCGAGGGAGCAGATGAAAATAAAAATATTACATACAAATAATATTGGAATGTCATTTACAAAAATTTAAGTATAAAAAAATTGATTACGCATAGAAAATGCGCGCTCATTTAAATATTCTTTTTGAAATCGAGGAATCAAATAAATAAAATATTATTATGTACAAATAATATTTAAATTTTTATTTAGAAATAATTATATACAAAAAAAAAAAACTTGTTACACATTTTTTATGTGTGTAAATGCTTTTGAATAAAATTTAAATATTTATTTTAAAATCGAGGGAGCAAATGAAAAAAAAAAATGCTACGTACAAATAATATTTGAATTTTATTTACAAAATATTTTTTTTTTAAATTCAAATTTTATTTTAACATCGAGGGAACAGATGAACGTACTTACATACAATTAAAACAAAAGACGATTATGTGCGGCGAAACACATACATAACCCTCCTTTTCTTTAATTGTTTGAAATATCTTCGAGCTTTGGTCTCAAACTTAAATTTAAAATATTAGGTAATCATTACTGTTGTAACTAATTATTTTCTAAAAAATAAATATCCGTGAATATGATTACTTAATGTTATTTTTTTCCTTATATACGAAATACTTATATTATTATAGTTACCAATTTTTTATTAGTATATTTTAGTAAATTTACGTTATATGAAAAGAACATTCGGATAAGGAATAATTATATAAAAGAAGATTATGACAAATGAACATTATATAAAAAGAGCATCTGTACAAGTGATAATTATATAAAATGAACATTAAACAAAAAGTTATTAGAGCACACGATGGTTATATGGTATAAAATGTTAGGTGAAATGAAATTAGGTAGTACGTTTTTATATAAATTGAAATTTATATTACTTCAGCGTTATTGCAATTGAAATTATATTATCTGTTATTATCACATTATATTACACACCCGTTGCGATGCTTGCACTAGTAGGTAGATATTTTCCTCGGATTGAGTTCCGGTAGAGTCCGCTTACGTTTCCGAAAACAAGGGCAACATTAATCCTTCAATCTTCTGTCGATGTTGTTTACAGAAATAATGTATCTACAATCATTATTTCCCGGGATGGTCTCAATTGCGCCACATTACAGTTTCCCCGGTATTCCATTTAACATTGTTTATTTATTTACGTAAATTCTCACAATTGTGCTAAATATGATTTGAGTATTTATTTATTCACAATCGGAAGCGTTATTTTTATTTACATACAACTTACTACACTTTTGTTATAAAATATTACCTAAGTATATATAGTATTATGGTGATGGGTACATAAAACACCGAAATACGTCTAGAATTATATTTGGAACTGTTGTTTGACGTTTTCCTTCCCCCCCACAGGCCAGTAAATATGTTCCCCGAGCCCCAGTCACAAGTGTTCGCGTTCCCGCTGTCAGGCCCCGTGAGGCTGCCCCTGAGGCCCCAGGGCGACCGCGTGCCACCACCGCCATCAGCTGGCGAACCCCGCATGCCCTTCGCGCCCATGTCACATCGTCCAATGCCTTTCCCTCTACCGGTAAGTACTAACAATATCATTTTATTCATTCAAGCTCTCAAAGGAGGTTATATTCATGGGTTATATTTAACTCATAATCAGGGTTGTAAGTTCGATTGAAAATTCGAAGGCGGCATAAGGCTCCTATAATATGCAGAGATTGAATACACCAAGAGTGCAATGCCATAAAAAAAATACGTCTGGGCGCGCTAGTTTTCTTGTTGAATGAAATCTTTGTTGCAAAAAATTGCAAAATATACTTTTAACAAAAAATTACGGGTTCAAGTGAAGAATTCGACTCGATGCCTGAATCGGTAAAAGTAGAGGCAAAGGCAGTCAAGGAAAACTTATTACCTTAGATTTCAAAGGAACTTTCATTGAATTATGTAAGTAGATATTTCTTAAATAACAAAATCCATTATAACAGTTTTACATACTTTCCTCGCTTTTATGATGAAAAGTAGCGTGTTCAACTCGAGTGTAAGTGATCAATAACACCATCGAACTATAAGTTCCCTTGCTCGCTTCGCCCTAAATATCTCGGGTGTAATTGATCACGTACAACCCTTGTTTAACAATCTACTATTTCATCTCATCTACTCGAAAAACGATGCTTTTCATCCCAAAACATTTGGAGCTGAAGTTACTGCTGATGCTCTCGGGACTGAAAATTGAAAAAGAAAATCTTTAGGGATTCAAAACTATTTGAAAACTGAACACGAATGTAATCTACTTATGTAAAATCAACAATAATGTTGGCAGTCCAGCAAAAAAACAAGAGTTTAGTTTTAAAACAATTAATTATTGCCATAGATGTCGTATTTTTTTAAATTTTGTATACATATCGTCGTCAAGTCAACATGGATGAGTCTAGGCAAACATTTATTCATCTCATCTACTCAAAAAACGATGTTTTCATCCCAAAACATTTGGAGCTAAAGTTTCTCTCGGGACTAAAATGTGAAAAAGAAGATCTTTAGGCACTAAAACCACTTTGAAAACAGAACACGAGTTTAATCTATGTAGAATCAAAAATAATGTTGGCAGTTCAGCAAAAAGAAAAGAAGAATTTTGTTTTAAAATAAAAAATATTTGGCACAGACTTCGTGATTTTTTAAATTTGGAATATATATCGTCTTCAACATGGATGAATGTAGGTTAAAATTTTTAATGTTTTTTGCTTCGGAAAAAGAAATAAGTATAATTAAAAAGCGAAAAATTGCGCTTTTTAATTATACTTATTTCTACCCTTTGATTCAAGTAATTATAGAAGTTTTAGGTTATGTATTTGTATTGAAATGTAATTATTTATGTAAATGTGAATACTTTTTCGTGAGTTTAAGCCAATAGTGAATAGTTATCTTTTTACGTATAAAAATAAAAAGATATGAAGGACCACGCAAACAAAGTTATGAGTGAACATTTTATCTTAAGTTGGTGGTCTTCGAAAAAATATTTCTTAGTATTAATTGTATGAAAACGACATCAAACAAAGGTTAGTATTAAATTGTCGGTTGAAGTCTGTTAGGTATTGTAGATGTTCTACTGTTCTTTATATTCTGTTTTGTATGTGCTAGTTTTTCGCATAGATGGAGATAAAAAGTAGAGGGTTCTACTCGGGTACGGTAATATTTTTATCTCGGACGATATTCATGAATCCCTCCCTACACTCAGGATTCCACCGTAGAATCACTCGCTCCGCTCGTGATTCAACTGTGGAATCCTTCGTTTCGCTCTGGATTCAAAGTAGCGCCCTCGCCTTCAAAATATTACCTTAGCCCCTTGTAGCACAATCTACTATAATGTTCTTCGCTTCGAAAAAAAAAACAAGTATAATTTAAACAAGTCATTATTAAAAAAAGAACAAAATCCATATTGCCTTTTTATATACCCTGTGTCACTCTCACAGTAAATACGAATCTAACGTTACCTCTCAAACTAAAATCCATTGAGCCGTTCAGGCTGCAGAGCGTGTCAAACAATTATACATACATACATACTCTCGAAAAACATAACTCTCCTTCTGGCGCAGTCGGGTAGCAATTTTTGTCTTTTAATCTTTAATTCAAGGTAATTACAGAAGTTTTAGGTTATATTGTATTGACAATATAATTATTTAAATTTGAATACTTTTTCGTAAGTTCAAGCCGATAGTGAACATCAAGTTTACTTATAAGAATAAAAAGATGTGAAGGACAACGCAAACAAAGTTGAGTGAACATTTATCAGAAGTTGGAGCTCTTCGATAAATTATTATCTGTAAGTATTTATTGAATGAAAACGACACCAAATAAAGGTTGATATTTGCCGATTTAACTCTGATTATGTTTTGTAGTTGTATAATAGGTTCTTCTTTATATTTTGTTTTGTATTTATCAGTTTTTCTCATAGAGGGAGATGAAAATTACAGTGTCAAGTGTGAAATCCTTCGTTTCGCTCTGGATTCAAAGTAGCGCTCTCGCCTTCAAAATATTACCTTTGCCCTTGTAGCTCAATCTACTAGGTAAATTTGCTATTTTGAATCAATAGGATATGGCACAGTCAGCCAGCTGGAACAACAACATGTTAAAGTTAAAGAAACAGATTATCTTCAAAAAATATATCGACTCAGATGGTTGTAGCGCCTAGAGATGCCATGTCTTACAGCAGCTGCAGTAGGTAAGGTACCTAGGATGACATCGAGTGAAAGTGGAAGTTTTAAGCTCTTTTATCGACCAGTAAGTATTTTCCAGGCGTTTTTGACGTGACAATCGATTTTTAGCTTCTCTGCAATTGAGGGATTCTGCCCGCTTAAGTGACGTTTTGCAATACTTACCTATTGAATTCGATCTTATACGTTTGGTTACTTTTTGTCAACACAATGGCTTTTGACTGATTCATCGCGAGTCCAAACTTACCTAAGCATTTTATCTTGATAATGCTAAATGAGAAAACAGGACGCAATGGCGTCTATGCAGCGCTTTTGCTTGCAACATGTTATGTAGCATTTTTATTTGGTACGTAAATATAGGTAACCATTTAGCTACTTACTTAACATAATATGGTAGGAAATCCAGTATAATTTTATTTAAGTACTAAATCTGTTCACTTCAATTTATTGTACCCTAATATAGGTATGTGCCTACTTTAAAAAGCATTAGCATGATTAAATTAGAGTAGCAACATGAGAAAGGGTCGTTAAACGAAATATTTCAGAGTAGGGGTTATATATGTATTAAAATCATAAAATGATTAGGAAAACATTTTTAATTTGCACTCAGAAAGGTAATTTCATATTAGTTTGGGTGCCTAAGTTCAAATTTTGAGACCTTTAATATTTTGCTTAGTTATAACGTCTGTTGTTGTTTAAAGTTATTTTTAAAATATTTTGTCATAGACTTACTCTTTATAAGAAAATGAATACCAACATCATTAAAATAGTTTCTTGAAAATTCAAAATCTTATACACGTACATAGGAGAAAATATTTAGTATCTACTTTGCACTTATTATACGTTATTTTAGTATTAATTTTTTTTTTTTATATCAGTAGGTATAATTTTAAATATGAAAAGAAACTTGAAAGAGCTTTTAAGTAATCAAGATGCTCAAAAATTTATCGTCTATAAAAAGATGAATCATGAAAATTCACCTGTTCATACAGGTGAGGCAAAAAACTTTCTTATTTAAAAAATCATCATATGCGTGTAAACGCTTTTATTAAGTGACATATTTTTGCTGCTGCATGTAAGTAGGTACCAGTACTTCCTTACGTTTCCGTTTACCGATAATCACATAACCCTAAGTACTTAGTATTTGTTCGAGTATATAATATCTCGTTTGTCTTTTACTTATATGGTAACTGACAATGGTTCCATTTCATTTTAGGCGTCATTATATTGAGGATTAATATGGCTGACGAAGGTACAATGCTGAGAATAAATGCACTACACCTTTGTTACCTATCAGCCTATCACAATGAAAAAGTAGATTTAATACCTACCTGTACTATATGTGGCTATATGATAAATACCGGTGGACGGCGAACTGGTATAAATCGAATTACATCGATACATGTATTTTGAATTTCTGCTTGAAGCGAGGTGAGCCTCGCACCGGCTTTTCAACTCTATCTCGATATCAAATTATCTACTATAAAGAAATGCTGTAACCTATTTAACAGTGGCTGAACATATTGCTCGTGTTTATATTGCGCTTTTATTTGCAAATTTTATTTAAGGTAAGTGGGTAGATGAGCCACCCTGTGACTCGGATACATTATTAGTTGCATACATTTAGAGATTCAAAGACATGGATGGATGTTTTAATACATAATTATAATTTGCTTCGTCTACTTCTTCATCATCAGGCACATTTCCAGTTGCATCTTTAGCTAAATACATGCCAATATAGTCATTTGATTGGTCACGCAAGAAATGCCAAAGATCTTGCGAAGTGTAGAAGAAATATAGCCTAGCTTACTCGTGTCTACAAACTAAATAGAGATCACGGATCTTGTATCATTAATATGTTTTCATAAACATATTAATGATACATGATGAGTATCTACCTGTTGTTTTGTCGTTATATTAGTTTATTATTCATGAAATTTGAATATTATTTTTAATCCCTATATTCAAATAACTAATATTATCTAACGTTTAATAACTGCGATCTTTATTAAGAAGTATATGCGTGAAACAATAGATATGTGTGTGCTGTGCAGTCAGTTGTAGGCATAGGTGCGCATTTGCCTGAGTTCGTATAGGTACTGTATAAATATATCCAAAATCAATTTAGAGCATGAAGTGGATACCGATAATATATTTAGCGGAAAACGGAGGCTGTTGTTTATCTCAAGTATGTTGTAATTCCATTTTCCGCGGAAATATGTAAAATCCTCGCACCTCTTAAATAACCTCAAAATTCAGTCGCAAGGGGCACACGAGTGTTGCAATGTGGTACGCAGTCACGGGCCTCTGCTTGGACTTGTATGTACCTTATTGTTAAATAAATCGCGAGGTGAAGGCTGGAAACTTAACTACGATTATCTACCTATTTAAAAAAATACAGACCTCCGTTTTCTGACTCTGTCGTCTGGTCGTCGTGAGTACCTAAGCTGAGCTACTACATAAGTCCTACATAAGTTATTACAAAATAATAGACAAATAATCTGATAAAAAATTATCTAATTAAGATAAGAAAAAGAAGGCTTTTGTAAAAATTCTGGCCGATTAAATTAAGTTTCTTTTTTGTTTAATGATAGGAAATATTTTTTGCTACAATATACCTAGCGCCTTAGCACTCAGTGAGATAATCTTGAAGTTATTACAATTTGAATAACATATGCAGAATTTGAATAAGACATTTGACTTATAAATTAATGAAAGACATTTATAGATATATAAAAAATTACAATAAAAAAAAAAGGAAAACTGCTTACATTAAGTGATTTGTCAATAGAAATGGTCGTATATAACACTAACGAAGGCTCCGATATCGATGACGGGACACACGACGATTACTCGAGTAATTTTGATTGGAACGGAACTTTATGAGGAAGGCGAGTAGATAAGACAAAATTCGAATATGACCAAAATGCAAAGGATTCCGAGACTATAAACATTTGAAAAATAACTTTTGCACGCCTCATAAGCGGAGCGTTGAGGCAGTGTTCTACTCTTAACATGTCAGGGTCAAGCATTTTTCTGGACTTAATTATAGGTATTCATATTGCACTGTCACGCACGAGTGTGGGTTGGGGATAGGAAAGGAAAAGACTTTCCTATAGAATAGTGCCTTTATTAACAACTCAAGCGGTACTCAAAACTGACAGAGGTAGTCCTCTTTTCACGCCAACTGTCTTCTTTCTTACACGTATCACCGCACTAGTACAAACGCGGAATGTCACTGCACTGTCACGCGCGCGGAAACGTCACTGCACTGTCTTGCACGCGGAAACGTCACTGCACTGTCACGCGCGATACCATCACTGCACTGTCACTCACGCGCGGAACTGTCACTACTCTGACACTCGCACGGAATTCACTGCACTGAACACTTCATTTTACACACTACTTTACTTTACTCACTACTAGGTACTATTTTTTTCTTCTTCTTTTCTTTCTTCTTCGTTCTTCGAATTTCACTTTCCAACTAAAAACTGCCTTAGTCGGGGCCTTGTACTGTTTATATACCCCCCGAATTCGAACAAAATCGCATCAATGTTCTAAACTTAAATTACTAATTTTCTATCGCCTTCTCTCTCACTCATTTTCTGTCCCGTATTTTCTTTTTCATTTAGTCTAGCATTATCTAGAAACTTCTTCAAGTTTAAAAACACTATACGTGGTTGTGATTTGAACCAGCGGTCTCTAGATTCATAGTCCATCGCTTAGAAAACTAGGCCAATCGTGTTCTAACGTAATTGATGTAATTTTCCTTCAGGTGAATTCTTTTTGTTCGAATTCGTGACGTTAACATTGTCATTTCATCTCCCCACGCGACATCACTAATTCAATAATATAAGTACAGATATATGAAGAACACCCCTTTTATAAACACATTTAAAATAGGTACTTGAAGAAAATACATGACAAGCATAAAATATAAAAAATATAACACCGGCCAGTGCGAGTCGGACTCGCGCACGTGACACGTCTCGTTCACGTTTGTTGTATGGGAGACCCACTTAAATATTTTTTTTATTCTGTTTTTAGTATTTGTTGTATTAGCGGCAACAGAAATACATCATCCGTAAAAATTTCAACCGTCTAGTTGAAATTTAGCTATATATATACATGGTTCATGAGAATAAATAAACGATAGAACCTGGTGACAGACAGACGGACAGCGGAGTCTTAGTAATGGGATCCCGTTTTAAACCCTAAAAATTATTTGAACAAATTGTTCGTGGATGTCAGTTGTCTGTCTATAGACGTATGTGCCACGATTACGCTCAAAATACTCAATGTATTTATTTTATAGCTTCATCACGTCACTGAATTGTTTCTCTTTTTAAAATGACTATCTGATTCAGTGTCGTTTAATTATAATTTCTATTTTGAATAAGCGTTATGAGGCGATGCTCTTTTGGATTTTCCAAACTTATTTAATGTTGCATACATCATAATAAAGTAATAGAAGGTAGATGATAACGAGTCTACATATTCATACCAACATTAAAGCCTTGGCACATTGTGGTAAAGCTGTCCCACTCTAATTGCAAACCCACGGCAGGACTATTCAAAGCGGTGGCTTGCTTTGATGTTTACTCACGCGTCTTTTTCCCACACAGCAAAGTGAAGCAGAAAAGAAGCTTCTTATAACAGATATACTTCTACATGACGAAGGTAGGTATATTTTTTAGATCGGTGTTGTATGTAGTATGTAGGCATTGGTTTTTTTTTAGAAAGTGGCTCAAAATCATGGGCTGAATTTGCTACAAAAATTTGGCTGGTGGGTCAAAAGTAAACATGTATATTGTAAGTTGTGATGTTTCGCTTCTGGCTCCGTCCTAGAATGGGACCACTCAATCTCTTTATGTGGATTTTGTAAGAGGCTACAGGACAAATAAGCCCTTTTTTATAGAAAAAGAAAATCTTATTCACATATGCTTTTATTTTGAAGTCTTAGTGCTTATCAAGACAAGTGCAATAATCCCAAACTCAACAAGGATTTCTATGCCACCTTTTGCCATTCTGGCTCCATCATCAGAACAGCTCATTGACTCCTTAATATTGCATTGTAATCCGACTTACACGAGCAAAATTTCAGCTCAAGCGGTTGAGGATAACTCGTTGAAAATTGAGTTGCAAGATGTTAACCTAATATAAGCACAAACGAAATATCTCGAGCTACAATTGCATTCCATGATATCGATTTCGCATGGTCTTCAGCATCCTTGGGTGACCATTGACAAAAATATTAAATTTGGGGAAGAAAAAGCGGGAAAGCGAATACAAAGCAGCACTGCCAAGATGAAAATGTCATGTTATGTTTTTATTTCTCCAGTTGTATCCAAATATTTCCCAACCCCGATTTATTCAAAGGATATTTTAATCAAATCAATCTCAAGTTACCACTTTAACGTCTCGACCTAGGATTGATTGTCGTTTAAAAATTATACTTAACAAATATTTTATGACTTAGAATTGGAATAAACAATTTTAGACCTTGATCTAGTCGGATATTGAACCCGATACACTGTGGTTCTGAACGAAATTAATTAGAACACTGAGGCACAGATTTCGTCATTAGTGTATTACAAAGAAAAAAAGTCAGTCGTTCCCAGATTCAGCTCGATATGTGATTACTGACTCGTACGTAGAGTCTACTACTAGGTCTCAAACGCTTTAGTCTCTTTCAACTCTACACTTACAATAGCGAAGAGAGTGTAGGTACGTAATCATTTTCTATCTTTTGAGATTCCGTTGGTAAGAAATTGACGCATGAGTATGTTTTTATCTTATCCAATTTCAGTAAAGGACGTCGGTTTCTGTCCGTGAGTACTTACGAGCGAATAAATACGTTCTATTCAATATTTTTTGTTCGACTTCTGTACGTATGATTTCTGGGCAAGCTGTGGTGATTCATTTATGTTTTCGTTATTCGAATTGTACGCAAAATGGCAGATAGAACCTGGTTACAGTGCGTCTATTTTCATCTCTCGGAAATCTATAGCTATCCCTAACTATAGATTAGGCCAAGAGGGGATTATAGGATTTACTCGAGCGCGTCAGATTAACATAGAGAGGGGCACCTTGCACCCTGTTAGTACTGTTGAGTACCTTCGCCAGGTATAAGCTATTGAGCTCGGGGTGTTGCTCTAGGGTAGCCCATAAGAATTGTAAAAAAAAAGATGGTCAGAAATATTCGACCGCGAAAGATTAATATAAGGTGGGTTAATTTCATGCTGAAAGTATGTATTTCAATAATTTGACGATTTGCGCGTCACATAAGGGAGGGGAGGGTCACAAACTTGTACCGTGTCACCTGGATGTACTCGAGCGCTATTGATTTTTTTATTTTGAAGGAAATAATGTTAGAATAATGGAAAAAATTTATCTGACGATTTTTACAAGCCAAAGCAGCAAAAACCGTAAATGCACTATAGTGTGAGCAGTTGGTATAAAGCATGTATTCTCTAGCCCATAGCCCCTCTTTCCGTTTCACTTTTCTATATCCCTCACTTCTTCTTCTCGCACCGTACCCACACTTGATTGCCAAAACTTGATGTGGAAGGGGTACGGCCTGCAGTTACGGTTAGGGTTAGAGAAGTTTTTTTTTTCTTTCTAAAATGTAGGAAGTTGTAAGCAATTTGACGGCAGACAACTATATTCAACTTTGATTTAAATTCAAGATGACCGCCTTACAAGGCAATTTAAAAGCGTCAGATTAAGAAGATCCTTCCAAATAATAGTCAGATTTTGGGCTAGCACGATCTGGACACCAAACTAAAAATCTTCTGGTATAATAATCTGACGCGCTCGAGTATTACAATATTTCTTTTTTTTTGCATTTAAAAAAGCCGCTACGTGCTTGCGATCTCTTTCGAATCGTCACTCTTTTGAATAGGAGCTTCTTTCAGGCTCAATTAACATTCCCTCCGAAAATCTGACGCACTCGAATATTTTTTTTCTGTTTCCAACCTTTCATATTAGCATAACCTTGCAGATTAACATGCCTTCGTTATTAGAGACACGTGGGAGTATTTAAGTGATCAAAATCTGACGCGCTCGAATATTTCCATTAATCGATTTTTTTACAATTTACTCCCTGTAGACGCTCCCCCCACTAGTGAACACACCTTTACCAATCTTTTTTTTTAACTATCTTATCTTCAAAATCTAATAGGTCCCCAGCTACTACGCATTATTGCCGAATAAAAACGAATGTTTGTTTCCATGTTCACAATTAATAAATTTATCGCGTATATTAATTTGAATTCAGAACTAAGTACTTTATTGTTGTTCTGTGTTTGCTTTCCGTATGTGAACTGTAAAGAGCTGCACCTAAAACTATTTTCCTTTTAATAATAACATTTACTCCTCTTCAATATGTATACTAAGTACACCAAGGAAGTTAAGTGCCCAGATCTCAACATATAGCTAAATAAATATATTGATTATGACAAATCACACTCACTGGCTAGTCCCAAACTAAGTTTGCGTTATGGGATACTAACTCAACTATACTTCACTATATTTAGTTTTGAATATATTATTATACAACTATAACAAAAACTAAAACGGTTTAACAAATTGTTGAAGAATTCGGTGTAAGATCAGTGTCAGTAAAGCACTTATATAAATTACGCAGCCACAACTTCCTGGGAGCACATCATCGGTGACAAGGAAGTAATATCTAGTCAATATTTGATGTGCACATAAAAATATTTATTATATATAATTTTATATGGGTTCACTCGTAAATACTGTTATAGCGATGATGCTCGTAGTTCGAGTGTTCAAGGATCGAATACCAGACGGAGTGTTTTATTTTTCACACATGCAATGTCATTAAAAACGTACACACAAATAACTACAATAATATGTATCATTAAATTGTTTATGGATTTAAAATTTTATGAATATTGGGTATCGGAACAATTTGGTATCTACTTACTTAGTGTTAGCATAAAGTACAGTTAAAGGGCCAGTCGATATGAATGGTGCAGAATATCTGAAATTAGGGTCGGATCGGTCATTGCCCCCTGAATTCTGCAACCAGAATGTACCTCTACTTTCGCAATCACGAAGGTTTCGGGCCGGTTTTGGGTTGGTTATTTATTTTTTAACCTGTTATTTAACATTGTATGAAAATTTTTGAAAAGACAATTTTGACAGGTGTTATTTATTCGGAAAGCCCCAAAAGGAGTTAAAATAGTAGAACAGACCAGAAATACTAAATAAATTTTTAACATATAGAACATCATTGGAAGAATCCTTAAATTGTAATTAATTAAACACTTAAAGGGTACTAAGGTATCTTAAATATTTGTGGAAGTTATCAATTTTGTTATTTATTTTTTATTGTTACCCAAATAAATGTGTCTGCAATAAAGAATGTCTTCTGAATTCCTAAATATATATTTTTCTATATGCCTATACTCCAGGAATGTTTTTAAGGTTCCGTACCATAATGATAAAACGCGAACCTTTTGTGCCGCTCAGTTCGCCCGTCCGTCACATGTAGTCTTAGAAACTTTACATGTTATGATAGATTTGAAACTTGAAATAATAAAAGTGACCCAATTGTAATGCAAGTGAGATTTTTACAAATTTTATAAAATGTTAAAGTGAGCCCAGTGTACCATTTAATACCTACTTTTTGCTTTATATTTAGTCCGTTTATTGCCCAGTAGACAGCAGGCACTTAAAAAAATCTGTGCCAAAATACCAAGCAAACTATTGTGATTGCAGGTTGGTCATAAAACTACAATGTACGCGATAGACAATTGTCTTGCCATCTTTTATCCGCTCAGATAATCCAATATTGGAGTGATCGGCTTAATTTATATTAAGCCGATCACTCTTATGAGTGAAACAATAATTATTATAAAGAATTCAGAGTAAAATGAAACCCTATATGCAAGTCCAACACCTGTCCGGTTATAAATATCATCTTAGGCTAGGTACTATTTAGAAAATATGTTTAAACGACAGAGTTTCCGGCGTAGGTTGGGGAGGTCGTTGTAGCGAAATTGAAGACTTCCAGGAGTTTGGACATGAAGGCGCGTAACATAAATAAATGTAAACGTTCCGATCATGACAAATAAACCTAGCTCTGAGACCCCAAAATTATGTGGTAGAGTTTTGTGACAAAACTCTTCATCACAGTAAGCTTGGAAACGTATCTAAGCAAGGGTGTAATATGTTTACCATAAGCTAATTATATATGAGGTATTTAAGCATTTGTACTATTTTTGTTTTATGAGATATGTGATAAAATAATGTTCTATTTTTGCAAATGGTCACATTCCATTCCATACAAATTCGACGCTAAGTACTGATACTGAAACGCTGACCTTAATAATTATTTTTTCGTACCACTTGCTCAAAAAAGGCACATTTTATGGCACAAAAAGCGAACATAACAATAGTCATTTTTGATCTGTTAAAAACAGGGAAAGAAAAATGTACTGAATTTCATTCAGCCTCTAGACCAAGAATGAAAACAGGGAAAGAAAGTTGTACTGAATTTCATCCATCCTCTAGAGGGAGAATGTGGTTTAAGTTTGGAATACTTACCGAAATTTATACTGAACTCAAATCATTCCTATATTGTTAAGCGTAAAAAAATTACGATTTTGAATCGACAACATGTATCAGCTGCAAAATCCACAAAACCACTTAAATTTCACAAAATTTAAAATCAAATCATGTCTTTGTTTGTTTACACCAGCTGTTTAGTTTTCCAAAAAGAAAAAGCAAAGGGTCATTTGCGTCTCACACATACAGCCAAGTTTTCTGCGTACCTATATTTATTTACATCGTAAAACATTTTATATTTTTTTATGGAACTGGATAAAAATGAATTAAAGTATTATATCTCTTTAATAAATGCTTATCTCTAGTTATTATTGTCTTTATTTTTTTTACTTTTCGTACCATTTTGCAAATGGTACGAAAAGTAGAGTATTTTCCTCGGTGATAAAGCTGTCTTAGTCTTGGGTGAACTTAAATTCTTCGATATACTCAGGACTCGTCCTAAATCCCTCGCTTCGCTCGTGATTTAAGTATTTAACACCCTCGCTCCGCTCGGGAGTAAACCTCGAGTCCTTCGTTGCGCTCGCGATTTAAGTCGTCACCCGCGACAGAAGCCACTGCTTTATCTCCTTGGTTAATAATCTACTATATTTATCAAAAATAGAGTTCTTCCTTCCGGGACATAGCTGTTTACATGACTGAACGTCCAAATGGTTAGATTGCCATTGTGTTAATTTATACGAGAGTCAAAATGCATAACAGACATAATACCATAGTTCGAAAGAACGATTCTTAGATGCATTAAAAGTCGTATAGTTAAAGCGGTGTTGGGTAGTACAGATTTATTTACCGAAGATGCGAGTGCGAGTGCCTATACAGCGAGCGGCGGGCGACACGCGGCCCTGGTCTGTACCTATTCTCATTCTGCTCATACCTACTTAACTTAATTATACTTACTATTATTGTGTGAGAATTTGTGCCTGTTCGTGGCCGTGATGTTATTATCGTACTAGTTTTTTGCCCGCGGCATGCCTTTGTAGTTGGCATCTAGCAACTAAATGAGATAACTTTATGTAGAACGTATATTAGGAACTTACTACATAATAAATTTATATAAAAGCATTTTAGGATTCTACAAAAAAAAAATACAATTTTTAAAACAAGGATTATGCCCCATCATTTAAATGGACTTTGACTGGTGGACCAGAATTAGTTGCTAATTAAATTAGGTATTGAAACTTGGGTCCACCAGAATTGCTAGAGTTTTTGATGGTCCAAATAGTCTGGATTCTTGACACACATGTAGTTAAACAACATGATCGCCTTCAAAAGGTGTTAACAATAGATAAATATAATGGAAAGAACTGGGCTTACCTAGCAATCACGTTAACCGAGCTGAATAAGCTGGACTAGAGTTTTAATGGTGTGCTCGTATACATATGCTGGTACTCAGTACTAATTTTTCATCCTTATTATGTCAAGTCAGTTAATGTCACGAACCTTGTTACCTCAGTTCGTAAGCTCAGCTGACTAGTGGAGAAATGAAACTGAAAATGCCCAATGAAAATTATAGATAAGAGAATGTATCCATCATCGCTACAACACATGTACTCGTACGAAATTAGGTTTATTCACAGCTTTCTCGGATTGAAAATTTGACTACAATCATAAGTAGATGGGAAACAACGGACATTGTTTATATTTGTACCTTCGAGAATATCTAGTCAGTATAAAATAAAATGATAAATATTTTCCTATTTCCGGTTCGTGTTCCACCTATTATGCTTATAGGCTACAAATAAAAGTACTTTGATCAAAACGATCAGTTTGTTGATATATACATATTTTATTGAATATATCATGAATTTCTTTTGAATTTTATACCTGAGCGATCCAGCTTCGCTCGATGAAAAACTCGGAACAAAGAGATCTTATAATAATACAATTTTTAATAAAAAAAAGAATAACAACTGACTTCATTTTCTTCCAGGAGTTATTATCTCCAAAGTTTTTATCATATGTTCACCAAATTATAATATCAGAGAAACTTGGTATTAAAGGCTTTCTAATAAAAAAAGAATCATCAAAATTGGTTCACAAGAAGGCGAAAATATCGCGTAACATACATACAAAAACATTGCAATTTCTCAAAAATAAAAAATGGTATGACAGTCGTTATGTTAAAACTCTATTACTTTCACCCAGCGATAGCTTGTTGACGGAAGTAGGTGAATTATTCACACATTCAATTAATATCCGGTATTCGATTCACACCTCAAATTTCACCTTAAGTGTTCGGTTTCACGTACGCGGCTTAACGAAAAAAAATGTATATTCCAATATTTTATTCGTTTTATGCGCTTTCGATCAGAGAAAGTATTAAATAGAGACTAGAGGACATTGAATGCTACATGAGTGGATGGCAGCAAGCTGCCTTGTATCGTGAATCGTAGAAGCAAGAAGGGGAGGCCTTTGCCCAACAATAGGACACTACATAGGTTATAAAAAAAGTCTCCTCATAAATAATATATCGAATTAAATTATGTAATTTCTTAATTATTTTGACGCAATTGTACACAGGTACTTTTAAGTACACGTGCAAATTGTACTTAATATATATTTTATGTTAAACGAAACGAACATCTCATAATGTTCTTCTACGACATAATAAAACGGACGAACTGCAAATTGTGGTCATAACGAGTAAACATTGCGTATTTGCTTTGATTGTATTAGATAGATAAAAACCTAGTTCAAGTACGAGTAGGTACTCTACTGTCTTTGCGTTTTATGAACTCTGTTTACATGCATGTGTAGCATGTGTAGGGACGAAAATATGCTACTTAGTAAGTATTTATAATATGAGTGCACATCAAAACAAAATTGAGTTAGGTTCTGTTCTCGGCAATAGTTACTTTATGTAAAAATTAAATACCCGTACAGTTCATTTGAACCTATTTATACACTGACAAGTTTCGAATTAAATTTAGGCACATAACTGAGTGCAGCAACAGCGGTTATATCCAGAGAAGGAGAAATAAATGAAGCCGTTTTGTTTCCTATAAAGTTTCGGATATTTAATCACGAAAATAAATTTCGAATAAATACAAATATCTTTATGGTTAAACAAATGTAGGTAACACATTACATTTTGTCAGAATATCAGAAATCATTATATATTTTAGGCATCACCTTGTTAAACATTTGATTATGAAGATAAACTAACTTCTGGTTATCTTTGAAATAAAATAAGATATCGCTAAATCAAAAAATATCAAAAAATACAGTAAACAGTGCAGTGTCTTTTATATTAATGAGCACAAGTTGTGAATCACTTTAAACTAGTTAATGCATGCACGAATGAGAAAGATCTGTTTGAACAGTCGCGTATTGGGGGCTCAGCACCGAGGCCCCGTGTCCTGGATTACCGGTGATAGGTACTTCTTGCTCAGAGCAAAGAAATGACTTGTGTACATTTCTGAAGTAGCGGTACATGATCGTGAGGGCAAAAGACAATTAGGTGTCAGTGGGCCAGCAAGCATCACTCATTGTATTATGAATACACTCACTGATATAACTGTATGCGTACATATGACGTTTTTTCTTAGTTCTATTTCACTATGTTAGGTTCACATCTTGAATTTATTTGCTGTTCGTTTTGTTAAGATTCTTTTGTGATTTCAAGGGGAACGGCTTTGATTTTTATTTGGAACAAAATAGAGCTGGTTATTTTATAAAAATGTGAAACAAGCAGAAAATAAATAGGAGGAAAATGCGCACAGCACTTTAAAAAAACAAGGAACTGTATAATGTCGGTACTAATGTTTATAAGCAACGCTACACAAATAGCCTCCCGGCAATATTACACGTGATTAAATAAAAATTATTGAATGTAGCGAGCTTCCGATGTGACAAGGGCGCGGAGTCTGTCATTCGCATACTAAATCGATAAGTTAGGTTAGAGGTACATAAGAGGCAAGGGCCATATTACTATACCATATACTTATATACCGTGAACCGAGTGTGATGGTTGGCCCAGTGCTAGCAGTGTCATAGATAATATCTATAGCACAGCTAGCACGTATGGGCAAGCCGTAGTGCACCATAATTTAGGTTCTTTTAGTATTTTTGTGAAAAATATACTTTTTTTTAAACTAAACAAACAACTTTGACACCAACTTACACATCCAATTTTTATAAAAATTCTATGGGACCACTTGAAAAGTATGCCCTTTCAAACAAAGAAAGAATTTTCCAAAGTGGTCCAAATGTCTTCGAGTCATCGGGGAACTTACGTAAAAAAAAACTATACTGTACATTTGAATTTATAGCCTTCCTTCTTTTTTGAAGTCAGTTAAAATATATGCTATTGATTCCACTCTTCATATTGTAAATGGCAAGATTTGATAAATGTGCGTATTAGATTGAGTGATAGAAATATAACTACAATTAATAACAACGTAATTCATGCAATAAATATCCTTCCATTCAGGAAATATGCACTACCCGGAATTAATATCAATCAAATAGATAAACTCGGATCTAATACATTTTATTTTTCATGTAGGCAACTAGATATTACTAAGTGCAAGAATCACCAACATGTGATGAAGTTTTTGCATTTCAGTTCAAACGTAAACTATGAAATTCTTATTGAAACTATACATTTTAATGTAAATGAATATAATAGGTACATACTTAACGTTGCTGATAAATGTCCAAATGGCAAATTTTATTAAATTTGCAGACATTTTAATCTACGTTAATACTTTAAAAGCTTTCGCCGGCAACTGAGATGTAAGCATGATCTCGGGCATCTCGGTGTAATTGTGTAGGAGTTGAAGGGCGGAGGGTAAACGCCCTTGTTCTGGGTGCGGCCGATGAGTGCGACGCGCCCTGCACTAGGCTGCCAAAGCTTTCAAGATCCTTATTATACTAAATTGGTCAACGAAGTCAAAAAGGTCCGAAAACATTCATTACAATTTCTTTCAAGAAAAGATTGTTAAAATTTTGAATACTCACGAGGTACTTTTATGGGTACGTAGATACATATTATATTTTAAGAATACATTAACGTGTACTTAAGGGCAAGTCGGTGGTCTCTCCCCGCGGGGTTTAAGGGTGGCACGGCACTCCCCGTAGACAGTGTGTCTGTCAACGTGTTGCTGTCAACTTACCAAGCTGGCAACCGCAACTGTGTCTTTTGAAGGCGGAAATAAAACTGTTAGAATCTTTGATTATTTAGATACTAACCACTACATTCTTTCTGACACCACAGTCTTGTCGTACGATGGGAGTTACTTAAATGGTAGTGTAATTTACATGCGGTAGCACAATACATCTATTGTATTGGGATAAATGCGTAATAAGTTGGTGAATAAATTAATATTAGGGTATCTCCTACAATTTAAAATACATATTTGTAACTTAAGAGCGGCCAACCCGCCTTACTTTTCATACAAACGCTCATACGTGATTATGGCGTTGTAACTGATCTTCCTTAAAAACTTTAGAACTAACAGACATCTTGTGCGCTATTTTTATGATTTTATCGAAATAAAAAAATATAGGAAAAACGAACTCAGTATATCTTTTTTTTTCTGATAAATTTTCACTATATACCGTTCTTATAATAATAAACCGTTCTCATAAATTGTAAAGATAAAGAAAACCCTGAACTAAGAAACCCTGGTTATCGTCAGATATTAAGGAAGCTATGGCACGAAGGGATAGGGCTAAGCGTAGATACAAGCGCAGTCCCACCGAACGGAATCTAACTCTTTTCAAAGTGCTACGTAATCGCTGCAATCGTATATGTAGAGATGCTAAGAGACGCTACTTCCACGATTCTCTCACCTGTCGTAGTCCAGCTGAGGTCTGGAGGTTCCTGAAGTCTGTCGGTATCGGTAAATCTCCTACTCTAAATCACACCAATATAGATCCATCCGAAATCAACCGCCATTTTTCTGCTCCTCCGGTCACTATTCCACCAGATATTAAAGCTGAGACTTTAACTAAACTTTTAAATTTACCAGCCCCTTCTTATACTCCATTTCAACTAACAACTATTTCCGAGGATGATGTTAAGAAATGGATTCTACATATTTCGTCCAATGCTGCTGGTAACGATTTAATTTCCTCTAAAATGATCACTCTTCTTCTTCCGGTTATTCTCCCTGTGCTTACTCACATTTTCAACTTTTCTCTAACTTCGGGCACTTTTCCTACGGCTTGGAAATTGGCTCATGTTATTCCCTTACCTAAAGTTTCTTCTCCCTCCCTCGTTTCAGAACTTAGACCCATTTCTATTTTACCTTTCTTATCAAAAGTGCTTGAGCTAATTGTTCATAGTCAATTTTCCACCTTTCTTTTCGAAAATAATATCATCACTCAATTTCAATCGGGCTTTCGAGAGGGTCACAGCACTGTGTCTGCCTTACTCAAGGTTACGGATGACATCCGCTGGGCGATTGATAACAAATGTCTTACTTTATTGGTCCTTCTTGATTTCAGCAGTGCTTTTAACTCAGTTGATTTTGACATTCTTCTTGGCATTCTCCGATCTATAAATGTTTCTCCTTCTACTTTATGTTGGTTTGATTCGTATCTTCACGGTCGCTCGCAGTGTGTTCGCGTCGAAGAGACTTCCTCCGATTGGCGTGAGCTCAGTGCGGGTGTGCCACAAGGCGGTGTTCTGTCTCCTCTTTTATTTTTTGTTTTCATTAATACTGTTACCCAAATTCTCTCTTCTAGCTTCCATCTCTACGCAGACGATTTGCAGCTCTACAGACACTGTCTACCTGTTGACATCGATACAGCCATTGATGCAATTAACTGAGATCTGCAAAAACTAACTGGGTGGGCTAAATCATTTGGTTTATTAGTAAATCCAAAAAAATAGCAAGCCATGCTCCTTGGGAGTCGGTATGCACGAAATTCCATTGACCATAGCACTGTTCCTCCTCTGATTCTGGATGGTACCATTATTGCATTCTCTGAGACTGCCAAAAATTTAGGTGTTTTAATTGAACCGACGCTGAGTTGGACTGCGCATATAACTGAAGTTAGTCGCAAAGTATATTTTTCCTTTCATAGGCTCAGAACACTTCAATATTTTTTGCCCTTTGAAACCAAAGTATCTTAATGCCAGTCCCTCATACTGCCACTCCTTGATTATGCAGATTCCTGCTATTTAGATGCTACACAGGAGCTACTGAACAAGCTAGAACGATTGCAAAATTTATGCTTAAGGTTCATATTTGGATTAAAAAAGTTTGATCATGTGTCTGAATACCGCAAACAACTTGAGTGGCTCCCTATTCGTTTGCGTAGAAACCATAGAATCCTATGTCTCCTTTTCAAAATTTTGTACAACCCTACTTATCCTACATATCTACGTGATCGGTTTTCTTTTGCCCGTCCGTCTTATGTGCTCTGTAGGTCCCACCTTAGAACCGTACTTAGAATCCCTGACTATACTTCTGCGTGCTATTCCCACTCCTTCTCTGTACAAGCGGTGAAATTATGGAACTCACTACCACATACTATACGAGACTCCAAATCATTTTCTGTTTTTAGGAAGCGAGTAAAAGAGTATTATCTTTCCTTAACGTAATGAATGGTATATAGTATATAGGTATATTTATTCTATACTTATATATACTTATATATAATTTTATTTATTTACATTTATAGTTAGGTATATTTTAGTTTATGTATTATAAATATGTATGTGTATGTATAAACTTTTAGATAAGTACCTATTTTATGTATTTGTATTTAACTTGAGTCTATTTTGTACACGCCTACTATTACCTGTTTTCTTCTCTTTTCCTGTCCTGGGTCTGCTGGAAGAGATTTCTTATGAAATAAGCAGTACCTATGTACTTAATGTTATTACTTTGTTCGTTCCTATTTTTGTATTTTGTGTACATGAATTTTGTATATAAATAAAAATAAATAAATAAATAAATAAATATTTCGATATAAACCTCGCAATGAAATTTTCTCGCCTTATGAATATTCGTTCAATGTATAGTTAAAAATTATACTAATTTAGTTCAATAGAATGCAAACCGAGCCCTTAGGCGCTATTTCTCTTTTTTTTATTTGCCTCTTTTTCTAGCTTGTCCTGTCTGAAACAACAAGCTTTTCAAACCATGCTCGCGTTGACGATAGAGCGGCCGGGAAGGACCCTCTTAACTATGTATTGTTGAGGCCATGCGATGCTTCGCCAACAACTCTAAGAATACTTATGCACGTACTCAGGAACCTATATAAATATATGTCAAATAAGAAATGTATGTTAAACAGTTCTTGGATTCCAGAATACCTTCTGATAATAAAAATTAAATCTTTAAATAAAAGTTATAGGTATTTAGGTTAAAATTTCCTTCCGTCTAAGATATAAATAAAATATGGTGTTTAAATCTGTTGAACTGTTACTATATGTAGGTACATCGTTAGATAGAAACGAGTGGGTGTTTAATTCCATACATGAGAACCTGTTATCAGAAATGTGGGTCGTTTGAAGCAACCAAAAATATATTCGCCGAATTCTATAGGGGATCATTAGCTACTTATATAGCTCAACGTATAAAAAACAATACTTTACATTATATTACCAAGTCATTTTTATCAGCAGTCAGCATACTTAGATACAAAAACTTTGTAAATATTGAATTGTAGGGCGCTTATGTTTTTGTTTCAAATAGCCCTTGTTAGCTTCGCTCAAGCGCTTAGTTAGTGATCACCTTGACTCGTGAAATCGTAATTGTGATTATCTTGTCGGCAACGTTGTTTTATAGTTTCATATTGACGTTCATTTATTTGCCTTACACAACTCCGGCGTAATATTCGAGCGTATATTTAATAATAAACGACCACTAGTTTTCGTCTTGCATGCCTAAGTACGGTACGAGTCGGACCCCGTGACACCGATTGTACCAGCTGCGTTTTAAAATTGCATGCATTATGCTTCATTGTTCACGTTACAACATGATAGGCTCTAATTACTGCAATATTACTCTACCAGCGATATCAAAACTCTATACACAACAACGTTTTTACTCTATCATCGTTTGTAGGATGATTACATATAGTATTACATGCACAGGGCCTATGTATCTATCCATTAACATGATGCAACTTTATCCAGCAACATGTTTCGATTTTTGTCCAAACAATTTGATAACTACTTAGGTGTGCTTAATGTAGGTCTAGTTCTATTAGGATAAGTATCTACTTGTAAATTTATAGGCATTACTCAAGTTAATGTCTCGGTCGCTTTTTGCAATATTTATGTTTCTGTAGTAACTGAATGTCAACTTCTTATGGTCAACAAAATTTCTTTGATCTCAATGAAACAAATACATCTAAGCAATGTATAATTTAACATAATTTATAAAGAACTACAGTTTTATTTTTCTCACTAAAACTAATTGATAGTCATAATTAATCTGTCAATCGTTGCCTCCAAACCGTAAGATGACGGCATAACTTTAGCGTTCGATCACAGCCACATCATATTAATAAAATAACACGTAAATAGTCTTATGGCGCACTCAACTCGCGTACCCAGGGCGCACGGGAGATGCGTTCGCGCAGGGCGGCTCGCAGCGGGAGCGGCAGCAGCCTTGACATTTGGTGGAGGCTCGCTCGGTGGCGCGCCTGCCCGGAGGCCACTAGCCCCATCTGCGGAATCGATTGAACCGTGGGACAGGTAGGTACGGGTATCTCGCCGGAACCCTCACGTTCTCCAAATTATATCCTCGTCGCCGCCGTACCAATTCTGATCCAGATTCATTATCCGTTCGCTTTTTATCTGGTCTTAGTATAGTCACTATATTAGATTCAAGTATCACATTATCGTATGCCACCGGTTCGTCTGGTTTGAATCGCGTTATGAGCTTATTGCCCTTGTTCTTCTGCGAGGCTAGATATTCATCACTAAGAACGTACGAGTCGAGCAGTTTGGGCACCTGGTTGATGTTAGTGGAGTCTATTTCTCTTTCGTAGCCGAGTCTGTCGCGGGGCAGGGCGAGCGCGGGCGCCGCGAGCGCGAGGGCGACCGCGAGATACGCGTGCATGTTGCGGTGTGTGTCGAGTGTTTGAGCCGCGCCCGACCAACACACATTTTATATATGCGAGCAATCGATACCATTCGATCCCAATTTGAGATCATTTTTTGTATGATCGTAGGAATATTCGACGCAAGCCGCTCTTGAACTTGATAATGAATGTAGAGATGCAACTGGCCGGACGACGCGCGGTGGCGGGCCCCGCGCCCGTCCAGCGCGGGTTGTACTCTGCATCGTCATTTCATCTTGCTGCAATTATTCATATAATTTGATGCACCGGTTATTACGTACGCTTATGAACCTTGTTCTACTTACATTAGCCGGCATTATCCACGATACTCTCGACTCTACAAGGTGACTATCACACTAGTGGGGTGAGCATTTATTATCATTAACGGTTTATTATTATACAATGAATCTTAATTTACGTACGTTATGATACATTAATAAAAATATAAGTGTACTCATTTGTAGCATATAAAAGTGCTACAAATGAGTACACTTATATTTTTATTGTACTTACTTGAAACTTATACATAAAATTTTACTTTATTGATAGTAAATTTATGTACAAACTTAAATTAATTAACATTTTTGAGTACGGAACGGCATCATTATAATGTCCTGATATGTGTTATTAATATAAATCGAAAAGATTCAGAAAACTAAGATCAAATGTGATAATGAATATTACTAGTTGAAAGTTGAAGGCTCGGCGTCAATTTGTGTGCAATGCATAACCGCCTTAAATTGCGCATTTACGTACATAGAACACGATTTCTTCAAGGATAATATTTTAACGACTGCAAAAGCACAAGTATACCACAAACACATATTACATTTGGTATGAAAAATAAACGTTTTTGATATTTTAACTAGTAACTTGTCTGATCGCTTCGTCGCAGTAGCGTTTTGCCCCAAGTATGTACATACATTTTGAAATTGTGAGTAAAATAATAAAAATAGACAGCGGAATTTATGGTCAAACGGATAAAATAGGTAGGCTTATAGTTATAATTAAAATATATAATTCAAATCCGTGCCAAGCCGAGGTGGGTCTATGTCTATGACTATAACATAAGGTTCCTTCCATACTGATGTGAGAGAAAAGTAAAAAACTTAAAATGTCGTAAAAGCCGATTGAGTTAGTGAGCGAAAATGCGAATCTTGTTGATAGGCGATGCGGCTAGCAACCCATCACTATTTTGATTCCTTCTTTCACCTTTTCGCCAATCCTTCACGCTAAGTGGCCTTTGAGCCTTGCGGCCCTTAGACAGTACTGTTACCCGCAAGCCCCAAAATGCTCTGTCTGTCCCATTAGGGATAAAGACGTGATTGTATGTATGTATAATAATTATGAGAATCGATTTTAAACGTTGAAGAACCTACTAAATTACCAAATTAACCCAACGAAGTTCATCACAGAGGAGGTTACCCTTTTCCGTATGCCGAACTTTTTTAATTTATTCTTGGGGTTTTAGGGATTTTTACCTATTTGATACCAAAATGAAATTAATAAAATAAATAATTATGAATATACAAATGGTTAACACCCAAGTGTTGTCATATGAACCCAGTAGAGAATCTATGAGGAGTATATCGTCATCAATTTTTTCACAATTGCCTAATTTATTTATAGAAAAAAAAAACTATTTTAAGAATATAGAAAACATTGTTAAGTAGAAAGCAAGCATGCGACTCGTTATTCCGGAAAAGATAATACAAGGCCGTCTCCAAAACGCTCATATAGAATATCTGAATACAGGAAGCCAAGAGCCGGCCTTTCAAGATTCTTGTTCCGGCGGTTATTTGTTATTGTTTTTACGTAAATAAAACGTAATATTCAAGTAAAATAAGTAATGAGGAGTCTGAAACAAAGTAGGTTTTAGTCCACGACTTTATTCCCGTACTTCTCTTAGCAAGCTTAATGAGCAGCATACCAAATTGTTTTTTTTTTGTCGATTCTGTTATATCGTATAACGCAGCTTTACATGCATGGGGTATTCGTTCGACTCTCTGAAGTATCTGCAATTCTGCGTGCAAATATGAAGTTTTTACATTATCTTGTCTCTTTATTTTTCTCAAAGCTTTTGGAAATTAGTAATTTTTAAAGTACATTTGTAAGTATACATATGTAGCTATTTTTAAGAAGCGGTTTGGTTGCATTGAATACGTCGCAGCTAAAGTGGTATCTTGTTCTTACGCGTGTGCACGTTAGTAACTTTATCAATGTGCCCTTCATTGTAAATGATTCCAAAAACGTGTTACATATTTGGTTTGGTACAGTAACAAAAATCAAGTTTTAAAACAAGTGCACGGCGGATATAAGTATAAAATGAACGGAAGTAGATAGCCAAGTCGGCATCGTTATATCGAACGTAGCGGATTATAAGTAGCCAAGGCAAAGAGCGAGCAGCTGTCGTCCTCCCTTCTGAATTTCATTAACGAAGATTAGGAAATACTCCGTGACATTTCCACCGTATTTGATTTGTAAACGATTCTGGATTCTACTACGGAGGCGAATAATTACTTTTTTAAACCATCAATCTAAGTGAGGTCGAGGTTACGAAAATTAAATCCGATAAAATGTCTGCAAACAAGAGAAAACAAGATAAAGTTTGAATTTTATACAAATTACCTCGTACTACAAATAAATCTAGGTAAGAATATTGAACAGCTGTAGCAGCAGCATTGACATAAACATCTGGTGTAAATGCACACGCTAATTATAATCATCATAGATAAAACCATGAGCTAAACTAATCATAGAGGTAATTAATTCAATTACTCTTCTTGAAAAAGTAGTCATGAGCCGGTTCTGTCCGGTAGATTAATAGTCACAATTACGTGTTTACAAAGGCACATGGCATCACATGGACTGCGTAACACGGCCGGTTTCCCATCATGATATTTCTTTCGCAGCGCATACCAAGTGATACTTAACCAAGGACCCTGGACAATGCGAGGAGCGTCACATCTTCCGTGTTTTTGTTTCGTGCCGCATTAATCACAGCGCCATCGTTAGAATATTAATATTCGTTAACCGACACTCAACTCAATATGGGCTTTGTTTGCGTCTCTGGCTGACTTTTTGTCATATTTTTTGTTTATCCTAACAATTTCAAGTCTCGGCGGAGCAGGTGCGATACCTGTTCAGGGCTCACGTATGAATATATTAGTACTATGTTTTCACTTGTTTTGACAGCGGCTTAGTTGCGGTAGAGTTTGGGAATGTTATTGGCATATTCAATTCGCAAATAGTGTAGTCGTCGATGACTGTGAACATGTTGATTTTTGGCACATTGGCGTGTTAATGATGAACGGTGTGGTGCGTGACGCGGCGAGTTCGTCGGCTTTGTTCGGCGCTGCCGCCTGCCGCTGTGCCGCTGGCCGCGTCCTCGAATCAGTCTGCGGCGGTCATTGCTTCCTGATCACCGGGCTTCATCTGGCTGTGATATGACGCTTCACGCCCCGCCACGTTTGCGCAACACGCCTGTATGCATTATGCATAGATAGCCGAGGCAAATCTGTTTCTATTATACTTTGTTCTTTCATAATTTCAATTGAAGACGATTTTCTTATCGCGATAGCTTGGAAACCTCCCGTTCATTTGTGTTGTTAATAACGACTAATTTAGGACTAAGTTTACGTGATTATATCAACGAGATAACTGGTTTTTACAAACTTTTTACATAACAAGCACTTTGGAGTTTGGCAATTATTCTAACTGTGTCAAAATGTCAGTAAGGAATAATTAAATAAATAAATATATCGGGACAAATAACAATGATGGAGTAGCCCCAAAGTAAGTTCGAGACTTGTGTTCTGCGATACTATCTCAACGATACTATATTTTAAAACAACAATACATATTATAACTAATACCTTATAATCCTCGAATTTACCATATTGTTGTCAAAGTGCCAGCTTATTCTAACAAAAAATGGTATGTGTTGTCAACAGTTGCCATGGGATTCATCGGAGGAGCAGATGACCGCGCCCCGCGAGATGCGGATCCACGTGCAGCGCGTGATTGCTATCCCCAACCCCCAGAACATGCCCCCGCAGCCCGAGCCCGTCGGCCGCTTCATGCCGCCCAACATGCAGCCCCAGCCAGAGACGCCTCGCTTCGCCCCACCAGCCATGCCGCAACCAAATGAACAGAATGAGGTAAATAATTAACTCAATCCATACTCATAAGTTGCGAACCCATGGCCGGTCCCTGGCCTGCTGGTCTAGACTAGATATATATTATTAATTATATAAATAAATATAGTCGTCGGTAGTATGTTTCATGCAGCCGGAACCAATATGTCTCAATCTTACTCGACCATGTGAACAGAATTATGTGTATGATAATAATATTTTATGTTCATTTCCTTAGAGATCATCTGTCTATTGGTTATTAATGGCCATGTTACGAGTACAATAAGCTGTAGTGAAGATTGTAGGTTGTCTGTGATTTCTTTTTTGAATATGTATTTACACTGAAAAAAAGCGGGATATGAAAGCAAAGTGAGAACGTGAAGCTTTTTTAGCATTATTTTGCGAAAAACGGCCTTATTTGGCAAAAATACTAAATAAAGGTTCACGTTCTCACTTTAAACTATAAACAGTAGTTTTTAAAATGGTTTGAAGGGTTATTTAGGGTTTGTAAAAGGCAAAATTTTGAATGATAGCATCGTTTCCTTTCAAATGATTTATTTCAAATGGGGGCAGCACTGGATCCAGAAAAATTCAGGTAGCCCCAGGCGGCCCTTCCCGGCCGCTCTGTTTTCAACGCGAGCATTGTATGAAAAGCTTGGTATTTCATCCAGGGCAATGCTAGAAAAAAAGGCAAACGAAAAGGAGAGAGATAGCGCCTAAGGGCATGGTTTGAATTCTATTAAATGTAATTAGTATTATTATTAACTATACATTGAACGAATATTAACTATTCATAGGGTGCGGAAATTTCATAAAACTTGTTCCAGGAGATACGTGTTCATCAGTAAGCCTTACAAGTATATGAAATAAATATTTGTATTCAAAATTTTCATTATATTTTTGAGGTTTGTATCGAAATATTTTCTTTACTTTTACAATTTATGAGTACTTTATGAACGGTGGAAGTTCAGCTAAAATTTATGCTAAAAAGCAGATTTTTGGAGGCTTATTCTGACTTTGTTTTTCTAAATTTCAATTTTTTATTTCGATAGAAACCTAGAAAGAGCGCCCAAGATACCTGTGAGTTCAAAATTTTTCAAAAAAGATCATATACTACGCCATAATCACGTACGAGCGTTTGTATGAAAAGTAAGACGGGAAGGCCGCTCTTAATGAATAGAAAGGGGCTAAGAGAGCGATCGGGAGTGATATTTTATCCAGAGACTCACCAATACACAAAATGTGTAGTTTTCCAACTCTGCACTCGCATAAAATACCATTTGGTCGTATTTTTGAAACCGTTGTGTCAGTGAAAAACAATATTGATTTACGCAGAACACTTAGAATAATTGTCTTTAGGTTTCTCAACATTTCACCATTAATAAAAAATTAAAGGTTTCTTTGACTTATCTACGCTACTAATGTCGAAATTACGAGTGGTCAAGAACACTCGTTGCAATTCCTTCGCATACAACCGATTTAATAAAATGCGCCCATTCGTAATGTGACAAGTGATTTCAAAAATGCGTCCCCGATGCTGTAGCAAGGGCTCTGTTTAATAGATGTGCAGTCACGTCTTAAACAGGCTGCATTAAGTGTATGGTTCTGAGTGACAACTAAACCTTATCGAGAAATACCCCAAGGGTTTTACTGAAAATATGCCGTTGCAGAAAAATAAAAAGCCTTTTTTTTTAATCTATGAAGAATATTAATCTCTTGTAAACAAAAAATTAGTAAAAGAGCTTTTCATTTATTATTTACGAGTAGTACATATCTAAATGTATTCGTAGAAGTCTCAGACTTCTTTTTATTAGTGTGTTAATAGAAAACATTCAGTCTCAGACTAATATTTCTTCTCTTCATATCTATTTTTATGTTAATATAAGTAGATGTACCTATATGTAGGTATGCATTAAATAAGTAGATATTCAATCTGTTATTTACATATAATTGGTATATAATGTAATTGTATATTATATAGTAATATTTTATTATGTAAGTATATTGCGTTGCTTTTATGTGCTGCATAATTTTCTCTTTTTATCCCTATGGTTGACTGGGAGAAAATGCTCCTAGCGATTAATTCCGCCATAAAGATTGAAAAAATAAAATAGTGGCTCTGTGAGCTAAAGACCTCGCTAGTCATACCCTTAGAAGTTTATCGGCTAAAAAAATTGTTTAGACAAAAAAGTTGCGTCTTTTTATGTCTATTTCATATAATTTCTCAAAATTTCAAAAATATGATATTTTTTAAGGTTTCAACCCCCTATATAACATATAATACCTAAACAATTTAAAAAATTTCGAAAAACTTAAATGACAAAATATTGTATAGGTGAAAACAACAGGACAAATTGACAGCCGGACAAAAGCATTTTTGACTAATCTCGAAACTGAGACACTTCGCTTGCTTCGTTTGCTCGGTCAAATAGTATAGATAACTTCGATTATTAGACTCCAGTATATTTTGATTTAGTTCAACAAACTTTATTTTCTATTTTTTATCGTTATTACACTTTTAATTAGAAAACGTTGTCAATTAAAAACGTTGATTCCAAAATAATATAATCAGTTTGCAGGTTCAATGTATAATTAACATCAAAGTAGCCACCGAAAGAAATCTATTGCGGGCCACATCAATCTATAAATCTAAGCCTGGGTACAAAAAAGATTCCGTTACTTAGTTATTTACAGCTTCGTTCTGTCAGCCATTGTGCGGACTACACGGAAGCTGCCTAATGACACATGCTAATAGATAGATTCACACAACAAACTCGACTATATAAAAAATTAGTTCATCTTGTATTATAAGATTTATATTTGTGTAATATATGCGCTAAAGATTAGCGAATTATGTTATGTCATATGTGGCTTTTATCTGTTGAACACTGAGTTACTTATTTATACCTACCTATGCTTCCAGAATTTATTCGACAATACCTATAAATTATGCATTTACTTTTTGATTATTCAAAAAAATTAAGGATTTCAAATTGGCAATTCTTCTTCTTCTTCTTCTTAGCGAGTCGGAATGGACTAACATATATATATATATATTACATGAGTGTGGACCAATGTGTGGCCACATTTACGCCTCTGTCATTAGCGGTCATTAGTTTAGGTCTTCTATTGTACAGAGGGTTGGGCAGTTGGGACATGACAGTAGGTGGGCCATGGTTTGAACAGCTCCACAGTCACAACGATTGTTGTTTGGAAAACCCCACTTTGTTCGGTTTTCGTGACATCTCCCAACGCCAGTCCGAAGCCTGTTTAGAGACTTCCAGACTGCCCAGGGGAGATCGCAACCTGGTGGAAATTTCTCGGCTGGTGGAATATGAGATGGTGCAGGAGGATATTTATTTTTCCACCAAGCTAACCTAGTGTTTAAGGCTTCTCTGACTGGAATGCTTGGCTGTCTTAGAAAACTTTTTCGGCTCTTTAATCGAGGGGGTGGTGGAACTTGATTATATAGTAGATGCCTGTTGTCATGCGTCTGTTTACATTTCTCCACCGCGCTAGCAACATTGCGTCGCACACTTGGTGGGGCTATTCCAGACACTGCGTATAGATGGTGCAACGGTGTAGGCTTTAAAGTACCTGTTACAATACGGCAAGAAGCGTTTAGGGCTACATCAACCTTCTTAGCATGCGTTGAGCGAGACCATACTGGGCACGCGTATTCGCCAGCCGAGTAACATAAGGCTAGGCAACTTGTTCTTAGTAGGTGAGGTGATGCTCCCCAGCGAGTTGTTATGAGACGACGCAAGATGCTGTTGCGGGAACTGACCTTAGATTTAAGATTAAGGCAATTTTGTTCGTACGTTAAAGAGCGGTCCAAAGTTACACCTAGGTATGTTGGGGTAGGGTTGTGTGTTATATCTACCCCGTCCCACGAGATCCTTAGCCTTCTATTAGCCTCTTGGTTGCACAAATGAAAGACACAGGACTCTGTCTTTGAAGGATTTGGCCGCAAGGAATTAGTTTTATAGTACTCAGTTAGCTGTTCTAGGGCTGTAGATAGAGTAGCTTCTATATCTTCAAAACTTTTAGACTGACACGTGAGGGCCAGGTCATCTGCATAGATGAAGCGGTTAGTGGCTGGAAGGCAGGGCTGATCGTTGGTATAGATATTAAATAGAGTAGGTGCAAGAACACTGCCTTGTGGAAGGCCGTTCTTCTGCGTTCGCCATCTGCTTTTATGTGAGTGTAATAAAACCTGAAAACGGCGGTTACGCAGCATCTCACCAAGTATATTTACAAACTGTTGGTCTTTTGTAAGGGCTGCAATTTATGTACGTATATTTTTAATTAAGATTTATTTAAAGAAGTGCAACGGAAAAAAGAATAGCGTAAAATTATGAGGCTCTAACGTTTTTGCTCTTCCTCAAATTATCAAGCACTAAGTTTCGACGACTGTTAAAATAGTCGTGTTTGTTAAAACAACATAAAAAGTACACTTCGGTAGTATGATCGCTGAACCGTATATTCTGGAGGTTAAAGAACTGGCCGAGGACTGTTTAAGTAGTATATGAATTTATAATTGATTTGCAAATGCTTCGATTCTAATGACCACTTCAAATTACAGTGTACGACGGTAACCACAAAAAAGTCAATTCTATTTACATATAAGGGCCGTAACACATGCCGCGTTGCGGCACCAACGGTTTATGTGTTTAACTCTAAGTAATTTTCGGTTATAAAGGTTAGATACCGATATTCTGATACGTATTTAATATAAATTGAGCATTGTCTTATTACTTCATAATCAACCGCGAATGCCAAATAAAAATATTTAATACAATTTTACACAAAGTGGATAAAAGGTTGATGGAGAAGAAGATTGTTGAGAAACTTTTAAGAAGAATAGTGTAGGAATGAACCGACAAAACCGATAATGATGTAAGAAAACTGGTAAAAAGAGGTGAACCATGAAGACGAACGAAGATTTAAAAAAAATATTATACGATGTCAGCTTTAATGTTTCCATCTAAAATAAATATTATCCAATAAAATGCTTTTTTATTTCAGCAACCGAATGTCCAGCACCAATTCGTACCACAGCCGGCTCCTACTCAAGAATTAGAGCAACCCGAAGTGAGTAACTATGTACTTTCAACTACATACCTACCTACGTAGTTTAAATATTGAGTTTAGTTTCGACGATATCGTTATTATGTAACATGTAGTGCTTTTTAAAATTTTTTTACAACTATTATGCGCTGCCCTTTGTTAAAAAATTGCAATCTAGGGTTGCCCTGTTTTCCTGTAAGGTAGCTCCAGTTTACAGAGTTTACGGAAAAAGAGATTTACAATAAGTTGTAAAGTAGGTATTTAGCAAGCGCCATGCTACGAATCTATGACTATTTCTGCTGTCTAGTCGATGACTACAGCTTGATTGACTCTATGATTAAAAAGTTAAATGTGGTCATTGTGTTGTAAAAGTGTATCAAGTATCTTTTAATAATTTAAGATAAATATGATTTGCAGGAATAATGTATCTACTACTAATATGGAATCCTCTCATTTTTCATAAGTATATTAATCATAAGATGGTTTGTCATAAGGACTTTGTTATAACTTTTCTATCATAACAATTGTTTCACATAATGATTATTATAATAATGGTTCTGTAGCTTATGATACTGTTTTTTGTCATTACTCTTCTGGTCATAACTATAGTTTAATATCACGTATTTTGTTAATAATTTTTGTAGATATATACATTTTTTCTTTCATTATCCCATTATAAGTGGGGTTAACCAAAAGTATTATAGAAGTTTTACTCTCACAATTTATCCGTCCGGGCATTATTATAAAGGTTATGGTACGGTGGGGGTGGCCGTTGGGTAACTCCTTGGCCGCAAACAGTGTTCTTGCAGAGTTAAGTAGACCAAACAGGTTATGGTGCGGTGGGGTCTCCCAGTTATTTTATGATTTTGTGACCCATTTTATAACTTCATTAATAGTTATGTTAAAATAAATTTTATATTAATATAAATTATGGGTAATTACTATTATTATTAAATTATATTATGATTATACCTATTTATGACAATTTGTATTTATTACAATATTCAAAAGGTTATGATAAAGATAATTATGCTAATATTCATTATGAGTAAATATGATCATGTATACAAACATTATTTCAAACTAAAATATTTTTATGATAATATAATTAGACCCTATTAATATCTACTTAATGTTGGATTATTGTTAATAGATAACATTAATTTATGGAAACATTTATTCTCGTTCATTATGCATGAGAAAATAATGCGTGTAATTAATTATTGTTACCTTACTAAGAACGTCATCTGTTGCTCGTTAGGTAAGAAGGTATAGTTTCATTTACTATTATGTAATTTACTCCTATCTTATATAGGCTTTCTAAAGCTAATCAAGACATACAAAGGCACTTCTTGCCGTTGTCCCTCTGTATGTATGTATGTTCGCTTAGATCATTTAAACTACACAATGAACTTTTATGCGGTCATCAAAAGGTAAAGTAATTCAAGAGGAACGTTTTTATGTATAAAATTAAAATACACCTACCCATAATGTGAAGCTGAGGCGGGCCGCTAGTATTGTATGAATACAAAAGGCACTTGCCCATATCGCTTCATTGTCAGATTAATGAATTTTCATAATGGCGTACGGTTCTTAAAATACTTTTATGAAGGCAGCGATTGTAGGTAATTTAGGAATTTGATTAATTTTTTACATTAATACCTATTGTTTTCAATTATTGGGATGTAGTAAAATACTTTTATGAAGGCAGCGATTTTAGGTAATTTAGGAATTTGACTAATTTTTTTACATAAATACCTATTGTTTTTAATTATTGGGATGTAGTAAAACTTGCCGTGGAGCAACAAATTGCAGATAATCCTTAAGTTTATAAAAGGAACCTCCTAATGATCTATTATAGTTATGTGACACTTTAGTATTCAAATATATAGGTGCTAAACTTTAAACTTAAATAAAGTAGTACTAGTTTGTAGGTACTGGTTTGTTTAAATGTTTGCTCATATCTCAAACATATTTAGAAATAGCGGTATAAATGCTTCTGAAAGAAATTTATAAATAAAATAGCCTAAACATTTCGTTATATTCAGTTTTACTCTACAGTCAATACTTTAGGAGCTACAGGAAATTTAAGTTAAATCATTTTTCAAAACTACAAACCAACTTCAACCCTAAACTACACGACTGATTTAAATTTCTAAAGGACCACCTGAAATGTATGCCCTTTCAAAGAAAAAAATAATTTTCCAAATCGCTCCAGGCGCTTTTGAGATATCGGGAATCATACATACAATTTTCTTTTGTTTATAAGGTCACACTTGTGAGGTGATTCCATTGAAATTTTATCAAAATCGGTTGATTAGGTTTTGAAAATGATTTAACTTTAACACTCGGTAGGTCTTAAAGTATTGATTGGAGAGTAAAAAATAATATGGCAAAATTATCAAGTTTTTTTTTTGTAATAACCTATGTCAGAAGTAATCATGACGCTATGCCTCAAGATATTTGAGAAATTACCAAAAATGTGTTACTTTCACCCCCCCCCCCCTTACCCCCCTACACGTTTAGCACGCCCCCACCCTTGACCACTTTTAGTATATTAGATTGAACATCACAAGGTTTAACTTAAATAAACACAAATTGTGCCAATTTTCAAAACTACGCGATATATTTTCCCCGATTTGGTTAATTTTCCTGGGCTAGAAAGGTGGAATTGAAATTTTCATGTTATTTTACTAAAAGCGAAGAAACGTAAACTGTAACAGCTATTTATCTTAAAATATTTCATGATGAAATTACAAGATTTTCCAACCAACCCTAAAATTGTCGGTTTCAACGGAAAAATGTATCTCACCACAGATCTGTATTCACTCATTTAGTCAGTCAGATTCGCTAAAATTAATTTAGAATATAAACCGAAGGACGCTTTGATCCCGCAATATCTTAATAAATCCACAAAATTTTGAAAAAAGTATTTAATATTAATAAGATGTGAAAGGACGAGATGGGCAGAGAATCGTAGAAGGAAACAGGGGAGGCCCTTGCCCAGCAGTGGGACATGAATGATTAATCATGGGGCTAGCTCAATCAGTGTAATTTGTCCTAATGTAAGTACCTAAATAGCCAGAGTCAAAAGATGTTTTCTGTATAAAAGTACTCTGAAAAAACAAACATTCTGTCGATAAATACTACAAAAGAAAAGAAAAGTTTTCAACATTCCAATGAAAACGCTATGTCAGTTGATCATGTAGTAAAGAAGGTGACTTAGGGAATACAAGCTAAACAAAGCTTATAAACATCAATGAGACCTCTCCAACCCGTCTGGCCAGCGAGGAGAGTGTAGGCCATGTCCTCTGGCTGCTCTGGCTAAGTATGGCTCTGGCAGTACAGAGAAGGTCGTGCTCCTGCAGTGGCGACAAAAAGACCTGATGATGATGATGATGATGAAGTATAATTGACATTACGTGTAGTTTATATTGAAATTTCATTAAATTTAAAGAAAAGCTACCGATACCAGCGCTTCGTAACGACCACTGCTGAGAAGAATCGCCGAAAGAAACTCATTTCACAGTATTGGTCGCCTACTCGCCAGAAGGGCTTTGGCATATTACTATTATGTATTTTTTTTTAATTATTAATACTTTAAATATAATACAATGTTCATACATTATAACATGTAATGCTTGCAAGCGAGTTAACAAACATAAATTACGTAATAAGAAGAAATACTTAGTAGTCAAAAAATCGACTCCGAGCTGACCAGTCCCTCCCGGCAGCTGCACCTGTTCACGAGTTGACGCACGGATCAGCCATATTAAACTCAACCATATTTGAGGGAATCTAACGACCCCACCACCAGATTGGACATTTTAGTGAGCATAAAAAGCCCGATATCGCAGACCTTGTCAAGAGGAAGTATTAGTTATATGTTGGTCACCTATTGATCGCAGAGCATTAACATGTTTTACAGAAAGCTAATTATTGTTACAGATAATACAGTTCTTGTGTTTTATGTGTGGAGTGTAATAGAAAATTTATGGGAAGTGTCCACGCGTTTTTATCTTTTAAATAATCAATAATAGTATACTACGCATTATTCAATATTATTTTTTAACATGTATTTTAAATTTTGACATTGGTACGTTTACGACCGTTTCAGGAAGTTTGTTAATGTTATACCTAGACCCAAGAAAGACTTTTTGGTTTAATTTAGCAAGTCGAATTTAGGCGCATGAAGCTTATTTTTGTGGCGAGGGTTATAACTGTGAACATTACACACATTTAAATAAATCTCTTAAAGTTCGCGTGATTTTAGTCCGTAAATCGACCGAATTTCTTTGAGGAACCTATAGGATGTTAAAATCAATATATTGATATTGATTGACATATCAATCAGTACATAAATACTCAATACCTACATGTAAGTAAATAAAATTGAAGTGACGGTTTGTAATATCAAAATAACAGTAATCTTCTAAATGCATGTGAAAGTCTATACGGCACTGATAACAAACATTTATCTTTTTTTTGTATGTCAGTTTGTTAAGTTGGGTCTGATGACTTGACAGAGTTTAACGGGACTGTCACTGACAGATAGCTTATATTATAAGGAGTATATTCAAGCTACATTTATTTGGTCACAGGTCGCGGCTAATTCGTAATAAATACTTATTTTCTTTTTTCAGTGACAAAGTTATAGTTTCTCTGAAATTATAAAAATACTGAAAAGTAACTTTAACGTTGGAATGATGAAAGCATATCGGTTGTTTTAGTTGAAGAAGGTTCAGTTGGAAGGTTCGCCGATGAACTTACCTTGGGGCCTGAGCCCTGACGACCTGTACGCGATCAGACAGAACGTGGAGGAGGCCGCCGCTTCGCAGCGCCGCGACCAGCAGATCGACAACGACATGCAAGAGGTACCATTCTTGTTCTTCTCTTAGTCTCCATCAACATTATTTATTTCATAAATGGCTTCGCTTATGGCGTCGCTGCTTACGCTAAGGTGATTAAAATTACAAGACATTAAACCTACATTATGCAGGTTGATTGTTTTTTTTAATGTAAATATAATATAAAAACACTTAATCTTTGTTAAAGCCTGCCAGATAAGGAAAATATATTAGATAAAATATAGAAGCTTATCATATATGACAAGCATGATTAGGTTTAGTATCAACAAATCAGGTTCCACAGACTTGGAGCTTCCGTATGTTTTATCGTATCATTACGGACGCTTATCTAACTAATTCTTACAATATTGATTAATTACACGAGTAGATACTTATCTACTTAATTTACAAGATTCAGTTTTATTTTTTCTCTTAACTCTTTCCTACAAAAACTACTTAAATACTTAATCGAACTGTGCACATTTAAGCCTACCTTATTTATATAACATGGAAATATTAGGACCAAATTCATTGATTACAAACATTTTTAAAAGAGCATAACATTTTGAGTCAAATGTAATTTGCTATCGCTTGTCATCATCGTCATCAGTCCTAGCCATGGTACGATTTCATTTGGGGTCGGCTCTCCTTATCTTCTTGCGCCAGTTTTCGCTATCATAAATCATGTCTGGGGTTACACCCATAGTCTCCATGTCATTTTTAATGGTACTGGACCAAGTCGTGGGAGGGCGTCCTCTGCCTCTCCGTCCTTCGGCTATGCTCATCACCTTTTTTGTCATGTGGTTGTCATTCCTGCGCATTACATGACCATACCATCGCAGTCTGCTTTCTCGCATCTTGTCCTAAATCTTGGCTACTTCAAAAGACCCGCGGATGTGGCTGTTCCTAACCTTATCCCGAAACGTAACTTCTCCCGCCTATCTTAACATCCGCATTTCCGCACAGTCCATGTTTTGCTCCTCTTGGCAATGCATGGCCAAGCATTCCGCATCATCTAAAGCGCAGGTCGGACGGCACGTTTATAGTTGTTACCCTTACCTTTCACCAGCATTTTTGGATCACAGAACAATTTGCTATCGCTTGTGTTATTATAAATAACCGGCCAAGAGCGAGTCGGACTCGCGCACGAAGAGTCCCGTACCGTTCTCTATAAACAATCACGTTTTCTGTATGGGACCTTAATTTTTTTATTCTGTTTTTAGTAATTTCTGTTAAAGCGGCAACAGAAATACATCATCTGTGAAAATTTCAAAAGTCTAGCTATCTCGGTTCATAAGATACAGCCTGGTGGCAGACAGACAGACGGACAGCGGTTTCTTAGTAATAGGACCGAACAGAAGAACTCTAAAAAAGATATTTTCACAAGCTTCTTGCAATGTATATTTATATCTTGAATGTTAGTATGTTTGTTTGGGTCAAATCTTGCAACTCAACTTTAAACCAGTTAACCTCAACCGATTGAGCTGTAATTTTGCATAGAGTGTAAGTCAGATGACAATGCAATATAATGACATGAATCTGATCTGACGATGGAGCCGGAAGGTAGCCTTAGAAAAACGACGCAACCCCAGTGAGTTTGGGCTTAATGCATTTGTCATAAGTATTTTTATTCCTAAAACCTATATTACTTAGTTATCTAATTACCATTTCGACCGTTGCAGGTGAAAACAATCATGAACTCACTAGCGGCAGCCGCAGAAGCCGAGGCCGAAGCGCAAGCACAGGCTGAGGAGCAGCAACGCCAAGCCGAAGAGCAGAGGCGTCAGTCTGAGTCTGAAGCGCCGGCGCAGGATGCGCCCGCGCAGGCGCCTCGTGCCGCTCGCACGCTGTTGTTGCCCCAAGACATGCCCATGGACGAAAGGCCACATTGTAAGTATCAAAGCGATATATAGAATTGCAGATTAGTAAGGTTTTTTATTTATTCCACGAGTTTACAATAGTCCTTTGATGTCAGAAGCATTCAGGAACGAAGTTAGCGATATCTTTTCGTGGTGATTGCAGGCTTTCGAAGGTTCTTCTCATTACTTTTTAACGCTGACTTTGTGGCTATTAAAATTTTTGTGACGTATTCTTTTAGGTATTTTTTATATGAAACTCCAGTACTAGTACACACTAATCTAATCTGTAATATAACCGTGACAGCTTTTAAGAGTAAGTCCCTAGACGGAACTTTTATACATAATTCTAGTACGTCTATCTATCCGCGGCATAATTCAGAGAATTTTAGCATTACTACCGACTGGTTGAAATTATTAGAAAATAAACTAAGGGCGATAGTAAAAATACTACGAAATAATTTTCGAAATATTTAACAAATTCTTGTTCGGTAAGGTTTTTCGACCTACGAGCATATCGCTCCACCCGAGCGATATGCTTGTACGTCGAAAAACCTTATCTAACCTTAATCCTATAAAAGCTAAACTGTTAGTTTGAAAAATCTTAAAGACTTCCCTCATATTCATAAAAAAATACAACCGTTTGTTAAACTTATTTTAGCTAAAACATGTTTTCTCCCTTTTCCTCTTCTTAATATTTGACATTGAAAGAACGAGACAAAACATATTTTAACTAAAGCAGGTTTAGCGAACGTTTGTAATTTTTTATGAATTTGGGGGTCAATCTACATAAAATAAACTACCTAATTTTAACGTCGCCTAATAAGTTTTTTCCGTTCGGCAGACATGCAGCCCCGCTCAGTGCGCAGCGTAGACGGTCTGCTGCACCGCGAGAAGCGCGTGAAGCGCTGCGCTTGCAACTGCGCCTAAACGCAGCTGGACGAGCAGCGCATCAGCCGCCAGAGTGCAAACAGCCAACAGCGGCCTTTTCCGTCCATTAAATCTCATTTTTGTAACAAACTAGGATACTTTTAATTTACATACGACTCTTCGCTGACAGTAGGCACCTACTCTGTAAATAAAGTTGTTACTTCTCCCACTACGGAAAGTCGTTTTCTTACCTATTCAAGTTAAGGATTAATTTATGAAAATTATTTTTTGTTATATAATTAATACAGTATTTCATTTTCAGATATCAAATCACGCGTACCTGTGATTTTTTAATGTTATTCCCCTATGTATTTGACATAATACGGTAGGTCCGTTACTGAAAAGAATGTAAACCTTTTTAAGCTTTTTGAAATACTTTCCTACTTTTGGTACGTTAAAGTATTATTCCTTATGTTCGGAACATTTGTGAATGTATTACCCAGACTACGTGACACATTTTTTTTACTTTTTTACCCCCCCCCCCCCCCCTTCGGTGATCATCCGTAGTATATGCCCTCTAGATTTCACGTAACAATTCATAAATATTGTTTTAGACTATTTTTGTAAACAAGAAGTAAATATTATTCAGTTTATTTCAGACTGCTTGCCGCGTGATGCCAAGAGTCATATCTGTCATATGATCATATATCTAATGATAAGTCATAAAAATATTCTGAAAAATTTTTGATCTAAGATTGAGGAAAATAAATTCATCAAATGTAGTGCCTGTAAAAATGCTGAATACTGTTCGCTATAACTTGAATATAGTTCGAAAAAGCGTGAGATTTCCACAGAGGATATTGACTACGTAACGAAGACCTAAACCCCTTCTCCCCCTCTGTGACCAAGTGTGGTATTTTGAAGACCCCTCTCCCCCTCTGAAAGGATCACGTAGCATGGGTATGTTCCCTGTAGTACTTTAAAGACGTTAAAAAAATTCAGGATATTTTCTAGTATTATTTGCATTTAGTAAGGTATGCATGCAAGTATTTGTCAAACACACCAGGAACTACATAACCAGTGATATTTTTATTGTAATCTAAAATGAATACTTACGTTCTATTGTGATCCTAAATTAAATTTTTATTAGTTTTATTAAAGATGTTTTATTTGCCTCGTTGGAAATTTACTTACGCACAGTAATTAATCCAGGGAATTACTTGTACTACGCTTAATTGGACTTCCCGTTTTGCCATTTTCATGATTTATCATCAATATGAATGTAACAATGCGTGAGTCATATCTTTACTGCATAAAACAGCATTTGAGTGGTGTGGGAGCAAAATATCATTTTATGTACCTACTTGCCGTTATCTCTGCAGATATTTTTTTTATCCTGTGCTCTGATCCTGAGTTAGTTATGTGATAAATAATCTACGAGTACAGCCAACAGATTTTGGACTAGGTACTTGTATTTAAGACTTAATAAGAGTTAATTACAACAATGAAGCCGTTTAGAAAATAGTTGTTTATGATACAAGTGTAGCAATGGACAAGGCCGGTGAAGCCGACACGTTGTTATATCTGGAGCCGATCACTGAGGAAAAAAGCACTCTCCGAACTAACGTGTTAAAATAGTAGATTATGCTACAAGGGAATAACGTTATATTTTGAAGGCGAGGGCGCTACTTTGAATCCTGAGTGAAGCGAGGAATTCATGAATATCGCCCGAGATAAAAATATTAGGTACCGTACTTAGCACACTCTACAAAACAGAAAAGTAGAACACCAACAATACCTAATCAGACTTCAACCTACAATTTAAGGCCCAACACAGACGACAGAGTATCCGTGACGCACTTTTTAGTCTGTAATAGTCTGTGAAAATAGAACCCATGCAATCTTATGCAGTAACGCACACAACGCACGCCGTACTTTTTGCGCGTTGTGTGCGTTACTGCATGTGATTCCATGGAATCTATTTTCACAGACTAAAAAGTGCGGCACGGATTAGTCTGTCGTCTGCGTTGGGCCTAATACTAAACTTTAGTTGGTGTCGTTTTCATACAATAAATACTAAAAAATAATTTTTCGAAGACCACTGACTTACGATAAAATGTTCACTCGTAACTTTGTTTGCGTGGTCCTTCATATCTTTTTATTTTTATAAGTAAACTTGATACCTATTCTCTAGCGTGCGTAACATGCTCTCCGGACAATGAATGTCATACGCAGAAAATCGATCTGTTCTGTTGTACACTGAATGAATCTACAAAGGTAGCGATGTTTTTAATAAGTTATGATGTTAGAAGGATAAGGTAGATACATCGAAACTAATAAGTTCGGCAAATTCCTATAAAGTAGTTGCAAGTGGAAACAAATAAACAAATGTCAATACAAATAAATTAAAACTTCTGTAATAACTTGAATCAAAGAAAAAAATTGCGCTTTTTTAATTATACCTATTTCTTTTTCCGAAACGAATATCACAAAAATGTTAACCTACATTCATCCATGTTGACGACGACATGTATTCCAAATTTAAAAAAATCACTACGTCTGTGCCGATTAGTTTTTATTTAAAAACATTTTTTTTTGCTGGACTGCCAACATTATTTTTTTTTCTACATAGATTACATTCGTGTTCAGTTTTCAAATTGGTTTTAAGCCCTAGAGATTTTTTTTACTTTTTAGTCCCGAGAGAATAAGCAGTAACTTTAGCTCAAAATGTTTTGGGATGAAAACATCGTTTTTCGGTACATGTGATGAAAATAAATTAACGAAGTTACTTCTCAGGTGTGGGTGGGTAGTGTTGTATCTTTTTATGAAAAATTTCCTAATTACCTAGTTGCGCAACCTACGTTCAGCACAGCTAATGTTACGAACTGTTGTATTTTGGGTTGACAAAATACAGAAGCATAATTTACACCTATATTCAGTATTAGTTTTGTAAGTTAATGAATTAATCAACGATAGAAACCTAATTACTACCGAATGTTAGGATTCAACAAAGGCACCTAATTTATTACTTATTAATATATATTACAATTGAATTTGTGACTTGATTGTAAAGTTAGCTACGATGTGACCTTTTAAATAAGGTTTATGGAGAATAGTCCACTTTTCTGATTAGAAGCAAATTTACTAACGTTATGGATAAAACAACGGTAACTACTTCTCCTGTTCACTGTGTGAAGTATCGTATCGATTATTGATTGACCAATCGATGTTTTTTGTCATAAGTAACTACCTATTACCTCCTGCAATATGAAAATGGAACTGACTGATTCATCGAGATAGCCCGGATTGTTGCCTTACTCGAATATTACTGCCTCATTTTCCTGCTGAGATGCAATGCGACGTATTGCGCTCGTTAAGCACACACCGGTTGGCTGAACTTGACGACTTTCTTGTATTTTATTTTTCGACGACCTCCGTGGCGTAGTGGTCATCATGCTAGTACGCCACCCAGAGGTCCCGGGTTCGATCCCCGGTCAGGGCAAGTTGGAAAATGGCCTTTTTCAAATTGTCCTGGGTCTTGGATGTTTATCTATATATGTATTTGTTATAAAATATAGTATCGTTGAGTTAGTATCCCATAACACAAGTCTCGTACTTACTTTGGGGCTAGCTCAATCAGTGTAATTTGTCCATATATATTTATTTATTTTATTTATTTGAAAAAATAAATAAAATGTTTTCGCCTTAACATTTTTTTATTCCATTAAAAGGAGTAATATAACATTAAAAAGTACTTATCACAATTAAAAACATCTTTCAAATGAGTAAATACCTGCACTTAGGTATCTATATACGAGTAGATACTTTCGTATCTATAGATATCTCGTATCTATATAATTTAATAAGCTACCATGCTATTTCTGTTTGGCAATTGTTCTGATATTATTGTATTACATTTTAAATTTAATGATATTAATGTAATATAAAGACAAAGAATTAGTAAATTTAAAAAGAAACCCAATATATAACTAGTTAAAACGGCTGGAAACAAACTGAGACACCACAGGTCGATTATATCTTTTAAAAATAAGTAAAAGTTTATAACAAGACAGAGTAAGAACGTGATGATAGCAAGGCTTCTAGCAAATTTTCTTATTCTATCTTTGAGGACTCTATACAATATCGTCAAATATAAAACTGTTCCAATCAATATTAACGGCCATCGTATTATACAACAAATAAGTAAAGATACCGTCCACTCGTTAAGTAGATCAAACAAAACTGTTACTGTACATACCATAGTTATGGGGACGGGTAATAGCCAAGCAAATGCTAATACTTTTAGAAGATTGTTATGACTTATTTTTACGAGAACTACTATTAAACTATCATACATGTGCTTTGCAAAAAATAAGACAAGAAAAACGATAACAAAATCAATGTAAAATTGAAAACTCATTAATGTTGTATTTACTGCTATAGAAGAAGTAATATCATTATTATTTTTAAGGTAAACTAGCAAAAAAATGAGTCTTTTTAGAAACCGCACCACGCTTAGCTGCATCAACATCTGATTTCTGTAGTTTTTCCTCCAGCGCTGTATCCTGAGAGCTGCCGCTATCCATATGCATAACTCAATAGCTGTCATCGCAATTTCAATTATAATAAAAGCCTTGAACAATGACAAAGTATCTGGAACTTTACCGTAAAATGTCTTAACGTCAGTCGTGTTACGAACAGTTTCTCTTATCAAAATTTGTTTTCCCCGGAGTGGAGTTGCTTCCGAAGTGAACTCGCTTTCGTTAAAATCTATTAATGGGGTTGTGATGGACTCTGTTGCAAAGTTTTCGTCATTCACTTCACTGAAATCCGTTACACTTTCCGTTGTCATCTTAATAAATTTTATATTAAAATAAGATTAATTAAATATAGCTAGCAACATATACGCACTTAGCGTCAACAGACGGCGGTCTCAGACAGACTGGTGCGTAGTCGGTGATTTAGCTGTACAGGAAACAATACACTAATATTACTCATAATGCAAATGTTTCGGGCATTTATGAGAATAAAGCTGAAAAGACGTCATAGCGGTTTTATGAAATACCCACGTAAAAAGTAAGTGCTACTTAGCTACCTCTTTCCAATGACGTATATTCTTAGGTGATGAGCTGACACTCATTTGTAAAATACGTATGTTAAAAACACTACCTAATATAGTTATTAGATCAAGCTCAGCGTAAAGGCAGCTTGATGACCTGCAATAAAGATAGGAACATAACTAGGATAAATAGGAATATCCTTAAGCTAACATTTTATGTAACAATAATGGCCAGAAAAAAACATTTCTTTATTTTAGAGATTTAAATGTATAGCTATACTTAACACAAGGTATGATATATTTATCATATTATAACCTAAACTTTGACGAAGCAGAAAGTATTAAGTAGAGTCATTCCGGGTAACTGAGCGCAGTGCGTGTATCTCCCGAACGAGGAGGGGGGAGGTATCGTTTGTTCGGACGGACAATTTTTTTTCGTAAAAAACAATATTTGGTATAGAAATTTATCGTTTAAATCGTTTTGGGCCCAACGGAACACAGTACTGCATCAACAGTAATGAATTCACAACGATAAGTTATTTTTTATGACTGAGGATATGTTATGTTCTATTTATTTAAATAGTTTGAGCTTATAATTGCTTTCAATTTACATTGTAAACAGTCATTTGAAATTGGATGCTGTGGGGAAAGTGTGTTAGGGTGCGCATGGGCACACTACTCTTTGGTGCTTATTGTCTACGTTATGTTTTTTTTGTTGAAATAAATAATGTATAGATAGTTAAAAATAAAATCGAGCATCATGAATAATAATTGAAAGCATATTCCAGGCCCCCGACTCGTAAGCACACAACTGATGATACAACCGGGACGTCACTCAAATAATGATGAGGGTTATTACAAGAATTTGTTTTTTTTTTCAGGATCATTTCCGAAATTATATAGGAAAAATTCTCGATAAAAAGTGGCTAAAGCTTCTGCAAGTGCTTTTTTAGTATGAAGTTATCCTTCATACTAACAAAAACATTTCATTCAAAAAAGTTGGCAAAAGATTGTACTGCGTACGACAGGAGGTTTTTGTTTGTTATGATTGTGCTAGTGTTTCTTTTACATTTGCTCCTCACAGAAATATGTCGACCTAAAAATATTAAATCTTAAAGATTTATGAATGTTTAAATTTGATTGTTATCCAAAAAAAATTTTATAATCAAATGTTACAGTTAAAAAGAAAATTAGGATTACATTGAATCGATTACATCCGTTAGATGTGTTTATTTTTATCGTAGCGAGCGATGCGCTTACTTACTCCATATAGGCGTGCACAGTTACCTGCAATGCGGGTCAAATGAGCGCATTCCGATTATTTATCATTAACATTTTATAAAAAAAAAACTATTATGATTTCTGTTCTTGTTTTAATCTTATACATAAGGCCACGTTTAATATATTCTTAAATCTTTTATTTTACGCGCAGTGAGCTCTTATTTACCGTTTATTTTAAGTGCGCACTTGACCCCACTCTACTCTTATTTAAAAGACGAGTTAGGCTAATAACACAAAACGACGCAAGATTAAAAAAACAAATTGACAATACATAATGGTAAACCCATAAAAATCATGTTTCTTTTTAAATAAGAATATTCGAATCTCACATCTATCATACCATTAAAAGGAGAGTAAATGCCATGCGTACATATTTCCGATCCCAACTACAAAATTTTTACTGTGGTAGAGTTGGGTACCAACCCAGGAAATACAATAGATATTCATTCATAGAATCCAATAAATGAAATATCTTTCTTTAGTCTGTTTTTATGTATCTATTGTGTAATAAGAATAGCTCACTTTTTTGCTTCTAATGAACAATATATTTATACTGCCTGGAAATTAGCATGTACACAATTACTATTAAATATATAACTTAGTTATCAATATATAACTAAGTCTTACTCGTATACCGCCTATTGGAGTATAATACCTACTTGCTAACTTGATATTTGAGTCACATCCAACATCTTTAGAGATTTATTTCTGCGGCTTTCAATCTTGTTCATTTAACTTTCTTTAAGAACGCTGCTCGATGAAAACTTTGGTGATTTTACGAAATCAAAGACGAAAGTAGAGCCAATTACGTTTGAGTTACAAGTAGGTATATTTGAAAAGATGTGTACAGCAAAAGCATTTTCTACTACTATAGGTCATAATTATTTCTTTATATACTTTTGGTTAAAACACAACATATCCTTCATCTGTTTGTGTGGAAAGTGGCTTTTAAAAATAACGCTTTTCAGTTTAAGGCGCGTTGGCCCTCTAGTGACGGCACGTTCATTTCCGCTCCTCAATCGATACTTACTGCCATTGATCTGAATTCTATATTTTTTAGAATGGCTAGATTGCATCAATAGCATATTAAAAAAAGATTTTATAAGTATATCATTATGTTTTTTTATCTAAGATGTATGATATCAAGTTTTGATAAGCCTTTAAAATCGTTAAATAGAAGATGTACAAAATGTAACTTAAGTAAGGTACCTATAGCTAGGCCTTATTAAACAGGTAATGATAAACTCTGCATATGCACTAAGGTACTCATTCATTATCATATCAGCCGCAGGAAGTCCACTGCTGCACATATAGGTTTCCCTAGCTTAGGTATTAGCAAAATGATTTATTTATTAAATAGCCTATGAAACATTTAAAACAATTACAAAAATTAGTTTAATCATCATTCTTATCATTCCGAAATATAATTCACATTCAGTTTGATTGCAGTTTAATTTTGAAGACGCTAACATTAAATTTGAATTTGTTATTGTATCCTCCTCGAAATTTTACGAGCTACGAGCATTCCTATTAACGGGAGAGAAACATGAAAGCGGTTTTCAAACACATTTTTTGTCGATTAAGATCACATAATTACTATCTATATTTCTATGTATTAGCGTTTCCCACAACTGCATGGATCATACCTCAGGAACTTAAATAACCTTAAAATGATATTGCCAAGCTAAGTCAAGAAGTGGTCTAAATTAGTGTTAACAGTTTTAACATGATTCAGTAAGAACTTTAGATCGCCTTCCAATTTGGAATTTTCATCTGCGTAGGTTGGTATTTCAAAGATTCAAAGATTCAAAAGATTCAAATGTTTATTCAGTAATTAGACCTTTACAGGCACTTTTACACGTCAATAAGTATAACTTATGTTACGTGTAAAGTATATTAAAATTTAATTTATTTTTAAAGAAAAGCTACCGATACCAGCGCTTCGTAACGACCACTGCTGAGAAGAAACGCCGAAAGAAACTCATTTTCACAGTATTGGTCGCCTACTCGCCAGAAGGGCTTTGTCATATTATTATAATTGTCTTTTAATTAATAAATACTTATAATATAATACAATGTTGACACATTATAACATGTAATGCTTGCGAACAAGTAAACAAATATAAATTGCGTAATAAAAAATATTAAGTAGTCAAATATATAAGTTATATAAATATGGGCCTACAATGTAAATGTTCATTTCGTTGCCTGAAATAAATGGTTTATTATTATTATTATAAAAAAAGCGAAGCCGAGCTGACCAGTCCTTCCTGGCAGCACCCGTTCACGAGTTGGTCAGCACGGATCAGCCATCGTTAAACTCAACCATATTAGAGGGAATCCAACGACCCGACCAGCGACGTCACCACCGGATTGGACATTTTAGTGAGCATGAAAAACCCGAACTCGCTGACCTTGTCAAGAGAAAATATTATTTATATGTTGGTCACTTATTGATCGCAGAGCATTTACATGTTTTTACAGTAAGCTTATTATGGTAACAAAAAATGCAGCTATTTATGTTTCATGTGTGGAGTGTAATGGAATATGTTTAGGATATGCGTTTTTATCTCTTAAATAATCATTGATACGTGGGGCGCACTATAAGTTTCCGGAATGAATATGAAAAAATACTATTAAAGGTACAAAATTAATTTATTGTTTTTCAAAATAATCTCCCTTGGCGTCTATGCACTTTTTCATTCGATGAAACCAGTTTTGAAAACTTTTGTGCCACTCCTCTGTGGTGACCTCTGAAACGTGTTTTTCATATTCCTCGACAGCCTCTTCTGGTGATGAAAATCGTTGACCGCGTAATTGGTTCTTAATTTTTGGGAACAGAAAAAAGTCACAAGGTGCCAGGTCGGACCTGTATGCAGGATGATTCATAAGTTCTACATTTTACGCCTTCAAAAAGTCGTTTGTCTGTCTGGCCGTGTGAGAACTAGCATTGTCGTGGTGCAGGATGATACGGCGTTTACGGTTATTTTTACGGAGTTCGTCAATAACTTCCGGCAAACAAATGGTCGTGTACCAGTCACTATTCACTGTACGACGATTCTCTAAAGCAACAGTAGCCACGTGTCCAGTTTTATTAAAAAAAGAAGCAATCATCCGCTTAGATGCACTTTTCACGCGCGCCACTTTGGTTGGTTTTGGCTCATCTTGAAAGACCCATACGCTCGATTGCTGCTTTGTTTTGGGATCATAGCAATAAATCCATGTTTCGTCACCTGTTACTATGTCCCACACCAAATTTGACGCACCTTCGTTGAATCTGGTAAGCATGGCACTGCACCAAGTGACGCGGTCCGTTTTTTGAGCCTCGGTCAAGTTGTGTGGGATCCACCGCGAGCACAGCTTTCTCACACCCAAATGTTTGTGTAGGATTAATTGTATTTGACTCATGCCTATTTCTAAGGCTGCGCGAATTTCATGGTAGGTCACATGCCTGTCTGTTTCAATCTTACGGCGCACAACATCGATGTTTTTGTTGGTCACAGCGGTGGACGGCCGACCATCAAGAGATTCGTCACTGAGATTGATACGACCACGCTTGAACTCTGCAAACCAGCTATAAACAGTTGTCTTGCATGGTGCTTCATTGCCAAAAGCTGTTTCAAGCCGAGCGATGCTCTGTTGAGCTGTCAAATTACACTTAAAATCGTAAAAAATCATACTATGAAAATTTTCCCGAGTTAAATCCATGTTGATGCAGACACACATTTTTTTTAATGGCGCCACAAGGTAAAAACAAAAGACAGTCAGATGAAACAAACTGCATTCTACAGCCAAAGAGTTCTATTTTCAAATGTTGCAATAAATTTTTAAATATTGTTTATGTAAGTGGCCAGTTCCGGAAACTTATAGTGCACCCTATGTAGTATAGTACGCATTGTTCAATAAAACTTTTTTAACATGTGTTTTAAATTTTGCCATTGGTAGGTTAACGATCGCTTCGGGAAGTTTATTAAATAATGTTATACCTAGACCTAAGAGTGACTTTCTAGTTTTAGCAAGTCGAAATTTAGGCGTATGAAGCTGATTTTTGTTGCGAGTGTTATAACTGTGAACATCACTATTTTTCTTGAAATTATTTAACCTGTAGAAGATTGTCGTAAATAAATTGAGATGTCACTGTAAGAATATTTATAGATTTAAATAACTCTCTTAAGGAATCGCGTGATTTTAGTCCGTAGATCGACCAAATTGCTCTCTTTTGTAGCACAGAGAGAGCATGTATGTTAGCCGCTTTACCCCATAAGAGCAAGCCATATTATATTATGCTGTGAAAATAACTAAAGTATACTAGCCTAGCAGTTTCAACGTTAGAACACCGTCTGACCCTCCTCACAGCATATGTTGCCGAACTAAGTTTCTTGGCAGTGGCCTCAATATGTTTATCCCATTTTAAGTTCCAGTCTACAGTTATGCCTAAAAATTTGGTGTTGGGTACCCATTCTAGAACTTGACCATTAAGACTCAAAGGTATGTGAGTATTAAGTTAATTCAATAGTGAAAAATTAACGCACTTAGTCTTTTGTGTGTTTAAGGCCAGATTATTAGTCGTAAACCAACTAAGTACTTGTGACCTAGTATTGCTTACATCGTCATAGTTTGTGCATTTTCTGTCAACCTTAAAAAGTAAAGATGTATCATCAGCAAACAATACTACTTCACACAACTTTTCTGCAAGACAGGGGAGGTCATTAATATAAATCAAAAACAAAAATGGACCAATTATTGAACCCTGAGGCACACCCATGTTCACAGGTGCACTATTTGAGGATACTCTGTTGATTTCAACTCTTTGAGTTCTATTATTAAGATAAGATAAAATAACAGAGAGTGCAGTATCAGTAACGCAATAAAATTTTAGTTTATTTTTTAATATTATGTGATCGACACAATCGAATGCCTTTGACAGATCGCAAAAGATACCTATAACGTCTTGTCGATTCTCCCAGGCTTCGTAAATAATCTTAACTAAGGTCGCTGCTGCATCAGTGGTAGAGCGCCCTTTTGTAAATCCATATTGGCGACAGTGAAGTAATTTATTAATAATAAAATACGATACTGCTGAGCTGGTCTAATATAATTTTTTCAAATATTTTACTTAAAGCCGGTAATATTGAAATTGGTCTATAATTGTTCGGATCATCTTTGGATCCCTGTTTAAACAGTGGTATAACTTTACTTGCTTTCATTAAGTCAGGGAAAACACCTTCTGAAATACATTTATTAAATATTAAAGTTAAGTGAGGAGCAATCAGGTCGATGATACTGCTCAAAACGGAAACCAAAATACCCCATAGGTCCTCAGTTTTTTTAGTATTAAGAGCCTTGTAAGCTGAGATAATGTCATATGGAGTTATGCTAGCAAAGGTAAAAGTTGTTTTGGGCGTAGATGAATTACTTTTCAATAGTTCATCGGCGGCGTTCGGACATGAAAGCAATGACTGGGTGATATCTTTGGAAATGTTAGCAAAAAAAGTATTGAATTAATTAGCTACTTCGATATCCGAGTCAGCGGTTTTATCTCCAATTTTTGATGTGAATGTTGAGTCCCTAATATTGGTTTTTCCTGTCTCATTATTAATAATTGACCATGTTGTCTTTACTTTATCTTTAGAATTTTTAATTTTGTTCGTTAGATGTAATGCTTTCGCAGCCAAACACACCTTTTTGAACAATTTTGAATATTTTTAACACATGCCAAAAAATCCGCATTAAAATTATATCTTTTTTCACCATATAGTTCATATAATTTCCTCCTACTATTGTAAATACCTTTAGTAGCCCAATCACAAAATTTAGGTTTATTATCAGCTTTAAGAGTTTTTAGTGGGAAGCTTTTGCTAAACTCTCCTTCCACCGTGTTAAAAATATTTTTGTAATGGTCGTTAGGGTTTGCAATTAAATCTAATCTAGGTAAATTATTTTGTATACATTCCCGAAAATGCACTCTACGATTGGTAGTAATAGGCCTGCAAGTGATAGGTCGTGGGGTGTGATCTTTTGGAGATACAAGTGATACTTGTTGGCCGAGGTGGTCAGAGCCAAGACAATCAAAGATTTTTTTATCAATGACCGGGCAATCACAAAAAATATTATCAATGCACTTGGCAGATGTTTCAGTTATTCGAGTGGGCTCAAAGAATGTATACCTCAAATTAAATGAATTAAATAAGTTAATGAACCTAATACTTTCTGTGTCCGAAACTAAAATATCTACATTAAAGTCGCCACATACAATAATATGTTTATTTTGAGAGCTAACTCGGGTTAGGACGTCTTCCATAACGTTTTCAAAAGTGTTATAACAAGCTGAAGGAGGTCTGTAAGCACAAATAATAATGTATTTATCTAACTCCACACATGATAGTTCAATGGTACATTCAAGAGACAACACTACTATGTCTTTTCTTTCTTTGAATTTAATATTATTATTTAAAAGAATTAAGGAACCTCCATGTTCTATATTTTCTTTTATATATGCACTACCTACTGCAAATTTATTCGGAAACACTAATTGATTATCATTTTGGAAAAAGTGTTTGCTAATTGATTCTGCGAAAAATTAGAAGTGGCTCATAAGCTTTACAGAAAAACTTACTACAAACTACTTATATGCTCTGCTTATTTCTTACATAAAATCGAACAACTTTCCATGAATAAAAATAAAAATATCTACCTACTTATGAAAATAAAATTCTGTTACAATAATTACAACTCAGTAATGTTACTAAGTCAGCGACTCGATTGAATAAGTGCTGGTCAAAGTATATAAATTTATTCACTATAAAATATCTGTTTTGTAATAATTCATAACAAAATTAATTACTTCATATTCAAAACTGCTTCAGTACCTTTACATAATTTTTTGAATCATTCAATTCGGACATTCTATTCGAAGGAAATCACGAGTTTAAAAATGTAAATAAAAAAGTCGCGTGGTTGCCGCCCACCCCGCCCGGTTAGCTAGGGGGCACCGTGATATGCGATGCGATGTAGGCGCCACTAGGGTACGCGAGGCGAGTCAATGATATGGGGATACTTGAATTTTTCGGGATCCAGTTTGAAATAAATTATTTGAAAGAAAACTGAGTACATTAGCCAAAAGTGGCCGATTTTCGCAAATATGAAGCTTTTCAACGCACATTTGCGCAAAACGACCACTTTTGGCTAATGTGCGTAGAAAAGCTTCACGTTTACACTTTGAACTGTAAATAGTAGTTCATAAAATAGTTTGAAGGGCTTGGTCAACACAAAATTTTAAATGATTCTCGTATCTACACAGCGCCGCGCGGCTCCCTCGCGCGGTCGTCTATTCCTATACAGCGGCCGTGTGCGGAGTTCGGTATTTGACTCGATTTTTTTTCTTATTAATTTCAAAAACTAATACGTTACGAAACTAAAGATTTAGAATATACAAGTAGTGTAGATTTGCCACCGAGCGTCCAGGGGCAAGAGAAAGACATATAATGACGTCAGGATATGGGGCTGCTATATTCAAATATCTATTAAGGGCGTAGATATTTATGGGAGAACAAGGATCGGAAGATTTCGAGACCGGTTCTAGAATCAAGTGTTGAATTCAATCGGTAGAAATTTACGTTTTTATACCTATTTCAATCCTCGGGCTACTCTGCCCAAATATAGCTCCTGCAGTGGAGACTAAAAAGACCGTATTTTTTTCGATCTATCCGTTCTATCCGTAAGTTTGTACTACGCAATTTGACCGGTTTGTGTGTCAAATGTTTTGACGTTATTTTGAAAATAGTTTTTAGGTTTTTGCTATTTTATACAGTTTTTCATGATATAATCAATGATTTAGCTCAGTAATTTAGTTCCTGTGTGTTTTCAGATAGAAATACGTGATCAAAATACAGAAAACAGTGTACTTACGCATGAATTGAAACTCCCTCTTCTTTTCGTGCATTATTGGCTATTGCTTTTGCAACCCAACACAGAACACCCCACCATTTTTTAGGCTGCATACAATTACTACACATCCGTTTATATGACTCTCAGTTATTATTTAATCCTTAAAACAATTTTATTGTAGAAATTTAAAAATACATGACATCAGTTTGTTTTGATAAGTTTCGCTTTGTTTTGCTAACTTGACAACCCGACCATGAACAAATGCTTGGACGGCGATACAGGCAAAACATGGCACTCTTTTCTTTTTCTTCTTTTAGTAATCGCAATAAGACTATCTCACTCTATCGAAGCGTGTCAGGCCCTTGCACCAAAGATGAATATACAAGTAGTGCCTTGCACACACCCCCTTCTTTTAGCGTTGTTTTAATGAATTTTTTGCACTCAAAAATGTACATAATATAGGAACATACCTTTGCGGCAAATATTCTTAAAAAGATACTCGTATTTGTAAGTCTTAAATATACATCGTGTGTGTATACATGAATGTTGTTCTCAGCTATTGGTATCACGCGGCGTTATTGGCTCATGTTATCGACTTCGACGAATAAATGATAGCATTCAATATTACGTTCGTTTGGTAGTGTGGCGCGCCGCGACACGCCTTGTTGACTCGCGTTCACTATTAAGGTTTATTGCGCGAGATAATCGTCATGTCGTTACTTCTGACGTCAATGTGCTGTTCCCAAATAATAAAACTTCTTAAATCATCTTTGGCGTAGCTAAAACTCTTGTCTAGGGAAGGGTAGTCGTTCATTTGCATGTTAATTATTCCTAATAATTAAGAAAACATTTTTGCTGAAAGTTAATTTATAGATAGAAAATGCAAATTAGAGCTGTGAGATAGTGGCTGTTCGCGTAATTCAGAATTTTCTATAACAAGGTAATAAAATTTACACAATACTTGTTTTTTGTAAGTGTTTTAGCTTATACGATGACGTTCTTTAAGCTGCATGGAGGCATCGGATATTGATAAATCACCAAGATATAATACAAAGTTACGAAATAAATGTAGAGCGTGTTCATGAGTGAATTGAATAATGCAGACCTTTCGCTGTCCTTCACTGCTCTCCTTATGATGATGTCATCATCGGGTCTTTAGTCTCCACTGCAGGAGCTATATTTGGGCAGAGCAGCCTGAGGATTAAAAAAGGTATAAAAAACGTGAATTTTTATCTATTGAATTCAACACTTAATTCTAGTCTCGAAATCTTCCGATCTTTGTTCTTTCATAAATATCTACGCCCTTGTCATCAATAGATATTTGAATATGTGTCCGACCATATAAAGTAATCCTAATGACTGGAAGATATAACACAAACGGTAAAAAGGTAATTTTGCAGACTTAACAGTGTCTTTCATCTTCTTCAAGTGAAGGCCATTTTCGCAGTGATGACACAAATCTTGTTAGCTTAGAGACGTATATAAACACTTTCTTGTAAAATTCAGCAGTATAGAAACATTCCCACGTCATATTAGTCTCATATTTTATTCATGGGTTCTAAGAAATCTGGAGTGCCAACCAGGAATATTTTATATGATTCTATTATTGCCTTCCATTACTCTTTCGCCTCTAAAAAGCCAACCCTTGTCAATATTTGTAACTGAAAAAATATCTCTCATAAATGTTCTCATTTCGTACTTATCAATCAAAATAAAGGAGTTAGGATCCTAGTATATTTACCAAAAAAGGCCCGGGAAAGGTCAGTAAGAAGGAATGACGTACCTACCTACCTACGTGGATTACTTATTTGGGACATTTACTACAAAAATAAATAAATAAATAAATAATGTTATTATAGTTTATTTGAATTGGAGATAAGGCGTTTTTTGCCGTTATTATTGGCATCATACTTTACGAGCCTTTTAATAATATTTATATCTATCCTAAGGGATTTTATTTAAAAAAAACACAAATACTAAAGAACATTTGAGGTTATAATAATAAATGTAATTTGACACTAATTAAATAAACTAGACAGCCATTTTAAACAATTTACTAATAATTAAACCGAAATATTACTGACTTGCAAAACAAGTAAAATACAAGATAGATTTCACCAAGGTGTTATCCGCATGGCGGTCGAGCTGCAAATGGGCCCGCCATCTTTTTTTTTTTGAAATGACAGGCATAGGTTGCCTCGGACGGCATTTCCTACTTCACCCGGACAAGGTTTGAGGAGCGGGCCAGAGGCCCGGCATCCTATATTTATATACTACTAGCAGCAGCGCAAAGGGCTCCCAAGGGGGAAACCTCGGCTTTGGGCGCGCTAGGGATTATGGAAAATTTTGGGGTGCTGCAACACCCATGTTTTGCCGGAAGGGCCGAAGCTACGGTGCCAGAAGGGCCTACTTAGGACGCAAATCGTCCAGGTACCGCCGGGCGGTACCTAGTGAACGAGCTGGCCCGCCATCGACTGCACGCCCGGTTTTATAGGCAAAAAAACTTTAAAAAATAAGCGTGGCTTATACGGCCTCTCCTGATCGTGCGCCATCCTCGGCCGCACTGAGGAGACCCTCAGCAGCGCAGGCAGGGTCGGCGGAAGCAGCTTCATCGTCGCCCGAAGAGTAGATGGCACCAACAGCAGGGGTACCTGAAGGCTCGCCAGCATCGTCACAGTCGTCATCAGAATCTGCATAAGAAACGAATAATTTGTTAATTGACTGTGGCGATGTACACCGTTGCCTATTCTTTCATACATCGCACATACGAGGCCCTCATACAAAAATGACGCTTTCAATCAAAATTAAAACACTTCGCTTTCAACAGTATGCATACTTCTCCATATTGAATGTCACTCACATACTCATACTTGTACAAGTTAGTTCCCTCCACGTTGAAAACGTGAACCAGCACAGCGGCTGCTAGGACTGCGCCTGAAACGCGTTCATAGAACACGTTAACCGGGACAGCACCCGCCGGGACAGCACCCGAAACGCGCAGAGTTTGCGCACACCGGGACAGCACCCGAAACGCGCAGAGTTTGCGCACACCGAGACAGCATTCGAAACGCGCAGAGTTTGCGCACACCGGGACAGCACCCGAAACGCGCAGTTTGCGCACACCGGGACAGCACCCGAAACGCGCAGAGTTTGCGCACACCGGGACTGCACCCGAAACGCGCATTGTTTGCGCACATCGGGACAGCACCCGAAACGCGCAGTTTGCGCACACCGGGACAGCACCCGAAACGCGCAGAGTTTGCGCACACCGGGACAGCACCCGAAACGCGCAGAGTTTGCGCACACCGGGACAGCACCCGAAACGCGCAGTTTGCGCACACCGCGAAATAGGTACACAATGTGATTTGTGTACCTATTCGCTTTATTTCGTTGATACTAGTATAAGTAGAGCCATGGACCAACAAATACTAGGTAGAGCTCACATATTTTCAATTAGTGGTTTCCAGCGTACATTTTAACAAGCTATTTAATAACAGTAGAGCTTGATTTTCAATCGGGCGTGTCAGTGGCAGGTTTACACACAGTGGTATATTGCATAATAATAAGTATGAAAGCAAATAAACCCCCGATTTTTTTATCTTAAGGGGCGATATGGCCATACATAGTAAATTTTGTACCTACTTATCGGAGTTTTTGTAATATGGCCGGTTTCTATGCTAAATGTTATTACATGCAGTTCTGTCCCAAGGTTCTTTTGAAATGATTCATCACTAAACTTTTTCTTCTTAAAAAGCTTGCTCTTGTTGGTAGCGTTGAGAAGCTTCCATTCCTCTTTTCTCTCTGTTATCTTCTTAATGTCTTAAGGACCGTATTTTTAACTTCCAAAATAAGTAATAGTTTAGCCACCTACATAAGTAAACCGTACAACTTACATAGGTACGTACCTACTATGTTATGACCTGAGTGGATAAGGAATTTGTAGTGGTTGTAAAAGTGATAAAGACTTTTTTACTTAAGTAGTCTTCGCTGTCTGGCAAGTACCTTTCCCTAACTAACTTCCCTAACCTAATTTTATTCTTTATCCTCAAACGTACAAATCGTTACTTATCTAAATGATGTGTATATTACGTATATCCGAAGCTTCGAAGCGATTAATTGACTAATTGGTCGGTTGATTTAGCTGGCAAAGTTCGATAAATCCGTTACTTACTCTGTAAATAGATAATCTGGTTCTCTCTCATCTCTCTCTCTCATCTCAGCGTTTTCCCAGTTGCGTCCTCAGCAGCAATGTCGAGAAGCCCGAGGTCCGCTTTCCGACTTTTTCTTCTCCACTTTGCACGGTCTTGAGCATCCTTGGTTGTGAGACGATTAGCACGCATATCATCTTTGACGACGTCAAGCCAGCACTTCTTGGGTCTACCCCGCCTGCCGGGCCCCGGCGGAGGAAGCAGGGCTATACATTTGTTTCCCACGTAACTTGCCGGCTTTCGTAGGACGTGACCGTACCAGCGTAGGCGACTTTCCTGCAGCTTGTCCGCTATGTCACGGACTTGAAGGCTGCCGCGAATGCGGGTGTTTCTAACATGATCTCTCCGTGACACTCCGCATATCCAACGCAGCATTTGCATTTCCGTGACACGCAACTCCTGCTTGTGCCGCTCAAGCAAAGGCCACGCTTCACTCCCATATAAAAGGACAGGTCTAATGATGGATTTGTAGACCTGTCCCTTCAACCTAAGCGGCATTTTGGGGTCACAAATGACACCAGTCACCTCTCGCCACTTTGCCCATGCGGCAGATATACGGGCCTTGACGTCGTCATCGATGTCTCCAGACGCGTGAAGTACAGATCCCAAGTATTTAAACTGGTCCGTACGCTTGACCAAGTCTTCGCCTATGCGTACGGGTGGGGGATCTGTAGCATTGCAAGCCATGTATTCAGTCTTCGCCACATTTAGCTTCAGACCACCGTTTTCAAGCGACTCCCTCCACACATTTGCGCGTCGCACCAGTCTCCCTCTGTCCGCATCCGCTAGTGCGATATCGTCAGTATACACAAGCAGCCACGGAGGTTGCTCGTGTGTGTCTCTGATGCTATCAGACATTTCGTCTAATATCACGCTGAACAGGTATGGACTGAGAACCGAGCCTTGGTGAACCTCGACTGTAACGGAGAAGGGTTTGGAGTCACCAACAGCAGTCCTAACTATGAACTCGGAATCGCGGTACATATCGCGGATTATATCAATATAGATCTCTGGCACCCCTTTGGACCTCAGAGCCCACTAGATCATCTCTCGAGGAACACAGTCAAAGGCCTTCTCCATATCCAAAAACAGGAAATGGAGAGGCGTGTTCTTTGCCCTGTATTTCTCCATGATGATTCTTAGGGCAAAGATAGGGTCCGTAGTGCCTAGGCCGGGGCGAAATCCATATTGACACTCCGAGACTGTACTCTCCTGTCGGATCCGAGAGTCTATTATCCTCTCAAAGAGCTTAATGGTGTGGGACATGACCTTTACACCGCGGTAGTTGCTGCACTCTTGCACCGATCCCTTTCCTTTAAAGACTGGAGTAATAATACTCAGCCTCCATCGGTAAATAGATAATCTGGTTGACTTGTAGTATTATTTAAAAAATATATTAAAAACAAACTTTGCACTAATAGTTCCTCCTACCTATACGTTTCAATTGTTTCCTTTATAAATTATATTATGTTACTTTGTACTTACATAACTGGGTTATATCTAATATATAACATATAAAATTTCCACAACGTTTTAAATGGGTAATTAATGAAGCGAAAGGTAAATGATAAAAATCCGGTAAGTTAATTAGTTATTTAATTTATAACGATATTATCTACACAATCAGCATAAGTTTAAAGTAAATACAAAAAGTATACGAAACTCTTGTGTGTGGTGCTAGAAGGGTAGAGAAAGCGGATAAGATCGCGAGACGACATGTTAAACTTCATAACCGAGTGGCAGCAGGCTGCTATGGGCATGAATCTGTGGATATTGGAAGGCCTTTGCCCAACAGTGGGACACTAAGGAGTGAGGACAAGTAAGTAAGTAAGGACACTAGTAAGGAATGAGTAAAGAAATGTTGTAGCTAGGTTGATCGACAAATTTTATACTTTTTCTAAGTAGATAATTTAAATAGGACTTAAGTCACGTTCGCGTTAAGCTCTCGAAAGCTCCATTAAAATGGGGAACAAATACGAATGACACCTGGTTTATGTTCATGCTAAACAATATAATGAGGACGTTTAGTGTTTCAACCTGGCAATTGGAGGGAGTGTATGTTTTAGGTATAGTGCATGCCCTAAGGTCACGGTGACAATACTGTCAGACTAATACGAGTATAAACAGGTGTATTTCATACTGTATAAAATGACTGCAAATATATCTTAAAATCATAAAATATTTTGCAAGTTAATTGGGTCACGTTAGTCACTAGGTTGATCTCAAATGGCCGTCGAAAAAGACAGACCTCAAAGGAGATAGCACCATGATTTGTATGCATATACAATCAGCTAGATGTTGCTCTATAGTAAACCAGAAATTAAAGAAGATGTTTTCGCGTAGCAGTGAACACGCAAATAGACTATAAAAAATCTATTCTTTATTTTATTTGACCCTAAACTCTGTATACAGCAGATCTATCTTAATTATTTTTAGACTATATTATGCATGATAATGATAGAAAGTATTTTATTTACCACAATATGTAGTGTCAATAATAATTCTTCATTCACATATTTTATTTGATTAGATAATGTGTTAAAAAAAGTGCAGCACATTCGTCTGCACAATTGTCCGTGCTAAACAAAAACCGTGACATTTTTATCTTGGTAAATCAATTTTACTATAGCTTCCACGGCAATGTGTAAATATCTCTTTGTTTTATCGATAACTCAGAGTAGTAGATAAAACTTTGCTAATCATGGTCTGAAGCGCCATTTGCTTGAGTATAAATTACCAGCTGAAGTTTCTCGAAGTAATTAAGTTATCGAAATGTACTGTACCACGGTACATTCTGTGACTGTACTCGCTTTCATCGAAACTACTACTGTTTCGATTGATTCAGCCAAGAAATAAGATGACTTGTAAAGTACCCGTACAAAGTTATCCAAAACGGCTGACCCGTAATTTTAATTAAATATATGGGTATATCACACGTTTAAAAGGATAAATAATATATAAATAAATGGAAAAATTACACAGATTGAGCTAGCCCCAAAGATAGTTCGAGACTTGTGTTATACTAACTCAACGGTAGGTGCTATATTTTGTAACAGATACATATATAAACATCCCAGACCCAGGTCAATCTGAAAAAGATTATTTTCCATCTTCCCTGACCGGAGATTGAACCCGGTACCTCCGGTGTGACTGCGTGGCATGATGACCACTAGGCCACAGAGTCATTCTTTTGCAGATTTAGTTATCGAGATGTCAAAGCAACTTGATTTTCTTCTTCATTCTTGCCTTCTCCCATTTAAAACCTGGATGATAAAAATATTAAAGCACAGCAGTAAGCTTAATTTGTGTTCCATAGACATTTCATTACAAAGTACTTCCCTTTATGACACGTGTAGGACATCGAGTAACAATTAGGGAAGATTGAAAAGATTTGAGTTGAAATTGAAAATTCAAGTTGATGATTGAAAGCGGGTGAAGATCACCTGTCGCGTACACGATCAACAGGAAGCGGGTTCGGGCGAGGCTCGAAGGAGCACGGAGGACGCAGCGTCAGTCGCCGCCCCGCCGCTCTCCGCGACAGCTGTGAGCCGCGCCGCTCCGCCGCCCGAGCCGCCCGACCGCCCACCGCTCTGCCGACGCGGCATACCCCCGACGTTACTACTACGCACCTCTCCTACCCAAACGCACATAAATATAAACATTATCTCTCATACATCCCAAAGTTACCGTATCATTGGAAAGAAATAAGAAGTTTTCCGAGTGCTACAATATCGCAGGATTCTCGCTGCCCTTTTATGTATATTTATCTCCGGGCGAGGTAAGTTTGTAAAATAAAAATTATTTCTGTTTCTTTTTTAACGATTTCTTTCGTTTCGTTCGTAATAAAATAAAGTAAAAATATAATTTAACCAACAATTCAGTTATTTCTGGATTGAATTAATTTCCATAAAAATATTATGTGTGATTAATGATTATACCTACATTCATCATTAAAAGATTTTGTGTATACGAAGTCAAGTTAAATATCAAAACATCTAGGTATTTATCTCCATCATTTACAGGTACTCGATATAATTTCTTATTGCCGTGATATTAAGCTTTACATAACTAATGTTTCAGGACTCTGGATCTTTTTGATGAAAATTCGGATCTTGATTGCAAAAATAAACCGCAATCCCATAGTAAAAATCGGGACATTTTTACTGTGGGATTGCGGTTTATTTTCTTTATTAAAAATGTCCCGGATCCCAATTTTGATTGAGCTTATGTTACAACTTTAAAAATAAGATATTTTTATCTGTGGTAGATATGATCGTAATTTTAATTAAACAAAAAAGAATTCTTATCAGGTCACTCGCAACTCCGTTGGTGTGCCCAACGGTGTTTGTGTGGTCTGTAAGTATCTAATTATTTTTGAACTGTGACACCTTAATATATCTTAAAATAAATATTTTGATATTTTACAATGGAGACAGAATGAAACATATAAACTCAAGTCCTCATATGTTATAAAATAATCTTTTTAGCAAATAAGGCAAAACATATCTTTAAAAAAACTACCTAACCAACTAAATAAAATCTAGAAATATTGATATATTTCTAGATTTTATTTAGTTTGGTGGCATTTTTTTAAACAAAATATACTGTAGTTTTAATTTTGTACAACCTAAAATCAAAGAGTGTAAATTTAATTTTGCATATTTTTTATAGAAACGGGAGAGCGATGTTCTGAACCGTGCTCTTTTACATTTTTTGATGCATTTGAGGGATTTAACAGAAAACGCAGGCCGAATTCTGACAGTAATAATTTTTAAAAACTAAATACAAGACTTCAACACGATACTAACAACCGATTTTGATATATTTTTTATGGTACATGCCCTTTTTATCTGCTTGCATAGATGAGCCCATTGAGTCATCTGGTGGGTGCCAGAAGGGAGAAGACTTAGGGGTAGACCAAGGAAGAGATGGCGGGATAACACCGGGGGTTTCTTGAGTGGATGGCAGAAGATTGCTCGGGATAGAGATAGATGGAGAGGAGAGGGGGAGGCCTTTGCCCAGCAATGGGACACTCCATCTGGCTATTAAAAAAATGCCTTTTGGAACAAAAGTGTTTTTCAAATTGGTTCAGGGAAATAGTAATCGGGGAACATATAAAAAAAAATGTTCAACACACATTCTATAACCTCCTTCTTTTTGTTAAAAATCATCTCGATCGAATCAGCGGTTTCATAACGTGGTTGAATAACAATAAGATGGAAAACCGCGTTTCATACTTATGAGATGTACCTTTGTAAGTCAAAGTATGGGTGCACTCATTCGTTCCACTATTTCGTTTCAGCTCGTTTATTCCTCGCAGACAGAGAGAATGGTATTCATTGATGAATATTGACACCAACGAAACCAAAAATGCAGAAACCAGATAAAATTCAGTGCTGTGGTTCCGTGCTGGAGTTTTTATTATAAATTTATAGGATAGATACGCCGTAGGTAGGCACAGATAATTTTTTAAACAATGTACTAAATAACTACCTATAACTGTTCTGGGAATAGTCAGTTCGGCTTTAAGAATACTTAAATTATTACTTATTCTGTAAATTGGTTTTGATTGGCACTCATTCAGAAGCTTTACATCTTATATTTTGAAAACATTGGCATATTATCTTTATAACAAAGCCCTTCTGGTGCAGGTGTTCCGTGTTAATAAGATGCTTTTGGCGTTTCTTCTCAGCAGTGGTCGTTGTATAAGGTAGCTTTTCTTTAAATTATTAATATGTAATATACACGTGTCAAAGTATCTGAAAATGCCTTCTTACTGAAAGATATTTTTAATTAAATATGTGTATTGACTACAAAAATCTATTGCTTTCATTAAAGCAAACAAATTGCAATTTCATTTAAACCTTTATGAGGTGGGTTCGATGTATTTCATCTCTTGCATAAGGGAACAAAAATCTTTATAGTAGGTATTATATATTTAATTACATCTGAAAAATAAATTAACACTGTATGATAATAATTTTTCAAAAGTAAAAACCCGACTTTAGCACCATACTACACAATCGATTTTGAAAAAATTCCACCTGACAAGTACGTCTTTTCAAACAAAAGCAGAATATTCCAAATCGATCCAAGCAACTTTGAGCAATCGGTGAACAAATTAAAAAAAAAAACATTGCGATGAATTGATAACCTCCTCCTTTTATGAAGTCGGTTAAGATACTTAGTGATGTTGAAGACAGAATAGGTTTATTATTCCTGATTCAAGCTTTTTTTTGCTAGCTCTAGATCAAATTGACGTACTGCTTAGTACATTACTATGTAACCATAAAATAACAAATTTAACTACGAACAGAGAAGGATTACTTGCGTATACAGTTTAACCTAAAACCTACAAAATGAGATTGGTCGTATTCAACCCAAGGTCACAGGGGAGACTCCTACCACCTGTCTACGAGTAGTCATCGTATGAAAATATAGTCGATGCACGAGAGCCTTATATTTATGTTGCTTGTAAAGTTGAGTGGAGGGTCTCTTTTATGACGTCTGACACACAGATCGCGAAATACGTCGTGAAGTGCTGCGTAACACATTGTTTGAGTAAATTTCCGTCGGAACAAAATAATGAATGAACATAATGGTTAAATAAACACTTATATTTTTAGCACGGTGGCAATGTATTTTAATAAATGTATATTGTCAACATATGTACTTACTTTATATTTATATGTCCATAGCTTTATTATGTTATTAATTTATATAATGTTTTCTGGTCAGTAACTAATGTTTAACATGCTGTGCGCACTATTTTTTTGGTTTTGCAACTAGACATGTTTCTATTTTATAATTTGTTTTGTTAAGTTGTGTTGGCCAATAAATGAAATAAAATAAAATTAATTTATGCAATCATGTTTAAGTGTGATTATCTACTGGTTCCTAAATGACACACTTGATAATTAATGAACGATGTATAATAAAAAAAGGTCTTGTGTTTTTTACTAACAAAACAAGTTTAAAAGAACCTTTGTTACCTAAATAAAATTTACAAAATGATACATTTAAAATAATGACATAAACAATCCGACGTCTAGAAAATTACTAGTAGTTTTAGACCTACTACTCGGATTATTGTAATAAATAATTCAATCAAATCTAATTAATTTGAAAATGAAAATTAAACATAAATGTGCAATGCGAACTTTTCGTTTTAGAATGCTGGGTAATTAATATAACTCCGATATTATAAATAACAAAATAAAGTTCTTACTGGTGTCATAAAATTACTAATATTTATGTACCAAGTTTATATTAGACGCGGCGAAACGCTACGAGCTACAATGCTATGACGGCTCCTAGCGATATTGCGTAGCAAGAACGGAGCGTCTTTTATCTTGCTTGCTACGTATGTAGGTGTTTTATGAAAAAAGAAAACAAGTAATTAAACAAACGAAACCAATTTGTGCTACTGATAAGGGGCTACCTGAATTTTCCGGCGTCCAGTGCTGCCCCCATTTGAAATAAGTATATTGAAAGAAAACGGAGATTTCATTTAAAATTTTGTCTTGATCAGACCCTAGATAACCCTTCAAACTATTTTATGAACTATTGTTTACAGTTTAAGTTGAGAACGTGAAGCTTTTCTACACATAATTGCGAAAAACGGCCACTTTTGGCGTATGTGCGTAGCTTCATGTTCTCACTTCAAACAGTAATCAGTAGTTCATAAAATAGTTTGAACGGTTATCTAGGGTCTGATCAAGACAAAATTTTAAATGATATCTCCGTTTTTCTTCAAATGATTTATTTTTAATGGGGGCCGCACTGGACCCCGGAAAATTCAGGTAGCCCCTTAAATGGCCCGCCGATATATCTTTTATTAGGTTCACAAAACTAACATTACACAGTAATGTGAAAGTTCAAAGTCTTTTTGATGTGAACACAGCATGAATATACAAAATCCTATATAAGTAAAGTACCAACATATACCTACACTGAACAATATTATTTGTACTTTTACTAACAATAAAAATAAATTTATTAAACAAAATGAACTTATTATAAATAATCCACAAGCATATTAGTTTTGATGGAATTGGCTAATGCACTAAATATATACAATTTTGAAGATATGTCATTATATGCGGAACGCTTCCGAATAATCGTTATGTCGATATGATAATTGGCTTTCGTGAAGAAAACAGAATATATTTATTTTTACACTCTATTGACACACAGGTATCGAGATAAATACTTATTTTATGATTTACTTGACATAAATACTTACAGAAAATGGAATTAATATCTACCCAATGATTGGAAATTAATTCCATTGAATACCTGACGACAATGTAAGCCAGTTATACACGAACAGAATCACCATGGAATTTCAGAGGACACTAGCCCACTCTGCCGCCCCTCGCCTCTGTGGGTGACAGGCGTGGGTCGGTCAATCCTTAATCACAAAAAAAAGTTGGTTTTAAGATAAACAAATATATTGAAATCGGCTGTGGCAGGTAAATGAACGATAGACAAATACTTGCATTCCCATCAATATGAACAACTTATAGGACTAATTCAATGTAACCTAAAACTAGAGATGTCGAATATAAAATCGAATTTCACGTTCAACTGACTGAATAATTTGCACGGGAATGTAAAAAGAAAAAGAATTTCACATTGTAGTCTGAGTTATAAGTTTTTTTTAAACTAAAACCAAAATAAACCTTTCCGCTGCGTACCGTAATAACATAATAGACCTAAAATATAAACATAAATCATATATACGCCACACATAAATATATTACTGTTTACAAATTGAGTCATACTAAACTTCGTAAAGCTCTGATTAGTATGAGAGAACCGAGTGTAAGAGCATCGAAAGCCCGCAATATACAACAAAGTTCCGCCGTTAAGTGCTGTAACTATAAGAACCTATCGGGTATTTCGCTTTTTTCCTCCCATGGGAAACTGCAAGTTCGCGCGTTAAGCCTTCGGAAATAAAAAAAATATAGTAAAATAAACAAGAAAGAAGCATTGTAAGAAGTGCTCTGTTTAGTCTTTTGTGGAAACTTAAGTTGTACATACAATAGGAAACTCTTTTATACTTGTATTGTACGAATAGGAAAGAGAGATTTATGAAAGTTATTATTTGAAAATAAACCATTTATTAATTGAAATTTTATCTGAATAAAGGATAAAACCTGAATAAATACAAATATGATCATTATATTATAACCTTCAAATAGCAGCAGACAGAAGAAAACTTTAAAATTTGTGTTTAGATATACTAAAGTGCAAACTAAAGGCAAAAAAGTATTTCCTTAGTTATGTACCGTAGTTATCTTATCCCATATAAGGAACATAACATAAAACAAAGAGGTTTTTTAAGGAATTCCTTTTTTTGCGAATATTACACAAAAAATAATATACATTTTTTTTTTAAATGAAGAAACACACTTTTTTAACTCTTCAAGCACCGATTGGCCCGATCGGGTCAAAAGAACAATTGAATTCAATTGTGTCTGCGATTTATGTGCTTGAAGGAAAGGCCCTAGTCGTCCATCGACGCGGACTCGGGGGGAATGAGGTGCGGGCGATTCGCGAAGCACCCCGCACGATTCTACATATATGACTAGGAAGCGGGAGGCGGATAACGCTAATGAAGATTTTATCAGTTTTTAATTGTTCACAAATTTTACAGCTAATTTGTCTATAAATATTTTGTGGCTTTAATTGAGCACAAGAAATAAGATTTTTAATTTTTTGAAAAAAAAAATGGATCATTTTTGTACAACCTTTTATCGTAAGGCCAAATTATTTATTAAGGCCAATGAAATAAGCCCATACTCGAAGGAGTTGCGTCGTTTTATTACTGAGTTCCATCGACAACCATAAACAACGTGTTACGGAGCACTTGACGACGTATTTCGCGATCTGTGTGTCAGACGTCATAAAAGAGACCCTCCACTCAACTTTACAAGCAACATAAACATAAGATTCTCTTGCATCTACTATATTTTCATACGATGACTACTCGAAGACAGGTGGTAGGAGTCTCCCCTGTGACCTTGGGTCGAATACGCCCAATCTCATTTTCTAGGTTTTAGGTTACACTTTATACGCAAGTAATCCTTCTCTATTAGTAGTTATATCTGTTACAACATTTTACCGTAAGGCCAAAGTACTTATTAAGGCAAATGAAATATTCCCAAACTTGATGGAGTTGCGTCGTTTTATTACTGAATTTCATCGATTACCTTTCGTCTCCGTAATCATCATCAGACCCTAGGTATCGTCTACCATAAAGTGCTCGTCAAGACAAATCAAACGAGTCCTATTCAATGAGGTTATATGTTGTTTTGTAACTGAGTTCCTTCGAATATCTCCCGGGTTCATCATCAGAACAGCTCATTGACTTCATAATATTGAATTGACATTCAACTTACACAAATATGCAAACTTTCAGCTAAATTGGTGAGGATAACTGGTTAAAAATTGAGTTTCAAGACTTAAACATACATATACATACATACAACATACATTGCAATTTAAATAAAAGCTTGTAAAATATCAGTAGTTTAATCATAATTTTGAAAAAATATTACAAAAAGGCGTTGCTTTGGGATTTTTTTAATCAAGTGAATTTTATTAGATCTTGTGACTGAATGCGATTTTGATACTAGATCCTTAACTAAGACATATCTTTTTTTAGATTTTAAATACTATTTTATATGTCTAAGATGATTTCAAAAACTTATCCTACCTAGTGTAAACTTTATTTTATTACCCACTGAAAATTCGTGTTAATTTCTACTTTACAGTATGCAGTTATAGATCGGTCAGGCAGGACTTGCCAGTCGGAGTTGGAATGAATTCCGCGTCACACACGTTTCCGACCGGCCAATTCATCATCGTATATCTTTCAGCGCAGTCCAATCCAACTATGATGGATTACTATTGACTTTGTACGACTATTTAGGTTTTTAATAAAGTTTTACTTTAAGAACCTGCTAAGTAGAATGTTTTGGACCTGCGATCAAATCTCTGTAAACTCTATAAAAAGCACCTAATCATAAAGTCCGTTTATCATTCTATAATTTTATTGATGGAATCGAGTTTACCAACAGGTGGACCTTAATATGAACATGGATAAAACGAAAGTACATGTATAGTACAGTCAACCTGTTTCTGATGGGAGCTCCAACCTGGAAGTTGTTCACCGATACTAATTTATCCTGGGACAATTGATTCTGCTTGGAAAATGTAGCAGGAGGTCTTTTGACGAATTCGTCTTCGCTGGACAGCGTTCGGGAAGCTGTCTTTTCGTCCAAAATACCTCAGTGCCTCAAGACTAGTCCAAAATCCAAATGATGACTTATGGCTGTGAAACGTGGTCCCCTATGGTCTCATAAGAAAGCTCACTCTATGCTTGGTGTTTCTCACGTGATCGAATCAGAAGTGAGGAATTTTTTTAGAGACAAAAGTCCCTGACATCGCCTAGCTGATTAGCTCATTGAAGTGGGCAGGACATATAGCGCGATGTACGGATGGCTGATGGGGTGAAAAGATTCTCGAATGGCGACTGCATAGTGCATACTAGCAAGCCAAGCCTACAAGTTGGTCAGACGAACTGACCAAGGTAGCTGGGAAACGCTGGAAGCAGGTCCCTTTCAATCGGTCATATTGGAAATTCTTGAGAGAGGTCTACGTCCAGCAGTGGACATCATGCGGATAAATAAGCGCAGAGCGTGTATCTTCCCAACGGGAAGCGGGGAGAATCATTTGTTCGGACAGAATAGACCCCGCCCGCGTGACAACTAGTCGCGACAAATCGCAGTAACGTGGGTTAGACGAACTTTTCTTTTCGTATAAAACCATATTTGGTGTAAAACTTTGTAGTTTTTTTTTGCATATCTAAAAACAATGTAGCATTTATGGTATTTAATTTACAACGGTAAGTTTTATGATTGAGGATGAATATTTGCTATATTTATTTAAAATTGCTTTCAATTTACATTATGAGCATTCATTTAAAATTGGGTGCTGTGGGGAAAGTGTGCGCGGGTAAGCGTGTGCATGCGCACACTTACTCTTTTTGTACTAATTGTCTACGTTGTTGTTTTTGTTGTAATAAATAATGAATAGAAGGTTAAAAATAATAAAATCAGTGATCATGAATCATGATTAAGACCTACCCCAGGCTCGTAAGCTGAGGATACAACCGGGAACTCAAATGTTATGTTTTGATGGCGACCTCTGTGGCCAAGTGGCCACCATGCCAGATTGTCACTCCAAAGGTTCGATTCCCGGTCAGGCCTGTGTCACTTCCAGTTAAGGTATCGAAAATATACCTACATTATTAATATTAACGCGGCGACCACTTCGAAGGGGAAAATTCAGTTACATGAATCTTTTGTCTAGAGCAATAAGAATGAAATTGCCTTGCAATGGATGTCTAGGTATCTAAACGAAGAGGTGCGGGCTTCTGACGCGAGCTTAATTAAACCATAGCGCTAACCACATTGAGTAGATATTTCTTTGAATTTATTTTCTAAGTAAGACTTCTACGTCTAGTACGTGAGTATTAGTACTTATTCTGTCCCTGGGTCTTGGATGTTTATCTATATATGTATTTGTTATAAAATAAAGTATCGTTAAATTAGTATTCCTTAACACAAGTCACGAACTTACTTTTGGGCTAGCTCAATCTGTATAATTTGTCCGTATATATTTATATTTATTATTTTTTTTAGGATCTTCCACCATGCCTCAAAATTATATACGAAAAATTCTGTTCTTACCCCTATGACTGAGGAGCAAATGTCGAGATCTAAAGCTCGCATCAAAAGTGGGAAACGCAAAAGAGCTGCTGCAAGTGTTTATGTAAAAGTAATGAAGTTATCCTTCATAATAATGTCATGAGAGTGGGTTGGGGATAAGAAAGGAAACAACAATCCTATGGAATGGTGCCTTTATTTACAACACAAGCGGTACTCACAAATGACAGCGTCAGTCCTCTCCTGCACTCCAAATGTCACTGCACTGACACGCGCGCGGAAACGTCACTGCACTGTCACACACGCGTACTTTACTGCACTGAAAACTTCACTTTACTCACTACTTTACTTTACTCACTGTTTCACTTTGCTCACTACTATTCTCTTTTTTTTTCTCTCTTTTCTTCCTTCTTCGGATTTCACTTTCCAACTAAACTGCCTTCGGCGGCGCCTTGTTCTGTTTATATACCCCACGAATTCGAACAAAATCGCATCAATGTTCCAAACTCAAATTACTAATTTTCTATCGCCTTCTTTCTCACTCATTTTCTATCCCGTATTTTCTTTTCCATTTAGTCTAGTATTATCTAGAAACTTCTTTCAAAACTTCAAAAACACTATAAGTGGCTGTGATTTCAGCCAGCGGTCTCTGGATTCACAGTCCATCGCTCAGACCACTAGGCCAATCGTGCTCTGACGCTATTGATGAAATTTTCCTTCAGTTGAATTCTTTTTGTTTGAATTCGTAACGTTGACAGTGTCATTCATCCCTTTACGCGACAATAACATAAACATTTCTTTCAAAAAAGTTGATAGCAAAAGATTGTAGTTACCTATTGCATGTGACAGGACTGTTTTGTTTCTAATGTTGTCCTAATGTTTCCTTAACATTTGTCTCTAATAGATATATGTTAATCTTAAAGATTTCCAAATGTTATAATTTTATTTGTAATTCAAAGAAAAGTTTGATACTTGTTAAAAAAAACTGGATTGAATTGAAAAGTATTGATGATGATGATTAAATTAAAAAAATATTTTACCTGTAAGATGAGCGATGCGCTTATTTACCCCATATGCGTATAATTATCCCATACGGGCGCGCACATTTACCCGCAATGCGGGTCATTTGAGCACATCCCGATTTTTTTATCATTAAAATTTATATTAAAAAAACTATTATGATTTCTAATTATCTTTTTATTTTAACTTAGAGGCCCTTAAATGGTCCTCACCAAAGTGCGCACACTTGACCCGAATGACTCTACTTAAATTAGAAATAATTATATAAAACTGACGTCTTGTAGGACGCCGTCAGTTTTTTTATGCGGAATTTTTATATGCTATTTGCTTTGTGTATAGATGAGCTTTATGTATAAAGCAACTTGTATAAATCGGTATTCTTGTGACATGTCGTATTACGACGTACGTACGAGTGGGTGTGAAGGTTTATCCAGCCTGAATTATTCTCATACACACTTCCGTGTCTCAAAGCATATTAACGCGTAGATCTTTGGACACGAGTGTACGATATCGCCCTAGAGTTCGTTTGCTGAAACAATAAGCTTGAATTGATGCTTCGTCAATTCTGTCGCATCGGCGACTCTAGACGAATTGTTATTTCCATTGTTCAACACCCTATTCTTTGAAGTAAGAACACAGATATTGTTCTCCTAAATCCTTGTTTAGAAATGTTTCTCTCAAAAGAAACTTGATAGAGTTTGGAATTTTAGATAAAGGTCCATTAAAATAGACGTAATAATAACATTTAAAATACATTGTATATCAATATACTTCGGGGGTGGACACCAAAAAAAAACAATTCTGTTGTCTATAGAGTTGCCTTAATTAAGTTCGATGTTTACTTTGAACGTTTTTGTTTTGCGAAAAAAACAAATAACACCGCGTTCCTCGCTACTTTGCATCAGAACGAAATTGTATTATAAACTCATCAGGAATTGGCTGGAAAATAATTGGAAGACGAAATCTGTCTTTTTCATTGTATTACATTTTTGGATGTCGTGTATTTTATTTTGTAAATGCTACTAGCTACCTACTTAGCTAGCTCCCACTAACTAACATACTTATTCACAGTTTAAGGTAAGTGCACCGTACTTCAACACAGTACATAACTTCGTCACTTAGGTTTCAAACGCTAAAAATAAGTTTTTAAATTTAGTTAATAAAAATTTAAAAATTGCTGCTGTGTCAACACCATGTATGCCACCGAAAACACGTACTTCCAAAATTTTTGTGACCATATTCAGGTCAGGGCGACCCTGCAAATCTTCGCTTGACTAAGAACGGCTGTGTAGTATGGGGCGCTTTAGTTGATACCGTAAGGCTGGCGGTGAAACTTTTGAAAATATTTTTTTACAGTGTGTTCTATAGACCTTGGCAGTAAGTTTGGCATAGACAAACATTTTATGATAATTTTTAGAATCGCAGAAAACCTTGTCACGATACAAGGTACACCTTATAATACGAGTGTTCACTACTTCGTGAGACTGCCGAATTAGTAACTTTTGGGATTGTTTTTATTTGCTTTAAATAAGTTATGTCAATCAGACAAGTTTTTACAAATCTAGTTCAGGTATCAGCTAAAAAAAGCAATAAAGATTTATTATGACCGAAATTCAACATATGTTTTGTTCAGTAGTTTTTTCATAAAACGAGTTTGGAGTTTTCATACCTAAATTTCTATTTTACTATGAAAAATGGGTTATTATTTTCATTAATATTAACAGTTTACATTTGTTTGGTATATTTTTCGTATATGTGATCGATAAATAGTTTTTGATGTACAGGACAACATAGAATAAGTATGTTATAAGGAGCGAAGTAGCCCGACGGAAGTATGCATTACTAGCGCTTTTGCAAGCTAAGTGATCCGGGTGTGGTCTGCACTTGGATGGGTGACCAATAATTTGATCCAGCAAGTTCAGTCCATAATTAGCATTAATATTGATTTCGTTCGGTGCACAAGGGTTTTAAATTATCATATTAAGGTTTTTGGACAAAATTAATACAAATAATTTTTTTTCTTCATAAATACAGTTTTTTTTTAATCTAAAAATATTCTTATTTATATTGCTAATCATAACTGAGCCTTTATATATGCATTTATATATGTATTTGTGCAAAAATACTCGTAAATCATGTATAGCGAAATAAGATGCCGAAATTCACGAATTTAAAAACATCATCAAATTTTATGACGAATCAAAGTGCAAACCGGACATTTACATATATTTCAATTAAAAATCAAATACGATCGAAAAATATAATGATTGCATATACTAAATGGGGAAGCATATACTAAATGGGGAAATATATGTGAAAAATACTTTAGAAGCGGTATCATCTTTAGATTTTTTCTTTAAAATTGTCATTGTCGTACCATTCATAAACACACGAAGTATGATGCTCTTACCTAAAGAGCGCGCATAAACCTAAGAAAATATCAGATTTCACCCGCGCACTTCACACACCCCGCTTTCGTCCACCGCTTCAGCGAAGTCGCTACCACAAATTAGAAAGAATATATTCTAACGGACAGATGGGCAACAAGCCATGAAAACGTCATTTCATACTAACTAATGACATTACCCAGGACTCCATTGCGCTACCGTAGTATCGATATGTTATACATTGCGCTTTTTGATTTACTTTTAATTTTTACTTGGCGCACCTGCTTTCTTGACCCTGGAGCCCTACTACCTGCATCCTGGACGACTTATATGTGATCGTGACGACGTCGTCAGAGTAGCGCTCAATATTGGGCTGATAGAATATAAATAACCGACGGGCAAAGTAGAAAAAAAAATGTACCCGACTACAACTGATCGTCCTCCGCCCACAATACCACACCTCATCCCATCTTCTTTCTAACCTTAACACCTTTAAAGTTATATCGGAAATGAATAATTGAACATTGAATATACGTATTTTTATTTAGTAACAAATTTTTAAATCTATGTTAATATGTCCTCAATGTAACTTTAAGTCAACTGATATTTTTATTTCCTTGAAATAATGACTCATTATGCTAATAAATTAAATTTAGGAAAATTACGCAAAACATACTCGCACTAAAACGACAGCGGCCATGATGGCGACGTCATACCTGCAGTAAGAAATACTAGATTGCAAACTATAAATCTAATAATAAATGCACAATGCAGGGTGCGCCTATGGTTATAAGAGATAAATGAATTTTTCACGGTTCAGTGCTGCTCCCATTTGAAATAAATTATTTGAAAGGAAATGGAGATATCATTCAATATTTTGTCTAGATAACCCTTTCAAACTATTTTATTACTTATAAAAACAAAATGGCGATTCAAATATTTATTTTATTCGGTTTTAGTATTTGTTGTCTGTGAAAATTTCAACTGTCTAGCTGTCACGGTTCATGAGATACATGAAATGCCTGATGATAGACAGACAGACGGACAGACGGACGGACGGAAAAACGGACAGCAAAGTCTTAGTAATAGGGTCCCGATTTTACCCTTTGGGCACGGTACCCAAAAGAATAAATTAAGATAGGCACTTGTATCCAGAGCCGTAAAATAATTATAAAAAACGGCGGTCGACCTTTTTTATCACGTGACATATAGATGATACAAGTACGATTTTGTTTTTGTATAAGGAAATAAAAATAAATCGTAAGTTTTTGTAAGAAATTAACACTGTTTTTGCTTTTTCTAAAGTAAAAACCATTTTAATAACATTATCAATTGAATTTTGACCGCCTGAATGGCCTACCAACATTATTTCTGTTGTATGTACCTAAGTTTAAAGACCGAAAACGCTTAATGAGTAAAAAAATAGGCCACAACGCGTTGTGGCTAATGTCAAACGGCCACGACCACGACAACGCATTGTGGCAATCACGGAACGACCACAATGCATTGTGGCCGTGTTGATAAGGGCCACGTCGCGAATTGGAAATATAGGGAAGAAGGAAAACTGACCTGGGTGCGTGGTAACATAGATAGGTGACCATACTCTTACAGCTTTAGCAACCCACCATGAATCAAAAATTTGCCAGTAAATGTCATTTAAATCATTACACTCCTTCAGCAGTTGGGTAAAAATAAGCAATAAATAAAAAATCGCAATGTATGTCATTATTATCTCTATGGGTTATTATTCTAAGATTATTACTATATTGAACTGCTGACTTATGACAAGACCCTGTTATTATTTGACAGTTTATCAAAGAAATGGCCGTTGCCCGTTTCTGACTGCTTGTCATTGCATGTTTGTTGTCTTATTTATATGATCGCACATACATAGTATAGCCATAATAATCAGATAAAAATTGGGTAAGTGCGAGTCGGATTGATATATCTGTCTGTGTGGTAAGAACGAAGGTAAGTAAATAATATAACTATTTATATTTGTTTGTTTTGTATTTGGTGTGTGTAAGTGGTCAAAACTGAGTGTCAGAATTTTAGTGCTACCTAAAGGCATCTGACTTAGCTTGATGACTGCCATACAATAATTTCAGCCGGGACCAAGGCTTATACATGACTTCTAAAGTACGAAATAGATCAAGAAATTTTTATGCCACTTTTGTTCACCCATGCAAATATATATGTATCCATATATTTCTATAATATAATATGTATGCGCAAATCAAACGAACAATTAAAAAAATGTATTTACTTTAAACGATACAAAGACAAAAAGAAGCTAAAGCCGCTCTGAATTATAAAAAAATTATAAATTATAAATAAAAAATAACACGGTCTTCCTTTATCTCCTTGAGTCGAAACACGTGAGAAGTCAAAAGCATCGATTTATTTTGCTTATACTACATCGATGACGATGACAATACTTATGTATGATAATATTGATAATCGATGTAACACAAATATAAGAAAAGTAAAATAACTAAACAGAAGAAATGCATGCCTTCGACAATTAGCCATGAGTTTAATTTTTATCTTCTTATTCTTATATACGTATTCTCTTTTGGAGTGTTTCCTGTGATTGTTTTTGTTTGCCATAATTTCGATGTCGTATTTTCTTGGGCTAGAACACAGAAGCACAGTCTTCTCGTCTCAATGGAGCGATCACGACTGATCGATGAAACAAAACATGCCCATTACCTGGGGTCATGTGCGACAAAACGAGAGCATTCTGCGCGGAGTAAGAACGTAGTAAGCGCCCAAAAGCGCCGAACTCGTTTTATTTTAATTACTCGTGAAATATACATTATTTTAGAAAAATGCTAATATGGCTTATCAGCAATATAATTTTATATTATGTATAAAAATATTGACTCAGTAACACTCATAGTTTTGTCAAAAAAAGGATTCTAGTTGAAAATTAGACGTACCTTTGCGTTTTTTTTTCATCACAAAAATATTATGTTTTTATGTTTTTAACAAGACCAATTTATCTGAAATATAATGTAATATCTACATTAAAACAACCAGAATATTTGTGGTTTACTATCGAGTTTAAAAATCCAATATGCGATGGGCAATTTACCTATAGTCCCCCTCTTAACTCACTTAGTTCCTACAACAGATTTTCATCACGGTGATAATGATGAAAATCTGTTGTAAAAAAATATTTTTCAAAAGGCACTTAGATCAATAGCAGTGTAATTCGCACAAAATCAGGCTGTCTTTTCCTATACGAATACACTTCCAGCTACTCCTCACGCAGAAATTTAAGACAAGGAATGGGTGAGAATCTAAATCGTGGTTAGCAAGCCGACACTATTGTGTTTCCATTTTCCACATGTTACCACCACCATATTCGCGCTAAAAGTTGTCTTTGGGGGTTATGGTCTATGGGGCTCTAAGGTCTGCCTAACCCGTAAGGGGTAAAAACGTGATAAGTATAGGATGCATACACGTACTCTTATGAAAGTTTGAAGTTTTTTGATATAGGTGCTTAATAGATGCATGTATGTAACTTTTTATTTATAGACAAATTATTTTTCATTAACTATCTGGTAAAATCGTCGCTGTGCCAACGTACAAATCTATCTTTTATCAGAATGGGAGGATATTTTTCTTGTGTTTTCCTATCGCAATTAATTTAATGAAGTAGTTCTACCAGGGATTCATTATCATTAGAATTCCACGAATAGCATGTTATAACAATATTGATTATACGAGGTATTTTTATCTTACTATCTCTCTTTCCGGACATTCCAGGACTAAATAAATGGTGCAGCAAATGGCGAGCAGCACATTAAGGCGTAGCACAAATTTAAACATTCACAGAACGCAACCTAGTGATGCTGTTTATGTTTTTCGTGTGTGATATCAGTTTTCTACCGTGTAAATAGTATCATCTAAAGATGACAGCTGGGACCAAAGGATTAATGAGCGTTTAGAAGCACGGAGGGTCAAGGGATATTGTATGCTACTTGTACTAATCAAAATGCCGACCACACCCAAGGTTAGGTTACTTAGCATTTAGTTCTTCGTTGAAAATATCGTTAACGGAAATTCAATCTCAACCTATTTTGAATATACCTTAAGGTAATGTTCGTATGTACCAACCAAAACAAATGGATTAACATGCTGAAAACAAATGGGTTAAGATGCTAGAAAGTTTATGAATTTGTTACATAACAAAAATAACTATTATATTCATACTGTAGGCACATAAGTGAAGCAAGACCTGAAAGGCAGCAAACATGTTATTTGTTTACATATTTACATCAACACCTTTACACTATTAATTATTTTCTATGGCTGTTAATTTAAAACAACACACGCATATGTTGTATGTTTCTGTAGTTTAGATTTTTGTACTTGTAGCGGTCTACTGATAACGTCACGCAGCACGCTATCACGAAGCGTTACCGCACGGCCCTCTGCACCCGACAATACTACACTACTATGATGATTTTAAAGGATTTTATTTGACAACAAGACAGATTAACTAATATAGCAGACAAATAAATAATATTATGAAATGTCTTATCACATACATAACATTCTTGCATTTAATGTTTATAGATATTAAATTACTTAAGCTAGATTTATTTTGTTGTATCTAATTAAGAATATTAACATTATATCTTAAATCAATCTTTTACTTGAAAACGCAATAAAATTAATTAATTAAGTTATGAATTCAGACTAGCGCGCTATTTATTTTCCTCTACAAGGGAATTAGCAAACCAAATTATATGTAACATTCAACCTCGGTAACATCACGATGTTGTCGGTAATATCTGGTGTAACTGTTTTTGTTACCACACCGCAGTAACAAAGAAAACCACTTGCACTGCTTAAAAATGTCTATCGAATGTAGTTACAGCTTATTTAAGTTTTTGTTTCTAGGATTACTTAGAATAAGTAATTTTTTTATAGAAGATTTAAAATATGGTGGATACCTTGATATTTTTTTTGACATATTGATTATGTTTTTTGCAGGTCATTAATTATACAATATATTCAATTTTACAAAGCTCTCAAAGCTCTCGATAAATGTAACATCTGCTATAAGTATAATATAATAAACACATTCGGTAGGTAGAATGCTGACTTCATTTTATAGATTGTAGGTATAAAATCTGATTAAAGGCGAAATTACACAGGTAACCGAATAAGGTGAAGTAATCCCTCGCTGCAAGTTGTTTTAGCTTATACCTTCATAACTTCTCAGTCTCCCCTCCCCTACTCTATTTAACACCGATTGGACACGAGAGACTGAAGGTTCATTTGTTCTCAACTTTAGGAACAATTTATTATTTTCCTCTGTATGTATAGATACTTTCAAAACCGTTTTCCATAATTTTACATAATCTTTTCGGCTAGCGACGTCTTTGAGACATGGGCGCAATTTGCACCGTGGCACATCGCTGCTCTTGCGGCGACAGTGTTGATGACTTGGGTCACCACGGCCTCTCTTATCGTAAAAGTGCTGGGCGTTTAGGGCGTCATACTGCTCTAAATAATTTAATCCACCGGGCTCTTGCTAGCATCCACATACCAGCTGTTCTAGGACCTAGCGGCCTGGTTAGGGATGACGGCAAGAGACCGGATGGGATGATCCTTGTGCCTTGGAGATTGGGATGGTCCCTTGTGTGGGACGCTACTTGTGTCGACACTTTGGCGCCGTCTCATCTCATATTATTTAAGTGATAATAAATAAAATGGTTATTAAAAAAATTCAAATTCACATTAAAATTTTCTTTATTATCGGATAACAAGATCCATTTGTTACAAAGTTACTTATACCTAATTATTTTATTTTAGTTATAAAATTAAAATTATACATAAACGTTTTATCTATTAAGGCGGCCCTTCCCGGAGGCTCTGTCGTCAACGCGAGCATAGTTCGAAAAGCTTGTTTTTTCATCCAGGATAATGCTAGAAAAAAAAGCAAATCAAAAAGAGAGAGATAGAGCCTTAGGGCACGGTTTGCACTGTATTGAATTAAATTAGTATTATTATTAACTATCCTTTGAAAGTATATTAACTATTCATAGGATGCGGAAATTTCATAAAACTTGTTCCAGGATATACGTTTTTATCAGTAAGCCTTACAAGTTTGTGAAATAAATGTTTTTTATTTAAAATTTTCATTACATTTGCGAGGTTTCTATCTATATATTTTTTTATTTTTACAATTTATGAGTACTTTATGAACGGTCGAAGTTCAGGTAAAATTTGTTCAAAATAGCAGATTTTTGGAGGCGTATACTGAACTTGATTTTCGAAATATTCATTTTTTATTTCAATAGAAACCTAGAAATAGTGCACAAGATATCTGTTAGTTCAAAAGTTTTCAAGTAAGATCACTTACAACGCCATAATTAAGTACGAGCGTTTGTATAAAAAGTAAGACGGGAAGGCTGCTCTTATTGTCATTTCACATTAATAGATCATATACCGCCGATGCACTCCGTGCGGATGAGACCGTACTTCCAGACGACAATCTTGTCAAAATGTATTCTATTCCTACGTAATTTTACCTACTTATGGGTTTATATGAATTGAATAATGTTGAGTTTAAGACACCCATGATGAGTACCTACAATCAATGAGTAGTGCCTTCTTACACCGATTATTAAACCACTTATTTTTTTACATGTTCTACATTTTACGAGTTTTTATCGACATGACTTATAATTAGTAGGTACCTATGTCTCATTTTTAGAGAACCTCGTTTTCTATGTGTTTTTGTCGAGCGAAGCTTAGTCGCCCAGGTTATTCTAATTATAAGTAACCCGTTTTCAGATCGCTGCTTACTACGTCATCACTTTTATTTTAGGCACTTGCCTACATATTATAAAAGAAATATATATAATGATTTTAAGTAACTACTTACACAATAAACTTGTTTATAAAACTTTTATTTATAGAAAAGATATTTTTTAACATGTTTGTTCTTGTCACCTTATATGCAAGTATCAATCCTCTCTCCAAAGTAGGTATACTTATATTTCGAGTCATAAGCAATAACCGTGGGGAGTGCCTAGCCCCGACACAAAGCCCGCCTAATCAAACCGGGAGGTAGTTGTTCCGTGGCAAGCCGCTGGAGGGTCAATTCCAATATTGTAACTAGCAGGAGACCGGATTAGGCGGGAACAGCAGGCTCAAGACTTAATGAATTTACTGTTAGTTGCCGTCCACAAATAGGAGGACCTTTTGTTTACGTCCGCCGCAGCTATGATAATTACTACAGAGGCCTTTAATTAACTTCTTAACATGTTTATGATAAACTTCCAGTCTTCCAACGCGTCTTTTGCCTTCAACTTTGCCTGTCATAATAATTTGAAGCAACTGATATCGGTCATGTCGCAGAACGTGGCCCAAATATTCAACCTTACGCTTTTTGACGGTTTGCAACAAGTTTCGCTGCATTGCGACACGTTGTAGCACTTTTTCATTACTGACTTTTTGTGTCCAGCTAATACGAAGCATAAGACGGTAACACCACATCTCGAAGGCTTTGAGCCGTCGCCTCTTGTCTTCTTTAATAGTCCATGCATCGCTGCCATAGAGGACAGCAGGGCCAAATATGGTATTGGAGAATTCGTACACAGAGGTGTATCGTAATGCGTCGGCAGCACAACACTTATCACATCTTATTAAATGAAGCTCAAGCTATTTTAATCGTGACTTTATTTTCTTGATCTGAGTCCCATACTTCATTCACCCAAGCGCCGAGATACTTGTATTCTCGAACATGCTTGCCACCTCACCCTAATTTTGGCTTTAAGTCAGCGTTTCAGGACACTACCATGTATTTCGTCTTCGAAATGTTAACAGAAAGTCCAGCCCTTTCGTTACTTTCGTGCACTCTGTCCAAAATCTTTTGCAGATAACTTTCTGAGGAGGCAATTAGTATTCTGTCGTCAGCATAACGGAGATTTTTGACAAGTTTGCCGTTCAGTTTAATACCAATTTCCAATCCCTCAAGGGTCTCGGACATTACTGCTTAGGTGTACACATTAAAAAACAATAGTGACAGAATACAGCGCCTTGTTTGAACACCACGACAGATTCGGATCTCCTCTGTTAGATCTTGATCTACTCTTACCGTTGCCTTTTGATCCTCATACAAGTTCCTTATAACTGATCCTGATAACTGATTATAACATCACTCTGCATATCACGACATTTCTGCACGAGAATATTCAGCGCAAAATGGGCTTCCCGCGTGCTTACACCCGAACGATAACCAAATTTACTTTCCCCCACTTGTTCATCACATTTTTCACTTATCCGGTTCTGTATAACGGACAAAAATACTTTAAGTACATGACTCATTAGACTGATGGTTCTAAACTCACTGCACTTTCGAGCGTTGGGTTTTTGGGCAAAGTTACTACAGTCGTCTGGGAGATCACCGGTATCATAAATGGTTGAAGAGGCGTGTCAGCAAGTCAATATGTTCTTCCTCCAAGAGCTGCAACACTTCAATAGGGAAATTGTCTGGGCCGAGAGATGTATCCTTTTTCGCAGAAGCGAGTAGAACTTCTGTGCTGAGAATTGGAGGACTTACTCAATTTAACATAGGGTTATATGTATACCTACGTTTGTTTACATTATAAGGACTGAAAGACCATCTAATGAAGATTTATTTTGCGAAAACATGCTGGGGGCTAAAAATGTTTATTACTTTGGCCTTGTAAGAAATATTACAGCCATTCAATGTCCCGTCCTTAATTTTTTAATAAGTAGCTGGAATTCTTGCTATCTAAATTTACGATCAATATGATTAAGTACTATATTATTAAAATCAGTAAAGAATGACATATTATAAAATGGGGTAAATGAAACTGCATAATATTTATTTATGGATATGATTTGTAAATTTAAAATTTAATATGTAGGTAGGTATATATTGGATTTTACTAAATTCTAAATAATATGTGTATATAAGTAATAATATTAGGTTGGGGAAAAAGTTTTTTCGCATATAGTATGTATGAACTTGTAATAAAACCACTTTGGCTATACTATTTGTACCTGGCTGGTTTTGGTATCATTTAAAAGTTTAAATTTTAAAGAAGATAATTCCAAATTCAAATTAGGAAAATGCGTGATTTTCATTTGTTTTTCTTACCGTCAAGATGAGTGAATCTAATGAAGAAATTAGATACATTTTAAAATTTTACTACCAAAAAGGTAAAAATGCAAAGCAAGCCGCGAAAAAAATTTGCGATGTTTATAGACCTAGTGCAGTGTCTGTGAGAGTAGCACAAATTTGGTTTAAGCGTTTTTAATCCGGAAATTTTGATGTCAAAGATGCACGTCGCTCTGGTCGCCCTGTTACGGATAAAATGGATTCTAATTTTGAAAAAGTGGATCGGCATGTCAGTAATTACGACGTAGCTGAAGAACTGGGAATTGACCACAAAACAGTTTTGGCGCATTTGAAAAAAAAATGGGTACACAAAAAAGCTCGATATTTGGGTACCTCACGAGCTCTCTGAAAGAAACCTTATGAACCGTGTACTCATTTGTGATTCTTTATTACGACGTAATGAGACCGAACCATTTGTGAAAAAATTGATAACTGGTGAAGAAAAGTGGACCACGTACGACAAGAACGTGCGAAAAAGGTCATGGTCAAAGGCCGGTCAGGCTTCACAGACTGTGGTGAAACCCGGGTTAACTCGCAACAAGGTGATGCTGTGTGTGTGGTGGGATTGGAATTATTCATTATGAGCTGTTACCACCAGGCAGGACCATCGATTCAGAACTCTACTGCAAACAACTGATAAGATTAAAGAAAGAAGTTGAGAGAAAGCGGCCGGAATTAATCAACAGAAGGGGTGTGGTTTTTCATCATGATAACGCTAGACCTCACACATATTTTACCACTCAGCAAAAATTAAGAGAGTTTGGCTGGGAGGTGTTAATTCATCCGCCGTATAGTCCTGACCTGGCACCTTCAGATTTCCACCTGTTTCGGTCTCTTCAGAATTCTTTAGGCAGTGTCAGGTTAACATCACGAGAGGACTGCCAAAACTACTTGACGCAGTTTTTTGATCAGAAGCCCCAAAATTTCTATAGCAATGGGATCATATCCTTACCTATAAGATGGCAAAAAGTTATCGAACAAAATGGTACCTACATTTAAAATGTTAATAAACTATGTTAAAAAATGTTTTGAATTTTCATATAAAATGCGAAAAGACTTTTTCCCCAACCTATTATAATGTCTATACCGTGGTTTTTGATTGTTATGTTTTAAATTTAGTTTCGTTTTAGTTTATTTATGTTACACACACAGTACTCCAATCGACCCAAGGGTTTGACGAGAGAATTCTTTAAGCATTAGGTCCACCTGTTGTACTTGTTACATTTTTTAAGAATATGTGTACAATAAAGTATAAATAAATAAAAAATGAGTTATTAAATCCTATTAAATGTCATATTGACTTTGTACACAGCGAAATATTTTGAGCACAGACTAAAGAATTTTTTTACTGCGTCAATTATATCAATAATTTTTAGCAAAGAGCAAAAAAAAATTTTTTCCTCCTATATCTTTGATTTTTAGGTTCTTACTTCATAAAGGAAAACGCATATAGAAGATTTATCATTGTGTAGGTGTGGGTGTACATTAATAATGAAATAGAGTATTTTTGTTTCAGGTAAAGTGAGAACTGAAAATGAATTAGTTAGTGAAAAGTGTACCTACAGAAAAAAAGATGATAATGTGACATAGAGATTGACTTAGGTAAAAGTTATTTGCGAACCAGATGTGTGGTGTAGTGGTGTAACTGCTGTGTAGCTATGAGTTTCCTGACGTCCCTGGGTCAATACGTGGCGGGGGTGGCGGACAGCGTGGCAGGGCTTGCGCTGTCGCCGCGCCGAGCACCGCCTGCCCGCCACCGCTCCGCTGAGGAGTCGCAAGCGCAGCCGCCACAGCCCTCGACGGCCACAATGAGAGGTAAATTATTTTCATCTTACCTATTTTTATGAGATACTTACTTATTTGTATTCTATATTAGATATATTCTTGTCATGTCACTTACGCATCTTTATGCAGATCTCTTCCAATAGATTTCCAAAGTACATCGCTGCGTGAAGGCCTGCCTAAACAGTCAGACCTACGTCCAGCAGACAACTTACTGCGACTGAAATGATGAATAATTAAGTTCAAATTTTGTTTAGGATTCCCTAGAGTAGTTCCGACGGAGGGAGCGTCAGCCCTTAGTGCTAGGAGAAGGACCCTGGACTGTCTGGCACCTGCCGCACCTCCGCGACGAGGCGGCAGTCTGCGCGTGCCCCGCCACCAGCAACCGCCAGAAAAACCAACTATGGCTTTCTGCAAGAGGCGCCTCTCTTGGCCAGAAGTCGACAATTCAGTGAATTCTGGGTAAGTAAAACTTTTTATATCCTTTATCTCAGTGGTTGTAAATAATAATGTGAAGGAGAATTACCATTTTATTTTATTTTACGTGACAGGTTTGTACGAGTAGCACGAATGAATGAAATTGCTAACTCACTATATTTGGGATTTCCAGTAATGTTGAACTTATTTTACAAAACTGAAACCTTTTTAAATGATTTGGCTTTTATGCAACATTAGCTACCTATTTAAATATCTATCTATCTAAACCAATGACACGTCCACAATACCTTTGCTCTGAACCCTCTCGCCACAACAAAGCCCATCAAGACAAATAATGATATTGGGGAAATCACAGACTCTCGAAGGATATTAACGTGTTTCTACGGAAAGGGGAATTGCAAATTAGTGGCAACTCCTAGCGGCCCGAGACGAAACATGTCAGGAATAAAGATGAGTCGACCCAAAATTTCAAATAAGAAACTTTTACATAGCAGTTCACGTCGCTTTTGACTCTTTACGAGTATTTTTTTACACATAAGAACTTAACTTTTCAAAATATTAAAATACCTAAAATAACTTTTTTCCATGCTGGTCTAGAAGAAAAGAAAAAAACTTAGAATGTACCGTGCTGCTTCTCTTTCCGCCCAGATCGTAAAAGCCGATCGAGGGAATTGGAGAGATTTGAATGTTAATATGCAACGAGGTTTAAAGGAAAACTATTATAGGCGATCAACTTATAAATTAATGTTCTCTGAAAAGGAAAATTTCATTCAAATTTAGTAGAAAATTAGTTTTTAGACGTTTTTAGTTGCGTGAACTCAAAGTCGGCATTTGCAACTATGGAACCCAACACTGCACATGGCCCGACACGCTCCTGGTCGATTATTTCTACTAAGTACTTAATCAATAAACAATTTAATGAGAAAATAATAAAGTTACTGGATTCTAACTTAGCTTTGTTTTGCATAATTGCTAAAACAATGCAATGCGAGATGATCTTTTTTCCAGAACAAAAGAAAATTATCGAAATATTAACAAGGCGAGAATGTCCTGTGTATTTAATTCTGGTAATGGGTGACAATAAACAAAGTGAGCGAATCGCGAGTAGCAGGCGGTTTCCCGTCGCTAGATGACTCGATTTACCAGCTGGAGCCCCATTTGGTTGAATAGAAAATTTGATTAAACCCCTGGGCGCCTATTGCCTTATTTCGTTCCGCTGAACAGTTACTGTTATATTTCTAAAGCTTATTAAAAGTAAATCCTAAAATACAAGCAACTTGAATATTTTTAATAATTTTTAACTTGTCCCGATGTATGAGCTCGTGTTTTGGGACGCCTTTTGTCAATCCTGATTTCCCTGATTTAGCTCATGTTCAAACATAAAAATAATCTACTTGCCTACGAAGTATTGTTCAAATTTAGTTAGCGGGTACCTTAAAAGGTATAAGGTATATCCTTTTTAACACTTGACGAAAAACAGGGATGTTCGACATGTCTTTGATCTGTCTGTGGCATCGTAGCACCTAAACAAATGGGCCAATTTTAATGCGGTTTTCATAGAAATCGGTTCAGTGGGTTAAAAGTTATGGGGGATGAACGTGTGAAAGTCGGAGGTTATTTTAATATTTAAATATACTTGTTATGTATGAATCTAGGATACTTACTTTCATCGAAACATAACAAACGCCGGATTGACCAAGTGAATTTGTAAAACTTAACTCTAAACGTAGTCATGGAGAGTTAAATCTAGACTAGTATTGATACACAGCAGATCTACAAGTTTCATGAAAAAGTTCAAGTGGTATAATATAGGAGGCCGATAGGGAAATATATGGAAACTTAATATTCACTGTATAGCTTTAAGATTATAAAAGGTTAATTCTAAGTACACATTTTTTTAGAACAAAGTTTGACTAAGTACGCATATAAACAGTTTTAGGTACTAAAGCGCTGTGTAGGTACATTTATGCAGAATTTCTGATGAGGAAAAAATATGAAGATTATTTTGGTAGTTGATTTTAGTCTGACACTTAAGAAAGTGCAATTTGTTTGGAAAGTATTTATACATACAGTATGTTACGTATCTTTACATAATATATAATACTTATGTATAAGTAATATACATCTCCGTTGGTAGGTACGTCTTGTCGCCTCTTACTTCGGAATGGAAGTTTGAAGTTTGAAGTTTGGTGGCTATAAAAAGGTTGAATCCATAAAAAGTTGTCTAAAGTAAACGCCCTCGAAGCGGACAGCATACGCCATCATTTTATTTTAGACTAGCTTTAGCCCGCGACTTCGTTTGCGTAGAAGTCGAAAATGGTTCTAATAGGATTTTTAATTGTTTTTTTTACGTTATTAATGTTGTGATAACATATAAATTATTATGTTAAAATGTTTGAATACTTATAAAATATAACATTTTTTATTATAATGTAGGGATTAAAAGGCCTAGCAGACCCGGCGAACCTCCCTCTCTTGTTTTCTTCCCGTTCCCGTTCCCGTCATTAGCTAGACCGAGAGAGAGCGACGGAACGCTTTAAAAGAGTTAAACTAATCTTGTTTCTCCATACAAACTTCGGACTCCCATTTCACCCCCTTAGAGGTTGAATTTAAAAAAATCCTAAAATACTTATTCATTTACCGTCAGGAGTACTCCTGCGAAGTTTCGAATAAAATAGTCTAACTAATCTTGTCACTCCATACAAACTTTGGACCGCCGTTTGAACCCCTTTGGGGGTGAGTTTTGAAAAATCCTTTCTTAGTGTACTCCTAGACCTCATAAAAAACCTATGTGCCAAATTTGGAGTCTCTAGACCCTGCGGTTTCAGCTGCGCGTTGATCGATCAGTCTCTATCTATCTATGTCAGCCATGTCTATGTATATGTCGAAAATGGTTCTTATAGGGCTCTCCCTGTTCCCTGTCCCCCATACTCCGTTCCCCGTTTCCCGTTTCCCGTTTCCCGTTCCCCGTTCCCCGTTCCCCGTTCTCCGTTCCCCGTTCCCCGTTCCGCGTTTCCTGTTCCCTGTTCCCTGTTCCCTGTTCCCTGTTCCCTGTTCCCTGTTCCCTGTTCCCTGTTCCCTGTTCCCTGTTCCCTGTTCCCTGTTCCCTGTTCCCTGTTCCCTGTTCCCTGTTCCCTGTTCCCTGTTCCCTGTTCCCTGTTCCCTGTTGGGAACAAACTTTGGACCGTTTCACCCCCTTAGGGGATGAATTTTGAAAAATCCTGAAACTCCTTTTTACTTATTTGTCGCCGGGAGTACTCTTGCGAAGTTTCAAATAAAATGGTCAAACTGATCCTATTTATCCATACAAACTTTGGACCCCCGTTTCAACCCCTTAGGAGGTGAATTTTGAAAAATCCTTTCTTAGTGCACCCCTAGACCTCATAAGGAACCTATTTGCCAAATTTGGAGTCTTTAGACCCAGCGATTTAGGCTGTGCGTTGATATGTCAGTCAGTTAGTCAGTCAGTCAGTCGGTCATTCAGTTTCTTCTTTTATATATAAAGATTAGTTAACTTTATGGAATCTTCCATTATCATAAATATACGTAGGTTAGGCAATATTACCTATAATAAATTGTGCAAAAACCTTCAAAATAGGGAGAGAGAAAGAAATTAATTGGGACAGTGTGCCTCGCCATCTCAAATGTTTTACAATAAATAGAGTACCTACATATATTTTAACTGAACCTCAAGAAATAAAAATAGACTAGCAGCAAACTCGATTTACTAGACTTAAGGTGCTAAGGCCCCCAGGTGGGGCCGAGGGCTTCAACAGACTTAGCTCCATCGCGATCGCCCTAGGGAGATCCTAGTGCCCTAGGAAGTCCACTCTCAGGCTTGCCTCGGATTGTGGATATGCTCTTTTCTGCGAGTATGGGCTGTGAGCTTGTGAATTGTCACGCACGTCCGGCACGCTTCTAACGGGCATTCGTTAAAGAACTTCTCAGGTCAGAAAATACTAAGTTGATAAAAACCTGGATCAGTTGCTTGTCTTGTTGTAGTTTTTAATAACCTTAAGATTTAACGTTTTGAGTTTGATTCTGTGGGCCACCTTTTTATATCACCATGTTACTATATTAGTATTACGGGACTTATGTAAGTCCCGTAATATTATACTAATAACAGTCATTGTGACCTCGAAACTCTAAAATCACATATCGCCAAGTTGTGCAAAGCTGCCCGCGCTTTGGCTATTTTAGAAGTCGTGACCTCTTCAGCTCCTCCAGTTTGCGACACGATCTACCTATAGGATTTTTCAAAATCGATCACTGTCAAGGTTAAAAATGTTTATAAAATGAAGGATTTTATCTCTTAACAAAGGTCATGATATTGAGAACTGAATCCAGGAATTGAGATATAAGATCATTAATGGATCATAAATTGACAATTTAGGACATGTACCTATTTATCAAACAATAAGTCTTATGAATAAAATATGTATACTTCCAGCTAGATTTTTGCCTTTAGCTGCAACACAAAGTCACATACTTCTACGTTTTATTTTGTACGTTTTCAAATTTAATTAGGTAAACTGAAACCAGATCAGTAGACAAGAGGCCAAAAGGAGTGACGTGTCAAAGATCGATCCGTTCATTCCCTTCGTCCACGAGACAGTCCACATAATTGCATCATATCCCTAATGGGAGCAATTAAGGGCTACGACGAACCCATATCCTACACAACGGAAATTCAATTTGTTACGCTCTTGATAAAGTTTATCACTGTATCGAAGGTAGCCAAAGCTTAATATTCCAAGTATTTTGTACTCCGATGCAGAAATAGTACCTCGTTTATTTATCTAATGTTGAATTCGAATTCGAATTATACATTTTCAACAATTTAATATGACATGAACATGACATAAGTCCCTCATAAACACAATACTAACATTTTAAAATAAAATAATTTTATATTTTATTTTTTTATACCATAACGATACAGTAACATAATCTTTTATGATACTTGCCTAGGTACGGTTCTGACTCAGCGACCCAAAGTAAGACTTCACTACGCTGAGAAAAAAGAATGGTTGCTAGTAACGTAGTAACACAGAATTTTGCTACACGTTACCAAAATCGAGTGACTGCTGAACTCAGGGCTACTAGTAGTCAAAATATGTTTTTATTAATAGTTGTAGTTTGGGACATGTAACTATATGGTTCTTTAAACAAAATTTTGGTATCTACTAATCAAATCGCAAAAAGCAAAACTGGTTCAGCTATTTCTTTTTCTCATTGTATTACCGATAAACGATTAACATCATATTTTTATCTTCACCACAAAAGCCATCTTTATTTCATATATCCGAGAAACGTAAGAGGAGGTCTTCAGCCCCAAACGCACGCTTGCGCTCTGCTATCTCTTGCCAGTTTTCGAAAACTTGCACCTCGCGCAAGTCACGCATCATTACGTCACTCCAGACCAGACGGCCAGCCTAAGTGCCTAAATATGCTTCAAAATTAAATGCTCTCTCACCTCCTCCACTCTTTCGATGAGTCCGAGCGAGCGAAGACGGTACGCTTTTACTTCGCCCATTATAGGCTCGCGCACTAGTTGCTGTATGTCAGCATGGTGGAAATTAATGTATGGAGCATAAGAAGTATACCATCCTCTTCTATCACTGGATACCTATATCCTGTGACTGGATATATAATTATTGCGAAGTACCTTTCTTTCAGGATGGTAAAAAATCGCTGTATTGTAATAGATTGTATAAACGGCATAGTTTATCTATATTACAAAAGATGGCGTTGTACTAAAATAGAACTAGATATGGGTATTTTTGTATGATTTAGGTATATCGAACGAAATATCTGTATTGTCAGGCTGGCAAAGCAACCGTAATAAACAAGTGATGTATCCAAGGTGTTTTACTACGGAAGTTTCCTGGGATTTGTACAAGGTCCTCGAGTGCCGATGAAGAGTGCCGTGACGTAACAGCAGTGACGAATAAGGAACGGAAGGTGAGGTCACAAAACTTAAGGGCGTATGGTAATTTGACAAATCAGAAACTGTAAGTACTTGCCGCATTGTTTGGTAGATGTCAAACACTTGTAAAAATTTGGAAATTTGGTTTCTTGGACTTAGAAAAATTTATAGATGTATGGACTTGTGAAAATTTGAAAAAATAGATTGGAACTTAGAATATTCGGAAAAAATCGGAACATACGGGGGGAACCTATGCCCAATTTTACTTTGGAAATTTGAGTTCAAAACCACATAGAAAAATTAAAAAACATAGAAAAAAATGGACTTAGAAAATTTTTGAAAAAAAAAATTTGGACACTTAGAATTTCTTTGTAGAAGTTTCAGACTCTTGTAAAATTTTAATGAAAATGGAACTAATTATTAAACAGGAAGACTTACAATCCCAACTAAGCATGGCAAAGTCAAACTTCAAGAAAAGTCCAAAAGATAGAATAACTAAACAATACGTGAAAATAAGAATAGAACAAGTGAAGCAGAATTGACAGAATTTAACAAAACTCATATGGAAATTTTGAAAAATATTGAAGAGCTACGGAATACAAAATATTTTACCGACGGACTTTATGATGAAACAGATGAATTTTACATTGGATTTATTTCGGAATTAGAAGAAATTTATGATAATTTTTTGGCACGAAAAGAAAATAATTGTTCAAAGAAAAAGTCACAGGCTACAACATCAACATTGAAGCTTCCGAAGATAACAATCCCTCTGTTCTCGAGTGTTTATTCTTTCTGGATGAGCTTTAGAGACATGTTTACGTCACTTATCCATAATAATGAAACTCTTGATATGGTTCAGAAGCTTCATTACTTAAAGAGCCACTTGACTGGCGAAGCAGAGGTACTTTTAAGTCATATTCCAGTGACAAATGAAAACTATGAACAATTTTGGAGTCTTCTAGTGAAACGCTACAACAACAAACAATATTTGGCGAACAACACTTAGAAAAGATTTTTTGGTTTAAAAACAGTTTTAAATGAATCCTCGGCGGCCATTAAAGAACTTTTAGATGTAACTACAGACACGCTCAATGCATTGAAAAATCTTGCAAAAGATGTAAAGTCTTGGGATGTGATAATTATTTATGTGGTAAGCCTCAAGTTAGACCAAAAAAGTAGAAAAATATGGGAAACTGAGGTCAGTAAGTCGGTCACCAACACCGAAAATTTGCCTACATTGGTTGCAATGTAGGCAATTTTATGAATTTTTACGAAACAGGTGTACCACTCTTTAGAATTTATGGATCCAAAACTATCACAAGGTAACAGACAAATTCATGTTAATAATTATTCCCCAAAAACAAATACTGTTCAGACTTTACATGTATCTCAGAATGTGTCATACGCATATTGTAAGGGTAGTCATCGCATTAGTAGCTGCAAAGAATTTTTTATTAAAGATTGTGACACAAAACGTAATTTTGTCCCAGAATAGGGACTCTGTTTAAACTGTTTAGCTAATAACCATTCTGCAAAACATTGTCGAAGTCAAATTTCATGCCATATTTGTAGGAAGCGCCACCATACTTTATTACATTTCAGAAACTTTCACACCAACACCATGGATAGGATACATACAACAGAGGCCGATGCTGTGCAGTTTGTTACTAACACATTCACCAACTGCGCACATGGTATCTCTGCAAGCAACCGACGAAAACATTGCTAGTCTTACAACAACCGGAAGTGTGCAAACGGTATTATTAGCAACGGCTTTAGTGAAGGCAAAATCTGTATATGGGACTCATCAGTTGCTGCGAGCTTTGATTGATCAGGGTTCGCAGGCTTCTATTATTACAGAGGGCTGCCGCTCAATTACTTGGAGTTAAGAGTACTGCAACAAGTACGATTGTTGCAGGGTTAGGGGGAGATAGACGCATTGTTTCTAAAGCAATGGTCAAAGTCAACATTTAATCTCTTCATGACCCTTGTTGCATCATTCAAGTAAGTGCCTATATCTTACAAAAGCTAACAGCACACTTACCTTCAATCACACTGGAAGTATCATTATGGTCGGAACTGGAACAAATCAAGTTAGCAGATCCATGCTATAACACTCCTAATGAAATCGATATTTTGTTAGGAGCGGAGGTTTATGGTCAAATAATAAAGAATGGTTTACTCAAGTCCCCTTCAGGGTTTCCAATAGCGCAAAACACAGCCCTGGGGTGGATCATAAGTGGACAAACGCAACCGGCTTCTAGTGGTAATATAATTAGTATGCACGTTCAAGTAGACGAGTTACTTAAAAAGGAAACAGCGAAGGAAACAGAAACAACTGAGAAAATACTAACGGAAGAGGAACGAAGATGAGAGGAGATTTTCAAGAAATTAACGAAACGAGATGAAGAAAGAAAAAATATTGATAAGCTACCATAAAGTGATGAAAATACAATCGGTTCAAGAAACAAAGCAACAAAGTTGTATTTCAACAGAAAAAAAGAAGTTACAAAACAATCTTAAGGAAGAATATGTAAACAAATATACAAAGATGAATCACATTATAGCATTAATATAGAATGAAAGCTATACGAAGAGGAAAACTCAAGCTCAAAAGGCAAATGGAATACATACGTAGTAAACAGACCACCAGAGATAGTTTCTTATTTAGAATGCAATAATTGGGCACATGTAACTTCTGAAGAAAATTCGGCAGATTGTGCTCCTAGAAAAGTAGTGCTGTCTGATATCTGTAAGAATAAAATGTGGATCAATGTACCCAAATTCCTGAAAAATGAAATGACAAACTATACAACTGGAAGGCAAGCGCAGACTAACCTGGAAGAAAAACAGAAAAGATTAAAACACGTTCTACAGTTGTAGAGGATATAGATAGTACGAGTAAGTTGTGGTCCAAGTTATCATCATGGAATAATCTCTTACCTGTACAGACGTCCTGTTGGAAATTCCTGAAAAAGAAAAGAAAGAAGCATACCTTCTTTGTAAAAGAAGAAACAGAAGAAGCTTTAAGTAAATTAATAAACAAAAGTCAAGCGGAAGGATGTCATCATGAACTAAAAGATTGAAGAAAAGGAAAGACAGTTAAGAAAAAGAAACCTTACTTACTTCGATAATTTTTCTTCATTTAAATGAACTCGGAATACTCCGAGTTGGTGGGCGGTGATAGAGAGAGTTAAATTGAAGCATCCATACCGCACAGCTTTTTCTTTCCCGTTTGCACTTATAAGATGTCTTACTTACATTATATGGGCGCCGATACATACCTTTGGACGTTTTCCTTGCATTATTTTTCATTGAAATACATTCAAACAAAGCTATTGATACTAGGAGTAAACATACAAATCATATCACTTCTAGTAATAGATCATACTTACAACCTTTCATACATAAAAACACTTCTTTTTGCACATTCCTGTTACATATAACATTTATCACGGTCTTATCAACTAACCAAACTTATCGCCACTATCCAAGCCACTACCCAAGTGGGATGTTTGTCTAATAAACTAGAGCATTTATTTGACAAACATCCCACCTTAAACAACATTACGCGAGTGAAATTAGTTTGTTATAGAAAGTGATTGAAACAATATAAAATTGTTCAAAAGTTTATAATTCGTATTTTACGATATGACATTAGATAACTTACTTACCACTGATTTCACAAGTGCTGATTATTCAGTCAAATTAATTAAATCTTGCACTCTTTAAATTGGTAGATTGGTACCTGGGCGACCGAACTTTTCTCGAAAAATTTGATCTAGCTAGATCTATTTTTCATCCCTAATGTCCCCGAAAACTCCTACATACTAAATTTTGTCAAAATTGGTAAAGCGGTTTTCCTCATTATACAATGTTCTTTTTAATTAAGTACAAATATTTTAAGAGGTGATTCAGTCCATCATTTTGAACAACTTTTCCCAATAAATATATATCGAAATACGAAAAATTTTTTTGCATTTTTCATGGTAACTATATCACGTGACTACTTCGATCTGTATGAGAACCTAAATATTTTTTTTCGTATTTCGATATATATTTATTGGGCAAAGTCGTTCAAAATGATGGACTGAATAACCCCTTAAAATATTTGTACTTAATTAAAAAGGACATTGTATACATACAAGAATTGCTCGTTTAAAGTAAAGTGAATAGATATACTGACATACTTAATAGGGAATTTGCTTAAAAATATATGTGGTTTCTAACCAATTTATCGATAAATATTCAAAATTAAATGACTTACAGTGAAAACAGAATAGAAATTGGTTGAAAAATGAACGAAATATAACCTTTTTACAAAAAATAGGTATGTCTATCTCACTGTCAAAAACGCTATTTTGTATGGCAAATGTATAGTGCAAAAGTTAAGCTCTGACATGTTTTGTCGGACAATAGTGCGTAGCGTTATAAGTATTTATTAATTAAAAGACAATTATAATAATATGACAAAGCCCTTCTGGCGAGTAGACGACCAATACTGTGAAAAAAGTGTAGATATGAACTTTGACGTCAGCAGTCCATATCGGATTTCTCTTTCTAATTAAAACTTTAAAGTATCATATGTTCGTCGCTGATTAAGATACCTATTTTATAAATTCTTTCATATTTGTTTAGTGTGGTTAGTAAGGATTTTATTAATATATAAAAATACGTGCATATTCCCTATTATTTACAAAACTAATACATAAATATCTAGTGGCTCCAATTTTATGGTCATGACGATGTTTTTTTCATAAAATTAGTTTCCAATTATGTAAAAGGGCGGGTAGCAGAAAAGCGTGGGTGCCCAAGGGTCAAAAATAACGCTTCATAATGTGTGCTTTAGCAACACATCACATCACTTTGCAGTTTGTCAACTCGGAGATATTGAAAAAAACTACAAAAGTGCTTGACGCCATTTGAGACGCTTTGAATGTCGCTAGTCCCCAAATAAAACTAAAACTCCAAAATTTAAACTTCCATAGTAGGTGTGTTACAAAGCGTCGAATGAAATTCGGGCTCAAGTATTTCCCTGCTACAAGATTCGGGCGCTAAAATGCGTTACCTTGAGATAAATGACAGTAAAATAAAGTGTTACAGCCCTTTCCTTTGCCTTGATCCTCCTACATACTCGAAATTTTAGAGTATGCGTATCGATTGTAGTACCGTTTTCCGACATTTATTAGTCCAGTGAGTCATCTTACAACTTAGGCTCAATTCACACTGCGGCGGAATCGAAGCGAGCGACGAAATCGTACATAGCATAATGAACTTTATGTCAATAGTATAATGTTGAAACTCTGGTGTTGCCGGCGGCGACGAGCGGAGTCGCGCCGAAGTCAAGCGAATCGGCGCGTCGCCGCCGGCAACGTCATAGTTTGAACATTAAACGCTTGGCATAAAGTTCATCATGCTATGTACGATTTCGTCGCTTCGCTTCGATTCCGCCGCAGTGTGAACTGAGCCTTAACATTTCGCATTTGAAACCTGGCCTGACAGTACGCAAAGATTCAAAGATTCAAATGTTTATTCAGTAATTAGACCTTTACAGGCACTTTTACACGTCAATAAGTATAATTTATGTTACGTGTAAAGTATATTAAAATTTAATTTATTTTTAAAGAAAAGCTACCGATACCAGCGCTTCGTAACGACCACTGCTGAGAAGAAACGCCGAAAGAAACTCATTTTCACAGTATTGGTCGTCTACTCGCCAGAAGGGCTTTGTCATATTATTATAATTGTCTTTTAATTAATAAATACTTATAACGCTACGCACTATTGTCCGACAAAACATGTCAGAGCTTAACTTTTGCACCGTCCATATTCCGTGGCCGAGGGTCGTAGGGGCTCGTGCAAGGACGAGCAACAGGTCGCCTGATGACCTACTTACAATATATTAATCATCATAAACGCTCAGTACCGATGTTCGTGTTCAATCATAACACAGAAACATATTTGGCGATCAGCTTTTATTACTTTTGTAGAAAGTTACAATTTGTTATATTCCCGTAGTGCCTGCCTATTACCTAAAAAGTTTAGAAATGAAATAAAAGCATCCCGTAAAACTTAGAATCTAGATATATTTAGCAGGTGCAGGAAAATCGAATGATCATACGAGTAGCTATTGTGTTCATCCTTCACACATTGTGTGAACATATTTATGTAAATTACATTTTATAACGATGTAATAATTTGAATGGATCTAGATGATGTTCATAAGAAACAAGAAGAATAAAATGTTAATGTGCTATTTGCTTGTCCAGGTATTATTTTGTTGGGCTACCTGATTTTTTCTAGGTCCAGTGCGCTTACCCTATTTAAAATAAATCATTTAAAAGGAAACAAATAAATAAATATAAATTTGCCTTGATTAAAACCTATATAACCCTTCAAACAATTTTATGAAATACTTCAAAGTGAGAACGTGAAGCTTTTTATAGCATTTTCGCCAAAAGTGGCCGTTTTTCACAAAAATGCTATAAAAAGCTTCACGTTCTCATTTTAAAATATTAGGTTGGGGAAAAAGTCTTTTCGCATATAGTATGTATGAACTTGTAATAAAACCACTTTGGCTATACTATTTGTACCTGGCTGGTTTTGGTATCATTCAAAAGTTAAAATTTTAAAGAAGATAATTCCAAATTCAAATTAGGAAAATGCGTGACTTTCATTTGCTTTTCTTACCGTCAAGATGAGTGAATCTAATGAAGAAATTAGATACATTTTAAAATTTTACTACCAAAAAGGTAAAAATGCAACGAAAGCCGCGAAAAAAATTTGCGATGTTTATGGACCTAGTGCAGTGTCTGTGAGAGTAGCACAAATTTGGTTTAAGTGTTTTCAATCTGGAAATTTTGATGTCAAAGATGCACGTCGCTCCGGTCGCCCTGTTACGGATAAAATGGATGCTATTTTTGAAAAAGTGGAGCAAGATAGGCATATCAGTAGTTACGCCGTAGCTGAAGAACTGGGAATTGAGCACAAAACAGTTTTGGCGCATTTGAAAAAAAAATGGGTACACAAAAAAGCTCGATATTTGGGTACCTCACGAGCTCTCTGAAAGAAACCTTATGAACCGTGTACTCATTTGTGATTCTTTATTACGACGTAATGAGACCGAACCATCTTTGAAGAAATTGATAACTGGTGATAAAAAGTGGATCACGTACGACAAGAACGTGCGAAAAAGGTCATGGTCAAAGGCCGGTCAGGCTTCACAGACTGTGGCGAAACCCGGGTTAACTCGCAATAAGGTGATGCTGTGTGTGTGGTGGGATTGGAAGGGCATTATTCATTATAAGCTGTTACCACCAGGCAGGACCATCGATTCAGAACTCTACTGCGAACAATTGATAAAATTAAAGCAAGAAGTTGAGAGAAAGTGGCCGGAATTAATCAACAGAAGGGGTGTGGTTTTTCATCATATTTAACCACTCAGCAAAAATTAAGAGAGTTTGGCTGGGAGGTGTTAATACATCCGCCGTATAGTCCTGACCTGGCACCTTCAGATTTCCACCTGTTTCGGTCTCTTCAGAATTCTTTCCCCTTAATCTTAATTATTTTTATTCCAAATTCTTTGTTGTCTTCTTCGATGTGCGTTACCTTTATACCTACATATGTGTATTGTATTTATTGTGTTTTTATTTATTTATTAAACTTGATTACAAAAACGTAACAAGCGGACTTAAGGCCCAAGGCCGGTTTACCAGTCAATCTAGAGGTGGTGGTACAGTTTTTCTGGAAATAAATGTGTCTAGATTATATAATAGTCTATAAACTAGATTAACTCATATTTAAAAAATGTTGCTAATAAGGAGACGTGTCATCTTCCTTCGTGCCACAGTGAGCTTACTCTACTAATATAAAGTTTGTCACTTCGCTTTAAGACGAAGTGGTAGCTAAAGTGGCGCCCTCATTTGAAATAAATTGTTTAAAACTAAATATGGTGAAAATTAAAAATTTGCCACAAAAAGTGGCCACTTTTGGCGAAAAAAAGTTTTAAAACAAGATGGGCTACCAATATTACTTTCAAAAGTTATTCATAAAACAGTTTAAAGGTCTTTCTAGACATTTATACAAATCAAATTTTTAATTCTCACCATATTTCGTTTTAAACAATTTATTTCAAATGAGGGCGCCACTTAAGCTACCACATCGTCTTAAGTGGGTTTCAAGGTGCTTATTTACCTACAGATGACGTTCCTTTTTCTGTCTTTTTTTGATCTCCCCTATGTTCTGCCCTCTCCAGTGCCACCTCCGACCACGCTTCCTTAAATTATAAAAGGAAATATACTGTAGACATATCAACAGTATACGCAAAAATTACACAGTATTTATTTATTAATACTTTGTTGCACAATAAAATTGTAAAGAAATGGCGTATTAATGTAAAAGTTGTAAAGAGGAGCATTTTTTTATAAAAGGGTACTGGTTCGTACTCATGGAGACATAGTGTAAAGGTTCGTACTGCACAATACAGACATGAAAAAGGTTGTAAAAAAACAAGACTTATTCAAAAGAGCTCCATTTTATGCGCTTGGCATTAATCTTTGTTTTTTATTACATGCGGTTTTAATAAAAATGTCGGATGGACTATATTTTCAGCTGGACTTTGTGATCGTTCCATTAGTTTTGATTGGTGGCTGTTAGCATAGGTACTTTATTCGCGATCTAAAAAGTCAATAGGTGAGAATACTTACATTTTTTTGCTATGTTATAATATCACATATGGCAACAAATATAAACTTAATTAGCTCTATCTGATCCATACCTTTCCCAGTATTAGATTAAAAATTATAAGCTTTTTTATATAAAATTTTTTGGAAAATATAACTATATATACTAAATATAACTAACAATAGTTATAATATAAAACAATAAAGTTGCATATAAAAACAAACACGAAATATAAGTTAATAAGCGTGGTGACCATATGGTGACAAACACACCGTCGAAAACGGAACGGAATGTCACTTAGAGTGACACTAACGAAGACCGAACAAGTCGGAGTGTTTAATACCACTTGGTTGAGGATCTAAAAGATAATGGCAATAGAAAAATAATTTTTTTTTTTTTTTTTTTTTGCCTAGCTATCTTTAATTGTATTAGAGGTACCTAATGGATAGACCCAACTCTTTCGACAGCCGCGGCAATGGTGTGTGTGTCATCGTGCTAAAATGAAACTACCCACATTTTAAGCTTTTAACTCGAGTGACTGCAGAATGCCAGTGTGAGTGCGTGAGCCACTCGAGTATGAATAATGGTCCGTCACCGCGACTGCGAACATCTATCATGACGTGTTGTCACCGCTGTGTTCACGGATAACGTCACTCCGCGATGGAGGGCTAAATCCATTTTCTCCGATAGCAGGTAATTGAAATTTTATTTTCATGTAAAAAATTACATTTTGTTATTTTTTGATTAATTTTTAACCGACGACGACCACATGAGATACGCCGTGCCGTTCTCAAGTTGATTTACAAGTATATTTTTTTGCTTAGTAGGTACCATATTATTATAAATAACTCTTTATCATTTTTGTCTGATTCACATTTTTTTTATCTATTAGATAGTTTTTAACTTGAAAGATGAAAAAGAACAAAGAAATGAAATTTATTTTTTGCTATTGAGTTTACACATTTGCTCTGCTCACATTGAAGTAGTTAAGGCCGGTATAATAGGCCAGATGCAGATATTATATTTATCAATATTTTGTTAGTCGAATGTTATAATAACGTAAAAGAACTACTGCAATGTTTTTATTTTAATTAATATTGATTTTTAACAACAATTACGAATTAAAAGTACCGAACTTGAAATGGATTTTTCAAGTGGAGAAATGAAAAGGACTTCACTAACTACTACGGTATATTTAAATCTCAATTTGACTTTGTATTTTTGATTTGATTTTTGAAAGTTAATGAGTGTGTATGTTTGTTACTTCTTCACGCGCAAACAGCTGAACAAATTTTGATAAAATTTGGTATACAGGAAGCTGACACCCTGGGTTAACAACACATAGACTACATTTTATATATATTTATATAAATATACCGCGGGGCGCAGCTAGTAGGATATATTTTAAAACAAGTAGTATATTTGCAGACTTACATTTGATAATATTGTCATCTCTATTCGCAGCTTGGCGCAACAGCAAATATTCTATTTAGAAAAGAGAATGGTCATCTGAGCCCCAATTTGAGCCCCGGCAAATGAACTTATCTCAGAATTTTCTTAAAATTAGGAAAAGTAAATCTAAAAAGTCTGCATGACCGAAATCAGTGGCGAACATATTATTTTTAATTTTTTGCATAATTCAGTTTATTTTTGTTTGTTTGTTATAATTATAAATTTATTGTTTCAAAAAAATACATATCAAAGATAAAAAAACCAAAGAGAAAATATACAAAGGCGGACTTATCCCATGTACCTAGGGATCTCTTTCAGTCAACCTGCGATAGATTGAGATATTTTTCATGTTTAATAAAACTTATACCCATCTGTAAAAATGTAGCTATTTTACAACAAAAAATGCTTTTTAAAACATTAAAATCCGTTAAAAACTTAAGTATTGTAATGTGTGTTCTATTTTTATAATTAGTTACATTTAAACAAATAAGCAGGGCTTTCTACTCGCAAAAAGAAAAAAAAATTTAGTAAAAAGATTTTACTACATTTTTTTGTTTTATTTAACCTTATTACGTTTCATATTTTCTACATTATTTTTGATAGTCAGGTGCATATTCGATAATTTTTAGAAAAATACGTAAAATTAAATAATACTCCTGAACAAAAACTGTGAGCATTTTTAAAGTGATCGCCTCTATTTCGGGGTTGAGGACTTTTTAGATTTATTTTACTTTATTTTACGAAAATTTTGAGATAATTTTATTTAGCGCTGGACTTAGGGTAATTTTCTAATGGTCGTACCAGTCTCCTAAACTTCCCTCCTAAACTTTTAGTTCACTAAAGTATTCCCTTCCATGTTGATTTGGGATAAAAGGAAAAGCTGAGACTTGTATCCCTCGGCTCTATCTGCTTAGAGTTGCGAGAGCCAAAATGCTCTGTCTGCCCCATTAGGAATAAAGATGTGTTGGTATGTATGTTCATTGAAGTCGATGGACATATTGGCATAATGATCGGGATCAAAGAACTCGTCATCACTAATATTTTTTCTTCCGGGACCAACCATGAAATCAGTAGTTTTGGCTCTTGGATGAGCAGTCAAAAAAGAAGCCAACTCTCCATTATGAATGAGTGTGCACATATGTTAAAATCACGATTAATGTCTGTTTGCTTATTTATATATATAATTAGATTTTAATACTTATTTTAGAAAAAAAATGAGAATTTCATGTTTCCATACGACGAATAGATTGGAGTAAATACTCGGCATGCTATTTTGTGGGATATTTTTTGTCTCGGGATTTGAATGAGCAGTAAAAAAAAACAGCTTTTCATATATGATATGAGCGTGCTCATATAATGACATCACATTTGATGTCTGTTTACGTTTTTGCACAGCTCCCAGCAAAAATACTATAAGTCAAAGAAGTCTACTTTCAATGTGTGAACTGATTAGTATGGTGTTTTCATATACCTACATAAGCATTGCATTTGACGTCTACCTACATTTTTATACAGTATGCTTATACACGCTTTCCAATAAGAATTGCGAAGTCACTACTCATATAATTCAATCTACTCACCAAATGGATAAATACGAAAGTTTGTCGGGTATTCAATTAATCTTCTCAGTAAATACTCTAATGGGTAGATTGAGTATATCGTGGGGCGCACTATAAGTTTCCGGAATGAATATGAAAAAATACTATTAAAGGTACAAAATTAATTTATTGTTTTTCAAAATAATCTCCCTTGGCGTCTATGCACTTTTTCATTCGATGAAACCAGTTTTGAAAACTTTTGTGCCACTCCTCTGTGGTGACCTCTGAAACGTGTTTTTCATACTCCTCGACAGCCTCTTCTGGTGATGAAAATCGTTGACCGCGTAATTGGTTCTTAATTTTTGGGAACAGAAAAAAGTCACAAGGTGCCAGGTCAGGACTGTATGCAGGATGACTCATGATTTCTACATTTTTCGCCTTCAAAAAGTCGTTTGTCTGTCTGGCCGTGTGAGAACTAGCATTGTCGTGGTGCAGGATGATACGGCGTTTACGGTTATGTTTACGGAGTTCGTCAATAACTTCCGGCAAACAAATGGTCGTGTACCAGTCACTATTCACTATACGACGATTCTCTAAAGCAACAGTAGCCACGTGTCCAGTTTTATTAAAAAAAGAAGCAATCATCCGCTTAGATGCACTTTTCACGCGCGCCACTTTGGTTGGTTCGGCTCATCTTGAAAGACCCATACGCTCGATTGCTGCTTTGTTTTGGGATCGTAGCAATCAATCCATGTTTCGCCACCTGTTACTATGTCCCACACCAAATTTGACGCACCTTCGTTGAATCTGGTAAGCATGGCACTGCACCAAGTGACGCGGTCCGTTTTTTGAGCCTCGGTCAAGTTGTGTGGGATCCACCGCGAGCACAGCTTTCTCACACCCAAATGTTTGTGTAGGATTAATTGTATTTGACTCATGCCTATTTCTAAGGATGCGCGAATTTCATGGTAGGTCACATGCCTGTCTGTTTCAATCATACGGCGCACAGCATCGATGTTTTTGTTGGTCACAGCGATGGGCGGCCGACCATCGCGAGATTCGTCACTGAGATTGATACGACCACGCTTGAATTCTGCAAACCAGCTATAAACAGTTGTATTGCATGGTGCTTCATTGCCAAAAGCTGTTTCAAGCCGAGCGATGCTCTGTTGAGCTGTCAAATTACACTTAAAATCGTAGAAAATCATACTACGAAAATTTTCCCGAGTTAAATCCATGTTGATGCAGACACACAATTTTTTAAATGGCGCCACAAGGTAAAAACAAAAGCCAGTCAGATGAAACAAACTGCATTCTACAGCCAAAGAGTTCTATTTTCAAAAGTTGCAATAAATTTTTAAATATTGTTTATATAAGTGGCCAGTTCCGGAAACTTATAGTGCGCCCTATGTATCCACCTCCCTTCTCTAGGCAAAAACATGAATCAATTAACACGGATTTTTAATGAAACATTGGTGGCATATGATGTTGATAGATCGTCTCTTTGTATAGTTCACAGAAGTCTGAACAAAATGTCAGACATGTGCAACGTCACCGTCCGTTTTCGCGAAAAATTTAAACTGTCTTGTTGAAACTGCAGTTTATGGCAACGAATCATAGTTTTTAATTTTTTAATATACTAGTGGCTTAGACTAATGGTCTATGCTGCATGAAATTAATTCAAATTAAAGCAAAAATAAAAATATTTCATTTTCTTTTACCTATTCCACACCGCTCAATATCGCGCAAACCAAATCGTATTTTTTTGTATTGATTAGATATTTTAATGTAATGTTTACTAAGCATTATTACTACGTAGTATTTTTAGTACGTTAGGTATAGCAGCAGAAAACAGTATGCATATTTTCATTACAAATAGATATATAATATATCGTAGGTGGATGATATGGTTATTATGGTACAAATACCTTACAAGAATATCCTTTTAGCGAGCAGCAACGCTTCTTAGAGATCTGCATACAGTACAGATCCATATATGCCCTTTTTACATAAACCTTCTGAAGTCAGTGGATATATAAATCTTGGGACCGTCAAAGTTACAAACTTTTTGAAATCTGGAGGTTGTGACTCCGTGTTTAGTATCTCAACAGGTAGGTACATATATGTTCACTCAATATCATATTAATATCGATGTGTTCGGTATCTGAAAAGGCAATTCCAGCAGGCTTTAGTTTTGATAACGCATAATGATTCTATCCGCCGGATCTCAGGCAAATAACTATAAAATCCTATCCCATATCCCATATCAATCCCTAGTTTGCACCCGAGTAATTCGACGCAATGTATATCCAACGTTTAAGTAAACTTAAGGGAACGTGTTATAGGATATAATTTATTCTTAATGGAGAAGCTGTTGAACAATTCGCAAACTGTTCAAACTTCCATAACTACAATAATACGCGCTAAATGATTTGCCGAGGAGATGGATCCACGCAGCGAATTTCCCAAGAGCCTCCATCTGTTTATTTACGAACCACTGAATGGTTTGAAAAGATCCGATTTCGCTATTTAAATCTCGGGATACTGATTTATTGAGGAGATGTCGAGTGGGCAGTCTTTTCACGCGTAATGCGTTTTAAATGTATAAACAATGTATAGGTGTGCACCTGACACCAGTAATTTTCGCGATGCGTCTAGGATACCTAATTGTGTTTTATATTCTTTCACGTCATAGTTATTCAACATTGAAATAAGTACTTGTAAGTAAAAGTAGTTATCTAACCCATACGATAGAAGGTAGGCACATTTTATAATCAAACACTGGAAGAGCCTTTCAATTTCCAAAACATAAAAAGCTTGTACCAGACTCGTTTGTTTATCATAACATTTATAGGTATTTGATTCACAATTACTAACATATTTCCTACAACGCTTAAAACAAACTTTTATTTCAATTTAGTTGACACAATGAAACAAACGCGAATATGTGACGGGGATAACCCCGTTATTGGCAGAATATTGGTGAAACAATTCGAGAGAGAAAATAGGGCTTACATTACAGATAGGTACTTCTTATGTCCCGTCAGCGTAGCCGCGGATCACTTTGATGATTTTATAGTCTGCTTAGTCACACATTTAGAGGATGTAAATCCATTTTCTCCGATACTCTAACGTAAGGTTAGAGAATCGGAAGACAAAGGGTGTTTCTCAAATTCCTTTGCTGTTTCGGCCATACGACTATAGAATGCCCTGCTTGATAACATTATGAGAACATTATTGCGGGATCATTTTTAATTTTATTGGTTCATGTACACTCGAAAATTTACAAATAAAACCTTATAAAATTAAACACAGAACATAGATGCTACTTATTTCTAAAGAAATTTCTTCCAGCAGACCCGCGAGAAGAAATTGGAAGAAAGATATAAGATATAAGACGTATGTAAAATAAACTTACATAAATACAATAATAAATATACACTCATTCATTTCATTTTTCATTCATTTATTTCCATTTAACAATTTTTACATTGTGTTGGAATTACTTAAAACTAACATTATTATACTACTCATTAATTACATTTACTCTGTCTATGTATAATTTAATAATTTTAACTATATACTTAACTATATAGACAATGTCAAAAAAACAAAAATAAAACTATAATGACAAAAAAAAAACACAAAATTAAAAATGACACAACAAATTATAATTTTAAAGCATCACTTGAAAAATTCGTCAAGGGAGTAAAAGGCTTTGTCCAACAGATATGTTTTAAGTTTCCTTTTAAAAGGCTTAAGGCCATTTATACATTTAATTTCTTTAGGCAATTTGTTGTAAGCCTTATACGCTTGGTAATGAGCACTGTGTTTCATAATTTCCAACTTGGGAATGGTATCATGCTTGAGATCCATTCTCCGAGTTTCTTCGCGTGACTGTTTCTCTTTATTTGTCTCTATCGTAGGCAATTGTTTCTTGAAATCAGTCAGTAGGACAAACTTTGTATTATTTACTATGTCAACCTTATTTCCATTTAATTTGATGTCAAGTGTTTTGGAATTACGTGATGTCGATTTGAAAAGAATAACTTTAGTTTTTTTTATAATTCAATTTTAAATTATTGGCACTAAACCAATCATTGAATTCACTAAGAATTTTATTGATTTTAAAATTTAAATTATTGATATTTTCATCAGATATTACCGCATGTGTGTCGTCCGCAAATAAGACTATTTTTGTGTCAGGGTGGAGATTTTTAATATATGATACCAGGTCATTTGTGAATATAAGAAAAAGAATAGGTCCTAAAATAGATCCTTGAGGGACTCCTCTCTTTCCTGCAAGTGATTTTGATCTGATCATATTTTCACTCTCGCCCTCGATTGTTTTAAGTTCTACAAACTGTTTTCTATTGTCAAAGTAAGATTTGAATAACAAAAGTATTGTATCACGTATTCCGAAATGCTCCAGCTTATTTAACAGGATATCCTGGTCGACCAAATCAAACGCAGAACTCAAGTCAAGAAAGAGGCTTGCTACTTTTTTCTTATTATTTAAATTCTTAACAATTTCATTCACTAGTGCATCTATTGCCTCTCTAGTTCCTATGTTATTTCGATATCCATACTGTTCGTTTACCAATATCAAATTCTTGTTTAGATGTTCTATTAGCCTAGTTTTAATAAGCATTCCGAAAATCTTTGAAAAGACCGATTGAGTACCGAATATACACTTAATAAATACATAAGATAATATTTTTAAATATGATGATCAGGATGATAAAGACAAATAGTAATATTTTCTCGTTTCTTAAACGTCGTTATGGTTTTAGATTCGTATGAATTTTCGGCGATTCCATAGCCTAACTGCTTGCACGGAAAAGGAGTGCATCGAAGCTATGAATTAGGAATTGAAGGATGGATTTACGGTTGGACCGACAGGCAGCTCATGCAAAACAAAATCGTTCACGTAAGTAAGGAGGATAGGAAGGATTGTACAGTACAGGACATTGAAGAGGAGGCAAAGGATTCTGGTATCCCGGAAAAGTCGGATGGGGAACCACTTGAGTTGTTTGCAAAAGTCGGAGACGTGGCAAAATTTCCTAAAGCCAAAAATGTAACGAATATACAAATTCTGCAAACATTCAAGCTTAGTAAGAAGCTGTTCTGTAGCGTCAAGGAAACTGGCATTTAAATCACTTTTATTTGGACAGTTTCATAAACAATCTTTGCTGTAGTAGTCTATGTATGTTTATTTATTTGGAGTATTTATGTAAGTATATTATAATAATATGTACTCGTACATAAGATAAAGATAATTTATATGCCAAATATGTGTTACAAGATATTACATTTAGTTTCGTCCAATCATGTTTAATACCACCAGTGTGCCAATTAAGTCAGAAAGGCTATCATAATACTATAAAAATATACTGAATCTATGAACCTTTTACAGTTAACTATAAAACAAAGTCAATTTACAATTTCTGAGATAAGAAATCCTTAACACTATAATAACAATTATCTTTAAAAATAACTTAATTTTCTCCTTAAACAAAGTCAAATTTAATTCTTTATGTTGTTTCGGTATTTTATTATATATAATCGTTGCCATACCTAATACACTGTTATGTAATAAAGCATTTTTGGATGAATGCACAATTTTATTTTATTTATATTATTCGATTTTATTAATCCAAGAAATCGAGTAAATAAAACATTAGATATAATGTTGCCCTGTTATTCTAAGTTAAAATTGTCCGCCTTTCTAGGTTTTTGAGTAAAATGCATTACTTATCTAAGTTTTATCAAGGTTTATTTTTAAATTATTATTACCTACCATATTGAGTTTACGGCGAATTTATATGATATAGTCTTAGTACCTAAAGGTATTTTATATTGAATTAATTATTAACTTGTTGTAATGTAGTCAGCAGCAAAAGTATGAACTTTTATTTGGTGACATACTTTTGCTGCTGATTGTACATGTACATACCTACTTATTTCCTGGTTGCTGAAATGACCGTGGGATCAATGTTGGAATATCGAAGAAATTTTCGATTTTCATATACAAAAATCTTCAGTGGGTCGGAAATATGTATTATATTTCTGACAATTTTATGATATAAAAATATACGTTACCTGTAAAAACGTATTTTTTTCATTGAGAACCCAGCATTGGTCACCAGCAGCATGTGCCCACCGTAATACCTTTTAGGTATAGTTAGTTTCGAGCGATGGCGCATTGTCGCGAAAAGGTTTCAGGTACTTACCTCTAAATGAAACTGCCTAAAGAGTAAATGGATGTGTGAGATAGAACAAAGATCCGTCACGCACATGTCACGGGTATTATTCGGATGCCCTTGTCACCGGCAGCGAGTCATTTCGATAGATAATAGAGTCCGCGATGTCAATACGCTCGCTGCCTTATTGTCCTGACACGACATTGTTAACTTATTGATATGAAGATAAAATTTTGTGTCATTATCAATAACAGGAAGGTTACAAGTTATTCTTTCAATCGATATTTGTGTTTGCTGTCTCAACTGTCATAATAATAGGTTGGGAAAAAAGTTTTTTCGCATTTTATATGAAAATTCTAAACATTTTTTAATATAGTTTATTTACATTTAACTAAAGTATGTAGGTACCATTTTGTTCGATAACTTTTTGCCATCTTATAGGTAGGGACATGATCCCATTGCTATAGAAATTTTAGGGCTTCTGATCAAAAAACTGCGTCAAGTAGTTTTGACAGTACTCTCGTGATGTTAACCTGACACTGCCTTAAGAATTCTGAAGAGACCGTAACAGGTGGAAATGCATTAACACCTCCCAGCCAAACTCTCTTAATTTTTGCTGAGTGGTTAAAGATGTGTAAGGTCTAGCGTTATCATGATGAAAAATCACACCCCTTCTGTTGATTAATTCCGGCCGCTTTCTCTCAACTTCTTGCTTTTATCTTATCAGTTGTTCGCAGTAGAGTTCTGAAACGATGGTCCTGCCTAGTGGTAACAGCTCATAATAAATAATGCTCTTCCAATCCCACCACACACACAGCATCACCTTGTTGCGAGAAAACCCGGGTTTCGCCACAGTCTGTGAAGCCTGACCGGGCTTTGACCATGACCTTTTTCGCACGTTCTTGTCGTACGTGATCCACTTTTCATCACCAGTTATCAATTTCTTCAAAAATGGTTCGGTCTCATTACTGATGAGGTTGTATTTCTGCTTCTATGTTTAGCAATGTTTAGTCTATTACTTATGTATCTAGGCAATTGTTGTTTGGTGTCTTAAAATAAAATAAGAAAAGAATGGTTGTTTTACAAATTGGTTTTATTCATATTATTAAGGAATATGGAGTATTCCATGTGTGCTAATAGTAATTTAACAGGTTATGGGCCGCCCCATATTCCTTTTTTCGGTTTCAGTTTTGTTTTAGAGCAGCTTAAATAAATAGCAAAATGGCTCTAACGAAGGTTCAGGAAATGATAGCCAAGTTGGAAGATGGAGATAATTTTCAGAACTGGAAATTTCGGATAGAGTTATTTTTGGAGGCCAAGGGTCTCAGTGATATTTTAAAGAGTGTTGAGGTAAAAGAAGAAAATAAAAGACGAGATACGGAAGTTCATTCAATCATTGTGCCATGCATTGGAGATAGATTTTTGAATGCTGTGAAGGGATGTAAAAGTGCGCTCGAGATGTTATATGCTTTAGAAAACACCTTTACAAGAAAAAGTGTAATGAATAAATTTAATTTAAAAAAGAAGTTAATTGATTTGAAATGTGAAAGTAACGAAAAATTACAAGTTTTTTTTTTTAAATTTGATAAGTTGATAAACGGTAGTAAAAATATTTTTATAATGGAGGAATCTGATAAAGTTGTTCATCTATTATTAGCTTTACCAGAAAAATTTGACAATGTTACAACAGCTTTAGAAGCAATGAACGAAGATTTAACTTTAGAGAAAACGAAAATGATATTACTTGATGCAGAAATAAGATTGGACTCCTTAGTTTCACAAAAACGTGAAAATGCGTTCAATTAAGAATGCTGGAATTGTAATGAAAAGGGTCACAAATCTATATATTGTCGCAAAAATGTTGCTAATAATAATGGAATTCCGATACGAGGCAGTGAATTTCATAGACGTGGTCGAGGCAGATTCCAAAGCCGTGGTCGTGGTTTTATTTATAGAGCAACGACATCAAGGGATAATGCAATAATAGGCGACGAAGAAGAAACAAAGGATGAAATGGGTTGTTTGATTGACGAAGAATTCAATTTAAACTGTAAGGAGCTTGTTAATCGTTCAATTTCTTTTGTGGTAGACTCAGGTGCATCGCAAAATTTTATTTCTGATGTTTATGTACACTATATGACAAACATAACGAAATTAGAATGTCCTATAAAAATAAACACAGCTAATGGCGACAAGTTAATTGCTTACCATATTAGAAAGTTATCGGTCAAATTTGGAAACACTAAGATAATTATTCAAGGGCTCATTGCACCAAATTTAGTTTATAATCTACTTTCTGTGAGAAAGCTACTAGAATACCCGAATAAAATTGAATTTAAAAGAGGAAACGCAAAGATAACATTTTTTGAAGGTTCTGTTATATGGGCGTATAATAATGAGAAATTGTATATTTTACAGGGTAAAATTATAGCAGATAATGAAGATGCAGCGTTATATTCAGATGATGGCATGTTATGGCACAGACGTTTAGGTCATACAAGTAGCAAAACATTACAAAGACTACAGCTACCTGCTAACAATAAAATCTGTAATGTATGTATAAAAGGTAAGGCAACCAGGTTACCATTTAAATCGTTAGAACAATCGAGGTCGCGCCATGTTTTGGAACTTATACATAGTGATATAGCGGGTCCATCCAATATTTCAACAATACAAGGTGAAATTTACTTTCAAACAATAATAGATGATTACTCTCACTTTTGTGTAGTCTTTTTGTTAAAGCGTAAAGCTGAAACGGCTGAAAATATAATAAAATATATTCAACGATATGAGAATGAATTCGAAAAAAAAAGTAAAACGGATTAGGTGTGATAATGGTGGAGAATATACTTGCAATCAATTAAGACAGTTTTGCGAAATGAAAGGTATAGTATTAGAATATAGTTTACCGTAGTCGCCAGCAAGCAATGGAGTTGCAGAACGAATGAATAGAAGTTTATACAATAAGGCAAGGGTTATGCTCATTAAAACTAAATTGCCAAAGAATTTGTGGGGTAAAGCTATAAAATGTGCAGCTTATCAGTTAAACCGATGTACATCTGTAGCTATCAATTTTAAAACTCCGTGTGAAATGCTATATGGGACAAGAGATTTAAGCAAACTTCGTGCATTTGGTGCAAAAGCGTGGGCTTGCATTTTACCAAAATCAGATAAATTTTCAGAAAGAGCTCGTGAATGCAGAATGGTAGGATATGCAAGGACGGGGTATAATTTATGGGATCCTAAAGAAAATAAAATAATTGTGTCACGAGATGTAAGATTTGATGAAGGTGATATTGTATACAATGAAAGCAACGAAATTATGTACAAAAATGACGTGCAAAGAGTTATAATTTCAGAAGAGAATCTAAATCATGATCGAAATGCAGAAACAAGAAATAACAATAAAGACATTAGAGGTGAGATTGAAGTTGATAATACAAACTTTGAAGGTGATATAATGGAACCAGAAGAAATATTTGAAGATTGTTCTAATAATGATATAATTGTAAGCAACGATATTGTTAATGAAGATGTAATAAGAACGAGAAGTGGAAGAATAGTTAAGCCTCCGAAAAGGTTAGAAGACTATGAAACACATGTAGCTTACTGTTTATGTACGGGTGATCCAGGTTCTTATAAAGAGGCAGTCGAAAGGGGTCAACATTGGCAAGAAGCAATAACTAAAGAATTATACTCTTTGGAATGTTTGGAAACATGGGAAAAGACAATATTACCAAAGGATAAAAAAGCTATAGATACAAAATGGGTATTTACTACGACGAAAGATGGGACTAAAAAGGCTAGGTTGGTGACAAAGGGATTTCAAGAAGAAACTCTATTTAATGTATATTCGCCAGTAGCTCGTATGCCTACAATTCGTATGATGCTGAGTCAAGCAGTACAAAATGAAATGTATATGAAACAACTAGATGTGCCAACAGCATTTCTAAATGGTTTTCTTAAGGAAGATGTGTATATAAAACCACCTCAAGGGGTTAATATTGAAAAAAGTTTTGTTTTGAAGCTCAAAAGATCTCTCTATGGATTAAAACAAGCCCCAAAGTGCTGGAATGAAAGATTTTATACCTCTTTGGTTGATAAAGGATTTATTCAATCAAAGCATGATTTTTGTTTATATTGTTCGGAAAGTGTATTTTTACTAGTTTATTTTGACGACATTATATTAATGTCAAAAGATATTTCTAACCTGAATCAAGTGTATGAACATTTAAAAAATGAATTCAATGTGAAGGATCTTGGGGAGGTGAGTACGTATTTAGGACTAAATATTGTGAGGACGAAAGAACAAATTTCAATAAATCAGGAATAGGCAATAGATAGGCTGCTTGAAAAATTTTATATGACGGATTGCAAAGGTGCTGAAACACCAATGGAAGTAAATTTCACAAATATTGACACTGAACCAATTGTTTTAGACGTACCTTATCGCGAACTTATAGGTTGTTTATTATATTTAGCTACTTCCAGCAGACCGGATATTTGTTTCGCAGTGTCTTTCTTAAGTAGATATTTAGATAAACCTACTACATTACTATGGAAAGCTGCTAAGCGTGTATTACGTTACATAAAACAAACGAAGTCAAAATCTCTTATATATAAATGTGAAAGTAATAATTGTCTGTTAGCTGGCTATACTGACGCTGACTGGGCTGGGGATAAAATGGATAGGAAAAGTGTAAGTGGAGAATTAGTCTATTACAAAAATAATTTATTGTCCTGGTTCTGTAAGAAACAAAATGTTGTCGCCTTATCAACTGCCGAAGCTGAATATATAGCTGCTGCTTTTGCTTCTGCAGAGTTAGTTTATTTGAGATGTTTATTACAGGACTTTAAATGTCCATCAGAATCAATTTTACTCGTAGATAATCAAAGTAAAGTAAATTAATGGAATCTAATGAAAATAGCAAGAGGTCGAAGCACATTGATATTAAGTATCATTATGTCAAAGATTTAGTTCATAAAAAAGAAATTGTTGTAAAATATGTAAACACAAATGAAAATGTGGCAGATATTTTGACTAAAGCTTTTTAAATTAAAACATAGTTATTTTATGGAAAAGCTGGGCTTTACTTAACTGATTATTTAATAAGTTCAGCATTGTTAAATACAGTATCAATGTGGCATTGTTTATGATTTTGAGTTAATTTAAAATATGTATGAGACTCATTAGGAGTTATATATTGTTTCGTATAATTATTTTTTTTGTTAACTTTGGGAATTTATTATCTTTTTCTGTAATTTTGTTTCGTATGTTAGTTTGGATATTAGAAGTTAGTATTTTTTGTTTAAAGATTATGTTTGCATTTATTGTTATAATATTCTAGCAATTCTTATTTTTAGTGGAAAATTAGAATTGATGGGGGATGATGAGGTTGTATTTCTGCTTCTATGTTTAGCAATGTTTAGTCTATTACTTATGTATCTAAGCAACTGTTGTTTGGTGTCTTAAAATAAAATAAGAAAAGAATGGTTGTTTTACAAATTGGTTTTATTCATATTATTAAGGAATATGGAGTATTCCATGTGCTAATAGTAATTTATCAATTGACAACATTTCAAAAATTTTGTATTCATATTTTATATTTTTTCCTTAAAGAACTTCAAAAAAAAGGACATACGTATTTTTTCTTTTTCATTTCTTTTCATTATTTCTCCTAAAATTAAATTGTTTAAAATCTCTCCATTCTAAAAGAGCGTAAGTACAAGAGTTAGGATGTAACGAATTTACATCTTTGCCATACATTATAATTAAAAAATTAAACTTTTACTGACGTCTATAGAGTTGTGTTTTGTAGCAGTAAGATATCGATATCGATACAAAAGCTTACGTATCGTAAAATAGGGTTACTTTGATTAATTTAAAAATTCAAACGCTGATATCTCAGCTATATTTGGCATAAAAATATTATATTGACGACTTGGTATGTGGAAAACAAAAAATTACGCTTGTTATACTCGACAATAAAAAATTTGCCCTATCATCTCTATATGTACTTGACTTGGGGTTTTTGTTCGTAACCCACGTTTTTTAACGAATTCTCATAGTCGCCCCTTACAGGAATTAAGAACACAAAGAAAAAAATGTTTCACTTTTTACTTTTTAAGTTACAGCGTTTTTAAGTTAATTGGGGTGAATTTGACTGAAAATAAAAACAAGGGCTCCGGCGTACACGCGTTGTGAAAAGATGGCGGACGTACCAGGATTGCTATTTCAAAAATATAAATAAATATTCGTTCAGAAATTTGGAAGATTTAATTAAAAAACCAAAAAAAAACGCTATCATAAATGTCACCTTGTGTTTTGAAAGTCGCCCCATTTTAGGGTAGCATTTTTCCTTACTTCATTTTTTTTATAGTTTTTTAGACCTGGATGTCAATATTATTTTTATTTAACATGAAATATCAATCATATAAAGGAAATATTAGAATTTCGTCACCAAACTATGTAAACATTTTAATGCATGTGTATTTTTTCTAATCCTAATTCTACTTTACTGAAAGAACTATCGATATTAGATGGTCTTCCTATCGAACTGATACTTCAATAGACAACACAACTATTATCTCTCTCTCTCTCACTCGTGATGTCAGTTGTCAGATTGACGCACGTGTCAATTGACAGCTGACAGCTTGACATAATTTTTTCACTTTTAGATGTTCAAGCAAAGGCGTAACCTGTTAAATGCCTACATCCTTGTACTTTTGAGTTTTTTTCATTTATGTCTAAAAATATAACTCAGAAAAATCTGAAAAAATATTTTACGTGTTCAGAATTGCTAAATCTCGAAATGATTCTCGAATTTTCATACCTTTTAGAAAATGAAATGTTGTCATTTACGTCGTAATAAAGAATCACAAATGAGTACACGGTTCATTAGGTTTCTTTCAGAGAGCTCGTGAGGTACCCATATATCGAGCTTTTTTGTGTACCCATTTTTTTTCAAATGCGCCAATACTGTTTTGTGGTCAATTCCCAGTTCTTCAGCTACGTCGAAACTACTGATATGCCGATCTTGCTCCACTTTTTCAAAAATAGCATCCATTTTATCCGTAACAGGGCGACCAGAGCGACGTGCATCTTTGACATCAAAATTTCCGGATTGAAAACGCTTAAACCAAATTTGTGCTACTCTCACAGACACAGCACTAGGTCCACAAACATCGCAAATTTTTGCCTTTTTGGTAGTAAAATATTAAAATGTATCTAATTTCTTCATTAGATTCACTCATCTTGACGGTAAGAAAAACAAATGAAAATCACGCATTTTCCTAATTTGCATTTGGAATTATCTTCTTTAAAATTTAAACTTTTAAATGATACCAAAACCAGCCAGGTACAAATAGTATAGCCAAAGTGGTTTTATTACAAGTTCATACCAGGCACGTATCCAGAGGGGGGGATAGTTGGGATTTATCCCCCCCCCCCCCGAAATCTGGCGTAAGCGTAACATAAAATTGACATGATATAAAAATGGGAGTAATTTAAAATTGGCGAGTAAGGAGACAGTCAGCGCGCGATTAGAGTTGACATTTATGCAAGCATCAGTTGCATTTGACTTATGAAGTTCTACATGCGCCCCTCCCTGCAGTTCCTGCACCCGCGCCGCGTTGCAAGAAACAGTTTTTTAGACATCAAACATTTCGGAGCAACTCCTCCAGTGAATCTTTCTTACACGATTAAATGTTTGGCATGGCATTGGTAAATCGGTTACCAATAACAGAGACCTGATTTCTATCATTGATATCGTTGCTTTATTAACCGAGCGAGCGAAGTGTCTCAGTTTCGAGATTGGCCAAAAATGCTTTTTTCCGGCTGTCAGTTTGTCCGGCTTTTTTCGCCTACGTGTCGCATTTTTCAACCGGTTCCCGTTAAATTATGTGAGGTTTGAAAATTATATAGAATTCTTTTGTCGATCCACTTTTTCGAAACTTTTCAAAATAGCGGAAATATGGGGGTTGAAAACTTTAAAAATATCAGCCAATACGAGAATTTTTAAAAAATGTACCTTTTTTTTTATTAAGACGCAATTTTTTGTGTGAACAATTTTTTGCATTCAACGGGTCAGGGTGACTCGCGCGGTCTACAACTTAGAGCCTCTATTTATCCCTTCATTCCGCATTTAACCCCAAATTCTGAAATTGTGCTTAATGTAATGGCTGCTAGCGGCAACAGGATACTCAAATATGATACGAGTCAAAAATCGATAAGTGACTTGACTACTTTTACTTTCACTTTTTTTTGTTCAAATTTTAATTTTTGTGTAAGTTAATCCCCCCCCCCCCACCGAACAGAAAGCCTGGATACGTGCCTGGTTCATACATACTATATGCGAAAAGACTTTTTCCCCAACCTAATATTTACTTACCAAGAAAACAATTGCTCTCTGTTTTAGGTAGGTTTTTAAGTTTTAGGTTGCTTACCTACAGGTTTAAAAGACAAAGCTTAGATTTTTATTGTCTCATTTTCAAAAAATTGTCTGCTGCTGGCTAAAGCTGTGCAAAAGTTTTTGTTGAACATTTATAATGAAAGAGCAAAAGTGATTATGTGCATATTTGACGACTCTGTGGCCTTCTCGTCATCAGGCTACACTGTCACACCGGAGGTCCCGGGTTCGATCCCCGGTCAGGTCAAATTGGAAAATGATATTTTTCAGATTAACATAGGTCTTGGATATTTATCTTTATATGTATTTGTTATAAAATATAGTATCGTTGAGTTAATATCCCATAACACAAGTCTCGAACTCTTTGGGGCTAGCTCAATCTATGTGATTGGTCCGTATATACCTATTAATATTTTTATGATTGCTTGAGCATCAAAAAATGCATGGTACTTGATAATTGATCATTATTATGTCAGTATATTAACCTAGAATCATCTAAAAGTATTAAAAAAATTAAACTTCATTAATGATAACCGATTTAAAACCTTCTTATTGTTTTAATATCCATCTAAAATTGAATGTTTTTACCCAGGGTTCAAGACACTGATGGCTCTTATTTCGAAAGTTTCACTGCCCTCTCCTGGAGGCAGGAGAATCGGAGGCTGGCTGCGCTGCGGCTGGCAGAAGCCAGGGCGGAGAGACCGCCTCCAGCGCCGCACGACCTTGGCCTGCCCAGCGTTTCTGCTCAGCTGTCGCACAAAGAACATGAACATCTTTACACAGAGGTAAGTAATGATCTGAAACTCTCAACAGTCAACAGTCTCAACTTATGTGGTCAGAGAGAGCTTTTATTTTACATGATATGACATTTACAATAAAAACATGTACATATACTTATTACCTACCATAAGTAAACTTATTTGCAGAATTTTATTTTGGTTAATGTTCAAAAATAAATTGAAAACTTAATGCTACACGGCTTGTTACTATCGTATACTACGTGGAAGGGGCATACCCGTAATAAATCGAACCACAGGCTATACAACTTCATTTTAGTATTTTTAACGAAACTAAAATAACAGCCAATACTCAAAAAATATTTCGGCATTTCCATGCAAAAGTATGCAGCCATCCGGGCAATTTGTATCGGAATGTCGTTTTTTTTTTGCTGTTTGGTTATTTTACATTATATTATTATAATGATCTAGTATAGCACGTGGTTCGAGTATGTCTCTTCCACGTTGTATAAGTAGTGTATTTATGGTGCGTAAATAGCCACTTTATGAGCAAGTTCTAAAAGATCATTGGTATAGAAGTTTTTTTTTTTTAGGAATCTGAACATGTTTTTATTGAAATCTTTAAAGGAATTTCGCAAATGTCGAAGTTACGCTAACACTTATTTATTCATAGTAGGTGTTCCGCCTTATCCTCAATTCTCGTCACTATACTCGTAACTCGATATAGCGTCTCCGCTTCATAAAGTCTCATTTAATCCATTCTCTTCGTGGTCCTGCATTTGTATCAAAGACACTCGAATCCCTTACATGTACGTATTTAAATTTAAAATTGAATATAATTATAAGAACGAAGAAGTAATATTGTTGCATAATATGCAATTAAAAATAATATCACGGTATACACATTCATGAAAGCAGCGACAATTCGGTGGATAAAATAGCCTATATTCTCTTTTAATTTAATTCATGCTAATTAAGATACTGGTTTGTATAAGTTATATAAATGTAACACAAGATATTTAATCAACTGTTGATAGTAGATATGCTTATGTATGTCAGGAACATTGAAATCGTTTCGTTTCGGAAAATCAAAACAAATTTCGTGAATTTAATTGGCTATACATCAAGTGTACTTGCTGTGTAATTTAATATTTAACCTACGCCAAGACTCGGGGACATGAGGCCTCGTCTTTTCGTTTGCTAAATTCCGTCACGTCAGCCTTTCAGGCCGCCTCCTGAATAATATACCACTACTTCTTTTGCCACTTCATTTTCTGTTATAGCCCTGTTAACAATGTTTCATTTCAAGCTTATTTTTGTGTTTCCTGATGCAAAAGTAAAAATAAAAAAATCCTTATAACATTTTTAAGGAAAATGCCAAGTTATCTTTAAAAAAATCTCCATCTATTTTCATTTACTGGTGTATATTTTAGGATATCTTCGGCATAAATCTAGATCAAATTAAATAAGAAATAACAGCAATAGGTGCAAACCTATTAGCCTAAAAATTAATGTATGTGCCTAAATAAGCAAAAGGGTGTGCAACAGATCCTCTTTGTGCCGAGGCCAGTTCAAGGGTTTTATCTTTTATTGGAATAGCCAGGATTGGGTTTTGACGGGAGTACCACTACTTATCCAATCTGTCTCTATGCGTTGGATCTCTATCACGACGCAAGCCTCCCAAAAGACCAGAAAAATAAGAACCGTGATTCTCAAGAACATACCTATATAATATGCTTTAAAATATATAATATGTTTTTTTTTTCTATTAAAACTTACGTGAGATAAATTATTTTTTAAGTAATTTAATTAAAATCTAAATCTCGTCTAAGTCGATCGAAACCTGGTCGGCCTTTCCAACTATATTACGTGAGTTTTATAATTTTATGAAACTGTCTGAAATTATTGATAAGACAAAGGTAATATTTTGTGGATATTGTTCAAAGCTATTGGATCAATTATGGAATATTTTGATAGGTGCTATACTGCATTGAGAACGCGGTGGGCGCTCCAGCGCCGGACGGCCAATTCGGCTCATACAAGGATGAAGTGATAGACTACGCCCGGCGAGCATTCCGGATATCTTCTGAGATGCACGCCCGCGCCCTACGCGCGGCTGGCAGTGAGCGCCCGCCCACAGTTGTGCTGGGCTGTGCTGTCATCGAGGCAGATGGACTAGAAGCTAAGGATGCTAATGGTGAGTTACATCTTCTAATGGCCTGTGCTATTGTCGAGGCTGATAGACTTGAAGCTAAGGATGCTAACGGTGAGCTACATCCTCTTATGGGCTGTACTGTCATTGAGGCAGATGAACTTAAAGCTAAGGATGCTAACGGTGAGTTTTATCTTTTACTGGGCTGTGCTGTCATCGAGGCAGATATTATGGACTTGAAGCCATGGATGCCAGCGGTGAGTAACAGTCTATATAATCTTTTACTACATCATCATTTTCCTCGCCACTTTCCTATTTGGGGTCGGCTCTGTATGTCAACTGTTTCCACTTCTTTCTGTCATTTACCATACTTTCACTAGCCCCTCGTTCCTTCATATCTATCCTCACACATTCTTTCCACGTCTTTCTTAGGCTCCCTATACCTCTGCAGCCCTCTACCTCCAAATGAACCATCCTCTTAGCCAGGTGTTCGGCATCCCTCCTCATGACGTGGCCATGCCACGTAAGACGATGGCTTTTTAATTTGTCTACTATTGGAGAAACTTTTAAACTTCCTCTTATATATTCGTTTCGGATCTTATCTATTTTCGTTACACCGCACATCCACCTTAACATTTTCATCTCCGCCACATGCATTCTATGCTCCTCTTTCTTTTTGGTCGCCTAACATTCCGCCCCATACAACAGAGCAGGTCTTATTACGGTCTTATAAATCTTTACCTTAAGCCGCAATGGGAGTCGCTTATCACAAGCTGTTATAGTCTTCTACTACATCTACTATAATTACGTAATACCAGTGATATGCGGCCAATACTTTTTACCTGATATGATGAATATCAGCGATACGTGATAACTCTTACCGAGAGCTTCTTCTATTTGAAACTGTACATGTGACCAGCTTTATTTACTTACATCAAGGCATGATAAATTTTAACCTTTTATCTAGCGATATAATTCGGTTACTATGTACAAAGAAGCTCAAGATAAACAGTCACTAGCAGAAGCTCCCATTCAAATTTAGACGGTGCACTTAATAATGCTTTGTGTCCACATGAATGTAGCCAAGGAAATGGAAGTGAGCGAGTTCATATACAACAATAGATATGTCTGACGATCCTTTGGTATATTTCTTGGAAATGTATGCATAAGCTTATTCTAAATGCAATGCAACTGAATCTTGATTGCTGCCTAATTGTAATCTAGATCTAGCAGAAAATAAAAAATAAGAATTTTTCAGCCGCTTCTTTTCCCAAGCCCATCGAGAGAAAGGTCGAGAATGTAAATTATATCAATAGTTGATGTGGCTAGCAACCCGCCGCTATTTTGGTTCACTTTTTCCATTTGCACGCCCATAATGCTACGTTGTCTTGCATCTCTATGTCCATAATGGTATTTGGGGTCTTGCATCCCTATGCTGGGTAATCGGTATTAACATGTGATAGGTGTTACATGTTATTTACTTTGTAAATATGGGTGTATTAAAGTTATAGGCGCAACTAGGAATGCAGATTCAGGATGCATAGGTTGCGATGTGTCGATTAATCGGAAAGATTATGTCACGAGTCGACCTCCGAATATAATTCAAGTCCCGGTCATGGAGTCACCGTTAGACATGTCTAATATTCTTATTAGAGATTACACAATTTTTATTCTGCCTGTTCCAACTAATGCCGAATAACATGATGCCGAACGAACCAGATTTTCCATCAAACAAAAACTAGATTCAACTGATATTACATTTTACATGAGGATATACACTACTTTTATTTTATTTAGATATGGCATGAGTTCTATATAAACAGAAGGAAAAAGAGAAATAGGAAAGAGCAGAAGAAATTTTTTTGATTAAAAAATTAGACGTGAAAACATACAAGGAAATTAAAAACTTACGGAAAAAAGAGAGACATGGAAAGCATTCCACCGATTAGAGCCCAGCTCTTAAATATAGGTAAGAAGAGAAAAAGAAGGCATGAGGTCGCAGTTTGAGCCATGAGACGAAGTATGAGGTATAAGTACGAAGATATAGAACCTATGGCCTAGCGCTGTACACATTCAACGTTTAGTTTTCAGAAGTGCTGCTAAGACCTTTTTTATTCAAAATGCAAGTTTAGGTATCGAAAATATACCTACATTATTATTACTATGCGCGCGGCAACCACTTCGAAGAGAAAATTCAGTTATCTGAATCGTTTTTCCAGAGTGATAAGAATGAAATTGGCTTGCAATGGATGTCTAAGTAGACACCTATTAAACATTTAGCACGCGTCAGAACTCCTTACCTTTTTGATTAGATAAACGAAGAGGTGAGGAGATCTGAGCTAAATTAAACCATAGCGCTTACGACATTTAGTAGATATTTCTTTGAATTTCATTTCTGAGTAAAAACTTCTGTACATGAGTACAAGTACTTATTCTGTGACCTGGGGGATTCAGGGTTAGATTGAATGCGATGGGTCGATCAACCGGAGAGCTCGTGTCACGAGTCGACTGCCGAATATAATTCAATTCCCACACGTCCCGTCATCGTCACACAGCTCTAATATTTCACATATTTTTTATTCTGTCTGTACTCTGTACCAACTATGAAAACATAATATACATTATACATTTTGTAATATTTTTTTGGAAAAAATAGGTAAAACTTATAAAGGATATTAATTGATAAAAAAAATCTCGAAAAAAGTGCAGTTTATACAGCTTCGGATAAAGATGAAAACTGAATATGGATTTAACCGTAATAATAGGACGTAAACCGTAATATCTACTAATAATTTAATTAAAAAACGGCACAGTATGTGCCTCTCTATAATTTTCAAAAAAACTACATTACATAAATATTTCCTACGAATAAATATTGAAATAGGTTAGTGCTTGAAAACTTGTACTGTGAAGACAGCTTTAAAATCCGATTGAAACAAAAAATTCTAACGTTGAATCCGGAGAAAAGATTTCTGTCTTACAAGTTGCCATAACATTAAAATCTGGGCTCAAAATTAAAGCCAAGAAAAGTTAAAATCAATTTCTATTTGAAGAAAAACTTTGTTTCGACGGCTTTGCAAATGTTTACCGAGTTGAACGGTATTCAATTAAGTACGTTTCGCCGAGTTTTACAAACCATATACCTAGAGAGTGGTGTGATGAAACAACGGCGCTACGTGAATTTTAATGTTCCGTGTTCTACCACCATCTACGCGGCTTAATATTATGTTTGCAAAGGATTTCATACACCAACATTACTTTCTTCAATGGGTATCCGTCTCTCTGATATAATGATGTTACAGCATGTAAAATACATTTGTATCTTTGTAATTCTCATGCGTTTAAATTTTTATCCATTCAAGGAAAATAACTTCCACCAATTTCAGTTAATTACGGAAGGGTTAGAATCTGTATTGATAAAATAAATAAAATCGTCTTATGAACTTAATTACAAGGCCGGTAATTTACTGATATAATAAAAAGGGTAGATTCACTCCATGATACTGAACAACCTTCCCCAAGAAACATATATCGAAATATGAAAAATATTTTTGACCTCTCAAACAAGTTGACTGATTATACAACATGTGACGGAAAGAGGATATTAACCCGAAAGGGAGTAAACATACTAATCAATGTGAACAACTTTAATCGTCAAAAAAAAAAACTTTACCTCCATACAAAATTAAATACCTACCGTGCCAAAATGTATGGAGGTGCAGATTTTTTTTTACGATTTCAGAGATGGTCGCATAGTAGAAGTTGTTCACATTGATTAGTATGTTTACTCCCTTTCGGGTTGATACCCCTTTCCGTTACACGTTGTATATGCAATTCCATTAATACAGTTGTATGGAATATTAACTAACAAAATATTTAAATCTTATTTTTTATTTATTTAGGATTTAGTGATCCGTACTGCATGCTCGGTATCCAGCCAGCATCTTTGCCCGCGTCTCCTCGGGCATCAGAGGACGAAGGCCGCAAGCACGGCTTCAGGCTGAGCTTCAAGCGGCGCGACGGGCGGCAACAGCGTGACAGCCTCGGCAGACTACCGGCGCGGTACATACGCGCTACCAGTGTTCGACCACATACACTCTCACCCAAGTGGAATGAGACCTTTAAATTGTAAGTTGCATTATGAGTACTTCCACATTGATTTTAGAAAATTAAGTTCATAAGCTATGTACGAACCAGTGGTGCGATTTTTCAAATGCGAAGTCACTAAACGAACGGTTTTTTATGGAAATACCATAGCACTTCAGGTCAAAAAATAATAGCAACGTGACAGCGTGGGCAGATTGCGGTATATACAAATATACTTTCATGCAATTATTTCTTGTTAGTTTCGCAGAATTAGATAACACTTCCTCTATTTTGTAAATACCTTCTAATTGAGCGTCAAGCGATACGATGACTGGAAACAGCGCGACAACATTGGGTAGTCGCTAACGCTCCGGCACTCATACATATAGAATATATAAGCCAGTAAATGTTGGTAAAATGCTCTAAGTGTTAACTAGACAACTCAGAATGTTACTTCATATTTTATATGTCTAAAGAATGCTCCACAAAGTTGAAGTCGGTATTATTATCGGATATTTGTGGCTTAATCGGTTAAATAATATAAGTAAGTACTCCAGTTATTTCAGTTCATGGTAAATATGTTTGTTTATGTATATAGTATGTATGTTTATATATATGTATATACCTACAATAAATGTAGGTATATGTAGACATATTTATTAGAATTTATTTAGTACCTAATACTATTTTGCGCCGCAACTAGAACTCTGTTTATCCGCGTTATTGTAAATAATTGTATAAAGTTTTATAAATAAATAAATTAGAATAGAAAACAAAAGCAGTGTTTAAGATTCGATAATAGAGCTTTTCCACCTGTGCACATAAGATGCATAAAGATTTTATTTTTTATTCTCTTTAAAGACGGCTAGTGATAAATGCCTATCTAATCGTAACTTTTAATTAAAAAAATACACGGTAACATTATGATGATGACGAGGCGTAGCAGTGATTCGAAGCTATGTCAATTACAATCACAATACTTTTCCGTATCAAATCATCAATATAATTTTAATAGAAAAAATAAAGAAATAAACCACTTTACATTTTCTTTTTCGATATAAATGTACGTACAATATAACCGTGTCTAAACTTTATATACCTTCCCATAGAACTGTATTTCTTTAGCTATATAATAATACCTTTAAAATAACAGCGTAGGCGTACAGACATCTAAGCAATCTTCCTACAATCTAATTAATCAATATCTATTTCTGGATCTATTCCCAACTTATTAGTGTCTCGTATGGTAATGCAATGATGCCTATTAGGCTGGTGTGAAGCGTATTACGGGGACTATTACAAACATATGATTACTTATAGGGAAGGTCGTCGGATTACAATTAAATCAATTGTACCTAGTTGTGTTAATTATTACATTTCATGTTGATTATAGAGGTTTGACAACCGGGAATGTTACTACCTCAAAGCTACAAAATGGTCCCTTTCAATCTGTTGAGGGTCCTTTATGTTTATCTACTGTTTACTTATATTGCACGCCTCGTTGAGGTAGTGCTCTACTCTCAAAATGTCAGGGTCAAGCAATTTTATGGACTTAAACTGTATCTATTGTATTTATATTGCACTAATACAATAATATAAGTACATATAATAGATATGAAGAACCACCCTTTTATAAACACATTTTATACATGTATTATTATTTTATTCATTAATCACTTTATATAGTATTCAAATTAAAAATATGATGAAAAATTTCGCCACGAATGGGATTCGAACCCGCGTCCCTCACATTAATAGTATCTGAGCATTTTATTGCTGTTAAAAACCAATAATTTAAATAGTATTATTTAAAAGAATTAATTTATTCCTTTATATATTTACAATTTGTAAGTAATTCATTATCAAATTATCCTAATATAATACTTTGACACAAGTACTTAGCACCCCTGACTCTATATATATTTTTTCATTCTAAAAGTGACATAGACGATATATCGTCGGACGTGCTACACCTGGACATCTGGGACCATGACGACGAAAGTTCCGTGTTGGACGCCGTGTCCCGACTGAACGAGGTCCGCGGCGTGCGCGGGCTCGGTCGGTTCTTCAAGCAGGTCTGTCAGAGTGCGCGGCAAGGTAGCCAGGACGACTTCCTCGGTGAGTTAAACTAGTTTTTACCTGACTACGTAAATACAAAAGGAAGGTTATGTGTTTCGTCGCTATGTGTGTATATGTCCTTCGTATTTTTTATATACACGGTACCACGACAAATGAGATCGTAAGGAGCGTCGATTCGTTGTTAATCGAATAATTAAAATATAATTGCCTAATATTATCTAAAGTCCAAGTACTTACTTATGAAAAGGACACTTTAATTAACTTTAATACACTGTATTTAGGTTGGTTGAGAGAAGCTAGTTTTAGTCAAGTTTAAATTTAAGTCACGTCGTCACATAATCAATGGGTAATTATGAGAATATCACAGAGTTTTTAACTGCAATAAATTGCTTGTTCGTGTCGCTTTAATTTCATAACAAATTAACAAGTAAGTATAATAAAAGACTCTAGAGATTTTATATTACCTACATCACTTTACTCGAAACAAGTAATAGGTTTTAATAATCACAGCCTTCATTTCGCTTAAATACGTTTTGATTTGAGGTTTCGTTAATGTGATATTCAACAAGATATAGTTAAAATAATGTTTTGTATTTATTGCTATGATATTATTTTTTGTAAATCATTGCAAGTAATGTGTACTTTACTTGTATATAAGGTTTTATGTAATATGAGATGTTATCCTTAAAATAGATTTGGATATTTTATCAGACCATAATAAATTAAATAAATTTAAAATGTCTTCTAAGGAGCTTTACAAGTCAGAAGCACTTTAACACATATTTTTGTGGTTAGTTAAAAGTTTGCAAACACGATTCAGATATGTCCTACAACCGTTGGAAATTAGACAAATTGGTAAAAACTTAATAGGTAAGGCTATTAGGTGTACAGAAATATGCTAGTAAGGTCGAGTAGCTAAAGCGTCCCCTAGGGTAGCGTATGGGCGCACCACGCACGCGATCTATGCTAACTTACACTGCTACGAGTATATCTTACGTTAATGGCGGCCCAACTGTTGCTGACATCTTACTTTGTTCCAAGCAATTTCAATACGTGGGCACCTACTCGTATTAACTTGCTTATTACGAACTAACTTTTCATATTGTTACTCTCGTTGTTGTCTCGTTGTTCTGGCTATAAGTTAAATATATGGGTATATATACAACTCTACCTACTGCACGATACTGTCAATGTATTATAATATCATTTGAACAGCAAACAATAATTTCAATTTTATTTAAAAGCAATTTAGGAGGTTGTGGTTGAGTCGAACTCAACACCGGCAGCGCCAACCGAGCTAGTTACAGTGTCTCCTTAACAATGTTTGATCAGCCGAACATCCAGTCACGGCCGCTTCGAACTTTTCGTATCAAGTAATCCGGCGATTGTGTGACGATGAACAATAATACAATTAAATTCAAACAGGTGAACTATAAAATAGTCATTCACCTAGATATTTGAATTTGTGATTTGTCTTTCATCAATCGTATTTATGGATATGGGGTTTATTAAATTATATTTGTTGGTTTTCAGTAACTTCTATCGTATATACTCGTATAATATTCTATGGAAACTCAGATGATACTCATATTGAGAAAAAAAAGGAGATAGGCAAGTATTATTTCATTTGAAAATAAAGGATTAAACCGTTCACGTTAGCTGATACTTTTTTGTATGGTAGAATTTACCGAATCCTTCAGATCGATCCACCGATAATAACAGTTTTAAATTTTAGAGTACTTAACCGCTTTTTTCAGCAAACACAATGACAGACATATTTTACGAATAAAATCATATCACATCACTATTTCATGTAAAATCTATTCGGTGACCTTCCGTAGCTCCCTTCCGTTGAATTAATCCGTCTCAAGTCCCAAAAACCTTTTTTATGGCGTTGACATTTTGAAATCTCTTTACGGCAATGGGATGAAACGCGAGTTCGCTTCGAAAAATTGGATATAACAAGATTAATGGACGAAGGCGCTGATTCAATATTTATTTAACAGTGGTGGCAACCTAAGTGTTTTGCTTTAACCTTAAGTGGAAATGATTCTACGAGGCGAGGCCTCGACGAGCGACCGGGGCTACCATGCCACGCCCTGGGGAATTGCGATATATTTGTGGAATGCTCACCTTATGACAATATCCTATTTACTGCGGATGTGATGCGAATGCGAACACTTTTTTAGACGAGGCGACCTCGACGCCGACAATGAAAATTTCTGAAATACAGTAAATTCAATTTACTCGATGTATTTTTAACCGACATCTAAAAGGAGGAGGATGTCAATTCGTTGCGATCTTTTTTATGTATATTTACCGATTATTCGAAGACACGTTTACCGATTTAGAAATATTTTTTTCTTTTGTAAGGGTATACTTTCCTGGTGTTCACATAGAAATTTTAACAAAATAGGTTTTTAAGTTTGGGTATCAAATTTTTAGTTTTGAAAAATTATAGTTAGACTATTACGTACGCGTACTTACGCGTAAAGTCGCCAATGAGCGGCTTGCAACTCTTCTCCTTGCGATCCGTGACTATTTTGTGAATGGCAGTCTAATTCTTTAATATAAATAATTATTACGTTATGCAAACGCAAAATTTTAAGCGAGCAAGCATTCAAAAGACTCTGTGTATGGGTGCGCGGGGCAGATTGGCGAGTAGATTGCGCAAACCATGGGTGGACTCATTCTAGCGTATCGCTAGAGACTAAACCCGAAAAATTACAAATACAAAACCGACGATTGACGAATATACAAACAATTATATTGACAAGAGCGTAAACGGAAAATAGTGATATTTTCCGATTTATTAGAATGAAATTTATTGTATAAAGGTAAAAAAATACTTAAGATAATACTTAATATGATGAATAACTAAATAAAATGAACACATGTGACAAGTAAAGTACGCATTCTCGGAAACGGTGTTCAATTTTATAACGTTAGGTGTGTAATCATTTTAGGAGATCATGACAAGCTTTATCCATTACTTTAAAAAGCCTTTTTATGTCGGAAATATATTTTTTTCCTCAGAAATTATAGATTAGTTACTTAAGTTCATTTTATTGATTGTGCATGCATTGTATAACTTATGCTCCTTATATAATAGTTCAATGGTTTTGACAAAAGTCGCAAGAAAATGTATGTGCGTCTGACTTAGACAAGATGATTTTTATGTATTACCTATCGACTCATAAATGTATTACGAGTATAAACACGTCATTATATTATCATGTCGCTATATTTTTTATTAGGGTTTTTTTATTTTATTTTATCGTGGTAATATTAATACAAAATGTTAACAATTAAAGGTGTCGATATAATGATATTTGTTGTCTTAAAATAGGAAAACGTACGCGTTAACAAAGATTCAAATGTTTATTCAGTAATTAAACCGTTACAGGCACTTTTACACGTCAATAAGTATAATTTTCGTTACGTGTAAAGTATATTTTAATTTAATAATTTTTTAAAAGAACACTACCGTTACCAGCGCTTCGTAACGAGCACTGCTGAGAAGAAACGAAGAAACTCATTTTTACAATAACAGTTATTAAAAACATGCGTACTATGGGCCTCATGAGAAAGCTAAAAATACTCGTAGATTAACAGGGAATGGAGATTGCTGCTACGCTCGGTGTTCCTTTACGTGATCGCATCAAAAATTTGTTATAAAATAATCGTAGGAGAACCAAACTGACTCAGCCGAGCGAATCAGCTCATTGAAGTGGCAGTGGGCACAAATTGCCTCGGTTGCGTTGTGCTTGAATATATATGCGATAGTCGATGACGCAGAAAAGTTCTTGAATGTTTCTAGCAAGCAAATCGTAAGAAACCCACCTATCTTACCAAGCCGGTCAGATGATCTGAACAGGGTTGCTGAAATATGTTAGATACAGTAATAGTTGCCCGAAAGATGGCTCAGTGTTCTTCGTTGTCGTCATCTTCTTCCAGTTGATCAACGATTTTAAAATCATTAGGATCATCCTCCTCATCATCAATACATACATTTAACGCCATGTGTCCACATTGACCGCAAGCTAATGAACATTGTAATCCGGACTTGCGGCATCCTCAGCTCAGACTCCGTCAATCCGCCCGTCTGTATGTCTGTCAATCAAGAATCAAAGAATCAAATGTTTATTCAGTAATTAGATCTTTACAGGCACTTTTACACGTCAATAAGTATAATTTATGTTACGTGTAAAGTATATAAAAATTTAATTTATTTTCAAAGAAAAGCTACCGATACCAGCGCTTCGTAACGACCACTGCTGAGAAGAAACGCCGAAAGAAACTCATTTTCACAGTATTGGTCGCCTACTCGCCAGAAGGGCTTTGTCATATTATTATAATTGCCTTTAATTAATAAATACTTATAATATAATACAATGTTGACACATTATAACATGTAATGCTTGCGAACAAGTAAACAAACATAAATTGCGTAATAAAAAATATTAAGTAGTCAAAAAAAGCGAAGCCGAGCTGACCAGTCCCTCCCGGCAGCGTCCGTTCATGAGTTGACGCACGGATCAGCCATCGTTAAACTCAACCATATTAGAGGGAATCCAACGACCCGACCAGCGACGCCACCACCGGATTAGACATTTTAGTGAGCATGAAAAACCCGAACTCGCAGACCTTGTCAAGAGAAAATATTAATTATATGTTGGTCACTTATTGATCGCAGAGCATTTACATGTTTTTACAGTTGTTATTATGGTAACAGAAAATGCAGCTATTTATGTTTCATGTGTGGAATGTAATGGAAAATGTTTAGGAAGTATCCACGCGTTTTTATCTCTTTCATTGATAGTATAGTACGCATTGTTCAATAAAACTTTTTTAACATGTGTTTTAAATTTTGCCATTGGTAGGTTAACGATCGCTTCGGGAAGTTTATTAAATAATGTTATACCTAGACCTAAGAGTGACTTTCTAGTTTTAGCAAGTCGAAATTTAGGCGTATGAAGCTGATTTTTGTTGCGAGTATTATAACTGTGAACATCACTATTTTTCTTGAAATTATTTAACCTAGATTTAACAAATAGAAGATTGTCTTAAATAAATTGAGATGTCACAGTAAGAATATTTATAGATTTAAATAATTCTCTTAAGGAATCGCGTGATTTTAGTCCGTAGATTGACCGAATTGCTCTCTTTTGTAGCACAGAGATAGAATGTATGTTAGCCGCTTTACTCCATAAGAGCAAGCCATATGCAAGCAAACACAGATTAGTCGAGTCACAATTGTATAATTGATACACCAAAGAAAATAAATTAAAACGATCACAATACAAACTGTAATTAATTCACCTTACCAAATCAATATTTTTATATTTATTATATTTAATTTACTAATTACCAACTCCGCTATGATTGAACTTGTAAATGTGTTGCCGGAGCAACAGTTGAACGAGTAATGGATCGACCGAGTGAGTGACACAGCTCCTGAGGCAGGGAGGCACGTTGGCGGGGGCCATCGCGCGATGTTGCCATCGGCGAAAAATAAATGGCGCCAACTTGGCGTCAATTTTCTTCGACGCCAACATCCGGCCCTCCTGTTGGTGGCTGCCCTCAGACACCTTCTGTCAACAAATGGAACATATAAAATATTTTGACTAATCTAATAATATAGTTTTACCGATTTGCAGTACTTTGATCTACCCCAAGTAAGTGTCCGAGTTTCGGCAATAAATGATTCCAATATCTTGTCACTACTTATAGCAGTCTAGAAATACATGCTTCATGCACAATAGTAGTGTTCGCCTTGTCACGAATGATCCAGAGTCACAAGCTCCTCAATCGTACACAGGTCGGTCAATTTGATATTGAATCAAATAAGCCCTCCACTTACACAAGCTACCAGATCGTCGTCTGACTTGTTAGGAATAGCATCATTGAATCGCAAAACGCTAAAACTTTAATAAAAGATGTATTCTAAAATAATCGTTTACTAATAATGGAAACCTGACCAAAATTTAAGTTTTTTGATAACTTTGGATTATCCTCTATTTCTTACCATTTACGCCAACATCTGCCCGTACATGCATGCAAGCTTTAACATAATACTATTTGAAGTAAATTTTACTCACTGCGATTAATATTCCCAGTTAATTAATTTGATCCAAGGCTTCATGTTTTCTACACATGCGATTCCTGTATATTTTTTCTTGCTCTGTTACTTCCAGTAATATCAGCTACACGATATCTGTCCTTACCTAGAACCTCTGTTACCTTAAAAGGACCCTTAAAAACAGGTAACAACTTTTTACTACTTCCGTCATTTTGTTGGCTTGGTATTTTTAGTAGAACTAAATCTCCAACCATATACTCCCTTGCAGCAGTCCTTTTTGCGTCGAAATTTTGTTTTTGGTATTCTGCACTATTTTTAATTCGGGTATCTATATCCTTCCTCACTTGAGTCACGTCAATTAATTCTTCACGCTCCGGTAGATAGTTGTCACTTTCAGTCCTCAATCTATAGCCAAAGAAAGCTTCACTGGGTACGGCGTTAATAGTTTTCTGTAAAGTACTATTAATACCAAGTTGTAAAGTAGTCAATACTTCATCCCATTTATTGAAATCAACATCTGCTGCTAGAGCGCGTAAAGCTTCTAAAATAGTTTTGTTGTACCGCTCGGCCTGGCCATTTGATCTTGGCATTCCAGTAGCAATAGTATGATTACGGATGTTTCTTTCATGGCAGAAAGCTTGAAATGTCTTTGATGTAAATGCCGTGCCCGCATCAGTTATTAATCTTTTCGGATTGCCAAAGATTTTAAACAAATCAGTCAATTCCTTCAAAACTGATTCAGTACTTGTATTTGGTACAGCATATATACGCAAATTTAGTGAACGCGTCCACTAGTACCAGAATATGACAGTTTCCCTTAACGGATTTTACAAATGGGCCTAAATGATCCAAGTGTAAGGTATGAAAAGGACGAGCGTATTTAGGTATAGGATATAACTCCCCTTCCTTTTTACTAGATTTGATTTTATTATATAAACAATTTAAACAATTGCTAATATATTTTGCGACGGTTCTTTTCATGTTGGGAAACCAATAGGATTGTCTTATTCTCTCTAAAGTTTTTTCAGATGCGAAATTCTGGGTAAAATTTCTTTTTTTTGGATAGCAAATTTAACCGCATTACAGTCAGTGAATATTTGGAAATTGATACCTAAAAGATACAATCTAAACTTTTGCAACGAGGCTACAATAGCTAATAATTCCAACTCAAAAGAGTGGAATTTTTTTTTCATCGTTGGACGTTTGCCTAATATAAAAGTATACTAGTTTTTCGACCTTATCATGTACTTGTACCAATATTCCCGCAATGCCATCTCGACTAGCATCCGTGTATAAAACTGTTGGTTTAAGTGGGTCAAATATTGCCAAAATTGAATCATTTGTGAGAGCATTCTTAAGAATTTCTCAGTTTTACCGTGTTCGCCTGTCCAACGCCAATTTTGATCTTTTTTTAATAGCTTAGTCAAGGGGGAAGTAAGAACACCACAGTTATTAATAAATTTTCTAAAATAGTTAATAAGTCCTAAAAATTGACGTAGCTGATGAACATTTTTCGGAATTGGAAAATTTTTGATAGCTTGTATTTTTTTCTGGGGTAGGTTTTATACCTTCTTCATTTACAACGTATCCCAGAAAAACTATTTCTGATAAAAGAAAAAAAACATTTTTTTAAATTAAGCGTTAAACCGTTTTGAACAAAAAGCTGCAAAACTAATTTTAATACAGCCAAATTTTCATCAAGAGTTTTTGTAGCAATCAAGACATCATCTAAGTATACAATTACATAACTGTATCTTAAGTTTCCCAATACAGTGTTCATCATACGCTGAAAAATAGAAGGGCCATTACAAATACCAAAAGGGAGGCGTAAAAATTCATACTGGCCATCTTCAACTACAAACGAGGTTTTGGAAATTGAATCTAAACTGAGAGGAATTAGGTAGTAACCACTTTTAAGGTCTAAACTTGTAAAATATTTACAATCTTTTAATCTGTCAATCAGATCTTCTATACGGGGCATAGGGTATTTATCTTGGACTGTAATTTTATTCAAGGATCTGTAGTCGATACATAAACGTTTTCACCGTTCTTTTTATCAATTAATAGCGCCGGACTAGCAAACGGCGAATTACTCTCACGAATAATTCCATTATCCAACAGTTCTTGTATTATTTTACGCATAATTGTTCTATTTTTTTCTGGTAGTCTATATGGTCGAAAATGAACTGGTTTTTCAGAATTTAATTTGATTTCTGCCTCAAATCTTATTACTTTTCCTAAAGTAATAATTGGTTGAAATACAACGAGGAAAGCTTTGAAGTAACTGATGAATTCTTTGGAAATAATCAGACTGCGTGTTAATTATAAGGTCTGGGTTAACCTTTGAAATTTTAAAACATTCCCTATACGCGTATACATGATAGAGCGATCCTCCGTAATATTCCTACCGATCAACAAGTCACAACCGGATAATTCATCTAAAACGTAAAACTTCACATTCATCAATTCTACTTCATCCATTTTTAAATCAGTAATAATGAAATCATTAACCGTGGAAACAGAACTATTCGAGAACCCCTGTAATGTTATTGGCTGAGGCAAACTGCACTTTTTAAAACTACATTTATCGACAATTTTTGATGAAATAAGCGAGCAATCGCTACCCATGTCAATAAAGACCTTTTGTGGATAACCTCCTACAAGGGCACTCAAATTCGCATCACCAATGTTACCGATAATAATGGAAATTATATCAAGTTCAGAAAAGTTTAAATTTAAGCGATCAATCCTTGCTTTTTGTTCAAAACAAAACTCGTAAAGTGATTGAGAGCTACTAGGGTATTTTTCGACAATTTTCTTCAATAATAAAAACATATTTCGTTGAATTTGAAAGGTTTCCAATAATTTAAGTCCCCAATTAATCCAAGACCATCCTGCCCAATTACTACTACTTTTAAGAAAAGAATCGTACCAAACCTTAGCAGTTCCTTTTAATTTATTCAAAGCTTGAAATATTATTACCTCATCTTTCCATTTGAGCGCTTTCGCTTGCAAATCTACTATTAATAACCAATTATCAATTTTATCTTTAAGGGGATCAAATTCTGGTACCATCGCATTCAAAATTAAATTTGCACAACCACTCACTTGTTGTACCGAATGTTTCCTCATCTTACGGCGGCGGGGTCGGGGCGGCGTCAGGCTCCTCGCACTTGCCAGACTTTCAGTCGAACTACTACTGGACGACGATGGTTTCCTTTGCTTCCTTTTAACGGCTTTGCGCTTCTTCTCTCGAGATTTTCGTCCCATATTTTACGTTTCCAGAGTTCGGACCACTTCTGATGAAAGCAAACACAGATTAGTCGAGTTACAATTATATAATTGATACACCAAAGAAAATAAATTAAAACTATCACAATACAAACTGTAATTAATTCACCTTACCAAATCAATATTTTTATATTTATTATAATTAATTTACTAATTACCAACTCCGCTATGATTGAACTTATAAATGTGTTGCCGGAGCAACAGTTGAACGAGTAATGGATCGACCGAGTGACACAGCTCCTGAGGCAGGGAGGCACGTTGGCGGGGGCCATCGCGCGATGTTGCCATCGGCGAAAAATAAATGGCGCCAACTTTGCGTCAATTTTCTTCGACGCCAACACATATGACATTATGCTGTGAAAATAACTAAAGTATACTAGCCTAGCAGTTTCAACGTTAGTACACCGTCTGACCCTCCTCACAGCATATGCTGCCGAACTAAGTTTCTTGGCAGTGGCCTCAATATTTTTATCCCATTTTAAGTTCCAGTCTACAGTTATGCCTAAAAATTTGGTGTTGGGTACCCATTCTAGAATTTGACCATTAAGATTCAAAGGTGTGAGTATTAGGTTAATTCAATAGTGAAAAATTAACGCACTTAGTCTTTTGTGTGTTTAAGGCCAGATTATTAGTCGTAAACCAACTAAGTACTTGTGACATAGTATTGCTTACATCGTCATAGTTTGTGCATTTTCTGTCAACCTTAAAAAGTAAAGATGTATCATCAGCAAACAATACTACTTCACACAACTTTTCTGCAAGACAGGGGAGGTCATTAATATAAATCAAAAACAAAAATGGACCAATTATTGAACCCTGAGGCACACCCATGCTCACAGGTGCACTATTTGAGGATACTCTGTTGATTTCAACTCTTTGAGTTCTATTATCAAGAAAAGATGAAATAACAGAGAGTGCAGTAGCAGTAACGCCATAAAATTTTAGTTTATTTTTAATATTATGTGATCTACACAATCGAATGCCTTCGACAGATCGCAAAAGATACCTATAACGTCTTGTCGATTCTCCCAGGCTTCGTAAATAATCTTAACTAAGGTCGCTGCTGCATCAGTGGTAGAGCGCCCTTTTGTAAATCCATATTGGCGACAGTGAAGTAATTTATTAATATTAAAATACGATACTAGCTGGTCTAATATAATTTTTTCAAATATTTTACTTAAAGCCGGTTATAATTGTTCGGATCATCCTTGGATCTCTGTTTAAACAGTGGTATAACTTTACTTGCTTTCATTAAGTCAGGGAAAACACCTTCTGAAATACATTTATTAAATATTAAAGTTAAGTGAGGAGCAATCAGGTCGATGATACTGCTTATAACGGAAACCGAAATACTCCATAGGTCCTCAGATTTTTTAGTATTAAGAGCCTTGTAAGCTGAGATAATGTCATATGGAGTTATGCTAGTAAAGATAAAAGTTGTTTTGGGCGTAAATGAATTACTTTTCAATAGTTCATCGGCGGCGTTCGGACATGAAAGCAATGACTGGGTGATATATATCTTTGGAAATCTTAGCAAAAAAAGTATTGAATTCATTAGCTACTTCGATATCCGAGTCAGCGGTTTTATCTCCAATTTTTAATGTGAATGTTGAGTCCCTAGTATTGGTTTTTCCTGTCTCATTATTAATAATTGACCATGTTGTCTTAACTTTATCTTTAGAATTTTTAATTTTGTTCGTTAGATGTAATGCTTTCGCAGCCAAACACACCTTTTTGAACAATTTTGAATATTTTTTAACATATGCCAAAAAATCCGCATTAAAATTATATCTTTTTTCACCATATATTTCATATAATTTCCTCCTACTAGTGTAAATACCTTTAGTAGCCCAATCACAAAATTTAGGTTTATTATCAGCTTTAAGAGTTTTTAGTGGGAAGCTTTCGCTAAACTCTCCTTCCACCGTGTTAAAAATATTTTTGTAATGGTCGTTAGGGTTTGTCACCAGGCTGTATCTCAAGAACAGTGATAGCTAGACAGTTGAAACTTAGTGATGATGTATTATTGTACCCGCTATAAACGAATACTGAAAACATAACAAAGTAAATATTTAAGTGCAGCTCCCATACAACAGACGTTATATTTTATAGATAATGTATGGAAATCTTCGTATGGATTTTAAAATAGACCCGGCAAAAGGACATATTGACTTACTGAGCTTTTATATGCTGATACTACGCCTCGTAAGTAGCTCGAGCGCTGCTGTTCCGTGGCAGGCTAATAGAGTCGTATTCCCGAAACGATGGGAAAATATATGTATATGAAATTAATATATGATTCCTTTTTTCCTTTGTTTAGGTTGTGTAAATATACCGCTACGTGAAATTCCTTCTACCGGGGTTGAGACGTGGTACAAACTGGAAGCGCGGTCCCAGCGCTCGTCCGTGCAGGGCCGCATACGCCTGCGTCTGTGGCTGTCGGCCCGCGAAGCCGGCAGGCACGATGACGATAATTGGCAGCAGGTATGTACTTACGTCTATGTTTTTACACTATGCGCTTGTTACACCGCCAATTTTCCATCCAATGCCTTAATACTCGTAAAAGTAATTTGGGCGTAATGCAAAAGCAAAATTCATTTATCTACGACTAGCTTACTTTTCTGGCTGGTACACTAGTAAGAACGTTATTAACTAGCACATTAAGCTATAACATAGTCAATTTTAGCTACGATGTACACAAGGATATAATATTTTTTTTCATCGTTAAGGCGTTATAATTGTAAAACAGAAAGACAGACAGACATGGCGAAACTATAAGGGTTCCTTGTTTACTAGGGAACCCTAAAAATCAAAGAAGAAACATTTTTGTACAACATGCAACATCAAACTATATAATAGACTGATGACTATAGCGACGACTACTACGCAATATAGCGAAAAAAGATGTCTGAGTCACTTTGATCCTTGTTTTCAGGTAAATTATTATAAACTGAGCGTTTTTCCCGAGAGGAAAAAAAGAGAAGAAAAATGTTTAAGGCTGTGGGGTCAGACAAACGTGTAATCGGAATCCAAAGCACTTTTCCTCCGAAAAGTTCGAATAAAGCTGGGAACAGAAGTATATAATGTGAAATGTAACACGTTTACGTGTAAATGACTTTATGAACACGTCGCGTAGTTTCTTTAACATGTTGTGTTAGAACTCGAGCGTAACTTAAGTATTGTCATACATTTTAAATGAGATATTTGATATTGGACAAATCTTTGGGGCGGCTTGAATGCGACTGAAGAATAACAGTATTCAATTAAATACCTGTTTATTATAAGTGCTAAATAAAATGTGTACAGTATAACATATCAGCATACCACAGTATACATAGTACATACCGTACGTACCGTTATGTCCACTAAACGATAATATGGTTCAGTAGGGATTATATCGTATCACGCCATTCTTGCTAATCTTTTGAGCTGATGCTCCGCACATAAACCATTTATTGCCTTTTGTAGTGGACTATGTTCCTGAAAATGTACATATTTACATTATATAGAATATATTATACACATATGCAGCGGCGGCCTTAGAAGGCGAACGCCGCCCGGGGCCTCGCGCCGATTTTTTATCTTATACCTTTTTAAACCGAGTACGGCAAAGCCAAAAGGAAGGGTAACGATTTTAGCAGTCTATGTATGTATGTTTGTGGATATTAATGTGTGTTCCACCATAGCATCCGAACAGGGTTATTTAATTTTCAAAAACGAGATATCAATCAATGCATCATTATTGTCCGCGTGTACTAGGCTACTTATTGCATAAAAATGTATATAGGTAATAAAAAAGTGATAAACATACAAAAAAGTGCAAGTAAAAAATGTATATTTTGTTTCGATATCGAGTGCGGTATCAAACGAAAGGTTTTAGACATTTCAAAAATATATTACATTTTTAGCCATATAAATGGCTACCCGAGTACGGGAGACATAGTTATATTCTTTTTTAAAAGTATATCTTGTTATCACTTTTTATAATATACCAATTGAATGTTGTTGTATTTATCAATTTATTTATTAACACCGCAGACACAATAGATTTTAATTAGGACACCGTAATTAATCGAGGAATAGTCATTACTACTTATTTAAAAAAAAAAAATATTGCGCCACGAAAACCTTGGTTTAGCATTCATCATTAGTCATTACCTAAGTTATATTCATCATCATCATTTCAGTCGCATAACGTCCACAGCTGGACGTAGGCCTTTTCCAAGGATTTCCAAAATGACCAGCTCCCACTACAAGGTCGCCTTCCAGCGACCTTGGTCAGATTGTCTGACCAGACCACCTTGTGGGTGGATGTCCTACGCTTCGTTTGCCGGTACGCGGTCACCATTCGAGTACCTTATTGCCCCATCGGCTACTGCCAGTTCAACGAGCTAATCCGCTAGGCTATATCAGTGACTTTTGTTCTCCTACTAATTTCTACATTTCTGATTCGAGCACGTAGAGAAACACCGAGGATAGCCCTCTCCATAGCGCGCTAAGTGATCTTGAGCCTTCTTATGAGACCCATAATAAGGAATCACGTTTCAGAGCCATCACTGGTAGCACACATTGGTTGTAGAATTTAGTGTTGAGGCATAGAGGTATTTTGAACAAGAAGACACTGCGAAACTTTCTGAACGCTGTCCAGCCGAGTCGGATATGATTAAATTATATAATATTTAAATATTTCTATTTTTTTATTTAAGTAATTATAACTTCAGCATTCTGATCAAATATCAGAAATACTTAGTTTCGAATCAAATACTTTGCATAAAGAACAAGAGTCACAAAGACCAAGCGAGGATGTGCTGCTCGGGGCCTCGCAATGATTAAGGCCGCCGCTGCACATGTGTGTCATTGTGTGGCAGGATACGCCGCTATCGGGAATGGCTCGCTTGTCCGCCGCGCACGCTCGATCGCCCTTTTTGTTATTTTTGCTCACGTACCTACCCTTATTTATTTGTTACAGCCTCCAACCAAAACGTTATTAACGACGACATTATCTATTTATTAGTAGCTGCCAATATTATGTGTCATAATCGGGGTATTAAGAGCTTTTGGGGTTTATACTTGCTGCTATTAGGTACTGAGTATTTTTAACCAGTACGGAGGCAGCGAAGCACTGGAAGTTTCTTGCAAAAACAATTCATTTTCAAAGTCTGTCGTTTTTTCTTTAGATTGGATATCAAAACAGAATGTCACAGTCTTAGATAAATATTTTTTTTTCTAGCCTGTTGTTGTGTCTAGCCAAAGATAGCAGGATACACTTAAGTGTAACCATTTGCGACCCGCTGCTCTTCTAGCAGGCGAAAACTGGCGTAGCCGCATTTCGGGTTTTAGCCGTAACATACTTATATAAATAACCGTAACATATATATAGATAAATTTTCAAATGTATCTTTAAAATTTTACAGAAGAACAATGTTTACGTTACGTTAATAGAATATACATATAAAATTAGCGTACTCCCTAAAATCCCTTGAATTTCGTGTATTTCTTTGAAATGCCTCTCCAAATCTCAATAACATATTCAGCATGAAACTCTCTTTAGGCTCACGTAATCAAGTGAGTGAGCGAGTGGAGCAAAATTACGATTACATGATAAATCCAATTCATTCTTCGGGTTCGTCTTTCACGGTGACTCAATGAGACTAGCTTTTAAGCGCTATACTTATTTGTGTATTTTTACGCCCCACGTTTTATGCATGGTTAACGAATAAATAATACCTAACCAGTTTTATAAATACTTTCACCTGGCACTGCTATTATAATTGTATACAACAGCGACCTTGTTGTCTTTTTTATCGAATTTTGGCATGTTCTTTTCTATTCATAAAGGTGCGACAACATGAGCGGCTTTTCGGAGTATTACTAGCACATGAAGTGGAGACAGCGGGCAGCAGAGCACAAAATGGAGCTGAGGGAGAAACCAGCACTGCTTGGGAAGGGGAGCTGTGCGGGGCTGCGCAGACATTACTGCATCAGCACGCGATACAGGGTGACCTCAGCGCTTTACAAGCGGCGATAGCTAGATTTGCGGCAGCTTGCAGATTAAATAGCGACGCTCCCCTTGATCCTAAGTGAGTGTTTACTAAACGGAACATATAAATGAACTGTATTCACTCACTTCTGATTGCAACCAATTATTTCATCAGGTACATGTACAAGCTACTAACTGAACTGGAGCGAGCGTGGTGCTCAAGTGAAAACGCTTGCAGCGGCGAAGCGAGTAGTGGCTTCTCCAGGGATGAAGAGCGCTGGCTCGCTGACTGCTTTGGAGATTTTGTCGAAAGGGCGCTGCATCAACTGAGATTACACAGGGATCTGTACCCAGTCTTGCATCACCTCAGCCTAAACAAGTGCGTTTATTTAACTAGGCATCATTTATTGACGACTATTGATTGCATAGAGCAACATGTATGATACTAAACTGATTAAAAATATAATAGTAATTTACTTCGACCCCTTGCGACTGGAAGCTTCAATGTGCACGTATATCAGTCAGGGCTTTTTTGAACTATTTGATTGTTTTTAATACATTTCAAACTTAAATAGAGTTGTCATACGTAAAGAGCATATATTGCAAAAACTAGCTCTGGCAGTAGAAATAAATAAACATTTTTTAATTTTATTACTAAAATGTTGCTAAAGAAACTTTGAAAAGAGCGACGCAAAAAGCGCTTCTCATGTTTTTATATGAACTCGTATGCAGATTTTGTTTGTTTTTTATTTCCGTAATATGCATATTATTAAAGAGAAAATCTGTATTAAAACCAAACCGGGAGTGAACTAGAAACAGGTGTTTAATCATGAATATAATACCGACCCAGCAAAAATTCCAATATCCAACCATGCGGTTTTGTAATGAAATCTTAAAATTCGCGGAAAAAGTTAATAATTCAAAAATATTTCCTCTTATAAAAAAATGCTGTGAGAGGGGCCTCTGTCTCCCGTGGGAATTTAGGGATAAAAATTATCCTTGTTCCTTCCCCGGGTCTCAAACTTTATTCATAATCAAATTCAAATTTCATCTTAATCGGTTCAGTGGTTGAAACGTGAAGACGTTACATACGACAGACAGAGTTACTTTCATAAATTCAAAAGTAAAAATATTAGTATGGAAGTATAGATTAATTAGCTTAAATCTGAGATTTACTACCTTACCAACTGAGATTATTATTAACAATAGTTTTAAATTATAGAAAAATATACCGACAAAATACCTATACCTAAAACGACTATAGGTAGGTACTTCATTTTGTTATGGAATAACTGTTTCATCTGTAAACATTGCTGAACTCGAGCTATTAATTTGCACCAAATTTTAAATCACTTTTTCTAAGTAAACACTTACAAATCACGCTTTAAAATAGTAACTGGTAATCAATTTAAATTATTTTCGCAGGTTGGAATTTCTTTTGCGATGTTTGAGCCAGCTGTCCCATATGAAAGCCTTCTGGAGATGCTGCCCTTTTAACAAGGAAATCAGGCAAGTATGAAAAGGAAAAAATACGTTACAAAAAAACAAGTAAAGTACATGCAAAATAAAACGTTGCTCACCTTGAGGGTTTTGCGGGTCATCATCAAAGTGTTTATCAAAAATTTTGTTTGTTCAGAGGATTTGAAGCAGATTTTTCGTTTAAGAAATATACATTTGCCGTTTACCAAATAATAGCTTCCAATCCTTTTACATAATTTGCCAACACTGTTTCTCGATACGTTATCGGTAGTATTGGTTTTTTCATTTGTCAATTAGTACACGTTGCTGGTTTCTGTTACCGATTCCAGCTAAATTCCATTACAAACTTTCAACTGAGTTCACATGCAAGCATAAAACTTGAATTTAAAATTTTCACGTGCATTTAACGTTCATATACGTATTCCGGATTGTCTATATACCTACATCCTTTTTTACCAAAATACTTTTGCTGCTACAAATTGCCTGGATAAACCTAAAAATTAGGAATATTAGGGCATTTGTCAAAGAAATTGAACTCCCCTCAGGTTTTCAAGTTGTTACCTTTTCTGTTTGTTGTAGAACGGAGATTGTTGGCTCTTTGAGAAAAGGCACCTCGGAGTGGTACGAAGCTCTTTGTGCCCAAGACACGGAATCCGAACGCGGGGAAGACCTGGTGAACTTAATTACGCTGGTCCAGATAGACCTGCAGCAGGGACTCACCTACTACCATCCACTATTTGAAACGTGAGTAGCTTTCCACGCACCGCAAACACGTAGTAATAAAATGTCTGTGTTATCATTTACCACAGCAAAAATCGTATTCAAAATGTTTGTAATGTTTGTGAGTCTCATCATTCATCATCATCATCAATTCAGCCGCATAACATCCACTGCAGCAATCTGGCTTACCTATTTAAAAGACATCTCAAAGCATCCATTCAAATAACAAAGAAACGCATTTCAGATAACGAAAGTAGATAATTCAATTAGAATTAGAAATGTTCGCCCATGTAATCATATCAACATCGAATGAATAAGGGACCGCATTCATATTTTGAGAAACGAGTATGTTGTGCGTGTAGGTACTCGATCCTTCGCACAAAAGAGATAAAGGGTGGAAAGTCCTTGGCTCTCTTGGGACTTGTTGATTTTGTTTATAGGTACCTATTTATTTTACGATTCATTTTATGGCGTCAAATATCTATCTGGTTTACGTAGACAAACTTAAACTTTTATGTTTTAGGACCAATAACGTTCCTTACTTCAGTGTCGTGTTCACGCAAATAGACAAAATGGTAAGTAATTTTTTTCTAACGCTTATACTAATTATTATACTTATTTTTTAGGGTTCCGTACTCAAAGGGTGAAAATGGAACCCTATTACAAAGATTCCACTGTCCGTTTGTCTGTCCGCCTGTCTGTCTGTATGTCACCAGGCTGTATCTCATGACCCGTGATATCTAGACGGTTGAAATTTTTACAGATTATATATTTCTGTTGCTGCTATAACATCAAATACTATAAACAGAATAAAATAAATATTTAAGTGAGGCTCTCAGTCAAGAAACGTGATTTTTTATAGATAATGGTACAGAACCCTTCGTGCGCGCGTCTAACTCGCACTTGGCCGGATTTATTTAATTTTACTTTTTACATCTGTGCCACTTCTTTTATTTCTAACAAGATATTTTCTTACAAATGTCGTCACTCCAACAATTCTCGTTCTTTTTGCGACTTTACTAAACTTTGCAAATTAAGTATTTTATAACTCATGTCACTCACACATACTCAACACAACAAACAAACTCAAGTGAATTATAATCAAGTATGTTCGTATTAAACGTTATATGCACACGCATGGACATTATAGCTGGGACGAACACTCAAGATGAATTCCTTCGTGTAGGAATCGATTGTCCCTCTATAGAACCTCGAGGCACATGATTCCCATATGTCAATTCACACCGTGCATAAAATAAGTACAAAATTAATACTAGGTATCTTTTATGAATGCTAAATGCCTTTGCCTGTACGTTATTAAATACTATCGATCACCTCGGCTTCACAGGCATTATTATACGAGTAATAATACACACCTACCCATATTAACATTCCCGGTTAACTTTATTTTCTCAAAGATTCAAAGATTCAAGATTTAATTTATTGTTTATTCAGTAATTAGACCTTTACAGGTACTTTTACACGTCAATTAATCTCTTTACATAAATGTTAATAAAAAGAGATGCATAAAAATATGCCTAGTTTATCGATTACAGACAGACAGACAGAGAGAGAGAGACATACAAGCCGTAGGAATTCAATTTATAATGACTATTTAATTATATGGATGGATTAATAAATAGATATGTACTAAATTTCTCATGTTTTGTCCCCTCCGACCGCTTTGGCAACTATGATTCGCAACCAGTTGTTAAAAAAGAATTAAAATTCTTGTTACGCACTCTTAGGTATCGGAAGACGTCAGACAATGTGTTGAACATTGGGTTGCAGAAGGTTGGTGCGGGGTTGCTGAAGAAGAAGTATACGATGAGCAGAGCAATGGAGGTTCGTTCGGTTCGCAATATAACTTGCATGGTCTAAACGAAACTTCAACCACAAACACATTTGTTGCTTCATTAGAATGGTTTGCAACAGACAAGAAACTTGCACCGTCTAAATGGACCTTTATTCCTTAATTACTCATCACAAATAATTTAAATACTTCATAAATTTACTGATAATGAAAATTTATTTTTAAACAGCAGTGTGCGTTGTGTCAGCAAAGACTCTACCTTTCGAAGTACTGTCAGCGGTGCGCGAGCTGTGTGTGGCAGCGGCACCCGCGCCCGTGCCACATGCAGCCCACGATCCGCCACCGCAGCTACTAGACGCTTATATGTAAGAGACAAACGTTATTTTCTTCAATTCAGAAAGATGTCAGTTTGTGCTCCTGCTTTGGAGCCAAAAAGCAAGACGCGGTTACCTTCCTTTTACCAATAAAATTCAAGGTCCTTAAGTAAGAGGTGTCGATTGTCTGCAGGTACTTAGTCTGTCGGTGCTCATCTCGCTCACGACTAATTTAAAAAGTAAGGTCGCATACTTCCCAAATTTAGAACTCTTCAAAAAGCTCTACTATATGAATGAACACTGTCTCACCGCTGTCTTAGAAAAATAATAATAATTTTCTTACGTGGCACATATTATGTATTCAACTCACACGAACGATTTAGATAGATATTAACTAAATATATCAGCAGAAACATTTATTTAACTAGCAATGTAAATTTGAATATATGTATAGTTCAAGTAACATCTTGCACTTTATCTACTACGGTTTCCGTTTATGATAAAATGAGGTATGCAAATTTAGGTTCATCTTACTTTTTTAATTTTTTCCTATCTTTTTACTATGCAGTTAGACGTTATAAACTTGATTGACTTCTTAATTTCTTTATTTTTGTCTTCTTAACCATACTCCATGACGTATCTATTTATCATTATCTGCAATGCAGAGAACTGCGGTTAGTTTACACTCTCTTTTGCTATTCTCACGAATCCTATAATATGTAAAAGGTAAATTCAATTACCTTAAATAAATAAATAGGGACAAAAAACACTGATTAAGCCTAGCCCCAAAGTAAATTCGAGACTTGTGTTATGGTATACTAACTCAACGATACCATATTTTATAACAAATACACATATAGATAAACATTCAAGACCCAGGAAAATTTGAAAAAGGCCATTTTCCAACTTGCCCTGACCGGGGATCGAATCCGGGACCTCTGGATAAAAATAAATCAAATGACAAAACAATATTATGACAAGAAGGTAGTCTGAATTCTAATAAATCGATCCGAAAGGTGACCATAATAACCCCGTAATAAAACGACGCAACTCTTTGGACTAATTTCATTTTCTTGAAAATACTTTGGCCTCACAAAAAAAATTTTATTAATTAAAAAAAAAACACTCGTAATGCTCGACATATAATGCTGAAAAAGCAGCCAGACATCCGTTCAAAGGTATACAATCCACGAGGACGTGATGTTTATCCGAAACGGAACAAACAACTCTCTTCGCACGCCGAGAAGTTTTGTGTTCGTTAAAACACCGCAAACGGCGAGGTCACAAGCCGGCGCACGCTTACTCAGTAAGATGCCAATTAGTTCGCTTAATTAGCCAGTAAAGCATGGGTGAGCTTTTGTTAGCGTAGCTACTTATAAGTTGATGCTCCGTGGTAATGTTTAGTCGGCTGTGAAACCTCTGCGACGAAGTTACAAAGATAGTTAGACTTCTGAATTTTAAGATGCTTTCCACTTCTTTGGCGTAATGTTATGCATTTTGTGCAAAATCCTTTCTCTTTGTTTTCAGAGTAATAAAATTTGGTGGTAAAAGTTTGTAAAAATACATGATTGTGATGCTGTTATTTAGATGTGGGTCTAAGTGTTACTTGAGAAGTAATATATATATTCTCATGTGATGTGAGTGACTTTTCCCCATTAGGACGCGTTCAGACGACACGCGCATGCCAAGCCCACGCCTTGCGCACGACTAGCGCGGTTTGAATTAATTGCATATAATTTGAGCCCTATCACACATCAATACAACTCAAATTGCATTTACCGAAGTCCAGTTGGGGCGAGCGCCGGGCGGGCGCAAGGCGGAGGCAAGGCGTAAGCAAAGGGGAGGCATGCCGAAGCGTGCGCGGGTTGAGTTCGGTTACTGCAATTGGAGTTGTATTGATTTGTGATAGTACTCAAATTAAAGACAACAAATTTCAAAAACTTCAAAGGAATGTGCTAGGCATGCGCTAGGTGTGGGCTTGGCGTGCACCTGTCGTCCGAACACCCCGCTAGAATACAACATGAGTGAACATAGGTATAAAATATTCCAGCATTGTTTAGTAGTTCGTAAGAGGCTTACGATGTAAATTGTGTGCGATCGGCACGCTACCCTTCAAGCCCCTTAAGCAAAACGTAACAATATAGAGAGTTAGAAACGCTATTATTAACGATAAACCAAGGCCATTTATGCTAGAGGCGTTAAAAATTTGTGATATAGGAGTCGAAAGTTTCTGAGGGTCGTGATCATTAGGTACTTATATAAGTACGTATGCTGGATGAGCCACAAACGACTTTTTAGAGCGTTTATATATAGATCTAATAACCTTCGTCTTTTACACATTTCTCTTAGTCTGTAAGATTTTTAAGATTTAAAAATATTGACATAAAAACTAGCAAATTTGTACGAAAATACCCCTAGTACTACACAAAAAAGACGATTTATCGCGACACGCTATCCTACAAGAAGAACATGTTAGTTAGGCCGAATTCTACTCTTAATTTAGAATCTACAACTCCGTACAACTTGCAATCTCAATAAAAGTGTATATAACACCCTCCCAGATCTGCTAAGAGCAGAGTAGAAGGATTCCATTTTTAATAGAATATTAAAAGCACTATTGGTAGATAAAGATTATTACATATTGGACTAGTTTTTTGATAATAAAATTGGACTAGTTTTTTGATTTGAAAAAATATAAAATAAATGACGAATAACATTATGCTTGACATGTAAAATAACTGAAATATTGTCACAGGTTATAAACAAATAAATAAAAAAAAGGACAGGAAAGGATTTTTTAAAAAGTCTGTAAAATCATAAAAATAAATGGACCATACAAATTGATCTTTATTTGGACACTTGATTACTTTTAGCATTGCTAAATACTTACATAAAATCCGCATGCCGTTCCATTGTTTTCTGTTACAATGCCTTATCAGGATGTATGTACTATGTAAAAAGTGTAATATATGTACAATATGTGAAAAGCAATAAATAAATTAAAAATCAAAAAATTAAAGATTTTTTTACTTCTTACATTTTTAATTGTGCAAAATTTAACAGGTCAACTATCAACCAGTATTTATTAAAATGCTCAGTACGTTTGCCCTACAAAAGTTCACCCTACAAAAGGCAAAAAGATCCAGCATTTAATAAATAACCTTATGAAACAGAGTGCCGCTTTGCTTCAGGGCCGAGCATTCCTGTGTTGTCGAATTGGCAGTCCGGCTCATTGCTAATGTGTTCGCAGGTGGTTCGAACCCCTGATCGATCGGTGGCTTGCTGTTACCAAGACTATGGCGTTGCAGAGGGTCCGCGCAGCTGTCGAGCTAGGTATGATTTTCTCATTTGAATTCTAGAGGCTCTCAGCATTGGTAATCCATAATTTTACTGTAAGATATCAATACATTTATCATAGTATAATCGGGCCAATAATCTTAAGCCAATGAAGAATAGACAACCGTATACACACTAACACATTCCTTAAGGATTGAACGATAATAAAGAAAGCCAAACACATCAAGTAGCCTAGGACATTTTTTGCCGCTCTTGGTTTGAATATCTAATCATCAACATCGTAATACCTTCTGGTTGGTATTCCGCTGTTTAGTCTGCTAAATTATATTACCCATAAGTCCCATGACACGCAGCACAGCAGCTTATTCACACCAATCAATTCAAGCCCCTTAATTGGTTTACGTTTGGAACATAACAAATACACAATATCACAAAATACTCGCTGCACTTCATCGAATAATGTTTAAAACTAAACTTTGTAATCTGCATATTTTCGAAATTCCGCTCCCTAACAAAGTCCAAAACACAAAAGCAGTGAGTGTAACTGCAGTGTGATATTCATATACTCCCACACAATTCTAACTTTCTAAAAGGGTAGCTTTGAGTTTATTAACTCTATATCGTGTAAATACTCGTATGTACCTATACATGAACCCACAATAGAACTAGTTCAAACTTTTGACCGGTAATTCTAAGCGTCTTTATTTCATACAGGCATTATTTATTTTATTTTACAAAACTACGCCGTTAAACAGCCAACACGGTTAGGTATATTTTATGTAATTAATTAAAAATAATAACCGTTTCCAAAGCATAAAAGTGTAAATCACGCAAGCGGCTTCATAATGCTGACAACCATCAAAACTCAAGTTGCACCATTTCCGAATCAAACCACAGTGAGAACGTAAGCTCCTGGAAAAGAATTCCATTCTACCGCTAGCGTAATATATGACTTAGCAGGTTATAATAAGAGTCATTTTTCTGACGAACGAGCACAATTTGTTGAGAGGGCAAAAGGCGAAGGTTCTCACCCGCGCTCGGCGCCCGCTCATTTAGATAAGTATCGAAATCTAAACCGTGCCACGACACGAAAGCTTTTATTGGCTTCAGACAATTATAAGATTGCTTGGAAATTGTTCGTGTGAACGTTATTTCATATCAATGATATAATTTAGGTATCAGTTTAATTGAGTCATTGCTTAATTTTAATGTATCAACAAATATCGGATTTAAATAGCATCGTTCTTACTGAATATCGTGTATTAGCTTTATTTCTTTATTGCTCGCTTACAAGGTTCTCAGACATCTTAAATAAAATTGCTTATTTTGATATGAGTCAATGCAGGCCCCATTTGAAATAAATAATTTAAAAGGAAACGGAGATATCATTTAAAATTTTGTCTTGATCAGATAGATTATTAATGAGTGACTTTGGAAACTGTATTTATAATTAACCTTATTAAAATACTATAATCACAGCTCAGAGACATTTTATAGCAGAGTTCAATATAATCAATATCTAGAAGGCTCATATCGTCGTATCACATTATCTTCAGGCACTGTCAGATAGAATACAAATAATATACAACGTGGAAGGGACATACCCGTAATTCATCGAACCACAGTATAGTATAATAAAATTAAAATAACAGCCAAAAAACAAAAAGCAAAATTCGACATTCCCATACAAATTGCCCTAGCGGCTGGACGGACACTATTGTTTTTTTTTTTTACTGTTATTTCAATTTCATTATTTATAGTGATCTAGTACAGCCCGTGGTTTGATTAATTACGGGTATCTCCTTCCACGTTGTATTGTAGTATTTGTATTTGTTATTATATCTTATATCTAAGTATATTTCCAATGTAACTTATTTTTTTATATTAGTATTATAATTAACATATGTTTATATCCTAAATTTTTATTAGTAATATACCTCTAAAAAAATTCATATTCATATATTGCACCTCCTTCTAAAGACTTCTTATTTTTGGCATTACCAGTGGGTTGACTGATAGATAAAGTCTATTGCTTTTAGTCCGCATAATACATTTGTAATGATGTTAAAAAAATATATAAAATTAATTTTGCCTCATAAATATAGGCTGAACGTTATTATTTATTTGTAGGAGTATTTTACGATATTTTTATAAGTAAATGAGATTAATTTATTATAATTACGTGAATATTCGACAGATGATTAAGATGGATTGCGGTGGCTAAAATTTTGTTGAAATTCAGATCGTGCCGTTGAGGGCGAGCATCTTGTGAAACACAGCACGTCGTCGGTGGACACAGCAGCATGGTAAGTTAGTTTACATACAGATAGAACGATTTTTTAAAAAGATAAACTTATCTCGTAAACATGTACGAGCCGAGGAACGTGTTCCACGTTCCTTTGATATTTATTGGAACAATGGTCAAAATTTCAGTGAAACACTTAACTCGGGATATTGAATTTAATTTTAAAAAATATTTATATTTGTACAGAATGTACACGTTTAATTTTTTCTTTAAATAAAAAAATATTTTCACATCTTTAGCATTGTAAAGTTTTTTATGAAACATAAAAACGTGCCTTAGACCAAGTTTTTATTTTATTGCAAAAGAAGTTACTATGACATATTGCACCTACCTTATATTTAACGTTTTTTAAACTATTAAATAGGTATATATTGGAAGCCCACATTGAATTAAATGGCTTCAAGCGTTTCAAGCTACTAGTGTAATTAATTAATTACGTTTGAATATAGTTCGAAACGCTCTGTTGTTACAATTACAAATATATGGTGTACACAATTTAAATGCTATGTTCAAAATTCAAGGGAAATGTATGATTACTGTAAGTCAAGAGCACATGGAGTCTCACATGCTTGTATAAATAGTTCACTTACCTTAAATGCAAATGCAAATATAACATGAACGGTACAATGCCACAAGTTCTTAACTATAGAGAGGACTTCCTGCTGTTGTCCTTGGATCCATGTGCATCATTTCCATAGCTTATACCACATGCGGCTGGTGTGGCGCGCGATTGGTGGAGCTGAAGAAGGTTCGTTTGGCGGCGGGCTTCGGTTACTGGAGGCGGCGTGCGCGACTGCGCTGCACTACGCCGACCTCGTGCACGGCGCTTTGGCGGACCAGGGCTACTACGAGAACCATGGTAAGTTTAAATCAGACATTTCATCTTCATGATGTGTCTTCTTCTTCTTCGGGTACCGCTTTGTTCGCGACGATTTATCAGTCAGCTCTTTAAATCTTTTTTGTCCATGGCAAGCCTAAACAACAGTAGTTCTTCTGTTTTTATACCAGTCCATTGTCGGATGTTCTTCGGCCATGACCTTTTGCGGTCGCTCCATTTCTTATCCTAAAATTTTATGTCCGAATGTCAAAATCCATAACAAGTTTGCTATAATCTTCAAGAGCCATAATGTTCAAATATCCGTAATTTTGATTTACCTAATAATCTTGAATCATAACACTTTTGCGCCATAATATTAATTGCTATAATAATTAAATTTCCTAATTATGGATGCTATAAAGTCACATGTCCTAGGTGTTGTATTCTATAATGTATGTTAGTCCGAATGTTAGTTTGTTATTACAAACTAAAACCTAATTTTAACCTAGTTTTTTAAGCTAATAATCTAATAAGATTATTAGCTTAAAACACTAGGTTAATAATCTTATTAGATTATTAGCTTAAAACACTAGGTTAAAATTAGGTTTTAGTCACAGAAAGGAATTGCTGTAAAACCGACTCCACGTAGTCTTGTCTGCCCTACCCCTAGCTAGAGTGTAATTCCTACCCGCATAGGCGCGGAGGGGCGAAGTCGGCGGCTGAGGAGCAGGTGGCTTGGAACGAGCCGCCGGAGCTGAGGCTTGCTTGCTTGCTTGCATGCTGCATGCTTGCTTGCATGCTGCATGATACTTGCTCGTGAGCATTGTATCAATAGGATTTTGGTTAAACAATTAAACAATTGCAATCATAATTATTATTTATTAACGAATTTATTGCTGCCATAAATTAGGACGCCTGATAATTATGAGGAAAAAGAACAGACATTTTTAATATTACGGAACATAGGTAATGTTTATAGCAAAAAAAAATTATAGCACGTTGAATTTCGGGATTACAACTTTCGGGTGCGTGATATTATGCGTTATTTTATTAGGGCTATGCATCATTCGGACCTATAATTATTTTAGAAAAAATATTATGGGATCTTAAATTATGGATAAAAATTTTATGAGACAAAAGAGAGAACCCCTTTTGCGACCTCCAGCCTTGCACTTTCCGGCAATTTTACCTATCATTATTGTTTGGAGTAGATGATATTGTGGATTTCTTAACACGTAACCAAAATATGATTTGTCTAAGTAGATCTCATGCTACAACTGCATGCCCAAGGAGGGTTACGTCGGGCGGCAACCAGTTGTAAAACTAAATTACCACAAATGCATTTTCAAAGAGGGTCGGTCGTAAAACTATATCCAAATCGTTTAAACTGTTCGTGCTATTTCTTCACGATTTGTTGTAATTTGGATGGCATTATTGGGTGACCAATGACTTGCATATTATATTTGGAGAAGGGAAAGCGGGATAGCGCACCCCGGTCTCGGTAGCAGCACTGCCAAAGATAATATAATTACTCACGTAAGCACTGCTGAGGATGCAACGGGAATGCGCTAAGATGAAGGTGTTCTGGTTGTGACCGTGTGACCATTAACTATATTGTCGTCATCAATATAAACAAAATCACAAATGGAATGTTGACAGTTGCTCGTATTTATGTGAACAATAAAATAGAAAGATACTTATGGAAAATACTGCACTGGCAAGTACGTAGTCTCAATTGTACTTAGTTTGTTTGTTTGTTTGTTTGTAATAACTTTATTGTACAAAAAAAAATAATACATTAAAAAGACAACATACGAAAGAGCAAATATACAAAGGCGGACTTATCCCATGTAGGGATCTCTTCCAGTCAACCTGCGATAGATTGAGAGGATATTTACTCAATTAAAAGGTAGAAGCAAGTACGTACTTTAACTATAAGATCATACTTACATCACTACGCATATACATAAATATATCTGTATATATATATATATATATATATATATATATATATATATATATACATATAAACATACATACATAAATTATAGCAATACATATATACACATATACTAACTATATATGTATATATACATATCCTATTATCTTCTTTTGGTGTTTATGTACAAGTGGCCAGTCCTGTGGATGTTCAAACTGATTAATGGCATTAGTCATAGCTATTAACAACTATACAAATATTTATAAAGTGAAATAAATAAATAACTATAACCAACTGCCATATTCCATGAGGCCAACGGCACAACGTACATTTCGAAGAATGAAGGGTTTTTAAAATGAATAATATACAATATGGAATTTAATCAGTTTTGTTAAACAGATACGGAATTGGCAAACAGACATACGACTCACCAGATTCCTAAACGTATGCAATATAACGTGTAAAATCTGCGGAATGGCCAAATGTTTTCACTTGCTACGCCGTCGTAGCAATATTTCGTAACAAGCTACGAAAAGAAGTACACAATAGAAATCTTTAATTCCAAGGAGTTCTCACGTTAAGTACATACTCTTGAATCTCTACTTTATCATATTATTAAGGATAATCCTTTAGAAGGCGTCCATTAATTACGTGAGACGTTTTTGAGGATTTTTTTGAATGGAGACTCGTGCATCATCCTGACAGTACTTTTTGGTCTTGGTCTTGTAGACGTATCTTTTAACTTGTGCGTGGTAATAATCTTGATAACAAATTTTTGATTAGTGAGAACATTAACTGAGTCTTTGTGCGATGAAAGATAGGGGTGTAAAGCAAGCAAGTTGGAACCTGTGTGTGCTGTTACTCGACTCTTACTCTAAAACGTTTGTCGCGTCGCGCGTTTCGCGTCGGCTGGCCGATAGCGCACAAACAATCGACGGGCTATTGTGCTTCTTAGCAGCGTTTGAATAACTGAGATAAATATTACTACAAATTTGAATTTTTCATCTTATAACTCCTGGATTATAATATATAAAAGAATGTGTCAGATTTCGCCATATTTTAGCCTAGAAACATGTTTACATTAATTTCATCTGATTTTCGCACAATATGACAAAAATTTTCGAAAGAAAAAAAATTGCGTAATGTTTACTTTTGCTTGACTGAGACTTTGCTTGACCCTTTCCCCCTGATCGCCTCACGTAATCAATGGACGCCCCCTTAAATGTACATCTATAGAGCTTATTTCAATAGATAGAATAACATTTTTTTCATCGCCTTGCAAAAGTTAATAAGTTTTTATTTTTGTAACTGTGAATAGGTATATCCTTCAAAGTTTAGTAGTCTATGACTAACTGTAATATTCTACCATTTTTAAATTGCTTCTTCTTTACTAGCTAGTGTCCAGTTGCATAATTACTAGCCACGATACGTTGCAACGTAAAAGCCGAGCGGTAATTAACGCTGCAAATTACACAAATCGATTGAATACACTAGATTTGTTGCAATTAAGGTAACTGAATGATTAGAACACTAAATGCACTTGACAGAGAATTTGTTTGTTAGTGCCGCTTCCATTCTACTTACCGCAGGTTAGTACTCGTAGAATGGAAGTTGGTCATTCAACGCTTTGGATGGCATTGTAATCAAGACTAAGTGAAGTGTGTAAATGACATTTCTTCTGTAAAGTTAGTTTTATTTATAAGTAACACTAAAAAAGTTATCAGTAACATTTTGAAGAGCGTATTTGAAGATTTGCGCAATTCGGCTAATCAACAAGTTAGTCTACAAGAAATATAATACAACAGAAATACTTAAAACTCTAAATAAGCAACATGTTTATGAAAAAATATCTACGCTAGCTAGGCTCGGTGGAAGTACGAATTGCTATTGCTTCCACAAGTTAAGACCCGTCTCTGTGTTTTTGTTTTTCAAAATCTGTCAAAATTGATTCGAAAGTTGCCCGTTCTTTTCCGCTAGGTTTGCAGAATGTCTAAATAAAATGCAGATAGAGTTAAGAAATACATAGACGTTATTATTATGGAAACCTTAATGTAATGTATCTAGTATGTTTTCGTTTCTGTAATATTTAAAATTGTGTTCTTAGGACAGAAAGTTACGGAGATATATACTTTTAAAAAAAAGATCATAATCGAATAATCCGGAAATTTTCTCAGTCGTTTAACTTTAGAATGCTGTAATTTAGTCATTGCGTATTCTAGGAAAGCAAGCATCAAAATAAAATTTGAAGGGAATTTAATTACAAACAAAACGCATTTACATTTCTAAACCAATTGGACGGATGTAAATTATAGGAAATTTATTTAATTCTCTACATTATTGTGCAGAATACTATTTTCTAGCTAAAATGCATCTAACCAAAGAAAATAAATATAAGCGAAAATCTGAAGAAAATTGCCAATTCAATAGGGCAGCGGACGCGTAGTAAGGTAATTATGCAATTTGCATTTTAAACACTCACTAACCATCCTGAACAATACATCGAAAAAATTCAGAACTAACGGACCGTTTGTAAAGTGACCCTTTATTCACTGGATAATTGAATATAGTTAAAAAATAACAATTGACAAAAACAAAGTAAAAATCATTCTTCTCTTTAATAATTGTAATTTTAACTTATAATTATACTTATACCAAAATTAGATATATGGACTGAGAATTCATTGTTATGTCATAATTATTAATTATGAACTATGTCAAATTTGAAATTAATGTCAATTTGTAAATAAAGTACATGTACCGATTGTACTCAAATTATGACATTTGTAAGTGTACAAATATAAACCATGTTGATGCGGCGATCTACGATTGGGAATTTCAGCAGGGGTTGAAAATATGAATGACTCGTATAGGAATGCACTTTTAATTATAGAAATTGATACAGTTTGTATGCACTGTTAACAAGCAAAGTATCCACGTGCGAGTGGTGGTGGTGGGGACCGGCCGGTGATGGCTACTCTGCGGGATGCTTGTGTGTGTCTGTGTATGTGTGTGCGTCAACATGCCGCCCCTCATTGCAGCGTTGCTGCTTCAATCTTCTTAATTTGGCAGGGGACAAATTCTCGAAAATGATCTCCTCAATGTTCCTGATGTGGTCCTAATGTCAGCTACTCTCGCTACTCCATCGGTACCTGGATACAGCTTGACAATACGTCCCAAGAGCCACTTCAACGGTGGTAGATGTTCGTCTTTGATTAACACCAGGTCTCCAATGTTCAGGGTCCCTCGTGATGTTTTCCATTTCCTTCTGACCTGGAGCTCAGTAATATACTCTTTATGCCACCTAGACCAAAACAACTGTCGCAGCTGCTCAATTCGCTGGAAATGGTCAAGGCGATGAGACGATACTGTAGCGTAGTCCGGCTCTGGTGTTGATGTGAGTTCTTTGCCGATGAGGAAATGACCCGGAGTTAGCGGAGTTAGGTCTTGAGGATCGGAGGATAAAGTACAAAGGGGTCTGGAATTTAGTATCGCTTCTATTTGCGTCAGTGTTGTGTATAATTGCTCAAAGGTTAAATTTGAATTTCCCATAACGCGTTTCAGATGATGCTTAGTGGATTTAACGCTGGATTCGTGCAACCCTCCAAAATGGGGTGAGTGGGGGGGACAAAATGAGAATTTTATTGATTGTTTCGCAAGATCGCTCACAATATTGTCACCGTAATCTCTAACCATTTTTTTTATTTCATTGTTGGCGCCGACAAAATTAAAACCGTTGTCGCTATAGATATAAGACGGTTTGCCTCTACGAGCGATAAACCGCTTTAACGCTAACAGAAAATTTGCTGTAGTTAAATTACTTACTAATTCTAAATGAATGGCCTTTGTTGTGAAGCACACGAAGACGCAAATGTAAGACTTTATAAGTCTACAGCCTCGCCCCTCCTTATTCGCAACCATAACGGGTCCAGCGTAATCTAAAGCTGTATTTTCAAACGCGAAGCTAGTGCTAAATCTCTCTTTGGGCAGATTTCCCATGATAGGTGCCACAGTTTTACCACGAAAACGATTGCATGCGGTGCAGTTTCGGGACACATATCGAGCTAAATCACGACCTCCTATAGTCCAAAATTTTTGACGAGTTGAATAGAGTATATGCTGTGGACCAGCATGCATCAAAATGATGTGCTCATTTTTAAATAATAGTTTTGTAAATATATGTTTTTTATGCAATAAAATTGGATGTTTTTTATTATAGTCGTAATCTGAATTGAAAAGACGCCCACCTACTCGAATCAGTTGTAACTTTTCATCAAAGAATGGATTTAAAGAAAGTAATGAATGGCCAGTTTTAAATGCTTTATTTGATTTTAATGTTTCATATTCGTTCGAAAAGGTTTCTTGCTGTGAAAGACTAGCTAATTTACATGTTGCTACTCGCAATTCAATACATTGTAACGGCCCTAAATATTTATTTTGTTTATTACGTGAGTTATGTATAAAACGTAGCGTATATGACATGACTCTTTGTAAACGTAAAAATGTTGAAAACCTTTGAAATGGAAATTGTGACTCGCAAGTTTGAGTAGTCATGCACGTGATTTCTTGTTTTAACTCTGGTAAATCAGAATTGGTTGTAAATTTTACTTGAGGCAATAATGAAATGCTGTTTTTAAGAAACTGTGGGCCCGTCCACCATTTCTCACAATTTTTCAGCACCTCGACTGGCATGTGACGCATCAAATGATCAGACGGATTTAGATTTGTCGGAACGTACCTCCAAAAACTAGCATCTGTAGTGGACTGTATTTCTGCTACTCTGTTCCTGACAAACGTTTGTAATTTATGAGTCGAAGTGCTAATCCAACCGAGAACGATGGACGAGTCCGTCCAATAAAAACACTCATCGAACTTTAAACGTAACGCTTTTGTGATAGTTTCACTGAGCCTTACTCCTAACAACGCCCCACAAAGTTCCAAACGCGGAACTGTCTGTGGTTTGAGTGGCGCAACCCTATTCCTGGAGCATAGTAGATGCACGTGGATATCTCCACTTTCGCTTACAGATCGAATGTACGCACAAGCCCCATAAGCTTCTTCAGAGGCGTCAGTGAAAATGTGTAGTTGCAGTGAAATGTTTTTATTCGCTATGACTAATCTAGGAATTGTGAGGTTATTTAATTGTGTCAATGAATTTATAAATTGTAGCCATGAATTACGTGTGACCTCCGGCACGTGCTCGTCCCATGAAAGTTTACACAACCACAATTTTCGTAAAGTTAATTTGGCATATAAAATGGCTGGGGTGACCAATCCCAATGGGTCAAATAATTGTGAAATTGTGGACAATATATTACTTTTTGTTATTTTGCCACATGATTTGAATTTGATATCAAAGGAGATGTTGTCGGTTTTGTGATCCCAATTTACTCCTAAGGTTTTTGAACTAGTATTGGGACACAAATCAAAACGCTTATGAGAAATATTACTATCTTGGCTTATCCGATTGAGAACTTCTGCACTATTTGAACACCATTTTCTAAGTGGAAAACAGCCAGAATTTAATTGCTTGGTGGTTGCCCTAAAAATATGCATTACTTGATTGGCATCTCTACCACCGGTGATAAGATCATCGACGTAGAAATCTCTTGATATAATTTCTTTAATAAATGGATCAGCACATTCATCTGCTAGTTGCTTCAAACACCGTGTCGCGAGGAACGGTGCTGAAGCGGTACCATAGGTGACAGTACAGAGTTCATAAGCTCTTAACGGTTGACTCGGATCGTCACGCCAGAGTATTTGTTGTAAAGGGCGCTGAGATTCATAAATTTCGATTTGGCGGTACATCTGGGCGACGTCAGATGTCACTACGACGTTATGCTGACGGAAACGCAACAAAATGGAAAATAAATCATCCTGTATCGTTGCACCTACCATTTGTAATTCGTTGAAAGAGTAACCTGAAGAAAATTTTGCCCAACAATCAAAAACAACTCTTAACTATGTCATTAAACTGCTTAGACGTTCTATGCCATGATGAGGTGCAAAATAACATATCTCACTACCATCAGATTTCTTTGATTCCCTCATGTGACCTAATTTTATGTATTCATCAATGAATTTCTTGTAATTATTTTTGTTTTCCAAATTTTTATTAAATTTTTTCTCTAATTGAAGAAAACAAGATTTAGCTAACGACAGTGAATCTCCCAAAATATTTGGAGAAGATTTCAAAGGGATTGTAACACAAAATCTGCCATTTGGAAGGCGAGTGGTGGTTTTTGTAAAATTTTGTTCGCATTGAGCCTCCTCCGGAGACCAATCTAAATGTTTATTAGTCGTAGTTACTATATTGTCAAGTTCCCAGAACTTCTCTAATTTTTCGTTCAATTGCTGTGTATTTGACAAATGGCAAGAAGTCAGATTGCCGCTGTGTATTGACCCAGCGACAATCCAACCTAATTTAGATTTTTGGAGTGTTATGTTATGAGACTTTAATTTTATTTTTTCATTTTCCATTAAATCCCAAAAAACTCCGTTCCCTATTAACAATTCTATGTCCGATGTCTTATGAAAATTAGGATCAGAAAGTTTAATATAGCTAGGAATTTTTAATTCATGTTTGTTAATAGGGGAACTCGGCCATGGATTTGTTATTTGAGAAATAATAACACAAGTTATCGTAAGACTGAATTTAGAGTGCAACGAGTTAATGTTTATATCGCAACATTTTTTTGCTACCGATATACTTTTATCTAAACTGTTAATTATCGTAACCATGTCACGCGTAGGTAAGTTAAGCTGCTTACAAAACCGCTCCGTTATAAAGTTAGCCGTGCTGCCCGAGTCTAATATAATGCGCACTCGTTGATGTGTATCACAGCGAGCGGCGGCGCCCGGGCGTGCGGCCGATGCGGCAACTAGCGCGGTCGAGAGTACACCTTGCGACGATACCGCCGCGCATGATAACGTGACCTCGTCGCGCGCGCCGTCCACACGGGAGCTAGCCGGACGTTGCAACTCCGGACATATTAGGCTGTTATGTTTTTTGTTACAGCGTTTGCATGAACCCAGCTTACATTTTTTTGTGGCGTGTCCGAATTTTAAGCAATTCAAGCACAAGTTCAACGTTTGTGCCTTAACTTCCCTTTCTTTTGTAGATAAACTTAAAAATGTGTTACAATAATATATTAAATGATCTGATTGACAAACAGGACATAAAGAAAATTTTGTATTATTTGTTGTGACCAAACTATGTTGTGAAGGTTTCGAATATTTATTTTTGCCTTGCTCTAAAATTTCTAACAACTCCGATCTGTTTCTTGTGAACTGAATTAATTCATCAAAACTTAATTTTTCTTTACCGTTGGATGATTTGAATTTTTCCCATTTGAACAAAGTATTCGAATCAAACTTACTTGAGAGTAAATAAATTAATAATGTGTCCCATTTGTCCGTGGGCTCCCCCAACGTATGTAAAGATCGAATATCCTTAACAAAACTGTCAATTAATCTTTTGAGATTATACGAAGTCTCTTTTTGTATTGAGTGTACATTAAATAATGATTTGACATGATTTGCAATAAGCATCTTTTTATTGTCAAATCTATCACAAAGTAATTTCCAGGCAATTTCATAATTTGCTGCTGAAAATTCTAACGATTGAATAACTAGCAGGGCACTGCCTTCTAATGATGAACGAAGGTAATGAAATTTATTTGTCGCACTTAGGTCTGGATTGTCATGAATTAGTAATACATACGTATCCTTGAACTGAAGCCATAATTGGAAATTTCCACTGAATTTTCCTAGGTGAATGACCGGAAGTCGTACACTAGCCCTCGTGTGCTGGCTGTGCTGCACAACGCTTCCCGTTTCCGAATCTGAATCCCGAACCGGTGGTTGTTTACTATGCACCGTACCTAGCTTTGACTGGCCAATGGCTACCGTCTTATAGTACATGGTCTCGAATGCGTCCCGTTCATTTAACTGTTCCGTAGGATTCGAGGTAACGCATTCTATCTCGCTTTGAATATCATTATAACTATCCAACAACGATTCCAACTTTGATATGCGTAATTTAAGTTCTAACTTTAATTCATTAGTCAAAATGTCTGGTAAACTGTTAACATAGTTTTTAAATAGTGTTAAACGACCCTTAATAGTACCTCGTTTTTTAATTAATTGAGATTCGGCATTTTCGTCAGTCATTTCAACTACTTTTATTAGTAAACAAACCTGGGAAACAAACGAATACGCTAAGTTAAAAAGGACGTTTCGATGCAGTGATAAGGTTACTGACAAGGTCAAGCCACCGAGCGACAACTCGGTAACGGTGGCTCGAGCGAGTTAACTATGTACCCACACTAACTGAGAGCGACTAATATTCGTTATAATTTTAAGAAACCGTGAATGATGCAACAAATAAATCTGTGATAGGTACTAAATGTGACTAGGTACCTATCTATGTTTTATTGTATAAGCAATATGTAGTGAAACAATATTGGTTTTTGAGAATTATCGTCGTAATAATCGTGCAATAATGTGAATACCTATTGCAAATGTATGTGTATGATAGGTAGGTAAACTCAATGATTTATTGATGATGGGACACTGTTAATGAACGGCGGGAATGTATGGCGTCGCATCCACAAGCACCAAAATGATATGATTTAACTTTGAATAGGTAATTCTTGTAGCAATAGGCGCCAAACAAGAATAGTTAGAAATTCGAATGTTATTTGTTGGAAATAACTAAACGTAGTCTTATTTCTTGTTGCAATAAGTAGCAAGCAAGAATGTTCTAGAGAAATGGTATGTGTAATTATACGTAAAACAACACTGGTACAAATGACGCGGTTATGTTAAAGATGTTAATTAGTATTGAAAAGGAAGGATAGGAAATCGGCTTTCTATCTTTAAACAGTCTAACCAGTTCGCCACTCGCTTACTTGCAATGTTGTCCACGAATGATGATGATGAATGAAATTCCAAATTGCGTAGACCTCCACTTCGTCGCTGGTTCGTTCGTCACAAAGAATCTTCAATGACCAGGCTTGCTTAGATCTTCGGATGGTTCGTAACATCCAGTACCGTCGAGCGTCTGGTTCCAATCTTCGTAACCTGTTGGGAGTAGGTACTGTTCGATTCTTCAAGACCCGGTGAGGAGGACCACTTTATGATGCGGCGATCTACGATTGGGAATTTCAGCAGGGGTTGAAAATATGAACGACTCGTATAGGAATGCACTTTTAATTATAGAAATTGATACAGTTTGTATGCACTGTTAACAAGCAATGTGTCCACGCGCGAGTGGTGGTGGTGGGGACCGGCCGATGATGGCTACTCTGCGGGATGCTTGTGTGTGTGTCTGTGTATGTGTGTGCGTCAACACATGTCACGCAGTTTGACTCAGTTCATGTCACAGAGATTATGATCGCAATCTTTTATAAGTTTGATACGTATTATTATTATTACACTATAAACCTACAATACCACTCACTCACTGATTGACTTAGTTGTTTGGTTTGTTCCCGGGTGACAGGTGTCATGAACGATATACCATCGTATAGAGGGTGCTCCAGTGAGTACCAGAAAAATCTGACATTTCAAGATTTGCGGAAACCTCATATGGAAGGTGTACGGCCTGCAAAAACGGTTGGGGTTAGGGTCGTGATTTTTTTTTCCAAAATGTAGGGGGTTGTGAGCAATTTGACGACTGTCATTTGTTTTTTGATTTTTTTCAAAATCCAAGATGGCCGCCATACATGGACAATTCCCCTCCATACAAATTTCATACAAAAGTCCCCCCTAAGTATCTAGGAGCAGCCAGAGGCTTATTTCCAAAGGCGCAGGCTTCCGCGAGGCCGTAGGCCGAGCTGCGTGGCGAGGCCGAAGGCCGAGCCACTTCCACCAAGCGCTGAGCGGAATTTCAATAGCAAGCTATTTAGCTGAAATTCAATATTCTTGAGGTTTTTGGCTCGCGGAATTCGAATCTAAACTTGTTTTTCATGTTTCCCTTACTGACTGCAGTTTTTACCCATTTTCTCAACTGGACATGTTATTTAGCCTACCTCAACTCTCTCTCATCTCAGCGTTTTCCCAGTTGCGTCCTCAGCTGCAAGCTGAGAAGCCCGGGGTCCGCTTTCCGACTTTTTCTTCTCCACTTTGCACGGTCTTGAGCATCCTTGGTTGTTAGACGATTAGCACGCATATCATCTTTGACGACGTCAAGCCAGCACTTCTTTGGTCTACCCCGCCTGCCGGGCCCCGGCGGAGGCGGCATGGCTATACATTTGTTTCCCACGTAGCTTGCCGGCTTTCGTAGGACGTGACCGTACCAGCGTAGGCGACTTTCCTGCAGTTTGTCCGCTATGTCACGGACATGAAGACTGCCGCGGATGCGGGTGTTTCTAACACGATCTCTCCGTGACACTCCGCATATCCAACGCAGCATTTGCATCTCCGTGACACGCAACTCCCGCTTGTGCCGCTCAAGCAAAGGCCACGCTTCACTCCCATATAAAAGGACAGGTCTAATGATGGATTTGTAGACCTGTCCCTTCAACCTAATCGGCATTTTGGGGTCACAAATGACACCAGTCACCTCTCGCCACTTTGCCCATGCGGCAGATATACGGGCCTTGACGTCGGCATCGATGTCTCCGGACGCGTGAAGTACAGATCCCAAGTATTTAAACTGGTCCGTACGCTTGACCAAGTCTTCGCCTATGCGTACGGGTGGGGGATCTGTAGCATTGCAAGCCATATATTCAGTCTTCGCCACATTTAGCTTCAGACCACCGTTTTCAAGCGACTCCCTCCACACATTTGCGCGTCGCACCAGTCTCCCTCTGTCCGCATCCACCAGTGCGATATCGTCAGCATACACAAGCAGCCACGGAGGTTGCTCGTGTGTGTCTCTGATGCTGTCAGACACTTCGTCTAATATCACACTGAACAGGTACGGACTGAGAACCGAGCCTTGGTGAACCCCGACTGTAACGGGGAAGGGTTTGGAGTCACCAACAGCAGTCCTAACTATGGACTCGGAATTGCGGTACATATCGCGGATTATGTCAGTATAGATCTCTGGCACCCCTTTGGCCCTCAGAGCCCAACCAGATCATTTCTCGAGGAACACAGTCAAAGGCCTTCTCCATATCCAAAAACAGGAAATGGAGAGGCGTATTCTTTGCCCTGTATTTCTCCATGATGACTCTTAGGGCAAAGATAGGGTCCGTAGTGCCTAGGCCGGGGCGAAATCCATACTGACACTCCGAGACTGTACACTCCTGTCGGATCCGAGAGTCTATTATCCTCTCAAAGAGCTTCATGGTGTGGGACATGACCTTTATACCGCGGTAGTTGCTGCACTCTTGCACCGATCCCTTTCCTTTAAAGACTGGAGTAATAATACTCAGCCTCCATTGGTCAGGGATTTTACCGGTGAAGAGTATGCGGTTAAAAAGGTTTGTTAAGATGTCCACACCATGGGAACCCATAGCCTTCCAGGCTTCGATGGGCACTCCATCGGCTCCGACAGCTTTCCGGTCCTTCATGCAGCGAAGAGCTGAGTGGACTTCCTCAGGCGTTATTGGTGGCACTAATCCTTGATTTGGAGTTAGGTCCGGTGGCTGCACCTCTTTATGCTGCTGGTTCAGTAGCTCGTGAAAATATGAGCGCCATCTCTCCTTCACCGCGAGGTCTTCGCATAAATATATAACCCGAATAATAATATAGCCCGAAAAGCTAGTTATATTTATAAGTTTGATAATATTTAAAATTGAGTACTTATCAAGCCTACTAGATCAGTGCACCAGGACTTTCAAGAAAAAATCTGAGCGTTGACATAACAGTTATGCCAAGTCGTATCTTCCGTTTAAAGGTCAACGTTATGATTATAAGTAATATTAAAGAAATAAAAATAGATCTTAGACCAATAAAGTTACACAAAAAGAACATTACGATATATGATATTACGAGCCGAGTGTGCTTAACCAATATACGCACATATATCGTACGTAATTTAAATAAATTCAACCATAAAACTATGATACACAGTGCTGCTTTCCCGCCGTTTCGCTTTTTAAAATCAGTGCGGCGCGCTGCCTATTGGCCAGCGCAGCACATCAGGCCAGTTCAAAATTTGAAAAAATAATACAATTTTGAAGCGTATAAATAGCAAGTAGTGCGGTTAAGTTTCTTTTAAGTTTCTTTGGCTTGTTATGAAATTATTTTATTGCAACAAAAACAGGTACTTAAATAAAAACATTATGTGTCGAGTACATGAGAAAAAAAATCTAAGCCGACCATGTCTGTCAGGTAGTGACATTACATCAAGTGACATAGTGTAAGAAAGTTACTCGAACGTTAGTTTACAGACTGTTTGACCTATATCTATTTCTAATAGAATTCTACACTGTGACAATAATTTTACGACATATTATTTTTTTTGTGAAGAGCGACGCGTTCTTGCTCCGTCAGGCCCATCGGCCATCTGACAAATGCATGCGTAACTGTCAAAAATCTGCGCAACAAGAACAGTTTATTTAAAAACACTCGTGAAAAAGCGAGACGGCAAGTATAAAATTTTCCAGGAAGGAAAAGGGCTTATACGACTGAAACCCAAAGCCACGCAAAACTGACTTATAACAGATAAATGGCTCTCAAATTAAAACTAAAGCAACAAAAATAATTCAAACCACAATTATTAAGATTATATCATAACTAATCTGCATAAAAAAATTTAAACCTGAAGTCCCTCTCGTTTGTGAGAAATAAGAATTGATGCGTTTAGGTAGAGGCGTTTTTGAAGACCAAATTTGTGTTACAAAAATTAAGTAATCGTGTATCCGGTCCACAATTATGTTGGAAAAGCGTTCTAGTATGCTATTAGCAAGTATCGTTTCCAAATGTCTGATATTCGCTAAGAAATAAGGAATGGAAAAGACGCATTTTCATGGTGCGTCCCCTTCCGACTATGGTCTTTACTTGGATGGGTGACCATAAGTGGCATAAAAAAATTTCAAGCTCTTCCATGCTTTGGAATGCACGTTAAGCTGTTGGTCCTAGGTGTCATGATTGTATGGCAGTTATCAAGCTATGTCCAGATCCCTTTCAGCAGCTATAAAAATCTGACAGCAATGTTGGCCGCTTTGTCACACCAAAAATGTTACAAAATTGATTTAGAGTATTGAAGTACTTTTCAGGAGTAATTACGTTGGCTAGTGATAGCTAGATTTCAGTTACTGGGAAAATATTATAAGCGTCTCTTCTTTACAGGATGTAAGAAATTACTCGCGTTGTTGTCATATTCCATACTGATCTCAATCCTATTATGTGGCCTTACAAACGTTCCAAAGACTGTTACATAATATAGACACAGTTATTTACCTTTGGGAAAAATAAAAATATGTACGAAAGGGTTGAAATTGCTGCAAAGGCCTCTCTATCCCTCGTAATCCTTCTACGGTTCTCTTAAAGTGTTTCCGTTGAGGAAACCGTGCTTTATTACGGAAATTGTTCTTTCATTTTGTGCTTTCAGGGCGAATATTTGATAAAAAGAAAATAACGCGTGTTTTCCTATATTTATTTACTTTTTATTTTAGACGTATCATGCCTTGAGGCATCTTGAAAAAGAAGACTACTGTTTATTTTCAATACCTCATACGAACAGAACATGTATTAGTACATCACCTTTACATATTTGATATCAATGTAATCCATTTTAAAATAAGACGTTGAATTATTTTTTGATATTGATTTTATTATTTTTATTACTTTTGTTGTGAACAAAAGAGTAATAATAATACTCTAAACATTGTCCTATTTCATTAAGTAAAAATATTTTAAGGGGTGATTCAGTCCATCATTTTGAACAACTTTTTCCAATTAACGTATATCGAAATACGAAAAAAATATATTTTTCATAGAAACGATATGACGTGATTACTTCGATTTGTATAAGAACCTAAAAATTTTTCGTATTTCGTTATACATTAATTGGAAAAAGTTGTTCAAAATGATGGACTAAATCACTCCTTAAAATTGTTGTATTTAATTAAAAAGGACATTGTATAAACGACGTTATCATCGTATTGTGTGTGTGTTGTACGTCCGACGAGACGCAGGCATTCTTTTTATCCCCTGACATTTTACAAAGGAAATGAAACATGTCCCCCGCAACGGGGACGAAGGCTGAAAGCTTCAATACAAAATATAGATTATATATATCATACTAAAATATTTTTTATCTGTAATTACGAAATTAAATATTTTTTGGTTGCCGTACCCAAAGGGTAAAAACGAGACCCTATTAATAAGATTCCACTGTCCGTCCGTCCGTCTGTCTGTCCATCTGTCCGTCTATCTGCCACCAGGCTTTATTTCATGAACCGTGATAACTAGACTGTCGAAATATTCACAGATGATGTAGTTCTATGGCCGCTATTAAAAAAAAACTAAAAACATAATAAAACCCATACATCAAACGTGATTTTTATGGACAATTGTATGGAACCCTTCGTACTCCAGTCTGATTCGCACTTTTCCGGTTATTGTAAGTAATGTTTTTAAATAATCCTCGCTATGTAGATCAGGCATCATCATTTTAGGGATAGCTCTTACAAACATTTGCATACTATCGTCTGTCCTACTGAACGTCGTAGTTTAAAACGACTTATAATTATATTTACCATTTTTAGAGCCGTACAAGTTTTTTTTACAATATTTTTTCTACACAGGTCAAAACAAAACAACCGAGGAGATATGCACGATCGTAAATAACTTGGAATACGTGCGTCGATCGCTTGCCGAGTACGACGACGAACACATGTAAGTACTGTCTTATCTGTGAACCGTGAGAGGATCCCACTCGAACGTGAAAATATCCCCGTCTATACAATACATATACGCTGAATAAGCTCGTACTTGGAAATAAACTTTATTGATGCGAGAACGAAATCGTATTCACGTAGACCCGATTGATAAAAATGGTTTCATCAATAAATTCTGGATTGAATTTATTCAATGTCTAAAAATAAGTGACATAACTGTTGAGAATTCGCTAAGTTTTCCAACTTTAGTTTTTAAAGTTTATACACAAACTCGATGTGAGCTAGCTAACAATAGTAGATAGTGAGGTTGTGCAAGTTTTCTTGCCTTGGGATTAACGCAGAAAGTTTTGACGGGCGGAGCATATGCTGGTTAACTGCTCATGATGTTAGTAAGTATTGACTTAGAAGGCCCAAAGTGAAGATGACGGGTCATATCTTACGCAGTAAAAAAAATTGTAGGTATATGGGTCATATAATTAGATCAATGTCTCTCGATAAAATAACTTTCATCATGGCGATAATTCATTTTCGTGTCTATCCTATACTGCAGCTTTGTTTTTATTTGTAAAGTTTTGTTGCGTTTTGAGAATGCAATTTCGCAAACCTACTTGTATGTACTCGCGTTATCACTGATTGCTTTCGTCAAATCGTAAAAATGCAAGGCATAGATATCGCAATAACGCAAGCTATTTAAACCACCTTAGACGTGAGATAGTTGCTTTTAAAAATACGCCTAACCAGTTCGTAATCTACTCAGGGTGTAATAAATAAACTGGACTAATTTGGACTTCAGCAATTACCAAAGTTAATAGATTTTAAATTATGGATGGATTACGCAGTTTGTCTACCGCTATTTGAAATTAACTTCAAATGTAATCGCTTATAAATCTGACAAATTGTACACATACATCACAACTTGACTTTAGGCGTCTACAGCATAAGGTCGGATATAAATTGTGAGCTTTATTTTATGTGACTAGGAAAGCTTACGGGGATAAAAGGTTTCCAAATGCGTTGCGATTGTTATCGCTCTATAGAAAGCTCAATCAAGGTGATTTTCCATGTACTTTATGGGCAGAATAGTAAATTAAATACTTTAGAAAACAGCAATCAAAGAACATAAAAGCTCTACATGTAGAGTAGGTATTCATCATACAAGTATTTAATGTAGATCTTTTTGAAAAGGAAAATCTACCTAGTTGATTAAATTACAGGAAAAATATTAACTTTTTAGTTCGTATTGTGAGATCTGAAATGTGGAAGTAGAAATATATGTACTTTCTACTACTACTACTTCCATTTAGTACAATCGAATCTTACACAAAATTATCTCAAAAAAAAAAGTAATGTAAAGCTGAATTCATTGTGATGTGGAACATTTTGCAAGCAATTATAGTTGGGCTACCTGCGTGATACTTCTGAGTCTGTATTATTCTCTAAATCTGAGTAAGTATTTTAAATTAATTTACATATAGTTTTAGTTATGAAATCGAAGACAACTTTTTAAGAAATGTTAGGCGGTTAGCCGCTTGAGAGATCTGCCTGTTGTGTTTTATAAAGTCTTTATACCTTTAAAAACATTACTTTAAAATCACTTATTCACCACTTATTGCAAGTAAGTTCCCTATTAAGTTCCCTATTAACTGGACTAACAATAAAAGAATACCTATATTACATTGCTGATATTACGTGAGGTCTTATAGAAGGCTCATAATAACAGTACCTACCGCAAGCCAGTCACGTTCCTAATTCGTGGTAAAAATAAACGTTTATTAGTATATGATATGGGCGTAATAACAACATTGGAATATTAGCTGTAAATAAGCTAGGTATCATGTACCTATGGCATTAATAGAATACTAAATTACTTAAAAATATTCTCATGCAAGCCCTTTGCATAATATATGTCTACTAGTTTTTCTAGATTTCGTCGTCGTTATTTACTTAGCTATTTGATGCATTAGTTTGGAAGTCTATAAATATTGTATATTTCCAATTTACCATAAAAGCATAGTTCTACTAATAATCGTATAGTTTGTCTTTATACCTGACGCTCAGTGCCAACGACGAGAATGCCCGGCAACTGGTGCGCGGTGCGCTGGGAACTCTGGACGCGCGGTCGACGAGGGCCGCGGCGCCTCTTGCGGCCAGAGCTCGGCCCCCGCTGAGGAAAGCAGTGTTCCACCTGGCATGGTCACCGGACACGCTGCCAACGCCACAGGTAAGCTACCCAACTAGAATATTCGGAGATTGGCCAGCAGTCTTTTTATTTCATATCAATAGCTCAAATGCTTAAAATGTACCTATTTCAATTTGACCTATTTTTGCCAGGCAATCACGCCCCTCCTGGAGTTTCTGGACCAACATCTATCATCGCTCAACACTTGGTTATTGCCACGTGCGTTCACTCGGGCCCTGGCAGGCTGCTGGAGCGCTGTGCTCAAAGAAGTATCGGCACAAGCCGACGCCGGTGGCGCCGAGAGACCCAGGGTTTACCACCACAGACTGAGGGAGGCTCTCGATCTGTTGGCTGAATTTTTTCACGCTGAAGGCAAAGGTATGAAGATGGCGCAAATCTCAAATGTTTTTTTTTATGTGTCAGCCAACAATCAGATTTTAAAATGCAATAAAGGCATGCTTAGCTTGAAGATTGCCGACTAATGATTCGGGACCACTTACCTAGTTACTTAATAAGATCATATGTTAAACTACTAGTATTGCAAAATAGTCACTTAAGGTTGAACTAGTCGCGGGCCTGAACTCGCAGGTGGGCGCGGCCTTAAAGCATACTATCTCATTGTGTTCGGGCGAAGCAGTGAGGTGAAAATGCACAGGTGATAAATTAATAGTAAACCGAGCGCGTAAAAATACGTAAAGTCCTTTGGGAAAAGGGGTTTTACGCAAAAACGACTGCATTAATCGATTACCAATAAAGTTTCTTAAAATCTTTGATACATAATCCGTATCAGTATGGACTTAGTTTTGGAGATTTTACACTTCTTTAATTACCTATTTACGCCATAAGTTGCGTAAAAATAAGCAAAAAAAAAACGAATCTTTGATGGCTCATAACTTTTTAATGGCTTTTTATTTTACTATTCTGTATCCATAGAGACAAAATGTATAATCAGACAAAACGATGTCATGTTAATCTTTTAATGTATAATGTCAAACAGTGAAGTAAATCACCTCCGAACTTTGTATAGAAAAAGTATCGACTAGTTTGCTCTTAAGCTGATGACACGGCGTTGGTAATTGATGGAAAGACTTAGGATGAGATGCATCTTAATGCTAAAACTGTTTTCCATACTGTCATGAACTGGCTGTTAGGTACTTACGTTAAATTTGGATAAGACCCAGTATGTGCCGTTCTCACCTTGTAAATCAATATTATCAAAACTAAGTTTTCTATTATCGTTCATTATTATAGTATCACTGCGTCGTCTGCTTGTAATTGTGGCCCCTTAACCCTTTCACCGCGAGACTTTATATCAGTTGTCGTGCCCCCAGCGCGAGGGGCAATAAATCTAAAATAAATACCTACAACCAAAAAGGGATGTGGATACTTAAGTTATGTGCAATACGAAATTTTTTTTTGTCGGAAATATCCGACACTCGCGGAATGGGCACGACAATGTTTGTCGGATAAATCCGACGTTCGCGGTGAAAGGGTTAATGCGAGAGGAGATACTAAAACAAATACCTTGGCGTTCTTATTAATAATGTGCTGAGTTGGAAATCACAAGTTGAATGTCTCATTGGTCGTACTCGCAAACTTACTGCTTTAAAACTCTTTGCTCGGTTGTCGACATACCATTATTAAAACGGTTTTTTCTTGCCCAATCTGTATTTTACTGCTTTCCTGTAAACGGTAATGTCGCCAAAACAACATTGTTGAGGTTGGGAAAGACACAAAGATTCATCCTCAAAGTAATGTTGTCAAAGCTTTTACGTTTTCCTACTTCAGATTGATATACCTTAGGTGGAGTATTGTCTGTGTTTATTTCAAGCATTCTTTTCCAGAAACACTCTCAATTACACTTCAATCCCAACTTTATTAGAGCCAAGCGTAGGTCTAATAGGGTATGTAGGATACTGTAATGTAGTCTCGACGTGACGTGGCCTCACTTCAATAACCTTAACCCAAAAGTCTATAGCGACATAAACAGAACTTAGTCATTTATCCATTTACCTGCCAGGAATGCAAACGAAAACTTTATAAATGGCTACTGGGAATTTCTTATGAGGAGACTGAAAATTTCATATTAATATGAAAATAGCCAGATTAAAATTCGCAATATAGTTTACTTTCACGCTTTCAGAAATGAACTCGGATAAATACACACTGTCACACGCATAAACACATTACCTAAAAGTATCCGTTTTTCGCTAATGTGCGAAAAGCCTCACATTCTCACTTTAAACTGTAAACAGTAGTTCATAAAATAGTTTGAAGGATTATCTAGGGCGTGATCAAGACAAAATTTTAAATGATATCTCCGTGTCCTTGCAAATAATTTATTTCAAATGGGAAGCAAAGCACTGGGCTTCTAAAAATTCATGAACCGTTAAGTAAGAGTTTTGTAAAAAAATTTGCTGACTGGTTTACGCCCGGATTCGGAATCCGGGCGTAAACTACTGCTAAACAGTTTTATATTATAGCGGTTGTTTACGATCATTATATGTTCAATGCTAGGTCCATTGAACATTGCATTGTTTAAATGTATAAAAATAAATTCTTCAAAATTGTTAAATATTTGTTATATTATGTATATATCACTTTAAGAATCTTTATGGGCTTTAAGAACACGTTTTGACACTCTTGACAGAAGTTATGGAGACTTAGTGTAGTAGAAGTCGACATGTAATTTAATTACCTAACTTCAAAATAAAATAGCCCACTCTCTTCAACTAGTCCAAACATCAACCTCAATAACAAGCCGGTTTTCGCCCTGGATTTTCCACTACTGACCACCTGCAGATCATAATCCTAATCATAGAAAAACATTCTGAATTCATCAAACCCCTGTGCATCGGCTTTGTAGATTACTCGAAGGCTTTTGATAGTTTACATCACAAAACTATTTTCTTTGCCTTACATAACCAAGAAATAGACGAATTATATATTAAAATTATCCGAAAAATCTACGGAACAAATACAGCTGATATTAAAATACAGTTACCAGGTCCATCTTTCCCAATAATGAGAGGCGTGAAGAAAGGTGACCCGCTCTCTCCCAAATTATTTACTAGCTCTCTTGAGGAAGTGCTTAAAACTCTATCCGATTCATGGAAAGACAAGGGCATTATCGTCGGCGAAAGGAGATTAACAAATCTTCGTTTCGCCAACGATATTGTAATTTTTGCTTCTTCCGCATCCGAGCTGGAAACAATGTTCCAAGACCTAAGCACGGCGAGCCTTCAAGTTGGACTGAAAATGAACCAGAACAAAACCAAGCTGATGACCAAGGGCACGAAACGTAGGGTTGTGGTAGATCGGCAAGCTGTGGAGTATGTTGACGAGTATATATATTTCGGTTAAGTAGTCTCTTTCGTCGATCGGCAAGATTGTAATCGATCGCAGAATTAAAAATGCATGGAAAAGTTTTTGGTCAATGAAAGAGCTACTTAAGGGCAATTAACCAACGTGCCTTAAGAAAAATCTCGTGGGCATGTGCATCTTGCCCGTCCTAACCTACGGTGCACAAACTTAGTCACTCACAAAACAGCAACGGACCAACGGTCTAAATTGAAGGTTTGCCAAAGAGCGATGGAGCGTAGCATTTTAGGCATTAAGCTAAGTGATACAGTTAATTACAAAAGTTACGGATGTGGACAAGAAATCAGCTAAGCTAAAATGAGATTGGGCGGATCACGTCGGCCGTATGCACCCAGAAAGATGAGCGCACAAAGCCACAAGCTGGATTCCAGCGGACGGACGTAGGAAAAGAGGTAGACCGAAGACAAGACGGGCAGACGACTTAAAAGCATTCGAACAGGATTGGAAAGTTAAGACCGAGGACAGAGAGTTATGGAAGGAAAGAGGGGAGGCCTTTGACCAGCAGTGGGACATGAAAGGCTAAAAAAACCAAAATACCATTTGAGTACATGATAAAAAAAATGAAAATGTATAGGATTCTTTGAATTCTGTCAATCTATCTGTGCAATAAATATTCTCTTTGACATAAACTTCATACTAAGTTGATAAATTGATGATCCAATTTCGAATTCCTATGTGATTTGTTTTCCTGAGAAATGTTTTCATCAGAAATTACATTAGCATTTCGGTGGACATATAACATAAGATCATAATAGGCTGAAATAACTGAATAATTTAATGTAGGGTTGGTCAGCCATTATTTATTTAAATATATTAACTAGAAAACCGAGACTAATAAACTGTTTAAATGACTGTGAAGAGCGTTAATTAGAATCTAGAAACTTATTACTTCATAAATAAAGTTTTCATAATAGCTGTGCATATTCAAAGTTGCTAATTAATAAGCAATCGCTGTAACTAATGTAAGCACGTATGTAGGTATTTTTTATTTTATTTGAAGGAACTCGATTGCGGCCTTTGTGATGTACACATATCTGTACTAATAGGATGCATAAACTCAAATACCTATTTATTTAATTGTATATCTAGTATATTTTATGTAGGTGAATGCGTCTCTTATATTGAAACCGCAAACCTAGCGCTATAACGACTAATCAATCAAACACAGACAATAACAGGGAAGGTATCTACTTGTATTTTCTTCACTTGTGACTCAGTAAATTCACAATTCCTGCGCACTCTTTTGACTGATACAAAACGTGAAATAAGCATTCCTCGGCTGTACGGAGGGAAATCTTGCATATTTGGATATTATTATTATGTAATATTTCGTTTTGTAAGGCTTGCCGATGTCGGACGTTCACAACAGCGAGTGGATTCGCGTGGAACAAAGGATGCAGTACCACCAGGCTCCAACTGAGGAATTACTGGAGCTGTGGCTGGCTGACAGATTGGCGGAACAAGCGAGAACACCATTGCCGTCGCCGTACGGCTCTATACTAGTCAGGTATAAAGTATATTTGGTTTTAAAACACCATTATTACATACCAGAATACAATTTTGTTATTTAAGTACAACATAATTTAATTTCATAAGGTATATTATAATATATTAGAATATATTCACTTTTTTAGGGTTCCGTACCAAGGAACCCTTATTGTTTCGCCATGTCTGTCTGTCTGTCTGTCTGTCCGTCCTCGGTTTTACTCAGCGACTATAATTACTAGAAAGCTGTGACTTGGCATGGATATGTATATTAATTAGGCGGAAAAAGTGGTAAAATAAAGTAATGAAAAATATTTTTTTTAATGTAGCTCTCATACAAGTAAAGTAAAAAGGCATTTTTTTTTCGTCTAACCAGTCATGTTGGGTATCGTTGAATAGGTCTTTCAAAAATATTATGAGGTTATGAACACTGTTTTTCGATTTAGGGATTCGTTTCTGAAATATTTGGTTTTAAAGTGAAAAATTTAGTTTGAGTCAAGTGCCCCCCCCCCCCTCTATCTGCTAAACAGTTATATAAAAACACGTGAAAAAATTCACAGCTATGGTATATTTAACGAAATTTAAAGAAAAACTATCAGAGCTAAGTAGGGTTTACAATTTAAAAAGTTATAGACTCAACTTATAAAATGTACTCGTAATATGAAAATTTCACACAAATCAATAGAAAATTAGTTTTTAGACGTTTTTAGTGGCATGAACTCAAAGTGGGCATTTGTAACTACGGAACTCTACACTGCGCGTGGCCCGACAGCACTTGGCCAATTATTGTTTAGAGTCTTTGCTTACTTCTTATACACACGCACGTATATAAGCGACGTAAAGCCTATTCCTTCTGGTTATTGGGTAATAAAAAATCTAAAAAGTTTCTTTGCCAGCAGACTAATTTGCTATTTAGTACCTATACGAACTAACCAACAATTGATTACTAAAGTACTTTTCTTAAACATGCTCGGAAATGTGGGCATTATTGTAGTAAAAAGAAGACACAAAGTTTGTAATTGTTGGCTCATACAATACTTTCCTGGCCTAGGCCAGGAAAGTAGTGTGCAAGTTCATTCCTGGCCGCTGCTCAAGACAAGAAGACAGGAAGTGTATTCAGAATGACAAGACAGTGACATTGTCGTTTTAGATTAAATTTCTGTTTTTACATTTGGCAAAGACATTTAGCGTTTAAGTAATTTCATCACTTGTCGTACAGCCAATTGTTACCAAATATAAAAACTGCACTCTTCGAGCATTTATATTATAATGACCATATTTTTATTAAAATGTTGGTATAAAATCACACGAAAATATGCTCAATTTACGTTGCGTGGGAAAAAAAAACAATAATCTTCGGTATTACATTTTTTGCGAAAAATATGACTGGGCTGTATGGGCTATGATTTCTTCGCACTTAACAAAAACACGAGAAAGCAGTTTATTTTCTTTCAAAGCACATAGCGATTGAATAAACATACTCTTTGCAGTAAACATTAATTACTGTCCATAAATATTCGCATATTTCTGGGTATTTCTTTAATGATTTCAACTACTCGTTCGTCAATGCCATACTTCCCGCCCTCTGCAGTAATGTACTATACTTAAATTAATATACATTGGTACAATCTTTATTTAAAATAACAAATAACACACATAAGCTAGAAGATAATAAACTAACTAAAACTAACTAAAATAAACTAATAACTAAATTAATTGATTTAATAGATGGATATAATAAGTTATTGGTTTTTAAAAGCATTACAATGCTTGGATTATTATCCAAATCAAAACATGTGATGAAAAATTATGCGACATGTGAGATTCGAACCCGCGTCCATCACGTTGACGCCGTAAGTGCACTTCCAACTTCCAATTGTGCTACCGTGATTTAGAATCACCTTGACGAATTTTCCCATCACATAAAAACGCATTTGAAGCATGCGTGGCGAAATTTTTCATCACGTTTTAATTTGGATATAATAAGCTATCTAATGAAAGAAAAGCAGTACGAGTAAGTTGATTGTGTGAAATGCGCTCGCACGTTCAGTGTTCCGCACCAGTGTTTGTTTGCTCGTGTTCTAGCACAAAAAGGTAACATCCGCGAGGAACTGCAATTTTATTACGTCCATTTTATTCAATTTTATTCACGCTTCCGTGAATTCATTCAGCCATGACTGACTTTAGCTGCCAATTAAAATAAAATGAATAAAAATTGAGCTAGCACGTATCTTATAGTTTGTATCGCTTAGATTAAATAAACATACCTACTAACTTAAGTGTTAGTCCTAGTAATTTGTAGGCTTTACTTTGGTCATGAATGAAAAAGAAAACCTGCAGGCAGTGTCTCTTTGGATGTGACTGGCGTTACTGTTTCGTGAATACCTATGTAACAATATTTTATGATTATTCAACTATATTACAGCAAAAAAATTTCACTATAGGTAGCTTTGCTACCCCCTTCTTGTCTTATGCGTTGCAACTATACTCTTTAGAAGATTTTGCACTTATATTTATTTTCGGTGGCAAGGGGCTATGCCACCAGTAGATTATATATTCTAATTACGTACCTCTACCCTTCTTGTGAGTTATTGTAATTGTACTTATTCGCCGGTTGGCTGGAAGAGATTGCATTATGAGATAAGTACGAGAAGTCACATTGTGGGTAGTCGCAGAGGCGTCTAAAGAGCAGTGGTGACTCGCAGCAGTCACGAGATGTCACTTCAGGTTCATCGCAGTTGTGCTTTTCGCAGTCGTGTAAAAGATACCCAAGGGGCAAGGTGCATCAATCTCTTTCAACTCTAATTTGATATCCTATCAAAGATACACGTGAGAGCAGTACATTGTATCCACAGAGTGTACTTCAACCACGACTCCCTCTGCGTGGAAGTGCTGTCGGCGCGGGACGTCATCCCGCTCGACCCGAACGGCCTCAGTGACCCGTTTGTGGTGCTCGAGCTGCTGCCCAAGAGACTCTTCCCCAAGGCCCACGAGCAAATCACTAATGTTCAAAAGGTATGTAAGAAAAAGTTGATTGTTTGCGATTACAGGAATGAGGTTATATTTCAATTGATGTAATTGTTACTCTTCGAACGATGTAGTATAATTAAACCTAAACACGCTATGTGTTTTGGAGGAATTTTGAGATAGTCTCACGTCGCTTACTTGGAATGTTAAATGGGGATGAACGAGTTCTCTTTTTTTTTTATTTGGTTTTCTTCATACCTGTCTTCGACGTCAAGCTACATATCACTACATTTTTGTTAACTAACAATTTTTTGTATTATAATGATTATAATAAAACTCGACAATCATAAAGTAATAATCTTTGACACATTTTATCTGCGTGTTAATTCAAGTTTATCTATCAGATGCATCCAGCCCTTGCTTTGCTTTATATATATTATACATTTTAATTAATAAAATAAAGTTTATTGTATTTTAGGTCATTTTATGCAAATTGAGTTAATGATAATGCACATGGGATTATCAAAAAGTAGTGATGCAACGCGATAGGTAAATAAACCTTCCCCGGTAACCTAAGCACCAAAAAAATTACATCATTAGCAAATTGCATGTAATACTTTTATATTTCGGCTTAGCCATAACACACTCTTATTAATTCTGTGCCATAGCACAGATATGGCACTTTATAGAAACGGAATAATAGTTACACCTAATACAACTACAAACGAGATATATCCGTGCACATGTCAATGTGTGAGTTAAACAGTCAGGGTCACCACCGCAGAATGAATTTTATTATATATTTAACTAATTTAACCATTAGATTCACGGGTCTTTTTACCCCGATCCTTTGAGAGGCTTCACCAAAGGGCTTTACGTGTTGAATTTGTATCCCCAAATTCAACACGTAAACCCTTTGGAGAAGTTGATGTAATGTGACGCTCCCGCCAAAACCCATTCCTGAATATACCTATGAAAGGTGTACCCTTTAAATGGGTCTACGGCTGGAGAAAGATCTATTGCAAGAAAAAGAGAAAGGTTATGCTATGGGTTATGAAATAAGATTGGGATGAACTGATGGCTGGGATATTGCAATAGGAACGTCACCTGCCAGAATCATGATTACTAACTATTGTAGGCAGGTGGGAGCTTGCCGCCATATTATATATTATTATTATATATAACGATGCCAATGCCATCTAAGTTCGACCCTTTTACAATTATATCTTTCCATAAACACAATATGACGTATAAAATTATTCCATTTTATATGTATACCTATATAGGTATAGTAATTTTATAGGTAAGTACTAAGTAGGTATGGGTTTCAAAAGTATTTTAATATGATAACTATTTGAGCTTTGTTTTACTTATGTAGTGGAGTCGAAAAAGGCAGACTAGTTTCGATGAGTTTAGATTATCATCTTCAGGGCGAGTGTTAGGAGGAGCGGCGACACGACTGTTTTGCGGTCCCTAAAGCACTAAGCTTCGATGAAATAAATAATAAAATAAAAAATGTAACTACCTATTAATATATCTATAGTAAAAGACGCCGCAACAATGTTATATCTATATGTTGTGCATATCCGTGCGAGTGAGCAGCTCCGTGACTACGTAATAATAATATCTGCCGTAGTGTAGCGAATAACCTTCTGATTATTATCAAATTAACTTCACTGAATATTTATTCTACAAGGCGGATTAAAGTGATAGGCAGTGCTTCCATTTAACCACAAGATCGCAGAAAATATAGTTAGGAATGTACGTAGTACCCAATGACGTGAAATTATATTGTTGCGTTTCTTACCTGTTTTCATCACTCGGAAATCTATGAGATAAACGCCTTTTATTTAGGTGGATAAACAATGATTATATGCGCAGTATGTCACATTGGTTCAAAGTACTCAAGAGACGTCGCGACCGCGTAATGTGCGACTAGCAACTAACCCCGATTTCATAGCCGCTATCACGGCGCAAGAACTGGGGAGAGGTTGCGGGAACGCCGAATTGGGTATTTTCCCGGGTCAAAAATAAATTATTTAGTACTAATAAGAAAATAAAACGTAGCAAAATAATGTCACTTGTCTTTGAACATGTCGATTTTAACGTGATTTTAGATTTATTCTTGCAGAAAAACTGATAATAAGAGCGCTATTTGACTTCAAGAAACTAAGACGTCGTCTGCATGTGTTTCATAAAAAACCCATATGTTTGTTTTGACATTTAAAAAAAGTATCTAATTTGACTTGTAGGAAACTAGCGGACGGAATTCTGTATGTAATCTGTGGCCATAGCTAAGCCGAAATATAAAATATGTAATATACTTATATAAAAATGTTAAATTAATAGAAGAATTAACTGCCCTTAAAATGTTACCCCTTTAGCTAAGGCTCCAATTCGTACGCACTTTTCTAGGTAGATGTACAGCTTTGTTGGTTAATGCCCCGTTCCATTTGACCCAGAAAACGCTCAACCCAGTATGGGACGAATGCTTTGAGTTCGCGGTGTTGTTGGAGTCCTGTCGCTCTGGGCAGGCCGCCTTGTCTCTGACCGTATGGGACCGGGATGTGTTGACGGCAGATGACTTCGCGGGTGAGGCCTTTGTGTCGCTGTCCCGGGTGCCCGGAGTCAACAGCCATGCACCGCCCGACCCGCTGCGCCCGCTGGAACTACCGCTTATGCAGTTGCATGACCGAAGTGAGTATTTATATCAATATCATTTTTTTGGCAGTAAGTCACAAGTTTAAATGAATACCATTGTAGTAAACCTATGATACAAAACAATAATATAAGTTGTAAGCGTTCATAAATAATAAATGCACTCGCCGCAAATGGCATCAAACCTTCACGACTCGTTTAGTCGTAAACCCTCTACGACCATAGCTAGTGCAGTTACACTAAGCGTAGCTAGTTAGCTACGCTCGTAGACGGTCTACGACTAAACGCTACATGCAGCTAGAAACTACCACGCATCAGATTTCATATTGTTAAATATTTCATTTTGTACAAAAATAATTTTTAAATCAAAATATGCAGTAAGATAGCAACGTGTTTGTCCCGTCCTAACTTCCCCAAAGTTGAGAGTAATATGATGAATTATTTATTGACATAACTTCGGTACGCCGACAGACGGTGTGACAAAATTAATAACTCTCGCTCCAATAAAATAAATTGCCTGATAATGACCCGTCCAATAATACTCGTGAAACTCGGCTAATGAACAGTCAAAGTCAGTTATTACTTTAGACGAAAGGTAAAAGAGCTATATATCAACCATTTTAATGTGCTTTACGCTTCGAACTAAAACTGGTCTTTTCTTTGTACCGAGATATATGTATGCGTAAGATTATTAGCAAGAAACCTCTTAGGTCTCTACGCACACTGGACGCCATGCCCGTTATTTTTTTATTAAAATGAATATAATTTAAGTGCATTTCGGCGACCCTAACTGTGTGGCTTCGCCGAATGCGTACTCGTATATGGAGAGGAACTTCGTAATTTTTTTAGTAGAATCAAATGTACAATTATGTTCAGTACGTACCTTCATGTGGTAAAGGTTCAATAACTAACAGTTATTATTTTACGAGCAACCTTTATTGTATCATTCATGCGAGTAAATATTCATTGAATTCACTGACGATAAGAGTGTTTTTTTATTGAACGTAACTGATTCTAATGAATCCGAATAAGTATGTGTATTCTTGATATAATCTGTACGGACAATTTATTTCATATAAATTAAGTAATCAACTGATTGCGTTTTTTAGGCTGTTTAATCAATATTAAGAATTATTCAACAGAAGGAATTTGTTTTTAGGCATTACGTCATATCCCATATTCTATAGGTACACATCCTGTATTATAAAGGTACACACAAATTGTCTACAAAATGGCATAACTTTACAGATCATCCTATTTTGCAAATACTGGAATCCCGAACAACGGACAAGCTTGCCATGGAATTTGTCAAGAAACAAAAACTAAGGTTCGCCGAGCAGTAATATAATTATACTTCAGCATTAAAGACATTATCTTTTCATACTACCTATTTTCATTTTGATTCAGTTCATTGTTTCGATTCACGCACAACGTCCATTATGTCGACAATATACAAATTAAATTATTAAAAAAAATATTTTACAATTACAAAGAGCTCGATATTTTTAAATCAAAATTAAGTTATTTTATTAGCGTTGATATATGTAGATACCTATTTATTATATTAAGATGTATGACAGTATTATTGTATAAAGTACATTGTACTGCAAAGACTGTATTTCTTCTATTATGATGAGAGAATATAAATATTGTGAACGTGTACTTTCAAACATTTTATATGTGTATAGTTAGTACGCACCCTCGGAGCTTATGTCCCTAGTGTTAGTCTCTATTAGAATTCCCGACCAAGTACTTTAAGACTCATTGTTACCCCGTATTTCATGCCAATTCTTGCATTTAATATGTGCAAATACTTAATAATTAAGTAAGTTTAATATACAATTCGACTTCACTTCATATTTTGCCGCACGCAGTTTTAAATATAAAAAATATACGTAGGTGTTCATAAAAACACCTCACTACCTACTGTTTATTAAGTATTTGTTAAAAATATATGATCTTATAGTGGTGCTCTGCAAGCTTTTTGACATCTACGAGTATGTATAGTGCTTAATTTATTGAAAGAAAGAAAGAAATAAAAATATTTTATTTGGTAAAATTTACAAGCGTTACGTAACTTAATAACTGAAACTAGTTTTACACCAAAATGGCACCACTCAGCATATGAAAATGATGTGCCTTCACATCATGCCGCTGGTCTTCTCAAACATTATTACAATAGGTAGCTCAAATACATTTTCAGCAGTGTCTAAGTAAGTAATTAATTATTTTCTATTTGCTAATTTGTATTATCATCCAATCGAAAACAATATTCTAAAAAAAAACGATAAGTATTATATATATTTCAGTTTTGGTTTATTGTTACGCTTTTATGAAAAAAGAAAAAACTCAGTATGAGAGTAATTTTTATGTTTAAATTGCTATTAAAAGCCTATGCACACAACGTATTTTTAACGCGCCGACGACACGCATTTGACAAACGCCCGCTTACCTGTAGACGTTAAAAAAGCAAATTGTCGCAGTTGTATTGATTTAAACTTTTAAACACGCGCCAGGAGCGCGTTTAAAGTTCTTCTGTATCTAATTTTTTAATATATATATATATATATATATATATATATATATATATAGAGAGAGAGAGAGAGAGAGAGGAAGAAATCACACAGATTGAGCTAGCCCCAAAATAAGCTTTATACTTGTGTTATGGTACCCCAACTATACTTAGTATACATATTTTATATAATAAATACATATACATGACATATACACATGCAGCGCGTGTGTATCGCCTACAACATTATTGAAGTGTGAAAATCTGAATTTCGTTTATAATATCGCACGTTGCCGCGCGTCATCTGCGCGTCGATGATGCGTTAATAAATATACCTGTACTTGCGCTTTGGAGGCGGCAGTAAACTTAGTTGTAAGTAAATGATGTGACGTCAACAACTAACTATTAAGAAATCGAAAGAAAAAAGAAATGACAATTATCAAGTGATATAAATATCCAAAGATAAATAAATGATTTTTGACTTTTTGACTTTTGACCGTATGCATATGTTTTAAGTTGTACATATGAGTATATTAAGTTACGTTGTTTAGTAAATTTGGCAAGTCGCGCCGCCGATGAATGCATACTTATTTCGCTTACTGCACTCTACCTGTAACGTATACTTATCGCTACGAGCTTACATTTACCACTTCCTATCGATACCTATCTACTTGTATTTTATCAGATTATACAGCTTAAGTGATTGTTATATTGCGCTTCTAAACGAGCTTGGTATTGATCATCTATCCGTCACATTTATATTTATACATTGTCTTTAACGACTGATTTTCATCGTTAGTTTAATAATTATACATTTTAAAACTTAATGTGAAAAACGTTTACTGTGTATACATGTGTATAATTATAGAGGAAATTGTATTGATGTTTATAAGTGTGTTTTATGTGAATATATTGTATTAAAATAGGACGTAACAACTAGTCATATAAATGATGTAATATTGTATGGAGATATATTTATTTAAAGGTGGTTTATGGAATGTACTTAGGTAAATTTAAACTGGCATTAAATAACTTCAAGCCAATTGTATCTACCGGAAACTTAATATTGCAAAATAAATGCTCGTATACATGGCATTTCATATAAAAGACTTTGATCCCATATTAATGGACAAACATTTTTGAACTTACAAATCTCCTTCCTTAATTCTATCCATATCATTGAGCTTTTTATTCAATCGGTCATATCATTAGAAATTATGAGAACGACTATCAATGTTCAAATTTGTAACACTACCTACTTGCTATTTTACCCTTTTCGACAGATTTACCTGCAGTAAAGTGTTTATATTTGATAAAATCAACATACATTATGGTGAACTGTTAAATACTTTATCAAAATCTTTTGGCAAAACAAGACCATTCCAAAAGTCAATTATTTAAAAATAGGCTTTACAGAGAAATTCATTTCGTAGTACGAGTTATATATGTGTATTTTGGATCTTATTGCTTATCAATGCAATTTTTTATACAAAGAAGTTATATTTATACAATTATAAAGTAACCTGTACCTACCTATCCGGTCGAAGTAATAACGGAGCATACAAGTTTTAATGGGATTGATTCGATATCATAAATGGAATAATGGAGAAAGCTTGCCTTCGGGAATACGAATACAGCGAAGCGAAATAAAAGCTTTTGAATCAAATAACTTTAAAGTAGCATGTAAATCTTTACCCACCAGTGTTATTTAAAATGTGTGTGATATTATATGAATTCCACTCTTAATGAATGTAACTTGACTGTGTCCGTAGATTTCCCATATACTAAAATAGAAACAATTATCTTTAAAATCAGTGTCTGAATAATTTACAGATAGATACTAGATAAATCAATGTTATTATTATACTATTATTGACACTTGTGTTCCTGGCTTTAATAAATTCTATTAAATTATCTAGACTTTATTTCTTATCTAAGAACGAGGTTTTTCCTTCAGTTAGGTATTTTATTGAGTGAGTAATCGCATTATTACCTATTTCTCCTAGCAGTAGATTACCCAACAAAAATAAATTGAGTTATGATCTAATATTTGTGTTATTAAGTTGTGGTTTATATTGAATACTGCTCCAATTGTTGTTAACAATTCGACATCCCTTCTGACAACATACAACATATTACATCATACATACTACATGATTTGAATTACTTTGTGCAATTCCGCCACCAGTTAGTTCATGCAAACTATTGCCGGCCGGCGCCCACCCACTACTGTTAGTCCCAGCATACCTGCCACCAACAGCCCGTGTGCACCCGCCACCAACAGCTGATGCATGCTCCCTCCGATACTGCTGCATCCGCTGCGGCTGCAGCAATATCGGACACCGCATACGCGACACGTGTTTCGCCTCTCCACGAGGCATCTTCAGGCACCAAACAAGTTGTTGATCGTTCGACGCTTGACTGCCGAATATATACGGCAATAGTTTGCATGAACTAACTGGTGGCGGAATTGCACAAAGTAATTCAAATCATGTAGTATGTAACTTTGACTTCCGCAAAGTAACACCTGAATCTATTAACTATATTACATCATAGTTTTGGAAACCTGAAATAGTTATGGGAGTAAGTATAGTCGACCTCAATTTAATGAAGCGGTTGCCGACACTTATCTCGTTTGCCAAGTTAGGGCTAAAGACGGTTTGTTTGCAAGCTGCTGGAAAGTGATACGATTCAAAGAGAAGTGCCTTTTATATAATCGGTTGCTATCGCTTTATCAAAGTGCATTTTGTTAATGAAATCATTTCAATTTACGGATAAAAACTAACTCAATGTTTTAGTAGTTATAAACGAGGGGATAGTGTCTGTCGTGATACACCCAGTGAGAACGAAGTTCCTTACTGCAAAATCAAAAGTTTTATGTGCAGTCAAGTACTGAGATACCTGAACAAGCTCTCTACTTATATCTTGCATTATCTCTTAAACTAAAAATAATGTAAACATGAAAACATAATTCAGAACGACTTTAATGAAATCTTTTACTTTTAATACTTTTAAAAAGTAAAGATCCAACCGTACAACTAACTTGTCCAGTGGCGCCTATCGTTATCCACTGGACCAGCGCTCACTATCGCTAGGAGGCGAAATAACCTTTCACTTTAAATGCTTTGTCAATAATCATTATATCAATTCGTGTAAACGCTGTAACGGTGTAACTCCAAATTCATAATGGGTCACAAATGGGTAACGTGCCATAAAGAACTGCGTTCTAAAAAAAACTAAAGTACTTGTACCTATTTTTTGGTTGTACTACTTATGTTACAGTAATAGCTAAGTATAGAAAGACTAAATAGAAATCTTTGACATGGCTTTTGACACTTAGGGCCATTAAAGTTTCAAGTTTCTTCAAGATCGACCGCTGATTTTAAATCATTTACAAATAGTGACTCTACCGCAAAGTGTACACAAAGGTCTCATTAGTATTTTCTGACTATGAGCACTCAGTACAGCTACGACTGTCAGCTCCCGTTGCCGCTAGCTGCCACTCAGACAATTTAGATAATGCTCTTCATGCGGCAGTTTACAAACAGTCTCCGCAAGCCACAAACCTTCCAGCTTTACGAGATTTGATGTCATTGGTATAAGTTTCTTACACAAATTCAAATTATTATTTTATTTTAGCATAGTTTATAGAATCAGGTCTCGTCTCATTAGTTATTCCTAACTGTGAGTACTCAGTGGAGCTAAGACTCTCGACTCCCATCGCCTCGACTTGCCGGCCGCTAGCCGCCACTCAAACCGTGCAATTTAGATAACGCTCTTCACGCGATTGTGGCTTGCGGGACCGGCTGAAAGCTTCGTTGGCTGCTTTCCGCTAGAACGCTCCACGTTTTAATGTTTAAATCCGATATCATTTGCGAATGGTGATTATATGCAGGTACCTACTTGCTCGGCTTATGCCAGATCTGACTCAAACTTGGCCTTTTTTCACTCGCCTCTTTCTTGAGTTTCTTTGAAATTTGTTTCTGTTAGGGATAATTAAAACTTATATTATTTAATACAATCTTTAAGACAATTTAGCTTTTTTTATATCGATAGTATATGTATCTATTAGAATGAGAAGTGACAGGATTTTTCGTAACGATCATGGATACGGTCAGATTTACTTGTATAGTAATAATAAATTAATAAATAGACACGGACAAATAACACTGATTGAGCTAGCCCTAAAGTAAGTTCGTGACTTGTGTTCTGGGATACTAACTCAACGATACTATATTTTTATGACAAGTCCATATATAGATAAATATCCAAGACCCAGGACAATATGAAAAAGGCCATTTTCCAACTTGCCCTGACCGGGGATCGAACCCGGGACCTCTGGGTGGCGGACTAGCATGGTGACCACTACGCCACGGAGGTCGTAATAAATAAAAACTACACATATAATAAAAACTTCTTTTTATAATATGTGTATTTTCTGTAGAATATTTTATATTTTACTTTTTATAGATATATTATAAAACCCTAATCTAAGAGAATGTGAATAAATAGAGTGAATAAAAACTTCATTTATTATTTTATTCAATGGTTTAATTTAAATATGACAAATAAAATAACGCAAAAATATATAGAATGTTATGTTATACTTATAAGTAAGTAAATATTTAACTCGAAGCTATATTCTGCAAAATGATTAATATGTGATATTACGCAAAGATGATTGGATTTAAAAATTGGGTTATTTTGAATTAAAACATTATTTTATTGATGACAGTCAAGATTTTTTTTTAATTAAGGGCCTTGCGTATAACAAAGCTCTGAAATACAATCAGCCACTGAAAGCAGGCAGACAATTCGTTTTACCTGTGGAGACACCATACTTCGAATAGGTACTAAAACTGACCATTTCTCGTATCGTTTTTTTTTCGCAACATTAAATAATATTTCAGTTCTATTGTGCAAAACGACGGCAATATAGACCGTGATGTAAAAAATCGTATTAACGCAGTTTGGTCAAAATGGCGACATGGCCAATAGAGGAGAGCCACGTTACAAAACAGATGCTAAATTTAAACATTACTGAAAATAGGAACGGAGGACGGCCAAAGAAAAGGTGGATGGAGTGCACTAAGGACGATACGGATAAAAAGAATGTGACAACTGCCTTAACAAAGGATAGAGGGGAATGGAAAAGACTCACATGCTGTCCCGACCCCACGTGAAGTGGGATAAGGTGTGGAGGAAAAAGAAAGCCTCTTGAAAGCGCCATAACTCAAAGTTGCAACCACTGAAAGCAGACAGACCGACTCTACAAACTACGACTACTCTACAAACCATAAAAGTAAATCTAACCATACCCATGATCGTTACGAAAAATCCCGTCACCTCTTAGACTATATGACTTGATTAATGCTAAAAAAGTTCATAAGTAATTTATTATGAATTAGCCGCAGCCCGCGGAGTTGCCCGCGTGGCTATAGATTACTTCGTAAGTAAACAATCCCGTAGGAATCTTCTCTTTTCCATATGTTAATCTAGGTAAATTATCCAATAAAGATCTACCTATGTACCACATTTGATCGCAATTCACTCAGCTGTTTTAGTGTGAAAGCGGAACAAACATCCATACATACATGTAAGGATCCTTACAAACTTTCGTATTTGTAACGTAAAGTATCTACTATTATAGAGCCTTTTTCGTACTTATTTCGTATTTTTAAATTGACTGACCTTAAGGTAAAGGCACGTAATTCCGCGGTGTTTTCATCTGAAGTTAAATGAAAATCAAAATTTAAGTATTTAATGTACTTTTTTGTAGAATTGGCTATTTTTATCAGCAGTGACATTTATCTTAGTTTTGAAATATACTAACAGTTTGACAGTAAACAAATATTATAGATTTGAAATTACGTAAAAATATAAACAAGGCCGAGGGCCGTTTATTCCGAGTTTATTCCGATTTAAAAATCCTAACTCCGATTCATATTGTTCCTAAATCCGAGTGTACAAAATATAAGGGAATGGATGTGGGGATAGTGAAACATAATGTTCATAAATCAAGTGTATTTTATTGTCTTTGGATTTAAAATCAGTCTTATTCTCAATGTTACATGATTATTAAAATGGCATTACAGTATGATGTACTTAGAAATATAATTATATTTTTTGTCTTCTTTATTTATAAATTTTGTAGTACTTACTTATCTCGTAAAAAAGTCTTATTCTCTATGTAACATGATTATTAAAATGGCATCACAGTATTATGTACTTAGACTTACTGCGTAAGATAATGAACACTCTGTATTTTGCTGCATCAATACCACGGAATAAGGTATTTATATAACCTTATTCCGTCTTAAATACTTTGGAATTGCATTTCATAAGTCTCAAATAAGTTTTTTATTCCGAGTAATAAAAAATAGAATACTTGACAATATACTGTAAGTAAATTAAAGCTTATTTGCAATATCTTTCGAAAAATCAATACAAAATACTCAGGATTAGAACAGAACACATCAATATTTTAATTTTTTTGACGCAGCTTTTCCATACACCGAATTAATAAAGTACCTAAATAGATATTCTTTGACCTACTATTACTAATAAATACGACACCACAGTGTACCTCGGAAATAGAATTTTACATTTGTTAGTTATTCAAGTGATCAGTACAAAAACATTAATTTCATAATCATAACAAAGCATCCAAAAATATAAAAAAAGTTAATCTCTATGAAATTGCAATTCCGTTGTATACATCGGCATTTAGGAACCGACTCAAGTATTTGGAGCCTAATACCGCGATATTTTAAAATCTTATTTTCGCCACAACTTCAGAAGAAAATACTCCAATGTTAACGGTATTCGTTATAAAACATAACCCTTTTAATGTTTCAACTTAAACAAACACTAAAATAGTATAAAAATCACGTATAAAACACTATTTAAAAAAATGTTAAGCTCACGTGAATTAGGTCCGTAATGTAAGAAGCGCACTTTTGAGTCAGCTGCTAGCTTCAATCTGACCGATTATTTTGAATTGTACATACACTGAAACAATCTGTTGCTCACATAAACGTGTTGAAATAAATTATAATCTGTATAACGTATTTTGCAGACAAAAATAACTTGTAAATTAAAGGAAAATACAGTTTTTCTAAATACATCGCAATATGGTGCCAGTTTGGGAACCCCTCGTAATTGAGTGCCTTTACCTTATTTATATACCTATTAGGGTATATAGATAACTCAGGTGGCCGAACCCTACAAAATGAGACATTCTCTATTTCATTAGTCCATGTTACCATGTTTAGTCCATTATTCAGTCCATGATAGTAAACATCATTGTCTGAATTTATCCATACAATAGTGTCAGTATATTTTGTTTGACGTCGCCTATATAATTTTATGTGGACGGACAATAAGTATATGTACTCGTAAACACTTAACTTGGTACAATAAACCCCTAATTTTAGGCGTTTTTGGCTAGGTGTATATGTGATAGAAGTGTTATATTTACTTACATATACAATACACCCTTGCCAAAAACGCCTTAAATTAAATTAAAGGTATAATTACTTAAAAAGAAAAGTACGTAATTCAAGATCCAGTAACACGGAGAAATGTTTTGTTTGTCTTTTCGCAGACGATCTCTAAGAATATTTAATTCCAAAGTTTATCTCAAGTCTTAAACATCGTGAAACATTAGTCCTCATCTTGAAGAGGGCTTAAATTTCTTTTAGAAATTCCCCTGAAGTCGGAGCCAGTGGAGGCGCGGGGGTCGAATTGCTCTAAAGGTAACATGAGAAATCACAGTCATCCAACTCCGCTGCTACTTTTCATCAAACGGATAGGTAAACAGGTAATAGATTTGATAATATATAATTATTTATCGTATTATGTATTCGACACCGATATTTTTTAAAGTAAAAACAGGTCCCTAGCAACTTACGCCATGCATTTGCCCTCATAATATCCAAAGAAATTGTCATATCTAGTAGGTATAGGTAAGCAGTTATTACTTAGTAGTAAATAGACCCTAAATATGAATGTAAACTGGTATCTGTATTACAAGTTAGGTAATAAAATTGTGAGGACAATGCCGTGCACAGAAACAATCGGAGAGCATTCAAGCAAAACTTTTTCGTCGAAAAATTCAATTGTTTTAAAATAAATTAGCAAACTACGACTGCGTTTCCCAGTCGGCAAGTTCGTTAGAATTTCCTTTTGTGTCAGCACCTCAATGACATTCTGATTTATCTATATTCGAACTATTAACTTATTAGTCGATGTTATTTGGGTTAATTCCCAACATTTGTGCTAGATGGCGCTTGACCATATGTAGGTATATAAATGAAAAATATAACAAAACTAGTCAACGCGGGCTAAAAAGACACGATAACAGCTATTATAAATATTAAGTGATTTTTCTATACTCTGTTTATTTGACCCTAGAACCCCCACCCTGAATTTCTAATAAACCTCACAAGAACAACTAACTTTTAGCCGCAACCTGAAGGCAAAAACATAAATTGAACCATTCAAATTCTTTTCGCGATATCCTTAACAACGTGGCCATTGAAGCGGGTAATTTATTTTATTGTTAAGTATGCTTCCCACTTACAAAGTTTAAGTATTGTGAAAATCATTTGGTTATGTTATTTTTATACCTAGAGTTACTGAATAAAATACTTTTGATATTTTGCCCAACAATAGGACACTGCAGGCTTTAAAAAAATTATGGTTACCTATATGTCATAATATATAATAATGGTACAACAGAATGCCTCAGAATCGTTGAATATTTTATACTTACCTATACACTTACCCATAAGTACTTTGAGCTCATAAAATTTGAGCTCATAAATAAATAAAATATATTTGGTTGTGTATATAGATAGATATCAACTTTTCCAATTTTTCCCATAGCTTGATCGAGTCATCCTATGACCTGGTAAATCTGACTTAGAGAATCCTATATATTAGTAGGATTCTCTGAGTTAGTTTATCAGATCACGCGGGATACCTCGATCAATCTCTCTCACATTGCCACTCACGCCTACTTGATCACAAATGTCTACCTATGTAGGCGTTCTACCATAAACCATAACGTATGATTTTCTTCTTGACTGTTTTCGTTTTTGTTGAAGTTCCCAACTTGTACAATGGAGTGTGAGCTCAGATCAGAGAGTGTGCCTAGACTCCCTACAGAAACATTTTTATGTTGTAACCAGAGATCGGAATCACGGGTGCTATTGCTATCAAAAGTATGGATATGACTATATAATCTATAAATAAAACAATCATAATTATGTGATTTCAGGATATATTTTAATCGAAAAAAATATACTTATCCTCAAATCCCATAATTATAATTGTTTTATTTACTTAGTACCCAATTCGATTCCCGAGAAATCCCGGAACTTTTAGTCATATCCATACTTTTTATAGCAATAGCACTAGTGATTTCGACCTCTGGGTGTAACTTTAAGACGGGATATAGGTACAACTATTTTTATGTTAACTATACCAGGCCTGTCTCACTCCGCGTGTAGGTATCGAAAATATACCTACGCATTTCATACGTTTTGTTATTTTTAACATAGTCTATTAATATATAGATATCCATTGTATCTCACTTAAAAAAACATCTACATACTAGGTGGGTGCCACATAATTGATAAGACAATAAAATAATAACAAGTAAGACTTCTAGACATTTCCAATGTTTTTAATCCGAGATAAATCAGAGATATCTATCAGCTACTGACGTTTACGGAACGAAGTAATTATTGAGAGATATATTTTATTATTCTTATCAATGATTTTATAAAACTTAAAACCGACTTCACCCCCAAAGTACACAACCGATTTTGATAAAATTTTGCACCACCTGACAAGTATACCTTTTTAAACAAAAATAATACAAATTGGTCCAGGCATCATAGAGTAATCGGTGAATATACTTACAAAAACAAGATCACGACGAATTTAAAACCTCTTCCATTTTAGAAGTCAGTTAAAAAAGGCACAATGTCATATATAAATGCAGTTTTGATATTTCGTAGCGTTCGGCTCCAGCTTATTGAAGTATACGCTTAGAACTGAGAAAGGCCATTAATTTCCAACACCTGCAGTAGTCCAGTCATTAAACAAAAAAAATATTGACAAATTCCTACACTCTCGATTTCTTATCCTAAATGCTTTTGTAATGGAATTTTCGTGTCAGTTTACTAAAAAAAATACTGTTTTTTTTTTCAATGAATTTTAATAATGGACATAATAAATCCTAGGTCTTGTTTTGTATAATGCACAACATTTCAATTGTTGAGTAATAGAAAAATGAGCTCATATTATTGTATATTCAACAGTAAACATGTATAGAACACAATAAACTTTTAAAAAAGGGGAGACGTAAAAAAATATGGAATATGAGAAATCCAATGATGAAAAACATAAGTTGGCAAAATATTCTTCATTTCTTAGACAACGTTTCTTTGTTCTATAGAGATCCAATGATGAAAAACAAAAGTTGGCAAAATATTCTTCATTCCTTAGACAAAGTTTTCTTTGTTCTATGTAGTTTTGTACAATGCGGGACAAATAAGTTGAATATATACAAACCAGGCGTGAAAATGTACCTATATCAATGCTCTGTCAATGTATTAGTTTAGAAGACGATGAAATGAATAAATGGCTGACGAAAATAGAAACCTATGATGTTTGGAGGAATACGTTTAAGGGGATACCAGAATTTTCCGAAGTCCAGTGCTGCCCCCATATGAAATAAACCATTTGACAGGAATCGGAGACATCATTTAAAACACGATAAACAATTTTATGAACTACTGTTTGCAGTTTAAAGTGAAAACGTTAAGCTTTTCTACGCATATACGCCAAAAGTGGCCGTTTTTCGCGTAGTTTCGTATTGTGCGTAGAAAAGCTTCATGTTCTCACTTTAAACTGTAAACAGTAGTTTGGTGGGTTATCTAGTGCCTCGTTCAGACAGAATTTTAAATGATGTCTCCGTTTCCCATCAAATATTTTAATATTTTTTTTTATAAGAAAGGGATGTACATTTGCTTGGTCGTCTCAAGTCCTTAGGTGGCTGTTTGACAATCTTGTCGATGGTTGGCAGCAAGATGGTGTGGACCTTTGTGTCTATGAGAATTGCGAACAAAACAGCACAACACCCTTACTACATTTCCGCTTAATAAAGGATTTTGTACAAATCTAAAGCCTTTCGATGTGGACATTTCCTATTTATTTGGCTGTTATGGTTACTATAGAGATAATTCTATAAATATCAATGATGTCGAAACGGTAATGTATTGTGGAATTATAGGCTACGGATTGAAATTCACCAAATAAAGCTGGATATATGTAATTAATCATGCACCGCATCAGTCAAAACAACAGACAGACTAATGTGTTATTCGCGTGCGTCACATCACAACACCACAACGTTGTGTCTAGGTTCATTTTTGTTTGAGTATTAAAAAGGCTAAAGCTACTTAGGCCTGCTTATAAATATCTATTATTTTAACAAGTAGTATTAACAATTGTACCTACACACTTCTCTTAGAAGTCCGATGTCTTGGTGTTTACTTTTTTATTATAATAAAATATTCAGTGTATTTAACGTATAGGGAAAATTGCATCTTTCGTGGATGCAGGCAGGCAGATTCTTGAATTATCATCATCAGTCATTTCTCTTCCGCAAAAACGTTGATTACTATTATGAAATTTTTATCGTGATAACAAATGTTTACAAATAGGTAGTTATAAACCTATGTAATTGTAATTAGATAACACTATCATTATTTTCGTAGATACGATATATCAAAGGTTTTTCAATCTAAATAGCGTGGAATAAAGTCCACAAAAAATGTTTACTAGCTATTTTAGAAGCATAAAAATTCTATTTCTTTAGAAGCATAAATAAATAATTTGCCTACAGCCCCATCTGGCAAAATTATAAAATAACGACAGCCAACCTTTATTTTTGATACAGACCGCCCACGTTCTTGTTGTATTTAGCCGCAAACATGCGGCGAATAACTTTCTTTATCGAATTTTCTGATAGCTAGATGCAAAATCATTTATTTTCATTTGTGTCGTCTCGGTTTTATCTCTGGCCGCATTCGCAGCTACCCTACATGTATAAATTACATTCCATCTCATCACTTGCAAATCTTTGAAAGTACCTATTGTGTATGTATTTTACACATAAATTAAAAATCAATTACTTTTGTACATAATTATACAAAAATCAATAACTTTTTTATTGAAGTTCTTTCTCAGGCTAGGAATACCTTATATTGGAAAATCTTAGAATAATTTGTTGGTTTCGAATCGAAGTAAAAATGCACGTAGGTACCGTGTTAGTAATTTTCTCGGAAGCAAATAAAGCCAGTCATTATAGATAGGTAATGAATTTATTTACTAAAGGTATAGAGGTATTTTCATCTCATCCATTCGAAAAACGATGTTTTTTATTCCAATGCAATGCAATGAAGAAGCAAAAACTAAATTTATTGACAATTGACCGGTACTGATGAGCATGGAGCAACCTAAAACAAACAAACATGTAGAGTTAGTAAGTAGTGTTAGTAGACTATCTAATATAACAGAGACGGTTAGTACGAGAATTAGACCATACCAATCAAGGATATGGAGGTGGGGAGAAGTAGAAGAGAAGGGGCAGTAAATACATATATAATAATAAAAAGATGCTTATAAATATAAATTATTATTTTTAATGAATTTGGCAAGGATATTTGCAAATGAAGAGAAGGCCAAGGTTAACAGAAACGGCACATTTACGGGGCGAGGAATATTGCGCGGGAGTAAGTCGTACAGAGAGACCGATAACCTGGGGCAGGCGAAAAAGATGTGTTCCAGGGTACCCTCGTCAAGACCACACTCACACAGAGAGCTGTCTTTAATTCTAATCTTCGCTAAAAATACCGGAGAGCAAACATGTCCCAATCTAAGACGGATAATGGCTGATGTTGGGTGTTTGTGGAAGTTTCTATATTTGTGAAACCATGGTTTTACATGGTTATCAGGTTGAATTTTGGAATACATTTTCGCCATATGTTTACCAAATTCTATCCCAATCTTTTTTAAGACTGGTTTGCGCCAAAAATTTGAGATCCCGAGGAAGGCATGAGGAATAATTATCTGAACCCAGGTGGGTTGCTTCTTTTGCAAAAGTGTCAACTTTGTTAAGTGTCAAGTGTCAAGTTTCATTGCCTGATATACCCGCGTGTCCGGGAATCCATGCCATCGCTACTTCTATGTCCATTGAATGACACCTATATAGAGCTTCCCGAGTCAACAGAGAAATGGGAAAATTTTCTTTAGCACGTAGTGGTAGCTTGATCAAATCTTGTAGACAGCTCTTGGAGTCTGAAAGTATAAGTGATTTATTTAGTTTATGAGATTTCACATATTTTACTGCTTCTAATAAAGCTATAGCTTCTCCAGAGAAAACAGAGCATTGAGGAGGACATTTAAAGTTTAATAATATATTATATTTAGGTATCCAAACAGCAATACCAACATTACCATCATTCGAAGTTTTTATTTATAGCGAAAATAAGTAGCCTATCTGACAATTCTTCATCGATGATTTGGTTAAACTGTCTACCTGCTTCCAAAGACTGTTTATGTATACCCAAGTCTAACAACACCTGAGGTTGAAAAATGAAGGCCAAGAAAATTGTTTGGAAGAGTGGATTGCCATCAAACTGAAGGACTGGGTAAAATAGGTTTTTAAAACTTTGAAAGCTTTTGAGGAGCGGTGGGTATTCTTTATAAATCCAGTAATTTGAAATATTAAGAGATTGGGAGAGTGAAGCTAAAATGTTAAGAAGAGGGTGAGTTGAATTTTGTATAACTTTAGAGAAGAATCGATCGGCAAGATATTGTCGGCGGAGGTGTAAAGTTGGTTCAAGGAATTCTACTTGGAGAGCTCGTGTAGGGGAGGATTTCATGGCTCCTCCAACAATGCGTAATGATTTTGCTTGGATTTTGTCAAGCTTTGCAAGTGCAAGTTTGTTACAAGGTTCTAGTACGAAACAGCCATAGTCAAAGTGGCTTCGGATAATAGCCTAATAAATAAGAAGCTAGCTATAGGGATGAGCACACCATCGAACACCTGATACAGCACGAAGGACGTTTAGGCCCTTCTCAGCTTTCTGTGAGACATAATTTAAATGTGGTACTCCAGTCATTTTTGAAACCAAAATTACGCCTAAAAATTTAATTTTATTTTCAATTTTGATAGGAATAATATATTAACAGACAGATTTATAGGGGGAATGGTCCTTTTTCGAGAAAATACTACTGCACTACATTTGCCAATAGACAGAGTAAAACCGTGATTGACTAACCAGTCATTTAGATAATAGAGGGCAGAGTTTAAACGGGAAGATATCTCTTCAAAATTCTCTCCTCGTGCGTATATAGCAATATCATCTGCATACTGTAGGGACTCGCAAAAGCTGGATACCGTTGGGTCCAGGTCAACTATGACTGTACATATGAGTATGTAGAGGAGAAGGTGGTAATGTGGCCCCCTACTTTGCTTTTAAGGCCTCATGCAAAAAAAACTGCACTTACAAATAAAGCAAGTTCGTTATAGTATTCCTCACTCGATTGCCTATGCATGCCTGACTGTAGAATAAATACTATAACCACAGAATAATCAAAAAATAATTTATTCTCAAAAATTAAAATTTTACAAAAAAACATTAAGTGAGGGTAATATGGCACCCTGGGGGCCAAATTAAAAGTATTAGACTTTAATTAAATTTAACGGCAAAAATCACAAATATAATATTGTCCAGACTGTATGAGCCCATAAATTGCAAGATTGGCACTGAATCCACTCCTCACGATGTCTGTCGCTAAAATAACTGGCTTTACAAAATATGCAGCTCCACAAAATATGAAATTATAAAATAACTGGTATAACTAGTATTTGAGTATTTGAGATAAAGTCACATGTGAAAAAATAAAAATAAAATAAATGGCTTCACAAAATATGAAAAATGTGAGGGGGCCAAATAACAAATATTAATGAATATATATAAAAAAAAAAAACAAAATTCATAAAATTAACAAATGTTTTTGCGTAATTACCCTCAAAATCGGGTTAGAAAACGTCTCTTAAACACAATTTCTAAATCAACCTATGTAAAACTTAGTTTTTCCAGAAAAAATGAATAAAATGCCGAGTGGTTTTAAATGTTTTCCGTTGCGTGTTTCGACTGATTTCAAATAACAGAAGAACGTTACGCCATTTCACAGATTTGTTGATTACTATTTGGTAGCTGTCATAAGAGCTCCGCATTGCACGTAAATTATACTAGATAGCGCGTTCCTAAATTATAAAAATGTAATAGGGCCAATATACCTGCAGGGGCCACATTACCACCTTCTCCTCTATAATAAATAAATAAATTAATATATAGGGACATATAACACTGATTGAGCTAGCCCCAAAGTAAGTTTGAGACTTGTGTTATGGGATACTAACTCAACGATACTATATTATATTACAAATACATATATAGATAAACATTCAAGACCCAGAACAATTTGAAAAAGGCCATTTTTCAACTTGCCCCGACCGGGGATCGAACCCGGGACTTCTGGGTGGCGGACTAGCATGGTGACCACTACGCCACGGAGGTCGTCCTCTAATATATACTCGTAATTATGGATCTTGTGTCTGCAATAAAGAATTATTATTATGTTGGTACGCTTTTCAGCCACGGGTCCATGGGGACCCGGTCCTTTGAGGCGTTCATGGGGCCAAAGCCAACATGAAGAGGCCTTTTAGTACCTTTTTATCTAAAAAGTGAGATGGCTGCATCTATGGTCTATCCCTTAATGTACCATTGAGATGCACTAACGGACAGTCCTCCACAGCTGCCGAACTATTTCCAGGGAGGAATTTACTTGGTTTGGGCTTTATGGATGGAATGTTAGTGGACCGGATAACAGGGTTATGGAGTGAGATACGGACATCTACCTAAAAATCTCTCACAACAATTTTAGCCTGGTAGATGGTGACCCGCTGCTCGTTGGCTACACTGCCTGTGGGCACCCTAACTAGCCACGAAAATACGGCCTGGGCGCAACACAATGTGAGCAGCTGAGGGTGTCGAGAAGTGCGGCTCCGGTTTCGCCATCACGGGGTTACCCCCGAGAGCGGGTTTCCCCGTTATTACGCCATTACGTGCAATACACTTCCACCCTGGAGCGTATGTTCTGCTCTTGCAACTCCACTCTGGCCGGCCAGTTAAGGCAAGACAGAGGCGGGGCGTATGTTACTGTGTGTATGTGTGTGTAAGCGCATGTGTGTATGGTCCCCCTGGAGGTAGGGTACGTGGTGTCGCCACTCACCATCAGCTCGCCACAAGCTGCCCTGCGTTGACTGACTGCACTGGGAATCCAGTGGGCGATGGGGTCGTCACGTCCCGATGCCTTTTATTATTATTATTCACTTTATTTATTCATATTTTCTTAGATTAGGGTTTTATAATATATCTATACAAAGTAAAATATAAAATATTCTACAAAAAATACACATATTATAAAAAACCTAATCTAGCTGCCCACTGGCAGCGGGGCAAGGCCCAAGCTACCGGTGGTTAGGGCCGCAGAGAGAGAAACCTCCTGACAATGCGTGCCGTGTCCAGGAGTACTGCCTTCTGTATCTGACCCTTGATCCAGCCATCTAGCGAGAGAGTCTTGAGGTGTTGATCAAGACTCTTCGCTATAAGACCGTTCGCCGATACGACTATCGGGACAATGATCGTTGAATCCACATTCCACATGGCAGTCACCTCGTGGGCCAAGTCAAGGTACTTACTAAGCTTGTCCTTCTAGGCCTTTACGAGGTTCTCGTCATGCGGGATGGTGATGTCAACAAGCACTGTCTGGCGCATCAATCGATCTGTCAGCACGATATCAGGCTTATTGGCGACAATAGTCCTATCCGTGACATCCGTATGACAGATCGATCCCAATAGAGCGTGGCACGACCATTTTCGAGAACCGGCATCGGTGTGTACTTATAGTACGGTACCTCAGATTGTACAAGTCCGTATCGAAGAGCAAGCTGCTGGTGAATAATTCTGGCTACGAGGTTATGTCTGTGCAAGTACTCACCATTAGCCAGATGAGAACAACCAGAGATTATATGCCTGATAGACTCTCCGGGACGTCGACATGCTCGACAGACGTCAACCGTACCGTCCCTCAGGATATATCTCCGATAGTTGTTCGTCATCATGACTTCGTCTGCAATTGCGCAGGCAAAACCTTCAGTTTCCCCAAAGAGGTCACCGAAACGTAGCCAGTTCACCGATGCAAGCTGATCCACATCGGGCCCTGTTAAGGCCCGATAGAACCGCCCGTGGAGCTCCTTGCTCTTCCATACGTTCATGCGATCCTCGGTACTTAACACCGTTGGTTTGCGCCAGTTCTCATTTGCCAAGGAGAGCGGCGTGAGGCCCTTGTCTACTGCCACAACATCACGATGCAAGCCACACTCACTGTTAAGAAAGTACTCCCTAAGGCTGCACACCTCGCGGTTGTGGAGAGTCTTGGCATTTAAGAAGCCTCGACCTCCACGCTTCCGCGGGATGTACAGTCTCATAACAGATGAGCGTGGGTGTAGCATGCGAAATGTTATGAGCAGTAGGCGGACCCTTCTATCCAGAGCATCCAGCTCAGTCTAAGTCCACCTTAGTATGCCAAAGGAGTATATGAGTAGGGGCATCACCCAGGCGTTGAAGGCACGCGTCTTATTTCCTCCTGACAAAAGACTTAAGTACTTTTGTCAGTCGGCTAAAGAAGCGTTCCTTCACCGCCTGTTTTATGTCCCCATCCATAATACCCAATGACTGTGACATACCAAGGTAAAATGTAGGTTTCCGACTCTGAGAGAGTCTTGATCGTTATTGTCTCAGAAAGCTGTAAATTTGTAGATTTTATAACTTTCCCCCGCTGTACATGCATAACCGCACACTTATCTCCACCAAACTCCATCTTGATGGCACTACTAAAAACTTCTGTAATTTTTAGTAGTTTCACCAAGTCAGCTCGTTTTTGTGTAAATAGCTTTAGGTCATCCATGTACAGTAGGTGAGAAATAACTTCACCCTCTCTTCTGAGCCGGTAGCCCAGTCCTGAGTCCTTTAGCAAAGAGCTAAGAGGATTCAGGGCTAGACAAAACCATAACGGACTCAAACTGTCACCCTGTAAGATGCCTCGCTCAATCCTTATATAGTCTGACGGACTATCTCCACTTCCCGGTTGACAAAGGACTGTGATCCACTGCCTCATACAAGTGCTCAGAAAGGATCTTAAAGTTGTATCAACTTTGTACAACTCCAATATCCTTTGCAGCCATGAATGAGGCACTGAATCATAGGCCTTCTTATAATCAATCCAAGCAGTAGAAAGAGCCACCTTATTCCGTCGAACTTGTTGGCTAATAGTCATGTCGATGAGGACGAGCTAAATATTACATGTGTAAATATTGTATAGAATAGGACTAAGGACTGACCCTTGGGGAAGGCCTAACCATACATTTCGAGGAGGAAGTAAGACTCCATTGACGCGGACGCGAATAGATCGGGCTGAAAGAATCATGCTAATAGCGTTGATAAGTTTCTCCGGAATGCTCAGCTGCAACATTTTTTGCCTAAGCAATGGGATTTGAACGTTATCATATGCGGATGAAATGTCTAAAAAGACTCCAATGACGCTTTCATTATTAGAGAAGACTGATCTAATCGCAGAACACAAGATGCTAAGGCTGTCAATGTTACCGTAATGATGGTAATGGTAATTTGAGCGTCGAAAGCCAAATTGGAATTTGGATGAAAGGTTCCTGTTCTCAACTATCCATTCTAAGCGGTTTTTAATTAGATGTTCCATAATTTTAATGATGACTGAGCTAAGGGCAATGGGTCTATAGGAATGGGTCGGATGGGTCTTTACCTGGTTTTAGTATGGGAATTATTATTTGATTTTTGCAGGATTCTGGAATGTTACCGGACATGAAAATACCATTTATAATATTTAAAAGATAACGTTTAGAAGATGGAGAAGCTTTGCAGATAAAAGAGTTTGGGATATCATCAATACCAGGAGCAGAATCCTTCAGATGATCAAGAGCACTCATTATTTTCGCAAAAGAGAACTCCTGATTCATCATGTCAGATGATGGAGAGTTTGATTGTAATGGAGGAAGGCAATCAGCGTTGGGAGCATAGGGAGGAGCCAGTCTATCCACAAAGCCTTACAGCCATGGAGATAGATCATTAGATGAAGAATTATTGAACACTAAGCTTCGTCGGAAAGCTTTGATGTTCTTCCATACTACAAAAGAGTGCGTTCTGGGCAATAGGGACTCACAGAAGTTGTTCCAGCCCAATTTTTTCTTTTAGGCTTAAAATCTTTTTGTGCGAGCATTAACTTTTTTATAATTAAGGTAATTGGGCATGTTAATTTCCGATAAATATTGGTCTTCAGCATCTTTTCTTAATAATTTTTATTAATACTGGCAGTGCACTCATGGTCCCACCAGGGGGGAGAGGGAATATGGGAATCGGAAGCGTTTTGGTTTGGAATACATCTATTAGCTGTGGACTGGATACATGTTATGATCATAAATAAGATGAGCATTTGTATTGTCAACAAATGGGACAAATGGGAGGCAGCATAATTCTTCATCCAAGACGAAGTGTTAGGTTATGTTGTATTGACATATACTTTTCATTGGCGTTCCGAGGGGGGGGGGCAGTGGACAGCTGAATTTGGTTAACCTAAATCCCTACTACTACCTACAGCATACGTAACTATCTACTTTTGTAGATAAAAGTAAAGAGAAAGAACTTTTTGCCATGTGCAATACAATATAGAACTTTTAACAACTTTATTTGCCAGACATTTTATTTAATTAAATGCTGATTTACCCAGAAAACTACCTTTACCCCTTGTAGCACAATCTACTATATATATCTATCATCTTCTACGACATCGCGGTCCTATTCTACTCTGCCGGAAACCACACAGTGGTTCTTTCTTATCGTGTAATGACCCCATACAGTCAGAGTTTCTAAACCGCCTCAAGGTCTCTATCGTGGTCAATTTGACGACCAGGACCACCGGCTTATACGTGCCTCCGAAGCACGAAATCATCTTTTTTTTAGACGGTCAGATGATCCAGGCCTGCAATGTCCTAGCAACTGGAAACCAATTCTCACGACCACGGGATCAGAAAGCAAATGCCTGACATATCAACGCACAGCCTAAACTGCTGGGTCTAAAGACTCCAAATTTGGCACATAGGTTTCTTATGAAGTTAAGGGTTGCACTAAGAAGGATTTTTCCAAATTCACCCCCTAAAGGGTTGAAACGGGGGTCCAAAGTTTGTATGGACAAACAGGATTAGTTTGACCATTTTATTCGAAACTTCTCAAGAGATCCAGCGGTAAATAAGTAAATACGTGTTTTAGGATTTTTCAAAATTCATCCCCTAGCGGGTTTGTAACGGGGGTCCAAAGGTTTTATGGAGAAACAAGATTATTTTGGCCATTTTATTCGAAACTTCGCAAAAGTATTCCCGGCTCTAAATAAGTAATAAATATTTCAGGATTTTTTAAAATTCATCCCGTATAGGGGTGAAACGGGGGTCCAAAGTTAGTATGGAGAAAAAAAGATTAGTTTGACCATTTTATTCGAAACTTCGTAAGAGTATTCCCGGCGGTAAATAAGTGAATACGTATTTAAGGATTTTTCAAAATTCATCCCCTAAGGGGGTGAAACGGTCCAAAGTTTGTATAGACACGGGATACGGGACACGGGACACGGGACACGGGACACGGGACACGGGACACGGGACACGGGACACGGGACACGGGACACGGGACACGGGACACGGGACACGGGACACGGGACACGGGACACGGGACACGGGACACGGGACACGGGACACGGGACACGGGACACGGGACACGGGACACGGCACACGGGACACGGGACACGGGACACGGGACACGGGACACGGGACACGGGACACGGGACACGGGACACGGGACACGGGACACGGGACGCGGGACGCGGGACACGGGACGCGGGACACGGGACACGGGACACGGGACGCGGGACACGGGACGCGGGACACGGGACACGGGACACGGGACACGGGACACGGGACACGGGACACGGGACACGGGACACGGGACACGGGACAGCGGACAGAATCACCGTGTGGTTTCCGGCAGAGTAGAATAGGACTACTCCAAGTCTTCCAGTGGATGTCGTAGAAGGCGACTTAGGTAGGGTTGCCATCCGTCCGGGTTTCCCTGGATTAGTCCTAGTTTAGAAGGCATCTGGGGAGCGTCCGGGTGAGGTTTCATTTGTAGTCCGGCTTTTCTTTTTTCTTGAATTGACATACATAGCATAGGCTGCCTAGAATGGCATTTCCTACTTCGTCCAGGTTTAAATATTTATTATAATTATTATTGAGTTAAAAGAGTTATCTCAAAGTTTGTAAGATTGAATACTAAAACGGTCTTAGTACTTTTAAGATTTTTATTTTAAAAGTTAATTGAATTTTGTTAGGTCTTACATTTAAATAAGGTTTTGTTTTCTTAACAGAGTATATCAATAATTTTTGTTTTATTTGAAAAATATATAACTGGTTATTAATACAATTTGTAACAAACTGTAATAAGATTGTGTTTTGTTAGGTACATTTTAAATGATACTAAAAGATGACTTAATTTAATTTTAAGGTCTGAAAAGAAATAAAAATGTGATTTATGACATTTCAACTGTTTTTATTACACTATGTTCAAAAAAACTTGATGACATGTCCAGGTTCTGGGCTCTGAAATCCGGGTTTTTCTCGCGTTTTGCCCTGGTTGCCAAATTTTAGAGATAGGAACCCTAGACTTAGGTAACACAAGCTAAACAAAGCTTATACACATCAATGAGACCTCTGGAGCGTGGAGAATGTAGGCCAATTCCTCTGGCTGCTCTGGCCAAGTATGGCTCTAGTAGTACAGAGAGGTGCTCCTGCAGTGGAGACTAAGAAGACCTGTTGATGATGATGATTATAAGAAAGAAAATGAAATTTTCATACAAATTCAGTAGGAATTTGTATTTAGACGTTGTTAGATAGTGGCGTTAACTCGAAGTCGGCATTTGCAACTACGGAACCCTCTACTGCGCGTGGCCCAACACGCACTTAGCCAACTTATTTGGACAAACGTTCGTCAAGTCTCTGTTTTGTAGCAGAGTCCATTCGAATTAGTTGTGTTCGGAAGAAAAGAAATTTGGAGAATCGTTCGTCTACGCACCGTGTTTTCGCTGCAATACCAATTCGATGCTACATCCATTCGGATTACACCGGTTCGCAAAAAAAATCTCTCGAACAATATTCATTCGTATGAACTAACATCGGACTTGGATCTCGGACCCCAGCAAAGATTACAATATCATCTGCGAATCTTAGATGGCTGAGCCGTATGTTGTTGATCTGAATACTTTCTGAAGCCCAGTTGAGTTTAGTGAATACGCATTGCAGGACCGCTATGAAAAGTTTTGGAGATAACGGGTCACCCTTGTCTTACGCCTTGCTCTACTTTGAACTCGTCCCCTCTAGTTTCTAGCTTGACTCTGCTCACACTGTTCTTTTAGATGTGTTTTAGAACTGCTATGATTATTGGATTTATGTTACATTCTTGTAGAGCTCGCTATATAGAGTTGTGGTCTATGCTATCGAATGCTTTGGTATAGTCTATAAAACGTATGTAGAGAGTTTTTTTTTGAATTCCATGTACTTTTCTATAATCTGTTCTAAAGCATGAATGTGGTCTATGGTCGGAAATCCCGAGCGAAAGCCTGCTTGCTTTACAGGTTGCTTGCTGTCTATTTGAGAGGCTATTTTGTCCTGCAGTATCGAGGTAAATAGCTTATATACCACAGAGAGCAGACTTATCGGCCGATTATTGGCGATGTCCTTAGGATCGCCTTTTTTGTACAGCAGTATGATATCTGATTTATACCTGTTTAGGTATTTTTCCTGTATCTGGGACCATGTTGAAAATTCGTGTCAAGGGTTTTACTAGTAATTTGGGTCCTATTTTCAGCGCTTCGACCTTAAGAACGTCAGGACCGGGGCTTTTGTCTAGCTTCAGTTTCAGGATATGGTTCAGGACCACATCCTCTCCTATAGATATTTTTTCTTTTATGCTTATATCTAAGGTGTTTTTCTCTCTACATCTGGTGTCCTGCCTAGAACTTCTGAAGCGTATAGGTTTTTGTAAAAGTTTGTAGCACATGATTGGATGTGTTTTCTTGATTTAAAAAAAAACGATAATAGAAAAGTGTATTATAGCAAACGAATTTATTCCTTTTATTTCATAATTATCATGTCTGAAATTAGGATACGTGATAATTATGGGGAAGAATAGACATTTTGAAGCATAGCACGTTGTATTTCGGGATTACGACTTTCGAGCGCGTGATTTTATGCGATATTATGTCAGGGCTAGGCATTATTCGGATATATGATTACTACTAAAAAATTTATGAGATAAACTAGAGAACCAGTTACAAATGTTAGATACGCCAGCGAGTATATATATACGCGCTGGGACCCCGGGGTCATTTGTAGATAAATAAAAATATCCGAAAGCTGTTATATACTAAACTACAACAATTTAGGGATTTGAACCCCCGAGCCCCTCTACCAAAGGGCTTACCCGCTGATTCAAAGATTCAACTGTAATTCAGTCACAATTCAGTAATTAGACCTTTAGAGGCACTTTTACACGTCAACAAGTATAATTTATGTTACGTGTAAAGTTTTTTTTTTAATTAGCCATTTATGTCCCACTGCTGGGCAAAGGCCTCCCTTCTTTCCTTCCAGTACTCTCTATCTTTGGTCTTTTCTTTCCAATTCTTCTCGAACACTTTCAGTTCGTCAGCCCATCTCGTCCTTGGTCTTCCTCGCTTCCTGTGGCCATCTGATGGAACCCAGTTTGTCGATTTGTGAGCCCATCTTTCCTCATGCATACGACCAACGTGGCCCGCCCAATCCCATTTAAGTTGTAAAGTATATTAAAATTTAATTTATTTTTAAAGAATAGCAGCTGAAGCTGAAGTCAAGAACAGTTAATACACCAACCAAATATAACTACCCTTATAACTTACCTACTGAATACAATAATTCGGGATCGTCGTACGGACATTTTTTAGTTTTTTGTAGTTAGTTTAATATTACCGCTATAGTATACTTTAAGTATTCCGAGTTGCATCCCCTGCCTGGGGTCCGCTTTTCGGCTATTCTTCTTCGCATGGTTTTGAGCATCCTTGGTTGTAAGACTACAAGTATTTATATTATTAATAATCTGCCAGGTGCGTGTCGGGCCACGCGCAGTGTAGGGTTTCGTAGTTGCAAATGCCCACTTTGAGTTCACGCCACTAAAAAAGTCAAAAAACTAATTTTCTATTAAATTTGTATGAAATTTTCATTTTCCGAGTACATTTTATAAGCCAGTCGCTTTTAACTTTTTAATTTGTAATTCTTACTTAGCTCTGATAGTTTTCCTTTAAACTTCGTTATATTTACTACTGCTATGAATTTTTTCACATGTCCATGTATAACCGTTTAATAGATAGATACACACAATAGGGGGGACACTTGGCACTAACAAAAATTTGCAATATAAAACAAATATTTTAGAAACGGATCCCTAAATCGTAAAATGATGTTCACAAGCTCACTATTTTTTTGAAAGACCTATTCAACGATACCCCACACGATGGCTTAGATAAGAAAAAAAATTGACTCCTACTTTACTTGTATGGGAGCTACCCTAAAAATAATTCTTTCGTTATTTTATTTTAACACTTTTATGGCATGATTAAAATACATTCCCATACCAAATTACAGCTTTCTAGTACGTATAGTGAGTGAGTACAAATGCGGACGGACAGACAGACAGACAGACATGGCGAAACTATAAGGGTTTCTTGTAGGTACTACGGAACCCTAAAAACAAAATAATTAAATTAAATTGTCAATTTATTGGAACGCATATCATTCTTAACTACATCAAGCCATCATTTTTAGGTTTTCCACGTCTGCCTGGCAATTCCAGGGCCACGCGTAGAGGCATGCTTGGATTTAAGTACATATATTTTCCCACGTTAATACCGTGTCCACAAGAAATATTCGTACAGTGTAGGCAAATTAATTACGAGTATGTATCTACCCTACCTATGGCTATTAATGAAGCTAAATCTCTGCTAAGACTAAAGTACCTATTTACTTTTATCTAACAGATTTATATTATCATATTTACTTATCATTTAAGCGATATGATATTATAAAAAGGCACATGAAGATATTTGCGCGAACGCTTGAATAATGGTGTTTCGTAAGAACGAGTGTCTTCTTGTGTTGTGCGCCGTCGGCGTCTCGCTGGCGGTAGCCGGCAAGTCACCTGAAGCAGACCGGATTGAAGAATTGTACAGAACTCTCGGCGGTAGTGAGAGGATATCTGATAATGTCTTTGAAGATGCTAGTTTGGACGTTGTGAGTAGATGACAAGTATTTACTTATTCCTATTTATATCTAATCAACTTGTGAGAAACACATTTGTGCGGTATGAGGGATCTTTATAGCATCTTCAGTTCAGTCTCGCACATGCCGAAAGATGTTGAAACTTATTTTTTTATTTTTCAGCCCGAACTGGTCAGGAAATACAGGTATCCTCTAGAAGAGCACACTGTGACGACTGAGGATGGCTACATCTTGCGCCTACACCGGATCCCGCACGGCCGGGACAGCAACTCGGCTCCGGGCGACAGACCCGTCGTGTTCCTGATGCATGGACTGCTGTCCTCTTCCGCTGATTTTTTAATCATGGGCCCTGGCTGTTCCCTCGGTACGAAAACTACCTATTTTAGAATTCATCAATTAATTTGCTTGGCTATATTTCGAAACTTTATCTAAACACTATATCTAGGAGTAACTAGACTGTGACCTGATCGGCTTTTATAATATTGAAATTATCCGTTAAAAATATGGAGTGGATATCATCATCACCATATCAGCCGCAAGAAGTCCACTGCTGGACATAGGCCTCTTCCAAGGTTTTCCAAGTGGATATACTTATGTACAAATATAGGAATAGGTTATTCGTTCTAGAAATACTGTCTCCTGTCAAAAGATCTAGCTATATGTATATAGTATTTTTATTGCAGCGTACATTCTAGCTGAGGAAGGTTTCGACGTATGGATGGGCAACGCCCGTGGCAACTACTACTCTCGCGCACACACTAGCTTAAATCCTGACAGTTTGCTCAGCACGGCGTTCTGGAGATTTTCTTGGGACGAGATAGGCAACATCGACCTGCCCACCATGATCGACTACACCCTCGGTGTGACTGGTCATGACAGACTACATTACGTGGGTCACTCTCAGGGAACTACTTCGTTCTTCGTCTTGGGCTCTCTCCGTCCTGATTACAACGCTAAGATAATCTCTATGCACGCTCTCGCTCCAATCGCGTACATGGGACACAGCCAAAATCCTCTATTGAGACTATTGGCTCAATTCGCAAATGATATCGAGGTAAGTTACATTTTACTATTTAAAAAATTCAATGTATACGTTTGTAACCGACTTCCAAAAATGGAGGAGGTTATCAATTCGTCGCGATCTTTTTTATGTATGGTCACTGATTATTCAAAGACGCCTGGATGGATTTGTTTTTTTTTTTATTGTTTGAAAGTGTATAGGTACTTGTCCATAAATCTTTTAATAAAATTGGTTGGGTACTTTAGGGCCGACGTCGGATTTTAGTTTTTAAAAATATTTGTATAATAAAATATCGAAAAAACATTTCGTCTTCGGATCTTTCTAACATATAAATAAAATAAATAAATATATGGGGACAAATAACACTGATTGAGCTAGCCCCAAAGTAAGTTCGAGACTTGTGTTATGGGATACTAACTCAACGATACTATATTTTATAACAAATACATATAAAGATAAACATCCAAGACCCAGGACAATTTGAAAAAGGCCATTTTCCAACTAGCCCTGACCGGGGATCGAACCCGGGACCTCTGGGTGGCGGACTAGCATGGTGACCAGTACGCCACGGAGGTCGTCTTCATATGTTTTAGTTAAGTTCGATTGAAAGACAAAAATTTAAAATTTTTTATTTTTTAATTAGTCGATGTCTACACAATATACAAACATGTCTAAAATATCCGCAATATAATTATATCGAATGTTAATAAAACACTTTTTTACAAATGAGACCCATTTTTTAATAATCTTTAAAAGCCTACCAAATGTGAAATGCCTCTTAAGACTTTCTTCCAGATTTTTAGAAGGATTAATTAAATCTGTGTATTAAATTATCAAAACATTTAATACCTATGTACCTTTATTATGTTGCAGTCTGCATTATCTCTTATCGGCATTGGTGAATTCATGCCAAACAACAACTTGATGACCTGGCTCGGTCAAGCTTTGTGCAAGGATGAAGTGATATTCCAGCCTATTTGCAGTAACATACTTTTCCTAATTGGCGGATGGAATCAAGAACAACACAATGCAGTATGTACCTACTTACACTTATATGAATATGAATATTAATGATATGTATGAAGGTCTTTATAAATAATAAATACAATATTCATTTTTATGTAAATAAGGTGGTGCATGGCATGTAAAGGAGGAGAGTTTCATTAGAAAGTTGTTGCGTTTCAAATATGATACTTAAGTCACATGTCGCTAATGCGAACATTCATCATCAATATACTAACCATCATAAAAGAAAACTAACATATATATTTATCCGCAGACTATGCTACCGGCTATACTTGGGCATACTCCGGCTGGTGCTGCGTCAAGGCAGTTCGTGCACTTCGGCCAAGGAATCACTGGCAATGAGTTCCGGCGGTACGATCACGGCAATTGGCTGGCAAACCGCAGGGCGTACGGAAGCCGGACCCCTCCTTATTATGATCTCTCCAAGATCACCACTCCCGTCTTCTTGCACTACTCCGACAACGACCTCTTGGCTCACGTCAATGACGTTGACAGATTGTTCAGAGAACTCGGGAGACCAGTTGGCAAATTCAGGGTTCCACTAGCCACTTTTAACCATTTTGATTTCGTTTGGGGCATAGACGCAAAAACACTTATAAATGATCGTGTTATTAATCTTATCAAAGTTATGGAGGCAAACGGTATCGACGGCGTCGGCGACGACAGGATTTAAATAAAATAAGATTTATTTATTTGTAAAAAATATGACGATTATAATATCAGTAGCTAATACATTCATGCAATTTACTAATATCTATCTGATACACTGATAAAATATCTACAATTCTTTCCATGTAATATGAAAAGTAACTAATAAAATTATTTGATAAATCATTAAGCACCTTGTTTTTATATATCTATCTACTAACCTTCCAATTGAGGGATTCAAGTATTTATTTCAAAATTAATGTATGTATAAATTAGACTAATCACTAATAATAACACTATTAAATAAAACAAAAATTAAAACCCTCGTACTGACGTATTTCCCTACAAACTCATAGATACCTTACAATTTGAAATATACTTTTCTATAGGTTCTCTATTTTATCACATAAATTTTTATCCATAATTTAGGATCTCATAATATTTTTCATGCAAGCATGCAGCATGCAATCCATCATGCAGCAGTTAAACAAGCATGCAGCATGCAAGCCATCATGCAGCAGTTAAACAAGCATGCAGCATGCAAACAAGGATGCAGCATGAAAGCAAGCATGAAGCATGCAAGCAATTATGCAGCATATAAACAAGCAAGCAAACAACATGCAACAAGCAATTCAACATTTGATCACTTTTCACAGGAAAATATAGATACTACTGCAGAACAAAATGAAGAGATAATTATGCAAGAATTTATAGCTGAACGTTTTATAGAGTTAAGAAACCAATTCAAAAATACAGAATCGACTTTACGACCATTTATCCCAAAGCAGAAGACATCTAAAAAACTAGCATTGATAGTCAATTACATAAATAAATAATTACTACCTAAATACTTACACACTGAACTTGATTTTATAGACTTACAAACACTTATTTACACAGCAGCATACACTGCAGCAACATGTAATGGCACAAAGGTAAACATAGATAGAAGAGTTAGAACAAACAATACAAAGCCATTTTGGCAGAAGAGATTAGAGAGAGAAAATAGAGAAACTGAGATCAGATATAGGTAAACTGATTCAATACATAAATGGTATTGAATCAGTTTACCTATAGTATGGTGTATAATAGATACAGACATATTACAAAAGCAGTTGAAGCTATTAAGCTAAAATATTCTATCGTCCCGACATGAAAACACCAATTCACATCGTGAGCATTTGTTTAGACACCCTTAAGCAAAAATTAAACATAACCACTAATAGACTAAGAAGATACACGACCTGTACACTCAAAAATCAAAACAAACAGTTTAACACCAACGAAAAGCCTTTTTACCGAAATTTATCGTCTGAACAGACACAAACTCAACAGACAGATACACCTTCTCCTGAATCGCTACGACAATTCCGGTCCAATATATGGGAAAACCCCATTGCACATAATAGTAATGCTGAATGGATCCCCGAAATCAATCAAACTTCTAATATTCCTGACATGCAATTTGAACAAATATCAGCAGTAACATTCTTAAAAGTTGTACAACATACCCATAACTGGAAATCACCAGGAACAGACCATATCCACAACTACTGGTATAAGAAGCTTACATGCACTCACTCATATATACACAATCATATTAATTCATTCATAACCTCTCCTGACACAATGCCAGCTTACATTACACAGGAACACACATGCTGCCTAAAGATAAAAATGACACCAAAAACCCCGCAACATATAGACCTGTCTTCAAACAATATATAAAATCCCTACAGCATGTATAAGTCAAACCATCTATCAACATTTATCAAATAACGGCCGATAATATTAGCCGAGCAACAAAAAGGTTGCAGAAAGAACAGTCAAGGATTTAAGGGGCTGCTTACCATAGATGCAGTCGTCATGAATAACATAGCGAAAAGTAAAAAGAATGTACACACAACGTTTATAGACTACCAAAAAGCTTATGACTCTCGTCCCTCATACATGGCTAAAATTCGTTTTAGAACTTTACAAAATAGGTCCTATTTTAGTAACATTCCTAAAAACAGCTATGCGAAATTGGAAAACAGTATAAAGCAAAACAATCAACCAACTACTACTGAACCGATTCAAATACAACGTGGCATCTTGCAAGGAGATGCCCTTAGATACAGCAACTAAAGCAGAACTTTTACAAAACCAACGAAGTAATTTAAACACCATCTCAACATTATTCTGAAAACGCATTTAAACTTAAAAATATAGTCAAAGCCATAAATACCTTTGATATTCCCATCTCACCTATTCTTCTGGTATAATCCAGTGGTCAAGAACAGATTTAAATAAATTACAACGCATAATTAACACTCACCTTACTGAAAACAGGAAGCAGCTGGCCTTAAACACACAAGAAGAATTGAATAAACCTAATACTCACATACCTTTCAGTCTTAATGGCCAAGTTCTTGAATGGGTACCCAACACCAAATTTTAGGCATAACTGTAGACTGGAACTTAAAATGGGATAAACATATTGAGGCCACTGCCAAGAAACTTAGTTCGGCAGCATATGCTGTGAAGAGGGTCAGACGGTGTACTAACGTTGAAACTGCTAGGCTAGTATACTTTAGTTATTTTCACAGCATAATGTCATAAGGCTTGCTCTTATGGGGTAAAGCGGCTAACATACATGCTATCTCTGTGCTACAAAAGAGAGCAATTCGGTCGATCTACGGACTAAAATCACGCGATTCCTTAAGAGAGTTATTTAAATCTACAAATATTCTTACTGTGACATCTCAATTTATTTACGACAATCTTCTATTTGTTAAATCTAGGTTAAATAATTTCAGAAAAATAGTGATGTTCACAGTTATAATACTCGCAACAAAAATCAGCTTCATACGCCTAAATTTCGACTTGCTAAAACTAGAAAGTCACTCTTAGGTCTAGGTATAACATTATTTAATAAACTCCCCGAAGCGATCGTTAACCTACCAATGGCAAAATTTAAAACACATGTTAAAAAAGTTTTATTCAACAATGCGTACTATACTATCAATGATTATTTAAGAGATAAAAACGCGTGGATACTTCCTAAACATTTTCCATTACACTCCACACATGAAACATAAATAGCTGCATTTTCTGTTACCATAATAAGCTTACTGTAAAAACATGTAAATGCTCTGCGATCAATAAGTGACCAACATATAATTAATATTTTCTCTTGACAAGGTCTGCGAGTTCGGGTTTTTCATGCTCACTAAAATGTCCAATCCGGTGGTGGCGTCGCTGGTTGGGTCGTTGGATTCCCTCTAATATGGTTGAGTTTAACGATGGCTGATCCGTGCGTCAACTCGTGAACGGGTGCTGCCGGGAGGGACTGGTCAGCTCGGCTTCGCATTTTTGACGACTTAATATTTTTTATTACGCAATTTATGTTTGTTTACTTGTTCGCAAGTATTACATGTTATATTGTGTCAACATTGTATTATATTATAAGTATTTATTAATTAAAAGACAATTATAATAATATGACAAAGCCCTTCTGGCGAGTAGGCGACCAATACTGTGAAAATGAGTTTCTTTCGGCGTTTCTTCTCAGCAGTGGTCGTTACGAAGCGCTGGTATCAGTAGCTTTACTTTAAAAATAAATTAAATTTTAATATACTTTACACGTAACATAAATGTATACTTATTGACGTGTAAAAGTGCCTGTAAAGGTCTAATTACTGAATAAACATTTGAATCTTTGAATCTTTGCACCACCCGAAATCATGTACATACACAACGTCTCACATTATCACGACAGGAAGGTGGAAGAGGACTGATAGATATACAGAATTTACACAATAAACAGATTCACACACTCAAGCAGTACTTTCATTATAAAACCGAACATTAATCTCTACTCAAACATATCACAGAAATAGACCATAAACTTACACCACTTAATCTTCATGATATGCACACACAACCCAATGAACAACTTACAGACTCTTAAGAGGCTTTTCACCTTTGGTTGGCTGTCTTGCTCGCACAATCAAACATTTTTAAAGATTATTAAAAAATGTGTCTCATTTGTAAAAAGTGTTTCATTAACTTTCAATATAATTATATTGTGGATATTTTAGATATGTTTGTATATTGTGTAGACATTGACTACATCGAAAATTAGGTCATCAAAATTTTAAATTTTTGGTGGCCTAATTCTCGATACACACACACATAAACAATAAAAAAAACATGTCTACAATATGTAACATATAATTATATTGAAAGTTAATGGAACAGTTTTCTACAAATGAGTCACATTTTTTAATAATCTTTAAAAATGTTTGATTGTGCGAGCGAGACAGCCAACCAAAGATAAAAAGCCTCTTAAGAAAAAATAGCAGCATGGACAGGAAAAGCGTTGCATGGAAGAGACACCGAGCCTTTTTTTTTTTACGGAGGAAAGGTCCCTGTTACGGATACCCGTCAGCCTGCGGGGGAGGCTGTCGGGTTATGTGGGACTCCACGCCAGAGTGACGTGCCTACCCAATAAAAAACCTCCGGAGTTCCATCACAACCGCTTTTGCCGGGGACACGGGAACGGAAATACAACCGCGAACCCCGGCGCGACTGGCCGCCAAAGTGACCCTCCGCGGGGACGTCACAGGCTCACAGCGCCCCCCACTCACCAAGTCGGCGCGTCCGGAACTCACGGACGCGCCGTACCTCCTCGGGCCCATTGAGAGGCGGCCGACTCCCACGCAGTCCACCGCCTGTGGACCCATGGAAGCCAGATAAACTGGCTCCCAGCGGCGGAGAAAATGAAAGGCTCCGCCGCTTGCCTCTCGCCGCAAACGCAGTGCGGCACCACTCGGTCGCGGAGGATAGGGAGAGCGGCAACGTAACACCGACACTCCTCCTCCTCCGCGACCGATCTCTAACCACAGCCACGGCGGTGTGGCCCCGCCTGAAGCGCCGGGAGAGCAATGAAACATTCCTCTCCCGGCGGCCCCACCACGGGTGGGGGGAGAACTTCCCACTCCCCCGCCGCCCCATTGGGCGCATCCCTACAGGCTCAAGGCCGAAGCCGAGCCCGCGGGAGCGCCCCTCCCCGGGTGGGGGAGAACTTCCCACTCCCCCGCCGCCCCAATGTGGGCACTTACTGCTGGTGGAACAAACAGCAGGAGCCCCCCTCGCGGGTTCCTCTTAGCTTCCCCGTGGCTCGAGGCTACCACGGGTACTGAGCCCCCCCCGGTACGACAAACCGGGAACCCATTGGAGGAACCCATTTAAACTGACAGTTAAAATAATCGGCAGCCATTACACATTTATTCGATCTCGATCGTTCTCCACTGTTTCCCGCTCAGACTCTGTCTCTTTCTATCTTGCTAGAATTATTTGTAAGTACCATTTTTAATAATTTTCATTAAATATTTTTAATTATTTTTACTAAAACGATAGAATTTGAAACAGAGTTATGGAGGAATGTAGCTGATCTTGATCCAGATTGAATGTGTAATGGCCGCGTATGTATCTCTGTCAAACGGAACGGAGATTTCCCCGACGATTTTTTACGTACGACAGTATAATTTTGTAGAGCTGTGACACTCTTTTTAACTACTCTTACGCGATAAATGTTAACACCTTAAATATTTCTAACTACCATGTTATAATTTCAGGATGGCATATATATAGAATAAATATAATAGACAGAATAATAGACAGCTTTGTATTGAACTTGCCTTCTATGGTATTCACGGTAGTCTCTTACGCTGGTTGACCTCTTATCTAGACAAAAGAGGCCAGTTGATAACCTTAAGAGGGTACACTTCACCTCCCATTGCCGTTTCATCTGGAGTACCCCAGGGGTCACATTTAGGACCGTTATTATTTGTTGTATTCATTAACGTTCTCATCGAGCGTCTTGTCTTGTGACTGTCTGTTGTACGCTGATAATTTAATGTCTTGTGACTGTCTGTTGTACGCTGAATATTTAAAACTATTAACACTACCAATAACTGTCATTTATTACAGGAAGACTTGAATACTATTTCAAATTGGTGTAAGGAAAAGCTAATGAATCTTCATATAGAGAAGTGTTTCGTTATAACGTTCACAAACAAGTGTAATAAGATCCTTAATGATTATATCATTGATAACCAGGTCCTTAAAAGATCGAATGTTGTTAAAGATCTAGGTATTATGTTCGATGATAAATTAACTTTCAGAGCACACTATGATCATATAACAACAAGAGCAAATCAGCTACTTGGCTTTGTCTTTAGGTCCACTAAAGACTTTAAAAAGCCTCGTTCGATTATGTATTTAATAATAATAATAATAAATGGACGACATTAAATTATACGCCTCATATGGACGACAGTAAATTATATGCCTCATCACAATCAGATTTACAAAAATTTGCGGATTTAACAAAAATATTTTCGAGTGATATATGCATGGAATTTGGAATTGATAAATGCAAAGTTAACTCTTTTAAAGACGGACAGAGACACGAATACAGCCATAACCTACAAACCTAAATATCTCGGATACCATCAGTCACGACTAATACACCATAAAGAAACCAAAGCTGCTCTTATCAAACACTTTAAACATAAGCTAAATGCAATTCTCAGTACTCAATTAAATGTGCGTAACACAGTTAAAGCTATTAATACTTTTGCCATACCGATCTTGACATACTCATTTGGAGTAATTAACTGGAACAAAAGTGAATTGAAAAACTTGCAACGGACAATAAATACCACCATGACTAAGCATAGAAAACACTATCCAAGAGCATGTTTCCAAAGAATGACACTGGCCAGACGTGACGGAGGTAGAGGTATTATAGATATAACGAATTTTCATAATAAATTAGTTCACACTTTGCGAACCTACTTCCACAGTAAATCTGAAGTTTCAAACCTACACAACTCAATAGTTCAAAATGATCGCAAATATACCACACTAAACCTTCATGACAGACGGCCACAAAATAATGAAAAACAGATGAACAGACAGACCAAAATAGAAGAATGGACGAGGAAATCGCTTCACAGGAGACATCGCCACGATTTATACCAACCTAACGTCGATATGGAAGCATCGAACGAATGGCTGAAGCGTGGCGAACTGTTGCCTGAAACAGAGGGATTTATGATCACCATTCAAGATCAGGTAATGGAAACACAGAATTATAGGAAACACATCATGAAAATAGCGTCTACAGCCGATGTTTGTAGAAAATGCCACGCATCAACAGAGACAATTCAGCACATCACAGGAGCATGTAAAGCAATAGTCCAAACTGAAAATAAACATCGCCATGATCAAGTTGCAAATATCGTAAATCAACTCCTCATCCATAAATACAATCTTACTTCACAACCATACACACCATATTACAAATACATACCCGACACTGTTGTTGAAAATACTAACTTTAAGATTTACTTTGATAGAGCCATCTTGACCGAGAGAACCACACACTATAATAGGCCGGACATTACAGTAGTAGACAAATCTAACCGAACCGCACTCATAATAGATATAGCTATACCAAATACACATAACCTTCATTCAACAATTTCAGAGAAAATATGTAAATATGTCGACCTAAAAGATGAGATAAACAGAATGTGGAACCTAAATAAAAATACCATAGTACCCATAGTTCTGTCTTCAACGGGTGTTATTTCCAAACAAATGCACCAAGCACTATCTGCTCTTGATTTGCCACCATACATCTATATTCAGCTCCAAAAAGCAACTATTTTAAATACTTGCAGAATAGTTAGAAATGTTCTTCAAACGGACAATTACAACTCTTCCTATGATACCCACTTGGCTTAGGCCCGTTTGTATCATTAAGACCGACTCGACCGAGCAGACAATAATTTAAAAAAAATAATAATAATACACGTGGCTGAAAAACGTGCCAACATATAATAATAATGTCCGTTAGTGCATCTCAATGGTACATTAAGGGACAGACCTCCATAGATGCAGCCATCTCACTTTTTAGATAAAAAGGTACTAAAAGGCCTCTTTATGTTGGCTTTATATACATGGTTCCACATATTTATAAACTTTATGGCTAATAATAATTGTTTATTGCTCACCATAACCATTTACATACATATGTAAAACTTTAACAGTAGACTATGGTGGATTGATACTGAACTAGGAATATTCCTGTGTCTTAGGTTATCAACCCTTCACCCTAAGAGATTGTCTTACATAGTAGTGTGATTAAAAAATAAATAAAAATGATATATATAATAATTTAAACAATATGTAGAAAAAGAAAAATATAAACACAATGAGGATAGAAAAAGAAAAAAAAAAACAACGATCTGGAGCCGGAAGGAATATGAACACCAATATGCTTTTTCGTGTTTTGGTTGCAATAAATAGCACATTTCTGCGAGTGTAAGTGTTTTGTGTATTGTGTATTGTTGTGTGTTGTGTATGAAAATGAAAAACGAATGTAGGGATAGATGATATGACTGAGTGTGAAAAAAAAATAAAAGAAATAATAATAAATAAAACCAGGTTCATGAATCGCGACGAAGTATATTTTCAGTTTCTTCATATGTGAGTTGTTTTAGTGTGTCCTTTAGAGCTCGTTTTGGTCAAACTATGGATTTTTTGTCGGTCATTAAGGAGCCTGTAAAGGTATGGTCCGGTGTAATATGTTTGGCGACACGTGTGGAAGATGTTAAATGATGGTACAAAGATGCGCAGTCTTCTCTTATTTTTGAGTAAAAGCGAGGGATCGATTTTTTTGTGGTGGCGCAGCACGGAGTTGTAGATAAATAATTGTCGTACTGTTAGCAGTTCTGATTCATTGTAGAGTCTGTTAGTTGGATATTTCCTGGGTTTTTGTAACATGACTTTTATGATTGCTCTTTGGGCTCTCTCTAGCTCAATGAGGTGAGTAGTAGCAGCCCCACCCCAGATTGGAATACAGTAGGTCAGGAGAGATTGACATAGTGCATAGTAAATTCTGATTAAGAGTTGCATGTCAGCAGACTCTCTAAGATTTTTAAAAATATGCAATTACTTACGCATTCTTTTACTAAGTACTTTGATATGTGGAGCCCAGTTAAGAGTTTTATCCATCGTAATACCTAAATACACTGGTCAACAAAAAAACAACTTTTGCAAACCCATGAAAGGAATTCAACTGTTTTTAAGAGAACATTAAAAAACGTTCACAGTGGGAATAATTTTATTCCTTAGTTAGCTCGGGTTTACCGTGGATATCAATAAAACTTGCAGCTCAGTTAAATGTTTACTTATATTAATACACATTTATTAATTTTAAAAGTGTAAAGTTGAACTACTTTTTCTTCTATAATCGAGATCTATAGATTCTCTTCTTAACGTCCAACAATAGTCTGCTAGCATAGCTGGGTTCCACTTCCCCTGATAACGCTGTTCTATGCCTTCTATATTCTGAAGGAAACGCTCACCGTGCTCATCACTAACGTCTCCCATACATTGAGGTAGAAAAATTAAATGTGAGTCCAGAATATGTATTTCGAGAGACATTTTACAGCCAATAACGCACAAGGCTTCAATCATATCTTACAAGTGTTTTCTGGTAGTCTTCTAAACCCATAAGAGTAATCATAGTTCTCAGCTCTCACATTTCCGATAAAATTAGTAAAATAATGTACCATGGATTTCCAAACCTTGCTTTCTTCTTTCTTCAATTGATCAATGATAAAACACTTAGATATACATCGATGTAAATAAAAACAAACACGTAGAACTCAATTAATAAACTAAAAATACACTACGAGTATTCAAAATATTTGTTAGCTACAGATTTAACACTCTACACGTTCAGTAGATTCAGATTTAATACTGTACACAAGTTTGTTTCTGTATATCATACTCATTTGATATTGAACAAAACAAAACACGTTCGTGGGTATGCGCGTCGTTATCACTCAATACGTACGAGTATTACAACACACCATGAGCATAACTCAGAAAATCGAACTAAGCCAGCTGAGAAACGTTTATAGTTGATGAATAGTCACCGCGTACTTCTTGATATTACAACTCATTATCACTGGGCAAAAACCTTGTTGACCAGTGATATTTATATGTTTCTGTTTGGGTTACAATGGGACAATTACATGAGTAAGTCAGAAGCTCATCCTATTACATGTTCTTGTGTGCGCTTTTAGGTAATTAATAATCATCTGGTAGTTTTGTAGCCTCAGTCGTTCTAAAACAGATGTACTATGTTTTTGCCACGTTGATTTTTTTATTACGCAATTTATGTTTGTTTACTGGTTCGCAAGCATTACATGTTATAATGTGTCAACATTGTATTATATTATTATAAGTATTTATTAATTAAAAGACAATTATAATAATATGACAAAGCCCTTCTGGCGAGTAGGCGACCAATACTGTGAAAATGAGTTTCTTTCGGCGTTTCTTCTCAGCAGTGGTCGTTACGAAGCGCTGGTATCGGTAGCTTTTCTTTAAAAATAAATTAAATTTTAATATACTTTACACGTAACATAAATTATACTTATTGACGTGTAAAAGTGCCTGTAAAGGTCTAATTACTGAATAAACATTTGAATCTTTGAATCTTTGAATCTTTGATAGTGAGAAGATTATTATCAAGCCATGTAATAATCTTTTGCAACCCTTGTTCGGCATATTTATGGACTTCGTGCCAAGAATCTCCTAGGAAAATGAGAGCGGTATCATCAGCAAATGCAAGAATACTGCCATTGTCCATCTTTAGTTTGCATAGGCTGTTGACATATGCCAATAAAAGTGTAGGACCTAATGCGCTACCTTGAAGGATTCCGTAAGTGGTATGTAAACTTGTACTGTATGTATTGGAGACTCTAACGACTTGGCTTCGATTAGTTAAGTAGTCTTTAAACCTCTTACTCCTAGCTCTTCCAGCTTATTCAAGAGTAGCGGAATCGAGACGGTGTCAAATGCTTTTTTTAAGTCTAGAAAGATACCTATGCATCTTTCACCAGAATCTAATGATTTGATAACCAATTCAGTCAGGGCTGCAATAGCGTCTTCCGTGTTTTTGCCAGATCGGAAGCCATATTGGTTTTCTGCTAGGAGTTGCTTCTCCTCCAAGAATTTTGCTAGACGTATATTGACTACCTTCTCAATTATTTTGCTGGTAATGCTTAGCAATGAAATAGGTCTGTAGTTCGCCACCGAATCTTCCCCACCACCCTTGTAAATAGGAATAACAACAGCGTTTTTAAATATAGTTGGGAATGTGCCCGTAGAAATGCTAAGGTTACACAAATGTGCTATCATGGTACAAAGAATTTTGTGCGATTTTTTTATAACAAGGGTAGGGATCAAATCAACGCCTGGCGTAATTATATTATCTTAGGCCTGGCGCACTGTTGGTTTTAAGGTTACGTATAATTTGTCAACCTCGATATAGTCGGTTGGGTACATGAAGATCGATTGCACTGTATCAAAAGTGTTGCATTTCTTTATTAGCTCGGTCTCATTAGTGTTAAGTTTATTCAAAATATTTACTGCCAGTTCACTACCAATTAGGGAATGCAAATCCGTTCTGTTTTAAAAACCGGATTTTTAAGAACGGATTTTTGGTCCAATCCGGATTAACCGGATTTAACGGATTTGATGACAACTAAGTATTTTGTGAATATTTCAAGTGCCTACCTGTTGCCGTTATTGATATCGAGCAAAATGGGAAAATCACATTTGTTGTATGGGAGTCCCCCTTGTTGAGTTAAAATACGGATATCTATAAATCGCAATGTAGAACTAGATCGATTAGTAGTCATTAATATACAGCCGAAGGATCTACACGTTTGTTTCATTTATCTAGTCAGGCCATTCTCGACCCAAAGTTCAACGCGATAAGGAACATATTGGCCTAGCGAGCCGGACCGCTGGCTACCTGGCCGAGCGATAAGAGAACAATAGGCGACCCTTTTTTTGCATCGAAGACGAGACAACTGGTTATAAGTACTTACTTGTTTGTGCATACTGTGAATAAGACTTATTGAACTGGAGTAAACAACTTTGTGAACAGTGAACTATTTTGTGTAATTTGGACAGTTTTTCATCGGAATTTCATTTCGCGAATATTTGAACATTGTTGCTGAGTGTATAAGCTACACAGTGAATATATTTTTACGCATAAGGATTAATAAACAACCATGGAAACCGCCGAACAAATACTAAGTGAAATAGAAGACCTATTTAACGTTATTGAGCGAACTTATGACACCTTTAAGAAATGTCCAAAGGCACGTTTGACTCGTGGTTACGTAACAATAAAATTGCAAGCTGTCGAAGAATATTGGAATCAGTTTCGTGTGTCACATAACACTTTGGTGAAGAATGTGAAGAAAGAACAACGCAAATTACTGCCTTATTTTGTTCAAAATCAATATTATGTTTGTGAAGATGTGGTTATACAAGCGAAGGCGGACATGAATGATTTGTTGTTTTCATTACAATCTCAGCAACAAAATGTCGAGCGTGAAAGGCAAACAACACAAGCTACTCAAGCACATCAAACAAATGTCTCACAAGTAAAACTACCTCGGATTTTTATTCCTAAATTCTATGGAAATTATGATTCTTTTCCCACATTTCGAGACTTATTTGTGTCGCTAGTAGATGGAAATAGTTCGATCAGCAACGTGGAGAAATTTCACTATTTAAAGACGAGTGTTGGTGGTGAAGCGGAATTATTGTTGCGTCACATACAAATTAATGATGCTAATTATGCTTTAGCTTGGAAAACGCTAATAGATCGCTATAGTAACAAACGACTTATCGTCACGTCCTTATTAAAGCGCATGGTTAACCAAAGAAAATTAAGTAACCAAAATTCTGTCCAATTAAAATCGCTGATTGATACAACATCTGAGTGTCTCAACAGTCTTAAAAATATGGACGTTAAGACAGAAGATTGGGACCCGCTTGTCAACTTTCTTGTGGTTCAAAAATTAGACGCAGTCACTCATAAGGAATGGGAAGAACATGTCAGCAATGAAAAAGGCAACGAGTTACCCACATTCGACATGTTAAAGTCGTTTTTAGAAAGTAAGTTAAGAACCCTCGAGCTTGTTCAACCATCAGCCCCGCCACGTGAAAAGTTAGTGAGAGTCCACCACACTTCTGACACAGTTGCTGAAAGAACGTGTCCCATGTGCAATGATAATCACGCACTTTGCCACTGTAGAGAATTCGGCAAAATGGAACCTGAGCAGCGTTCTGAATATGTCAAAACAAATAACATCTGTTACAACTGCTTGGTTCCTGGACATGGAGTGAAAACCTGCAGACTACTCACCACATGTAGATTATGCAAGCGACGTCACCACACTCTCCTACATTCTAAACAGTCCAAAGATTCATGCGGCCCATATAAGACAGATAAAATACAGCCAAAGGTATTACATTCAAATGTAGAAGAAGAGTCAACCTCACAAGAGGAAGTCAACTTAGCAGTAATGACGTCACAAACACATACAGCTCACAGTACAGCGGTTGCGTTACTGGCAACGGCCCTGGTGGAATGCAAAAGTGAAGATGGACACACCACAGTTCTGCGAGCCCTCATAGATCCTGGATCACAAGGATGTTTTATTAGCCAACGAGCAGCTCAGACTCTTAGAGCGAGACGGTATCCAGTCAAGGGGAATATTGTTGGAGTCGGCGAAGTCAAAACAAAAATAAAACAAGCTGTTCATATTGAAATTACATCCAGAAGTGAATCATTCAGCCTTAAGGTCAAGGCCTATGTAATTTCAAAGCAACTCACTACACAAATACCGCCTCAAAAAATATCATCAAATAATTGGAATCATTTGGAAGGGTTAATCCTTGCTGACCCTCAGTACAAACAACCATCTAACATCGACTTGCTTCTTGGCGTTAATGAGTACGCACAAATCATACAGAATGATATCATCAAGGGTCCACCGGGGTCTCCAATTGCACAAAAAACAACCTTAGGCTGGATACTATTTGGTAAAGTCAACGATAGTTCTGTAGAAGAAGAATCATTAGTAGTGATGCATCACCAAGTAGATGTCGAAGAAATGTTGAAAGCATTATGGGAGATAGATGTAGATACGAAAAGAAAACTAACAAAGGATGAAGAAAATTGTAAAAGAATTTATAAAGAAAATTACACTAGAACAGAAGAAGGACGATAGGTTGTTAAATTACCCTTTAAAACAGAAAATCCACAATCACCAGAAGGAAAAACATTTAATATAGCAATGAAACGATTAAACATGCTTGAAAGTAGATTTGAGAAACAGCCAGAATTAAAAAAGAACTATTCACATTAGATTAAATCACATGCAAGAAATACCAGAAGAAGAATTACACAAAAGATCAGTCTACCTGCCACACCATACAGTAGTGCGCTCCGAAAAAGAGACATCAAAAACGCGTGTGGTTTTTGACGCATCATGCAAGGGCACAAACGGTATATCGCTAAATGACGAACTACTGAATGGACCTATCTTCCAAGAAGACCTCAGAAGTATAATCATGAGATGGAGAATGCACAAGATTTGTTTTGTTAGCGACATAGAGAAGATGTACAGGATTATTCTTGTTAATAAAAATGACACTGACTTCCAGAGAGTATTGTGGAGGATTAATACTTCAAATTCTGATGAGGTCAAGCACTACAGGCTATTGACAGTCACATTTGGCACCGCATCGGCACCGTATCTCGCTGTAAAAACTCTCATGCAATTAGCAGAAGATGAAGGCAAAAATTATCCTATCGCCGCACGTATTATACGAGAAGATTTTTATGTCGATGATATTATGTCCGGTTGCGATACTGTTGAAGAAGCTATCGAAGCCAGTAACCAACTCAAAACTGTACTAAGTAAAGGCAAATTTCGACTGCAAAAATGGTGTTCTAACAATTCAGACTTTCTGAGATCCCTTGATGAGACAGAACGAACTGCTAAAGCACACATAGACATGAAACTAGACGGAATAGTAAAAGCTCTTGGTGTGACATGGAATTTGGGAGAAGATATGTTTAACTACAAACTTACCTTACAACCACAACCAATCGACACAACGAAAAGAAATGTTTTGTCAGACTTACAAAAGCTTTTTGACCCATTGGGATGGATCGCGCCTGCTGTTGTATTGGCCAAGATATTTGTACAAAAATTATGGCTGCAAGGTGTAGGGTGGGACGATATCCTTGAAGACGACTTACAAGCTGAATGGAAATCCTTAAGAGATGATTTGCAAAATGTTAACAGCATAACAATTCCACGATGGCTCAACACCTTACATGCTTCAAAAGACAACATATCATTACACGGCTATAGCGACGCATCGATGCACGCGATGGCTGCAGTTGTATATTGCAGAGTAGTTCAACCAGACAGAACTGTAAATGTCAAGATTGTAGCCGCCAGAACGAAGGTAGCCCCTGTAAAAACAATTTCAATTCCACGGCTTGAGCTATGTGCTGCTGTGCTCCTGTCGAAACTACTAAATCAAACAGCACAAGCAATGAGAATATCTATTGACAATATATTTGCATATACTGACTCGTCAGTAGTACTGTCCTGGCTGTTTGGGGAACCCAGCCGCTGGAAGCAATTTGTGGCGAATCGAGTAGTTGAGATCTCTGACAACTTACCCAACAGCAGATGGTATCATGTTCAAACAGATAAAAATCCAGCCGACGTTGCATCACGAGGCGTTAAATTAACTGAGCTGAAAGAAAACAATCTTTGGTGGCATGGGCCTCAATGGTTACACGATGAGACAATAACACTTTCAAGACCAAATGTAGCACACACTGATATTGAAAAAAGGAAAACTCGAATATTAGGCATGAATGTAGTAAAAGATGACACACAAGACAATAAAATATTAAATTTTGAAAACTACCACAATTTGGATGAATTACTAAAGGTTATAATTTACATCAGAAGATTTCTGAACTATAAAAGGTCACCAGAACATACTAAGGCAATTACTACAAGGGAATTAGATAAAGCGTTAAAAACATGCATCAAAAAAGCTCAAGAAGATGATTTTAAGGAAGATATAGAAGACATAGAGAAATACAAGAGAGTAAAAAGAAATAGTAAACTAAGGTCATTAAATCCTTACCTGGACGACGAACAAATCCTCAGGGTGGGCGGCAGACTGCGACACGCAAACCTGGAAAGAGATGCAAAGAATCCGATGATACTAAGTAATAAAAACCAACTTACCTCGTTGATAGTTGCAGACGCGCACCAGAATACTCTTCATGGTGGTCTCCAGATGATGCTATGCCATCTTCGGTCTCGTTTCTGGATCCTGAAAGCTAAGGGCATTGTAAAAAGTCATATTCATAGATGCATAATCTGTTCAAGAGCAAACGCTAAAGCCAGAAGCCAAATCATGGGTAACTTACCTGATATGAGGGTGAATGAAGCACGTGCGTTTTTAAACAGTGGGGTAGATTTCTGTGGACCTTTTGATGTCCTTATGTCCAAAGGTCGTGGAGCCAAAACGAACAAGGCATACATATCTATATTTATATGCATGTGCACGAAGGCATTGCACTTAGAGTTAGTGGGAGATATGACCACTGATGCCTTCCTCGCAGCATTTCGTCGATTTGTGGCTCGGAGAGGACGTTGCGCACACCTCTACAGTGATCAAGGTCGTAACTTTATAGGAGCAAATAAAGAACTGACTGAAGCTTGGAAATCTGCCAAGCTAGAACTCAAGGATGATGTTGCTCAAACTTTAGCACTTGATGGCACACAATGGCATTACATTCCGCCGTATAGCCCAAACTTCGGGGGGTTATGGGAGGCCGGAGTTAAATCTGTAAAGTCACATCTGAAAAAGATCCTCACTTCCAATTTAACTTTTGAAGAATTTTCAACACTGTTGTGTCAAATCGAATCATGTCTCAACTCGAGACCTTTGACACCCATTGACGACAACGATCCAAACAATTTGAGTCCACTAACGCCTTCTCACTTTTTGATTGGTGAAACTGCCACTGAGGTACCTACTCCAGACATAACAAATTTGAATATAAATTATTTATCGAGATGGCAACACGTCCAGAGATTATTACAAACCTTTTGGAAAAAATGGCAGGCTGCCGCCAGGCAAATGGCTGATGGGTCGCATTGTGGCAAAGAATCCCGGATCTGATGGAGTTACACGTGTGTATAGTGTGAAATCGGGTGTTAATATCACTAAAAGATGTGTTTCTAAACTTTGCCCATTAATTAACAGTAAAGACGATTGTGATCAGTAACATGTATCACGTAGGATAAAATTATTGCATGTCAGTTAAAGTTATTTTTTCAATTAAAGATTCTTCAGTGATGTCAAAAACAAGTTTAAAAATGTTATATGTAACTGTTTAGATTTCTTAATTTTTTAAAAGGCTTCCGCCTTTGGTGGGCGGTGTATGTTGAGTTAAAATACGGATATCTATAAATCGCAATGTAGAACTAGATCGATTAGTAGTCATTAATATACAGCCGAAGGATCTACACGTTTGTTTCATTTATCTAGTCAGGCCATTCTCGACCCAAAGTTCAACGCGATAAGGCACACCCCATAAATATTTATTTTATTTTGTTTTTAGTATTTGTTGTTGTAGCAGCAACGTACATCATTTGTGAAAATTTCAACTTTCTAGCTATCACGATTCATGACATACTGATAATTATACATCAAGTGTATAGAGGTATGTATAATAATAAAATACCCTGTACACTCGATCTTTTTCATCATAGTTTATTTTACTTACATAGTGATTAATAAGTTAGTGACTAAGAATATTGTACCTACTTCTAATCTACGAATCAGATACTCTCTCCAATGAACGTTTAGTATAATGTATACAATCTTATCGCATTGTGTGTGAATTAATAATTATACTTTATTTTAAAGAAATAAATGTTTTAAATAATAGAATTAAATAATAATAAATAGGTATACGTAGGACTTCAAAAATAGGTATAAATATAGGTATTTACTTACGTACGAAGTCACCGGTCAATAGCGCGCGAGTCACGAATTGTTATGTAACGTAACTGTGATTATTTTATGACTGAATTATTTTATTATAGTTATGATTTAAAAAATCACGATTACGCACGAATATCTGCGCGGTAATATAGCTCCTGAATTACAATTTCTTATTATTCAGATAATCCGGATTCGACTTTAGAATCCGGATTTGGAAGTCGAGTGAAACTTTGCAAAAGTCCGGATTTTTTGGATTACGGATAGTCCTGATTGCATTCCCTACTACCAATAGATGTGAAATAATTATTCACTACATCAAGTGAGTCATTTGGTGATGGTAGCAAGCTAAGCAATGGATCTGCTTGGGAATGTTGACTTTTGATGTTGCACAATTCTTTAACAGTTTCCCAAGTACCTCTATTATTTTTATAGTTTTGGGCAAATTTTCTCTGTAAAAATTATTTTTTTGTGTTTTAGCTGCTTGATTGCAGATATTTTATATATGATAGTTTTAACTCACTATTGTTGGGGTTCTTTTTAACGAGTAGATGCATGCGATTGCAATTTTGAAAACATTTCATTATACCTAGCGTGATCAAGGGATTAAGGGGTCTTTTCTTTTTACTATAGGTTACAGTATTAGTATGGAGAGCAATGAGTTCTTGAAGGGTTTTAATTAGGGTATCAGCTGCTAAGTTCGGGTCATTAATGAGTAAATATTGTGTCCACTTGTGATTTATAATAGCCTCTGCTAATAACTGATAGTTGGTTTTTGTTCTCGTTATTTTGGTGACAGTTTCGGAATTTCCCGCCAGTGTGAAGTTGATAGAAAGGAATAATGTATAGTGGTCTGTAATATCTGAAAGTAAGACATAACTTTGAAAGGTACCAACTAGTTTGCACATGATATGATCCAAACATGTTTTTCCATGTGTAGGAATATCAATTGTAGTCTGCAGTCCATGCGAACCAATTATTTCCAAATAATCGCATACATTAGTATCCTGGCTATCTAAAGTGTCAATATTGATGTCGCCCGTGAGTACAATGTTTCGAGATCTGGTAGTAGTAAGAAGATTATCTAATGAATCTAGGAATGGTTTTGGGTTCTTGAAACAGTGTGGTCTAAAGATGCCAAGAACAGTCATATTACCTATCTGGGCTGATAGGCAGGTGGCCTCTTTAAGTTCTATCTCCTGTACAGTCGCTTTAACCGAATTGTTAATGTACATTATAACACCATCATTTTGATTATGACTTCGTTTGGTGAAGTAAACCGAGAAACCGTTTATTGTAGGGGAGACAGAGTCCTCATCACACCAACATTCTGATAGAACTATGATATGAATTTGTGTGTTTAGTCTAGTGATATATATTAAAAAATTGTCAAGGTTTTTACTAGCACTCCTCAATTTCATAGAAATTATGTTAAATCTGTTTTTGCTATTGGAAGAAAACTTTGCAAGATCCACTTCAAGATTTTTGGGATCTTCAATCAGCTGACATGACTTGGAGCACGTCTTCTCGATTTCATCAAATAATTCTATTACTTGACTATCCATATTCAAGTTTAATTGTAAAATCATCATCTATAAATAATAAATTTTGAAAAAAATTTCATAACTGTTCTGCTGAGTGTTCTAAATGTAATAATTTTTCATTAATATAATATAAACAATATAGTAAGTATTTACAAACATATGTGCTAGGTGTGTCTGGTGTATCAAAAACATAGATATAGCAAGGTGAGTTTTGTTTTCCTTGTGAGTCTGTAGAGTAAGTGTAATGGTAGTAATAAGTAGTGCTAAGCATATGTATATGCATCCCCGTCTCTGGCAAAAATAACATCAAAATATAGAGAATTAAATTTATGATGAGCCTGGCTACTAGTCATTTGCTCCTAAGTTGGTGTAACTGCGCTTCGCTTTGAACTAGTATGTAGGGTTCACCCTGCTTCTTGCGCAGGTAAACAAGTCTATTTGATGTCCAACAAAATTCGTACCCCATGGTCTTGCGGAACTCACGTGCCAGAAAATACAGTCGGGAAGCACTGGGAGTGAGGTGCTCCGATATGTATATTTCGGATTTGGGGCCATCCAGACCTAGGTGAGACGAATTCAATTGCTCAGTTTTATATCTGATGGAGGTCAACTTATGGCTTTTCACTGCAGCTAGAAAGTTTCCTTTCAGCAGTGTAGAGGAATATTCAGCTACCATTGCAGTCTTATCTTGACCTGGCTTAGAAGGCATTCTGTAAATGTCGCGTACCTCGGCGGTCTCCATGTTGATTCCTAGGTTAGATGACAGTCTTTTTACCATGTCAAATAGTTTCTCCTTCGTTTCAGATTTTTGTTTAGGGACATTCCTGATTTGGATACTGGTTTTACGCGATATTCTTTCCAGCAAGTCGCACTTAGAGTCTATGGTTGCTATCTGCGTAGCAAGTTGATTGCGGTCTTCTTCCATATTGTTTATAGTAAGTTGCAGGTCTTGTACTTTGGAACTCACAAACTCGATTGACATTTTTATGTCTAAATTTTTCTTGTGCGTAGTGTCGTTTTGGCTTTTAATTTCCGACATATGCTTTTCTAGCACATCAATTCGTGCATTCTGTTGCGATTGTAGGGTAGTAACTATGTCACGTAACTCCTCTCTTTTAATGGTGCGAATGTCCGTCTCAGCACATGTTGACTGGTCAGAAAGTCGTCTTTTCTTATTGTCTCGTTGTGTAACAAACTCTTCTATGGGCGCCGAGTATTGTACCACTTTGTCGACATCATTTTCTGACATGCTAAGCGACTTTTCAATGGCGGGGAGTGTGCCACTTTGGGCATTTTAGGTATAATGTACTCAAGCAAAGGAAAAATGAAATAATTAATAGAATATTATTAAGGTAAATAAATACCCCTAATATGCTTGCAGTCTTGAGAATTTAATTAAATAAAGAAAATCAATAAAAAATTTTTTTTTGAAATTGCATATATTAGACCAAGCCTCGCAGAATTAGACTAACACGTTTCCGCTTATGAAATATGGCAAGCAAGCAAGATGGCGCGGGGCTAGGTACCAATGAATGGCTGTGACGCAAGCGCAAGCGTAGCTCGTAGGACTGTTGTTGTCTCGGTCGTCGTCTCTTTCTTACAGAGGGCGATGTTTGCGTTGCGATGCTCCTGTGCGTTGTGGGCGCCTAGTAGTTGATGTTATGGTGCCTGTCACCGCCGCGACGCACGGATGTTTCTCTAGTGGGCACGGAGAAAAGTTACAAAGCTTGTAGATCAAGCTTCGTAAAACGCGTTCGCTTATGTATTACGGCAAACAACCAAGGAGTGGGGTTACGTACGCGACTCGTAACTCGTTAAACTTTTGTTGTCTCCGTCGTCGTCCGTCGGCTCTCCTTCTGTCGGGCACGATGTCCTCGTTGTGGTGCTCCGGCGCGTTATGAACTCCTGGTAGCTGCTGTTTCACACGTTGTTCACGGGCTATACTGTGTCGTTTTCGTGTTTTGAGTATACTCACTTGTTTTAAAATTCTTACAGTGTTCTGGACTCCTAGTACCTCTTGCGATGAAATGGTCAAAATATTATTTAAATTATTTATAATTTGGCAACGCAATAAATAAATACGGATTCACACGTCTATTCGCTTTCACGGTCCGGGGGGAAGAGCGTTATATTATGTTATAGTACTCTATGGGAAGAGCATTTATTCAATACCTTAGTCCGATCCATTTTAGAATACGGTAGCCCAATATGGTCACCACACTACAAAGTACATGCTGATGAAATAGAGCGAGTTCAGAAAAAGTGCTTACGATTTTTGTGTTATCGTCAACATTTGGGGCGTACTACTCTTGATTATGAGACAAGATTATCAATATTTAACGTTGAAAAGTTGGAATCACGTAGAAAATATTTAGATTTTTTTTACTTCTATAAAATAATTCATTCCATAATTGATGTTCCCTCTTTGCTTTCTCAAATATCCATCAACACTACGAGTAGGTATATATAGTGCCCGAAGAGCAAATCAAACAGGAATTTTTGCTTTACAAACATACAAAAATAATACCTCATTTTATAACCCCATTGTGCGGATGGCCCGTCAGTGTAACGAGATTGCTTTACGTTACCCAGAATTTGATGTAATCAGGATAGTCAGGTAGGTCAGCGCCATCTAAACATAACTTGTAATATATCAATCTCTGCTTTTAATGCGTTGGCGCTAGGCGCCAATAGATGGTGCATAATTTGGGAATTTAAAACCACACATGTAACTCTTTAGCAAGCAAGACACTACCATGATTTTGAACGCGCAATTGAACTTGAGGATATTGTAAAATGGTAACACTAATAAGTTGTTAAACATTTAAAATAATGACGGCGTTTAGATGTAACTTTGTTGTTGTTGTTTAGTTAATGAGTAGTTAGAAACATTCTTATCTTGTTGTCTGTACAATGCATGTCAACCGGATTCCGGTCTGCTCACAAATGAGAGGTTATTATCAATGATGATGATGAATGATTCTGTAGTTTTATATGTATAATTAAATAAACAAGTAACGTATTTAATGATAAATCAGTGTGGAGTAATTTTTAATGTAAGCTCACAATGAATTAACATGTAGTTATTTCGATGTTTGTGTCTTGCAATTATTTCCCGGTGGCGCGTAGATTATAGGGTAAACATTACAGGGTCGAAACCACCAAATCTTTCGTCACCAGTTTGCCTGTACAATTTTAACCGCTATTTTAGTCTTTCTCTGTAAACAAGTAAGGCAAAGTTAGCTGTTTCTGTCAACATTTTGCATACAAAATATATTGGAACGTTATTTATATAAATAAAAAATAAACTGCAATCATAATATACTAATGTAAAGCAAAAAAGACACATAGTTATGTTGTAATAGTAAAATTTAACTTACCGATAATGCATTATATTTACGAGCAATTTCATTAATGGATTTGTTATCTTCAAATAACTCAATTTTTTTTCTCTTTGAAACGCTGTTAAACACAGATTTCTCTGTTCCGTGCTGTTAAATGATACGTTATACAATAATAGTATAATAGACATGCTCATAGTTCGTAGAATTCGCCGAATATTGAACAGATTACACAAAGATAGTAAATGAGGGTAGTTTGTAAATTTTTAATTATTCAGATAACCACAATTTACTCTGTAATGACGTTAGCTATTTATGTCCTATGTGTTCATCGTGGAGTAGATAGAATATAGAAATAGAAATGTATTACTTATTACCAGGAAATAAAGTTTACGGTGTTGAATTGTAATTTTGCATCAACGTTGTTGACTTCATATCTTGTGATGCAACTAGTTCTTAATTTTATCTGCCTTCGTAATTGGTCCTTTGGATAAGTGTATACCGCTGACGGCCTATGATAATAGGTTAATGGTTCGATTCCAGTGACATGATAACGAAGTTTACGGCCCTGGGCCGGCATAAAGTATAAACAATTTTTTTTAATGGTGTTTAGATGCAGGTATATATAGTAAATAACATTAGAGCAGAGATTGAAATATTACAAGTTACATACGTTTAGATGGCGCTGGCCTGCGTTTCGTCTGATTACATATGTCATATAACCATGTGTCTTCCTTGTATGAAGTCGACTGTTTTGACGTCGAACCGAAAAGTTCATCCTACCCAGCATTACGCGCTCGTCGATTTTACCATGCAGTTACAATTTTTTGCAAAAAGAGGATGTCAGTGATATTCCGTCTCCGATGAAGAGAAGTTATGCAAAAGTACTCAAGCCTAGCATCATAAGATTCCAGACACAGATATTTTTTACGACAATTTTAAACAATTGTATGTGTTATTTGTCCATTTAGTGTTAAGTATTTAAATTTTTAACTCACGTGCACGTTTTGTGTAGCTGTAAGTGCACGAAGTAATTTTTATCAATAAAGAATAATTTTCTTTTTTTTATAAGATGATAAAAATTCTTTTGGATTCTCTCCAATTGGTTACAGTGACTTGAAATAACGGGTTCCAGACTACACTACAATATTTCAAAAGTGATATTACAAAACAGTTAAACAGGATTGTTGAAACTTCAGGATCATTAAAGAATTTTGTCTTACGAGTTACAAACCCAGCTAGTCGCGCGCCTTTTTTGGCGATATAGTCGATATATGCTCTCGGAAGTCCAGTTTACTATGTAATTTAACTCCTAAGTCACGCGTATTTAAAACCTGGCGTACAGTAACATTATAAAGTAGTAGCTTGAAGGTATAGAACTTGTTTTACGTTTAAACTTTATATGAAAGCACTTTGACTCGTTTAGGAACATTTTATTTTTGCTCAACCATTGACTAACGCTGTTAATGTCCTCTGTAATTGTAATATATTTGTGTCATTACGAATAACACGGTATAACTTAAGGTCATCAGCAAACATTTGATATTTAGAGGATATGGTTTTACCTAAATCATTTACGAGTATAAGGAAAAACAGAGGCCCGAGATGCGAGCCCTGTGGAACACCTGAAGGAACCCCTCTAGCTGCTGATTTAAAACCCCGAACTTTAACAAACTGAGATCTGTTGCGAAGATGCGATTCGCACCACCTAAGCAAGGAACCACAAATTCCTGCGTGACTTAATTTTTCTGAGTATGGGATGATCAATCGAACTACTTACTCGAACTACTACATCGAACGCCTTAGAAAAGTCAGTATAGATTGAACATACTTCGTGTTCCTTGTCCAGAGCATCAAAAATATCAGAAACATATACTCCGTGAGATTAGACGCTGTAGACCTGCCCTGTAGAAATCCATGCAGAGGAGGATTGGTTTGACATGCGGCAGGATTTTAACCTGAACCAATATTCAAATAACTTCGGTATTGTAGATAGAATTGAGATAGGTCTAAATTACGAATGTCCGAACAATCACCTTGTTTGTGAATGGGAACCATATGTGCTATCTTCAGTAAGTGTAATCTTTTAATTTTTTTTCCAACAAATGTGAATGAATTTAATTGGTTTTCATACATGTTTATGTTTGTTTTTAATGTATGTTTACCTATTATTCGAAGACGCCTGGACTCATTAGGATTTTTTTTTGTTTGCCAGTATATACTTGTCAAGTGGTACCATAGTTTTATCAAAATGGGTTATGTAGTTTGGGGATAAAGTCGGTTTTAAAAAACTTTGTAAAAAAGTCTTCCGTATAAAAAACAGCGCCTCGGCAAACCGCCATCAGCACATAGCTAGCTGAGCTGGTTGCCCTTTCAGCAATTCGTTTCAACAGTTGTTGTTTTTAATGTAGATAAATGTAATTTGTTATTGTTATGATTGCCAAATAAAGCTTTTCTTCCTTTCATATGATTCCTTATTAATTGTGCGGTGCGAGACGGGCGGATGACATGATCAATGCTATTTTCGAAATTTTAAGGTAAAAAGCCCTAAACTAGCAATATTCCGCGAATGAAATCGCGTAAATTAGTGGCATGGCATAAGCACACGCTCACGCGCGTGCACCATCGCACGGACCAGCACGCGCACACGCGTATATTCGTGACCGGTAAGGCTGGATATTTGGCGATAATGCTCAAAATTCTGTTTGGTGCTTTTTTGTGTACAAGGGTGATAAAGGCACATTTCCGTACATCGGGGAAGAAGCCATGTGCAAGACATCTATTATAGATGATGAATAGAGGCTTGCACAAGCTACCCGCAGTTTCTCTTAGAAAATATGGATAAAAGATAAGTGATAACGATAAGTATTCCGTCAGGCCCAGCACCTTTAAAGGCATCAACTTGTTTAAGTTCATTATGGATTTTGTCATTAAATATATTTCCGACAACAATACATAACTATAAATAAAATAAGTCGGTACGAAGGTTTTAATTTTTGTTTTATTTAATAGTGTTATTTATTATTAGTGATTAATCTTATTTATACATACATTGATTTTGAAATAAATACATTAATCCCTCAATTGGAAGGTAATTAGATAAGTATATAAAAACAAGGTGATTTATGATATTATCAGATAATTTTATTAGTTACGTTTCATATTTACATGGAAAGAATTGTAGATATTTTATCAGTGTATCAGATAGATATAAGTAAATTGCATGAGTATATTAGCTACTGATATTATAATCGCCATATTTTTTAAAAATTAATAAATCTGATTTTTATTAAAGCCTGTCGTCGGCGACGCCGTCGATACCGTTTACGTCCATAATTTTGATAAGATTAACAACACGATCAAATATAAGTGTTTTTGCGTCTATGCCCCAAACGAAATCCAAATGGTTAAAGGTAGCTAGTGGAACCCTGAATTTGCCAACTGGTCTCCCGAGTTCTCTGAACAATCTGTCAACGTCATTGACGTGAGCCAAGAGGTCGTTGTCGGAGTAGTGCAAGAAGACGGGAGTGGTGATCTTGGAGAGATCATAATAAGGAGGGGTCCGGCTTCCGTACGCCCTGCGGTTTGCCAGCCAATTGCCGTGATCGTACCGCCGGAACTCATTGCCAGTGATTCCTTGGCCGAAGTGCACGAACTGCCTTGAGGCAGCACCAGCCGGAGTATGCCCAAGTATAGCCGGTAGCATAGTCTGCGGATAAATATATTTGTTAGTTTTCTTTTATGATGGTTGAATATTGATGATGAAAGTTCGAATTTGGCATTTTGACTTAGCGACATGTGACCTAAGTATCATACTTAAAACGCAACAACCACTTTTCATATAAACTATCCTCCTTTACGAGCAGATACCTTATTAACATAAAAAATATATTTTTCTTTTTTATATATAGGGACAAATTACACTGATTGAGCTAGCCCCAAAGTAAGTTCGAAACTTGTGTTATGGGATACTAACTCAACGATACTATATTTTATAACAAATACATATATAGATAAACAATCAAGACCCAGGACAATTTAATAAAGGCCGTTTTCCAACTTGCCGGGATCGAACCCGGGACCTCTGGGTGGCGGACTAGCATGGTGACCACTACGCCACGGAGGTCGTTTCCTTTAGTTTCACGGGTCTTTTCACCCCGGTCCTTTGAGAGGCTTGCGTGGGCATCCAACACGTAGAGGCACTTTAGAGAAGTTGATGTTATGTGGCGCTCCCGTCAAAACTAATTCCTGAATAATATTATATTCATTATTAATGTAGACCTTCATACATATCATCAATATTCATATAACCATAAGCAGGTACATACTGCATTGTGTTGTTCTTCATTCCATCCGCCAACTAGGAAAAGTATGTTACTGCAAATAGGCTGGAATATCACTTCATCCTTGCACAAAGCTTCACCAAGCCAGGTCATCAAGTTGTTATTAGGCAAGAATTCACCAATGCCGATAAGAGACAATGCAGACTGCAACATAATAAAGGTACAGAGGTATTAAATGTATTGATAATTTAATACACATATTTAATCAATCCTGCTAAAAATCTAGAATAGAGTCTTAATAACTTAATAATTGTTCTAGTAGTGGCAACAGTAGGTCCAACAAGTGTTGAAAAAATAGGGTTGCATTTAAATGAAAATGAATACACCTATTCATTTTTTAAACGAAATTTCTGAGATGACGACATAAAAATATAACGTCTCAAAATGCCAGTATCGCAAAATCGCAACGTAGTCAACGTGGTCTTTGATCTCAATACTCTTTTTTTGTTTAAAAGGGTATACTTTCCAGGTGGTCCCATAGAAATTTTATCAAAATCGATTTTGTACTTTAGGGGGAAGTCGGTTTTTAGTTATGAAAAATATAGGGGTCAGTTTAAAATAATTTTAAAAAAAATAATTAATGTTTTGGCCACGTGAAAAAGCTTCTTATTTCATAACTAAGCAACGGGAAAATGAGATAGCCTCTAATAAACTAATTCATCTTTTGTACAACGCCAACTAAATATTCTAAAGACAGAGTCAAATAAAGATCAGTAATTATTTTATGTTGTCCTTCTGATTTATACATTGCCACCAAATTTACTAACTCAGCCCCGGATTTAACAACTCATCACCATTTTACGTTTAACAGCTTCAGCAGCTTCAGGCCTCAATAGCCATTATTATATATTATAACTTAGCACGTAAATTAAATACATCATATTTTTGCATCACTGCACGATTAGGCGCGAGTGCGCGAGACGCCAGGACGGTGACCGGCCATTTACACCAATCAGCGAGCGCCATTCGATTGTTGTACCGACGAGTTACTCACGAGTCTTTGCTTATTGTGGTTACATATCCGCGGGGAGGGATGGGGGGGGGCATCCCTCCCCGCGGAACCTGATAATTACTGAGATAATAATGATTATAGTTTTGAGGTTGGGTTATCGCTAAACAGTCATATTTATCCAAATCCACCTACTGCTGGTTCTTCCTCGGAGAATGAGGAGACTGGAGGTTTACTAGAAGACTACTGGAACTCTACTAGAAGTCTGAGGAACCCTACCTCGGAAGAAATAGTCAACCTGAACAGGATAGATGACAGAAATGGTCCCAGAACACAGAACCAAATTTATTCACATGAAAGTTATGGGCAAATCCGAACTGACCAACCCAGACTTCACGTAGTCTTGTTTGCCCTATACTCGAGTGTTATTTTTTTATAGCCGGAGGCACAGAGGGAGGGCAGCCCCCGCCCGCTGTAAGAAAACGCAGGCGGCATGCGAGCCGTAGCGGCTGAGGCTGGTTGCCGAAAGCGACCAACAAGCTTAAACTGCGAAGTCGCGCATGTGTGCCTGCGTTTTCTTACGCAAGGGCAGAGGGGCTGCACTTCCCGTAGCGCCGGAGATGTTACGTTTCAAAATATCCGTAAGTAAAAATTGTCATGAAAAAAACAATCCCCCGGCTTACTAGTTTTTAGTTACATAAATCAGTAACCTAGCCCTCCTCCCCGTCCCCCTTCCAACCGGTCCGCCATCCTCTATCAACGGTACATAATTACTTTTTTGGTGCCATATATTAACTATTTAGAAGTTTATACCTTGAATGCATGATACAAATTTAGACGCTAAAAAATATCCACCATGCTGAATTGTATTTAGAGTCGCTTACATAGAAGATAACTAGTGGCTATAGTATTATTCAGACTAAGATAGTATTATTCAGATGCACTTTGGTTGTGGCTGACTTAGTTATATAGAAGGCATTGTAGATTTTAGAGGCGAATAATGCTATTAATAAGAAGTTTGTTTAATTAGCACCCTTTTAAAAATACCCTTAATGTTTTTGAAAAGTTCACATCTTTTTGAAGGTAAGGTTTTTCCAAATTTGAGGGGGGTGAGGTGCAGGGCGATCTGCGAGCTGCCCCGCAGGCTAATATTACCTAACTATTCAAAGTGACTATGGGAAACGGAAAGCGCAGAATGACGCATAACGTAAGTTTTATCAGTCTTGTATAAATTAAATTATGTATTATAGAACTTTATTATTTACAACTATTAGGTATGTTTTTAATCAATATGTGCAAAATCAGTAAGTTAACTACTTACAAAATAAATTTAGCTTTTCATTTAGCCTGTTTTCAGAATTTAATTTGATGAATATGCTATTCGGTCACCCCAATAGCACATTCATTAGATAATAATATCTTTAAGAATCGTGAATTCTCTTAAATCTGTAAAAATGATCAAGCAATTTTCTGCCTATCTACCGATACCTCGCCTTAACAAAATTGAGGGATTGGTTGGCGACTGTTCTAAAACCAATGGTACAAAGAATGGGTAATTTTGGATTATACTTATACTTAGCTAGATATAAGACTTACAAATAATTTTTTAAACTAAAAACCGACGTCATTCCCCAAACTACACAACCGATTTTGTAAAAAGATTTATGGGACCATCTGACAAGTTAAGTAGGTACTCGTACCTATACACATTCAAACAAAAAAAAAATCAAATCCCTCCAGGCGTCTTTGAATAACCAATGAACATACATAAAAAAGATCGCGACGAATTGATAACCTTCTCAATTTTTGGAAGTCGGTTACAGACGTACCTACCTATACACTGAATTTTTTAAATAGTTAAATTTAACTTACCTCGATATCATTTGCGAATTGAGCCAATAGTCTCAATAGAGGATTTTGGTTGTGTCCCATGTACGCGACTGGAGCGAGAGCGTGCATAGAGATTATCTTAGCGTTGTATTCAGGACGGAGAGAGCCCAAGACGAAGAACGAAGTAGTTCCCTGAGAGTGACCCACGTAATGTAGTCTGTCATGACCAGTCACACCGAGGGTGTAGTCGATCATGGTGGGCAGATCGATGTTGCCTATCTCGTCCCAAGAAAATCTCCAGAACGCCGTGCTGAGCAAACTGTCAGGATTTAAGCTAGTGTGTGCGCGAGAGTAGTAGTTGCCACGGGCGTTGCCCATCCATACGTCGAAACCTTCCTCAGCTAGAATGTACGCTGCAATAAAAATACTATATACATATAGCTAGATCTTTTGACAGGAGACAGTATTTGTAGAACGAATTACCTATTCCTATATTTGTACATAAGTATATCCACTTGGAAAACCTTGGAAAAGGCCTATGTCCAGCAATGGACTTATTTATATATCCACTCCATATTTTTATATTTAATACCTACTACGCCATTTAATGCTTCTTGTTACGCACGGATAATTTTAATTTTATAAAAGCCGATCAAGTCACTGTCTAGTCACTTCTAGAACTAGGTACGTTGAATTGATGAATTCTAAAATAGGTAGTTTTCGTACCGAGGGAACAGCCAGGGCCCATGATTAAAAAATCAGCGGAAGAGGACAGCAGTCCATGCATCAGGAACACGACGGGTCTGTCGCCCGGAGCCGAGTTGCTGTCCCGGCCGTGCGGGATCCGGTGTAGGCGCAAGATGTAGCCATCCTCAGTCGTCACAGTGTGCTCTTCTAGAGGATACCTGTATTTCCTGACCAGTTCGGGCTGAAAAATAAAAAAAATAAGTATAAACATCTTGACTCTGTACCCTAAAAACCGATATTTGACACTGATCGGCATGTGCGAGACTGAACTGAAGATGCTATAAAGATCCCCTCATACCGCATCAACGTGTTTCTCACAAGTCGATTAGATATAAATAGGAAAAAGTAAATACTGATCATCTACTCACAACGTCCAAACTAGCATCTTCAAAGACATTATCAGATATCCTCTCACTACCGCCGAGAGTTCTGTACAATTCTTCAATCCGGCCTGCTTCAGGTGACTTGCCAGCTACCGCCAGTGATACGCCGACGGCGCACAACACAAGAAGACACTCATACTTGCGAAACACCATTATTGAAGTGTTTGCGCAAATATCTTCACATGCCTTTTTATAATATCATTTCGCTTAACTTAAATGATAAGTTAATATGATAATATAAATCTGTTAGATTAAAGTAAATAGGTATTAGGTAGGTACTTAAGTCACAGCAGAGATTTAGCTTCATTAATAGCCATAGGGTAGATACATACTCGTAATAACTTTGCCTACACTGTACGGATTTGTCTTTTGGACACGGGCAAGTAAGGTAAATGCGTGGGAAAATAGGTAAATATATGTACTGAAATCCAAGCTTGCCTTTTTGCCGTGCCCCGGAACTGCCAGGCAGACGTGGGAAACAGAAAAAATGCTGGCTTGATATAGTCAAGAATGATATGCATGCGTACCAATAAAATTGTCAATTTATTTTAATTATTATGTTTGTAAGTCTGTAGCATGTAGATATTTTGGTTGTACATATGTACTTATATTGTAATTCTTTATGTAAAATTACTAAAAATATATGATATAAATACTCGTAGTCTTACAACCAAAGATACTCAAAACCATGCGAAGAAGAAAAGCAGAAAAGCGGACCCCAGGCAGAGGATACGCAACTCGGAATACAGTGGTAACATTAAACTAACTACAAATTGTACCTACGACGACCTCCCACTGAAAACTATTGTGTTCGGTAGGTAAATGATAAGGGTAGTTATATTTGATTGGTGGTGGTTGGATGTTTTTATTTACCTATAGGTTGGGGAAAAAGTCTTTTCGCATTTTATATGAAAATTCAAAACATTTTTTAATATAGTTTATTTACATTTAACTAAAGTACTTGGCAAAAAGTGGCAGTACCTACAGTACCATTTTGTTCGATAACTTTTTGCCATCTTATAGGTAGGGACATGATCCCATTGCTATAGAAATTTTGGGGCTTCTGATCAAAAAACTGCGTCAAGTAGTTTTGGCAGTCCTCTCGTGATGTTAACCTGATACTGCCTAAAGAAATCTGAAGAAACCAAAACAGGTGGAAATCTGAAGGTGCCAGGTCAGGACTATACGTCGGATGCATTAACACCTCCCAGCCAAACTCTCTTAATTTTTGCTGAGTGGTTAAAGATGTGTGAGGTCTAGCGTTATCATGATGAAAAACCACACCCCTTCTGTTGATTAATTCCGGCCGCTTTCTCTCAACTTCTTGCTTTAATCTTATCAGTTGTTCGCAGGTGAGTTCTGAATCGATGGTCCTGCCTGGTGGTAACAGCTCATAATTAATAATGCCCTTCCAATCCCACCACATACACAGCATCACCTTGTTGCAAGTTAACCCGGGTTTCGCCACAGTCTGTGAAGCCTGACCGGCCTTTGACCATGACCTTTTTCGCACGTTCTTGTCGTACGTGATCCACTTTTCATCACCAGTTATCAATTTCTTCAAAAATGGTTCGGTCTCATTACGTCGTAATAAAGAATCACAAATGAGTACACGGTTCATTAGCTTTCTTTCAGAGAGCTCGTGAGGTACCCAAATATCGAGCTTTTTGGTGTACCCAAAACTGTTCGCTATTTGAAATGCGCCAAAACTGTTTTGTGGTCAATTCCCAGTTCATCAGCTACACCGTAACTACTGATATGCCGATCTTGCTCCACTTTTTCAAAAATAGCATCCATTTTATCCGTAACAGGGCGACCAGAGCGACGTGCATCTTTGACATCAAAATTTCCGGATTGAAAACGCTTAAACCAAATTTGTGCTACTCTCGCAGACACTGCACTAGGTCCATTAACATCGCAAATTTTTTTCGCGGCTTGGGTAGCATTTTTACCTTTTTGGTAGTAAAATTTTAAAATGTATCTAATTTCTTCATTAGATTCACTCATCTTGACGGTAAGAAAAACAAATGAAAATCACGCATTTTACTAATTTGAATTTGGAATTATCTTCTTTAAAATTTAAACTTTTAAATGATACCAAAACCAGCCAAGTACAAATAGTATAGCCAAAGTGGTTTTATTACAAGTTCATACATACTATATGCAAAAAGACTTTTTCCCCAACCTAATATTTACAAGGTACCTACATAAGTAACTATACATACCTTCCTCCAGAAAATGTTTTAGTACCTACTTAGTCAGATAGAAGTACCTACCTAAGTGTACTTACCTCCTTAGCTGTTTTATCTAATATCAAAGATAGATTTTACATTGATAACAACAATCAATTATGTTTAACATGACATATAAGTAATATAAGTCCATAATACCAACCATACGCGTTGGTAGTTTTTTAGTTCCGTAGTTAACAAGCTTAGGAGCCTTTACGTAAAGTGTCTGGCTGTCTGTCCGTCTGCGGTTTTACTCTGAGACTATTTTAGGTAGTAAAGCTGTAATCACGCCAACACAGCGGAAAAACAATATCTTAAAAAAAAACATTTTTTTGGGTAATTCCCATACCTACTACATGTAAATGTAAAGAGAGAATCATTTTTTTCTCGAATAATAAATAGTAAGTGTAGTCATTTAGTTAAATGGGTAATGATAATAAATATTACATTCAAATTAAAAACTAAACTAAATAAATAAATACTCTAGGAGATGCCCCTACATTTTGGCAGATTTAAGCACTTTAAAGACTGATCTTGAGTCCATCGGGCTAAATTAAAACTTTTTAAAATGTGAGCTATTCCTAGATAGTGAAATGCCACTTCTATCTAAGAATAAAATTATTTCTCAATTTAATGCACTCGCTCCTAACATCAAAAATTGATAAATCCACTCTTCACCTCCTAGGATCACCAATTTTTGATGAGTCTTTTCCAAATTTTATCGACACAAAAATTCTAAATTTCCAATTGGCTGCCAAACGCCTTTTGAATTTACATTCCCATTTTGCTGTTACTATACTAAAATACTGCCTTTTTGTTCCCAACTTTACCTACAACCTGCGGTGCAGCCATTTGTGGAAATATCCGGACCTACTCTCAAAATTAGACGGCATAATCTAAAATTCATTATCAACTATTCTGAATACCGATTTATATCAACAGTCTATTTGGAATCAAGCCTCCTTGCCAATAACTTTCCGCAAAATTTCTAGTGTTGCCTTGCCTGCCTTTTTGTCTTCCGTTCATAGTGTTCAAATACTTATATAACAACATTTTAAAACATTCCTCTTTGCAAATATCGCATGCGACGGAGGCCAAAACCGCGTGGTCTGAGGCATCCCTAAATTCAAAATTCCGCGAACACCCTTTCTCGCAGAGACAATGTGACGAGCCGCTTTGCAGACTTGTACAGAGTAATCTCCTACAATCTTCTTTTAGCAACTCTGTAGAGCGCGCTAGTCTTATTGCCACTGCTGAGTGGGAGTCTGATTTGTGGTTGCAGGTCCATCCTTCTTGGAACATTGGTACTTTCCTCGATGGCCATACCTTTCGCTTGGTGACATGCTTACGTTTAGGAGCCATATAAACGTCCCGTATCATTGCCTTTGCGGTGACACTGTCGACAAGTTCGGCCACCACGGACTCTCGTGCACTAAGAGCGCCGGCAGAATGGCACGTCATGCTAATTTAAATAATATACACACCGCGCTCTTGTCACCATCGGGTTGCCAGCCATTTCAGAACCAAATGGTTTGGCTCACGATGATGGCAAGAGACCGGATGGTATGACGCTTGTGCCGTGAAAGTTGGGAAAGCCGTCGGTTTGGGACGCTATGTATGTCGACACTCTGGCGGTCTCACATCTTCAGGGTATCAGCTCCAAGGCTGGAGCAGCTGCAGCCACTGCGAAAACCCTAAAACTATGAATGCCAAGTATGAATGACTGGGAACGGCTTCATATTTGAGCCGTTTGGGGTTGAGACGTTAGGTCCGTGGGGGGCCATCAATCCTACACTTTTTAATTTTTTAATCAGAAGTTGGTTGAGGAGTCAGGTGACCAAAGGGTTCGCCCAACGAATTAGCATTGCTATCCAGCGTGGCAATGCTGCCAAAATTTTGGGCACTTTACGGCAGGACAATGATCTGCACGACATGTTTTATTTGTAACTTTTTTATTTTTATTTATTTAGTTTTTCATCATCAACATTTCAGCCGCATAATAACGTCCACTTCAGGACATAGGCCTCTCCCAAGGATTTCCAAAATGACCGATCTAGAGCGGCCTGCATCCAGCGCTTTCCAGCGACCTTAGTCAGGTCGTCAGACCACCTTGTGGGTGGGTGCCCTACGCTTCGCTTGCCAGTACGTAGACGCTATTCGAGAACCTTTTTGCCCCATCGGCCATCGGTTCGTCGCGCTATGAGTCCTGCCCACTGCCACTTCAATGAACTTATCCGCTGGAAAATGTCATTTTGTTCTCCTACGAATTTCCTCATTTCTGATTCGATCACGTAGGGAAACACCGAGCATAGCCCTCTCCATAGCGCGTTGAGTGACCTTCTTATGAAACCCATAATAAGGGACCACGTTTCAGAGCTATAAGTCAGTAACTGGTAACACACGTTGATTAAACACTTTCGTCTTGAGGCACTGAGGTAGTTTGGACAAAAAGACACTGCGTAGCTTCCCGAACGCTGCCCAACCGAGTCGGATTCGTCGAAAGACCTCTTCCTCGAAGCTGGAACTTCCTGTCTGTATCAATTGACCCAGGCAGATATACAGTGTGGAGCTCCCAACACAGACAGGTAGCGACATGGACATATGACATAACTTTCGTTTTGTCCATGTTCATTTTAAGGCCCACCTGTTGGGAAACTCGATTTAGGTCTCCGAGCATAGTACTTAAGTCTTCCATTGATTCTGCCATGATTACCATATCGTCAGCAAATCGAAGGTGAGTGATATACTCGCCATTGATGTTGATGCCAAATCCTTCCCATTCCAGAAGCTTGAAGGAATCTTCCAGTGCAACGGTGAACAGTTTCGGGGATATAGCATCCCCCTGTCTCACACCTCTTTGCAGTGAAATAGCCCTCGTGCACTGCTCCTGTACTCGAACTGACATAGTGGCGTTACCATATAAGCACTTTTATTTAGTTTTTAATTTATATTAATTGAAAAATAGGTTTTGACGTTTTGTATCAACATAATAACAACAAATTCACATCTCACAGCTTCAAAGATTTAGGATTTATAAGAAAAGCACTGCTGTTTGCGCCATATTTGTTTTAGAGCGCTCTTGCAAAAATTTAGTAGAAATACAAGTTGTGCTCAATACGATGCAGTGGAAAAAATCTGAACTAAATATGAATCACTTGTCTGAATCTTGGTCAGTCATCTTCAAAGGGCTGACTTTAAATACGCCAAGTTTTTAAACGTAGAGTGATTCTAGTCCAATGAACTATCGGCCTAGGCATCCAATTCGCTTGTCAAGTAATTTGAAAAAAGATCTAATTCGCAAACCTTTTCAGGGAATAGCCTCTAGGAGAAGCTTTCTCTAATTAGGTTTTAAAATAAGGTCTTAGTTATTTAGATATTTGCAAAAGTCCAAATAACCTTCATTTTCAAGCAAGGTCAACTTATTTGAGGAAGTGAAGTCACGATGAAGATTGGCGATTTCTGCTATCAGTACTGTGTTGTCTAACGAAGTACATATAATTCTATGGTATTGTCACTGTCATCTCCCTACAACAATATATGTCAACCGACTACAACCAACATAACAAAAATAATTATAACAGATGACATTGACAGATGACCGTTGTCATTGTTTTTTTTTTGTGCAGGCATAGGAAAAATGTAAACTTTGATTGTGTGTTGTCGCTTCCGGTGCAAAGTTTGAAATTATATTTAAAAATCCTGATAAGTTAGAAATTTTTTATTAAAATTACCTTCTTAAAATCGTCTATATTTTCTATTAAAACCGTAAAAAAAAATTACATTATTTAGTTGACAAGCCAATTGGATGCCGGCCTTTAAGTAACGGCCAAGGCGTCCAGTTAGCTGGCTAATTTAATCAGATGGCTACGACGTATACAATATGCAACAGACATTTTCGTACAAATTGCCGGGCCGGCCGAACACTTTTGTTTGAAAATGTCGATGTTTTTTTCGAGTTTCAAGCTTTGGTCCCATTGGAAAAGTTGTTCATATTGACGGTCTGTGTTATTCCTACAAGGATCGGACAGGGTTTTTGATACATATTGTATAAAACTATAGAGCTAAGTAGGGTTTACAAAATCGATTTGATGCGGATGGCACGATAGGCGTGTCATCGCCTTTTTATTGTATGGCGTGTGTCACGAGTAGCGTCACAGAATAAGTACATACTAGGTGGCGTGTCATTTTTAAATGATAAAAAGTCTCTCAATCTAAGTTTTAGAAGGGTTTACCCAGAACAACACTATCATGTTTTTTCTTTTTGTAGCTTTATCCTATGGAAATGTATAAATAAATAAAAAAAGAGTAAACAACCTTTAGTAATAGCAAATTACGATAGCAGTTCCCGCAGGACTCAAAAAAAACGAAATACGTTACAACTAATTTATTAGAAAAATAAAAATTACAATATAAAATGTGCTAACGCGTCGACGTTCCGAAGTAAGGAATCTAGAAGTCCGCGCTGACGCAATGCTTGCCCGATGCCTCGTTCACGTGTTGCGCCGTCAGCGGTTTACTTTAGGTGCATGGAAGTATGTCGCAATAATATAATGGAAATAAAATGTTCTAAAATGTTCGATGTCTTGTCAGCATAGGGTTGCGCACATAAAACTTCCCTCGAAGTTCAGCAACTATTTCGTGAGGTTTAGCTGAAATGTTGCTGGTGTCACGTTCTGCTTTCTTTCACGAATTGTTTCAGGATTCTCGTAGCAGTGGGCGTTACTTTCAGCATTAGGGTTTGTGCTGATGTCCTCAGATGCCGTCGAGGATGCTCGAAGTTTACGACGCACTAGGATGATGATGAGTATTGCTGCACAGGTGATTATTAATCCGTACAAAGGTAAGGTAGTATGGTAAAGCACGTCGTTATTCACTCTCTTCAGATGTATGGGTTTCTGGGATGAAATCTTGTCTTGTATCTCGTGTAGTCTTTGTAGGTTGATGCGAGTAAGTTCGACTGGATGCTGCTGAGCAGATGTTATCTCTTGAGACGTAAGTATGTTTAGAATCTTCAGTGGTTGTCCTTTTACTTGATCTTCGACGTAAGCGATTGTAAATTCGTTTTTTCGCAGGATACAGTTGCTAGGAACGGTTGCAAGATAACTGCCAGTTAGGGTGCTATATTCATCTCGACCGCATGTCGCCTGAACTTTCGTCGGTACTGGGAATATCAAGGTGTAGTGCCGGTCATCTAATTTTTCTATAGTTTGCTTTATGAGTGAAATTGTGGTGAGCTTGCAGGTACTGTCCAATGTTTGTTCCGTGATGAGCTTTGGGATACAGTCCGAGCTTGATCTGATTTGTTGGTTTAACTTTTGCTCACAGATAAATTGATCGTTCAGCTTCGGGCATTCTGCCTCTATGTACACATGAAAATTACTGCTTATTGCTATGAAGGGATAAGGGGGAACTAAAACCATGTTATGTCTATTGGGTAGTAAGGGTAGTTTATATAGATTATATATATCCGGGGAAACTATGGGTAATTTAAACACTACAACTATTCTACTCTTTACGAAATATGAACCAGGCTGTATAACATTATAATATTCTCTATGGTCCATCTTTAAAAGCTGTTCTTTCTCGTAAAGATTACATAATCTACTAAACATTTTTTTAAGAACTTCTATAGTTAACATCGAATGATGTGTACTAGAGATACGAGTATAAGCTAAAATATTTTCTATCCTATCTAACTCTCTTATAAGAACGCCTATGTTACTATCAAGTATACTTAATAACTGAGCAAACTTGGCGTACTTAATTAAACTATAACCTCTGTAATTTTCGGCGTCTAAAATAATATGTAAGGTTTCATTAATTTTCTTTTGACTCTCTACAATTTCGGATATAATACTAGTATGATGAGATATCCATTCCTGGCTAAGACTTATGTTTAATTTCAGCGGTTAATTTATCCTGATTTTCTTTAAGTTGGTCAATAGCCTCATTATACATAATTGCGTCATTATAGTCAAGGTTACCAGTAATTTGTTTTATGACGGAACCTAAACCGTTTATGAACCCGCGTTTTATCCGAGAGGGTTCTAGCGATTTTATTTGGGACGAAGCTTTATCTAATTTATGGCTAAGGTGATTTATCTGGGTTTCAAAGAGCATATATGTATCATTGCTTAATTGATTTACTATATACTCTCTCTGATCTCTAATTTTTTGAAGCTGGTCCTCAATGTCATGCAATTCGATATATTGTAAAAAGGTATGTTTGTGAATAGTTAATCTCATAGGTCCAAGTTTAAAAGGTAATAAACCAGGTCCGTCACTCAGACTCTCCAGCTTGATCTCCTGAGTCCTTGTCAGTGTGAGTAGTGTTGTCAGCAGTATTCTGTAACAATGCAGATTTGGGGGTACGTTTAAGACGGGACTTAGCTATGGGGAGACGTTTCTTAGAAGTATATATGTGAATGGGAAGAACGGCTAATACGGTGTCTTGGGTGTAGCGGGGAGCGAGCTTTTGTCTGCTGGCTCCGGGGTTACTAATGAATACTTGTTGTTGCGGCTGGTATTCTACCTCTTTCTCTCGCGTTTTATTCTTATTTTCTATAATGGAGGTTCGGTTAGCAACACAAGATTCGTGGACTAATTCATATACCTTTTTCATTCGATCCCTATGTGTGATAACATATTGTTGTAGTAGGTGTTCAGTCACATTAAAGTCGAGTGGGTCACGTGGGTCTGTATGTCCGTTTATAAGGTCATATGGCCTACACTTCGTAAAACTGTGCACAGAGCTGTTATACGCGATAACAGTGTATGGCATTAAGTTAACAAAAGGTTCATCTTTTTGTTTTAGCCTTAAAATTCGGAGATGTTCTAGGATAGTACTATGGAAGCGTTCTATATTGCCGTTATCATTAGATGAATTTGGCAACGTTTGGTGGTGAATCCGGTGTAGCCTTACGAATTCTGCGAACATTTGGTTCGTGAATTCGGTTCCGTGGTCTGTAACAATAGTTAAAGGCAAACCGTGGTGAGTGCTGTATGTAAGTAAGGCCTGTATCACGCTGTGGGCAGTGCCATACCGCATGTGGTAGGCTTGTCCATATTTGGAGAATACGTCTACAAAGATCACGTATTTTTCACCTTACGCAGTAAATAAATCCATATGGACAGTTTCATATGGTTTTGATGCAGGTGGAACGATATTGAATTCTGGCCTAATGGGGTGACGGTCGTATTTGGCTTGGCCACAGATAGTGCACTCATTAATGAATTTTGCTATCTGCTCTCTCATCTTAGGCTAATAATATTTTTGAGATAAGGACAGATGGCATTCGTTAATACCACGATGGTTTGTACCTTCGTTTTAATGTTTCATTATCTCCTGCTGTCTGAGGTACTCCTGAACATTCTCTATTTCCTTCTTTGCTAACACTAAGTTCATGGCGGAGCATTTAAATTTATCTTGTAAGATTGGAATTATGGAATACATTGCTAGTAGTGGTGTTATAAAAAGGGCTGTTTTAACCCTAGGGTTCACGTACTCTTTAATTGCGTTAATAAGGTCTGTTTCTAGATTGGTTTCGCAAAGTTGTACGGAAGTGCGTGTGTGGGTTTCGAAGGGCTTAGATACCGTAGGTATTTTTACATCATTGACTACAGTAAGGAATAATTGTTTATGAAATTTGTTGAGAGAGTCGTCTGTTATAGGGATCTCAAGGATTGGGTTTTCGTTGTCAGTGTGTACGGTCAGTGTAGTAGATCTAGTTATTGATGGTGGTCTTTCAGTTGGGTTTGGTACAAGAGAGTCTGTGTCTAGATTTGGAGGTTGTGCATCATCGTCTTTCGGAGAAGTTTCGGTGTGTACACAAAAATGTGTATAATGTCGATACACTATTTATTTGGAACCATACGTTCATAATTCATTACATTGAACGTGACTTTTGAGCTCTAGACGTAAGGGAATAAGGATTAAAATGTATGTAACAATCATTTTTATCGATATCATTATACACATTTTTGTCCAATCCCTCAATAGGCTTTAACAATCTGCGAAGAAAGAGAAGCAGCTTGTTCATATACTTATTTCAATAGGGAACTACCCTATGCTGGGTCTGGTATCAAAAATAAAGTATAAACGTCAGACTCTGTAAAAAAATTCAACTGTCTGGAGACATTGTCCATCACCCGTTGAAATGTTGATGGGGAGTTCTTCAGACCCATGGGCATCCTCAAATACTCGAAGTGCCCATGCTCTACATTGAAGGCTGTCTTTGGGATGTCACTTGGATTCATTTCGACCTGGTAGAATCCAGAGGCCAGGTCCAGGGTGGTGAAGTACTGGCACTTTCCTAATTTATCGAGGACATCTGAAATGTTTGGAATAGGGTATTTGTCGTCTATCGTTTTTTCGTTGAGCTTACGAAAGTCGACAACAATGCGCCATTACATTCTACGTGATGCATCTGCCTTTTTGGGGACTACCCAAATAGGTGAGCTCCATGCAGAGCTAGAAGAGCGGATTATACCTTGGTCTAACATTTTTGTAATTTGGTCTCTAACTTCCTGTCTATGTATAAATGGGTATTTATACGTTTTAGTTTATACGGGTATTTCGTCGGTAGTCTTAATATGGTGTTTAATTTAGTTAGTGAAAGTTAGGGGTTCACCGTCAATATAAAATACGTCAGAATAACGTGAACAGAGTTGAGTTAAATTTGCTTTCTCCTCTGGGTTGAGGTGGTCAGTTCGTAATCGTGATAGAACATCCTTCGTGCGGTTGGAAACAGGCTGGTCTTGATAAAAATTAATGTCGAAATTAAATATTTCCGCTTGGGCAGGCCTATCTAAAGAAAATATAATATCGTTGTTAGTTTTGTTCTCTACCTCGATTATACCGCGGCTATTTGATACTTTAGTGACGCATTCGTGTATTAAGCAATTGCATATTACTTGTTCAGTAACTATGACGTCACCATCCTGAGCGTTAATAGGAATGCGAACTAATTTGGACGAATTGGCCGGGATCATATCCTCATATATGTTAAGATTTATTGAGATTAAGACTTAATTGACCGAGCGAGCGAAGCGTCTCAGTTTCGAGATTGGCCAAAAATGCTTTTGTCCGGCTTTCTTTCTGTCTTTCTGTCAGTTTGTCTGTCTGGCTGTTCTCGCCTGCAGGTCGCATTTCTCAACCGATTCTTATGAAATTTTGTGAAAAAGTTCGAAAATTATATAGATTTTGTTTGTCGATTAAATTTTTCGAAAGTTTTCTATATGTCGGAAATACCTATGGGAACTGAAAACTTTAAAAATATCCTATTTAAAAAATTTCGAAAAGTCGTAAATCTTTTTATTACCCTTATTAAGTCGCAACTTTTAATTCTAAACAATTTTTGGAACGAAGTTCCTTTCTGGACGGTACGACAGGCAGGAAAAATCTTATATAGGTACTTTATATCTTACCTATAGATTTTTCGCCTCTTTTTTCCATCACACATCTTAATAAATAATATGTTATACGTAAATCTTCTGTGTGTATGTGTTTGTAATTAAACTTCTCTTAAATGACTGGACCGATTTTGATGAAATTTTTTAAGTGTGTTCAAGTGGATTCGAGAATGGTTTAGATTTACAATTAGATGATTTTGCGTGTGTGACTTTGATTTCGAGAATGCCATGGTTTAGATTTACAAATTACTATTTTTTTTTATTTTTTGTTAATTCTTTTTATACTTACCTACTTAATTCTTTTTTTATTGACTGGTAGAACTTCTTTCCAACCATAGATTTAAAAAGTAACAAGATGGCACTAGCTTATTATAAAATGTGACCAGAAATGAATTATTTATGTGAGAGTATTTAGGGTTGTACTACACGTACGTCATGATATCGATAAAAATGATTGTTACATACATTTTAATCCTTATTCCCTTACGTCTAGAGCTCAAAAGTCACGTTCAATGTAATGAATGATGAACGTATGGAACCAAATAAATAGTGTATCGACATTATACACATTTTTGTCCAATCCCTCAATAGGCTTTTACAATCTGCGAAGAAAGAGAAGCAGCTTGTTCATATACTTATTTCAATAAAGACCTACCCTATGCTGGGTCTGGTATCAAAAATAAAGTATAAACGTCAGACTCTGTAAAAAAATTCAACTGTCTAGCTATCACGGTTCATGAAATACAGTCTGGTGACAGAAAGACAGACGGACAGACAGCGGAGTCTTACTAATAGGGTCCCGTTTTTACCCTTTGGGTACGGAACCCTAAAGGTACTAGTACTAGGCCGTCCGCGATAATAATAGAAAATATAGTTTGCAGTTTTGTATCCCATTTAGAATAGGACCACTCCACCTCATTCTGTGGATGAAACAAGAGGCGACTTAAGGACAAGCTTAATATCTCATACAAAATTTTTATATCCAAAGAATTGACCTCAGACGTAGAGCGCTTGTAAAATGTGTCGCACGAATGCATTTCCTCTTAGCGTGCCGGTAGTCGTGGAGGTGGAGAAAAGTAATCAAAATAGTGATAGTTTCTAGACGCATCGTCTCTATAAGTCCTATCATGATTCGCGCCCTTTCTCTTAATCGGCTTTTACAATCTGCTCGGAAAGATAAAAAGCTAGATTAATATACTTTTCTTAAGATAAATTATTTCAGTATTGTTAAATATAATGAACTATTAAAACATGATTATTATTTACCTATCTGTTTTATTATTTTGAAAATCTACACATCGTAATTTTTTCGATTGACTCGATTTCGATTTGAATTCGACCAAAAACTATTGATACTTTTAATCGACATCATCATGTGATCGCTATTGCTTTTGCTCTTGTGAGAGCGACCATTAACGTATTGTTTGTCGCATTCGGCTTGGTCGGCCTTCTTACGCAGTAAAAAAAGATCTTGGTCTTAGGTTCCAACCAAACAAAAAAAAAAGTTTGGTTTCACGACACGCACGCATTTTTTTTATCTGATAAACTTCAACGGAAATGATTTAGATTTAAGTATCTACAAATTATTATTTTTTTAAATTCTTTTTACAATTTTTATTTTAGTTTTTGATAAAACTTATTTTTATTTATTTATTTACAAAATTCATGTACACGAAATACAAAAATAGGAACGAACAAAGTAAGAACATTGAGTACATAGGTACTGCTTATTTCCATAGGTACTGCTTATTTCAACCAAGTTTTCTTCGTTCCAACCAAGTTTCACGACACTCACGCATTTTTTTCATCTCATAAACTGAAGTTAACGAGTCGGGTCACTCGCGAGGTCTACAGCTCACAGAGCCACAAGACATACTAATGTATCTGTTATAGACGAAGTGATAAATTAGGGGCATTTTTTATAATGCCCGGGCATTATGAATAATGCCAAGCTAATTTGGCCGAACTAATAAATTAGAATTTCTATATTTATCACATTGCCTACACATTATGATTATTGTCATGGGGCTTACGGGCAATCTGATAATACACAGAACAAAAGGCTGACAAAAACTGCATGATGTCTAGAGTCTGAAGATGAAGCCGAAAGTGAACTCGTAAACTAAACAAGATAAATCCACCTCGTTTGGGCTCATTTGATTTGTCTTTGCAAGCACTTTATTACTGCGTGATGTTTAAGGTCTGAAGATGGAGCCGGAAGGTGGCCAATGGAACTCGTAAACTTAACAAGATAAACCCACCGTGTTTGGGCTCATTTGATTTGTCTTTGTAAGCACTTTGGTACTGCATGATATCCAGGGTCTGAAGATGGAGCCGGAAGATGGTCTAAGGAACTCGTAAACAAAACAAGATAAATCCACCGTGTTTGGACTTATTCGATTCGTTTTGGCAAGCTTTTTGATGCTACACGATGTTCAGGTTCTGAAGATTAAGTCGGAAGACGATCAAAAGAGCTCGTAAACTCAACAAGTTAAATACATCGTGTTTGGGTTCATTCGTTTTGTATTTGCAAGCACTTTGGTACTGTACGATATCCAAGGTCTAAAGATGAAGCTGGAAGGTGGCCAAAGGAACTCATAAAAAAGATAAATTCATCTTGTTTGGCTTTCTATTAGATTAAAGAACTTATTCATATTTGTATATAAATAAAATAAAATACTTTCATAGGTACTTAATATTTTTTTAATTTATACCTTTAAGCCATTCTAAACAACAGGTATCACGGCTATTTTAAAACAGGGAAGAGCCTCCTTTTAGGTCATAACTGGTATCTTTCTGACCTGCACTAGTGACAAAACACAGTGCTTGCGAAGACAAATCGAATGAGCCTAAACTCGGTGGGTTTATCTTATTTAGTTTAAGAATTCTTTTGGCCATCCTTCGGTTCCATCTTAAGACCCTGGACATCTTAAAGTACCAAGGTGCTGGCAAAGACAAACCGAATGAGCCCATACACGGTGGATTTATCTTGTTTAGTTTACGAGTTCCATTGGCCACCTTGCGGCTCCATCTTCAGACCCTAGACATAATGCAGTACTAAAGTGCTTGCAAAGACAAATCGAATGAGCCCAAACACGGTGGATTTATCTTGTTTAGTTTACGAGTTCCATTGGCCACCTTTCGGCTCCATCTTGAGACCCTAGACATCATGCAGTACTAAAGTGCTTGCGAAGACAAATCGAATGAACCCAAACGAGGTGGATTGATCTTGTTTAGTTTAAGAGTTCCTTTGGCCACCTTCCAGCTCCATTTTCTGACCCTGGATATCATGCAGTACCAAAGTGCTTACAAAGACAAATCGAATGAGCCCAAACACGGTGGATTTATCTTGTTTAGTTTACGAGTTCCTTTGGCCACCTTCCGGTTCCATCTCTGCTATAGGACTATTTGAAAGTATACAATTTCAAACAAATCAGATTTTTTTTTAAATTTTGAATCTTCAACTTTATGGTAAATAAAAGATTACGATAAATTAAAAACCTTCTGTTTATGAATTCGGTTAAAAATATATATTATGTTATACGTCTTAACTACAATAGGCCCTAGGGTCCCGAAGCAGCCAACTTAGGAAACTACCGGCCTTAGATAAGAAGGCGACGCCTTAGCATTACGTTCATTAAAGAAACAATTGTCCACATAACATATTCATTAAATGTTATGTACTTGTATCTTTACGCGACTACAGATCAAGATCGTTTAGTGCTTATAGCAGAGCGTCACGTGCTTACAGCAGAGCGTCACAACTATAACTGTGTGCCGTACTTGTGAAAAAAACGCACACACGCGCACCTAGTTCGTGGCGTGGGGCGCTGTTACCTAAAATCGAAGTTCGTAAATTAACGAAAGCGCTCTTAAGATATTCTGCCCCATAGGTGATAAGCATAATGATAATGCCCGGACAATTTGATAATTTAAAAAATGTTTATCACATTATAATAATAATAAAAAGGTACTAAAAGGCCTCTTCATGTTGGCTTTGGCCCCATAAACGCCTCAAAGGACCGGGTCCCCATGGACCCGTGGCGTACCAACATAATATAATAATAATAATAGGGACAAATTACACTGATTGAGCTAGCCCCAAAGTAAGTTCGAGACTTGTGTTATGGATACTAGCTCATCGATACTATATTTTATAACAAATACATATATAGATAAACATCCAAGACCCAGGACAATTTGAAAAAGGCCATTTTCCAACTTGCCCTGACCGGGGATCGAACCCGGGACCTCTGGGTGGCGGACAAGCATGGTGACCACTACGCCACGGAGGTCGTCATACTTCCACATTTTGGGCATTTTTCACACTGCGCGGTCATTTATTATACTGTCTAATTAATCACTTCGTCCATAACAGTTCATAAAATAGTTTGAAGGCTAGGATCTGATCAAGACGAAATGTGGATACCGTTGCAAACAGTGGCGACGCAAGACCTAAACTTAATATGGGCAAGATACATTTCGCGAGGCCCTCTGATAGTGCAAGAAGGGAATTTAAAAGAAAAATTGAAAAGTTTAAACAAACCTAAATTTTTACTATACTTCTTTGGAACATTAAACAAAACAAAAATAAATAAATAAAGAAACAGTTTTCTACTATTGATTTAACTGATTTGGTTCGTAACTTATAGGAGGCTAAGTATATCTACTTCAATTGATAAAACTACCAAAGCTGCTTCATTCTCATTCATTTCGTGCACCAGAGAGTGGAAATATGAAAACCCTTGTGGCGTGTGAATTTTTTATACTTTTTCGGATTTATTTGCGCCTGTGCGAGGCCCTTTGAACCACGAGGCCGTAGGGCAGGGGCCCACACCGCCCACGCCTTACGCCGCCTCTGGTTGCAAAAGTTGAAATGTAAAGCAATCCTAGACCTAAATGACACACCCGAATATAAAACTATGTAAAATTTCTTTAAGATTACCATCTTAAAGGAAACTTCTACCTACTTGTAGTCTGTGTGTACGTAATACATAGGTTCTATGAAAACAACGAAATTAATTAGGTAGGTAGCTATCGATTTCCTTCCTTACACAAAATAAGCAGTAGGATAGGTAATATATATACAACATGAATGAGTATGGAAGTTGATATCGCATAGCATAATTTCATAGTTACTCATAAAGGTTACAAGCTGTTACTTAGCTTCTCATCACATCAGGTGAAGCTAAGTAACAGCGTGTGACCATTGTATTTATAAATTAAAACCAAAATTGAAAAGAATAAAATATTAGTGCTTTTTATTAATAAAGGCATATTAAGTTTGTGTTGATTAGAAATTAAATAAAGCTAAATTTAATCAGTCTGCTAGAAGTCGTCGTCATCCGAGTCGATAGCGGCCCTTCTTCTATCAAACTTTACAGAGCTTGTCGATTTTGGCATCTGTTGATTGATGGATTCCAAAATTTGAATAAGCTCTTGTTCAGAGATCTTGGTCCGAACCTGCCCCATTTGAGCCATCCTGCAGATCATATTTTCTACCATAGCAGCTTTCTCTGGCTTGCTGATTTTGATTGTGTTCACTGAAAGAATATAACAACTTGTTAGGATTTCAGAAGCTACACTACATTATTTCCAAGTATGATAGTATGAACCAAATTAAAACCCAGATTATAGTTACCTACTCAATTTTACTATAGCAGGATATTATTTAAATATAAGGTCAATGTGGCCAAAACCATCCACGAAGCAGACACACGAGTTTCTGACCGTTCCAATACCTGCCGATAAATCAGCACTAAGTTTTTTTTTATTCAAACTAAATCGTCTTTTAATGGAATAGGTAATCGACTTTAGAAATTTAGTTTTTTGTGGAACTCAGAAAACGAGATAAAAGTATTGCCTATTGGGCTAAGTTATTGTAGATACGTCGCTTCTTTACCATTTTTTTTAAATGTTGCGGCGACGGCGGAAGCCAATAAGAGGCGCAAGTATGCGGCTTTGGAAGAGCCGTATATTTTTGTTCCTTTTGCCGTGGAGACCTTGGGGCCTTGGGGTGTGGAAGCCCGTCAGTTGTATAAAGAGATTTCCACACGCGTAATCGACGCCTCAGGGGATCCAAGGGCTGGTGCGCATTTTGGCCAAAGACTGAGCTTGGCCATTCAGCGCGGAAATGCCGCCAGTCTCTTGGGTACCCTACCCTGCGAGCGCAGTGATTTAGGCTCAATTTTTTATATCATTTGATGGTTTTTTATAGTACTTATATCTAGCTTAGTTTTATATTCATAGTTATATTTAGATTAGTCATAGTTTATTTAAGTAAGTTAATTATAAAAATGTTATCATAAATTTAAATAAATATTACTCCAGCACAGATAATTACGAATTTAAGAAATATTTTTAGGTACTTAAGTATATCTACAGTTTTAGGGCCGTAACAGACGCGGCGCAAGTTGCGCCGCGTAACAGCTAGTGATGGGCGATGCATAAATACTCAATCAACCCATTTGAGTATTTACTCAGTAGATTGAGTAAATACCCGATAAATATCCTTATTTATCCATTTGGTGAGTAGATTGATTTATATGAGTTGCGACTCATGTTTATATTTATATTCATTATTTCATGTTTTCATGATAATATTGAAACTTAAATCTAGTATACACTTGCAATTCTTGTCGGAAAGTGTGTGCGTACGCCATAATATGCTTAAAATGTAGGTAAACGTTATATGCGACGCTAAATTATATGAAAATACCATACTAATCATACACTGAAAGTAGACTTCTTTGACTAATTATCATTTATGGTGGGAGGTGTGCATAGACGTAATTTTACGTAAAAATAAGTAAACAGACATCAAATGCGATGTCAATACATGAGCACGATCTATTTACTCTATTTATTAAATCTAGTGAGTAAATACTCAAATGGGTAGACTGAGTAATCCACTGCCCATCTCTAGCTGTTACGCGACGCAACTTGCGCCCCGTCTGTTGCGGCACTTAGAAATTTTAGCATCAAACAGAAAGGGCATATTAACGCAACGCAAAAGGGCTTCATGTATATTTTATCAATGCCAATATTTTTACTTCAAGACCAATCCCAACTGATTTATTTTACAGGATTTCATTTCACATAGTCAAATTAACAAATTTGTTACATTAAGTTCTTTTCAGATGCGTTTGCCCTTTTCGACTAACATTGTACATTTTTTTCCGTCTTATTATAAAACGCGGACTAACTTAAGTAGGTAATCGGTTTCAGCAATAATCCGCCCCTAACAAGATCTTCTGCAATATATCACCTTCTCTTTGAATGGGTAAATAATATGTTACTTATAATAAGATAGATTTAATTCTTAGAACACCTGTTTGAACCATCTCGAACGTTAACCTGTATTACGTAGTCCCATTCCTTACATTCCTGTATTTTTAATAACAATATACCTATATTCATTTCTGAATGGCATCATAAGTATCGTCATGTTTAAGAGAACAAATTTACTTGAATTTGAGACAAGTTTATAAAGTTTATTGCGTTATTTGTACTATGGAGTTTATCAAAGCTTTAGGGCCTTTATTCTCTGCGCTGCGCTTTGCCATATGTGCGCCGGCCCTAAAGCTTTGATAAACTCCATAGTACAAATAACGCAATAAACTTTATAAACTTGTCCTAATTTTGCACAACTACTTTTACTTTCAAGTTTGATAATAAAGTACTTATTTTTAAAAGCATTTATTTAGTTTTACCTGTCCCGTAGTCGGCCTGTCTGTCTATAATCAAATCTTGCAAGTTAAATTTGACCCACTTCCCGGGTTCCGATTGAGCTGCAATTTTGCACGCATATGTATATCGCGTGACAATGTAATATTGTGATGCCAAAGAGCTGATCTGATGGATACGGAAGGAGGCTATAGGAACTCTGTGATGAAACGACGAAATCCAATCGAGAATGGGCTCGTTTGATTCGTGTTGAGGAGCACTTTGAACTTTTAAGTCATTGTTTTAAAAATTAATATTTTTACAAATTACTTGTTAATCAATATAGTTCTGCGTTCTGCTAAGTTGCTAAAATGGTTTAAATTCCACTGAAATCTGGCATATTTCTGATTACAGAAATATGCCGGAATAGCCTCGATTTTTTTTAATTGTCGAATTGAAACGTCATATGTAAGACTGTGAGAAACAAACTCGGTCAGCATTCTGATATAATTGTTTGACACTTGCTTAATTTTCATAATACTGTTTAATTCTTACAGAATTTTATGCTAGATGGTTTGGCCCCACTTTGCGGCGGGAAAACCCGTCTATCGACATCTGAAACCATACAAAATAACAACGGACTATGAATAAGACTGTCAACACGGGAGGGACTATGAATACTGGACAACGGGCATAATCTTAATTTGTACCTAGTCCGGTAAAGTAGGAAATGCCTTACAAGGCAACTTAGGTGCGTCAAATCAAAAAAAAAAAAAAACACCGCTATTGCTAGCCGTCTCAGACTAAGAAAGCCCAGCCATTCAGCTTGCTTAGCGGATGCCCGCCTTGCGACCCCAAGTAAGGTAGCTGGGAGGATATCGGTGCGCGATGCTAAGCGTCAGTATCACGATTCTACTTAGTGTATTAAGTGTATCTATTTTCAAAACCAGTATCTACTTAATAAATAACATAGTAAGGAACACCGTGGGTATTATTGTTCATCTTATTCATTTCATCTTTTTAAAAAAACGTATTTTATTTAAATATGCATTATTGATTTTTTGATGCAATCCCAATAGCCTATGAATTTTTTAACCTTTATTACATTAATTGTATCTGTAAAATATAAATTAACATGTACGAAAGCTCTAAAAGTTGCAAAAAATATAACAGTTTTAGCCACATTGACCAACAAAATAATAATATCGATAATTTCATGAATTAATTGCTAATCAACAAATATTTTATAATAACACTGGATTTTAGATTGTAGACACACACCTAATTAGTGGGTAGTAATTAGTGGTAAGAATTACACATGCTTCGAATAATAAATAAAAAGTGACAAATTACACTGATTGAGCTAGTCTCAAAATAAGTTTGAGACCTATGTTATGGGATACTAACTCAACGATACCACCTATATTTTATAACAAATACATAGATAAAAATCCAAGAACCAGGACAATCTGAAAAAGTCCATCTTCCAACTTGCCCTGACTAGCATGGTGACCACTACACCATAGAGGTCGTGAAATGCGTATGTAGATTATTATGTGATGAAGAAATTCATCAGGTGATTCAAATCAAAGTCAGGGTACCACAGGTGGAAGTGCACTCGTGGTACAGACTTGAGGACCGTGAGTTCGAATCTCATTCATGGCGACCATTTTTCTTCAAATATTATTAGGATAATAATAGGTTGGGGAAAAATTCTTTTCGCATTTCATATGAAAATTCAAAACATTTTTTAATATAGTTTATTTACATTTAACTAAAGTATGTAGGTACCATTTTGTTCAATAACTTTTTGCCATCTTATAGGTAGGGACATGATCCCATTGCTATAGAAATTTTGGGGCTTCAAAAAACTGCGTCAAGTAGTTTTGGCAGTCCTCTCGTGATGTTAACCTGACACTGCCTAAAGAATTCTGAAGAGACCGAAACAGGTGGAAATCTGAAGGTGCCAGGTCAGGACTATACGGCGGATGCATTAACACCTCCCAGCTAAACTCTCTTAATTTTTGCTGAGTGGTTAAAGATGTGTGAAGTCTAGCGTTATCATGATGAAAAACCACACCCCTTCTGTTGATTAATTCCGGCCGCTTTCTCTCAACTTCTTGCTTTATTCTTATCAGTTGTTCGCAGTAGAGTTCTGAATCAATGGTCCTGCCTGGTGGTAACAGCTCATAATTAATAATGCCCCTCCAATCCCACCACACACACAGCATCACCTTGTTGCGAGTTAACCCAGGTTTTGCCACGGTCTGTGAAGCCTGACCGGCCTTTGACCATGACCTTTTTCGCACGTTCTTGTCGTACGTGATCCACTTTTCATCACCAGTTATCAATTTCTTCAAAATTGGTTCGGTCTCATTACGTCGTAATAAAGAATCACAAATGAGTACACGGTTCATTAGGTTTCTTTCAGAGAGCTCGTGAGGTACCCAAATATCGAGCTTTTTTGTGTACCCATTTTTTTTCAAATGCGTCGAAACTGTTTTGTGGTAAATTCCCAGTTCTTCAGCTACGTCGTAACTACTGATATGCCGATCTTGCTACACTTTTTCAAAAATAGCATCCATTTTATCCGTAACAGGGCGACCAGAGCGACGTGCATCTTTGACATCAAAATTTCCGGATTGAAAACGCTTAAACCAAATTTGTGCTACTCTCACACACTGCACTAGGTCCATTAACATCGCAAATTTTTTCGCGGCTTTCATTGCGTTTTTACCTTTTAGGTAGTAAAATTTTAAAATGTATCTAATTTCTTCATTAGATTCACTCATCTTGACGGTAAGAAAAACAAATGAAAATTCTTTAAAATTTAAACTTTTAAATGATACCAAAACCAGCCAGGTAAAAATAGTATAGTGGTTTTATTACAAGTTCATACATACTATATGCGAAAAGACTTTTTCCCCGACCTAATAAATACATTGTCTACAAAATCAGTACTGCTCTTAACTTGTCAGGTGATCGCCACTGATCTCTATCTTGCGCGATGGATGTCCAAGATTTGTCAAAAAGCGCCAGACTCTATTTTATGTGAATAAATTATCATTATCATGTTGGTATGCTTTTCAGCCACGGGTCCATGGGGACCCAGTCCTTTGAGGCATTCATGGGGCCAAAGCTAACATGAAGAGGCCTTTTAGTACCTTCTTTTATCGAAAAAGTGACATGGCTGCATCTATGGCGGTCTATCATTATCATTGTATAATAAAGAAATTGTTTTTTTATTTCCATGAGTTTTATTTCATGTTTTTTCTTTTCTTGTTATACTCATGACAATAAAAAATATGCTTAAAACTGGTTAGCTAGATGGATTTTATGAATATAATATAATTACATCTGGCTCTAGCATCTTGATCAAGGGCTTGAGCAAGGATGGAATGTTTGGCTTCTTCCATGGCCTGCATACGCTCCTCTTGTGCTTTAGCTTGATTGGGATCGCCACCCTGTAATTAGCAACAATACACAAGTCTATAAGAACAATAACTTCACAGCCTGATGAATTAATTTGTTTTGGTAGAAAAGTAAGTACCTCATCATTTTCGCAATATGGAAATTAACCATTAGATTATGGCTTACAGTGCAAGTACTTTGATATGTCAAGAATGCAGTTCGATGCATTACACTAACCTGATTACAATGGTGCTATACATTTTCTTACTAGGATGACAAGCTTTTTTGCCTTTTTTATTTCCATATTTATCTGAACTATAAATTTGCACAAAATTAATAGCACCACTATGTTAAGGTAGGCCTATTTTTATTACCAATGATATTGTACATGCATTGTACACTATAGAATAACATTTAATACCAACAAAAAGAGTTGAATTATAAAGACGAGACTTCAACTACCTATATCATAAGGTATATTAGAGTTCAATATAACAAAAAGAGTTCAACAATAAAGACGAGACTCCATTGAAGCAGGGCGAAATAGTACTGCATTTGCAATAATGTTGAAAGCGATAGTAGAAAATATCAATAGTCAATAATTGACTATTAATATTTTCTATCAATTATTGATACTGTTGTGACTTATTGATATTGCAAACTATTGGCTATCGATAGTATCGATATTATCGATAATCCTATCCATAGTGCGACTGTTTTTCGGAGTCAACTTGAATAAAAGTAGGTATTGATAGTTATGCAAAACTAGTTTGCAACCAATGACCTGGAAATACCTAGTGATAGTATAGATATTGGAATCCTATTGGTTGTCAAAACACAGCGCTTCCTCGTTCAGCTTAAATAGTCCAAATAATAACAAGCAAATACTGTAACGTTTTTTTTTTGTAGGTATGCTTACTTTAATTCGTTTAAAAAGGGCTTCTAACGAAAATAAATATCCTTAAATATTTAGTTATAAAATGCAACTAAATGTTTGACTACTAAAAATGTGGGTATTTCGAGACAAACAACAAACCTAACCTAAAAATAAAAGATACCTATATCTCCATGACATGATTCATCATTGATACTTACACCATGTTGTGCTTGTAGTTGAGCAAGGCGCTGTTGTCTTATTTTCTCTAGATCTGGATCATCCATTTTAGTTATGCTGGTGATTTTAATTTTTATTATTCAAAAATCAAACAAAGAAATAATTATTTTTTTCAGCTGCAATCTCAATCTTTAATCTACAAATTCTTTTGACAATGACAGATATATGACAGTGACAGACGAACGACGCGAAGTTGCGCCACATGGACGACCAAAGATATAGAAGGTATATAGATTCCACGATCAAGGCCCCAAAACATACAAGTTTTGAATTGTAGCGGAAGGCGTTTTGCCTTCCGCTACGTTTCTAGACAAAAAATGCTAAATAAAAAGTTGCTAAATAAAAAAGTCGCGAGATCAGAAGTCAATGTCATTAGATAATGTCATTTAAATTTTGTCGTATTAAACAGCTCATGTAAACATATCGGCTAGAGTGCATTAGAAATCGAAAATAAAAAAAATCATTTCCACATTATTATTTATAAGTAAGATGCCATCGAATTACATAGTACAGAGATGCAAATCCCGATGGAATAATAAAGAAAATTGTGATAAAACTATTAGCTTTCACAGGTGAGCACATATTTTTCACTTGAAATCACAGATTTTTATAGGTACACATAATACATTTTTGTCTAGAAATTGAGAGCAATCCTTCCCATTTTATTATAAACTAGCTTTTGGCCGCGGCTTCGCTCGCGTAGGGGTGTAATTTATCAAAATCCTTTCTTAAGAGATGCCTACGTCATAGTAGCTTTATGCATGCAAAGTCTCGGCCCGATTGGTTTAAAATTGGCAAAGTTTCATACAAACTTTCATCCCCTATTTTATCCCCTTGGGGGTAGAGTTGATCAAAATCCTTTCTTAGCGGATGCCTACGTCATAACATCTACCTGCATGCCAAATTTCAACCCGATCCGTCCAGTGGTTTGGGCTGTGCGTTGATAGATCAATGTCAGTCAGTCAGTCACCTTTGAGTTATATATATTTAGATAGACAATATAGTAATTTATGCTTATATTTTTTATTATTTAAGTATTTCAGTAAGACTTCTACATTTTCATTACACAATTTCAATAGTCACTTTTCCACTTCTTCTTCCCTTGATTCGTCGGTCAAACTTCGTACCATAACAAGGATTTCTTCCATGGCCAATATCAATATTGAACCTTTCTCTTTTTCTCCATTAGCTGAGGATGATATACGCAGAATTATAATTTCTCTTAAATCTAATGCCGTTGGGTGTGATGATGTAAGCCGCCAAATGATTATTAATTTGCTTGATATTCTTCTCCCGGTTATTACACATATTGACAATTTTTCTTTAACCTCTGGCACTTTTCCATCTCTTTGGGCGAAAGCTTTCGTCATCCCTTTGCCGAAAGTGTCTAATCCGCAGACTTTAAATAATTTTCGACCCATCTCTATCTTACCTTATCTTTCTAAAATATTAGAAGCTGCGGCCCATTTTCAGGTCTCTTCTTTTGTGCACACCCATCATCTTCTTACACCGTTGCAATCTGGGTTTCGCCCTGGGCATAGTACCACCACTGCCCTTCTCAGTGTCACAGAAGATATACGCCTTGGCATGGAGAATTCATTGATCACCATTCTTGGTCTTATTGATTTTTCTAACGCTTTTAACATGGTTGATCATGATATTCTCCTGGCTATTCTTCAATACATGAAGTTCTCACCCTCAGCAATGGAATGGTTTTGCTCATATCTCCATGACAGGCAGCAAGCGGTTCGAAAGGATCGGGAGGTGTCTCAGTGGATAAAACTGTCGTCAGGCGTCCCTCAAGGCGGCATTCTGTCTCCGCTATTATTTGCATTGTTTATAAATCTTTTATCACTTTCAATTAGCTGTTCTTATCATTTCTACGCGGATGATTTACAAATTTATGTTCAGACCACTGCTGAAAACGTTGACTTTGGAGTGGATCAGTTGAACAAGGCTTTATCAGAGATTTCTTGCTGGTCGGACAGTTTTGGCATCAAGGTCAATCCACTTAAGTGTCAGGCTATTTTGATGGGTAGTTCAAGGCAACTAGCTAAATTGGATATGAGATCTATTTCCCCTATTGTTTTTAATAACACAACCATTCCCATCAGTGAATCGGTAAAGAATCTGGGCCTTTATCTTGATTCAACATTGAGTTGGAGGACCCAAGTGACAGAGGTCTGTAGAAAAGTTAATTATTCTTTACAATGTTTGAATCGTTTAAGAAATTTCCTTCCTGTTAAAACCAAGATAATTCTTATTCAGTCACTTATTTTGCCTATCATCGATTATGCTGATGTGTGTTATCCTGATCTTAATCAAGATCTTCTCGATAAGCTTGATCGACTCATTAATAACTGTATCCGCTTCATTTTTTGTCTCCGTAAATACGATCATATTTCTGTTTTTCGATCTAAGCTCGAGTGGCTCCCTGTTCGTCAGCGTAGACAGCAGAGAATGCTCTGCACACTATTTTCTATTCTAAAGAATCCTTTTGCTCCCGAATACTTGAAGAGTAAATTTCAATATCAGTCTGTGACCCACAGTCGAGAGCTTCGCTCTAGTCATACACTTCGATTAGAAATTCCTTTGTTTCGCTCCAATTTCATGTCTACGTCTTTCACTCTTCAAGTTATACGATTCTGGAATGCCCTGCCTGAGGATCTTAAAACTATTTCAAACAGATATCTTTTTAAGAAAAAAGTCCACATGCGTTTACTTTCTCCTTGAATGCAGCAGAAATTTTTATACTGGTTTTCTATAGTAATTAGACATATTTATTTAATGTATTTATTGTTTGTATGGTTATGTATATATATTATTTATTTATGTATATTGCATAATATATGTTTATTTTATATGTATTTAATATGTTGTATGTTTGGTGCATACTGTTTGAGTATACATTACTTTTACGCCTACTACGCAAAATTTCTATTTATCCCGAAGGTTGACTGGTAGAGAATGCTATTAGCATTAAGTCCGCCTTTTGTACCATTTATTATTGGTAAATAAAGTATTAAATAAATATTTCGTAAGCTGTTCGTAATTATTGAAATTTTTGACAATTGGTTAGAAAAATCTGGTCGATATAAATATCCATACCACATAATTTATTTTTAATTTTGAAATTAATCATGAGAGAGAAAAAACTTAAATGAAAGAATTGATGATCAACCGAACTTGTGAAGTTCGATCGAAATCATGGGAGCAGCATCATTTGGAATTTGCTATGCTGTGACAGACGGACAGACAGGCAGACGCACAAGTGATTCTATAAAGGTTCTGTTTTTTTAAATTTTTTTTACGGAACCTAAAATCATCACACATTAACATTTGTACGGAACACAAAAATTTCTCAAAGTATTTTGAATTGTCTTGTTATTTATATAGCTCTGACGGCCAATGTTGAGCACAACATTGCTACTATCAACCAACCCTCCTTTTGGCTTCGCCGCAATCGGGTAAAGATCAACAGTTAACCATATCGATCGGGGTACCATATTATTGTGTTAATCATATCCATTGGGTAATCACATCGATAGGGTTTTGCGGTGATAGGGTTTCTCTCTCGAGAAACCCTATCACCGGTCCTTGGATCAAACTGGGTTGATTATTTAGATAGTAAAAAATAATTTGTTTATAATTTAAAAGTTTTTTATTACTGACTACTTGCTAACCCTATTACCCGTGCACAAGGATTAGTATTTCTCAAAAGTATCGATGTCGATATTTTTCATGTCATACCTTCCTCGGGGTTCACGAACAGTGTACGCTTATTATATATATAAATAATATTTAAGAAAATTTCCTTAACAGAGAAAGGGACAGAAGATGGGTTTTATGCCAGATTATCTCTTTCTGAACCTAAAAATTTTTTTTTTTTGCTCTTTATGGACAACATTCTACTGTGGATTAATTTGGCGCAAAAGCCTCGTTACTCCCTATTAAGGCTCAAGTCTCACTGGGACGGAAGCCAGCAAAAGGAAAGCGATACGGTGAGAAGTTTCAGTGTCATATGATTTTAATCTTAATTTAGGTACATTACTATAATCCATAGTATCGCTTGACAAACTCGAAAAGGTCGCCGCCGCCGCCGCGAGTCAATCTCTTCCTTCGCTTCCGGTGTGAGCTGAAGCCTTAGTAAAAAGTCAGGCAATGAATGGAAAAAACGTAGATCACAATTTTTTTGCCAGGTGAATAATATAATAAAATACACCCGCCTTCAAGCACTTACCCGAATTATTTTGAACGGCTTAACTGATTTTCATCAAACATAGCTAAGAACCATTAAAAATTATTTGTGTGTGACTTTTTCTTAATACTTAATGGATCTACAGCTGGGCACCAAAAAGTGAGCCGTGCTTATTGAACATTGAAAGTTTCAATTTCGTGATTAAATCTTATTTACTGCCAAGCAGGACATCAAGGATAAAAAGCAAGGGGATGAAAGTCCCATATTGCGGATTTTTTTGTTTCTTACAACGTTATCTATTAATTTACCCAGGAGCATGATTATATTAGTTTGTTAGACTTTGGTAGAAATGTCGCACTAGATAGATAGATGGTCCGGTCTTTTATGAGGTCTAATCCATTTACCCTCTTAAGGTCCAGGCCTAATGCGTCGAATCGATCGAAGTTTTTAAGGCCTTGCGTTTCTAATCGCATTCCACACCGAAAGAAAAGACCCCACCGAAAGAATCGACCGCGCCGAAAGAATTGTTTCCAATTCCTTTACACCTGTCGCACTGTAAGTACATGTGAATTGTGTTGAATTTTGTAGAGATGTTTATTGTAAGCAATTATGTTAAAATCACTTATTTTTGTAAAAATTTCAGGTGTGCGAGGTTTCATAGGATTTCATATAAAGAATTCTACAATTCGTTTTTTTCGGCTCGTTCGACGCCTTCGGTTTGGATACTGTGCGTTCACCTTTACAACCGTTTGTTAAATCCATTTTAGCTTGCCTTTGCAGTAACTACTTTTTGTTGCTAAAACTTCGTCAGGCCATAATAAATTAGTTTCGTTTCACGCTTCGTTCACCTAAAATACAAATTTATTTTATTTAATTAAAAAAAAAAATAAACGTTTCCGCAACTCGAAATTTCGGTCAGATGTTACTTTTTTTGCTAAAAAAATATCAACCTCCAACTCAACCGTCCTTATTGAAAAGTTTATCCCAATTTTCTACATAGGTACTGGCTGACTTCTTCCTTCACTTATTTGCAGGTCAATAACTAAAAAGTTAATGACTCGATTAGGTTCAAACTTGGTAAATATACTCTAAATGAGGTGCTAATGCCTACCTGGAGGAGTAAACCAACCCCAACCCGAGCGGTGGGTGGGGGATTCCGCGAACTTTTTGACCTACCCTCGTATGTGTGCCCTACCTATGGTAACAATGGTATTGGGCAGCTCAACTGCACAACGTGGCAACACCAACCTTATTAGTTATAATAAGAGATGGGCGGTGGGTAAATACCCAATCTAGCCGTTTGGGTATATACCCAGTAGATTGGGTAAATACCCGTATCTACCCGTTTGGTGGGTAGATTGAATTATAGGAGTAATTAGTTCGCAAATCGTGTCGGAAAGTGTGTGCAAACGCTGTAATATGCTTAAAACGCAGGTAGACGTCAAATACGATACTAAAATATTTGAAATCCCCATACTATTCATACATTGAAAGTAGGCTTTTTTACTTATAATCATTTTTGCTGTGCAACGGCATATTTACGTGTTAAAATAGATAAAAGACATTAAATGCGATCTCAATATACTCTACCTTCATACATAATTTGTCCGCTCATTCAAGGGCTAAAACTACTGATTTCAGAGCTGGTCCCGAAATAAAAGTTATTCGTATTGACGACTTCTTCGATTCTCCATTAACTTGACATAACATTTCCCACGAAATAGCACGCCGGGTATTTATCCGAATCTACCCGTTATATGGGAACATACGAATTGACAGGCCTATGTTTACATTTATTGCTGGCAAATATTTCTAGACCTAATGATATGTTACAATAAGCAAACCAACATCAAATGCGATGTCAATATATGAGCACCCTCATACAAACAGGGAGAAAAGATTTTTTGGTTGGTCTTCCGATATCCAAAACTACTGATTTCGGGGTTGGTCCCGGAACAAAATATATTCGTATTGATGAGTTTTTCGGTCCTAAATCAACTTGTCGTAACATTTCTCATAAAATAGTATGCCGAGTACTTACCCATTATAAAAATAAAAAAAATATGTGAGAACATACGAATTGAAAGGTATAAACTTAATTTTTTTGCTGGCAAATGTTTGTTGAACTAATAACATGTTTAATTAGCTAACGTCAAATGCGATGTTAATATATAAACACTCTCATATATATATGTAAAGGAAATAAGGTTTTCTTAGTTGTTTTTATTTTTAATTTTATTACGACCTATCATTCTTTATGGTTCATATCGATTTTGGTTTTTGTTTTATTTTTTAGTGTACGTACGTAAATAGTATTTTGAAAATATGTTTTAAGTTAAAAATACCAATAATATGAAAAGAGTGTTGAAATGAACATAATGTATCGTTTTTCGTAGGTTAGTGTTTATTTTAAGGTTATAATATATGATGGCTTGTATGCTTTAGTTAGATATACTAATTAATGTTTTCGTAGTTTCAGAACAACAACATGTGTAAAGATAGAGAAATTACGTTTTGAATTTAAATTGTTGCCTTCCAGTGACGGGAAGTCAAACGTATTTTCTATTGTTTCAATATCTACACATGATGAGAAGGTATATTTGATACCAGAAGATTTAGAGCCGGCGAGTTGTCACAAAGAAATTTTAAAAACTGCAGCCTATATTAAAGTGAAAAATAGTTTGACAAAAAGATATCAGGTAAGAAGGATTTGGATTACCATGACTGACGAACTTAAAAATACATACATAGATGAAGATGGTAATTTGCAATTTGGGGATCTATATTTAGAAGAATTTAATAACGAAAATTTTACTGATGCTCATCAACAAGAAACAAGTGGTTTGAAGGAAATTATGGAAAAAATATAAGAAAACAGAGTAGAAAATAAGGAAAAAAGTCTCAAGCATATTTCGGAAAAATTTGTGCTTGAGAAATTTACTACCAAAAATTCTAACTCAGAACAGTGGATGGGAACAGTTTTTTTGAAAATGAATATTTACGGTTTGGTGTGACAACTGATGAACAGAAAATAGAAATATTAAGATTGTTTATGGATAAAAGTTGTATGGATTGGTACAGTTCCATGATAATGAAATTGACAACGATATCGGAATGGTCACTTTGGAAAAACAAATTCTGTGAGTCATTTGCAAATAAAGGATGGAATGCAGTGCTTTATCGTTTAAATATAAAAATGGTACTCTATTGGATTATGCAATAAGAAAGGAAAAACTTGTTTTGGATATGAGGAGATCAATTGACACAAACCCTTTAATAGACCTTATTGCAGTTGGTTTGCTTGAGTTTATACTGAATAAGATTGATAGAGAAAAAATAAAAGATACCGTGGGATTGTTCAATGAAATATGTAAGTATGAACACATGATAAATAGAAGTTCTGTGAGTAAGAAAAAATATAGTTACATAAAGATTAATGATATAAATGAAGACAAACATCCATGCAAAATTTGCGAAAAAATGAATAAACCTAATCGTTACCACTCTGAATCTACTTGTTGGTTTAAAAAGAAGGAGGATGACCAAGGAAAGAAAAACTTTATTAAACATGTAAACAATTCAGTAATAGAAGCTGAACTGCATAAAAATGATCAAAAAAACTAACAATAACACCATCAATAAATGTCAAACTGCTATTGAATAATGAATTTGAGATATACGGAGTTTACGATTCGGGTTCGAATGTTTCTTTGATTAATTCTAAGTTATTGAAACTTAAGAGAAAAGGAGGCATTAAAAACAAGGCGAATTTGGTAACGATTAATGGTGTTGAAAAAACGAGTGGTTTGACTATTTTAAAAATAAAGATATTTTATTTTAACAAAACACGTTGATGTTTATATAATTGATGAAAAAAACTTTAAGTACGATTTTTTTATTGGATTAGACTAAATAAAAGAGTTTAGATTAATCTAGGATGAAGATTTAAAGATTTCACAAAAAGATATTATTAATAATAAAAATGAAGAGATAATAGAAGAAGATGATATAAATCTAAACTCAGATATTAAAATAGATAATAATTACGATAGATAATTAAAAAGAAGGTGTTTAGTAAATTTTAATGAACATGTTAAAAAAGAAGAGCTTTAAATAAATATAAATCATTTAGATGAATACCAAAAAATGAAATAAATACTTTGGTTGACAAATACCAATCTGTTTTTGCAAAAGATAAATATGATATTGGTACAATGGATGGATATGAGGCTAGAATTGACTTATTAGTAGATGAGTATTGTAGTAAAAGGCCTTGCAGGTGTACGGAAGAAGATAAAAAAGAAATTGAAGAACAAATAGGAAAATTATTAGACAATAAATTGATTGAAGAGTCTTACAGTCCTTTTGCAGCACCTGTTACTAGGGCATTTAAAAAAGAAGATAATAAAAGATCCAGGCTATGTATAGACTTCAGAGAGTTAAATAAGATTGTTATGCCCCAGGCTCAACCATTTCCATTAATTGATGATCTAGTGGTAAAGACAAGGAATTGCAGATTTTATTAAACTCTTGATATTAATTCTGCATTTTTGTCTATTCCTTTAAGAATAGAAGATAGAAAAAAGACTGCTTTTGTAACACAAGAGGGACATTTCCAATGGACTTGTCTACCTTTTGGCTTAAAGACTTCACCAGCCATATTTCAGAGAGTATTAAGTTATATTTTGAGAAAACATAATTTCGCTGTCAATTACATTGATGATATTCTTATATTTTCTAAGGAGTTTTCTCAACATATTCAGCACCTCAAACATTGCTAGAGGCAATAAAGAAAAAAGGCTTTAGATTAAAATTTACAAAATGTGCATTTGCCTCAGATACAGTAAAATATTTAGGTCACATACTTGGACATAATTCTATTAGACCCTTAAAAGATAATCTGATTTCGATTAGAAATTTTCCTGTTCCTAAAACTCAAAAGAATGTTTTTGGGGAAAATCAATTTTTATCACGAATATATACCAAGAAGTGCTATAATTATAGATCCATTGCATAACTTGCTTCGAAAAAATCCAAAATTTATTTGGTCATATGAATGTCAAGAGTCTTTTGACAAAATTAACAGCCTTTTATGTTCTCAACCAATCAAAATGGAGATTTTAGATCAAAATTTACCTATAAATATTTACACGGATGCTTCTTTGGAAGGTGTTGGAGCTATCCTAAAACAAACTCAACCAAATGGAAAAGAAAAACCTGTAGCTTATTTTTCTAAAAAACTCAATACAGCACAAAAGAAAAAGAAAGCAATTTATTTGGAATGTTTAGCTATAAAAGAAGCGGTAAAATAGTGGCAATATGGTTAATAGGTAAATCTTTTATCTATTAACCAGGATTTGGTGGTTCGAGATCCACGAAAAGATATTTGCATTTGTTGGTAGATCATTTTACTAGATATGCATTTATTTTAACCTCAAAAACTCAGAGTGCGAGTGATTTTGTGAAATTGGTTCAAAATACAACTGAAGCAGAAAATATTGACATACATACTATTAACAGATCAATATCCAGGAATTAATTTGAATGAGTTCAAGGATTTTTAGATAGTATGGCCATAAGAGTAATTTTCACTGCGGTAAATGCACCTTTTTCTAATGGCTTAAATGAGAGACTAAACCAAACACTAGTGAACAAAATGAGATGTAAGATAAATGAAGAAGGAAATAAAAGAGCCTGGACTTCGATAGCTCAAGAATGCGTTAGTAAATATAATGATACAAGTCACTCAGTCACGGCATTTTCACCAAGGTATCTTTTGTATGGTACATATCTTGCTATTTTACCAGAGGAATTGAGACAAAAAAAAATCTTATAATGACTGGATGGAAGACAGAAAAATGGCACTTGAGAAAACTGTACGATCACATAATTATAACAAAGTGTTATTTGATAAGGATCGAAACTATAATGAATTTATTGTAGGGGATATGGTATATATAGAAAATGGAAACAGGTTGAACAGAAAGAAGTTGGATGAACTTTTTATAAGACCATACAAGATTATTGATAAAATTTCAAACTCTATTTACAAAATAGATACGGGCCACAAAAAAACCGAATCAAATCTTTTCCATGTAACAAAACTTAAACCAATCTCATTACAAGAAAGAGAAGAAAAAATGACTTGATGAAAGGAGTGAATATACGGAAAATTTCACGAAAAATTTTCTTCCCAAGGGGGTGAGATATAAAGGAAATAAGGTTTCCTTAGTTGTTTTTATTTTTAATTTTAATACGACCTATGATTCTTTATGGTCCATATCGATTTTGGTTTTTGTTTTATTTGTCAGTTAACGTACGTAACTAGTATTTTGAAAATATGTTTAAAAAATATTTGACTGCTCATCCAAAAGCCAAAACTACTGCTTTTGGGGTTGGTATCAGAACAAAAGATTTTCTTTTTGACTAGTTCTTTAATATTCCATTAATTTAGTATAATATTTTCCCCAAAATAGCATGCCGGGTATTTACCCAGTTATATGTTAAAAAAAATAAGCAGACAGACATCAAATGCGATTTCAATATATGAGCACCGTCATTTATATAGATAGAGTAGATTTTTTCAACTGCTCATCCAAGAGCTAAAGCTATTGCTTTCGGTATAAGTTCCGGAACTAAAGATATTTGTATTGATGAGTTCTATCTCCCGTCAACATAATATTACATTTCTCAAAAAAGCAAGCCGGGTATTTATCCGAATCTACCCATTGTATGGGAACATACGAGTTGACAGGTCTAAGTTTTCATCTTGTGCTGGAATTTTTTAAGACCTCATTATATGTTAAAATAAGCAAGCAGATATCAAATGCGATATCAATATATAAGCACCCTCATATATACATAGGGAGTAGGGTTTTTCGACTGTCCATCCAAGAGCCAAAACTACTTATTTCGGGGTTAGTCGATAACTTAAGATATTCGTATTGACGAGTTCTTCGATCTCTTTTCAACTTGTTATTCCATTTCCCTCTGAATAGAATACTGGGTATTTACCCCAATCTACCCGTTGTATGGGAACAATACGAATTGTAAAGTCTAAGTTTTCATTTTTTGCTGGAAAATGTTTTAAGATTTGTTTTTCTTTTGAAATAAGCAAATAGACATCAAATAATATAAAATCAGTACGTTCAAGATGGAAAGCATTAGTGACTTTAATGTTTGTTATTTATTCTTTGCGATATATTTATTGATTTATAAATTACATAACCATTCCACACATTTCTACATATAATTAGAGGACTTGAATTAGTTGTTTGATAAATATTCCAATCTACCCACCCAAACGGGTAGATACGGGTATTTACCCGATGCATATGGGTAAATACCCAAGCGTGGGTAAATACCTGGGTAGATGCCCATCTCTAGTTAGAATGAAACAAAAATATAACAAAATATTTTTTTTATTTCATTAACTTACACTATCATGCCACTGCAGAGTTTGATATTCAACTTTACCATAACTATTACAAAAGGCTAATACGGCTAATTTATTGACTGCTACCGACAACCTGCCATATGCAACAAGATGCGCAGGTTGAAATAGTCTGGTTTGGTCGGAAATGCATCTCACCATGTACGTCGCATGAAATCTCACTGGATCACCTGGAACAATCATCATTTTTATTGTCCTACCTTTGATGGGTTGGGTATAGAATCTAGCCGCAGGATTTTTAACATGGGGGTGGTATGAGGGGGTAGGGGGGGAGGGGAGAAACCCCTTATAAACATCCTCCCGCGCGGAGACGCGTGGTTTTTTAAAATGAATTTTTGAAAATTATAAAAACCGTAGGGAAATTGCCAATAAACCTTACTAATGTAACAGTTTTTTTCCTTATCTGTAAAATGGAAGGGAAATGAAAATGGGGGGAGGGCTCCATAGCCCTAATAAAACCAATTTTATTCACATTAAAGTTATGTGCAAATCCGAACTGGCCAACCCCGACTTCACGTAGTCTTGTTTGTCCTATACTCGAGTGTTTTTTTATAGCCGGAGGCGCGGAGGGAGGGCAGCCCCCGCCCGCTGTAAGAAAACGCAGGCACCATGCGAGCCGTAGCGGCTGGGGCTGGTCAAGCTGCTGAGCTGAGCAAGCCGAAGCTACGAAGGCGAGCATGAGTGCCTGCGTTTTCTTACGCAAGGGCGAAGGGGCTGCACTTCCCGCAGCGCCGGAGATGTCACGTTTCGAAATATGCATAGAGGAAATTTGCCATGAAAGTTGAGGCTATAATATGTGTATAAAATTGAATAAATTATTAATTTATACATAAATGTGGATGACATCATAGTTATTATTTATTTTCAAAAATTCATAAAAAAAACTACACGTCTCCGCGCGGGTGGAGCGGTGCGGGGGGGTCATCCCCCTACCCCCCACCTCCCCCCACCCCTACCCCTCATATATTGAATATCCTGCGGCTAGATTCTATACCTTTCCCCGCAAAATGAAAATTTCACAGAAATTCAATAGAACATTAGTTTTTAGACGTTTTCAGTGGCATGAACTAAAAGTGGGCATTTGTAACTACGGAACCCTACACTGCGCGTGGCCCGACACGCACTTGGCCAATTATTTTGTTTTGATGCTACTCATCACTATTTAGGAAAAGAGTACCTTCTTGCAAACAGGCAATTTGTTGGGGGAAGCATTTCTAATGGAGGCAGTTAAGTATACATCGCTCCCATAGATAACTTAATTTTCTTTCTAGTCCTGGAGGCAATAAGAAATGTGCGGCTAGTTGGGAAGGGCGGGGTACAAAGACCACCGCAACCCGTCATCTTTAAAAAAAATCTATTCTCGTCCTAGAGGCTACTAGGGCAAGTTTGGTATCGTTTTCGTATAAACCAAAGACTTAGAATTCATTGCTGATATTATTTTTATTTTTAGTTTTATAGTAATTTTACAAGAAAAACTTAAATAGGTGAAAATTTTGGTTGGAATTTTTTGCTTTGAGAGCTAATAACTTTTGTTTTTTGTGTTTAGTAGTAAGAAAAATTATCATTAAAAAATAGTATATTATGCAATTAGTGAATAAAGGACGGATTTACTTCGAGGACCATAGATGAATCACGAGCAGGTGAAGGATTCTAACGACTGAATCACGAACGTAGGGAGTGATTCATGATGATTGAATCACGAGCGTGGCGAATGATTCAAGTGTTAGAATCCTGAGCAATGCGAGTGATTCATGGCCCTCGATGTAAATCCGCTTTATTTAAGAAATGCATACTATTATACTTTATACCATGACTACGGGAATAATTTTTAAAACTAAAAACCGACTTCAACACCAAACTACACAACCCGTTTTAATAAAAAAATATTCACACACCTAACAGGAATTCCCTTTTAAAAAAAATCTAATTCGGTACAAACGTCTTCGAATAAATCGATCAACATATATAAAACATAAGATTCCGGCGAATTGATAACCTCCTCATTTGGAAGTCGGTTAAAAAGAAAAATTTAAGCTAAAATAGACATTTAATGAAGAAAAAAGAAGGTTAAATTAATTAAAATGGACATCAAAATTGGAACAATGGAGAACATGCATACAATTTAAATTTGTCTCAAATATTTTTTTCTAGATTCTTTATTGTCTTCACATTATACTTAAAAGGTTTTTTTTTATTTAGTTATTATTTAAACCCAGAAAATATTATATTAAAAGTGAAAAATAAGGGAGGGAAATTCAAACTTACACAACGCGTCACTATTGGTCGAAACAAAATGTGACGTCATTGGTTACCGCTTGCATTTATCGGCGTCGATATTCATACTGTGTTAATAGTGTTTTTAAGAAAATTTGTTTAAATCTGTATTTCTACTTTGCGAATATATATTTGTAGTCAATCTAAGACGATGACAGAAACTGGTTTTGTCAAAGCACAATCGGATAATCTACCGAAAATAGATGCATTTATGATGTCGGCATATTTTTACATCAGACCTCGATTTTACGAGATTTTTCATTTCTAAAATATTACTTTTTATGATAGCATACTCTGAAAGAGCTGCATTTACCAGTGCTATTCATTGCCTTTTAACTACGGCCATTCTCTCACCTGGTGGTGGCATATTCGGTTTCTGACATAAAAATATATGAGGAACAACTCCTTTCTTTAACCGTAGATTAAGTTTTTCTCCTTTCTGTTTCACTATGTTATCTATATATATAAAAGAAGAAACTGAATGTCTGACTGACTTATTGACTGACTGACATATCAACGCACAGCCCAAACCGCTGGTTCTGAAGGTTCCAAATTTGGCACATAGGTTCCTTATGAGGTCTAAACGTGGAATAAGATTTTTCAAAATTCTCCCCCTAAGGGGGTGAAACGGGGGTCCAAAGTTTGTATGGACAAACAAGATTAGTTTTGCCCATATTGAAGCGTTCCGTCGCTTTCTTTCGGTCTAGCGAATGACAGAAACGGGAACAGGAAACAGGGAACAGGGAGCAGGGAGCAAGGAGCATGGAGCATGGAGCATGGAGCATGGAGCAGGGAGCATGGAGCAGGGAGCAGGGGACAGGCGATACGGGTCACGGGACACGGGACACGGGACACGGGACACGGGACACGGGACAGGGAGAGTCCTATGAGAATCATTTTCGACTTCTACACGGACGAAGTCGCGAGTTAAAGCTAGTATTCAATATAATTAACTGTATCTTCTTTAACCTGAAATCAATTATCAATCATCAAAACGTAAAACCGCAATAGGAATAAGGAAGCTCTTCAAAAAAATTTTTAATAAACTTTGAACTAGGTTAGTTTTAGACCGAATCTTCGCTTAATAGCTAATTCACACTAAGCTGTACATAAATATAGAATACTTAAGTTAAAATGATCTTCACAACAAAATACAACCGATAATAGAGATATGTATTTTCAATTTTCATTATCTTACACCATTGTTTTCGTAATTTTGCATTAAAATTCAAATGTTTATTCAGTAATTAGCCCTTTACAGGCACTTTTACACGTCAATAAGTATAATTTACATTACGTGTAGTTTATATTGAAATTTAATTTATTTTAAAGAAAAGCTACCGATACCAGCGTTTTGCGTGGAATAGGAAATAATTAACCAAGTGCGTGTCGGGCCACGCGCAGTGTAGGGTTCCGTAGTTACGAATGCCAACTTTGAGTTCATGCCACTAAAAACGTCTAAAAACGAATGTTCTATTGAATTTGTATGAAATTTTTCTTTTCCGAGTAAATTTTATAAGTTGATCGACTATAACTTTTTAATTTGTAAACCCTACTTAGCTCTGATAGTTTTCCTTTAAATATCGTTATTTTTACTAAAGCTGTAAATTTTTTCACGTGTCCATATATAACCGTTGAACAGGTAGAAGGGGGGGACGGGGACATTTGACTCAAACAAAATTTTTTACTTTTAAACTAAATATTTCAGAAAAGGATCCCTAAATCAAAAAACGGTGTGCCCAAGCTCATAATATTTTTGAAAGACCTATTCAACGATACCCCACATGATTAGTAAGTCGAGAAAATACAATAGACTTTTGACTTTACTTGTATGGGAGCTACCATAAAAATTTTTTTTAGGTATGTTATTTTACCATTTTTTCCGCATAATTACTATACATACCTGTACCAAATTACAGCTTTCTAGTCCTTAAAGTCGCTGAGAAAAACCGCGGACGGACAGACGGACAGACATGGCGAAACTATAAGGGTTCCTTGTTTACTACGGAACCCTAAAAACACTTCATCTGGTGTACTAATGGTATTGTTTTTACATTTCGGTACCATACAATACTTGTAAGAAGGTTTCTTAACTTCTTCCATAATTTGTTTAGCAATTAAAACTGAAAATAAGTATGAAGTAACTGAAACGCTACTATAGTAAACAAACAGGACTTAACCAATGACGTCATCATAAGCGCGCGCAAAGTGGTGGCGTTTGAACGGCTCAAATTTATTCAATGTTTTAAATTTCACTTTGAAAAATAACTTGACTATTTTCAAGCCTATTTATATTTTTTTCTTTGTTACAAAGATGTAAATGATTAATTTATGACATAAAAAAAAATCGTGAATATTCCCTATTACTAAAATTAAGAGTAAATTGTTCTAAATTCAAACATCAAAATAGTGAGTAAAAGTGCATTTTATTCACTGTTTTCGGTGAATAAAATAAACAACCAAAATAGTGAGTAAAAGTGCTTTTTATTTACTGTTTGCAGTGAATAAGATTACTCTAGAAACAAATATGATGAATATCTTAGCTTAATAATTTTTTTTTTGGGTAAGCTTCATAACTGCCTCCACTATTAGGATGGTATTTGATACTTATGTGTCGCAGGTCGCAGGTAATCCTATAGGCGATTCGCACACTGCGCCGCACCCCGCTGCGTAGGCGCGGGCCGGACTGTATGCAATTACCTCAATTTGTAAAGAGAACACGCATAGGACAACACACTGACACCGCGTCTTGGCGTGTCATTTTTGTATGGCGGCCCCGCGCTACGCAGCGGGATGGAGAGCAGGGTGCCAACGACGTCATCCGTCTACAAACCTAAACAGATTAAACAGCCAAAGGCAATTGTAGATGATTAAAAAAAAACTTATATACGGACAAATCAAGTTGATGGAGCTAGCCCCAAAGTAAATTCAAGACTTGTGTTCTGGGATACTAAATTCAAGACTTGTGTTCTGGGATACTAACTCAACGATACCATATTTTAAGACAAATACATGTCGGAGAGTTCAACGTAAATTGCCTTTTTTTATTGTACACGCGCAAAGAGAAAGTTGTTTACTACAAAATGCAACGGTTGGATTTAAATGGCTATATTCGTAAGCAACAAGTCAAAACCGGTCGCCTTAGCGACAGTGGGGGTAGTCTTGTTCGAGCGGCCGTACTGTGCACAACTCGTTTGTGTGGTTTGCTGTGGCTTGGCCATGACTCATTTAATTGCGATTATTGTTATAGATGTGGATTGGTAGACCGATTTATTACAATGACGGTTTGTTTCAGCAAGACGATAAGCCCAGGTGTATACACAGTATTCAATTCTGTGGGGCCAGAGGATTCAACTTTCATCACATTTTTATAAGGCTCACATAAGGTCTCTCATGCGGCGACATCAGTAAGGTGATGTAACTGTAAGTAAGTTTTTATCCTGACATTAGTCTGTTCTCGTATTGTAAGTAACCAAGTGGGTAGTTCACGTCACAAGGGATGGCAGATGCCGATCACGCTATGCTCTGCCCCCCGCTTTTACTCGGCCGTCTGCGACATAAATATATAGATAAACATCCAAGTCCCAGGTCAATCTGAAAAAGTTCATTTTCCAACTTGACCTGACCAGGAATCGAACCAGGGACCTCGGTGTGAGTGTGGCATGATGATCACTAGGCCACAGAGGTCGTCATACCTAGTATCAATGACAACTTGGCGTTTGTGTTAGAGTGACCCACGAGTGACCAAAGAAAACAAGACAAATTCAATAATTTAGTAGTACTTGTATGGTATTGTATAATTTATTAGGAACTTAAGGAGCTTGGTGGCCCGGTAGGGGTGCGCTTTACTTGTGCTTTCGCAAGTAAAGCGACACTTGGTCCGTATTTGGATGGATGACACACAAGTGCGTTTTGTAGTCGCTTTGAAGTGATGAGCACTCGATCGCCTTTATATGCACCGCTATAGAGGTCTATATTATTCTCGAATATTCTCGTATTTCGATGACGGGAAACGTCGAGGCGTCGCACTGGTACGTGTGTGTGCGAGTGCAACTGGCCAAACAACTCAAGACTTTATGCAGCAAAGACATTAGGCTTAGTTTCGCTTTTGCTTGCACCATTGTTATGAGATTCCACGAATTTCTTGTTCGCGAACATGCTGCGTTTATCTGTTCGCTATTATAAACTCGTTTAAGTTTAACATCTCTGTATATACGGACAACCACGCCGTTTGTTTACAAGAATTAAAGACTTTGCTTGCAACATAATAAATAAATATTTCATAATGAGATTGAACAGATGAAAGAATAATATTTCAATGAAAAAATCGGTACTTTTTACCTGGGTAAACTAGATAATCTGAGCCAAATTTTGCTCCATCAGTGATGTAGTGACCCTTTTCCCAAAGATCTTTGAAGACTGTACATTTTAGAAATCCCTCTTGATCCACAATTGAAGGTTTCAGAATGTCTTTGCACACTTCTTTTCTTCCTAAGAGTTTAAACAATTTTATAGATAAGCAATGATGTTTAGTAAATATATATTAAAATAGTTAAAATTTAACAATGTACCTGTATCAGAGTTAAATTCAGTAGGTAAATGTACTAGCAGGTGTGCTGGGGGTACAACTGGGAGCTTGTTTATTTCTTCTTGTAATAATGTTTGCTTATCCAAGTAGACATCTGAAATAAAATATTTTTACACATAGAAATATTTTTAGAAGTAGGAGGCAATAGAAGTCAAGCTTTTGTGGAGAACTTAAACTATACCATTCCACACAAATAAACAAAATTCACAAATTAGCCCGTTCTTAACTTATTTATTTATTTAATATTTATCAATGATTGATTCATCAAATATAAATTGTACGGAACAATTGGGGAACTTAATGCTACAAGCAATGAAAGTCAAAAGTCAAAAATCATTTATTTATCTTTAGATATTTATATCAGTTGATAATTGTCAGAAAATCACATCTGTTGTCTGGGAGCCCCCAAATATTTATTTTATTGTTATAGTGGCAACAGAAATATCATGTGTGAAAATTTCAACTGCCTAGCTATCACGGTTTATGAGATACAGCCTGGTGACAGACAGACAGCCAGACAGATGGATGGGCAGGTGAATGGACGGACATTGGAGTCTTAGCATTACTAAGACCCCACCCAGGACCCGTTTACACTATTTAAGTCTACAAAATTAAGTCATCAATTGCTCTTAATAGCATATATTATGATAAATCATAGAGAATACCTGTAATGCCCTTAGATAACAGTTTTTGCCTTTTTCCAGCTATAATTATATCCATTTTTTGAGACATCTGTTCTATTTTCTTTTTCTTTAAAACTTCTCTTTGTTCTTCTAACACACTAAAAAGAATTATTAATAAATTGAGCATTTCTACAACAGGACATTGAGAACAGAACATCTATTTCAACTTATAATTTCACTTATTTTAATATTAAACAAAATAATGTACCTTTTTTCTAGTGCTTTAAATTCTTCTTTTTGTCGCTCAGTTGGTTTACTTGCAAGGTTTTTGAGCACAAACAACCTGCATGTACCATTATCTAGAAGAAGAGCTGCTTCCTCAGACATAAGAGCCATTGGTAAACCTGGATCAAAAATAGATAAAGATCACTGATTGAGTTAGTCACAAAATGTAATTTAAGTTTTCCCATGCCATAAATAAATTGTAAACATGTATATTCTTACTGACCTAAAAAGTCATTTTGTCTTGGGAAGGAGACAATAGACCCAATCAATGAACCACATATTCGATGTTTTGTGCGAAGAGCATACCAGTCTGAAAATTTCATAATAATGATGTCTAAATGTTTACATTGTAACTTTCATGTCCAGATAATTTGTTACCTAAGAATGAAATGTGCTACAAAGCAAAATTAACATGAGAGTAAGAAGGTAAGAAGTTGTAGAGGTTGTAAACAAAGATAATATAAATCACAAAGAACGTGTAGTAAATGCTTGAGAAATAATAAAATACGAACAGAAAAATGCGTGAGTGTCGTGGAACACTCGGTTGGTACGAAGTTACTTATGTAGTTACGCAAAAACATTCGTGATGGAAGAAAGTGACTGGAAAATCTTACACTTTTTTCGCCTAGCCCCCATCCGACCGTCCGTACCGAACATAAAGGAACTTCGTTCCAACGTTTCGATAAATAATAAAAAATACAGATTTACCATCTGGATTCCATACATACGCTACTCCATTTTCTACATAAAGCGGAATAGTCATATCAAAATAATGTTATGGTGAAGAGACATATATAATAATGATTACCTACTTAAGAATTCAAATGAAATATGAGCATTGTTTTTTTTTTATAATTTAAAATAAATAAAATTTATGTATAACTTGATGTAACCTAAAAAATGGCGTTTCCGATGACAGTGACAATGATAGTCTGCCAAGTGCCAACTTTTTCTTTTTTAGAATTCTTGAGCGTAAAAATCTAATATATAAAATTCTCGTGTCACAGTTTTAGTTGCCATACTCCTCCGAAACGGCTTGACCGATTTTGATGAAATTTTTTGTGCTTATCCGGTATCTATGAGAATCGGCCAACATCTATTTTTCATCCCCCTAAATGTTAGGGGTAGTCCACCCCTAAATTTTTTTATGGCAAAACAACGTTTGCCGGGTCAGCTAGTAAAATTATATAATTAATTGACTTTAATCGAGTATCGAGAAAAACCGAATGCCGAAATCGAAGTAGGCCGACCGACATGCGACACCATATTTCGAGGTGGCCAACTTAAAGAAAACAAAAAAAAAAACAGGAAACAGCTGATCTGTCATTCTCATTTGTCATTGTCACTGATTATTTATTTTGTCAGTGAAAATAAAATCTTGTCGTGTTTGTTATCGATAAAATAGTAAAACCAAAATATTGCAGATTTGCAATTAATTAAGAAACCAAAAAAAGGAAATACGATTTGACTATACATATATCTTGGTCACTATAATACATTAACTTCTTCAGAGTTATATAACTAAACAATGGCAGCTTGTAGGAAAGTTGTGATTGGTTAGTATTTATATAATAATAACGCCCTAACGTACTACCTGCATCCTATTAAGTATTTTTTCATTAATGGTATAGGTGGTGGCACTGGTTTTATTGGAAGGAATTTGGGTGAGCTGCTTTTAGCCAATGGATACAATTTTACAAATGTGACGCGTATGCCCGGTGCTGATAACATATCCTGGTCGCAGTTAGAAGTTGCCGGATTGCCAAAGCAAACTTACGCTGTGGTTAACTGCGCTGGACAGCAATTTATGGACTTTACAAAGTCTTGGACACCTGGGTTGGTTTTGTTTTTTTACAAAATTCTCCCTTTTTCCATATTTATTCCATTGAGAGTTGGTTTGATAGTTTCTAATTAGTAACGAGAATAGTTTCTAACATGGGTATAACTAACATGACAAAGTAAATGTATTTTAAATGAAGAGATCAAAACTTGGTTAGCCTGATCTAACTATTGTGAGTAATTCGTTTTAAATATTTATAAAGAACAGTATTTTCGTTTTTCTCTCTAATTTATAACTAATTACAAAAATCTGCAATCAAATACTTGCAAAAGTACTATGCAGTCATTCTAGTGATTTTTCATTAGTATTTCTTTATTTACACACTGGTATACACTCATTAGTATTTCTTAATTTACACACTAATGGCAAGGAATTCCAACCACTGATCAATTCAGTTTAAAAAATCCTTCAATAGATAACAAAGAAGCTCAAAACTTCATTAAAAAAGTATTTTTCTGGTAGATTACATACTTAAGTTTTTAAAAATGTATATAAATGTAAGCTGTAATTGCAGTTTTATCCCTATATTCTGTTTTAAACTTGAAAGACTGCAAATAAACAGAAAGCCCCGTTTTCCGACCGATTGACTACCTTCCTTGAATCCGACCAGTAAGTACCCGAATTCCGACCAGATAAATCTCACCTACTAAAACTTACTTTATGGCTTACAAAATATAGTCAAAATTCGTAAAACTACTCCCTCTGAACTCTTCCCGCGAGTTTAACTCGTATTTGTTCATTTTTTTCATTTATGATGACTTATTCTGAATGAAGCGCACATGCACTCTCAATCAAGCTTGCTTAAGCTTACCGAAATAAGAACTAGGACGGTACTTACCTAAGTTGGACGGAAACAGGTATATGGGAAATAAATAATTTCCTGATTCCGACCTAAAGTTAAAACTCTTATTACAAAGAATCTATGAATGTTAGCATAGGTCGGATACAGGAATATTATATAAGGATAGTGTTAAGAATAAAGAACCCGTACAATAGCAAATTAACTTGCATGTTGAAATTTTAAGATCAGAATAAACCAATAAAGCATATAAAGTAAATAAAAATCAAAATTACGGCCAAGTCGCCGAAAAAATCCTAGTTGTTTGTTTGCACGGATTTATGTTTTTTTCGCATTCACACCCATGCAAAATGGGGTCCGGCCGTTAGGCCCTCGTTCCGCGAAGCGCTCGGCCGCGACGCTCTCGAATTTTAAAATTTGTTTGTCCGCTACGCCCTCGGCCGTGCCGCTCTCGATTGTAAAACAAGGTAAGTGTACTGTTGAGAAAAGAAGTGTTTCTGATTTAATATTTTAATTTTCTTTGGAACGTGTGCCGTGTTGAGTATAAATTTCACACTACCTTGCCTGATCTTATTAGTATAGATGTTGAGAGCCCTACTCCGGGACTCCAGCCGGTGAGCAAACACGAAAATTATGATTGTAAATTTAATTGTAATTAGTCAATTATCATTACATGATACTTATTGATTTTGTTTTACCACAGTGCATATATTTATTAAAAAAAAACTGTACCTTGGATCGGATTCTATTTATCTCTCTAAGGAAACTTCTTAAAGAAACTCTAGAGTCTCTAAGGAAACTTTTTAAAGACATAAATATTTTGGCTCTCCCTTCGCAATTCATCTATGTGAACATTATGTACGTGCGTCAGCACATACATTTATATAAGAAAAATAATGATATTCATAGTACTAACACTAGAAATAAAAATAAATTAGCTATCTCAGCTTTTCGGTTAAAAAAGACAAAAAGTCTTTTGTGGGTCTCAGCTTGCGTCTCTATAATAAAATTCCAGATAATGTAGTAGCGTTACCATTATCTAAGTATAAGACTGCCGTTAAAAATCATTGATTAAAAAATGCTTGTTATGATGTAAATGACTATTTATCTCATCAAAATTCTTGGAAATAGTTAACTACAAATTTTAATTGTATTATTTAGATGTATAATAAAATTTATACTAAGCTTAAGTGTAAATCTGTATTGTAACTGAAACATAGCCCATCGGGCTGGGAAGGGACCAATACTGAACAAAACAAATTTTGAAATTCGAGAGCGTCGCGGCCGAGCGCCTCGCGGAATGAGGGCCTAACGGCCAAACCCGCAAAATGCACCCTCGTGTTGTTTTTGTCAAAATTACAGATTTTCCTTTAATATTTGGTAGACAAATTTCGACAGGTGGCGTATGATGACTGATTAAATTTGATGTGTACCGTTTCATAATAAAAAATGGTCGGATCGAGGAGGCGGTCCGAGAACGGTGCCATTACGTTAGTAGGAAAAATAAAATTAAGGCTCAGAACTGAAAAGAAATGTGCATCAACATGAATTGTAAAAACTAAAGCATGCTAAGGTTATAGCTGTTCAATTTTACTTTGACTAGGTATGTGTGTTATAGTGTGCTTTAGTAATTACTCATAATAACTTTTTTTACAGGTTTAAGCAGAATGTCCATAACTCTCGTGTGTACACTACACAAGCTCTGGCCAAAGCCATCAAGCAATCTCAAGTCAAACCCAAAGTCTATGTGTTAGTGACTGGTGTTGGAGCATATGAACCATCAGAGTACAACAGATATGATGAAAGCAGCCCTACTACTGGCATTGACTTCTTCTCAAGGCTGATTGTGGAGTGGGAAAGGGCAGCATATGTTGATCCACCTGTAAGACTTGTGAGTAGCACTTATACAATTTTTATCATGAAAGGTCACTAGAAATTTTTGGAGTTGTTATGCTTACTTACTTACTTTATTATCAGGGCACTATTTGCCAAGTTACCTACATCAAAAATCATTTGTCTGTCAAAGTTTGAATTAAAATCAATTAAATGATCATTCTTTATCTTTTATGAAGATACACAAGTGAGTCAGTTAATATATTCTAAAATTGGTATTTCAGGTCATCATTCGGTCTGGTGCAGTACTGGGTCGATGGGGTGGCATGATAAAAAATATGTTCTTGCCATTTTTCCTTGGAGTTGGTGGGCGCATTGGCACTGGCAAGCAGTATTTACCTTGGATACATATTAACGACCTAGTCCGCCTTATTCTCTTTGCCATTGAAAATGATAATGTGCAAGGAGTGCTGAACGGAGTAGCACCTCAAGTGATAACAAATGAAGATTTTACGAAAGTAAATATAGCATATTTAAGATAAAGTAGCATATTTATTTATTTAACTTTATTACTAAATTTCTAAGCATAAGTCCTCCCTTCAATTGAAAACTTATAGCTTACATTGAAAATTATTCCGTTTTTGTTTTTGAATGCCAAATCAGGAGAAATTCCATACATTTCGTTTACTGCAAAATAGGGTATATTGCCTTCCACTTCATAAAACACATTGTGGAGGTGCTAGGCATATAATTGTCTCCTGATAAAAAAACTGGCAATGTATGCACTGCTCTCCCTCCCTGTTATCCGAATCCACATACAAAATTGTATGACAAATCTAATTGCTATACAATACAATAAAAATACTCTTTATTGCACCATAAACAAAAGGAAAAACAAATAACAGAAAAAAAAGAAGACAGAATTATGATACAAAGGCGGACATAGTGCATAGTAATCTCTTCCAGTCAACCTTAAATCGTACGTTTAACTGTAAATAGTTACAATAGTATACATATAAAGACATACAAATACTTAGATACACTACATACGTACCTATGAAATAATAGACGTACATATATACATATAAAATATATCTTATAATAATAACAAAATAATGAAATATATCATTATCAGGTATATTGTTTTGCCATTAGCCTCTCAGTCTCTCAGTAGGAAATTTAATAAAGAACATATATCATTAAACTTCTTTATACTAAAGTAGTCTTTAAATTAACTTAAAATAAGGTTCAAACTCAAGTGGGAGAGCGCGATAACCGGCTACCGCTTGGGGACCGGCGGAATGGCGCCATTACATTCCGCGCGGTAACCGGCTACCGTTTGGGGACTGAGAGGGTTTAGCATTCTAAATAAAACAAAACTATATCTATTTCAGTCTTTTGCCAAAGCTCTACGTCGGCCAGCCATCTTCCCAGTTCCAGAAGCAATGTTAGACTTCTTGCTGCATCCAGAGAGAGCTATGATCATGACCAAGGGACAGCATGTGATACCAAAGAAGGTGATGGAATACGGTTTCAAATACCACTATGATGATATTGATAAGGCTTGCCAAGAAGTTGCTCATCTTTTTCCTAAGAGACACCCTTTAAAGTAATGTTGGCTTCAAAATATATTTTTACAAGGAAATTTTTACGCTTCTCATAAGGTAAGTAGGTAGTTGGTTCAAAAGTTTAAATAAAATATTTAATTTATTAGTAGAATTTAAATTGATCCCAACAATGTAATTGTAGAGTTATGTCATTAAAACCTAAAATTATGATACGATGTTAATGTACAATATATTTATTGCATTATGTATTAGGCTGCCTGTCCATCTAAGCGGAGCTAGCTATAAATTATTCTGACGAAACGGTATCTGACCAAGTGGCCTAAAGCAGTAGTTGAGCGGTGCGAGAAAGTAATGTGGACTGTGTCCGTCTTTGGAATCGGAGTTGTGTTGCGAAGTGGAGTAGCGGACTATGATTTTCCAAACGGGCATGACTACTGTCGCCGACTGTCGCGCGATAGTCATAGTAGATAGATATTAGGCACATCAGTGCTAGGGTTTCAAGCGAAATACAACTTTATTGACATTTATGTTTTTCATTATATTCAACTTCCACACCATTAACTCAGTGCACTGGACTAAAAAACAAAGGATTTGTAAAATGTCAATAAGGTCGAAATTTGCTTAACACCCTAGGAATGATGTGCGTAATATGACTGTCGCGTAATGTAGCTGATCGTCGCTGGACAATCAGCGACAGCAGTCAAGCGCGTATGGAAAATCATAGTCGGCTACTCCGGTCCGCAACACACATAACTAAGAACGGTTTCTTAGTCAAGTCAAGAAAACTTCAGCCTTATTGACATGACATTTGTTTTTTTTTTTTGTTATATTCAGCTTCCAGATCAATACTGAATGAACTAGATAAAAAAAACAAAAGGGTTGTAAAATGTTAATAAAGTTGAAATTAGTTTGACGCCCTAGGATTAATGTGCATTTAATCAAGAAAGTTTCTTACGTGTCACGCTAATTTCAACCTAATTGACATTTATATGTTTTGTTTGTTATATTCAGCTTCCAGACAATTAGATGAATGAAATAGACTAAAAAATAAAGGGGTTGTAAAATGTGAATATAGTTGAAATTCGCTTGAAAGTCTAGGATTTATGTGCATATATGGATATATGGACGAAGTGATAAATTAGGGCAATTTTCATTACGAATAATGTCAAGCTAATTTGGGTTATTTATCACATTGCCTAGACATTATGATTATTGTCATGGGGCTTACATGGCATCTTTTAATACACAGAACAAATGCGTGACATACGCACGGCTAACCAAAAACTAGACTCAAAGGATGCGCAGCGATTCATGAAAAACTTTGACGCAAATTATTGGCAATGAAGTGGTTTATATTTTCTTTGATAGTGTAATTAATCACGACGACGCCACCAATTATCCAGTCGAGTTTCTAAATTCACTTGCAGCGAGTTACTCTGCTGACAAAATAAGACGATGTCGCAGTGCCGATAATGCTGATGCGAATTTTGACTTCGCCGAAACTGTGTTACGGAACCCGATTTAAAGTCAATGCTTTGCAGCGAAATATAATTGGAGCTGAGATTCTCGCTGGGATTGATGCCACTATATTTATTGCGAGTTTATCACTCATCCCCAACAATTTTCCTTTTAAATTTAAGCATACAATGTTCTCTGTGACCACTTACTTTTCTATGACATAAATAATAAATAACTCAGACGCTTAAAGACGCTGGTGTCGACCTAAGGACTGGTTTTAAACTGGCCAACTTTATGTGGCTTTCTCTAGGGTGAGCAACTCTTCAGTTTTTACTTCTTTTCATATTGGCTCCCGAAGGAAAGACTCCCAACATCATTTATAAGGAAAATACAATATTAAAAAAAAAAAACTTTTAACATATACCACTGCTACAAGTATTTTCTTATGTAAGTATCTACTTTAGTTTGAATTTATAAAGTCCACGCGAACGAAGTTGCAGGCATCAGCTAGTACAATAATAAAAATCCTAAGATATAAAGAACAACCCTTTTATAATATTACACACATACACATTTAATACTTGTACAAAATATTTGTCAAGCATAACATACAAAAAACATGTAAAAAACTTATTGTTGGACGTCCGAATGTCTGTGTGTATGTATGTGCCATGATTACGCTCAAAATACTAAATGAAGTTGTGCCATTTTTTTTTAATAGCTTCATCACGTCACGGGTATTTTTCCTATTGAAAATGACTATCTAATTTGATGTCGTTTAATTATAATTAATAAAATACTCAAAAAAGTTAGCTGGCATCTTGTAAAATATTTCAGAATGATCGTTCGTAAACTTCAAGAGAGATCGGAAATATTTAAAAAAAAAAATTATTTGTTGTTTTTTTACGTTTTGGTGATAGTATTTAAGACAAATAATACGTAAATCAATTAAGCAATACTTTGATGACTTATGTCTATTAAAAGGAAGCCGCTTTTTGCATATTTTCAATTGATATTGTCAATATACGCAATATAAATAGGTGGGCATTGTCAAATATTTAGAAAAAGCGTTCAAAAAATTATTTTGCTTTTACCTTTTTTTTTTCAATGAAGTTTATGAGGTGTGCACTTTTGGATTTGTCAAACTTTTTATTCTGCCCCATAGGTGATAAGCATAATGATGATAATGCCCGGACAATTTGATAATTTTAAAAGTTGTTATCACTTTGCCTCCTCATTTTGGGCTTTTTTACACTGCGCAGACATTTATTATCCTGTCTTATTTATTACTTAGTCCATAATACATATAGGTAATCGAGAACAGTTTCTTACTGAGCATAGACAGATATATGTAAGGAAATTGTAAGTGATTTTAGGGACTTAAAGTAAAAGCAATTATAGTGTTTTTTCATCGGAAGACATTTTTCAATTGGCGACGGCTGTCGGCAACAAAGTGCCGTTCGTCTGTAGGAGCATTAATTCTGTGATGTGGAGATAAGCCGCAAGCAATAGACTTCTCCGCTCCGCTTTACATATCCGCGGCCCCGCCCCGGTCTACGTGTATTTGTATGAATTCTAAAACTTGTTTACGAATCCCTGTCCCAATGAAGGGGGCGAATGTTTAATGCAATTCGATTTTTCAATTTTGGCACAGCTCTGCACCTCTATCTTCACTTAGATGAACGGCTAGCCATAGGATACCTTTGAATACAGTAAGTTTCTAATAAATAAGACTACCTCAATTGTTAACAAATTGTTTCCTTTACTAGGTAAAAAGAAGGAAGAGTCCAATATCGCATACGGTAAAATTGTAAAGATATAGCGCAATACTAAGACCTTTGTTAGTACCTAAAGAAGCAGTAAAAGAGAAAAATCAGGGAGCGCATGGATAGAGAGTGGCAAGATAACTCTTGTCACCGCCAATGTGTCTATCTGCCCCAATTATTTATTCTTACCTCAATTTCTCCCACATTATTCTGCACGGAAGCAGATTACCTATAATATACCGTGTACTGGTGTGAATCAGAATGGCGAGTCTAATGTTGTGAATCAAAATGAAACAAAAATGGTTCGAATCTACCTTGAATGAACCTTACTCTACCAATAAAGAAGATACGAAAAGTACCTCTTTGAATACAGAGTAATTCATAAAAAAACATGAGCCGCCAAACTGACGTCATAATGGCGGGTGTATTAAGTTTCTGACCGAAATATCAATTGTTAATGTTTAGATTCACTGCCTGTGAATCTACCTAATACGTACCTTACAGTACCATAAAAAGAACTGAAATACAAGCAAAGGCTTTTTATGGTACTGTAAGGTACTTACTAGTCTGATTTTTTATTCCGTAGAATTCTGACATTTCGCAAGTGTTGCTACTAAAAAAGCTCTCCAACTAAAAAGGGAACCCATTTTATGGCAATAAATTGCTAAGTCAGCAGGTAATTCATCTTTACCTGGCCTCACTCCCTTCTAATTCAGGTGTAATAAACATTCTTGGTCATAAGCTTTTTCAAATTATTTTTCGTAATCCATTAGGATAAAAAATTTAAAAATAAAGTATGCTGCTTTTTTGTTTGTTAAATCAGATACAATTTTCTTTTTTTATTTTAAATTGATTATTCGACCGTGAGTGATGAAAAGGGACACAAGTATCGCTCGCCGTAAATCCCCTTTTAATTTGGAGCGCCACACTTAAAAAAATGGTTACTTCACTAACAACTAAAATGTATAATAGACTCAGATGTTTAGACTCTTATTTTGGAATTTAATAAAAAATGTGCCCGGCCAAACAAGTTTGTGTTCACTGACATGTCAAAAAATGACAGCTGTCAGAATTCTACGGAATAAAAAATCAGACTCTAGGTAGATTTACATGGCAGTGAATCTAAACATTAACAATTGATAATTCGGTCAGAAACCAAATATACCAGACATTATGACGTCAGGTTGGCGACTCATGCTTTTTTTATGAATTAATCTGTATTCAAAGAGGTAATATCTAATATCTTTAATCTTCTTTTTTGGTAGAGTTAGGTACATTCAAGGTAGATTCGAACCGTTTTTGTTTCATTTTGATTCGCAACATTACAAGCTTGATATATTTTTAGAAAAATTGTTAAATTAAAAAACATCCTCTACGCTGCGCTCCACTCGATCTGAACGGAACCTTACTCTATACATTGTTCGTAAACACGTGTCCGCGTGTGAGTGAAACGTACGGCTATCGCAGATCGATTCATCTGTGTTTTAATTTGTCTGACATTGTAGGTATAAGCTTTCAAGCTATGTCAGATTTGTATAGAGACAACCCTTATTTTATAAACATATATCTATAGATAGTTGTATCTATCCTTTGATTTATCCATATTACCGATTTGCGGATGACACTCGGGAACGTCATCTTACGATTCTTACGGGTGGGAGCTTCCGTTCTGTACTACGCTGCGTTCTGTATTATACGGTAGTAGGTAGTTTTTTGTGACAAACTCTACATCTTACTTCATTACTTCAGATCCGCCTTCAGAATATCGGCGGTGAAACAACTAGTAAACATTTGAATGACGAACAAAGTAGAAAACAATTCATTCAACTCTATGATAAGGTTAAAAATTAATAAGAAAAAATATATTTCTAGTCAAACATTTTTATTTTCCTTATAGTTACATGTATTTTAGTTTTTGTCTTTAAGAAAATATTTGTTCTACTGTCAAAGATTTTTCTGGTCTCTTCGCTAGTCTGAATCTAACCCTCATATTCATCAAAATTAAAACCCGCTTGCTAAACCTATTTTAGTTAAAACATGTTTTGTCGATTTCCTGCATTTCAATATTTGACAATAAAAGAAAGAGACAAAACATACTTTTAAGTAAAATAGGTTAAGCAAACGTTTGTTAATTTTCATGAATATGAGGGTAAAAATATAGCTACTTACTTACTGAACAAATATTAATAAGATTTTATGTAAAATATTGAATTATTATCGTAAGTAATTACGTAATAAGATACTAATTCCGAAGACCGAATATTATGTATGAAATAGAATTGACCTTTCGTATCGCTACCTTAATTACTAATAATTGCACTATCTCACTTAAATCGCTAAGTTTCCCCTTACTAGGTAGGCATACTTTATAAACAGACATTTAAGATTAACAAACTTACACTATTTGAGATATTTTGTGAGTTCATAGATACATAGCATAGGAATATCTATTTTGAACACTATGATGATTGATTTTAATTAGATATAGGAACTTGTAAAACCTTATCAATTAGTCGTTTTGTAGTAAAGAAAGCCAACTATTCAATCAACTTAAAAAAACTGTATAGTGTAATTTTTTGTCGAATTGTAAAATCAATTTATGTACCTAACTATTTGAGTAAGTCGTCATTAGTTACCACAGAAATAAAACCTTATTCCTGTGATCGACACCAATCATGAACGCAATAAATAATAATGAGGTGGGTGACTTCAAATCAACTGCAAGCGGGCTTATTATTTAGCGGACGTTTCAATTTTGTGGAACTCCGTGACGAGGCGGGACACGAACTTGCGCAGGATGTCTTGACGCATGCGCCCCACATCGAGCACCTCCTCGTGGTTCGCCTCGTCGTTGGTGTCGTATCTAGTGACGCACTCGTTGGTGATCAGTGATATGGCAAAGACGTTCATGTCGCAATGCCTCGCTGTTATTACCTGAAAGATTGGCAGGCACGTTAAATAATGATGCTGATAAAATGCAACAAACAATGCTGTATATATCTGTGCCTTAAACATATTAAAAATTATAAGCTAACCTTTCCATGTAAAATATATAAAAAATGTATAAAAAATAACAAATACAAATATATAACTGCAATTAAGCGAGGATTCGAACCTGAGAATCCTATTTTTTGTTATTTTTTTCCTATCCTATTATTGGTTACGATTGCGTTAACCGTTTCGCCATTCAGGCTTGGTACTGAGTGTGCGAAATTATTGAGTACTATTACCACAGCATAAGTACTAGTACTCACGTACGTAAGTCTTACTCAGAAGAAAATGTCTACTTAATGTGGTTAGCCCTACGGTTTAATTAAGCTCGCGTCAGAACTCCTCACCTCTTCATTTAGATACCCAAGACATCCATTGCAAGCCAATTTCATTCTGGACAAACGATTCATGCAACTGAATTTTCCCCTTCTGTAATGTAGGTATATTTTCGATACCTAAACGGGGAGTGACACAGGCCTGCTATTACTTTAACACTAAATAAATAGAAAGCTAAAGAAATTGTTTTTTATTTGCGATATTTGCGAACTCATGAATTGTTTCGAAGGCGTTAACCGTTTCGCCATTCACGTTTCGTACTGACCGTGCAAAATTATTGGTTATACAGGCTATACTTTAATACCCTAAAATGAGAAATGACAAACCATGTAGTGCATCATCTCTACAAATTCTAACAAACTTATATCTAATTGTGGTTTTCATATTTAGCCCAGACTAAGATCATAGGGTTAGTTAAAAACAAAAAAATTGCAATGTATGGGACTTTCACCTGCTTAACTTTCACCAACAATAGTTATATTAACGACAAATTCTTTCGTGACTGAAATAAGTAGCCAAGCTTTGGATTTAATTAATTAAATTTAACTGTATTACAAATGTAAAAGGCGGATTTAAAGCCATTGGCTTAAGTTAAAATAATAGCCAAAACCCAAAAAAAATCGGCATTTCCCTACAAAAGTGTGCAGTGTGTGTGTGTGTGTGTATGGGAATATCTTTTTATATTATTTGGGTGTTATTTCAATTTCATTATACCTACTATAGTGATCTTGTATAGCCCGTGGTTCGATTCATTACGGGTATGTCCCTTCCACGTAGTATACTAGTCGACCAGTTGGTGATGCCGAGAAAAGAAGTCTAATTGAAAATGATTTGAGTTTCATAAAGAAAAAATATATTTTTATAACCGTATACAATTTGTTTTGATACAATATGGTAGGAATATTTTGTCTCACGTCTCACCTCATGCACAGTGGACATGCCGACAGCGTCTACTCCGACCATCTTTAACATGTTAAGTTCAGCAACTGTCTCGAAGTTGGGGCCTCCCAAGCATGTGTACACTCCCTCCTTAACAATATTCTCTATTTGAAGCTCTTTGGCAATCTAAAAAAAAAAACATAAAAATGCTTGTATTTTAAAAGTACAATACGTAGCTGAAGCCTTGAAAGAATGGAAGAAAAGGATATGTTGTGTTTCACAAACAATTTCGTTTGTATATGTCACTATCGAAAGAGACTTGCTCATATTATGTCATGACCTTAGTGTATAGTCTTTATATTTTTGTGCTTTGTCCATTGCAAGCAGACCCTGAGGCTTTTAAACTTGCGAATTTTCCTATTCTACATTTTAACCTTGAGAATTCCTATTCTGATTCGAGGTTGTAGTCTAGAGGCGATAGGGGCACATTAAAATAAGGTACCTCACAGACTTCTAATACAATGTGTATTTTTTATACTTGATCAAACGAAATCTGCGGATATGAGACGAAATATTATCGATACAAAACCGGAAAAAATATCGTTATTAACACTTTAATATTTTTTTTCTAAATGTCGTGTTTCGATTTTAATTTTTTTCTCTTTAAGTAAACGGCGTATTTTCTTCAAAGTTGTCTCATTTGAAAACTACAAAGTTCAAGAAGTTAAAAACGTAAAAAATAATTAACAATACCAAACAGGAAATAAGTCAAAAAATTATTGATGAAAAAATTAAAGTGCCTGAATTTAAACTAACATAACGATTTTTTTTTTCGGTAATATTTCTTCTAATATCCGCACATTTCGTTTCATCAAGTGTATAAAATATACATTGTATATTATGTCCAGACAGTTCAGATGCACATGTACTATCTCTTTCTGGCCATTTTCCTCTGAAAACTTAATACAATATCTTTACTAATATAATATATATCTTTGAAAAATTCAGACACAAAAAGAAGTACACTCCAAACTTCGATTCTTTATTATATCATCTTCGTTTCTAGAGACGTAATAAACATAGTTATCAATAAATGAATGGGGACGTATGATAACCCCTTGTTTGTTATATTGCGAAGACAAGAACACGCAATATAATTTTTAATGTCACTAACTTAAGGGGATAACTGAATTTTCCGGGGTCCAATGCTGCCCCCATTTGAAAGAAAACGGAGACATCATTGAATTTTTTTTTCTTGACTAGGCCCTGGATAACCCTTAAAACTATTTTATACACTACTGTTTACAAAATAGTTTGAAAGGTTATCTAGGGCCTGGTCAAGACAAAATTATAAATGATGTCTCCGTTTTCTTTCAAATAATTTATTTCAAATGAGGGCAGCACTGGACCCCGGAAAATTCAGGTGGCCACTTAACACGGAGTATTTATTTAACAATTTGTATACCATTAATTATATCTACTAGCTGACCCTACAGACGTCTGTCTGCCTGTCTTCACACTTTTCCGTGTAATTTTTATATTTCATTTTTCGCAAGAAGCTTCTACAAACTATTCTGTTTATTATTTTATTAACCGTTCATGTCCGACTGCTACAAAGTATTAGAAATCTTAAAAAAATAAGATGGTTGTAATCGGTAGTCGTTCTCAAGTTATAGCGTGGCCACGGGAAATAAGGTATGTTTTTATATATGTATATAGAAGATTAGTTAGAGAGACAATTTTACATCATTATACTTATGTACTAGGTAGATAGGTACTATACTAATACCGCGTGACCACATCATCGATCACACATACAATATGTTACAAAAACCCTGGCCAGTCAATATGACCAACTTTTCGTATGAGACCAAAGCTTGAACACCCGAAAAAAAATCAATTTGTATGAAAATGACGATTTTTTCTTCGAGTTTCAAGCATTGGTCCCATAAGAAAAGTTGTTCATATTGACGGTCTGAGTTGCTCCTACAAGAATCGGACAGGGTTTTTGTTACATGTTGTATATTCAAGCGATTGAACACATTCCTCGCTATGTGGCTTACATAGCGAGGGCGATCTCTAGTGAAAATGTAACAAGATTTGATGTAAATGGCAGTACCTACCTCTTTAGCAATTTTCCTGTATTCGTAGTTATAAGCTTTGTTCATTGGTGGGAAGCGGGGTCCGAACCTCTCGTCATTCGGACCTTGCAAGGGGTTGTTTCCAGCAAAGCCCATCATGTTGATGTGGTCCTTCACTATCATCAGATCCCCAATCTTAAAGTTGGAGTTAAGTCCACCTGCTGCATTAGTTGCCATCAAAGTTTTTACACCTAGAAGCTTCATCACACGAACTGGCAAGCAACACTGTAACAAAAAAATATACTTAGGTAGTTTAAAAACTAAAACACGATTATGGAAAATTCTTACTAAAAAATAAGTTTATACAGTAATGCAAGCACATAGAAGAAAAAATCTTCACCTCCATACAAAATTAAATACATACCGTGCCAAAATGTATGAAGCTGCAGATTTTTATTTACGATTTCAGGGGTGTCCCATGTAAAATTTGTACACATTGATGAGTATGTTTACTCTCTTTCGGGTTGATACCCCCTTTCCGTTACACGTTGTATAGGTATTTTTTAAATGGAGCCCTTTCATTTGATACCCAACACACACGGTATGTTTTATTTTATTTTTAATTATTTTGCGGCTTGTAAGAGGATATAGACGTGACTATTATATAATGACGTCACATACGAGTATCCCTACTTGTCTAAATATATATAACTCAAAGGTGACTGACTGACTGACATAGTGATCTATCAACGCACAGCCCAAACCACTGGACGGACCGGGCTAAAATTTGGCATGCACGCAGATGTTATGACGTAGGCATCCGCTAAGAAAGGATTTTGATCAATTCTACCCCCAAGGGGATAAAATAGGGGATTAAAGTTTGTATGAAACTTTGTCAATTTTAAACCGATCGGGCTGAGACTTTGCATGCATAAAGCTACTATGACTTAGGCATCCCCTAAGAAAGGATTTTGATAAATTACACCCCTACGCAAGCGAAGCCGCGGGCAAAAGCTAGTATATTCTAAATCTTTGTCGTAACCAAACCAGCGGACAGCCACGTTTTTCAATAATTATTATAGTAGATAATATTTAATAAAATGATCGAGCTATTCGAGCGAGGGATCCTCTCATTTCTCATAAGGTGATCATAATATGGTTTGTCATAAGGCCTTTCTCATAATTTCTTTATCATAATATTTGATGCAAGTAATGTTTATTGTAATAATGTTTGTGTTTCATAGATTGTCATACAGAATTTTCTGATAAAATGGTTAATCATAATGGATTTGTCATAATTGTTATGGTCATAAACATAGTTTAACATAATGTATTTTTTATAATATTTTTTGTGGACATATATATTCTTGTTCATTATTTTAAAAATTATAAATAGGGTTGAGTAATGATTATAAAAAAATTAAATGTAAATTAAAAATGTATGTAATGTTCATTCGCATAATCTCCGAATTAGTCGCGAAAGGTAGGTTAAGTTATGGTTGTGCAGTAACAGTGCATCACAGGAGCGAGCGAAGCGAGCGATCGTCGACAAAGTGACAGAAGTGACCAATTTGGCGTAAATACTTTTATGCTTAAGAATATTATGCTTAGATACATTATGCTTCAATTAATTATATTCATTTGCTGGTTAAGAATTAGAAAATTTTCAAAAAGCTGCAAATATGGGGATTGAAAAAATATCATATTGGTAGTGTGTATTGGTATCCTTAATAATAAGACGCAGCTTTTTTGTCTGAACAACATTTTTTTCGGATAAACTTTAACGTGTTGGGGTTGATTCGCGAGGTCTACAGCTCACAGAGCCACTAGTATTATCTTGTCATAGCTTAGGCCGCTCAGTCATTCCCTGCTAAATGTCCTCATTTACTTTAATTGCTTTGATTAGAAAGCTAAATAAGGCAATTAGTGGATATTATGCGACGCGTTAGTTTCTCCTTACTGGCATTGTCGTATCAATGCAGTAGATAACCTCTCCGTTGGGGGTCGAGTGGAGAGCGATAGGCGCATCGAGATATTTCTGTCAACTTACGGGTTTCCACTCCGAACCATTATCTATGATAATTTCTGATTGTTAGTCCGTGAACAGGCGGAGATAAGGCGCGATTATGAGAAATAATATTTACTGCAGGCGTCCCGAAAAGATATCAAGAACTTTAGAATTATTGCATCATACATTCTCGTACGATGCTGATATAGGTACCCTGCTACGCATCGAACAATTATATTATTTACGGAGCTAAGTACATATTTAAATCTAAAACAGAAGATCAGCTCCGTAAAATACCTATTGAATTTTTAGTACACAATGAAGTGTAAATGGTGATACTATTAATTCTTCATCTAATTTATTAAAGGTACAACTCTGACAAACTAAAAGTACGAATTTGTATAGCCTACGGTTCAATTTAATGATTCATGCAACAGAACTAGAAATAATCTAACAATAGTAACAGGAAAAAATAGTGCATCAATAAGGACTACAACAAAGCCTCCTAAAAAACTCCTATAGTATTGATGCACTATTTTATCGTCATTGACTCACTATAATAGTCTTATTCTATTCGTCTGATTTCGTGTATGATTTATCATTACATACCTCTTATTTACAGAGGAAATGAGAGAAGTATGGGTATGCCATCTTAAAGCCGACTCGAATGATACCTACAAAACTTCCCCATAATTTGGCATAGATTAGGTATACCAGGGCAGTTTTAGGCAATGTTCATTGGTGGTAAAATCAGAACTGCTTCAAACTGACTATTTAAGACTTCGCTGTCTGTCTATCCGTCTGTCTTACACCAGGCTGTATCTCAAGAAGCGCGATAGCTAGACATTTGAAATTTGCACAAATGATGTATTTATGTTGCCGCTATAACAACAAATAGTAAAAACTAAATAAAATAAACATTTAAGTGGGGCTCCTATACGCCAAACGTAATTTTTTATAGATAATGGTATGGAACTCTTCATGCGCGAATCCGACTCGCACTTGCCCGATTATTTTTAAGATACATGTGCGCTAGCTTGACTTTAAAGACAATTGCTGAAGAAAGTGTGAACTTTTTTGTAATGAGTAACAATTAAAACACATTTAGTGAACAGTGCTTACATGCAGTACAACTCCCAATCCTGAATTCCAGTGTACGTCAGCTCTACGCACACCCTATGCAGGGGTCTCTTATGCCAAAGCGATTAAAAATATCATAGACGAATAATCATTTGACAATCGAAAAGTGAAGCGAATTCGCATTGTCTACTTTTCTTCTGCATTCTTTACCTAGTTTTCAGCTAAACATATTTAGGTAGTTAGGCTTTCTTATCGCTACAATCAATCAGATATTATGAAGGCCACTAAAGACACAGCCGTCTAGTTTAGAATTGAACAGAATTTACTCGTAATAGATCTTGTGTATTGGCAGATAGATGTAACCTTGATTAATATTCTAGTCTTACATTCTTGTTTATTTCCTATTTTGTCGTATTTGCTGCCTGTTATGTAACTTTTTAAGTTGATATAAATTGGTGGCACTAGCACTACAATAACATTACATTACGTACATTTAATTAATTCATCGAACTCGATGGCCCGGCGCGGCGGGAGTACGCGCAAGTTAGGCCCGGGCGTGGTCAGCACTTGGATGGGTGACAAGTCTCATAAAAAATTCTCAAGCTCCTTCGTGCTTTGGAAAGTATGTAAAATCATTGCGGTGGTACCGGCTGTCATCATTGTACGGCAGTCGTCTCGAGCTATGTCGAATGCTTCTAGACAGCTTGAAAATATCTGACATCAATGTTGACCACATACATACGTTACACGAAAAACAAACAACCATTAAATTCATGATTAAGTACCTTCCATAGCGGATAGCCCTCGTAGTAGTGGAACCGGCCCTGCATAGCTACAACCGGCACTCCATCAAGTTTCCCAAACACCAGCTGGCCGTGGTGGCCTTCCACTGTGCTCACTGGGAAATTGGGAATGCTTTCGTAAGGGATTTTCTCGGCCTCAGTGATATTCTCTGCCAAGGAACCTGTAAAGACCGAAAAATGTTTAGAATTCGCAAAAATATCGCACTTCATTGTGATAAGGAAATCACAGTGCCTTACTCATCTAAAAATCTTTAGCTATGTTATGTATGACTTCAGTTACGTAGGCGGCCAATTTGTATAAATAAAACTTAATATTCTCCTATACTGTCTAAAAGTATGACGATTTGTTGCTATCTAAGCCTATGTTCATCAGTGGACTTCCTGCGACTGATATGAGGATGATGATTCTATCTAAGCCCAAGGTATTTCTCGAAAATCATGTTTCATGGGCCTATTTATACGCCTTACTTCATTAGTTCAGCTTCAGTATTGCATTAGGTATGTGCTCGTATATTGAGCTTTGATTTGTTCAATCTGTCAACCACCAGACGGCCCAATTGACAACAATGGTTTTGCAAATATGCAGTTGTTGATAAACATACTACTTACATAAATACAAATACGTATTTTAAAAAAATATACACACCACACTAATACTTTGAAATGACACATGGCATAGAAACGAAATGTAGAACCAGGAAATTATGTACCTACATATGTTGTGTCTGTTTTGGCAGCATGTATTGAAGCAAATCCTATATTTGAGGATTCAAGACTTAGGGTGCGTTTCCACCATTAGGTTACTCGAGTAAAGACATTACGGTTTAATTGTCTTTTTCGTCGCTTATCTCCGATCGTAACGCAGCCTTATAATTTGAATTAAATAAAAGCTCGATGAAAATAATGAAATAATAAATACCCTCTTTCCAATACGAACCCATCCCAGAGCCGCAAATCACGCCAACTTTCGGTCGTATGCTCGTGCGCGCGAGCAAGAAATTGGCCGTCTCCAACAGAGTTTCATACGAGTACCTGAAAAGAAAAAATATTATACTTAAATAAGAAAATATTTTTGATCATTATATAAGAGACCTTTTGAATTTATTTAGATTTGAATCAGTAGATACTTTCTCTAAGGAAAAAAAGGTTACCTACTGCCATATGACCTGGAAAGTTGATAATTGGCATCTTGGTAGACTATTACGCGTAAACAAAGGAAAAATAAAAACAGTGGATAAGCAGTTAATTGACGACTGAGCGTAAATTAACGAATTAATTTGATGCTTTTTCAAATAACCACTTATCCATCATCAAAAAGGTAATAATTTACTTCTATATGACCTGGAGAGTTGATATTTGGCATCTAAGTAGACTTTTACGCGTATACAAAGGAAAAATTCAAAAAACAGTGAATTTCGTAGATTTGATTATTTTTAATAAATCGATTTTATGTATCCACTAGCTGTGCCCGCGACTTCGTCCGCGAGAAAATCCGTTCAGCAGTTTAGGACATTCGAGTGTACAGTGTGCACTGACATACAAACAAAAATCTTAAAAATCTTTTTAGTGTTCTATAACTCCTTATATATCTAGCTCACGAATACATACTTTCACGTTCGCGTTTACGTTTACGATCAGCACTTAGTCGAGACTCACTTTGAGCGGAACTCTCTGAGGCGCGAGTCAATGAATTTCGTTCTCGATTAACACTTAGTCATGCCTGTCTTTTGTCATTGGATTCTTGGGATACACTCATCCGCTTTCTTTTCGCTTGTCTAATATTTTGAGACAGATTTGACTTTCTTCGTAGCATTTTTGAAAGCAAAGCACAAAATACAACAATATGTATATTTATTTCAATAAATCTATGTAGCCAAGAATTTTTTAAAGATAATATCCGAAATACCTAACCAATCCACAAAGCAAGATCACAAAATCCGTATTGCTATAGCCAAATGTCAAACTTAGTTCAATAAATCTATAAAGCCAAGAAGCTGTTGAAGATATCCGAAATATCTAACCAATCCACAAAGCAAGATCAGAAAGTCCGTATTTTCATAGCCAAGTGTCAAATTATAAATCAACAATATTATCCGAAATATTAACTAACCAATCCACAAAGCAACTTCAGAAAGTCCGTATTTTCATAGCCAAGTGTTAAATTATAAATCAACAATATTATCCGAAATATTAACATACCAATCCATAAAGCAATATCAGAAGTCCGTATTTTCATAGCCAAGTGTCAAATTATAAATAAATCGACAATATTATCCGTAATATTAACTAACCAACACAAAAAGCATCAAATCAAGATCAGAAGTCCGTATTTTCATAGCCAAGTGTCAAATTATAAATCAACAATATTATCCGAAATATTAACTAACCAATCCACAAAGCAAGATCAGAAAGTCCGTATTTTCATAGCCAAGTGTTAAATTATAAATCAACAATATTATCCGAAATATTAACATACCAATCCATAAAGCAATATCAGAAGTCCGTATTTTCATAGCCAAGTGTCAAATTATAAATAAATCGACAATATTATCCGTAATATTAACTAACCAACACAAAAAGCATCAAATCAAGATCAGAAGTCCGTATTTTCATAGCCAAGTATAGCCAAATATCAGTATAAAATCAACAAATTCAACAACAGTAACTAACCAAATCACAAAAGAATCAAAAGGTCTTACGAACAGAGCAATTTTTTTTTAGATGACATACATAGGTTGCCTTGGACGGCATTTCCTACTTCACCGGACAAGGTTTGAGGAGCGAGCAAGGGACTATGGCAGATTTTAGGGTGCTGCAACTTCCATGTTTAGCTGGAAGAGCCGAAGCTACGGTTCCAGAAAAGCCTATTTAGGACGTACAGGGCCAAACAATCAGCTTGTATTTTTTTTTCACAAAAACTACCATAGCTCGTTTTAAAGTTTCTTGAGGCGCCATCTGTTGTTATTTAATGTAACTATAAAGTCGCCCATAGAAAAGTTATCTTCAAACTTTAAATGACGATAACTTTTTTATCTGACAACAGATTTCGATGAAACCAAGCCTATATGTTGGTCAGGGATGGGCTTAATCTTTTAGTGACCGCCGCGTAAAAATCTGTTCAGTAGTTTTAAAGATTAGCGAGTACATACAGACAGACAGACAGACAGACAAAAAAATCAAAAAAATCTTTTTGTGTTTTGGTACTCTTTTTTTATCGCCCACACCCATTTTTTGTAAATTTTATCAAATGTACAGACACGCGGTTCCTACTGTTTTATTATATGTATTGATGATAATCAAAAAGGTTACCTACTTCCGTATGTACTGGAAACGTTATACGAGTATTTGGCATCTATCTAGGTAGAATATTACGAGTATACAAAGAAAAAAATAAAAAAACAGTGAATTACGTAAATTTGATAATTTTTCAATTAATAGATTTTTTTACTTATTAGGTAAAGTGCCTAACAAATTATACGAGCAAGCATTTCTTCTTTCTGATACTTCTGTGCAAAAAAGAACCTAATGATATCCCACCAAAAACATAAATGTGAAAATGGGAGCCAAAGTTCAAAATCTGACAAAAGAATTGAGATCTAAATGTCCCCCAAGTTCTTTCGAGAATATTGAAATTGATTTATAAGAACCTTAACATTTGTTTTGGCTAGTTTTAGCAAGCCTACTTATATTTGGCTAATCAACTTATCATCTTTACGTTATACCTTATTGTTTTTACATTGTAAGGTCACATTCTTCTCAATATCAGAATTACTGGTAAAAAAACTAGCCAGATCAAAAGATTCTTCATAAATAAATTTCAATGTTCTCTAAAGAACTTGGCGGCCATTTAGATTACAATTCTTTAGTCAGATTTTGAACATGGCTCCCATTTTCACATGTATGTTGTATGTTTTTGGTGGGATATAGTCTTATTCAAAGTAGTTCTAAGGTATTATTGACAAAAATAACTTACTATCTAGTTTTGTTGGAAAAGTACCACAGAATCCGTTCATTGTTATGTATCAGTATTCTTTGGCAAATACAGACTGACAGAGTCACTTACTTCACTTTACTAAAATTTCAATCCTATGATAATGTGAATAGTAGGTAGATAATAAAATTACCTAATACTTGTTTATTCAAACTTGTCACAGATAGATTCATTCGACTACCACGTGTAGTTCTCAAGTTACATATGAAGGCAGCAGCATGATTTAGTTTGTAAGCCTTTCAACCTATTTTTAAAATCGCATCGCTTATATCATTTCGTGAAAATTTGTAATTAATAATACATTGTTTTTAAACTATGTACTTCTTATATTAGTCTTTAGGTCCGTAAGGCAAACTATAACATTTTTTTTAAACAATAATTAATGTAATGGAGAATGGGCAAAATATACCTAGAGCTGTAACACTTTGAGATCTACCTGTATTAAACGAAAGCTAATAATTTGTCACAAATATTTTAGCTCATTGACCTTAAACAGTTTAAAATTCCGGTAATTGATAAATATTTTATTTAAATATCATATTTATTTGATACGGAACCTTCTATAAGTAAACTTGCAAAATTCGTGAAGTAGTTAACTCCAATATTTCTAAACTCTCAGCAGTACACGCATAAGTAGAATCAAGATACCTATAGATTTGATCCATTTTTATTTCATACTGCTTCGTACCATTACCCCCGTCATTCTGATGCACACACATTTTCGGGGATATAATTTTACAAAACTGAAAACAGACTTTACCCCCAACTACACAACACAACCAATTTTGATAAAATTTCTATGGGACCATCTGACAAGTATACCCTTTCGAACAAAAAAAAGAATTTTTCAAATCGGTCCATGCGTATTCGAATAATCGGTAAACACCTACCTAAAAAAAATCGCGGCGAATCGATGACCTCCTCCTTTTTGGAAGTCGGTCAAAAATATAAGAATATTTAAATATACTTAACACTAGAATGGCCAGTCTTTCAGTTGATGTCTTATTATGTATGTTACAGGTTACAGGAAGTGCTCGAACTTTGCAATGAGAGCAACGTGTCTGCATAGAATTTCATTCAGCCCCACTGAAAATAGTCGAGTAGTGTTACGATCTCTTTGGCCAGTTGGTTTGCCACCACGCGAAACAACGAGCCCTCACAGTCACACTTCTGAATACTGATCATTTATTATGAATGATTTTGACTTTTAACTATTTCTACGCGACACTTACAATGCGACACAAATAAGTTGAACAAAAATGGCAGTCGTCAGCGCATTTTTTGCGTGCCGGGAATTTGTACGAATATGCATTCCCACCAAAGACAGTTAACGCTTTACTATTGTGGCCGCTATAAGCTGTCTAAGTTTGGAGAAACCCTTTATAATAAACATACCAATAATACGATCGCGTGATACACACGCATGAGTTTCTATCACTTTTTGTAGTGTTTGTAAATAATAAACGCTTATTGTAGAAAAGGCGCGGAACCTGACCGGTTTAAGCTGCAGAAGAATGCAGTTAAGAAGGCCGGTCATAGGACGTTGACGTCACACGTCGCGCGTCGGCTCCTTTCTGATGTAACATTGACAAGCGTCAATAGTAGATAAAAATAACTTCGTATATATCGTTTCATATATTCATATTTCGTCATATTTACAAATATTTATCTTTTTTTAATTTTATGCTCCACCACAATTTTCCACCTTTTTTCCGTATTACCTACTTATCTATTTATTTTTATAACAAAGAAGGTTATCAATTCGTCGCAATCTTTTATTTTCTTTTTTTTATATAGGTATGTTCATCGATCAATTGAAGACGACTGGATAAAATTCTTTACTTGTTTGAAAGTTTATACTTGTCAGATGGTCCCATACATTTTTTTTATCAAAAATGGTTGTGTAGTTCGGGCATGAAGTCGGTTTTTAGTTTTAAAAAAAATATTATGTTAGACAATCTTTATTTTATTAATAGATTTAGTCAATTTTAATGTACCTAACTACTTAATTTTATTTATTTAGGTTTAAAGGTACGTAATGACTAATAACAAACCACATATCTAATGGATATGAGAAAAAAATACTTTTCAAGCTGACATGCATCGATTTTGCATGTCAGCATAATGATACGAAATTATTTCAAGAATGTTGATTAAGTTGTGTCTACTTGTTATAAAAACTGACGTATCCACCGACGTTTCCACGAGAGAAATATCTCTACTACACGCGGGAATCTTCCAGGCAATGATCTGTCGATACTTATTTATTGATCTCAAATACAAGTGCACCAATAAAATAAATTGATCGATGTTCATTTATATACGAGCATAGAGATCAGAATTCAAGGGGACTATTTGTGTACTTATTACTAACTTTATCGCGCTGGTTTTGAAAATTTCCGTAGCTAATAATTGGGGTAAGAAATTGATAGTAGTACTTACCTAATTACTTTAAATAAAACTTGACTTTTGACTAGTAAAACTTTTTAAGTACCTAAATAACGCACGTGTCTATAAACGTGGTTAGCTGTTTCATGATCAATCATATCAAAACAAATCGTTACTTACGACAACTGGTTAAATAAAGGTTTATTTTCTACCACATTTACTACTAACAGGTTAGACTAGATAGTTTCACCATGTCTGTCTTTCTGTCCACGGTTTTACTCAGAAACTATTAGTACTAGAAAGCTATTATTTGGCAAGGGTATGTATTAATCATGCCGACAGAGTGGTAAAATAAAATAGCGAAAAAAAAAATGTTTTTCGAGGCAGCATGTAAAAAAGTCAATTTATTTTTCTCGGCTAACGTATCGTGTGGGGAAATGTTGAACAGGTCTTTCAAAAATATTGTAGGGAACACCATTTGGTTTTATACTGCAAATTTTTCATAGAACCAAGGTGCCCCAACCCCCTCTCTATCTCCTAAATGGATGTATATGGACACGTAAAAAAAATCTCGGCCGTAGTTATATATACATAACGAAATCTAAAGGAAATCTATCACTAGGGTTTACAAATTAAAGAGATTAAAAATATCTATTAATTTTGAATTAAATTTCAAAATTAATAGATATTTTTTGCGTGGCCAAAACGCACTTGGCCGGTTTTATTATATATTTTTTCATTTAGAAATGGTACATATTACCTTAATTCATTTATAATAAGGTTTTCTTAAACAACCTACTTGTGGCTGCCATATTCGTATTTACTTAAACTGAACTAAGTAAAATTACCTTGTATTACGTTACTTAAATAATATTCAGTAGCTACATATTATGTATGTAATGATGTGGAATTACCTGATATTTAGTAAAAAAATCTAGTTCATTACTTTTTTGTCGTTTACTAAACTATTTCTTGAAAGTTTTACAGTACGTACCCATTAGCAGAATTTCCATTTCCGATGGTTTCCTCGACTTCGGGCAGCGACTTCTTAGCGGGCACGAAACCCTTGCCCACTCCCATGTCAGTCACGTTTATTGGCGCCATCACTACACTAGATCGTTGTTAGTACAGATAAAATAGTTTGCAGTGTGTATAGAGTCCGGTACCCAATCATGCAATGCCTCGGCCCCGATGCTCCCTCGACTTTATAAGCGGACTCGGTCGACGCACTTAACTCTGATTATCTATTTTGTTTTTGCTGTATATTAAGATTGTTATTCTTATATTTTTTCCGCCTTATCGCAGTATGATTTAATTCTGTCAATAAATTGTGTTGGGCTTTATCACGGCCGAGGGTCATAATTTAAAATCTAGTGAAAAATAAAGTCTGTCAGTCGCTTAAATCTGATTATTTATTTTTTTGGGTTTGGGTTCGATCCTCAGCCAGGGCAAGTTGGGAAATGGCCTTTTTCAAATTGCCTTGCCTGCGACATTCCATAAGCCTGTTGATTTTGGCCAGTAAGCACACAGGCTTTTGTAGTTGAAACACACACCCCAAACCCCAGAGCGTTTCGGCCGGGCTGAGCCCTACAGGTTTGGAGTAGGAAAATAGTGTTTACTATTTCCAATAACCTGTTGGGCTATCATTACTTACTTCAATAGCCGGTAGGTTTCAGCCGTCGGATCGGCCGAAACGCTCTGGGGTTTGGAATGCTAATTTTAACTACAAAAGCCTGTGTACTTCCTTGCTGAAATAAACAGGCTTATAGAATGTCACGCCGCCTGATATTTATCTATATATATAAATTTATTTTAAAATATATGTTTATCGTTGAGTTTGTATCCCATAACACGAGTATAAACTTACTTTGGTTCTAACTCAATATGTACCTAGTCTAGCCATAAATATAAAGAAAAAAATATTTTTCTTTTGCAAATAACATATATTACTTTTACAATGTGTTAGTTTAATACATAAATGTAAAACAATTTAAAATATAAAAAGCTTATTCGAAGTAGTGTCCATTAAATTGGCTACAATACAGTCCTTTAAACGTTGAGTTGAGGCCAGTTATCAATAGAAGCACGCACTCTTTCCATGGGAAAATTCATCACTGCCAATCATATGGATTGTTTTAGGGACTTCAAATGATCATGGCGTTTAGTGCACGTACTCTCTAAAACAGACCATAAATCATAATTAATCCAGCGGATTAAGATCGGGACTAGACGACGGCCAGTCTTCAGCTCTGATGAAGTCGGAAACGTTCGATTCCAACCAAGATTGCGAGCACCAAACTTTGTGACTGCGTGGACAGAGTCACGAATCTATTTTAATGACGCGTGTTATAGCGTCATTAAAATAGATTCGTGACTCTGCCGCGCAAACTTGCAAAGTCCGCCAAACTGACCCACACAATGAGCCCTGCGGTCTACAATAGACTGCCTAAAGAAATCACCCTCGCGTCCAGCCTACGAGTAGCATCCTACAAAACCCGATATTAAAACAATATTACTTTAATGTTGTATTTTCTAGCAGTTTTGTTGACGTCACTGCTAATCATTCACTCTAATGTGTACCATGCGCTCCCATGCAGTATTGTTTTACTGTCAAATTAGCAGTCTTGAAAACGTTGGTCGGTTGCCGCGGAAACAAAACTTTTATCAATAAACCGAGTCTTATAATCCAAATGTAAAAAAGAAAAAAATTATGAATGTACACAAAGACTTACAATATTTAATATTTCGCAGAGAACGGTTAGAAGCTATACACATCTTTATTAGTATGTAGGAATTCCCGTAGAAAATTCACCTGCATCATAATAATGCGTCGCGTTTCGCTGCAAAAAAAACAAACTGATCACATGAAATTTCTGCGGCAGGGTCAAGAAGATCTATCAATGCAAATCACTAGTGAAATTTCACATCATGTTATCACAAAGAAATATGAACAACTTACTTGGTATATATGTAAATTATTAGCCATATTCACGGAAAAATCAGATTTACTAAATTTTTCCAAACAAAATAAATAAATGTCGAAATGTCATTTTAAATGGCTGCGGATACCAAATAGAATATAATACACTTAGCATTAAAGAAAAAGTCTTGTTTTAAAAGCTCATGGTACGCTTTGAAACAATCTTATTATAAGCTTAAAACAAAACGGACCTAAACTGTCATGATTTTTCTGTTAAGTTTATGATAAAGCCCCAGACAAAAACATTTCCTCGATTGTCTTTTACGATTCCATAATTTTTTCGTCTCTTCTATATCCAATTTTTATTTCTATTATAAATACCGCTACTCAATCGACTGTAAAAAATAGTGGACTCGTATAGATTTGTCGCCAGAAGCTCCCTGAAGCAATCAAAGGACCTACACGAACCTTGTGTGTGTTGAAACTAGTTAGGATTAGGATTAGGAATAAAGAAATAAAGAAATTAAAGAAAGGCTCTAAAGGACTTGTATCCAAAGCCGTAAAAAAACCAATTATCATTTTAACTGCTACTTTGACGTTTAAACAATAATGCATAACATGCCTTCGTAGCATGACACTATTGAGAAACCTAGAAAAAGTAATGTCGCCCGACGGACAAGTGACATCCCGCTCGTTATAATTGCGTAGAGCAAGATAGTGATGAATGATAGTGCTCCATAAACGCTGTCGCCGGAGATGGTACTCTTGCTGGTACCGGTTTAGCGAATGATTTGGTGTGACGTCACAAAATTGCTAGCAAAAACAACATTAAAGTAATGTTACTTTAATGTTGTTTTCTATTGGTCATGGTACGAATTGACAAAGTAATAGGTTGAGGAAAAAGTCTTTTTGCATTTTATATAAAAATTCAAAACATTTTTTAATATAGTTTATTTACATTTAGCTAAAGTATGTAGGTACCATTTTGTTCGATAACTTTTTGCCATCTTAAAGGTAGGGACATGATCCCATTGCTATAGAAATTTTGGGGCTTCTGATCAAAAAACTACGTCAAGTAGTTTTGGCAGTCCTCTCGTGATGTTAACTTGACACTGCCTAAAGAATTCTGAAGAGACCGAAACACGTGGAAATCTGAAGGTGCCAGGTCAGGACTATACGGTGGATGCATTAGCACCTCCCAGCCAAACACTCTTAATTTTTGCTGAGTGAATTATCTTCTTTAAAATTTAAACTTTTAAATGATACCAAAACCAGCCAGGTACAAATAGTATAGCCAAAGTGGTTTTATTACAAGTTCATACATACTATATGCGAAAATACTTTTTCCCGAACCTAATAATATTAAAACAAGACTGCTATAAGAGGTCATAGTAGGGCCCTGCTATGACCACCTTTTTCGTACGAACACTACGTGGACGGCCACATCTTTTTTTGTCACAAACAGAGGAGGTAGCCCGGTACACAAACATTTGACTAATACCAAGCGTATGGAGAGTTAAAAATTGCATTTGGCTCCATACCTACTTTGTTTAATGCAATCACAGCGATTCGGTTTTTACCCGACTACGGCAAAGCAAAAGGAGGGTTATGATTTTGACAGGCTATGTATGTATGTATGCATGTATGTATGTATGTTCATCTGTTCCCTCGTAACTTCTAAACTACTTATCAGAATTCGACAAATGACATATCATTAGAAGCGTCTTAATTTTCCGCTGGTTATAGGCTATATGGAGTTTCACAAAATCTAATGTGGCGCCCTGTAGCGGACAAAACATACAGAGTAAAAAAATAAAGTTAAGATAAATATGCCGTGTTTGGTATCATTTGAAAGCGCTTTACTGGTACATTTTGAATATATATATATATATTACTAGCATTTGCTTGTGACTTTACCTGTATTCATGGGCTGATTGCATATAATTCACATCTTTTCGTTCATAGCTTCTTTACTACTTATCAGAATAATACCACTGCAGTATCATTAGAAGGGCCTTGATATTCTGTTGGTTATGAGCTATAAAGCTTGTCACCAAATTTAGTATTGCGCCCTCTAGAGGACAAAAAGTTCTAGGTTAATATAAAATTAAAATAAATATACCGTGTTTGGTATCACTTGTAAGAGCTTCACGAGTACTTTATGCTTGTACATAATTACAAGAATGCTTTAATGATGTTAAATATGAGCGATAAGAGTAAAGCGCGGATCACGGGAACTGTGAATCGCTTTATGCAATGTAGAGCAGTTGTTGTGAAATTTTAAAACCATAGAGGAATTGTTTATAAGTGCCTTGGATCATAATAAATTACTTAAAAATCCACATGACAGTCGATCGTTAGCAGAATTAGATAGATTAAGAAATCTTCCCAGGTCCTCTTATTAGTTCATCAATTTAACTTTTGTTAATATTATGCGCCACAAATACACTTTAACACCAAAACAGTACAAATAATAAAAAGTAAAAAAAACTAAAACCCAACTACGACAAAAAACGACGCTGAAAAAGTATAAAACAAGATTTTCAGAATACTGAACTGAACAAAGTTGCTAATGTAGTTGCAAGTAAATGGACACAGTAGACTCTACCAAGATGCCTTCGTTGTAAATTGACAATAATGTCATACAATACTATTCTGAAATATGCAATATTCACTATGTAGAGATAAATTTTCATGTTTGGAAAGGCGAAGTCACACGTTACATATACCTACCTACCGTAGCACTTTGACAACGTGTGACTACGCCTTTCCTTTTTGAAAATTTATCTCTACATAGTGAATATTGCATATTTCAGAATAGTATTGTATGACATTATTGTCAATTTACAACGAAGGCATCTTGGTAGAGTCTACTGTGTCCATTTACTTGCAACTACATTAGCAACTTTGTTCAGTTCAGTATTCTGAAAATCTTGTTTTATACTTTTTCAGCGTCGTTTTTTGTCGTAGTTGGATTTTAGTTTTTTTACTTTTTATTATCTTTATCACCCCTCTCCATTTTAATATCGCAAAATAATGTACAATGTATTGGCGCCAAAATAAGAAGGGGGCACGGGCAAGTTTTCTATCTGGTTATTTAAGTTACTATGGCAACCAACTTATGTACTTTTTACTTAAGTAGGTACTTGTTTTATAAAAAGCTGACTAACTTATTATCTACATAGTGTGCTGCTGTTGTTTACGTCGACTGGCTGATTCTCACGCTCGATATGAATCTCATATCAAAGAGTTAGGTGGCGCGTCGCGGCACAGAATGAGTACTAGTACTCACGTACAGAAGTCTCACTCAGCACAGAAATTCAAAGAACTATCTAGGGGAGACCTAGGAGAGTTGTGACAAAGACGATTTCTCGGAATTTATGACCGTTATCTAGGTGGCAAATATGCACGATTATCTCTTTAGAGACGCGCAATTGGACGTAGTCCACGCGGGAGGACGGTAAGAGGTTGCATGAATACGTCTGCAAAAAAAAAAAACTTAGTTTTTTATCAATATTTTGATTGTATTTATATCGTGACCTATTAACCTAACGTGGCTATACTATTTTTTCATATATAGTGTGTTTTTTTTTTTAAGTTTCAAAGCGTGGCATTGTTTTATTGTATTTGCAGCTTGTTTCAAAATTACGAATTATTATTTTGACGCCGTCGTGATTTTCGGCACCTAAAAGAGTTGTGACACGCTGTCACAACTCTCCTATTTTAGTATATATTTTGACAAGGTTATTTTGAAATCGTTTTTGCATTGTTTTTTGTGTATGGAAGTTTTGTGGAAATACCCAGAAATTTTATATGTTTCATTAATTTATATAACTGTTTTTGAAAGAGTAAGGATTAAGCTATAATAAGGTATAGGTCTGATAATCGTGATACAATTCTGCATCGAGATATGTTCTTCAAAGCAAAAATTGTCACAACCCTCCTAGGTCTCCCCTACTCAATGTGGTTAGCGCTATGGTTTAATTTAGCTCGCGTCAGTATTTCTCACCTCTTCGTTAAGATACCTAGACCACGGTACAGATATATACAGTATTGTATCTTCATACAAACGGTCGGAACGCAAGTCATACCTACGCGGCCTCCAAGGTCAGCATACACTTGTTCCGTGACTCGGCGTACAAACAGTCGGGGTTGGGCCGCAGTGGCGAACGGTGCGTTGTAAGCAGTGAGCGTGCAATTTGTGAATACATTTATTATATACTAGCTTTTACCCGCGGCTTCGCTCGCATCGAATCTATCAAATATTTTTTTTTTTATTTTTGTAAAAAATATTTTATTTTTTTTAATATAAAGTACCCTATGTTACTTCTAGTACCTCCCAAAATATGTGTACAAAGTTTCATGATGATCCGTCAAGTAGTTTTTGCGTGAAAGCGTAACAAACATCCACGCTTTCACATTTATAATATTATATTAAGTAAGGATTATCTTATTCGTGGAATAATATGGCAAAACATAGACAATATTGTGCTGTTTTTGGTTGCTTAAATACGTCATTAAAGCACCTAGAGATAATTTTTTTAGGTAACCTCAAAACACCGAAAGGTAAAACAAAAAATAGTTTTTATATAGGTACCTACTAGCACGTAATTTGTTTCATTTTAATTATGTAAGTATTTCCTTTTTTCCACAAATTAAAATACCTGAACTTAAAAATAAATTAGTGGGTAAGGTGGAAGACAGTGACACAAGTGACCTATCTTTACTACCTACGCCCTACGCTCGCGATAAAAAAACTAGTAGGTACCTATCTACTAGGTTTTTTTATCGCGAGTCGTTTCCTAGGCTACATAACTTACTAATGTGGTACTTAGCTACTTACATATATTAGTATTGAAGTAGAATATCATTAAAAGTTACTATAATGTTACCTACCTTTCTAGTAAGATTAACGTTAAGTAGGTACCTACCTATAATTTATTTTAAGTAAGATTTTGTATTAGGATTTTGATTGCTGTAGGTAGCACACGCGATGATTTGGTTGATGTTAAGTAACAGCCGCAGCGTTTCGATTACGGATGGGTCACCAAAAATTTTTTATTTCGTTTTGCTCCGTGCTGTATAAAGTAAGGATTGCAATCTGACTGGATTGAACAAACTAGAATAACTTAATTTTAATTTTTAACCAAATTCCGAGAATAATTTTTTTATGAATGTTCACTGATTGTCAAAATGCGGATTTTTTATACATTAAAATTTTATAATAAAGCCTTTCGTACTTGTCAGTCGAGGCGGTAATATTTTTCTGTCGCAAATTTATAAGTATGCATGTGTGTGATTTTTTTATTAAATCTACTAAAACTAAAAAGCAAAAAACATAACATGTATTTTTATTTAACGCTTCCTTTTTCATTCACATTACAAATCACAAGTGTAGGCGGGCAGCCCTAGCGCACGCGTGGCGTAGGTATATTTTTCAAGGACAGCGCCGAGTGCGAATACTGTATGTCTATACTGTGCCTAGACATCCATTGCAAGCCAACTTCATTCTTATTACTCTGGACAAACGATTCATAGAACTGAATTTTCCCCTTAGAAGTGGGCGCCGCGCGCATAGTAATAATGTAGGTAAAATTTCGATACCTAAACGGGGAGTGCCACAGGCCTGGTCGCGGTTTAAAATAGAAATTATAGATATATTGAAATGACTTCTTGATGTAATATTAGGTATGAATGGTTGTTGTCAAGTACGAATAAACATAAGATTAAAAATATCGCCTTATTTATTTCTTATTATCTTGGAAGACCTGCCCCCAGGTCTTAATTTAAAAACAATTGATATTTCTAACCGACTTCGAAAAAGGAGGAGGTTAACAATTCATCGCAATCTTTTAAGTATGTTGTTTTTTATGTACTTATGTACTGATTATTCGAAGAAGCCTAGGCCGATTTGAAAAATTCTATTTTGTTTGAAAAAGCAAATTTTATCAAAATCGGTTGCGTAGTTTGGAAGTGAAGTCGGTTTTTAATTTTGAAAAATTATAGTTCATTTACCCAAACATGTGATTTATTGAATTTTAAGTAAATAAGCTTGATACCCGGGTATTTTTTACTTGCAAAGTTCAAGTTTTACTGAAAGTCAGTTTCGGAGTCAAATTTTCAGACAAAATATCTAGAACTATTATTATTCCTAGACAATTGTTGGTTATTTATTTTCAAAAATGACAAACATACCTACTTACTTAAATATTATACAATATGGATCTGATCAGTGTTGAACGTAATGTCGAAATTTACTTGATTAAACATATCATATCTTTTAGTTACGTCTTCCCTAATAGGTAATTGTCGCACTTGTTACGCCAAATCAATCAATAAGTTCACGACAAACAAATGCTTACATCGAACTTCTATTCGTTGAAGCAATGGCCTTCTTCTTAGATATTCCCCCTCACTCCTCTCATACTTATTATAATTCTTTTGCTGTTACGGATGCACAACTTTGGAACAGACTACTTAAGGATATTAAGTGCCGGAACGGACGGGGCGCAAGTTGCGTCGCGCAACTTGCGTTGCGTTACGCGCTTACATAGCATTTCATACAATTTGTACTAATCGTTCACACGACGCGCAAGTTGCGCCTCAACGCAACTTGCGCTCCGTTACGCGTGCTTGTAGGTCGTAAAGTGTTAGAGAGCTGGACAAAAACATTTTGAATTATTTTTATATACAAATCAGACCTTGTCTTTGACTTCTATAAAAAGATACATTTCATATGTATACTTTTCTATATACATATTAACTATTATAATTTTTTGGTGTATAATAAAGTGTTACTTATGTTTGTTTCGATACAAAAAAAATAGACATTTTTCTCGTAACTTATAATAAGCACTATGGTAGTCAAACTTATATAAAAGTTGTTGCTTTTAATGCATGAATATAATCAGCAAAGAAAATGATAGTCATAATCGACATAAGAAATAATAATTAATTTCGTCAGAGAAAATGAGAAAATGTCAGAATTTCAAACCGAAAAATATAAACGTAAACCTACCTAACCAATAAATTGCGTTACTAAAATGTATGAATTGTATGAATAAAAATAATTCATTGCAATAGATTGGCCTCAAGATAATGATGACAGTGGTTTGTCTTAATTCAGAAGAATTCATTCAGATACACATTACAAAAAAATCTATTTATTTTTGTATAGAACCCAACATTATAATTAAGTAAGCAATTTATTGGTATAGGTAAGGACATTAATATTTTTCGTATTAAAATTTTGAGATTTTCTCATTTACTCTATCATAAATAATTATCATTTCCCATGTCGATTATGTTTATAATTTTTCTGTGGGTCAACGATCTTCATTTATAAAATAATAAAAAAACTGTTTTTTATAGAACCCTTCATAATCAGTATGTACTTTATTGTATACAAAAAATAATAAAAGTAAAAATGTGCATACAAAAAATAAGTTAAATGGGCGGTCTTATCGTTAATAACGATTTATTCCACACAAACGATGGATGGAGATAATATGGAAAAACGGCACCATTTAGCAAAGAAGTTCCATAGGACAAGGTCTGTTTTGTATTTAAAATTACGTCTTTAAAAACATTTTTGTCCCGCTTTCTAACACACCGCGATCTCTGTGCTTTTTTATTCAGACGAAACCATTGACAGGTCAATCCACTAAGACAATGATTGTCCTCGTTCTGACGAAGTCATTAACAGGATAAGAATTTGGACGATGATTTCCTTTATTCCGACGAATCCATTTACATGACAAACCACTTAGGCAATGCATTATCTACATTCAGGCGAAGCCATTGACAGGACAATCCACTAAGACAATGATTGCCCTCGTTCCGACAATGCCATTGATAGGACAATCCACTAAGACAATGATCTGTCTTAGTGGATTATCCTGTTAATAGTTTCGTCTGAATGAATTGAATACAATCATTGTCGAAGTCAATCAGTGTCTTCGTGGAATCCACTGATTGTATTTATTCAGTGATTGTATTTATTCACACATCTCCATTATCATGACAATCCATAAAGACAATTCATTGTCTTCATTCAAACGAAGCCATTGACAGGAAAATCCATTCAGACAATGATTGTCGTTATTCAGACGAAGTCATTGATAGGCCAATGCCAATCCACTAAGATAATTCATTGTCTTAGTGAAATATACTAAGATAGTGATTGTCTTCATTTAAACAATGCCATTGACATGACAATCTACTAAGACAATAATGTCTTTTGGCCAGTTAAATTGACCAAATAATCTGTGTGCGACACCATATACCCAGCGCATCCTGCGCGGGTAGAGCGGCCACACGGAGCGCGAGTTGCGCGGCGCAACTTGCGCTGTTACGCGACGCAACTTCGTCTCGTTTGTTTCGACCCTAAAGAGTCGCGTTCTTTCAATTCCTTGTGAGGAAAAAATATTTTATGATAGTACCTGACTAGGTTAACTTAAATAAAAATTATTTATCATGTATTGTAAGATATATGTATGTATATCTGTTATTGTAAGTATACAATATGCATATGTCTCAATAGGTATGTGGACAGGATAAGAAATATATTACTTTTACCCAGTTAACCAGTTTAGTATGTCAACTCGATTATCCAAAAATAAATATTATATTCTACCACATGATAGTACTTTTATACTGATAATTTAAGCAATTCGTGCAAAATTATTCCCTAACCATTCCAAAATATCAAAAATGCACAACGTTAATATTCAAGTTTTCACTTCTACTGGCACTCCCGGAATGCAACCCGTCGTTTTTTTTTTTAATCTAAATATAAAAATAAATATTTTATATGTAGTTATGTTAATTTTCGTAAATAAAATTTAAATATTATTTTTATGTAATAATATATTAATATACAGGGGGGACACGTGACTCTAACAGAAAACAAAATATTACACAAACGGTGTATATGGACACGGAAAAAGGCAGTAGTTTACATTATAATAACGAAGTTAAGAGGAAAAGTAGCTATCAGAGCTAAGTAAAAAAGGGTAGATCGACTTGGTACAAAACGTGGCTGGTAAATTCTATAGCTATTCAGACCACAGAAAGATGGGGTATTAGAAATTTATCAAATCATAAACCTTCATCTATACATACAAATACATTACACAAAAATAAACCTCCAGGATGATCAATATAATCATACAGGAAAACATTCCCACAGATTTCATTTAGAGATAATTTCATATCTATTACAATAAGTACCTATTATTAGAATCCTTTATTCCTATTCAAATTGCATTCAAAAGAGACGGAATGAATATTTAAGATTGTGTAGTCTTAAAAGAAACAGAAAGAAAACATGTTTAGTTGCAGTTCATCCATTGCAAAGAAATGTGGCACTTAGTCATCTGCTTTTTGTTGATTTATTTTTTAATCAAATTAAATAATTCAAAATCTTCATACCCACCAGGTTGATTTAAAAGTAGTTCAATGGAAAAAGATCCTAAATTAGATATAAAAAAGAAACAGATATCAGTTTATTTTTTTTCAGGACCATACTCTTTTCCTGTCGTAGGCAATATTTTGTCTGTATGGTTGGGATTAAAGAAGCATAAACACCATCATAAGTTGTGGCAGTCATGGTCGAAGACTTACGGCAATGTCCTTGGTCTGCGGCTGGGGCTAATAAGTGTGGTTGTGGTGTCCGGCAGGGAACTGATCAGGGAAGTTCTGGCCAGAGACGTGTTCGATGGTAGGCCAGATGGATTCCTTTACACTATGAGGTCGTTCGGCAAGAAGCTTGGTAAGTAAGACTTCTTTTGGAATCATATAAATGATTATCTAGTTCCATATACATTACATAACCACCGAGTAGTATTTATTAGAGAATATTAAGGTCCTGCGAACTTTTGTCGTTCTTGCTTTTTCCTTTACGTGTCATGAAACTTAATTAAGTGTTATTATCAACGGCGGATTAATCAATAGGCTGAGTAGGCTAAAGCCAAGGGTGGCACATTTTGGGTGGCGGCTAATTTGAAGCCAACAGCACCCCCTAAATTTGTAAATCAGCTACTGATGATGATATTTCTTCCATGCTGGGCTGAAAGAACAGAAAAACATAGAATGTACCAGGACGAGAATCTGTATGCGATGCGGCTAGCAACGCGATGAAGGTTAAAAAAGGGAATCAAATATTATAAATATTTGATTCCCTTTTTTAACCTTCACCCCCACCATTACGCTAAACGTGACCTTTGGTTCTTACAACTACTACCTTAGTCTCAGTCTATCCCGCAAGGAATAAGGACGTGATAGTGAATCCGTGAAGACTGAAGATGTTAGAATAAATAATTGGCCAAGTGCGTGTCGGGCCACGCGCAGTGTATGGTTCCGTAGTTACGAATGCCAACTTTGAGTTCATGCCACTAAAAACGTCTAAAAACTAATTTTCTATTGAATTTGTGCATAAAATTTGCCTTTGGCGAGTACATTTTATAAGTTGATCGCCTATAACTTTTTAATTTGTAAACCCTACTTAGCTCTTTTAGTTTTCCTTTAAATTTCGTTATATTAACTATAGCTGTGAATTTTTTCACGTGTCCATATATAACAGTTTAGCAGATAGAGGGGGGGGGGACACTTGACTCTAACAAAAATGTTCACTTTAAAACCAAATAATTCAGAAACGGATCCCTAAATCGAAAAACGGTCACAAGCTCATAATATTTTTGAAAGACCAATTCAACGATACCCTACATGATTGGTTAGTCGACAAAATAAAATTGACTTTTGACTTTACTGGTATGGGAGCTACACTAAAAGATTTTATTTTTCTATATTTTATTTTACCACTCTTTCCGCATCATTAATATACATAGTTACCTATACCAAATTACAGCTTTCTAGTACTTATAGTCGCTGAGTAAAACCGCGGACGGACAGACAGACAGACAGACATGGCGAAACTATAAGGGTTCCTTGTTTACTACGGAACCCTAAAAGCTATGGTAATTATTTCAAAAGTTCAGTAGGAAAATAATAATAATTGTTGTAAGAATGTAACTACCTATAAAAATCCATGTAGGTAGGTACTGTACGTAATTATTTTATTTATACCTAATGAAGTTTATAACACGGGATATAACTACGTATAATTATTATTAGACTTCAAGTTCTTATATTTTATCTCATCACGTCTTATTTAGTGTTGCCGCTCGATGGCCCACTATCGATAGTATCGATCGACAGTATCGACCGTTGACAACGTATTAACTATCGATAGTAACATAAATTATCGATACCATTGTTGGGTATTGATAGTATTGCACTGAAATAATAATCGATTACTATCGATAAGCCTATCGATACTTGTTAGTATTTTATTTTAAGCTAAGTGTAACTAATGTATGTATAGTTTAATTTGTGGGTTGTGACAAATAAACAATTTAAATATCTATTTATCTATACTATGGCAATTTTTGATTAAAACAATCGATAGTTCAGCAACACTAGCCTTATTATTAGCTCCTCTAGACCTTAGGTACCTACCTACTCATCTTTTAAACATAGAGGTGCTTATACCTGATTACTAGATTAACAAAACAAAAATGTAACAGGAATTGTTTTTGCCGACGGTCGACATTGGGGCAACACGAAGCGTGTAGTTCTAAAATATCTCAAAATCTTTGGCTACGGCACTCGTTCCATGGAAATCATCATAGCCGAGGAGTGTTCGGAGCTGGTTAAGCTCCGCATGGGTGATGGTGGTCGACCGGTGCCTGTGAACCAAATGTTTAACATCTCCGTTGTCAACATCCTATGGCGCATTGTAGCTGGACGAAGGTAGAAAAATATTATTTTATTCAGTCCGTCTAATCATGTATATATATTAGGTTGGGGAAAAAGTCTTTTCGCATATAGTATGTATGAACTTGTAATAAAACCACTTTGGCTATACTATTTGTACCTGGCTGGTTTTGGTATCATTTAAAAGTTTAAATTTTAAAGAAGATAATTCCAAATTCAAATTAGGAAAATGCGTGATTTTCATTTGTTTTTTAAACCATCAAGATGAGTAAATCTAATGAAGAAATTAGATACATTTTAAAATGTTACTACCAAAAAGGTAAAAATGAAACGCAAGCCGCGAAAAAAAATTGCGATGTTTATGGACCTAGTACAGTGTCTGTGAGAGTAGCACAAATTTAATTTAAGCGTTTTCAATCCGGAAATTTTGATGTCAAAGATGCACGTCGCTCTAAACGCCCTGTTACGGATAAAATTGATGCTATATTTGAAAAAGTGGAGCAAGATCGGCATATGAGTAGTTACGACGTAGCTGAAGAACTGGGAATTGACCACAAAACAGTTTTGGCGCATTTGGAAAAAAATGGGTACACAAACAAGCTCGATATTCGGGTACCTCACGAGCTCTCTGAAAGAAACCTAATGCACCGTGTACTCATTTGTGATTCTTTATTTCGACGTAATGAGACCGAACCATTTTTGAAGAAATTGATAACTGGTGATGAAAAGTGGATCACGTACGACAAGAACGTGCGAAAAAGGTCATGGTCAAAGGCCGATCAGGCTTCACAGACTGTGGCGAAACCCGGGTTAACTCGCTACAAGGTGATGCTGTGTGTGTGGTGGGATTGGAAGGGCATTATTAATTATGAGCTGTTACTACCAGGCAGGACCATCGATTCAGAACTCTACTGCGAACAACTGATAAGATTAAAGAAAGAAGTTGAAAGAAAGAATGGATGTGGTTTTTCATCATGATAACACTCAGCAAACATTAAGAGAGTTTGGCTGGGAGGTGTTAATGCATCCGCCGTATTGTCCTGACCTGGCACCTTCAGATTTCCACTTGTTTCGGTCTCTTCAGAATTCTTTAGGCAGTGTCAGGTTAACATCACGAGAGGACTGCCAAAACTACTGGACGCAGTTTTTTGATCAGAAGCCCCGAAATTTCTATAGCAATGGGATCATGTCCCTACCTATAAGATGGCAAAAAGTTATCGAACAAAATGGTACCTACATACTTTAGTTAAATGTAAATAAACTATATTAAGAAATGTTTTGAATTTTCATATAAAATGCGAAAAGACTTTTTCCCCAACCTATTATAAGAAGAAGCTGAATGAATAACTGACTGATTGACATATCAATGCACAGCCCAAACCGCTGAGTCTAGAGACTCCAAATTTGGCACATAGGTTCCTTATGAGGTCTAGGGATGCACTAAGAAATAATTTTTCAAAACTCACCTCCTAAGGGGGTGAAACGGGGGTCCAAAGAATTTTTGGAGAAACAAGATTAGTTAGACCATTTTATTTAAAACTTCGCAGTAGTTCTCCTGGCGGTAAATGAGTAAGTACATGTTTCAGGATTTTTCAAAATTCAACCCCTACGGGGATGAAACGGGGGTCCAAAATTTGTATGGAGATATAAGATTAGTTTGCTCCGCTACCGCTCTCTCTCGGTGTAGCAAATGACGGGAACGGGAACGGGAGATGGAGACAGAGGGAGAGGCCTTTAAATCCCTACGTTATAATAAATTATGTAACATTTTAACATAATTATTAATATGTTATAACCAAATTTATAACGAAAAAAGCCAATAAAAAATTCTATTAGAACCATTTTCGACTTCTACGCGGACAAAGTCGCGGGTTAAAGCTAGTAGATTATTAAAAATAAACTTTATTTTTTGGATTATCTAAGTAGAAAAAAATTACAAATACAGCGCATCGTAGTTTCGAAGTGGGGTGATCAACGTCACTGCCTAGTGAAAAATATACTAGTTCAGGACTTTACGCAAAATTTAAATGCGCTGTATCTTTGTTATTATTAATCAGAGAAAATAAAAATACGTAAGTATCCGAATTTTTTAACCACCAACAAAAAAGAGGATTCGAGTCTTATAAAGACGCTAATGTCTGTCTGTCTATCTATGTGTCTGTCTGTGACATCCTAGCACTCGAACGGATGGACTGATTTCGATGCGGTTTTTTTAAGTGAAAGTAAGTTCCCTTGCAGCGGTTCTTAGCTATGTTTGATGAAAATTCGTTGAGCCGTTTAGAAATTATTGATGTAAACGCTTGAAAGTCAGTACTTTCTCTAACAAAATAATAGATGGCGCTACGGATATCCATATAGTGATGACTATTGGAACTACCGCTTCGACTTGGGTAGTTCCGCTACTCATTAATAGATGGTGTTCTTGACAACAGGGGTTTTTTTTTAATTTGCTTTAGATACGATTTGAATGACGATCGGCTAAAACGACTCTGCAATCTTGTGATGCGTCTATTCCGACTAGTAGATATGAGTGGAGGTATAATCGGCTGTATGCCGTTCCTGAGACATGTGATTCCTGGCTTTATAGGCTATACAGAGATGAAGGCCATACACACAAGTTTACAAGACTTTATTAAGGTAAGCCAAGTTTCAATCGACTAAGCAAACTCTTAATGCGCCTGCACTGGTTGGTGGACATATGTGGGGCTCTACGAAAGACCTGTGATGCAAAGCTTAATGTAGATTACAGACCACACACAATCCTAGGTGAGTCATGGTTGAATACACTTTTTTTTCGAGTCGAATATATTATATTAAACCTGGCCAGTGTTTCGCTCGGCGAGTGTACCTACAACTCTGCAGTCGCATGATGAACTTACTTGTCTGAACAGAAACAGAATCGCTAGCCGTAAACCATGATCGCTGGCATCATTATATTAGGTTGGATGTAATATTTTTTTTAAAGAAATAGCAATACAGCTTCCTGGCAATACTTAATACCAGAAATCTATTCGATGCTGATTTCCACATTCGTTATCTTTGTGTAATCCTAAACATGTAATTTTATAGCTTTTAAAAGATGTATCGTTAAGTTTATAGCCGGTCAAAGGTTTGGTTGAGTATAAGTAATATTAACAATAGTATATGCCAAATATTATCGTATGTACTTATCGTCAGTATTTAGTTCACGGACTGTTCGCTATTCTTACGTCAATCTATTTGTTATTAACTTATTATGGGTTTCCTATATAATATATTTATATTATTTCCCTTCTAGCTTCTTACTGATATTATCTTGTAGAATTTAATTACCTATATCAACAAGATAATTAGCTTATACTGCATAAAATAAAAATACTACTGGTACGACATATTATTCCAGATTGATAATATGCAGCCTTTAACAGTAGAGATCTTTATTGTTTTGCAGTGTTAGAATATATATAATATATAATATATATAATAGTATAATACTACGTCTCATCATTTTCAACTTTTTTTTTACAGCAAACAATTGAGGAACACCGAGCAAGTCTTGACGTCAAAAATCCTCGCGACGTTATCGATGCTTTTCTTATGGAGATGATGGCGAGCCAGGAAAATTCGTGTAAGTAGTTATAACATACAGATCAGCTACGTATTAAGATTATTTTGATGTCTCTCGTATTGGACAAAAGAAAAAGGTAGAATCTACCGCCTGCTTCAATTTCGGGGTTCTAACGATAGCTATCGAGAGTCAGAGAGATTGTGTCGACGAGCCGAGACTGGGAATGATCAATTAACCTTAGTATAATAGTACCATGAACTAAATATTTTTACGAACCTACAACAGCATTTTGTGGTATACTTTGTACACTTCAGCTTTCTAAATTATGTATACAGGCAATAAATTAAAATAAAAACAACAGGCCAAGTGCGAATCAGACTCGCGCACGAAGAGTTCCGTACCATTATCTATAAAAAATAACATTTGTTGTATGGGATCCCCACTTGAATATTTACTTTATTCTGTTCTTAGTATTTGTTGTTATAGCGGGAATAGAAATACATCACCTATGAAAATTTCAACTGTCTAGATAGCCTGATAACAGACATACAGAAACAGACGGACAGACAGACGTACGGATAAACAGACGGACAGCGGAGTCTTAGTAATAAGGTCCCGTTTTTACCCATCGGTTACGAAACCCTAAAAAAATATAGTTTTGACAATATTTGAACAGTTACAGAAGAAGAGCTGCACGTCGTCTGCTTAGACATGCTGGAGGCTGGCATGGAGACCGTGGCCAACACGGCGGTCTTCATGCTGCTGTATCTAGTGCGAGACGAGGAGACACAGAGGAGAGTGCAGACAGAAATCGACGAAGTTATAGGACAGAGACAGCCGTCTTCCAGCGACAGAGCCAGGTCTGTAACAATAAGACCTAAATAAGCTGGCAAGAAGAATGTAGCCAACTTGACCGACAGTCAAGCTCCAGCACTTGAGATTAAAATAAGTACATCAGAGACATGACGAAAATTTCGGACAGAACTTTGCATGCCTACTTTATCACGAATATCACGATGTACCGACCAAGAAATTATTTTCACGCAATGATCACAGAAAATTATAAGAAAAAGAATATCAAAATGTACAAGACTTTACATAAATATAAATGTATTGGTATAACCATTGGCCTAGATTTTTTATATGTGGTTATTACACTAGACTGCTTATTCTATAGTGGCGGCTTGGAAGTTTCCTTGAAGATTTCTATGTCAAAGATAACTTGTATAAATGAATAGTGATTGAAAACCCTGCACTTGATCCTCACCTAGCCCACTATCTAGAAATAGAACACGGCCAAAGATTCGATGTATGATTTATTCTGTCGGTGACAATCATAATAGTGTTTGGTATGTGCCAATATACTTCATATTCATACCGTACATGAATCGTATTATATATCTTTTCCAGGATATGTGTATCGCTCGCTTAGTGAGATGGTGACCTTAAGATAATAATATAACTAAATCGTTAAATCGAATAGGTTCCCTTAAATGCTTCTAGCTTAAATGCTTTTTAAGGTTATCGTCAACTCCTTTAATGTTTTCTATAATCTGCACTGAAGAAAATGTTCTATTTGTTTTATTTCTTCTTATTACGTATTACTTTTTAGAATGGTTTTTACGGAGGCGGTTTTGTTGGAAACCCTGAGGATGTCGAGTGTGGCGGCAATGGGAATTCCTCATATGGCCCTTGATGACGCACATTTAGGGGACTTTCTCATACCAAAGGTATATTTTTAAATCTTTTTAATACACATTGTTAAAACAAAATAATTATTATCTCCCTTGCCTTATGACACCATTTTGGTTTGGCACCAGTTGGGTAATCCTTTCATTATATTCATGAGGTTATAGATGGCTTATATCACTGTAACGCGCCATCATATTCTTGACTCTGTATCCTGATATTTACATAGGACTTATGTTTGTTTGTTATATTTTCAAAATTATGATTATTAACACTTGGTTCTCTGTGTCAATCACCACAAAAAGAATACCAACGATGCGCGCGAGTAAAATATCCCATGGTGACAATTGCATCTCAATAAGTATGCCCATTAAGTGGCACTCTATCTTGTGATCCTCCGTGCTGTAGAGGGCCCTCTTAACTGGTTGGTTGCAGTTGTTACCTAGGTATACAATAAAACGGTCAAGCTATGTATCGGATACCTTTAGGCAATTTCGAAAATCGGACACTAGTGTTAGCCACTAATATTTAAATAACCGGCCAAGTCGGACTCGCACTCGAAGGGTTCCGTACCGTTTCTATAAAAAATCACGTTTGTTTTATGTGAGCCCCTCTTAAATATTGTCACGAGAGTGGATTGGGGATAGGAAAGGAAACAACAATCCTATAGAATGGTGCCTTTATTTACAACACAAGCGGTACTCACAATTGACAGCGTCAGTCCTCTTTGCACTTCAACTGTCACTTCACTACACTGAACACTTCACTTTTCTCACTGTTTCACTTTACTCACTATTATTCTTTTCTTCTTCTTTTCTCTTTTCTTCCTTCTTCTTCGGATTTCACTTTCCAACTAAAAACTGCCTTAGACGGCGCCTTGTTCCGTTTATATACCCCCCGAATTCGAACAAAATCGCATCAATGTTCCAAACTAAAACAACAAATTACTAATTTTCTATCGCCTTCTCTCTCACTCATTTTCTGTCCCGTATTTTCTTTTCCATTTAGTCTAGTATTATCTAGAAACTTCTTTCAAAACTTCAGAAACACTATAAGTGGCTGTGATTTGAACCAGCGGTCTCTGGATTCACAGTCCATCGCTCAGACCACTAGGCCGATCGTGCTCTGACGCTATTGACGAAATTTTCCTTCAGTTGAATTCTTTTTGTTCGAATTCGTGAGGTTGACAGTGTCATTCATTTCCTTACGCGACGATATTTACTTTATTCGGTTTTCAGGGTTCCGTAGTAAACAAGGAACCCTTATAGTTTCGCCATATCTAAATGTCTATCTGTCTGTCTGTTCGTCTGCCGTTTTACTCAGAGACTATAACTACTAGAAAGCTGTAATTTGGTAAAGGTATGTATATTAATCATGCCAAAAATGTGATAAAATAAAATATTGAAAAAAATTGTTTTTTAGGTTAGCTCCCATACAAGTAATGTAGGAGTTTTTTTTTTCTCGAATAACCCATCATGTGGGCTATCGTTGAATAGGTATTTCAAAAATATTGTGAGCTTGTAAACCTTATTTTTAGATTTAAGTCGTTCTGAATATAATTTTTTAAGTTAATATTATTTTTAGTTTAAATGAAAATTCAAGATATAAGTAGAGAGCCTGGTCAGGTATCTTGGTACTTAACTGTACTCGGAAAAGGAAAAGTTTATAAGAATTCAATAGAAAAATAGTTTTTACACGTTTTAAGTGGCGTGAACTCAAAGTGGGCATTCACAACTACGGAACCCTACACTGCGCGGGGCCCGGCACACACTGGTCCGGTGTTTTATTTGTTGTTATAGCGGCAACAGAAAAACATATCTGTGACGATTTCAACTGTCTAGCCACAGAATAGATATCTGTACTGTGGTCTAGCTATCACGGTTCATGAGATACACCCTGGTGACAGACAGACGTACGGGCGGACGGACGTATCGTACTGTGGCATCGTAGCTCCCAAACGGATGAACCGATTTCCGTTTAATTCTTTTTGTGTCATAGATAATTTTATCCCAAGTGTTCTTAGCCACGTTTCATGAAAATCTGTTCAGCCGTTTGAAGATCATCAGCTCTTTTCTAGTTCATTAGGGGATCTGACTAACTTCATTATGTCATGAAATTTAGTACCGCGTTACTTCAATGATTTTAAATGGATATGGTAAGGTAACCATGACCTGATTAGCCGTTTGAAGATCGTCAGCTTTTTAATAGTTGATTTATTTGTTACTTTTCAGAGTTTATTTCTTGTGTCGGGGGGTTTTTAAATTTTAAATTTTACTGTTATTACCCTTAGGGTACGGAACCCTAAAAAAGAAGATTGAATGTGGTCACTTGGTTACATCTTTGACTTTTTTCAGGGCACATTCATCTTGATGGCAATACACGATCTTCACAATGGCAGCTATTGGCCAGACGCGGAGATGTTCAAACCTGAACGGTTTCTAACTAGTGAAGGAAATGTTGCACAAGATGAACGGCTGATGGCGTTTGGCTCTGGTAATGTTTCTTTTAAATCTGTTTTGGCTATCCTGTTAAAACTTATATTTTACTTAAATGAAATCTAAATTGGTACTACTTTGTACCTAGTAAATCCACTAGTCTAAATTGGAGTACAGTCAAGTACGCAAGTGATATGTCTCAGTTCGGACTTCAGACACTGCTTTTCCAGCATTTTGTAACAGAACTTGACTAAGTAGTTACATATATCTCTCTCTTCTCAGGTAGAAGACGGTGTATTGGAGAGGGACTGGCCAAATCGGAACTTTTTATGTTCTTGACTCATATCCTGCAAAAATTTAACCTTCGAATTCCTAATGGAGATCCGCTACCATCAACAGAGCCCGTTGATGGGATCACTCTTTCTGCGAAACCTTTCAGGGTCGTATTTGAACCACGGGTTTAGGAACTCTTAAAGTTATTTTAGGTGTAGGTAAATGTAGAAGTTTTGATGTTTATTGACGCGTCATATTGTCAAAAATTATTAATAATTTATATTCATAAGACTAGCTTTTAAATATTACCAATAACACAAAAGTTCGGAAACTTGTACCAAACCTACTTAATAAAAATTTTATTTGCAAATAATTGTAGCCAATACTTATGTCAGAAATTTAATAAAGTGTTTTAAAAAAAGTTTATTATTTAATTAAATCACCTAAATTAAATTCCTTGCCTACAACAGCAATAAAATCTGATAAATACAGAAAGATTTAGAAATACTATTTTGCCACGGTGTTGCCACATTGAATATGATTACCAAAAATTATACTTATTTAGCAAGAAATTAAACTCCACATTCATAAAAAAATTTAATTAATTATAATAAAATAAAAAGTTACATTGATTTACTGTTAAAGTAATGAATCTAAATGACACTTAACGTACTTATAAGTAACTAAGTAGTTAAACAATTGTGGAATCCTAGATATTGAATACTTAGTATTTTTGTTAAAAACTCAACTAAGTACCTACTACTGAAATAAAAAAGACATAAAATTTGTATTTACCTAAATTTAACACTTACGCGTAACTAGATATCTACTATTTAATTTTCTCTAGCTGCTAGGCTAAAACCATCACTGAAAATCAATGCAAAACACGCATGCGCGGCCAACTGGCACTTCTCGCTGTCAAGTCTGCCGGCCAAAATTTGTTGTTAAATCGAAATTAAGGACTTACGATATCCAGAGAATATAATTAATATGTTATTGTAGATCATGTATGTCATATAGTTTTAAACAATATTTTGGTTTGTAATAATAAATCCAAGCTAAATAACAATAACTGTTATGCGTAGGAAGGTAAAAGAACAAAGGAACGAAACAATTCGTTAAAGTAACCACGTAACTAATCTCTACTTGTAATATTTTAAAGCAGTGTTTGTTTTTATCTTTATAGCTACATAATGTTTAAAATAAAGAGGTAGAACTAAGTTTAGAGTTGTTATCATGTTTTTATATTAATTGGCAATGGATTTGATAAGTTAAGTACAAAATAACCATGAACGAGACTTTAGGGCGAGGTTACGCTCGCATTGAGGCGATTCGCGCAGCGCGTGGTGATCCCTTGGCCACGGTTCCGCAGCCCGGCGCTCCGCCACCGGATAGATGTGACTTCGTTTATATTACCCTATTTTTTGCCGGTGCAGCATTTCTCCTCCCATTTAACAGGTAAGCATTAGCATATTTTATTAAATAGTTTTTAAGACCCATTGATATTTTCTTATCTGAAGGCTATACATACATACTGTGTCGACACCTCACTTGCTTACATCAGAATTTTCATTCATAAATTAATAAATTTAAAAAAAAAAACTTTTTTTTTGCTGATTGTACCTAAGTAGTTTTTGTAAAAAAATTAAATTCCTTTGAAATAGGACCTTAAAATGTTTAAAGTCCTATTTTGAGAGCACAGAGCTCTGAAAGCAGGTTGTATTTAACTCATTATCCGGGTTGTAAGTTCGATTTACATCCTTAGGGAGGTAAGTAAATGAACGCGGCTCCTTTATAATGAGCATGAATTTAGTTTTATGTTAAACCAAGCGCACTGGCCGCTTCGAAGGGCTGAATGCGCCAAAAACGCAAGGCTTTTCGCGCCAAATTTTCTTGATGAAATCTTAGTTGCAAATATTGCAAAATTTAGATTTACTTTTAAAACAAGCGTACTGGCCCCCACTAATGGCTAAATGAGCCAAGAGCGCAAGGCCATAACAAAATACGGTTTAGGTGCAAAATTTTCTTGTTTAAAAATCTTTGTTGTAAAAACTTCAAAATATTTTTTTTAACAAAAAATGACGAGTTGCAATGATAATTTTAATTTGACGCCTGAATCGGTAAAATAAAGGCTAAGGCAGTCAAAGAAATCTTATTATCTGCGTATCATAACATCTATATATTATCTGCTTTCAAAGGAATTTTCATTTCATTTTTACCCGATTACGGCAAAGCAAAAGGAGGGTTATGATTTTGACAGGCTATGTATGTATGTATGTTCATCTGTTCCCTCGTAACTTCTAAACTACTTATCAGAATTCGACAAATGACATATCATTAGAAGCGTCTTAATTGTCCGCTGGTTATAGGCTACATGGGGTTTCACAAAATCTAATGTGGCGCCCTCTAGCGGACAAAACATACAGAGTAAAAAAATAAAGTTAAGATAAATATGCCGTGTTTGGTATCATTTGAAAGCGCTTTACTTGTACATTTTGAATATATATATAATTTACTAGCATTTGCTTGTGACTTTACCTGTATTCATGGGCTGATTGCATATAATTCACATCTTTTCGTTCATAGCTTCTTTACTACTTATCAGAATAAGACCACTGCAGTACCATTAGAAGGGCCTTGATATTCTGTTGGTTATGAGCTATAAAGCTTGTCACCAAATTTAGTATTGCGCCCTCTAGCGGACAAAAAGTTCTAAGTTAATATAAAATTAAAATAAATATACCGTGTTTGGTATCACTTGAAAGAGCTTCACGAGTACTTTATGCTTGTACATAATTACAAGAATGCTTTAATGATGTTAAATATGAGCGATAAGTGCCGCAACAGACGCAGCGCAAGTTGCGCCACGTAACAGCTAGTGATGGGCGATGCATAAATACTCAATCTACCCATTTGAGTATTTACTCACTTGATTTAATAAATATAGTAAATAGAGCGTGCTCATATATTAACATCGCATTTGATGTCTGTTTACTTATTTTAACATATAATGACGTCTTTGCACACCTCCCAGCAAAAAATTATAATTAGTCAAAGAAGTCTACTATCACTGTATGATTAGTATGGTATTTTCATATAATTTAGCGTCGCATATAACGTTTACCTACATTTTAAGCATATTATGGCGTACGTACACACTTTCCGACAAGAATTGCAAGTGTATACTAAATTTAAGTTTCAAAATTGTCATGAAAACATGAAATAATGAATATGAATATCAATATGAGTCGCAACTCATATAAATCAATCTACTCACCAAATGGATAAATAAGGATATTTATCGGGTATTTACTCAATCTACTGAGTAAAAATTCAAGAGAGCGCGGATCACGGGAACTGTGAATCGCTTTATGCAATGTAGAGCAGTGTGAACGTTAATAGAATATATAATGCACCAATGAAAACGACATAAGCTGGGAGTACCTCCACGCGGTGAAGGCAGAAACAGTTTGATAACTGGCTAAAACTCCCATAATAATGTCCTCTGCACTATATACCTTCGGGCTTATGTTGTTATGCAACTACGACAAAAAACGACGCTGAAAAAGTATAAAACAAGATTTTGAGAATACTGAACTGAACAAAGTTGCTAATGTAGTTGCAAGTAAATGGACACAGTAGACTCTACCAAGATGCTTTCGTTGTAAATTGACAATAAGTATCGTTGTAAATTGACGTATAAGTAGGTAGATAGATACTTCTTAAATAACCCATTATTTCCTCGCTTTTATGATGAAAAGTACAGTGTTTAATTCGAGTGTAAGTAATCAATAACATCCTCGAACTATAAGAATAGAATAAAAAAATCTTTATTCAGTGATAAGGTACACTTAACAACTTACAAGTAAATCTTTAATATTGCGAAAATACTAAATCATTAACTAACACTAGGTAAAAAACATTTTGATATAATATCCACTCAGCATAAGCTGCTGATCTCCAATTAAGGCAAACAGCAGCACTGGTCTTCCGTGGAACCACAAATAATAGGTTGGGGGAAAAGTCTTTCGCATTTTATATGAAAATTCAAAACATTTTTTAATATAGTTAATTTACATTTAACTAAAGTATGTAGGTACCATTTTGTTCGATAACTTTTTGCCATCTTATAGGTAGGGACATGATCCCATTGTTATAGACATTTTGGGGCTTCTGATCAAAAAACTGCGTCAAGTAGTTTTGGCAGTCCTCTCGTGATGTTAACCTGACACTGCCTAAAGAATTCTGAAGAGACCGAAACACGTGGAAATTTGAAGGTGCCAGGTCAGGACTATACGGCGGATGCATTAACACCTCCCAGCCAAACTCTCTTAATTTTTTCTGAGTGGTTAAAGATGTGTGAGGTCTAGCGTTATCATGATGAAAAACCACACCCCTTCTGTTGATTAATTCCGGCCGCTTTCTCTAAACTTCTTGCTTTAATCTTATCAGTTGTTCGCAGTAGAGTTCTGAATCGATGGCCCTGCCTGGTGGTAACAGCTCATAATGAATAATGCCCTTCCAATCCCACCACACACACAGCATCACCTTATTGTGAGTTAACCCGGGTTTCGCCACAATCTGTGAAGCCTGACCGGCCTTTGACCATGACCTTTTTCGCACGTTCTTGTCGTACCTGATCCAGTTTTCATCACCAGTTATCAATTTCTTCAAAAATGGTTCGGTCTCATTACGTCGTAATAAAGAATCACAAATGAGTACACGGTTCATTAGGTTTCTTTCAGAAAGCTCGTGAGGTACCCAAATATCGAGGTTTTTTGTGTACCCATTTTTTTTTAAATGCGCCAAGTCTGTTTTGTGGTCAATTCCCAGTTCTTCAGCTACGTCGTAACTACTGATATGCCGATCTTGCTCCACTTTTTCAAAAATAGCACCCATTTTATCCGTAACAGGGCGACCAGAGCGACGTGCATCTTTGACATCAAAATTTCCGGATTGAAAACGCTTAAACCAAATTTGTGCTACTCTCACAGACACTGCACTAGGTCCATAAATATCGCAAATTTTTTTCGCGGCTTGCTTTGCATTTTTACCTTTTTGGTAGTAAAATTTTAAAATGTATCTAATTTCTTTATTAGATTCACTCATCTCGACGGTAAGAAAAACAAATGAAAATCACGCATTTTCCTAATTTGAATTTGGAATTATCTTCTTTAAAATTTAAACTTTTAAATGATACCAAAACCAGCCAGGTACAAATAGTATAGCCAAAGTGGTTTTATTACAAGTTCATACATACTATGCGAAAAGACTTTTTCCCCAACCTAATATACAAACAATCGTTCACTGAACTTTACAAACAAGGTCGACTGAACTATGCATAGTGTAAATGTACAGAAAATATCTATATTTGAAAATATGAAATAAAAATATAAATATGGTGTAAATTAAAAAAATATATTTATAGGAAAAAATATAGTAGATATATAGTGTCATACAAGTGTGCAGATTAATAGTAAGTATAGATAGGTAGGTACTTAATAAATCAAAAATTGAAAAGGAAGTGGCATCTGTCCCACAGATATTTAAAGTTGGATGTCTAGAAATTGCTTCTTGGAAAGTCGCTTAAAACCTGAAACAGATTTGGCATTTCTAAGAGTTGGTGGCACATTATTCCAACATTTCGTGGCGGAATATTTAAAACTGCCACGGAATGCGGAGGATTTATATTGTGGGCAGATTAGTAATGAGGGAAGTCTACTATTTCTACAGGAAAATTTCAATTTCTTATACAAATAAGAAGGAGTCTTGTTATTTATAATGCCAAATAAAAGAGTAGATAAATGATATGAGCGACGTGAAGTCATGTTGAGTAATTTGTGTTTATTGAGGAATGGGGTAATATGAGACCTTCTTGGTACTGGAAAACAGAATCTAACACAGGCATTTTGGGCTCTTTGAATTAACTTTTTTGTACGTGCGAGAAGACACTGACCAAACACTGTATCACCATAATTAAGTTTTGAAAGAATGAGACTATCACAAAGCTTTATACGTAGGTCAACGGATAAATAGTCTCGAACTCTATACAGAATTTTTAATTTATAAAAACAGTTTCTAACTGTATCTAGTACATGTTTCTCAAAATGCAACTGAGAGTCCATCACAAGACCTAGGTTACGGGCCTCGTCTACACGTTCAAGTTGATTGCCGTTTATATTTATTTTTGGGTCAAAATCTAAAATAGCATTTACCTGATGCTTAGTTGCAGAGAAGTTGTGTAAAGTAGTATTGTTTGCTGACGATACATCTTTACTTTTTAAGGTTGACAGAAAATGCACAAACTATGACGATGTAAGCAATACTTACTATGTCACAAGTACTTAGTTGGTTTACGACTAATAATCTGGCCTTAAACACACAAAAGACTAAGTGCGTTAATTTTTCACTATTGAATAAACCCAATACTTTGAGTCTTAATGGCCAAGTTCTAGAATGGGTACCCAATACCAAATTTTTAGGCATAACTGTAGACTAGAACTTAAAATGGGATAAACATATTGAGGCCACTGCCAAGAAACTTAGTTCGGCAGCATATGCTGTGAGGAGGGTCAGACGGTGTACTAACGTTGAAACTGCTAGGCTAGTGTACTTTAGTTATTTTCACAGCATAATGTCATATGGCTTGCTCTTATGGGGTAAAGCGGCTAACATACATGCTATCTCTGTGCTACAAAAGAGAGCAATTCGGTCGATCTACCGACTAAAATCACGCGATTCCTTAACCCGTCAACAAGCGCAATTTTGAAAACCCATTGTTATCTATTGTTCTCTCGGTCGGATCCGACCGTCTGGAAGCTGACGGGTTATGAGAGTTATTTAAATCTATAAATATTGTTACTGTGACATCTTAATTTATTTACGACATACTTCTATTTATTAAATCTAGGCTAAATAATTTCAAGAAAAATAGTGATGTTCACAGTAATAATACTCATAACAAAAATCAGCTTCATACGCCTAAATTTAGACTTGCTAAAACTAGAAAGTCACTCTTAGGTCTAGGTATAACATTATTTAATAAACTTCCCGAAGCGATCGTTAACCTACCAATGGCAAAATTTAAAATACATGTTAAAAAAGTTTTATTGAATAATGCGTACTATACTATCAATGATTATTTACGAGGTAAAAACGCGTGGATACTTCCTAAACATTTTCCATGACACTCCACACATGAAACATAAAATAGCTGCATTTTCTGTTACCATAATAAGCTTACTGTAAAAACATGTAAATGCTCTGCGATCAATAGGTGACCAACATATAACTAATATTTTCTCTTGACAAGCTGATCCGTGCGTCAACTCGTGAACGGGTGCTGCCAGGAGGGACTGGTCAGCTCGGCTTCGCTTTTTTGACTATTTAATATTTTTATAGCGCAATATATGTTTGTTTACTTGTTCGCAAGCATTACATGTTATAATGTGTCAACATTGTATTATATTATAAGTATTTATAAATTAAAAGACAATAATAATAATATGACAAAGCCCTTCTGGCGAGTAGGCGACCAATACTGTGAAAATGAATTTCTTTTGGCGTTTCTTCTCAGCAGTGGTCGTTACGAAGCGCTGGTATCGGTAGCTTTTCTTTAAAAATAAATTAAATTTTAATATACTTTTCACGTAACATAAATTATACTTATTGACGTGTAAAAGTGCCTGTAAAGGTCTAATTACTGAATAAATATTTGAATCCTAATATCATAAATTATGAGATGATATAAGGATTTAGTACAAGGGAGTGACGTTCAGCCCAATTATATTTTCTGCTCAGATCTTCATTTAGTTTGATTACAGCAGTATTACAATCGGATGGTATAAATGAAATGTGTAGTTGGAGGTCATCGGCATAAATATGATATTTACAGTTTTTGATGCTATTTATGATATCTGCACTATATAAGAGAAACAATATCGGGCCCAGAATCGATCCCTGAGGGACGCCTCTAGTAACTGAAGATGGTGACGATGACACGCAGAAGCCATTGGGATCCTGAAGTATAACCTTCTGCGTGCGGCAGCTCAGATAATCTGAAAATAAGCGCCCTCGCTCGCTTCGCTCGTTGGTGCGCCTAAATACCGCGGGTGTCATTGATCATGATCACTTACAACCCTTGTTTAACAATCTACTATAAATGCATTTTATTTTTACGAATTTACGTGAATGATTTGTCCTCATTTATTTATTTACATTTTAACAGTCGTCTTTGGACTACCAATCACGCGCTCTACCTACCTTACCAACTTTTCACTTTATTGCAATATTTAACATTCTTAAACTGGCCGCATTAATAAATGACCGTTTGTTGACCCTTTTACTCTCAACTTCTATGCTAAGATTTTACTTCTGCAATCACCAATCTACCAGCATGGTGATGATGGGCAAATGCGCCCTTTATTAACCTTTAGCCCAGTAGGGACTGATACGGCTGTAGACAAAAAGAAGAAAAATAAGCAAATTTTTATATACCTTTTTTAAATTCCAGCTTCATCATGGCAGTGGACTACTTCCAAACGCACTACCCGAACACTACGATCATGTTCGACATGTCTACGGTGTATATTGCCTCGGCGTGTGTCGCTGTGGTCGCCAACAACATGCTGCTCGACCTCTTCACTTACAACACTAGGATTACTTTTGGTAAGTGTTCAATGTGTTAATCTTTAATTTTAACTACAAAGCAACAAGTTATTATTAACAAAGTACCGATTTAAATCATTGTAAGTATTTATATTTGAAGACCTCCGTGGTGTAGTGGTCACCATGCTAGTTCGCCACCCAGAGGTCCCGAGTTCGATCCCCGGTCAGGGCAAGTTGGAAAATGGCCATTTTCAAATTGTCTTGGGTCTTGGATGTTTATCTATATATGTATTTGTTATAAAATATAGTATCGTTGAGTTAGTATCCCATAACACAAGTCTCGAAAACTTACTTTGGGGCTAGCTCAATCAGTGTAATTTGTCCCTATCTATTTATTTATTTTATATGCATTTAAGAACTAACCATGACGGCTCAACGAGCCCCTAGGAGCACGGAGGAGCTCAAAAGTACATACCTACTACATATGTGATCTCAGTGGCCTGTGGCACAAAAAATTGTCGAGCTCCTCTGTGCTTCGGAAAGCATGTGATACCGTTGGTCCCGGCTGTCTTCATTAACAAACAGAAGATCTCAAAGTGAGATGTACAGTAAGAATATTTATAGATTTAAAAATCTCTTAAGGAATCGCATGGTTTTAATCCGTAGATCGACCTAATTTCTCTCTTTTGTAGCACAAAAATTGTATGTATGTTGCTGCTTTACCCCATAAGAGCAATCCATAGAACTTTACATTATGCTATGAAAATCTATACATCCTAATCTGATCTACCTTCAACCATCATCGAAATAGGTAGTCCCGTTGCTACGTCTGAACGGGAAACTTACTGATACATACATACATATATGTATATACTTTCACGTTTTTATTTATTTACTGAGTAAAGAAATGCTAATCAGTTTTATTTCAACTTACTGATGTAAGTATCTATATGTTAATGATTCAATAAAGTTTTTATATAGACTTGACATGTCATTTTTATTATTTCAGGTATTCTGGTATCCCTGGCGACCATGTTGTTTGTGGCTGTGTGCAACATCGGCTGGGATGGGTTCTCGAACCGAGTGTCGTACATCATAAACCTGGTGGCGATCGGAGTGGTCGCGTTCGGGTGCACCGTGCAGCAAGCCTCGTACTACGGGTTTACTGGCTGCCTGCCGCCGCGATACACACAGGCTGTCATGGTGGGAGAGAGTAAGAAATACTGCTGTTTTACAAAAACTTTTTTTTATAGCCTGTAGATATTGTGTCCCACTGCTGGGCAAAGGCCTCCCCTTTATTTTTCCACTCGTCCAGATCTTCTGCGAACTTCTGTCACCCACATAAAAATCTGTCTAAGTCGTCCCGCCATCTTGTTCTGCCTACCCTTACCCCTATGCCCGTATGGAGTGCAGAATGTAGACAATTTGGCCCATCTTTCGGAACGCATTCGGCAGACATGTCCCGCCCAACTCCACTTCAACTTGGCTATTGTTGCTTCTACATCCGCAGTTTGTATTTTTGGACGTAGATCGTTGTTTCAAAATCCTGCGCTCCATGGCTCTTTGGCAAACCTTGAATTTGGAATTTTGTGCCTCGGTCAATGACCAGGTCTATGCCCCATAGGTCAGAATAGGCAGGATGCATACGCCGAGTAGCTTTCGCTTAAGTGTCGATGGAAGGGAACCCTTCATTAGCTGGTCCAGGCGTTATTTATTCGGCATTGTATCTCTTGCTCTTGCCAGTTTTCGAAGGATGCTACTTGGCCCAGAAAGATATACTCCTCAACGTACTGCAAAGCCTGCCCATCTATCTCTATCTGGCATTTTGGTGCTATTTGTCATGACTTTGGTCTTTAACCGATTCATCGCAAGTTCAACCTCAACGCTTGCCGTGCTCAGGTCTTTAAGCATACTTTCTAGATCAGATTCTGACTGAGCGAACAGAACAATGTCATCAGCGTAGCGAAAATTGGTCAACCTTTGGCCGCCGACGACATTGCTTGTGTTCTCCCAAGGAATTGACAGTTTTTTAAATACCTCTTTGAGACATGCTGTACATAGTTGGGGCGATAGCGGGTAGCCCTGCTTCACGCCCCTCTCTACGCTAAACGCAAGACCCGGTTTTTGTGTCTGAATGGAAGCTGGGCTATTGTGGCAGTTGATTTGAAGACGCTGAATGTAAATATCATTGATTTTTCATTTTGGAGAGCTGTAAATAGTTCTGGATGTTCGACACTATCGAAGGCTTTAGAGTAATCTACGAATTCTATGTATATGCTTCTTAAATTCGATGTACTTTGCCAGGACGTAGTTCAGCGTATTGAGGTGATCAATGGTGGAGTAATTAGGACGGAAACCGGCCGGTTTAGGTTGGCATTCATTAAGTTGTGAGGCTATGCGGTTTTGAATTACTTTAATAAACAATTATCGGCCTGAAGTTGTTAATGTCGGATCTATCCTTTTTTTTAAATGTAAAATAATGCTAGAATAACAAAAGTTGGTTGGTAATTTTCCGGTTAGTTAACAACTACTTACTTAGGGAAATTAACTACCGATGTTACCTAGATGTTTTTACAATCTCCCAACTACAAATAGTTTGAGGGTTTAGTAAATCATCCTGAATAACCTTTTGCAATAAAATGGTGCTGAGAGATTAGGTATCCATGCCAAAATAAAATAACTAGATACTTATTAGGTACCTACATTGCAACATCAAAAAACTAAGTCAGTTTATTACGAAAATTGCCCCCTTTTTTCGATAAAGAAACAAGGCTTGCAAAAAGTAAAGATATGGTAATCATTCATTTTCACTGTCGATTCAAGATTCCTCGGTCTTTTACGTCAAGATATAAACAAAAAATAACTTGCCTTGTCTCGATTAGAGAGTGAGAAACTCAATTCACTTTTTTCTATTTACTCAGGTGCTGCGGGTTTCTGGGTGTCCCTGGACCGCATTCTCACAAAACTCTGTTTCCCGCAAGCGAAGCGCAGTACCTTCATGTTCTTTGTTGTATCCATCCTGATCCTCCTGGGCCATTCCATACTGCACTACGAGATGATGAAACACCCGCTAGTACAGTACTATCTGCAGCTCACCATAGAATCCCGACATCGACGCCGGATCCAGCTGCATTTGAACCCCAATGAGGATGCGACATTAGTGAGTTATTTTGAAGTATACTTTACAGGGAATTTTTTTTTACCCGCCAACGAAATTTTTGGAGCAAGTTCTAAGTAACGAAAAACGAAAATAAATTTCACCCTCCTATACAAACCAGCGCTCAAACAAGTAGGCGTAGCCGCAAGGGATCTACAAAAGGACCTACCGTCCAAAGAGATTGCTTTACCTCGAAGCTTTTATGTGTCCATTGGTTTAGGTATTTAAAAGGATATAAACAGTCTTGACATGTCTTTTTATTGAAATATACACTTTATAAATCAATACCTTTGCAAATTACAAATAAATTATGTAATTTATAATTTACAAAATAAATAATATGTAATTTGCAAAGGTATTGATTTATAAAGTAAAGTGTATATTGCAATAAAAAGACATGTCAAGATTGTTTACATTCTTTTAAGCCGTTGCCCCCGGCTGTGTCATCATTGCATGGCAGTCCCCAAGCTACGTCAGATGCCTTTAGGTAGCCTGAAAAATTTGACACCAGTGCTGGCCACACACGAAAAACAAAAAAGAAACAAACAACTGTAAGAAAAAATTCCAACATCTTGCATTATACTTACGATAGTTACATCAATCCGTTTCAGATGGAGAGTGAAACAGGTGAGGGCAATTTCGGCGTCTTGAAATTACAGAGCCCAGCACTGTCCACCGGTCAAGGTAATTTGCACTATTCATAAACCCACGTTTACTTTAATAAATTGAATATCATTGTGAGTACTTTGATAACAATTATAAGCATCTTGACAAGGCTTCCTTATCATATGAAATCAAAAGCATTGGATTTTGTTTGATCAAATCATCGCTAACGCCATCAGCAATACCTATAACAAAACTTTAATAACACGCTGAAATGCCACTAATTCAATTTACTTACACAGCTTATACTTACTCCATTAATTATCATTAAACTTTCATGTACTTTTATTAAGTCACTCATATTTTTATAGCGATATGCAAATCCGCTTTTTTTCATTTCCTTGGTGACGCGATGACGCTTACACGTGCTAGAGCTACAATCACCAAAATATTACTACGGCTAGTAGTAGTACTACTACTAATACGACTATTAAAAGGCACCAGTACCACAAATTACAAAGTCTAGACAACAACATCGAATCATATTAATCATTTTAGGGTGTCCACTAATTGACGCGGGCGCACGCGGCGGGTTCAGTCTATCTCTGTTCTCTGTAACAAACTGTAGGTACGTGCGACAGAGACAGGTGACCCGCGACGAATTATGCTATCTCTTCCGCACTTAGAGTTTGTGACAGAGATATACTGAAACCCGTCGCGTGCGCCCATGTCATTTAGCAGACGCCCTTAGAAACGAAATAGCAAATCAACTATGCCACATTTTAAAATGGTTGCCTATATTTCCAGCGGAGACAGAATCGTCAGCATTCAGTTTCGCCAACCCAGTGTACTCCCCCACCGCAACGGTGCCGGCGCCGCTGTCGTCCCCACCACCAAGTGCTACGGAGTCGACTGTGTCACCAACCGCGGCATTGAGAACTCCTAGGCCATCGTACAAAGTTGAAGATGTAGTATTTGAATCACCTGAGAGACCGACGTCTTGGCGGGCATTCAAGCGTAAGTATTTTTTAACCCCCGTCGAAAAAGAGAGGTGCTATAAGTTTGACGTGTCTGTGTGTCTGTCTGTGGAATCGTAGCGGCTAAACGAATGGGCCGACACAGTTGCGGTTTTTGTTTGTTTGAAAGGTCACTTGATCGAGATGGTTCTTAGCTATGCTCTGTTTGATGGAAATGGGTTTAGAGGTTTAAAAGTTATTGGGGGGTGAACGCTTAAAAGTCGATCGGGTGTTTAACGCTTCAAAGACGGGGATTTTTTAAATTTGCAAATACACTTGTTTGCGATGATAATGGTGCCTTACGCACTGAGATATTTCAATCCGGTGCAGAAATTGTATAAGGCCGCCATATGTGCCATCGGTACAGATGTTTTGGATAGAAACATGGGTGGCAAAATTCAATTCCTACGCTTAGCAAAAGCATGGAAAACCACAGATTTGTATATAAAACGTATATTGGAAATAGTGATAGGTTGATACTTCATCGACTATTAAAGATTCTCAAACTTACGCCCAATCGTTTAGGGTTTTAGGATCTACGCATTAGGTAACTACTAAAGCTAGCGTTAATCAAGATTTTTTCGCGCCCCAACCCGCATGAAAACCTTTTCTACTTTTTTATTTTATTATATTTTTTGCATTTCTAAATTAGCCTTACTTTATTTTCCAGAAGGCGTGCTAGCAAGATGGGCTGTTGCCAGAGCAATATACCCGTACATGGTGTCTATCGGCCTGGTGTACTTCACTACTCTCAGCCTGTACCCAGGAATAGCGTCAGAGGTCCCGTCCTGCCGCCTTGAGTCGTGGATGCCTATTGTGCTCATGACTGCTTTTAACTTCTTCGATTTTATTGGGAAAGTAAGAATGATGACATTTTCTTTCTTTAAATACATACGAGTATCATATAGGTTTATATGATAATTATCGGCTCAGAATACCTACTTCACCACATGTTTTTTAGTCTGAAGATAGGCAGCAAAATTAGCCTATTCCGCCTCGTAGACTATCGTAGATACCGATCGTCCTAACGAGTGTATTTCATCTTCTCATGACAAACATTTTCAAATAAACTTTGAGAAAAGTCAAAAGTCAAAAATCATTTATTTATCTTTGGATATTTATATCACTTGATAATTGTCATTTCTTTTTTCTTTCGATTTCTTAATAGTTAGTTGTTGACGTCAGATCATTTACTTACAACTAAGTTTACTGCCGCCTCCAAAGCGCAAGTACAGAAGAAGCGGTAACAAACTGTACTGCAGCATTTTCTCCAAAAACGTCAACCTTACAATTATACTGATATTAAAATTAGATGTGTGGACTGAGAATAAATTGCTATGTCATAATTATTAATTAAAAATTTCAAATTTGAAATTAATGTCAATTTGTATAAAGTACATTTATACATTGTACTCAAATGATGTCATTTGTGAGTGTACTCAAATATAAACCTTTAAGAGGGACCCGCGCCAAGCTCAAGCCAGACGTTCTTGTCTTTAAGATAATCATCGGTTCCGTAATCAGCCTTCTCACAAAGTTCTTTCTTTACATAAGCTTTAAATTTTCTATCTGGCATATCAAGGACCGATTCTGGCAATTTATTATAAAACTTTATACAGTTTCCTTTAAATGATTTACTGACTGTTTTCAGCCTATAATACGGGGTAACTAAAACATTTATGTTACGTAAGTTTCTACCCGTAATATCACCTGTTTTATTACATAAGGCAATATTTTTCCTCACATACATTATATTTTCAAATATGTACTGGGATGGTACAGTGAGTATATCAATTTTCTTAAAAAATTGTCTTAGGGAGTCTCTCGATCCTAAATCATCAATAAAACGAATTGCCCTTTTCTGTAAAATAAAAATAGTCTATATATCAGCAGCACTCCCCAAGAGAAGAATCCCTCTATAACATGTTAGTAGGCGCATGTTTGCCTATTTCTTTTTTGATATATTTCCCAGATAGCAGCAGCCTGGCCCTACGAGTGGAGTCGCAGTCAGTTGCTGATGGCGAGCGGCGTGCGGCTGCTGCTGGTGCCGCTGATGCTGCTCTGCGCCGCGCCGCGGCACTCGCCGCACATCGTCGGCGACGTGAGTAGCTTACATATTTCTAGGTTTATCCACCCCCAGGTCACAGGATTTTTTTTATTCCTCCATACAGCTCGTTATTACAGGCTTAAGAGGCTTTTCACATTTGGTTGGCTGTCTCGCTCGCACAATCAAACATTTTTAAACATTATTAAAAAATGTGACTCATTTGAAGAAAAGTGTTTCATAAATTTTTTAATATATTATATGTTACATATTGTAGACATATTTTTTTTATTGTTTATGTGTTTGTGTATCGAGAAAAGGTCATCAAAATTTTAAAATTTTGATGACCTTATTTTCGATGTAGTCAATTTCTACACAATATACAAACATGTCTACAATATTTAACAAAAGTTTATGAAACACTTTTCTTCAAATAAGTCACATTTTTTTATAATCTTTAAAAATGTTTGATTGTGCGAGCGAGACAGCCAACCAAATGTGAAAAGCCTCTAACCTAATACAACACAGCTATATATTATTTAACAAACAAGGTATATGTATAAATGCCTCATTTGTGAATTTCCCCAACGAACAGCTAAGCACGTTAATGTCAACACACTCCCGACCAAGAGAATTAAGCAATCTCAATGCTCTGGGCACAGGAGCGAACTTATAAAAATTCGTGCGTGAAGAAGCCACTTCGAAAAAAGGTGGTTTTCGTCTTCTAAAGACGAAATCACCTGGAACTGACAGTGATAATTTAATGAGTATTTTGAGATTGCAGTTAACACCGGTATATATTTTAAAAATGGCTTTTAATGTCGCAATATTCCGTCTGACCTCTAAGCTGAAGTAACCCACCATTCCTAGTACAAACGCAGTAGGGTACTTTAGTGGGAAAAAAGGGTACACTCCAAACTGTTTAAGGTACAGAAATCGAATAAACTTGTTTCAGAACGAAAAACAGAACGGAATCTCCTAAGGTCCCGCGCAATATGCGTCCCAGTCCCTCGTCCTCACACCTCTCCCCCGTTCGCGCCGTGTGGACGGTTTTGAGCGGGCGGCTGCAGGCGCCTGGAGTTGCCTCGACAAGGCGAAAACTGGGGAGAGGTGCGGGGACGGGGGACGGGGACGCATATTGCGCGGGACTTTATAGGAGATTCTGTTCTGCATGTAATACTTATATTAATTCTATGCCCAGGTTGTCACCAAGTGTTCAAAAAAATATGAGGGGTTTTGATTGAGTAGAAATAGAGCATATGGTTGTTCTAAATCCGTCCAGAAACCGTATAATTAGTGTTTTAAACGAGTTGTACATGTTATTTTTAATTCGTCATCGTCATCGATCTGTCTGTATTCGTGAAAAATCCTTTTATCAGGGTTCCGTGCCTCAAAAGGTAAAACCGGAACCCTTAGAGGATCGCTCACTCGTTATAAATATCTAGCTAGGTTGCATTTAAAAATGCAACCAAGGTTGATCGATTTTTCCGCTCTATCTACATACTAAATTTTATCATAATCGTTGGAGTCATTTCCAAGATCCTCAGATGAGAGATATACAAGAATTACTCATTTACATACATATTTTCACGCCTTTTTCCCATGGGGGTAGGTATTGCTCGTTTAAGATATTGCAATCTTGAGTTAACACTTACGGATCACTTACTTTTGTTTCAGATGTATCCCATCATGTTTTCCGTCGTGCTAGGGTTCACAAATGGCGTATTTGGCTCTGTTCCCATGATACTAGCACCATCACGAGTTGGAAGGGAACATAGAGAAATTGCAGGTACGCGACTTTGTAATCTAACAGTCAATCAATCTTACAAAGGTGTATGAAATAGAATCATATCCCAGATCGCAGGAAATAGTGTTGTGATAAATCGTTTGCAATAAATAACACCCAACATACAAAATTCCCCATGTGTGCCAGTGTTACTTATTGCAGCTAATATTCTTACCAAAGAGTACCACTGTATCTTAACGGCACTTAAACAGAACGCCATGTTCCCGTTGAGTAACAGCAACGTAGTAAAAGTTAAGTATATAAACATGGTGGTTCAAAGTGTAATCCTCTCTTTATAGTCGTCAGAGCTTTATGTACAAAGTATTAGGGTAGTGTCCAGGATCAGAAATAAATTATTTTGTACTAATAAGAGAATAAATCGTCACAAAATAATGTCACTTGTCATTGATCATATCCATTTTAGACGTAATTTTAGATTTATTATTGCAGAAAAACCTATAATAGGAGCGCTATTTGACTCTAAGAAACTATGGCGTCACGCCGTGCAATTTCATACAAATCCCATAGACGATGTTTGTTTTGACATTTAGAAAAAAGTTTCTCAATTGACTTGTTGGAAACTAGCGAGACCTTAAGTTGATATTCAAATGAACTATTCCAGGCAACATGATGACGTTGTCATACAACGGCGGCCTACTCTCCGGCTCGCTGGTGTCGTATCTCCTGCTGAGCATGCTGGGCCCGCGGGTCCACGGCACGTGCCGCCAGTACCCCACGCCAGTGCTGCCCACCGTCCCCCCGGTCACCACCATTTCCAGTAACATCACATATCCACTCTCACATATCTAACGGCTTCACATACCACCTCTCCTTATTAACATGTATAAATTTATAAATATTTCTACTAGTATGTCAACTCGGCAACATACTAGGTAAGTGCGTTGCAGGTCCCCCGCAGCCTGTCCCCTGAAGGACGTCCTCGTAGCCAAAAGGCCTACGTGGTTTGCAACTAGGTGGCTCATGCAGTTATTTGACTCGAAAGCAAAAAAAATAGGAAAAAGTTTACTTTGCACAAGATTTTCATGCAACGATAAAAACTTTTGAGTCGCAAAAAGGGGATGACTGGTCGTATCGTATACTTACCCCACTGCTAATGGTCGTGATTGTGACCATTGTAGAGATTTCTATCATCAACGATGGAAAAGGGATTTCCCACTGCCGGGCCACGTGCGTCTGAAGTGATGTTCGATAAAAAATTTACTGCAGCAAAGAGTTAAGTTTCAAAGGCACAAATACGACCAGGCGGTAATAAAGACAAGTCCTTTGACTGCTTGCTCTTTGAAGGTGGTAGATTGCCTACCTAACTAACCTATAGATTATTCTACCATGTGACATTTTATTTTGTCCTCGAGCTATACATTCGATTCGCCAATTTATGGTAATACTAACATGGTAATACTCGTAATTGCTAAGTGTAAATAACTGTTATAAAAAATTATTCTCTTATGCTATGTTAAGCTTTGTTAAAGTGTGGGTAATAAATCTAGACATACATCTACAATACACGAGCGCCATCTTCCTATACCGAAATTGACTATAGGTAAAGAGATGATAATTTTAAAACGGCACAATATTTTTATGGTGTTAGGAATAGCATTCCTATTTATCGAAAAAAAAAAACAGTTACTGTGTTTTTCAAAAATCTGAAAAACATGCATTGACCTGTCTCAAACCATTCAAAGTAGGTAATGTGAATACTCATTTACAAAGCCTTTCTGACAACACCACCTAGAGATGATGTAAAGTATTGTCGAGATTTCCTCTTATATGTCTGTCATTTGTATAAAATGTTGGTCAATGAACTTGTGCGAGCGGGATATACATACATATATGATATGATACATTATTTTGTATGATATAAAGACGGAGATTAACTCTAATGATTTGGTCACTGTCATTGTTCAGTCAGAGCTTGCTCTCAAAACAAGTCTTTCATCTTGTATGATGTTGATTTCTTTATTTCATTAATTACTTGTTATGTCGTTTGTAAGGACAAGTAGTAAAATGTCTTCAAATTAGCCAACGGTAGAACAATTAGACATGGAAACTGAACGATACATTTTGTATTTGTTAGTTGTGATGGTGAGACTGAAAATAGATAATACGCTGAATGTGATTTGAAATAAAACTGTAAACTATTAAAATATGACGCTGTACTTGAATAAACGTACTTTGTTCCGAGAGTTTCCCGAAATGCGTTTGTACTAGGCGGCGCTACTGAAACATTTATAAACCTCGACAAATTGTATGTAGCACAACCTACGATACGACTTGATTCTGTTCAAGATGAAGTCGATTGGATATTGATTAAAAGCAAGCCTTTTTAACAAAACGAAGCTGCGGGAGTATTCCTTATGAACAAATTGTATTATGATTAATGAAATTCAGATTTTGCAACTTTTGTATCAACAGTGATAAATATACTGCTAAAAGTATTTATTTTTAAACAAATGCTGCTACTAAATGGTAATATCCACGATGTCAATATTAAATTATTTAATGATAACAAATAACCATTACATCCTTTAACTATTCTGTTTTAAGATTTGTTTTATGTTGTAACAGCTGACTGCCTTTGGAGTATAATTTGATTTCTAATCGATATTGTTGTATTCTGTGTAATATATTGTACATAGACACTTGTAAATATTAACAATATTAAACATATCGAGGTTTCATAAGTCTGGAATTCAAAACTAGTTAGGAAAGTTATTTAAGTATAAGCAACTAGTGCCAAATACCTGCGCAGACAGCAGATAGAAACTCAGAAAAAATAAGTAATCCCTATTTAATCTTAAAAATTAAAAATAAGCGAAAAATTTGCAGGTTATGTCCACTCCGGCCAAAAGACTGTGGTTTGCGCAGGTATTTTTATAATTTAGCTGGAAAAATATATGCTTTGTTTTATATCTTACAAACAACATTACAGAATATAAGGATACAGATATTTCAATAACGTGTAGACATCTTCAACAGCAAATTTTCTAAAAAAATATACATTTTTAACAATTTTGCATATAGCATTAGCAAAAGCTGATAACGAGACTCTGAAACTTTCATTAAGGGGCTACCTGAGGTCCAGTGCTGCCCCCATTTGAAATAAATCATTTGAAAAGAAAGGGAGATATTATTTAAAATTTGGCTTTGATATAATCCTAGAAAACCCTTCAAACTAATTTATGAACTACTGTTTATATTTAAAAGTGAGAACGTGTAGCTTTTTATAGCATTTTTGCGAAAAACGGCCACTTTTAGCAAAAATGCTATAAAAAGCTACACGTTCTCATTTCAAAATATAAACAGTAGTTCATAAAATAGTTTGAAGGGTTTTCTAGGATTATATCAAAGCCAAATTTTAAATAATATCTCCGTTAGTTTTCAAATGATTTATTTCAAATGGGGGCAGCACTGGACCTCAGGTAGCCCCTTAAAGTATTAACTTAGTCATGAATTATAGAAATAGTATTATAATTAACAAACATTTATTATTAAAGTACGAACTCTTATTATAAAACTTGGACTAACGTTAGTTTAGATCGTCTAGCCAAAAATGAACTTCCCCTCCACAGGTTTTGACTATTTTAATGTTAAGGACTAAATACTCTTTTTGATATTTAAAATTTTTAATTGAGTGCGTGTGGCAATTTAACTGTGAATTCGACTCGTCCGTGCTTTTAATACATACTTATGTCAACTAATCATGCAATCAATCCAGGTAGGTACTTTCATTATTAGCGCGCATTCTATGGAGTTAGTTTTAGCTTTGCCGTGCGTTCGAGTCATAACGCACTAATACATTAACAGATCTGTCCGTTCAGCATTTAGGCCATGACAAATGACGAATAAAAAAATAATGTTTTGAGGATAAAACCAATTTTGTGAGCGTAAACAGAGGAGTGGGCGAGCAGTTTTGAATAAGACGATCTATACTAGGTTTAAACTATGTATTACTTAAATAAACCCCTGAAATAAGTTGGCATTCTACCAAGATCTTACTTTTCAGCCGGCAATGTCAACTTGGATTAAGCAGGTTGGTTGGTTTGACAGAGGGGATTTACTCGAGCGCATCAGATAAACATACAGTTTTGTCATACACACACATAAACAGACAGTTCAATATAATGATATTATAAAGGTTGATGATGGAGCCGGGAGGTAACCATAATATCTCGGTAATTAAAAGGCGAAACCTACCATGTTTGCGCTTATTTGATTTGTCTTGAGTTCTACTTTTGTCTCACGGTAAAAACTTTTACAGAAAAATTATTATTTTCTTAATATATTTTTCTTTTCGTTTCGAAATCTTTTGAAATGAAAACTTTTTGAATTGTCAGATTATGAATAGGTACCCTTCCAAAAATCGTAAGATTTTGGGCAAGCATATAGAACATCGAGCTGAACCATCTTTTTAAATGTACACGCGCTTGAGTATTTCCATGTATTGTTCTTTTTAAGACTATAGAGTCTTCCCCCACCGGTGAAAGGGAACATATTATTTAGCTTTTATTATTTTTATCATCCAGTATTCAAAATCCAACAGGTCAAGACGCTTGAGTAAATCCCCATTTAGCATCATGGGCCTACGCTACTATAATATTAGGTTTTATTTTATAATACAGCATGTAGTATAAATTCTTATAAGTATGCCAAGCGCCAGTAGGCATGTAAATAATCTGTAACTTCGGTACATTACTTTATTTTCTAAATTTACTTCCTTTCGAATTCCAAGCACAAACCATAATACTTTATAATAAATAACACACTATACATATAATACCTTAGATATTTCACTATGTGTGTAGATAAACTAATGTAGATAGCCATGTTGTACCTTTACGCCTATTCTGTACTATTAGCACAACGTGTCTATATATTTAAGATACGATTACTTAATGAAAAAATAGAATAAAAAATATTGAACTGCATAACCTGATATTTGAATCTTTACTATATATATATGTATTTTGTCGTTATTAATAAGGATTATACAATGTATGTGAGTGACATAAGAATCTAGACACGCGGCAGCGTGTCAGAGCCAAATAAAAGAAAAGGAACTGGCGACGCAGGAAGAAGATAACTAAGTAAGGAAAAATTAAAAAAAAAGTGAATTTCGTAAATTTGATTAGGTTTTAATTAATCGATTTTATTAGGTAAAGTGCCCAACAAAATTATACGAGGAAGCATTTCTTTTTTCTGATACTGCTGTGCAAAAAGTAAATCTAAATGGCGGCCAAGTTTTTTAGAGAATATCAAGTTTTATTGATAAAAATCTTAACGTTTGACTTGGCTAGTTTTAGAAAGCCTACTTATATTTGGCTAATCAACTTATCATCTTTACGTTATACATTATTGTTATTACATTGTATGGTCCTTTTCTTCTAAACATCAGAATTGCTGGTAAAAAAACTAGCCAGGTCAAATGTTAAGATTCTTTATAAATAAATTTCAATGTTTTCTAAAGAACTTGGCGGCTATTTAGATCTCAACTCAATTCTTTTTGTCGGATTTTGAACTTGGCTCCCATTTTGACATTTATGTTTTGGTGGGATTTTTTTGATTCTAGTGTTTTTAAAAATGATTTAAAGTTAATCTACTGAAAATAACGATCATCTTAATTATCATTGATAGCAAATGTTGTCGCTCTATGCATTTTAAAAATCAATAATTGTAGGGCGATAATTAGCAAAATGTAGGTCAGAATCTACTTACTTACAATCAAATTATACGCAATAGATGTTTTGGGCTAAGGTTAGTTCATTCATCTCTTGTTCAAATTATAAAGATAAAGCAGCATAGTAGTACCTGTAGGTAAAGGACAAGTAAATTTAACCAGATTTGACCTGATTCATATTTTTTATTTTATTCTAACGGCCCGCCGCCCTGCTATTGCACGGAATGCCACGGATTTTTATAGTTTCCGAGTTCAGACAGACGACAGATGGATAAACGAGTCGGTTATAAACGGACGAGACGGTTTTAGTATGAATTACGTAATAAGTTATTAGGACGACTAGGTACTTATTCTTAAATAAATATATACGGGCAAATCACACAGATTAAGCTAGCCCTGAAGTAAGTTCGAGACATGTGTTATGGGATACTAACTCAACGATACTTTATAATAAATACATACCTACTTATATCGATAAAAATCCAAGACCCAGGTCAATTTGAAAAATATCATTTTCCCTCTTGGCCTCACCGAGGCTCGAACCCGGGACCTCCAGTGTGGCAGCATGGCACTTATTCAGTCATAAACGCGGCGAAAGTAGGTACCTACCCAACTGGTAATCTGATTTATTATGCTCTAAATATATTCGACATGTTTGAAGATCAATGTACGACCCATGACATACGTACATTTTATTCAGATATCCTCCAATTGTCATTCATACTAAGTAGTGAATTTTGTGCATTCGAGTTTTTCCTGTAGCTCAGATTAATCAGGTATAAATTAGTCTGTATTTCTAACAGGAATTTTCATCCCTAATGGAAAATATGCATACAATTTAAATTTGTCTCAAATATTTTTTTCTAGATTCTTTATTGACTTTACATTATACCTACTTAAAAGGTATTTTTTTATTTAGTTGTAATTTAAACCCAGAAAATATTATATAAAAAGTGAAAAATAAGGGAGGGAAATTCAAACTTACACAACGCGTCACTATTGGTAGAAACAAAATGTGACGTCATTGGTTACCTCTTGCATTTATCGGCGTCGATATTCATACTGCGTTAATAGTTGTTTTTAAGAAAAAATGTTTATATCTGTATTTCTGTGTGGTTACTTTGTGAATATATATTTGTAGTCAATCTAAGACGATGACAGAAACTGGTTTTGTCAAAGCACAATCGGATAATCTACCGAAAATAGATGCATTTATGATGTCGGGATATTTTGCATCAGACCGCGATTTTACGAGATTTTTCATTTCTAAAATATTACATTTTATGATAGCATACTCTGAAAAACTTGCATTTACCAGTGCTATTGTTTGCCTTTTAACTACGGCCATTCTCTGACCTGGTGGTGGCATATTCGGTTTCTGACATAAAAATATATGAGGAACAACTCTTTAACCGTAGATTAAGTTTTTCTCCTTTCTGTTTCACTTTGTTATCTATATATATAAAAGAAACTGAATGTCTGACTGACTGACTGATTGACTGACTGACATATCAACGCACAGCCCAAACCGCTGGGTCCAAATTTGGCACATAGGTTCCTTATGAGGTCTAGAGGTGCAATAAGAAAAGATTTTTCAAAATTCACCCCCTAAGGGGGTGAAACGGGGGTCCAAAGTTTGTATGGACAAACAAAATAAGTTTGATCATTTTGAAGCATTCCGTCGCTCTCTTTCGGTCTAGCGAATGACAGAAACGGGAACAGGGAACAGGAAACAGGGAACAGAGAACAGGGAGCAGGAAGCAGGGAGCATGGAACAGGGAGCAGGGAACAGGGAACAGGGAACAGGGAACAGGGAACAGGGAACAGGGGACAGGGGACACGGGACACGGGACACGGGACACGGGACACGGGACACGGGACACGGGACAGAGGACAGGGAGAGTCCTATAAGAATCATTTTAGACTTCTACACGGACGAAGTCGCGGGTTAAAGCTAGTATTCAATATAATTAACTGTATCTTCTTTAACCTGAAATCAATTATCAATCATCAAAATTTCGTAAAACCGCAATAGGAATAAGGAAGCTCTTTAAACAAATTTTTAATGAACTTTTGTAAACTTGTGAACTAGGTTAGTTTTAGACCGAATCTTCTACTGCTTAATAGCTAATTCACACTAAGCTGTACATAAATATAGAATACTTAAGTTAAAATGATCTTCACAACAAAATACAACCGATAATAGAGATATATATTTTCTATTTTCATTATCTTACACCATTGTTTTCGTAATTTTGCAACAAAATTCAAAATTCAAATTCCAAATTCAAACGTTTATTCAGTAATTAGACCTTTACAGGCACACGTCAATAAGTATAATTTACATTACATGTAGTTTATATTGAAATTTAATTTATTTTAAAGAAAAGCTACCGATACCAGCGCTTTGCGTGGAATACGAAATAATTGGCCAAGTGCGTGTCGGGCCACGTAGTGTAGGGTTCCGTAGTTACGAATGCCAACTTTGAGTTCATGCCACTAAAAACGTCTAAAACGAATGTTCCATTGAATTTGTATGAAATTTTCCTTTTCCGAGTACATTTTATAAGTTGATCGACTATAACTTGTTAATTTGTAAACCCTACTTAGGTCTAATAGTTTTCCTTTTAATTTCGTTATATTTACTATAGCTGTGAATTTTTATCATAAGCGCGCAAAATGGTGGCGTTTGAACGGCTCAAATTTATTCAATGTTTTAAATTTCACTTTGAAAAATATCTTGACTATTTTCAACCCTATTTATATTTTTTTCTTTGTTATAAAGATGTAAATGATTAATTTAAGACAAAAAAAATCATGAATATTCCCTATTATACAAGAGTTGGTGAACACATAGAAAAAAAAAGTAACGATCTGATTAAGGGGCTATCTGAATTTTCCGGGGTCCAGTGCTGCCCCCATTTAAAATAAATCATTTGAAAGAAAACGGAGATATCATTTAAGATTTTTTCTTGATCAGACCCTAGATAACCCTTCAAACTATTTTATGAACTATTGTTTACAGTTTAAAGTGAGAACATGAAGCTCTTCTACGCACATACGCCAAAAGTGGCCGTTTTTCGCAATTGTGCGTAGAAAAGCTTTACGTTCTCACTTTAAACTGTAAACAATAGTTCATAAAATAGATTGAAGGGTTATCTAGGGTCTGATCAAGACAAAATTAATTTATCTCCGTTTCCTTTCAATAGATTTATTTCAAATGGGGGCAGCACTGGACCCCGGAAAATTCAGGTAACCCCTTAACATCCGTCTACACAGCATAGGTACGTAGTATTCTGACCTAAGATTTTTAAATATGATAAATATACTTGTACATAAGATAAGATAAGATAAAATTTCTTATTGCACCAACTAAGTATGACAATATCAAAAGTACATTTAAAACATACATACAAATTGAGCTGGCTCCAAAGTAAGTTCGAGACTTGTGCTATGGGATACTAACTTAACGATACCATAATTTATAACAAATACATACTTTACATAGATAAACATCCAAGAACCAAGTTAATCTGAAAAAGATTTTTCCATTTTCCATCTTGACATGACCGGGGATCGACCCGGGACCTCCTGTATGGCCACTATGCCAAAGAGGTCGTCAAATAGGTCGTCGATAGATGACACAGTGCCTTACTAAAGGTTGGATCTTATTTGTCAGCACGGGACAGCACTTTTTATGCTGCTATCCTTTTCTGTCGTTTAGAACCGTCATTTGCAAGAAAGCGCGACGGTACGCCTGTGCTTGCAAACCTTGCAAACCTTAAAACCATACACTCACTCGAAGCTTGAACACAGGCACATCTAAAATCTTGATAGGACCGTGTCACTCATAGATCACAGACATACAAAGGGAAGCAGACCAAACATTACATAAGTACTTAGAACGCGTGGCAGTTTTTCACTCATAGCTTCGAGCTTTCACTCATAGATTCATAGCTTATTGTACAAATATGATATACAGGTACAAATAATGCGCCGATAACCGCCACTTTGGTTCATCCTACGTGACGGGAATTTGTACAAAAATGCTTTGTCCGCCATTTTTGTTCAACTTACTTGTGTCGCATTGTACACGTTACTCTCAACTCAACGACACATATTACCTAGATATCGCGTCGTCGAGCGTCATATTGTTACTCTCCCTAATAGTCAATGTGGCGCAGGTCTCGGTCCACACCACAGAACTTACATTACAAAATACCTACTTATAACAACCACGTGACAACAGGGATATGGACCATAAATTGACATGTCTCGTCATCCTGTTTACTACAGTAGGTACAATATTTATCACCCACAGATACGGAGTAGGTAATGAATTAATGGCTAAGTACATATAAAAAAATTATACGAAAAAAGAATGAAAAATAATAAGAAGAGTACCTAACCAAGCTCTATTCATATGTATCCATGGGAGAAAAATACTGGTAAGTATACTTAAAAAAAATATCTATTTACTCATCATAACTTTTTAACTGGCCGGACAATTATTATGCACACTTTGACAAGTATGTATCTTTTTTAAGAACTCTTTATTGGTTCTCATATAAAAAAGGAAAACAAGTTATATTGTCATCATATACGGCCTGAATCGACCCTTTAAAAAGTACCTATCTGGGTTTTCTTTAATTTGGTAGGTAATGCAATTTTCAGTGTCACTTTATATGCAGACAATAAGTATTTCAAAAAAGTAAAATATTTACATTCTATTTTTCGATCCTTTTGGAAGCTAGCATTATTTTTTCACAAATGAAATCAGCACCTGCGACTCGAGTACTCGACTGCACGTAGTTAAAAATCAGAATAGCTCTGCGCACTGACCGCTTTACGATCCTACAGGTCAAAGTCATATTTTTACCCCAAGAGTAACTTAGGTACAAGCTACTTTTGGGGTAAAAAATGGTTACAATGTAAAGTGTTTCATTGTAACGTGTATAATTACTAGGTACTCGAACTACAGTACGTACGTAAATTACGTAATTTAATGTTGCTATGAAGTAACTAAGTAGATCCATATTTTCGATTACTAGAGCCATATTTTCAAGTGGCCACTTCATAATGTTAATTTTATCTTGTTGACTAGGAAAGGACGTAAGTGACGTGGTATACCTATTCGAAGTATTTCATCATCCAAATTGTTAAAAAATGTAGATATTTATGAACAATTCGAATAATTAATCCAAAAGGTGTTTCAAAGTGGCGAAATAAAGATTATTTCGCCACTTTGAAACACCTTTTGGAATAATCTTTGAACAACTTTAATGTAATTACATAAGTACAATGCGACGCAAATAAGTTGAACAAAAATGGCGGACTTCAAAGCATTTTTGTGCAAATTCCCGGCACGTAGGTTTAACCAAAATTGCAGTTATCGGCGCAGGTACAAATAATGCGCCGACGACCGCTATTTTATTTCAATTTACGTGTCGGGAATTTGTACAAAAATGCTTTAAAGTCCGCCATTTTTGTTCAACTTATTTGAGTCGCATAGTATATGAAATGGTTTACCCACGAATATATAGAAAATTCGAAATACAAAAAAATATTTCGGTCTCCTATAGCTTAAGTTAAAAATATTAATTAAAATTTAAAAAGTACCGAGCAAGCCCTTCAAGGATTATTTTACTTTTTTAAACAGAATATGAATCGAAATAGACGAGTAAAATTAAAGAAAATTAATTACGCACAAAACAATTTATTGTAACATACAAACATCATAGCAAAAACCACTGACTCAAGTTGAGTGATCGATCAACAATGATGATCCCACTCAGTCAACTGCAGGCGCAAGGGGCACAGGGGATGCCACCATCACCTTCACTCATTAGATAACTTCGATGTGATGATCGAGTTTCGAGTACTGAAATCCAAACTGCGTCAGTGCAAGCTGCTGGGACTATCTCTTGCGCCTTCTCATGCGGGAACGTTCTGAAGACCTTGAGCTCCACTCCAAACTCAGGTCGCTGACCGAAGTCGGCGTCTCAGGAAACTGCGCGTCCGACGTCCAGCGACATGAAGCGCAAACCGATTTCGGTGATTCAGGAACTTTAGCTGGTGTCTCCGGTACTCCGCTCCCGTAGGACTCCAGGATATGTTTGTACGCACACTCTAAAGCTTCAGGGCTTCTTCCTCTTGCAGCGCACAGTCTATTGCGCACGCAAGCGTTGCAGTAGCCGCAAGTTTCACCACGAAGAACGCTCTTTACCATTTTGAATGATTTTATGAATAAGTCTGTGTCGTTCGGCAATTTTACGAGCAATCAACGCGAATGATGTGTCGCTTCGTTATTTATGGACTGGCGGCTCTGGCGTCGCGCACGCGCCTCGTGATAACCTCAAGTCCGGCGCCAGTACAGTTACCCACCGCCTAAGTATAATCTAAGCAAGAAGTAGATCGTCTCGCTACTACCACTACTTATGTCAAAGGTCAAAAATCACGCACGCCCGGCTCTTGGCTAAGCTAACGTTATCAAAGTAAAGGCTGTAGCTGTGGCTGAAGTTTCAAATAGGCCCAATTCAAAAGATTGATTACCTAAATGTTTTATTGGTTCTGTTTTGATGATTATCTTCTTCTGTTAACCTAAAGTCTTAGATAGCAAATTATGTACATTAGGTATAGCTGCATTCCATATGCATATACCTATATCTCATAAATACCTATCTAATGTACTTATAAATATTTAATGCATGACTCAATGAGTACTCTTTTCGTCGGTCAACTATAACTAGGTAAGTACCTACCTAAAATGGAATTTAAAATGAAATAAGTAATATCTTTTTTTTTATTTAACTGACAACTGTACCTTAACTTAAAATACCTATCTATTAAATAAAAAATATCTCATAAAAAATTATATTAGGTGAAATTTTAATCAGTCTTAGTTGTATGTAGGCACCTATCTTCAGAGGTACCTAAGTTTATCCCCGAACGCATAAGTTTTAGTAAACTACGTTTTTATTTAATTAATTAGCTATCTACCTAATAAATTTGTTTATGATATACCTAATAGTACTTTACAGTACATAGCTACACTAACGACTCGCCAAGGCTGCGGCCGCAAATGTTTCACAGATTTCAGTTAGGTACTTTACGTAGAGATTTTAAAAGAATGCACGTATTTAATACAATACCTAGCTACACTAACGACTCGCCAAGGCAGCGGCTGTGAATGTTTCAGACATTTTAAAATAATGTAGGTAGGTATTTAACACAGTACCTACTATACTCGTACCTCGGTAATTCTTTCAGTTTCATAAATATAAGTAAGAAGATACTATCGACAATATAATTACTAATAATATTTCATCGATGGTACTTTTTAATAAATCTGCATTAATTAGGTACCTACTTAATTAACGAACTCGACAAAAGTTGATAATGCATGCAAGACGGTCCAAGTTCAGACAATTCTAGTAATTTCTAGATAAAATAGATAATGTCCACCCAACTGTTCCAAATCGAAACCAGTTATTACCGGACCGTCAACCTCATTTACATCTGCATAGAGTAATATACCCATGTAAACAATAACATTATCTAGAAATATATATATTTAGTTAATAACATTATCTTTCGAAACATGATCCTAAGCTCTTTGTATAAGTAGACAAGTATATTAAAAGTTAGTCACTACTCTGTGCTAAAAGGGTCTGCTTTTTAAGGCTGCTTACCATGTTTTCAACCATCTTGTGTGAAACTTTAAAATATAACACCCTTTTCAAGTTTCCACTTCACCCACACTTATAGCGGGTCAAGACAACCGCTATAAGTAGAGAGTGGATAGACCAAAGAAATTGAGAAACAAGTTGATAAGTAGGTATGTCAGTAAATCTTAGCTTTCGGAGATACAATCAATAAAAATAGGTATGCTCCTTATACACATAAGTATAAATAGATTGGTGAATCCTATCCATTAATATATTAAAATTAAAATCTAAGCTACACCTCACATTATTAGTATCCTATGGACTCTGATACTATTGTATATCCAATGTATTCGATTCGATTCGAACGATTAGTTAGTCAGTTTGAAATATAACGAGAAAGGCCATGTATTTTCTCGAAGACTCGATCTTGACAATCCTTCCTTATCATCAAAGCGGACAGTGTAAACAAGTCGGCTATTAATATCGAGCTACAAATAACTTGACTACTTACTTATCTTTCCAGGCCTATCGAGCATTTTCAAAAAGATATCTCGCTAGTAAGTCCAGCAAGTGACCCAGAGGCGTTTACGTTGTGGTAATAATTGTAAGATATTATAAATTCTATTTGAAATATGGACTCATACATAATAGTTTTTGCCCGCGGTTACGTTCGCATGTAATCGAAAATAATCCTTCTTACGCGAGCGCGCAAAAAATACGTAAAGTCCTTTGGGAAAAGGGTTTTTATGCAAAAACTACTGCATTAATCGATTACAAATAAAGGTTATTAAAATCTCCGATAACTAAGCCGTGTTGGTGTGGACTTTGTTTTTGAGATTTTACAGTTCTTATATTACTTATTTACGCCGAAAGTTGTTTAAAAATAAGCAAAAAAAAACTAATCTTTGACGGCTTATTACTTTTTTAATGGTTTTTTAATTTTACTGTTCTGTATCCATACAGACAATATTTACAGTGAGACAATATTTATAGTGAGAGAAACGGTAGGTATCATGTTAAACTTTGCATGTACATTGTCAAACAATGGAGGAAATTCCCTCCGAAATTTGTATGGAAAAAGTATCGACTAGTTCACTCTTAAGGGGGGGCTACCTGAGGGGGGGAGCTCTCATTTTAAACTGTAAATAGTAGTTCATAAAATAGTTTAAAGGGTTATCTAGAGCCTGGTCAAGACAAAATTTTAAATTATATCTTCGTTTCCTTTTAAATGATTTAATACAAATGGGGGCAGCACAGGACCCCGAAAAATTCAGGTAGCCCCTTAATAAGGTCAGTTCGACTTCGGACAGAGAAGAAAAATGCTCGAGCAATTTATTAACTTAACTGAAAATAAGACCGTATTACCATAGTCTAATACTCTAATGCCTCGACTACACTATCGGCAGTCATCGTTGATCGTGTGATCGTCTGCAATCGGCACGATCATCACGCAAGTCTCATCATCTACCCAATCGTCTGTAGTAGTTTGGCGATCTACACTATCGGCAGCGTACAAGATGGATGTAAAATGTGTTGCTGTGACTGCTACTACCATTTATTTATAGCAGTTGGTTTTTTTTCGTTTGTGTAAGAGGCCAACACTAGTGTCAGATTTCTCTGGCTGCCTAAAGGCATTTGAAATAGCTTGAAGACTGCCATGCAGTGATGACAGCCAGGGTCATCACTGTATGGCAGTCTTCCGAAGCACAGAGGAGCTCTTGGAGAATTTTTATGCCACTTGTGGTCACCCATCCAAGGTTCGGGTTAAATCAAGTGAACTTAGGCAATTAAAAGTACATCTATGAAACTAAACTACTGAGAAAGTATATTTTTGAGAATCATTTTCATATTTTAAAATCGACTAAATGAGAAACTGAGGAGATTATACTATTATACGTGTGCAACGCTTCGCTGTCGACGGCAAATGACTTCAGTTATATTATAAGTCCTCTATGCAAATGACTCATGATCGGCGGTGATGGCCACCTCAACGCATCGACGCGCGATTTCCTTTGAATCGTGCCAAAGAAACCGACAACCTCACAGGTCACACGCGATTACTGGCGTTGCGTTGCGTTTTACCTTCACACCGTGCCGTACTGGCTCGCTGTTTTAATCAATTTCCAAAAAGAAGGAGGTTATCAATTCGTCGCGATCTTTTATGTTTTTTTTTATGTATGTTCATTGATTATTCGAAGACGCCTGGACCGATTTAAAAAATCTTTTTTTTTTTGTTTGAAAGTGTACACTTGTCAGGTGGTCCCATATAAATGGGACCACCTGGGTACCTAAACATGGTTATAATGGTTATTGGTAAAAAATGCGTATATATTAGAAACCCCTAAGGAAACTCGATGGGAATCGGCTTCTAAGGAGGCCCCGCTACTGGGCACTGATTAAAAGTTTGTCACCGTTTTTACCTGCCACCGTTTCCCTATACTTACACAAATATTAATAAAAAAAAAATGTGTGGCACTCGGGGACTGCCGCGGTAAAGCTATTGCATAGCAATTTTTATCAACTTATGCAATATAATTATTTATTTATGCAGTATTTTTTTTTCTTTGATATTAATTCAAGTTACACTGTTTGAGCGTGGTGACCGATAAGAAAACATTTTTTTTTCTTTTATTAAATAAATAAGAAATTAATATCGTTTAAAATATTTTTATTATCTTTTGCCAGATATCGATTTTAAAGTCTATCGGTCCAGAAAAAAAAAGTTCAAAATGGCGGCTACCTTTTTCAAATTCGAGCAAAGATTTATTATAAGAGACCACATGGACCCCCAGATATCGATTTTGACGGCAATCGGTCCAGAAACAAAAGAGTCCAAAATGGCGGCTACCTTTTTAAAATTCGAGCATAGATTCATTATAAGAGACCCCAAGGACCCCCAGATATCGATTTTGAAGGCAATCGGTCCAGAAACAAAAGAGTCCAAAATGGCGGCTACCTTTTTAAAATTCGAGCATAGATTCATTATAAGAGACCACAAAGACCCCCAGATATCGATTTTGATGGCAATCGGTCCAGAAACAAAAAAAAAGTTCAAAATGGCGGCTACCTTTTCCAAATTCGAGCATAGATTCAATATAAAAGACCACAGGACCCCCTGATATCGATTTGAAGGCAATCGGTCCAGAAACAAAAAAGTTCAAAATGGCGGCTACCTTTTTCAAATTCGAGTACAGATTCATTATAAAAGACCACAGGGACCCCCAGATATTGATTTTGAAGGATATTCGTGAATAATTTTCCACGAATAAAATTTTAATCGTGGAAAATTATTCACGAATAATTCATTCGCGAATAATTTTGGAAAATTATACACTAATAATTCATTCGCGTATAACTTTTTCGCGAATAATTTTGTCACGAATAAAATATCATGATTTTATTCGTTATTCTAAATAACGAAATTTTTTATTAACTTTTGGAATAACGAATAAAAATCATGATATTTTATTCGTGACAAAATTATTCGCGAAAAAGTTATACGCGAATGAATTATTCGTGTATAATTTTCCACGAATAAAAATTTATTCCAATAATTATCTAAATAAATTTTTATTCTAATAATGTCCAACTCTCTACACGCATACGTCTAGTCGCACGCACACCAATAGTAATATATTCTAAATCTTTGACGCACAAAAACACCATGCCGAAGTCTTCCGAACTGAAACGACGTTAGACGAGTGTTAGGTATAATTTTCGTTACGAAATTCCTTGATTCGGTTGCCGCGCCAGAGGCCCGCGATAAAAGCTATGCAATAGCTTAAAAAGATACTTTTATTATCTGAATTTAATGTCTGTTAGGTAAATTTAAGAGAATACAGAACACTGAATTAAGAAATAACGTAGTTGACTGTTCAACTCATAAGTACCTACGTAAACCGACCAGGAGGCATAATAACTATAATCACCTAGTGAATAATCTAGATATTACACAAGACACAAGTGACGTCCCATTACCTTTCATCTAGCTCTAATATCTCTTTACTTCTTTTCTTTTCACTGGCTACTTTTATTTACTTTTCTTAATGTTCGTACAAATTTTATAGTTTATGTATTTAGATTACTTTATTGTTCATTTATTCGTAATAGTATGTACTCGTATTATTTATTGGTATACTATTTTGTATAATATTTAATTTATTTCCTTGAAGCACTCACACTTTGTATAATATTTAATTTATTATTAATATAATATTTTGAAGGCGAGGGCGCTACTTTGAATCCAGAGCGAAACGAAGGATTCCACAGTTGAATCACGAGCGGAGCGAGTGATTCTACGGTGGAATCCTGAGTGTGGCGAGGGATTCATGTATATCGCCCGAGATAAAAATATTACCCTACCCGAGTAGCACACTCTACTTTTCATCTCCATGTATGAGAAAAACTAGCACATATAAAACAGAATATAATGAACAGTAGAACACCGACAATACCTAACAGACTTCAACCGACAATTTAATACTAACCTTTGTTTGGCGTCGTTTTCATACATTAAATACTAAGAAATATTTTTTCGAAGGCCACTAACTTAAGATAAAATGTCCACTCATAACTTTGTTTGCGTGGTCCTTCAAATCTTTTTTTTTTTATACGTAAGCTTGATAACTATTCACTATTGGCTTAAACTCACGAAAAAGTATTCACATTTACATAAATAATTACATTTCAATACAAATAACCTAAAACTTCTGTAATTACTTGAATCAAAGGGAAAAATTGCGCTTTTTAATAATACTTATTGACGACCTCCGTGGCTTAGTGGTCACCATGCCAGTCCGCCACCCAGAGGTCCCAGATTCGATCCCCGGTCAGGGCAAGTTGGTAAATGGCCTTTTTCAAATTGTCGTGGGTCTTGGATGTTTATCTATATATGTATTTGTTATAAAATATAGTATCGTTGAGTTAGTATCCCATTACACAAGTCTCGAACTTACTTTGGGACTAGCTCAATCAGTGTTATTTGTCCCCATATATCTATTTTATTTATTTATTTACTTATTTCTTTTTCCGAAGCAAAGAACATAAAAATTTTAACCTACATTCATCCATGTTGAAGACGATATGTACTTATTCCAAATTTAAAAAATCACGAAGTCTATGTTTATTATTTTTTATTTTAAAACAAAATTCTTCTTTTTTTGCTGGACCGCCAACATTATTTTTGATTCTACATAGATTAAACCCGTTTTCTGTTTTTTTTTTTTTGCAAACACTTTTTCAAAAATAGCATCCATTTTATCCGTAACAGGGCGACCAGAGCGACGTGCATCTTTGACATCAAAATTTCCGGATTGAAAACGCTTAAATCAAATTTGTGTTACTCTCACAGACACTGCACTAGGTCCATAAACATCGCAAATTTTTTTCGCGGCTTGCTTTGCATTTTTACCTTTCAGTCCTGTTCGTTCCTTCTACTCCGCTATACCTTAAAGAGAACACGAATCGAGTGCGTAGCACAGTCTCCTTTAAACTCTCAATTCCTATTCATAGTACTCATTTCTATGCTAATTCTTTCTCAGTTCAGGCAGTAAAACTTTGGAACACTTTGCCATTGGATATTCGTAAAGTGCAATCATTGAAAAAAATCAAAGATTTAGTGACGTCCCATTACCTTTCATCTAGCTCTAATATCTCTTTACTTCTTTTCTTTTCACTGGCTACTTTTATTTACTTTTCTTAATGTTCGTACAAATTTTATAGTTTATGTATTTAGATTACTTTATTGTTCATTTATTCGTAATAGTATGTAATCGTATTATTTATTGGTATACTTATATTCTTCTACACTGTAATACTCTAACTGCGCCAACTCCCCCACATCTTTTATAATTTTCTCTACCCAAAGGTTGGCTGGAAGAAATCGCTTTAGTGATAAGCTCGCCTTTGTACCTACTAGATTTTAAATGTACTTTTGATTATTGTCTTGTCATAGTTGGTGCAATTAAGAAATTTTACTTATCTTATTCATTTAACTGAATTTCCCACTCCGGAGTGGTCGCCGCGCGCATAGTAATAATGTAGGTATATTTTCGATACCTAAACGGAAAGTGACATGAAACAGGCCTGGTACGGCGTACCTACAAGCGTTAAAGGTCAAACGCTGGGTGGTTATCATGGAAATGATGATATTCATTGTTTATCACAGATCATGGCATAGAGTCAAACTTTACATGCAATTATATTATCTTAACTCCCAAATAACACTGCCCGGTCAAATAATCAGGGAAAAGAAACCAGTGACGTCTGTTGCTGAGCAATTAAAGACAACATTCATTAAAACCAAGTTATAAATAGCTTATTTTTTCGCTTCATACAAATTAATTGGATATTTTTACAAAGAATTCTCATTATCATTCAGATAACACGAGTAGTTAGTCGCTTGTATATAAGTTAATGTTAGTCAAAACAGGGGAAACTTGGTACTATAAGATATCGTGTTACGCAATATACGGAAAGTCATTAGCGTCAGCAATGTCGAATTATTTTGTAGTAAACAACGAAATCGGGACGTTGAATAGAAGCGGGATAACTCTGCGAATGTCAGACGGCCCTATTCTATCCGTCTATCGCCATATATTTATTCCTCTCACCCCCAATCTACACCTGCATCGCATCTCTATGCTCGCCTAGTTCTAGTCTGGCGCAGAGTTGACGTGCATATAAGAAATATTTAAACGTATTTAAACAGGTAAATAAATAATGGTTAAGGACAACATTCATGCTTCATAAAGTTAAGTGCCTACAAAGAAATTGGCAACTTAAATACGCGACTACGACGAAGCCAAAAGGAGGGTTGTGCATGTGTTTCGACTTGCGCCCGCCGCTGTTCATCTGTTCCCACAAGGGAACAGATAAACAGCCGCGGGCGCACATTTATACATAGCGGCGATAAGATACCTACGAAGGTATCTTCAATGTTATCCATGATAATTAATAAGGTATCGTTGGAAGCATTGGTTATCGGCTATGTGACGTCACATTAAATTCAACGTGGTGCCCTCTATAGACCATAAAGAATGAACTAAAAAATAAAAGAAATCGAAGTATACCATGTAGAGTATCAAATAAAAAGGCTCAATTAGCTTTAAATAAAAACCGACCAAGTGCGAGTCGGACTCGCGCACGAAGGGTTCCATAACAAAATCACGTTTGTTGCATGGGAGCCCCACTTAAACATTTCAACAAATAATAATTTCAGGGTTGAATAATTGGTCCATTTTTGTTTTTGATTTATATTAATGACCTCCCCTGTCTTGCAAAAAAGTTGTGTAAAGTAGTATTGTTTGCTGATAATACATCTTTACTTTTTAAGGTTGACAGAAAATGCACAAACTATGACGATGTAAGCAATACTATGTCACAAGTACTTAGTTGGTTTACGACTAATATCTGGCCTTAGTGCCGGACCAGACGAACGCAAGTTGCGTCGCGCAACTTGCGTCGCGTTACGCGCTTACATAGCATTTCATACAATTTCTACCAATCGTTCACACGACGCGCAAGTTGGGTCTCAACGCAACTTGCGCTGCGTTACGCGTGCTCGCACGCGCCTGCACAGAGGTCGCGTAGTGTTAGAAAGCGGGACAAAAATGTTTTGAAAAACTTATTTTTGAAATACAAAACCGACCTTGTCTATGAGACTTGTCTTTAAAAAATAGTGGCATTTCACCATATTCTCTCCATACATCGGTTGTCTGGAAGAAATGTGCTTTTAGCGATCTGACCGAGCTACATTTTAACTATTTTTATTTTTTGGTCTTCAATAAAGTATTGCTTACTCATCATTATGTTGGGTACCGTACATTTTTTTTTCTCGTAATTTATAATAAGCACCATGGAAGTTTAACTTGTATAAAAGTTGAATGAGGTATTCCACTTAGGGCACCCGTCTGAATGGCATCTGCGCGAATGAAATCTAGTCTATTCCACGAATGGCACCTATTTTTGACCACGAAGTGAACCTATACATCAGCAGCCTAGTGCTGGGATTTAAATATTTTCATTTTTATCTATATATATATATATATATATATATATATATATATATATATATATATATATATATATATATATATATAATTAATCTAACTCACTCACGCATCACGAAAACTACCAAGCCAATGAAGATATAGATATAGAAGGTAGAGTGTGACTAAGAGACGCCCACTAAGCAAGATTTTTTTGAAATTTAATCCCAGAGGGTAAAATAGGGGTTACCAGTTTGTATGGAACTTCGTAATTTTTAAAGTGAGACACACGAAATTTTTAATTTATTTTAGTAGTTAGTAGAAAATAATAATGCATTTATTAGATTTTGAAAATTACATACCTATAGGGATGAAATAGGGGTTGTAATTTATATGAATATTCGTCATTGTTGAAGCGAGACATGACATTTTTAAATTAGTGGTCAATTAAAAATAACATTACAGAAATTACATTTAAAAAATTGCATTCCCTGGGGTGCATTAGGGGTTGCGAATTTATATTATTATTAAATTTCATTTTTTGAGTGATAGACAAAAAAAATTAGACAAATAGATCATTTGTTCTCTTTTACTCTAGCAAATGACGGGAACGGGAACAGGACATAAAAACCAATTAAAGATTCTATTAGAACCATTTTCGACATATTATTCACTAAAACGTTAATTAATTACGCATACATTCAGACATATTAACACGTCTTTATAACATTCGGAATAAACAGAGCCCGAGGCCGTCAGAACAAAGGCCATACGAATTACGCATATGTACTTAGTACAAAAGAATTGTGTTAGGTGTCATTTAAAGTAAAAGTTAAAAATATACTAGTACCTACATTTTATTCATAACGAGTAAAACAATTGGCAATTTCGCATCTGCTGTGCTCTTCTTGGACAAAAATGTAAAAATAAAAAGTCCATGAAAAGCATCTGCGAATATTAGGTGTCCTATGTGGAATGGTATAGGTACCATTCAGATAGGTGGCCTTAGTGGAATACATCACTTGAATCAGTAAAGAATCCAAACAAAAACCAAAATTTCATTTCTATGTGTACGCAATCCGATTTCCAAACCACTGTGTGGGGCATAACACGAGGTAAAAGCGAGAAAGAAGTAAAGCGGTTTTTACACTATCCAATTTTAAGAGTGAACTAGTCGATACTTTTTCTATAAAATTTCGGAGGGGATTTCCTTTACTGTTTGACACATACAGTACATGCAAAGTTTAACATGATATCGTTTTGTCTCATTAATCTCATTATACATTTTGTCTGTACAGATACAGAATAGTAAAATAATTACAGAGTACCTAAACTCATTTGATGCGCTGTCGGACCGTCAATACGCCTATCGCGAAGGACGCTCGACAACGCAATTAGTTAGGCAGGTAGTGCGATGCGTAGTGGAAGCCCGCGAGCAACACCAGCATGTCGCAGTCTTTTGTTGTGACCTATCGAAGGCCTTTGATGTGGCTGACCATCCTCTGCTGGAAGCTAAACTTCCTCACTATGGTATAGACGGGAAAGCTAAGATGTTACTTGTAGACTTGCTATCCCAAAGATCTCAAGTTGTGGTTGGTGAGGGCGGTAAAGTTAGATCAGACGCGTTAACCACGACGATGGGAGTGCCTCAGGGCTCATCAGTGTCAAATATTTTATTTTCCCTGCTTATGAACGACCTACCAGACTCTGTTGAGGCTGGCAAAATTTACATGTTTGCTGATGACGTCGCAGTGGTAGTCTGCGCACCTAATGTCGACAGGTTAGAAATGAAACTGAATGAGGCTGCATACCAAGTGGCTCGGTGGTTCAAGACTAACGGACTGGTACTTAATACGAGCAAAACTAAATTTCTGCACTTTAGCCTTGGAGGGAAACGCCCGAGACGATTATCTGTTACTATGCAAGGAACAACTATCGAACAGGTGGATGACATTACCTTCCTGGGAATACAACTAGATAGTGCCCTTACCTGGGAAACGCACGTTGACAAAGTGTGCGGTAAATTGGCAAGCACAAGCTTCGCGCTCAGACGACTATCGGATGTGGTACCTAGGGAGGTGGTGAGGTCTACTTACTTTGCGATAGTGCAGTCTGTCCTGCAGTACGGTGTAGAGGTCTGGGGGTGCGCCGCGGAATGGCAACGAGCGTTTCGTATGCAAAAGCGAGCAGTCCGCGCGATAGTCCACGTGTCACGGCGAACATCAGTCAGACCATACTTTAAAAGCCTTGGAATCCTCACGCTGCCATCCCTTCTCATCCTACAGGTAGCCACATATGTCTTTACCAACCAAGACGAGTACCAAAGACCCAGAGATGTGCACGACATTGCGCTCCGCGATGTTGACCGACTGCACCTGATACCGCACAGATTAGCTAAGACTGACAGACTGACTCATGTAATGGGGCCGTCTGTCTTTAATAAGTTGCCATCTGATATAAAACAGGTGACTTCATTGACAAGCTTTAAAGTCAAGCTAAAAAAGTGGCTTCTTGAGCGTACATTTTACAGTGTAGAAGAATTTTATGAGTGTCGTTTGTAATACCAATTTATGTTTTTAATTTTCCTTTGATTATTTTGTTATTATATGATTATTGTTAGTTATGCATGTGTATGCGTAATTTATTTAATTGTATTATTCGTTTGTTTATTTTATTTCATTATGCTATTTTATTTGTGTATGACGTGTAAATATTTTTTATGAATAAATATGATTATGATTATGATTATGATTAATTATAAAAGCCATTAAAAAGTTACGAACCATCAAATATTCGTTACTTTTGCATATTTTTACGCAAATCATCATCATCATCAATCAATCAGGCATCTTTGGTGCCATTTTTCAAACGTGGAGTCGCTTAACGATAGGTTATTTGTATGGAAATCGTTTAGGCAACTCCGCTTTTCAAAAATGGCGTACGATTTGGGATGCGAGTAAAGATTGTGTAATCACCAGCGATTCTAACTCTACTTACAATGCGACGTAAATAAGTTGAACAAAAATGGCGGTTTTCAAAGCATTTTTGTACAAATTCTCGACAAGTAAATTGAACTAAAACGGCCGTCGTCGGCGCATTATTTGTACCTGCGCCGATAACCACCATTTTGGTTCAACCTACGTGCCGAGAATTTGTACAAAAGTGCTTTGAAGTCCGCCATTTTTGTTCCAAATTTTTGTGTCGCATCGTACCATCCTACCTAGTTAGGATGCTAAGTAGAGTTCTTTAAAATCGGATAGTGTAATAACACCTTAAGTATGTTCATGTCTATTTGGGACCGCGGCATTGCTTCGAAGGCTCCGTAACTTTCTTCCTACGGCTACTAAAGTTACACTAGCTCAATCCCTTTTATTGCCAATTTTAGACTACGCCGATGCCTGTTATCTTGATCTCACTGAGTATCAGCTAGATAAACTTGAGAGACTTCAAAATGTTTGTATCAGATTCATATTTGGTTTGCGTAAATATGATCACGTCTCTGAATTCAGAACTAAACTCAAGTGGCTTCCCATACGACTTCGCCGGAATGCTCACATGCTTACCCTTCTCTACAATATTCTTTTTAACCCAAATTCACCACAATATCTTAAAGAACGTTTTCTCTTCTATAAAGATAAAGATTCAACCACCCGCCAATTAAGGTCATCTTTTAATCTCACACTGTGTACACCAGTTCATCGGTCCTCCTTTTACGCTAACTCATTCACTGTACAAGCGGCGAGATTGTGGAATGCCTTGCCTGAGTCCATTAAACGTGCGCAATCACTATTTGTTTTTAAAAAGAAAATTCTTCAGTTTTATTTGGAACTTTATTCGTCAACCCTCGTTACGTGATTTCTATATATATATATATATATATATATATATATATATATATATATATATATATATATACATATAATATTATAATATGTATAAAATGTATTATATAATGTGTATAATATGTATACATTTTATAAAATATGTATTTATTTACCTGTATGTATATATCTGTACGTATGTATTTTTATCTTTATATATGTACTTGGTATTGTAAGTTTTGTATTTTGGTCGTGTACACCCCGTCTGCTAACGTTTCTCTGTATTCTCTCCATCCATCGGTTGTCTGGAAGAAATCGCTTTAAGCGATAAGACCGCCCGTTGTACATTTAAATGTCTTTTCTGTATGTATTTCTTATTTGATTATTGTTATATTTTTTTGGTGTACAATAAAGTATTACATAACATAACATAACATAACATGTCGTTGGCTGCGTGTCGGCTTGTGCAACTCAAAAGAATCAAAGAAGCACCGCCTTCTTTTTTCGATTGCCGCCGTCGAATACTAGAAGAGGTCAAAGCCGCCGCCGGCATAGAGTAGATACAGACAGATTCATACAGTACAAATGCGACAGTAGACATAGAAAATTGCAATGAGTACATTTACACAGCAAAACATTTTTATCCAAGTGCACCAAAAGAAGGGTTATGTGTTTCGAGTGTAATTATATATTTTTTAAGCATCCATTCCCCCTTCAGCTCAAATGGTTTGATTGAAAGTACTAAAATTAATTTCTTCTTAAGGTGAGGTTTTCGTAAACTCGAGGCGGCTGAGGTGCAAGGCGATCTGCGAGATGCCCCAGTTAATTACCTATTCAGAGTGACGGGGGAGCGGGAAGCGCAGAATGAAAGCAGAATGATGAGGAACGTAGATTTTATCGTTTTCTTGTTATAAATCTTAACCTTTTGTGTGTGGCTATACTGGATCCAGGTATAAATAAATTGTTTTACTATTGTGTCTAGTTTTTGCTACACACAAAATGTTAAATAACTAATTTCAGAACTTTATGACTTTGCACATTCAATCTACTTAGTACTTCATAAGTATATCTTTATATATTAATACTATCCGTAGTCCACAGGCCACAGCTTTACCCATGTGGACATTTTTTAAATATTTTTAGGTTTCCGAACAAAAAATTAAAAAAACGAAACCCTTACAGGATCACTCGGACAGACGGACGGACAGACAGATGCAAGCCGTGCATTTGTCTGTCCGTCCGTCTGTCACATCCAATTTGTTCTAAATCTTCTAGACCAAATCAGGTGAAACTCGGTAAAATGGTGTAATCATATGGCCCAAGCACAGTTGTGTAAAGTAAATTTTTTAAAGGGTCATTTTCGAGGAAGGAATTTGGAAATTTAAAAAAAGGTACCGTGTCATTTATCAAATAAAAGGGCTCCTTATGAGGATCATATTATTGTTATTATTATAAAATAAATAGTTTTGTTTTTATTCATAAAAAAGACGAAAATTGACGAAAATTGACCCTGATCACGACTACTGAGTCTACAAATTTGAAAAAAATACAGTATATAGTTTATTGCTTTTAAATTACAGGAATAATAAGGAAATAAAATTTTTGAAGTGAAAACTTCTTTAGCGGCGTTGTACACTTTTTTTGTTATGGGTAAAAAATGTTAAGCTCGCGTCAGGGCGTCAGGACATGGGACCCTGATCGAAAATTTGTAAGACGGAAGGAGAGTAGACAGCCGGCGCAGCGTAGGAGAGGAAGTATCTCTTGAAATATCTTTCTACGGCGCGGCGAAAATGTTTGCCTGCGCCAGCTGTTTCGTTTAGGCGGCGCAGGGCGCTTGCGCGATGTTCGTGTGAGTTTATGTCAGCATACCACGCGCATCCATGGATAGTGACAGTGACAGCTGATGGCTCGACTGTCTGTGTAGAGGCCACACTGCTGTGTATTCGTAAAATTTGTGTATATAAAGTGTTTACTTAATGTAATATAAATTGTCATGTTTGTGTACGATACCGCAATAAATGAATATTATATTCTACCTCATAAATGAACTTATATACTGATAATTAAAGCAATTCGTGCAAAATTATTCCCTTACCATTCCAAAATATCAAAAATGCACAACGTTAATATTCAAGTTTTCACTTCTGCCGGCACTCCCGGAGTGCAACCCGTCGTTTTGTGTTTTTTTTAATTAGGTTCATTTTCGAGGGACAAATTAGGAAATAAAAAAAATAGTTTTGCAAACCTTACTGTGTTATATACAAATGAAAGGTCTCGTTATTAGGATCTCAAATATATTTTTGCTATTATTGTCAAATAAATAGTTTTGATTTTATTCATGAAAGAAGATGAAAATTTACCATTTGCCCCTGATCTCCGAACGACTGAGCCTAAAATTTTGAAAAAAAAAAATACAAAATATAGTTCATTGCTTGTAGATTACAAAACAAATAATAAAAGAATTCTATCAATTGAAAATGAACTGGGAAAACTCAAAATACGTTCACTTACAAAAAATTTATGGTATTGTACGGAACCCTCTTCACGTGTGTTCAACTCGCACTTGCCCGGTTTTTAGGGTTCCATTGTAAACAAGGAACCCTTATAGTTTCGTCATGTCTGTCTGTCTGTCCATCCGCGGTTTTACTCAGAGACTATAAGTACTAGAAAGCTGTAGTTTGGTATAGGTATGAATATTAATCATGCCAAAAAAGTGGTAAAATAAAATATTGGAAACAAAAAAAATTGGTTAGCTCCCATACAAGTAAAGTAACTCTTTTTTTTTTCTCGACTAACCCATCGTGTGGGTTATAGTTGAAAAGGGATTTTAAAAATATTGTGAGCTTGAGTCATTTTTTGATTACGGTATCCGTTTTTGAAATATTTGGTTTTATTATGCAAATTTTTATTAGAGTCAAGTGTCCCTTGAAATTTTGTAAATTTTGCCCTCTATTTATTAAACGGTTATATATGGACATGTGAAAAATTAACAGTAGTTGTATATAATAATAACGAAGTTTGAAGGAAAAAATATCAGAGCTAAGTAGGGTTTACAAATTAAAAAGTTATAAGCGACCAACTTATAAAATGTACTCAGAAAAGTTCATACAAATTCAATAAAAGGTACCAGACGGACAGCGGAGTCTTAGTAATAGGGTCCCTATTACTAAGACTTCGCTGTCCGTCTGTCCGCCCGTCTGTCTATCTATCACCAGGCAGGATCTTATTAACCGTGCGTGATGGTGATAGATAGACAGTTGAAATTTTCACAGATAATGTATTTCTATTGCCGCTATGACTACAAACTAAAAACAGAATAAAATAAATATTTCAGTGGGCTCCCATACAACAAAGGTAAAGGAACTCTTTGTGCTCGAGTCCATCTCGCACTTGGACGCATATATCTAAACGTCAAAATAAACATTTTCTACGGGATTTGTATGAAATAAAGGCAGGTGACGTCATAGTTTCTTAGAGTCAAATAGCACTCTAAATATATTTTTTTCTGCAATAATAAATAAATAAATAAATAAATGACATGGAAAGAATATATGATCAATGACAAGTAACATTATTTTGTAACGTTTTATTTTCTGAACAGTACCTAATAATGTATTATCGACCTAGGAAAATACCCAATTGTCGCATCTGTACTGTGTGTACTCTTTGTCCGCGGTATAGCTTCTTTGTCGGCTTTTCTAATAGCCATCCGCGACAGTCGAGAACGAAAGCGGTACTTTTGAACTCTTTGTGCAAACACCGACACGCGATAGACAGTTTTCTATTTCGCTCTTGCCTGGCTGTGTGCCTGGTGTCGCCGCGGCGTCGTATGTGTTACTTTGGTTACGTTACGGCTCGTTCAGTTTCATTTTTCATCTCGCTGTATTAGGTACATAGGTATCCTTTTGCCGCTTATTGCCGATTTCTGATAAGAAATCAACCGGCAATGAACGTTATTAAAAATAGGTAGGTCCCTCTGATATGTACGTGCAGTGTGAAAGTTTAATTTTTGGCAAATGTTTGAAGAGTTTCGAATGTTTGAATGTTTATTATAAATTTTTGGTAGATAAAGTCCAGGCAGTTATGTTTATACCTACTTAGTTCATATTATTACATACTTAGTAGATAGGCACCTCACTAGGTAATGAAAGTAATATAAGCATATTTCATTATCATGTGTTAATATAAATCATAACCTTAGACCATACTCGAAGACTATAACCATAATTATAGTCTTCGAGTATGGTCTAAGGTTATGGTCGAAGGTCTAAGGGCCTTAATCTGTATCACCCCCCGCAAGCTTTTCAAAGGACCGGGATGACCAAACTCGTAACTCCCACAGTTAGGAAGTAGGAAGAGGTAGGGTAGGGTAACAAATAATAGATCGAACGAGCAAAATGTGCGAAGCGTCTCAGTTTCGAGATTGGCCTTAAATGTTTTTGTCCGGCTGTTCTCGCCTAAAAATCGCATTTCTCAACCGATTCTTGTGAAATTTTGTAAGAAGTTTCAAAAATTATGTAGAACCTTCGGGAAAATTCAAATTATTGAAATTTTTTAAAATAGCAAATTAGCGGGCAAATCGTCTTAATATTTAATTTAATAAAATAGCATATTTCAGCCATTCAAAATTAAAAAAAAAACTAATTATACTTTTTTTGTTACCCTTATTAGGACGCAACTTTTTTTTCTGAACCACTTTTTAGTAATAATTAGGTAGGTACTTATCAGCCATCTAGGTTAGGTATTTATAAATTACTTACTTATGTTTATGTATCTTATTTGTGTTTATATTTTGTACTTTTACCTACTTACTATGTTATATTTTAGTTTTTATTAATATATTAGGTATAGTCGTATTTATTCATACGACGCCATGGACAGAAAAATATATTGAGATAATAGGGGTGACGACAGGGTGAAAAAGGTATGATTACCTGCAAAGATATATAGATAAAAGATATGTAGATATAAGTTTGTTGAAATAAAATAACAAAAAGTAAATAACGTACCATGATTATAATCCGTTTTTTAGATTAAATAAAAATAATGGACCCATATTTTTAGTTTACCAAAAAAGTAAAAATTCTTAAAGACACGGAGCATCAAATTTCCGGAGTGGGGCTTGCGACGTCACCGTTAAGTAAAAATCGCACCTCGCCATGATGTCATACGAAATTTTAATGCGCTGTATCTTTTTAACTTTTTGTTTCTCAGAGAAAAGAAAAAATAAGTGTACAATATTTTTAATATATTTATTATATAGGCAAAATATATTTTTTCATTCGTCATGCCTATTCATTGTACTTATTCTGATGAAGCCATTAACAAGACAATCCATTTGGACAATGATTGCCTTCATTCAGACAAAGCCATTGACAAGATAATCTACAAAGATAATGACTGTTTTTATTCAGACAAAGCCATTGACAGGACAATCCACAAGACAATATTATCTTCATTCATACGACGCCGTTGACAGGACAATATACTGAGTCAATTCATTGTCTTCCTTAAGACGAAGCCATTGGAAGAATAATTCACTAAGATACTTCATTGTTTACATTCATATGAAGCCATTAAAAGGATAAGCCACTAAGACAATGATTGTCTTCATTCTGACAAAGCCATTGATAGGACAGCCTTCTTAAACAGTTAATTGTCTTAGTGGAATCCAGTTTGACAGTGATTGTCTTCATTCATACAACGCCATTGACATGACAAACCACTAAGCCAATTTATTGTCTTAATTCAGACAAAGCCATTGATAGGACAATCCACTTAGACAATGATTATCTTCATTCATACGAAGCCATTGACAGAAAAATCTACTATGACAGTGATTGTCTTCATTCAAACGTCATTGACATGGCAATTCACTAAGACAATTCATTGTCTTAGTGGATTGCCATGTCAATGAGTCTTCATTCAAACAAAGCCACTGACGGGATAATCCAATTAGACAATGATTGCCTTCATTCAGACGAAACCATTGACAGGACAATCCACTAAGACAATATTGTCTTTTAGCCAGCTAAATTGACCAAATAATCTGTGTGCGTCATTATGTACTTAGCGCATCTTGCGCGGGTAAAGCGGCCACACGGAGCGCGAGTTGCGCGGCGCAACTTGCGCTGTTACGCGACGCAACTTGCGTCTCGTTTGTTTCGACCCTTAAACACACAAAAGACTAAGTGCGTTAATTTTTCACTATTGAATAAACCTAATACTCACATACCTTTGAGTCTTAATGGTCAAGTTCTAGAATGGGTACCCAACACCAAATTTTTAGGCATAACTGTAGACTGGAACTTAAAATGGGATAAACATATTGAGGCCACTGCCAAGAAACTTAGTTCGGCAGCATATGCTGTGAGGAGGGTCAGACGGTGTACTAACGTTGAAACTGCTAGGCTAGTATACTTTAGTTATTTTCACAGCATAATGTCATATGGCTTGCTCTTATGGGGTAAAGCGGCTAACATACATGCTATCTCTGTGCTACAAAAGAGAGCAATTCGGTCGATCTACGGACTAAAATCACGCGATTCCTTAAGAGAGTTATTTAAATCTATAAATATTCTTACTGTGACATCTCAATTTATTTACGACAATCTTCTATTTGTTAAATCTAGGTTAAATAATTTCAAGAAAAATAGTGATGTTCACAGTTATAATACTCGCAACAAAAATCAGCTTCATACGCCTAAATTTCGACTTGCTAAAACTAGAAAGTCACTCTTAGGTCTAGGTATAACATTATTTAATAAACTTCCCGAAGCGATCGTTAACCTACCAATGGCAAAATTTAAAACACATGTTAAAAAAGTTTTATTGAACAATGTGTACTATACTATCAATGATTATTTAAGAGATAAAAACGCGTGGATACTTCCTAAACATTTTCCATTACACTCCACACATGAAACATAAATAGCTGCATTTTCTGTTACCATAATAAGCTTACTGTAAAAACATGTAAATGCTCTGCGATCAATAAGCGACCAACATATAATTAATATTTTCTCTTGACAAGGTCTGCGAGTTCGGGTTTTTCATGCTCACTAAAATGTCCAATCCGGTGGTGGCGTCGCTGATCAGGTCGTTAGATTCCCTCTAATATGGTTGAGTTTAACGATGGCTGATCCGTGCGTCAACTCGTGAACGGGTGCTGCCGGGAGGGACTGGTCAGCTCGGCTACGCTTTTTTTTTGACTACTTAATATTTTTTATTACGCAATTTATGTTTGTTTACTTGTTCGCAAGCATTACATGTTATAATGTGTCAACATTGTATTATATTACAAGTATTTATTAATTAAAAGACAATTATAATAATATGACAAAGCCCTTCTGGCGAGTAGGCGACCAATACTGTGAAAATGAGTTTCTTTCGGCGTTTCTTCTCAGCAGTGGTCGTTACGAAGCGCTGGTATAATATACTTTACACGTAACATAAATTATACTTATTGACGTATAAAAGTGCCTGTAAAGGTCTAATTACTGAATAAACATTTGAATCTTTGAATCATTTATTTTATTCAGTTTTTAAAACGTGGATGACAAAATCGTGAAACGTTGACGATTTCATGATCTGGTCAAATTAAGTTGGCCGTTTCATGAAATGCGACCATTTCATGAAATGTTCGATCATTTCATAAAGTGATCAAATCTATGATATGGCTACGATTTGTTGTTATAGCGGCAACAAATACATCATCTGTGAAAATTTCAACTGTCTAGCTATCACGGTTCATGAGATACGGCCTGGTGACAGAGACGGACAGCGGAGTCTTAATAGGTTCCTGTTTATACCCTTTGGGTATGGAAACCTAAAATTATACATTATTAGTGCTTGAATTAACTGGAAAAAACGTACTTTTCAGTAAGAATTTTCCCGTAGCCGGGTTAAAGTTATTATCTTATTTATGCTTAATATTTGATTCTAGGTGTTTGTACCTTCCAGGCAAAAATTTAGATAAAGGGATGAACTTTTAAAAAAGAAAACATAAAGAGAGTAAAAATAATTCCGTTTATTTCCTTAACAAAATTCGCTATTACATAACGCCACATCCCACAAGCATTACTTGATTGATTACAACTTCTAATTCATATATTTACAATAAAATCTACTTATCATAATACAGTTTCTTGGATCCTTAATTACTGGATACTAAGAATCATTCTAAGATTATCTACTTTAATAACAATAGAAATTAACAGAAAGAACTTTGAGCTATTGATTTCAACAGAAAATTCTAAACAGTCTGTAAAGAAGGAAAGAAAATAGTTCATATACTAAATAAATAATACAGAATACTACATTCTTAGAATAAGAGTAACGCACAACCGGCACAACACAAACCTGGAAGGTGCTTGCAATATGGAACCTATGAAACTACATTTACAATTAATAGTGTCCCACAACACAAGATAATCAAATTGAGATTTTAAAGTTTGTTTTACGGACGCCCATCGCATCGTAATAAACTAAAATTCACGTAACGTCATTTTAGGTCTACAAATTTAGTTCTCAACCAACACTGCAATAAAGCGCAGTCTCAAGAGATCCCGATTCAGATTATATGTCTACAACAGATGTCTGTTAGTTATTTTACTTGAGCCATCTACACTCTAAAATCAGTTAAAATGCAATGATTATTGAAAGTGTTAGGTATTCTGGTGTGTGTGATATTAAATATCAACCCTACTCTCATATGATTAAAAGCGGGTAAAAGCTTTAGAGGTAATAAACAGCTTCAACATGGCAATAAAGCTCTACAACTGTTTACCAGAAAGTCTAAAGTCATTGCCAAATTCAAAATTGATGAAACAACTCAGTACATTGTTGGTGACTGAATGCTTCTATACAATTGGGTAGATGACTGGGTTAACAATAAATTATTCAGTACAGTTCTAGAAATGTTCATATCTGATTGGTTTACTGCCAATAACCTCATGTTAAATGCGAAAAAGACCCAATGCATTCGATTTTCTCTTCCCAATGTGAGGCAAGCTTGCGTCGACATACTGATAGATGGCGAAAAACTCGATCTTGTTGAAAGTACTACCTTCTTAGGAATTACGATCGACTCGAAACTTCAGTGGGGCGCTCATATATCAAAACTTTCAAATAAGCTTAGCTCTGCGGCTTATGCTGTTAGGAGAATTAGACAATTGACAGATGTAGCAACTGCTAGACTAGTGTACTTTAGTTACTTTCATAGTTTAATGTCATACGGCATACTGCTATGGGGGAGTGCAGCCGATATTCAGACTATTTTCATTTTACACAAAAGGGCAATTCGAGCTATCTACGGCTTAGGATCTAGAGACTCACTCAGAGAATTATTCAAGGAAATAGGTATACTAACCTTACCATCACAGTATATATTTGAAAACATACTGTATGTAAGGAAAAATATTTCCTCATACAATAAAGTAAGCGATTTTACCGTCAGAAACTTACGCAATAAGAGTGACTTAGTTGCCCCGTATTATAGGCTCAAAACAGTTAGTAAAACGTTTATGGGGAACGGTATACTTTTTTATAATAAACTGTCACAATCGGTCCTTGATATGCCTGACAAAAAGTTTAAAGCTTATGTAAAGAAGGTACTCTGTGAGAAGGCTTATTATAGGACCGATGACTATCTTAAAGACAACAAAGTCTGGCTTGAGCTTGGCGCGGGTCCCTCTTAAAGGTTTGTATACTCAGAAATGGTCATAATCTGGTACATTAAGGACATACTGAATTTACAACTTGATTTGACACTATTTCAAAATTTCGACATTAAGAAAATTAATTTAAATTATGACAACAAACAATGTATACTCTGTCCACATATAAACTATAAATAATAATTTCATTGTGAGTTGACGTTCTTGGAGAAAATGCTGCAGTGCAGTTTGTTACCGCTTCTTCTGCACTAGCGCTTTGGAGGCGGCAGTAAACTTAGCTCTAAGTAACTTTTTGACGTCAACAATTATTGTGCAATAAAACAAAGTGACGATTATTAAGAGATATTATAAATATCCTATGATAATAAAGATATATTTGAATTGAATTGAATTGAAATAAAACGTCGCAAAATAGTGTCATTTCTCATCATATCAATTTCCAACAATATTTTAGATTTATAAATGAAGAAAAACTGACATTAAGAGCGCCATTTGTCTCCAAAAAAGCAGGAAGTATTTGAATTCTCTTTGAAGCAGGACGTCACGTTTTTGTATTTCATACAAAATGTTTGTTTTGACGTTTATAAAAAAGTGTCTGATTTGACTTGTCATCTAGCGGATTAAATGAATTCCATGCGGCGCCGCCCCATATTGAAATCATTAGACATAATAATTAGTAACTAAATTTATCCTTTAGTATTGTAAATCATTTGCAATAATTATTCAATAGTGACTTTTTTTATTATTATATTCTTGTATATTAGAAGCATGACTGCTAAAAAAAATATGCATACCGATTGTTGGTGCAACACGCCTGTCAATAAAATTAGACATGAATGACCGTTAAAATCATATTCCTTGCCGTGTTTGCTTGCAAATTTTATTTCATTTCGTTACAAATCAAAAAGACAACTTTAAACATTTAGAAAAAGGCTTGTTGGAAACTAGCTGATTTCTGAATGCAATAACTTTGGTTCACCATAACTATTAAAGTTGATGGTTCCTACACAGGTCTATGCGATAAATCCAGACTATCGGCTAACTTATCATAACAGTCAGTTTTGCATGTGATATTCAAAGATTTGAGATAGTGGCAGAAACGATTGTTTCGTTTGAAATTGTTGTCAGTTTTCGACTTCTCTAACCTGCAGATTGTGCGACAGTACGACCAGTAGTCCAACGCAAGAGCTTTTCGGTCCAGCGCCGCAGATGGGTTCAAACAGCTGCTTAAGTTGTGGTGTCTTGAAACAGTTTTGTCCCTTTGTCTGAAAAATTTAAATATCTATTTTTGAAAGCGAATTTTCAGCGGTCCGTTCTATGGTCATAAACATAAATATATCCATCCCCAAAAAGCTGATATGTAGGTACTTATTATGTCGATGTCCATCCCCATTACTCATATTTAATACTCAATTTAGACATTCTGATTAGAGAGGTATATGAAAGACAATTAGTACTTGATAGGTGACAAACTAAGACGATCAAACAGAGATATGTCACAAAAATATACCTCTGTTAATTTATTTCATTTTAAAAACTTTTTTTAGTTTAAACTTAGTTTGGGGCTAGGTCAATCAGTGTGATTTGTTCTTATCTATTTACTTATTTGCCGCATAGGACTGCCAGAAAGAACAAGTCATAAAAAATTGCCTTTGATGGCATACTAACCTTTGCATAGCCATGCTAGGGAATTGCATATCCGTATTTCGTTCCACTTTTAATACATTCTGGGCTTCTAAAATTGTCCCTGAAACCAAATTGTGTGAAATTTCTTCCAAAACTTCTTGATTACAGTTGTAGTCATATGAATGTTCGTTCTCTGATACACTGTCACATTCCAGAGAGAACCATGGATTACTTGTTATATCCAGTGACATTGCAGACTTAGTAGGTCTAAAATATTCTGCAACTGATACAGAGTCCAAGGCATTAGCTATAGCGTCCATCTTAATAACTCCATGATGATTATGTTCTTTGCCATTATTATGTCCATTTATCAGTTCTGAGTTCAATGGACTAATCAGAAACTTTGGTATACTCCACCACATGTTAAACAAGTATAAAGGGCGATAGTATTGAAACAGGGTCAGTTGGTGTCCAGTAATGCATTTAAATAATCTAGTTTCTAAATTTTCACCCAAGGATTGCTTATCTTCAGTATAATCTTGGTCCACCCAAGACATGTTGGAATTTTCGTCATCCGCATACGAAACAGGATCAGAATTTTGTACATTACTTTCTTCATTTTCTGTCTGTGTTTGAGAAGCAACGTAAAACTGCAGAGAATTTATTGCTTTTCTTATATCACCTTTGAAAAAATCTAAAATCGTGGCACCCGTTCCAGGAAGACAAACTCCACCATCTGCTAAGCACATGAGATCTAACCATGTACCGAGCATTCTAGGCAGAAGTGGACGCATGGTTATAATTTTTGCACTTTGTAAAATTTTTTGTAAATGTATGCATGATTTAGAAGAGGAGATTAAGATAACTGGTCGTTTAGAGCTTTGTACCAACTGTACAATAGCGGAACAAAAACCATCATCTTGCTCAAATACTATATCAGCATCATCAATAAGTATAAGAGACATTTCGGTCCTGGCTTTTTCTTGGCTATTTGCAGGTAGGCTTTGACTTAAAGTTTCAATTTTTGCTAAATCTACTGTGTTTTTGGAAGAATTTTCAGTATGTTTCTTTGGTCTACCTTTCTTTTTAAGGACTTCAGGTTTCTCTTGCGATTTTTGACTATTTTCCGAAGTACTTTTTCCTCTATTAACCTTATGCGATTGAGTGGCCTCTTGTAAATCTTGAAGCATTATTTTCCCAGTTCTTTTACTACTAGCATTAACCTCTATAACTTTAATAGCTAATTCTGCAGCTACAGCATACACACAAGATGTTTTGCCGCTTCCAATAGGACCAGTTATCATAAGTAAATTATGATTTGATTTAAAACTCTCTTTACTATCTGTGTCAGAATGGTAGAAGTCTGAAGAATCGGACTCAATGTTTACTCTGTTTCTTGACGTTACTTCATTTTCAGTCCATGTTATTAACCATTTTCTTAATTCTTTAATACTATCGAAATTTCCAATAATGTGTTTAGATGATTTTGCTTTGTACTTATCAGTCCAATTTAAGTTGTCAGGATTTTCATTACTTAAATCATTAATTTCATTAATTGCTTCTACACTATTGTCCAAATCTTGATAGCTACACTCTTTGAGCTCACCACATTGTTTGTCTTTCAATAAACGATAAGTCCTAAAAACTGGAAATTTTGGATACATTTTCTTAATGTTTTGTAAAGTTTTATTCTTATTGATATTATTTATTATGCCATTTTCTATCGTTCTTTTATCTAATAGAGAGTTAGTTATATTTATTAACAAGTAATCTTTAATTGGGATAAAAAGCTCATTATCAGATACAACTTCACTCAGATTATTCCATAGTATTGGTGAAGGAACATCTAATTGTAAATTTTCATTTTGCTGAATGTGAACAGTGATTGGAAAAATAGAGTGATCTATATTTTTATTTTTGTGGTTAGCAATCATCTTTTTTAATTTTTCTGGAACTCCACTTTGCAGGAATTTTTGTTTAGCTTCAATAATTGCAGGGTCAAGTTGTGGTTTGACAGCAAAAATAGGTGCTAATTTTATATTCTTACGAATGTCCGTCACTTTGTGTGGATCTTGAGATTTGGATGTTTTTTTATCAGCTTTAATAACAGATTTGCTTTTCAGAGTAACAACAGCATCTTCGGTTTTTTCTTCTAATTCTGCTTCAGACTTAACCTCCTTCGAATGACCCATTTTTTTTATATTATGTTTAATGGGAGTTTTATCCCTAATATGTTTTTTCTTTTTTGGTGTAAAAATATGTAAATCGTCATCAGAGCTCAAAACTTCCACGTCTTCAGTATATTTAACCGGCTTTTTAATATTTCGTTTAGGTCTACTTTCAGTCGCTAATGAGTCAATATCTTGACTATTATTATTACTCAAGATTTTATTATCGATGATATCGTTTCTTTTCCGCTTTCTTCTATCTTTATTTGTGTTTAGATCTGGTTTTTCATAATCATCTGCAATATCAGAACTAATTACAATGGTATTATCTATTGATAAACTTTCAGGCTTCAAATTTTTAATTGCCACTTCATGAGCTAATATTTTTTTGTTTTTTACTTTTTTCTTTAGTTTGGATGACAGTTTTACTTTGATAACAACCTCATCATTGTTAGAATCATCGTTTTCGATATCAGTACACAAAGGAATACCCTTTTCTATTTTCTTAAAATAACACAACATGTTTTCTTTCTTTTTTAATGATGGCGACAGTTTGTTTAAAAAATCATTATCCTCCTTTGATACAAGTTTTTTTTCAGGGCTGATGTTATTTTTAATAGGATCGTTAAATAAGCTTATTAGTGTCAAAGTTTTCTGTTTCGATACTTCTTCATGTTTGACTAAATCCTGAGTGGCTTCTTTCTCTCTCTTTTTTTTTATTCTCGAAGGTTTAACTGTAATGTCCTTTTGATTCTGCTTTTCTGTTTTCGTGTCTGTAATGTTGCTAGTTATCATAGTTTTTAGTCTCTCTGCTCTCTTTTCCATTTTTTTCTTAATGCATTCCTCTTGAAATTCCTCTATTTCTTTCTTTTTTAATGACCCTTTAGCTTCTGCCATTTTCTGGAGGGCCAAGTTTCTTTTGGCTTTAATTGTCTTTTTCTCTACAATTTCTTGAGCTTCATTTTCATCTAGTGTTTTTTCTTTCCCTGGAGAATTAGTTCCAATACTTTTATTCCTAGAGTCCATTAGAAGTTTAAAGGCATTGGTTTGTTGTTTTTCTTTGCCATCATGTGTATCACTGATATTTTTGTCTACAGAGTGACATGTAAATAGACTATTTATGTCAGTATTTTCATTGGTTTTTACAATTTGTTTTCTTCTACCCATTTTAAACAGGTAATTTTTGGGATAATTTTCATCAAATATGCTATTATTATTTTTGTTGTTTTGACTTTTAGGTGACTTAATATTAAGTGTTTTAATTAATATCTGGGAGACATCTAAAACTTCTGGATCTTCATTTCCATCATGTCGAAGTTTATATTTTTTTAATTTTCTTTTAAGTGCTTTTCTGCATCTATGATTGTAAGTATTTTCTTTAGGTTTTAGAATATTCTTATGATGTTTCTTTTGACTTTTACTATATAAGCTCAATCCTGCAAAATTTTCATTAGTTGACACTGGAGACAGCAGACAGGACATCACCTGAAATTTTTTCAATATTTAATTAAGCCAAAAATTTATTCTACCTATGTATTCTACCAAATAGTAAGTTTTGCTAATGAAATTAAAGTTTATTGCTTAAAATGCAGTGCAAATTGGATGGTACGAAAGTAATATGTAGTCTCGCACATTTTGTTAACAGACATTAATATGCCAATTGGAACAAATTTGCTTATATTTTTATAAACATGTTAAATAGTTTAAATTAATAAATACGGGCAAATCACACAGATTGAGCTAGCCCCAAAGTAAGTCCATGATTAGTGTTGTAGGATACTAACTCAACGATACTATATTTTATAACAAATACATATATACTTTGTCTGGCCATAAATACTGTTACAGTTAAAAATAAACAAAATATAACATTTGAATTTAGAATCCTTTTTTTTTATATGATTTTTCATAGTCTTTTCTTATTTTGGTTTCAATACATTTAACAATATTTTGCGATATTAAAATGGAGTGGGGTGATAAAGAAAACCGAATCGTTGTAATTGCATAACACATAGAGGTATGGAGCCAAATTTTTAAAACTCTCCATACGCTTGGTATTAGTCAAATGTTTGTGTACCCAGCTACCTCCTCTGTTTGTGACAGAAAAAGATCTGGCCGTTCACATAGTGTTCGTACGTTGTAAAAGAAATAAATGTTATTTGCAATAGAAAAATATTATTTTTCTTTTTTACAATATTTATGGCTAGACTAGGTAGATAATCATACAAGACCCAGGTCAATCTTAAAAAGATCATTTTCCATCTTGACCTGACCTGGGATCGAACCCGTGACCTCTGTGTGACTGCGTAGCATGATGTCCACCTGGCCACAGAGGTTATATTGCAAATGTTTAAAATTCAAAATACATATAAGATGAAATCTAATCAGAGGAATTCCTTTAACTTATATTTCTTCTAAGTTAATGATAAGATAGTGCAATAGTTGCAGCATATGTTTCATACACTGACAATATCTATTATAGGATGGTAGAGTCTAACACTGAAAAGAAATAAGTATAAATAAATAAATATTAGGTCTTTACCTATGAAATTGCCGTTTTGTATGAAAAAATTTAAACGATTATTTTTTCATGTATTTTTTATTTGTATTAATCGAAGTATTCACCCATGCAATCAACGGATCTTTGTCAACGCAGATGCAGTTTATTGATGCCCTTCTTAAAGAAATCAGCTGGACGGGAGGCAACAAATTCTTAAAAGGCATTTTGTACTGCCTCTCGGATATTGAATTTTTTACCCGCCAAGAAGTTATCCAAATTGTGGAAAAAGTAGTAGTCTGTAGGCGCGGGTCCGGTGAGTAGGGCGAATGACGGAGAGCTTCCAACCCCAGTTCTTGCAACTTGGAGACCGTCTGCTGTGCAGTATGAGGTCGCGCGTTGTCGTGCAGGGGCAGCGGAGAGGAGCGATTGACCAATGCTGGTTGGAGATGTGCCAGCTTCTCCATCATTGTGTTCAGTTCTTCACAGTACATATCTGCAGTAATGCTCACCCCGTTTGGTAAGCTGTGATGAATCACACCGGCGCTAGATAACCAAACAGTGACCATCACTTTTCTAGGGATACGTTTTCGTTTAGGGCATTGTTTATGATCCAACCAGGATCCAACCAACTTGCTGAGCGCTTGCGGTTATCAAACAGAATCTATTTTTCATCGCAAGTAACAATGCGGTTCAAAAATCCTTCATTTGTGTGTCTGTTGAGCAGTGCAGGGCACGTCTCGACGCGTACTTCGCGCTGGCGATCATTGAGTTCATGGGGCAACCATTTGTCAAAGCTTCTTTACCTTGCCAATTTGACGCAAATGGACCAATATTATTTTGACGCTAACTAAAAGCTGCTGCTAATTCAGCCGTAGATTGTCTTTAATCAGCTTCCACAATCGCCATTAATTCGTCATTGTCAACCAAAGTCTTCGGACGACCGCGAGGTTCATTTTTCAGGTCAAAATTTCCAGAATGGAAGTGAGCAAACCAAAAACATGTGGTGCGTTGGTTTGTAGTGTTAGCTCCGTAAACGTCGTTGATGTTGCGTGCCGTTTGAGCCGCCTTGCTGCCATGACGGTACTCATATTCCATAATTACTCGAATTTTTAACGTATCCATGATGACGAAAAAGATTGAAATGCAAGAAAAAATGTAACACTAATAAATAAACAAATGACTACTTTTGGAAAAAGAATTCCATGTTTTTAAAATAAAATTAATTTGAAATTAGAATTCTTAGCCAAACAAAAATTATTTTCTAATCCATTTCGGTTCTTCCGGGTCCTGGAGAGAGCGTTTGTGATTTTCTAGAAATTTTCCTCTAATCGCCGCTAAAAGCCAATCAAATGACTTATTTCCTGTGGTGATGCCGCTTCCTGAAACATATTTACACGAACGAACCAATCCGCGCGACTTCCGGCCAACGCCATTTTTCAGGTGCGACACACAACCAACCCACAACGTCATTGCGTTTTGGATTTTCGTCGAAATAGTGCCTCAAATGAGAAACTGTTCCACGTGTAACCGTTTTTCAAATTTTATACTAAGTTTACTTATTCGCTAAAGTTTTTCAGAATTTAGAATAAACATGTTAAATCGTTTTTCGGTTTTACGGTTTACTTATAGCCAGTCTGCGCCTGTACATTTGCATTCAAAGAGGACGTGGTCTCGTAATCGTAATGCATTTTATTTACGCGCGGGCGGCGGTAGATCGTTAATTTCGTCGCTTGCGGCGCCGTGCGCGCGAACGAGGACGGCGGCGAGCAGAGCACGAAGCCAGGATGCCGATACGAGGTTTGATTTACTGGAGCAACAGGTCAGTCAATTTCTTTTACCCTCCTATGTAAAATAAATAATTAGTCCGTAAAGTTCTTTGTATTAACAATCGACTTAAAACAACTTGTTGGTTCGGTCACAATTTGTTGGTATTACTATTTCGTGTCAATTAACATAGGTGGTTGCCGTTCGTCACCATTATTCATCACTAGCTGCGTCCCGCGGAAAAAGTAGCCTATGTGTTAATCCAGGGTGCCAGCTTCCTGCATACCAAATTTTATCAAAACGGTCCAGCCGTTTGCGCTTGAAGAAGTAACAAAGAGTTAGAGTTATATATAGTGTGATGTCAGCTGATTTCAATCTCATACAGGGGCAATAGGGAATATTCATGATTTTTTTTATGTCTTAAATTAATCATTTACATCTTTATAACAAAGAAAAAAATATAAATAGGCTTGAAAATAGTCAAGATATGTTTCAAAGTGAATTTTAAAACATTGAATAAATTTGAGCCGTTCAAACGCCACCATTTTGCGCGCGCTTATGATGACGTCATTGGTTAAGTCCTGTTTGTTTACTATAGTAGCGTTTCAGTTACTTAGTACTTATTTTCAGTTTTAATTGCTAAACAAATTATGGAAGAAGTTAACAAACCTTCTTACAAGTATTGTATGGTACCGAAATGTAAAAACACTACCATTAGTACATCAGATGAAGTGTTTTTAGGGTTCCGTACTAAACAAGGAACCCTTATAGTTTCGCCATGTCTGTCTGTCTGTCCGTCCGCGGTATTTCTCAGCGACTATAAGAACTAGAAAGCTGTAATTTGGTACAGGTATGTATATTAATTATGCGGGAGAAAGTGATAAAATAAAATACTGAAAAAAATAATTTTTATGGTAGCTCTTATACAAGTAAAGTCAAAAGTCAATTTTATTTTCTCGACTTACTTAACATGTGGGGTATCGTTGAATAGGTCTTTCAAAAATATTATGAGCTTGGGAACACCGTTTTTCGATTTGGGGATTCGTTTCTGAAATATTTGGTTTAAAAGTGAAAAATTTTGTTAGATTCAAGTGTACCCCCCCACCCCCCCCCCCTCTATCTGTTCAACGGTTATATATGGACACGTGAAAAAATTCACAGCTATAGTAAATATAACGAAATTTAAAGGAAAACTATCAGAGCTAAGTTATAGTCGATCAACTTATAAAATTTACTCGGAAAAGGAAAATTTCATACAAATTCAATAGTACATTCGTTTTTAGACGTTTTTAGTGGCATGAACTCAAAGTTGGCATTCGTAACTACGGAACCCTACACTGCGCGTGGCCCTACACGCACTTGGCCAATTATTTCGTATTCCACGCAAAACACTGGTATCGGTAGCTTTTCTTTAAAATAAATTAAATTTCAATATAACCTACACGAAATGTAAATTATACTTATTGACGTGTAAAAGTGCCTGTAAAGGTCTAATTACTGAATAAACATTTGAATTTGAATTTTGATGCAAAATTACGAAAGCAATGGTGTAAGATAATGAAAATGGAAAATACATATCTCTATTACCGGTTATATTTTGTTGTGAAGATCAGTTTAACTTAAGTATTCTATATGTGTATACAGCTTAGTGTGAATTAGCTATTAAGCAGTAGAAGATTCGGTCTAAAACTAACCTAGTTCACAAGTTTACAAAAGTTCATTAAAAATTTGTTTAAAGAGTTTCCTTATACCTATTGCGGTTTTACGAAATTTTTATGATTGATAATTGATTTCAGGTTAAAGAAGATACAGTTAATTATATTGAATACTTGCTTTAACCCGCGACTTCGTCCGTGTAGAAGTAAAAAATGATTCTCATAGGACTCTCCCTGTCCTGTGTCCCGTGTCCCGTGTCCCGTATCCCGTGTCCCGTGTCCCGTGTCCCGTGTCCCGTGACCCCTGCCCCCTGCCCCCTGCCTCCTGCCCCTTGCTCCCAGCACCCTGCTCCCTGCTCCATGCTCCCTGCTTCCTGCTCCCTGCTCTCTGCTCCCTAGTTCCTGTTCCCTGTTTCCTGTTCCCTGTTCGCTGTTCCCGTTTCTGTCATTCGCTAGACCGAAAGAGAGCGACGGAACGCTTCAAAATGGTCAAACTAATCTTGTTTGTCCATACAAACTTTGGACCCCCGTTTCACCCCCTTAGGGGGAGAATTTTGAAAAATCTTTATCTTATTGCACCTCTACACCTCATAAGGAACTTATGTCCCAAATTTGGAGCCTTTAGACCCAGCGGTTTGGGCTCTGCGTTGATATGTCAGTTAGTCAATCAGTCAGGCAGTCAGTCAGTCAGACATTCAGTTTCTTCTTTTATATATATAGATAACATAATGAAACAGAAAGGAGAAAAACTTAATCTACAGTTAAAGAAAGGAGTTGTTCCTCATATATTTTTATGTCAGAAACCGAATATGCCACCACCAGGTGAGAGAATGGCCGTAGTTAAAAGGCACAGAATAGCACTGGTAAATGCAGCTCTTTCAGAGTATGCTATCATAAAAAGTAATATTTTAGAAATGAAAAATCTCGTAAAATCGAGGTCTGATGTAAAATATGCCGACATCATAAATGCATCTATTTTCGGTAGATTATCCGATTGTGCTTCGACAAAACCAGTTTCTGTCATCGTCTTAGATTGACTACAAATATATATTCACAAAATAACCACACAGAAATACAGATTTAAACAATTTTTCTTAAAACCACTATTAACACAGTATGAATATCGACGCCGATAAATGCAAGCGGTAACCAATGACGTCACAGTTTGTTTCGACCAATAATGACGCGTTGTGTAAGTTTGAATTTCCCTCCCTTATTTTTCACTTTTTAGAAAGTATTATAAATTTTCTGGGTTTAAATAATAACTAAATAAAAAAATACCTTTTAAGTATAATGTAAAGACAATAAAGAATCTAGAAAAAAATATTTGAGACAAATTTAAATTGTATGCATATTCTCCATTCGTGTACCTACATTTATTTACGATTATTTTATATGCGAAACCTTTTTCTTTTTCTATGTAATATGAAGTTTGTTATGTGCTGATATATGTATATCGTCAGTTGTCTAACCGTCTTCTTTATCGATATGTACTATTTTTAACTATATAATGTTATTGGATGGTGCTACAGTCAATTTTTATCCTCTTTAAATTCAAATTAAATCCCGTGCATTTAACGCGCCCATGCGCATCGAAGATGTTAAAACGAGTTGTCAAACCAATCTAGTTTAAAAAAAAGGGGGGGTGGGGGCAGGAGTGTGATACAGAAGTATTACCCTCTGATACCCTAACGAACTTCGATGATCCGACTGATCCAATTTGGTAATTTGGCTACGACTACATTCTTCGGAAGACGGTAGTTTTATACCATATGATTTTGAACGTAAATTGATTTATATTTTGAATCAAATGCTATTTCTAAAGAATCGTCATTAATTCGTAAGATTATCTCTCGGATCTCAAATATAATTTTTGCAGAAGATTTAGTAAGCAAAATTTCGCCAGTTTCGATAATTGTCATTAACTGTAAGACAATGATCTTAACAGTATCTTAAAGGTTACATATCTAGTTTGTAGAACTCCTTCCATAAGATTTGAGCTTTCTGTCTGATTGTTTTCTAATGAAAATTTTTAGAATAAAAGAAATTATTCAGGGTGGCTATTGTTAACCTCTCATTTTAATGTCTCCTTCTTTTTTTTTGTAAGTAGTTATTTAGTTAAATAAAGATGAGCTAGAGTCTATACAGCAGACTCCTGTGGTAAACTCAATTACTTAACAGTGTAACGCGCCTATCGTAGGAAGTTGCTTGCCAAAACTATTTACAACGTTACGGAATTTGTTTGCTGCAAAATGTAATGAAGATATCGTACACTTATGTACTTATTGGTATTTTTAATAACAAATCCGAATCATATTGTAATGTTTTCACATTCCTTTTAACGAGAGACTAACAACATTATCTCTATAGAGACATTGTGTTTTACCATAATCGTTTAACAAAAGGATGTGCCCTCATGCGACACTGTGCTTGACTGAATCTGAAAATTACTGATTAAAAGGAAAATACTGCTACTGAATATTAAGAAGCAGGAGCACCCAATTTAGAGCATCTAAAAGTAATACAATATTACGAATACTTGCAAATTTGCTTGATCATTGGAGTACGGAGGTTAAGATCAAGCGTTACCTTATCGTCCCATCCTTATAATGAGTGATACTGAATGGTGTTGGGCAGGTAACTTGCCATTTATAGATACTCCAGAAACTGAAAACCTAGCGACTTCCTATTGATGTGAATACCATACAAGATTTTGTATGTTAGAACCTGAATTTACTGTTACATCGTGGTCAAACTTAAGAAGAATCCTTGTAAGATTAACCTATGTGCCTCCTCCTAAACGAGTGCTATTTCGAAGTCGATCGATCTGTTGACCATCTTTAACAGACTTGAAAAATAACTTTCAAAGAGATTGTTAAAGAGAAGCATGAAAGATGGGATTATCCGCTACTTTAAGCAGACTATCCGAAATGTACGGTTGCTTCGACCACCTTTTATGAGGAAATAATGGACCTTCGTCGTTTCTCCCGATGGTGTTTGCTGGTCAATAACCACCACAATGGAATTTAATTTATTCGGATTCATGAGCATTCGAATCATCCGAATGTATTGTATGAACAATTCCTAAAATATGTGGGTTGAGTGGCTAAGGCCAACTAGTCAATGGCGCGATTCATTACGATCGGCCAACAGCATTGTTAATTTGTACGTACATTTTACTTATTAACAGGGATATAACCACTATCTTTACGGATCATGTGGATCTTTCATGTCTGACGATGACATGATGAGTTATTTACTACTAGGTACCTACGAAACTTCTGTTGGAAATGTTGGAATAATTTGCATGCGTGTGAGTCTTTTACTATGAAAGATATATTTGATCACATGACAGGAGACATTGTAGAGCTTTGTCAAGTTTTGGCAAAATGAATAACTGAGAAGTGCTTGGAATAAAAGTTTCAGAAAAAAGCAAGACTTCAAAAAAAAATGCGCGATCAAAATTTATTATTATACATATTTTGTTTTTTCATACCAATATGTAGAACATCTACTATATCTAATTAATGAGACATTTCTATAAGATCTTTTCGCAACAAGATCGGAAGCATCGGTGTTCGTCTGTTTATTTCTCAGAGTGGTTTACCGAGGATTACATCCTCGCCTCGGTTATCGTTTCTAATTCTGCCAGACCACTGGGCTGCCTGATTTCTTTTCAGAGTCTGTACAGAGTTGCGAGTCACTGTGGTCGAGTCCCCATGGTCAACTCCTGCTTCTCCAGAGTCGCTAGATACGGTGGTTAAGTCCCCGTAGTCGACTCTCAGCAACCCAGAGTCGCGAGACACGGTGGTTAAGTCCCCGTGGTCGACTCCTGCCACTTCAGAGTTGCGATTCACGGTGGTTAAGTCCCCGTGGTCAACTCCTGCAACTCCAGAGTCGCGATTCACGGTAGCCAAGTCCCCGTGGTCGACTCCTGCCACTTCAGAGTTGTGATTCACGGTGGTTAAGTCCCCGTGGTCAACTCCTGCAACTCCAGAGTCGCGATTCACGGTGGCCAAGTCCCCGTGGTCGACTCCTGCCACTTCAGAGTTGTGATTCACGGTGGTTAAGTCCCTGTGGTCAACTCCTGCCACTCCAGAGTCGCGATTCACGGTGGTCAAGTCCCCGTGGCAGACTCATAGTCAAGTCCCCTTCGACTAAACTTCACAAATCTTCAAATGAAATCTAAAGGATGAACGCAGCAGTGTAAATTTGGAGTGCGCAATTAAATCATGTGGTCCACCTCAAACCTATTTCTACAAATCTGGATCGAAGAACTTTACAAGTCAGTCGCAAGAAATATGTACGACATAAACCAGGTATATACCCGGTATAGCAGGTATGTGCTGCAATATTTTTGTACACCTAAATTTAAATTCTCTAGAATGCTTTTTATGTCCTTATTAATGTTTTACTGGAGAAGAGTCTTCTATGTTACTATGTACATTTCGCACGAATCCTTATATCCAACTTATAATTGTCTATAAAAACACAGCGTCATGTTCTTAGTTGCTTTAAAAACGTCTCGACAACAAGCCTCTAAGCCATTCTACTGGGCTTGTCAACTTCTTGTGATTAATCTGCTAGACGCTGTATTGTCGATATATAACCAAGTAGTTAACTATGGTACTCGTATGTCCTGGCATAGTCAGTATTTTTAACATGAATATTTAGACAACTGAGTTGCACTTTGATTTAATAAAAACAACCAAGAATAATTTCTCAAAGTCATTTACTTTCACGTTCTGTTATTCTGTGATAAAACAATTGCAAAAAAAAAAACCTATGTAACATATTTATGTTACATAGGTTTTTTTTTATTGTACATATTTATGTACAATAGTTAGTAGTTTAATATACATATAACTTTCTGTTTCTTTATTAGTGTGAAAATTAAATTGATTACTCACGTAAAGAGTTGGCTACTGGCCGAAATGTTTTTCTTTTTCAAAATAATGTCAAAATTTATTTGAAACAGCTATTAGTCCATTAAAATTAACTAATTTCCTCACCAGGTGATAACAGACACGTCTCCAGGACCCGGAAGGACCGAAATGGATTAGAACAGTCTTTCCCTTGTGGGCGCTGGAGGCTTTAAGGGGGGCGGTAACGGGTCCAGAATAAAGTTGGGGGGCGCTGATGTGATTTAAGCAATGAGTGATTTATAACTTCAGCTATTTCATATTTTAAAATTCACTGAAATTAAAATCCTCTTATTACACAACATCCATTTATTAGTTCATATTCATATCCTTTTTATTGTTTAAATATAAACTAAAAATGTAATTAATATTTATTATTATAATGCATTCACAACTATTTATAATTTATATTGTTAAAGGAATCAAACACTGAAAAAAATTCGTGTTTTAAAGTTTCGCAGGTGAGGTCCCCACTTCCAATACTCTTTATTATTGTAAAATTGTATTATTATTGCTATTTTTTTATTAAAAATTAACAATGTTGATTATTGTTATTTTTTATAAAAGATACTCTAATGTACTGGTGTATGTATTATTATTGCTCTCTCGTTTAGAATATAGGTTGAATTAAACTACAGGCAAGACAAATATGTGATTCAGGTTTTTATGGTGAAAAAAATGGGGGGCGCTACAAAATAACTGATTTTTTAAAGTGGGCGTTTGACAAAATAAGTTTGGGAACCTCTGGATTAGAAAATAATGGTATTTTACCTTCCAATAAAATACTTATTTCTTCCTGAAGGTCCTTCCGGGTCCATTCAAGGGCTACCTGCTGAGACGCTAATGACGTTGTGGGTTGGTTGTGTGTCGCACCTGAAAAATGGCGTTGGCCGGAAGTCGCACGGATTGGTTCCTTCGTGTAAATATGTTTCAGGAAGCAGCATCACCACAGGAAATAAGTCATTTGACTGGCTTTTAGCGGCGATTAGAGGCAAATTTCTAGAAAATCACAAACGCTCTCTCCAGGACCCGAAGGACCTTCAGGAAGAAAATAAGTATTTTATTGGAAGGTAAAATACCATTATTTTGATTTGAAATGGCCAGTACTGTAGAACGGCAATTTCATATGTAAAGACCTATTATATAGGGACATATTACTGATTGAGCTAGCCCCAACGTAAGTTCCAGACTTGTGTTATGAGATACTAACTCAACGATACTATATTTTATAACTAATACATATATAGATAAATACCCAAGACCCAGGACAATTTGAAAAAGGCCAGTTTCCAATCTGCCTTACTAGGGATCGAACCCAGAACCTATATACTATGGAACAAAACAGGTCAATAAAAAAAACATAGGTTATATATGCAGAGTGTATCTACTGTGCTTTGTACGATACCCAATAGTGAGACATATGAACGTATTCAGAATTTAATAAATAAACAACTCACTTTAGAAAAACAAACAAATACTACTTGCTATAAAAAAGGAAAAATACTTATGAAACTTCATGCACCAACTACAATAACATTTAAAATACATTCTTGATAAAATTGATAAAAACAGACCAGAATGTTAATATAATTGAAAAGCACAATGCGAATATAAATATATGATAAGTTATAACCACTCGCAATTTCTAAATTTGAAATATTATGTTCCTACCTTGCATGATCTTCACACACAGCACGAACACTTGATAGATACTTGTTTACTGCTGGAACCACAGTTTTTACTTAAAATAAATAACCAGTAAAAAAGAAACAGAATATTTATTTACGTAAAAAAGGCAACAACTCCGTCAATATATCAAATCAAGGCAAATAGGCCGGCAATAATTAAATTGGCGGCATTTTCTACAATCTAATCTTCAAACAAGCAATACCTATATGACGTTAATGTCACGTCAAGTCGTCAACGTCAATAAATTGACAAGGACAACTCAAATTATATCATAAGTCAACATTGAATCGATCGATTAACCCTTTCATCGCGAACGTCGGATTTATCCGACAAACGTTGTCGTGCCCATTCCGCGAGCGTCGGATATTTCCGACAAAAAAGAAATGCTTGTATTGCACATAACTTAAGTATCCACATCCCTTTTTGGTTGTAGATATTTATTTTAGATTTACTACCCTTCGCGCTGGGGGCACGTCAACTGTACACCTACCATAAAGTCCCGCGGTAAAAGGGTTATGTTGACGATGGGCCAACGCAGGTCGTTGCAGGGTGTGTAGTGGACTGTAGACACTAGATGCTGGTTCCAAATAAAACACTGGAGAGATCTCTGCTTCGATGGTGTATTCACTCTTGCTGCTTGTACACTGTCTGAACTCGATTGACTGATCTGACTGACTACGACTGACTACAAACTAGGGCTATACATATACAATGGGCGCTACTCGCAGGTAGCGCCGATACGCGTGTGTGTCCCGACCAATCAGGGCGCGCGCTCGGGGATCGCCCGAGTGTGCGTGAGGAGGGGTGTGCCTCTCATTGGCTGAAATGTAAGCGTCGTGATTGGTTGGTCCTCTTACAATTTTCAGGCGGCACGCTGTCTGTCGTCAACAGGTTAATCACGCTTCTAAATAAACATATGGGTTGGGTACAGAATCTAGCCGCAGGATTTTTAACAAGGGGGTGGTATGAGGGGGTAGAAGGGAGGGGAGAAACCCCCTTATAAACATCCCCCCCCAATATAAGAGTTTTTTTACTTATCTGTAAAATGGAAGGGAAATGAAAATGGGGGAAGGCTCCATAGCCTTAATAAAACCAATTTTATTCACATTAAAATTATGGGCAAATCCGAACTGGCCAACCCCGACTTCACGTAGTCTTGTTTGCCCTATACTCAAGTGTTTTTTTATAGCCGCAGGCGCGGAGGGAGGGCAGCCCGAAGCTGCGAAGGCGAGCATGAGTGCCTGCGTTTTCTTACGCAAGGGTGGAGGGACTGCACTTCCCGCAGCGCCAGAGATATCATGTTTCGAAATATGCATAGAGGAAATTTGCCATGAAAGTTAAGGCTATAATATGTGTATAAAATTGAATAAATTATTAATTTCTACATAAATGTGGATGACATCATAGTTATTATTTATTTTAAAAAAATCATTAAAAAAAAACTACGCGTCTCCGCGCGGGAGGAGCGGTGCGGGGGGTCCTCCTCCCTACCCCCCCCCCTCCCCGCACCCCTCATATATTGAATATTCTGCGGCTAGATAGACCTTTCCCGTGAAACCGTCGTGTCAGCGAAAAACAATATTGTTTCACGCAGAAAACATCGAAAATATGTCTATGGCTTTTTAAGAATTTCTCCACTAATAAAAAAGCAGCACGAAACGGAACGGATCCTCTATGAAAGGTTTCTTTGACATATCTGCGCCACAAATGTCAAAATTACGAGTGGTCGAGACCACTCGTTGCAAATCCTTAACGATCATTTCAAAAATGCGCCCGTTTGGAAACGCTCGCGGATTTCACTTTCTAACTAAAACTGCCTTAGGCAGTGCCTTGTTCCGTTTATATACCCCGCGAATTCGAACAAAATCGCATCAATGTTCCAAACTCAAATTACTAATTTTCTATCGCCTTCTCTCACTCATTTTCTGTCCCGTATTGTCTTTTCCATTTAGCCTAGTATTATCTAGAAACTTCTTTCAAATCTTCAAAAACACTATACTCGTAAGTGGCTGTGATTTAAACCAGCGGTCACTAGATTCACAGTCCATCACTTAGACCACTAGGCCAATCTTATTCCGATACTATTGGCGAAATTTTCCTTCAGTCGAATTCTTTTTGTTTGAATTCGTTACGTTAACAATGTCATTTTCAACTTACGTGACAATATGTATTGAGATATCGTTCTAACGCATTACTATGCCATGATGCTTCGGCCGCACTTGTGCCTATCGTCCCGAAGCACGTGTTTAAAATATGGACGACGATTTTCTTTTCTTTAACATGTGTGATAACAATTACATAATGCATTTATTGAAACCTAAAAAGAAACCTAGGAAGAAAAAGCTAAAAGTTTTAACACTGTTTTATCGTTCCACTCCATTATTACGCATTAACAACCGTGGCACCGTCGCACAGCACGCGTCTGAACAAGTAATGAAAACAAACGTCAAAATGAACAACGCAAGTGCGTCCACGCAGAGCGTATTGTTAGCGTGCATAAATCCTTTCATGTATCGCCACCCGCGCGATAACTACATGAAGACCAAATATTGGGGACGATACCCGATAACGGCCGGTCACAATTGCGTGTATCGTGTAATAGCACGAAGCTTCGTGACGATAGGCGCAGGTCCGGCCCAAGCATAAGAAAATAAAAGATGGTTATTTCATCGTGTGCTAATTTAGTACGCCTTCTTTGCCTCTATGGGTTAAAATTCTATGGTCGAGGAGACCACTCGTTGCAAATCCTTCGCATATAATATATGATCATTTCAAAAATGCGCCCGTTTGGAAACCATTCGTAAAGTGACTTTAAAAACTACTCATGGGGACGTACCCCATGAGTAGTGCCATTTTCTATGAAACGCGGAGTCACCTAAACGAATATTGTTTGTTCACGTTAGTTTAGTGACTACGCGTTTTAATAAAACTGAGATACTTTTCTATTCCACCAAAGGTGCAAGGAAGCGTGAATTAACAATCGGTCGATTTAACTTTTCGGACTACCTTAAATATTATAGTACCCAGCGAGGCAAGTATGATTAGGGCGACAAATTTTATCCTTCAAGTCGCAATTCGCGTAATTTACCGCAACAAACATAGACAAAATTGAGCGACAAAATAACTTTCATTCATAAAACGTATTTTATCTTATGCCTAACTCCCATGCGAGCATGGTTTTGACAGGTCAAAGTAGACATATCGACGGTTGGCAACGTGAAATCATGTAAATTTGTCGCCGATTTGCTAGATCCACATAAGGTTCAATTAAACCATTTTTAATCGTATTTTAAATAGTTATTCCATTGAACTAATATTAAATGTATATTTACATATTCAAATATAGGTAGACATTTTTATACAATGTATTATTGAAGTTTACAAACTTAAAAATATATTTAATTACGAAACTATAGCGCCATCTTTTGATGAATCTTACAACCACTCCCGGCGGCGGTGAATGCATACGTACTCGGCGGTGGTATTTTTCTTTAGGTATGTTGGTTGTACGACATGAGTCGAAACGTTCCGTTGCACATTCATTTTTATAACATTTTTTTTTATTATTTTAAATACTCTTTGGTTGCAATATTTTTTCTAGGAATTATTACATACTTATATCAGTCTTTTATCTATGGTGATTGTTTTACAAGTCGCGTGTTTTAATTTAAAATTATTATATTTTCTTAGCAGACATAAGAAACACTGTTTAAAACCTGCCTGCGTGTGACGACTCATTTTACTACGTGTCCATTCATGAATTTTATTTTGTCGTTACAGAGGGAAGATACGTAAAGACCTCTCAGATAAAACATCATACTACGGCCGCAGGTACCTAAATATCACTAAATACTCTTTAGTCTATGGTCAAGTGTAGCCATCTTAGCGCTTTTCGCGCCAGATCTAGCGCTTTTTTTGTTTCGAAGCGTGTTTTAGCGCCTACCGCTAATTCTAGCGCCTTTGGTTATTTTGTCACTGTTTTTTTTTGTTATAAAAAAATATTAAATTCTTTTACTTTATCATAAATACACCTGCTGCCCTGCTGCATTTATTAGATTTAGTGCTTGGTGTATCTTATAAAATTAAACAGATTATATACTTACTTAGTTTTTTTTTATACACTGAAGATACCAAAAAATAATTTTAAGCAGTACGTAGATAATCCTATTTTTCCCTGTTCTCTCAGAAGGCTCGTTTTGCAAGCCAGCTCTGCTATATAACGGTAGAATATTTTTATTATTCACAAATATGATCTCTTGTAGGTAGACGAAAGGTTAATGAATACGAGATTTCTTTGAAACCATCTTGTTCTAAAGAGTTTTGAGTCAGTGTACCAGAAAGGATACTAGATCTTGAAGTTATTGAAATATTGAATTTGGAGGAGAAATGGAGATAGTTTATAGATATGATAATAAAATGGAAATGTTTCATAGTGATGATCATGACATTGATATGACTCCGAATATTGATCATGAAATCGAGGAAGAGCTTCATGAGATAGATGAGGATGTCGATTATGAATTAGTTTAAAGAGTTGATGAACTAAGTGAACAGAAATTGCAGAACAAAGTTCGAGTATTTTAGAGGATCGTTTTCAACTCAGGACAACATTAAAACTCAAAGATTTTGTCACACCGTTTCAACATAACACAGAGTGTGGATATATTGAACCTATAACACATTGCGAAGCAATTCAGAGGCCTGAAAAAAAAACTTTGGCTGAAAGCCATGGAAAGGAAATGGATTCCCTGAAGGAGAATAAGACAAGGTCATTGGTAATAAATTTATCTAAGAACAGAAAAGCGATTCCTTGCAAATGGATATATAAAGTTAAGTTGAAAGCTGATGGGTCAGTGGAAAAGTACAAAGCTAGACTTGTGAATAAAGGCTTTTCACAGAAACAAGGCTTGGACTATGCTCAAACTTTGATTTGCCTCGTGCCAAGATGGGAATTGTCAGGCGGTACTAAGTGTTGCTGCAAGTGAAAACATGGCTCTGAGACAGTTTGACGTATTAACAGCATTCTTATATGGTAACCTTGATGAGGAAACATATATGAGACAGCCTGAGGGATACAGTAATGGTACAGGACGAGTATGTCTTAAAAAAAAGAGTCTGTATGGCTTGAAGCAGGCTCTTCGCTGTTTTAACAAGCGGATTATAGATGTCTTTAAAGTCATTGGATTCAAAGTTCATTGGATTCATCAGACCAATGTTTGTTGTTCGAAAGCTGAAAAGTTTATGGTTGCGCTTTATGTGGATAACAGATTAGTCGCAGACAGAAATGAAAAGCTTATACTCGAGTTTCTTGAGCAATTAAAGAAAGTTTCCAAAATTCAATATTTCATAATTTGAGCAAATTTCGTTTTTGGCAATTGTGCGTAGAATAGCTTCACGTTCTCACTTTAAACTGTAAACAGTAGTTCATAAAATAGTTTAAAGGGTTATCTAGAGCCTGATCAAGACAAAATTTTAAATTATATCTCCGTTTCCTTTTAAAAGATTTAATTCAAATGGGGGCAGCACTGGACCCCGAAAAATTCAGGTAGGTCAATTAAATCGAATTTAATTGACCTATCATATATCCTATCATATGACCTATAATCAATTTGTCATAAAGTGATACCTTGTTAGTTAGCCAATATTTTATAGTTGATATAATATCAATATTACATTTTTTTTAATAAATAAAGTGATTTGATAATCGCACGCAGCAACATAATCTTCAGCTTGCTTCTTGCTTTTCGTATGTGTAAGTGGCCAAAACTAGTGTCAGAATTTTCACTGCGTTCTGGCGTAGCTTGACAACTGTCAGTACAATGATGACAGCCAGAATCAACGACTTATGCGTGCCTTCCGAAGTACGGAGGAGCTCGAGAATTTTATATGCCACCTGTGGTCACCCATCCAAGTGCGGAACATGCCCGATGCGGTGCCACTTCACTTGCGAGAGCGTACTCCCAGCGGACCACCGAACTCATTCATACATACTCTTCTCCAACATAATCTACTCAGTAATTAAAATAGTCTAACATATAGATAGATTTTGTTTGATGCCAAGTCACACTATTTATTAACAAAAACCGGCCAAGTGCGAGTTGAACCCGCGTGAGAGGGTTCCGTACAATGCCGAAGATTTTCCGTAAGTGAACAAATTATATTGAGTTTACCACTTTATTTTCAATTGATAGAATTCTTATATTATGTTTTTTGTAATCTACAAGCAATGAAATTGTAATCTACAAGTAATTTCGGAGATTTTTTAATAACCAAATTTGTCCGTCGAAAATGACCCTTATTTTTAAAAAATATTTATTTACTTTACACATCTGTGTTTGGGTCATAGGACTCATAGGATTACACCATCCTACCAAATGTCACCTGATTAGGTCCAGTAGATTCCGAGTGAATTGGTTGTGACAGACGGACGGACAGACAGACGCACAAGTGATACTATATAGGTTCCTTGTTTACTACGAAACCCTAAAAATAGATTGTGATAGAGAAAAATAAATTATTAAAAACACCGATGACATAATACTGTTCCGTTCCATTATGTAGCAAAAGTATAGTTTGTCTATGACTAAACTTGTTTATACAAAAAGTTGCCTCTGAAATGCAAAGTTAAGAAATAAGCGCGACGCGACGACGGGGGATTTTATTTAATAATTACATTGCATTGCAAGGAATGCCACCGTGTCCGGCTGAATGGTGTTTTTGACGTTACGTAACCGCGTGACTTAGTACTTTAATCCGAATCCGACCGATAGGTAGGTGTTTGAAAGCAATAAAAAGCTGGTCGCTCGCTGCTGGTGCATTGACCCCATGAACTCAACATGATTGATTGTTAATATCGCCATCTATTACAAGTCAGTAATAACTTATACGCACTAGGCACAGTGATTAATGCGCCATCTGTTGTAAAAGACACACAACTATAAGCCAGCTGACAAATTAGTTCCTCTTGTTAGTGCTGGCGCTGTAATAGTGTTAGCCTGGTACCAAATAAAGTATAGGAACTGTCACTCTGTTTCGCTAGTATATATAGTACTCTGTGTATACGCAACTATACGAGTCGCACGCACACAAACATCGTGCCGAAGTCTGCCAAACTGAAACGACGTTAGACGAGTGCTGGGTTTTATTAGCGTTACGAAATTTTTTGATTCGGTCGCCGCGCCAAAGCCCGCTATAAAAGCTATGCAATAGCTTAATAAAAGATAAAATATCAATGGCAACGTTCGCATAAATCGTTATAGTTTCTGTGTAAATAAATAACTAGTAAAAAATACATTATTTAATTAACCGACCTTAAAGAAGGAGGAGGCTATCAATTTGAATGTATAAACATTGTGTAGTTTGGTGTTGAGGTCGGATTTAAGTTTTGAAAATTTATTATTTTAATATACTGTTTTGACGTTTCGAAAAAGAAAAAAGAAAATAAAAGGAAAAGTATAAAGACTAGCGGAGTGATATTATCAGATTTTCAGTGTCAAAGTAGGAGAGGTTTTGTAGAAAACTGCTTACTATTTTTGCAGGAAAATTTTGTATGTTGATATAACTTTAATAGATAGTTGAGTAAGTTGTAGAGAAACAAACTAAATACGACGAACGACTCAATACGACATAAGCATTTAAACCTTATTTTTAAGAACATAGGAAACAGTGTTAGTTATACTGTTTTAGTAATAAAGACATTGAGACATGGAGGCTTTCGTGTCAGATCGAACAAATCTGCAATCAACGCTCGCCGCACGTAATTTAGTTTCGTGTTGGCACTCATCTCAGCTACAGTCTAGTCAGTACGCATCTCCGCTCAGCTTTGGTGGATACAACTTTGCTGAAAAACATCTCGTCTCCGCTTCGAACATCTCTGCACATCTCCGCTTTGGTGGAGACTGGGCGTTGTAAAGAATGAGATGTGGTTATTAATTGTTTGCACAGTAAAAGGCTATTTGACAATATAATAAAAATAATCCTTTTTAATATGTACCTACCTTATTCAAAATGTGTTGTTAATTTATTGAATCACATACGTTAATTACTACTAGGGCAACAACCTAACATGTGATTGTTCGTGAATGAGTGTAATCGCAGCGTGTGTAGACGACTTTTGCTGCATAAAGCTAAGCATTTCAGCCGGGTGGAGAGGGACCGTCAGCAGTTAAAGGTGTTAAAATAATTTTTATATTTCGCTATGTGTTCCTCGGGAAAAGTTATTCAGTATCACTGTTTGGACCTACCGTTATATAATATTCAAAACCATTTTCCTTTTGAACTAAAAAATATGACAACACAATTCTTCTTAGCGAGTCGGAATGGCATTTTCATAAGGCTGTAGATCAGTGTGTGGCCTCCCCTGTCATTAGCCGAGTTTAGATCTTCTAATGTGCAAGAGGCTGGGCAGGTGGGGCATAACAGGATACGTTATAAGTGCGTTAAGGTGGTTATAACACACGAGGTGGAATTTCAGCCCGAGCCAGAGGCGAGGGCGTAATAGAGCCGAGTGTGCTTAGCCAATATACGCACGTATATCGTACCACGTTTTTCAACACACTTTTGGATTCTATGATTTTAAATAAACTCAACCACTGTAATGCACACTGCTGTTTTCCTGTCATTTTACTTTTTAATATCAGGCTGATGTGCAGCCTACATTTTTAGATTTGAAATATATAAAAAAAAACTATTTGCAGCAAGTAGTACGGTTATAAAATATAACTTCACTATTAGCGTTTATAACACTCGCACGAGTGTTTTATGAGCTGTTTTATGTACCTACCTAAAACCGATGAAATTAGATCCACTTTATGAGCAAGTGTGTTGAGAAATTGATATATCTAAGGTACTCATTGTAACGATCAAAAATATTAAAACGATTTGTGGTCGGCGCGTAATATAGAGCCTAATTCCTAAAAAAAAAAACAGATTAGCGCTTTTTTATAGCACTGACAGCGCATTTTCACTAAAACTAGTTGGCATCACTGGGTCTACTTCTACTGTCGTCTGTCTCTTGTGTTGGATTTTTGAGGTGTAGGAGAAATTCTAAACTCAACAGAAATGGCATCGAAAGCACTCTCAAACCCATTTATTCGACATGTAGCGGTAAATACTACTCTAAATAATTACAATATCCTTCGCAGAATAGAGTTCGGTTATGAAAAAACTATAACCCTTTTCCTGTCAAACCCCTGTTATATAAAGCAGTATTCAACTTGATAAACTTAAATTAGGTCATTTTACGTTTATACCTGTTTGTAGAGGAGGGGTTACGCTCAGGCAGCGACTGCAGCGAAGAGTGATTCGATTCAAACTTCCGTTTTGCCCAACAAGACCTTAGTAGCGGCAGTTGATACCAACTCCCCAGTTGCCAGAGTCACTATCGCTTTCAGGTATGCTATTCCTCTCTATAAGGTAACTAAGTAAATAAAACCACTTGTAATTAATTATTCATATTTAGGAACAATCACACAGATTAAGCTAGCCCCAAAGTAAGTTAATAAACTTGTGTTATGGGATACTATTTATTTATTTTTATTCTACTATTATATTACAAAATAAATACAATAGAACATTTCAACTACGTAACTTAATCAACAATACCAAAGATAATACAGGGTGGCCAAAAAGTCGTGGATCAAACGAAACAGGGAGATAAAGGAGGTAATTTCCAACAAAAATTTTTAATACAAGGTCACTTTTCCGTAATAAATTTTTTTTCAAATAAGTGCTCTTAAAGTGAGAAGTAATTTTTTGTAACGCTTTAAAATTTACGGAAAGAAAATCATTGCTCGTTAAGTTTGATACCAAGAGCTGCAATACAATTTTTGTAGTATTGATACATTATCGACTCATAATACAACACCTTTTGTTTTATTGTTTTTAATCAATTTAATTTTTTACTGATTAAATTGTAAAAAAACTCGGTAGTTTCATTGAAAAAACTAAAATAATTCATATCTTTTCATGCAATGAAGTTATGGCCATGCTGGGGAAAGATTTTTTGTTGGAAATTACCTCCTTTATCTCCCTGTTTCGTTTGATCCACGACTTTTTGGCCACCCTGTATAATTACTAACGTAACATATACCCAATACCAAAGAAACGATTGGAGGTCCCCAAAGTAGGCAAAACTAGAGTTGCCAGTAGGCAAACACAGCTGGCAGCACGCACAAGCTAAAAACTGACAAAGAAAGTATAGAATATGCTTTAAAAACATTTATTGCATTTTGTATAAATTTAATAATAGTATTACTTTATTTAAATAACATTAATAAAAAAAATATGTTTTAATATATAGCTATAGTGCCATCTAGTGACAAGGAAGAGAAAAAATAATGTTTATAAGGCGATGCATAGGCATTATCGTCATCTTCATCATACTCATTTTCAACCCACTGCTAAGACTGTTAGTCCCTTTTTTAAAGCAAGGCCTAACAATACAACATTTTCTGGTAAATACACAAACACGAAAGATTCAGGAATTTTGAAAAAAAAAACACAATTTACAACTTTCCCTGGCTGGGGATTTAACCCGAAACCCCTTAGTAGCTTACTAGCAACGGTTACTAATATGCCACGGGGGTTGTCATGGTCACATACATACAATATTCTTTATTAAATATTTGTATAATGTTCACTACATCCTCACTGAATAAAGATTTTTCTATTTTATTTTATTCTATAAAGTCAGAGTGAGTCAAAGTGTATACAGGGTGACTTTTTAACCACCAGCCAAATTTTTTTTCATGCATTAAGTACCATTACCTAAACACGTTTATGAAAAAAAATAGTATGCAAAATTTTCATCTCGAAATATTTTTCTTGTACCGATTACTGCTGCACCATTGTTACTGAGTCAAACGTACCTACGTAAACAGTATGCTGCGCCACGCCGCGCGCTGAGACGGGAATTGCGGGGTCTGCGGGGTGGGCAGGGGTGACTATCCCGGCCCCGGCGCCATGATGTCTGCGCGCGCAAGTCATGCATCGACCGCGCACCTACGTGTACGCATGTCATAGTTCGTTGCATCCACCCGGTGCGACTCCTCGCAATCGCGGCGGGCATACCATTTTTTCAAAATGTATTCACATCGTGTACGAGATGGTTCAGATGGTTCATTGTTACATTTTAAGTGGTGAAAATTTAAATGAAGCCCAGAGACTTTATCGCCGTGAAAGTTTTCCTCGCCTCCAAGTCTCTGGCATAAACCCGCGAGTGCCAAATCGTGAAACAATTTTACGCGCAAACCAAAGATTATTAGATCATGGACAATTTACTGCTCCAATACACTCGAGCGGGGATGGCAGATCAAGCTTAGCACTGGAGGTCGAAGATGAAATACTCGATTTCTTCGAAAGGGATCCCTGGGCGAGCACGCGAGACGCAGCACGACGTTTCGGGATATGTAGGTACCTAACTAAATTACCTAATTGCTACGAAACAAAGCTAGGTGTCTCTCTTTTGTCAATGAAACGAATAGGGGTCATCGCCCGCTCACGGAAGGCGGGGCGCGTAGGCAACGCGCGTTGTACGTACCTACTTAGTTGGCGCGCCATGTCGACAATCTTATGTACTTTGCGGATAAACTTAGGGTTCTTTTTCTCAAGTTTTTTATACTGAGACATTCTAAAAGAAAAAAAAAGATGTCATTTATTATTTTTGCTAAAGACCATATTACTTCAATTTGGCTGGTGGTTAAAAAGTCACCCTGTATATGTTTTGAAATTGTGAAAGCTCTAATATCTATTTGGCCTGATCTGTGTATTTATTTTTTACTAACTTCTTAGACTGAATGTTTTTAGGTTTTCCATGAAAAAATTAAACCATGATAGGTGGCCTAGTTCTGATTCTAAGAATAAAAAAAAACTGTTAAAATTTTTGTAATGTTGACATAATAAACATTCCTGCAACAAATTGGTTCAGGATAAAAATTTACTGTTTCAACTCTCAAACCAATTAGTAACAAATTTGTTTAAGTGAAAAGTTAGTTCTTAAGTGCATTAGAAAACAAATTAGATGTTTGTTCCTCTTTTGATGTAATGTTCCTCTTTTGGTTTGCCAGGGCTGGTTCCCGCTATGAGCCTCAAACAGAGCTGGGAATATCCCACGTCCTGCGCTCAGCTGCAGGCCTTACCACTGGCTGTGCCAGCGGCTTCATCATGGCCCGCAAACTGGCCCAAATCGGCGCCTCAGTCAGCGCATCGGGAGACCGTGAATTTGTTTACTACACCCTTGAGGTAAGTAAATTAATACCATCTTTTCATTTATTTCGAGAGTAACATATTACTTTATATTTTTATGTTGGTATACATTTCAAAATCTAGATGATGTGGAAAATGTGATTTTTTCAATTGCTTACCATCTTTCAATAGTAATTAATTTATTACAAAAGGCAGATTTCATGCTATATGGCATTCTCTTCCGGTCTATTTATTCATCTATTTATTTAATCTAACATTTGTAATAGTAACTTTTGTGTTTCTTATCAGTCAACTCGTTTAATTGGGTTATCAACTATTTTTAAAATAAAACTAGAGGGTATATAAAAAGTGACTCATTAGCAAGCCCTTTTCCTGTTTCCTTACTTATTTGTATAAAAAACAACATGCCATACTTAACAAATCAAAGACCAGCCTAAATCTAAGTAACTTAAGTAATATAACTAATGTGTAAATATTTGAGATGGTGACAAGAGGGCTGGCTGCTTCTTAGCTCTACAAATTAGCTTAGCTATTTAGAGAGGAAATGCAACCAACATACTTCTCACCATGTGACATAAACAATTTTTTTTTTCAAAATTTTATTACATATTTGTTCATCTCACTTTGAGATGACCTTAATATCCCTCCACTAGAATGTGATGATTTTATTCTGACAGAACTGTTATTTCTAAACCTCAATCAGGCAACACAAGACAATCTTCAGGATGCAGTGGAGATCCTTGCTAATTTGGTGTCAAAGCAGGAGTTCAGGCCTTGGGAGCTGAGCGACAATGTACCTCGTCTTAAATACGAGCTGGCCGCCCTATACCCTCAGGTATTTAAATCTTCACATTATAGTTAATATTCCAACTTATGCTGTTTAAAACAATGGACATTTCTAAAAATTAATAATTTACGGTTTGTGACAGATAGGTGGACGTAATTCGTCATTTACATAACTCAACACACGTCCTAAATACGGGAAAAGAATAGTGTGTATGAAAACACTTTTTAAACCAACTTCAAAAAAGGAGGATGTTATGAATTGGACCTATATGTTTTTTAAGCCTACCTTGTTGGTCCTATTTTTTGTACCGACCAAGTTGGTCCCATATTAATTTGGTTCAGATATAATAAACAACATTGGAGTATTTTTTTTTTTAATTAATTATTTGTGCTTAACAGGTCCGTGCTGTAGACCTCTTACACAAAGCCGCGTACCGCCACGGCCTCGGAAACTCTCTTTTCGTGTCTCCTAAGAGGATTGGCAAGGTTTCTTCGGAGTCCCTCCAGCACTATGCCAGCTCCACCCTGACTCCAGGCCGCTGCGCCGTCGCTGTTGTTGGTGATAACCAGGTGAATACTTTTTTTACCAACTTATATTAATATAATACTGAACTAAAAGGTACAGAACTAAACTCCAATATCATTGGTATATGTATAATTTTTTTAGAGTATTGTTCGAATATGTTTAAATATGAGCAATGTCTACCTGTCTTTAAATTCGTTGACATAATTTTAGAAACTTCGTTTAGATACCGAAAACTTATATTTTTATTTTGATGGCAGGAGAGAGCTGCTTTAGTTGCACAGTGCCTGCACCTGAGCGATTCTGGCGAAGCTCCGGGAGTACCCTCAAAGTACTATGGTGGCGAACTCAGGTCTGTTTCTTTTTTATCAGTACCTATTTATTTTAAACAGTTCACATAGATTCTGTTTCACAGATTTTCTTATTTCCCATGCTAGTCTTGGAGAAAAGAAAAAGCTTAGAATGAACTAGCTGCTTCTTTTTGGCAGATCGTAAAAGCCGATCGAGGGAATGGGCGAAGATGCGAATTATTTTCATCGGCTAGCAACACATCACTAAATTGATTGCTTTTTCATCTTCTTGCCCACCATCACGCGAAAAGTGGCTTTTGAGTCTTGCGGCCCTGGACTCTGTCTGCTTTGTGCTGCAAGATACAAAAAACTCTGTCTGACCCATTAGGGACAAAAGTCTCCGTGGCGTAGTGGTCACCATGCTAGTCCGCCACTCAGAGGTTCCGGTTTCGATCCCCGGTCAGTGCAAGTTGGAAAATGGCTTTTTTTCAAATTGTCCTGGGTCTTGGATGATTATCTACGTGGGGCGCACTATAAGTTTCCGGAATGAATATGAAAAAATACTATTAAAATTACAAAATTAATTTATTGTTTTTCAAAATAATCTCCCTTGGCGTCTATGCACTTTTTCATTCGATGAAACCAGTTTTGAAAACTTTTGTGCCACTCCTCTGTGGTGACCTCTGAAACGTGTTTTTCATACTCCTCGACAGCCTCTTCTGGTGATGAAAATCGTTGACCGCGTAATTGGTTCTTAATTTTTGGGAACAGAAAAAAGTCACAAGGTGCCAGGTCGGGACTGTATGCAGGATGACACATGAGTTGTACATTTTTCGCCTTCTAAAAGTCGTTTGTCTGTCTGGCCGTGTGAGAACTAGCATTGTCGTAGTGCAGGATGATACGGCGTTTACGGTTATTTTTACGGAGTTCGTCAATAACTTCCGGCAAACAAATGGTCGTGTACCAGTCACTATTCACTGTACGACGATTCTCTAAAGCAACAGTAGCCACGTGTCCAGTTTTATTAAAAAAAGAAGCAATCATCCGCTTAGATGCACTTTTCACGCGCGCCACTTTGGTTGGTTTCGGCTCATCTTGAAAGACCCATACGCTCGATTGCTGCTTTGTTTTGGGATCGTAGCAATAAATCCATGTTTCGTCACCTGTTACTATGTCCCACACCAAATTTGACGCACCTTCGTTGAATCTGGTAAGCATGGCACTGCACCAAGTGACGCGGTCCGTTTTTTGAGCCTCGGTCAAGTTGTGTGGGATCCACCGCGAGCACAGCTTTCTCACACCCAAATGTTTGTGTAGGATTAATTGTATTTGACTCATGCCTATTTCTAAGGATGCGCGAATTTCATGGTAGGTCACATGCCTGTCTGTTTCAATCATACGGCGCACAGCATCGATGTTTTTGTTGGTCACAGCGGTGGACGGCCGACCATCGCGAGATTCGTCACTGAGATTGATACGACCACGCTTGAATTCTGCAAACCAGCTATAAACAGTTGTATTGCATGGTGCTTCATTGCCAAAAGCTGTTTCAAGCCGAGCGATGCTCTGTTGAGCTGTCAAATTACACTTAAAATCGTAGAAAATCATACTACGAAAATTTTCCCGAGTTAAATCCATGTTGATGCAGACACACAATTTTTTAAATGGCGCCACAAGGTAAAAACAAAAGACAGTCTGATGAAACAAACTGCATTCTACAGCCAAAGAGTTCTATTTTCAAATGTTGCAATAAATTTTTAAATATTGTTTATGTAAGTGGCCAGTTCCGGAAACTTATAGTGCGCCCTATGTATATGTATATGTATTTATTATAAAATTATAATATCGTTGAGTTAGTATCTCATAACACAAGTCTCGAACTTACTTTGGGGCTAGCTCAATATGTGTAATTTCTACCTATGTATTTATTTATTTATGTATATTTGATGCTACATCCATTTGTAATACTGTAACACCCCATACTCGATGTTAGATTGTGATTTTCTCTTTTTTTTGTATTAAAATGTGCTAAAGATGCAATAATTTAATTATATTTTTCCTGTACAATTCGTGTTTGTTTTTTTTCGTTTTATTTTAATGTAATGTTCATATAAAAGAGGGGCCTATAAATTTGTTCGTTAGTAAGAACAATATCGAGCCCACCAAATTATAAGTTTTATTTTTGCATTCTTATATAAATGAGTATTATCAGTATGACGTTAGCTAACCTTTACTTTTTGCACAGAAAGGAGATGGGCGGCGATTTGGCCCATGTGGCTATTGCAGTACAGGGCGTCGCAGCCGGCTCGCCTCAGTCATTGGCCTTGGCCATTGCTGCTAAAGGTAACTTTTTAGGGTCCCGTACCCAAAGGGTAAAAACGGGACCCCATTACTAAGACTATACTAAGGCTATACGTCTGTCGGTCTGTCACCAGGCTGTATCTCATGAACCGTTATAGCTAGATATTTGAAATTTTCACAGATACATATAATATACAACATATGTGATTGTTTTATAAATAATGGTACAGAACACTTCGTGCGCGAGTCCGAATCGCACTTGGCGGGTTATTGTCTTCTTATATAGTCATCTGGAAGCATGGGGCCCATGCTAACTAAATAAGTGGCCCTCGTCATATTGCGAAAAATATCGGAACTAAATTCATCATGGGACCGCCCTTAACACAGATTATTAAACAACCAGTGGTCCATCATTTCCGTTTGTTTCCGATAAGTAACACCCGCTTGAGTACCACTGTTACTCAAGGGGAAAAAAAACTGAAAAGGAAGAATGTTAGTTGCAATGGGTAACATTGGACCTCATAGGAATTAGGGAAGTGTTTTCCCCTTGAGTAACAGTGGTACTCAAGAGGTAGTTTAAAATCAAACGAAAATAAAGGCACACTGACTTAGTTGTTGACCTTTACTATTATGAAATCTTACTCGTACACAACGGAATAGAGCTCGGTGGCCCGGCGGATGTGCGCTTTCGTTAGCTTAACGACATTGGGCGCTGTCCGCATTTGGATGGGTGATTCGGAAGGCACTTATAAGCCGTTTGTCCCGGCTTTCAGATACCTTTAGGCAGCTTGAACCCAGTGTTAACCACTTACACACATGAAAAACAAACAAACTAATACACACATAATTTCGTATGGTATAAAGAGCAATACTGATGCCAAGGTGTTTATGGCTTAATTTTAAGTACAATTTCATCGTTTATGTTAGGTATCACAAAATGTAGTAGTGCTCTTGGTTGGTAGTGTTATTTATGTTATATGTAGGAGATATAGGCACGACATTGAAACAAGGCTTCTAGATACGAACTGTTTATTCAAGTGCGAACACCTACCCCCAACATTCTATTATCATACCGACATGTAGTTCCTGTATAATGATGGAGAGCTGTTGCTCCAGGGGTGGAAGTGTTAAAGGGTGTAACGCCGCGAGTAACCTCGGAGAAAGCAAGGGCTGCATGTTTTTTTTTTATAAAAATCACTGATTTAAATCAAATTCCGAAAAAAAAAATAATGCTGGGAGTGCATAAAAATCAATAGTGCGAAAACAATGTTTATACAAAGTAGGTACGATACTTAGTTCAACCTTATTTATCACAATAAAAAATAGATATTTTCTTTTTGTTAGCAACACTATAACAATAATGATTACTTTCATTCATTACATGCAATGCAAGGAATAATCATAAGAATGGTTTCAGAAATTATTTAAATAATTGTTTTATTTATAAAAACAGAATGAGATCATAATATTAGCATCGGTATGTCCAAAAGCAATTTTGTTCCCTAGAAAATATGTGGTACCATTTTAGATGTACAATAATTGTACTTAGATTTGTATTTAGATGTGATATTTAGTAAAAATAACTTTGTTTGTACCATAAACTAAAAATAATAATCAGTCATTATCATTGTAACATTTAAGTAAAAATGCAAGTTTATTAACTTTTTCATTACCCAGATGGTTTCTAATTTAGTACTGTATTACTAAAGGAAGAAAAAACTCTTTCAATGAATGCTGATGAGGCCGTTGCACTATACATAAATTCTACCTGAATAAAAATGTTGCCCACAAGAAAAACAAGGGAAATGATCGCAAAACTATTAAAAATCAAAAAGATAGTAACTGACTTTTTGATTAAATTAAAAAAAAAACATAATTTTTTTAAACTCTAGAGAAAGCACAGCACTCCTCTCGACACCCCAGAAGTGCGATTTCTGAAACGCAGAGTCTCCTTAACGTATGGTTTTTGTATGGGAAAACCATTCTTTTAGGTGACTCCGCGTTTCACTTCTGAGTTGCTTACACGGGTGTTGTTCCATTTTAGTCGACTATGGCAAAGCCATAATGAAGGATTTTAATGTATTTGTGTGAATTTTTATGTGTTCCGTAATAGTCAGTAGGTACTTAATCATGATTACTCAGTGTAATTTGTCCCTATTTATTTATTTATTTATTATAGCAGGTGCCATAGTTTTAATGAATAACCCAGCATCAGTCCATATCCAAGAATGTATTTTGGCGGGAGCGCTGTATACAAGTAACATCAACTTCTCCGCATTTCGGATCTATATCCCGACGCAAGTCTTCTCAATGACCGGGGTAAAAAGACCCTTGGATCTACAGAAAATGATGATAATATTGCAAGCAAACTATTTCATTCTTTATTGTTATAATGAGATTTTTAACATTCTCCTGAAAATCTTTTACAGCTCTTGGCAGTGGCCCTGTCACAAAGTGGGGTGCAGACAACTCTGTGCTAGCAAAATGTATTGGAAACATCGGGCCATTTGCCGCGGCTGGCTTCAACGTGTGCTACAGTGACTCTGGTCTCTTTGGAGCAGTGCTCTCAGTGCCCAAGGATGAGGCTAACAGTGTAAGTTATGTAATTAACTCCTCAGTTCAATCAATAAGTAAAAACTGATAGGCAGGCAGGTATACCATTGTGGTTAATATAATGTTAATAGATGTGTCAAAACAACGGCTGAAATAATTATTGGTATTGGTGGCTTCTTGGGAATCGCAGAAATGTCCCACCTACCGTATTTTTCTGGGAAGAAATGGGATCAAAATATTTTGTAGGTAAAGGGTTTGACTACATCTGGCAGTAGAGGACAGCATTTTTCTATGTTGCTATCCTTTTTTGTCGCTCAGAACCGTCATTCGCTCGAGCAAGAGTTGTTTCTATGATTGATATCTAGCAAAAATACAATGCAATTTTACTAATTTATATTTTTCACCACTTTATTTAATGCATATTATTCCAGGCTGTGAAAGCTGTAGCTAGTGCGCTGAAGAAGCCCTCCTTGAATTCTGAAGCAATCCGTGCTGGCAAGAACCAACTGAAGCTGCAGATCCTTAGTGAGGCCGAGGCCGGCACGTCTCTAGCGGAGTCCATCGCCGCCCAATGCCTCTACACTGGCTCCGTCAGGTCGCCTACTGAGCTCGCCTCACGAGTTGACCAAGTCAACGATAACCTTGTTAAAGAGGTGAGTTTGAACCAAATAAAACTACGGATCCTCATCAAAGTCTGGGCTTGCATGTGGCTAACAAAGTTTATCGCACTGAAGGCTCATAGTGATGACAAACAAGTGTAATGTTAGCTGCGTAAAACAGAATATTGCGGTGGCAAAACAGGACTTTTTGAAATCATGCAGCAAAAATTCTGCAACTTATTTTCTGTGGCAGAAATTACGTTTGTGTACACCATCGTCCCAACCTCGTTTTTCTGACCCATCGTACTTTCTTGGCAGACTATAATAGTAATACGCGCACTTGATAGGTGTCCCTAAATATCGGCGTCTGCCGAGCCAGACAGGAAGCGGGCGGAAGTTACGTCATCTTGAAGTGTCCTCCAGTAGCCCAAAAATTATCCATCTTACTTTTGAAAAATTATTTCTTAGAATCCTTCCTTGCATCAATATTAACTGCTTATACTTAATTCCAGGCCATTAATAGGGAAGCACTTGCAGAATCAGACGACTTTTATAGGGATTTTTACCCAAAAAAATATGCCTTCTGCAAGTGCTTCCCGTAAAGAGGTTAGTATGCCGGTCTATTAGGCTTCTCCTTAAAAGGACACCAATTGTGTGCCCATAACGTGTAATGTCAATGTCAATGATTTTTGTGGATAAACAGTTTACCAAAACTTTACTACTTGTATCTTACTTCCATTCTTTTCTAATAGTTATGTTTTTAATAATATGAGTAGTGTGATACTTTATGATATGTTTTTCTTTCTCAGGCATTGGCATCTGCTGCACAAAGCAAGATTTCCATGGGAGCAGTTGGCAACCTCGCATTTGTGCCATACACTGATGAACTTTCTTAGGCTCTTTTAGAATATTTATCAATACGAAATTCGGGAACTTACCGGTATTGTATTAGAACATTGCATATACCTATGCAGATTATAATTTATTGTTGTATTGAAATAAATCACGATTTTTTGTTTTGATATCTTATTTTTTAATCCTTTATGATCTTACAGCATAAATAAATAGCTATGGCCACAGCGCTCTGTTGTAGCTAATTGTTAGCTTACATTTTTATCCAGAAAGTGTGGTAAGGTTTTCATATTCAGGTTCAAAGTGACACAGACTAATTAAAAAACCTATTATAAAAACTAAGAATGGCGACAAGACAATCACCCAGTGCCTCGCTCTTGCAGGGGCTTCACCATGCTTTACACTGAGACCCACAACGAATCTCACTGCCTTCAGTGAATGATCTACAATTTGTAAAGGCCTTAAATGAAAAAATATTTATTTTGAACTATTTTATTGAACTTCTGCTTCTGTTAATAACATATTTGGAATGCCTTTTGTAATAGGAAACTGTCTACCAGATTCAGGGCAAGTTAGATAACCTTCTTCAACTTCAACTTCTAAAAGCACTTTGTGAGCTTTCTTCAGAAAATCTTCATCTTCCTCAAATTTGGGCTCTATTGTTCTAGGCAGACCTTCACTGTGCCCGATACTGTCAGCGGCTCCCCATACAACATTCCAATCCAACTTTGGTATAACTTTGGTAATAAAGTCTGGATTAAAGTCAACTTCGGTCACCTTAATATTTGTGGCGTTTATAGAAAGAGGGTAACCAGTCATCACACCCTTCAGACATTTCGAAGTAAGCATATTATGAGTGATAAGCTTCATTTTTAAGATTTTGTTCAGAATCTTATTCAAATACAAAGAGATAATAAATCACAATTTTATAAGAAAAACAGATACATTAAATATTCATGTATGTAGCTTTTTTATTTGCCGGTTTAAAGATTAAAGGCGATCTTTTTATAATTATTAAACTATTTTGTAATTTACCTTTCACATTCCAACTCTGTTATTTATATTCCCTATAATTTTTGTTGAGTCGGTGGTGTGGTGGTGAACTATTGAGTTTGAGGCACGTTTGAGGGAAGATATGTCATAAACAAACACGAACGAAATGACTTTGACATTTGAACGTGGACATATTATTTTTAATTGTTTTACGGCTTTGGATTCAAGTCCTTTGTATCGTCAGTTTTTCATTTGTTGGCATGTAGAGATGAGCGGTAGGTAAATACCCAATCTACCCATTTGGGTAAATACCCGGTATATTGGGTAAATACCCGTATATACCCGTTTGGTGGGTAGATTGAATTATATGAGTAATTACTTCGCAACTCGTGTCGGAAAGGTCGTGCAACGCTATAATATGCTTAAAATGCAGGTAGCCGTCAAATACGATACTAAAATATATGAAACAACCGTACTAAACATACAATGAAAACATACTTCGTTGACTTAGTATAATTTTTTTGCTAAACCATGTGCAAAGACAAAAAACCATGTGCAAAGACACATTTTTATGTTAAAATAAGTAAAAAAACCTTAAATGCGATGTTAACATAATCGTATGAGGCTAACTTTCTTATAAAATATACAGAAGTATTTTTTGACTGTTCATTCAAGAGCAAAAACTACTGATTTCGGGGTTCGTCTCGGAACAAATAGTATTCGTAATACGAGTATCTTTCGAAGAACTTTTAAATACGAATTTCGTATTGAAAAGTTCTTCGATCACCCATCAACTCGTTACAACATTTTCCCAAAAAATGTATGCCAGGTTTTTTATCCGAATCTACTCTTTGTATGGGAATATACAAATTGACAGGTCTAGAGATGGGCGGTGGGTAAATACCCAATCTCCCCGTTTGGGTATATACCCGGTAGATTGGGTTTGTGCAAACACTGTAATATGCTTAAAACGCAGGTAGACGTCAAATACGATACTAAAATATATGAAAACCCCCATACTATTCGTACATTTAAAGTAGGTTTTTTAGACTTATTATCATTTTCGTTTTGCAATGGCATATTTATATGTTAAAATAGATAATTAATGCGATGTCAACATACTCTTATAAGTCTTACCTTCATAATATAAAGAAATATTTTTTGACTGCTCATTCAAGGGTCAAAACTACTGATTTCTGAGGTGGTCCCGAAACAAAAGTTCTTCGATCCTTCATCAACTTGTCATAACATTTCCTACAAAATAACGTGCCGGGTATTTATCCGAATCTACCCGTTGTATGGAAACATACGAGTTGAAAGGTATAAGCTTACATTTTTTGCTGGCAAATGTTTGTTGAACTAATAATATGTTAAATAACCAAACTTCAAATGTGATGCTAATGTATAAATACCCTAATACATATATAGAGAGTAGTCATATTTGACTGCTCGTGTCGGGGTTGGTCCCGGAAAAAAAGATATTCGTATTGGTTAGTTCTTTAATCCTACATCAACTTGTCATAACATTTCCCACAAAATAGTATGCCGGATATTTACCCTAATCTACCCGTTGTATGAGAACATACGAATTGACAGGTCTAAGTTTGCATTTTTTGCTGGCAAATGTTTGTAGACATCAAATGCGATGTCTGTATTTGAGCACCCTCATACATATAGATAGAGTAGATTTTTTCGACTGCTCATCAAAGAGCCAAAACTACTGCTTTTGGGGTTGGTTCCGCAACAAAAGATTTTCATTTTGACGAGTTTCTTTGATCCCTCGTCAATTTATTATAACATTTCCCCCAAAATAGCATGCCGGGTATTTACCCCGATCTACCTTTTGTATGGGAAAATACGAATTGATAGGTCTAACCTTTCATTTTTTGTTGGCAAATGTTTGTAGACCTAATTATATGTTAAAATAAGCAAACGGACATCAAATGCGATATCAATATATAAGCACCTTCATACATATAGGGAGAGACGATTTTTTTGGCTGCTCATCCAAACGCCAAAACTACTGATTTTGGTATAAGTCTTGGAACAAAAGATATTTGTACTGACGAGTTATTTGATCTCCCGTCAACTTAATATAACATTTCTATCAAAATACGTGTCAGTGCAAGTTTTATCAAAATCGGTTAAAAAAATTTTACTGAACTAAAATAAATAACGAAACGACATCTAAATGTAACTTTATCTTCTTGAAGCGCATTATCGTTACGTGGGGCGCACTATAAGTTTCCGGAATGAATATGAAAAAATACTATTAAAGGTACAAAATTAATTTATTGTTTTTCAAAATAATCTCCCTTGGCGTCTATGCACTTTTTCATTCGATGAAACCAGTTTTGAAAACTTTTGTGCCACTCCTCTGTGGTGACCTCTAAAACGTGTTTTTCATACTCCTCGACAGCCTCTTCTGGTGATGAAAATCGTTGACCGCGTAATTGGTTCTTAATTTTTGGGAACAGAAAAAAGTCACAAGGTGCCAGGTCGGGACTGTATGCAGGATGACTCACGAGTTCTACATTTTTCGCCTTCAAAAAGTCGTTTGTCTGTCTGGCCGTGTGAGAACTAGCATTGTCGTGGTGCTGGATGATACGGCGTTTACGGTTATTTTTACGGAGTTCGTCAATAACTTCCAGCAAACAAATGGTCGTGTACCAGTCACTATTCACTGTACGACGATTCTCTAAAGCAACAGTAGCCACGTGTCTAGTTTTATTAAAAAAAGAAGCAATCATCCGCTTAGATGCACTTTTCACGCGCGTCACTTTGGTTGGTTTCGGCTCATCTTGAAAGACCCATACGCTCGATTGCTGCTTTGTTTTGGGATTGTAGCAATAAATCCATGTTTCGTCACCTGTTACTATGTCCCACACCAAATTTGACGCACCTTCGTTGAATTTGGTAAGCATGGCACTGCACCAAGTGACGCGGTCCGTTTTTTGAGCCTCGGTCAAGTTGTGTGGGATCCACCGCGAGCACAGCTTTCTCACACCCAAATGTTTGTGTAGGATTAATTGTATTTGACTCATGCCTATTTCTAAGGATGCGCGAATTTCGTGGTAGGTCACATGCCTGTCTGTTTCAATCTTACGGCGCACAGCATCGATGTTTTTGTTGGTCACAGCGGTGGACGGCCGACCATCGCGAGATTCGTCACTGAGATGGATACGACCACGCTTGAATTCTGCAAACCAGCTATAAACAGTTATCTTGCATGTTGCTTCATTGCCAAAAGCTGTTTCAAGCCGAGCGATGCTCTGTTGAGCTGTCAAATTACACTTAAAATCGTAGAAAATCATACTACGAAAATTTTCCCGAGTTAAATCCATGTTGATGCAGACACACAATTTTTTTAATGGCGCCACAAGGTAAAAACAAAAGACAGTCAGATGAAAAAAACTGCATTCTACAGCCAAAGAGTTCTATTTTCAAATGTTGCAATAAATTTTTAAATATTGTTTATGTAAGTGGCCAGTTCCGGAAATTTATAGTGCGCCCTATGTAGTATGCCGGGTAATTACCCTAATCTACCCGTTGTATAAGAACATACGAATTGACAGGTCTAAGTTTACATTTTATGCTGGCAAACGTTTGTAGACTTAGTTAAATGTTACATAAGCAAACAAACATCAAATGCGACGTCAGCATATGAGCAACCTCATACGTACAGGTAGAGTAGATTTTTTCGACTGCTCATCCAAGAGCCAAAACTACTACTGCTTTCGGTATAAGTCCCGAAACAAAAGATTTTTGTATTGACGAGTTCTTTGATCCCCCGCCAACTTAATTTAACATTTCTCTTAAAATAGCAAGCCGGGTATTTATCTGAATCTACCCGTTGTATGGGAACATACGAGTTGACAGATCTAAGTTTTCATTTTTTGCTGGCAAATGTTTTTAGACCTAATTATATGTTAAAATAAGCAAACAGACAAAAAATGCGATGTCGATATATAAGCACTGTTATTTATACATAGGGAGTAGGCTTTTTTGACAGTCCATCCAAGAGCCAAAACTACTGATTTCGAGGTTGGTCCCGAACAAAAGATATTCGTATTGACGAGTTCTTTGATCTCCTATCAACCTTTTATACCATTTCCCTCTGAATAGCATGCCGGGTATTTACCCCAATCTACGCGTGGTATGGGAACAATGCGAATTGACAGGTATAAGTTTTCATTTTTTACTGGCTTAAGTTTTGTTTTTCTGTTGAAATAAGCAAATAGACATCAAATAAGATGGAATCAGTTTGTTTAATATGGATAGCATTAATGATTTTAATGTTTGTTATTTATTCTTTGAGACATATTTATACATTACATAACCATTCCATACATTTCTACACATACTTTTAAGACTCCCACAAATTTTTTATCGATTATCACTTATAATCGATTACGCAACTAGTTTTTATCATGAATCACAGTCCATAAATCTGCAATATACCATCTTTCCAAGGTAAGAAAATTATGAATTAACTACAGTTTACAATAGGATAATCCAATTTTCGTCTGACACAAGTACACAACACACAATATAAGTCAGGTTTCCAGAAGTCGACTCATTCAAAAGTTGGTCACATTATACACATCCATCTAATCGCTATCTCTTTTGCTCTTGTGATGGCGATTTATTAACGTATTGTTTGTTGCACTCTGCTTGTTCTGTCATCTAACGCAGTAAGTTTTTTTTAGGTCTATGGGTAATTCCGAAACCACAAATAGCGCAAATAAAATAAAATTAGTAGTATTAAAAAAATGTACCTACTAACTGTATTGTTTTTAACTATCATCTTTTCCCCCACTAAACTAAGTTTGAGAACCGCTCCGCAACTGATGACGTATACTTGTTCTAATTACGTCACTAGCTGTCAGTGACACGGGAAGAATATTAATATGGTACCATGACATGAGTGCACTCGGGATTTCAAACAGGACTATATCTGGCTGTCTGTAGCGTTGCAATGAGTGTCATTAGTGTCAAACTGATGTCTTTTAATCCTGTGAAATTAAATATCTGGTCATAGTTCCTTTTCTCGGTATCATTGTGTTCCAATCCAACTTGGTTGGATTAAAATGACGGATGCCATTCGGATGTCTTTCCTAGTGCATGAAACGTGCATATCTAACATCGACAATACGATACTCCATACTACACAATACTTACAATACCCGTTTACAAAACATTTACCTTTGTAATTGAACAATCATCATCAACATATTTTACAATGATGCAGGTCAGGATTTTTGTGTTCTTTGCTACGGAAAAAAATAATAACGCGCAATATTGTGCATGGATAAACGTGTGACTTTAAATGAGTTTACGTATGAAAATAAAAGACCCGGAAAATGTGACGCTTATCGAAATATGACATTTGTGTGATGAAAAATTCGAGTGAAAACTAATATTAAAGGTGTATTTAATTTTCTTTTTTTAAGTATTAAATAAATTTATACATAGGTATAAATAAAATCATGTAATGTTTTTTTTTTCTCCTTCTTTTCTTATTTCAGACTTAAGAACTGGGGTAGCATTTTTGAAATCACTTGTCACATCACGAAGGGTTTACGAATGCGTTTCCAAACGGGCGCATTTTTGAAATGATAGTTTGCGAAGGATTTGTAACGAGTGGTCTCGACCACTCGTAATTTTGACATTTGTGGCGCAGATATGTCAAAGAAACCTTTCATAGAGAATCCGTTCCGTTTCATGCTGCTTTTTATAAGTGGTGAAATTCTTAGAAAACCATAGACATATTTTCGATGTTTTCTGCGTAAAACAATATTGTTTTTCGGTTGACGGTTTCGAAAATACGGCCAAATGGGTTTTTACGCAAGCGGTGAGTTGCAAAACTAGACGTTTTGTGTTTCGGTGAGTCCTTAAATGAAAAAATCGCACTCCAGAGCGGTGTTATTGTTTTGAAGGTAGTTATTGGGATTGGAACCCGGAACCTTTCGATCATAAAAAATACATATCTATGCGTAAATCAGCAAATTATGTGTATTGAAATTATCTATATGAGAAAATATCAATAATGGACAACACTAGTGTGCAAAAAGGCTTGTGACTAGAGATGGGCCGGGGTTTTTGCCCAGTGGGCGAAAATTAGGGCCGAATGGGCCAAAATAATTTACACCCGATAAACGCCCTTTTGCTGGGCCGAAAAAAACTTACTCATATTAGAATAATTTTCATTTGACCTATGAACTATCTAAATATATATAACTCAAAGGTGACTGAATTACTGACATAGTGATCTATCAACGCACAGCCCAAACCACTGGACGGATCGGGTTGAAATTTGGCATGTAGGTAGATGTTATGACGTAGGCATCCGCTAAGAAAGGATTTTGATCAATTCTACCCCCAAGGGGATAAAATAGGGGATGAAAGTTTGTATGAAACTTTGCCAATTTTAAACCGATTGGGCTGAGACTTTGCATGCATAAAGCTACCATGACGTAGGTATTCCCTAAGAATGAATTTTGATAAATTACACCCCTACGCGAGCGAAGCCGTAGGCAAAAGCTAGTAAGTCATAATACTAATAATATACTGTCTTGAAATGGATAATAAACCATTTTAAGATAAGATATAATTGCTGTTGTAGCTAGGGGGTCTACTCCTGATTAAGCAACTCTTTAAAAGTCACCAGTTTAAGTATGAAACTAAATGTATGCGATCATTATAGATAGATACATATGGTTTTTTTTCAGGAAGTGATGACATAGCCTAGCTCATCTCTTCATGCTTCGGCCGCACTTGTGCCTATCGTCCCGAAGCAATTCGCGGCGAATCTTCGTACGTTTTGTACACTAAAAAGTTATCGCGATAAAGCGCTAGTCACAATAGCGGCTTCGTTATTTTTCACGAACTATCTGGCAATAATCCAAGATGGCGTCGTCTACGTGTTTTAAATATGGACGACACTTTCTTTTCTTTAACATATGTGCTAACAATTACATAATGCATATATTGAAATCTAAAAAGAAACCCAGAAAGAAAAAGCAAAAAATTTTAACACTATTTTATCGTTCCAATCCATTTTTACGCATTAATAACCGTGGCACCGTCGCACAGCACCGTCCGAACAAGTTGAAAACAAACGTCAAAATGAACAAACAACGCAAGTGCGACCACGCAGAGAGAAGACCATGGAGAGTAAGCATATTTGACTGATCATCCAAGAGCCGAAACTATGAATTCCGGGTTGGTCCTTAAAATAAAAGATATTCGTATTGACGAGTTCTTCGAACCCCTATCAACTTGATATAACATTCCTATTAAATAGCGGGCCGGGAATTTACCCCAACCTAACCGTCTGTAGCATGGAAACATACAAATTGACAGGTCAAAGATTATATTTTTTTCTGCCAAATGTTTCGTCATCATCATCATTTCAGCCGCATAATATCCACTGCTAATAATAGGCCTTTCTCAAGGATTTCGAAAACGACCGAATAAGAGCAGCCTGCATCCAGCGCCTTCCAACGACTTTGGTCAGGTCGTCTGACCACCTTGTGGGTGGGTGTACGCTTCGTTTGCCAGTACGCGGTCGCCATTCAAGAACCTTTTTGCCCCATCAGCCATCGGTTCTTCGCGCTATGTGTCTCACCCACTGCCACTTCAACGAACTAATCCGCTAGGGTATGTCAGTGACTTTTGTTCTCCTACAAATCTCCTCATTTCTGATTTGATCACGTAAAGAAACACTAAGCATAGCCCTTTCCATAGCGCGCTGAGCGACCTTGAGCCTTCTTATGAGACCCATAGTAAGGGACCACGTTTCAAAGCCATAAGTCATCACTGGTAACACACATTGATTAAACACTTGAGGCACTGAGGTAACGCTGTTCAGCCGACTCGGATTCGTCGAAAGACCTCTTCCTCGAAGCTGAAAATTCCTGCCTGGATCAATTGACCCAGGCAGATATTTTGGTCTACACTTAGAAGGTGGAGCTCCCAACACAAAGCTAAATGTTTATAGACGTAATTATATGTCAAAATAACCAAGCAGGCATAAAATAAAATGAAATTTGTTTATTTAATATGGATAACATTAGTAATTTTAATCTTTTTTATTTTTTCTTTGAGATATATTCATTTATTTATACATAACATAACCATTTTACATGATTAGAGGACTCGCACTCATTTTTTAAATTAATATCCCAATCTACCCACCCATATCGGGTAAATACTCAAGCGTGAAAAATATCCGGGTACATCTCTAGGTGGTGTGTCACGAACGATAAGTCTTATCCCGCGTTTACACACTCGCGCTCGCGCTCGCGTTGGCACTCGTCGAAACGTTTGACGAAACATTCATGCACGAGTGCCGACGCGAGTGTCCGTTTACAGTTTTACACACTCGCGGAGCATTCAGTTGAGCGCTGATCCGCGAACATGGAGGACATTGAAACAGTTGCATAACTATTTGAACGTACTCCGCAAGGAAATGGAAAAATACAGTTTCTAAACTGTACAATGATGTCGTTGCTCCAATCCACGATGTTGACAACCAAATTATCGATTTAAAAGAGTAGATTTATTAAAAATTGCTGCATCAATTTATTTATATGTATGTATCGAATATGTAATGTATATGTATGAATTTATACAACGTGGAAAGGACATGCCCGTAATAAATCAAACCACGGGTTAAAATTAGTATAACTATAAAAAACATTTAAAAAATGCCATTTCCATACAAAAGTGTCCAGCCACTCGGGCAATCTGTATAGGAGTGTTTTTATTGGTTGTTATTTTAATTTAATTATACTATAGTGATCTAGTATAGCCCGTGGTTCGATTTTTGCGGGTATGTCCGTTCCACATTGTATGTATATGGGAAATATACATATTATATTAGTTATCGTTTTTTTATGTAGGTACTATTTATTTATTCTACTTTTATCCTGTAACTCACATTTAGACTATCCGTATAACCCGAAGGTTGACTGGTAGACAACGCTTTTTACGTTAAGTTCGACTATTGTACGTTGTAATGAACAAAAAGATTAAATAAATAAATAAAAATATGACATTTTTTAAACGCGGAGCCACCTATATGAATGGTTTTTCCATAAAAAAAAAACCGTTGGTTTAATGACTCCGCGTTTCAAAATTGGCAGTTCTGAATGGCGAGTACGCGAGTGTGATGACTTACAAATTTATCTATCATTCAAACCGGATATAGCTTATACAACTGCAGGGGTAAAAAGACTAAATAGGGATCTCAACCGTATATCCCATTGGTGCGACGAGTATAACTTAGTAATAAATCCCGATAAATCAAAGTATATGTTGTTTGGTACCACACTTGCATTAAGTAATATAATACCCCAAAAGCCCCAGCTTTTCATATCCGGTAACAATATTGAACAAGTATCACAGGCACGTAATCTAGGCCTTTTAATGGATGAACACTTGCGATTCGAAGAACATATCTCGAACATTATGAGTAATTGCTTTTATAGGCTCAAAGTTCTATATCGTATACGAGATTATTTAAATGTTGACATGCGTATTCAACTATGTGAAATGTTAATCTTATCTAATCTTACATACGCTGATACTGTGTTTGGAGAATGTTTATTAGCACGAACAAGAACAATGATTCAGCGTACACAGAATGCGTGTGCTCGGTATTGCTTTGTTATTCCTCTTCACTCTCACGTAACTCCTTTTTTGAATAATAATGGCTTGTTAAATATGTCATCCCGACGAAAATTACATTTTGCCTCGCTACTTTTTGGTGTACTGCATACCAGCCAACCGTCATATCTGTTTGAAAAATTAAAAATTTCACAAAGAAACGCCAGAATAAATTTACTTCTTATTTGTCCCAAACACAGAACTACTGCATTTCGAGGCAGCTTTCGATTTGCTGCCACGAAATGCTGGAACGATCTCCCTCCTTCAATAAGAGCCTGCAGTTCTATTGAAACTTTTAAGAAAAAATACAAAAGTCATCTTCTGAACATCCAATTGTTTGGTCATCGGTAGAAAGTAGTTTTGTACCTATATATTGCTTATCATTTTTATATATTGCTCATATATTTTTTTTGTTTATTTGATTGTTATATATTTAATTTAGCAGTATCACTTAAATATGTATCATTATTAACGGCAATAGTATTATTCATCACATTGTTTCGACTTGATCTTTGTCAGTGGATATCTGGTAGTGCTTTCTCTCTTATCTTTTGGTACCACGGAAGACCAGCGGCATGATGTAAAGGCACATCAATGCCCTATGCTGAGTGGTGCCATTTCGGTGTAAAACAAATTTTAGTTATTTAGTAATCCTACTGATGTATACTAATTTGCACTGAATTAAATATTTTTCTTTCTTTCTTTCTAAACGGCTAGTTCGCCTCGCTATTCGCCTAGCTCGCGTCGTCCCCTTTGACTAGCGCCCAAAAACCGCTCCCGACGCGAGCGTGGTGAATGACGAGGCGAGCCGCGAGGCGAATAGCGACTATAGCGAGTGCACATTCACACACTTGTGCTCTTGACTCGCCTCGCCATTCGCCTCGCCACTCGCGCGAATGTGTAAACGCGGCATTATTCACATTACGGGGACATACAGCGAGTAATGTGAACAATAGTCATTGTGACCGCGAAGTCTAAAATCAGTTAAGCGAATTAAGCGATTCACCGACCGTACATTGCACATGCCCTTCTCACTCCCACCCGCTCTTTCACTCCGTCAGGTACAATTCGCTTAACAGATTTAAGACTTTCGCGGTCACAATGACTATTGTTCACATTACTCGCGGTATGTCCCAGTAATGTGAATAATAGAGATGTACCCGGCTCCCGGATATTTCTTCACGCTTGGGTATTTATCCAATGTGCACCTGGTAAATACCCGTATTTACCCGTATGGGTGGGAAGATTGGGATATGAATTAAATAATGAGTGCGAGTCCTCTAATCATGTGTAGAAAAATGTGAAAAGGTTATGTTATGTACTAATAAATGAATATATCGCAAAGAAAAAATATCAAAGATTAAAATCACTAATGCTATCCATATTAAATATATATATTTTATTCCTGCTTGCTTATTTTGACATATAATTAACTCTATAAACAGTTGACTTTGTGTTGGGAGCTCCACCCTCGAAGTTGTAGACCAGTATATCTACTTGGGTCAATTGATCCAGGCAAGAATTTCCAGCTTCGAGGAAGAGGCCTTTCGACGAATCCGACTCGGCTGGACAGCGTTCGGCAAGCTACGCAGTGTATTCTCATCCAAAATACCTCAAGACGAAAGTGTTTGATCATGAGTGTTACCAGTGATAACTTATGGCTTTGAAACGTGGTCCCTTACATGGGTCTCATAAGAAGGCTCAAGGTCGCTCAGCGCGCTATGGAAAAGGCTATGCTTGGTGTTTCTTTACGAATCGAATCAGAAATGAGGAGATTCGTAGGAGAACAAAAGTCACTGACATAGCCTAGCGGATTAGCTCGTTGAAGTGGCAGTGGGTGGGACACATAGCACGAAGAACCGATGACCAATGGGGCAAAAAGTTTATTGAATCGCGACCGCGTACCGGCAAGCGAAGTGTAAGCCACCCACCCACAAAGTGGTCAGTCGACCTGACCAAGGTCGCTAGAAGGCGCTCGATGCAGGCCGCCCTTAATCGGCCGTTTTGGAAATCCTTGAGAAAGGCCTATGTCTAGCAGTGGACGTTATGCGGCTGAAATGATGATAATGATGAAACATTTGGCAGCAAAAAATGTAAGCTTTGACCTGTCAATTTGTATGTTTCTATACTACAGACAGTTAGGTTGGGGTAAATTCCCGGCATGCTATTTAATAGGAATGTTGTATCAAGTTGAGAGGGGTTCGAAGGACTCGTCAATACGAATATCTTTAATTTCTGGACCTACCCCGAATTAATAGTTTCAGCTTTTGAATGATCAGTCGAATATGCTTACTCTCTATATGTACGAGGTTGCTCTATATTGTCATCGAATTTGATATCTCTTTGCTTATTTAACATATGTTAAGTAGTTCTTTAACATTTGCCAGCAGACCGTGTAAGCTTAAACCTGACAATTTATATGTTCTCATACAACGGGTAGATTGGGTATTGGATGCTATTTTGTGGGAAATATAATTAGGTCTACAAACATTTGCCAGCTAAAAATATAAACTTTAGACTTGTCAATTCGTATGCGAGCGGCGGGTATTTACCCTAATCTACCTGTTGTATGGGCAACAACGGGTAGATTAGGGTAAATACCCGGCCACAGAATAAGTACTAGTACTCACGCACGTATAGAAGTCTAACCTAGCAAAGAAATATCTACTTAATGTGATTAGCACTATGGTTTAATTGAGCTCGCGTCAGAACTCCTCACTCCTTCTTTTCGATACCTAGACATCTATTGCAAGCCAATTTTATTCTTATTACTCTAGACAAACAATTTATGTAACTAAATTTTCCCCTTTGAAGTGGTCGCCGCGCGCATTGTAATAATGTATGTATATTTTCGATACCTAAACGGGGAGTGACAGGGTCCTAACCCGACGTGCTATTTAGAGGAAAATATCACAACAAGTTGATAGGGTTTAGAGAACTTGTCAATATGAATATCTTGTTTCAGTCGAAGTCAAAAATCATTTATGTATTTTTGGATATTTGTATCACTTAATTATTGTCAATTTTCTTTTGATTTCATAATATTGTTGACGTCCAATCATTTACCTTACAAATTTATTGCCTCCTAATGCTTCGGCCGCACTTGTGCCTATCGTCCCGAAGCAATTCGCGGCGAAACTTCGGACGTTTTGTACACTAAAAAGTTATCGCGATAAAGCGCTGCTCACACTAGCGGCTTCGTTATTTTTCACGAACTATCTGGCAATAATCCAAGATGGCGTCGTCTACGTGTTTTAAATGTGGACGACGACTTTCTTTTCTTTAACATGTGTGCATTTATTGAAACCTAAAAAGAAACCTAGAAAGAAAAAGCTAAAAATTTTAACACTATTTTATCGTTCCCCTCCATTTTTACGCATTAACAACCGTGGCACCGTCGCACAGCACGCGTCCGAACAAGTAGAAAACAAACGTCAAAAAGAACAACGCAAGTGCGACCACGCAGAGCGAATTGTTAGCGTGCATAAATCCTCGCCGCGCCACCCGCGCGATAACCAACACGAAGTCCGAATATTCGGGACGATACCCGATAACGGCCGCTCACATTTGCGTGTATCGTGTAATAGCACGAAGCTTCGTGACGTTAGGCGCAGGTCCGGCCCCAGCATAAGCGTAAGTGCAGAAGAAGCGGCAACAATCACTGCAGCATTTTCTCCAAAACGTAACGTACAATTATACTGATATTAAAATTAGATATGTGAACTGAGAATTTTTTTTGCAGATAAGCGTCAACTGTGACGTTTTAGTATATGAAATCACCATACCTACTAATCCTACTGTGAAATTAAGCTTCTTATCATATATTATATTAGACATATAATCATTTTTTTGCTAGGAGATGTGCAAAGACATTCATATATTAAAATAAATAAAAATACATTAAATTTCAACATTTGAGCATTCATACATAATAGAGGTAAAAAGAGTTTTTTTTTTACTGCTCCTCCAAGAACCGAAACTACTGATTTCGGGGTTGATTCAGGAACAAAAGATATTCGTATTAACGAGATCTTCGCACCCCGCGTCTACTTGCTATAACATTTCTCACAAAATAGCATGTCGAGCCATGCCCCAATCTATCCGTTGTATGGAATCTGTCATGTAATGAAATCTGTATAATAAGTATGGTAATATAGTGATTTTAATGTTTATTTATTTATTTACAAAATTCATTAACACAAAAATAAAATAAGTAAAAACATTGAGTAAAATAGGTATTCAATCTCTTCCAGCTCTCTTTGTTGTTTATTCTTTTAGATATATTTATTTAGCACATTTTTTTAATAAATATCCCGTTCTACCCACCTAAACCGGTAGATACGGGATTCACCTTATGCATATCGGATAAATACCCGACCATGGGTAAATACCCGTGTAGATGTCCATCTCTATATATTAATTTACGTCTCTTTTCAACTATTTACACCGATTATTGTCTTTGAATAATATGAACGAGAAACTTTACGAATCAATCTCTCAAAGTATTTATAAACAGATGAGATATATCATCACTTCCTAAAAAAAATATGTATCTATCGATCTATAATGATGGCATACATTTAGTTTCATACTTAAACTGGTGACTTTTAAGTTTCAAGGCAGTATATCATTAGTATTATGACTTATAGTTCATAGGTCAAGTGAAAATTATTCTAATATGAGTAAGTTTTTTTCGGCCCAGCAAAAGGGCGTTTATCGGGCGTATATCGGGCGTAAATTATTTCGGCCCATTCGGACCTGGTTTTCGCCCACTGGGCAAAAACCCCGACCCATCTCTAGTCTTGTATTATTTAATCGATAAATTAAAGTAGTCATGTTTTACGTTTAGAGTAAAAGCCCAGTGAAATGGACATTTACTGGCCGTAAATGGTCGCATATCGGGCGTTTATTATTTTCGACTTTTAGCCCGGGCCAAAACCCATCTCTATTTGTGACACCCTACAGAAAAAAGAAATAAAATATGTATTGAAATCTCGCTCTAACGCATTAGATATGCCATAGGAAAAGAAAAGATGGTTATTATGAATCGTGTGCTAATTTACTATCCCTCTTATAATTCTATGGTAGTGTCTAAATTTAATAGTATCGATCGATACTATCGACTCTTTAACCGTGCATCAATAGTATTGAAAACTATCGACAATCGATAATATCGATAGTATCGATAATTCAATACTAACGATAGTCCTATCAATATTGTGACTGTTTTTCGAGGTCACGATATTATCGATTGACTATCGATATTTAATACTATTGCTTGCAACACTACTGTCTGTCACTGTCAGTACAGTACTGTCACAGAAAATGTGCCAAGAACTTACCTTTCATACATATGGAGTGATTTATTTCAATTAATTTATTTTATTTCCTATTACCAGCGTCAAAATTTATAATTATCACAAAATACATTTAAAAGTAAATCGCTGTCATGTCTACTGAACAAGATATTTTATCAGATAGCACGGTTATTGTGGCAAATCCTCCGGCATCCACGTCTCAGGCTTTGTCTCTAACAAGTTCACAGTGCAACAAAAATGAAAATAAAGTCACTGTACCTACAAAATCTTCAGAAACAACCCAAATACCCACAGAATTATTACCAAATTCTCCAATAAGTGAAGTTATAACACAGTGTGAAAACTTAAGTTTAAACAATGTTAATTCAGGAACCAAGAAACCTGGAGCAACGAAAAAGAAAAATGCAAGGAAAAAAGGAAAACTGAAACAGTTAAAAATGCCTAATACTCCAAATTCAGTGCAACATAAGCAAGTGGATGACTTGACCAATGCTGTTCAAGACTTTTTTAGAAACCAAATGCATCCAATGTATGCTCCTGCTCAGACCCGGTATTTAGAAAATATGAGTCATCATCCATTTGCCAACAATACAAGACAAATAGCAGGTAGTGTGCCAACCACACCTATGTCTCCTTGGGCTCTGGCATCTACTTCAGGAAGTGTTCCCAATTCCCCATTTACTGCAAGAGAACTGAACACTCCAAGATATATCCAAAACGCATTACAACATCCATTATTGAGTAAGTCATTCTCAGAAAATCATGAAACTTTCCAATATGACATTTCAAAACAAAATGTTGTAAGAAATTTGTTGGCCATGCAAAATGCTAATCTATCTCGACGGCAAACAGATGAAAAGCAAAAAAAATCCCCAAAACATAAGAACAAGAAGAAAGATCAGTCACCTGAAGATAAAATATTTGAGCCTTATTTATCTGCTGTGGAAGTGGAATTAGGTTTAAAAAATGAAACTCTTCTTGAAGGATATTTGAGAATTAACCCAAAACAGTTCCAGCATGCTTATGTTTCAAATCAGGATCGTAGTGAACAAGATGTCCTTATTGAAGGATTGAAACATCGCAATCGGGCCCTAGAAGGAGACCTTGTAGTTGTGCAGCTTCTTGAAGACAATGAATCTGCCCAAGATAATTCCCAAACGAAACAGAAAAAGCAAAAAGAAAGGCAAGACAGTGAACAAGACAAACAAAAAATGGGGCCAAGTAATGTACAAGACCTGCAAAAAAAAGGAAAAGTTGTGTTTATTAAAGAAAAAGTGCACAAAAGAACTTGTATTGGACATTTGAAATTGATGGCAGATAGAAACAGGCAGAAGGCTTTGTTTGTGCCCCGTGATCATCGGATTCCTAGATTAAACATACCATTCACTAGTTGGCCTGATAATTTTTATGATGATCACAAGAATTATGAAAATACTCTATTTTTGGCACAAATTGTGAGCTGGTCAGACACTAGATTTGCATTGGGCAAGATTCTGTGTAACATTGGACAATCTGGTGATATGGTGTCTGAGACAAAAGCAATACTTGCTCAAAATGATTTGGACATCACTCCTTTTGGGCCAGAAGTTAGACATTTGTTTCCCCGGCTAGATTATGTTATTCCTGAGGAAGAGTTTGCTTTTAGAGAAGATTGTCGTTCTCTTTGTATATTTAGTATTGACCCTTCGAATTGCCGTGATATTGATGATGCTGTTTCATGTCGTCAACTTGAGAATGGCAATTATGAAATAGGAGTACATATTTCTGATGTTGCTCACTTTTTAACTGAGGACACTGTTTTGGATGAAAAAGTAGCAATGAAGGCTACAACAATTTATTTGGTAGAAAGGGCGTATCATATGTTGCCAGATGAATTGTGCATGCTATGTTCTTTGTTCCCTGGTGTGGATAAACTAGCTTTCTCTGTTATTTGGGAAATAACTGAAAATGCTGAAGTAATAAGTCATAGGTTTTCAAAAACTGTTATTCACTCATGTTGTCAATTAGCCTATGATCATGCACAAGCTATATTAGAAGATAGAGTGGATTCCAAAGAAATGTTTCCTGAGACATACAATGGATTCCAGTATGAAGACATTCATAAAACAATCAAGATTTTGGGTAAAATTTCTTCAATACTTCGCAAAAAACGATTTGAGAGTGGAGCACTGAGAATTGATCAACCAAAGGTTTCTTTTCATTTAAATGCTACAAATGGACTTCCAGACACATTCTGGATTTATGAAAGTAAAGAAAGTCACCAGCTGATTGAAGAATTAATGTTGCTTGCAAACATGACAGTTGCCAAACGAATACGGGATGATCACCCAGACTTAGCATTTCTGAGATGTCACCCACCACCTAGTCTTTATATGTTGAAACAGTTGGCTAAGGCACTGAAGCCCATGGGTATTGATTTGGAGATTGGTTCAGCCGGTGAACTACATAAATCTTTATTGCCATATGTTAGTTCAGAAAACACAGACAAAGGGAAAGCTATGGTATTAAATATGTTGTGTGCAAAACCCATGACGAGAGCTAAGTATTTTTGTGCTTATGGCTGTGACGATGATGACTTCCATCATTATGCCCTCAATGTGCCTTTGTATACACATTTCACAAGTCCTATAAGAAGATATGCAGATATTATGGTTCACAGGTAATAAGTAAAACATATTTTCGATTAATCAATAAAAATACTGCATTGGTTGGTTAAGCCAGGAATATATTCGAACTACTTGACTGACAGCATACTTAGCCTTTTTTATTATATCCATGACCCATGACCTAACTAAACCTTACTCCCAGTACTTTAGTTTGCTCGATATTTTCGAGTTTCAAGCAAAACCAAAATAATTCAGCTGATCTCCTAAACATATTATATCCATCTGATACTAGAAATAATATTATTTTTTGTTATTTCCCAGATTATTGGCAGCTAGCCTAAATTACAGAGAAGTACCAAAATGGGAAGTTGACAAAGTGCGTATGGTAGCAGCGCAGTGCAACAAGCAGAAGTATAACGCAAAGAAAGCAGGTGAAATGTCTACAGAGATGTACACACTGAAGTACATTGAGATGAATTCTCCTTACATCACCGAAGCTGTGGTAGTTGAAATCAGAGATAGATATATTGATGTTATTATTGTAGCAATGGGTTTGAATAGAAGGCTCTTCTTCAATAATGTAAGTATAATGCAAGATTGTGGAATCCTTTAGATTGTTATTTTCAGATGCTGGATTGTAGTAATAAGGGGATGGTTGTCGTGGTGCACCCATTGAGAACGAAGTTCCTTCTGCAAAATCACAAATCACGAGCTTTGTGAAAACTTAATTTTTTATTCACATTCAAATAATAAAAGAATTTTAAATAAATTTCCAGACCCCATCTTGGGTTTAAAAAAAAAAAGTATAGATTCGATTTCCGCGACCCAAAAAAAGAACGTGGATACCGAGTTTCAGTCAAATGGTATGCAGTTGAGAATCGGCGGCCATCTTCAATTGTTTTGCTTCTCTTGCACTTATTTAAAAATTCAGTCTTTTTACCCAGATCAGTCAATCAAGAGAATATTGCGAATCTTTGATTAGGATCCGCCACCTGTAAAACTGTAAACCTGCGAGCAGGGACAGGAATACCGATATTTTTTATCGATATATTGATACCCGATATCGGTATTTAAAGGATATTTTTTACCGATATATCGATACAAATATAGATAAAATACCAGTATTTTATACAAAATATAGATATAATATCTACCAATATTGTATACAAAATATCGAAATAATAAAATAATATCGATATTTTGTATTGATATATCGATACAAAATATCGGTATTCCTGTCCCTGCCTGCGAGAAAAAACTTTGTTCTAAAAATAATGCTTCTCTTGCACTTATTTAAAAATTCTGTCTTCTTACTCAGATCAGTCATCGAAGGGAATTGTTTGATTTTTTGGTGTCCACAATGTAGACTCCACATGTTGGGCAAGGGCTTCCCAAGTCTGTTTGATTAAACCTAAAGATTACTTTTCTTAAAGAGATGACTATGTTTTTAATAGTCAAATAATAATCAATGCAAATGACCTTGTGACTTGTAAAGTTTTTCCTGTGTAACATAATTAATTACAAATATTTTTTTATACGAATGTTACATACTAACACATATTTTCCCAACTTTCAGGACTTTCCTGGTAAATTCCATTGCATCAAAAATGACGCTGGGGCCAAACTGTCAAAAATGGAACTCACTTGGGCATCGACTAAAGATCTACCCGAAATTGGACAAGTTATAGAAGTATTTTCTCTATTAAATGTTGAATTATATAGAGATGATGACATGGCTAAAGTTGAAATCAAACTTGTACGGCCGCAATAGTTTATACATATTTTTCATGTATGTTTATATTTTGTGAATGCTCTCGATTTGTATAAATTTTTATATTTTACTGTTCTTTTAGTCAATGAAATAGCATAATTTTAATTATTAATAACTTTGCGAGCAATTTTTATAAAATGAACTAGAGAAATTCTGTCGGAATTATAATGTAATAATTATATGTATAAAATCTTGCGACATTAAGGCACGAAATATAGCAAGCGCCCGGGACGCGCGCCTGAGGCGAACGCCGGGTGCGCGCCCGTGACGGTCAGTTAATTTGTATGGAATAGAATGTAACGAAATATAGCAAGCGTCCGAGGCGCCACGTCGCGCCTGATGCTTGCTATGTTTCGTTACATACTATTCCATACAATTTAACTGAGCGCCCAAGGCTCGCGCCCGTCGCGCGCCTCGTGTACGCGTCCCGGGCGCTTGCTATATTTCGTGCCTAATACCAGACAGCCATAAAGTTTTCTGTGCCAATGGCCAATATTTGAAATATCTAGTAACTAGTTTTTTTTCTACTCTATTTTGATCTCTAATAGATTTATAACATGACGGTGAACATGGGCGTAGCCACCCACCCCTCTTGCCCAGACCTAACCAAAGATACCTAACCAAACCTAAAAAAAAAACAAATTATCTAAATATCTAAAAGGTACTAACTACAATACTTAATATCCGTGAGAAAGTTCACACTCGACACAAAACGAAATGCGGTCAAAACAAAAGGCGCGTCGGTCATGCGGTACACAACTGCTATCCTTTTGTTTTTCGTTTTGTGTGTGAGTGAGTTGAGCGGGAAAGCGACCCGAAAGATTTCGTGGTGTAGGTAGGTGAGCAATAAGAAAGTGTTTTGGATAATTCGAATTATACATACAGATACAGGGTGCTATAGGATGTAACCTTTTTGTATGAAAACATTAACCGGGGCAAGACTGCGGGTATAGTTTGCTAGTTACACAGCAGTCTAAGGCTCAATTAACATTGCGGCAGAGTCACAGCGATTCGCCGAAATCGTACACAGCATAATGAACTTTCCGAGCCAAAACAAGCGTTTTTGGCGCGGCTCTGCGCGTCGCCGCCGGCAACGCCATAGTTTGAACATTAAACGATTGACATTAAAGTTCATTATACTATGTACGATTTTGGCGATCCGCTACGACTCTGCCGAATTATAAATTGAGCCTTAGACTGACCCCATGGCTGGCTACGCCTATGGCGGTGAACACTGGTACAGTACAGGAAGTACTCTAGGTTATAAGAACTAATTTCGCTATCAAGATCTCGATTTGATATTCGAAACGGGTTTTCATGCCCTAGAAATAGGGAATAAATAGCGTTCGCCATCTGGTAATGTTTTACAAGTAGTACATAATTTATACTTTTAATGGCGTTGATGTTATACACTCAGCTTTGTAGTGAAATGTTTACCATGTGTGTGGCACAGAAATCACATGACACTATTAGCAATATATTTTTTTATTAACTGTTATTATTATAACAGTAATAGTACAATTTTGTCTCTATGAATTAGAGACCTCTCTCCGTGCTTGCCTATTCTCAGCAGTGAGATATAGAAGGCTGACGATGATGATGATTGATGATGTATTAGAGACATTTAAAATATTAACAAGGTATGCCATAATTTCCAAGGTAACGGCAAACTCTAAGGGCTTGTGTGAAAAATCTTAAACCTACATAGATACCTAATTCTTTATACTGACATTCCAAACAGTGGTACCGTAAAACGTGGCAACTTTGCCACTTTTTTCTCTTTTTTTTAAGTTCGGTCAAATATTTATTAAAAAATTAATGTATTTTAACAGTTTTTTTTTACTACAAAAAGGTAAATTGAAGATTAATTCACATGATTCAACAACCAGTGCGAAAAAATAATATTTATTTGTAAAAAATCATAACTATAGAGTGTGGGCCAAAAACTATGACCTTTTGGCGAAATTGCCCATCTATCAGTTTAGTTCTGAAACTCAGCTATTGTCGATCTTATTCATTGGACATAAAAACTATAACATTGAACTGGGCAATGACACCCAAAATTGGATTATAACACTTTAATGTTTTTATATAAGGACCTAAAATTGTGTGGGCAATGCTGTCAAGCTGCATTTGGCATTTTTCATACAAATTAATTTACCAATTAGGGATGTCGCTCTTAACATGACTTGTTAGTACCGCATATTAATATTACTAGCTTTTGCCCGCGTCTCCGCCCGCGTTAATGTCGATCCCTCAGGAACAATTAAATTCTGAGATGATAGATACCCTATCTGCTTCTCCATACTTCAAAAAATGTGTATGCAAAATTTCATGATGAATGGTTCAGTAGATGCGCCTTGAAGAGATAACAAACACACAAACTCACTTTCGCATTTATAATATTAGCTATACAGTTAAGTTATTAGTTGGGATAATAAAACATTTTAATAGAAAAGAAGTTTTTATTGCTATAATAGCAAAGACAATAATGAGTAAGAATGCCAGAAAAATACCATCAAAAGAAAAGAAAAATATATTATATTATATATATGTATATATGTATATACATATATATATATATATATATATATATATATATATATATACATACATACATATAACCAACTTATAACAAAAATCTATTCATAACCAAAACATTAGACTTCTTCCAATCTGATACTATATCGGTCATAAAATAGCACAAATTAATTATACAAACAAATGAACCAACCAAAAAAAAACTTACCATATTTTGGTTAAGAGGCTTTTCACATTTGGTTGGCTGTCTCGCTCGCACAATCAAACATTTTTAAAGATTATTAAAAAATGTGACTCATTTGTAGAAAAGTGCTTTGCTTACTTTCAATATAATTATATGATAGATATTGTAGACATGTTTTTTATTGTTTATGTGTGTGTATCGAGAATTAGGTAAAAAAAAATTAAAACTTTGATGACCTAATTTTCGATGTAGTCAATGTCTACACAATATACAAACATGTCTAAAATATCCACAATATAATTATATTGAAACTTAGTGAAACACTTTTCTACAAATGAGTCACATTTTTTAAAAATCTTTAAAAATGTTTGATTGTGCGAGCGAACAGCCAACCAAATGTGAAAAGCCTCTTAAATTCAAACTTATCTAAAACTTCTATTAAATTATAAATCAGGTCATCATGAACTTTGGCAAAGATAATATAATTACTAAACTTTGGTTTCTAATTTGAACATTTGTGTATTGTTAAGGAGAAATGGTAGCAGAAGTGGCGCCCTCATTTGAAATAAATTGTTTAAAACTAAATATGGTGATATTTAAAAATTGATTTGTAACAATGTCTAAAAAGACTTTTACACTATTTTATAAATAACCTTTGAAAGTAATATTGGTAGTCCGTCTAGTTTTAAAACTAGACGGACTAAAATAGTTTAAAGGTCTTTGTAGAAATTGTTACAAATCAAATTTTTAAATTTCACCATATTTAATTTTAAACAATTTATTTCAAATGAGGGCGCTACTTCTGCTACCATTACACTTTAATTAAAATAATTTTTGAATGTTGATAACGTTGAATCATTGTATTTTACTGTATGTTGTAACAACTTAAGTTAACATCAAATATCATTTGACCTCTTCGTGTAATGTTTGGTTGAGGTAAGACTAAAATAATATCATCACGATTCATTTCACATACATCCTCAACATCCGGGTATGTGAAGATTAATCCTTTGCCGCTTTTTGAATTTTTTACCCTCCTTACAAATTTTACGGTAGGAATGTTCCCTTTCATTAACAAAATGCGACCTACGAAATGCTTCAAACTTCTTTTTGTTGAAAACTTAGCCACAATCCAGTCATCTTTTTTAAATTCATCGCCTGTGTAATATTCGATTTCGCTGCACCCAAATGGTATAATATTATTTAAATCTGGTTCCATATTTTCTTTTTCAGCCTGTTCTTCTAAGCAAGTTCTTATATAATCATCATATGTGTCACAATCTGAATTATCTGTGTCATGTAAGCTAAAGTTCTCGGAATTTTCGGAACTCGTATCAGTCAATATAACAGTGTTTTTTACAGCAGTCTTGCTACCTTTTGTCTTTTTTCTATTATTTTTGTTAACTTTAATCTTATTTTCAAATTTCTCTTTTATTCCAATATCCTTATTTTCCCGTTTTCTTTTTGAATTTGGTTCATTAGACGTACTTGGGATATTATATATGTCAGTTATTGTTTCGTTTCGTTTAACTACTTTTTGTTTTTTAGTGGGAACTAATTTCATCTGTAGTGCTGATTGTGTTATTACTTGAGCTCCTTTTATTTTTTTTTAATTTTGTTAACTTTTTCTCTTGAGGCAACTTTTTTACCAGGTGTCACAATCATATTAGAAGTTATTAACAATTTGGATGAACCCTTGGCTGAATATTCTGATTCTTTTCCAGATAGGCTTGTAGGTGGTACATCAGCTTGTAAACATATTGGCAGATTATTTTCATTCATCGCACTAAACGCCAAATTCTGACTGCCAAGTTTTGAAATTTTACCCAATTCACACACTTCTACTGATTGAGCTGTAGAGTGTTGATCTAATGAGCCCAACAGAGAGTTGATAATTTTGATACAGAGTACATTAAGACTCTGTTTATAATAAAATGTATTTTTGTGTGATCTTTCCGTCATTTCGCCAGTAAATTCATCCAATCTATTTATCTCGCTTTCTTGGTCTGACTCTATAATCTTGTCTATTTCATCATCTAACAAATAATTATTCTCGATTTCTTCGTAATCGCCTTTAAATGAATGATTGACATAACTGCCATATATCTCCTGTGTAGCCAGTTTGCATTTCTTTAATTTTTTTACAAATTCACCTGTATTTTCGTTTAACACTAGTATGGCATCATGTGGCTTCAGCTGTATGTTTTCTTGGATTTGTCTTTCTAACGTATGTATGTCAAGTTCCTCATCATAGTCTGATCTGATATTTGCTTCTATGTTAGTGTCACTTTGATGGTCCGACTCTGCTGCATGTACATCATAACCAATTATATTTTCTTCACAGGTCAAATTTGTCTTATGTTTCTTGTTTTTGCGTGTTGTATTTTTAACTGGTTCGGCCGAAATATCATCTGAACAAACTGATTTTCCTGGTTCTGTACGTAACTTCTTATTTCTTTTTACAAGCATTGGTTTTGGCGCTCTGGTTTCTTTAAGATAATCTAACAAAGCCATATCTATTCCGTATTCTTCATTACCCTCAAAATACTCAGGTATTCTCTTCAAAACATTACGTGCATTCACAGGATAGATACCTGCAGCTTTGAAGCCGCTTTTTATGTTGTTGCTATCTTTGAGTTTAATTTGCTTTACCAATTGTTTCAATAGCTTTGGAAAGTGTTTTTTGTTTAAGGATGTTTGGTCTGGGTTTTGTATTTTATATTGTAGCAGGATCTTTCTCCATTCTTTTTTCAGCGGGCCAAAATAGGCCACATCGAGTGGCTGTGTAAGGTGAGTAGAATTGGGTGGCAAAAACACAAGTTTCATGTTGTGCTTTTCGCACATCTCTACAACTTCGATATTTATGTGACTTGATAAATTGTCACCAATGATAATTTTTGGTCCAGGGCCAACTTTCTTTGCCCACTCAACAACTATAGTTTGGAAATAATCCTCAAACGATGTGAAATCAAACCATCCGCTTTTGGTACAGTTATATCTAGTGTGATCCGGACCTCCCTCCACCCATTCAGAGTAGAGATTTGTAGCTTTGTATACCACGTATGTCGGGAGACAATATCCAGATGCGCATGCAGTAAACATGATAGAAACACAACTCTTTGAATTGTTAAGTATCCTTTCAGGATATTTAACTCCCCTTCTAAAAATACATTTAGATGTGCCTGGATTGTCCGATAAGTTAGTCTCATCGTAGTTCAGAATATGAGTTGGTGGCACATCCTTGAGCGTTTCATTTAGATTCTCAAAGAAACTTTCCATTTCCTTTAATCCTTTTTCTGCCCGGACTTGCTTAATATTTTGGGTTGTCCTGACTGACAATTTTGAGGAATGTCTTTGCAAAAAATTGTTAACCCATGCATCTCCCGGCATTTTTCCATTAAAAATATCAAGGGAATTTTTCTTCAAATATTTAAAAACAATCATTTTTAAATCTAGCTTGGTAATCGGGCTTCCAAAATCCGCAGCAGCTATTAAAACTTTTACCAGTTTTTCTTCAACTTCATCTGTTAGCTTCTTTTGTCCCCCAGCGGGTTTTGTATGCAATTTTTTGCTCTTATTTAGTATTGTCCGACGTGGAATTCCAAATTGTTTTTCAGCGTCCCTACTAGAAATCAATTTTTTTTCGATCATTTCTACAGCCGTCTCCAACATCTCGACTGAATAATTTTTATAACTTCTCGATCCAAGTTTTCGCCTGTTTCTTTTTTTATTAGTTGTTTGACTTTTACCACCCATACTGAAAAAAATACACACAAACCAATATTAATCACTAAAAGACAAGCAAGCGCGTAGCGCGAGCGAAGCCTCTATACTTCAGCTAGAGTAATAATGCCTTCGTATGCCTAGCTTTTCTTAACCGATTCTGATGAAATTTTGTAAGCAGGTTTAATAAATAAATATTGCCGATACAGTTTTTGGATTTTTTTCAAAATAGTAGTTATGTAGATTTAAACCGTAAAAAGTAAGATAATTTCGGCCACAGTGTGTTACGCTTATTGAGATGATTTATTTTTTGTTTAACCAATTTTTTATCCCATTAACTTTATTGTTTTAAAGGAGTGAGTGGGTAAAAAATTTCTCTCTCTGTGAGGTCTCCACCTCACAACCATTAGTTTATATACGAACAAGGGTGTAAAAAAATTGGTGTAGGACCCATAAAGGGCGGAATTCTACTCATCATAGTGAATAACTAAACTGAACTTTTCTTCCTCGACTTTGCTGAAATAGGAAGATTTTTTTCCGACTTTTTATACAAATCGGTCAGCCCGATTCGCTGTGACTTTTGTTGGGAAAAAAGTATCTTATTATTTTAATCCATATTATCTGTTTGCCAAACTTTATCCAAAGCGGTTCAGCAATTTTTTTGTGTGATTGATTAACAAACATCCAATAGAAACACATAAAATCAAAGCTTTCACAATAATGTATAAAAATATTTCTAAAACCATATTCTTTATTCCTATACAACGCAAAGAAGGAATGAAATGATAAAAAATAAAATAATTTAAATTGTTTAGTGCCAACCCTAACGGTAATATTTAGATGGGCAAAGTTGCCAAGTAGTGCTTCATACATGCTATAGTGACATTGCCCACCATCATAAATCCGAATCTGGGAATGATTTCTCGTTATATTTGCGATCAATATTGTTTACCTTTCACTAACTAACGATGAGTAAAAAATTACTTACCTGCTGCGACAATAACAAAGTGTTTGAAACAAAGTTTTTCACCATAGATTTGGCCCGCAAAAATCACAACTGACTTTGACGCTGTCTGTCAAGCAACTGACATGCCGTAGTAATTGTTCCGTAACTTAGTGTTGCCAGATAGATAAACTTTTTTCTACTATTAAATAGAAGAAAAACAAATATTAAAAATTTCCGATGTTTTTCGAGTACAAAACGAAAACACTTGACTGGGCAAATTCAGATCTAATGGGCAAAGCCGTCACGTTTTACGGTATACAATTTTAATATAAAGTCAAAAGTGGATGTACCTACTATCGTTTTAAAAAGAAAAGTCTATAATGGGTTAAGGGGCTACCTGAATTTTCCGGGGTTCAGTGCTGCCCCCATTTGAAATAAATCATTTGGAAGGAAACGGAGATATCATTAAAAATTTTATCTTGACCAGGCTCTAGATAATATTTAAATTTTGACTTTCACATTGTATAAATATGGGTGTATACCTGAAAATAAAGATTTATTATTATTATTATGTTGGTACGCTTTTCAGCCACGGGTCCATGGGGACCCGGTCCTTTGAGGCGTTCATGGGGCCAAAGCCAACATGAAGAGGCCTTTTAGTACCTTTTTATCTAAAATGTGAGATGGCTGCATCTATGGAGGTCTATCCCTTAATGTACCATTGAGATGCACCAACGGACAGTCCTCCACAGCTGCTGAACTATTGCCAGGGAGGGATTTACTTGGTTTGGGCTTTATGGATGGGATGTTAGTGGACCGGATAATTGGGTTATGGAGTGAGATACGGACATCTACCTAAAAATCTCTCACAACATTTTAGCCTGGTAGATGGTGACTCGCTGCTCGTTGGCTACACTGCCTGTGGGCACCCTAATTAGCCACAAAGATGCGGCCAGGGCGCAACACAATGTGAGCAGCTGAGGGTGTCGAGAGGTGCGGCTCCGGTTTCACCATCACGGGGCTTACCCCCGAGAGCGGGTTTCCCCGTTATTACGCCATTACGTGCAATACACTTCCACCCTGGAGCGTATGTTCTGCTCTTGCGACTCCACTCTGGCCGGCCAGCTAAGGCAAGACAGAGGCGGGGGGTGTGTAACTGTGTGTATGTGTGTGTGTAAGCGCATGTGTGTATGGTCCCCCTGGAGGTAGGGTACGTGGTGTCGCCACTCACCATCAGCTCGCCACAAGCTGCCCTGCGTTGACTGACTGCACTGGGAATCCAGTGGGCGATGGGGTCGTCATGTTATTATAATCCTTCAAACTATTTTATGAACTCCTGTTTACAGTTTAAAGTGAGAACGTGAAGCTTTTCTACGCACAATTGCTAAAAACGGTCACTTATGGCGTATGTGCGTAGAAAAGCTTCACGTTCTGGTCAAGACGAAATTTTAAATGATATCTCCGTTTCTTTTCAAATGATTTATTTCAAATGGGGGCAGCACTGGACCCCGAAAAATGCAGGTAGCCCCTTAATGCCTATACTAAGTTTTGTCTCATTTTCGAAGCTCGTATAAATTTTAAACCAATGAGTAAAAAAAAAAACCAAATTACATCCTGATTTACCAGCAGTATGCCTAGGATGTATGCTCGGATAAGCAAGGTATATGTTTTTATAGTATTTCTCATTCCAAATTAAATTTAAACATATAAGTTGTAGAATGTTTATGTATATTTTTGTAGTCATTCTATTTAATTATTTATTTTGAAAAAAAAAATAAGAGATATAATTTTACGCCAAAAATCCATTATTTTTTATGTTTTATATTTAATAACCTATATGATGCCACTTTCTCAAGCTAAAATGCATTATAAAGCATAGCTGTTAAGGGTATACTTGAATTTTTCGGGGTCCAGTGCTGCCCCCATTTGAAATAAAGGAAACGGAGATATCATTTAAAATTTTGTCTTGACCTAGATAACCCTTCAAACTAGTTTATGAACTACTGTTTACATAAGTGTAAACGTCAAGCTTTTCTACACGCATAAGCCATAACTGGCAGTTTTTCGCATATGTGCGTAATGCTTCACGTGCTAAATAATAACCTGTAAAAATAGTTCATAAAATATTTTGAAGGGTTATGTAGGGCTTGGTTAAGATAAAATTTTAAAAGATATCTCCGTTTCCTTTCATATAATTTATTTCATATGACCCCGAAAAACTTATGGATCTCACTAAGGGCTGGATCTCACTTGTCAGCACGTAACAGCACTTTTCTATGCTGCTATCCTTTTCCGTCGCTCAGAACCGTCATTTGCCAGAGCGAGAGAGAGTGGCTTTCTTCATAGAAAAGTGGTGCTCCGTGCTGACAAGTGGGATCCAACCCTAAATGTAGATGATGATGACATACATGTATGTACATACATTCGAAAAATACTACCCCCTTCTGGCGCAGTCGGGTAACAAAACACTGCATAGGTCACTTGTGCGTGCATTGTTTACCTTGGCATGGCTACTTTGTTTTAATATTTGACTTACTAAATTATGACTACATATTTTACAATAAGTATATGGAATCCAATTTTATATTTACAATTTCCGACATTGTTGCTGCTATTGTTGATTGTTGATGAACTAATTATTTGTGAAATGTAATGTTCGCGAAATAATTTCGTAGTGCGTGTGTTTTATTTAATTTAATGAATCACTGATATCGTTAATTGTATGAAGTGGTTTATTTCTTTACCACAATTACAACTAGCTCATAAATATTTAGTTTAAGGTCAAAAGCTCAATCAAGGCGCCAAGCGATAGCTAATAAAGACGTAAATGAATGTGATTCGTTTTATTTGGAAAATAATAGATACTATAATTCACCGTCAAGGCTTTAAGTATCCTTATTTGATGTTAAATAGTAATTAGTTGCTAATTTATAATAAATGAGAACGAAAGAAGGGCTTTTAAAGCTGTTTTGATCCTACGTCCTACTATGTTAGTGAAAACCGCAAAAATTCGCCCAAGTAATTTCGTTTATGGATGCCGTGTAAATAGGCATGTGGCAAGCATACAAACTGTTATGGCAACCAGCGCTCCTAATGATTCCTAGTGCCCAGCAATGTATAAGGACAACGCATATCTTGAACCGAAAGTATTATAGTATTTTATGCAACAGTTGTATAGACGGGTCAAAAAATGCGAGTGGCGCACTGGCGCAGTTGGCGAGCATCGTAAGGTGACGCTATTGAGCATTTTTTGACGTACTTATACAACGTTGCAAACACTCCTTTTTCGACGACTATATTAACTAAATAAAGAAAAATATGAAAATATTTGACATATTATGTTAAGCAGATACGAGGTGCCTATGGTGAACATTATTTTTTAAATTAACGTTTACTTCCTATAGTGACTATAATAAAAAAAAATAGGTTTTTCTAATTTTAACAGTAATATTCCCGATATTCCCGACGGTACGCTATTGCATCGGCCGTGCTCACGGAAGTATAGACAAACTGGAACCCACACTCCTAAATAACAACCTGAAGTATTCTAATATGACCGCAAGTAACCCCTGTTTTCCCTACGGAATAGCCAACGCGACGATTGATATTACCCCATTGACGGTCAATAATAATTTGAGTATCAGTTTATTTGTCTGTATGACAATAATTATAAATTAAAACTGATAAAAAACCTTGACAAAAACGATTTGCATGCTAGTGTTTGCTTATTCATTGAAATAATAAAGATTTATGAAGGACTAACTGTCTGGACTTCTAAACATTTTTTCCCCTATTTTAGAATCACTCATAAAACCTGATATATGGCAACCCAAATTCTAGTTGTCAAATAATTTTTACATCAAAATGGCGGATGTTTACATTCATTTCGCAAGTTTGTTTTTGAGTTTTGGAATAATCCAGAGGCAAATCTAGCAAAATGGTCGTTAAATGTATTGTGCGCGGTTGCAAAAGTGAGTGGCATCCAGGATTAGATATTATATTTCATTCTTATGTACAAGTCACCTGCATAAACTGCGCATCATGTAACATTGTTGTTTAGTAATATTTCGACTTTAGTTGCTGTTATTTCTGGAAAGACAAATGGTTTTTTGGTTTAGATGTTCATATTGGTTCGATATTTTCCATTTTAATTCGTTATTTACTTAATATTTAATAATGAACGTTTTATGAAATTTACAACTAGGATGTCCATACATCATGAATGTGTGGTCATTTTAGAAACGGAAAAGGTTTTCTCGAATGGTACTTTGCACGATTTGCGCGAAAATTACTATGATCGAAAAGTTATTTACTCGAATGATGATACATTGAAACAACAAAATCAGAAAGTACCTACCTATTTAAATTAGAATCTCAATCTCAATGAACTGTACAAAACATCGACCGCTTAAATTTCTTTTTTATCTCTATCAACTAAAAAAATCTATTTTGATAATGCAATTTTTTCAGGTATCCTTTCAATTCAACGGAACGAATATTGTGGAACTAAAAATAGCCTATTTTGAAAAAGCAAAGATTTGTAACCTCCATGTCAAACCCACCAATTACTTGACTACGGGAAAATACTGAGACAAGAAGTCACACCGTTTTTAATGAAGTAGTGGATTGTTCTCTGGTACAGGTATGAACTTTTGTTACTTTTTATTTCTCATTACTGTACCTCAGAAAATGGATTTGATCCTTAAAAGTAAGGATCAAAGCAATGTTTCGTTCCAAAGAGAAGAAAAGTAATTTAAAATTATAACAGCTTGCTCTTGACAGTTTGATGAGAAAGAAAAAAAAACATTTGTTTCCTTTAAAATTGAAACAGCCTTTGTTATACCATTAAGCTATATTTTTTTTATTGATTGCAAGCTATTGTTGTACAATATCCTTAAATGTTTATTTGGTTTTTAAAATTAAAATTACATACCTATCTTAACAAAATACATCAAAATTGGCTTATTAGTTTAAGGATTTTTTTTTAAATAATTCTACAAATGTTATCATTACAAATTTTCAGTTCAGATATAATGTCACCTACAATCTTTGTTTTAGTGATTCTAAATGCAGTTCCAATCAAATATTTACTTCCTATGATTTTTATTTTTTTACTCAATTTACATTGTTGATTTCAGACACAAGTAAACAAAGAAAATCAACCATTAGATTTACCTGATACTGTTCAGCATGATGAAGAGTAATATTTTAATCAAAAAGATAAACTTAGTGCAAGTTCTTTTTTCATAATCATTTACTCATTTGTGCATTGTTGCTGCTGCATTTCAGTGGATCTAATTTGTATTGTGTTGTATCTAAGTAATGTCCCAAAATTAAATTCCAGATGACCCGAAAGATAGAACACGGCAGTGAAGACGCCAAGTAGTACCAAAAGATGATGGCTCCCCGTCGCATCGGCGCGCCAATTTCAGACCGTTCAACCTCGACGAGCTCTGGGCGTGTAACTCGATGTACCTAACAAACATCCATTAACAGAAACTGAAAATAAAAGTGACTTTTTAATGGAATTCTACAATGTCTTTAAAATTACTGAATAAATTATATCGTAATTTTTATTTACAATCAGATTAAAGTTTAATAAATAAATATAAAATGGTGAGCGGAGAGGGAGGCCTTTGCCCAACAATGGGATTTAGCGGGCTTTTAATAATAATAATCTCTGCGGCCCTAACCGCCGGTAGCATGGGTCTTGTCCCGCTGCTAGCGGGCACCTAGGTTAGGTATTTTTATAGTGTGTTTATATTTTTTTGTATATTTTACTTTTTTTAGTAAATAACCTTATCTGAGGTAAAAAATAAATAAAGTAAATAATAATAATATAAATAGCTGGTCAAGGGTCAAATACAGAAGGCAGTACTTCTGAACACGACACGCATTGTCAGGAAGGTTTCTTTTCCTGCGGCCCTAACCGCTGGTAGCTTAGGCTTTGCCCCACTGCCAGCGGGCAGCTAGGCTAGGTTTGAAATTAAATAAAGACAATAATAATAAATGAATATAAATAGAAAATCTGAATTTTAGTTTTATTTCCATAATGTCCCGAATTCTTGTACTTTGTGTTCACCCTAATTAGAAAGAGACGGAGGGGTAACGAAAAATTTCAAGGACATTTCTTGTCTTTTTTTATGTCATTAGAGAGTGCGGGTTCCAGTTAGTACGAAGTACATATAATTCCATGGCCGTGCTATAGCGTTCTGACGCTCTTTCTCGCTCTAGCTAATGACGGTTCTGATCGACAGAAAAGGATAGCAGCATGAAAAAGTTCTGCTCCGTTCTGTCAAGTGAGATCCAACCCTTAGACAACGGTAGGCGTAGGAGCGCGCGAAGGGAAAGGCGGCTACAGGGCGCGTGCTCGGAAGGATAGCGTCACTGCGTCACTGTCACTACGTTGCTATGATTACGGGCTCATCGCCGCGCGTGCCGCTTCATATCACACCCCCTTTAAATGTCATTCTGCGTATAGGTCAACTTATGTGCCGGGCCGGGGATTGATTCTTTACCTTCTTTAACTACCCCCATACAAAGTATTGTACCATGGTGACTTGACTACACCGACTACGCCAGTCGCCAACGCCAAAGCCTAAAATCAAGCCAAAGCAAAGATGAATATACAAGTAGTGAGCCAAAATAATAACAAATGTCAGTTTCACATTGTCGTTCTATTATGTCAGTGTCATGTCGGTTTAAATTCAATTCAATTCAATGAAAGTTTGGTAGGTATATGTACAGTATTTAATTTGGGTTTATTATTTCATTCATTTTCATTTCAACCGTGTTTCCATTTTAAAAATTTAAAATTCTCATATCTCTGCAAATTAGGTATTTATTAATAAAGTTATCTTCATTTATATTAATATTGACTCAAATGAAAACACACATTACTAAGAGAATAATTACTACAGAACCCTAAAAAACGTTATCTCTTTAGAATCGAATAAGAATTAATTCTTTTGTTTTCTATCATCTATGTAGTCATCTCAACAAGATCATTGTGCACTTTTTTAAACCCACCAAAACTTGGAGATTACACCTCAGGGGGTAATAGAACTATTGGCTATAGTGAACAAAGTACCAATATGGATCAAACAGCAATAATTATAGAAATATTTGATGGCGATAAACAGAACCCTTTACCTGTATTATTGAATCAGTTAAATTATTTATTTGAATATAAAACTGGAACTATGGAAGCAGTAACATCAGGCCTAGTGGATATTGAATTTTTGGAAGAAGTCAAAAGTTTTGTTGCCAGTGGAACTGTGCCTTTGTATTTTGGTAAAACTTTAAGAGATCTAAAATGTATTATCCAAGATGATAGTTTTCGAGAACATGAACTCTATATACGTTACAATGGACCTAAAAAGTTATCAGTCACTTTAATAGCAATTCCCCATTCACCTCTTCAAGATCAAATATTTGGTTCAATACATGAAATCACTATCGCTTTTAAGAGGCATTTGGATAATTTAGCCAATTACTTTTATCAATTAGAGAAAATAGACAGGTTCTGTACTGTGATGGAGCCTGTAGAATCAAGTTTCAAAGATGACTATAGGCGGATTCTGCTAGGTATGATAACATGTTTTTGTTTCTTCTTTGGTTTGATGCAATTCCAGTGTGTGTTTTGGACTCAATCTGTCTTATATGTCTTATATGTCACCAAAGAAGACTTTCTGAAATGTGTCTAAAAAGCTTCTCTTTTGACACTGTCAACTTCATGTGAATGAGTTGACTGCCTCTTTGGTCCAGTGGTCAAGGCGTTTGCCTTTTGATCCGGAGGTCGTGGGTTCGAATCCCACTGGGAAGCATACTTTGTGACAAGTTGTTTCTGGTCCTGTTAGGATATTGCAGGCTAGAGTCACCTGATTATCAGAAAAGAAAGATGATTCCGTGTTTCGGAAGGCACATATAAACTGTGGGTCGCAACGCCATATAGCATTTGCCCGCAAAACCGATTCAGAGATGTTTCTGATCTGCCTTTTGGGTTGTGAAAACCAGTCAAACCACTTAGGTTAGGTACCAGATGCCAGGTGAAGTGTTAGCGCTAACAATGTAACTGAAAAAATGCTCGGAAGATGAACTTCATTTGGGTAAATAATAGTTCAAACCACGTCCTAGGGTTAGTCTTATGTTTTATAACAAGATAAAATCAGTTTATTTACAAGTTTTTAAAGTTTTAATTTTATAAACTTAAATCATCTAATTTTTATATGGTAATTTTCATCTAACACTATTTCCTACACTACACATACACCCAAAATAAAAATAAATGAAACCATGTGGATATCACTTGCAAAATAGTAAACTAAACTTGGGGAAAAAAAGGAAAAAAAAATTTTCACCTTTATTTTTTTTCCCAGCTTTGAGCCGCTGTATCTTTGTGAATTTTTATTACTTTGCTGAACCAAAAATTGTGGGGTCCTTGATTTTTGATAGTCTCAGGCAGGAATCAGGAGTCAGAACTCATTAGCCTAGAACAAAGAAGTAGGATTCAGAAATGGATCTTCAAAAACCGTACCTAGGAACCAGATAAATCAGTAAACAGAAGCAGGAATTGGGCTGCCAAAGACAGAAAACCCAGAAGCCGGAAGTCAAGACCAGTAAACTGAAGTCAGAAGTCAAATTCCAGAAGACAGAAACTAGAAGGCTACACTATTACGACAGTGTCAAGAAATCTCTAACCTTACAAAGAAGACCTGCAGAGCAACGCGACGGATACAAAAGCAACAAAGCAGACTATTATCCTTCCAAGTATATATCACACACCAAGTATTATATCTATCCTCCCCATACTGATTTGATGCAAGTATTCGGTCGGTTCTCTCAACTCCCTCTCTCTTCCCTACTTCTTGACTGTCTCCTACACTCCTCTATCTCTATCTACGAGTCCAACTGGTTTCTCGAGCTATGAGAGTGGTATAGCGAGGTTTGGCGTCGCCATGTTCTAGGGACTGGGGACGATATACATGCATCGGCTTTGGTCTGCAAGCGTGATGACGTACTCTCCAAGGTAGACCTCATTCATACGCTCTTGCAGCGTAACTGCTCGCTGGGCGGACTCAGAACAGAACAGAACAGAGAACAGAACACTACACATACACCCAAACTCGCACACACACCGCTTTATAAGCTTAACATCATTATCAATCAACAAGGACCTGGCTTTTAATGCTGTGTACTGACTTCAGTCCTGCACTAATTTAAAACATACTAATTTTCAAAAGTAGAATCTATTTCATAAGTTTTTGTGGGTATATGTTAAGATAAATTATACATATTTGATATTTGTTAGTAAAGTTAACTTTCTTATTTACAGATGACCGAACTTGGCTTCATGTGGAAGTCACCCCTGATGGTCTTGCAACCAACGTTCACCTGGTGGGACAATGTGAACACTGGAGTGACAAGCTCCAAGCAGGCCTCCTAGCTTGGGATCATGACAAGGACATCATTGAAAACATTTTGACCGTTTTTGGTATGTTATCATTTTTATTTACTGAATCATTATTGTTCAGAGCAATAGGCGAACTTAACGCTAAATACAATAATATAATATTTTCTATACATATACATACATCATTATATACATTACATATACAATACTAAATATATCCTCCTCCTCCTATCCTAAATAGTTCCTCCGTGCTTCGGAAGACACGTAAAGCCTACCGGCTTTCCGGCATGCCAGATGTCTTTGGGCAGCTAGAATAATTTGTCACCAATGTTGGCCACTTACAAACACAAAAAACAAACAATTCCCAAACCAACTTCAGGTGATACATCCTTTTAAATAACAGACGAATCTGGCAATCTACAATCTTCACCAGTGGCCTTAGTATGATGTTTTATCTGAGAGGTCTTTACGTATCTTCCCTCTGTAAAAATGTACACGACAAGATAAAATTCATGAATGGACACGTAGTAAAATGAGTCATCACACGCAGGCAGGTTTTAAACAGTGTTTCTAATGTCTGCTAAGAAAATATAATGATTTTAAATTAAAACACGCGTTTCGTAAAGCAATCACGATAGATAAAAGAATTATATAAGTACGTAATAATTCCTAGAAAAAATAAAGCAACCAAAGTGTATTAAACATTATTAAAATGAAATGTTATAAAAATGAATGTGCAACGGAACGTTTCAACTCATGCCGTACAGCCAACATAAAGAAAAATACCGCCGCCTAGTACGTATGCATTCACTCCCACCGGAGTGGTTCGTGGATTCATCAAAAGATTGCGCTATAGTTTCGTAATTAAATATTTTTTTAAGTTTGTAAACATTAATACATTGTTTAAAGATGTCTGCCTACATTTAAATATGTAAATATACATTTAATATTAGTTCAATGGGATAACTGTTTAAAATACGATGAAAAATTGTTTAATTGAGTCTTATGTAAGTTTAGTAAATCGGCGACAAATTTACATGATTTCACGTTGCCAACCGTCGATACTTTGACCTGTCAAAACCATGCTCGCACGGGAGTTGGGCATGAGATAAAATACGTTTTATGAATAAAAGTTATTTTGTCGCTCAATTTTGTCCATGTTTGTTGCGGTAAATTACTCGAAATGCGACAAATTAGAAGGATAAAATTTGTCGCTGTAAGCATGCTTGCCTCGCAGACCAGCATATGGCCTAAACAACTATCATCACCAATAGAAATGACTCCAACTGCCGCATTTACTATACAAAAAAATTATCAAAAGAGATTAAATGGCTGTTGTATTCATTTGTTTATTTGTTTCCACTCACAACTACTTTACAGGAATTTTCCCAACTTATTAGTTGCGTTATATCACTTATATCTACCTTATCCTCCTAAAGCGGACTCCACGTTCACGTGCTTCGCGCCTGTTCACGCCTTGTTCCCCGTTCGGTGTCGGTATTTTCGCCCGCATCAAAGGGTTTGCGGGGCGCGAACCTCCCGTGAACGCGAACGCATCCACACTCGCGCGTGAAAACAGTAACGCGCGAGACTTGGTGCCGTGAAATTCTGTTATTAGTTTACGGAGGACGGTGCATCAAAATAAGCGTCAAATCTTAGTCTTCTTCATATTTTTTTGGTTCTCATCTCTCAGCGTCACGGCGATAGCAGTGCATGTTTCGGCGTCCTTTCTCGACGAGCGCGCGAACTAAACTGTGAACGAAAGCGAATGTGGAATTGTGGAGGGACATGTTTTTCGCGCCGACTTTGCGACAAAATTACGGCGTGAATTCACGCCGTGAATCACGCAGCAGTCTGGAGCCCGCATAACATCATAACTTACTGAAAACATTGCTACCTTTGTAAATTCATTCAGTGTACAACAGAACAGATCGATTTTCTGACCTATTACATTCATCTTCCGGAGAATCATCGATCATTCATGTTCGTTCGGAGGATCGTCGTTCATGTATTGTATTCTGCTTCCGAATGCTTCTTTGTCATACTATAAAAGGTATTCATTTGGTTAATGTATCAAATCAGAGTGTTTACAAGTAGTTGCTAACATCGAAGTAAGATTTGTTTTTAAAAATTTGATTCTCTTTTATGTTACATTTTTACTTTTTCAGATTTAGTGAATTTCCCTCTGCCGTCAACCGTGATTCCCTCACCAAAAGATGTAGCAGACCTCACAGATGAACCAGCTGTAGATACTCAAGTATGCAACATATGCCTCTGCGCTGAACTACCAGACAAGTCAGGGGTACCACAGCCCCTTTGCCAGAACTCCATCTGTGGTGTCTATTTCCATAGAAATTGTTTATTTCAGGTAACTTTTATGCTAATCTTATTTATTGATCTCTAATAATCTTTGGTTTATAAGAAAAATAGTAGGTAGATTATACACTGGGGATGATGGAAGAAGTAGTTGATGTAATAATAAAACATAAGAGGCACTTCACTGCATAGAGGGCAACAATTCAATATTTTTGGCTTCCTCTGGCCAGGCGGTGGCTTTTTATGCATGAGTAACAGGCATAGAAAGTCAGCAAAGCATACAGTTTCACCTAACGACATAGCTTTAATGATGATTTGCAAATAAAAAATATTTCCCACTCATTCCAGTGCAGATCATCTAACGACACTTCTCAAGCTAAAATCCATCAAGCGTGCCAAATAAATATTCATAAATACACTCGAAAACATACCCTTCTGGCGCAGTCGGGTCAATGGTAATTAAATACTATATCGCGTTTTTAATATGTGTTGTTTTGTCTAGTCGAAATGGTTATGGTTCTATGTTCTGTATAAAATTCTAAAATAATCTTGCTCTCCCGAGCGTGTTTCTAGTTGCATCCTAGGTATGCTGCGAAACTGCGATTGAGTCGGGGTCGGGTATTTTTGTTTATACAACGTGGAAGGGACATACCCGTAATAAAGCGAACCACGGGCTACTGTACAGTACTAGATCACTATAGTATAATGATAATATACTTCAATTTTTTAACATAAAAAAAAAACAGTGACTTCAATTTCTTTCAAGAATTTCCTACATATCTCCAAAGTTTTTTATCATATCTTCACCCGAAATTAATATGGGACTTGGTGCGACAAGCTTTCAAATAAAAAAAAAAGAATCATCAAAATCGGTCCACGGTTGACGAAGATATCGCGTAACATAGATACAAAAAAAAAACCGGCCAAGTGCGAGTTGAATTCGCGTGGAGAGGGTTCCGTACAACGCCAAAGATTTTCCGTAAGTGAACGTATTATATTGAGCTTACCACTTTATTTTCAATTGATAGAATTATAATATTTTGTATTTTTTTTTTCAAAATTTTATGCTCATTAGTTTCGGATATCAGGGTCAAATGGTAAATTTTCGTCTTCTTTCATGAATAAATTCAAAACTATTTGTTTTACAATACTAACAAAAATATATTTGTGATCCTCATAACGAGCTTTTTATGACACAGTAAGGTTTGCAAAACATTTTTTTAAGTTCTTAATTTGGCCCTCGGAAAAGACCCTTATTTTTAAAAAATATTTATACTTTTATACAGTCAAATTAATAACCTCCTCCTTTTTTGAAGTCGGTTAAGAATAACATTTACATACAAATTGCCTGGACGGCTGCACTGCAATCTTGTATGGAAAGGCCGTTTTTTTTTTAATTTTGAATGTTATTTTTATTTTAATTATACTATAGTGATGTAGTACTCGTATAGCCCATCGTGGTTCGATTTATTATTGGTTTACCCTTTCACGTTGTAATTGTTCATTACTTAAACTTTATCTTTTTCAGTGGCTTGTTGCCTGCTCTGGGGGTCGACCGCCTGCTTTCGGCGTTGCGACTGGAAGCTGTCCTACGTGTCTTCAACCTATTTCGTGCAGTGAGAACTGAAGAATGAACTGTGATCAAGTCAATGTCGATACTATAAGCTATATTTTTTACCGTTTTGGTTTTTAATAAAATATCATAGTTTTAATTCAAACCTTTCTTCCAAAGAGCTTTGAACGTACTTCTTACTTTCTTCCATGCTATTAAGATACAATATACCAGCTGCTGCTTGTCTTTTCCTGTGCTAAACTTTGATAAGAATGAGCGTTAAATTAGAATGAATATCGTTTTAATTGTATTCCATTTAGAAGGCCCATTGATCTATAGATCCCTTATCCCTATTGATCTCTGTAGATGGTACCTATTGTTGTTATGCGAAATACTTTGTTGAAAATAGTCACACAATAACAAAAAAAAAAAAGGCATGAGGACCATGAGTTTGTACGATCATAGTGGGTATTATAGGGTTGTATTATTTGTGGTCTACGCATACGGGAATCACTTTGGCTGGCCCCACTTAGGCATGCGCGTTTCTCGAGCGTGTGAAGGACGTGAACGCCGCGCCGCGAACTAGCGTGTCTTGTGTGAACGCCCCGCTCGCACGCCGAGCTTATGTCGCGTTCGGCGTTCGGGCGTTATGTGCGACAGAGACACGGCATCTTACGACAGTTACGACGTATTCTGCTATCTCTTTCTAGTTACGCGACGCGTGAGCTCAACGTTCGCGTGGCGTTCGCGCTGTACACGCGCCGATCGAACGCGACGCTCACGCCGCGGCGTTCTCACGCTCGAGGAACGCACACGTCCACTTTATATCTGTGCCAACGCCCAGTGGGAGCTTAAGCTCAATTTTTACATTGCGACAGAGTCGCAGCGATTCGACGAAATCGTACATAGCATAATGAACTTTATGTCAATCGTATAATATTCAAATTATGGCGGCGGATGCAGGCGGATGCCTTATGCGGGCGGATGTCGAGCGAATCGGCGTGTCGCCGCCGGAAGCGCTACCTGTAGTTTGAACATTATCTGTCTTTTTATAAAACCCAGACTAACTTTGTTACCAGGTTTAAACCATTATCCGACCAAATCAAGTTGACATCAAACAATATCACACTATTGCACCAGTCAATGTCAATTTCTTTTGGGCGGATAATAGTTAAAACCTAGTAACAAAGTTAGTCTGGGTTTTATAATAAGACGGTATACGATTTACATAAAGTTAATTGTGGTATGTACAATTAACTTTATGTAAATGTTCATCGCTTAGCCTCGATTCCGCCGCAGCGTAAATTGAGCCTTAGTCAAATCCTGTAAGTTAGCTCTCATCATTGTTCATCATATCTATTTGTGATAATCTTAGTAGTTTTGCCGCTATCGATAATTCGCTATCGATTATTTTAATCAATAAAAAAATACTATTGATGGCTCTTTAAAGCAATATATCGATAGTTTGTTTGTCGTCAAGGGTCGATACTATCAATACTAATTTTTGTGCTATCGGAAGACTATTGGATCGGTTTTACCCTGGTTTAGGTAAAACTTTTACCTAAATCAGCGATAGTCTATCGATCATGAACTATCGGGCGGCAACATGAAATCCTACTTACTCGAGGGCGTTTAAAGAAATCAATTTTATTGTTCCTGTTTCCTTGATTATAGTGCATTTAGTGTAAGAGCGCGCAGATGAGACTTGTCGCCGTGACAGTATATATCTCCTTTTCTAATTTGAAAGTGTAAAAGAGACAGAAATACTGTCACGGTGACAAAGTCACCAGTGCGTGCCTAGCCTTAGATACGAGGAACATAAAAATAAAAGACACGAATATGCCTTTACTTTTTAATTAAAAATTACGTAGACATAATATTTTGTGGTTACATAGAATAATTCAGTATAAACAATTTTAAGAAATGCTTGCACCAGCTGTTCCAATGTTGTGATTGCTGCTAAACATTTTACTTAAACAACGTCACCAGTGTACATGACAATATCGACGAGCCCATATTATGGGCTTGAGCGCCGCCTCCAAAATCGACAGGAAAATGGCAAAACGTTTTCTAGGTAAATTACATTCTCATGCTGCGTACAAGACCTCGGGCTCCGAAACAACACAGCTAAATTGAGAGAGACCGCGGCAACATTATCGCCTTGAGAAGGCGCGTCCAACGAGTGACGATAAAATTGCCTATCGCTCCTGGAGGCGGCTCTACAATCGGCATTCTCTCAAAACATAAAGAAAAGCACAGTAAAATTGGTACACAGAGTGACCTTTAAAATTAAGAACAATTTCGCATGACAATTTATATACTTTCAACTGGATGCTAAACAGATAATTACAAAATAATTCATAAAGTTAAATTGTTCGACAATCAGATTTTATGTACTGGGTTATCAGTAGTATAAATTAAATTGTCATGCAAAAGTCGTTTTGTGGGGGTTATCTTAACGAGTGAAGTCATCACAAGGGTAGAGTATCGAAGGTACGGGGAGTGAGACTGGTGCTGGACCCCGGAGCTTCGCCGCTCTGAGGGCCCGTGTCTCGGCCGCCAGCATTCTGAAACAGGGATTTAAAACAGTTTTGAATGTCGCCCTATCTGATAAAAAAAAAATTCATAAATAAAAGAAATGTAATTCATAATATATATATTGAGTTATTAAGAGTTCCCGTTACCCTGGACAGAATCAGACTTTCCCAAAAAAACATAGTCTACGTTTTATTTTGAAACGACATGTCAGATATGGGCAAAATAGTGTAGTTTTAAAGAAATTGCAATTATCTAGGGTTATAATTGGTTTCCGACAGTAAAATATGAACTTAAAAGAGAATATAGTGTATTATATCATATTTGACCCTAAGTATGGAAAACTTCTACACCCTTATATTTTCTTTCCAGTTCATAATTTTACGACGAAAACCAATTATAACCCTAAATAATTGCAATTTCTTTAAAATTACAAATTTTTACTGAAATCTGACATGTCATTTCAAAATAAAAGTAGACTATGTTTGTATTATGGAAAAGTCTAGGGTAAGGGGATTCTTAAAAAAGGTGTTTACTGAGAAGATTAGGGAAAAGTCGTCACAGAAACTTTACATATTAGTTGATCCACAAATATTAGTCTTATTACATAGACATGACGCAAAATGCGGAGTTGTCTGTCAGTCGTCTTGCAAAATTGCCCTTTTCACTTCAAGTACAACCCCATAAAGAACTACAGCAGCATATTTCAAATTATTAGGGTAACATAAACTAAGGAATTCCTATAGCTTTCAAAAAATTTTCATTTAGTTACCATTTTAATTCTAAGAGTAAAAAAAAGTTACATTTTTTTTTTACAATATTGTGGTTTAGGCATTTATCAAATAAATCGTCATTGAGGTTGATGATGATAACACTCACCTTAACATGGATTTGATTTTTGAGCATTGCAGCACGAAGAATCAGCATTGATGTTCGTCGCTGATACTCTTTGCCCATAGCGAGGCTTCTCTCAAAAGTAGTGCTTCTCTGGTCCACATCCTTAGCATACAATATTTTATTGTGGGAATCAATCCTAGCCTGAATCTGGCCATCGAGTATCAATTGCATCAGCTCATCTTCAAGAGCATTCACTGTGCGGTTAAAAGCTGCAGCCATCAAGCGCATGTCTGCTGACAAATATGGACTGAAGTACTGAATCAATGCTCTGTTGCGAATTTGCATATAAAGTGAATTTAAGTGAGGTGCTAAATACATATCTAATAGGAGATTATCCCTTATTTCATCCAGTAACCTTAGGCAGGAAGCATACTTAGATTCATAGAACTTAAAAATTATGTCACGTAACTGTGGCTCTAGTTCTAGAAATAATTTAAAAGAACTGCTAACTATGACTTGCTTTTGTAATTCAGAACGGTCAAAAGTTGCAAGGGCGCACAGGCCTCCATAGATTGCGACGTTGTTGCTGCTAAGTAGCTCAGAATAGTCACAGTGATCAATACTAGCCGCAAGGAAGTGTTTGGCAGCAGATTTGTATTTCTTTGTAGCTAATTCAGCCAAACCAGCAGCACATTTTAAGCGAGTTAGTATGGACTGATTAGAGTCCTTGGCAGGTACTTCATTAAAGTCTGGTGTGCCCTCTGCCTTTGAAACATAATTAAGAACGTGCGCCCAATTTTGCAAATACACTGACACCTTAACTACATTGAGACACATCATGATGATGTGTTTGCCACTTGTGCAGTAATCTCTGGCTCTGGAGTAACATTTCAGAGCACTGGTAAGATCGCCACAGTCCAGGTAATGATCTCCTAGGTCATCGTGACCTCTTCTAATGCTCTCTTTTATTGAATTTGTTTTGTAATTTTTAAGGTCTGTATCTAACTTTTCCAACTTAATGGCAGCCTTTTTGGTTTTGGATTCTACCCACATGGTGTCAAGGACAGGAATATCCTGTGATCCCATCTGCACTGCTACATCAGGCAAACCTGACGATGCTACAGCTTCTGCTAGCTTCTTATGAAGGCTTTGATACAGGCTCACATTGTAGGTTGTCATGACGTATGAGATGGCCATTTTCAAAGCTTCCAGCCTTAGAGGTGGGCAGTGGTCTGCCACAAACATCAATCTGTACAGTTTGGCAAAACCAGTGTACGACGCTGCATACGTCTCCAAATCCAATGTTGGATTTTCGACGACGTAGCATTCCGTCTCATTGTTTTCGTTATCTTCTAATGGAACATCCACCTGCATGGGTTCCGCTGTGTTCTGAAAAACAATGACACGATTTGACTTTTGACATTGTTCATAAAACGCGTAATATTACATCAAATCAATTCACAGGCAAAACAACATTGAATTGTAGGAAAATACTTACCATTTCGAACATTTTAAGCTTTTTATTAGACTTATATACGAGAATATGCGAATTCCACTGTCAACGTAAGAAACCAACCTAAAACAAAGTAATTCAACGTCAATCTTTTCTGTGAAAGTTTCATACCCTGGTAACTTATTGAACTTTAATTATAGACTCACACATTTAAAAAAATTGATTCGATGAACGTAATAGCTCTAATTATTATGAAAATACCTTTATCATTACGTTTCTTTTTGGCAGCGGCATTTTTCTTTTGACGAGTTTTTTTTTAAACCGATTTTTATTTTTACATGCAATGAAATGACATTTGTGAAGCCTTGCGTTTTATTTTTTCAACGGAGTTGTTTTGCATGTTGCAAGACTTGCAAGTTACTTCGTAGTTCACATTTTTCATTAATTTACGTTCATATTTCGCAATACTAAATGAATATACCTAACAATTTTTTATTACATATATATTTCTTGTACTGGGTTGGGAACACACCGGGCCAACAAACGCCAAAAAATGTATCTTCGTCTTGTTTCTTTTACATAAAAATAAAAGAGATGCAGCATGCAGCATATTCGTTAGCGTTCGTTTGGCCCGGCCGGTGTGTACAGCCTTAGAGCGCCGAAACTTAGGATTTTTACCCGACTACGGCAAAGCCAAGCAAAAAAGCAAAAAAGCAAAAAAAAAAAAACCTTTTTTCCAATTTTTTTTTTGATTTTTCGGTGTGTAAGTATCAAAGATATAGGTGGTACAATATAGATTCCGCGATGAAGGCTCCAAAACGTACACTGTTTTGAATTGTAGCGGAAGGCATTTTGTCTTTCGCTACCTTTCTAGACACTGCTTAATAAAAAAGTCATTTAAATTTTGTCGTATGAAACAGCTCATGTAAACATATCGGCTAGAGTGCATTTGAAATCGAATTGTTTAATAGATAAAAATTAAAATAAAATAGTATATTATGCAATTAGTGAATAAAGTACGGATTTACTTCGAGGGCCATAGATGAACCACGAGCAGGTGAAGGATTCTAACGACTGAATCACGACCGTAGGGTCATGATCATGATGATTGAATCACGAGCGTAGCGAGTGATTTAAGTGTTAGAATCCTGAGCAATGCGAGTAATTCATGGCCCTCGATGTAAATCCGCTTTATTCAAGAATTGCATACTATACTTTATACCATGACTACGAGAATAATTTTTCAAAACTAAAAACCGACTTCTCCAACAAACAACTCAACCGGTTTTTATAAAAAAATTATGGGACCACCTGACAGGTATTCCCTTGAAAAAAAAAGAATATTCTATATCGGTACAAACGTCTTCGAATAAATCGATCAACATACATAAAACATAAGATTCCGACGAATTGATACCCTCCTCTTTTGGAAGTCGGTTAAAAAGCAAAATTTAAGCGAAAATAGACGTTTAATGAAGAAAAAAAGAAGGTTAAATTAATTAAAATGGACATTAAAATTGGAACAATTATTAAATTTGAGAGTCAATTGTTCTAAATTCAAACATCAAAATAGTAAGTAAAACTGCATTTTATTCACTGTTTTCAGTGAATAAAATAAACTTTTGAGAGGGGGAATGGTATAAAAATCATTTCCACATTCTTATTTATAAGTAAGATGCCATCAAATTACATAGTACAGAGATGCAAATCCCGATGGAATAATAAAGAAAATTGTGACAAAACTATTGGCTTTCACAGGTGAGCACATATTTTCCACATAAAAATCTGTGATTTTATCACAGATTTTTATAGGTACACATAATACATTTTTGTCTGGAAATTGAGTGCAATCCTTCCCATTTTATTATAAATAGACATCATAGTAATTAATGCTTATATTTCTTATTATTGAAGTATTTCGTAAGCTGTTCGTAATTATTGAAATTTTTGACAATAGGGTTAGAAAAAGCTAGTCGATAAAAAATATCGATACCACATAATTAACTTTTAATTCTGAAATTAATCATGAGAGAGAAAAAACTTGAAAAGAATTGATGATCAACCGAACTTGTGAAGTTCGATCGAAATTATGGGAGCAGCATCATTTGAAATTGGCTGTGATAGACGGACAGATAGACAGACGCACAAGTGATTCTATAAAGGTTCCGTTTTTTAATTTTTTTACGGCACCTAAAATCATCACACATTAACATTTGTACGGAACACAAAAAATTCTCAAAGTATTTTGAATTGTCTTGTTATTTATATAGCCCTGACGGCCAATGTTGAGCACTACTTGATTACCGTACAAGGGATGCAAAATGAAAAAAAAAAACAAATTTATTTTTTTCACAATGTTAAAAAAAACATGAAAAAAAACTTAGTACCCTTGTTTTTCTTCTAAATTTGGATTTTTTTTCAGAAAAGAAAACTATAAAATTGAAGAATTTATTGATGTATTCTTTCATTGCTTTCTTATTATTTCTTACATTTTACTAAAATTACCTACATATCGAATTACTTAATTTAGACTTTTTTGATTTATTTAGACTGAATTTTTGTTTAATTGGTTCTTTACTAATGAATGTCCCTGTCTCCCGGACCGGGAAATCCCCGTTCGGTTTATGTTCGTACCAAGTTGTACCGGGAATCCCGGTGCGCAACTTGAATGTTGCCAATATATTTATGTAAACTTGGTACTATTCCACCAAAAAAGAATGGTAGGTTCATTTTTCTTATCAATTTTAAATTATGTATTCTTGAAAAAAAAACATGCTCCAGTAGAAAACACTTTTTTTCCTTAGGTTTTTTTTTCTAATTTTTTTTCATGTTAGAAAAAAACTGTTTTTTTGCGACACTAGGCCGTACCAACATTGCTACTATATCAACCAACCCTCCATTTGGCTTCGCCGCAATCGGGTAAAGATCAAACGTTGATTTATAATTATTTAGCTAGTGAAAAATAATTTGTTTATAATTTAAAAGTTTTTATTACTGACTACTTGCTAACCCTATTACCCGTGCACGAGGATTAGTATTTCTCAAAAGTATCGATGTCGATATTTTTCATGTCATACCTCCCTCGGGGTTCACAAACAGTGTACGCTTTCAATTTTGACGTTTAACGAAGTCTCATTCTTGCAACAGTAAATTTCCTTAACAGAGAAAGGGACACAAGATGGGTTTTAAGCCAGATTATCTCTTTCTGAAACTAAAATTTTTTTTTTGCTCTTTGGTAAGTGTGTATATATAATAATACACTACTTGTATATTCATGTTTCATATAATATGTATTTAATATAATTTCCACACATGTTATGTTAATCGATTCGTTATGATTGTCGGGGTGACATAGGCCAGAGATAAGGGATATTAAGGACATATTTCTATGGACACAGGCTACAAATGGTACCTATGCAATAATGTAATTAAATAACGAATTCGGCACCCAAAAAAGTGAAAGTAAAAAAGATGTTTCGGTATCGAGTGGGTTATTAATTAAAAGGTCTTGATTAGCTGTGACAAGGCTATGACCTGTGATCAGTGATCACCCACAGCGTACAGACCTCCAATAGTAATCTGTGGTCCTGGTGATGGGTAGCACCATTCTGCGTGTTCTTGCTGACATTCACAATAATGTTTATTAGAGCCATGTTTGAAGAAAGAAATGGCGACTCAGCAGCCGTGTGTATATTAACACGAACCATTTCGAGGTACCATTGATCCCTTAACAACAACATAATCAGTGGTGTACCTACCGGAGGGCTAGATGAGGCAGTGCCCCGGAGCCCCCAAGCTCAGGGGGCCCCTCGGACTCTGACTTACAAACTATAAATTGAACCAGTGAAAATTTCTCCCACACACGGAATATAAATAAACCAGATTCCAGCAATAAAATAATGGCAACTTTTTTGAAAAATTACATGGGGAATTTCCAACAAGTCTCGAACATCTTTGTTTGGTTTCACAGTCGCGCCGTTGAACACGCGTTTCAATAGCACAAGCTTGACGCAAGGCGCGCCTATGAGAAATGCGACGCGTTTGCTTTTATTTTCGTAGTTTTAAGTTTTAATTTGTTCATTAAAATAAGTTACAATTTGTATTTGGTTTTCAATTTTATATAGAGTCGACTGTATTACGACGAATCTGGAGTAAGTACGATGAATCTGGATTACATCTTTAGTACAACGAATTCGGAACACGTAAAAATGGAACAAAAGATTTTAAATAGTTTAAAAGAGGCCCTAGTTTATTTTTTGCCCCAGGGCCTTTGGTTACCTAGCTACGCCACTGATCATTATCTATTTAACCCAAAAACATGATATTTTTTAGGTTAAATATTTTACAATATATTTAGCATAAAAATTTTAGTTCTCTACGTTATCTTGAATCCAAAATTTCAGTAATACCCAAACAATTATATTGATATAATGACGTGAAAAAAACAGAAAAATATCATTGATCCACTTAACCATGTTCAAAATTATAACCTACTTCCATATGACCTGGAAAGTTGATATAAGGCATCTAGGCATACTATTACGCGTATACAAAAAATAAAATTCGAAAAACAGTGAATTTACTTATAAGATTTTATTTTAATCAATTTATAAAGTGCCTAGCAAAATTATACGAGCAAAATTTCTCCTTTCTGATACTGCTATGCAAAAAGCCTACCAAAAACATAAATTTGAAAAGGGAAGCCAAGTTAAAAATCTGACAAAAGAATTGAGATCTAAATGGCCGCCAACTTGTATTGTATTATTTAAATATCAGAATCGCTGGTAAAAAACTAGTCAGGTCAAATGTTAAGATTCTTATACTCAAATAAATTTTAGGAATCTTTATACAGAACTTTGCCATTTAGATTGCAATTCTTTTGTCGGATTTTTAGCTTGGCTCCCATTTTCACATTTAGGTATGTTTTAGTGGGATACCATTTATACTTACATAGAGAACCACCTACGATAACAAATTTTATCCATAAGGTTTTACTTCGTTTATAGGTATACATCTTCTTCCTTCTATTATCCCATTATAAGTGTTTAACCTAAGTGGGGTTAATCTAATGACAATTATTTTTAGTACAGAAAATATGAATCTGATAAATATAGGCACATATTGGGATGTCTATATTTATCATAATTTTGACAACTTAAATTAAACAGGTACATAAGTTAAAAAATATGGTACAATGCGACACAAATAAACTTATGACATATAAATATTATGATTGTTTGATAACCTCCTCCTTTTACGGCGAAAAACATTCTGTTAAGCTATAATATTAGAAATATTTTGATGACAAACAATTGAGAACTGGTACGATGGCTGATTCTGTGCGTCAAGCTTCAACTCGTGAACGAGTGCCGCAAGGAGGGTCTGGTCAGCGGTTTTGCTTTTTTGTTGGGTTGTTCGTCATATACAGAGCCTTACAAAATATACTGAAACTATATTAAGGCTGACTTCAGGCCATGATACTAAACACAACATTTCCCAAGAACGATATCAAAATCTATGAAAAATAATATTGGACCTCCCACACAAGTAGACCGATCCGCTGATCCGAGTTTGTACGGAAAGCAAAAAATTTTTTTTCCTATTTCGACAGACAAGACAGGGCAAAGCTATTCTGGTGATGTCAATGCAGCTAATTGCTAGTTTCGGTAGCTTTCCTTTAAAACAGCAAGTTATAATAACTTTTAAATATACACGTAAAGTAAGTATACCAAACTTACTTTACGTGAGACGTTAAAAAGCGTGTATAAGTACGTGTATTTGTACGTGCCTGCAAAGGTCTTATTACGTACTGAATAAACATTTGATTTTTGATTCTAATTCATGTATATCTATACCTAATAAGTATTATAATTCGATTGTGAGCACGAATACTTACTCGTACCTATTTGCTTTGTACCTAACCTACTTTATCAGCTCGAAGGAATGTTATTCTTCCGTCACTTCGTAGCATCCATGTCTCTATTTTCAATCCATACAGGTGAATAGCTAGGCACGTATTCAGGGGGGGGGGGGGGGGGGGCAAAGTTAGGATTTATCCCACCCGAAATTTGGCGTAACGGATGGGTCAAATTGGCGAACACGACGATTCTGGAAAATAGCAGGTCTTGCATGTAAAAGTATGTTTGCATGCAAGACCTACTATTTTCTAGGAGTCTTCGAGTTTGTAGACTAGCTCTCCATAACGACCTACTAAAGATCGCAGTCTATTATATACTATTAGCGATTTCCAAGTAGACCAGGGTAGATCCCGCCCAAGTGGCAACTCTTCTTTTGGATTAATATGTAGTTCGACAAAGTGTGGTCTCTTTACCAAAGTTTTATTCTGGCCTCTTTGATGTTGCAGTCCAGCGCCTTCGTTCTCCTTGAAACTATGACGGCTTTTAAGTTAAGTCTTTGAGGCGCTAGCTTATGCTGATGGAGTGGACGTCGGGAATCTAGCTCATGCTTTCCACGTTCAGCGGCACATATGGCTTCCCTGCGAATACTAGGTGGGGCCACCCCAGCAAGTGGATATAACATGCTCAGTGGAGTCGGCTTTACACATCCGATATCCGGTAAGTATTATTGAGTGCTACATCCACCTGCTGGGCGTGGCATGGTCTAGTCCAGACTAGGCAAGCTTATTCGTTCGCTGAGAAGCACAGGGCCATTCCAGTAGTGCTCAGAACGCTGGGTGCAGCACCCCATTCGAAAGTGAGGCGGCGGAGCAGGTTGTTCCTTGAACAAAATTTTTGCCTAACATTGTCGCAGTTTTATTTAAGAGCAGCCTTCCAGTCTTATTTTTCATACAAACGCTCGTACGTAATTATGGCGTAGTAAGTGATCTTTCTTGAAAACTTTTGAACTAACAGATATCTTGTGCACTAAATTGCACTATTTCTAGGTTTCTATCGAAATAAAAAATGAATGTTTGGAAAAACAAGTTTAGTACTTATACGCTTCCAAAAATCTGTTTTTATGCACAAATTTTGCCTGATCTTCGACCGTTCATAAAGTACTCATAAATATTAAAAATACAAATTATATTTTGATAGAAACCTCGCATATGTAATGAAAACTTAAAAAAAAAAACCATTTATTTCATAAACTTGTAAGGTTTACTGACAAAAACGTATATCCTGGAACAAGTTTTATGAAATTTCCGCACCCTATGAATAGTTAATATTCGTTTAATGGATAGATAATAATAATATTAATTTCATTCAATACAGTGCAAACCGTGCCCTTAGGCGCTATCCCTCTTTTTTTTTGGTTTGCCTTTTATTCTAACATTGCCCTGGATGAAAAAAAAAGCTTTTCGAACTATCTTACTGCAACGACAGAGCCCCGGGGAGGGCCGCCTCAAAGTCAAAGGAACGATCTACTCTAACGCCTAAGTATTTTGGGTAACTTTTTTGACATATGGGGATTATTGGGGATGCCGAGTGATTATGGATCTGGAACACAAAGGATTAATAAGCCAATATGCAAAAGGCGTGGCGCTTTTAAAACATTTTCTATTGATAAGTTGTTTTAATTTTAACAATAGATTTAAGTTTTAGATAAGTACAGTTCACGAGTAATTTTATTAGTTTAATTTTTTCTTGTTGTTTTTCATAATGTTTAATAAAGGCGTGTAGGTAGGTACAATTAATTCACCACGAGAAAGAGGGTCGAAAGTGTAGGAAACTAATAGGAACCCTCTTCATTATGTTATCTTAGTACTTTCATTAACGTACACAGAACAAGCACGTTAACGATCTAAGTAGTCTTTTAAATGTTTTTGGGTAGATTTCTAGCCCAAAGTGATATTTGTAATTTTTTTAACAAATTTTGGCCAAATTATTATACAAACTTTTATTAAGTATCAAAAGATAGGAAGATGGATATGCAGGCAGGACTAATTTCCGTTGACGCATTTTTTATGTTGTTAAAAAAAGAAGAAAATAGGTCGTTTATTCGGTTGTTATAAATGAAACTCGAGCTTAACATGGTTTTTTTTCATGATTTGGCATATTGGTAAACCACACACAATACAATACTACCTACCTACTGTACGTATCTAGTTGATAGTTTACCCTATTTGGCAACATAATAAAACGGCAGAGATAAGACCAATAAAGATATTAAAACAATGGGTCATTTCGTTATTGCAGTGAACAAAATACATTCCATTGTTAGTTATATGGTCTAACAACCCAGCTTTATATGGCCTACCACGAAGTTGAGCGTAGACCTGTGACGTTCGAGGCTGAGTGCGGGGCGAAGTGCGATGCGATGACCAGAATGCCATGAAGTTACGTCCGTACGTTACGTACGTTAGTTAGCGTCCCCGCCACATCGATTACTGAGCGCGGAGACGCACCAAGCGCAGAAAGAAACTGTGCCGCCGTTGTTCGTGGCATGCTTCATCATCACACATTTCTTAGAAGGTTTGAATGGACCGTTTGCCATTGTACAATTTGCCAATCGGACTATATGCACCTGGTTGGCTGTATGGTGGCAACAGCGCATGCGCTGTATCCACACATTGATCCTGATTCTTGTTCCTGTCAAAATTTTTACTCAAAATATGCTAGATTTTACAATTTTATTTTTATTATGTTACAAAATATTTTTATCCGTGTTTAATAAGAAGATAAGCCCAGGTAAGCTACTCTTTATTAACATCTTGGGGTTGAGATCTTATAATTTGTTTACCTACCCATTGAAAGTTACGTAGGTAGGACTCTTGTCGAGTAACCATAGTTACAAACGCTCTTGTGCTGCTACAATGGATGCAGTACACATCACAATTGATTAAGTGCGGTAATAGTAAAAATTGGTCAATCCTATTTTTTGTAAATTCGTGAAGAATCTGAAAATTGCTCTACTTGATGAATTTATACGAAGGTACCTCCCGTATTAATTGGCTCTGCTCTAATGCTTCAATTCAATAAAAATATGTATAGCGAAATTTCGTCCCTAATCTTAAACTGGGTGATAAAAAAGAGGTATCCAACAAAGTAGTCTAATGCCTACAAAATAACTACTGTAAATGGCTTCACAGCTATAAATAAATAAATAAAAAATAAATATATACGGACAAATAACACCGATTGAGCTAACCCCAAAGTAAGTTCGAGACTTGTGTTATGGGCTCAATAGCTATTTCCAGAAATAGAGATGATTCGTATGTCTATGACAAATCATGTAATGTATTACTTATTCAATACTTCCCAGCTTAATAAATTCTACCTAGAAATTAATTAAGGTTTGAAATCTAACTATTTTTATTGATCACCAATTGCCTATTCAGTTAAATACCTAGCTAATTACAATATGTCATCTTTAAAAAAAAATAACAAATTACAGGTCACAAAAATACCTAAGTGCACACATAGGTATTTACACTTTGTCGTGCAACATTTCCAAGAGCATAAATGCACTAGGCGCTTATCAACCACAACATTGTTTTCATTACTAGGAATGACACTTTATACAGTTTCACTACTGAAGATTTAATAAGAACTCTAAACGAGAACACAAACCTTGCAACCTCAAAGATTGCGTTTTCACATAAAAGTAAGTGAAGTAGTTAATTTATCACTATGATACTTAATCCTTATCTTGTCATTGTTATCAATAACAAATCATAATCATTTGAAAATTAAAATCTGTTGTTTCGCTCGACCCTAACAATAGACTTAATCAGGTATAAGTACCTACTTAACTTATTTTTAAAGATCGAGGTGTCCTCATTCGTACATACTATCATGAAAGCGGAGTCTATTTTTATAAACTCAAAAATAGTAAGCGCGGCCAGTTGTATTGTTGTGAACGATGTTGTTAATACGTTGTTGTGGTTAGTGTACAATATAAATGTGTTAAGAAATACTACTGTTACCTAATGGGTGCTCAGTGATTAAGATGCTTCCTTCTATGCTCTTATCGAATATCTGTGCGATGTTGGTGTAATAGATAAAAATAAGATTAGGGTTGTCGACACTGATATAGATATAAATTCGTAATTCTCATTGTTATAGGGTTCTGGGTGGAAGGGTGGAAGGTTGGATAACTTTGTTCACGATGAAGGCTCTTCTGGTGTTTATTGTGGTGTATTTTTTGCACTGCCAAGGTGCTGTGGTGGTCCAAACAGAAGTGCCAATCGAGTTCAACGACCGGCCTATCATTGGTGTGCTCTCACAAGAACAACATTATAAACTGAAGGATAAATATCCTGAAAATTTCAAGAGTTACATCGCCGCCTCTTATGTGAAGAATGTAGAGGCGTCTGGAGCAAGAGTAGTGCCCATAATGTAAGTTGAAAATAAACATTTAGTTAATTTTAGGTTTTAACTTGTAGTTTTTAAATATTATTTAATATTTTTCAGGATCGGAAAAGATCGAAGTTACTATGAAGAAGTTATGAGGAAAATTAATGGGTAATTTAACATTTCTTTTAAACTAACTCGACTCTACGTTTATTGAGCGATTATGAAATAAGTACAATATTTCAAAACTAAAAACCGACTTCACCCCCATACTACACAACCGATTTTGATAAAATGTCTATGGGTCCACCTGACAAGTATACTTGTCAGGTGGACCCATAGACATTTTTTCCTTTCAAACAAAAAAGTATTTTCTAAAGATCCAGGCGTTTTGGAATAATCGGTGAACATACATAAAAAACATAAAAGATCGCAACGAATTGATAACCTCCTCCTTTTTGTTTAAAATTAAAAGAAGCACGTATTGCTCGCACTCTCACAATCATTCTCATATTTACAGCTCGTCTTGATCAAGCTTTTTTGAAATGTTCGATTCTATTAGTGGCAGTATGCCTGTAAAGAAGTACACAAGTTTTCTCAAGTATTTTATTTAAAAAAACCTTTCAAGTGTGCGACCACGCACTGTGTAGGGTTCCGTAGTTACAAATGCCGGCTTTCAGTTCACGCGATTTAAAACGTCTTAAAAACGAATTTTCCATTGAATTTGTATGAAATTTTCTTTTTGCGAGTACATCTTATAAGTTGGTCACCTATAACTTTCTAATTTGTAAACTCTGCTTTACTCTAATAGGTTCGGCTAAAATTTCTTTATTTATACTACTGCCGTGAATTTTTTCAAGTGTCCATATACTAGTACAAATAATAGCAGAAAGAGTGGGAGACACTTGACTCTAACAATTTGCAATATAAAACTAAATATTTCAGAAACGGATCCATAAATCGAAAAATGGTGTAGACATGCTGAAATAATTTTTAAAATGTCTTTGACTAGAACCGCGGACAGACACACAGATATGGCGAACATATAAGGGGGCCTTGTTTACTATGGAACCCTAGATAGTCATGTCATAGCAAAGAGAGGGAATAGACTCTACAAATACTCTCAACACTGGTTTTGAATACCGAGCAAAATTAGTGAAATAGTAGAGATTCTTTTTTAAATTAAATATTGCTTTTATTGACAGAGTATTATTCCCCGGAGGAGCTACATACTTTAACCAATCGGACGGCTACGCTGACGCCGGCCAGCACATCTACGAAATTGCTCAAGAGTTGAACGCTAATGGGGACTACTTCCCGCTATTCGGGACCTGCCTTGGTTTCGAGCTGTTCATAATCCTCGCATCAGGTCGAGGCGAGGTGGAGAACAGGGAGACGTGTCGCTCATACAGCAATATGCCACTTTACTTCACTCATGGTGAGAACTTGACCTTTCTTATTTTTTTCTTATTAGTTTTCAGGCCATATTTTACGAAAAAGCTGAAAGAGTTAAACTACCTAAACACGGCTCCTGCCAAAGTGACGAGTGCTCTCCAAGTGTTACAGGTTGAGGCCAGATCTGAGGCCACTACATTTTACGCAACGCAGGAATTTAGCTCTTCTTTTAGATGTTAACCTAAAACAAGCGACCATAGCAACAAATCTACCTAATCTGCCATCCATATAATATTTTTTTTTACTTCAGTATAACCTGGATGAAAAAATGTAAACACGCTCACATTTATTTTTCCAGATTTTCGCGACAGCAAAATGTTCAAAAATGCGCAGGAAGACGTTATTCGCTCGTTATCCCACGAAAACATTACTGTGAATGTTCATCAGTTCTGTATATTGGATAAGGTTCGTATCCATCCCGTTGGAATATTATTCTCGTACATAATGTACGTGTTGCTTTGCGGTGTCTCTGGTATTCCAAAAATCATGTTGATACGTTGCTTCTTCGCTACGTGGAAAACCGACTAACAACGAAAACGTTTTCGGATTTTTTGTTTGGGAATGCGTAACCCTAGCAAAATGTTGCACATTAGAGAAATGAGAGTATTACAGATAATTAGTTGATAGTAAGCCTCAATTTTTTCATGTTTATAGTAAACTTTGTTCATGTTGCATTTTCGAAGTTATTCGAGAAAAACTGATTTTGCTGGAGTAACGTTACCCCAGCAAGATGTTTAAAAAAAAAGCGTTACGCCTAGAATCAAGTATATGAAAAAACAGCTCTTAATGAGTTGTAAAGGTATACCGATAGCAAAATTTGTTCATCTTATACTTTTTGAGATATTCAAGATTTTGCTGGGGTAACGCTTTACAATTTTCCAAAGTTTCGAAAATTGTTAGTAGCAGAATTTTGAAAAAAATACTGTTTATAGGCCTTAATTTGTTCAAATTTGTTTAAATATAAGTATTTCGATTCATCAACAAATATCGAAGTATTTATTGATTAAAAAAATTGGAAAATTCCGGTTTACTCGTAAACTAGTACATTTACTAACAAATAAAAAGGTTACGTATACGTATGATATACCCTTCTAACGTGTACAAATTTGGATGAACAAACATTACGCGATATGAAGATACAAAGGAATTTCATCGAATTCCTAGTGGTGTGATTTTGGCCATCGAATACGCAGTTCTCTCTGAATACAAATAGATAAACTAATTTATTTTGTTTCAAAATATGCCTGAAAGTCTCGGCTTCAAAGGGAATAAAAGTTATTAAAAGCAAATAAGAAAATATCATCAATTCTCCTACAAACCGACTAAATAACGGAGGCTACGAAAAAGCGGCCGTTTCATACTTGCAAATTAGCAACCTAATAACCGATAAAAAGTAAATAATATGCATGTAGCCGATATTTAAAATGTTTTAAATATATTTACTATAGTATTATTTGGTGTGAATTCATACATTTGTGACTTAATTAGTTTTTAGCAATAGGGTTGACAACTCTATGGAAGTGTATGTCGGATAGATTAATAAATGTCGCATCCCCCACTCAAACAAAGCAATAAGCAATACGAGTTTTATATTTTATTATTATCTACGAGACAGATTTTAAATTCCTTGTCGTCATTAGTATGAGGTAACCAGAAACATAGTTAAAACTAAGTATTTAATAATAAAAGTTGTAAATTAATAGATGATTGCGTCCTTTTGTAAAATAAACAAAAATTATATTAATATTGAAATGCATAAAATTTGATCACATTTCTGTCCCGCTTGCCACTATGTAGGCGTCTCTTTCTTACAACGCCGCAAAACACAAGTATACATTTTTCTACCATGAGTCATGTTAGTCAAGCCAAACCATTGTGAGACCTGAGAAGTTGCTGTTGGGTTGCGCTATTGTATTTAAAAATGGTGAGTATTTTTATTATTTTTTCATTAACTTGTTTATAGTGTGTGTAATATATATATTACACACACTATAAACAATGTAATATATATATTAAGCTATAGCTTAATAACTAATTATAATATTTGAAACGTTGTATCGTTCAGTATACTAAGTATTTTTTACTAAGAACAGTTAATTAACTGTTGTAAATATGTTTGAGCTTGTACTGAAAAGCATTTAATATTATTTTAATTTAAAATTAGTGATAAAAGTACACTTGTTTAGTAATACTCAATTTATCTGTGATTTTCCTAGTTTAAGTAATATAGTATACAATTATTGTGAAACAGTAATTTGAATAAAAAAATAATCATGCTCATGTGTTTTATTTATCCACCAAACTCAAGAACCTTTTTGCATGCGACTGTACTAGCAAAAAAAGAATATTATACAATTTTTCTGAGATGGTTACGCTCAAGTATGAAACGGACGATTTTTGGGAGCCTCCGTTATTTAGTCGGTTTGTAGGAGAATTGATGATATTTTCTTGATTTTTTAATAACTTTTATTCCATCCAAGATTTGAAGCCGAAACTTTCAGGCATATTTATCTATTTGTGTTAAGAGAGAACTGCGTATTCGATCGCCAAAGTCACACCACTAGGAATTCGATGAAATTCCTTTATATCTTCATACCCCGTAATGTTTGTTCATTCAAATTTGTACATGTTAGAAGAGTATACCATACGTATTTGTAACTTCTTTTTATTTGTTAGTAAATATACTAGTTAACGAGTAAATCGGAATTTTCCGTTTTTTTTAAACAATAAATTACTTTGATATTTGTTAATGAATGGAAATACTTATATTAAAACAAATTTGAACAAATTAAGGCCTATAAAAGGTTTTTTTTTTTCAAAACTGCTACTATCAGTTTTTGAGATATGGAAAATTGAAAAAATGTTACCCCAGCAAAATCTTGAATATCTCAAAAGTTTTAGATGAACAAATTTTGCTATCGGAATACATTTACAACTCATTAAGAGCTGTCTTTTCATATATTTGATTCTAGGCTAAACACTTTTTTTGAAAAACATCTTGCTGGGGTATCGTTACTCCAGCAAAATCATTTTTTCCCGAATAACTTCGCAAATACAATATGAACAAATTTTGCTTTATTTGAACAAATTGAGGCTTACTATGAACTAATTATCTGTAATACTCTCATTTTTCTGAGGCGCAACATTTTGCTGGGGTTACGCATTTATCTGCGTTAGCTATCATTTGTTAGTTTTCATTTAACATTAGACTAATTAATGATTGCTTAATCTTCGAAGTACATGAATTCTTATATATTTCAGAACATGGAAGCCTATAACTTGATCAAAGATTGGCGAGTGACATCATACTCAAAAGATGATAAAGGACTCAGGTTTATTGCATCCGTTGAGCACAAAAGGTAAATAACAATAATAAATATATAGGGACAACTCATACAAATTGAGATAGCCCCAAAGTAAGTTCGAGACTTGTGTTATGGGATACTACTCGTACCTCAACCATACTATATTTTATAATAAATACATACTCGTATATAGATAAACATGCAAGACCCAAGTAAAGGAGTAAATTCGGTTACTTACTCTCCTGTTCTTAAATCTACACGCGACAGCGTGTCAGAGTCAAGTTTAAAGACACGTTTAAGTCCTCCAGCTAATATTGAATCCAATATTTCAATAATTTAGCTCAAACAGTTCTTGATATAATAACATTTTAAAAACCTGTAATATATGATTAACCACTTATCCATCATCAAAAAGGTAACTTAAATATGACCTGGAAAGTTGATATTTAGCAACTTAACAAAGGAAGGTAGACGATTACACGTTAACAAAGGAAAAATGCAAAAAGAAGTGAATTTCGTAGATTTGATTATTTTTCAAGTTACCAACTATCCATCATCAAAAAGGTAACCTACTTCCATATAACCTGGAAAGTTGATATTTGGCATTTAGGTAGTCTATTAGGCGTATACAAAGGGAAAATTAAAAAAAAAACAAAGAATTTCGTAGATTTGTTCTTTTTTTCAATTAATCAATTTTATTTATAAATATAATAAAAACGGTTACATAATCAAAAAGGTTACACTTCCAAACGGCCTGGAAAGTCAACATTTGGCATCTAAGTAGACCATTACGCGCATACTCATAAATTTTTTTCAGTTTTTCTAAAGGCTGACTGGTAAAGAATGCATGAGCGTTAAGTTTACCTTTTGTATCTTTTTGGTCAATAAAGATTTAATAAATAAACAAAGGAAAAATTCAAAAAACAGTGATTGTCGTAAATTCGATTACTTTTTAATGAATTGATTTTGTTAGGTAAAATGCCTAACAAAATTATACGAGCAACCATTTCTTCTTTCTGATACTTCTGTGCAAAAAGTTATGATATCCCACCAAAAAAATTTATGTGAAAATGGGAGGAAAGTTCAAAATCCGACAAAAGAATTGAGATCTAAAAGGCCACACTAAAGTCGCTTCAAGTTTTACACGCACCGCTTAGAGCTCTATCTGCCCCTTTGGGGTTGATAATGTTATGTATATCTACCAATGTATAATTTGTTTTTAAAGGTCAACAACAAATTTGGTGGACCTGAAACGATGCCGCCACCAGTGGTTTTTTAATCTGTGTTATGGGCGGTCCCATGTAAAATTTTGTTACAATTTTTTCCGCAATATGGCGAGGCCCACAAAATTATTTGTTATCCTTTCTTTTTTACAGGTATCCATTTTACGGAGTCCAGTTCCATCCCGAGAAAGTTTCGTTTGAGTGGAGCAAGAATTATCCACATTCATACAGCGCGCTGAAGGCAAATAGGCACTTCATGGACTTCTTCGTAGCAGAATGCCGCAGGAACCTGCATTCCTTTGCTTCTACATCCGAAGAAAATCAGTATTTGATTTATAACTACGTACCCAGGTTTACAGGATTAGTCGGGAGTTCTTATGAACAATGCTACTTCTTTGAACCGAAGGTGAATGCGAAACTGTGATATAGAACTAATATATTTTTTTTAAAGGTAGATAGGTAATATATGTATAGCTAAATAAATTTGTTCAGGTTGCTGAAATGTAAAGAAATTATATTTCTAGATAATTACCCACAGCAATAGGAAAGGGATGATAAAAACGTTCTGAATCTTTTTCTGGTCTTAGAAATAACATTACCTACTATCTACTGTAAAAAAATTACGATTTTTATTAGTCAATATCAACTTTTGCACGTTATCCGCTCGCGCTGCCATATATTGCACACATCTTCAGATGTTATTAAAATCTAATAAAATATAAAATAATTTATTATAGGTGTTATATTAGGGTATTATACGTATTTTTGTAAAATATGGTAAAGTTGTTAATGATGAGTGCAGATGAAGCGAAAGAGGTTTGTCAGGATTGTAGCAAGTGGAGGTCCATAGTCTCTACCTACCCCTGTGGGAAGTAGGCGTTATATTATGTTTGTTTGTAATATGTGTGTGTAGTTAAGTCGTCAAGCAGTAGATGAAAGTATTTATTTCTAATGTCTGAAGATCCGGATTTAAGAGATAGGAGCGTCAAAAGTGAAAAGTTAATTTTGCGGGATGAAGGATAATTTGAATATTATAATTAATTGACTCAATAGATAAATCTGATATTTTTAAAGATAAATAAGAACACCAGAAAAATTCTAACACCAGAAAAAACACCAGAAAAATTACTAACACCAGAAAAATTTTAGGCGTTTTCAAATTTTTATCATTTTCCTATTTTCTCCTTACAAAAATACTCAAAAGAATTAAATAAAGTTTATTTTAATTTTATCCGGTAAATAAAGACTTTATTAAATTGTTATTTTAATTCATACCTTTTTTAGTCTAAGGTTTAATAAATCCACCCACGTAGAAAGAATTGAATATTGTCAACATGTTGCGATGTGCTCTGCTTTAGGTAAATCATTCTAGAAAATAAAGAAGACAGACATAAAATAATAAATTAGTGCTTTATTTACTAATCGCAAACGCTTATTTTTGATTCATTTATTAAAATTACAGACGCGGTTTCTACTGCTTATATTATAATACCTACTATCAGTACTTAGATAAATGAATTGAAAGTAAAGTTAGACCTAAATACTAAATTCTCTATTTTCTCTTTTTATTGCCTATTGATACGCCAGAATAAATAACTGTAAGCATTAATTAGCTAATACTTGATGCTACTTGCATACATCACAAAGTATTATTATTAGGTTGGGGAAAAAGTCTTTTCGCATATAGTATGTATGGACTTATAATAAAACCACTTTGGCTATACTATTTGTACCTGGCTGGTTTTGGTATCATTTACAAGTTTAAATTTTAAAGAAGATAATTACAAATTCAAATTACGAAAATTCGTGATTTTCATTTGTTTTTCTTACCGTCAAGATGAGTGAATCTAATGAAGAGATTAGATACATTTTAAAATTTTACTACCAAAAATGTAAAAATGCAAGCCGCGAAAAAAATTTGCGATGTTTATGGACCTAGTGCAGTGTCTGTGAGAGTAGCACAAATTTTGTTTAAGCGTTTTCAATCCGGAAATTTTGATGTCAAAGATGCACGTCTGGTCGCCCTGTTACGGATAAAATGGATGCTATTTTTGAAAAAGTGGAGCAAGTAGTTACGACGTAGCTGAAGAACTGGGAATTGACCACAAAACAGTTTTGGCGCATTTGAAAAAAAATGGGTACACAAAAAAGCTCGATGTGGGTACCTCACGAGCTCTCTGAAAGAAACCTAATGAACCGTGTACTCATTTGTGATTCTTTATTACGACGTAATGAGACCGAACTATTTTTGAAGAAATTGATAACTGGTGTTGAAAAGTGGATCACGTACGACAAGAACGTGCGAAAAAGGTCATGGTCAAAGGCCGGTCAGGCTTCACAGACTGTGGCAAAACCCGGGTTTATTTATTTATTTATTTATTAAATCTTTATTGACCAAAAAGGTACAAAAGGTGGACTTAATGCTAATGCATTCTCTACCAGTCAGCCTTAAGGAAAAACAGAAATAAATTTGTGAGCGATAGGCGCTTAAAGATATAACTATATTATAGATATACGTATATTATAAACATACACATACAATACACATATATAAATACATATATTTTATTAATATATACATAAACATACATAAATACATAATATAAAACAAAATAATGTAAGATAATGATTAGTTCTGCTGCATCAAACTTTCAAAAAGGTGCATGTGGACTTTTTTCTTGAACAGCGTCACAAAATTGCTAGCAAAATCAACATTAAAGTAATATTACTTTAATGTTGTTTTCTATAGGTCGTGGTACGAATTGACAAAGTAATATTAAAATAAGACTGCTATAAGAGGTCATAGTAAGGCCCCAGGTCCCTATTCATGATATTTTTGATGTCTTCGGGTTAACTCGCAACAAGGTGATGCTGTGTGTGTAGTGGGATTGGAAGGGCATTATTAATTATGAGCTGTTACCACCAGGCAGGACCATCGATTCAGAACTCTACTGCGAACAACTGATAAGATTAAAGCAAGAAGTTTAGAGAAAGCGGCCGAAATTAGTCAACAGAAGGGGTGTGGATTTTCATCATGATAACGCTAGACCTCACACATCTTTAACCACTCAGAAAAAATTAAGAGAGTTTGGCTGGGAGGTGTTAATGCATCCGCCGTATAGTCCTGATCTGGCACCTTCAGATTTCCACCTTTCGGTCTCTTCAGAATTCAATAGGCAGTGTCAGGTTAACATCACGAGAGGACTGCCAAAACTACTTGACGCAGTTTTTTGATCAGAAGCCCCAAAATTTATATAGCAATGGGATCATGTCCCTACCTGAGATGGTAAAAAGTTATCGAATAAAATGGTACCTACATACTTTAGTTAAATGTAAATAAACTATATCAAATGTTTTGACTTTTTCCCCAACCTATTAATAACTACAAGCAGCTGAATTCAGCTGCTTGTAGTTAATAAAAATACTTTGTGATGTGATGACTAGGTATATAAAACATAAGTATCACAACCTAAAGATAAGAAATTAGTTAGATACTAATGGATCAAATAAGGGTGACGACAGCGTTAGAAAAGTATAATTGTAATTAGTCCGTCTTTTAATTATTATATATATATGTCGCAGACGGATGAATAAAAGGGGCATAGCGTGGCGTGATCGGCATCTGATATCTCAAGTGACGTAAACTACCCACTTAGTTACTTACAGTACGAGAACAAACTGATGTCAGGATGAAAACTTACTTACAGTCACGTCACCTTACCGATGCCGCCACATGAGAGATCTTACGTGAGCCTTATAAAAATGTGACGGAAATCCAGTGCCCCGCCTCCGCACTGAATCATGAATCGCAACCACCATGTCTGGATTCCCTGGCCCCACAGAATTGAATACTGTGTATACACCTGGGCTTTCCGTCTTGCTTAAACAAACTGTCATTGTAATAAATCGGTTCACCAATCCACATCTATTACAATAATCACAATTAAATGAGTCATGGCCAAGCTACAGCAAACTACACAAACGAGTTGTGCACGATACGGCCGCCTGAACAAGACTGTCCCTGTCGCTAGGTCGACCGGTCTTATAACTTGTTGCTAACGAGTATTGCCATTTCAAATCCAACCGTTGCATTTTGTAGTAAACAACTTTCTCTTTGCGCGTGTAAAATCATAAAACGGGAATTTGACATTGAACTCATACCGCGTCCTCTATTCTTTTTTCGTCAACTGTCCAAAATGACATTGACACGGAATTACTGCCAAACGTCATCGAATTATTCAAAGTAAAGGAATCTAGTTTTATACAGCCATTGCATATTACGCTCCGACATATATATATTATAGAATATGGACCTATATTTCTCGGTTTGCCAAAAAAGTAAAAATTCACAAAGATACGGAGCATCAAAGTTCCGGAGCGACGTCACCTCTATGTTAAAAATCGTACGTAGCCGTGACGTCATATGAAATTTCAATGCGCTGTATCTTTGTAATTTTTGTTTCACAGAGAGAAGAAAAAATACGTATACAATATTTTTTAATAATCTATCCGATGGGTTCAAATATTTTTCCATTCGTCATGCCTATTTTCGGCAAAGATCAAAAATTATTAACAGCTATTTATCTATCCGTTTAATCGATTGTTTAGATTTCTATCGTGTTAATTGCCGCGATAATCATGATTATACTGTAATTATAAAAGGTATGTCAAATATGTGACAGTAGTGACTCAAACTCTGCACGATGAGGTCAGCTCTTCTTTTCATCGTTTACTTTTTACATAGCAGCTATGCTGCTGTAATTTCCTCTGAAGAGCTGCCCATAGTGAATGACCGACCAATCATTGGGGTCTTGTCTCAGGAGCAGTCATACTATCTCCATGGGAAATATCCTGAAGAGAATTACACGAGCTACATCGCATCGTCGTACGTGAAGGATGTCGAAGCGGCTGGTGCAAGAGTGGTTCCAATAATGTAAGTTCATGAAAAATAGTAACTATGTACCTATATTTCTGTGAAATTTTAGGTTGAGGTATTATATAGAGAGTGAATTCAGAATTTTCTTCATGTATGTAATGGTGAATAAAAGTCTGGGAAAGAAATAAAACTATTAAATATTGTGATTTTATAGTTTAGGTATCGGTACTTCTTGGTTTAGGTAGATAAACCTATAGATGAATATTTTAAAAAGAAGTTGCTCTTGCTTGACACTTTTCACATTACTTTTATCTGTCTTGTAGTTATAATCCGTTCTAATAAATAATTATAATTCGAGTATGTAAGGATTTTATTTCAGTATTTTTAACATGGTAGCAGAGCGTGAAGAGCGGAAGAGCTGCCGAGACAATTAATAGGATTGATTTAAAGTAATGATCTGAAAATTTTCTTTCGAGAAGAAAACAATTGACAACATATCAGGGACCGGAACCCTTAGGTCAGAAAAATGGAATGTAAGGATGATTTTAAGATACCAATTTTTGAAGACACTGATTATGAGAAATGGAAGTTCCGTTTGACATTATTACTAGAATTGAAAAACTGTAAAAAAGTTATTGAACAGGAGAAGAAAGATTAAGAAATAGATGAAAAAGATTGGAGAAAAATGAATTTAAAAGCTCAGAACTACATAGTTAATAGCATTGGAAACTCGCAGATCGATATCGTAATATCTGAGGATAGTGCTTATAAGATGATTAAGAAACTTGATGATTTATATATTGTAAAAGGATGTGCGAACAAGTTATTATTAAAAAGGAAGATACTCGAATTGAAATTTGATGAAAGAGATTTCTCAAAAATTTGGAAAAAATCTAATGGGGAGACCCATTAGATTTTTTCCAAGTTTTTGAGAAACAAATAAATGATATAAAGGGAGCAGGAGAAATAGTTAGTGAAGAGGAAATTTAATTATTAACATTACCATGCAAATTTGAATATATTGTTAATATTGTTGTTGCAATGCCGAAAGAGAAACAAACAATTAAATATGTAAAGTCAAAAATAATTTTAGACTTCAAGAAAAATGAATCCAGAAATAGTGTAGAGACAGAATACAGTTTTGCTAGTATCAGTGGTAATAACAGTCGTAATGACAACTGCTATGGTTGTAACCAAAGAGGTCATTTTAAGAAGGATTGTCCAATGTTTAGAAACAGTGGTGGATATAACAGGTATCACCGTGGTAACTGAGGAAGAGGACGAAACTACAGAAGAAATTATAGCAATGCATTTAATGTTGAGGTAATGACAGTTGGGACAGAACAGTCAAATGAAGCAGGAACCAAAGATTGGCTGTTAGACTGTGGATGCAGCGATCACATTGTGAACGATGTTAAATATTTTTCTGAATATAAAACTCTCAAGAATCCAATAAATATAAAGGTTGGAGATGGTTTTTGTCTTAAAGCTGACAAGATTGGTAAAGTAAGCATGTTTTGTAACTTAGGATATAAATCTACAAAAATTGATATAGATAACGTTTACCTTGTTACAAATATGAAAAAGAATTTACTCAGCGTTTCTAGTATTGTCAACAAAGGAAATATGGTAAGGTTTGATCGTAATAATGCTAAAATATACAATGTTCAAGGAAGATTAATAGCTATAGCCAAAAAGGAAAACAATAGGATATAAAATTGGAAGGAACAAAGTTTGTAAACTTCGAAAAGCTTTATATGGGTTAAGAGAAAGCCCTAGAGATTGGTACGATTGTTTTAATGAATATATGTTGAGTTTTATTTTAAAAGGTCAGAATATGATTATTGCTTATACACAGGAAGTGTAAAAGATGCTGTAACTCATTTATGTTTATATGTTGATGATATTTTAATATGTTCAGAGAATTTAAATTCTATAAATGAAGTAAAAAGGCTGTTAAACATTCGATTCATAATGAAAGATTTAGGAAGTGTGAAGAAATACTTGGGAATTGATATAGAATATAACCCGTCGAAGAAAAAGATGTCACTAAGTCAAAAGAAGTACATTGAACAGTTAGTAGAAAAGTATAACATAAAAGATTATAAGTACGAAACACCTATGGAACAAAATTTGAAATTGGAGCCCAGCAAGAATCAAAATTCCGATATTAAGTATAGAAATATAATTGGAGCATTACAGTATGTCGCTAGTGGAACGCGACCTGATATAGCATATAGTCTTAACTATTTAAGTCGTTTTCAAAATAGTTATAGTACTACTCATTATAAATATGCATTAAGATTGCTAAAATATTTGAATAGAACAAAAGAGATGAAGTTAAAATATGATGAATTTTTTGATGAATTTATTGATGCATACGTTGATGCTGATTTTGCTGCAGATGTCACAGATAGGAAAAGTACAACGGGTATAATTATTAGATTATTTAATAATCCCATATACTGGAAATCTCAAAAACAAAAGATTGTATCGAGAGCATCTATTCATTCTGAATACTATGCATTGGCAGATTGTGTTGAGGAATTGTTACCAATTAGAGGCATATTAGGGGATTTAGGAATTAAAATTGATAAACCTATTAAAATCTATGAAGATAATACGGGAGCTATTGCTTTGTCTAAAATTGGAAAGTTTTCTAAAAATTCAAAGCACATTGACGTTAGTTATCATTTTGTGTATGACTATGAAAAGCAAGGAGTTATAAATGTTTCAAAAATAAATACTGAAGATCAGTTAGCTGACATTTTTACAAAGTCTTTAGGTAGAGTTCGTTTTCAAAAATTAAGACAGTTGATTTGTGTCAAATAGAGTGATTTGATAGGAATGTTTTTTATAAGGTTGTTGTTGTTGTTAACTTTTGTTTGAGCTTTATGTTTCTGTTTAATAAGTGTGTATAACTATAAAATCAAGGAAGTGTATTAAATATTGTGATTTTATAGTTTAGGTATCGGTACTTCTTGGTTTAGGTAGATAAACCTATAGATGAATATTTTAAAAAGAAGTTGCTCTTGCTTGACACTTTTCACATTACTTTTATCTGTGTTGTAGTTCTAATCCGTTCTAATAAATAATTATAATTCGAGTATGTAAGGATTTTATTTCAGTATTTTTAACAAAAACAAAATATAAATTTGACGGTACGAACTCCTGTATAGTTAGGTACACTCGTGGCTGGAAAGAGTTGATGATTGGTGGCAACATCACCGCTCCCACCTATCCGGTATTGGCATGAAGAGGCATCGAGGTGTTTAGTGGGTCCAAGTCTCACAAAACCGCTCCACTGTCCCCGCAGTGGAACGGCATGTGAAGGCTTTTTCACTTCGTTAATAAAAAAGGTAAATACGTAGCTACCGGTAAATACTTGAAGACGATCAATAGATTTACTATTCGAATTGTTATGTAATATACGTATATCCCTATATACGTATATTACATAACAATTCAACTACTTATATGCATAGCATGCATATAAGTAGTTGTATATTGTATATGAGTATGAGTATCCCCCCCAATGGGTTCCCGGTTTGTCGTACCGGGGGGGCTCAGTACCCGTGGTAGCCTCGAGCCACGGGGAAGCTAAGAGGAACCCGCGAGGGGGCGCTCCTGCTGTCGTCAACCAGCAGTGAGCGCCCGCATTGGGGCGGCGGGGGAGTGGGAAGATCTCCCCCCACCCGGGGAGGGGCGCTCCCGCAGGCTCGGCTTCGGCCTTGAGCCTGTAGGGATGCGCCCAATGGGGCGGCGGGGGAGTGGGAAGTTCTCCCCCCACCCGGGGTGGGGCCGCCGGGAGGGGAATGTTTCATTGCCCTCCCGGCGCTTCAGGCGGGGCCACACCGCCGTGGCTGTGGTTGGAGATCGGTCGCGGAGGAGGAGGAGTGTCGGTGTTACGTTGCCGCTCTCCCTATCCTCCGCGACCGAGCGGTGCCGCTTCGCGTTTGCGGCGAGAGGCAAGCGGCGGAGCCTTTCATCTTCTCCGCCGCTGGGAGCCGGTTTATCTGGCTCCCATGGGTCCACAGGCGGTGGACTGCGTGGGAGTTTGCCGCCTCTTAATTGGGCCGAGGAGGTATGGCGCATCCGTGAGTTCCGGACGCGCCGACTTGGTGAGTGGGGGGGCGCTGTGACGCCCCCGAGGAGGGGCCGCTTTGGCGGCCAGCCGCGCCGGGGTTCGCGGATGTATTTCAAAAGCGGTTGAGATGGAACTCCGGAGGTTTTTTAGTGGGTAGGCACGTCGCTCTGGCGTGGAGTCCCACATAACCCGACAGCCTACCCCGCAAGCTGACGGGTATCCGTAACAGGGATCTTTCCTCCGTAAAAAAAAAAGGTATCTATGAGTATGTATACTTACTCTTAGTTCTCTTCCTGCTGAAAATAAACAGACAACTAGAGTTATCTAACTAGAGATATTTTGTCGTTTTTGAGCAACCACGCCAGACCGCAGGCCGAACCACTCCCACCAAAGACTGAGCTTCTTTTCCAAGCCGCTTTTTAACTGTATTCGATTTGGCTGAAAGTCGGTATCCAGGTTTTTATTTAGGTTGCGGAATCTGAATCAAATTTTTCTTTCTGAATCCAAAATCCAAGATGGCTTCAGAAAAATATTTACGAAACTTTAAATTAAATTTTAAGATAAGTGCTCATAAAGTTTTCGATTTTGCAGTGGGGACTTTGTTCCCACTGGGTGTACCATGACCTTATTCCTGTTTTTTCAGGATCGGAAAGGATCGTGCATACTACAAAGATCTGCTTAGCAAAGTAAATGGGTAAGTTAGTTATATTCTCCATTTTAGTTGAGGTGATTTTAAAATAGGCGAAAATCTCTACAATCATTTTACTGAGGAATTATTTTATTGAGGGCAATAAAAGAAGAAAAGTCTCAGATCACAGGAATCGCTCATAAGTTTAAAAAATTATAAGTACAAGAGTTAAAATATATTCTTTTTTTAATTCAGTGTCTTGTTTCCCGGTGGAGCAACGTTCTTCAACCAATCGGACGGTTACGCTGACGCCGGTCAGTACATCTACGAAATAGCACAAGAGCTGAACGACGCTGGAGACTACTTTCCGATATTTGGCACTTGCCTTGGGTTTGAGCTGTTCATCATCATAGCGTCGGGACGCGGCACGGTGGAGAATAGGATCCGGTGCTACTCCTACAACAATCTTCCTTTGGATTTCACTGATGGTAAATTTTCATATACCCATATGTAGACAGACGTATAAGTCCTTTACGAGGTAGACAGATCATGGCCCATGATCTGTGATGAGCTTTCAGGATTTGTGGCCCATTGGGCCACAAATCCTGAAAGCTTCACTAGAAAGGTGTAAGATGCACCTTCGCCTCCGCCAACGCCAAAGATGGAAAAACAAAATCGCAAGGTCGCCAGCTTATCGTCTATTCTCAGATAGATTTACGTGTAAGGTTGGTACTTTACCAACACGTAAGATATCCTACGTTCAGTTTATTTCCGGAAGAGAAAACCGTACATAGGTAGACTTTTGCTAGTCTATGGAACCCATATCACATCAGGACTCTTATTTAAAAAGCGGCACGAAAAACATACGTAGCTATACGTCCATGTCCACGTTTTAGTGTCAAGTAATATATTATTCATATAATTTATAAAAAACCTTTTTTGAAACAAGCTTTTATATAAAACAATGAACTTAAAAGTTTAAAGTGCTTCTCAAGACGAATGAAACGAACAAATACTCGATGGGGTTGCGTCCTTTGATTACATAGTACCTATGGCCACCTTTCACCTCCATCATCAGATCAGATCCATGTCATCATAATATTGTATGGTTACGCGATATACGTATGCGTGCAAAATTTCATCTCAATCGGAAACCGGGAAGTGGGTCAAATTTGACTTGCAAGTTTTGATTACAGACAGACCGACAACGGGGCAGGTAAAACTGAAAAATAATTAAAAGATTGTAATAAAATAGGACGATACTATCGGACGACTTTCGTGTTATTTAATGGAATATCGGTCCAGGTGCCCGGCGGGAATGCGCATTACTGCCCTGCACTTGGATGGGTGACCACAAGAGACATACAATGATGACAGCCTTGGTCCCAGCTGTCATCATTGTATGGCAGTCGTCAAGCTATGTCAGATACCTATAGGAAAAATCTGACATTGTGTTGGTCACTTGCACACACGAAAAGCGAAGCAATTAACGGTCCAGATGACTTGCCCTAGGGAATGAATAGATTTAAATATCATGTAGGGATGTTTAACATTTAGCAAATAATTGGAATCTGTATTGTTTCATTTATTTTAGATTTCCGTGACAGCAAAATGTTTAAGGATGCGCCCGAGGATATAGTGTACCTGTTAGCCACAGAAAATGTAACTGTGAACGCTCACCAGTTCTGCATCGTTGATGAGGTTCGTTTACTTTGTATATTACCTACTTTTTACCACAATGGGATATTATGGAAGGGCCCTAAGGCCACCTGACATATATTGATGACTCAAAACGATTAACAAACACAATTGTAGTCCATTTGTTTAGGTATTTAAAAGAATGTCAAAGATCTTGACGTGTCTTTTTATTGACATATACACTTTATAAATCAATACTTTGGCAAATTACAAATAAAAAAAGGTAATTTCTAATTTATAAAATTAATTAGTAATTTGCAAAGGTATTGATTTATAAAGTGTATATTTTAATAAAAAGACATGTCAAGATTGTTTACATTCTTTTAAATACCTAAACAAGTGGACTATAGTTAAGTATTACTAACCCGAAATATCTTGAAACTAGGGCGCAGTAGCTTCAATCATATCTAAATCCGAACCGTAGAGTCTTGGAATTATTCCCCGGCAACAAATAATGGAAGGATACTTGTTGATAATTCTCTTACTTACTCTGGGGTGAACTCTATATTTATATTTTCTTTCATGGAAACCAATAGTAATCGTTATAGTACTCTTTGGTAATTGGTCTAACCTGGCCATGAGTGAATTAAATTGAATTAACATTGAAATAAAGGTATTCGCAGAACTTTTCACCTTTGCGCTTGCACCGATAGACCACTCTTGCTAATGATTTTTTTAAGTCGTCTACAGTAGCCATAAATTAAAAATACAAAAATACTTCATTATGAGTTGATTTTATGAGTGAGTAATTCTTATTTTTACTATTAACAGGCACGATAAGATTGTGATAAAAGATAAATTAGATTTACTTCTGTTAGCCTAGTCATTTATTTGATCCCTTATTGCATAACAGACGAGTGTGTAATAATCAGTTATGTGCACTGTTATACACTACTAAAATTCATCTCATAAATTGGAGAAAGTAAATCCAAGAAGCCTATGCGATGGGGTACAGACAAATGATTGAAATGCATAGTTTTTTGTAATGCCCTAAACATTTATCGAGCTTAAAAGGATTCATAATCGTAATCTACTATATAGGTTTACACGAGAGAGCGCAGGCATGCTAATAAAACCTGCGCCAATAAAACTGACCGGATAAGTAATGTTCCTCACACATCTTCAAATACATAGTTGTTATTTTTTTAACAAGAAAAATTTATAAGTACGTTTTTACACATTTTTGATTTGGTACAATAATTTCCATTTCCAGAACTTGATCTCTTACAACTTGACTGACGACTGGCACGTAACGTCCTACTCGGATGACGACTACGGTGTACAATTTATTGCCACCATCGAGCATACGAGGTTCGTATACGACCATTATAATATTTATTCTGTTTATCTAAGTATCTATCTATCTTATAGTTTATACTAATATATTGTATTAAGTGAGTTAGTGTTAATAGATTTTCTAATTTAAAAGTAACTAATATTATGAAATCATTGCTGTTGTAATATCATGCTAAAGTTAAAATTGATCGCTGTAAGAAGAAGTTGTTTAATCATTTATTATTTGTCAATGTTTCTAACATAAATGCAATTTTTTGCTTTCAAATACTTCCTCGAATTAGTTCTCCACTTATCTTCTTTTTCTTTTGAAGATTCTCATTAAGGAGCTACCTGAATTTTCCGGGTTCCAGTGCTGCCCCCATTTAAAATAAATCATTTGAAAGAAAACGGAGATATCATTTAAAATTTTGTCTTAATCAGACCCTAGATAACCCTTCAAGCTATTTTATGAACTAGGTACTGTTTACTGTTTAAAGTGAGAACATGAAGCATTTCTACTCACATACGCCAAAAGTGGCCATTTTACGCAACGCAATTGTGCGAAAAGCTTCACGTTCTCACTTTAAACTGTAAACAATAGTTCATAAGATAGTTCAAAGGATTATCTAGGGTCTGATCAAGACAAAATTTTGAATGAAATCTCCGTTTCCTTTCAAATGATTTATTTTAAATGGGGGCAGGACTGGAAAATTCAGGTAGCCCCTTAATATCATTAACAGTGAGAAAGTCTTCTTGTATAAATTCATTGCTTGCAGGTATCCATTCTTCGGCGTGCAATTCCATCCGGAGAAAAGTGCATTTGAATGGAAACTCTCCAAGAATTATCCCAGCTCCATAAATGCGGTGAAGTCGAACAGATACTTCATGGACTTCTTTGTGAGGGAGTGTCGGAAAAACACACACACATTCGCGAGTGCCGCCGAGGAAAACCAGTATATGATATACAATTATGAGCCTAAGTTCACCGGTGTACTGGGCAGCCAACACCATCAGATTTACTTCTTTGAACCGAGAGGAACCAATGCATAATTGTTGGAAACTGAATGATATCATCAAATGTGTAAAAGTTACTTCCAAAAAATGAATTAATATATTGATCACTGATTTTGGCTTTTTATCAGAGTCACACCCATCTATTGTTGTTCTTGAAAATAAAACTGGGAATACTCTTATACGTGGTAATTTGAGTCACTTAAACCAGTTACATACAGTCAGTCAGTCTTTACTACTAAAAATCTATAACTTTAAATGTTTAACTGAGATAGCGCCATTTGAAATAAGATAGATAAAATTTCCTTATTGCTCTTACTAAGTATTACAATAATTAAAAGTCTTTTTTAGGGTTCCGTAGCCAAATGGCCTTATAGATTTGTCATGTCTGTCTGTCGGTCCGTCCGTATGTCACAGCCACTTTTTTCCGAAACTATAAGAACTATATTGTTGAACCTGTTAAGTAGATGTATTCTGTGAACTGCATTAGGATTTGCACACAAAAATAGAAAAAAAATAGTTTTGGGGGTTTCCCATACTTAGAACTGAAACTCATTTTTTTTCCATCAAACCCATACTTGTGGGGTATCTATTGATAGGTCTTTAAAAATAATATTGAGGTTTCTAATATCATTTTTTTTCTAAAGTGAATAGTTTGGGCGAGTGTCAATTCCAAAGTGGTAAATGTGTGCCCCCCCCTGTAACTTCTAAAATAAGAGAATGACAAAAGAGAAAAAAAAATATATATGATGAACCATGCCAACTTCCACCGTAAATTTATTTGAACGAAATCTTCTAAGAATTTTTTTAATTATACGTTTATTAAAACATCGATCAAAGTTACAAAGAACTACAAGAACTTTTATATTATGTTAGTCGCTGCTACAGAGCCCTTCATGGGCGAGTCCGACACGCACTTGGCCGCTTTTATACGTTTTATTCAAGGAACAGACATTTGTATATACTTAAACTCACTGTCTATGCTGGAAACATAACACCAACATCGAAACATCGACACCAAATACAACACAAGATATACTAATATTAAAAGTTAGTCATGAGGAATATCTACAAATACCTAACTGAAAGTGATTTGAATGGCTTTGACAAGACCGTTCAGTCGTTAGAGGGTGTCAGCGGGGTCCCAGCTCGGCGCCGGCCCAAAATAAACATGCATGAAATTAACGTTTCATGTAATAACTAAGGTATTATGTTATGTAACTTAATTTATTGGAGAAAGTCTCTGTTACGTTACTGCCTAGTTTGTAAGGGTTGCAGTAAGTATCTATTGAGTATTTCAAAAGTCCAAGAAAAGTCTGCAAAACATGACATTTTAGGATACGTAATACTCGTAGATCGTAACAAACATTATATCACACTACTTTGGTAGTCTGGGTTAAAAGTTGTCCAATTTCTTGTTTCAAATCTCTAATTGACATAAACCAGATATTTTTAAAGCCTTTGGTGATATCCGTGATAAACATTCCAAGCTTCGAGGGTTCGATCAAGCGATCAAATTTGGTGAGTTAGTTCTATCCTTAGATCATTTAATACAGGATGAGTTACGCAGACAAATCTTCTTACAACACTTTCTATCGCTTTTGGTGCGGGGTTAAGCTACTACTACATCTAAACAAAATCACACATTCACAGAAATAATTTGTGTCGCTATAAATGCACACTACAAAACACTCAAACACTAGCTTATTTTCTGCACACCAAAAAAGACTCACACTGAAAAAAAATGTGTAAATACACATAATAATACACTCTTGGCAAGAAAGAGAGAGAAGACAAAAAATATATCAACTTTAATGCACAGGAATAAAGACGAAGGTTGTAAATCAGAAATACATAGTCTCGTGAGGAGTGCGCCTTAGTCTTGTAAGGAGTGCGTAGCAGTGCGCTATAGTCTCGTGGGGAGTGCGCCTACGTCATCAACTAATCGTTTTTCAAATTGGAACCTTATTACAGAACCTTAAGAATGTAATTGATACATTTAAAACGGGGGTTAATGAACTAGTCTCGTATGCGATCTTAGATTATTTTATGGGTTGGAAGGAAATCAGTTGCAAACATGATTCGATTATATTTTCCGTAATCGATACTAATGGATATTTCTTCGATTTTTCAGAAATTACATTTAAATAAAAAACATCGTTATAAAATAAAAAAATACTTACTAATGAAAGGTTATGCTATCTTTTGGAAGATTAAATGTGTTTGACCTCTTTTAACACGAGAAAATTGCATAAAATGGCATTTTAAACGGAGCACTTATAGACGTCTTTTGGATGCCTTACCGATTCACATAATGATCATAATCGATTACGCAACTAGTTTTTATGAATGTATTAGATTTTAGTTCTTATACTTTGGCAGGGTGGAACGCGCAGGTAAGGCTTATTCTGTATTAAATGATTTAAGGTTCTATCTGATCCCTTTGCGATTCATGAGATCTAGGTATGTTTTAAATGTATATTTAATATGTGTCAACTAATTTCGAATACTGTTAGGCAATTATATGGATCCAATTACTTAGATGTATATCTATATATGTATTTGTTATAAAATATAGTATCGTTGAGTGAGTTAGTATCTCATATCACAAGTCTCAAACTTAATTTGGGGCTAGCTCAATCTGTGTAATTTGTCCGTATATTTTTATTTATAATTACACACCCCTCTATCTGACTCATGACTGATGTACTTTATAACGTGTAGTAAAACTGCCGGTCGGTATTATCTATGTCAGTCTTTCCCAAAGTGGGCGATAACGCCCCCTTGTGGGCGCTGCAGGTCTCAAGGGGGTAAGAGACCCAGAAAGAAAATGTTTTTTTTTTTGCTAGGAGCTTTATTTAGCTAGGAGGCCTCTTAAACAACGACTGCAAGAGCTCTCGACTCTCAACAACAACTTGTGAACATCAACTAATATGAATTAAAAGATTGCTCAAACTCGGTTCTATATTTCTCTCCGCGTAGTTCATATATCTGTCCTATTTTATTGAATATAGAAAAAATGAAAATCATGTCAATCGGTCGCTCCGTTTCGTAATGAAAGTAGACACAAACAAACAAATAAAAAGGCAACAGACACACTTTCGCATTTTAATAGTTATTAGTACTCGTAGATATCTATCATGTTTTAACAAGTTTTTGTTAAATAACCCGAATTGTGCATTCCTGTATCAGTTGGCTGGTTCATTGAATACTTGTTCGGACTTGTTGAGTACGATTGAGCGTCGAATGAGAAAAACGAGTTTATGCATGTTTGTTTTATTCCTGTCGGTGCGTGCTGCTTAAGCATTTATATATAAACAATGTAATATTTATTTTATTTTCATTTGTGGTTTCGCGCGCAATAGATGAGCAGTACTTACGCCTCCTCTACACTACGGATTTATTGAAAATCCCACAAACCCATCGTCGCCTTTGTGTCTTCTATGTCTAAAAACATTTACGAATGAAGGAATGAAGCCTTCAAGGCTGCAAGATCATTTGAATAAAATGCATCCAGATAAGAAAGACAAGAATGTAGCATATTTTCAAGACCTAGAGAAGAAGCATAATACTCAGCCAAGTGTAGCAAAACTATTTTCGGCGGCTGCTAAGCAAGCTGACGACGGACTTCGAGCTTCGTACAATATCTCTTTGTTAATTGCTCAAAAAGGCAAACCACATAACATCGGAGAAGAGTTAATATTGCCAGCAATAAATGAAGTAATAACTACTGTGCTTCATAAACCAGCCGCAGATATTATCCGAAAAATTCCTTTGAGTAATAATTCTGTGCAAAGACGAATTGATGAAATGGCTGAAAACATTGAAGAATCATTGTGCAATCACCTGAGGACAAGTCAATTCTCAATTCAGCTCGATGAGTCCACTTTACCAACTAATGAAGCATTGTTGTTGTCTTACGTGAGGTTTATTAAAGATGAGAAAATATGTGAAGAACTTTAGAGATTTAGAGACCGATACAAAAGGGGAAACCATATTCAATACATTGGAAAAGTTTTGCGATGAGAAAGAGATTCCTTTGAAAAATATTATTTCAGTTGCTACAGATGGCGCTCCGGCTATGACAGGGTGCCATAAAGGCTTCATAGCGTACTTAAAAAATAAAATTCCAGATGTCCTTGGTGTACATTGCGATATTCATTTACAACATTTAGTTGCTAGAAACTTAAGTGAAAAACTATTTCAATCACTGCAATATGTTATCAAAGCAGTCAATAAAATCCGCAACAGCTCTTTGAATGATAGATTATTTCATCAGCTTTGTGTTACTAATGACGAGGATTTCAACCATTTGTTGTTTCATACTGAAGTTCGTTGGCTATCAAGAGGCAATTGTCTGACTCGATTTTACAACCTGTTTGACTCTGTTATAGAGTTCTTGGAAACTAAAGATACAGAATTGCACGACAAGCTCATAACATCAAAGAATGATATAGCTTTATATATTTAAAGAATTGTTCAACGACATGAATCTCCAACTGCAAGGCGATAAACTAAATTTAATTAAAACAAAAAACGTCGTTGCTGCTTTCGCAGCCAAACTGCTTCTACACAAAAAGAATCTGGGCAGACGTGAGTTTCACAATTTTCCAAATTTATCAGTATCATGCAGTAACGACGAATTGTTTGCCTACTGCCAACATTTGGAAAACCTCCACATTGACTTCACCGAACGATACCAGGACATTTTGAACTTGGAAATACCAGACTGGGTGTTGGATCCGTTTTCAAATGTCAACACAGCAATGTCACCTCAGCTGGAAGAAGAACTTATAGAATTGACAACAAACGAGGAAATAAAAATCAAGTTCAAAAATGGTTACCAAGAATTTTGGCTACAAAAACCGATCCCGCAATTGTACCCTGGATTGTGGTCAATCGTTCAACGATTCTTGATAGCATTCCCATCGTCATATTTGTGTGAACGTGGATTTAGTGCTGTGACAACACTGCTTACTAAAAAGAGAAATCGTTTGCTTGTTACCGAACGTGGCGACTTGCGACTGTTCTTGAGTAAATTGGAACCTGATATCAACAAACTTATTAAACAGCATCAGATTCATCCTTCACATTAGTTTTTATATAAGGATTGATTATTTTAGTTATATTTTTAATAAAAGATACTCTGTTTTAATACTATAAAGTTGCGTTTCAATAATCATTGTTATTGGCAGGTGGAGCCCGTAAGAGTTAACTTGAGACCTAAGCGCCGTTGTATGTTACCTACTGCGCTCAGATTTCAAGTTGCGGGTTATAGTAAAAGTTTCGTTTAGAATTCTCCGTTAATATACGTATATAGGTCACAATAATTAATTAATTTAATTTGAAGTTATAGTGGTTTTTAAATAGGTGAAAAAATGGGGGCGCTAAAAAAATATTTATTCTCAAAGTGGGCAGTAGACAAAATAAGTTTGGGAACCATTGATCTATGTTAACATATATATAATTGAAAGAAAAATAAAAAAAAATTGTTACTGCTAAATAATAACCATATTTATAATTATAAAAAGATAAACAAACAAAATTGTCTTCATTCGTGGGGGCCTTAGGACCTGTTCATTGGGCTATGAAGATAGCGCGTTGATGAAACAAGTTATGCATTAAAAAAAAATTATACTTATCGCTCTTGGATGGGTGACCACAAGTGGCATAAAAAAATCTCGAGGGCCTTCGTGCTTCGGAAGGCACGTATAAGCCGTTGGTCCCGGCTGTCATCATTGTATGGCAGTCGTTAAGCTATGTCCGATGCCTTTAGGCAGCCTGAAAAATCTGACACCAGTATTGGCTACTTACACACACGAAAAAAGAAAAAAAAAAACAAGTAAGTGCTGATAGTATTAGTCCAGTCATGGTATTGAAAATCTGCACGTGCTGTAGAACAATTCTAGGAAGCTTCCATTATGTTGAAAGCTTCTGAAAGCTTTGTTCATCCATTATGTAAACAAATAAGATTTGTCACAAGGAAATTTTTCCCAAGCTCATTGTTTTACACGAGACCGCTCCAAAAAAGGAATGTTTAGGGTTTATTTATTCCGTCATCAAAATGCCTGAACAGATTTGCCGTTCTCGTATAGTTAGAAATGACGTTTACAAGGCAACAAGCCTTGTAAACGTCATTTCATACTAACTAATGACATTACCCAAGACTCCATTGCGCTACCGTAGTGTCAATATGTTATACATTGCGCTTTTTGATTTACTTTGAATTTTTACTTGGCGCACCTGCTTTCGTGCCCTACTACATGCATACTGGACTACTTATATGTGATCGTGACGACGTCGTCAGAGTAGCTCAATATTGGGCTGATAGAATATAAACCATCGACGGGCAAAGTAGAAAAAAATGTTTAGCCGACTATAACTGATCATCCTCCGCCCACAATACCATACCTCATCCCATCTTTTTCCTAACCTTAACACTTTTGAAGTTATATCGGAAATCAAAAAAAGAACATTGAATTTACGTATTTTTATTTAGTAACAAGTTTTTTAATTTTTAAAATCTGTGTTAATATCTCCTCAATGTAACTTTAAGTCAACTGATATTTTTTATTTCCTTAAAATAATGACTTATAATGCTTATAAACTAAATTTTTAAAAATTACGCAAAACGTACTCGCACTAAAACGACAGCCGCCATGATTGCGACGTCATACCTGCAGTAATTCTAGATTGCAAACTCAAATCCAATAATAAATGCACAATAAAGTGTGCGCCTATTGTTTTAAGGGGATAAATGAATTTTTCAGGTTCTGTGCTGGAAATATCATTCAATATTTTGTCTTCTAGATTATAACCCTTTCAAACTTTTTTATATGCACATGCTTTTCTATGCACATAAGCAAAAAACAGCCGCTTTTGGCCTCGAAAAATTCATAAATCCCCTTTACAGCTATATGTTTACAATGAAATAGAATAAGGGTAGGTACTTTTGTTAAATACAGAAAATAAGTCAGTAATAAAAGCATGAAACTTTGCTTTCTATCAGAATGTGTCGATTATTACTTTGCAATTTTAAAATAAAGGCACTTTAAAGTCAAAATAAATAAGTCACAATATAAAGAAATATCACTTAATCACTGTTGCCTTGCCTACAGCTAGTTTTTGCTGTTTTGAAATTACTTATAAAAACAAAATGGCGATTGATTGTAGTGGACTTTTGTTGTTGTTTAGTATTATAGTAGACAGTCACAGTGCGGCTGTAGGATATTTGTTTCGCGGACTATTGTATTTAGGTCTATAAGCGCCGTCCGTGAAAACTAGTGGAATCGTATAAATTTATCAAATCAATCAAATCAAAGTACACACTAACCTTTGATTGAAACTAGTTAGGATTAGGAATAAAATAAACGGCTAAGTGCGAGTTAGACTTTCGCACGAAGGGTTCCATACCATTATCTTTAAACAATCTCGTATGTTGTATGGGACTCAAATATTTATTTTATTCGGTTTTTAGTATTTGTTATATGTAAAAATTTCAACTGTCTAGCTATCACAGTTCCTGAGATACAGCCTGATGACAGACAGACAGACAGACAGACGGACAGACGGATGGACGGAAAGACGGATAGCAGAGTCTTACTAATAGGGTCCCGTTTTTGGTTTAGGGTACGGTACCCAAAAGAATAAATTAAGATAGGCACTTGTATCCAGAGCCGTAAAAAAATTATAACAAACGGCGGTCGACATTTTTGATCACGTGACATTACAGATAATAAAAGTACGATTTCGTTTTTGTTTATGGAAATAAAAATAAATCGTATGTTTTTGTAAAAAATTAACACTGTTTTTGCGTTTCCTAAAGTAAAGACCATTTTAATAACATTATGTATCAATTTAATTTTGACTGACGAGAATGGCCTAGCAACATTGTTTCTGTTGTATGTACTGTTAAGTTCAAAGACCGAAAACGCTCAATGAGTTAAAAAATAGACCACAACGCGTTGTGGCTAATGTCAAACGGCCACGTCCGCGACGACGCATTGTGGCAATCACAGAACGACTACAAAGCATTGTGGCCGTGGCCAAAACTGGATGTCAGAATTTTTGTGCTACATAGAGGCAGCTTAGCAAACTTAGCTTGATGACTGCCATATATTAATGTCAGCCGGGACCAAGGCTTATACGTGGTTTCTAAAGTACGAAATAGATCATGAAAATTTATGCTACTTTTGTTCACCCATCCAACTATATAAGTATCCATATATTTCTATAATATATTATGTATGCGCAAATGAAATGAACAATTAAAAATAATGTATTTTCTTGAAGTGATACAAAGACAAAAAAAAGCTAAAGCAGCTCTGAATTACAAAATAATTATAAATTATAAATAAAAGGATACACGGTCTTCCTTCATCTCCTTGAGTCGAAACACGTGAAAAGTCAAAAGCATCGATTTGTTTTGCTTATACTACATCGATGTCGATGACGATACTTATGCATGATAATCGATGTAACACAAATACCTATAAGAAAAGTAAAAAAAACTAAACAGAAGAGATACATGCCTTCGACAATTGAGTTAAATTTTTATCTTCTTATTCTTATATACGCATTCTCTTTTGGAGTGTTTCCTGTTTTTGTTTGCCATTATTTCGATGTCTTATTTTCTTGGGCCGTGAGCACAGAAGCACAATCTTCTCGTCTCAATGGAGCGATCACGACTGATTGATGAAACAAAACATACCCATTACCTCGGGTCATGTGCGACAAAACCAGAGCATTCCGCGCGGAGTAAGAACGTAGTAAGCGCCCAAAAGCGCTGAATTCGTTTTATTTTAATTACACGTGAAATAAACATTATTTTAGAAAAACGCTAATATCGCTTATCGGCAATATAGTTTTATATTATGTATAAAAATATTGACTCAGTAACACGCATAGTTTTGTCAATAAAAGGATTCTAGTTAAAAATTAGACGTATCTTCGCGTTTTTTTTTATCACTAAAATATTATGATTTTATTTTTTTAACTAGACCCTTTTATCTCAAATATAATGTAATATCTACATTAAAAAAAAAAGGTTATTTGTGGTTTATTCTCTAGTTTAAAAATCCAATATGCGATGGGCAATTTACCTATACCTCTTAAGTTAAAAAAATAAAGACCTCGTTTTCTACATGGTTTTCATTAAGCGAAACTCGGTCGCGCAGTTATGTAGGTACTTTTTACAAAATACAAATATACGCTGGCTTAATCAGAGTGATTTGTCCTGTGGATTTGTCCTTATATATTTTTATTTATTTGTCTGTAGCACGAGTAAAACATTGCAGCCTCTGCAAACGTTAATATAGGCAAAGTTAAATTGTAATGCCTCTGTGGTACGCTTCGTATAAAAGATATTTCGCTACAATTTGCATTTTGTGATCAAATTTATTCGCCAAACATGTACAATTGTAAAGTTGACCTTTAGGTCTTTGCAAACTATGCCATTGCCGCCATGCATGTCAGTCAGTGGTCTCATAACTAAAGATACAATCAGCAATGCACCAGGATGAGTTGGAAGCACATTGCTAGTGCCAAATGATATTGCATAAATTATAAATATATACAGACGAATTACACAGATTGAGCTAGCCCCAAAGTAAGTTCGAGACTTATAGGATACTAAACCAACAATACTACATTTTATAACATATACATATATAGGTCTATACCTATAATAAATAACATAATAAACAACTAAGACCTAGGTCAATATGAAAAAGATCATTTTTATGTAAAATTAACGATCATTCAATATGTAAAATTAACGATCTCTCAGATCATCAATTATTTCAAAAAGATTTAAATAGATTTACTAATTACTGTCAGGTTAACAAATTACATCTTAACATAAATAAATGTAAAAGTATTACATTTACTAAAAAGAATAAAGTCAGCAATTTTAATTATTCACTGTGTGGAACCATTCTTGACAAGGTGCGAAATATAAGAGACCTTGGAGTTATTCTAGATAATAAATTAACCCTAGATTTACATATTGAATCTATTTGTAGCAAGGCCTTTAAAATGTTTGGTTTTGTAGTCCGTGCCAGTAATGATTTTAAACGTCCATCAACATACATACATCTATTCCGATCTATAATAAGGTCACAATTAGAGTATGCCGTATCTATATGGGACCCTTACTACAATAAGTATTCGGATGCCATAGAAAAAGTTCAAAAAAAGTTTCTGCATTGTGTTCATTATAGACGCTATCGCAGTATTTTGTCTTACGATAACCTATTAAATAAATTTAATTTGCCTTCTCTTAAATTAAGAAGACTATCATTGCAAGAAATGTTGCTTTATGATTTTTGCAACAATAAGTATGATTGTATTGATATTACAAATGCAATATTGTGTATTCGTGTGCCAAACGTGTGCCGCGCGTGAGAGCATGTCGTCCTTTGCCTTTATTTGCTACGAAAAGATCCCGTACTTACGCAAGAAAACGCGCCCCTATGTGCCGTCTGGTTGACATACATAACAAATACTTTAATGAGTTAGATATATTCTCAACACGAATTGGTGCTTTTAAAAGATTGGTTCGCGATAAGATTCGCGAAATCCATACCACAGACTAAATAAACTTCACATTGTAGTTTAAACTGCAATTAAACTTCAAAATATATGTAGTAAATAAAAATAAACAAGATTAATTATGTATCATATAAAATAGAATTTAGTATGTACTCTCTCAACGTATTCTTGTGGTAAACTGTGGTTAACGGTGTTGGTTTTACATTTATTTCATTTTGTATGTTTATAATATTCTGTGTCAATTTATAATGTAAAATTGTTTGTTGACCCAAATAAACGAAAAAAAAAAAATTTTGATTTTGACCTTCCCGGGGATCATATCCGGAACCTCCGGTGTGACAGCGCAGCATGATGACCACAAGGTCACAGAGGTCGTCAAATAATCTCAAAATGTTAGTTGGGAGTTCTTGCCTATCGCACTATGTACTGATATTATTACAGGTTATTGGCATCCGCGTGCCGGGAGCATAGACCTCACGCACGAGCACTGGGATTCTAAAGTTTTCCCATATAACTTGATCAAATTGTTCGTAAATAGGTGAGGCGCGTTGGCTATTTTTGGTCTTATCTGATTTTCTCGTCTTCATATCCAAATAATTTCCAAAGGGTCTTGTTCACTGAGAAAAATCTCGATATGTATTTGGATCAGATCATTTTTAGGGTTCCGTAGTAAACAAGGAACCCTTATAGTTTCGCCATGTCTGTCTGGCTGTCTGTCTGTCCGTCCGCGGTTTTACCCAGCGACTGTAAGTACTAGAAAGTTGTGATTTAACATGGGTATGTATATTAATTATGCGGAAAAAGTGGTAAAATAAAATACTGAAAAAAAATTTTTTTCGTATTGTGTTATTATTAGATATAGTAGCTATTCAAGTAAAGTGAAAAGCTAATTTTTTTTCTCGACTAACCAATCATATGGGGCATCGTTGAACAGGTCTTTCAAAAATATTATGAGCTTGCGAACACTGTTTTTCGATTTAGGGATCCGTTTTAGACATATTTGGTTTTAAAGTAAACATTTTTGTTAGAGTCAAGTGTCCCCCCCTCTATCTGCTAAACGATTATATATGGACACGTGAAAAAATTCACAGCTATACTTACATATAAAAAACTTTAAATAAAAACTATCAGAGCTAAATAGGGTTTACAAATTAAAAAGTTAGAGGCGATCAATTTATAAACAGTACTCGGAAAAGGAAAATTTCGTACAAATTCAATAGAAATTTAGTTTTTAGACGTTTTCAGTGGTATGAACTCAAAGTTGGCATTCGTAACTACGGAACCCTACACTGTGTGTGGCCCGACACGCACTTGGCCAATTATTTAAAGCTAAATACGTACCTACTTACAATCATTACTTTTTTATGAAACATGACATACATGACATGATTATTTCGATCACAGCTTAGGTTTAAACAATTAAAGTATCTACATATAGATCCACTAAATCTAATAAAGAATAGGCTTGGTGAGTAAATAGTTACAATTAACTAAAAGGGATTAATCTTATGTCTCCTATAAAAGACGACCACAAACTTTGCCATATCGAAATAAACTAATTGTATTGCAAGATAAAAACCCCGTTTTGAGGTGGTTTAAAAACCTCGTGAGAATAAATGTGTCGCGATTTGATAAAAAAATAATACCAATAGTGAATATTACAAAGGAGAATATATGTTAATATGTATTTTTACTTATTTACAATGTTAATTTTCGCGAATGGTCTGATCTGAGTAGGTATTTCGTTCAGATCTATTTTCATACAATCTATGCTTCCCATACGGTGTTTTAATATAAATTCCTTGGATTGGCTCATTATTGCTGAGATTCGCATATATATTAAGATACTATATTACTATATCTAATCTGATCTTTAGATAATTATCTGTTTGTTTAAATGCCACTCGAAATTAGGATTCTTTATAATATTGTGAAAAACTCATACCATGATTTGTTTCATACAAATGGATTAGCGGGTAAGATCATAGACCTAGATTTTTTTTACTTCGTAAAAAGACCACGCTGGCCGAGTGCGACAGATAATAAATAAATATATATATATACAGGGACAAATAAACTGATTGAGCTAGCCCCAAAGTAAGTTCGAGACTTGTGTTATGGGATACTACTCAACGATACTATATTTTATGACAAATACATATATAGATAAACATGCAAGACCCAGGACAATTTGAAAAAGACCATTTTCCAACTTGCCCTGACCGGGGATCGAACCCGGGACCTCTGGGTGGCGGACTAGCATGGTGACCACTACGCCACGGAGGTCGTCGATAATACGATACCTGTCATCCTCTCCAGAGCAAAAGAGAAAGCGATCAATTTGATAATGAGACAAGTTATCATACAATACACATAAGCTATTACTACCCTGGCTTGAACATCGCGACACGAAAATTGGATTTTTCAAATTGTAAACTATGTTAATTTATAAGTTATCTTACCTTGGAAAAATGGTATTGTATTACTTTACCAATATTTCGTGTAGTAGGTACAAATACAACCGTTTATATAAAAATAATATATTTTGAATCCTTAAGATTAAATTAAAATTTATTGTTGTTAAAACAATTTACATTTTATATGATAAAAATTAAAATACAGTCGGAATATTGTTTTTTCAGTCAAAAAGTCCGCCCCGAATCGTACCTGCTGCAAAAATGCCTATGACACTTGCAGTATTTCCCCACTGTAAGGGCTATGCATTGCACCAGGTCAGCATCATTATTTTTAAGGCCTCCCTATCTCTCGCAAAGTCCTTTGCTTCCGCACACCATACCCCGCTAACTTCCACTGAGAAAGGAATAAAAATGAACAATTTGATGAGTGGGGTATATTTTAAATGTTTTTCATCTCATCTAGGTACTCGAAAAACGATGATTTCATCTCAAAACATTTGGAGCTAAAGTTAGGTACTTCTGATTCTTTTGGGAATAAAAAGTGAAAAAGAAAATCTTTAGGAATTGAAAACAATTTGAAAACTGAACAAGAGTATAATCTATGTAAAATCAAAAATAATGTTGGCAGTCCAGCAAGAAAAAAGTAGAATTTAGTTTGAAAACAATAAATTATTCGCACAGACGTATTTTTTTTAATTTGGAATACATATCGTCGTCAGCATGAAAGAATGTAGGTAAACATTTTTATATTCTTCGCTTCGGAAAAAACACTAGTATAATAAAAAAGCGCAATTTTTATCTTTAATTCAAAGTAATTACAGAAGTTTTAGGTTATGTTGTCTAAAATTATACTTTTTTAGCATAGAATAATAAGAATAATAGGCATTTAATTATTTATATTTGAATATTTATTCGTAAGTTCAAGCCGATATAGTGAATATTAAGTTTACGTATAAAATAAAAAGATATATAGGACCAGGCAAACAAAGTTATGAGTGAACATTTTATCAGAAGTTGGTGCTTATAGCTACCACGAAGGTACTAATAAAACCCATTGGATCTGATTCGATCCATCACCGTCTATAGGCCAGGAGTGGCAACGGGATAATGGATAATTTATTTGAATTAGGAAGAGTACTTATACAAAAACATTGTACAGTGTTATGTTGAATGTACACGTCCAGTTAGTACGTTATGTGCTAAATTAACAAAATAAATTATTTGCTTATTAATTAAATATAAGTCCTAGTTCGCATCACGTACTACTATAAGGATGCTGCCATAATACTCCCCCTTTTGTTTTGAAAAAGAAAAAAACAAAATCATATCAATGCTAAACTAAACATATGAAAAATACAAATGTTACAAAGATAATCTACCTATTTCTAACTACCTATTAGTCCCGGGGAAAAAAAATGTACGTACTAAATAACAATAAAAAAATGTTTTCTTCCTTTAAATGAAAATCTTGATTTCGTCATTGCCGCATAGCTTGAACTTCGACTTCTTGTCCCATGTACAAGTTCGGCGGCGCAGCACCAGTATCTTGTCGATAACTGGAGCAGTGTCCTTGTAGAATAAGGGTTAATCTTTATTCCAACTTGTCGCAGCCAATTTTGTCTTCATTGACTTATAATCTCTCAGATTCTCCTTTGTTTACTATTTGCACAATGCACGTGCTGAAAAACGCTGTGTAGGTAAATAATTTCTGCGCGGCAAAACTGTGCGTCTATGCATTTTGGAGTACCTTGACATTGTGAGTCACACAATTTATTTAAATAAAATCTACCTTATTAATTTCGGAATCATCATTGATATTAAAACTTTGAGTTTCTCTTGGTACTCAAATATGGTCTTGATATGCAGTCTTTGCGTCTCTAATGAGCTTTCAATTGCCACTTCCCTGTGAGTCGGGAGATAACTTCTGCTCGTAGTCTTTCATAAGACCGATGTGAGCGTGCTCGCAGTCTGCAGTGAGTCGAGACTGTAGAGAGCGATGTCGACGAGCGCCGGTGGAAATCCTGCCGCAGTGCCCCTCTGGAGAGTATGGCCAGACATAGTATAATTCTTTATCCAAAACGTGAGCTCGGCGGATGTGCCGGACGCTATAATAGTCGATGCGGGTACTTAATCTCAGGACCAGGAGCTCGGTGCGTCGGCTGCTATGGACCTGGATATGACCCGTGTGCTGGCTTGCTCTTGAGTTGCTTGCTGCTAACCATTTGATGCATCTTGAGAGATATTATTTCCAGTAGAATTACTGCTTCAATAAATCGGCTTCTTTGAACGGCATTTATAAATTTTTTCTCGTCAAAATGATGATCGCTCTTCCATGAAGTTGTTCGCTCTTTCTCTTGCGGCTTCATAGTTATCAAAATATTTGCTCCTTGATTTGCCAAAAAAATCTATGCCACTGTGTAAGTTGGCAGTAGTTCGACATTGGAACTTATTGATTAACGGAATGCTATGAAATTTTCTTCGTTGACAAATAAATTCTTCCAAAATACGCTTGTCTGAACAACATACGGCCATCTGCGGCCTTGCGATCTTGACCTCGATAAATTTTTCTTGTATCTGCATTTTTGTTCGTCGTCCGTAATGCAGTGATTCTATGTGGAGTGATGCAATTTGTGACGTCATGTCTATTTCTTTATCATTTTGACGATAGCGATAATGTTCACGTGTTTTCTTCAAATATGTGATCGCTATTTTTTATCTTAACTTGACTCTGACTGCTGGCGGGTTTCCGCTGTTTTCCTTCGTATGATCTATTGCTGCTTCGGGGTTGTCCATTGTGGTTGCCTGGTGGTTCCTGTGCCTTTTGAATTCCCACAGGTGGGACCCGCTTGTGGGACGCCAGTGGAAATGTGCACGTTGATCCTCTTTCCATTTCTTCAGGCTTGTGTCTTCGGGCTCTTGCGTTTTGCTCCTAACTTGAGGCACGTGTCCATCACGTCGGGGTATATAGCTACCACGAAGGTACTAATAAAACCCATAGGATCTGGTTCGATCCATCACCGTCTACAGGCCAGGAGTTGCAACGGGATAGTGGATAATTTATTTGAATTAGGAAGAGTATTTATACAAAAACATTGTACAGTGTTATGTTGAATGTACACGTCCAGTTAGTACGTTATGTGCTAAATTAACAAAATAAATTATTTGCTTATTAATTAAATATAAGTCTTAGTTCGCATCACGTACTACTATAAGGATGCTGTCATAGTGCTCTTCGAAAAATTATCTACAATGTGGAAAGGACATACCCGTAATATATCGAACCACTGGCTATACCATATCACTTTACTATGATGAAATTAAAATAACAGCCAAAACACAATATTTTTTTTTAACATTTCCATACAAAAGTGTGCAGCCGCTCGGGCAATTTGTATGGGAATGTCGAAATTTTTTTTGGTTATTTGGTTGTTATTTTTATTTTATTATAGTACAGTGAAGTAGTATAGCCCGTGGTTTGATTTATTACGGGTATGTCCCTTCCACGTTGTTAAAGTATTTATTGAATGAAAACGGCTCCAAATAAAGGTTAATATCTGACGGTGGAACTATCAGAGTTTCACCGACAGATTATTAACCTAAACTAACCTTTATGTATTGTAGGTGTTCTACTTTTCTTTATATTTTGATTTGTATTTGCTAGTTTCTCTCATAGATGAATAGATGACAGATAGAGTGTGCTACTCGGGTACGGTAATATTTTATCTCGGGCGATATACATGAATCCCTCGCTTTACTCAGGATTTCACCGTAGAATCATTCGCTACGCTCGTAATTCAACTGTGACCTTCAAAGTCAAAGTCCTTCGTTTCGTTCTAGATTCGAAGTAGCGCCCTCGCCTTCAAAATATTACCTTTGTCCCTTGTAGCAAAATCTACTATTGAGTGGCGGCCTAATCGGATGCGGCGCCCGATGCGCGTGTAGTCCGTAATTACACACGTCACGGCCCACACTACGCAACGACCCATCGGAATGACGGTCATCCCGTCTAGCCTCTTACCACCCGAAGAGTATAGGACACGCCATCGGTCGCCAGAACTCGCCGGATCACTTCGTTTAGCATGTAGTGCCGAGGAAAACACCCTGCTTGGTAACTGTGTGGATGAAAAGACTGATATATTGTAAGTACATAAGTATACATATCTTTCTTTCCCGTCTCTCCATCTTTGCGCGTTGCATCTTCGGCTGAGTTGCAACGGAACAAGGAGTGTGTATTCGCGCTTCTACCCCTTAGATGATGTGTATGTCAATATCACTCAAGAATGCTGAAGACCATGTGAAGTGCAAAATAAACCTGAAACCAAGAAAACGATTTGTCTGAAAGTTACTACCGGTCGCCAGCCTGACGTCAATTCTCCTTGGGAATGCAGTTGCTGCTCGTCACCCCAGTACTTAAGGCTCGCTTTTCATGGCATCCTAGAAAGAAATGGAGTGGGCCTATTTTAGGCCAGAAACCACATGTCATAGTTACAACGTATACCTTTTCAGGGACAAACGCTGCAGCTAATTTAAACAGTTTTTTGTGGGTGCGGGCGATTTGTTGCCTATTTTTTAAATAAAATTAACTGTAACTGTTATTGTACTTATGTATTTTTTTTAACTACGAGTACGTAGTAAACTTACATATTTTTGCTACGTTATGCTATTTAGGGACCGCTGATTGGGTCAATGGCATTCATCCACGATATCCTTGGTCCCTGTTCCCTGATGGATGTGAATTCAACTCGATCACGGGTGTGACAACGCGACGTGTCGGCACACGCTATCTCAGTTCATCGCACCAAATTTATCACCAGAATGCTGATATCAATATTCCGGACGAGTAGATGGCCTTTTCACCTATCTATGAAACGCAGTCAGTCAAAAGGGTTAAAAAAAGTAGAATAACTTCTAAAATATGACTAGTCTAAAAATCAGCAAAAGAATAGGTGTACATCTATCTCTTTGTAAAAACATTTGTGGCTTTCAATTTAAGGAGCTCGTGATATTCTATGCCACTGTCGGTCCTCAATTCATATGTAAACTTCACCCAAATTTGTTATGGCTATCAAGCTGCGCTGCACTAAATAAGATACTCCCCAATATTTTTCTCGGTTCTAGAATTACGATATCCACTTAAATTGATAACACATGATTAATTTTCCTTTTGGTAACATTATCAGTCGTTTGTACTGTGGGTGTTACTTCGTGAACCCCGGAGGTTAATCGCTTTTTGATTATCTTAGGACAGCTGAAGGTGAATATCCTATTGTGTAACAGCCTTAGACAACGCTCAATTTGGGCCAAGCCTGAGGTAAACAATAAATTATAAAATCACCTTTATTTTTTTTTTCAGATTTTTAGGAGATCGTTTCTGAAAATAATACCTTTAGGCTACCTAAGTAGCAGCTACTTACCTAAAATATTTTAGTTATTTTTACAAAACTCTGGAGTCTCCGATTTATTGAATTTGGTTGTATACCTGTCTATACAGCAAATTAAAAATACAGTATAGAAAAAATCTATTTGTAAAAAAAATGTGTGCGTGGCTGGTACAGATACTTTAATAAGGTACGAAAATTAACTACGCCGTATTAATAGTGTGACTAATTAAATAAATCACATAATCACCCCATGAATAATTGTATAAATACCAACTTCTAAGAGGTGGTGGTGGTGTTTACACTAAATATATTAAAAATATATACAAAACTCGTTTTAAGTTGCCGTTGAAAATTCTTCTAGACAAAACTTTAAAATTAGAAGTGGTTATGTAACTAGTAATTATGTATATATTATGCATGTATGTATGTATATTTAATTGTTTGGCACGCTCTGCAGCCTGAATGGCTTGGTGGATTTTAGCTTTAGAGGTGTCGTTAGATTCGTATTTACTGTAAGAATGACACTGGGTATATAAAAATAAAAGCAAAATGGCGAATTGTTGGCGCCAAATTCAAATGTTTGGCATGCTCTGCAGCCTGAATGGCTCAATGAATTTTAGCTTGAGAGGTGTTGTTAGATTCATATTTACTGTAAGAGTGACACAGGGTATATAAAAAGGCAGGCGTTTTATTTTAAATAATGACTTGTTTATTTTATATATTTTTTTTAAACATTTAATTTTGATATAAAACAAACATGCATAAATACATACATACTCTCGAAAAACATAACCCTCCTTCTGGCGCAGTCGGGTAAAAAGTGCACAATAATTGACTCTAAAAATTGCAGATATGGAGAACCATGACCCATATTTATGGACAGAGATATGCTATTAGTCATAATTGGGATTGGTCATTGAACTCTAGGCTCTGAAAACTGATCATATCTGAAAAAGGAAGTGACCCGCGTGATTCATCGCCTTGCATTCAAAGTCAGCGGACCATACAACCGGCACCGACTTAGTTTTCGGGGTGCAATGTACTGGTGGAAATGGATTATATTTGTTGCTTGGTTTTTATTTAGCTTACATTCGGTTATATTTTTTTAACTTCTTATATTAATATATGCGGTTCCAAATGATAATTTAATTATTTTAGGCCTTTTGCCGGTGCTTACTTTTTAGCAGTCTCTGATGTCTAATAAATTGATTGCTTCTTATTATCGTGCACTCTATAGTGTTGGGTATCGTTAGATAACTCTTTCAAAAACATTGCGTGATTGTAATGATAATTTAAGGGGGTTCTGTACTCAAAGGGTAAAAACGGGACCCTATTACTTAGACTCCGCTGTCCGTCCGTCCGTCCGCCTGTCCGTCGGTCTGTCTGTCAACAGACCGTATCTCATGAACTGTGACAGATAAACAGTTAAAATTTTCACTGATTATGATTGTTACCGCTATAGTGACAAATATTAACACCCTTTTTAACCCTCTTTCCCCTAATTACCTGCACTGCAAATTTAATTTTCGGAATATGGATATTTATTTGCGCTCAGCCGGCAGCCTCACTTTGGACATTCCATGGTTTTCGTCTCAGTCGTACTCCAAATCTTTCACACTCTTGGCGGCAAGGCTTTGGAACTCGCTTTCGGCTGAAGCAAAGATGGCACCTTCACTGGAAACTTTTAAAATTAGGTTACTAAAGTCCTCTCAGGTTGCTTTACACTTGGACTGAATAGGTACTTATCTGTAATATCTATTCAATATGTATCTGTATACACTATATGTGTAGATATGTATAAGCGATGTAAGTATGATCTTATAGTTAAATTTGTAAGTACTTACTTCTACCTTTTAACTGAGTAAATATCCTCTCAATCTATCGCAGGTTGACTGGAAAAGATCCCTAAATGCGATAAGTCCGCCTTTGTATATTTGCTCTTTCGTATGTTGTCTTTATAATGTATTTATTTTGTACAATAAAGTTATTACAAACAAACAAACAGTATTAATATAGAATAAAATAAATATTTAAATAAATTTTCCCATAAAACAAACGTGTTGTTTTATATAGATAATGGTACGGAACCCTTCGTGCGCGAGTCCGATTTGCACTTGGCTGATTTATTTGATGAAGTAAGTCTGCCAGTGTCATACCGTAGTATTCGTTGCAGTACAGTGCTACGTAATGCTAAGAGCTACGAGATGCAGTGAGCTACTATATAGAGTATATATTCTATTCCTCCGTAGTTGTTAAAAAAAGGGTACCGTACCGGGCAGACACAGTGTGGGTTGTTGGGGGTTTCGGACTGCGAGTGTTTCGGGCCGCGGTCCGAATCGCCCAAGTACTGTTTCTGAAGAGGTCACTCGGACCGCGGTCCAATTCGGCCAATAACATTTTTGTAATGGGTCGGACCACGGTGGGAAACAATAAATTTCACTTGTGGATTGAATTAGGTCAGACAGAGAAACTTTATGAAGTTTTATTACATATCTAATAAATAATTTTACGAAACTGGGGTTCGAGATTTGGAGGAAAACGCCAACCTTCCTATGAGGGTCTTTATTCACTACGGAACCCTAATTTGACACGTGAAGATGGTCTTTCTGGATGTCTAAGTCCAAGTCGCGTAGCAGCTGAGGTCCAGATATCTCGCCGAGGTTGTCGCAGGTACTTGTCCCACTAGAGTAGGCTTCCTTCGCTTCGGTTTGCTTCGAAGTGATCGCTTTCGTAGCTCGATGGAACTGCCGTGGTGCGCACTCGTTCGCCTTTTTATATACGCAGAGATACAGGTCTACATTATTCTCGAATATTCCTTACACTTGACGAATGTATTTCGATGTCGCCGACGCGTCGAGGCGCCGGTATGCGTGTATCGTGTATGTGAGGGGAACTGCCAAACAACTCTAGACTTTTGCCATAACGACATAAGGCCTAGTTTCGCTTGCACTATTCTGCCGTAGTTCTGCGAATTTTTGCTCGCGAACATTCTGCGTTTATCTCGTTCGCGACAATAAATTATATCTTTTTTTTGTAGTAAGACGGTTAGTTTGTACTTAAGCTGTGATTATACCAAGTTCAAAATTGTATATTTATTTTAAAATACATAGGTATGATGATTGTGTATTATATTTTATATATTTTTTTATCAAAGACTTTTCTACTCGTCTACAAATAAATACTCGTTTTCTACAAATAAATAATTATTTATTTGTAGAGATGTGGTAGAAAAGTCTTGGTAATTCGAACTGCAGGGGTTGAAGCGGAGGGGTTAATTCAGACCGCAGGGGTTGAAGCGGTCCGAATAGCCCAAGGTATCTTTTGGAATGGTCGATTCGGACCACTACCCAACCCAATGCTCTTTTCGTAGGTCCTATTTTACCAATTATAATTGGTCCCTCCCTACCCCCTTCAGACACAGAACTTGGGCGATTCGGACGGTCCAAAATGCCCAACAACCCCTCGGTGTACGCGGCCCCATGTATGTTACTACCCGAAGTGCATGACTTCAGAAGATGTTTAATAATGGAGCAGGTCACTATTTAGAGCACCACTACCGGTTGATTTCTATGTGTATGTTTATGCATGTTTGCATAATGGTCACCCAAGGACCTTGCAAAGTGGACAAGAAATAGCCTAAATTATTAGGCTAGAAGTACAGTTTACGAAACAGTTTAACTTATTTGGCTATAAGTTGATTTACCTACGATGGGCCGCTTTGCCTTTCGTCAACCCTTTTTGGGAATAACCGGCCAAGTACATATCCCCGCGCGCAGTGTAGGGTTATGTAGTTACGAATGCAGACTTTGAGTTCATGCGACTACAAACGTCTGAAAAACAAATTTATTTCGTCTATTGAATTTGTATAAAATTTTCCTTTTCCAAGTATATTTTATAGGTTGGCGCCTTACGCCTTCAGCTACAAATTTTTAACTTGTAAACCCTACTTAGCTGTGATAGTTTTTCTTTAAACTTGGTTATACATTCATACTGCCGAGAATTTTTTCACGTATCCATTTTCAACCGTTTAGCAGATAGAAGGGTACACTTGACTCTAACAAATATTTGCATTTTTAGATACGCATATTTAAGAAACGGATCCCTAAATTTAAAAATGGTTTTACAAACTCAATATTTTGGCTAGACCTATTCAACGATACCCAGTACGATGGATTAGTCGAGAACAATTAAATTTCTCCCAGTTTCATTAGGGAGCTACGCTGAAAACATTTTTTTTAAAGATTTTATTTGTATTCTTTTTGGTATGATTCATATACCATGCTTTCTAGTACTAAAAGTCTCTGAGTAGAACCGCTGCTGCCAGAGAGATAGACAGACAGACAAACATGGCAAAACTGTAAGGGTTTCTTGTTTTCCGCGGAACCCTAGAAAAGGTACTTACCACAGGTACATATTTTCAAAAAATTATTAAATATTAATTTTCTTAATCTTGTAGTATTTTGGTAACTGTTATAAATTTAAGAAGCGAAAATATTTTTCATAATCGGTATACAACTAGAATTAGTGCGTTAAAGAATTTGCTAATAAATATCCGAGGAATAATAAAAATAGCTTCCAGAGGGGGTCAACGTCCACCTGACCTTGACTTTTCCTCATAAGGCCTTTATTTATTTTCTTTAGATAAACGACACGGTAGCATCCTGTTTATTGGAAAGCTGCGACAGAGCGGACGTGACGAGACTTTAATGAGGGCATCGTAGACGAAAGCTCCTGTGTACTATTTAACTCTTGAAACTTAACAGATGCCCAATGTAAAACGTAGATAACAACAATTTAGAATAATATTAACCAAAAAACCTTTTTGACGACCTCCGTAGCGTAGTGGTCACCACAATGCTAGTCCGCCACCCAGAGGTCCCGGGTCCCGGGTCAGGGCAAGTTTGAAAATGGCCTTTTTCAAATTGTCCTGGGTCTTGGATGTTTATCTATAAATGTATTTGTTATAAAATATAGTATCGTTGAGTTAGTATCACATAACACAAGTTTCGAACTTACTTTGGGGCTAGCCATTGCCCCAAAGTAAGAACAGTGTTATATATATATATATATATATATATATAAATATATATATTTATATATATACATATAATTTTTTTTAAATACGACCTTTACTATACACGCACATAATGACTACTTTATGGCAGAGATAATGGAGAGGTTTGCCTCTGCCTTCGCCATTGCACACTATTAATATTTCTTTATTTTCATTCACCGGTAATATTATAATTAAGCACTTAATTATGAATTTTAATAAAGCTTCAGGTAAACCACATCGAATTGATTATAGTTTTTTTCTTGGTCTTACGTTTCTGAAGGATAACGTCCTTGTTTATTGTAACACAAGGAAGGAAAGCAAGAAAAAGATTTATAAAAAAAAATGTCAATATTTAGAAGCACCTTTGTGTTTGTACCTATATAATTTACGTTTGCCTAAAAATTAAAAAGTTATCATGAAAAACATATAGCAAGTCATCATAAGTTCACTCCAAGGGTCAGCCATTCAAAACGGGAGCGTGTAGTAAGAGCTTCTTTCTTGAGTTGATAGACGCTTAGAGATTGATAAAAGGAGCGAACGAAGATAGATGTCTTATTTAATGTTTAAAAATCACATCCTGCCACAAAATGGGCTTTATAACGCGAGGTTTGTTGATCTTTGACATTAAATAAACCTAGCGCTTTGAATAAAAATAAAGTCTTGTATCGTGAGACCCTCGACATCAATAGAAAAAAATACACTTTTCAGGTCATACGACATGAGACTGGCTCTTATGTAATGGATACTTATAAATTCGGTCTATGACAGCCCATATTTTACATTTTTTTTTTCAGTTATTATCAAAGGAGTGGCGTGGTACGTGGTGAACGAAAGACTGAAAATTTCTTCAGGATAAGCATGGTCATGGCCACTCAATATGGCAATGTTGTAAGCCCTGCAAAGTTCAGTGGTACTTCTGCACCATCTTGTAGGATTTTTTAAAAGCTCAGCTACTGGAAATTTAATCCAGCCGAGTGTTTTTGAAAAAAAAAAATACTTGAAAATATTTGTAGAATAAATTGTTATACCTATAATCGGTGTAAGTAGCATTGGGGACTTATTGCCTTATATGTACTTCAAATATTATAAAATAAGAAAGTAACCCAAAAGGACAAAAGGAAAAATATATTACCGTGCAGGCGGGCAAGAAATCGGGAATCTAGTTCACGATATAAATCAACGTACCTTGATAGCCGATACATTTCAAATACCAATATGAGGCACGTCCACTAGCTACAGTTATTTATTACTCTAACAACAAAAAAAAAATAGACAAACGTAGTGAACGGTCGTTGACCTTATAAATTTACCATTTGTGATAATGCATAACGAAAGCCCTGAGCTTATTTACATAAACGAAAACAAAGATTTATTGCCCCCTTAGACAAATGAACGACAAATATATTGAATATTATTTGGAACGCTCGTCCTTTTTTATCATTTTAGCATGTTCCAGGCATGCATCCGTCAATGTTCTTCAGTTCCCGGTATCCGCCTTCGCTTTTATCTTCTTCAGTGTTACATAAAAAAAAAACAGTTACCCTATAAAATGTTATAACTACATATTGACAGTCTGACGTCAACCCAACTTGGGAATGCCGGTGTTGCTCGATATGTTTTTGCTTAGTCCTTCAGACGCATTTTCAGATACCCACAGGAAAAGATGGACTATTCCGGTTCTAGGCCGTAAAATCACAGTCAGTCGAATTTTTGTGAGCGAAGTTCGGTTATGCGGATTTTGTCCAACAACTGGACCCTAAGAAGCTACTCTCCATTGCTCACTGGCAAACCTTCAGTTTGGACATTTACCGTCATAATCATAAAAAAATATCATTCGTTGGTTAAGACTATTTTTGTTAAAACATTTTTTCTCGTAATTACTTTGTTAAATATAAAAAAAGAGTCAAGAAAAAACATATTTTAACTAAAATAGGTTTAGCAAACAGTTGATATTTTTTATTAATAAGGGGGTAGAGTTTAATCAAATACACCAAATGCTAAAATAGGTAGGGTACACATAGCTGCTGTCCATTATTTTCGTTTCAAAGGAAGAGGGAGGTCTCCTCCTTGAATGTTGGACCAATAAAATATAAAATAAACACAAAACTCGCATTGTGATTTATCATTAAAAATTAAATACGACAATTGTTATTACTAAATTACAATACGATTCAATAAAATTTAATTGATGATAGTCCGTTTTGCTGAAGGGGCTGTAAGTACGGTCAAAAGCAATAAATTTATTTCCCTTTGCGTCGTAAATAATCGATCTTTTATGCGGTAGGCAATTAGAATGATAAAAGGCTTGAATGAGATAAAATACTTGATGCCAAAAAAAAAACAGCATTTACAACGAAGCAAAGAGATTATTCATGTCTTACTTTATAGTACACAATACTAAAATAGGACATGCGTATGAAGACAATGTACTTATTTTGCTATTACATTATATATAAAAGTTATCTATTAATGGGAGGGCTAAATTGCAAATAGTCTGTTTACAAATGACAAGCATGGCTGCGGACAAACGTACTAAAGGTTGGATGCAAGTACTAGAGGTACCACGTAATTAATATTAGTAGGTTCTAATAAAGTGGCTCTCTATTTTGAGATCTATAGTGCTTCGAAGTGGCAATACGAAAGCCGTGATTTTAGATGTCTTAACACAATTCGAGACCTAACGAGACGTCAGCTATTTAGTTACAAGCTTTTATTTTACTATACTAGTAATATTAATAAAACCTAGCTATGTGAAACTTAGTGATCGTGAACACCACTTTAAATTCTCGAACTCTATGGCGTAATGGTCAATACGCTAGACCGCCATTCTGGAGGTTCTGGGTTCGATCCCCAGCTAGGGCAAGTTGGAAAATGGCCTTTTTCAAATTGTCCTGGGTCTTGGGTGTTTATCAATATATTTAATTATTATCATCATATAATTATATTAATACGTTAAGGTTAAGATGTTTGCCTCCCTTTTTAGAAATAATTGGCCAAGTGCGTGTCGGGCCACGCGCAGTAGGGTTCCGTAGTTACGAAAGCCAACTTTGTGTTCATGCCACTAAAAACGTCTAAAAACTAATTTTCTATTGTTATAAGTTAATGGCCTATAACTTTTTAATTTTAAACCCTACTTAGCTCTGATAGTTTTCCTTTAAATTTCGTTATAAATTCTATAGTTGTGAATTTTTCACGTGTCCATTTATAACCGTTTAGCAGATAGAGGGGGGGGGGGGGGGACACATGACTCCAACAATTTTTTTCACTTTAAAAGCAAATATTTCAGAAACGGATCCCAAAATCAAAAAACTATAAGGGTTCCTTGTTTACTACGGGACCCTAAAACCTCACAATTGCTGCATATAAATTTTATATCATTTTTTAGACAATTGCTTGCTCTACCGGCATCAATTACTGAATAAAATATTATTGCTTTTGTTTTTGTAAATTATTTATTATTAAAATTATATATTTGGATATCCATTAAGACTCAATACGACAATGCTGCCATCTGACGGCTTTAATTTTGAAACAACGTCAACATGATTGACGGTAGGCTTTTTCAATTACAGAAAGTGACAAGCAAATTGTAACAGATGACTTTATTTGTACTTCGAATATTGTTTATAAAGAAGTTTCGTAATAAAGAATAAATAAAATAAATATTTTTTATAATTTTGTAAAGTGATAATTATTATCATACTTATTAAGTGCGAATTATTCGCACGGGTACCGCTACTAAAATATAATATCGTTGGGTTAGTATCCCATAACACAAGCTTAAGCTTACTTTGGGGTTTGTTCAAACTGTGTGATTTGTCCCTATATATTTATGTTTATTTGGTAGCTAATTTTACTTCTTCCTGATTAGCAAGGATAATTCTAAGACCAGCCAAAGAAGAACATTCTCAGAAAAGCAAATACGCACTATAGAAAAGCAACTACACACATAAGAATACAATACAAAAAACTTTATTGCACCGAAAAACATTTACAATTTCGGAATACGCACATATAAAGTAAGGGCAACATGATATAATGAGGTACAAGAGGCGGCCCTATCCTTTTTATTATTCATCATTCAAGCTCTGAAAGGAGGTTGTGTTTAACTTGAAATCCGGGTTGTAAGTTCGATTTACATCCTTAGAGAGGTAAGTAAAAATCAAAGGCCTCCAAGGCTCGTATATTAAAAACATGAATTCAGTTTTAATCTTAAAAAACTGCACTAGCCACCACAAATAACAGAATTGGCTAAGAGCACAAGGCCATAAAAATACTGTTTGGCGCGCTTTGCTTGTTGAAATCTTTGTTGCCAAAACTGCAAAATATAATTTTATCAAAAAATTACGAGTTCAAGATTAATTACGAGTGAAGATTTAGATTTGACGCCTGATCGGTAAAAATAGAGGCAAAGGCATAGAAAACTTGTTACCTCCGATTTCATTTATTATATTTTATTTATTTATTCAAAGGAATTTTCATTGAATTGTAAGTAGATACTTTATTACCAAATCTGTTATAACAGTTGGGAGGTGCTGCTACAGACTCTCGGTCACTGACGCCAAGTCAATTGGAAAGTATAATATTCATACATATTTATCATGGCATTGCGCCTTACTATAAACCCAGTAGGACTTATTTCTATAATAATTCACTTATTTCAGGCAACAAAAGAGTAAACCTACATTATAATATTTCATGCATCTATTGCATAAGAGGGATAAAAAAATGCGAGTGTCGTGGTTTAAGACGTGAAAATCGTAAAAGTACGCGACTTGCGCATTTTTGGTGTACTTATTCAACGTTGCATACAATACTTATCCACGACTATATTTATTAAACACAAGTTTATTTACCTGGCAAATTAAAAAGACCCCGACTTTCAAGGACGCCATCTAGTGATGATGAGATGGAACCCTTACTTATGTATATAATATACATAAGTAATACACCCGCGGCCTACTACAGGAGTTCCAAATCACGTGAGCTATGATCGTCTTATTTAAAACCTTAAGTACATTATCAGATACCCCAAGCTGTTCACTCTACTCTGAATTTATTTTAAAAGTCTAAAATGAGTATATCGATACTAGATATTATTTATTACGTAATTTAATCCCTTATTGAAATAGTCGTATTACAGAATTGTTCTTTGTAGCTGTTATGGTTTATATCATTCAAATAATTGACTTCATAAAGCGAAGGAATATACGCCATTCCTGAAAAATCAGGCGGATCGATCCATATTTGTAATCAGTTAGGTCATAGGTTTGCTATAGCTTAATTATATGTGTTAATCTCGTACAAAGTACGATAACAGGCGTTGAGAGTCTTGGATATTTGGTTAACCAATGTAAATTTATAAATTCGCTTACGCGAAACAGGTATTTTGGTCGCGATGACAAGACTCTAATTATTTCGAGTAAACTCGATACATCTTGGCGATACAAAGTCAATATATCTGGTTTGCTGTGTTGCGAGGAATGAGATATTATATCGTCATGGACAGCAGGTTTCCTTTTTAGGAGAAAGATGTCACGGTTTGACACCTTTGCACTAACATGCATAAGAAAAATATATAGTTTTGGTTAATAAGTCCACTCCGGCGAAAGTATATCTGTTTAATTTTTTGATCAAAGAGATATACTCTCCCAACCCTTAATAGCCTCGGAAAAACCAAATTTCCCGATGAAATTTGATAATTCTTACCACTTATTAACCTTTTCGCGACTCTAATATTACTATGTAGGAAAGCAATCAAGATCTAAATGATCTTGAGCCAAACAAAACAAAACAGTCCTACCCGGCTATCCTAACAAAGAATCCTAATCCTATCTGCTCTGTAATTACCAGAGCTTCCACGTAAATTTTATTGTTTTACTTATTTTCTAGTTTAACATGCTCGCAACGGTCGGCGCGTCAAGATACTGAGAGCAAATATATTTGAGACGTTAATTTAGATCATAAGTCCTATACCTAACTTCTAACCTTCTAACCTTTCTCTGATGAATAGATGTTTGATATACTAGTTACCATAGATCTCTATAATCTCAATAAACACATAACTATCAAATATCATAATCTGATAACCCTTAGATATTCACTGTCCTACATAGGATTAAATTGATCGGGCCCTATATCTTTCAATTATATAGATCTAAGGAAGCAAATGAAACTTATGTGACTCTTACTTGACAGCAACAATGATAATACTACATTTAACCCAACTATAGAAATTCAAGTAATCTTCGATATATATATTATCTGTCCGTCCTATCGTATCTATCTTTAGCAGATTTATTAATTTAACCGTACGCAAAACCTCACTATATTCCGATAACGAACCTAATCACGAACCTACGTCTAAACCGACCTAAGAGCAGCCGCAACCGCTCGCCTAACCTAAGTCTAGTCTATTGTAAGACCTAGTGTGAACCTAGGGTCTGTTATTAGCCACCACGCTCATAACAGTTGTGTGAGAAGTTAAACGTGTGTGTGTGTAAAGCGACTTGTGTAGGATATGCAAATAAGAACTAATCTAGGGATATATTAGGATAAGGTCAACCCTCTGTAAACCTACAGGTTGACCTAGGATACCTAGGTGAAAGGAAATCAGGTAGACCCGGAGCGCCTGAATGCCAGTCTCAGCACCCAGTATAAATTACCTATTCAGTACTTATCTAACGCTCCAGCGGAAATTTGGGGTTTGTGAGAAAGGTAAAGATAAAATAAAAAGGAAGTCTAGAATTCTAGACCCGTCACTTCACAGTAATTTACCCGAACACAAAGCAACGAGCTCAAATCGGTGAATGAAATTTATAACACAAAATTACACACACTCGATTTTAAACTCGAAAACCTTCTATGTCAGGCAAAGGACGCGCAAGGACTCATCCCCTACTTCTTGCCTCGCGTTCTTTTTATTAGCTCCGTCTGACCCCCGAATCTTGACGCGACGACCTTCTACCATGCAAAAAAAAACATTGCATCCCCATTTGCCTTTACATGCATGCAATAGCGTCTCTATCTAAGATAACTTAATATATTTACATTCACATATAGATCTTCCGCAATCGTCATTCTATCGAATAATATGACATATTTATAATTTATTTAATTGATGAATGTAACACGATATATGAATCAACTGTATCTTGTGATTCCATGTGTACCTATAGTAAATGAGTAAATAGACGCAACCTCACCCTTGTATATATTTGAATGTACAATTGTAAATATGTCTATGTATAGAATTCGATTTTTCAGGAAGTATCTAAGCATTAGTACTACCCGACCTCTGTCCGTGTAATCAGCGAAAATTTAGACCAGATAAGCCGATCTAAAGATATGACAGAGTATAAACTCGCATTTACACAACACGGCGTAAATATAAACCATGTAATATTGCATAATTACATTTATTTATCACGCAAAATTTCACCAAGTCCAAACAACTGTGCAGCTCCGCAAACATTCCAAACTTTTTTTTTTTTCAAATCCTCATAACGCCCTCGGCTTTGCAAAAAAAATAATCTTAGGTCCACAACAAACCGTCTTTATGATCGTGTGATTGTTTCTACATGTCTTATGTGACCACTACAATGAGTAGCGGAAATACATTTTTCAATTTATATTCGTAGCGCCATCTATTATGTGCCAGGGAAAGTACTGATTTTCAAGCGTTAACCCCAATAACTTTTAAACGGCTGAACCGATTTTCATCAAACATAGCTAAGAACCATCGCAAAGAAACTTGCTTTCACCTATAAAAAACTGCATCGAAATCGGTCTATCCGTTTGAGAGCTACGATGCGATAGACAGACTATGTTTGATGAAAATCGGTTTAGCAGTTCAAAAATTATTTGGGGTGAACGCTAAAAAGTCGGAGGGCTTTTTAATTAGCCTAACAAGTAAACTGCAGATTTTTATTGTTATCTTTGTAATAAACATACAAACAAACAAACAAGATGTTAAATAACACCAAAAACTGTCAGCAGCTGTATAAGTAGTATTTATGCAGTTTTTGTATGGTTTAATTTTGAACAATTATTTAAGTTTATTTTTGTGTAGGTTTATCCACGATAAATACGAGTAATATATCTTTAATTTATTACAAAATAATATATTATATTTATTTAACTCTTCTCAAAATATTCACAGTTGGTAATCCGCAACATGCTTCGTCAACATTTTCACAGTTGATAATCCGCAACACGCTTCGTCAACATTTTCACAGTTAGTAATCCGCAATACGCTTCGTCAACTTTTTCACAGTTAGTAATCCGCAACATGCTTCGTCAAATTTATTAATCTAAGAGACCACCCCTTATCGTACTCGGCTCAAATGTTCCCATGATACTGGCGGCATTGCCGCGCTGTATGGCGATGGAAATTCTTTGACCCAGATAAGATAAGGAGCGTCTATCATTTGCCCGTTCAGATATTCTATGTCCAAGCTCATTTATAAATTGCCTTGCCTCGATTCCCCAAACACCCGTGGTTTCAAAGGTCACAGGTACAAAAATATAAGTAGGTTTCAAAAATTGATATTTTTTATGCTTTGACTTGGCAGCGTTTTCAGCTGCTGCACCTACAGAACAAATGGTATCTCTTAAATGTGACGAGGCAAATGTGCTCACACACGTTACGTCCCAAATCAGGCACCTACCTCTCTGCCAAGGCACCAGCGTTAAGCCGTCGGGTCGCTTGCCGTCAGTGCGGTTTTTGTTTTCGTTTTCGTTTTCGTTTTCGTTTTCGTTTTCGTTTTCGTTTTCGTTTTCGTTTTCGTTTTCGTTTTCGTTTTCGTTTTTGTTTATTCCGGGATAACAAACAATTACAGAATACAATTTTATACACTAAACAGGCCTATCCAAGTACATTTACATAATTCTGCAATCAACCACATTATCCACAGATTAATAAATACTCGTTATTTAAAATGTTGCTACTAGAGGGTAGGTTAGGTAGAAGTTACAATGTATATAATTTTGAGTATGTTCAAATATAGTAAGTACAAATTACAAATTTCAGGAATAAATTTAACCGGAAAATTTCTAAAGTAGTTAAGACAATTACAAATAAATATGCAAATCATGCTCAGAGAGTCACTGATGGAGCAGCTTTTTGAATTGATATATAGTAGATGCAAATATATCAATACTTACGCACATTTTATTGTGTGACTCAACCATACGGTAAATAGGAGAACGATGACCCGAGTTATTATGACAAGTAGGTAGTGCAAACAGCGGCCGCGCGCACTGCACGCTGTAAACTTGATCTAGGGACATTGAAACACAGCTTGTCAATAAGATTAATGGAGGAGAGAATTTTGTTGTGCAAGATTTTATAAAGTACCACAGCTTCAAGAAGGTTACGCCTTGATTCTAAAGTAAGTAGATTGTACCTGGTAAGTAACTGGGTAGCGTCGGTGGCATTACTTACACTGCACTTTCTCAATGGCTAGAGTATATTTCTTGTAGAAAGGATTCCATACTGGGACAGCGTACTCAAGTTGTGATCTAACCAGAGCTTTATATAAATAAAGATATGTAGATGGTTGTTTAAATTCAGACGCAGATCTCAGAACAAATCCAAACATTTTAAAGGCTTTTCCAGTAATAGTCTGAACGTGAGTGTCTAGGCGCAGTTTATCATCGAGGATGATACCAAGATCTGTCACAGAAGTTACTTGTGATAGAGGAGAGTTGCATAGCTTATAATTATATTTTAGTGAAACGAATAAAGTGACATTTGGTGAGGCTGAGGTGAAGTTTATTAACATTGCAGTAATCTGAGAGCCTATCCAGGTCCCGTTGGAGAGCAATGCAGTCATTAAAAGATTTAATAGGTTTATAGACCTTCAGATCATCTGCGTACATTAGAAATTTAGAATTTTGGAAACAAGATTTGATGTCATTAATGAATAATATAAATAAAAGCGGACCCAGTATGGAACCTTGAGGAACTCCAGAAGTGACACGTACCACATTAGATTGATAGCCATTAACCACTAAGATCTGCGTCCTATTTTGTATGTAAGATTGAAACCAACGCAGTAAGTTACCACGTATACCATTGTACGCGAGTTTATTTAGAAGTGTCTCATGGTCAACCTTGTCAAATACTTTTTCGTAATCGGTATAAGCAACGTCCACTTCTACACGATTGTCAAGATTTTCAAAAAGAATACTTGTGAATGAAATTAAATTTGAAGTGGTGGAACGAGATTTGACGAACCCATGTTGTTCTTGTATGATAATGTTATGCAACACCGGATATATTTCGTTGTGTACCAGACGCTCAAAGAGTTTTGCAAGGGCTGAAATGATGGAGATGGGACGGTATTGCTCAACGTTTTGTTTAGAGCCTTTTTTATGCACAGGGATAATAAAAGCACATTTCCATACATCAGGAAAAAAACCCTGCTCAAGACATCTGTTGAAAATTATATGAAGAGGCTTGCACAAGCTACTTGCAGTTTCTTTAAGGAATAATGGCGGTATTCCGTCAGGCCCAGCACCCTTTGATGTATTGATTAGTTTTAGTTCGTTGAGGATTTTATCCTCACTTAAAAATATATCTGATATGAGTACACTATTATTAACAGTATCAGGAGGTGGCTGCCAGTTGTCTAAATTGCCTGATGAGGGCTCAAAAACGGATTTGAAATAGTCTGAAAACATGTTGCAAATCGCCTCGGGCTTAGTTGACGTGTTGTCTTTAAACTACATTGCCGAGGGTATGTTAGATTTGCCTTTATGGTTAGATAAGTACGACCAAAAATACTTTATATCAGTATAGATATTATTTTCAACCGATTGCATGTATTGGAGATAGCATTTGTCACAATTAACTTTGAAGGTAGTTCTGTAATAAGACAAGTTTTCATAATCGGATATATTCTGATATTTCTTCCATTTAACCCATGCTTTTTGCTTTTTCTTAAATAAATTTATAAGTGAGGGTGAGAACCAAACAGGGAACTTATTTGACTTAGGGCGAGATAACGGTGTGAATTTCTTTATGATATTATTAATTTGGCTATAAAAGAAGTCAACAGATTCAGCAGCTGAAAGACCATTAAGTTCTGCGTCCCATTGGATATTAGAAATTTCTTTATTTATTGCATCATAGTCTGCTTTATAGAAATTATATTTAAAGGTAGGTTTTTTTCAACATAGCATGTTCAGGCACTGACGCAGACAAATAGGACACAAAGGGAGGGTGGTTTCGATTGGAAGCCACCAATGAGTTAGGCTGAGCCTGGATTGTACATTGGACATTACTCATTACTAAATCTAGGATACGACAGTTTGAATTGAGCAGGTGATTATACTGTGCGCAGTCAAGAACAGACATACATCTGTTTAATTGAGTGCCACAAGTAGATGTGTTGGAGTGTGACAGACCATCGTCAGGATTAGTATTATTGGAATATGACCATACAATATCGGGTAAGTTATAATCTCCTATAATGAAAATAATGTCAATATTATCTGTGTTTGTTAGAGTTTCCAGAAGGTATTCGAAGTGATTTTCATAGGTCGATACTCTTGCCCAAGGTGGGATATAGGCGGCGCTAATAATATGCCTTTTATTCAACTCCCTGCTGGGTATTTCTACAAATATATGTTCAATACAGGATGGCGGGTGGAGGTCGTCTGGAATGTGGGATAAATCTAATTCAACTGGATTCAAGCCCTTCAGTACTGCCACAAGAACCCCACCACCATCATCCTTCCCAGTCGCCCGGCGATCCCGATCGCGTCTAAAGACAACATACCTCTCGTCTATAAACTCATTATTGTGGATTTCAGGTGTCAACCAAGTCTCGGTAAGTACAATGATATCGTAGGTAGATGAAAGTATATTCATATAAAGTGTCTGAAGTTTTGTTCTAATACCGCCACAGTTCTGATAATAAACTGACAGTTTACTATCCATAAACAGAGGTGAATATCTTATATGCGTATTGATTGTTTCGTAGTGTTCTGAATAAGTTAATTAAAAATAATGTTAAATAAGTTATAAGTGAATAAGTTATGGAAACTGTACTTGTGTATAGGTAAATACTGTGCAGGAGTAGACAAGTTGTTTCGACGGCAATGCTGGTGAGTATGTGTGGGAACAGATAATACTCCCAGGTCAATCCACTCACAATAAATAGTGACAATAAAGTAATTCTTGTCAACATGAGAGTACCGCTTATGGTTGAGTGGTTAAACATGAGCAAATCAATACAAACTAATAAAACTATTAAAAAACATTCTAGACTATTAAAACTGTAAAACAATTTATACATAAATTCGAGAGGAGAGGATAGATCATTTAATGCTTGACACAATTTTTTCCAGGTCAGCTTCCGTCCTGATAACAAAGGCTGGTGTGTCATCCCGTTCACGGACAAGGATTGACGAGTTCTTGACCCATGAATATTTAAAGTTATTCGTCTTCGCAGCCTCACGGCATTGACGAAATAAGTGCTTTCTTTTGAACGTAAGATGTTCATTCAAATATATTTTTACCGGGGAACCCGGTACACCAATCTGGTTGGATTTAAGCCCCTTTATTCTTTTGTAGGCATTAAGAATGTTGTCACGTAACGTACGAGTTGTAAACTTAACGATTATATTCTTGGGTCTGCTGCTGTCTCCCTGGACATGGGGCACTCTATGTACCGAGACAATGTTATTGGGGGGTATCGGAGTGTTAAGGGCAGTACTCATGGCTTCAATAATAGCAGGTAGGATTTCGTTGCGTCTTTTAGGCACGTTGCATATCTCCAAATTGCATTGTCGTGCCTGTTGCTCCAGGGAGTCCAACTTCTGTTCCAGACTGATAATAGCCGGGCTAACGTCGACGCTACGACCAGAAATATCGTCTAGACGCTTCTTGATGTCCTCATGCTCGCCACAACAAAATTCTACCGACGTCTTTAGGTGAGTTACATCCTGAGTTAAGCTGGTGACATTTTTATTTATTTTGTTTTGTTCTTCCCTTAAATATCTCATTTCATCTCTAATTTCTGACAAAGATGTTTTAATTTCACTACTAAGGTCCGCTACATTGTTTTTTATTTCTGTTTGCCATTCATGCAGCTTGTTGAAATGCGAACGTGTAAATGAATCGAAGTCAACGTTATCTGCAGATGCCACACGACCTTGGGCGGGAGAATCCCTAATAATGAATGACACATCCATATTGTCCATTGACGTATCACAGGCAGGAATTTGAGTGCTACGTACAGGGGTATTCAAATTAGATACAGCACGTCTTGTGATATTACTACAAGGAGGACATCTCCAGCAAGAAATGAACTCTACGGTAAGCGCCAGGAAATGTTCTTTATTTATATTAAGGCATTCACTATGGTGAGCATCCTTGCAGGATTGACATTTTAGACAATTGCTTGTTTCAGGTGTTATAATATCCCTGCATGCACAACAAAGCACCTTGTTGACCTGCTTATTTTGTGTCAGCGACATCTTTCGGAACAAGGCGGTGTAGCGTACTCGGGTTTTAAATAATAAAACCAACGGAGTCACTAACAAAATTTATTAAAAAAAAAAGACAAGGTCGAGCGAAGGTCGTGGGTGGTAAGGACCCGTCAAATTTGCTTTGGCAGCGGTACTTCCCGGGCGCGATGCGACGATAGCAGCGCCGCTGGTCGGCTGCGTGGAGGTCGTCGATGGAGCGGGTGATGTGGAGCCGGGGGCCGGACCGCGTAGCTGTGTTGTGTGGTTCTGAACCCAAATATTGGACCCTAGAACAATGGTACTGGTCAAGCGATGTCCTAAATACCAATAGCTCCGATAAGCGACACTGATGAAGATGATGTTCGATGGTGATGGTGATGATGATGATATCTTGCGTTAAGCGCTTGGGAAGTGACATGTAGAAGGTGCAGTGCAGTATGGCAATCAGAGCGGGTTATGGATAGCGGTGTTCATTATTCTAGGCAAAACAAAATGGTGGTGAATGACTTAAAAAATAGCATCGATTCATAACTATGATAAATAGGATGCAAAATCATCATAGCATAATAAAACACAATATTTACAATGATTTGTGTGCTGAAAGTAATCTAGAAATTGATTATAAGTACCTAATTAACCACAATAATCAGCGTTTCCTAAATATTGAAAAATATGTTCAACACTTACCCAATCCGGGGTTAAAATTCCAATTTGGATTATACAGTTGGAATTATTATCACTGAGCAAGCAGGCTCTTAAGTCTAGCTATATTGCAAAATCACAACTATGATTTTCTAGAACAACACAATGACGTGCGGACGGTTAGATTTGCGCGCGGAGCAGTACGTGCAGCCGCTAAGTGACTTTTGCGCAGACTGAGATGGGCGCGCCGGGCTGCGGTGATTTAATGTCGCCCGCGCAGGCTCGTGACGTAGGAGCATACGATCTAGGAGGCGGCGACGCGAACAATAGAACCAGTTGGCCCGGTACAGTCAGGAATATAACTCAATGGAATAATTGCATTGAGTTTGTGATTTTATTGTTTTTTTTTTTAGTTTTAAGGTTTTTATTTTATTAGTATAAGTTGTAATATTGTTTGTACATATTATTTAGGTTATTTAAATTATTTTAGTGTAGGTTTAGGTTTTGTTAGGTAAGTTTATTTATTAATACTAAATTATAAGGTTTTTATAGATAAATATTTATTTTTTACAAGGTAACGTGTATTTACGTTACATTACCCCCGCGGGCACGGAAATGATTTTATTCTAAAATAAAATCCGCAACAAATGCGCTTACGTATTTGTTTACTCATTCATACTTCATCTGTCATAATAAGATATTCATACATCACGCAATTAAACAACAGCTGTATATATTTTTAATAATCACACAGCCGCCACCTAGTATATAAAAGCAAGGGTATTGTTTCAACGAACGTATAACCTAACAAATACAGTAAAGGTAATGGTAATATTGATAGGGTAATTAACTAAAAGTTTGCTAAGTATTTTAATAATTTTTTTAAGTGTCCGTTTTAAGTTTTCAATAATTTTAAATCTTTAATATGCCAAGTTCCAATATTTTATCCTTGCATATTGTGATGGAACCCTTACTTATGTATATAATATACACAGTAAGACGCCGCGGCTTCTGCGGTTATTCCAAATCACCTGAGCTATGATCGTCTAGAATATTTGTAAAACCTTATCAGATCCCCCAAGCTATTCACTCTACTCTGAATAATTAAAAAAAAAATTAAAAAATGAGGATGTCCATACTAGATATTATTTATTACATAATTTAATCCCTTATTGAAATAGTCGTATTACAGAATTGTTCTTTTGTATCAGGAGCATTACTACATAATCATACACCGTCATGACGGCCGCTTGTAAGCCACGACCCGACACCCGTTCCTCCTACCCACTCCATGATGTCGGTTCGTACAAGACGGATACCATACGCGCCCATAGACTACGCGCAACGAAACCGGTGATGTGCAACTTGTTGCTAAAGTTATCGGTACTATATCGGTACTTTCGAAAATAATCAATTTATCTTGATTGGCTATTAAACATGATAATGTTACTTATTTTTATTACAAGTTAAGTCAACCTGAACCTAAAAGCATTACTATAACAAGAAAAAGTAATTGATTTCACTATTATAAAATCGGTATGACTCAATAACCTAGATGCCATGACCATAAAAACATCAACAAGTCATTCCACTCACAGACATGTCAACTTCAAGAATGACATTCGTGTCAAAATGGCATCCAATAATAAGTACAACTCTGTATAAACAACATAACCTATTCATTTATTTTCTTTCTTTCTGTTTTATTAGGAAAGGTCTCCCAGTTTTATTTCGAATGGCAGCAATTGGTACCAAACCAAAAAGCAAATTTTGAGCCCCAAGGAATGCGAATGTCGCAAGAACCAGGCGGAAATAAAACTCAGCAAATGAGCTACGACAAAACTCAGCAGCTCTGTTGATTTTGGTGGTCAATCCAGCTTTACTTCAGTTAAATTTTCTGTGCTCCTGGCTTCAGTTGCGTTAAATGGTGTATCTCTGCCAGTCTGCTCTGATTTTCGACGACTCCGTTCTTCTACATAACGACGGCAACATAGACCGAGACATAAAAAAACCGTAATAACTTGTTAATGTAGCTTTTAATATGGAGAAGAATGTATTTCATAAGCAATAGTTCATTGTAAATATACAAATATATAATTATTTAATGTGAGTGTTATGTTTCCTTTTAAAGCAAATTGTTTATCAACACCTGAATTTCTTGTAAGTTATGTATGTATCTTAAGTACTCTTAATTTGAACAATACTTATATGGAATAGACAAGTACGTAATAAAAACAGTCATTTACAGATTGGTTGCATAGCTCAAATGAAAATAATTTAAAGATGTGTACTTAGTTTGTGCGAGTGGTCTTCAATTCAATGTTTTGAGTGGTATTTCTTTGTAGATTCTTTTTAGTTAGTTGTGAAGGCTCTTTCATACTGGTCAAAGAAAGAAAATAACTAAGAATGTACCAACTGCTCTTCTCGCTCGGAGAAAAGTCAATGTAAAGAATGGGTGAAAGTGTGAATCAGTTTACAGCCGATGTGTCTATGAATATAACTATTATAATTCCTTTTTCCAGATGGAAAAATCATTATGGTGGTCGAGAAGGTTCTCGCCCACCATAACGCTAAAAGTGGCTTTTGGGGTTTGCGGCATTGGGCTCTATCTACTTTTAGCCACAAAACTCAAAATGCTGTCTGTATATAATATGTTATGTACCTTGGTTTATTGTAAGGATCTGTCTGTCAGATCTGTGGTACAATGTAGGCTGTTGAGTAATATTTTTTTATAATATAAATGTACTAGTAGTGCTCGTGGGCTTAGCTCCTAATTCGAATTTCAGGATAAAAACTATTCTTTTTTTCCTTGCCTGGGTCTCAAACTATATCCAAATCCAATTTGATCTAAATAGGTTCAGAGGTTGAAGTGTGAAGTGGCAACAAACAAAAAAATATACAAACTCACTTTCACATTTATATAATATCATAATTAGGATTAGTCTAAAACCTAGCAGAGAAATAAATAATCATGAACAAAATGTACATTGATGTTAAAGTAGCTTCTTTGATGAATGAAAAACAAAACTTTTTTTTAAACATATATTGTTTTATTTAATTATTAATGGTAAAAACCAGTAGGTAATTAATAAAAGAGGCACAACATAATCAAAAATATTAAATCACTGCATGGATGATATCAGTCAGATGCCCACAAATCCTGGTTGGTTGTTGCTCTTCTGCCTAATCATTCTGTTATCTATACCTTCTTGTAGAGAAATAAGGTAGTAAGAAGATCTTCGTGCCAGGCATAGTACCATGTATATGTGTATCATTTTGATAAAATTGAAATCTGTCATCCATCCCTGCGGCTCTTCTTGAATAGCTGAAATAATGTTATACCATTATATCAGAATGTACTGTTAAGAGAGTAAAGTCTATTGAAGAACACTTATTATAAAGTACTAATATTCAACTGACAATAATAAGCTATAATACTACCATGTTGCAATCCCGCTACCAGAGTAACTGATGCAACAATGGATATTAAATACACTGTCACATTTCATGGCTTTTACAGCTCTGCACATTATCAACATAGCATAGAGCCATAAGAGCCAAAGGCCACTTACTTTTAGCCTTATGGTGGAGAAGAGGTGGAAAATGTGATTCGAAGTATTTTTAATTATCACTTGAGGTATGTTTACAACTTTACATCTTATAAACAGTACATGTATATTCATCAATTTACATGTACATATATTTTCGACATTCGGCCCAACTTTACATCCAAAAAAAGGACAGTACTAACCTGCGCAAGCAATTGTAAATTATTTCAGTCGAATTTTGTTTATAATGGAGCTTTTGAGCTGAAAGTAGGTGGCCATTCATCTTATTAGGAAGTTCAGAAGTTTGTTGTATGGCAGGACATTTTTTGGATTTTATTAATGTGAATATCTGGTCCACAGCCGCACCACTTGAGTATACACTGAATTTCCTGTAAGTCATGTAAAAATGCTGTATAAGTACATACTTATACTACCTACATAGGTAGGTATGTTAAAAACAAATTCAGTAGGTAATGATACATTACAAAGTGTAGCGATTACATACCCAGAGATAGTTTGGCTGATGATTCATATGCTTTATTGCCAAATAAAAGCATGGCTCTCTTCGCCATAGCGTGCATGCACTGCACTCCAACTCCACACATCCAAATCCTTCTGGCTTGCATAAAATGCAAAAACAATAATTGATATCTGTAAAAATAGGTACATAATTTTACAAGGCAGTTTAGGTATCAAACTATGCTTACATACACGGACATTTTTTTCAAAATACAAACAAAATTCACAAATTACTTACCTACCTTCGCTACCTCTTCTTTTAGGTTAGGTTAGGTCCTAAGTTCCGTTGAGGCGGTATAAAGTGAAGCTTCTCAGATTCTACTTGGAGACGCCGACTAAATCCTCCTTGCGTTCTCTTCCTCAAGTAGTGCCTCAATGGGCAGGGCAGTAATCGCGATATTGCGAAATAAGTACAATCATTTAAGTAGGTACTAATATAATTGTCCTGACTGACGAATCTACCACTTAGATAATGTAAATAATTATATAGCGACAAATCACACTGATTGAGCTAGCCCCAAAGTAAGTTTAAACTTGTGTTATGGGATACTAACTTTTATATATTAGTAGAGTATATAATTTTTTATTGAATTAATGTATTATGTTTAAAAACAAAACAAGTAAAATGGCGGCTGATCTACATGATGGATGAGCCGACTAGCTAGGTACCTGCCTATGGATATATACGACCTCCGACCAAACTAGCCAATAAGAGCCCAAAGCCGTCTCGCTGCGACGAGGTCCGTTACTAAAAGAGTTAACAGTGGCGGGGTGATGATGCGGGGTGGGACGGGGGTCATTTTCGGCCGACTCACATGCTGTCAAGTAGACATTTTTACTCTTATCGAGTACCGTTTGGGCTGTTTTTCTGTCTAAGTCGTTTAGTCCGTCTTTAGTCCACACTAAAGTGACGGACCGATGTCATCGCGAATGTGTTATGGATTGCCTTGAAGTGCCCGTCTAACGGACGACTCCCGTCGATAACATTATGGAGTAATGCCCCTGTTATGAATTATATCATTCAAATAATTGACTTCATAAAGCGAAGGAATATACGCCATTCCTGAAAAATCAGGCGGATCGATCCATATTTGTAATCAGTTAGGTCATAGGTTTGCTATAGCTTAATTATATGTGGTAATGTCGTACAAAGTACGATAACAGGCGTTGAGAGTCTTGGATATTTGGTTAACCAATGTAATTTTATAAATTCGCTTACGCGAAACAGGTATTTTGGTCGCGATGACAATCGCGAAGAGCTCTTATAATAATAGTATTTTCACAAGACTCTAATTATTTCGAGTAAACTCGATACATCTTGGCGATACAAAGTCAATATATCTGGTTTGCTGTGTTGCGAGGAATGAGATATTATATCGTCATGGACAGCAGGTTTCCTCTTTAGGAGAAAGATGTCACGGTTTGACACCTTTGCACTAACATGCATAAAAAAAATATATAGTTTTGGTTAATAAGTCCACTCCGGCGACAGTATATCTGTTTAATCTTTGATCAAAGAGATATACTCTCCCAACCCTTAATAGCCTCGGAAAAACCAAATTTCCCGATGAAATTTGATAATTCTTACCACTTATTAACCTTTTCGCGACTCTAATATTACTATGTAGGAAAGCAATCAAGATCTAAATGATCTTGAGCCAAACAAAACAAAACAACCCTACCCGGCTATCCTAACAAAGAATCCTAATCCTATCTGCTCTGTAATTACCAGAGCTTCCGCGTAAATTCTATTCTTTTACTTATTTTCTAGTTTAACATGCTCGCAACGGTTGGCGTGTCAAGATCCTGAGAGCAAATATATTTGAGGCGTAAATTTAGATCATAAGTTCTATACCTAACTTCTAACCTTTCTCTGGTGAATAGATGTTTGATATACTAGATAGATCATAGATCTCTATAATCTCAATAAACCCATAACTATCAAATATCATAATCTGATAACCTTTAGATATTCACTATCATACATAGGACTAAATTGATCGGATCTTTCAATTATATAGATCTAAGGTAACAAATGGAACATATGTGACTTTAAATTGACAATAACAATGATTGTACTACATTTAACCCAACTATAGAAATTCAAGTAATTTCCGATATATATTATGTGTTCGTTCTATCGTATCTATCTTTAGCAGATTTATTAATTTAACCGTACGCAAAACCTCACTATATTCCGATAAGGAACCTAATCACGAACCTACGTCTAAACCGACCTAAGAGCAATCGTAATTGCTCGCCTAGTCTAGTCTATTATAAGACCTAGTGTGAACCTAGGGTCTGTTATTAGCCACCACGCTCATAACAGGTGTGTGAGAAGTTAAACGTGTGTGTGTGTGTAAAGCGACTTGTGTAGGATATGCAAATAAGAACTAATCTAGGGATATATTAGGATAAGGTCAACCCTCTGTAAACCTACAGGTTGACCTAGGATACCTAGGTGACCCCCCCATGGGTTCCCGGTTTGTCGTACCGGGGGGGCTCAGTACCCGTGGTAGCCTCGAGGCACGGGGAAGCTAAGAGGAGCCCGCGAGGGGGCGCTCCTGCTGTCGTCAACCAGCAGTGAGCGCCCACATTGGGGCGGCGGGGGAGTGGGAAGATCTCCCCCCACCCGGGGAGGGGCGCTCCCGCGGGCTCGGCTTCGGCCTTGAGCCTGTAGGGATGCGCCCAATGGGGCGGCGGGGGAGTGGGAAGTTCTCCCCCCACCCGGGGTGGGGCCGCCGGGAGGGGAATGTTTCATTGCCCTCCCGGCGCTTCAGGCGGGGCCACACCGCCGTGGCTGTGGTTGGAGATAGGTCGCGGAGGAGGAGGAGTGTCGGTGTTACGTTGCCGCTCTCCCTATCCTCCGCGACCGAGCGGTGCCGCACCGCGTTTGCGGCGAGAGGTAAGCGGCGGAGCCTTTCATCTTCTCCGCTGCTGGGAGCCGGTTTATCTGGCTCCCATGGGTCCACAGGCGGTGGACTGCGCGGGAGTTTGCCGCCTCTCAATTGGGCCGAGGAGGTATGGCGCGTCCGTGAGTTCCGGACGCGCCGACTTGGTGAGTGGGGGGGCGCTGTGACGCCCCCGAGGAGGGGCCGCTTTGGCGGCCAGCCGCGCCGGGGTTCGCGGATGTATTTCCGTTCCCGTGTCCCCGGCAAAAGCGGTTGAGATGGAACTCCGGAGGTTTTTTAGTGGGTAGGCACGTCGATCTGGCGTGGAGTCCCACATAACCCGACAGCCTCCCCCGCATGCTGACGGGTATCCGTAACAGGGATCTTTCCTCCGTTAAAAAAAAAAAGGATACCTAGGTGAAAGGAAAGAGGAAGACCTGAAGCGCCCGAATGCCAGTCTCAAAATCCGGTATAAATTACCTATTCAGTACTTATCTAATGCTCCAGCGGAATTTTGGGGTTTGTGAGAAAGGTATAGATAAAATATTTAGGAAGTCTAGAATTCTAGACCCGTCACTTCACAGTAGTTTACCCGAACACAAAGCAACGAGCTCAAATCGGTGAATGAAATTTATAACACAAAATCACACACACTCGATTTTAAACTCGAAACTTGTATGTCAGGCAAAGGACGCGAAAGGACTGATCCCCTTTCTTGCCTCGCATTTGGTTTTATTAGCCCTTCTGACCCTCGAACCCTGACGCGACACCAAGCCTACTAACTAGCATGCAACAAAAAATATTGCATCCCCATTTGCCTTTACATGCATGTAATCAGCGAAAATTTAGACCAGATAAGCCGATCTAAAGATATGACAGAGTATAAACTCGCATTTACACAACACAGCGTAAATATAAACCATGTAATATTGCATAATTACATTTATTTATCACGCAAAATTTCACCAAGTCCAAACAGCTGTGCAGCTCCGCAAACATTCCAAACTTTTTTTTTTCAAATCCTCATAACGCCCTCGCCTTCGCAAAAAAAAATCTTAGGTACACAACAAACCGTCTTTATGATCGTGTGATTGTTTCTACATGTCTTATGTGACCACTACAGACCCCCCCCAGACTTGTGACAATGTTTGTTTTTCAAGCATGAAGCAAGTCTCAGTTTAAAAAAATCGCCATTTAACTTTTTGTTACAACCTATTATTAAGTTGGTTCAGAGAATAATTATCCATTGTCTAACTCACTCGCTTAAGTCTATCTTATTCATTTATAATTATTATATTTTTTTTCCTAATCTATCTCTACAGTCTATAAATCTCTTTACCTAAACTACTATGTATACTAAACAATCGTTAACTCATTACATAGGTTACATTAAACTTACAAAAATCATATTTAGTTTTTATTAACACATGTTGCACCAGCTCAATTCATCGCACCTAATCTTCTGACCATCAATATTTTATCTGTCGTTCATGTTTTCCAAACGCTAATTCATTCGGCGCAAAACCGGTTGAACTATGTTTGACATTGTTATAATATGATTCTATCTCTGACAAAATATCCACCCATCCTTTATTATTCTGATTACAATATGTCCTTATCAATCTTCCAAGCTCACGATTAACCCTTTCTACAGAATTGGAATTCGGACAATATACAGAAGTATGTGTGACTCGAATACCAAGTTCTCTCAATCCATTTTCCCAAACTCTAAATGTGAACTGAGGTCCGCTATCCGTAATGATAGTTTTAATAGGTATTTCGTTATGAAATTTTCTTGTACACGCAAATACCGTCCGACCAGTAGCTTTACGCATCGGATATAACCTAATAACTTTACTGTACACATCCTGCATTACATATATATATTGACAACCAAATTTTCCTACTGGTAAAGGTCCGTACAAATCGGCAAACACCTTTTCGCCTAAATTTTCCGCCAAAACTGAATTACAAGGACCAACAGTGTTTATTCTACAAGGTTTAACCTTCTGACAGACGTAACAACTCTTTACCATACTATTACTCATATTCGGAGAATACCTATCTTTTATAAATGCTAATATTTTATATCTACCATAATGTCCAATCTCTTCATGTACCTATATGCGAAATCAATTCTTCCTGGAGTCATAATGGAATGACTAATAAATTTATATCACGTTTCGGAACCAAGAAATATATTGTATCATTAATTTATTTGTAATAAAAAAAAACCGTATCGTATATTGGATTCTATAATCCCGCCTTTAATACAACCTATAATCTCACTTAATAACTCGTCTTCGTTTTGCAATTTTGAAATATCTTGCAAATTTAAAATTATACTATTGTCATTTGTCGCTCTAAACCAATAAATAGGTGGTTGGTTTGCTCTGATAGTATTTTCTCCCTCACACCCAGCTATATGTCTGCTCAATGTGTCTGCAATTTTGTTATCTATGCCAGGGACGTATTGTATGGTGTAATCAAATCGATCCAAGAACATAATCCACCTCGTTACGCGAGCTCCCAACAGAGTCCACGGTTTGATGAACGTTAAGCTCTTATGATCCGTTTTAATCCTTAACACCCTGTAAATATATTTCAAACTTCCTTACCGCGTAAATAATTGCATACATTTTTATTTTTGTTCAGATACCGACCATCTTAAATGACCCGACTTATTTTTTTGGTTAACATATGCCCCGATCCCAACAAAACTTGCACAAAAAATGGCGACGTGAAATCTGGCTGCACTTAAACAACACTTGATACAAAAGCTTTCTTTATCTCTTCAAAAGTTGTCTGAGCCAATAAATTCCACTTCAAACTTGACATTGGCACGCAATAAATTGTACAACGGCTGAACAAGTGTCCCATAATTTTTTTGTAAACATCCTAAAATAATTTACAAATCCCAAGAATGCCCGCAAGTGTTTAACGTTTTTTGGAATAGAATATTCTCGAACTGACTTCATCTTGTCGAGGTCCAACGCCATAAGTTGACAACACATGTCCCAAGAGCTTGACCTTTTTTTTCAGCGATACCACATTTTTTTTTTAAAGATACCGTGAAACCTGCCGTTCGCAATTTATTCAAAACCGTATCTATTTGTCGAATATGCTCGTCAAAATGGCTAACTGAATAAAACCGAACTCTAAAATCAGGTCTTTAGGTAACTTGTTAAGCACTAAAGTCGGAGTGTATATTATACATTCTCCAGTCTTAAATGGCAAAGAAACTAATTTACCTAACTTATCTCTGCTTGCGCCTAAAGCGCCCGTAGCTCTAACGCTAGGAATAGGGATTTCAGCTTGCTTTCCTAACAATCTACATATTATCCGTGATCTATGTCGGCTTGACTGATTCACTTGTAACTCATTGCTGAAATATACGGAATATCCGTTTGTTTAGTGAGTCAATAATTGAACAAAGTCATTTACTCCCACTTCAGCATTTAAATTACATAAATCATACAAATTATGATTTCTTTGTGAATCACTAACCGTCCTTCCACACCTTTATAAGTAATTTAGCCCGAAGTCCCTGTCGCGCTCGACTGCAAGTTATTTGAAATAATCTCATTATTTCCTTGCTGTGAAGATGGTTTATCTTCTGATGCTGGCTGAAACGCTATAGCCTTAAAACCTGGCCGTTGTGTTCTCGCATATCCACGAAAAGAACCACGACCTCGGTTATAATAACCGCGAGAAATTCCTCGGAATTGTTGACTATTATGTTTCGTTGAGTTATCATACCGTATGGTATTTACTCTCAACATTCTGTTCTGAGTTCTCATATATTGTCCTCTACTGTCGTTTGAGCTATGTGTCACACTGCTAAACCCGGGTTTGGCCTCTTTTACAAGCGGCCTTTCAACATTCCTTTCTAACTGACGTAAGAACTCCATAGCACTTCGTATAGTCATGGTTTCACTTTTCGTAAAGTAAGCGATTTGTATTTCTCTAGGCATCTGCCTAAATATAGTGTTCACCCGTTCACCTTCCGTAAATGGTATAGACAACCCATATATATTATTCAGCTGTACAGCAAAATATTCTTCTAAGCTTTGACCCTTCTTAGAATCGTACTTCGCCGTTATAAACCTCTGCTTTATCATTTCCTGCTCACTACTCCCCCAAAATACCTGAATGAAATCATTCTCGAAATCTGTAAACGTACGCCAGCTTTCTCGGTAAATGTTTATTCTACTTTTAGCGTTACCAGTTAAGCTATCGATAGCCCACGCAAGTGCTCTGCTGCTATCACCCGATACCTTAATATAATTCTTTAAATCTCGTAAGAATTCCATCGGATTAACAGAACTTCGGCCATCGAAAGTTGGTAACTTTTGTGTTAACTTTACTATACAAGTAGAACGTTCATTGGTTTCTATTCTCTCTAAAGCCTGCGAAGGTCCCGCTACCTCGCTTGAAGATGTACTGGCTTTCTCAATATTGTCCAATCTACGCATAATCGTAGTTAATAATTCAGTTATTTTTCCCGGTGTTTCACTTCCTATATTTCCAATATTTGATTCTTCCGCCTGTGTCCTACGAGTCGATATACGATTTGAATGCCTACCACGAACCATAGTTAAAACTTAATTAATTAAATTATTAAAGAAACCAATTAACCTATACGTAATCGCCTACGACTTTCACTACAAACCTCTACGAAACGCTACAAAGGTTTACGCACCCGACTACCTGCGCAACGACCCTATCTATTGTTGTTCAATTGTCCAAACTGCTAACAATGCTTTTGTAAACAATTCAATTTTCTTTTAACGCTGCAGTTTTCTTTAAGTAAATATGGATAATTATTCTGAGACTCAATAATTTGTTGTATATTTCTACGTTGTGTATTTAAATTATATAACCCAATAAGCCTGAGTTCTTTTGAATAGTTCTGTTGTATATGAAATATACAAACAAGATACTATCCACGGTCTACGGCACCAATTCTGTGATGGAACCCTTACTTATGTATATAATATACACAGTAAGACGCCGCGGCTTCTGCGGTTATTCCAAATCACCTGAGCTATGATCGTCTAGAATATTTGTAAAACCTTATCAGATCCCCCAAGCTATTCACTCTACTCTGAATAATTTAAAAAAAAATTAAAAAATGAGGATGTCCATACTAGATATTATTTATTACATAATTTAATCCCTTATTGAAATAGTCGTATTACAGAATTGTTCTTTTGTATCTGTTATGGTTTATATCATTCAAATAATTGACTTCATAAAGCGAAGGAATATACGCCATTCCTGAAAAATCAGGCGGATCGATCCATATTTGTAATCAGTTAGGTCATAGGTTTGCTATAGCTTAATTATATGTGGTAATGTCGTACAAAGTACGATAACAGGCGTTGAGAGTCTTGGATATTTGGTTAACCAATGTAATTTTATAAATTCGCTTACGCGAAACAGGTATTTTGGTCGCGATGACAATCGCGAAGAGCTCTTATAATAATAGTATTTTCACAAGACTCTAATTATTTCGAGTAAACTCGATACATCTTGGCGATACAAAGTCAATATATCTGGTTCGCTGTGTTGCGAGGAATGAGATATTATATCGTCATGGACAGCAGGTTTCCTCTTTAGGAGAAAGATGTCACGGTTTGACACCTTTGCACTAACATGCATAAGAAAAATATATAGTTTTGGTTAATAAGTCCACTCCGGCGACAGTATATCTGTTTAATCTTTGATCAAAGAGATATACTCTCCCAACCCTTAATAGCCTCGGAAAAACCAAATTTCCCGATGAAATTTGATAATTCTTACCACTTATTAACCTTTTCGCGACTCTAATATTACTATGTAGGAAAGCAATCAAGATCTAAATGATCTTGAGCCAAACAAAACAAAACAACCCTACCCGGCTATCCTAACAAAGAATCCTAATCCTATCTGCTCTGTAATTACCAGAGCTTCCACGTAAATTCTATTCTTTTACTTATTTTCTAGTTTAACATGCTCGCAACGGTTGGCGTGTCAAGATCCTGAAAGCAAATATATTTGAGGCGTTAATTTAGATCATAAGTTCTATACCTAATTTCTAACCTTCTAACCTTTCTCTGGTGAATAGATGTTTGATATACTAGTTACCATAGATCTCTATAATCTCAATAAACCCATAACTATCAAATATCATAATCTGATAACCTTTAGATATTCACTATCATACATAGGACTAAATTGATCGGATCTTTCAATTATATAGATCTAAGGTAACAAATGGAACATATGTGACTTTAAATTGACAATAACAATGATTGTACTACATTTAACCCAACTATAGAAATTCAAGTAATTTCCGATATATATTATGTGTTCGTTCTATCGTATCTATCTTTAGCAGATTTATTAATTTAACCGTACGCAAAACCTCACTATATTCCGATAACGAACCTAATCACGAACCTACGTCTAAACCGACCTAAGAGCAATCGCAATTGCTCGCCTATCCTAAGTCTAGTCTATTATAAGACCTAGTGTGAACCTAGGGTCTGTTATTAGCCACCACGCTCATAACAGGTGTGTGAGAAGTTAAACGTGTGTGTGTGTGTAAAGCGACTTGTGTAGGATATGCAAATAAGAACTAATCTAGGGATATATTAGGATAAGGTCAACCCTCTGTAAACCTACAGGTTGACCTAGGATACCTAGGTGAAAGGAAAGAGGAAGACCTGAAGCGCCCGAATGCCAGTCTCAACATCCGGTATAAATTACCTATTCAGTACTTATCTAACGCTCCAGCGGAATTTTGGGGTTTGTGAGAAAGGTATAGATAAAATATTTAGGAAGTCTAGAATTCTAGACCCGTCACTTCACAGTAGTTTACCCGAACACAAAGCAACGAGCTCAAATCGGTGAATGAAATTTATAACACAAAATCACACACACTCGATTTTAAACTCGAAACTTGTATGTCAGGCAAAGGACGCGAAAGGACTGATCCCCTTTCTTGCCTCGCGTTTGGTTTTATTAGCCCTTCTGACCCTCGAACCCTGACGCGACACCAAGCCTACTAACTAGCATGCAACAAAAAATATTGCATCCCCATTTGCCTTTACATGCATGCAATAGCGTCTCTATCTAAGATAACTTAATATATTTACATTCACATATAGATCTTCCGCAATCGTCATTCTATCGAATAATATGACATATTTATAATTTATTTAATTGATGAATGTAACACGATATATGAATCAACTGTATCTTGTGATTCCATGTGTACCTATAGTATATGAGTAAATAGACGCAACCTCACCCTTGTATAAATTTGAATGTATAATTATAAATATGTCTATGTATAGAATTCGATTTTTCAGGAAGTATCTAAGCATTAGTACTACCGGACCTCTGTCCGTGTAATCAGCGAAAATTTAGACCAGATAAGCCGATCTAAAGATATGACAGAGTATAAACTCGCATTTACACAACACGGCATAAATATAAACCATGTAATATTGCATAATTACATTTATTTATCACGCAAAATTTCACCAAGTCCAAACAGCTGTGCAGCTCCGCAAACATTCCAAACTTTTTTTTTTTTCAAATCCTCATAACGCCCTCGCCTTCGCAAAAAAAAATCTTAGGTACACAACAAACCGTCTTTATGATCGTGTGATTGTTTCTACATGTCTTATGTGACCACTACAATATTTTCCAAGACATACACAAGAGGTGACTTTTTACCTATAATTTTACATTTTATATATTTTGGAGCCAATTTTTTACTAAAATATTTATCTTTATCGCTAATGACATAAGTTCGCTTCATAACAAAATCTCCCACCTGAAATTCTGCCGGTTTACGGCGCAAATTATAATGTGAGGTATTTTTGACATGGCTGTGCCATAATTGTTCTTGCACCTCGTCGAATATGGCTGAAAGGCAACCTATGTTTTCGGCGTAAATATCTCTGGGTAGGAATAAGATCTCGTTTTACAGATCATTACAAGACATTACCATAGAATGCTAAAATATTAAATTACGAAGTTGTATTTTATGAATCATACACATTAACATTAGGTAGCTGCGCGAGCGCAGGTATTAACGATAACATTTCGGCGCCCGGGAACGCATAGTACCTACCTTGTTTCGTTATGTAAACAAGTGGCTTGTTGGAATTGAATCTTATTTTGGAATAAATGTAGAAGCTATTAATTACCGTCACGGTAATATTATTTTACCGTGTTATTTTCCATATAAATAGTACTTATGTTAATACAAATCTAATATTTTTTTGATCTAGTTAACAACAATATTACAATGAGGCATTAATTTATATTTGTTGCGTCATATCGTTTATAGAAATGTACATTTTTGAAACACAAATGTATACTTACCAATAATAACTAAATATGTATGTAATGGTTGTATGGTATTCTTAACCATAATATTTGACTATTAGGAATCAGCTTTATTTACTTATGTATTGATTGGATTTTTTTTATACGAGATTTCATAAACGTCTCACGTCATGTAATATGCCTACTGTAATACTGTAGCACCCACATTTTATTTATATTAGGTTAAGTTTTTACTCATCTATCTATGTAGGTATCGAGTCGCTGTGATTAGGCACATGCACAGCAAATTGAAAATGACAAAATTGCAAACAACCTGCGATTCAAATTGAACGTTTATCTTTACCAAGTATTTTACCGCAGGCCTTAATGCGATTAATAAAAGTAAGGAAAGGCATATTTCTTATTTTTATCATTTAGATAAGTTATTAGCTTTGCCGGTCTTAAATGGCTAATAGCCGCCATTAAATTGGGAACTCAACGGTAAATCTGTCATATTAGTAAAGCATAGGCAGAAGTTACCCCCATTTAATTGGAAAATGGTTGGAAAAACCTCCATTAAATTGGAAACTGGTAATTCTGTTAAGCCGTTAAAGAGTTGACAGAAGTTACCCCCATTAAATTGGAAAATGGTTAGAAAAACCTCCATTAAATTGGAAACTGGTAATTCTGCTAATCCGCTAAAGTGAAAACAGAAGTTACCTCCATTAAATTGGGAAGTTAAAAGTAGTATTGTTATGCAGTTATGCATAGACCGAGTTTACCTCTATCAAATAGGGACATGGTTGGAAAAACCTCCATTTAATTGGAAACTTTATGGTGGTCAGTTAATTAAAATTTGGCAGAGATTTATCTCATAGGTAAATGTAACTGATAAATACCTACTGTATGTGCTGATCAAAACTAGTAGGTGTCAGCAAGACGGCTGCATACATACGAAGTACGCTTGTCACAGCAAATGTGGAAGCACCTGACAAACCTAGTTTTTCTATTACAGGCCGCCCCAAAAAACCTGAAATCATGTCTAACACATTGCCGCCATTAGAAGCGTTGGATGTCGAAGGAGATACTACCTCTGTTGGAGGTAGATGGGAAAAATGGAAGCGAGCGCTGCTTATATACTTGGATGCTGCCGATATAACGCCGCCTCAAAAGAGAAGAGCGACACTGTTACATTTCGGAGGAACTGGTCTCCAAGAAATTTATTATAACTTACCTGGTGCTCATGCCGAAATGGCTGGTGGAGTCGACGTATTTAAAGTGGCAGTGGAAAAATTGGATGAATTCTTTCTCCCCAAGCAAAACCGCGTGTATGAGCGTCATATGTTCCGCCTTATTAAACAAGACGAGGGAGAAAAATTCGAACGATTTTTAGTCAGGCTAAGAAAACAAGCGGATAAATGTAGCTTTAATAAAAAAGAAGATCATCTTATAGATCAGATCACAGAGAAATGTGCTTCTTCTGAACTTCGTAAGAAAATTCTAACAACAGGTGACAGCATTACTCTGGAAAAAATTATAACTGAAGCTAACACTCTGGAAATTGTGAATAACCAGCTTGAAAACTACGGAAACAAAAAAGATGGGGATAAAGAAATAAATTCCATAACAAATAAGAATAAAAAAGAAGAGACTACACAGAATAAACAAGCAGCTTACAAGAGGAAAAGTTGTGGGAGGTGTGGCAGTAGCCGACATCAATCAGATGATGAAACATATCCAGCAAAAGGAAAAAATTGCCACTATTGTGGAAAAGTTGGACACTTCAGACAATATTGCAAAACACCGAAGAGACCTATGAAAAGGAAATATGAAGAACATAAAACACCCAGAGATAAAACAAACTATACTAGAGGAAATTTACAGAACGCTAAAGACAATAAGAAAAGCAAAGTAGAAGTAGACTATGTTTTTAATGTTGAAGACGATGCAACTGTCGAGTGCACGATAGGTGGCATAAAAACAAATATGTTAGTGGATTCCGATTGCAAAGTCAATCTGATAACAAAAGAAACATGGGATACTTTGAAAAGTCAAGGTGCAATAATTGGAAATCAAATACCTAACCCTAATAAAACCTTATTCGCCTACGGAAGTGAAACTTCACTTAAAATTAAAGGATCGTTTGAAACTGAAATTGCTATACAAGATCGAAAAGAAGAAGCTACAGTTTATGTTATCTCTGGTGGTACACGAGACCTATTAGGAAAGGAGACGGCCAAAAAGTTGGGCGTTCTCCGAATTGGTATTGAAGTTAATAGTGTTGAACAGGTTAAAAAAGTACCACCATTTCCCAAATTTAAACATGTGCTTATGCAAATTCCTATTGATGATACCGTCAACCCCGTATCTCAACCATATAGACGAATACCAATTCCTTTAGAGCAAAGAGTAGAAGACAAAATCCGAGAACTACTTGACAAGGATATAATCGAAGAAGTACGAGGACCTTCGAAATGGATATCCCCAATGGTTCCCATATTAAAGGAAAGCGGAGACTTGAGATTATGCGTGGATATGCGACGTGCAAATGCGGCAATAATGCGAGAAAATCATCCTTTACCGTGCATGGATAATTTCCTACCCAAGGTAGGCAAAGCTATGTATTTTAGTAAACTGGACATAAAAGACGCATTCCACCAATTGGAGCTCCACCCAGATAGTAGACATATCACTACCTTTATCACGGCTAAAGGATTATACCAATATAAAAGACTCATGTTTGGTATCAGCTGTGCTCCGGAAATCTTCCAGAAGACCTTGGAAAATTTGTTGAGGAAATGTGATGGTGTCATTGATGACATATTGGTTTTTGGCGACAGCGAAGCTCAACATGATATCAGACTTAGAGAAGTATTGGATACGCTTAAAGAAAATAGTGTTTTGCTGAATGAAAAGAAGTGTATCTACAAAGTACAAACTGTAAACTTCTTAGGACATGAATTAACCTCCAATGGTGTGCGACCCCTACCGAAATATATAGATAGTATAACTAACTTTAGAGTTCCAGCCACCATTGAAGAACTACAGAGTTTCCTTGGATTGACAAATTACGTTAATAAATGGATACCCAATTTCGCAACCAAAACAGAACCACTGAAAGAAATTTTAAGGAAAAAGCTAGGAAAAAATTCTGACATTGGCCCCTACTGGCACAGTTCACAAAAAAAAAAGCGTTTGAGGAACTAAAATCAACTCTGTCTCACATACAATCATTGGGTTATTACGATGTTAAGGACCAAACACAGGTTATCGCGGACGCTAGTCCAGTTGGGCTCGGAGCAGTGTTAGTTCAAGTCGATTCGGAAGGTCCACGAATAATCGCGTATGGTAATAAAACACTTACTGAATGCGAACGGAAATACAGCCAAACCGAAAAAGAGGCTTTGGCCCTCGTTAGGTCTGTGGAGCACTTCAACATCTTTCTTTTTGGGAAGCATTTCGATCTCATCACAGATCATAAACCCCTAGAAATATTATTTGCCCCTAAATCGAAACCCTGCGCACGGATCGAACGATGGTTGCTGAGATTACAATCCTATAAATTTACAGTAATCTACAAGCCAGGGAAAATGAACATTGCGGATCCTCTATCACGATTGTATGTTTTAAACTCGGCAAGCCAATCTGTAGGAGGAGATGAATATGTCCATCAGATAGTGGAGCTGGCTAGACCTAAAGCCATTGCATTGAAAGATATATCTCAGGCTTCCATTAACGACGAAGAAATCATGAGTGTGAAAAAGGCCATATACGAACAGGAGTGGGATGAATCGGTGAAAAGCTACAAAGTTTTTGAAAATGAGTTATGCTTTTATGGCGCTATCCTACTCAGAGGACATCGAATCGTTATACCTCAGATATTGCGAAAGCATGTGTTAGATGCAGCACATGAAGGGCATCCAGGGGTGATAGCAATGAAAGGTCGACTGAGGTCAAAAGTGTGGTGGCCGAGAATCGACAAGGACACAGAAAACCTAGTTAAATCTTGCAAAGGCTGTACATTGGTCGGGATGCCTAATCCTCCAGCTCCCATGAAACGACGCGAACTTCCCGTAGCTCCCTGGATCGACGTGGCAATGGATCTGTTAGGGCCATTACCTAATCAAGAATACCTGCTTGTAGTTGTCGACTATTATAGTCGTTATAAGGAAGTTAAACTAACAAAATCCATTACTAGCTCCCAAATCATTACGCTACTCAAGGAAATTTTCAGTAGGCTAGGTTATCCTGTATCAATCACTGTCGATAACGGGAAACAGTTCGTCAGCAATGAGTTTAGAACGTATTGCAAGGAATGTAACATTACGATTTTTAATACGGTTCCATATTGGCCTCAACAAAATGGAGAAGTTGAAAGGCAGAACCGAGATATTTTGAAGAGGCTTAAAATCAGTCGTTAAGAAAAAAAGAATATGAAAGAAAGCTTGTGGGAGTATCTTACAATGTATAATAGTACACCACACACCACGACCGGAAAATCTCCATCAGAATTATTTTTTAGACGTCAAAACAAAGATAAAATTCCTTCCCTACACGGGATGGACAGTACAGATATAGATATGGAAGTTAGAGATCGGGACAAAATCCAAAAAGAAAAGGGGAAGGTATATGGAGATAGGAAGAGAAGGGCTATAGAGACAAAACTGAATGAAGGTGATAAGGTCTATGTCAAGAATATGGAAAAGACAAATAAACTGAGCTCAGAGTATAACCCAATACCTCATACAGTAGAGAGCTTTAATCATGGAGACGTGACAGTCAGAAATGATCAAACAGGACAATCACTGAGGAGAAACATTGTCCATCTTAAGAAAATAGAAGGTCAATGGACCGCAATTCCAGACGAGCAACCCGAGTGTTCAGGAAATGACGATCAGGAAGAAGTAAATTAAATAACATCATTTGATTCAATTTATTACATAATTCATCAATTAACTAGTTGGAAGAACAATATATATTTTCTAATATATACTACTTGTTTTAATTCATTTAGCAAGGGAGGGATGTAGTGTATTTGTAGGGTATATACATAATACACTGTCTCGAGTGCCTTGTGTAATGTCACTACGGGAGTTGTCACGAGAGCCCCGGCGAGAGTGGACGTAGTTTGACAGAGATACAAGTGCATTGTCGAGCCAGTGAGATACAAGTAAAGAGTAGGTGTTACACTTACCACAAAAGATTACTTTCTCAGCATCACCTGTTAATTGACTGGTAGAAAAGGCCCCTGACCTTAGATTCATCATTTACATGTATTGTAATGAAGTTAAATAAATAAATAATAAATATTTAGGGACAAATCACACAGATTGAGCTAGCCCCAAAGTAAGCTTAAGCTTGTGCTATAGGATACTAACCCAACGATACTATATTTTATGATAAATACCCAAGACCCAAGACCCAGGACAATTAGAAAAAAGCAAATTTTTTACTTGCCCTATCTGGGGTTCGAACCCAGAACCTCCGAATTGGTGGACTAGCGTGTTGTCCATTACGCCACGGAGGTTGTCGGAAGTAAAAACACCCTTCGCCCAAAAGTTGCCTGCTTCCCTGACGGGACTCGGGACTAATGAGATTATTTTGGCAGATAATAATTTAGTAGCTAATGTTTTATTAAATATCTACCCTAGTTTATTCGCGGCTTTGTCCACGTGGTTATTTGAGAATCATAAGAGAACTAAGTACACATTTTTTGCGAATCTTCGAAAAATTTTTTTGGGTGTTACCTACATCCCAACTCACATTTATGTGGGCTAGCAACATTATAACAGATGCTCGAGCTAAATATCCCGGACGAGCCCCCACATTTTGGTGTCAGAAGTGGGATACTGGTGAAAAGAAGATGAAGACGCGAAGACGTAGAGTGTAACGACGAGACACCAAGCACTTGGTGGCGTGGTCCGCGTGTTGTTCGAAACGCGAAATTACATTCTCTAAGCGAAATGGCGAAAGAGGAAGGGACGAGTGCTTCTCGCAATGACGGTATCATGGCGCGGCACATGCTGATCTTCGCAGAAGACACGATACCGAAGTTCAGTGGCCGGGACAAAAGTTACCCTGCTACCAGGTGGACGCAGGACACGGACGACCATGCAGAGATATTCGAGTGGACGCCTCTTAAGAGGCTGGTTATAGCGAGGCGATCGCTTACGGGTACGGCTGACTTGTGGCTTCGCAGCGAGCGCCCATTTAAATTATAGACAGATTTAAAAACTGCGATTTTAAAAGAATTTCCTGACACCTTGGATCAAAAGGCCATACACAAAATGATGAAGGCCAGGCAGAAAAAGTTCACTGAAACTTATTTGGATTACATGCTCGTGATGAAAGAATTGGGCAAGAGAGGTAAAATGGCCGATTACATAGTGGATGGTATTTTGGACAACGAAATGAACAAAATGTGCTTATACGGTGTGACTACATACTCCGACCAGGGGCCTTACTATGACCTCTTATAGCAGTCTTATTTTAATATTACTTTGTCAATTCGTACCACGACCTATAGAAAACAACATTAAAGTAATATTACTTTAATGTTGATTTTGCTAGCAATTTTGTGACGTCACACACAATCATTCGCTCAATCGGTACCAGCAGGAGTACGATCTCCGAAGACAGCGTTTATGGAGCCCTATCATTCATCACTATCTTGCTCTACGCAATAATAACGAGCGGGATGGCACTTGTCTGTCGGGCGACATTACTTTAACTGGGTTTCTCAACGGTGTCATGCTACGAAGGCATGATTAACATTATTGTTTAAACGTCAAAGTAGCAATTAAAATGGCTATTGGTTTTTTTTACGACTCTGGATACAAGTCCTTTAGAGCCTATCTTTATTTCTTTGTTTCTTTATTCCTAATCCTAATCCGAACTAGTTTCAATCAAAGGTTGGTGTAGGTCCTTTGATTGCTTCAAGGGAGCTTCTGGCGACAAATCTATACGAGTCCACTACTTTTTATAGTAGATTGAGTAGCGGTATTCATAATATAAACAAGAATTGGATTGGAAGAGACGAAAAAATTATGTAATCGTAAAAGGCGATCGAGGGAATGTTTTTGTCTGGGGCTTTATCATAAACTTAACAGAAAATTCATGACAGTTTAGGTCCCTTTTGTTTCAAGCTTATAATAAAATTGTTTCAAAGCGTACCACGAGCTTTTAAAACAAGATTGTTTCTTTCTTGCCAAGTGATTTGAAGGAACGAATGATATGTCTATTCCCAAGCAATTGTGAGAGTGAGATAATGCTATAATTATTTCGTATAGCTCCATCACCGGTGCGTGGCGTTCCATTTTATTATGATGTATGTCTTGTAAAATATTAATTTTATTAGAAAAGAAAATGTAATAGAGCGCTGTATTAGATATGTTACACAATGTAAACGACATTAAAATCTAATTTGTCTTATAAAATATTCGCTATTATATAAACAAAAAACTTGAAATTATAATTTGAAACTGTATTGCATTCGCAAGCGTGATATGGAATAGTTTTTGACCATGAAGGTAGTTATCTCTATGGGTTTTAATTCTATGGTAGTGATAAAATCTAAAAATTTTTTTTTGTTCTTTGGATATAATATTCTCTTTGGTATCCGCAGCCATTTAAAATGTCATTTCGACATTTATTTATTTTGTTTGGATAAAAAGTAAATCATATTTTTCCATGAATATAGCTAATAATTTACAATACCAAGTAAGTTTTTCATATTTCTTTGTGTTAACATTATTGATGTTAAATTTTACTAGTGATTTGTAGTGGTAGATCTTCTTGACCCTCCCGCAGAAATTTCATGTGATTGGTTTGTTTTTTGCAGCGAAACTAAAAAATTATGAGGCAGGTGGATTTTCTGCAGGAATTTCTACATACTAATAAAGATGTGTATAGCTTCTAACCGTACTCTTCGGAACAAAGCTTGGGAGTCATAACATAACCAATAGTAAGAGTGTATGGGATACCCAACAAAAGGTAATCAAAACATTTTAAGAATTACATTATTCTCTTATTTTAAGGAACCACAATTGATTTGCTCTTAGAATGAAACCCTTCTGTAAAAAAAAAACTGGCCAAGTGCGAGTTAAACTCGCGTGGAGAGGGTTCCGTACAATATCAAAGATTTTTCGTAAGTGAACGTATTATATTGAGTGTTCCACTTTATTTTCAAAACTTAACATTGGAGTTAAAAAATATGTTCTCCCACACATTCCACCTGCAAATGTAAGTTGGTACGCACAATATTGAGTGATTTACCATGTTATTTTAATATCATGGACTTCTTATAGGTTTTCCTATTATCTATAAGGAGAAAACTAATTTCTGTATTTTTTTCAAAATTTTAGGTTCAGTAGTTTCGGAGATAAGGGGGGGGGAATGGTCAATTTTCGTCTATTTTCTTGAATAACTCGGAAACTATTTATTTTAAAATTACAAAAAAATACATTTAAGATCTTCTCGACAAGACCTTTCATTTGATATGCCACACGATGCAGTTTTCAGAAATTTTTTTTTTAATTTTCCCCTTCCCCCCCAAAAATGACCCCCCATATACAGATTTCATCTGCTCACGTCACACCTCTGTGTTTGGGTCACAGGAATTGATATGTGTACCAAATTTCAACTTAATCGGTCTAATAGATTCGGAGATAATTGACTGTAAGCGACGGACGGACAGACACACGAGTGATCCTATAAGGGTTCCGTTTTTGTATTCAGACGTACGGAACCCTAAAAATAACATTTCCATGACAAAGTGCAATAAGTTAGTATTTAATATTTGTTTCTTTTTTCAGGACTTCGTCAATTGCTTTCTGGATTCGTCGAGCAAGAGAAAGTGTTATAAAAAATTGTATACCTATGCAATAATATTAATGAGAAAGTTTTTACTTGTATAGGTCAATAATTTTATGTGGTAGAAAATCATTTTTTTTGTTTTCTTCTGTACATTTTGGTAAAGTTCTTTTGTAAATAAAAAATGTACATACTATCACCATTGCTTTTAATAAAATTACTTAAAAAGATCGTGCTTTTCTATCCTTTTATGAGACAGGTTCTTGTTAGTTTATGAAATTACATAATTAAACTATTCTATGTCTTCTTCTTATTGTGTCGCTGGCTCAAAATTCAAATTGCCACTATATACGTTGCCACTTTTACGCCTTCCTCCGACGCAGAGTATAGGTCAAGCATGGTACAGCTGGTAGGACACAAAGGGCATGAGAGGAGGTGCTGCATAGTCTGGTCATCGTGACCACACTGGCACTGTGCTTCTGCTTGGTCAATATAGCGCCAGCGCGCCAGATTCGTGTATACATCGACCTACCTCAGTTCGGAGGCGATTCAAGCTCTTCAAAGTGGCCCATGGCAGTTTATACATTAAACTATTCTAGGTGTGTTTGGAAGAAATAACGCATAGGGTATTTTTATCTCGAAACAAAAGATCCCCATAGAATTGACAGAAAATAGTGGATATACGCAAATACCTCACGTCTTCACGCCCAACGGGGTAGACAGGGTCTAGTGCTCGTTTAGGAGATTTTTTTTCTTTATTATGGTGTCGCATTACCCAAAGACCAGTGTTGATAGTGGAATGAGGGAATCTAATACCTAATGATGCGTGCTGCCCACATCGTCTATTGGCATGATTCAGATTACATACTTATTATTTTATTTACTTTGGGGCTAGCTCAATCTGTGTGATTTGTCCGTATATATTTAATGTAGGGTTTCGTCCATTCCCTCAACCGGCTTTTACATTCTGTGCGAAAAAAAATAGGTGGTAGGTACATAAAAAATTGTAATAAATTAAAAATTGTAAGTCTTTGGGTAAATTATTGATTTTTTCTTTTCTTCTACATTTGGATTATAAGACTCGGTTTCTTAATAAAAGTTTTGTCTCCGCGGCAACCGACCAACGTTTTCAAGATTGCTAATTTGACAGTAAAACAATACTGCATAGAAGCTCATAGTGCACATTAGAGTGAATGATTTACAGTGACGTCAACAAAACTGCTAGCAAATACAACATTAAAGTAATATTGTATTAATATTGCTATCAGACGCCCATCGGGCTCAAGAACGTGATAGACTTATACAAAATATATAGCGTTATCTCACTGTTATTCATTCGTTCTGTCACGTCAATAAGCAGGAATATCAAAATCTTGTTTCAAGAGCTCATGGTGCGATTTGAAACAATATTATTATAAGTTTGAATCAAAACGGAACTAATCCTTTATGGTTTTGTAAAAGTTCATGGTACGGCCCCTGAAAGAAAAAGATAAGATGGCTACGAGGACGATTCACTGTAAAGACGTGCGAATTAAGTTGAAATAAAAGACGAGGAAGTTTACGAAGAAATCGCGTTTATTCACGATCCCGGACGAGCCCCCACATTTATGAACTATTTTGAATAAATAAGTAATGTCAAATTAAACTAATTACATAGCCCCAAAGTATTTAAAACATGTGTGGGTTACTTACTAAACGGTATGTTTTTATTTTATTGGTACATGTACATTTGAAACATTGTTTTGTACTAAATACATGATGAAACACTCAAGACCCAGGACAATTTAAAAAGTAATCACTCTTATACAAGTTTAGTTGTGAATAAATTTTGGTACCGACTTCGTTGTGTGTAGGTAAATATTATTTTTATTAGTATTCGATACTAATTGACAAGAATGAAAAAAAAAATACGAAAACATGACACAGAAAAGATATTTGTAAGCTAAGTGGTTGTTACATATGGTTTGGATATTTATGTTTAATCCATTAGTACGAGTAGTAACGTGATATTTTGTCAAAAAAACGCGGCTGACTCCCAAGATGCCCCTAAAATGGGCCGAAGCTAGGAATATTCCAAGTACGCTCCGTCTATCTTGAAACTTCCAACACGTTCTCGGATTCCCATGGGGTTATGCGGGGGCTCTTACTGGATTTGGAATACATATTCAATGAAATAGTGAAATGGAATGGTACCATTGAACTTTTAATTGATTTTAGAACGTATTTTTTTTATTTTCTGTTAAAAAATCTCTTTTATTTACCTTTGTCATAGCCATTTACATCTGTTTAAATGAAAATCTGTGAAAATGGGAATCTAAAGATATGGTCAACATCGGTTTGCATTACACTAACTCATTAATTTGAAAACATGACTGCCTTTTTGGTCCAGTGGTCAAGGCGTTTGCCTTGTAACCTGGAGGTCGTGGGTTTGAATTCTACTGGGAAGCATACTTTGTCAAAAGTTGTTTCCAGTCTGGTTAAAATATTGCAGGCTTGAATCACTCAAAGATTCATGCATACTATGAGAGCGAACTAACTGTAAATGCAAATTAATTAGCTCTTAAATAAAAAAAATTAATACATACGTTAATTATGAGTACTAGATAAAAAAAAGGTACATACCTAACAACACTTTGCTGAATACAAGGGAATTGTGACGCAAAGTCATTCACCCCGAAAGGAGTGCGCTCGCTGTGAACAAGGGTGTTTCACAGACAAAGGTGTGCAGCGTGATAGGTGTACGACTTACGTCACGGGTCTCGCCATGCATCCATATAATGTCAAGCCTTTTTCACCCAGCGTCATAGACGTGCTTAGAGCATTCAACCAAGTGACAAGTGAACTGGTGCTATTTTTAACCTGTGTTTGACGTCAGGTGATTTTTTTTAAATAATTCTTTTACGTTTCTGGATACTAGTCCTTTAGAGCCCATCTTTATTTTATCACTTCTTTATTCCTAACCCTAACCCTAACTATACAATCAAAGGTTGGTGTAGGTCCTTTGATTGCTTCAATGGAGCTTCTGGCAACAAATCTATACGAGTCCATTGGTTTTCATAGCGTAGAATGAGTAGCGGACGGCGCCTAAAGACCACAGTCCGCCACCGTCCACCAATATCACTACAGCCGCACTATAAGTGTCCACTTTAACCATTTTACATATTGTCCATGAGCATAAGCATTTATAACACTAAACTACACCAATTTTATATTATAAAGTCCACTAGAATCAATTTGCAAAATATTTTAAAGCAAACTCCAACTGAACCCCTTGACTTCCCGCCAAAAAACCCGTCAGGTGAACAATGAATGCAAAGAGCAAGTTTTTTTTTTAATCTATGTCTAAGAATCAATGTTAGACCTTCTTTCATTTTTACTTCGATTATTTTTGAGGCTTATAAATGAAGCCGTCTAAAATATATATTATGAATTATCTTATAACATTATTAACCTAATAGGTCCAATTGGAATAATTTTACTTACAAGTTTGAATGGGTAAGGGTCAAGAATTCGAGTGCGGACTTGCTTCTTTTATGCCGTATTAATTTACTTTAAAAATATAACGTTTAACAGATACGCAAGTACGAGAGAGCGTCATTTTCAAATTTTAGGAAGGCAGTAGTATCTACGACCAGAGCAACGAATTACAGCTAATATAATATTTAATATATATATTCTACAGCAGTCCTAGTACCAGTCATCCTGATATATGTATTCATTGGTATTTAGTTACATTTATGTCTATTAATATGTATGAATATGTATATTGTATTTTATGTATGTTGATATATATTATACAAAGTGGAAGAAACATACCTGTAATAAATCGAACCACGGGCTATACTAGATCACTATAGTATAGTGAAAATACAATAACAGACAAAATACAAAAAAGAAATTCGCCATTTCCATACAAAAGTATGCAGCCGCCCGGGCAATTTGAAAGGGAAAGTCGAATCTTTTTTTGGTTTATTTCTTGTTATTTTGATTTCATTATACTATAATGATCTAGTATATATAGCCCGTGGTTTGATTAATAAATCGAACCACGTAATAACGGGAATGTTCCCTTCCACGTTGTATGTTTAATGGTTTATTCTTGTATATGTAGATATTTATCCTTTGTCTTCTTGTTCATGAACACCTCACATATTTTCCGCTTGGCCTAATGGTTGATCGGGAGAGAATGCCATATGGCATTAGGTCCACCTCTTGTTCTTTTTTTTAAGTGAGCAATAAAGTCTAAATAAATAAATAAGCGTATAGACTACAAATATAATACATATTCAATGAATTAAACACATATAATATATAAATACTTATATACCTACAATATAAATTATATAACTCAATTAATGATTATGCATAAAACGTCTTGACTTGAATTAGGACATTTTAATCACTACTGGTGATGCGTTCCAAGCATAGCACAGCAATGAACTTTTCGGAGGTCTGTGAGGTAGGTATGTGGATGCGATTGACAGGTGACCACATACTGATCAATGACATTGGAAAACGAAACTATTAAAAAGATTTCGGATCGATAAGAAGATGAAGTGTTGAGTTATTTTAATAGAGAATATACACGAAATAAATATTTGTAACCAGTTTATCCACAAATATTCAAACGTTATTTTCTATGGCAAATGTATAGATGGTATGGATTTTAACGTCACTAGTCCATATCGGACTTCTCTTTTTATCTAAAACTTTAAAGTATCACATGTTTGTCGCTGATTAAGATAATTTAAAAAAATGTCTTTTTTTATTGTGGATGATACGGATTTTATTAAGCAAATAAAAAAATACATGCATATTCCCTATTAGGTATGCCTGTCGTAAACACTCCTTTTAGTACGAGATGCCATGTTTATGTTTATTTTTCAGTCATCTCTTACGACAACATCCACATAAAATAAAGGAGTAGTCATATTCTAGGCCGAAAACTACACAGTTAACACTTTAACCTTAAGTGACTAGTGACCTTAAAATGAAAAACACTTTGAATTCGCTGGTTCGGAGAATCCTTACTCTTTTAATGTACAAAACACTCGAGGAACCTTGGATGTTGTTGTTTAAGGACACCGCTGCTCTCGAAGCAAGTCGAAGACCCTCGATCGTGTCGCTAATATTAGAACTTCTGACGGAAAACATAATTACTTACTTTTCTAGGAAAATAACTACAAAATAAGTAATTAGGTTTGACCTGAATGAATATTCTTCGTTAATATATTACTAATAAGCACAGCTATAATGATTCGTGCTACATAATAATACGAGTAGCTTTAAAAAGATCAATCAAATGATAATGTTAAAATTTTTGATAAAAATATGTTTCTTTCTGTTAAATTCTGTGTCTGCGTTTATTTATTCGTACCTACCTACTTATTTAAAATAATTATAAAAAAGATTTTTGATTCAATGCTTCACTCAATTTTCCAAATTATTTTATAAGTCCAGTTTTTTGTTTAATTCTTCGCCGTGATCTTTATTTCCTAAGGACGTTATTAGGATCAATGTAATGAGTGCAGTGCTGGGTCAATGAAGTTTTTTCTTTTTCATTTATTTCATTGATTTTGGAGCTTGGTTTTCTGTTCTTCTCAGCCCTTATCAGATTTATAAAATTATTACGTCAGTCTTCAAGAGCAAATGCGTAAATGTCAGAACTCAGAAAGGATAAACCTTTTAAATGTTTAATTTCTACGCTATTTTTGCTTAATTTCATTTGCGAGAATTAAACATCCAGCCTTTATACCGGAATAACAGAAAAGCCTTCAGTTTTATTTATAGGCCGAGGCTTGTTTAGGGCCCAGGGTTCCTCCATTGACGCCAAACCATCGATCGCAGAGGCGTGGTCGGGCTTGCACCAGCTCTGACCTAGTTTCCACGCTCAATGAGAGAGGTGGGGGGGAGGGGGGAGAGGCGATAGGATTAGCTTATGGACATAATGGTCTAACTCGTAAAAATAATAAAAATAAATATAATCATATAAATAAATAAAAAAAAACTAAATCTACCAATAATTTGAATATTTTCACGTAGGTTGTTTTAGCGCCTTATATTCTATTTGTAGATAGATGATTATTGGTAGTCGTCCACTATAGGCCTAAAAGATTTTCAGAAGATCAATTATTTTTGAGCAATAATTATAAAGTGATGAGTCACTATGATTGAACTGTGAATTATAACGACTATATATACGACTTGAAAACTAAAATTCGTGAGTTGCGCCCCAAGCCGCGGCTTACAAGGACATATTCTTGCGCCGTAACTGCAGCGGGGGAGGTCTTTGACCGCGCGACCTAGTTTCTACCGTTGACGTCACAGATACGCCTCCATGACGTCACGCGCGGGCCTCCGCAAGCCCATTCAGAACTAGATCACAACCTCGCTGCCTGCACCGAGCCCCCTCACCTTCATACTTCCCAACATACCTACAATTAACATCAGGTACATACAGCCGGAGGTCATTTCTCTCGGTGTCCTCTCTCTGTTTATACGAGGGATAAGGTCGCATTGGACGTCATAGCGAAATAATAAAAATATAACCGCAATTTGTTTTTTTAATGCCCTCGGAATAGTGTTCAATTTATGTATGATATTTCTTAAATTAGTAAGACGAGGAAACGGCGGAAAAGATCTATGTCACATATAAAATTTATCGTTGTAGTTAGCAATTTTTTCTTCAAAATAGTCTGCTTATAAAGGTAAATTTTATAATGAGCTAGGTAATACTAGTGCTAGTTATAGATAGGCTTTGCCATGGAGCATTACACTGAATGGCAAATTTTGACGTTTATTTTACTTAGTCTTGTAAAATAAGGGTTTACGTACTGTACACTACCTATTTACGAGTACCTATATAATAACTAACTAAATTGATTTTATATAATTCTGAGAAATACATAAATAATGCTGTTTGTTTACAAATATGTGAGCTGATTTATTTTAGTTTTTTTACTAACAATACTACAAGCTTTTTTATAAATAAATTTTTACCAAATTACTTATTCTGAAATCAAAAACTAAACCTTAAACATCCTGAAGTGCAGTTGTGCGTGAGGTAAGTAAAGATACAAATTTATGACGGAATTTCAGATTTATTGAGTTGTTTGACCCCAAACTATAGGATCCACTTAGAATATTTTTTATTTTTAAAATGTTTATTGAATTTAAGTTTCATTCCGTTTATTCCTATCATATTTTCTCCTGAACGAAAATATTACTTTAAGGAATTAAGATTGACCAAGTTTTTCATTCACAAATGAAATTTATTTAATTTCGGGACATGGCCCGCTGACGTATATTCGGTAAGTATATAAAGAATGTGCTTTCTAAGCTGTTTCTTAGTATCTAAATAATAAGTAGTAGTTAATCATTGAGAATACGAATCGAATACACAGGTTTCGGACGGGTTAGGTTAACCTAACCGAAATAATCTGCTATTAAGCCAATTGGAAATTGGTTAACATTGGTTTTGGTTAACCGAAATAGCCTGTTATCATATAATTGCGGTTTTCTTTAACCGAATGGACATATAGGTTTCAGCATGATACTACATGATTTCATTCCTCGTCACTCAGTAACGGTACCTATCCCTGTAAAAGCGCTTGCATGACTCAACCAAACGGCTGTGCCGAAAACCTAATTAACCTAATCAGATAACGGTTACGCTTTTATTGTATGGGTTAACTGAATCTTAGGGTTAACCGAAAAAGGGTTAACCGATGCAACCGGGTTGCCGTTATGCATGGGTTTTCCGAACACTGCGAATACATCGGCAACCTTTTCTTTAAAGGTGGTGGCGTTGTGGCTAGGTCGCTGGTTTTCCTTTAATATGGTTGAGTTGAGTTCGAGACTTGAGAGATGCCATCGCATTTCCTAATGCCGTCTCGACCTAGAGGTTACTACAAAAAAGCGGGGAGTTAGATTAGTTCCTATTATCAGATCAGCAAATTATCAGAAAACATTATTGACTGAATTTTTTATAAGAAGAAACACCATAAAGCTCAAATGACCTTAAAATTAAAGCTAACAATAGATCCGATTGGTTGCCGCAGTGGCAAATTCAAAATGTCTATTTATAGAACACATCCTTGACACGGTTGGCAAGGGTCGTGCCCTTTAGGAGCCTGCAGTCGTAACTCGGAAGGTTTATTAAATAAAAATCTTTGAAAATCTTTAATTCGAGAATTTTCTTTGGTGGTGGCACTTTTCTAGTGCCACCACCAAAGAAAATTCTCGATTGACACTGACGTGACACTGATTGGCATTAATATGTTAAAAAAGTAAAAAAAAATGAATTGGTACTCAGTCAGATAATTCGAAAAACTGGCTAAGTGCGAGTCGGACTCGCGTACAAAGGGTTCCGTACCATTATCTATAAAAAATCACGTTTGTTGTATAGTTGCCTTACTTAAATATTTATTTTATATTGTTTTTAGTGTTTGTTGTTGTAGCGGCCACAGAAATAAATCATCTGTGAATATTTCAGCTGGCTATAGCTATCACGGTTCATGAGATATGTATGTATAGCCTGGTGGCAGTCAGACAAACAGACCGACGAACAGCGGAGTCTTAGTAATAGGGTCCCGTTTTTACCCTTTGGGTATGGAACTCTACAAAATAATATAAATTTCAGGATTTTTTATAGAACTTGGCGGCCATTTCATTCTCAATTATTTTGTTGAAATTTTAACAGTAATGTTTTTGGTGGGAAATTATTATTACAATCGCATTCGTGTTTTAATGCCCCTTATTATAATAGTTGCACAAATATAATATATTTATTTATGACCAAAATTATACTATGTTAGTCATAAATAAGTACCAAACACCTGAAGACACTTAAAAACATGTCATCAATGGCGGTCCAAATCCAGAATAACATCGGTGTTTTTGCCAAAATACGTTCGTCCCTCCCAATTTGAGGAAAGAAGACAAATAGCCCTTCTCCAGTTCTTGGTTCGTTAATCTCAGCTTCCGAAGCCGTAACTAGGTCATGTGCGAGCTTAATCTTACTGAATATCAAAAAATTCCTATCTAAGGTTGTGGAATGACCTAGTCCTACTTACCGGGTTGTTGTTGCGTCATAAAAGTTTAACTGCCGCATTTCCTCCAATACGACATTAAAGTTTTGTGTGAGGTCTCGTCATGTGATTGAAAATCATTAGGCAACGAGAACTGGCACATTTTAGTTTTATGGTTGTAGGGCCGTTAGGTTTTCTAGTATCACCTTTATTTTCTCCGTTACCTATAAACTGTATGCATAATGAATGACACTAATGACATATTTACCTACAGTATTTAGCACAAATGGAAACAGTATTTGACGTGTGGGTTAAGTGCGGTAATAGGGGTGACGACAGGGTTAAAAAAATATAATTATATAAATATAATTAAAATTTAATTAAAATATAAGTCCGTCTTTTAGATTATCCAAAAATAATGGACCCATATTTTTGAGATCGCCAAAAAAGTAAAAAAAAAAAAAATTTTAAATATACGAAGTATCAAAGTTCCGGAACTGCTTGCGATGTCACCTCTATGTATAATAATAAATAAAAAATCGTATGTAGCCACTACGTCATGCGAAATTTCAATACGCTATATCTTTGTAATTTTTGGTTTCTCAAAGAAAAGAAAAAATGCGTTTACACTATTTTTTAATAATCTAACCGTTGTCGAAGTAATATTTTTCCAGTCATCATGCCCATTGCAGATAATATGATGCAGCCCTTTTTCAGAAATAGAGCTGTAGTAGTAGGTAACAAGTTCAAATGATTTAATTGCTTTTTTAATTTTTACATACAACGTGTAACGGAAAGGGGGTATCAACCCGAAAGGGAGTAAACATACTAATCATATTTCTACTCTCTTTCGTGAAATCGTAAAAAAATCTTCAGCTCCATAGATTTTGGCATAGTAGGTATTTATTTTTGTATGGAGATGAAGATTTTTTTACGATTACACCCCCTTTTCGCTACACATTGAATATGGCTATGCGTAGGTTACGGAGCCACAAAATATTTTCAAAATATTTAAGTATGAATTATTATAACGCATGTAGAGGCAAGTAGGTAGTAGGTCTATCTATATTATTATTAGCTATGCTCTTGTTTTTATCTTAGGTCACTGAGTTCTAATCTAAATTTGATAACTTGAATACCAAGAATACCTAAATAAATCTACTTAGTTTAACTACACCTTTTGTTACGTTTATGGGCGTCTAGACAATTCAACAATTTGATAAACACCGACACATTAGGGTGTTAACCTTCAATTGTTAAAATTTAGCCTTAATGAACGGTCAATACTCTCATATCACTGCATTTATCTACGACATTGTATGCGACTTTGGCTAATGTATCTATGAGATTCCAAAGAGTCAAGTTGGCCAATTAGTGTCAATAATAGTTCGGGATCCCAAGTGGGCATTTTTGGATTTACTCGAGTGCATCAGATTAAATATAGAGGGGTACCTTGCACCCTGTTGAGAACCTCCACCAGGTATATGCTATTGATATAGGGGGGTGCGTCTAGGGTTGCCCATCAGAATAGTAAAAAAAAAAACGATGATCAGAAATACTCGAGCGCGATAGATTAAGATTAGGTGAGTTAATTTCATGCTGAAAAGTATGCATTTCATTAATCTGACGATTTGAGCGCGACATAAGCGAGGGGGAGGGTCACAAACTTGCAAATAAAAATCGCCATCTGCACATACTCAAGCGTGGTCGTTTTTTTTTATTTTGAAGGAAATAATGTAAGAATAACGGAAAAAACATAATCTGACAATTTTCACAAGCCGAAGCAGCAAAAATCGTAAATGCAGTATTGTGCGAGTAGTTAGTATAAAGCATGATATGTGTCCCTCGTAAGCGCTCCTCTTCCCTTTTCTGTATCCCTCACTCTCTCGCAGAATCCCCACACTTCATCGCCAGATCTTGATGTGGAAGGGGTGCGGCCTACAGAGACGGTAAAGGTAAGAGACGTGATTTTTTTTCCAAAATGTAGGAAGTTGTAAGCAATTACGGCAAGCATTTACGGCGTATTTAACTTTAACTTTTTTTAAATTCAAGATGGCCGCCATACAAAGGATATATAAAACCGTCAGATTAGGAAAATCCCTGCAAAAAATTTGTTAGATTAGGACATCAAACTAAACCTTCTGAAATAATAATCTGACGAAAATATGACGCGCTCGATCAAATTTCTTTTTTCCTATTTTCAACCCTTCCGTATGGCCACCTCCACCATGCAAGTCAGCAGATTAACATGCCTTAGTTATCAGAAAGCACGTGGGAGCATTAAGGTTATCAATATCAGACGCGCTCGAATATTTTTCATTTATCGATTTTTTTTTACAATTTTGAAACCCTGTGTACACTCCCCCCACCAGTGAGGTACACATTACATAACCTTTTTTTCTTATTACTATCTAATCTTCAAAATCTAATAGGTCCCCACATCGCTCTAGTAAATTCAAATTTAGCCTCGTCGGCTCCCCAATCATGAGGTTAGTGTACCGGTGTAAGTACTCTATATGCCATACTAGTTTAGCAGATTATGTAGGTGCATCAATGTACTGATTACAACACAAATAAAAACGATTTAATAACGCATTCTATTTCTATTTATTTTTATTTATACTTAATGTCCTGCCCAAAAAGCCCCACTTCCAGCACATTGCAGGACCTTAATGAAGCAAATGACCGGGGAGTCGCCGTGGCTTAACACTGGTTAAACTTATTATAGCCTTTCGACTCGAGAAGAAGAAGAAGCCTGTACTGTCGCATTACAGGGAAAAAGGCTCCCTTCCTCTCTCGACCCAGAGCTTAAGGGCTAGGTTGTTTGAACTTGGACTTCGTTATAAGTACCTAGTTTAATTGTAAATCGTCTCTTTAAATGTCGCTTTTCACATTTTGTTTACTTAGGTAATATACCTAAGGCATGGTTTTGTATTAGTTTTCTAAGAGACTTTCTTAGATACTTTTTACATTATTACCATTCTTTAAGCCCCTTAAGAGAGAAAAAATCAATACCTAAGATAGATGCTTTGAAGTTTTGTATACATTTAAGTTCATCGCACTACTTGCACTAGTTTTAAAAGTCACCTAGATATGTAAATAAATGTAATTCTCAGTATTTGATAGCTCATTGAGCCTGTATTTGAACTGAAGCGTTAATTAACAGTATTACTGAAAATATACTTTGAGTGTATCTAAGTCAATTACACATTGAACTTGAATTGAAGAAAGTCATGCTATTTTTTGAGCCACCTTGAAAATTAAGTACTTTTTATAAAATGACACGTTACGGTGTGATGTGATGTCAAACGACACACCCAAAGTAAAAACTGCATAAAATTTTATTTTGATTGCGTCATTTGCCAACACAAAGTTCCAGTTCCTACATCTAGGCTCCCATTATCAATAGCTCAATGGTTTCATAATATTTCATTGGCACTTAATTAACATAAATAAGTATACCGAATTTCAATTCAAACAGATATAGGCAAGTGAAAATTAGTATAGTTTAAAATTTAAAAAAAAAATAACGGACGACTAACGAGTAGTTTCATTATGTAAAGGTAGTAATACAATACTCATACCTAAACTATTTTGGTTAAATTTTAATCTTTTGCATGTTTATTTGAAGTTGCAAAAAGCATTAACTCTTATGCAATGTAGTTCAAAAAGGCATCCCTTTAGGTTATCTAAATTTTAATTCATAATATTATTTGTGATAATGACTAAGGCCAATATTACATTATCATGTATTTATCATATTTATATGATATTATATCTGTCAAATTCTATGATCATATTTATAGGATGTTGTTCTATACAAGTTCTATATTACACCTAGGGTTATTATACACCTAGGGTCATATATACAATCACATAGGTATTATCAAAATGGATGCCGCGCGTTTTCGTCATGTCATGAATACAATTTTATTAACACAGGTACAGAAAAAAATTTACGTCTTTATCCCTGACAAGGTAGACAGAGCCCAAGACGGTAGGTCCCGAAGGCCACGCTTAGCGTGATGATGTGCTTTAAGATGGAAAAAGAAAAAAAAATAGTAAAAGGTTACCAGCCACATCGCCTATTAACAAACATAATTCAAATCTCGCCCATTACCTCGATCGGCTTTAACGATTATCACGGGAAAAGAAGCGGCTAGTACATTCTAAGTTTTTTCTCCTCTAGCAGTTTAGCATGGATTATATTAAATTTAAGAAATTTGTTCATACAGGCTTATAAATTATTCAAATAATTGTTTTTGTCGATGCCATTTTTATCAACGAAAACCAAAATATAATCATATTTGTACGCATGCTGTCAAATAGGACCCCATAGCTATGATCATAGACAATATGAATCATATGTTTCTAACTATCATAGATTTCTATGAGTCCTACAACTGTGATCATATTTCTTTGGTAGTTATCGGCCTTAGACACATTTTTTATAATCATATTTTGACTTAGTGTTTTAACTTATAATTTTCTGTTGTCATTATCTTCATTAACCTCAAGCTTATTTGACATAATTTGAGTATCATAATGGCCGCCAACATATCCTTTTTTTTATTGATATAGAGTTTACATATATTTAAAAGAAATTATGATTTAGATTTTTAATCATAAACCAAATAAAATAAAATAAAATGTTTATATACTAAATATGATGAGAGATACAAATTACTTACGCTAAAAAACATTATATGAAGCTGTTATATGAAAATTTACTTTAAGAGTATAAATAGAGAACATTGGGTTCAAAAATTTCTATGAGTATAAATAATATAAAATAAACTAAACTAAAAACAATAAAATAAACTAAAAGTTTATGCTTGGCGTGGGTAACAAACATTTTTTTTGATTTTCGGCGTGGTTGCTAAGTACTGATACATATCAAATGGTTTATCATCTTTTAACAGAAATAAAATGTCTTTTTCCAGACCAAACATAAAAATGACTTTGTCGTAATATTTTCTTTGGCATATCAATTGAGGCTTGATTGAATTGTCTGCTATTTCTGGAAACTAACACAACTTCAATTATATAGTTACCATATTCGAATATCATATATTTATGCCATAAGCGACTTTTGAAATACACAGTATAGTACGTACCTTACCTATACCTAGTTTGTTGAAAGAGCAAGCGAAGCGAGCAACGTTCTCTGAGTTTACAATTCAGCTTCTTCTTCTTCTACAATCCAGCAATGGTTAGTATGAATGTATGTTTGTTCGACGATAACTTGAGTATTTGATTGGAACTCCATCAAATGTTGGTAGACGTGCAGATAAAGCCATTAGAATTTTCAAGTTCGAACATGAGTCAAATCGGTTTGGGGTGAATTACTAATAATACCAATTAATAACAAACACAGTACCTGGTAGTTCGCCCCAAACTGTAAACTCGTGAACCCCATATCTCGGCAATCCCTTGATAGATTTGGCTAATGTTCAAATTAAAAAAAATATTTTCGCTACACTGACCTGCCTACCAAATTTTATAAAGATCCCATTAAAATTGTCGAGTTATCGTCGAACAACCATACATACATTCTCTCATACATACAAACGCCGGAAAGTAGACTAGGAGAACTTCGCTCACTAGTTCAGCATTCTAAGCAGCATATTAAAACATATTATATACGATTCATCATTAAATTCATTCATACTCCATAAGATATAAAAATGCTTTTCCACAGTCACCAGTCACGTTATGGAGCACGCGACGGATAAACTTGACAAGAAGTTGAATTAAATTTTAAAACGCGTACTTGTTGAGTAATACTTACCTACTTTGTAACGGCAGTCACGTTTCTCGGCACGCAGACGGTACCTTTTATCCCTCTGTGTGTATTTTATGTTACCAGTAAACTACAATTTAAATGAAACACTGTATATGTTATTATAGTACTCCTAAATTCACTTTAGTACTTATAAGAGTGTTGCAATTTATACCTAAAGGTAGGTTTGATATGAATGTATTTAAAAAAAGATTCAGGTAAAAGATTTCAAGTTATATATGGAAACTACTTAGATGCCAGTTTATATGACGAATAGTTTACTGCAAAATTAAATAATATTATCATATCAATTTTATGGTAAACTTACAATACCTAGATACTTAGAATAATTCAATAGAGCCGAAGACTTAAAAGCCAGGACTATTTATCAATTTAAAAAATAATAATAACATGTACATTTTAAGTATTACGTTTTCTAACCGCAGCTAAAAACTCTGTAATAATTTAAGAAGTGAATAAGAGATCATTTAATGGACGTTGACTCAATCAAATTATGTTAAATCAAAGATTGAAAATACGAGTAAGATCGTAGGTGAATCAAATAGCTATAACCTCAGTAAAGTTTTATTTAATAATGTAGATATTTTTTTTATCTTTAGTAGATTGAAGATGGAGTAGACTTAATAATAATGTAAGAAATATAAGTGAAAATAAAGTAATGAATGATAATAACGGTAAAATAGTTCATCATCATCATCAGGTATTTTTACTGCAAGAGCACGCCCCTCTCTGTACTATCAGAGCCATATCTACTCGTTCAGTTATCAGTTACATGTTGTAAAATAATTGGCATATCTTTAAAGATGCATAAAAAATTTTTAGTAAGTATTTAAACATTATATTATTTGTAAAGAAACATAGAGAAGGTTAAAAGACCGAAGAAATATGAAACAACACGTGATCAAAAGGGCTCCCGTCTTTGCTAAGAAAAAAATAGTGATTGTTCCCAAAGTTTCATATGAGATGGTATTAGTTTTATTTCAGTTTGGAGGGAATGTAACTTTTTAATTTCGTATTGTATTGATTTGATAAAACTTAAGTATATGGTAGGTGGACAGGCAGGATGATATAAACGATGAATGAATTTATTGACCGAGCGAACGCAAACGCGAGCTACATAATCATCTCCGTTTCAGCTTGAGCAAAATTTCTTAGTGTTTTTGCGGGTTTTAGGGTTTGGTGAACAGTTATTTAGTTTTATGCTATGCAAAGACAAACTTGTGAAATCTACAGATCACCGAGTCACTTTAGGATTTGTGAATATAAATAAATATCTGATTAAATGGCTCTTTTTTAGGTACCAAAATTAGGAACTACAGTAATGCCAAGTGCTAAGACACAATTGCGTTTTCGACCCTAAAGAAATCCTACGACAACTTTTGAGTTTAAAAAATAATAATGCACTAATACAGTTTGACAATCTTTGCTGAGTCACGAGTTATGCTCCTGATAGGAGGCGGCTTCGCCTCGTGGATGAAAACGAGTGGCCGACAAGCCGTCGCATGTCGAGGCGGAATGGAAAAAACACGAGACGCATGCAACTTTTGTAGTGACGTACCTAAATCTCCATAGTAAGTTACGAGGATTTTTGTGAATGAAATACGGGGAGCAACTTGCAAATAAACTTAGTTTCATATGGATTGCATTAATTTAAGAACTCTAAAAATTACTCATGAAGTATGTTGCATGTATTTAATTACATGTAAATCAGTTTTAGAAAAAAGAAATCTTTTGAAGATTGTAAAATGGAAAAAGTTTTGTTAGTGGTATGTCACTAACATACCACTACCTAACAGAACTTTTCCATTTTATAATAATAAATTCCATTCTATTTAATCCGTTTAGCGATTTTCTGTGTGATTGAGTAATAAACATCAAATCATCCGAACTCATAAACTTTAACAATATTGGTAGGAAATACGAAAAAATTATCGAAGTTAGATTTATGATATTGTGTTCTAATTTTATTTCTTACCTTTGATTACACTTCATTTACCTATAATCCTCAAAAACCTTAATAAGTTAATTTTGATTAAAAGCTATAGGTAAATCTTCAAAAACTTTATTATTATGGAAGCTGCCATTGTAAATAACAGGGCTATAGAAATTATATTATTGAAAATTTGGTTTTGTGGGATTTGCATATTCCCGATCAAAAACATCTTATTTTGCGAAGATCCTACGAAGCAATCACGAGTGGGCTGTGTATATTAATAATGCGCCACTGTCGATACTGCGATAAACAAGTTTCATTTAGGGTAAAACGTAATTGTGGACACATTGTCCGCAAATGATTCACTCGAGTGGATATTGTCGAGTTCTCGCCTACGACGCTACAACTACGCCGTAGAGGCTCTACGAAATCTTGTAAACATTGATCCATTTTAATCTCGTTAATGCTGTTTTTGTATTAATAAGAGTAAGGCGTAGAACATGAAACGAGTAATTACTACCTTTATGACATATGTATAAACTGCGTAAAGTGTAATTTATCCAGAAAAGCGAGGGGCTGCTAAATACGCAATACGTGTTCATCTTAATTTGGTGCAAATATAATCAGAGTTTTATAATTAGTAAGTTATTATTTGCGAGCGAGTGTTACATGTTTATACAGTATTATACTCCTTGAAAGCTAGAAAAAATAAAAAAATGGATAATAAAAAATGTATATACCTATATATGTCTATATATTTAGGGAGAGGGAGAGGGAGAGGGAGAGGGAGAGGGAGAGGGAGAGGGAGAGGGAGAGGGAGAGGAGAGGGAGAGGGAGAGGGAGAGGGAGAGGGAGAGGGAGAGGGAGAGGGAGAGGGAGAGGGAGAGGGAGAGGGAGAGGGAGAGGGAGAGGGAGAGGGAGAGGGAGAGGGAGAGGGAGAGGGAGAGGGAGAGGGAGAGGGAGAGGGAGAGGGAGAGGGAGAGGGAGAGGGAGAGGGAGAGGGAGAGGGAGAGGGAGAGGGAGAGGGAGAGGGAGAGGGAGAGGGAGAGGGAGAGGAGAGGGAGAGGGAGAGGGAGAGGGAGAGGGAGAGGGAGAGGGAGAGGGAGAGGGAGAGGGAGAGGGAGAGGGAGAGGGAGAGGGAGAGGGAGAGGGAGAGGGAGAGGGAGAGGGAGAGGGAGAGGGAGAGGGAGAGGGAGAGGGAGAGGGAGAGGGAGAGGGAGAGGGAGAGGGAGAGGGAGAGGGAGAGGGAGAGGGAGAGGGAGAGGGAGAGGGAGAGGGAGAGGGGAGAGCGAGAGCGAGAGCGAGAGCGAGAGCGAGAGCGAGAGCGAGAACAAGCATTCCCAAATAAATTCTTTTCTGTAAAAATAATAAAAACCATATTTTAAATTTATTGACCACCTCCGTGATGTAATGGTCAACATGCTAGCTAGACCGTCGATCTGGAGGTTCTGGGTTCGATCCTCAGCAATTTGTAAAATGGCCTTTTTCAAATTGTCTTGGGTCTTGGGTGTTTATCTATATATGTTTTTATCATAGAATATAGTATCGTTGGGTTAGTATCTCATACCACAAGTTTACTTTGGATCTAGTACAAACTGTGTGATTTGTCCGTATATGTTTATTTATTTATTTAATATAGTCACAATAGGAAGTCAACGTCAATTTAAAAAAATACAGTTTGCCTAGTATCAGCCTAACATAATATGTCAAACATTCTTATTGGTTTTTGTATTTTATTTATTAAATATAGTTGTGAAAAAAGTTTTGTATGCAACGTTGTATATATTTGTACGTCAAAAATGTTCGATGGCGTCTCCTTACGATGTTCGCATCGTAACCTGCGCCACTTGCTTTTTTTTAACAGTCGATAGTAGACAACTGTTGCATAAAATACTATTTTCACTCCCTATTTGCTACGTAATAGTGATTTGCATCTTGTTTTATTTGATACAATTTTAAGAGTATTTGATTTTACTATGATAATCTGAGTAGGTATTATGATAATGCTATTTTATAGATGTTGAAAAGCTTTTATCATTTGGTTGGTATCAGCTCATTCGGTAACTTAAAACCTATTGGAACCTTATTCTGTGACTTAAACCGTTCTTTGCTGTATCATTTATTTGTGTTTACATGATTACAGGAAAGAGACGTGATTACTGGTGTCTTTGACTTGCCCTTGATTTTGTATGGAGACACAAATAAATCTTTATGATAGGTAATTGGTTTCTACCAGTCAATTTACTAAATGTTGGAGAGGTCGTGGTCTCGTCTCTATAGACGTCTGATCACAAGACTATTAGAACTGTGGGAGGTCTAATTGGTCAGGCTATGGAAATTCCTTTGGCAGTAACAATTTTCCATCTTTTGGAGGATATTTCTAACTATTACCTGTTATTAATACCTAATGTTTTTACTCGATTAAACACATTGAGTCAGTTTTCTTATTTTGCCAAAGAAACTATTTTACTGAGACTACTCCACTGTCTGTCTGGCTTTAACTAAATACTTGAAAGTGTTCCGTATATGAAGGTAACGAGTTCGACTCGCACTTGACCGGTTTATTTTTTATTTATTTGTTTTCTTTTAAATATTTTTTTTTTGTATAAAAAGAGAATTGGTTAAAACTTCGTTATTTAGATAACATGATATTTAAGTAATGCTTCAGAACCCAAAATGTAGCACTTCATAAAGGCGGTTAAAAATATTGACATTATATAAATAACACGAATTCAAGCTGCGTACGTCAGAGAAGCCGCGCATTTTCAATTTCTTCTTAGAGTCTGGTTTTGGTACACTGTACTAGTAAAATATACAGTTTATTAGTAAAACAAACTAACACTTGTTTGACGTTATTGCAATCGACAAAAAGTTTATTAAATAATGCATGTATTTTTCATCAATTAAAATTCAAACAAAAATAACTTTTCCTATATCTATCTACGATCGATTTCTTTTCCTTTACGGCTTTTATTGATGCGGTTTTCAGCGGCAGGTAGACCAGTATTTAAAATAATTAAATAGTTAAATTGACAAAGTGAAATTAATTTAATAGTGGGCATTATTTATAAACTTCCATACATACAAATTCTAACACTTGAAGCTAGTTTCACAGTTTTCTTATAATCATACACTATCTCTTGATATTGGGTAGGAAGATTGGAAAAAGGGTCACAAAATCCAAACGCTACGCCTAGCAAGCTGGCATGTACCATGTGTAAATATGAACCGTCCGTCAATATAAACAATTTTTCAACCACTCTGTAAATTGAAAACAGGAATCAACGTAGGGACATTTTGCGTTTGAGAGAAAATAAAAAACGTAGAATATACAACTTTTACTTTTAGCTATATCTCTTCTCGCGCAGATCGTAAAAGCCGATCGACGGGCGGCACCATCACACTAAAAGTGGTTTTGAGTCTTGTAGCCCTGAGCTCTGTCTGCAGAGTCGTAAGACCCAAAATGCTGTCTGCCCCATTAGGGATGAAGACGTGACATTTTTGTGAATGTATTCTTTCTTAGAAACTACTCACGTAATTCAACAAATTTACTCGCCCTGTGTGCGATTCACCGCCTAGTGTGCTCGTGACGCAGCCAGTGTAGTAACAGGCTACGTGACTGGCGATCACGAGTCCCGACTCGCGACTCTTTATACTTAATAAACACCACGAGCTTTCATCTTGTACCACAGTAAAACCCACTTTATATGATTCATGGGGACCCTGTTCAGCGGGAATAACTGTTCAAACATCATGACAAATTAGTAATTATAAGTATTTGTTCTTACATAAAGAACATACATAGTTTCTTAAATCGTTTACTGCTGATAGTGCCTGGGCTTTAGACTACATTTATAGTAGTAGTAAGAAATAAATGTTCTTTTAGTAAATAGCTATATATGATGATAATGTAACAATGATAAGTGATGTAATGTTGAGCGTAATATTTATGAAAATATTTTGATACACTCTTGTATCAGTAGTTTGATGATTTATTCAACTATTTATTCCGACGATCGCATCTCAAGTTACGGAAACTGACGTAATTTAGCTAAATTTATATGTAGGAAATCGTATTAAGCGTGATCGTGTTACGCGGGTTTTATTGTATATTTCATCATAACGTAATCTTTGAAAGTTCATAACAACTATTTTATAAAACGTGAAAGACGCGACGGTATCATACAAACGCTAAATCAAAATAGAATTAATTCTATTTTATTTCATTTACTACGAATCTTACTTCTTACTAATATTATAAACGCGAAGTTTGTATGTATGATGGATGTTTGTTACTCTTTCACGCAAAAACTGCTGTACGGATTGGAATGAAACTGGGCTTGTAGATAGCTTATTACCTAGGTTAACACAGATACTTTTTATCCTGAGAAAATGTGAGGCTCCCGTGGGATTGTCAATAAAATTGCACGCGGGCAACGCCGCAAGCATCGGCTAGTAATCATATATGTTTGTATGGTATGTACTTTACTAGGACAGTTCAAATAGCGCATTTGTGTGCGTAAGCGATCAAGATTACTTCATTATTTATTCCGTTGAGTGGAGTGAAGTTTTTGAAAGTTTAAAGTAGTTAGTAGTCATAATCCCCCGATTAACTGGCCTCCTGTGTAGAAACGGATCACCCCTTGCGGAGTGCAGCTTTAAGCAGTGCTTAGAGCCAACTCACATTTAAACGACAGCGGCTGGCAGCGTACTTTACTGTCAAACCAAAGTCACCTTTGTGTCTATCTATGAAATGCTGTGAGGAGGGTCAGACGGTGTACTAACGTTGAAACTGCTAGGCTAGTATACTTTAGTTATTTTCACAGCATAATGTCATATGGCTTGCTCTTATGGGGTAAAGCGGCTAACATACATGCTATCTCTGTGCTACAAAAGAGAGCAATTCGGTCGATCTACGGACTAAAATCACGCGATTCCTGAAGAGAGTTATTTAAATCTATAAATATTCTTACTATGACATCTCAATTTATTTACGACAATCTTCTATTTGTTAAATCTAGGTTAAATAATTTCAAGAAAAATAGTGATGTTCACAGTTATAATAAGCGCAACAAAAATCAGCTTCATACGCCTAAATTTCGACTTGCTAAAACTAGAAAGTCACTCTTAGGTCTAGGTATAATATAACATTATTTAATAAACTTCCCGAAGCGATCGTTAACCTACCAATGGTAAAATTTAAAATACATGTTAAAAGAGTTTTATTGAATAATGCGTACTATAATATCAATGATTATTTAAGAGATAAAAACGCGTGGATACTTCCTAAACATTTTCCATTACACTCCACACATGAAACATAAAATAACTGCATTTTCTGTTACCATAATAAGCTTACTGTGAAAACATGTAAATACTCTGCGATCAATAGGTGACCAACATATAACTAATATTTTCTCTTGATAAGGTCTGCGAGTTCGGGATGTTCATGCTCACTAAAATGTCCAATCCGGTGGTGGCGTCGCTGGTCGGGTCGTTGGATTCCCTCTAATATGGTTGAGTTTAACGATGGCTGATCCGTGCGTCAACTCGTGAACGGGTGCTGCCGGGAGGGACTGGTCAGCTCGGCTTCGCTTTTTTGACTAATAATATTTTTTTATTTTTTATTACGCAATTTATGTTTGTTTACTTGTTCGCAAGCATTACATGTTATAATGAGTTACGTTTCCGGACGCAGGAGGGTTCTTTTTAAAAACTACAATTTATGAGAATAGGGATTTATTCTGCAATCACAATGATTATGACTTAAATTAATATTATATCTAAAATGTCCGGTCGCTTCCGCGATTGAAGCAAGACAGGCCCCGACACTTATTCACGTTTTCCCATCGAGGATTCGTCATCCGCACCTGCAGTCACACGATGTCAGCATTTCGGTTTCAAGAAGATTGAGCAATGTGTTGATTGTTTCGTAAAGGCTGTGTAGGGAATCCATATGTAACACCTCCCCTCCTAGATCAGCAACTATTTGCTAATGTTTAATGCAAATGTTGCGGCTCCGTGCTCTTGCATAGACTTGATGCTGCTTTCAGGTCTCACCGCAGTTAATTTGATGTCAGTTTGAGTTGATTTTGCGATGTTTGCTCGGCGATAAAAGAACAGGAAGGTAAGTGCAGCTGCACCTGATATTATTATGAGGTAAATAGGTATCGTCGTGTGGTATATGCTTGCAAGCTCCGTGGTTTCCATCTTCGTGGGAAGTTCCATGAGTACTTGGTGTTGTAAATTGTGCAATGTATCCAAGTCAATTGTAGTCAGATTGAAATGAGTCATCGGTTTCGTCGAATTTGGTCGTGAGAATGATGTTATTTCCACAGCATGTCCGCGTACTTTATCGTCGGCGTTAATTATCGTGAATTCAGGTGTTCTTATACTGCAATTTCTGGGAATGGTCGCCAGGAGACTGCCGTTCAGGATTCGGTATTCTTCGTGCCCACAAGATATCTGGACTCGGGTCTTCACTGGGAATGATATGATGTAATGCTGGCTATCGAGTTCCAAAAGAGCTTCCTTGGTAAGTGTAACCGGTACAGGATGACAGGATGATGTCAATTCTTGCTCATGTATCAGACTGGAAATACAGTTGCGCTGACTCCGGTATTGATGGATGGTTTTCTGCTGGCAGATGTACCACGTTTCGAACTTCGGGCATTCTGCCTCCATGTACACGAATTCCTTTGAATTGGTTGCAATATATGGGGATGGTGGAATGATAGTCTCGGAATGCTTATTAGGCACAGGACAAAGTCTATAAAGGATATAGGTTGTGGAATACAAGATGGGAAAATAAAAAACAATAACTACTCTATCATCTATAAAATACGATCCTAGTCTAATTATATCGTAATAATGCCTGATGTCCAAATTTAGAATAGAATTTGTGCCATAGAGTTGCTTTAATTTGCTTATCATATTACTGATATCGCTAATGGATAATATAGAATGGTGCATAGTACTTGTGCGACTAAAAGCTACTATATTTTCTAACCTAGATATCTCAAGAAATAAATCTTGAGCGTTTTCGCTCAATATGTCAAATATCTGTGATATCTGAGCATATCGGTGTAGTATATCTTTACTGTAATCAGAAGTGTTAATAAAATGTGCAATAACTGTCTCTAATCTCTTTTGATTAATAATCAAATTAGTAAGGATTTGAGTTTGCTGATTAGTTAAATTTTTATATATGCTAATATGCTTATTGAAACTAGTAGAAAATTCCTGATCATTTTTTTGTAAAATTTGAATAGCATTTTCAAATCTTAGGGCATCGTTATGATCTAAGTTTCCTGTAATACTTTTGATGAACGTACCTAAAGGGTTAACAAGACCGCGCCTCACTCGCCTCGGTTTAAAAGAATCTATTTGTTGGGTGGTTTTGGCGAGCTTCTTTAACAGATTTACTATTCGGCTTTTGAAAAGAGCGAAATTGTAATTTGAGATTTTGTTAGAAGTCTCGGTCAATTGAGTCCGTACTAGGTCTACTTGTCCTTGAATTTTGTCTAGTTCTACCTCTTGCAAAAATGTGTGATCGTGCGAAATAATCTTAGTAAATCCTAATTTAAAAGGTAGGATACCGGGTCCGTCGGATAAGGAGTCAAGTCGTATGTCACTTGCTGGTTGAAGGTTGGCTTGAAATGTGCTGCTGGTCATCACGAGTATTACCGTCCTGTAACAAGTCGGGAGGTTTAGTTTTCTTTTCCCGTTTTAGTCTATTTTTGGCAACTAAACCCCGTTTCCTTGACGTATATATATGGATTGGTAAGTTAGATACTACATTATCGTGTGTATAACGGGAAGCTAATTTTTGCCTGGATGCCGAAGGATTTTTTATATGTACGTCTTGGTTTTCGTCATAGTTAACTTGAGGTTCCCTGTCAAGATTACGTCTAGTCATAATACCCGTGCGATTTGAATGAGATTCGTCATGAATAATTTTATATACTATCTCCATTTTGTCTTTGTGGTCTTGTAAATACTGTTGAAATAGTCTTTCAGTAAGGTCAAGGTCTGTCGGGTCCCTAGGGTCAAAGTGACCTGATATTAAATCAAAAGGTCTGCATTTTGTCAGGCTATGTATAGAACTATTGTAAGCAATTAAAGCATAGGGTACTAAGTTATAAGCAGGCTCATTTTTATGCTGTATTCTCAATAGCCTCAAATGTTCCAGGAGAGTGGAATGGAACCTTTCTATCATGCCATTCTCATTTGGTGTATGGGCAGCTGTCGTATGGTGATTAATTTTATGTAATTTTAGGAATTCGTTAACTACTTGATTAGTGAACTCAGTTCCCTGGTCGGTAGTAATAGACATAGGAAAGCCATGATGGGTACTGAACATCATAAGTGATTTTACTATATTAGGGGCTGTGCAATCAGGTAAACGGTAGGCCTGAGCATATTTAGAAAATGAATCTATAATTGTAAAGTATTTGTCTTGTTCTATAGTAAGTACGTCTGCATGCATCTGTTCGAATGGTTTGGAGGGAGGAGGAACTATTTGAAATTTAGGCCGTATTGGTACACGGTCGTATTTTGCGCGGTTACATATAGGGCATTCGTTAGTAAAAGAGGTTATAGATTCTTTTAATTTAGGCCAAAAATAACGTTGTGAAAGAGAAAGATATGTTTCATTGATACCTCTGTGATTAGTTTTACCGTCATGATACTTTGAAATTATATCTTGTTGATTTAAATAGTCATTTATATCTTGAACTTCTCTTTTTACCAATATTAATTTCATTGACGCATTTTTAAAATTTCTTTGAAGAATAGGGACAATATTAAACATTTTATCAATAGGGTGAACTAATATACCTGTACGAAATTTAGGATCTATATGTTTTTTTATTACAGAGATTAGGTCTTGTTCTAAATTATTTTCAGATACGTGCACAATTGTTTTTTTAAAGGTGTCAAATGGTTTCACTATTTTAGGTTTAGTAATATTTCTATCTGTAATTTTTAAAACTAATTGCCGTTTAAACTTATTTAAAGGGTCGTCTGTTAGTGGTATTTCAAAGACAGGATTTTCTGCACTAGTATGCGCAGTTACAGAAGGTAAGTTATTTTCTTGTTCAGGGTCAGGTACTACGTTTAAGTCATTAATTTGGTCAAGAGATCCTGTACTACTTAGTGGTCTTTGGCTAGGTGCTGTATCCGTGGAAGACTGACTTATAATAGGCCTGTCATCTGGTGCAGTAACTGTAGAAATAGAGGAGCGTCTTGAGGAAGATTCAGAGCTAATATTAACTATAATAGAGTCTAGTTCCTCGTTATGAATTTCTATGCGCGACAGAGCATCTGCATTAGTATTAGCCTTTCCCTTTTTATACAAAATTTTAAAATTGAACTCGGACAATTTAAGCCTCCAGCGAGTAAGTCGTGAGTTAGGTTCTTTCAAATTTAGGAGCCATTGTAGGGGCTTGTGGTCAGTGACAATTATGAATTTTCGACCGAAAAGGTATGGCCTAAAATATTTAGTAGACCAGACTATTGCCAGCAATTCTTTTTCTATGGTTGAATAGTTCATTTCACTGGCATTTAGTGTCCTTGACGCATAGGCCACAGGTCTATCGGATCCTATGGTTCCCTGTGAGAGAACTGCTCCCAGAGCGACGTTAGATGCGTCAGTGGTTAAAATGAAATCTTTTGAAAAATCGGGGTATTGAAGAATAGGGTCGTTTGTCAATAGAGTTTTGCAATGATTGAAACATTTTATGTAGTCAGGGGAAAGTTGGATTCTTGCTCCCTTTTTCAGGCAAGCGGTTAAAGGTTTAGTTAATCTGGCAAAATCAGGTATGAAGCGCCGATAATACCCCAAGAGTCCTAGAAATCCCTTGATTTGTTTCGTTGTCCTTGGGACAGGGTATTTTACAATGGCCGCTATTTTATCCGGATTAGGTTTTACACCGTCTGGCGTTATAACGTGACCTAAATACGGGGTTTCATGTTTGAGAAATTCGGACTTATCGAGCTGAATTTTAAAATTACTTTCTCTGAGCCTATCAAAGATTTTCTTGAGGTTGGTCATATGTTCCTGGAGAGACGTAGAGAACACCAAAATATCATCTAAATAGACCGTACAGATAACGTTTTGTAGGCCTCGTAGAACGTTATCCATGACCCTTTGGAAGGTCGCTGGACTATTCTTTAACCCCATAGGCATTCTCAAAAATTCAAAATGTCCGTTACCGTCTGCTACGCTAAATGCAGTCTTATGTATATCGTCAGGATGCATCTCTACTTGAAAAAATCCACTCGCTAAGTCTATTGAGCTAAAATACTGACACTTGCCTAGCTTATCTAGGATGTCCGCTATGTTAGGAATCGGGTATTTATCATCAACTGTCTTTTCGTTCAATTTCCTGAAGTCTACTACTAACCTCCACTTAACTTTGCCAGACGCGTCAGATTTTTTTGGTACGATCCATATAGGTGCATTCCATGCGGAGATAGACGGCCTAATAATACCCTGATCTAACATTTTCTCGATTTGGCTTTGTACTTCCTGTCTATGTACGTATGGATACCTATATGTTTTACTAAAAACGGGGGCCTCATCAGTGGTATGAATTCTATGTTTAATTTTGCTAGTAAAAGTTAACGCTTCGTTTTCTAAATAAAATATATCGGAATATTGCCTACAAAGTTCAATCAAATTAGCTCTCTCCTCTTCGTTCATATGTGCTGTACGCAAACGAGATAAGACTTCTCGAGTCCTCGCGCTCTTATCACTACTTAAGGCGACGCCAGATGTAACCTGTTCATTAAATAAATACGCGTGTATAGGTTCTGTAATTTTAAACTTTATATCATTCGGATAAGGGTTGAAAATCTCTACATATGCAAAACCATTTTCAGCAGAAGATATACAGTCCATTATATAACAGTCACACATAGTTTGATGGTCTATGCAAATATCACCAGTCGTCACGTCTGTCGGCACCTTAACAATCTGGCTCGACTCGGCAGGTATTATCGTCTCGAGTAAGTTAACGCTCGGTGACTCATACATGTGAATAGGGTTATTAGCAAAACGCGTCCTCAACACTTGTGACCTAAGGTCTATGGTTGAATGCCAATCCTTTAATAAATCTAAGCCAATTAAACCATCAAAGTATTTATGAAAACGATAGATGAATAATTTAATAGATTGCCGTTCTCTAAATTCCGGAAAACAGGGAATAGTTACAGAATAATGATTTTTTACAGTGGCATGAACATTTGATACTATGAAAGGGTCGTAGTTAATAGGAAAATTAGAAAAAAACATTTCAACAGCCTCCGGGCTTATAAACGATTTATTAGCTCCGGTATCTATTAAGAGTTTAAGAGGTGGGTTTGAAATTTGAATATAAGGAAGTTGCTTTTTATCTTGTATATGTATTTCTATTTTGGGGACGTCATCTGAGGCTTCATGGAAAAATTTTGTTGCTTACTTTCCTCGGTTTCAGACTTTTCTTTCTCATCAGAAATAGACACGTCTGCGTCAACGGCTGGAGTCGAGTATGAGTCATAGTTCGTATACTGATCATAGTCTATGTACTCGTCTTGTCCTTCGTACTGTTGATAGTCGTAGTCCAGGGGATAGTACTCATCTTGGTAATACGAGTCAAAAAATTCATTCATGTTAACTTGCGGGTTCTGAGGCGTTAAGGGTAAAATACGTGCAACGGGGTGACTTATACCACTCATAGGGGTAGGAGCATTTTGAACAGGCCGTTGGAAGAACGGGCGAGGAGGAATTCTAAAACCAGTAGTCATATTAGACCTGGGCAAGGCTCGCATAATTTGTTGTGTCCTTGAAAGTCTTGGACCTTGGAAACCGAAGTTTTGACCTTGGAAACCAAAATTTTGGCCTTGGTTGGGTGGTGAGAATCTATTAACATTTCCTTGAGGGGCAAAATTTTGGAACTGATAAGGTCTAGGGGTAAATTGATAAGGATTATTCATATTTTGCGTTTTATTAGCAACTTGCTGCAAAGGTCCAGAGCTAGGTCTGTTTTGATAAATAGGAACAGTAGACGCGGGGTAGCCAAATTGCCTAGGTATTAATTGATTAGCAGGTAATGTATGTGGCATATTAAAATTCAAAGGCGATAAATTAAATCCAGTATTAAATTGAGCTAACCTCTTAGACATAGGAAAGCGATCATTTTTCTGCTGTAAATAAAGCACATTTAATTCTTCTTGGGCAAATTCTAATGCTTTTTCTAGGGTTTCGGGCCGCATGGATCGAATCCTCGAGCCAAGGGGCTCGTGTAGGCCTCTCAAGTAAGACTGTAAGGCTAATTTTTTATAAAGGGTGCGCTTAGCCTCTATTGTAGTAGAAATCGATTCATGTAGCTCGACATAAGTCATTATAGTACTGAGCAGAGTCTGGACACGTTCGTAGAAAACATGTGGTGTATCATTGCCCTGTGATAAGGACGACAAATCAGTGTAAAGTGCTGATTCATCCCTATGATCTGAAAATGAATTTATCAAAGCATTTCTTATGCCATTCCAGTCACGCGGAATTCCATTAGCTGCCAAAGTAGTTGCAGCGCGCCCAGTGATTTTGTTCAGAATTCCATTTAATACGGATGCATTGTTTAACTCATTTCCGGGAGCTGGATTGACATAAGTGATAACAATTTGGTCGCAAATTGAAAGAAATCTGATCAAAACATGTGAATTACCATCGAACTCGGGAACTAATCTCAAAGCCTTCCAAATTTGATCTGTCAAATTAGGTCTTGATTCCTGATTTTGAGGCACACCAGTACTATTTTCGTCAGGCATTTCGTCTACTTCTTTTATTCCTTCTAAACTTAGCAATAAATCTCTATGAAAACGATTTTCTCTATAACTATCGCGATTGCGCGAAGAACTGGGTTTATCACCCCTATAACTACTTGGGTGAAAAATTTTGAAATCTTTTTATTACACTTCTAACTAAAAAATCTTTTATAAAAATTTCCTTATATACTTTTATTTTATTTCACTTTATTTATTTTAAATATTCTTTAACACTTGTACTTATATATCTAAAAAGCCTTCTACCTATACTAACCAAAACGATTTTCGGGATTGGCAGGATATAGATAGGAAAACAACCAAAAAGGAATAGTGCAACTACTCACAGTATCGTGGCAATCTGCATTGTTACTTGACCCATCGATGTCTGGATGATGTCGACTCAGGAACTCCCGCGGCCGGTCGTAGGTTCGAGGATAGTCGATAAGCCGGCGATTCGACTGTACGCGTAATCCGACACTAGAACACGCAACGCGACTATCCGCTCTGACTGCGCCAGTTACGTTTCCGGACGCAGGAGGGTTCTTTTTAAAAACTACAATTTATAAGAATAGGGATTTATTCTGCAATCACAATGATTATGACTTAAATTAATATTATATCTAAAATGTCCGGTCGCTTCCGCGATTGAAGCAAGACAGGCCCCGACACTTATTCACGTTTTCCCATCGAGGATTCGTCATCCGCACCTGCAGTCACACGATGTCAGCATTTCGGTTTCAAGAAGATTGAGCAATGTGTTGATTGTTTCGTAAAGGCTGTGTAGGGAATCCATATGTAACAAATGTGTCAACATTGTATTATATTATAAGTATTTATTAATTAAAAGACAATAATAATAATATGACTAAGCCCTTCTGGCGAGTAGGCGACCAATACTGTGAAAATGAGTTTCTTTTGGCGTTTCTTCTCAGCAGTGGTCGTTACGAAGCGCTGGTATCGGTAGCTTTCCTTTAAAAATAAATTAAATTTTAATATACTTTACACGTAACATAAATTATACTTATTGACGTGTAAAAGTGCCTGTAAAGGTCTAATTACTGAATAAACATTTGAATCTTTGAATGCATAGAATAGCTTGAAAAAGACTTGGGCGCTTATTAACGCGCAGCGCCGCTGGCAGCTGTGAGGTTTTTTTTTCTAAAGCTATACTGTGCATATGTAAAAAAAAATAAAGGTGAATATGGTTGAAATGAAAGGGCACTGCCAGCTTCTGCCGTTTCAGTATGAAATGGCCCTTAAAGGAGCCGTCGCCTGTAAGAAGCTATCGACAAAGAATGTTTGTATAAACTGTGTACTTCTTGCGTAGCCCGTAGAAAGTCAGTTTAGGTAAGGTTGAAAATTGCAATTTCGGAAGGATACTATCTACAGGGCAATTTCGATATATAATTACATAGGGACATATAACACTGATTGAGCTAGCCCCAAAGTAAGTTCGAGACTAGTATTATGGGATACAAACTCAACGATACTATATTTTATAACAAATACATATATAGATAAACATCTAAGACCCAGGACAATTTGAAAAAGGCCATTTTCTAAGTTGCCCCGGATTAAACCCGGGATCTCTGGATGGCGGACTAGCATGGTGACCACTACGCCACGGAGGTCGTCAAATACGATATACAATGGTACCTTAACCTAGCGAGATGGATGTTGTTTTCACGTTACTTCAGTCAAATCCAATTAAAGGTCACGCGACAGTCACAATCACAAATCACGTGACTCTCGCAAATTAATTAACAAGCATTCATACCTTAGTAGAACTTGTGCAATGTTGCCGGCGTGTTCAAGAAACCTGTAATACGAGCTTTGGGTTGACGTTTGTTTTTCGAGTGTACAATTGGCCAACACTGTCAGATATTTCAAGTTTGTTAAAACTATCTGACATGGCTTAAACGTCTACCATAAACTGATGACAGTTAGGTCCAAAAGCCTCTCGAAGCCCGAGAAATTTTTGTGCCAATTGTGGTTACCTATCCAAGTGAATCGCCCAGGGTTGCTTAAATGTAGTTTCTTAAGTTTGTAGTTGTGCGCGTGCCTCCACTTAGTTTTAAAATATTTTTTTTAGTCTTCAAAGTTGTGTTACTTTCATGAAATACAAACAAACACTACCCGTGTTTTTGTTTGTATTTCATGTTTATAAGTAAAAGTATATCACAGGTGTCAGATTTTTCGTTCGGCTGCTATTGGACACCTAACTAGTATTTGGAACGTTAAAAATATTTCAACTAGTAGAAGTAGTTCACAAGTATAGTAAACTGTGTCGTGCGTGATCCCATATCTTGACAATCCCTTTATTGATTTGTTCCATGGTCGGTTTAAATTTTTTTATAATATTGTGGTTCTCGTTGAGTTCTATTTTTATTTGAAGGACATAAATCGATCGTTGATATCCTTACTATATTTAAGCCTAACTACTTGCCATTTTTCAAGTTCAATACAAACACAGCCATGTTTTAATGGATGACTAACATTGGAAACGTTTGAAAGGAACGCAGGCGCGGGAGGCATATCCTTCGCTTATCCGGGTCATGGCGGGCATAAAGAAGCACTTCTAAGTCTGTGTTCATAGTTTCAGAGAGCTGTTCAACGTCCAACCATAAACTGATCAAATACGTCTTTAACTATCCCTTTCAAGGTAAAGTCCTTCTTATCGTTTTCGACAACGGCGACCTCGCACAAAATCATTGGTTGGTATCCTTGCGGGATAGATACTGCCCAATACCATACGGCAAAATCTGACATCAGTGTTAGCCACTTACTGATATTAAAAAAAAACGACGAGTTGCACTCCGGGAGTGCCAGCAGAAGTGAAGACTTGAATATTAACGTTGTGCATTTCCATGGATGCGCGTGGCACGCTGTAACATAAACACACACGAACATTGGCGCAAGCGCCCTGCGCCGCCTAAACGAAACAGCAGGCGCAAGCATTCATTTTCGCCGCGCCGTAAAAAGAGAGAGGGATACTTCCTCTCCTACGCCGTGCCGGCTGTCTACTCTCCATCCATCTTACGAATTGTCGATCAGGTCACGTGTTCTGACGCAAGTCCTGACGCGAGTTTAACATTTTTTACCCAGTACAAAAAGTGTACAACGCCGCTAAAAAAGTTTTCACTTCAAAAATAAATAATAGATTTCGAAAAATTAATAACCTTATTTTTTGGAAGTAGGTTAAAAATGTAAATGTTTACTTTTCCTAGAAGGTTACTTTTTTTGTACATTTCAGGTATCTTTTGACAAGACCTCGCTGGCAACACTGGGCTGCCTACTTTCCATCCGTCTTACGAATTTTCGATCAGGGTCACGTGTCCTGACGCCCTGACACCCTGACGCGAGTTTAACATTTTTTACCCATTACCAAAAAGTGTACAACGCCGCTAAAGAAGTTTTCACTTCAAAAAAAATTTTCCAATGTAAAAACTGACTTTAACAACAAACTATACAACCAATTTTGATAAAATTTATATCAAATCCAAATTTATTGTATGTATGTAGGGTGGCCAAAAAGTCGTGGATCAAACGAAACAGGGAGATAAAGGAGGTAATTTCCAACAAAAAATCTTTCCCCAGCATGGCCATAACTTCATTGCACGAAAAGATATGAATTATTTTAGTTTTTTCAATGAAACTACCGAGTTTTTTTACAATTTAATCAGTAAAAAATTAAATTGATTAAAAACAATAAAACAAAAGGTGTTGTATTATGTGTCGATAATGTATCAATACTACAAAAATTGTATTGCAGCTCTTGGTATCAAACTTAACGAGCAATGATTTTTTTTTCCGTAAATTTTAAAGCGTTACAAAAAATTACTTCTCACTTTAAGAGCACTTATTTGAAAAAAAATGTATTGAAGTTATGGCCATGCTGGGGAAAGATTTTTTGTTGGAAATTACCTCCTTTATCTCCCTGTTTCGTTTGATCCACGACTTTTTGGCCACCCTGTATATTATGTATTTATATATATTTATGTTTATATGTTTGTTTATGTATATTATTTATAAATTTGGATATATATTGGCCCATTAGCGTTGTACAATGTTCCACCCTACTAAATGTCATTCTTTCCTCTGGTTTTGGGTTGACTGGAAGAGATCCTTTAAAGGGATAAGTCCGCCTTTGTATTGTTTTCTTTTGAATTTGTGTTGTGTCCTTTTTGTATAATAAAGTATTTACATAACATTACATAAAAATCGGGCAAGGGCGAGTCGAACGAACGGTTCCGTACCATTACCTATACAAAATCACGTTTGTTGTATGGGATCCTCACTAAAATATTTATTTAATTTTGTTTTTAGTATTTTTTACTATAGCGGCAACAAAAATAATGTGATAGTCTGTGAAAGAATAAAAGATTCCGACGAATTGAAAACCTCCTCCTTTTTTGGTTAAAAACAAACCCAAACGGCGTGTAAGGGGAATCAAAAAAGTCATAAATCATATTTAATACATCAAATCTTAATCAATGAAATGGTCTACCTAGTCTAAAGATTGATCTCCACATGAGAAAAAGAATTCTATTTTTTTCTCTCCTAGCGCAAAACGTGAAAAGTAATAAAATGTCTAAAGGATGAGGATACGGAAGACGTGTTAAAATTGGTCTTAGTCTGGATTTTAGGCTTGATTTGTGCATTTCTTTGATGTGTATGTGATTTCAAGAGTGCGTTTAGGAAGCAAGCGTGGTGATACTAACAAAGCCAATGTTATTACAGAAAGAAAGCTCATAATTACCTACGTTGCAAGGATGCTACCACTTCCGATAATATTGAAAGCTAATAAACATGTGCCAAACATTATCTATTAATCTGTATATATACCGATGATGTATTATATACTCACACTAAATAAAGGTGTAGTGGTTCAGAAGAAGCTTTAAATTCTTTTTCATTTTTTTACAAAACATGAAAAAACAGAACAGTAGATTCGGAGCAAGTTGTGTGTGACAGACGGGCGGACAGACAGACGCACGAGCGATCCTAACTCGTGCGTCTGTGTGTCCGCCCTTCTGTCACAGCCAATTTTCTCCGAATCTGCTGGACTAAATCAGGTGAAATTTGGTAGGATGGAGTAAACCTATGACCCAAAAACAGATGTGCAAAGTAAATGTTGATTTATATTATTTTACTTGCAAAAATCAATCTTTATTTTTGTACTGTATGTAGCTGGTAATACTTTTAGTCCTGGCAACACGCACTTATGTCATCTTTCTTCTCTCTTGCATTGTGATAGGAATCAGACCGTATATTTCTTCCAAGTCAAAGTTAAAATAATATAATTTCATACTTCACCAGTTAAATAGTATTTGAATTTAGCCCAAACCGAACAGATATTCCAACAGTAAATAAATATTTTTACTTAAATAAGGGTCAATTTCGGGGGACAATTAGGAAATTAAAAATAAAGTTTGGCAAACCATACTGTGTCATACTAATATCAAATGAAAGGACTCGTTATGAGAATATCAGATATATTTCTGTGATTATTGTAAATTTTATTCATAAAAAAGACGAAAATTGATCATTGCTCCCCTGATCTCCGAAACTATAAGGGCAAAATTTTTGAAAAAAAAAAGTACCTTGTGCTTGTAGATTACAAGAAAACCTATAAGAATTCTATCAATTAAAAATAAAGTGGTCAACTTAATATAATACAATCACTTACGGAAAAAAGTTCACTAAAACACTAGATAGCGCTAATAGTAGTTAACTCGCGTCTTACTGTGAGGAGTTCAGATGTGATATTTTGAATTAATTATAATTTTTTTCTAAAACCGGCAACGCGAGTTCAACTCGCACTTAACCGGTTTTATTTATTTTCCAAAATACCAGAAATAATAAAATCATGAGTTATCTCGATCCCCGGAAAATAATACAAAGCCATGGTCAAGAATTCTGAATATTTAATTTTATTTTAATTTAAGATAATTATGTTTGAAGTATTTACTCCGAAACTACATTAGCTATGAATGCGGTTTGACGCAGTAAGAGCTAGTTAGCCAATCGACCTATTCATTCATCATTCACGCAAGGTGAGGGGGGGACGAAGAGGGCGATGGTGTTCAATGACGTCACTGCTGCCTACTTTAAAAATTACACCCCTCACCTCTCTACCCAGCTGCAGTCCTTTCCCGTGACCTACTAACCCAAAATGGGTTCCAAGTGACGTAGGCAGTTGTACATCATATACGTACACTCGCTCAAACATGTTATTCCACAGTCTTCCGCAACTGCATACTGATGCTGTAAAACTTTTGTGGACGATACTAAGATGCGTTTTCGTGTATTCGGTGTATATACAAAAAAAAACCGGCCTAGGGCGAGTTGGACTCGCCCTAGGCCCGTGTTGCTTGACTATGTTATAATATTACATAAACATTCGGTAAAAAGACGTAACCTTAGAACAAATATGTCAAAACACTACCATATTATTTATTAATTAAATCTTTATTGACCATATGCTAATGCATTTTCTACCAGTCAGCCAAGTAATACATTGTGAAGCTATTTGTTGACTTTACCGAAATTATATGACTCGCGTTTTCTATTGTGTTTTAAAACTAATTCGCTTTTATGATAACATAGGCTTTTATGATATTATAAATACGAGTAAAAACGTTTAAACAGTTATTTGCTTCTTCTTCCGCGTAGACAAATGTCTAGAAAGATAATTAAATCTTGCAACACACGCTCACACAGAGATATTCATGAGGGAGATTTCATGGCGACAAAAGCTGTGGACTTCCTTGAACCTGCGCGTGGCGCCCCGTAACGCTGATTGGAAGCAACTTGAGCGGGATACATTATAATAATTTATGATCAACACGTCAGCGGATAAGTTCAGTATGTTGAGCTAAACGCCACGGGTAGGCATACGTTTTCATTGGACAACAATGCGGGAAATATGTAAAGCGGCAGGGCAGTTGTCCAGGGTGGTAACGGAGCGGCCTTGATTTCAAAATCCAGCCTCGCGTTAACGTGATGAAAGAACTATGTATACTACCTATATTCCTATTCACACTCAATGGAGTAGAGTAGTGTAATGCAGTTTGAGTTCTGGTAAGGTCCCAATTTTAAGCTTTTCTTGCAAGGTTAGCAGTTTTCCATAAGTTTAATTATAAAAAATCTTCAAGAAGTTGGAGACTTTTTGTAATACCTATTATATTTGACAAGTTGTTTATTAGGTATTATACTATAATAGGAATTACGGCTTCAACCTTGTTTATAAATTCAGATGTGTCATTAGTCATTACATTTCCTATTCTGCGATGAATATTAGAACTTTTAAATCACACCGCGGCATTTTTTTTACTTTTAAACCCATTGTTACTTCTAAACAATAAACCGATTTTAATAAAATTTAAACTGCCTCCGTTGATTATAAAACTATTTACTTGGAAATGGATTAATATCGTGATACTAATGTCATCATTTTTTACTGTCCCCGTGACCTGTCTAATTGACTTATTTTAACAATAAACTGCAATAATTGTAACTATAATAATTCAGACATCTAGTCTTGCGGACTTTCTTGTAGGTAGGTGATGATAAGTACTATAAATAATTAGAACTCAGATTTTTTTGAAATTTGCGAATATTGGAAATATATAGTGTGTAATGGAAACAGATTCGATAGGACCTTGTTCGGGCGACGAACCTAGTACCCTCTTCATTTTCTTATGATTTACATTATTGCTACATGAAGTTAACAAAGATGACTAGGTACCTACATGCCTATAGGAACGTGTTGAGTATTGAGTATTTGACAAGTTAGCGCTATTACAGACAAGCGACACTATGCCAGCGACACAGATCGGGCACTTGTATATTCTAAATCTTTGTCGGGCTCATTCGCAAACGGTTGCGTGACACATGTCAATCTATCACAAACTTTCAAAAACTGCCGCGCGACAACGCGGACATACTATCGGTCGTCTGTAAGAGCCCCTAGACGGTCATTTTCAGCAAATTATGTTAAAAAAATGTATGTACATATATTGAAATGTAGAGAAAGAAGGACATAAAACGTTTTATTTCAGAGCGCAGATTTGGTTCATATAAACATACAGAAAAGTCTTTGATCTTCAAAATAATCGTGTATTTTTCATTAGTGTCATTGTTTATCTGTGACGGGGTAGATAGAGCCCAGGGTCGTTAAACCCAAAGGCCACGCTTAGCGTGATGGTGGAATGGAATCAAAATAGTGATAGGTTGCTAACCGCATCGCCTAATAACATGATTAAAATCACGCCCATTAACTCGATCTGATTTCACGATCTGCGTGGGAAGAGTAGCAACTGGTACATTATTTTTTCTTTAAGAGTTTTTCTTTTCTCCCAGACCAGTATGAAAGATCCATTGAATGAATCTGCTCTTATAAGAGTTTCAATATAACCTCATTATCTATTACAAGAGACTGAATTTAAGCTTATTTTATTATAATGAAGTAATTTTAATAATGGAACATTACATAATATTTAGAGCTTTTAGGACAATGAATTGATAATGAACCATGACGTAAATGCTGCAGGTTTATTTATAGTCGAGCTGAAGGTTCGTCGCACCACTTCCGTAGCAGTATCCGTGCATCAGATCGATCGTTGCATCGAGGTCGCTCACCCTCATGCGCTCTCTGTCCTACTTTTGCTTCAAAATAGAACTATCTCAACATCCAAGGGGTCTACAAAATATATAACGATACCTACCTAGTTCCGTTCGGCGCTATGGTTTTAGGTAATATTGGCAGAGGCTATCTACGATAACTGCACCAACAATATGTAGAGATAAATGGGCTTACCGATATTCTTATCCTTATATATGTACTAAAGTTATTTAAGAAGGTCTATTAACTTTTTATTTCGTTTATTAAAGTCCAATTGCAAGCTGTTACAATAAATAAATTACAAATGATTGTCACTCAAAGCATACCTTTGAGTATGCTTTGGTGAGAATCATCCTTCCAGTTGGATTCCTTTGTGTGGCTATACCTAAAGGATCCCGCCTAAAATGCATTGTTTTTCTATTTTGACTTTTGGTATTTCAAGCGTTAAACATTGTTATTACTTAAAAAAATAAAAAAAATATATAAAAGACCACGCAAACAAAGTGATCAGTGAACATTTTATCAAAACTTGGACCCCTATGGAAAAAAAAATTCTTAGTATATTTTATTGAATGAAAACGACACCAAATAAAGGTTAGTAGCCGTCGGTTGAACTCTGGTCAGATGTAGGTAATCTACTTTTTCTTTATATTTTGTATTGTATTCTCATAGTTGTTATCTTCTGGATATGGACGTTTTGTTTGATCGTTAGTGTAAGTTTGCAAACTACGTAGGGAAATAAACTATTGAAATAAATCTGAGATTTTTATCAAAGTGCTCACGTGCTTGCTAGTCGTGGGCGTACTCGTGAGTCCTGCAGGTGATTGGTGTAAATCGACTATACCTTGATACGCTAATTGAATTTATAGGTTTGATAAATAAATTACCAGAGAAACCCACATAGTTTAGTTACTAAAGGGACACTAATAAAAGTTGGCTGCATAAGGTATTGGGTACCTTACGGGTTTTCGCTGTAAAGTAAAGCAGCTATATTAATATAGCTGTAATTTGGTCCAAGATAAGTTAAAGTTTACATTGAAGTAGCAAAGTACGTTTACCTACGTTACTGCAGCCAGCATCTGCTTTGGAAGCTTCGGAATATTGGTTTCTCCGAGGCAATAATCATGTTCCGAGCTATTTTACCATTCGTCATTACCTATGTGGTATTATATAACATCTTTTGCTGGACTCCATCTAGCGTTTTCCAGCGAACTTGGCTAGGTCTATTGAATAGCTATTTTAAAAGTATTAAGCAATGAGGAAGATAAATGTAAAGAGAAACAATGTAATTTATAAAATCTTACTTTTTAGATTCTTATTTACGCCAGCCACTATTATTCGTGTTCAGGCATTTAAAATCACTGAAAGGTGGACTTATCATTATTAAGAGCTTAATTATAAGCTGCTTACACATCAAAGTCAACGGCCCGGCATGGCATAATCCAACAGTTTCGTTTTTTTAGGGTCTACCCTGTATAGTATATCTATAATAACTGCACAAGCTGCTGATACCAGATCACTATTATCACCCTGTCGAGCCTCCGGCAAAATGGTATCCCGAAACTTTCTATAGCCGCCGGCTTAACCGGCTGGCATCAACCCGCCGGGTTCGGACCAGTGGGCTTGGTACCTAGATTAGTTTTTTACACTGCCTCTTTTGTAAAACAAGTTTATACGTGTAAAATGTATTAGGTAGTTATTATGTCTTCAATACTAAGTAAGTATCCAATAGTATCCGATTTTAAACTGAGTACGAGTATAATCTGAATGATTGTCATTTTTTAATATTTATCTTTTTAGGAAGGTATCCGTTGTTCGTGATAATACCGAATTAAATTATAATTTTAGAATTAGATTTTACATACTTACACACAGTACATGTACAAAGTGGTTGCTTTCATATTATACGTTTGTTCCTTGTATTTACTCATTACTAGGAAAATGTTATTATCTTCCTTTTCAATTCACCTTATGTAGTGAAAAGATTGAAAGTGTTATTAAAGCAGAGATTGTAGATGGAAATAATAATGCATAAGTTAATTTTCAGTATTTTATTGAATACGAAAGTTTCTTATCAATAAAAATGACTTATACCTAATTTATTCAATATTTAGACTATCTATATCTACGGTATACAGCAATATCAACTGGTTAGTATATTGAATAATAATTATCCGCAGACAAATAGTCTATCTAGGTATATCAAATTCGAAATGGCGCAAGATGATAAGTTTTTTAATTAGTACATTGTGAAATGTGTAAAACGCTTTAAATTCCTTTTAGCTCAACGTACATATAATCGTAAGGTACATGACTTAGTATAATAGTATACATATAACTAGGACTACTTAGTTTCAAAACTTGGAAAGGCACTATACTTGAATAACAAAAATGGAAATAGTCATGTTACAAGTAGGAGTAGTTATATCATATCAATGTTAAATTCAATACAAATATTTTTCTACCTATTGTTAGCTCACACAATTCATTAAATTATGTTAAAAATGCATGCGTTAATCATGATTGAAAAAATTTAAGACTAAAGTAACGACTTGGTGTTCTAAGGTGCAATTTGATGTAAATAATGATAGTAAATTCTAGATAAAGTGTGACCTAAATACTGTTAACAGACTCATTGAACAAACTTCGAATCGGTTTGTACACCAGTCTTTTATATTGTCCCTTATATATTTGTAGAAGTAAACGTTCACAGCTCAGCACGCAGAGGTGCCACGAAGGGCGCGCCACACCAGGCCAGCGCGCCGGCTTCGCCTCAATCTTGGTCCTTGATGAAGACATCGTTACTTCGACTTAGTCACCCTGGGGTCAACAATTATCTACTGATATGGTGAGAACATATCTTTCTAGCGATTCTTAACTATTCGTTATTCTTAACCAGTCTTGAACTCCACCCGTTATCGGTCTGAAGGTACGAAGTAGCTCTTAAAAGCATGTTATCGGTTAAGCCCTAATGTGGAACAGCAAACTGTGTGACGCGGTACCCTCTGTGTAGGTAATCCAGAAAGACCGCGTACATACGTGTAGGTAACTGGGGGTCGAAGGATCCGCTTTGGTTGAGACTGTTTTTTAGGTTGGCGTGAGCGTTCCGTTGGTGAACAAGATTGAGATCGCGAAGTCAGATTCAGGCTTTGGAAAACTTTTCTTAGGGAAACTGTGGAACGATGACGGCGATGTCGCTCGGAGCCATCACTACTAGAATCGCTGGCAGAGCACGAAGATCGGTCATCAGACCTTCCTTGTTCACAAGAAGTATTTTCACTGCTGCTCGAACTGCCCACGGAATCCGCATCGGTTGAACGTCTAGACAATCTTCTGCTCAGGGCTTTCAGCAGCCTTCCACCTCGCGGCGCTGAAATTGGTTCTGTAACTTCCTCCATCGGTGGGCACACTACAATCTTCGGAGCGATAGATTCACGCCGAGAGTTGGTCTTCGGGCCTCGTCCTATCACGTTCATCGGCGAGTCGCCGTTAAACTTCTCACTCGTCGCAAAGTCGACTCCAAGTTTGTTTTTCATGAGTCCGCTGGGAAATTCACTTTCGATATTCGAAACTGCCGAAAACTCGGTAAATTTGGTTAGATATTTCATCAAATGACTTTTTTAAAATATTTGTAAACTTTTCCGGTGATCGCTTGTTGTTGTCGTTAGAGAGAAGTAAGATCGCTTCACTAGGTGTGTCGCGAACTGGCGTTGGGCGGGCGGTTTCAGGCCTTATATAGGTTTACAGGCACATGCGCAGTAGACACGGAGGCTGTTCATGCACCGCTACACGTAGTTGCAACTTGTCGCCTCTTAAAGGATGCTGCCCCTCCTCCCCCTACAATCTCTGAAGGATATCCCCAATATCAGAGAAAGTTTATTTATGCAAAAGATTTGTCAAAATATTTGTATGGATTACTGCTTTGAAAGCATGTGGAACGTGGATGATGACTAAAAAATTGATATATTAAATATTTTTAAATAAGGTTTGAGCAAAATTATCAAAATAAATTGATATTATCTACTAGTAGGACAAACAGACAAAGAAACTTTAACGGTTCCGTGTCTGACTTTGGTCGGAACTCTAAAGAAAGAGGCCTAAGACTACCAAATTTTATAATTATCTACAAAATAACAGGTTGCTCATCCCTTATTTAAAAGATATATGTTTAAAATAGGGATCCTAGTGTCTGCCCCCTTTCCTTGGTCAATATCATGTAACTGCTTTGCACTGGGGGTAGAAGCAGCCAACAGACCTTTTTCTTTTTGTTTTGTGATCAACATGTAAGGATTTCTTAGAATAGGTATTAACAATAACTTAACTACCAAATGCATGTTTTTTGTGTTGATCGGTGTATATTGGCAACGCAGGGAAATAAACTATTGATATAAATCTAGGATTTTTTTCAATGTGCTCACGTGCGTGCTGGTCGTGGGCGTAGGCGTGTGTTCTGCAATTGACTGGTGCAAATCGACTAGGTATACCAACACTAATTGGTTTTTAAGACTAGATAAATAATTTACTAAATAAAATAACATACTTGATCTAATAAATAAATAAATAAATATGCAGGGTGTTAGGGACAAATCACAAAGATTGAGCTAGCCCCAAAATAAGCTTAAAAGCTTGTTTTATGAGATACTACCCCAACGATACTATATTTTTATGATAAATACAGATATAGATATAGACATCCAAGACCCAGAACAATCTGAAAAAGGCCATTTTTCAACTTACATTGGCTGGGGATCGAGCCCAGAACCTCCAGATTGGCGGTCTAGCGTGTTGACCATTACGCCACGGTTACGAAACTTCGGTTGAATGGGGTGAATGGGTGTTGGATACCTGTGTTATGTATAAGATGGTATCAGAATAAATAATTTATTACTATATTTGTAGGTATTTACTTTTGGAATCATGGGTCGCTCTGGTCTCTTGGGAGGCTTGCGTGAGGATACAGATCCAACACGTAGAGGCCCTTTGGAGAAATTGATGTTATTTTAGTTATTTAATTAAACTCGCTCTCACGTGTTTTGCCTAGCTGTAAACGACGTTTACATAGCTAATTGTAAGCTAATATATCTATCGAGCATATAGTGAAGTTACAAAGTAAGGTATGGTTACGACAGCATCTGCAGTAGAAATTTTATTACTTATTTATCGTAAAAGCTAATCAAGCAACCAGTAAACTCGGGGAGTCATGACGATAAGTACTGAGATAGCAACATTATCATCTCTTCACTTTTTTGGATTCCCATTTCCAGATGAGTAAGCAACTTTATCTTACTAAACCAGGGTTTTGGAAACATTTAAATGTATGCTGTCAATTTCATTAGTATCTGACTTACTTATTTGTACCTAATTATTACAAATTACGCATCGAAGACGAAGCAAAGCTTTTATGCTATTAGAATGTCGTAGGCGTTCGTTTAAAAATAACAAAAGAGGATTTTTAAAATCCTTGCATTATTATGCACTAACCAGACTGCGCCAGAAGGAGGGTTATGTTTTTCGAGAACGTATGTATGTTATACTAATGTAAAAAAGACTTTACTTTTATGACGATGAGGTTGCTTTTATGATGATAAGATATAAAAAGGTCCTAGGGTCTTTTTCCCCCTTTGGGGGATTAAATACGTTATAATGTTTTTATTTAATAAACTTTGAGACAAAAATGTAACAGGCGGACTTAAGGCCCAAGGCTTTTTCTACCAGTCAACCTATAGGTGATGCTGATAAAAGCAAATATTTTGACGCTAGTACTAGAGGTATTTGAGTATTATATGAAACCATACTATTTATTTAACTATAATACATTACCTAAAATATACCTACTGATAATAATTTAAAGATATATAATATAATATAAATTTTTTGGACGAAGTGATAAATTAAAAGTCAGCTCCGGTTGACTGGAAGAGATTCCATTATGGGATAAGTCCGCTGTTGTCAATTGACTCTTTATGTTGTTATTTTATGTAATTGTATATTTTCATTGTACAATAAAGTTATTACAATCAAACAACCAAACAGACAAGCTGATTTGGTCAAAGTAATGAATTATAAATAAGAATTTCTTTATTTTTCACATGGCCTAGAAATTATGATTCTTGTCATGGGGCTTATGGGTAATATATACACAGAACAAACGACATGATCAAACAATAGACTCAAAGGACTTATACCCAAGGTTGTAAAACAAATTAAATAAAAAAACAAAAGTCACTGGTCTCGTATGTTTTTGTTGTTTGCAATTCTGTTGCTGAACAATCGATAGTTTTAATCGAAAAATGCCAAACTATCGATAGGCCTATCGATAGTATCCATGGCTTTTTAGTGCAGTACTAATGATGACCAACTATACTATTGATAGTATTATAAATAAATTTACTAGCAGTAAATATCGACATGGATTTAATTTTTGAAAGTATAAGTTCATAATATAATTCGAGAAAATTAAAACAAATATGTTTGTAAAACACATTGCTCCTACACAAGCTATCATGCACTCGCTAGCTCGCTGCATCTATTTCATTCATCTACGCCCAAAACAACTTTTACCTTTACTAGCATAACTCCATATGACATTATCTCAGCTTACAAGGCTCTTAATACTAAAAAAACTGAGGACCTATGGGGTATTTCGGTTTCCGTTTTGAGCAGTATCATCGACCTGATTGCTCCTCACTTAACTTTAATATTTAATAAATGTATTTCAGAAGGTGTTTTCCCTGACTTAATGAAAGCAAGTAAAGTTATACCACTGTTTAAACAGGGATCCAATGATGATCCGAACAATTATAGACCAATTTCAATATTACCGGCTTTAAGTAAAATATTTGAAAAAATTATATTAGACCAGCTAGTATCGTATTTTAATATTAATAAATTACTTCACTGTCGCCAATATGGATTTACAAAAGGGCGCTCTACCACTGATGCAGCAGCGACCTTAGTTCAAATTATTTACGAAGCCTGGGAGAATCGACAAGACGTTATAGGTATCTTTTGCGATCTGTCGAAGGCATTTGATTGTGTCGATCACATAATATTAAAAAATAAACTAAAATTTTATGGCGTTACTGATACTGCACTCTCTGTTATTTCATCTTATCCATAATAACAGAGTATCCTCAAATAGTGCACCTGTGAGCATGGGTGTGCCTCAGGGTTCAATAATTGGTCCATTTTTGTTTTTTGATTTATATTAATGACCTCCCCTGTCTTGCAGAAAAGTTGTGTGAAGTAGTATTGTTTGCTGATGATACATCTTTACTTTTTAAGGTTGACAGAAAATGCACAAACTATGACGATGTAAGCAATACTATGTCACAAGTACTTAGTTAGTTTACGACTAATAATCTGGCCTTAAACACACCTAAGACTAAGTGCGTTAATTTTTCACTATTGAATAAACCTAATACTCACATACCTTTGAGTCTTAATGGTCAAGTTCTAGAATGGGTACCCAACACCAAATTTTTAGGCATAACTGTAGACTGGAACTTAAAATGGGATAAACATACTGAGGCCACTGCCAAGAAACTTAGTTCGGCAGCATATGCTGTGAGGAGGGTCAGACGGTGTACTAACGTTGAAACTGCTAGGCTAGTATACTTTAGTTATTTTCACAGCATAATGTCATATGGCTTGCTCTTATGGGGTAAAGTGGCTAACATACATGCTATCTCTGTGCTACAAAAGAGAGCAATTCGGTCGATCTACGGACTAAAATCACGCGATCCCTTAAGAGAGTTATTTAAATCTATAAATATTCTTACTGTGACATCTCAATTTATTTACGACAATCTTCTATTTGTTAAATCTAGGTTAAATAATTTCAAGAAAAATAGTGATGTTCACAGTTATAATACTCGCAACAAAAATCAACTTCATACGCCTAAATTTCGACTTGCTAAAACTAGAAAGTCACTCTTAGGTCTAGGTATAACATTATTTAATAAACTTCCCGAAGCGATCGTTAACCTACCAATGGCAAAATTTAAAACACATGTTATAAAAGTTTTATTGAAGAGATAAAAACGCGTGGATACTTCCTAAACATTTTCCATTACACTCCACACATGAAACATAAATAGCTGCATTTTCTGTTACCATAATAAGCCTACTGTAAAAACATGTAAATGCTCTGCGATCAATAAGTGACCAACATATAATTAATATTTTCTCTTGACAAGGTCTGCGAGTTCGGGTTTTTCATGCTCACTAAAATGCCCAATCCGGTGGTGGCGTCGGGTCGTTGGATTCCCTCTAATATGGTTGAGTTTAACGATGGCTGATCCGTGCGTCAACTCGTGAACGGGTGCTGCCGGGAGGGACTGGTCAGCTCGGCTTCGCTTTTTTGACTAATAATATTTTTTTATTTTTTATTACGCAATTTATGTTTGTTTACTGGTTCGCAAGCATTACATGTTATAATGTGTCAACATTGTATTATATTATAAGTATTTATTAATTAAAAGACAATTATAATAATATGATAAAGCCCTTCTGGCGAGTAGGCGACCAATACTGTGAAAATGAGTTTCTTTCGGCGTTTCTTCTCAGCAACGTTACGAAGCGCTGGTATCGGTAGCTTTTCTTTAAAAATAAATTAAATTTTAATATACTTTACACGTAACATAAATTATACTTATTGACGTGTAAAAGTGCCTGTAAAGGTCTAATTACTGAATAAACATTTGAATCTTTGAATCTTTGAATCTTTCTACGCGTACTCGTAACAACTCTATCTTACTGTATATATTTTTTTGGATTTTAGCTAATTTGTCTTTGATTTGCTTTTTCTTATGTTACAAGTAAATATATAATATTTATTCAATTCTTAAAAAGGTGATTATTTAAATAAATATTGTTTTAATTTATTTGACTTAATTACATGTTTATATGTATAAACACAACTGTAATTTTTACAATTTTGTAAATGTTAAGTAAAATTTTCATGTTCACATTCACAATAAATGATTCAAATATTCTTTAGTTTTTAGCTAATTTATCTTTGTTATGCTTTTACATATCTTATAAATTAATCCGTCATATTGGAACTGTGATTTTTGTGTTAACGTTCCTTAAATTGAGATTATGAAAATAAATGTTTATATTTGAATTATTTTTGATTTTTTGCTTTGGGTAATAAAAACGACAATGTGACGAATTTACAAAAAAACAACAACATTAAATTTTTTTATTAAAAACGAGTTGTTGTGAATTAAATACCTTTACGTTTTTCAGTGACGAATTTACTTTGTGACAACTGTATAACAATCCTTTCACTAGTAAGGTTTCCATAGGTTACTCGCCTCTTCGACCCAATTAACATTTAAGCATCAATTAAGTAAGCTTGTGCTTACGGGCAAGTCACGTGATTACGTAGTGAGATCACAAGTAATATGAATAATAGTAACTTTTAATTTTCGCCCGCGTCTCTTCGTATCTCGAAATGAAATTGTATAATATACTAACTTTTCAATGATTTGTAATATAATTCTTTTAGATATACTAACAAGATATCTACTTAGAAAAATGTTCAACAATTGTTAGCAATCAAGTTATTTAACTTTGTCAGAAACCGTTTAAAATAAGAACAAGTTACCATTAAATTTAAAAAAAAAATGAGCTCCTATCTATTACAATGAGTTAGACGAATCAATCGAGCCCAAACTCGTTACGTAGTTTTATAACATGGCCACTTTCCGGCTTCATCATAAGATCAGGTCATTGGTTCTTTACTATTGCATTGTTACCTTACTTACATAAGTATGCGAAGTTTCAGCTCAATTTTGGGGAGTGGGTCTAATCACAGAATAAATACTAGTGCTCACGTACAGAAGTCTTACTCAGAAAATAAATTCAAAGAAATACCTACTTAATGTGGTTAGCGCTATGGTTTATTTAGTTCACGTCAGAACTCCTCACCTCTTCGTTTAGATACTTAGACATCCATTGCAAGCCAACTTCATTCTTATTATTCTGGACAAATGATTCATGTAATTTAATTTTCCCCTTCGAAGTGATTGCCACGCGAATAGTAGTAATGTAGAAATATTTTCGATACTTAAACGGGGAGTGACACAGGCCTGGTCTAATTTAGCTTTCAAGATTCGATTACAGACACAAACAAGGACAGCTGAATAAATGAATAAAAGGTTATAAATAAGTTAACATAGTACGAGATTCTATTATGGGTTGAATAGAAACATATTTAGCCGACTGTACTTTGAATGCAGTGCGTCAGGGTAGGAAATCGTTACAGAATATGCGGTGACAGCACTTAGTCCTTGCAAAGGATAGTGGTACTCGTAGTTTATTTTTTGGCGCCCTTTTGCTTTTACATCATATAAGTATATTAAGTAAAATTTTATTATTTACGACTATAGGGTTATAGGGTTCCTTTATGTTAGCCTCCCTCTGAACGCTTAGATTAATATTAAGCTTTAAAACTTCTGAGCCTGGGTTACATAGTAACTTATGATTGCCCCGCTGAAGTTTACTTTTATCTTATTCTTCTACATTCTTAAAATTAATATAACAAATAAAAAAAGCATAAGAGTTGTGCATAATACAAGTTTACTCTTTTAAAATTAAACCGATGAATCTAATGTCAAATTTTTGCCGTTAACATTTTAAAGGCCACTGATTTTACATCATCATTATAATATAGAGCAAGATGATCGAATCAATCGCGCTGTTTACCCAAATGTGACAAATATATTAATTTATGCATAGACCTGTCATTAGTTTGATCTCATATAATGTTTCCTACATTTCTTATAACGAAATAACATAAATGAGCAGCATTTATAGGGAAATTAGTCAGTCAAGAGTGTCTGGTTGCTATTAGAGTTCAGAAGTTGCACGTAAAGTAGGCACGTCATGGAAACTTTACTTTCAAATATGTTACTACCCATTTTAAACAACTTTCAAATTTATTTAAGTTATTATTTTCTAAGAATAAGCTATCTATGCATTTTAGTATTATTTTTTCTAGCCTATTTCTGTGTCTCACTGCTGGGCAAAGGCCGAATTATGTATATTGTGAAAGGAATTATGTACTTTGTACGAAAATTTTCAAATAATTAGCTTCATTTTGTAAGTTGCAGTAACCCTTAAATTAACCAAGCTAACTTAGCAGGCATAGTTGTCTTTTAAAGTTCAGTACATATACTACTGTTACGTTTAAGCAAACAGTTGAGCTCTTAGGGAGGGACCAGAAGGACGCTATGCCCGAACAAGAATTCGTTTCATATTTTGTCATTGGAAACCCTCAATGGTTTTAACTATAGGCGTACCGTCTAGGGACTTCGGAACTCTAAAAACCAGAAAATTATTTAAATTTATACGTATCGCCAAATCAGTAAATTAATGATGTGAATCATAAAACCAAATAGAGTCCGTATAGGTATCTTTTTTAGGGTTCCGTACAAAAATAAAAAAAACGGAACCCTTATAGTATTATTCGTGCGTCTGTCTGTCTGTCCGTCTGTCACAAACAATTTTCTCCGAATCTACTGGACCGAACCAGGTGAAATTTGGTAGGATGGTGTAGGGTCTCACTTGGCCGGTTGTATTAAATCTATAGAAGAATTTTATCTTACGACATGTCTGCTCAATCGACACAAAACTTACATACATACTTATAAGCAACCGTAATATTACTTGGAAATTCGAGTAGGCACCTGTGTACTCAACTGACGGAACTCCACAAGAGCCAGGCAGCATACGAGATAGGGTTACTCTGAATACTCTGAACATGAACTAAACTATATTCAATCTATTTACATTTGTTTAAAAATCTCATTGAATTCGGTTCTGTACACATTCAAGAGGTGAGACATATCGATCACGCCACATTATTTGGCTTATCACAAATGCGAATTTACCGTGTGATCTGAGTAAGTTGAGTTTATCTGAGCCATTTCATATCTAGTAGTATTTTTTTCTGCTTTTGTAAGGGAATATGTACATACAATACGATCTAATCATTGTGCATAATAGTGCAGTATTTAAGGCAGTAATAAGCTGTGCGTCATAACAGTCATAAATAACTTATACTGTTGCGTATCAGGCCGACTCGGTACATCATTATTCCAAACATGGCGTCGCAGTCGAGGGATTGGGCTATTTTTGTGGACCATTGTTTGCGATGCGGGCCGGCAGACGACCACGCATATTGATGTCTCTTGCTAAATGTTTACATCGTCCGCATTATAACAAATTACTAAAATCTTTTTGTGTTACTACAATCTTTTTAGTAATTTGGCCTATATATTTATACCTACAGGAAGATTTCTGGCCGAACCATTTCAAACTCCCGATCTAAAATACGAAAGCTCAATGTTTTGTACTCCAGGCCTCCTATATTTTCAGTATGTTTGAGGATATGGACATGGCAAAACTATTGGGTTCCTTGTCTGGATTTTGAAACCCTAAAATGTCAGCAGATTAACGATATTCGATTTCGATCTACATATTCGATTATGCAAATGTTATACCGCCCCTACCGCCCAAAGTTCTTAGAACATCGGCACCAAACAATATTTATGACGATACTTATGATCTAGTTAGTTTGCAGGAAGTATATTTGTTTCTTTTAATCAAAGTTGGCAAGATGGATACCACTTATTTCTCTTTGTTCTTTAAAGATATTATTATTTAATTACTGCGTGTATATCAATGAGATGCCAATGCAATATACCCGCAGTGACGTTATAGAGCTAGTCTGATAGAGCCGCAATGTTGTTTTTCTTGTGTAAGTCCAATACTGATATCAATTTTTTAAGAATTTGATGTAACCAGGCGATTGGCCTACAATCAAGACAGCGGTAACCAACGGCTTTACGCGCCTTTCGAAGCATGGAACAGTTTGAGAATTTTTTATGCCAATTGTGGTCGGTCACCAATCTAAGTGCGGACAACATCTATGGTTTTCTAATTTGCGAAAGCGTTAACAATGCGCTTTCCCACCGGGCTAACGAGCTTATTGGGGCCGTATCGGACCAAAGGATAGAAGTCCATTCGTCAAAGCTTGCAACAAGTTTGATCTTATCAGATAAATAATTTATTCATGATAAAAAAAAGTAGATGCCAAAAAATATTGGTTAATTAAACCAGACAAAGTGTTTGCTTGCTTGCTTTTCGTGTGTGTAAGTGGTCAACAGTAGTGTCAGATTTTTCAAGTTGCCTAAAGGCATCTGACATAGCTTGACGACTGCCATACAATGCTGACAGCCGGGACCAACGGCTTATACGTGCCTTCCGAAGCACGGAGGGCATTAATAATACATTACACTAAACTATGAAATTAAAATATAATTATCTCATCTCATCATATGTCTGAAATAAACATGTGAAATATGTGATTGAAGTTTTATTCATCACGGATGCGTTTGCAATTTCACGTCTTCGGCCATGATATTTTTTGGTCAACAAACTCTTTATTAAACAAGTAATTTATTTACCATATTGACTATCTGCGTAACCCAAAGGTTGACTGGTAGACAACGCTTTTAGCGTTAAGTTCACCTATTGTTATGTGCAATTTGTATTTGATGAACAATAAAGATTAAATAAATAATTATTCAAAAATATTTTTTTAACAAGCTTTTGTCTATAATAATGACCTACAAAATTTACACTGGTGCTCAAGACGAATCAATCGAACAATAAAGATTAAATAAATAAATAATTATTCAAAAATATTTTTTTGAACAAGCTTTTGTCTATAACAATGACCTGCAAAATTTACAGTGGTCCTCAAGATAAATAAATCGATCCCAAACTCGGTGAGGTTCTGTTGTTAAATCACAGAGATGTCATGACCACCTCAGTCAGTCAGTTTCATCATCAGATCAGCTCCATGTGATCATAATATTGCATTCTCACGCGATATACGTTTGCGTGCTAAATTTCAGCTCAATCGGAAACCGGGAAGTGGGTCAAAAACTCGCAGGATTTGATTACAGACAGACAACGGGACAGATGAAACTAAATTAAAACTTGTACCAAACAAATGCACTCCCAAAAATGTATTTCATTTTTTTAAACAAAGGCCTATAATAACTTGTGCATTAATACGAATACTTACCAATACCTACTATAATCCACGAGCTGAATATAACAGACGTTCTGAAAAAAGGAGAGGTAAAAAGTACCCGTAACCGAAGGGCATGTATGAAGAGATTGATGAGTATAGATGAAGCGAAAGAGGTTTGTCAGGATCGTAGCAAGTGGAGGTCCATAGTCTCTGCCTACCCCTGTGGCAAATAGGCGTGATATTATGTATGTATGTATGTAATGCAATTTGCACACAGTGGACTGCACTGATACACAGAATAAATAAAACGTCATAACAATTTGGCCCAGGGTTGAGGCGCGTCTTTGTATTGTCCTTTGTCTATGAGTAGTTTCACCGACATACTTGATTGTTAATAATGTTTCTTTATTATTTATTGTTGCTGAGCGTAATGTAGCATTATCAATACATATAATAAAATCATAACCGATCGCTGTCTATACATGGAAGATAAATGAGAAAAAATATTGTTGGGGGTTTTAACCACGCAATAGAACACAAAACAATGATTTTTAGAATTTTTGTCTGTTTGTCTGAGCGTTTGTGCACGCTTATCTCAGAAACAGCTGCTACGATTCGGTTGCGGTTTTCACTCATGTAATGTGATAAGCTTCACTTAAAATTTAGCGTTTGTTTCATCAAATCATTTCAAAAATGTTTGTTTGAAAAATTTCTATTAAATAACTGTTTCGTTGCATTGGCTAAAACTTTTGTTATAAAATGGTGATTGACCGGCCAAATGCGAGTCGGACTCGAGCATGAAGGGTTCCGTACCATTATAAAAAAAACACGTTTGTTATATGGGAAAATATTTATTTTATTTCGTTTTTAGTGTTTGTTGTTACAGACAAACATGGCGAGACTGTAATGGCTTCTTGTTTACTACGAAACCCAAAATACGGTCACACAATTATCTCTTTGTGTGGTCTAGGCCAATCGGAATTTAAACATTGCAAACAACATTTAAACACTGATACTGAATGTTACTGCTTCGTCGTAGGTCTCTCAAGAACTAAATGTTTATGGAAGAGGCAGTGACTTTGTTAGTACATCATTCACCCTCCATCTTTTGGCGGGAGCTCTTACAGTTCTGTTGCAGCTCTCTTCAGCGGAGTGCTACCACCGCCTATACTAGTTAAGTATCATCCTCGTGGAAGGAGGCCACAGTCCTGATTAGTCTTGGCCTGGGTGTTCCAAAAGCTCTTAACCTAACCAAAGCTAACCTTTTTTTACGTGTGGAAACGAATTTGTACCCGCTAGGGTATAGGCGCGCGTTGACATAACGCGCCTTTTAACCCGGAGGACCGTATTTGTTGAGCGACGGAATCCAGTTTTTATCACCCGACTTGCGGCCCTAGATTCTGTCTGTAGAAGTCAAGCGAAGCACTTAAATTTTAAATTTTGAACTGCGCCAGCATCGGTGACCAAAAAAAAAACAATTTTTATAAACATTCCGAGCCCCTCGAAATTGTAAATGTTAAAGGTTCTAAACCCAAAGGGTAAAAACGGGACCCTATTACTAAGACTCCACTGGTCTTCTGTCCATCTGTCCGTCTGTTTGTCACCAGGCTGTATCTCATGAAACGTGATCACTAGATAAGTATTTCTGTTACCGCTCTAACAAACACTAAAAACGACATAAAATAAAATTGAAATGGGGCTCACACAATTTTTCAAACAAAGTGACTGTTCCGTTGCATTGGCATAAACTTTTCTTATAAAATGATGATCGATGATTGGCCGGCCAAGAAGGTTTCCGTACCATTATCGGCTAAGTGAGGAAATCACAAAAGCGACAAATTTGGCTACCCTGAATTATGTACAAGTAATGAAGATAGTATACGGTGCGGCACCATAACCTATATGAACTACATGAACTGGGTGGAATGCATGACTCTGGAAGAACACGGTTGGCGGCCAGGATTTGCCCCAAGGGCCACCCGCCGCATCATAACCTACATGTCCTGGGTGGTCTACATGACTCTGCCAGAACGAATCTGTCGTTGGCGGCTACGCGACTGCCCCATAAATGACAAGCATTATAATATTGCCCGGACGGTCTGAATCTTTTTATAATTATATCACACTGCTCTCTAATTTTGGGCATTTTTAAAACTGCGCGGACATTTTTTATAATGTCTTTATTAATCACTTAGTCCATAATATATATAATGTGTAAAGCTGAGGCGGGGCACTAGTATTATATCATACAAGACAATCTCAAAAATATCTGAGCTTATCCCACATAGGTACTCGTCCGAGCGTTATGTGCCACAAAGATCTCCGATAGTAATTGTATGCTCTATTTTTTTGCCTGAGACATTTACATAGACCTCTCATTACGGAGACTAAAGACCACCTGTTTTGGCATGCATGACTTCATGTTACGACAGCACAATGAGCTTCCGTAATGTACGTACTTATCACTAGAATGACAACTTTTGTGTACTTGTAGGTAGGGTAGGTATATCATTGTATTTTGAAGTTCAAGGATTATGTTTTGAGTATATAAATAGAGTAGAATCCTAAGTCTAGTATGTTACTTGTTCCAGTAGCTAGCAATTAGACACAATGTTCTACAAAGTGGTAAGTTTTTTATACCAATTTAAACTAGTATTATAAATTGAAATGGAATATTTTTTCACAACTAAAAACAGACTTTCCCCCATACTACACAACCGATTTATATAAAATTTCTGCGGGACCTATTCAACTATTAATATGAACCAAATGCTGTTTTTTTTTTTACTTTTTGTCAAAAAAGGTTTAAAGCCATTTTATGAATTGTTACGTGAAAACTAGAGGGGGAGGAGGGGTCTTGGCATATACTCCGTATGGTCAACGAAGGGGAGAGGGGGTACAAACAGTGGAAAAAATGTGTCACGTACGTTCCCTTACATAATTGAAGAAAATACGTTGGATGCGTTTCATTTCATTTATAATATGTTTATTTATGCAATTTATGTTTATACTATAGGTATGCTTTTTTGTTGGGTGTAACGTTACGTTTTTTTTAATTTACAGTTCGCCCTCTTCGCTCTGGTGGCGGTGGCCCTAGCTGCCCCCAACCCCAAACCTGCCCCTGCGCCCGCGCCGGCCCCACAGATCCTGACCTACGGCGCAGGGCTGGACTACGTGTACCCTGGAGTGGCCGCCTATTCCGCCCCTCTCGCGTACTCCGCCCTGCCAGGAGCTGTCTACTACCGCTGAAATTTATCAAAATGACCTCCTAATGCCATTATTTTTGTTGAAATGTAATTTCCGTAACAAAAAAATATTGATTGAATTCATTCATTTATCAGCGATATTTTGTAAATTTTTATAAAATAAATTGATTATTAAATTAAGCAATTTTTAAAAACGTCCTAAACATCACACACTACTTTCGTAATTATAATTACGCAAGAACGAAAATGGGTGACATGTCTATTAATATATTTAAGTTAAGAAAAGGATAAGCGCTCTTGCAGACAAATGACGGTATGCCCGCAACACAGGTCGGCGACCGTCGCCAACCGTCGCTGATTATCGGCGACCGTCGGCGACCTGTATCACGGGCATACTGTTGTTCATTTAAGAGCCCTAAGCCGCATATATCAAAAATTAAAAAAAAAATGGGCGAACATTCTCATTTTTTGTAAGTATATAGTATATTTTTATATACTTTGGAGCAATAAAATACTCAAGTTTTAAAGTAATCAATTTAATCTCATCATATCCTTTATCTAGGAAATATTTTAGCTTACCATTTACTACAATACAGATTATTTAAGCAATCCTTTTTGGGACGCAGTCGAGTAAATGGACTTTATTACGTTAACACATATTGAGTAGTTTAACATAGCGTACTTTATGCCCCTTTTTTTTACTTTTAAGAAAACAGTAATTTATTTATTTTGTCCTTTCATTTGCTTTTTTCATTAGCTTGAAACTCGAAAGAATTTTCATACAAATTGCCAGGCCGGCCGCGCACTTTTGTATGAAAATGTAGATTTTTTTGTTTTAGTTACGTATTGTATTTAGCTGTTTACACATACTTAAGTATTTACATTATACTGGGTGTAAATGTACCGCCAACGTATATTTGAATGGGTGACTCAGTCCGGTGAACAATGCTGAACGTGCTCATTGTATATTTTTTCTTAGTCATTTTGTTTTTGGGTTTTCTTCTTTTGAGTCGAAATTGGCTCTCATTGTATTAAAGTAAACTTGACCTGAGTAATAATAATTTATGGCTTATATATAATTAAATTTTAAATTTATAAAAAATTGTAGCGGCCTCTGGGAATTGGTTTGACGTAATCAGATATGATGTCACTAACACTGTACGCCGACTCGTTGATGTCCTCGGTTAATATTTAGGGTTCCGTACCCAAAGGGAAAAACGGGACCCTATTACTAAGACTGCGCTATCCGTCCGTTCGTCCGTCCCCTGTCCGTCCGTCCGTCCGTCCGTCTGTCTGTCATCAGGCTGTATCTTATGAACCGTGATAGATAGACATTTAAATTATCACAGTTGATATAGGTATTTCTGTTGCCGCTATAACAGCAAATACTGAAAATAGAATAAAGTAAGTATACAACAAACGTGATTTTTATAGATAATGGTATAGAACCCTTCGTGCGCTAGTCCGACTCGCACTTGACCGTTTTATTATATTACATTATACTAGAAAATTATTTACTATTTACGTCACAAAACGTAAATACATTATATACGGTAATTCAAATTTGTGTCATTTAAAACTCCCGAAATTTTCTTAGAATCACCCATCGAAAACAACATATGGTGTTTGGTGAGCCAACTAAATGGTGTTTGTTGATTTAACAAACATGCATTTTAATGATTGTATGACAAACTCCGAGCATTATGTATGCTAGTGATGATTTGGATAAGTATTCAAAGTACTGCAGATTTCATGTTCAAAATATTTACTGTTTATAATATTTTAGCCCTGCGTGATTGCAATTTGTTATTACTGTTATATTGCAATCTATTTTTTGATAAAATTTTAAAGCTGTGCTGCTGCAAAAGCCTTTGTCGCGATTAAGAGTGTTGTACGTGTCTATGTAAAATAATAAATAAATATACACGGACAAATCACATAGATTCAGCTAGCCCCAAAGTAAGTTCGAGTCGAGACTTGAGTTATGGGATACTAACTTAACGATACAATATTTTATAACAAATAAATAAATATAGAGGGACAAATAACACAGATTGAGCTAACCCCAAAGTAAGTTCGAGACTTGTGTAATGGGATACTAACTAAACGATACTATTTTATAACAACTACATATACATATAGATAAACATCCAAGACCAGGTCAAATTAAAAAAGATCATTTTCCATCTTGACCTGACCGGGGATCGAACCCGGGACCTCCGGAATGGCCATCTGGCATGGTGACCACTAAGCCACAGAGGTCTTTATGAATTTATGCAATATATTTATGTAAGTAGGTCAATTGTTGTCTATTTTTTTCTTAATTTACGATTTTTTTTTTAATTTGTAAACATTTATACTTATATTTCGGGGTTCGGGAAAAAAGGGATTCTTCTTATCAGTTCTTTAGTCCAAAATTTGCTTTTATCAGCATCACCTGATAAAAGCAAGTTGTCACTAGAAAAGGCTCCCTGATATATTTTTTGTAATAAAGTTCAATCAATTTTAAAAAAGGCATTAGACACTTATAAAATAGTTCGTTCGCTGAAATGGTGAGCATGCTGACGGGCGGCGCGCCAAACAGGCGCGCGACCATGCGGTGTTAAGGCCTTTGTCAGTGTGCCGACAGTATACCAACCATTTGAACGAATGAACTAGGTCTAATAGTGTATCCCTAATGAATGTTACAACCGTAAGTTATTCTTCTCTCTCATAGTTTTTCTATTTATTCAGTTGGGATGTTTATTATTGTTTACTATTATCAATCCATATTGATACAAATATGAACTTTTTTATTAATACATTGGGTAGGTATTGACTGTCAAAAGTGGAGAACTATTACAATTTTCAAAAGTTCTATACATCTATTGAATACCACTTTTTGAAAAAAGGTCAATAAAGTTAAGACAAAAATACAAACTAAAATATCAATTCTAACTTTTATTGGTTTGATTTTTTTGAAAAATCATAAGCTCTCAAATCATTGTGCATCAGGGTTTTAAAAGCAGTTCTGGTCGTAGGGAATCAGCGGAAGTAGACAGCTCCAGGCAAACTGGAGTACGCGAGGGAGGCGGAGTAGGGGGACACGACGGACGGCACGGCCGCTCCAGGGTATACATAGTCCAGGCCCGCGCTGTAGGTCAGGAACTGAGGCTCAGGCTTGGGGTTTGGCGCAGCAAATGCTACCGCAGAGCGAAAAGGGTGAACTGAAAATTATAGAATAATACCACATAACTAATAAATAGCAAGCAAATGGGTGATCGATCGAGCTTTGCTTGATAAAAATATTAAGAAAAGATGTTCTCGAAAAATTAAACCTAGATAGATCGATTTTTCATTCCCGAAACCACCTCCATACTAAATTTAATCGAAATCGTTGGAGCGGTTTTAGATATCCTCATTTTATTAAAAATTGCTCGTTTAAAGTAATATGAGATAAAGCCTAACGCATAAACTCTTCTTAAGGCGGCCCTTCCCGGCCGCTCTGTTTTCAACGCGAGCATAGTTTGAAAAGCTTGGTGTTTCATCCAGGGCAATGCTAGAAAAAGAGGCGAACCAAAAAGAGAGAGATAGCGCCTAAGGGCATGATTTGCATTCTATTAAATGAAATTAGTATTATTATTAACTATACATTGAACGAATATTAACTTTTCATAGGGTGCGTAAATTTCATAAAACTTGTTCCAGGAGATACGTGTTTATCAGTAAGCCTTATAAGTATGTGAAATAAATGTTTTATATTCAAAATTTTTATTACATTTACAAGGTTTGTATCAAAATATTTTTTTTCGAGTACTTTATGAACGGTCGAAGTTCAGCTAAAATTTGTGCAAAAAAGCAGATTTTTGGAGGGTTATACTGACTTTGTTTTTCTAAATTTCAATTTTTTATTTCGATAGTAACCTAGAAATAGCGTCTAAGATACCTGTGAGTTCAAAAGTTGTCAAGAAAGATTAGTTACAACGCCCTAATTACGTACGAGTGCTTGTATGAAAAGTAAGACGGGAAGGCCGCTCTTAAAGAATATAGATACACTATTATGTACCAGTTTACAGTTACCAGGGTAGACGAAGTCTAGGGTCTTCACGTCGTCAGACCCCACGGCCACGTTTAGTGAGATCTAAAGATGATGGGCGTGAAGGTTGTTTATGATCATTTTACTTACGATTTTAGCAAACATGTTGATTGGAGAGAAGACTGAATTGAATCATACTGGTCATCAGGGAGCTGGACTTTATATATGAAAATATTAGCCTTGATCTATGCAGTAGGTAGGTACTTGCTTATTGTCTTGGATGACAACATTCAAATTAAACCAATACAGAGAGGGCAATGATCCTTGTATCTAAGCGCACGGTAGTGCGCAGGCCAAGTTCCAGCAACAGGCCGCGCGCATGCCGTGCACTATTTACACGAACCGTTTCGACCCACTTTTGACCCCCCTGTAGGTCAGTGCCTATTGCAAGTACAGAGATAAAATTGGCAGGTTTTATTCAATAGGTTAATTTAATTATATAAATAATAAATTTATTCATACATTTAATCAAGTGTTACGTACAGCACGAAAACCTGCCAAGTTCAAATCTTGGGAATGGCCAATGTTTACCAGTGGATCAGGCTGTTGATGAAGATGACTATGATCGATTTTAAAGTGCATCTAAACTTGGCATTGGATTGGATTTCAACTCTTTTTAGCCGAACAATTAGCCGATAGGAACTTGGACCATTTTTTAACAGGTATGTTTTTGGTGGGATTATTAGTAACTAGTCTTTATATCCTGATTTTATTTAAATGTTTAAATATAATTAAGAGATATTAAATTGAATGAGCTCTTATTACGAAAACTAGTTTCAAAGTATGTACTAAGTACCTATGCCTCTTAAGTTTCTAATGTCGATACAGTTCTTTATATTATCAAGCACATATGTACGTATTTATTTACTTACCTATTTCTTAAGTAGTTATTTTGAGTAAATTTCACCGTATCATTTTATAAACCTTAAAAATTACATTTTTTTTAAACAGAAAATCATCTGGGAATACTTTAGGAATGTGCTCGAAAGTTTAATAAATATAGTTAGTTAAAATCTTTATGGCACCAAAACATAATGTAACATAAAAATGGAATATATAAAACAGATGTCAAAAGGCGGCCTTATTGCAACTGCAATCTCTTCCAGGCAAAATAAAATAAACTTAAATTATCTAAGTTTATTGAAATAAATAAACTAAGGTAAATGTACTTAGAAATGATTTAATTTCAGCGTAGCTAAGGATGACTATTAAATTAAGGAGCAGGTATTTTTATTAGATATGTATAACACGCGTAGGCGTGTGTTTTACATACCGGAATGATATTACTTTGTATCTTAAACGTAACATAATTTATTTCTAACATAATATATGTTTTAAGAGTATCCAAGAATACTGGAAAGATAGTCTGTCTACATTCATAGAGAGGAAACCTTCTAACGCATACGTTGAGAGAGCGGTTGAAAGGAGTATTGGCCAAAACAAACAGTTTTCACCACTTATCTAAGAAGGATCATTTTCGAGATTTTAGCAGTTTTAATTTATTGTAAACAAATCACATGTTTTTTTTTTTTATAATTCAGCTAAGTTTTTTTTTGGGTCAAACATATGTTAAACGCAAAATATTTTGTTATTAAAACAATACATCAATAATTTTTCAAAACTAAATCCCCAAACTATACAACTGATTTTGATAAAAATTTTATGGGACCACCCGGAAGACCCTTTCAAACAAAAAAATCATTTTCCAAATCGGTCTAGGCGTTTACGAGTAATCAGTGAACATACATAAAAAAAACATAAATAAAAGATAGCGACGAATTGATAACCTCCTCCTTTTTTGAAGTCGGTTAAAAATAGACTTTCCTTAGTAAGATCAAGTCAGTCATTAAATATCCTGAAGTAAAATTTTTTTTTTAAAACCTACATGGTTGAAGTCTACTTTAAGCAAGAAGGCCATAAATGGTAAGTCAGGATGTGTTGATTAAATAAGATTGAAGATCATTGAACCCAGTACCTTCTCATATTGTCATTTTAGATAATTAGGAGCAAGTACTGCATAGATCAAGGTTGCTGTTTAAATATATATAGTTCACTTCCCTGGAGATTAGCATGGTTCAATAGAGTCTGTACTACTAGCAACATGTTCGCTAAGATCGTGAGTCATATTTAATTTGAAAATAGTTTCTTAATATTCTTTACCTTTCACCATCAGATAGTTTCGGCACATTAGTTTTGTGTTCAGTATATGTAAATATATGTCCAATAAATACGTATACAATGCCTTACAATACGAGTACTTCTTTTTTAGGTCATTTACAATCTCAACGCTCTTTACTTTATATATCATTCAACATTCATCCTGAAAATAATGTAGTAATATTTGTTTATAATTTAATATATACCTTTATATATATTTCCTTCGCATATATGCGTAAAAAGGAATACAGATGCTTTTCTTAAATGAGAACCTACCGACATTCATATTTATTAGGTACGACCGTTATCGATCTCCGTTTCGATTTTTTGCTAAAATTGCTTATTGGTTTCAGTTTGCCCTCTTTGCTCTGGTGGTGGTGGCCCTGGCTGCCCCCAACCCCAAGCCTGCCCCTGCGCCCGCGCCGGCCCCACAGTTCCTGACCTACAGCGCAGATCTAAACTACGTGTACCCCGGTGCGGCCGTGCCTTCCGTCGTGTCCCCCTACTCCGCCCCCTTCGCGTACTCTGCCCTACCTGGAGCCGTCTATCTACGCTAAAAATAAAACAATGTGCCTTACTCAATGATTGTTGATATATCGATTTGTCTGTACTAAGATGCAATAAAGAAGAAAAAAGCTAAATATATTTATTTTTTATTATAACTGTTCAAATGTATGATCGATATGTACTTGAAGGGTAGGTTACCCTATGACTTTATATAACTTACAATGAGACTTCATTGTAAGTTATATAACTTACAATGAGACTTTATTGTAAGTTATATAAAGTCATAGGGTAAATTGCATTCGGCGATAAAAATAATGAATAAAAAAATATTTTCATGTACTTTTTAGCCCTCTACTGATACTTAAATAAAATGAAAAAAGCGAATTTTCGAGTCTATTACCCATTTGATTTACCTGTACCTAACATGATATAATCTATTAAGTGATATGCCACAATGTCGCTTCGTGCACTCGTAAGAGAGCGAGATAGAAGTGAAATTGGCATTCGTGTGTGACAAAGATGTACTTTCTAAAATTAGTTTAAACCCTAAGTATCGTAAATTTTCCTATCTTTGGCACACCCATTGTACTTTTGCTAATTCAATTAGTATGATTTGTACGAAAATATTGATGTTCTTTGATTGTAAGGCCGAATTCAGAAGCCAAAGTGGGAGATACCCTCTGTTTGACATACATTTCTTACTACAATATGTCAGTTAAAATGTTTCTGTCTATTCTAAATATTGATAAACAATGTTTTATTTGTATTATAAGGTATTGAATTTGGAATTAACTTGTTTTATTTTTATTTATAATTCACTTAACTTTGGTTCGAAAATGTCAAGATTTCCGAAATTTCAAACGCTTTAAGTTATATTAAATAAAAAACGAATTATTACATTTCATTGTTCTTGTAATGACAAAAACAATGAAATGTAGTAATTCGTTTTTCAGTCCCATCAGCAAAAATATAAAAAATATTTTTGTCATTCGACTCGACCCACCCCATTGAAGGGGCAACTCAACTCGTCAATATGAATAACACAATCTTTATCCCCATATAATGTTTATAAGCACTTATTTTATAAAAAATCCCAGTATTAATCCCATACAAAATATTTGTCTGTCTGTCTGCAAAATATATACAGTGTTTTTCGTTTTCGGTGTCAGTGCCTTTCATTATACAATGTCCTTTTTAATTAAATACAAATATTTTAAGGGGTTATTCAGTCTATCATTTTGAACAACTTTGTCCAATAAATATATATCGAAATACGAAAAAAAAAATTAGGTTCTCATACAGATCGAAGTAGTCACGTGATATCGTTACTATGAAAAATGCAAAAAAATTTTTCGTATTTCGATATATATTTATTGGGAAAAGTTGTCCAAAATGATTGACTGAATCACCTCTTAAAATATTTGTACTTAATTAAAAAGGACATTGTATATATACGACATATTTTATCGGCATATCACTCTTCATAATATTTTTTTCTCCCTTCATAGTAAACTGGCAGCCATTTTGATTGCCAGGAACGCGCTAAGATCTAGAAAAGAAGACGGATTCAAAAAATTAATGGGCAGCCCCTGGCTCTAAAATCTGGCTCCAAAATCTCAATACAAATTAGAGATATTCATTTAAGGTTTCTCACATGGGAAAGATGCCATTTTTTAAATTGGTATAGGTTTATTTCATAATTAAAATTTAGTTTAGTGAAGTTTTATTTATTAATCTGTTCCTGTATTATTATTTTTAATAAATTAGTTTATGGCAAACCCAACTTTACCAAATTTCAGCCATTTCAGAGGATGCTGTGAGAAGGTATGAAAGATACTTCTTTATTCTAAAAGCCTGAAGCTATCTTAGATTTAAAAAATAGTTGTCCAATTCCGTAAGCCGAGAAAGTTCCAGTCTGAAAAAAATTAAAATTAAAGCAAATACAAAGCGGATTAAAAATATATATATATATATATATATATATATATATATGAGCTGAGTTATCTATATATATATATATATATATATATACATAATATACTGCAACTGAATTTGAATGAAGGAAACATGACTGCCATATTAGAGTCTTTTTTAGATATATATTTTAAATTGTTGCGTGTTTGCATCGTAAGCAAATATTAAATATGATATATTGTTATAATATTTCTTACGCAGAAAAACAAGCCGGTATACGACATGATTAAAAAAAAAACTTTCAGGTTTCTATACAATTTTCTTCATATCTTCGTTTTTTTTTTTGTAGACTAGTAGATTAACCTATAACTTGGTCTATAATTTTCTCAACGTTGTTTTCAATTCATGCCATAACCAGGCCTGTGTCACTCCCCATTTAGGTATCGAAAATATACCTACATTATTACTACGCGCGCGCCAACCAAAATTAGCTTGATATGGATGTCTAGGTGGACTTAACGAAGAGGAGAGAAAGCTTCCGAGGTAAATTAAACCATAGCGGTAGCCACATTAAGTAGATATTTCTTTAAATTTATTTTTCAACACATTGACTCGGAAAGTGATATTTACCACACTGAATTTACTTGTGTAATGCCATTCATAACGCACACATTCGAAATCGTGCGGTAAATATTACTTACCGCACAAGTGCGGTAAAGTGTTTTTTAAATGTTTAAGGAATAACATTCTATAAATCTTAAATATGTAATATTATTTTTGAAACATATACTCTCTGCATGCAGCCAGCCTAGACTCTTACCAAAACCTTGTTTTACACAAATTATTCTCAAATTCTTTCTCTATCTATCTATTCGTATACATTTTTTGACCTAAATCAAACGTTTTCTGTTTAAAGTTGTAGGTCGCACAAACCCATTTGCTTGGGAAGAATTTAACTTGACAGATAAAAAAAAACGAATGTTTAGCTAGTTACATTTTATTGCTACTTAGTAAAGACAAATCGGTAAATTAACAATCATCGGGGGAGCCACATTGTTTTATTTTCAGCGGTAGTAGATAGCTCCAGGCAGGGCGGAGTATGCGAAGGGGGATACGACGGACGGGACTGCCGCGCCGGGGTACACGTAGTCTAGGCCTGCGCTGTAGGTCAGGAACTGTGGGGCCGGCGCGGGCGCAGGGGCAGGCTTGGGGTTGGGGGCAGCCAGGGCTACCGCCACCAGAGCGAAGAGAGCGAACTGAAATAAACCAGAAATTTTAACAATAAATCGAAACAGAGAACTAAGACGAAATCAGGTATTAACAATATTTATGGTGGCAGGATGCTAATTATTGCGTGACGATGCGTATTTTCATTTTTCAAAGGTTTGTGCCTATTTTCTTATTGATGATCTGCACGAGAGGTCAAGCAATTGGTAAGCACATCTTCGTTTTACCTTGGCTTCCAGACAAGCACAGATTTTTTTGACTTTGCATATATTTTATTCCAGAAATAAAAATATTTTATGGAAAATTGCTTTATAAAACACACAGGCAAAAAAACATTTCACGTAATTAGGTATCTTAAACTGATGATTTTTTAAATAAGTATTTATTCACAACACTTTAAATGAAAATGAATGTGAGAAATATAGTATATACCTTTATACACTTGCCTATATACATGATAAGGTAAGAAACAGAAAGGAGAGTGTTTAGGTAAGAAACGATATGGATGTTGCTGGAGTGGACATATCTATGAAGAAATACAGAACGTGAAAAGAAAGATGTATATATATTTAAAATAAAAATATGTATAGATAAGGCTAAATTACACAGATTGAGCTATCCCAAAAGTTATTTAAGATGATGAGAGATAGCACAGAAGATAATTATAAAACTATTTCCAAAATAAATAATACTCACGATCTTAGCGAACATGTTGCTAGTAGTACAGACTCTATTGAATCATGCTAATCTCTTGGGATGTGGACTATATATAACAAAATAGCAACCTTGATCTATGCAGTACTTGCTCCTTATTGTCTAAGATGACAATATGAGAAGGTACTGGGGTCAATGTTCTTCAATCCTGTTAACCACATATCCTGTCTCACCATTTATAGCCTTCTGGTTATTTTTAGTTAACAATAAGTTCGGCTTCAATAAGCCTTTTTAGCTGCCGATTCAGTTACTAGGTAGTTTCTCTTATTATATTTTAAGATACGTATTTATTTTATACATAAGTTGGATAAAAATCCATGTATTAAAGTTTGTCTTTTATCTTGGCTTGGGGGCTTTAAAGAAAATGGATTTTCCTAAATATAAAGGAATTGGTTGAGCAAACTAGTTATTAATTTTTTAGTTAATAATATTCTTTTTTCCACAACTGCATAAGTGAATCTAACTAGGTATATTTTGAAAAAAGTGACTTTTGGGTTTGAGGGGTTTATAGACCCCGTAATGCTCAATAATGTTTTAAAAAAATTTTCAGTATTAGAGTTAGTTTCAGTTTAGTATTGATATTTTTACTCCTATTTACGAGTTGTGGAGTCTTCGTTCGATCCGACCTACCAACCTACAATATATTGCCGTTTGATCCTATTATCGCTACTGTTGTTGGATCCCATTTCAGCTACTGGTAAAAAATAATGTTTTCATTTAACCGACTGAGACATGGTGCGTTGTGTTGAAGTTTTCAATAGATTTATTGAAAAATTGTTCATTAACTTAAAACATCATCATCATCATCATTTCAGCCGCATAACGTCCACTGCAGGACATACGCCTCTCCCAAAGATTTCCAAAACGACCGATCAAGAGCGGCCTGCATCCAGCGCTTTCCAGCGACCTTGGTCAGGTCGTCTGACCACCTTGTTGACCGTCTGACCACGTTTGCCAGTACGTGGTCGCCATTCGAGAACCTTTTTGCCCCATCGGCCAACGGTTCTTCGCGCTATGTGTCCCGCCTACTGCCACTTCTTCGAACTAATCCGCTGGGCTATGTCAGTGACTATTGTTCTCCTACAAATTTCCTTATTTCTGATTCGATCACGTAGGGAAACACCGAGCAAAGCCCTCTCCATAGCGCGCTGAACAACCTTGAGCCTTCTTATGAGACCCATAGTAAGGGACCACGTTTCAGACCCATCAGTCACACTTAAAACATATTTATTAGTTTCTACCTAATACACATGAATAGTTACTTAACTTCAGTTAACAAATACATACAAACTTATACTGCAAATTCTTATTATATCGGGTCCACAGACACAATTTAAATATTTAAGTATCAAATTAAGTTATCATCTGGCACTGGTTTAATCTTAAACCGTTTGCTTTCAAGACAAATTAAGCAATCGCATATCACGAAATATTTTCCTTCATTTTATATTATTAATACATGTAACACTTTTTTATCAAATGTACGCTTTTTTATTTTGGGATTGGACTAAAATAGTTTTGCGATCCAATGACCGAAATACGTGCTACGCAGTAGGATCCAACGGCAGTTCAAAATTATTATTTTAGCAACCAACGAAAAAAAAAACAAATAAAATGGGATCCAGAAGTAGGATCCAACGTTAAAGCTCTTTTTGTTGAACAAAAGCTCCATGTAAATAAATTGTACCTGTTGTCTTAATGCGGATAAACTGTTTCGAATGTGTACACACTCTCTCCTCTCTTACACTTACACACACTTAGGACAGTTTTCAACGCGACCGTTTGCGACAGTCGGCGACTGTTGCTCGACGTCGCGCGACACAGATATACTGTTTCTCGTCTGGAAGAGCCCTAAGTTTATCAGTTACAGATTAAAAATAGAGTTGATCAGTAGCTTACCCGGAGCCGTCGTTGGTACTACAGTTTGCAATAATAAACTAACAGCTTTTGGGCTGCTAATTAGTAGTTGGCCCGAAGCAATTAACACTTCTGTGCATCACCAAAAGTACCCGACGTTTAAGTCCTGACTATGTACGTACAGCCAAATAATGAAAATAGGCTTTGTACAAACCTATTTGGTTTGGGGCACTAACTTTTTTAAGGATAAACAAAAGCGATCTAATTTAAGATGTTGATCGCGTACTTATGCGACTGTGCGTCCATACTCATAATTTACATTGATTCCCAACAGACATTTATATGTATAGTTATTCCGTTATTGTTCATGAGAATCCAAGGACACAGTCCACCTATAAATGTTGAAGGAATAACAAAAACAGGAACAGTCTGTTGTGTAAACCAAAGACAGTGTTACGGGATTCCTAGGACCAACCTCAAAAGTTACAAGGTTCAATATGTTTGCCAAGTTGGTGAGTTATTTTATATAATAAATTTGTTTGTCCTCCTAAAATGTATAAAATACATTTATATCCTGATATCTTCTGGGGTGTATAGAGTCTATGGGTGCAATATTCAATTAATAATGCTTAGAGAGCTAGTGTAATAATAGTTATTATTCTATTCTTTTGCGAGATGTTGGGCTTAACAAGAATCGCAAATGGTGACAGGTTGCTATGCTACCCTAACAATTATTTAGAATTCCTTTATATAGTAAATTGTCTTCAAAGTTTCAAAATTTCTGTTTATTTTGCAACAAATTTCGCTATTCATAAAAATATAAATAACAAAATAATAGTTACGACTTCTGAGTAACTTTTGTAGTTGTCTACGTATTCTAGTTATGAACATATATATAACCTTATATATCATATAGGTGATATGATTAATTATTTTCGTTCCGAAAGAGGATTAGATCAAGTTTTTGTATAGGTATTTTATTTTTCAGTACGTAAGTAGATATGTATGTAGACGTATTATTTTCATTAATAACATTATTTTAAAAAGATTTATAATTTAACGTAAAAGTCGCAAACACAGAACAAAGGTATCTTCTTGAATAAATTACGGTAACGTAACTTTGGTATAAATACGTGGGGCGCACTATAAGTTTCCGGAATGAATATGAAAAAATACTATTAAAGGTACAAAATTAATTTATTGTTTTTCAAAATAATCTCCCTTGGCGTCTATGCACTTTTTCATTCGATAAAACCAGTTTTGAAAACTTTTGTGCCACTCCTCTGTGGTGACCTCTGAAACGTGTTTTTCATACTCCTCGACAGCCTCTTCTGGTGATGAAAATCGTTGACCGCGTAATTGGTTCTTAATTTTTGGGAACAGAAAAAAGTCACAAGGTGCCAGGTCGGGACTGTATGCAGGATGACTCATGAGTTCTACATTTTTCGCCTTCAAAAAGTCGTTTGTCTGTCTGGCCGTGTGAGAACTAGCATTGTCGTGGTGCAGGATGATACGGCGTTTACGGTTATTTTTACGGAGTTCGTCAATAACTTCCGGCAAACAAATGGTCGTGTACCAGTCACTATTCACTGTACGACGATTCTCTAAAGCATTAGTAGCCACGTGTCCAGTTTTATTAAAAAAAGAAGCAATCATCCGCTTAGATGCACTTTTCACGCGCGCCACTTTGGTTGGTTTCGGCTCATCTTGAAAGACCCATACGCTCGATTGCTGCTTTGTTTTGGGATCGTAGCAATAAATCCATGTTTCTTCACCTGTTACTATGTCCCACACCAAATTTGACGCACCTTCGTTGAATCTGGTAAGCATGGCACTGCACCAAGTGACGCGGTCCGTTTTTTGAGCCTCGGTCAAGTTGTGTGGGATCCACCGCGAGCACAGCTTTCTCACACCCAAATGTTTGTGTAGGATTAATTGTATTTGACTCATGCCTATTTCTAAGGATGCGCGAATTTCATGGTAGGTCACATGCCTGTCTGTTTCAATCATACGGCGCACAGCATCGATGTTTTTGTTGGTCACAGCGGTGGACGGCCGACCATCGCGAGATTCGTCACTGAGATTGATACGACCACGCTTGAATTCTGCAAACCAGCTATAAACAGTTGTCTTGCATGGTGCTTCATTGCCAAAATGCTGTTTCAAGCCGAGCGATGCTCTGTTGAGCTGTCAAATTACACTTAAAATCGTAGAAAATCATACTACGAAAATTTTCCCGAGTTAAATCCATGTTGATGCAGACACACAATTTTTTAAATGGCGCCACAAGGTAAAAACTAAAGACAGTCAGATGAAACAAACTGCATTCTACAGCCAAAGAGTTCTATTTTCAAATGTTGCAATAAATTTTTAAATATTGTTTATAAAAGTGGCCAGTTCCGGAAACTTATAGTGCGCCCTATGTATTATAACTATGGGAAAGGTTTCTTAAAATATGCTACGAGTATGATAGCTACATAAAAATCTAGTGTATCTGTATGGGACCTACATGCTGAGGATATAAAATAATATTCATCGTATTTTTTGTGCAGTTTTATGGCTGTGATTTCATTTGCTTTTTATTTTTATTACCGCGGCGCCAAAACGAATTGTAAAAACAGAATCCTTACAATATCCCTTTGTAACACTACCTATATTTGTCTTAACAAATCTTACAAACGGAATCTAAATGTTTTTCTTTATTTAAGGACTCAAAGATTTATTTTATTTAGTGAGTAGGTAACTATTTTCAGATCTATAGTAAATACCTTTATTATTATGTTAGTACAAAATGTACATAATGTACATCTTCTACTAACTTATTATGTATGTGTATGTGTTTTTATTGTCAGATTAGATTTGCATTTAAAATTATTTGAAAAGGAATATATTATTTGAGTAATTTTAAATGTAGGTATCTTATTATAAATCGTTTTTTTCTACGGCAAACCATATCTTTAAATGTATCTCTACCGAAACACGTTATTGAGAGTGTACCTATGTCTTTTAAAAGCGTAGTTGTACATGTTTTTTTATCAGTGTGCAAATTATAATGATTTCAGTGTTTATTTGTATTTATAAGTAATTGTAAAATATTCACTAAGAAATATTTCGTGAAAGAACATAAAGAAAACATTTAATCTTCATAGAGTAGAAAAAACCATTCTTTTGTTTTCTCGCTGTTTATTTCATAAGTATTGATAAATTAATATAACTTTTCTTTTTTCAGGTGTTGTTATTCGCAATCTTCGCCGTGGCTTTCGCTCGGCCGCAGTACTACCCCAGCTACAGCTACAATGGCTACAGTTCTGGCTACCCTAGCTACTACGGATACTCCGGATACTCCAGCCCGGTCGGATATTCCGGATATGGATACGGCTCTCCGTATAACTACGGATATTCATACTACTGATTTCAGAAACATATTTTATCTCTACCATATTTTGCCTATCCGCCGAAATGATTTTGTCCTTTAACGTTATGTCTAATTTTTTAGTTAGTTATTGTGATATTTTGTAATTATTAGATTGTATTATACAACTTTGCAAATAAAATATTTTAGCTTGCTGTGTTGAATATTTATGTTTTTTTTTCAACTCACTTTGTCTTAAGTATGGAAAAATAACTTTTTCTTGTGTTGTGGCTTTGTCTGTGTATACTATCTACTAATCTAAAATAAGTACTAATCATTATACAATTAAAATTTACAACAAAATTGACTTTACAGAATAAAGCACAGAAATAAATAAATTAATTATCACACCAGTACAGGCAAGGGCGGATCCAGGGGGGGAGTCATGAGGGTTATGGTCCGTTACCACTTCACTGTGGATGGTGAAGTGGTAACGGAGTAAACTGACCTTATTTAATTTTGATGTATTATACCTACACTACCTGATAGTGTAGCGACAGCGGAAAGAACCGTAGAGAACTACGTTACGAAAAATCAAGTCGTGGCTAAGAGCTTGAATGGTTGAAGAACGTCTAACCGGACTGGCACTTCTCCAGGTCCATGAAAACGTACCCATTTAAGTACATGAAGTGATAACGCGTTTCGGAAGAAGACATAAAAGAAAAATGATTTTATTATTTAAATATTAATTTTTTTAAGCACAGTCAGTCTTAAATACAATAACAAAATACCTACTTTGTACTCCTATCTATGATTTAAAAATTAAATTTAAACTTTTTATGACTTTACCACGACTATATGACCCGATCCCCTGGCACCAAAGCTGGATCCGCCCTTGAGTACAGGGTACTACATAAGATATACTAGAGGTATACTTGTACTAAGTACTGAACGAAAGCACTAGCCAGACAGGAGAGTCTGGATAAATAGCCACAAAAGTGAGCTTGAGTAGAGTTTGATACTTGACCTTTTTAGTCATAGGAACATCGAATATTCGAGAAAATCTAAATCAGTATATTTTCTGGTTCTAAATGAGAGAGGCAGCTTTAAATATTTTCGAAAAAAGTTTTGGGCACTTTTGACTTAAATTTATGCAAGGTATAAGACATGCGGCAAATACTTACCTAATACATTTTTTTATGGGTATCCAATCAAAATGATGGTTTATAACACCGATGCCTTAACCCATACCTATAATTTCATATGCGTAAGTAGTGTTGGGTGACGCCTAACACGGATGTTGATTGCTGATATCTTTGTACGTAGGTACAGTGAATACATTTATTATTTTGAAGATCAAGGACGCTTTTTGTTACATACGACAAGACAAGTAGATCGGGCGTGGTCGGTCCCATTTTGTATATAAGACGGGACAAACTTACTAGATGTATTACTTGTGATAGCTTCTCAAAGTAAAACTTCAACATGTTCTTCAGACTGGTAAGTATCTCTTAAAATATTCATTATTTCTATTTGATTTTTTCATCATAATTTTTTGACAATTGTACTTTATTTTATGGTCGATAGGGCTTTGTATTTACATATAACATAACAAGTGAAGTAATTACCAGCTACCATCTAAGTTTATTAATTTGACAAAAAATATTAATTTGACGGTAAAAGCCAGCATTTTCTCAGGTCGTTTATGATGCTACCCATTTTATTAATTTGGAATTTTATTTCCATTGTAATAAACCCCAAACATTAAAAGTTTATGTAAATAACCCTAACCCTATTTACATAAACTTTGAATATGTGGGGTATATTAATCATTAAAATAAGTGTAAAAAAATTATAAGAACACCGTACATAACTATCTTGTGTTCAATCAACCAATTTAAAAAAAGATTCAGATTCATCAATAGACAACAATTTAGTTAAGCTTTTTTTGGGGTTATTTTATTGCAGCATTTATTGAGGGTCTATATAGTTTTTCGGCAACTTCAAGCGATTTAACAATCTTGAAAAGCTCACACTTTGCCGTCCCTTTTGTCAGGTCACTAGTGCGGCTAGTGCGTATACATACCTTTATTGGTAGGTCGAGTTAACACTTCACACTCTAACGAAGATTTACCTGTGACATTTACCCGCCACGTATAAGCTTCCCCTTTAATTTTTCACGCGTAAAATATCACAATATCTCCGCTATAGACGACAATAGACGTCTAGTCATCTGTAAAACAAACAAAATGTCAACGAGAACAAGCAATCAACATGATACTTGCAGGCATGCAATAAATGTATTTATGGCTTTTTAAGTTATCTCTGCAAGTAGTATTAGACGTAGATTGATGCAATGCATTATAATATTTATGTTCGGCTATGCCTTGTTTTAGCAGTTAGAGTTTATATCTACTTAATAAGACATCATCGCTAGGTTCAAATCTTATGTCAGGAGTGTCAATTTATGCCCTAACTTCCTGTTTGGCCTGATGAAGCTGGAACAGGGATTAAAAAAGGGCTGATTTGTTCCCTGTCATTGCGATCGCCCTATAAAAGTTGTGGGAGCATTATTTTATTAACAAACTTCAACGTGTTTCCTCCACATGTCTAATGCAGTCAAACTTTAATATTCGTCTTCTTTTTCCAGTTCGCCCTCTTTGCTGTCCTGGCTGTGGCTTTTGCCAGCCCCAAGCCCGATCCCCAGTACGTGACCTACGCGGCTGCCCCTGTTCCCGTGGGATATTCCGGCTACAGCCCCCTGGCTTACTCCGCTCCCTACGCCGGAGTCCCGTACCCGTACTCTGGCTACTATTTACGCTGATCCAAAAATACAACCACTGCAAAAAAATGTGACTTCGATATGCCAAATGTGATTTAATATAGTTTTTACTGCATCAATTTTTTGTTTCATTTTTGTGTCATTGATCTTATTCTTGTTAATAAGTATAGGGCAGCCAACTAATAAAGAGATAAGTCATTTTGGGAACAAGTGTATTAGATTACAAAAGAAAAATTAATGGAAGTATAACAAAATCCCAAATATGTTTCAAGGATATGTTCAAATTTACGATACGAACAAATTTTCTAAAAGAAAGAAACATTCAACATATTTGTACCTAGAACCTAGGTATTAATTTGTAAGAGTATTATTATAATAAATTTGAGAAAATAAAAAAAATAACCCACTGCTATTTCTTAAATTTCATAATATCTCCAAAGTTCTTCATCATATCTTCACCAAATTAATATAGGACCAATTTTGTACTAGAGACTTTTAAAAAAATCATCAAAATAAGTTCACAAGTGGCGAAGATATCGCGAACAAGATATACAAAGAAAATATGGGTCGAATTTATAACTTTCTCCTTTTTTTTGGTCGATAAAAACTCACATAAGTCAACAAATTAAATGATCGAGTTTTAGAAAAGAGTAAGTAAAGTAGTAAAATAGATCGAACTTATACTTAACCTTTTAGTTTTTTAGGGTTCCGTACCCAATGGGTAAAAACGGGACCCTATTACTAAGACTTCGCTGTCCATTTGTCCGTTCGTCCGTCCGTCTGTCTGTAACTAGGCTGTATCTCAATAACTGTGATAGCTAGACAGCTAAAATTGTAACAGATGATGTATTTCTGTTTCCGCTATAACAACAAATACTAAAAACAGAATAAAATAAATATTTAATTGGGGTACGGAACCCTTCGTGCGCGAGTCCCACAAGCACTTGGCCGGTGACCTTTCATATTAGAAAGCGCCTAGAGGATGCATCAAAATTGCTTATAAACATTTTTAAAAAATTGTTGGTCCAGTTGGTAGCCCTCAAAGTTGATGTTACTATATATTGTCACACTATACACGGAAATGAATTGGCTCTTAATACTTATTATTATTACTCTTAATACAAATAGTGACATATGATATCATATGTCACTATTTGTATTAAGAGTAATTATAACTTAAGATAATATTATATATTACGTGGGCATAAAGTAGAGTAGCATCTTTATATCTTTAGTAAACATCTTTATAGGTAGATGTTTTTGATAAAAAATGCTACCGATGAATCATTTAGTCGCCAATCCATCAGGGTAAGATTTCTTGTCAGGCTTCGAAGTAATTAGATAATATAGTTATTCATACATAAGACGACCGTGGCGTAGTGGTCACCACTCTAGTCCGCCAACCAGGGTTCGATCCCCGGTCAGGGCAAGTTGAAAAATGGCCTTTTTAAAATTGTCATGGGTCTTGGATATTTATCTATATATGTATTTGTTATAAAATATAGTATCGTAGAGTTAGTATCTTATAACACAAGTCTTAAACTTACTGTGGGGCTAGCTCAATCAGTGTTATTTGTCCCTATATATTTATTATTTCTTTATTTATAAGCGTCTTTATCCCTGATTTGATAAAAGGGCTCTTAATTTTTATCATGTGTACATAATAGGTACTATTTTAAATTGCAGATAAGTGGTACATTTTAACAACTTTTTAATGACCTTAAATTTTCAATTCCAAATAGTTTTCGCTGCCGCAGTGATGTTACACTTTAAATACCGATTATTACCGATACGAGTACGTCACAATTTCCATTAGCAGCATACCGTAATAATTATGTGCATATAAATTCTAGATGCAATTTAAGATGTAGCAAAATGCCTTACTAGCTTTTGCCCGCACCTTTGTATAAGTTAATTGCGCAGTTTAGAGATAAAATAGTTTAAAGGATTCAAAGCATATTGAAAATAATCTTCAGGTAATAAAAATAAACAAACCACTATTAACGATGTGATACAGTAAAATTTTACTTTTTATATTTTAGTGGATATGGAAAAGTGAATAATTATTTTTCATGCTAGTTGTATATGTATATCAGCAATTATTCCATGCCAGCCGGAACCACTAGGACTCTCACGAACGGATAGTAAGCGGCCGGATGGGATCACTTTAATTCCATGGCAGAGAGGACGCAGTTTGATGTGGGATGCCACATGCGTCAGTACCTACGCGGCGTCCTATCTCAGTAACAGCATACGTGTGCCTGGATCGGCTGCGCAGGAGGCGGCTGCTCAGAAGTGTCTTTAATACTCTGTTCTGTCCTCGCAGTATGAATTTGTGCCAGTCGCTGTCGAGACAGCTGGTCCTTGGTGTCCCGAAGCTAAGGACTTAGTTAATGAGATAGTGCGCCGCTTGCGGGATCGAGGGTATGACCAACGCTCCGGGTGGTACCTGGCTCAAAGGATATCCATAGCCATTCAAAGAGGAAACGCAGCAAGCGTAATGGGCACTTTTGAGCCGGGTACAATTCGGGGTGGGATTTTTGATTAGGACGCATTGTTGTTATTAATATGTTGGTACGCTTTTCAGCCACGGGTCCATGGGGACCCGGTCCTTTGAGGCGTTCATGGGGCCAAAACCAATATGAAGAGGCCTTATAGTACCTTTTTATCTAAAAAGTGAGATGGCTGCATCTATGGAGGTCTATCCCTTAATGTACCATTGAGATGCACTAACGGACAGTTCTCCACAGCTGCCGAAGTATTGCCAGGGAGGAATTTACTTGGTTTGGGCTTTATGGATGGGATGTTAGTAGACCGGATAACTGGGTTATGGAGTGAGATACGGACGTTTTACCTAAAAATCTCTCACAACAATTTTAGCATGGTAGATGATGACTCGCTGCTCGTTGGCTACACTGCCTGTGGGCACCCTAACTAGCCACGAAAATGCGGCCAGGGCGCAACACAATGTGAGCAGCTGAAGGTGTCGAGAGGTGCGGCTCCAGTTTCACCATCACGGGGCTTACCCCCGAGACTGGGTTTCCCCGTTATTACGCCATTACGTGCAATACACTTCCACCCTGGAGTGTATGTTCTGCTCTTGCGACTCCACTCTGGCCGGCCAGTTAAGGCAAGACAGAGGCAGGGGGTGTGTAACTGTGTGTATCGTGTGTGTAAGCGCATGTGTGTATGGTCCCCCTGGAGGTAGGGTACGTGGTGTCGCCACTCACCATCAGCTCGCCACAAGCTGCCCTGCGTTGACTGACTACTTATTTACTATTACTATTATTATTTTTAATATTAATTTTTAGGTATTAAGTAGTATTATTTTGTAACCATACATATTTCTTTGAATAAATTGATTTTCAGTGCTAGTTGTTGTTAGTTTTTCGTGTGTTTGCGTTGCCAATTATAATAAAATATGCTATAAGGTTATATCAGTGACCATATTAATATAATTTTGGTGCATAATAGTGTATGGCAGATATTATTAAATGAGGTAAGAAAAATTCTCTAACATCTCATTTGAATCCATTACATACAATCATGTAAATGAAGTCATCTTGTCCGTGGAACACGGACCAAATGGTGATTTTAATACCTACTGAGAATGCAAAACAAATATTTTTTCAGTTGTAATAAAATAAAACAGGCAATTAATGAGTTAACACTTTAAATTCGAGCTTTAGCTCTTAAATAAAACAGAAAATAAGTAAAACCGGTTCCTGCCTAATTTTGGCTTCGCCAATTGATTTATGTAATGTCATGAATGAATAAATTTGTAAGCTTCGGCTAAAGAGTGAACTTTTACGAGGTCATAATGTTCGCTGATTAATTTTTAAACGGCCTACTTTAATTTTCTGATTCGGTAATTTTAACTTGGGAACATACCTAAATACGTATATATTTTCTAACGTAAATTCAAAATATTTGTCTTATTTATACAATATAAGTTCTTTGAAATAATTGCTTTACCTGAGTGATTTTTCGCATTTGCAACGTTTACTCGTAGATAAATTAATTCATTTTATTAAACTCTACTTTTGCCAGAGCTATTCTCGTTATTATATTTTGTGTACCTTTGAATACCACACAGTAGGCAGTATAATCGAACGTGATATACTGATTGATCTGTTTTAAATTAACATTACTGCACAGACATACAGACAGTACATACTGGCACAGAAAGCCATATGGCGTAAAGTCTGGCGGACTTAACTGTGTACACTTCTTATGTGCAATAAAGTTTAAATAAATAATATATATTCCCCATATCTAATATATCATTTTTTTGTAAAGATATATTAAGCTGCCACTGTGGTGGCTGGGTCAACCTACTAGGGCAGCATGGCATCTCTTGCCAGAGGAGCTCAAGTCGATTACACGCCATGCTACGTTCAATGATATAATCAGACGTGCATTTTCCACTGCCAATATACCATCAGTTCTTGAGGCGAACAGTATCTTTCTCACTGACGGTAAAAGACTTGATGATATGTCATTGATACCTTGGAAGTTAGGGAAGTGCATATTATGGGATGCGGACGCCACATGCGTGGACACTCGTGCTCCTTGTCACATACCCAAAACTTCAATCCGCATCCAGGAGTCTCGGCTCTGACAGCAGAATCTTCTAAAAAGAAAAAAACATTGAAACGTTTCAACTTCTTATATTTTTATAACGGTGTCGATTGAGACATTATAGGCCTATGGGGCTCTAAGGACGAGGCGACAGGAGGCTCCAGAGCTGGCAGTCTCCTTGCACAAAGAATTGGCTTTGCTAACCCAGACCACTAGCAGCGAGGCAACGCTGCCAGTGCTCTGGGTATTTTGCCTCGATGTATCTCAGATGTATTTCAAGAAGGTTTTTCATATTTCGTTTTTTATATTTTGTTTTGCTTTATGTTTTAATTTAGATTTAATTAATTTAAGTATCTCAATTTTAAATTCTCTATTATAATGTTTATTTCAAGTAATACTTAATATGTGTATAGTAAAATTTTATAAATATTCCTTTTATCTTTTATATTTAAAATCTAAATAAAACGAGAAAAGTAGTTTATAAACTAATTTATTTCTTTGTATGTATTTGTAACATTAAGGTTTTCATCTGGTGTATTGCGTTATATGACTATAACGTGGGCATTAATGAAGAAAAAAAAAACAGAAAATTTGCAAGCATTCGAGATGTGGTGCTGGAGAAATAATTAACTGAGAGGGTCATAAATAGTTTTAATAGGTTTTGTTATATACCTTCTCGTTTGGATCCATTATTACACAATGCAACAAATTACGAGTACATTTCGCTCTTCTATTTATATTTTGTTCATTTAATAAATACCCATCACTGACAAATCATCACGTAACGCATAAAACATACCTAAAAATAGAACTTATCTGCGGTAAAAGTAATCCGCAGCGTATGCATATGGTAGACTATACGCCAAAGCAGGGGCTGCGGAGTTGACTAGAGTAGAAATATAGTCTTGAACGGTGTACGCTGAGCCATAGCTATAGGCTGATACAGACGAGTACGGCAAAGCAGCAGGCACAGCAGGTACTGACGGAGCTGCGACAACTGCGGCGGACGGAGCAGCGACATATGGGCCTGTCGGTGCAGTGACGTATGCGCCTGTCGGTGCAGCGACATATGCGCTTGACGGAGCGGCGAAATACGGTGACGGAGCAGGCAGGTACGATGATACGTAAGGGCTCACCAACAACGGATCCGCTGATACTGATGCGATAGCCAAAATGGTCATCTGAAATATACGGTTATGTAAGCTCATGTTTACGGTACACAAAGGCTCTACCTAATCACTTTGCATTCGATGCGGCTAATTGTGTTAGTTACGTGATTGTTTCTGAAATTAATGAGGATGAATACATGAGAGAAATTTGAAATGTATCATTAGGATGATTATATAACAGGATTAATTTAATACGTTGTTATATGAATCGTTTATTGAACGTTTATAATAAATTGATGTTTTTTGATTTAGTAGTAACGTTCACTTACCAATATTATTTTCGACATTTTGTAAATGTTTTGTAATGCTACGCCTGCTTGTTTACTTACACACTATTGGAAATGCACTGGCTGTCATAAAAATGGCCTACCTTATATATTTGGGCCACTAAATGGACAGAGCAACAAATGGATAGTTATGAAAGATAAAAGATTCTTTGAATGGTGTTCAAGGCCTCTAGTTGTGAAGAATACAAAAGAATGTATAATCACGGCAAAACGGTGTGTGTTCCAAAATATATTTCCCAGTAACCTTGCGAACGATTATCTGTCTTGAAACAGACCGTTTAGGATTCGTTACCCCTAATTTGTACAAGGAAGTTGATTTTGTGCGAGCTGATATTAAAATTGTGCTTGGCATGCCATAGATAATGAATTTTTGCAGGTATCTATAAGTTCAAAGTTTCTTTTCTTTCGATATTCAGAATGCTCACGATAGATTATTAATTTATTCTCTTCCATGCTGTCTTGGAATAACAAAAAAACTTAAAATGTATGTTCCTACCAGCTGCTGTTTTCCGCGCAGATCTTAAAAGTCGATCAGGGGAATTTGCCTAAATTCGAATCATGTTAATAGTTGATGTAGGCAGCAAAGCAACTCATCACTATTTATTTTTGATTGCTTTATTTACCTTCTCGCCTACCATGGGCCTGGGTTCTGTTTTCTTAGTGCCAAGACCCAAAATGCTATTGCAATGAAGTGTTTGTAAAAATTTTCATTGAAAGTAAAGGTGTTACCCTTTTTGAGAAGGGGACGACGACTTGACTCTTACAAAAATTTGCGCTATAAAACTAAATATTTCAGAAACGGATCCCTAAATCGAAAAATAGTGTTTACAAGCTCACTCACACTTCATACCCAAAGTACACGTTGTAGTATATAGTAGATAATGATTGAATGGTTGTAATCAATCTGTAGCAATTTAAACAAATAAAATCAAGATTCTACATTTATGATTTAAGGCGGCCCTTCCCAGCCGCTCTATCGTCAATGCGAGCATAGTTTGAAAAGCTTGTTGTAACATCCATGGCAATGCTAGAAAAAGACGCAAAGCAAAAAAAGAGAGATCGATTTACATTCTATTGAATGAAATTAGTACTATTATTAACTATCCTTTGAACGAACATTAATTATTCATGTGGTGAGGTGCGGACATTTCATTAAACTTGTTCCAGGTAATACGTGTTTTTCAGTTAGCCTTACAAGTGTGTAAAATAAATGTTTTTATTTAAAATTTTCATTACCATTGCAAGGTTTATATCGAAACATTTTTTTTTACCTTTACATTACTTTATGAATGGTCGAAGTTCAGGAAAATTTGTTCAAAAAAGCAGATTTTAGGAGGCTTACACTGAATTAATTTTTTCAAATTATTTTTTTTTTATTTCGATTGTCAATTTTAAGTAATACGTACGTGCTGCAAATTTTTTATAGATTAGGTACGTATCTTAACTTATTTATTATTGGAAGTAGATATAAATCTTTATAATTTAGCATTCATTATATATTATTCATTTAGTATTCTTTACTTTAAGAGCTAAGTACAAGCTTTTTATTGTCTAATAATTTTTTTGTGAATTAAAATTACTGAAAGTTACTAATACAAAACTTTAAACCTAAACAAAAAAGTCTATTAATAAATAACAACGGTGCTGACAGTTATAATTTATGAGTTTGTCATCGGCCACTTCCAAAGCGTTATGCAGAAATTAGAGTTGTTTTCGAGGTCAGAAAATGGTCCGGTTTTCAAAAATTGCTATAAATAAGGACAGTTGGGTGGGGGATACATCATTCAGCATCTACAGGCCGAAAACAAAATAGCAATCATGTACAAACTGGTGAGTTTTCTTGTAAATACTAATTAAATGTAGGTATTGTTTCAGTTCAACTGACTATTGTGTAATGTTGAAACATACCATGTATTTTAACAATATTTATTTGACTTTCAAATATAGACTTTTAGGGCACGGTAAGATAACAAGCGCATGCCAAGCGCATGCCTAGCCCACGTTAGCCCACGCCTAGCCAACGCCTAGCACGCTTTGAAATTTGTTGCATATAATTTGAGTCCCATCACTCATCAATGCAGCTCGATTTGCATTAACCGAAGTCTAATTGGGTCGAGAGCTGGATGCGCTAGGCGTGGGCATGGTATGCACGTGTCGTTCGAACACGCCCTTACCAATGGTCGCGCGACAGACTAGTTCCATCTCGCTCCTTGTAATAATAGATGATAACGCTCGATAAACTATCCCGTCAGGGCCATGCTATGGGAGCTGGCCTCCAAAGGACCGCCTTTAAAATTGTAGCCTAGAACGACATATAATCTGCCTCTGGGAAGCATACGTTGTACAAAAACTAAGTTAGCTTAATTCGCAATAAAGTGTTATAATCACATAAAAATGTTGTATAACATACGTACATCATTTTCTTGAAACTAATTACTCTTGAAACTCAAAGGCAAGATTAGCAACATGGTGGTGCTAGCTATATTTGGGAGGAATTCCAGGTTGACGTTCAAAAAAAATCTTCCCTTGTTCAGAATAAATCAGTTTAGTAGGTTATCCTAATCTTTGATTTCAGTTGGTTGTCGCTGCCATCCTCGGCCTAAGCGCCGCCAAGCCTAGTGGCCTGTATGGCGGCTATGGTGCGCCAGCCGTTGCCTACTCTGCTGCTCCTGCTACCGTCGCTTCCTATGCCCCAGCCATAGCCTCTCCCGTAGCGTACTCTGCTGGCTACGGTGCTGCCCCCGTAGCGTACTCTGCTGGCTACGGTGCCGCCCCCGTAGCGTACTCCGCTGGTTACTCCGCTACCCCCGTAGCGTACTCTGCTGGCTACGGTGCCGCCCCCGTAGCCTACTCCGCTAGTTACGGTGCCGCCCCCGTAGCCTACTCCGCTGGTTATGCTGCTGCCCCCGTCGCTTACTCTGCCGGATACGCCGCGGCTCCCGCATACGGTTACGGCAACTACGGTACCGGTCTTGGCCACTCTGGATACTGGAAGAGACGTTAAGTTGTAATAAAATACACGATTGCAATAAAATGGTATATAAAAAAATAAAAATGGATTATTCTTTAAAAGTTGAATTTTTAGATTACTTAGCTTCGTCGAGTTGATTTTCTGGATTCTAGAAACAAAACTTAAAACGCAGAATAAAAATATTTAGTTATTCTCTCATAGCCACTAAGTTTTGATTATAAAAAAAAAAACATTACTAGAAAAACGAATCCATGGCAACTTCTAAATACAAAAATTATTTAAGTAACGTTTCTCGTTTTTTCTAAAGTCAAACGAAATGAGAAGATGAAACACATCCGAAACGAACCTATTTAACTTTAGCTGTTGCAAAAAGAACGTTTGTTCATTTTGTTATTTTTCAACTTACTATAGTGCATTAAATATCCGTCTAAAATCTAGAATGTAAAACGTATTGAGGGTGAACTCTCAGCAGCAGGATAAGAAAAGTTTTTGTTGTTGATGATGACGATCATGTGTACCACTCGTGTCTCCGTGTAAACAAACAGCTAATTACCTGGACTACTTAGACGTAATAAGTAAACGATACTTTACATCCCGGAAAATGTGAAGTTCCCATAAAATTGACGAATAACCAATGGGAGAAATACTATTATTACACGTCTATTACAGACATGTAATACTCACATGTTTTTCATTATAAGGGTACCTTTCTTTATTATATTGAGAAGGATCTCTAAGCTGAGTAACTAGGCACTTAATAATGTACAACATTGTCTATAACGTTGTCATGGATGGGTTAAGCCGTAGTAGTCTTATTTGTTTTATTTTTTAACTTCATTAAAATGCATATAAATGGCGGACTTAAGGCCAGGGGCCTTTTCTACCAGTCAATCAACAGGTGATGCTGAGAAAGTTATTTTTTTGGGGTAAGTACAACAGAACTAATTAAAAACAACAAAAAAGGAGTAAACTTATTATTATTAAGTAAGTACATACATTTACTCGTATATATTGAGGATAAACCTACACAAAAATATACATAAATAATTGTTCAAAAATAAACCATACATAAATATTACTTATACAGCTGCTCCATTTAGTCCGTAGTAGTCATCTCCTATGAAGAAAATTAGTTAGTATTTCTAATTGAAATGATATTTGATCTAGCTTTGGAAAAAAGTAGCGGACATATTTTTAAAACGTGACTTACAAATTAAAAATTTATTTATTTATTAAAAAAAAGCGAGCGATAGCGAAAGCGAATGAAGTTCTCCAAAACTACTTGAACAATCCGGCGTTTGTATGTATATAAGTATTCATGTATGTTTTTCGACGATAACTCAAGTAGTTTTAATCGGAGCTTCATGAAATTTGGTAAACATGTAAAGGCAGCCAATACAATTTTTAAGTTGGAACATGAGCCAAATCTGTCAAAGAGTTGTCGAGGCAAACTACTAGTTTAAACTTTACTGCACATGTTTTTTTTTTTTTTGCACCAATTACACTGATTGAGCTAGCCCCAAAGTAAGTTCGAGACTTGTGTTATGGGATACTAACTCAACGATACTGTATTTTATAACAAATACATATATAGATAAACATCCAAGACCCAGGACAATTTGAAAAAGGCCATTTTTTTCCAACTTGCCCTGACCGGGGATCGAACCCGGGACCTCTGGGTGGCGGACTAGCATGGTGACCACTACGCCACGGAGGTCGTATGTATGTAAAAAGTGTACAAATGCTCTATCTAGCGTTCTCTGTCAGTAAAGCATTGGAGCAACTGGAGAAATGGTCCAGGTGGTGCGACAGAGTGCATAAACAAAATTGATAGGTACCTCAGTTCAAATACGTGTTAAAGATAACAAAACGCAGAAATCAAAACGCAATTCTTACGCCGGCAACACTGGGGGAATTACTTCAAATATTCAAATCTACTATTTCTTTGTTAACACATTCACACACTACTTGTATAGGTATTCTAAATCTTTGCATTCACATCATTAACGGGTCAGACACTCTTTGTAATCTTCTTTCTGACATTATATCAGTACTATGTAATTACAGTCCTTTTATTTACTTTCCAGTATAGTTAACATATAAATAGTTAGCAGATAGCAGATTTTTTTTCTAATACCTATAGTAATAAATAAGTCCATATTATTTAAAAGAAAACCGATACATATAACTGAAGATTATACCTACATTAACCTACACATAAATATACGTATTTAAACAATATATCCATAACTAATATATATTTGTGAATTAACTTCCTAGCTTTAGGTATTTAAGCAAAGTACTCTTTAAGGGGCGTAAAAATACATATTACCTACCTCTTGATTATATATATCTTATATATAATTTTGTTGTTGTTTTTGACCAACACTGGTGTCAGATTTTTCAGGCAGCCTAAAGGCATCTGACAATGCTTGACACCTATCAATACGAGTATAATGATGACAGCCGGGACCAACAGCTTATACCTATCTTCCGAAGCATGGTGTAGCTAGAGCAATTGGTTTGCCACTTGTGGTCACCCATCCAAGAGAGGACAGGGCCCGGTGTCGCTTCACTTGCGAAAGCGCTAGTAATGCGCACTCCCGTCAGGCCACCGAGCTTCTAAGACTACGTTTTTGTCGGAGGAGTAGTATCCATGTCTCTCTCTCCTAGGCCCTCTCCTCAGCCATCCTTTCTGCCTATACGACACGATTCTATATTCCTTAAGGTACTTGATCTATAAACACTTTTCTTGGTCTTCCCTTCCCCTTCTTGCTTCGATTTTTGCATTCTGACAAGAGACATAACATACACTATAAGTGAAATATGAAAATTATGTACCTTCATACATAAACGTATAGGTACCTATTGTTTTAAATTCTTTCAAACATCTTAAATGTCCAAAATTTCAAACTGCACTTGAAATGAGAGAACAAATTTAGCTATACTAAAGCTATTATTATATACTAAAAATTTGTTTGTTGCCCATGTTACAATGCAGTAAAAAAATGTAAATAAACGAGTTGAGCATTTAATTAAACTAACTTAAATAAAAAGAGAAATAATTTATTATACAATTTTGAAATGGTACGATCTTTCGGATAAAATTTCCATATTGATAGTTTCATGATTGAATGATTTGAATAATACGATCAGGTGCATCCGTGAATCTATGAATATTTTTGGGGATAATCTGCGTTTAGTATTAACTTTGTGTATATATATTATATATATGGTATAGGTACATGTAGATACCATTTTAAGAAATAGAATCGGAAAATAAGTTCAAATAGAAAAAATAAAGTAGTTGATTAGTCAGAAAACATTTATTTCACACTTAAATTACCTACAACAATAAACCAATCACATTATTACCGTTAGTTGACTTAGATTGAACGCTTAGTTTACTTCTTTTTCCACAGGTATGAGGGGTAGTCGTAACCGACGGCGTATTCATAGCTGGAGAGGCCAGAGTACGCGTAGGGGGAAGCGGCGAAGCCAGAATAAGCTACTGGGGCAGTGTAGCCAGAGTAAGCTACTGGGGCAGTGTAGCTAGAGTAAGCTACTGGGGCGGAGTAGGCCAGGGGAGTGACGGGCTTGGCGTAGGTGACCGCGGGGGCAGAGTAGGCTACTGCTGGGGCAGAGTAGGCGACGGGGGCAACAGCCTGAACGACGGGTTTAGCGTAGGTCACGGCTGGGGCAGAGTAAGCCACGGGAGTAACAGCTGGCACGACGGGTTTGGCGTAGGAGACAGCTGGTGCGGAGTAGGCGACCGCGGGGGCCGAGTAGGCGACAGCTGGGGCGGAGTAGGCGACAGCGGGGGCCACAGCTGGGGCAGAAACAGCTACGACAGGCTTGGCGTAAGACACGGCTGGGGCGGAGTAGGCGAACGCGGCAGGGGCGACACCGGCGGAGTACGCCACTGGGGCGGCGAATTGGGGCTTGGCGGCGGCAAGGCCGAGCACGGCGGCAACAAATAGCTGCAACAAAAACATTCATTGTTAAAGCATTTAACTTTATGCCCTGGCTGGATAAACTAACACCTCAAGATCAAGTAGGGTGAAATAAATTGTGCAAAAACATTCGGAGTTTACAGTAAAATTCTAATTTTAAAGTAACTATAAAAAACAAATATTTGTCTACGGTCTTAATAATTTATACCTATCATTGTTTAAACTTAATTGCAAAAATAGTCGAAAATTAAGAAAAAACCTAACTAATAAGAAATGTGTAAGTAAGACGATGACATATTTTAACAATTAAGTACATGGGAAAAATGGAGCAAATTGATCAAAAAATTAAAAAAGAAATCATGATACTCACAAGCTTGTACATGGTTGTGGTTTGTTTCCAAGTAGTCGTAGCTGAATGACATTTTGCTCATCCCAAACTCACTTTTTATAGGATCAGACTAAAACCGGACGATATCCTTATCAATTTCATATTAATTTATAAAACGAACCTTATTCTAATGCGTCAAGGTCCATCGTTGTCGTGCCAATTTAAGGTGTAAATGTTAAATATATCAGTTTTATGTTATAATTTACCACGATCAAGGCTACAGTTGACAAACGAGTTCAATTTATATAAATACTAGCTGACCCGGCAAACTTTGTTTTGCCAAAATTGAGGATTGTATGTATTTTTGTATGTTGTATCATAAAAAAATAGAAATTAAAAATTTTGTCTAAAAAATAAAATAAAAAATTTAGTGGTGGACTACCCCTAACATTTAGGGGGATGAAAAATAGATGTTGGCCGATTCTCATAGATACCGGATAAGCACAAAAAATTTCATCAAAATCGGTCAAGCCGTTTCGGAGGAGTATGGCAACAAAAACTGTGACACGAGAATTTTATATATTAGAAGTATTTAATATACATATTTATCACAAAGGGCGCTTTAGGTGATTGACATCATGTGGCTTTAAACCACCAGTTATGTAGGTATACTAATGTATGAGCAAATTTTTACTGCGTTGCTCTCCACAAATTATTACGTTTACATGTGGTTGAATAACTATCGACTTAAGTCAATATTTTATTGAAACCTTACTTCTTCAATAAACTCGTAACGACTCGTGACTTTGTTTGACAATTGACACGTGCTTAAATTAATGGCAATCTTTAAAATAAAATCTGTCATCTCATACGATATTTTGTCAGAATCTTAGATCAAGGAGCAAGAGAAAATACAGATCTGTGGTCAGAATAATATCTCTTTATTCCCAAAATTAACCGAAGATACCTACTTATTCTATACCAGGGGTCACCAATTAGTTTCGCTCGGGGTCCGTTGTACGGTACGGTGTAGTGGAAACGAAATGACCAGCGTGGTCCGCACAACACTTCAAAAAATATATATTTAATAAAAAATGTAATTACGGAAATAACAAAGGTATTTTCTCACATATTAATGAGAAAAATGTCATTTTTTGTTGCGGGCTATCAGTCTAAAGTTTGTCGTATTTGTGCACATTAAATCCTAGAGATATTCATCAGTAAGTCGAGATCGAAAATTATTCTTAATGAAGTTTATCTTCGAAAATACTGCTTCCCAAATATATGATATATGCTGGCCCAAACGAAGTAAGAAGTTTCAAAGCTATTTTTTGTAGTTCTGGATATTTATTACCACACACAAATTTTATCCAGAACCCTTCATTGGAACTCTTCACCGCGACGATCAACGCACTCGCAATCCGCCAACTCTCTCACGCTTGGTAGCTCGTTACTTCACCCGGTCGTTTTTGAATTGACGTCAACAAAGTTAATGCGGGGGATACATTTTTATTAAATTACTTACTATGTAGAAAAATAAAACAAGTTGCTGTGTTCTTGCGGTACGCACAAAATGGGTGGGCGATCCGGATGCGGACCGCGGTGTGCCATTTGACGACCCCTGACTTAGACGGTGCAAGTTAAAAAGTTGCTGTGTTCTCGCGGTCCGCCCATATTGGGTCGGCGGTCCGAAAGCGGACCGCGGTCCGCCATTTGGCGACCCCTGTTCTATACTTTAAACGAGTAGTTTTTGTATATATATTTTGTATAGGACTAGGAGGGACGAGGCAAAAAAAAAATGATTTTCATAAAAAAGTGATCGAGAAAAAGCTCGGTCATCCAGATAATATGTACTTAAAATATGACTCTCACATTTTAAACTTAATGTCTTATTCCAGATAAAAATATTCGAAATGATCATGTTATATACTAGTGAATTCAAGCCAAGATGTTCTATTTCTCTTAAATAATGTTGTGTTATTTATTGCCTAAAATTTAAGAGACTTAAATTTTTTTTCATAAACTTATCCACATTCCTGTTCGATATCTCAAAAATACTGAAACATATAAAAAACCACCTGTACCAACTGTTTACAAAAATTAAGCTCATAAAATAAAGATTTTTTCAAGAAAAAAAAAAAGAAATTTTACTTTCCTTACTATTTTTTTTTAAATATGCGAAAGTAACTCTGTCTTTCTGTCTATTACCTGTTTACGTGTCAACCACTGAATCGATTTAGATGAAATTTGGTATGGATATTAATTTGAGACCTGGGGAAGGACATAGGATACTTTTTATCCGGTATGAGGGTCCTATGGGGCTGTCAAAATTAGAGGACACGCGGGCAACGTCGTGGGCAAGAGCTAGTTCTATATTCTGAACCATACCCGCATTTGGGTTTGAATAAGCCCAAAACTGAGAAACAAAATAACTTACAATGAATCGTTGAAAATACATAGGTAAATCAATTGTTAATGGATTATGAGCGGATTTCCAAAACCTCGTTTCGACATGTGTGTTATTTTAGTGGTATTTTGAGGCTTTCGCCAACCTTCGCGGCAGTAGCAGCTAAGAATGTTATTAAACGCGAGTCCTAGTTATATTATAATCTCTGTGTATATGTATAGGAAGAAGTACCTGCTAAATTTTCTTGTCTTCTTAACGCGTTCCCATTGCACGTCGGCTGTGTTGCTTCGACGCCTGTGGTTAACTTTTTTCTTTGCTACTTCGTTCGGAGATGTTTCAATATAAGTTCATATTTATAATGTACATTTTTCTTTCTCAGAGTTTCTACTCAGAAAACCCCAAATAATACATAACACTGCAATACAACATTGTGTAGGTAAAACTACTATTTGGGCGCCAAACAGTCTGAAATTTTGAGGTCAGGCGCTCTAAATTGTTTTATTATCTACGTGTTTCAAAATGTTGCGATTCACTAATAGATAGGTAATTACACAAAGTATCGAAGAAAAGCTGTTCTTGGGTTATATAGTAAGGGCATCCTTTATTAATAAAAGTAAAATAAATCTATTTAAAAAAAGTTTGTTTGTTGTAAGTATAAAAATTCTTACATTACGAGTACCTATGTAAGGATTCTTCAAATAATATTTTAAAATCCAGAACTCTAAGTACGCAATTTATTCTATATTTCATGGATATTTATTTTTCCTGGTAGGAACCCAATGGTTTTAGAAATATCAGTATTTTTTATCATGATATCGATATAGGTATGAACTCTTAGCTAAAAGGTCGTTCATATTCAAGAGATTGAATGGATCTTAAAAATATAACCTGATATGTGTAAAAACTCTTTTTCTACTTAATCCCAAACAATATTAACATAGAAATAAAATATACATTTTTGAAAAGAAAATTCAAAGCTTATGTATACTTTTACCGATCCTGTTCTATTTGTATACCTTACTTTACATACGAACTCGCAATATTATAAGATCAAATGAACTTCTCAAGTGAAGTTCGATCATTATTATATGAATCGCTTCATTCGAAGATATAAATATTCACCAGGTAGTCCCCTTAACCTACAGGTGACTCCATGCACGCTTTTAAAGACACTCAATTGACTAAACTGAAGTTGGCTATGAACGGGCTCCCCCCTACAACCGCCGACTCGGTTGCGGGGCGAGTCGCCATTCTGAGCTCAATACTCAATACTCAATCATTTATTGCTTCCATAATGTACTACAGGTCTTTGATTTTTAAATATAGGATCAATTAAGGACTCTGACGGGCGCTGCAATGAGAGAAGGGCAATTTAAAAAAAGGAATGATTAAATTAATGTATTACATGCATAGGTAATATTTTTTTTTTATTTTCCGTATATTATATCTATTTGGTAGTTTCCTGCTTTTATTATATATAATAAAGTAAATCAATTAATACGATTTTAATTATTTTAGTTAATCAATAAGACAAAACTCAAAATTCAATATCAAATTTACCATATTTTTATGTAATAAAATAACTACTATTTCTTTGGAAACCATTAAAGGTACAATGAAAAGTATGATTTTATTATAGTGATACTATTTTAAAAGGATTTATTTTATTGTATTATGCATATTATAAAGATTTTTTGTACCATTTCTTTTGTTAAATATTATTATTTTTCTGCTTTTATAAGTTTTTCGTATGTATTAGAAAATTGTAATTATATTTATTTATTTAATTGCAATTGAAAAGATTATTATATAATTTAAATAGATTATTGATTAATTTATTTCATGTAATGTATTGTATTTTATAGATTTAGAATTGTACCATAGCTAAGCCAAGAGTAGGCGTAAGCGTAGTAGGTGACAAGTGCTGTTTCAATGTCTGTTGTTTTTTTTACCTCTCTGAGCGCGTATGCGAACTTAGATAATTTAGCGCAAAATTTTTGGGTGTGAGGCTTCCAATTAATGGAGATATCTATGTCGACGCCCAACAATGTAAAGACATTGACCACCTCTAGATCTTTTCCGTTAAAATTAAAATTAAAATTTAATTGTGGTTTTTGGTACGGGTGAAAGACCATTAATTTTGTTTTTAAGTAGTTGATTTCCAAAGTGTGGTCACTCAGCCAGTCCGTCGTTTTTTTCAGGATATCTGTAAGGTGTTCATTTAGATTTTTACTATTTTTCGCGGATGTTAGGATTGAGATGTCGTCAGCAAATAGGCCACAGTGCTTTTTTATTATTTTTGGGAGGTCGTTTATGTTTATTAAGAACAAAAGGCACCCGAGCACGCTACCTTGGGGGATGGAAGAGTTCATTGGTATACAGTTAGATCGGATATTTTTGATCGTGTGAGTGTCATAATTATAATGCTCAATTTCAACAAACTGTTTCCTGTCCTTGAGATAAGAAGCGAACCATTGATGTGAGATTCCCTTTATTCCAATCCCATATAGTTTATTTAGTAAAATATTATACAGAACCCGGTCGTATGCCTTAGTCATATCTAACAACATTCCAATGCCATATTTTCAGTTGTCCAATGTTTTTAATATTTCTTGAACATATTTGTATACAGCCAATATTGTTGATCGGTTTTTCCGGAAACCATTCTGGCATTCGTCAAGTAATTTGTATTTTTCGCAAAAACTGTATACGCGGTTGGCCATTGCTCTTTCGAAAATCTTTGAGGCTGTAGGTAAGAAGTGTGCTATTGGTCGATAGTTGTTAAGATCAGATTTTTCATTTTTCTTACGGATAGGTTTTATTACAGTAATTTTTAGTAGGTCTGGAAAAACACCTTCATTAAATGACTGGTTAATTAGCAAGGTAAATGGTAAAGTCAGTTCATCCACACACTCTCGAAACAAGTTCGGTGGCAACTCATCAATGCCGCAGCTTTTTTTATTTTTTAAGCTTTTGATAATTTTATTTATTTCCTGGGCGAAGGAAAAGGCTATTTTCAGAGGGACACTGTACAGGCCTTCCTACTTTGTTCCCTATGCCATTTTCACCAATAGATGCAAAGAATTTATTAAAATTATCAGCTATCCGTTTTGGATCAGAAATTGATGATTTGTTTAGGTATAATTAGTTTAATATTATTTTTTTCCTTGGAAGTTCTTTTATTTGTACGCTCGTTTACTACACTCCACATTGTTTTCACTTTATTAGATGAGTTTTTTATAAGTTTTTTGTAATGTAATTTTTTTGCTGTGGATACTAATTTTTTTTGTATTTTTTCATATTTTTTGTAATAGTTATTATGTATTTGATGTTGGTTCATTCTTAAAGTAAGGAGTTTTAATTATCGTTTATTTTTACAAAATTTTTTTTATACCGACAGTCAACCAATGTTTTTTAAATGTTTTATTAATCTTTATTTTTTGTTTTGGAATATATTTATCTCAAATACCTATCATTATATTGTGAAATAGTTCATAGTTTTTTGTTACATTTTTATTTTCTTTTAGAATATCGTGCCATTTTATTTCTTTTAATTTTAATTTAAATGAATTTATATTTTTTGTGTTGAAGAATCTTTTTTCAGTGAACCACGTATTTTTAGTTAGTTTTTGGGTCATATCAAAGCTAATTATTGTTGCGGAATGAGCTGAATATCCTAGTTTCTCCACTCTAGTTTTTATGCTGTTGTTAAAGTTTGTGAATATTAAATCTATACAGCTTTCAGAGGTTTTAGTGAAGTGTGTAGGTTCTTTTATATGTTGACTTAATTTATATTCTGCCATTTGATTAAGGAAATTTTTAATTTTTGGTTTATTTTTTAATATATTTATATTGAAATCGTCTCCTATGATTATTTTATGTGTAGAGTATTTATTTTTTATGTTAACGAGCATTTTTTCTAACTGTTGCGTAAAAGTATCAGCCCCTCTTCCATTCCAGTATAAAGAGATTAATACAACGTTTTCTTTAGGTAATTCAGTAGCACATAATTCTAAATTAAACTCAATAGACATTTTTGTGATTTCGGTTATTTCTCTTGATTCCATTTGATCTTGTAGCAGTATGCAAACTCCACCGCCGTCATGTTCTTTCCTACAGTATGACGCTGCTATTTAATATCCATGAAAATATATTAAGCTGATTTTTTCTTCCGTTAGCCACGATTCCAAAATGCATATAGCTGTATAATCAGGATTTCGGTCGAGAAATGCTTCCAGTATGTGCTGCTTATTGTTGATACTTTAAAAGTTTTGAAATAAAATTTTAAACGACCGTCCTTCTGCGAAAGGAGTGACTCTTGCTAGTCAACCAATCTTATTTTCGTTTAATTCTATTTTCTTTCCTTCTATGTACAATTTATTATTCCTTATTACAGCGTATTTTCCTTCGCTTCTTGCCCTGAACATTTCTTCTTTTAGCGATTTCAATTCCTTTAAAGCCTTTCTGTCCATAAACTGTGAGACCGAAAGGCCGGTGCCGCGGAAACAGTGTCTATTATTTATAATTAGCCATCCTTTCGCTAATTAATTCGATTATTAGCGGTCGATTTTTACTGTCGTTATATCTTCCAATTCTATGGGTTTCTTCGATATAGCCAAGTATATCTATATTAAGAATATTACAAAAGGCTTCAGCTACTCTGCCATGTAGGTCATATTCAGGTGCTTTATTGTATTCTTTTAAGCCATAGACCACATTTTTTTTATCATTGCTTTCAGGACGCGGAAGCGTTTGTCTGGGACTTATGGCTTTTGTATCTATTTCCTTAATTTCCTTTATAAGTATTTCGTTTTCTTTCCGTAGTTTTTCTATTTTAATAGTAAGCTCTTCTATGTCTTTTTTCCTTTAATAGAATAGAATAGAATAGAATAGAATAGAATATCTTTATTAACAAATTTGAGGAACGTACATTTTCATATATCTATTACATATATGTTGCATGTTGTACAAAAATGTTTCGTCTTAAATGTTTACAATTTAGTTTTAGTTTGGATCTACATATTAATTACATTGTAATATAATAGTCATAATATAAAGACAATTAAAACATTTAAATTAGTAAAAGGTATTTAGTAAACGCATTTATGCCTCTCTTACATAAGCATCTCCTCTCACAGGTCTACGGTAAGAGATCTCTTTTGAGATATGTGGGGCCTTTGTACAACATTTATTTGATGTATTCTCGATATGCATTTTCGTGTACATAAATTGGTTAATAAATAATAAAAAATAAAATCAAATTAGTGTAGTGTCACTAAATAACTTATAACTATTTTCAGCTGTAAAGGGGCGTCGTCTTTTAAAATAAACATAATTTAATTAAATACATTACAGATATATAATAATAATAATAAAATCCTGTCAATATTTTAGATTAATATCTCATCGTCCATATTTATTTGATAAAAATTCTTGGACACTGTACAGGGTCTTGTTTAGTAATAAATCAATTACTTTCTTCCTAAAAGCTTGATCACTAGTGATTGATCTAACTGATTCCGGTAATTTGTTATATAATAGAGGACCTTTTATATTTGGTAGTTTTTTTGACAAGCATAATCTTTTAGGATCAACAATTAGACTGCCATCATTTCGTAGTCGTCTGCCATTAGGCTTTTCTTTTATTTTGAAAAGGTAAAGATTACGCCTTACATACATTATCATTTCTAGAATATACACAGCAGTTGTTTTCTTTATATAATGTATTAGTATCTTGTTTGATTTCGTCTCTAAATTTAGAAATAGCTTTATTTGTTTCTGTTGAAATTGCACCCTTTAAGTCTGTTATTATTCTCCTATTGTTCTCTTTCAGCTGCGAATCTATTAGATCCCTTAGGTTTTCTAGGGTCAATTCAGTTCTGGTGCTATGGCTTCCTTTATGTATAGTATCTCCTAGAATACTAATGTCTTCAGAACAAATGGAGTCGTTTATCGGTAAGGTGTTTTTGTTCCTCATCGTTACATTGTTGACTCCAGGCGACGGATCAGTAGAGTGCGTGTAGTGTTGATCACGATGGCGTACGGGGGTGTTGGTGTTAACTCCCTTGGGTATTTTATTAAGACACGTTTGACCGCACCAAGCCTGTTTATGTTCTTTTGTCGTTGTATTGTAGAATCTGTTGGTTGATACATTCGCACATTCTAAGTCGTAATATTAATTGCACAAAGAACAGTCCAAGAACTCTTTACTTAAGATTTCTTGTTGACATCCGACGAATTTCTTTTGCTTGGTTGCCATTTTGATACCAGTTACACCGTGTAGCGACATCTCTGGTAGTCTTAGTCTATGGTCTAAGTGTCTGTTAGGTTGTATTCTATGTCAAAATTCAATAGTTATTTCGCTACTCGACACTAGATGGCGTGTTGATGATGATTTATTTGTAAGGTCTTTTTATCTCTGTGGTGCCACCTATATTTTTTTCTTCTCCCTATTTTTATGCAGGTTTCTTCCTTTTTTCTATTCGACGATAGATGGCGGAACTATCTAATAAATATTATTGGCTGGTGTAGGACTCGAACCCGGGTCTTCTTTATAATGATATACAAAAATAAGCCCAGCGTACTGACCACTGGGCTATACTTCTTGTTCGTGAGCTGACAAATTCTTGCTATTAGTTTCACTAGGAAGCAAGTAAAAGCTTGATAGTGTACGTTCAACCGACGAAGCGGTTTTTTGTCTGCCCCCAAATCCAATCCAGCAATTGATATAAATTTTTATGTAACAATTTGTGTTTAGATGGTCAATAATTTAATAAAAGGACTGCTAACAGCGTCTTTATAAAACACTTTTTGATACACTCACAGTTTCACAGCTTTAGTCTGGTGCACTCCTCACTGCACTGATAAGTTTTATGATGGTCTTTATAAAAACAGTATGAATAAGTTTTTAGCACCAAAACTTGCCGGTATCTATCACAAATCATGATTCATGATCGGCAACTTCGTTCGGCAGACTCTCGTCTCCTTTTCATTCCTTTACATCGCACAAACTTTATGGCTAACTCTTTTACCCTACAAGCTTCACGGCTCTGGAATGCTTTACCCGTTGATATCAAAGAAATTTCCACTAAATTTTCTTTTAAAAGAAGAGTACATTCTCATCTTTTAAATTAGCTTTTTTTTTAATAGGATCTAACACCGTCGTCATCATCAGTGTTGGTATGTAGTGTATGTATGTGTATTTGTGTATTATGTATGTATGTTATATATGTATTATCTGTAATATTCTTATGTAAGGTATATATTATAAGACATATTATATGTTATATATCTATTATACTATATGTATATTAAATGTAAGTATATTGTGTTGTAAATTTATTGTTTTATTTTTTACGCCGCAACCATTTTTCTGTTTTTCCCTATGGTTGACTGGGAGAGAACGCTTTTAGCGTTAAGTCCGCCAATTGTAAACAATTTTTAATTGTGGATCAATAAAGTTTTATGAATGAATGAACAAACACTGGTGTACTTAGAAGTCCCTTTTATGTACGGAGATAGCTCACTTTTTCACTGTTTCGACGATAACTTTATTTTTAGATGATTTTTAAATACAGATACAATGTTAACTCTGGCACGGTGGCGCCCTCCTGGAGCTCATTCTTTTTAGAGTGTAGAAAAAGTGTTCCCCCAACAGTGGTTTTGGAATCACCTGTCATGGACTGAAAACTATTCCCTACAATCGACTGCGGAGTAAGTCTCAGTACAAATGAATACCCTAATGTAGAAAATGAGATGCAATCCAAAATAGAAACAATTGATAATGTTATAATAGAAAAATGATTTGTAAAAAATTGTTAATATATTCTAATAAGTTAGGTCAAGATCTTAGCAGTATGATCTATAATAACCTGAACAGTGAATGTACAGTATTCAATGCATGCACACCCGGGGTTACATTTTTAAACCTAATAAATAATATAAATTATAATGATCTAGACCAACATACCACAGTTGCAATTCTGTGTGTTCAGTTCCACTATAACAGGGAGGAACTTCAAAAAAATGTATGGACAAAATCATAGATTTAAAACAAAAAACTGATTGTAAATTTATCATAAGTGCCTTTCCCTATTCTTTAGACAGTGTAAGAAACAGGCACATATATGATTTAAATGTACATTTGTACAACATGACTTATTGTCATAGCGATTTTATTTTTTATTTAGATATTAATAAATTTATATGTAGATTTAAGTTGACGCAAGATACTATGTATCTTCCTCCGAGGTATAAGCGACTTTTAGCTACATTAGTAGCTTATAATATACAAAGTAGTTGTGTTGTAAATAGTACAACTGGCAACCCTAACTTACACCAAGTAATTGTGCTGAACGTACCGTGGTAGCTGCAGATACTCAGTCTAATTTAAACTAATAAAAAAAACAACAGTCAAGGCCAAAGAGTTAAATATTATTCACCAAAATATTCAGGGCCTGACTAGCAAATTATTGCAATTAGAATTATATGCACACAATAGGGATTTACATGTAGTATGTTTAACTGGACATTTATTGCAGTCACATCAAGTACAATTTAATATTGATAATTATTCAGTCTCTAGTTTATTTACTAGGACGATACAAGAAAAAGGAGGCAGTTTAATTTTAACGCGTAATGATGTGAAATGTAAAGAACGTAAGGATATCGTGAGCCTGTCAGTTGAAAGTATTGTTGAATTATCCTGTGTTGAACTAGAGAATTGTATTATAGTATGCGCGTACAGACCCCCAAAAGCTGACTTTCATACTCTAGAAACAGTAATTGAAGATGTTTTGAGAAAATTAAGTTCATGTCGCAAAAACATAATATTGTGTAGCGACTTTAACGTACATTTATTAGTGAGTGACGATACCGAATGTATTAGATTTTTGAATTTATTTAAGTCATTTAATTTGTTCAATTTATTTTTAGAACCAACTAGAATACAAGGCGACTCTAAAACATGTATAGATAATGTTTTTTGTGATTGCACTGCTGTTGATAAGGATATAATTAAAAATACAACTTCTGATCATTTTGGTCAATTCGTAAAATTTGCAAACAATGTAGAAGTAGAATTACGTCAAATAACCTACAGAGCTATTACTAAACAAAAAATCAAAACATTTAGGGATACACTTTCGAAAAAATTGCCTTTAATTTAAGAAGCTCGGGATGATCCTGATATTTTATATAATAAAATGTTTGGAGTAATAGAATTGGAATTTAATAAAAATTTCCCACTTAAAAAGGGAAAGAAACGTAATCGAAAAAAGTTTAGCGAATGGGCTACTACAGGAATTCATATAAGTAGGAATAGGCTATATGACTTAATAGCTATGAAAGTTTATAACCAAAAACCGAAGTTCATTGATTACGTTAGAACTTATTCAAAGCTTTTTAAAAAAGTATGCTTGTGCGCTAAATCATTATACACCAAGAAAGCTATTGTAGATTCTAAAGATAAAATAAAGACAACGTGGAATATTATTAACACTAAAACCGGGAAAAACAAGCAACGCGATAATAATATTGAATTAAAATGAATGAATAATGAATATGTTGCCCAATTGAGAACTTTTTCACTAACATTCCCCTTAATACAACCGCCTCACTAATGTCCTCATCTAAGAAATCAAAAAAAACTATTAACCAATTGTATACCAAAATGTAAAGATAGCTTAATATTTCAATACGTCACACCTATAAATATCATTGATACTTTTAAAAGTTTGAATAATAAGAAAACTGGTGATTTGTGGGACATTTCAGTATCCGTTATAAGTAATATTATAAATGTGATTGCGCCTTACTTATAGCTTCTATATTTAATAAATGTGTAGACGCGGGATCTTTCCCTGACATGATGAAGTTAAGTAAAGTTATCCCTTTATTTAAGTCTGGTGACAAAAATGATCCAACAAATTACCGTCCCATTTCTATTCTGCCAGCACTAAGCAAAATATTCGAAAGGTTAATTTTTAACCAGTTATTAGATGTTTTTATCAAAAATAGTCTGTTCCATGGTGATCAGTATGAATTTACTAAGGGTCAATCAACAACTGATGCAGGTGTTACACTTTTACAATACATCTATGATGCTTGGGAGTGTTGTCAGAATGCAATTGACATTTCATTTTCTAAAATGTATGAAAATTGGAGAATCATTTCGAGATTTAGCAATTCTGAACACGTAAAATATTTTTTCAGATTTTTTTGAGTTATATTTTTAGAGATAAATGAAAAAAACTCAAAAGTACAAGGATATAGGCATTTAACAGGTTACGCCTTTGCTTGAACATCTAAAAGTGAAAAAATTATGTCAAGCTGTCAGCTGTCAATTGACACGTGCGTCAATCTGACAACTGACATCACAAGTAAGAGAGAGAGATAATAGAAGTGTTGTCTATAGAAGTATCAGTTCGATAGGAAGACCATCTTATATCGATATTCTTTCAGTAAAGTAGAATTAGGATTGGAAAAAATACACATGCATTAAAATGTTTACATAGTTTGGTGACGAAATGCTAATATTTCCTTTATATGATTGATATTTCAGGTTAAATAAAAATAATATTGACATCCAGGTCTTAAAAACTATTAAAAAAAATGAAGTAAGGCAAAATGCTATCCTAAAATGGGGCGACTTTCAAAACACAAGGTGACATTTATGATAGCTTTTTTTTTGGTTTTTTAATTAAACCTTCCAAATTTCTGAACGCATATTTATTTATATTTTTGAAATAGCAATCTTGGTACGTTTGCCATCTTTCCACAACGCGTGTACGCCGGAGCCCTTGTTTTTATTTTCAGTCAAATTCACCCCAATTAACTTTAAAACGCTGTAACTTAAAAAGTAAAAAGTGAAACATTTTTTTCTTTGTGTTCTAAATTCCTGTAAGGGGCGACTATGAGAATCCGTTAAAAAACGTGGGTTACCCAAAAACCCCATTTCAAGTATAGAGATGATAGGGCAAAATTTTTTTTGTCGAGTATTACAAGCGTTATTTTTATGCCATTTGTTTTCCACATACCAAGTCGTCAATATAATATTTTTATGCCAAAAATAGCTGAGATAGAAGCGTTTGAATTTTTAAATTAATCAAAGTAACCCTATTTTACGATACGTAAGTTTTTGTATCGATATCGATATCTTACTGCTACAAAACACAACTCTATAGACGTCAGTAAAAGTTTTATTTTTTTAATTATTATGTATGGCAAAAATGTAAACTCGTTACATCCTAACTCTTGTATTTACGCTCTTTTAGAATGGAGAGATTTTAAACAATTTAATTTTAGGAGAAATAATGAAAAGAAATGAAAAAGAAAAAATATGTATGTCCTTTTTTTTGAAGTTCTTTAAGGAAAAAATATAAAATATGAATATAAAATTTTTAAAACGTTGTCAATTGGTGTGTTTTGTGACCTATCCAAGGCGATTGTGTAGACCACGAAACCCTTCTATCCAAACTTGAGCACTATGGAATAAAAGGGAAAGCTCTCGAATTGATTAAATCTTATTTGAGTAGCCGTATTCAAAAAGTTATTTTAAATCAAGTGAAATCTGAAGGATCAACAGTAGTAATGGGTGTGCCCCAGGGTTCCATCTTAGGTCCTTTGTTATTCCTCATATATATCAATGATTTACCATATTATGTAAAAAACTGTAAGTCTGTACTTTTTGCTGACGATACTTAGCTTGTTTTTAGCGTAGATAGGAAAACTGACGCCTCTGATGAGATTAATAATACATTGTCGCAAGTGTTGGAATGGTTTACGGCAAATAATTGAGTATTAAATGCAAACAAAACGAAATGTGTAAAGTTCTGCTTACCGAATGTTACAAAAGTTCCAACACGATTACTTATTAATAAGGAAGTAGTAGAAATGGTAGATAACACAACGTTTCTGAGAATAACGCTTGATTCCGGGTTGCAATGGGGTGCCCATATTAAAAAATTTGCTGGAAAGCTTAGCTCTGCAGCCTACGCGGTTAGGAGAATTAGGCAGATGACGGACGTTGATACAGTGCGTTTGGTATATTTTAGTTACTTTCATAGTGTTATGTCCTATGGAATATTGCTATTGGGTAATGCTGCAGACATAAATACCATATTTGTTTTACAAAAACGCGCTGTTACATCCATATATAAATTAGGTGCTAGAGAGTCTCTAAGGGAAGTCCCCTTATTAAAGACATTAATATTTTGACTCTCCCTTCGCAATTCATCTATGCGAACATTATGTACATGCATCAAAATATACATTTATATAAGAAAAATAGTGATATTCATAGTATAAACACTAGAAATAAAAATAAATTAGCTATCTCAGCTTTTCGGTTGCAAAAAACAAAAAAATCTTTTGTGGGTCTTGGCTTACGCCTCTATAATAAGATTCCAGATAATGTAGTAGCGTTACCATTATCTAAGTTTAAGACTGCCATTAAAAATCATTTAATCAAAAATGCGTATTATCATGTAAATGACTATTTATCATTGTCTGAGCACAATTCTTGGAAATAGATGACTGCAAATTTTAATTGTATTGTTTAAGTATAATGTATACCTAGCTAAAGTGTAAATCTGTATTGTAACTGTAATATAGCCCATCAGGCTGGGTAGGGACCAATACTGAACTGGGTTTCTTTCGGCGTAATCTTCCCAGCAGTGGTCATTCCGAAACGCTTGTAGTTTTTAGCTTTTGCACTAAAAGAATATTTAAAAAAAATGACCTTCAATAAGAGATAAATTTATCCTACATTGAATAAAAAATTTTGACTTTGACTTTGACTTTGAAGAGACAAAGTTTGTACATTTGGCGTTAGTGCGGGAAGCGAATAAGTCGATATTTGGTTGACCGAAATGTGACACAATGGTTCGAAAGCTGGTAGCGGAGAGTTCCCATTCAGTGTCAGGATTTATAATCCTAGATTCAGCGTCAGCCCGGTTTTCTTTAGTATTAACGTATGTCGCGTAGTAAATATTACGCTTCTCGCACCATTGCCAAATTTGCCGAGTGATCTCGTTTAAGTGTGGGAATTGTATTCCGCCCATGCGATTTACATAGCTAATAGCTGTAGTGTTATCTACCTGTAATAATATCGCGCAATTAGTTTCTTTAGATGCCGAGCTTTTGAGTCCGAGAAAGATTGCCAATAGTTCCAGGTAATTTATGTGGTAGTTGCGTTCACTAACTGACCACCCTCCGTGAGTGCGTCTTCATCGCTAACTGCGCCCCAGCTGGTTCGTGAAGCATCTGTATAGATTTCAATTTTATAGCTGGCGTTTCGCATTGGATTTGATGTTGTTTGTCCACCAAATAAGATCATCAAGGATACTGTTCGGTAAATTGATTTTACTCTCATAATTCTGATTTTGTAATAGCGCGAGATATTTTTGACGTTCCAATAACTTGGTGTATAACCAACCGTATTGGACAGCTGGACACGCCGCTATTAAATTACCAATTAATTGAGCAAATTCGCGAATAGTGCATTTAGGTAGACAAGTAAATTTCTGAACCAATTACGCAATACTGTTACGTTTATTATCTGGGAGAGAAACAGTTAGGTTCTTAGTGTCAAAGAGGAACCCTAAGAATTTACAAATTTGCTTAGGTTGGAGCGAACTTTTATCAAAATTTATGACGAAACTTAGACACTGTAATAATTTCAAAGTTTCATTTACGTTAGATTGGCAATCATCGTAAGTGTTCCCTAGGAGCCACAGACAGCCCATAGGGCATTGACGTGAACTCATAGGTCGTGGTTTGAGTGTTTCTCTTAAATTGGAATTTTTAATATTTTCTATGTTCCGCATGAATCGGAATTAATAAGTAGGCTTCTTTCAGATCGATTGTGTCTAAGTATCCATTTTGTGGTATTAACTTTGCCGCAGTACGGTAATCTTCCATCTAAAAGTGAAATTTGAAACGTATTTATTTAACGGTTTCAAATTCAATATGAAACGTTTACTATCGTTTGTTTTGGGGGCAAGGAATATTTTGGAGACAAACTGGTCTCTACTTGGAAGACATTTTGTTACGGCACCTAAGCCAACCAGTTTTTGAATCGCAGTTGACATTTCCTGGTACTCTAAGTCTGAAAAGGTATTGCTAGGAATTTTTGTTTGACAGACTTCCTTGCAAAAAGGTATATAGAGACCATTTTGTATCCAATCTAAAATTACTGAATTGGAGGAAATTTTCGTCCAACATTTAAAAAAGTGTTTAATTCTGCCAGCATGTACCTGAGTCACTGAGGCGCTGGGGCACGAGGCTTGTTCGCTGCCGCAGGCTTCGACGCAGGCTGCTGTTGCCTCGTGCTCGGGTATGGGCGGCGGCCCTGTGTCGTCTTCTTCCCACCTCGGTTGCCGCGGTTGGATGAGTACCGGGGTGGGCCGGACCAGTTTCCCGAATTAGCAGAGCGTGCTAGTGGATTGAGAGCCGGAATATTTCGGATTGGTCTTTTTGATATGCAGACCCTGTCGTTCGATAGCTTTGGCTGCCTTAATCTTTTCTGACAGTTTGTTTCCGAACAAGGTTTTGTCTCTTCCGGAATCTTGAACTACGTGGAGAAAGTTCTTATCCAGGTTAGGTGTGATGAGCTTTATGCGGCTGTTAGTATTTAAAGTATGCAAATCCGAAAGTATATGGCAGGCATTGCTAAGATGTTGGATCGCAATCTTCTTGTCTTCCCCACTTAAGAGAGTATCAAGCGCTCTATTTATGGCCGTTATACCCGACCCAAATTGCTGTTGATGAGCTTACAAGATCTTATCTCTGTTTCTTACAGAGTCTATAACTGCCGCTGATATCTCAGCGTTTAGTTTAGGCGCTTGCAGCAGCTTGCAGTTGTCGGGGATTAAATACTCCTTCAGCATTTTTTCTTTTTTATCTTTTGGCAAGTCTTTGACGAGTAGAGGAAGCCACAATTTTGCTAAAATTGTGGCTAAAATAAATTTTGTGGTGTAAAATAAATTTAAAACTTTCGTGGATCTTTTCCCCAAACTCGGGGATATCGCTGGTGGACTCCCCGAGGGCTTCTAAAAGTTCAGGGTCCAATTCTGGTCCGGCTGATTCGTCCGTCGAAGTGGGCTCTAAAGCCAGTGGTTGTTCGGCCATGGTCTCCGGTGTGGACTCAGGCTCCGGTGCGGGCTCAGACCCTGGAATAAGCTCGGGCTCCGCCATGGGCTCAGGCTCGATGTTGGGTAGTTCGGGTCTTTTCTCTGAAGCATCTTCCACACCTAAAAAAATATATATTTTTAGGACTTAGAAAGTGGATTACTTCAACGAACGAGGCTCACGGCCTGCCCTGATGAAGAATTTCATTTCAACGAACGAGGTTCACGGCCTGCCCTGATGAAGAATTTCATTTCAACGAACGAGGCTCACGGCCTGTCCTGATGAAGGTTATTATTTCAACAAACAAGGCTCACGGCCTGTTCTGATGAGAGCTAATAGCAACACGTGCAAACGAACATCAAAGTTACGTAATTGTTGTGAAAGCAAAGAATAAATAAATATGCTTACCTTCATTTTTGGACGAATCCGATGATATAACGCGTAACCGGCGATGTCGACCGATATCGCGTTCCCGTAATTTTCTAATTTTGCGTTCATAACGCACGATTTTTCTTCTGCACTTCGTTTTGGCATTATAAATTATAACTTGTAAATACTTTATAAAGAATATAAGAATAAAATGTAAATTTATTGGGAGACGCATGCTGTCGTCACCGTGCACCAAAAAAGAATGAGCTCAGAATGGCGACTCGCCCCGCAACCGAGTCGGCGGTGGTAGGGGGGAGCCCGTTCATAGCCAACTTCAGTTTAGTCAATTGAGTGTCTTTAAAAGCGTGCATAGAGTATCACCTGTAGGTTAAGGGGATATATGTTTTAAAATGTACTAATTAAAACATTTCATTTGATACCCAACTCGATATCGAAACAAAAAAATATTTTTTGATACGTTTTATTTGTAATATCCGATATAATCAAAGATTTTAGAATATACAGATATAATAATACATGCATTGCATACAAATTGTACCCGGACATTTATGACAAATTCATTGGTATCTCATTTGTCAAAATTGAATAAGCAGTTGGGATGCTTCGGTGGAACACACATAGCTATCCACATACATACATAAATACTTACATACGTATTTAAATACATAGACTGCTAAAATCATTACCCTTCCTCTTGGCTTTGCCGTAGGTAAAAATAGAATTAAACCACCAATAACGCACGTCTGATGTCATAATAGGTTACATCTACTTAATTATGCTAGACGGGTTGGAACAAGTTTTTTCTTAATTTTAATAGATCTGGATCTTCAAAATGCAAAAGATAGGATTCCAGTCGTTGACTCTCGTATCCGGATTCGTTGATGTGATTATGTTAATATACTTGTAATATGCTAATTAAAATTTATGGTCGAAATGGTGGCTTGTTACGATATCTTCGCTATGGTTGAATATTTAAAGTAATAGCAACTATTTTTTTTTTTGTAAAGTACGACAAGTTCATGCGATGTAGAAAGCCATTCTTTATACCATAGAGTGGACGTCATTTTAATGAAATTTTTAATCCATACTTATTTCACAGTCCCTTCTCGTTTTTGATTTGTATAGTGATTACTATACAGATCAAAAATGGGGCCCTAAGTTTATGGTTATAAAATGATATGAGAGAAAGCTGCCCCGTTGATATCCACAAAACCTCTAGTCGCCAAGCGTGAGTGCTGATTATCGACACCAACTGTCATACAGTATTATAAATATTTATGTAGTCTATGAAGGATTTATGAATTTATGCAATATTAGTCTATTTTTATATGTATGAATAAATAAATAAATTTATAATATGTAACAAAAACCCTGTCCGATCCTTGTAGGGGCAACTCAGACCGTCAATAAGACAAGTTTTCCTATGCGGCCAACGCTTGAAAAAAAAATAAACAATTTTCATACAAAATTATTCGACCGGCCCGGCAATTTGTAAGAAAATGTCGATTTTTTCTTCTCTCTTCATATTGGCAGTCTAAGTTGTTCCTACAAGGATCGGACAAGCTTTTTGCTACATACTGTATACGTACAAATAGATAGTATATAAATAAAATCATCGTTAAATTCATATTCGGCAGAATTTGGAGAAAGTAATTAAATTATAGTTAAAAGTCAAAGTCAAAAAAAAATATTCAATGTAGGATAAATTTATCTCTCATTGAAGGTCATTTTTTTGAATATCATTTTAGTGCAAAAGCTAAAAACTATTAGCGTTTCGGAACGACCACTGCTGGGAAGATTACGCCGAAAGAAACCCAGTTCAGTATTGGTCCTTACCCAGCCTGATGGGCTATGTTACAGTTACAATACAGATTTACACTTTAGCTAGGTATACATTATATTATACATTTAAAAATGATATGAACAAATAAAATTTGCAGTCATCTATTTCCAAGAATTGTGATCAGACGATGATAAATAGTCATTTCCATGATAATACCCATTTTTGATTAAATGATTTTTAACGGCAATCTTAACCTTAGATAATGGTAACGCTACCACATTATCTGGAATCTTATTATAGAGGCGTAAGCCAGCCCCATCAAAGATTTTTTTGTTTTTTGTAACCGAAAAGCTAAGATAGCTAATTTACCATTTTTTTTTTATATAAATGTATATTTTGACGCAAGTACATAATGTTCGCAAAACGCATGTCGTCCAAATTTAGCTTTTATCGGCATCACCTGTACCGTAAGTTGACTGGGCTTTAAAGTCCGCCTGTTACAATTTTCGTAAAAGTGTTAGATAAATAAATAAAAGCTTGCTCTTCGCGGGGAGCCTTGCTTTTAGCGGGTGTTTGTGTGCAAGTGCGATTTTGCATCTGGTTTTGCATCTGATTATGCAATAGCATATTAAAATATTTTTTCAAACTACAAAACCGATTTTGATAAAAATTTTATAAGACCACCTGACAAGCAAGCCCTTTAAAATAAAAAAAGATTTTTTTCATCTCATCTACTCAAAAAACGATGTTTTCATTTCAAAACATTTGAAGCTAAAGTTACTGGTTATTCTCTTGGGACTAAAAAGTGAAGTGAAGTTTGATTTAGTATTGTAGGTGTTCTACTGGTTTTTATATTTTGTTTTGTATTTTCTAGTTTTTCTAATAGATGGAGATGAAAAGTAGAGTGTGCTACTCGGGTACGGTAATATTTTTATCTCGGGCGATATACATGAATCCCTCGCTTCACTCAGGATTCCACCGTAGAATCACTCGCTACGCTCGTGATTCAACTGTGGAATCCTTCGTTTCGCTCTGGCCTTCAAATACCTTATCCCCTAACTATTTTGTACCGGTCCCGGCGTCATCGAATAATCGGTGAACATACATAAAAAAAAAACATAAAAGATCGCGACGAATTGATAACATTCTTTTTTTTGGAAGTCGGTTAATGAAGAGAATCTTGCACACTTGGAGTAAATGTGCTAAATTATAACAAGGCCAATTTTACAAAACGAGTTCAGTTGACATTTTGCTAAAATTTGTTTTCAATGTCTATACATGCTAGTTTGGAATGTGATTGGTTGTGATTTGAGACCATGTACCAACACCAATATCTGAGAAGGTTGTGATTTACCGACTTTTAATTTTTGTCGGCTCATTCACGTCGCTATGTATGTATGTACCTATATATGCCGATGTGAGTATAAAATATAAATAAAATACTGTAATGGATTGTCCGCTCAGCTGAACCCTTTTGTTTGCGGAAGTCAAAAGTTAGAGATCTGACCATTGGTTCCATAGTAGATATAATTTTGTAATGTAGAGGGTTCAGTGGCCCGTAATGTATACGGGCCATTTTATACATTGATTTTTTTCTAATTTTAATACATTTTTCTTTTGGTGTTAAATAAAGAGTGATCTGTCTACATTGGCACCAATTCTTAAACTTTTTAATTTTTTAGTCTTTTTTCGTACTTAGTGCCAAAAATACTTAGATAAATAATACACCGAAGTCAATGAAAGATCACAATGAATGTGACAATGTGGCTTTATTCATGTTACGCATGCATGCATAATCTTGTCGACCTCCGTGGCCTAGGGGTCACCATGCTAGTTCGCTACCCAGAGATCACGAGTTCGATCCCGGGTCAAAGCAAGTTGGGAAATGGCCTTTTTCAATTTTTCCTGGGTCTTGGATGTTTATCTATATTTGAATTTGTTGTAAAATATAGTATCGTTGAGTTAGTATCCCATAACATAAGTTTCGAACTTAGTTTGAGGCTAGATCAATCAGTGTTATTTGTCCCTATATATGTATTTATTAATGCCAAATATAACCCACCAAAAAGTTAGTTTTAAACCCCCGACAAAAAAGAGGGATGTAATAAGTTTGACTCCAATGTCTGGTAGTCTTCTACACCCATAAGATGTCTGTCTGTATTTCTGTCTGCGGCATCGTAGCTCTCAAACGGATGGACCAATTCAGATGCGGTTTTTTACGTAAAAGCCAGTTTCTTTGCAGTAGTTTTTAGCTATGTTTGATAAAAATCGGTTCAGCCGTTCAAAAGTTATTGGAAGTGACGTTTGAGAGTCAGAGGATTTTTGATTAGCCTGGCAAATAAATTTGTGAATATATTTTTAATTGCATACAAGGGTTTAGTAAAACTAAAAAAGTAATAATAATAATACATAAATAAATAAATATATGGGGACAAATTACACTGATTGAGCTAGTCTCTAAGTTAGTTCGGCACTTGTGTTATTAAATACACTAACACAACGATACTATATTTTGTAACAAATACATATATAGATAAACATCCAAGACCCAGGACAATTTAAAAAAGACCATTTTCCATCTTGCCCAGATCGGGGTTTGAACCCGAGGACCTCTGGGTGGCGGACTAGCATGGTGACCACAACGCTACGGAGGTCGTCTATATATGCTTTTAACCGTACATTATATATTTGATAGAACTATTAAACTAGGTATAATTGATCAAGCGAGCGCGAAGCATCTCCATTTTACCTTGACCAAAAATGCTTTCGTAGGTATGTCTGACCGGCTGTCCGGCGGTTCTGTTTGTCTGCTTGTTAGCTTGTTTAAGCCACTTCAAGCTTATCCCATTAGACGTACGAAGTTAGTCCTATATAGGCCTTAAGATATTTTCGTCCCAACTAACTTACTAGAGTTTTTTTCGGGTGGCTTCTAAACCTTTGAACAAATTGGATCTACTGTAGAGCCAATGTGGAGCATTTCTATCTTAAGGTTTTAAAATATTAGAATAACTGTGCGTACCCGGGCCCTAGTGCGAGATAATATTTATCCCAATCACTTTATTATAATTAGGTTAGGTTAAGAAACCCCGGGCGTGGCATGGTTCGTACATTAATAATTCCGCTCATCCGTGCTTTGAAAAGGTACGTTAATAAGTTGGGCCCGGATGTCAGATGCATTTAGGCAGCTTGACCCCCTTATTGAGGAAATTACAGTAATTTAAGTATTACTTACTTACACATGTAACAGTAGCTCGGTAGGTATAGCGGCGGTATTTAAAATAGAAATAAAATATACGCTTAGGAAAGTGACGGGTTGTGAAAACCTGACGCCACAAGTGCAGTTTGTGAACTTCAGTTAAGCACTTACAAGGTTTAAATAAAACTAAATAAGTGATGCTTTCAAAGTACTTTATATTTCATTAAACTATTACTAACTAGGTGTAAATAATTTACTTCTTGATGAAACCATAGCCAGAGTAGATGGGAGCGATCGCGGAGTAACTGGAGTACGCAACGGGGGCAGAAAAGGCTGGGGCGGAGTAGGTAACGGCAACGGGGGCGGTGACGGCTGGGGCAGAGTAAGCCACGGCAGCAGGAGCGGCGGCAACAGCTGGGGCAGAGTAGGCTACGGTAGCGGGGGCGGTGGCGACGGCTGGGGCCGAGTAGGCGATGGCCTGGGCACTGTATGTCACGGGAGCGGTTACGGCCGGAGCAGCCACCCGGACAGCTGGGGTAGCGTAGGAGACGGCGGGAGCAGCCACGCGTGCAGCTGGGGCAGCGTAGGAGACGGCAGGAGCAGTGACAGCGGGGGCAGCAACATGGTAAGCCGGGGCTGCAACAGCGGGCGCGGCAACAGCGGCGGTGGCGAAGGCAGCCCTAGCTACGGGAGCAGCGTAGGGTGAGGCGGCGTAGGCTGGGGCGGCGTAGGCTGAGGCGGCGTAGGGTGGGGCGGCGTATGCTGGGACGGCGTATGCTGTAGCGCCGTATGTTGGGGCGGCGATGGCGTGTGCGCTATAAGTTTGGGCGGTGAAGGCAGGAGCGGCGTATGCTGGGGCTGCCGCACGGGCGGAGGGAGTGCCGACGGCTGGCGCAGCAACAGTTTGTGCTGAGTAGGCTTCGCCAGTCGCAGGCGGGAGGTAGTAGTTAGGCTTGGCGGCAGAGAGCCCCAGCACAGCGGCGATGAACAACTGAAATCAGAGGAGGTAATTAAGACATTGTTCATAAACAGTTGCATTACAATGCTCGGTAGAAAAGTAAAAATTATTTAATATGTATCGTTAAACCAAACGTTTAACAAAAAGATATCTAGACCAAACGCAACTACACTTCAGATCATAAAAGAAAACCAGCGCTTTACTTACATCTGTGAGTAAAGGTTTACGCTGAGCTTTGTGACCTTTTGAATTGATGCAACTCACATAGACTATTGCTTTTATGTAATAATTTCTGTATTTTTATGTGTTTTTTGTTAAGTCTTAATAGTTAGCTTGTGTGTTAAGTTATATTCAATATGATTATTTTATTCTATTCTATCGTATTTTTTTTCAACACTTGTTCAAAATTTATGAATTTAAAAACAATATGGGTCAAGAGAAACCTGACGCTTGTTGTCTTGAGCATATATGGAAACTTACCAGTTTGTACATTGTGTTTGATTTTCAGGTCGTCGCAGCTGAATGATAGTGGGCTCATCCCAAACGGCTGTTTTATAGGACACTCGAAAACCGGACTTCCTTCTCATCAGTTTATTTTATTGTCACCAAAAACGACTTTAATTCCATGCAATATGATCCATTTGAAAAACCAATTAAGGCAGATGGTGTAGAAATGTATAAAATATTGGATTTGAGTTATAATTTGCCATCGTCAAGGCTAATGTGACAGAACTCGTTCATTTATCAACGGAAATAAACCAAAGGACGAGAGTCAATACAAATACAATTTTCTTCAATGAAGCATCCATTTTGTCTAGATACATAGAAGTACATCGTGTGAGTGGTGAGTAAGTGGAATAAAGGAGGAAGTCCATGCACAGTGCATTTTATTAATTGATAGATACAAAGACAAATAAACATAAATTTTTCAAAGTAAATATGATAGTTTTCTTTGGATAACTATATAAATATGAGTAAATATGATAGTTTTCTTTGGGGGCTTAAAATAAACAAGTTCTTATAATTGGTCTCCCTTTAGTTTTTTTTTTATTATTTTGTGCTAAAGGTAGAAAAAATATAGTAATTTAAAAAAAAAAACATTCAATCATAACTAGACATCTTTATTGGGCACTTCAATATTATATAAGATTTTAATACACATTCACAGCCACAACATATAAATTTAAACTTAATGGGTAATCCAATTTTAATGATGTTGAATTTTTGAAATATATTTATAATAACCAATCGACTATACTACTTTTTTGCAGTTTCGTTTAGTATCGAGCCAAATTAGAGCTGTACAACAAAGCTAGCTGCACCAGACAAATATGCTTGAAGAATGAAACAGAATTCAGTTAGTACCTTTGGCTTCAAGTTAAAAAGTTAAACATGTGCATTATCCTTTTTACCGATCCTACCATTATTACCGATTCAAAAACCGATCACATCCCTAAATTGGTAGTTTCCTTCCCTATCCCTTTATCATCTTATGAGGCCGTATAAAAAAGACAAAATTTTGTCTTTTTCTATTCTAGAAAGATATTACTATCTTAATATTTTCTTTAAAATCAAATCATGGAGTTTTTACATCAAGAGTGTTCTCCCGTGCAGGTCGTAATAGTTGCTCAAAGGAATGTGCATTTACTTAGGAATTACCTAAATAGGCAATCGGATCATTATTTCTGACTCCCATTTTCAATCTTAAGCCCACTAAGACATTTAAATTTTGTGTCTACCTACCTTATCTCTATCTACTCGTAAAAATATGATAATAAAGAGGTCTTATAATAATTAAACACATTTATTTAGATAAACCAATCCGTTGTTATTCTGTAGCGATGTGAAAGTTTTATGTAAGATTTCTTATACCAGCACCTCGTTGGTATACGTATTATGTACTTGTATTATTGATATGTAGAATTGCATCACCTGTTATACTAAAATTTAGAGCTAAGATATAACACCTGTAAACCGGTTCGACGAGTGATTAACATTTATATAAAACCTGATAAATAAAAAAGGTATGATATTTCATGCTGGTCTCTAAGAAAAAAGTAGCTTACGCCACCTATTGCTTCTTTCGCGCAGACCGTATAAGTCGACTAAGATATATACTTACTCAAGATTTCCTATATTTTAGATAATCGATGATGACCGTTAACCCCACTACCTTTGGCTCTGTATATGCTGTTACGGATAAAGACGTCAAAGTGTATTTGAATCTGTATTTAGGCTATAGGTAGCAGGTAGAAAAGATGTACAAAGCACGCTAAGCTAAACAGCCCTTTAGAGTCTCTTTTTTTCATTTGAGGTGGACGAAGTACATAGTGGGTTGGTGGCACGTGTATTATCTAACTGTTGTAGGCTTTCCATAGGCTACAGTATACACTAACTATCAGGTAAGCGGTATACCTGTTTTACTACTCAGTTGTATTTAAAAAGCAATGTTTTGATGTTTACTTTTAATATCTAGTTATTGCAGATTTTGTAAACTTAATCAAAAATCTTCCGGAATTGCACGGATGTATTATACTTTCTATAGAATAAGGTCTATATACTAACAAAAAAACTAACAAGAGACAAGAGAAGACTAACAAAAATCATGTAGATACATGATTTTTGTTAGTCAATCTTCATATTATTTGCATAAGTAGAATAGGTAGGTGGATGGATATAGAAAATAAAAGAAAAGTCACAGATTAAAATATATTTCGGACTAGATATGTTGTTTCTTTATCAACATTTCTTATGTTATAAGAAAGATCGGCGAGAAAAATAACAAACATAAAATAACACAAAATAAAACGACAAAGAGGTTTATATCAGTCGATCTCGTTTCTAGTTAACACTAGATTTTTAACGTTTCTTCCAGTAACCGTAGGGGGAGGAGTATCCGTAGCCGAGGCCGTATCCAGAGTAGGCAGAGTAAGCCAGGGGAGAGTAACCGGCGTAGCTTCCGGATCCGTAGCCGGAGTAGGCGAAGGGAGCGGAATAGCCAGAGTAGGCCACGGGGGCAACAGAGGGCGCGGAGAAGGCTACGACGGGCTTAGTATAGGACACGGCTGGAGAAGTATATGCCACGGCAGGGGCTGCGACAGAGACGGCGGGAGCAGCGTAGCGGACAGCAGGGGCGGCGGTGTAGCGGACAGCGGGAGCGGCGGCGTAACGGACGGCTGGGGCGGCGTATGATACCGCTGGGGCAGCGTAAGACACCGCTGGCGCAGAGTAAGCTACCGCTGGAGATGAGTAGGATACCGCTGGAGCAGAGTAAGATACCGCTGGAGCAGAGTAAGATACCGCTGGAGCAGAGTAAGATACTGCTGGCGCAGAGTAAGATACTGGGGCAGAGTAAGATACTGCTGGCGTGGAGTAAGATAATGCTGGTGCAGAGTAAGATACTGCTGGCGCGGAGTACGACACCGCTGCTGGAGCTCCGTAGGATACCGCTGGGGCGTATGAAGCATATGAAGCCACCGCTGGGGAGGAGTAAGCCAGCCCACTGGGCTTAGCGGCGGCAAGGCCGAGGATGGCGGTGAAGATTAACTGAAAAAAAAAAGTAAAACTTTTGTAAGAAATTGTCATTAAAACTATTTTTTGTTAGCTAGTGGTGTCCCTGTAGGAACCAAGGTAGATAAATCTCAAGAGAGTTAGTATATATACTACTTATACAAATAAATTCCGAAAACCGTAAGGATTCCCCCCTACTAATTTTCGATCTTTATTAAAAAAAAAATCGTTTTGGCCGCTTCAAAGTCAACGAATATGCCTATTTTTTTTTATCAAACATGATTTCATGCTATTAATTTATATGTAATCTTAAATAATAGTGTTTTGGACGCGATATTCTCGCCTCAAGGCGACGGTTTTAAAAGCTGGAGCCGTAGCTGAGGCGGCCGTTCCGCTTAGCGTCAAAATTTATAAGTTATCCGTAAATAATGTTTTTACAAAAATAAAATAAAAAAAGTTCCCTACGGCTAGTCGATGCCAGCTAGTGGCTGGGCTCATATCTTGTATACAGAATAGCATATATAATATACCAACTTATAAAATAGTGATATATGATGCCTATATATATATATATATATATATATATATATATATATATATATATGTATATATATGTATATATATGTATATATACCATTGTTTTATTTGTTACGAAATATTTTCTGTACCCGAAAGGGTTGATAAGATGGACTGTATTTTAATTATGTATAAGACCTTATGAAAAACTCTTATGAGCAAATAAAGAATTGAATTGAATAGACTTAGCGCGTCCAGCAGCCAGTGTTCTTGGTGCCATGCCACATGAACCTAGATTTTTATTAAATTTTATCTACCATTATATTTTTTTCTTTCAACACAGGCATTACTTTTACACTTTGTTTGTAACGATACCAATTTTAAATACAATGTTATAAGTGACTGAATAAATAAACAAAAAATAAAATACACAGAACTTACTGTTAGCCTAATAAATAGTTGTCTGCAAGTGATTTAATTTTATCGAGACTAGGTGAACTAGGTGAAAATAATCTCTCAAACTTGACTTATCTAGACAATCAGACAAGTTAAAAATTTAAAGATTTTTTTTAGTGTTATTATAATTAGTTTTACCATCGATGAAATATTAACGTTAGTAATTATATTATTTTTGGTGTTACTTACCAATTTGTACATCATTGCGATATTCTACTGTCTCAGCCGAATGATGGAAGATTCAGAAAAACATCTATTTTTATATCATTTTGAAAACCGGAGTTCCTTCAAATTTTGTTGATTGTAGAAAAATATATTAAGCTGTAAATTTGTAGATACACGGTTTAATTTCCATCGTCACCTCTTTTGATTAAAAATGCAAAATTATGAAGATCATGCCAAAATACGTTATTGTCAAGGCTAGATCTACATTCAATCGAGATTAATATCATCTGCATCATGAATCATAATGATAATGTACTCATATAATTTTACATAACTGTAACTTTACAGTGCTTAAAAACGCACTTATTTGGTAACTCAAAGGTACTACTATACTATTTATTTTTAATAAAATCTATTAAAGAATATAGTGGTCTATTATTTAGCGAGGAGTTTGATGGCCCAGCACTGCAATTTGTTGCGCCGCTGGGTTTATGTCCCAACCTGGATGAGATCACAACATCATCACCATCATCATTGGCAGCCCTTCTATATCCCACTGCTGCAAAAAGGACTCTCTCAGTACATGCCAAGAACCTCGGTCCTGCGCCTAAACCAGTTTATCGATCCAAGCAGCCGTCGGACTAATCTACATTTAGCCAGCTAGGGCCAATCTACTCCACTTATATTTTTTATGTTTTATATATATATATTTAATATTTTGACGACCTCCGTGGCGTCAAAATATAAAAAACCACGTGGCGTGGTGGTGGGATCGGGGCTAACGCAATCAGTGTTATAAGTCCGTATTTATTTAGTATCATCACCTCGTCTTGCCACTTGTCCTGGCTAACTCGAGCTCCATAGGTCGTTTTCCGGATGAGATCACTGAATCGAAATTTCTCCGTACTTCGGAAGGCACCTGAAATTGATCCACCCTTATTTTTAATAAAAGATGCCTACTAGGTTGATAATTTGTAAAATACATAAAAAATCTAAAACATTCGAAAAAAAAAGAAAATTTGTGAAGCCTTGTCTGAGGTTACGTAGTAACTATTTATATGTAAAGGATCTGTGTCTGAGGTCTTCTGGTTTTTAGCCAATTACTTTTTTAAGTCGTAATATTATAACGAAAATAAAGATTTATTATTAATATTATTATTATTATAACATTGTTTACAGCAGTATTGTTAACTTACTTTACTATGTTATCTAGTCACTGATCAATGAGTCGCATCTATTGCAATTTCAAGCTTAAGTTTGCAAATTACCAATTATTTACTTTAAAAATTATAAATTTCCTTTTTTTTGTAATTTGCAAAGGTATTGATTTATAAAGTGTATATTTCAATAAGAAGACACGTCAAGATTGCATTAACATTCTTTTGAATACCTAAACAAATGGACTATAGACTTCCCTATTAAGGGGATACCTGAATTTTCCGGGGTCCAGCCCTGCCACCATTTAAAATAAATCGTGTAACAGGAAACGGAGACATCTTTTAAAATTTTATCTTGACCAGGCACGAGATAACCCTTCAAACTTTGTTTACAGTTTAAAGTGAGAACGTGAAGAGTTTTCTACGCACATACGCCAAAAGTGGCCGTTTTTCACAATTGTGAAAAACTTCTTTAAACGCAATAAAATTACAACAACGTAATTCAAACTAAGTTTAGTTTACATAGATATATTTATGCAGTATGAGTTTATAATTTGTTTGTTTGTTTGTAATAACTTTATTTTACTATGAAAACTCACAATTATATAAAATAACAACATAAAAAGTAAATTGACAACGGCGGACCTAGTATGTATGGAAATATTTTATGTTATTACTAAATTCAATATTTTCATTAGCGCATTGAACAATTTGAACATATACATTCGATTTTGTATCTAATGTGTAAAGTATTCATTTATTAAAATTCAATGACAGCATAATTGGAAATCGAATTTTAAGGATCTGTTTTAATATATTCACTGCTTTTTAAATAAGTAAGCTGAGTAGTCGAATGCATGGTCAATATGGTCATAGCCATAACATGCTTATCTAGAGTAGACTAGAGGCGCTGCTATACTTGTTGCTGGGGCAGGTATTCTATAGGCAAGGGGAGCTACAGTCAACACTGGGGCAGCAATATGGATGGCTGGGGGGGGGGGGGGACGGACACAGCCAGGCGCTGAATATTCTAAAGCCTAATAAAGCCCAAAATTAGCAGTGATATTGCCTGAAAGAATTGTAAACTTAGTATTGTAAATGATTATATATGATTATTATTAATGATTTTTTTAAAGTATAGTGCAGTTTGATTTTTTAACCTTATTCACAATCTCATGGATTAGAGTTTTTTCTAAAAGTCCTAAAAAGTTATCTACATTTGTAAACTTTTTTTTTTGTAGTCTACTATATTGCAGGATCATTGGGGGGGAAATCTGATTTTTAATAAGCATCTAATCAAATAAATAAACATAAATTGCAAAAGGTATTTTTTCTTTAATATCAATTTTTAATTAAACAATAGCTATTTAAAAGTAACTTTCAAGGGTCTTCAGCAAAACAGTTTTTGACGTCTTCCATGAAAGAATTCAATTTTCATAAAAAAATTCTATGTACACTGAGCGTATACAAAGCCCATTAAATCTATCTTCGATCATAGTCGATCTTAGCCACGTTTTTATGCATCTGAGTGTGCTGAATGACGGTCTGTCTGTCTGTGACATCGCAGATTTTAAAGGGATAAACCGATTTCGATGCGGTTATTTTACGTGAAAGAAAGTTTCCTTGCGGTGGTTCTTAGCTATGTTTTATGATAACAGAGAATATGCATGAAAAAAATATGTGTTATGTAATTAGTTTATCCATAAGTATTCAAAAGTAAAGTAGTAACAGTAAAAACAGATTAAAAATTGGTTGAAAAACGGACTAGATATAACGATTTTACGAAAATATGTTTATCTCACTCGCAAAAACGCTATTTTCTATGGAAAATGTAAAGATGATATGGACTTTGACGACACTAGTCCATATCGGACTTCGCTTTCTAATTGAAACTTTAAAGTACCACATGTTCGTCACTAATTAAGATATTCTATAAATTCTTTCATATTTATTTACTGTGGGTAATAAGAATTTTATTAAGCAAATTAAAAAGAAACGTGCATATTCCCTCAGGCGTTTAAAAGTAATTGGAGGTGAAGTGTGAACGCTTTTTAGTCGGTTTTTTTTTATCGACAAAAGTAGATAGTTAGTAGGGACGTAAAAAAAACCAGGCGCGGCAAGTGGCTTGCCTGCCCCCCCCCCCCTCTCGGTACGCCCATGGCTGACCGCGGCAGTTACGTCTCTGGTTATTCTGTTAAATGAGATACACGTGGTGGCTATGCGCAATTTCAAATTCTCGAAGATATTATTGCAGATAGTTTATTTCATTTTACTTTACTTTTCTTACCAGTTTGTACATGATTGCAGCTAAAATGTATTCTAAGAGCCTCGTGTTCACCTTTTATATATGATCGTTTAAAACCGGACTTACTCCACGAAAGATAGGAAGCAAAGCAAATTAAAATGAACTTTATGTTGGTCTCATAAATTTCCGATTTCTATGAAATATTTGTAAAAATACATTAATCAGAATTTGCTCTATTTTCGTCTAGGCTTAGATCATAGAACTAGTGCTACTTATAAATTTAAATTTGAGCCACTCCAAAGGATATTAACATAAATAGATCATTCTCATAAAAAAAATATATCAAAATACGAGTTGGACATTTTTACATTTAGATATACTGAAGAAATATTTAAACGCCTGCTAAACTTTTGAAGCAAGTCTATATAGTCAGTATTGAGTCCCACCTAGGGCATGCAGAACCGGAGCCGGTTCCAGATTTTTGGTACCCGGTTCCAGGACACAGTTAGAACCGGGGGAACCGGTTCTGCCGGTTCCAACCAAAAAATCTATGTTTTTAATCAAAGGAATTAAGAGTTTATAACGTTTTAAGAGGCATAAAATAAAAAAGGTTGGGTAATTAATTAAAACAGACATTTATTTGTTCAATCTTATTCTTAGTCTCACTAAATCACAGTAGGAAGTTAGGAACTCAATTAATCAGTCTTAAATTACTAAACAATATAAAATCAACTTGCAAAAATAAAATTATATAATCTTTTTCTCATATTACGAGTATGTATGCTCGGTACTGGTACTCTGCTACAGAAACTTTTATAAAAAAAAACCGAACATAAAAAACAAATCACAATTTTGTTGTTTCATCATCCATCAGTCTTAGATGCCCTTTTTTTTCTGATAATAGGATCGTAAAAAACTAATCACGTCTAAGCTCCGGTCACTTAAAGAGCTGCGAAAGCAATTGCAGATGTAACCGTGCTGAGGAGAAAATTCGTTCTGGCTCCACGCTAGTTGGCGGTATGGCTTTCAAAAAATTGTAGTAGAGATGAGTCGTTCGCGATTGAACGAATCAAAAGGAACGGGTCATTAGCTCGCCACGACCCGTTCGTTCACTTCTACAAAAATGATTCGGTCGTTCGTTTCTGGTTTTTTTTTTACTTCGGCCGGCTTTGGGTCGAATCGATCGCGACGAACGAAACGAACCGTTTCATTCGCGATCGATTTAGCTCACGTCACACTCACTGATAGACCCGCGCCTATGCTGCGACCTGCGAACGAACGGAGCGACACGATTCCGAATGTTTACGAAAGTTCTTTAATGTCTCCGCGTTTGAAAAATGGCACCACAGTATCTATTCGCTCGCGATCGAAAGCCGCTAACGATTGTTTCGTGAGAAAACCAATCAATCGATTGAACGGGTCGAACGACCCGGGTCGCCTACTGAAAGGTTAAATATTGATTGAGATCCTAAAGATTGAACGAACGACACATGTCTACGGCAGAGTGGCTGTGGCTGCGGAAGACGCGACGCAATTTCATGCCACGAGTGCGTGTGTGTGCGCGCGACTATGCCAGCTCGCTAATTGAGAGTTGGCAACGTCGCGCGTAGTGTGCTGGCAACGTGTTGCAAGATTTGTATTAAGAATTAAATAAAGTAAAAAAAAAAATTTTTAGAACCGGGGGAACCGGGTTCGCTACTGACGGAACGGGTATACCCGGGTATTTTGGAACCGGGTAGAACCGGGTGCATGCCCTAGTCCCGCCTAGAGATCTAAATAAAATAACAAAGTTATAGTAAACTTGTCACACGTAACACTGAAATATCAGTCTTTATTTCAATATAAATTTTAATTGAGGATTGTATCTTTTTACAACGTGTGATGGAAAGGGGGTATCAACCCGAAAGGGAGTAAACATATTGATCAATGTGAACAACTTTTACTATGGAACCATCCCTGAAATCGTAAAAAAAATCTGCAGCTCCATACGTTTTGGCACGGTAGGTATTTAATGTTGTAAGGAGGTGAAGGTTTTTTTTAGGATATCAGGGATGGTTCCATAGTAAAAGTTGTTCACATTGATTACTCCCTTTCGGGTTGACACCCCTTTTCCATTACATGTAGTATACACTGGCGATGACTGCTGAGTGCGGATATATCTAAAGCAAATAACTAAATAAATTTATCAGCAAAATTTCTTTATTTTAGATGTCATTCCGAATATTTATGTTTGTACTTCTTTAGGCAATGTGGGTATTTTCTTTTTGTAAAGTTTAGCGTTTTTTCCAGTAGTAGGATGGGTAGCTGTCATATCCGTAGCTGTAGGAGATTGGGGCAGCGGCGTAGGTGGAGTATGAAACGGGGGCTACTCTTGCTACTGAAACGGCAGGTTGAAAGTTAGTAACGTGGACTGCTGGGGCAACAGGTACCGCGGGGGCCACCACGGACACGGCGGGGTAGGCTGGGGCCAGTAAACTGGGCTTGGCGGCGGCCAGCCCTAGGACACCGACGAATACCAACTGTAGAATAAAAACACTGTTATGTTTAATAACAGAAAATCGTTCAGCCGGTGTTTCAGGGTATCATTATGTTTGATGCAAAAATTTCGTATATGTATTGTATTGTATATAAAAATATATTAAAGAAAAAGTTTTTAATTATCAAAGTTTAACAAACACAGTAATAATGACACAAAGCCTTTAATTTGCTAATTGACATTTATTTAAAATCATCATCATCATCATATCAGCCACAGGAAGTCCACTGCTGGATATAGGCCTCCCCCAAGGATTTCCAAAACGACCGATTTTATTTAAAATGTCGAAACAAAAATCATTAATTTTAAAATATCTTAACTTTTCAATTTACTTTACTTAATGTTCTCCCTTATAATATAGATCCTAAATTTTGCAAGCTGATAACTATCATGTAGCGAGAACAAACTGGTCCAACGGAACGGCTTTAAAAGTCTCCGAAACACTTCTTTGCTTTCAGAATCAGATCGACTTCCACCATCTAGGTTCAGCCACTACCAATAGAGAAGATGCATAATGAGTAGATTTTGATAAATGTCTCTGATTTTGTAAGCATTTACATAAAAAAGGCTTTAAGCACAATAATATGTTTTTATCGATTCATTAACTTTGGTTTTTAGTTGAATGAAGTCAATTTTCGAAGTAATAAAAAGTTTAAAAAATAATATTACCATAGGATTCTCTTAAAAAAATATAGCTACTTTTGTTATGCGGGCAATCATGTAAACGCAATATTTGACATAGCACCCGAACAAATGTTCTTACATCACGCCTACAAATGCGTCATAAGTGATGTCATTCCTGTGATTCCTGTCCGGTCTTTCTAAGGCGGTCCGAGACGCCGTCAAATGGCGGACGTGACGTTGTAACCTTTATATCTTAAAGAAAGTTTGGGTTAGCAACATAGTTTTTTCTTGGATGTGCCTATTTTTAGGAACTCTTGCCATAGCACAACGAAAAAAAATATATGCATCTTCTCTATCAAGTAGGTAGATTTTTGAATCACTAAATCAAATATCTACTAATTTTAACAATAAGTAATATTGCCTTACCAGTTTGTACATGTTTGTTATATCTTTTAGACTACTGAATCTGAATGATGAGGCGTGAATCCCAAGCCTAGATTATATAGGATCATCTTAGAACCGGACTTCCACTCTCCTTCAGAAATGCATAGGCAATAAAATATACTTTACGATTTCGATGTAGAATTCAAAATATATTGTCATGTACGTGGGTTGAAAAAAGCATAAAATTTGTTCTAATTTTTTGTCCTCAAGGTTAATGTGACAAAACTAGTTCAATATATTGATCTTAGGAAGGGTATCACAGTATGGTTCCTTTTATTAATCTGCATTTGGCATCTTTTTTTGTTGCAACAGACATAATGAGTATAAATTCACAAATTTTACGTCGTGATAATTATCTAAATTATTCATATTTACGAGCAGATATATAATAAGCATGCTCAAACTATATGAATAAATTATGACGACCTCCGTGGCGTAGTGGTCACCACAAGTCCGCCACCCAAAGGTTCCGGGTTCGATCCCCGGTCAGAGCAAGTTAGAAAATGGCCTTTTTCAAACTGTCCTGGATCTTGGATTTTTATCTATATATTGATCGTTTATCTGTATTATATAGTATCGTTAAGTAAGTATCCCATAACACTAAATTAAAACGAATTAAATTACGAATTAAACAGAAACAAATCACGTTTCTTGCTGACACAGTTTCAACGTACTTTTGATAAGTTTCGCTCCAATATTTTGTCGCCTCCACCCTACTCAAAACGTACCCCATCTGTCTGCGTCATTCGTAGGTGCTATGATCAAAACATTCGAAGAAGTGATAATAAGAAAAAATGGGAACAAAATCCTGAAAGGTTTTAGACAAAGGTCTAGAAAAGTTTTACTATCGTTATAAAATGAATACTACTACTACTACTTAGATGTCTTTTTGTTAACAACACTATTCATTCTCTAGCTAGTGAATACGAGTATAATGTACCTACGCATATAATGTACTTATGCGATCTTTTTATAAAAACACTGTGTAAAAGTAGGTAGTAGGTAGGTAAACAAAGAAGGTACGAGTACAAAGTGGATGCCCGTTTTCCTTTTATTCTAGAAACGAATTAGAGATCCGCTTATTGATAGTATACGTACTATTGTGCATTGACAAAAAACGTTCTCACGATCAAGTGCGGACGCATGCGTGAAGGGTTCCGGGGTGCGTGCCTTTGTACAATGTTGTAAAAATGTTTATTTTTAGTGTTTTTTTTTTTCGACTTTCCAGCATTGGCCCTTATAAGTAGAACCTAGTACATACTTGTTTGTATCATACTATAAGGCCGAGTCACCTCTTTCAGTAAGTATACATATACTTACTGAAAGAGGTGACTCATTTACATAATGTAGATGAACATATGATAACGATAGATCTGATTTGAATTAAACTTATTGAGAAGGATAAACAGGGAACCACGTTCTATTTACAATCAAACAAATCTTTATGCTAGTATGAAAGAATGCTAATGTAAAAAGCTTCGAATCATACGGAACAATATTTGTTTTTAGTTTGAGGTAAGGAAAATATTCACTTATTCTGTAATATAATGTAATAACTGCATATAATATAAGACCAACGCCCCTTGGAAGTTGAGGTCAAACTTAGCCAGTCTTTGTTTTCCTACACTTTAACAAAACATAAGTTAATTAAACCTAGGCCTTATTACCATGTTTATATGACCTATTTTATTTTAATGAAAACCTAATAACTTAGAAAACAAAAAGATTGGTGTCATTTCTATCTACATAGATATCTATCTTATATAGATAAAAATGGTACAATTTTCATTTCAATCGTTTCATGCGTTAGTAGTAACTATTACTCATATCTCTTAAAATATACAAAAGATATAGAAGCAAACAATAATAAATAAATAAAAACAAATCACACAGATTAAGCTAGCCCCAAAGTAAGTTCGAGACTTGTGTTATGGGATACTAACTCAACGAAACATAAATAGATAAACATCCATAATCCATGTCAATCTTAAAAATACCATGTCCATTTTGACCAGACCGGGGATCGCACCTGGGGGCCTCCGGTGTAACAGCTTGGCATAATGACCACTAGGCCATAGATGTCGTCATATAAATATTAAAGCATTATAGAATACACTAAAAGAAAATACCATATTTGTAGATGATACGATTTTAATATACCTATTGGTCTATGAAAAATATATAAATTAAATATTTACCGTGGCTAGGTACGGGTTTTTATACAGTTATTACATTTAAGAAAGTATAAGTTTAGGTAAAATCTTTGGACTTCATCGTTCGGTTTCAAATTAAGCATTTACTTTTTCTTGTAGTAATACACGGAATAGTCGTTGTATCCAAGTCCATATCCGTAGCCGGGGTATGCCAAGGGTGAGGCGGCGTAGCCAGAGTATGCCAGAGGAGAGGAGTACACTGAGGCGACGGGGGCAACGGCGTGAGAGTATGAGACGGCAGGGGCAGAGTAGCTCACAACAGGTTTAGCGTACACCGACGAAGAGTACGCGACGGCTGGCGCGGAGTAGGAAGGCGCCGCGTACGAAAATGCCGGTGCGGCATACGACACAGCGGGGGCAGTGGCGTACGATACGGCAGGGGCAGCAGTGTAGGATACGGCGGGAGCAGTGGCGTAGGATACGGCAGGGGCAGCGCCGTAGGATAAGGCGGGGGCTGCGGCGTAGGAGACTGCAGGAGCACCGTACGATACCGCTGGGGCAGAGTAAGCAGAGCTGACCACTGGGCCGAAGACTTGAGGCTTGGCGGCAGCAAGCCCAAGGACGGCGGCAAAGATAAACTGAAAATTATAAAGAATTAAGTAAGTTTCAATGTACATGTGATTAAATCTGCTGAATTTCATATACAACTTGTAGAGATCTACGATACAATTTTTTTAATTGTCAGATGATACACAAATGCCGATTGAATGTGTTGGATTTATTTACATCTTATAAGTAGACTAATATTAATGTCTTTTGATACTAATTCCTGTACACATCTATAAAACAAATGCTATTATATTTCGAAAGGACTATAATCGTTTTTACTATATTAACTGCAAAATTCTAATTGTCAAAGGCACTTACCAGTTTGTTCATGGTTCTGGTTTGGTCTGAACTGTCGAAGCTGAATGATGCTGGGCTCATCCCTGCCGTTAAATATATACAAAACCATCCAACTGGAAGTACTTCGTTCAAAAAGTTTTAACACGTTTACAATAATGATAAAACAAGCTTCATGATATAGACAGAAGGTTTGATTTGCCATAAAAAATATATGGGTTAAAAACGAATAAAATATCAATTTCGTCAAATAAACACTGATGCTCAAGGTTAATATGACATATCTGGTTTAGTTTAGTTATTTAAATGTATTGATGGTAACGATTGATTGATATCAGGGAAATAATAAAACCATAAATTTCTGTCGTATATATATATATTAAAACGACAGAATCGGCATATATATATATATATATATAAAGCTATTAAATTTGTAGTCTTGGATGTTTACCTATACACGTATTTGTTAAAAAATATGGTATCGTTGAGTTAGTATCCCATAACAAAAGTCTCGAACTTACTTTGGGGCTAGCTCAATCAGTGTTTATTATTATATATTTATTATTTAAAATATAAAAACCGACTGCGTGTCTAGAAAGTACCTAGGCATGGCCGTAAAACGACAGAATCGGCATATATATATATATATATATAAAGCTATTAAATTTGTAGTCTTGGATGTTTACCTATACATGTATTTGTTAAAAAATATGGTATCGTTGAGTTAGTATCCCATAACAAAAGTCTCGAACTTACTTTGGGGCTAGCTCAATCAGTGTTTATTATTATATATTTATTATTTAAAATATAAAAACCGACTGCGTGTCTAGAAAGTACCTAGGCATGGCCGTAGCCAGAAATATGTTTCGGGGGAGGGGAGTGGGGGTGGGGGTTCAAGCTAGAGCCTACCTACACACCCATGTTGTTCCATTAATTACGCGAGGCGTTTTTGAGGATTGAGTGTAACTGTTGGATTCATTTATAAAGACATCATCTGTTTCACTATTTTTATTAATACTAGTAAAAAGAAAACTGGTTTTTAAAACGATTTTGATCATAAATTAAAATTACGTGATCTATCCCAGGTGAGATTTGGTAACTTTGCTTGACCCCCTCCCCCCTGAACCATAATAATAGGTTGGGGAAAAAGTCTTTTCGCATTTTATATGAAAATTCAAAACATTTTTAATACAGTTTATTTACATTTAACTAAAGTATGTAGGTACCATTTTGTTCGATAACCTTTTGCCATCTTATAGGTAGGGACATGATCCCATTGCTATAGAAATTTTGGAGCTTCTGATCAAAAAACTGCGTCAAGTAGTTTTGGCAGTCCTCTCGTGATGTTAACCTGACACTGCCTAAAGAATTCTGAAGAGACCGAAACAGGTGGAAATCTGAAGGTGCCAGGTCAGGACTATACGGCGGATGCATTAACACCTCCCAGCCAAACTCTCTTAATTTTTGCTGGGTGGTTAAAGATGTGTGAGATCTAGCGTTATCATGATGAAAAACCACACCCCTTCTGTTGATTAATTCCGGCCGCTTTCTCTCAACTTCTTGCTTTAATCTTATTAGTTGTTCGCAGTAAAGTTCTGAATCGATGGTCCTGCCTGATGGTAACAGTTCATAATGAATAATGCCCTTCCAATCCCACCACACACACAGCATCACCTTGTTGCGAGTTAACCCAGGTTTCGCCACAGTCTGTGAAGCCTGACCGGCCTTTGACCATGACCTTTTTCGCACGTTCTTGGCGTACGTGATCCACTTTTCATCACCAGTTATCAATTTCTTCCAAAATGGTTCGGTCTCATAAAGAATCACAAATGAGTACACGGTTCATTAGGTTTCTTTCAGAGAGCTCGTGAGGCACCCAAATATCGAGCTTTTTTGTGTACCCATTTTTTTTAAATGCGCCAAAACTGTTTTGTGGTCAATTCCCAGTTCTTCAGCTACGTCGTAACTACTGACATGTCGATCTTGCTCCACTTTTTCAAAAATAGCATCCTTTTATCCGTAACAGGGCGACCAGAGCGACGAAAATTTCCGGATTGAAAACGCTTAAACCAAATTTGTGCTACTCTCACAAACACTGCACTAGGTCCACATTGCAAATTTTTTTCGCGGCTTGCGTTGCTTTTTTGCCTTTTTGGTAGTAAAATTTTAAAATGTATCTAATTTCTTCATTAGGTTCACTCATCTTGACGGTAAGAAAAACAAATGAAAATCACGCATTTTCCTAATTTGAATTTGGAATTATCTTCTTTAAAATTTAAACTTTTAAATGATACCAAAACCAGCCAGGTACAAATAGTATAGCCAAAGTGGTTTTACAAGTTCATACATACTATATGCGAAAAGACTTTGTCCCCAACCTAATATGTTGGCTTTTTAACATTTTTAGATAATAATTATAATTATTTAACCTAACTGCTTTAAGCACAAATGTTGTGTATATTTATGTATTTCCTATTTAGATTCCTTAATTTGATATTAATAAAAATAAAATGTATGATTTGGCGCCAAAAATCAACTATTTTCACTACTACTTGAGCTACTTTAGCTGTCGAAATCATTTTTTTACATGTACTCATCTCTTTTCTCTATAAGCCATTAAGGATCTATCTATGATATACATAACTTGTTTTGACAGTTTTGTTTGGACTTGATATCTCTGGTTATACGTTATAATATAACGCTCGTATTATAAAATTAAATAAGCTTTGGTAAAACATTGCTTGATTTAATTTATTAACACCCATTCGCATTCCTTATGTTATTTTAAATCGGAATCAATATGCATAATTCGTTATTCATATGCATTGAAATACAATATGTAGTCGAACTAAATACATAATTTGATTGTTTGCTATATTTTTATAACTCATTATAATGCCTATAAAATATGTAAGGTGTGTTTGTGTTTCCGTTCTTATACATAACTATAACTATGTGCTTCTCCTTTATATTAATAACTTGCTAACAATCACGCTTTATTTGCTGACGATTTATCAATTATTATTTATAGGAAGTCTAACTGTAATTACGAGCAAGAAATTAATGATACAATTAGTAGAAGAGTTAATTTGTTAAAATATAATAATCTCTGCGTTAACCTATTTGAAACAAAATACAAACAATAAATAAACTAGTGGCTCAGTAAGCTATAGACCTCGCGAGCTTATATATTGTGAAGGATTTTTTTCACACTATGTTTTCATTGAATATTAAAATCTTGATAATAATGTAATCTTTTTAGTCATTTTTCCTCCTCTGTTCTTAACAGAAGTTTCATAGACCTGATTCTTGTCAAACGTTCAAAATTGAAGGGCTCCAAGATGACATCAGTAAGTCTTCGAGCCCGAGAAAGTGCGACGTAAGAGCAACCTACAGCACAGCACAGATTTATAATAGTAACTACTCTACAGCCAGTAGACCTCTCTAGACCCAAGTCGACCACTACCCTGTGTAAAGTCAATCCCTGCGTAATCCCATCGAGTTTAGGCTCGTTTACTTCGGTTTTACTATAAAAAATTGTCAAAAAAATCTTTTTAGTTTAGTTATGGAAATGAATTCTTATAAAATTTTGGTTAACTGGTAATTTTGGTAAAGAAGACTAAATTAATGTTTCCAGTAGTTACATAATTCCCGAGAAAACAATAAGTATAACTAAATAATAGTCTAACTTTTAAAAATCTTTTAGAATCAACTTCGAAATACCGGTCGCAAAGGTAGAAATAAATATATTGAACTAAAAAAGAACACCTTCCGGGGAAATTCGATCTCTAGACGCTTAAGTCGATCAGAGATCTCTTTATAAATGAACTGAACTATTCATCTTTTGACAATGCTGGTGAAAATATACGTCTATTGTAAGTCATAATAGAAAATAAAATTCCTTTGTTACTTCGTTGTCACTACAAACACAAAATGGTCGTAAGAGCCATAAAATCCAAAGGCGCTTAGGCCCATTGTGCCAATTCCGTCATTTTCGAAAATTTCCAAATAATGGCTTGTCTATCGATTTTCATATGTTTATCTAACCTGCTTCCAAAATATCACGGGAATCGGTTGAGAAATGCGACCTCTTGAGAAGAACACACAGACATACCAAAGCATTTTTGGCCAAGTTGAAACGGAGACCTCACTCGCTTCGCTCGCTCAGTCAATAAAAACAGCCAACCTCTGAAATTGCGGCAATCAAATCACAGAGACAACTTCGACAAAGTTTTTAGGTATTATGGTCGCCTCCCTTTTTTCATGGAAGAAACATATATGTACATATCATTGGTCTGTCAAAAAATTAATCTCTATATCGTTTAAAAATACATGTTGCCTAGAAACAGCCTTATTCGCTTACCATGGCTATGTGGCGCTCCCGCCAAAACCCATTTCTGAATATACCTATGAAAGGTGTACCCTTGAATAGGTTTCAGCAGGAGAAAGATCTATTGCAAGAAAGAGGGAAAGGGTTATTGAATGAGATTGGGATGGACTGATACTGGGATATTGCAATAGCAAAGTCACCTGCCATAATCATGATTACTGAGTATTGTAGGCAGATGGTGGCTTGCCGCCCACTAGATGGGCCCCTCAAACGCGCCGACAATAGTTGCCGGCGAAGGAGCAACACTTGTACAGGCGACTCAGGGGTATCGAGAGGTGTGCTGCGCTTTCTTCGAACTTACTCGTTATTATTATGTTCTTGTAAAATAGAAGAATAATTGCTAAAAAATTATATGCCGATAGTTGGTGCAACACGCCTGTACAACAAAATTAGGTATGAATGACTTGTTAAATCATATTTCTTACCTTGTTTGCTTGCAGATAAATGTATTTCAGTTCATATTTCAGTTATTAGTACAATGGGAGTTACCACGATTAATATCATTTTTCGCCAGATATTTTGACGACCCTTCTGCCGTCATGGTCGCTGGCAGACTGGCTGGTTGGCTGGTTGCGGTAAGTCCCGTAGTACTAAAAACAGTAATTGGGACCGCGAAACTCTAAAATCATATTTAATCATATTTCACTTCAACAAAAAAAAGGACCCATATTAAACGCAAATCCAGTCCAAATTAGACATTAACTTTCCCAATGAAACGGGAAACTAAGCAGCAACTTGGATTCTCAAGAACGCAGCGATTTAAAGATAAAGAAAGCGACGTGTTGTGTCTGCCCTTGGCCCCGACATGGGAACATAGGAAACGAAAAAGAACTGTATGTTGTATACTTACTACTTCATAATATTTACTATAACCTACGACTTCGTCATCCGACTGAAATTTCAGTCAAATCGGTTCAGTGGTTGAAGTGTGAAGAGGTAACCGACAGACAGAAAGAGTTACTTTCACATTTATAATATATAATAAGTATATAACTATAGATAGCCGCATTATCTCATGCGGCTAGCCACTACATCATCATCTTTCTCGCCTTTTCTCTATTTTGGGTCGGCTCCATTTTCTTTATATTATTAACCATATTTGCATTAGCCCCTTCTTCCTTCATATTTGAAGCGTGTGAATACATTTTCGCATTGACGGGTGTAGCGGCTAGCCACTACACTCGTCAATATTTTGATTATATTGTTCACATACACGGCCAAACATTACGCTGAAAGTACCATCACTATTTTAATTTCACTCTTTACCCCATCATCACTCAAAAATCACTCGGTTTAGCGACACTGAGTTCTATGTATCCCGTGTGCAGTGTGTATGAAATTGAAAATCAAAAATATCGGAACATAATTTTATTTAGACTCGTTATTGAAATTGCATGTACCTAAATTCGTATAAATAGTCGATTTTGTTTTTTCACTTCTTCTTCCACAGGTAGGGGTAGCCGCTGTAGCCGTAGTCGTAGCCAGCTCCGTAAGAAGCCAGGCCAGAGTATGCGTAGGGAGCGTAGCTGGAGTATGCCAGGGGGGAGTACGCTGAGTAAGACAGAGGAGCGGCAGCGTAAGAGTAGGCAGGAGCGGCGTAAGAGTAGGCGGGGGCGGCGTAAGAGTAGGCAGGAGCGGCGACAGCTGGAGCCGAGTAGGCTACGGCGGGGGCCGAGTAGGCTACGGCTGGGGCGGAGTACGCCAGTGGGGCGCTGTAGCCAGAGTATGCGAAGGGGACGCTGGGCTTAGCAGCAGCAAGCGCCACGAGAGCGGTGAATACCAACTGTAATTAAAAATAAATAAAATTAGTTTTGTGATATAAATTGAAGAAAACCTTAACCCTTCTTGACAAAGGGATAAATTTTAGTTATATAAACTATAGGTTAAGAAAAAATCCTTTATATATATGAATAAAAAAATGAAATCGTATTTTAAAATTATATCTTTGTTTTATTTATACTATTGTTTTTAGTGTGTGTGCCAACACTAGTGTCAGATTTTTCAAGCTATCTCAAGGCATCTGACATAGCTTGATGACTGCGATACAATGATGACAGCCGGGCCAAGGCTGATGAGTGCCGTCCGAAGCACGGAGGAGCTCAAGAAATCTTTATGCCCCTTGAGGTTACCCATCCAAGTGCGGACCACGTCCGGTGTCTTCCACCGGACCACCGAGCTCCTCATTATACTACAACTTAATTATATTATATTGTAAGCAGCTATATAGCAGCATCGCTTACATAATTCACATTTCCGCCGATTCCCTCGATCGGCTTCTACGATCTGCGCGGGAAGAGACGCAGCTGGTACATTCTAAGTTTTTTCGTTTCTCCCAAACCAACATGGAAGATAATTTTACTATATTAAAAATTGAACACTTTTACATCCACTTGAACGAGTTAGGCAGTGGTTGAAGTGCTAACAGCAAGCAGTACAGTTCTACTTGTAAATATTATCATTAGTTATTTATTAAGTACGTAATATTTTATGATTTTAAACATTTTTCGTAAACTTACCAGTTTGTACATGGTTGTTTGATTTCCAGATTCCTATATCTGAATGATGCTAGTCTCACCCTCTCGGTAGATTTTATAGTAGCAGCAAAAACCGGACCATATTGCCAATTATGCAACAAAAAATTTAACAAATTAGACTTTAAGCTTTTCCACTTAAGATTCAACTTTTGCATCATTTGAGTGGGCCGAATAATGTATAATATATCAGTTTTGTCATAGGTACACGTAATATAGAATTCAAGGCTAATTTGGCAAATTAACTATATCATCAATTTGATAATTTTTCATACCAGAACTGATAGATACCTTCTTCTTATATATAGAATGCCATCAATTAATAAAAGTGTTTACTTTTGATAACTTTGACTGAACTGGATTATTTGTATCCGCAACGAATCGGAACGAATAGTGCATGGATTTTGGATACTGAAATCATATCATACGAATACATTTCTCTGATTAGTTTACTATTATGCAATTTGATGCGATGTGAATCATTTAGGTAGGTAACAATAAGTTTTGACAAAATTGCATCATGCCTCATCCATCGTCCTAACCTATGGAAAATGAATAAATATTTCACGGAAATTTATTATAAATAAATAGTTGCTATAAACACAAAAGTTAGACATACATACTCGTATCTACTAAGTACGGCTAAATAAGTATGATTTAATGTTAAAATATACGTGAAAACTATTGTAATAATATCTCGTGGAATGTTAAGTTTCATCCATATCTGATTAACGGTTCGAAAGTTATAGAGCAATATTTATTTTCATCAAAAGGCGTAAGTATATCTCAAAACTGATTTTTGATACCCAACAAATCCAAAATTCTATGAATTGTTGCTACCCTCATTCTTAATATCATCAAAATAAGTCCAACGGTTCGATATTGATGATTTTTTATGACAGAACACATATAGAAACATACAGACATTCATACTCATAGTACGTCATACATACAAACAATGTTTTTTCGTCCCAACTTGAATGGTAGCCCTTGCTCGCTTCGCTCTTTCGGTCAATAACCACTTATGTTATGACACCAATATGTTTGTAAATATAGATATATTCGTGATTAGTTTCAATATACCATACATTTGTAATTACTTATTTTTTTTAGTATTTAAACTAAGTCAATTGCAAAGTATTTCAATTTTAAGTATACTATACTCAACTTGTCATTTAAAACTATAAAAGCATAGGGTTTGAAAAAAATTAAACAGCTTAAATCTAAGTAAATATATCATATTATTCACAGCTTGATATTTTGCATACTTACTTAATATTTATTTACACGAGTATTTTTTTAAAATACAAATCCTTGCTAAAAATAATTTAGAAGTCAGAAGCTGAAATCAAAGGTGACTGACCTTAAAAAAGTGAAGCTTGACAAGTCGATGTTCAATAAACACTTGAGTTCTTTGTCAAAAGTTAAAAAAACTTTAGCGTTTCTTTTCGAAACTTTTCGGTACTTAGGTAACTTTAATAAACTGATTATTGATTTGTCAGTTATTAAAGTTATTTAGGTAACTTTAATAACTGACAACATTCTGGGTAAATTACAAAAATAAACCAGCCAAGTAAGAGTAGGTATCTTTCACGGTGAGACTGATCTATCGTATAAGATTTATTATTATGGTATTACTTTAACTTTGTTTTTTTTTTGTTCATTTTGTCAGCTATAGAAAAACATATACGTTGCATACAAAGAGTCTATTTAGGCTTCTAGCCGTTTGTAAACGTTTGTTTGTTTATATGTATTTAACTATATATATCAGGATTACCTAAAGAGCGAAGTAACACTTTTTAATTACTTTATTTTGAATTGAAATTGAGCTTCCACGATATTTGAGTTATCCATAAATAGACTGTAATAGCCAGTCTATAAAATGCAGCATTGTGAAGCAATCAATTAATTATTGATGGATATAGATCAGTCAATCTATTCCTGCTACCTTCAAAAATCTGGCCAAAACGTTACATTTCGCAAATCCATATATATATATATATATACTAACCTTGAGACATTACGTCACCTTTGTGTTTAAAAATGTAATATAAAATGTCAACAAGATATTCCAATACTTTAAGTTACTCTATTTTCTCATTAACATAATCATTATCGTTTTGGGATGATGCACACTAGTTGAGACGATAGCCATTTTGAGTAATATTAAAATATGCAATATATGCTTATACTAAATTAAATATGCTTAAATATAATCTCGTGGGTAAGTTAAAAAAAGGCATGTAACTTTTTTGTAATAGCATATTTCTATTCTCAGAAATTACTCTTGGTGTTTGTATTAAATACAAATTTTCAACCACTTTGCCAGAAAAACTGGTGCTTTTATATTGAAAAAAGAAATGTGTGAAACAGTCCACGGTGAGCTGGAATAAACAAATTAAGGCCGCACTTCAGCATTATTAGTCAATGTGAATATTTTGTCATTTATATTGATATTATAATGTGGTGACGTGAAACTAAATCAATTTTTGTTGTATAATAAAATGATCAAAATGTTAATAAATCAGGAAATAAATCAATCAAATAACTTTAACAGGACGCCATTTGTGTATCCGTTGAGACCACGGCTGGTTTTCATCTTATATTGACATCTTCGTATCTTTCTGTCTCATTAGGTACTCATGTAGATACGAACTTTACCTTGAGCAACCAAATATTTAACATAAAAGTCCCATCGCCACGCTAAGAAGAGGTAGGTACTGTGTATTGAGAAATGTAGTTGTAGTATGGCTTTGATATAAGAAAAGTTCATTTATTTTTGAGCCCACATCAACCCATTGTTGTGCGTAGGCCCTTCTTTTTTTGCGCCGTTTCCCACGAACCTGTGCTATTCTCATTCATTGCTTACCCGTCAACTTCACAATATCGTGTGACCAACGGGCCGGTGGTTTCCCTACTGGTCTCTTCCCCTGTCTCTGCCACCACTCGGTTACTGCTTTGGTTGGCTTCTTCTCTTCTAGCCAAGTGTCCCGCCGATTCCCACTTCATCTGCGTGATCCGTCTACCTACGTCTTCGACCCAAGTTCTGCGGCGAATCTCTACGTTTGGAGCTCAAAACAATAGACCGGAATAACCTTGGCCGAGCAACTGTTTAACACAAACCGTTCTTCATTGCTCTATTCAAAAAATTACACTTTGACAAGTAACGGTTGACCGAGAGCACTGTTTTGGTACACGGTTCATCATCGCAATTTTAAGCATGGCGCGCTCCATCGCTCTTTGTGCATCAATAATGCGCATGTTCTGCTTTGTAAGTTGCTTTAACCACTTCCACGCATTCCCTACGATAAAGCAAAGTAATAGAAACAATAACATATACCAGCAAGAAAACATTTATTTTTAAATTACTTAACGTTCAACATCAAGCAACTGCCAAATGATTCGTTAAACAAAGTTCAAATTACTTCTTCAAGGTGTAGGTATAAGGAGCAGCATAGGCCGAAACTCCAGAGAAGTAGGGTGGGTATGCAGCGACAGGAGCAGAGTAAGCGACTGGAGCGGTGTAAGCTACTGCCGGTGCGGTATACGCGACCGGTGCCACGAAGGCGGGCTGAGTAGCCGCAAAGCCAAAAATGGCAGCGAGCGCGACGATGATCTGAAATCAAAAATGTGACTTAATATGTAGTACTCTTTAAGGCAGCCCTTCCCGACGGCTTTGTCGTCAACGCGAGCATAGTTTGAAAAGCTTGTTTTGTCATCCAGGGCAATGCTAGAAAAAAAAGCAAACCAAAAAGAGAGATAGCGCCTTAGGGCACGGTTTGCACTGTATTGAATGAAATTAGTATTATTATTAACTATCCGTTGAACGAATATTTACTATTCATAGGGTGCGGAAATTTCATAAAACTTGTTCCAGGATGTACATTTTAGTCAGTAAGTCTTACAAGTTTGTGAAACAAATGATTTTTATTTAAAAAATTTATAATATTTGCGAGGTTTCTATCGAAATATTTTTTATTTTTATATTTTATGAGTACTTTTTGAACGGTCCAAGTTCAGGTAAAGTGCAACAAAGCAGATTTTTGGAGGCGTATACTGAACTTATTTTTCCAAATATTCATTTTTTATTTCGATAGAAACCTAGAAATAGTGCACAAGATATCTGTTAGCTCAAAAGTTTTCAAGAAAGATTAGTTACAACGCCATAATTACGTACGAGCGTTTGTATGAAAAGTAAGACGGGAAGGCTGCTCTTAAGCTATAACCAACAAAAAAGAAAAAACGAAGTTCACATTCAAATTAAAATTAATTTTTGACCGGCTTTTATGTACCTAGCTATTATTTCAGAATCATTATTTAATCATTTTACTTCATTATTAATCCTAGTTTATAGACCACTATGCAGTTAATACATTCAACATTATAGTAGGTACTAAGATAAACATAGGTAGGTACAGTTTTTTTTTATTAGGTGAATATTTACCTTTACTACAGGCAGGTATACCAACATTTATTATTCAGAAAAATAAATGTAGTTTCATAAACTAAGATAATTTATTATATTTATCATTCGCTAATGTTATCATATGTGTATATCGCAAAATAGATTTGTGTAGCAAATATTTTAATAATTTGTGGCAGAAGATAAAAATAAAAGTTTTACACTGAATTTGATTTTTGGAGGCCACTTAAATAAAATAACACGTTTTAATGGTTATCACTCAAACAAGAATAATTTGCATACAAGAATACATGAATATTCGTTAGATCCTTAGAAGTAAAATGTGTCTAACAAAATTTTGTATTTGTTTCAAAAATTTTTACTTATTTGAAAGAAAAAGGTCAGCTTTTCATAGACAATTTTAGTTAATATTTAACTTTAGTATCTTGTAATAAAAACTATTTTGTTAAGTAGGGTGTTCACTCCCAAGGAAGTCTGGGACTAAATTATTTTCAAAAAGAGATGCCAGGTATTGAATTATTATGATTTAAAGTTTTATAGGTTATTTCACCTTTATGCTTATTAATTTCAAATACAGTTAGGGTCAAAGTAAAGGTAAGATATCACAGAGTTCATGGGCAGTCCAGGTTAAATAAGAATCTCAAAAATACAAGAAATAAGTAGTCTAAAACACACAAAGTACAAAGAGTCGTAAACACAAGCAAGCTGTGAGTGAAAAATCAGAGAAACGTCAAATGTCATCCATTTAATTGATTGACAGATGATTGACGGCTTTGGACAGTAGAAACTATGTAGGTAACAAGTTTTTTTACATGTGTTATGGGTTACTAGCAATGGTTCCCTAAAAATTCATGTATCGTTGACCTAACTTTGTATAAATATGTCTTTATTTTTAAAAATAATTTTTCGACATTAATTTTTTTTTTGACATTTATATATTTATAGACCCTTAAAATAATTTGAACTGAATTCCTGCCTTACACTTTTAGATAAAACTTAAGTTTTGATTAAATATATTTGAAAAAACTAGCTGTTTCCCACGGCGTTGCCCACGTTTTGGAAGATTAAATAGATCTTAGGTTACTCGCTGATAAATTTAGCATTATATAGGTAAAATAATATACTAAAATCGGATCAGAAGTTTTGAGTTAGACTATTAAAAAGAAACAATCACATCTTTTCTCATTATAATATTAGTCGTAATAACATACCACGTAATATTAGTATAGATAAATGAAACTAAGTATAAGTTAACTCACCAATTTGAACATGGTTGTTGTTTTCAGGCTATCGAAGCTGAATGATGTGATGCACATCTTTTGCTGCAGTTTTATAGGTGAATTCAAGAACCGGACTCTAAAAATGATTCAAATAAAATATCCTGTATGCTTTTGACTTAAGATTCAATTTTATTATTTTACTTGCAAATGTAAGAAAAAAGACTACTCGTAAAAAATGTTACGAGCTAAGACAAGTATACCTAAACATCAAAATTATTACTACCTAGTAGTAACATAATCATCATTTTGCCATAAAAAGTAAAAATATTTCTATCGAGATTTTTCCTAATTATTGTAGGTTACATTTTGGTTTTAAACCTAACCTTGGTCCCATAATATCTTTATCATATGGCGTGTATTTTAGAAGCGTACACATAGCATTGGGTAACATGAAAACAGGCAGAAAAAGAAAAATAATTGTAATTAAATATGTTAATGTGAACTAATTTAAGTATATATGTAATTATTATTCGGTAGAAATTACTAGGTATTGATGTAAGGATCCCGTAGTCTACGGGATACTTACATCAAAATTAGGTATGATACATACATATATACATATTATCACGCCTGTTTCCCACAGGGGTAGGCAGAGACTAAGGACCTCCACTTGCTACGATCCTGACAGACCTCTTTCGCTTCATCTACACTCATCACTCTCTTCATGCATGCCCGCCGGTTACGGGTACTTCTAACCTCTCCTTTTTTAAGAACGTCTGCAATTTGATCGCGGTACGTTCGTCGAGGACGACCCTGACCCGCTCTTCCACTCAAGTTTGCTTTGTAGACTCTTTTAGTAAATCTCCTTTCATCCATCCTTTCTACATGTCCGAATTAGGTATGATATCACAGACATATGCTAATTTAATTGAAATGACTACTCTATCAAGATTTTAAGGTATCAAGGTGGTAAGAACTTGCAAAAGAGTTACAAAGAAATATGAAGGTCAAGGAGTATTATCACGTGGATATGACCAAACCTTATTCGATGCAACCACCACTAACTTTAAGGCCCTTATATTTTAAAATATACTTTTGCAAACACAAGTTTTATACATTACTTCATCGATATGGATATCAATATCTCAAATTGTATCTAGCTTTGGAAATGTCAAATAGCTGCACTGAGTACTTATATTTGTTTTCTTTTAGTATTGGAAGTAATTTGTAGACAAGTCATTAAAACGAATGTTGTTTATTTATTATTTATGTATTATTAAATATGTGTTAAAGTATATCATTTCAAATAATTTTGTTTTAGGAAATAGGGTATGTGTTTCGTGATGATCCAGTTGTCTGTTGTATTAGAACCAATTCTAGCAAGGAGGCAATGTAATGAATATTTGAGCTTTGGAGCTCCTAATAACGATAACTTAACTTTGGTAGATACCGCTACCAGTTTATTCTTGGTAGGTATGTTACATTTGTTTATCAAATTCCTCATAATTTCACGAAAAAATTAAAATAATTTTTTTTCAATTAACTTATATTTATTGTAGACAGATTAAATAATAATACATGTAGGTTCATTCATTTCTTCAGTATTAAATAAATTATTTATCAGTGTTCGGTTTGGGTTCAAATGTAGTAAGAGTACGGGGCAGCGTAGCTATATGCGGAGTAGGCATACGGGGCATACGCGGAGTACGCGGAGTACGCGACAGGAGCGGTGTACGCGGCTGCTATCGGGGCGGTGTACGCCGCAGCGTATGGTGCCGTGTAGACCAGGGGCTTCGCGATGCCGAACGCCAGCAGGGCCATGAATATCAGCTGCAAAAGAAGAAAAGAATGAAATAATTATTATTTAGATATCCTTAGCATATCCTAATAGTATGTATTAGTATGGAGTTCGGTGGCCTAGTATGAGTGCGCACAACTAGCGCTTTCGCAAGTTAAGCAACACCGGGCGTGGTTCGCACTTGGATGGGTGACAAGTGGCATAAAAAATTATCGAGCTCCTCCGTGCTTCAGAAAGCACTTAGAAGCCGTTGATCCCGGCTGTCATCAATGAACCGTAGTCATCAGGCTATGTCAGATGCCTTTAGGCAGCCTGAAAACCGACACCAGTGTTGGCCACTTACACACACGAAAAACAAATAAACAAAACAGCTTATCCTATGTTTGTTTATTTATTTATTTTACAGATGTTTTATTTCACGAGCCCTCCTGGGCCATGATTGTGTGTGTGTTTATATTGAAATACAAATTGACTCTGTGTACGTCAATTCGGTAGTCGGTAGTAGTGTCAAATTCTATTTATTCCGCAATTCACTGTCGAAACAAAGGGCGTCATTTTTGTTTTTCGAAATTAGTTCTTTGTCGAATTAATTAACTGTCAAAATTCAGAATGACACTCTCAAGTTCAAGTTCAATTATCAAATCTGCATTTAAAATACTGTACTGTAAGCAAGGGTAGAATGAGCAAAAAGAAAAAAGATTTTGGAAGTAATGTAAGCTGTGTTGATGTTAAGAATTACTATTTTTACCCCCTGTCAATAAAGAGGGGTGTCATAAGTTGAACGCTAATGTATGTCTATCTGTGGCATCGTAGCGCTCGAACGGATTTACCGATTTCGATGCGGTTTTTTACGTGAAAGCAAGTTCCCTTGCGGTGGGTCTTAGCTATGTTTGAGGAAAATCAGTTAAAACACTTAAAATTTATTGGGCTTAGCTTAAAAGTCAGAGCTTTCTCTAAAAAATACCATATCAAACCGTATCTATAGTTCCACTTTTCATCACTAGATGGCGTCTTTGATATTTTCCGTCGGGGGTGTTTAAATTTGATCTTTCAAATAAACTTTTTAGGAAATATTTATATACAGATAACGCGTCAACAAAAATAAATTTTAGCAACCAAAAAAATTGGCAAGTAAAAAGTTTTAGCACTCAGACACAGTCTAAGATTTCTTTAGTACACTGTACAACAAAAAAAAAAAGGGTTGCACTCCGGGAGTGCCGGCAGAAGTGAAAAGTTGAATATTAACTTTGTGCATTTCCATGGATGCGAGTGGCACGCTGTAAAATAAACACACACGAACATTCGCGCAAGCGCCCTGCGGCGCCTAAACGAGACAGCAGGCGCAGGCATACATTTTCGCCGCGCCATAGAAAGAGAGGGGGATACTTCCTCTCCTACGCCGCGCCGTGCCGGCTGTCTACTCTCCATTCGTCTTACGAATTTTCGATTAGGTCACGTGTCCTGACGCCCTGACGGCCTGACGCGAGTTTAACATTTTTTACCTATTGCAAAAAAGTGTACAATCGCATTTTTGAAGCAGTTTAAAAAAGTAAAGTTCCTCAGTTTTGTTACTGCTTCTAGCCGATCTTTTATTTTATTTTTAACGGACTTGGTTTTTTTTTCGGTGCATAAACTGCATATTTATAACTATCGCATACTTATTTTGCTCATTAACGATGACATTGCTAACGCTATCCTTAGTTTCGCACACAAAAGCGCATGTGTATACACTTTACAACTAGGGTTAGCCTAAACCTTGGTTATAAGCACAGATGTTTTATTTCACGAGTGCTCATCTGTACTTAAGTTTCTACCCTAGTAATTTAGTTTCAGTTATATAGGTATTTCATAATGGTATGAAAAAATACAGAATATTTTGATAATACCAATTAATTTCTTCTGTTCCTTTCACTTTCAAAGTTCTAACTACACACTAAACGCAAAGGAAATGTTGAATACTTTTAATGAAAGACAAAAAATTTTGAAAATAATAGTTCTTAAAATCGCTGTTTTCACACAGCTGCCACAAATTTGTTCAAATACGTAAATATATCCGGGTTTAAAATCATCACCTTATCAGCCACAGCAAGTCACTGATGGACATAAGCCCGTCTAAGGATTTCCAAAAGGTTTAAAACGTAGGTATATTTTGAATTAACGTATCACATATTTACTTTAAACACACTAAAATATTCTCGAAAGCCGTATTACAATGTTAAAAATTACCAGTGCTTTAAAATCGAAAAAACTACAAAATAGAGTCGTGTTAAAGTGAATATATGGTATTTGATTTATAACATATATTTTTACATGATTCTATTTAATTTTTCTAAAATGTTAGCTTTATCGCGTCTTTGCTATTGGACAAAGGGGTTATAATAAACAGAAACAGATTTCCCCGACATGAAATATTGAGAACAGCTAGTGCACATTATATATATTGTATTTGGCAAAATTCGTATTAAGTAGAGTAGGGCAAGTAAAAAAATATAAAAAATGTATACTTTATTAATATTCTATATTTTATTATATGTATTTATAACAAATCAATCATTTTTGTTTTAAATCACTGCGTTGATAGGTATATAATGTATGTAAACTCGATATGCAAATCATACCATTTAGAACTAAATGTATCATGCTGCAGAAATACTAGTTTATAAGTTATGCACGATCGCTATTATTTTATTATGGATCAGAAGATGACTGCTCCGTAGTGATTAGTTGATCAGAGTTTACTATATTTTAAATATATTAATATCTGATTTAACTTTTCTATGTAAACAAAGATTACAGTTATATTATTTTTATACAATAACTCTTTATTGTAGCGTAAATACTTCATCTATAAAGGAAGTTTTCATTCTTTTTAAACAAAAAGATTTGAGTAATACCCCCACAATAATACATTTCTAAATTATACCCAAGTGATACAATCGAAATAATGTAAAACTTTTATGATTGTCAGTTTTTTTTTTATTAGAGCAATGTTTTGTTAATTTATTGTTATTTTTTAATTTAATATAACGTCGCTATTTGTAATAAAATCGTGTATGAGTTTATATGTGACAATTTTTTAATTTAATTTTTTTTTAAATTAAGTATCACAATTTACTTGTATTTAATGTTACTGTGATTTAATTTACTTAAATGTTGGCAAGAATCTTTTTGTTTAATTTAGGTATTTAATAAAATCTGCTAACTTTAACTAAATAAAACATTGAAGTACGTATAAAAGACAGAGTGCAAAAAATATTATTACTACTTACAAACTTGAACATTGTGGTTGTTTTGTGAATCCGTCAATGACTGAGTAATGTCCAGTAGTCCTGGCTAATATATAAGGATTGCGAATGACCCCATTGTGTTGGCATCACTTGGCTCTGCGCTTGCGCACCTTAGCGAGACTACGCGATCCGAACATGTACGTGACATGAATTATTCTAGTGCAATTGTAGACAGGATGATGAATTTTATTTTTTAAATATCTGAAATATTAATGTTTTAAAAGAATCTGTTTAAAGTTTGTAGTAAGTCAGTATAAAAAAATATTTATACTAGTAAATTTAATCTTAGACATAGTTAAGGAGAAATTTATATTTATTTAACTTATTTTTATTTGTAAATCTATATTTGTTTGTTTATTACACAATCTAGCGCTGAAAAACTTTAAATTTACGCAAGAATTATAAATATATCAAAGAAATAACAAAATGACGTAAATAAAAGTTTGTAATTATTCACATAGGTACATGAGCATACCGGCTTCAGGTGAATATTTTATAACATATCCGGCTTCTACAAAAAACTGTACAGAAACACACATTCTTGTTACACATTATATAACACTAGTTTTATGTGGAATGCTCGTAAATGTGCTATTATAGATTAAGGTTTGCTGTTTGTAAAGATGTTTGTAAAGGCATTAGGCAGGTAATTAATTTTTATATTAATTGGCATATCTACCTTCATTATCATTATTCCTCCGTTACCTTAAATAAATAATTAATCAATTTAAATAATTCCGGAAAAACATATCAGGGCATCAAAAGAATGTCAATAAAATCAAGTTAAAAAGAAGAGAAACGAAGGAAAATTCTTTCGTGATTCTTTCGTTTTTGAGTCATAAAATATACCTAAGAATCTATCTTCCTACCTACCTACCTGTACCTACGTATTATAGACTATCACTCTTTAGCATAACATACAAATAGGTACACAGATATCTTAAATAATTAGATTAAAAAAAACAGGTTAATTGGATAAAAACAAATATATCTTTTGATTTTAGTATGTTTATATAGCCTCTCACTCTCTCAAAAAAAAAAAAAAAAAGAATTTCTATTTCATAGACTGAACTTGCTTCATCTGCAAAATAGCACCCATCCTGTGTGTCAGCGATGAGGTGGCGCACCTAATCGAATCGGTAAGGATCAATCGAAACGTGTAGAACATTCTGTTGCGACATCACATCCTTGATCGGACGATCAAGGTCGCCATAAATTCAATACCCTGAACTTGATTATTTTAATTTTATTGGCAAACTTAATTAGGATGTCGTGGAAAGTATTTTTATTATTAGATTGAAGTAAACGGGTTAGGTACTCGCGTAGAGAGTCAGATAATGGCCGACATGTTGTTCATGGATATATTTTTTATTTAATGGAGTATGAACATTTGAGAACATAGTAAATTTTATTTTATATTTGTGCATTATACTATTAAAATGAGATTATTGGCGGACCAAACAAAAGATGTCTGTGTATAAGTTATGTCCCGACTATTTTTATCTGTCAGTCTGTGTGTAATACGTTGACTTATGTACATATTTATTAAACAGATTTAAATGCAATTTACACTGCCCTAAATGGCAGTGTAAATTGCATTTAAATCTGTTTCCTTTCATTCCTCTAATTTCTTCTAATTTTATAGAGCTATGCTCTTGTGAGTTGAGCATCCAGTGCTTTCCATCTCGGTCTGTCCAAAGTCCTGTATATCCTTGTAGTTTGAAACATTGATTTCATATCAGGTAAATGTTCAGACATTAATTAAAGCAATCGCTAGTGTTGTATAACACACGAACTGTCGCAGTATCTGCAAAATGCATAATCAAGAACGGCCATGACCATTAACTGTAACAGAACCAGTTCAGCGAAACGATTTACAACCGAGCTTTAAAAATGGAGCTGTTAAAGCAGATTGTAGTACTGTTTTCCGATATTTATTTGTCCGCCGAATCATCCACCGACCGTACGCTTTGTCTCCGTACGATAGGCCGACACAACATTTCGACCTCCGACACCTGGTCGACCGTACGTTTTGTCTCCGTACGATTGGCCGACACAAAATTTCGACTTCCGACACCTGGCCGATCGTAAGTTTGGTCTCCGTAAGGTTTGCCAACACAACGTTTCAACCTTCTACACCTAGCCGATAGAACGATTGTGTCCAGTTCAATTGTCCGAGAAAACATTTAGTATTTCAACGACTGATTGACAAAGTCTTTCATCCACTACCACAAACATCGAATGTTAATTAGACCGTTGAGTTAGTATCCCATAACACAAGTGTCGAACTTACTTTGGGGCTAGTTCAATCTGTGTGATTGGTCCCTACTTTATATTTGTTTATTATTTATTCATGCTTCACTTGAGAACAGTTTGAATACACGCTCCGGCATTTTTTTTATTATTGACAAGTTGATTTGCCAGACAAATTAAACAAAAAAAAACCAGCTTTCAATAGTTTCATATGTAAACGCCATCCAGTGATGGGAAGATGGACTAAATAGTAGAATTTAAATCCGTGGCGCCATCTTTTATTTGATTCGTGAACTATAAAAACCCCAATAAAATAATTCGAAAACTAGTATAAGAACAAACTAAGTAAATGTCAACAAACATTATGTAAAATCAACAGCCAAGGCTATTGCACTGTAATCTCTAACTGCAACAGATATATATTAGGATAATGTTTCTTTGCACAAATTATACACTTGGTATATTTACTTTTGGTTTTATAACCATTTATTTATTTGTTTTTAAAAATTTTGTTACTTTATCATCACAAAAATGCATCATGATATGAGTGGTTATATTTTCTTTGGTATAAATTAAAATAGAAATTATTCTCTAGATTAAAATCTATTTTCAAAATTGAGACATCTCGTCCTCGTTCCTAATTTGTGTTGGTGTCGGCGTCCAGAGGTTTGATTCTTGGAAGACGCTACATCACAAAAATCCACTAGTTAAAATAGATAACACTTATGCTTACAAAGATTTAGAATGTACACTTACGACATTAGTGGGAGAGAAAAGGGGTAATATTCTACTCTGCCGTCATCACACGGCCGATGTTTGTTTATAGTGGTGGATGAAAGACTTCGTCGAACAGCCGTCGAAATACTAAATGTTTTGTCGGACAATCGTATGGAGACAAAGCGAACGGTCGGTGGATGATTCGGCGGACAAATAAATGTCGGAAAACGGTAACACTATCGTTGAAGCGTCACAAATTAATTGCCTGAGAATAAACTTTTTAACGAGACTCTTCTCAAGTTTATTTATGTTTCTTTTTCTTCACTAGAAACCCGTTCCAGCTTCGTATTCTTTTGCCATTATGTTCTAGCCTTCCATGTGTTTTTTATTATTTTGTATCCCACTGCTGGGCACAAAAGCCTCCTCTTTCTGCTCCCAGTCAGCCCTGTCGAGGCCAACAGTTTGCCACTCGGTAATGTAAGTACGCGTCCAAAACTGCCTGGTATCCACTTAGTGGTCATCCTGGCTCACCTAACTTCTTGTATGTGGCAGAAGTGCCTCGCGCAGTCCCACTATTGAGGTTATTTAAATTAGTCATAATAAAGAAACTTAAACGAAACAAATCAAGAAGGTACCTACCATTTTATATATGGAAAAAGAAACACTACAGTAAGGGGTGTTCGGATGACACGCGCACGCCAAAACCACGCCTAGCGCATGTCTAGCACATATCTAGCGCGCTTCGAAATTTGTTGCATATAATTTGAGTCTTATCATCATTGATACAACTCAAATAGCATTCACCGAAGTCAACTCGGGCACGCTTCGCCTACGTCACGTGTTCGCCTTGCCTCTGCTTCGCTTCCGCCTTGCCTGCGCCTAGCGCCCGCCCCGTCTGGACTTGGGTAAATGCAAATTGAGTAGTATTGATGTGTGATAGGACTATAGCTTGGAAACTAAAAAATATGCATTTCCGGGATTATCCAGCTTGACATCTGGGACTTGCGTATATTATGCGCGACACAATACACCACATACGAAATGGTTAGGAAAAAAACAATACATCTTTTTCTATGATTTAATAAAAATATCAATAAAAAATATGAAAAAAAAAATTAATTATTAAATTAAAATTATTTTTCAAATTTAAAACAATACATACTTACGTCGGGATTTCGCGCATTTATAAAGTTTTTGTTTTGCAATACGTAGTTATAAAATTCGCTGCATTTTTGGTCAAAATGAATGTTAATTTTTGGTCAAAATTAATTTTAATAGATAGATAGTGTAACGATTCGCAAATACGCACTCGTTATTTCCATTCTCAAATACTTTACAAACTTGCAGGAATGTATTTATCCTTTTTTCAGTCGGATAAAATACTGTAGTAATTGACAAAAGAGAAAAAAATCGATAAAAATAAAAAGAAGCTCGGATGAAAACTGACAGAGAAAAAAGAGTTTTGTTTCGGGGGATGAAGTAATTTTGTTAAAAAAATAATAGTTATCTTTCCAAAGATTTATTTGCAGAGAATTTTGTGGAATCTTTATGAAGCGGTAGAGGTTTTAAGATCGACCACAGGCGTGGAATGCTAAGGGCATCTATTAGTCTAAATCAGTCACTGTATACAAGGACAAACCGGGGTAAGGTCTTAATTCTATACTATTTACAGAAGATTATCACGAGAGAATATGGATCTTCAGATGAGATGAAAGGAATTATGAAGAATAGGTATTCAAACTTTTGATTCCAATTTTACCACCAAGTCAACCCTATTTGGATACGCTGTTTGCGTTGAAAAGTATGTATGTCTACTAAGATGAGAGAGTTAGAATCTTTCTCCCAGCCTTTGCCCTACATTGGACATAAGAAAGTCAATATGATCTATACATAAGAAAGCCAATGTGATGATAGATTCCTATGTGGGATGAATTAATCAATTTGTATGTTTAGTTCCTGTGTTTTCTCTAATCTGAGTTTAATTATAGCTTTGTTTAATAAAAGCGACACGACGAGTTTACAATGAGATGATATGATCTATGAGGATTTACCTTTCTGTAAGCGACTTGTACTAACAAACTCTGTTATCATCTATTGACTGAATTACGGTCAAAGGACCTTAGATTCTTATGTTCCAAAGGAACCTGAACAACGTTTACAATCTCTGTAGATAACATATTTATTGTTGTCATTGACTTGAAGATACTTATATTCATCTGTTACATCAGATATCACTGATGTGTTTAATGTTTACTGATTTCATTGTTAACTACTTCACCAAACGAATGCTTATCCTTCCTAGAGTATTGTTATCAAAACTGGAGTCATGTAAAATGATTCAATTACAGAAAGCAATAGCTTTGTTATTATACTTACTTACTCTGGTTGGCTGGCTTGTTCAGTGGAGTGATGATTTGTCTTGGAAAAGTCAAGAGTTGAGGTTGGATTGAATAATTTCAATACTTATCTTTATATTATTTTAAGCCATCTAAACAGGCTGTGTTGGCACTTTACTGGGTTATGCGAGGACACTCCCAGAGGGTATTCCTGCTGCAATGCATGGAAATTCCCTTTCGTCACCGTCAGTGTTATGTACAAACTTGTTTAGAGAAGCCTATATCATTATAAACATTCCCTTTGAACATAGAAAAGTTATGTTCTGGAATGAAGTCTACTGACTAAGAGACTTATATTATAAACAACATTTATTAGAATTATCTAAACCGATTCTGGTTGAGGCTCATCTTTGGACATTGTTGCCATGCCTATTGAACAAGCTAAGTCTTAATAGACTTTTAACTATGCATTCTAATTGCTGTTTTATCATAATATCAAAGATATTATGATGTTCTATCAAGCACGGAGAAGTCGTGTAGAACTAATAAAACTACCTACTGACAAAGAGGTATTTCTTAAACAATATTACAAATTATGTAACTATGGAACTAAGCTTCTATTGCTGTCTGAAATGACTTCTACTCATCTTCATGCAACTTTATATTCGCAGTATTTATTATTGCTGTATTTATTTATTACCCTCATATTTACTGACAAGACAGACTACAACAAATATTTGTAGAATGGTCTTTCAGCAATCAGTTTCCAGTTGATTTAATATAATACTTTGACGCTCAGACCGGGATACTGTATAAGTACAGGGGGGTTACTCCATAATCATACAACGCAATCACGTCTGAAAGAAACCGACGTAACGTGAGTCGTGCCTACTACCCACTCCCTGGATGACGATACCTGCTCACGTATTCTTTTCGTTCCCATAGACAACGCACATCGATACCGGTGATGTGAATTTTGTTCCTAAAGTTATCGGTACTATGACGGTACTTTCAAAAATAATTAATTTATCTTGATTGGTTATTAAATACGAGAAGTTTACTTTCTTTTCTTACATTTTAAGTTAATATGAACCAAAAAATATTTTTATAATAATAAAAAGTAATTTATTTCAGTATCGTAAAATCGGTATGACTCAATATCCTAGAGGCCATGGCCATAAAAACATTAAAAAGTCGTATCACAGACATGTCAACTTCAAATATGACATTTGTATGACATGACATGTAAACATAAACATAACCTATGGGTAATATACTTTTATTTTCATTTGTTTTAAGAAAACTTCTCCAGTTTTATTTCGAAAGGGGGCGATTGTTACCAAACAAACCAAAAAAGGCAAATTTTGAGACCCAACGAAAATTAGAAGGATTCACGCCGAAATATAACCTCTACAGTTTAAACCTTGCTTTCGAGTAACTTTGGAGCGCTACGACCTTCATCTTCAGCAACTAGCAAAGCAAAGAACTTCTCAGAACAACATTCCAGCTGCTCTAAGTCACCTATGCCAAAAATACGCTCTTCTCAGTGAATCCCAAAAAATAAAAGAATTTTGTAACCCTCCAATTTGTGAAAGCTTGTGATTGATAATTTATTTCGAGAATGACTGTAATATTAGCTATACAATGGATGGAAAATGTATTTCATAAGCGACAATACATTGTACCTATGCAAATATATTATTATTTGATGTAAAAGTGTTGATTTTTTTATAAAGCAAATTATTTTCAATGCCTGAATTTCTTGTAATTACTCAAATTAGGTACCCTTAATGCTTGCAATTACTAAAGAGAATAGACAAATATTAAAAACACAAGTCATGTGTATCAGATTGGTTGCATAGCTAAAATGAAAATCTTTTGTAGGATGTGTACTTTGTTTAAATTTGTGCGAGAAGTCTTCAAATTCAATTTTACTTTTTGCAGAGGATGTTTTAGTGAGTTGTGTAGGCTCTCACATGGTATTATAAACATATCAATAATATTAAAACACTGCATGGATGTTATCAGTCGGAGCCCACAAATCCTGGCTGATTGTAATCACATTGTGGATTGAATTAGTAATTGTTAGTAGTTCTTCTGCCTTGCTCTGTACATCTCCCTCCGTTAGTTCAACATGCTGCATTCGCCATTGATGCCTTGGGTGAACCTGTAAAATATTAATTCAAGTAGTATAGTGTTACAGTATCAAATATTCATCCTTAACGGGGTAGACAGCAGACTCTATGGCCGTAAGAGCACAATGTCACTTTTAACCTAACGGTGGGGTGGAGGTATTCTTAGTCATCGCTTGAAGTGTTTGTATCATTTTACATCTTGTATGCCAGGTCAGTAAATATTTTTGTACTATTGGAAAACAAAAGTACATGTATTCATAATTTTTTTAGCTCTGGACCTAACAACATATTGGGAAAAAAATTGTACTGACCTGCGCAAGCAATTGATAATTATTTTAGCCACATCTTGGTTTATAATGGATATTATCAGCTCAAAAGCTCCAGCTTTTAAGCTGATAGTATGCGGCCTCATCTAATCTCATTAGGGGTTCCAGTTTGTCTACGATGGGGCATTTTGTTTGGGTTTGTTAAACTAAATATCTGGTCCAAAGCCACACCACTTGTACCCAGAATCTCCTATAAAATAAGAAAAGAATGCAACATGTATGTATGTAGGTAGATATGTTAAAAACAAGTAGAAAGGGAATAGCACCTAGTAAGCCCTTACAAAGTATAGTGATTACATATGTAGGTACAATTGACATACCCAGTTAGATAGCTTCTCTGGATAATCTTCGCTGGATGATTTATATGGCTATTTTGTCAAATAAAGCATTATGGCTCTATACACCATAGTGTGCATGCACTACAGACCCACACTGTCACCAGCCGCAAACACCGAGAATCAGTCTGATGCAACTATAGCCACATCCTCCTTGTAACTGCCCGTTCCATAAAATGCAAGAGCAAATTAATATCTGTAAAAATATAGTAACCGATAAGAGGTTCTATACCAACCACACACTTAATGACATCGCAAAAGAAAATTAATCTAAATTCACAATGAGTTTTCATTCCATCACCTTGGAGCTTGGAGTTATTACAAGTCGGACGATGAGGGAGGCGAAACAATCCATCTCTGAGCTCCATGCATTCTTATTTCTTGTTCCTTCAAAGGCTAAATCCATCGACTTATACATCATAACCTTAAACGCAAGTCCGTCGAGTGCGAAACTCACTATACTCCAGTCCAGCAAAATAGCGGCTCACCCACAGCCCACAGCTGGACTTGATAAATTGTATAGGTAGGTAGGTACGTAAACATTTTGAACTGAAACTAACAAATAAAAGCCCAAAGCCGTTTCTGACGAAACGAATGCGTAACTAAAAGAGGTGACTTTGGCGGGGTGGTGAAGCGGGAAGGGTCGGGGGGCATTTTCAGACGACTCGCGTGCTGTCAAGTAGACATTTTGGCGCAAATCGAGTACCGTTTTGCTGCTTATCTGTCAAAGTCGTTGCGTCCGCATTGAATACGTACGAAAGCGACCGCTGACGTCATGACGAAATGTGTTTCGGATTGCCTCGCATGTGCACGCATCGCGTACGACTGACGTCGTAACATTATGTAGTAACCCCACAGATCTCGAAGATGCTGGAAACGCTTGGTGAGCTTTACTCACATTCCTCCCCCTGTCTCTTGCCTGAAAAGGCTTATTAGAGTTAATATTTATGTATAATGCTGAGCATTTGCAGACCCTTGGATGGGAAGTGTCATGTCAATGGTTGAACTTATAGTGAACGCGGAGGTGGAGCGTTCTCTTTATCCGTAATAAAATAATGAGCGAATGTCTATAATATAAATATGTTTATATAAGTCTATCCTTCTACATAAAGAACAGAACATGCTACAGAATTTCATCTCTCTAATTCTCTAATTATAGTTTTATTATTTAATGCAGAATCCTAAATACAACTGATTTATATGTACTATGAATAGTGGAACGGAACGTGTTGCGCTAGAATCTGAGTTACTGCTTTGTAAAACTTGGGTCCACTACAATGACGATCACCGCCTAAACTCAGGACTCACCAGGTTCGAGATAATGATTTATAGTAAGAGAGGTCTCATGGTAAATTAAGGTTTTTATAATTTATTTCTTAAGTTTATAGATAATTTAAATAGGTAGCGTTTAGGATGTTACATCTTGGTGCTAAGTATCCAGGATGTATCATTCAGGTTGTTACAGTTTGGTGGGCCGTTCCCAGGATTTAAACTATGATAAACAAAATTTGTATGTTTAAAATTAATTTTATTTATCTTTGCCGTGAGGGTTACAATAGTTTATTTCTTCTGTCTGTCCATGTGTTTCCACATAGAGAAAACACTTTCTGCTGATGCATTTGAAGGTGGTATCGAAGCTACCATCTGAAAGACATGTAGAAAGCCAGGTGCTTATTTGGTACAAGATAGATACTAGTAATATCATATTTCCGGGCAAAAGACTTCCCGCAAGGGGTCACGGCGGGACGGTCCAAAATGAACTCAGAAGCGGGGCGTCCCGGAAAATCCGGGACGGTTGGCAAGCCTAGGTAAAACTCAAATTATATGCAACAAATTCAAACCGCGCTTGTAGTCTGAACGCGCCCTAACCATCGAACTTCTTTTGGATGACGTATGAAGCGACTAAAGGATTTAGTCCAATAAATTATATCTCATATTACCATACAGCCACAGAATAATTTTTATAATAGTACTGCAGTAATACAACTGCATTTCTAAGGAGGTCTGTCTGAAGTCAGATACACAAATATCACAGAACAGACAGACTTACAACCTTTGTATATACCAATATACAAAGTTTCAAAGTGTAACACTTGTTATTTGCCAAGCAATTTAAAAAGACCTCCGACTTTCGTGAACCCTTCTAGTGGTGGATGAGTAGCAGAATTACATATTCCAATTAATATCCGCAGCGCCATCTCTTATTTATTAGGCAAATTAACAAAAAAACCCCGACTTTTAAGTATTAATAGGATTATTCAAAACAAAATTTTAAAGGTTATCTCCTTTTCCTATCAAATAATTTATTTCAAATGGGGACAACACTGGACCCTGAAAAATTCAGGTAGCCCCTTAAGCTGTCATGTAAAAAAGTCTCTTGTATTATATGCTGTTTATTACACTGTGTGTACACTGTGTATAATATTGCGTCTGTTTCGGAACGTATTCAAAATTTAGAATTATTAAAAACATAATACACTCTGTAACAATTTTATTATGTAACTTGAGTAAAGTATTTTTAGGTATTGGTATAAGTAGGTTTAGGTATTATTGTACTTGAGTAATATAAGTCACTAAAACTTAAGAACGATAATACTTTTTTTCAGTTTTTCTTTTTGTGTAATTGTATGCTTAATATCAAATGCACAACTCATTAAAAAGTCCTTATTTCTCTGATGAAGAGTCAATTTTTATTTTGAAATACTTAATTATCAATTAATTAGATAGTAAATTTATATGATGATATTTTAGTACAAATAGTCTATTGTACAAGATTATTTGCTAGGCAAATTATAAAAAAAAAACGACGACACTAAGTGATAAGTGGCGAAACTACATAATCTAACCAAACAGAAAAACAGACAGACGGACATTTTTAGCGTCAATCCAATAAATAACCTCTCTTTTTTATCGGAGATTAAAAATTAGTATTACTAATTTTTAATCAGGATACGTGCAGTCTTTCCCAAAGTGGGCGATAACGCCCCCTTGTGGGCGCTGGAGGCTTTAAGGCGGGCGGTAACGGGCCCAGAGAAAAGTTGGGGGCGCTGATGTGATTTAAGCAATGAGTGATTTAAAACTTCAGCTATTTCATATTTTAAATTTCACTGAAATTAAAATCCTCTTACTACACAACATCCATTTATTAGTTCATATTTATATCCTTTTTTATTGTACAAATATAAACTAAAAATGTAATTAATATTTATTATTTTAATGCGTTCACAACGCTATTTATATCGTTAAAGGAATCAAACACTGAAAAAATTTCGTGTTTTAAAGTTTCGCAGATGAGGTCCCCACTTCCAATACTCTTTATTATTGTAAAATTGTATTTTTATTGCTATTTTTTTATTTAAAATTAACAATGTTGATTATTGTTATTTTTTATAAAAGATACTCTAATGTACTGGTGTATGTATTATTATTGCTCTCTCGTTTAGAATATAGGTTGAATTAAACTACAGGCAAGACAAATATGTGATTCAGGTTTTTATGGTGAAAAAAATGGAGGCGCTACAAAATAACTGATTTTTTAAAGTGGGCGTTTGACAAAATAAGTTTGGGAACCTCTGTCCTAAACCATCAAAATTCTTAATTTTGAACGTACACAAATGCAACAGACAAACAGACAAAAATTTTAAAAATCCTTTTTATGTTTAGTCGCCTTTATAAAAGCCCCCAGCAATATTTGTCTCATTATCTTTCATGTACAGGTTATTGCCTGTGAATACAGCTACGACTGCGGTGACACTTTTTTGTTACGGAATATTTATGGACACCTTTCATAGAAAATTATTAATTACTGACGGAAAAAATGACGGAAAAATCTTTTACTTTATTATTAATAATAAAAGGATACTATACATAATTATGAATTGAACAATAGTAAAACCATACATGCGTATGCTGATGCTGGGACTTGAACCTGAGACATTGAGTATACAAGTCATACACTCAATCAACTGAACAACTAAAGACGAGTTCCACTATATTTTGAAATTACCTTTCAGTTTAATGCGCTAGATAGCGCCGTCTAGTTGTAAACCATGTTTTAGATGGTGATTAAGAGCTGATATTATCTAAACTGCTGCATCGATTTGTACCAAACATAGCTAAGAACCACCGCAAAGAAACCCGCTTTCACGTGAAAAAAAACTCTGTCGAAATCGGTGCGTCCGTTCGAGCGCTAGGATGCTACCGATAGACACACAGACAGACGTTAGCTTCAAGTTTATAACACCCCTCTTTTTCGTCGGGGGTTAAAAATGACAGGCTAATTATATACTTAGAAGCGGTTTCATGTTTTCCTTTCGACTAGGTATGTAACCCTAAAGAGTTTAAAAAAAAGACGTGTGGCACTAGGGGTCTGCCGCGGTAAAGCTATTGCATAGCATTTTTTATCAACTTTTATTTATGCAGTATGTTTTTCTTTAATATTAATTCAAGTTTTTTTCTTTGATATTAATTCAAGTTACTCATTTTGAGCGTGGTGACCGATAATAATTTTTTTTTGTCTTTTATTGAATAAATGAGAAATTAATATCTATCGTTTAAAATATTTTTATTATCTTACAATACATGTAGATTATTCAGGAATTTTATTATTAGTAATTAGTCTCAGAGTTGGGAAAAATTGGCCATTTTTTTCGAGCATAGATTCTTTGTAAGAGACCACAGGGACCCCCAGATATCGATTTTGAAGGCACTCGGTCTAGAAACGAAAAGTTCAAAATAGCAGCTACCTTTTTCAAATTCGAGCATAGATTCATTATAAGAGACCTCAAGGACCTCCAGATATCGATTTTGAAGGCAATCGGTCCAGAAACAAAAAAGTTCAAAATGGTGGCTTTTTTTTTTCAAATTCGAGTACAGATTTATTATAAAAGACCACAGGGACACCCAGATATCGATTTTGTAGGCAATCGGTCCAGAAACGAAAAAGTTCAAAATGGCGGCTACTTTTTTCAAATTTAAGCATAGATTCATTATATGAGACTACAAGGACCCCCAGATATCGATTTTGAAGGCAATCGGTCCAGAAACAAAAAAGTTTAAAATGGCGGCTATCTTTTTCAAATTCGAGCATAGATTCATGATAAGAGACCTCAAGGACCTCCAGATATCGATTTTGAAGGCAATCGGTCCATAAACCAAAAAGTCCAAAATGGCGGCTATCTTTTTCAAATTCGAGCACAGAATTATTATAAGAGATCACAGGGACCCCCAGATATCGATTTTGTAGGCACTCGGTCTAGAAACGAAAAAGTTCAAAATGGCGGCTACCTTTTTCAAATTCGAGCACAGATTTATTATAAGAGACCACAGAGACCCCCAGATATCGATTTTGAAGGCAATCGGTCCAGAAACGAAAAAGTTCAAAATGGCGGCTTTTTTTTCAAATTCGAGCACAGATTTATTATAAAAGACCACAGGGACCCCCAGATATCGATTTTGAAGGCAATCGGTCCAGAAACAAAAAAGTTCAAAATGGTGGCTATCTTTTTCAAATTCGAGCACAGATTTATTATAAGAGACCACAGTGACCCCCAGATATCGATTTTGAGGCAATCGATCCAGAAACGAAAAAGTTCAAAATGGCGGCTACCTTTTTCAAATTCGAGCATAGATTCAATATAAGAGACCTCAAGGACCACCAGATATCGATATTGAAGGCAATCGGTCCAGTGAAAAAAAATATTCAAAATGGCGACCAAATTTTTTCGATGCAATCGGTTTAAAAGAAAACACTCGTACACTCTAAAATGTAACTCTTCCCGACGCAATCGGTTAAAAAGAGAAGGGTAAGTTTAAAAAAAACTTATGCAATTATAATTATTTATTTATTTTATTTATTCTGCTTATGTATTCGTCCAATTTCGGAGCAGCTCGTCTCGATTCGTGCGAGTTTCGTAGAGTCTGAATACGTCTAATCGCACGCACACAATGCCGTGTCGAAGACTGCCGATCTGAAACGACGTTAGACGATACACGGCCTTCAAGCCACACCTCCGTGCCCGTCGGAGTGGGGAGCGTCAGGTTTTTTCGTTACGGAATTTCTGGATTCGGTCCCCGCGATCAAGGCCCGCGATAGAAGCTATGCAATAGCTTAAAAATCCAGTTATAAAAATAGATATATCCGGATTTAGAGGCCTCGTTGTGTTACATATAAGTATGGTATATGAGACTGGTTTATTCGACATTTAACTTGTGATTCACCTCATAAATCAGACTGCTTTTTGTGTGTCCTTTATAATGTGTTTTTAATTCTTCAGATGTTATGTATTATGTAGATGCACTCTAGTTTCATATTAAAATGAGTATCAGTTAAACATAGCCATAGTTTTAGTTTAATTGACATAATTTTAAAATTATTTTTGACATATGAGAATGTGTATGTTTAAATAAAGGTAACATAATTTAATCTCAGACAATACAAGGTGATTATGTGAAATATACCAAATCGCCTGACAAACTACTCCTTGCTAAAATTTTAAATAAGTAAACTAGCCTTACATTTCATAATTTTGAAAACAAATTGAATGTACTATTTCATAAACTTGAGTTTAGAAAATCCAAGGATATCTAATGTTAGAACTTATTGTATATTGTGTTTAAATGTAAAATTTGCTCGACTACTGATGTAAAATACTTTAGAAATATAATATTGGCCTAACTAGTCCGCTTGTAACGGACATTGTTTACATGCTGGTTTTATAATTTAGTGGAACATGACGTTATCTTACTTAGTCTTACCCCTTGTTTGTTCAGGAAATCGGTTTGTTTGAGTTATTGTTGAAACTACAAAACTTAAACAATAACTATTGATTTCAACTGATATTACACACAAGATTATACAAACGTTATTTGGTGAGATCTGTTGACTTTGTATCGTTAGGTAGCCATTAATAAAGATATAATTTGCTCTATTTTTAATGGTTATGAGGTCTATTAAAATAAACGGTGGGTGGATAAAATTGCTCACATCTGAATTAGTATATACTTACATAAGTATAATGTAGTATTAAAGTATTAGGTTGGGGAAAAAGTCTTTTCGCATATAGTATGTATGAACTTGTAATAAAACCACTTTGGCTATACTATTTGTACCTGGCTGGTTCTGGTATCATTTAAAAGTTTAAATTTTAAAGAAGATAATTTAAATTCAAATTAGGAAAACGCGTGATTTTCATTTGTTTTTCTTACCGTCAAGATGAGTGAATCTAATGAAGAAATTAGATACATTTAACTACCAAAAAGGTAAAAATGTAACGCAAGCCACGAAAAAAATTTGCGGTGTTTATGGACCTAGTGCAGTGTCTGTAAGAGTAGCACAAATTTGGTTTAAGCGTTTTCAATCCGGAAATTTTGATGTCAAAGATGCACGTCGCTCTGGTCGCCCTGTTACGGATAAAATGGATGCTATTTTTGAAAAAGTGGAGCAAGATCGGCATATCAGTAGTTACGACGTAGCTGAGGAACTGGGAATTGACCACAAAACAGTTTTGGCGCATTTGATAAAAAATGTGTACACAAAAAAGCTCGATATTTGGGTACCTCACGAGCTCTCTGAAAGAAACCTAATGAACCGTGTACTCATTTGTGATTCTTTATTACGACGTAATGAGACCGAACCATTTTTGAAGAAATTGATAACTGGTGATGAAAAGTGGATCACGTACGACATGAACGTGCGAAAAAGGTCATGGTCAAAGGCCGGTCAGGCTTCACAGACTGTGGCGAAACTCGGGTTAACTCGCAACAAGGTGATGCTGTGCGTGTGGTGGGATTGGAAGGGCATTATTCATTATGAGCTGTTACCACCAGGCAGGACCATCGATTCAGAACTCTACTGCGAACAACTGATAAGATTAAAGCAAGAAGTTGAGAGAAAGCGGCCGGAATTAATCAACAGAAGGGTGTGGTTTTTCATCATGATAACGCTAGACCTCACATATCTTTAACCACTCAGCAAAAATTAAGAGAGTTTGGCTGGGAGGGGTTAATGCACCGTCGTATAGTCCTGACCTGGCACCTTCAGATTTCCACCTGTTTCGGTCTCTTCAGAATTCTATAGGCAGTGTCAGGTTAACATCACGAGAGGACTGCCAAAACTACTTGACGCAGTTTTTTGATCAGAAGCCCCAAAATTTCTATAGCAATGGGATCATGTCCCTACCTATAAGATGGCAAAAAGTTATCGAACAAAATGGTACCTACATACTTTAGTTAAATGTAAACTATTTTAAAAAATGTTTTGAATTTTCATATAAAATGCGAAAAGACTTTTTCCCCAACCTATTATAAATAACTTATAAGTTTGCGGACTGCTATGTATTTTTAATTTAATTATCTTTTCTGAATATCTCGTAAAATTATTGAATATATTTTCGCTTTCATAAGATGGATCTGAGTTTGTAGACAGGGTGTTTTGGAAAAACTAAATAAGTAATCCTGAAAGGCAGTTTTATGCGATGGAATAAATGATATACACTATTTACCTTCATTATTGAATACCGAATAGTTCAAAATTAGATAAGTAAGAAAATAAATTAAAATAATAATAATAATGAATGATTTGATAAAATAACAGCCATCATTTATTTTAAAAAACCTTTCAAGTCTTTTTGCGTTCCTCAGTCTTATTATTTTACTTCAGGAAAGTCAAAGGAGCTCTGTAAGCTGCTGTAACAACCGGTGCTGTATACGCTGCAGCAACCGATGCGGTATACGCGGTGGCTACGGGTGCGGCGGCGTAAGCAGCGGGGGCTGCGTACGCGGCGGCCACGGGAGCGGTGTACGCTGCGGCTACGGGAGCGGTGTAGGCAGCGGCGATAGGGGCGGTGTAGGCAGCGGCCACTGGTGAGGTATAGGCGGCAGCTACAACTGGGGCAGCGGGATAGGCAACTGAGTGGATGCCTGGCTTAGCAGACGCAGCCGCCATAAGGGTAGCGAAGAACATCTGTAATTTATACCTGCATTATAAAAAAAGTTAGAGAAAATATTTACGCATATCTATATTTTGAAGGAGGTCTATGTCCAGCAGTGAACTTTTTTAGCTGATATGATGATGATGGTATCTATATTATTTGAAAATATACAAATAATATGTTAGTTAAAATAAAAATTTTACTAAACGTTATAAAGTTTAAATTAAGTAAGAAATTATATTAAAAATATTTTTTTATTAAAAAATTAACTAAGTAAAAACTAACTAAATATCAAAGTAAAAAAAAATGTGATGTCCCACTGAAATATCACTCCTAGCGTAGCGTGGCCAAAAAGCTGGCACTATTGCCATATTTAAAAAATCATTTGAGTTATTACAACTATTACTATTTTATTAACTGTCGTATGCTGATATTGCCGATGCGTAGATTTACGCAAAAATGCATTGTTTAACTATTGTGAGTGTTAAGTAGACAACATAAAAAATGCGTAGTACTAATGAGTCTTCTTCATTTAAAAGGGACTTAAACAAGATATTTATTAAAAAAGGTATGATAATAGCAAATTTCATCATAGTTATAGTCCAGAAGATAAAAGTTTCATTTTATTTATCTAATGTTGCGTTTTGTCTAAGCACAAAACAATATTTACCAGCTTATACATTTTGGTAGATGGTTAGTTTTTCTGTCTAAACCAAGAAGTGCACTGATAACAAACGAAGAATCACAGGGACTTTAAATACCTAGTTGGACAGCAACTTGCAACGTTTGAGTCAAAGGATTGCTTGCTGCGTCCACTGTTGCTCCGAATTCAAGATACGCATCGGGGCTTGGGTTATGCAGAAGAGAAACAATAGAAAATAATTTAATGTCATCGAATAAAAATCGTATCAATCAATCCATCCTAACTTACTCTATAACCTGCAATAGATCCTTCTTCTACCAAAACCTATTCAAGAGTACACCTTTTATTGGTATATCCAAGGGTGGGTTTTGGAGGGACTTTTACGTAACATTAAGTTGTGAATCCAAAAGAAAAAAAAATTACATTATTTTAATTAAAAATCTTGTATTCAATTACTCCCGAATCCAATGCCATGTTTTAATTGAGAATTAAATTAAACCTTCTAAATACAATTTTATTATTTGTATTCTTATTTCAAAATGTAATTTCTTATGCTTTTTTGCAATTATGCTTGTTATATCAGATAAAACCTGATAGGTAACTGAGACTTTTTCTTTAAGGGGTTGGTAAGGGTCAATAAATTCTGAAGTCTTAGTCAGCAATTGTTTTATCAATTGCTGCATTTTAAAATTTAGTTAGTCTACCTGTTTAAATAAAGGCGTGATTAATTTTATGTTATTATGTAATCATCGCTGAAATATATAGTAGCAATAACGCTTCTGTTATTATTATATTTCAGCGATTATTACTTAGTAATATTAAAATTAATGCGCTTCATCGTTATTTTAACTACCTGTTTAGATTACATGTAGATCCCATTTAAAAGTGTCTTTAGGTGAAATGTTTGCTTGTCTCCTTTTTGCATGAAATGGTAGAAAAATAAACATTCAGGATAGGCGGTCGGGCGTTGCGTCAGAGGTCAGCGCGTGCGTGCCTGCTGTTCTAAGTTACATTGCGTCTACTGGAGGTCAATGTGCCTATTTAAACTAGATGACCATATGTAATTATGTAAATTGTAGGCATTCTTGTACTTAGTAGAAATAAAAGAAAACAATCCAGTTCCCATGGCTTTTTCTAATATTTTTTTTTTCTTCTAATTCGTCTCATACGGTTTAGGTTAGATGAGTAAATAACAAATAAGACTGCAATTCCGTCTTAGGTATGGAACACTAGTCTTCCCAGCTACTAACATTGAAGTATTATTTCCTTGATCGTCTTTGTTTACGAAGTTTACTTGCTAGTATCGCAGACAGAACACTTGAAATTTAATTGTTATTTGCGATAAGTCAGCTCTCCTTTTTATACAGCAAAATATAACGAAAGTACATAGAAAATTTATGGAAAAACGAAAAACAAAACTTAAATTAAAACCTAACAAGTTTAAAGTTTTATAGTTTATTTTAAAATATTAAATTAGTAAGTAATCTAAAATACTGTGCATGAGGCATAGTGCCAGGAAAGCTGGTTGCGTTTGCTCTCTGTATAGCTATGTTAATTCGTTGGGCAAAGAAGTAGCGTTTGTCACAAGCAGTGGCGATCAGGCATTGGATTTTCTCTTTGAGGAAGGCCCTCGCGCTGATGATCCAAACGTTTTCACTTACAATTTGAATAAGACAGATTTGCAAAAGGAATAAAAATATATTTCTTTTTAATCCATACCTACATACAATGTCATTAACATCCAAAAAGTAGAAAGTAAAGATAGGAATACAAAAAAAAAATCAGGCGACACACTTTACAAGAAAAATGTGACCCCGATCCTTTATTAAAACACTTATAAGGATTCGTATATTGTTGAAAATTTGAATCCAATCTTATTTCCCATTGTCGTTCTGTTCACGAATCCAAATCACATTTTTTGGGACATGTGCTACTTTTTAAAGAGGCAAAACGGTCATTCAGTCTTACAAAAATGAAGTCTTGCATTATGTTTCAATATTTAATGGATATATTTTTTGCCTTGATTGAGTATTGGCCATAGTTTATTTTGTCATTAAATGACTTTGGGCGGCTTCTGACTCCATTATTAAAACTCCTCCTCCTCCTCAATAATTTTTATTTCGTTCAATGTATCATCATCTTGAGCTTAATCCACTGCTGGGCATAAGCCTCCTTTTTTCTGCACCATTCTGTTCTGTTACTTATTCTTATTCTATTCATTTATTTCTATATGTAGACAAAATATAAGATCAATTAAACACCAAGAAGTGGGTAAGCAAAACCTCACAGTTACAAGATTTTGAATACGCGCAGCTTGTATAGGAGATAGGTACCTATGAAATAAAATCTTGTAATAATATTAAGGCAATCTGAGAAGACAATATAGTTATGTGCATTAATACCATATACTAATAGTATTACCATGGCAAACAATAAGTCATCTCAGATGTTCTTTAGCTCAGTTTCATGCGTTTTTCAGATTTCACTTATCACCGCATGAAGATATACACGAGCAAAGATATTGAAAGAATGTGACACGTGTTACATTTGTCCGTGTTCCTGATACGAGTGATTGATGATATGTAAACATGTTGTACAACCCTTAGCTTGTTATAAATATCTTGCATAATATGTATCAGTAGCACACTTCCATATACAATGTCCTTTTAAACTAACTACAAATATTTTAAGGGGTTATTCTGTCCATCATATTGAACAACTTTTCCTAATAAATGTTTACCGAAATACGAAATAAAAATTGTAGGTTCTCATACAAATCGAAGTACGTCACGTTATATCGTTACTATGGAAAATTATTTCTTCTTTCGTATTTCTATATATATTTATTGGGAAACGTTGTTCAAAATGATGGACTGAATCACCCCTTAAAATATATGTACATAATAATAAAACGACATTGTATATCAAGTAATTTAGGCATACAGGACATCTTCTCTGACCTATACGAAACAAATACATAATTCGCTTGTCAAGTAATTTGAAAAAAGGTCTAATTCGCAAACCTTTTCGAGGAATAGCCTCTAGGAGAAGCTTTCTCTAATCAGATTTTAAAATAGGTCTCATTTATTTAGATATTTGCAAAAATCCAAATGACTTTCATTTTCAAGCAAAGTCAAGCTATTTGAGGAAGTGAAGTCACGATGAAGATTGGCTATTTCCGCTTTCAGTACTGTACTATCACTGTCACTGTCATCTCCATACAACAATATATGTCAAACGACTACGACCAACATAATAAAAGTATATTAAAGTAAATACTATATTTTCGATTAAAACCAAAAAAACTTTTATATTATTTAGTTGACAAGCCAATTGTGAATTCGACCGTAAAACCAAACCTCTACACCCGTACCGACTGTAAAATATACTTACAGATTTTCTCGTCGTGCCCGACAACAGTGACCCCACATTTCCTCAATTGAGTTGCGAAATTAAATTTTGTTTGTCTAAAAGGGGAACCGATTAAGTACGGAACTTTGGATTTAAATTAGAGTACACTCCCCAGTAAGACACAGACTTAAGGATTTATAAACAATTTCATAAAATGATCTATGTGTCTCGCGGCTCGCCCTGACCCTGCTTATAGCACAAAAGGCGATTAAGTTCTCACTTTTTACTTAGTCATAGATGACGCAAATTATAGTTAAACATTAAGTTTAAATACATTTTGCGTATTGTAAGTTGGTCAATGATAAAGATAGTGAGACTTAGTAGATTGCTGTTTCTGGGTGATGTTCTGGAGAGCTTTTGCTGCAATTTTATTGACAACAGGGGGAGAAGGAACATAAAAGTGTATTGGCAATAACTTAAATATTTATTGTCCAGATTGATATTACATTTTTTTTTATGTTAAATGTTTCAGCGGAGGTAGTAGGCAGAGTAAGGAGAAGCGTAGCTATAGGCCGAGTACGCAACTGGAGCCGTGTATGCAGAATAGGCGAGCGGAGCGGTGTAAGCGGCGGCGACAGGAGCGGTATATGCCGCGGCCACCGGGGCGGTGTATGCGGCGGTGTACGCTACAGGGGCCAGCACGCTGGGCTTGGGCGAGGCGGCAGCGAAGGCGAGGAAGCAAGCGAAGATGAACTGAAATAATATACATGCAAATTTAAGACGCAGCAAGTAATGACGCTTTATAATTTTCTTCAATGTATACTGAAAATAAATGTAATAATTGATTGTTAAATTTATTTTATAACAAACGAAAAATTTCTTTTGGACTATGGACCAAAATATGTGGCTCAAATATATCATTCAACAGTCATACAAAAATAAACACAATTAAATAATATTACTAATTACATTACTTTGCCCAGCAGTGGGAGGTGGGACAGTAGAGATCAATAAAAAAAAGAAATAACATTACTTAGTTATATTTAGTCACCGACTTTTCACCACTAGACGACTGTCTTATAATGATGATTGCCGAAACCAATGGCGAGCTCGAGAAATTTGTTTGCGTACTATTCCCGGGGTCGCTTAACTCGCGAAAGTGCTAGCAACTTGCACTCCCATCATATCACGGAGGTCCTCACTCAAGTTTTGATTATGTATAATTGTATACAGTAAGGAAATTTTTAAAAGTATCTATAACATCCCAGTAATTGAATGCATTTTCCTGTATGGTTTATCTCTTGTCTCATTAGGTAAAATCTTTAACTGTATGGTCTCATAGAACTTCAGAGGTAACAAATATACTTACAAGTTTGAACATTTTGTTTGTTGGTTGGTTTACTGAGCTACTGCTAAATGATGCCCTGCTACTGACAGTTCCATGCTATATAGTAAAATACGAAGGCCAAGTGCGTGCTGTGAAGACATTACTAAAAGTACATGCTTTGAATCACGATGAGTTTGGGTTTTAATATAAAACCTGTGTAGGGTGTCTAAGTAAACACAACTTCTTCTCTATTTTATTTCAGCTTTTTGTCGTTATGATTTTATTATTAAAAGTTTGACAAAAAAAGGGTTCATTTTTTTTTCGTAAAAATAGCCTAAACATTTATTAGCACATGTGATCAATGCAGATGGTTCATGTAGCTTTCAAATGGTATTGATACAGATATCGGAAATAACTTGTTTACAAGTTTTCTTTTTATTTGTTATCTAACTAGCCGTTTCCCGCGTTTTTTGCCAATACCGCGGGAAGCTCACATTTTTTAGGGATTAAAATATTATGCTATCTGTGTGTTTATCCAGATAATAAATAAGCTATAGCATGTCAAATTTAATTCCAATCCGGTTAGCAAACTACACGGCATGCATTTTAAATTTAGTCGGATTCCTAAAAAGATGTATAATTATGTAAGTACATATAGCTTTTGTTTGATTTTTAAACATGTACTTGCAAATAGAAATATCTAGTACACAGTGATGTATGAAAGTTAGTTTATTGATCGTGTTAATGCCAAACTCATTAGTAAATGAAAATGTGTTATTAATCAACTTTTGTTAGTTACCTTATCAAGCTGAGACAAATCGTCGTTTCGTTATGCTCAAAACATCAACATAGGCTTTCATATAAAACGCAGAGGCTTGACTCGGAATTGGAGACCACACGACAACATTAAGCAGTTTTTGTCTCTGAATAAAATCATCGTCATCTTAAAAATGATGAGACTGGTAAGTATTTTATGCTTTTACACACTCATTTTCTTTTTAATATATATTTGATTGTAAGTAGTTACCAATTCTCTGTCTTCTTATTTTTATATTTTCTTTTACTCATAGTTACAACATTAGGTAATAGACATTAGATGCTCAATAAAATCAAAATTATAAATACTAAACTAAAACAAAATTATTTCTCAAAAGAATTAAAAATACCGATGTATTTTTACATAACGATTAGCACAATATTCATTTTAAAATCTGCGTGATATCAAAGAGGTAAAAAAATAGCTCTCAAAAGTATATAGCACAGTTGGTTATAAATGTAGAGCACATTTATTAAAAGGTTAATATCATTCCCACTTATAAGCCTTATAAAAGCTCATTGTCATACATGCGTGTCGTTGTTCCCATTACATTGAGATAAGACTAAATATAGACAATGACAAACGTACAAACACGAGCTTTAATTTTGCATAGGTGACATGCAAAGAACACAATTTGGTGAAAATCTTAGAAGAAAAAAACTCATTCTTAACGCATTATGTTACCTATGTATGCCAAAGGAATTCGCCAATCAGTCCGAATAATTAGTGTAAAAAACAATTCTTTAGGAGAAGTTGAATGAAAAAGATATTTGTAATTGTAAAGTTTCAAAAGTAAAACCCTAAAGAAATATCAATGACTATTACAGAAAGATTTCTTGTATAGATGTTTTATTGGGCTATGGTAATAACTTGTTTTATCTAAGTTTGCTCTTGACTGACACAAAACCTGCGAGTTTGGTTATTGGTGTTATTTTCTAGAGTGCATCCGATCTCATTTTTATCTTTATATGGTTAATTCCTGCGATCTGAGCTTTATAATAATTGTGTCTACTATCGTTCTGCTATTCAGGCCGGTAAAAAAAACAGCAGTTTCATAGGTAAAGACCTATGTCAGTATATACTATTGCCTTCTTCTTTGTACTAGGTACTAGTGTTCCATATTTTTGAACGGGTAAAGTCACTTATTGTTTTCTTCCACAGCTGTTCCTTGTGACGTACTTATTGGCGGTTCAAGCTTTTCCACAATTTGGGGGTCTAGGTCTTGGTGGCTACGGAGGTTTCGGAGGACTGGGATACGGAGCGGGCCTAGGTGGTCTTGGAGCACTCGGAGGGATGCGCAGTCCTCTAGGACTTGGTCGCGCTTATGGAGCTCCATATGGTCTACCACTTTTAGGTTAATTCCTATGATGTTACTTTCATAATGTTTTTTGAAAAATAGAATAAATATTGTACTGGAACAGCTTTTTTTTTAAAGTAGTCAAAAGATTTTTTTATCAAACACCCAAAGTATACATAAGCTTTAACAAACCTACATATCTAAGACTTAATAATAACGTAGTGCAACTTATTTTAGCTTTGATTAAGCTGAAAGTGTGTATTTATAGAAATATTTCTTATGGTAATTTTAAGAAATATTTTTATGGCTTGAAACACTAGAACTTAATTTGTAAAGATTGGTTATGCCATACAATTAGTAGTTAAAAACGCATAACTGAAGCATAACGAAACCAAATGATTCGTTAAGTATACATAAAAACGCATGAGACAGCACGGTTTTAAACGTTAAGTAAACTTGGAGTTTGTGCACCCTTCAATCGCATTTACAAAATCAAAATGGCAATAATAGTACACCTAGTAAGTTTTTAAATTTATTTAAGTGTAAAATATTTTTTCCTACTTGAAATAAGTTCTATATTACTTGATCTATTATCACTACTATATAATATCGATAAAATAAACTTTATACATACATTCATTCTACTTTTCATGAATAACTTTTATCATTAATATTTTCCAAAAACCGGCCAAGTGCCATTACACAGCGTTTGCGCATTTAGGATTTCGTTATACAGACTTTACAAACTTATAATGAGGAAGGGATAAACATTATAAAAAGGCCTGAAATATTTTTTGTTAGGAATAACACTCCTATTAATCTTGACTAATATTATAAAGAGGAAAGATTTGATCGTTTGTTTGTAGAATAGGCTCCGAAACTACTGGAATGATTTTAAAAATTCTTTCAACGTTGTTGGAATCCCCAAATGACATACGCTATATATTTTTTAAATAGGTATCCTTACTTAAACTTCAATAATATAACCTACGCATTAAAAAATATTTAAAAAAATCTTACATCCGATACAACATATTGACCCACTCGTAGAACAAAATAATGTATTACAATTTTGTAGAATACATAATTACCTTCAAAAAGTGTCGCGACAGCATATGCCTAACTATTACAGTTATGTCACAATAAGTGTTACTATATTTTAACAATTTATTTGAAACGTTGCCGCTAGAATTTTTATCATAATAAATTACTTCATATTCAAGACTGCTTCAATACCGTTATATAACTAAATTATTCAATTCGGACATTCCATTCAAAAGCTATCACGTTTATATATACGATAAGAGTTTAAATATGTAAGTTAAAAAGTCGCTTGGTCACCGCTAGCCCCGCTCAGCCAGCTAGGCAGCACCATGATATGCGTACGATGTAGGCGCACTGGCTGGGGTACGTGAGGCAAATCAAAAAATCCCAAAAATATTCATTTTAAAATAACGCAAAATGAAGTGAGTTTTAAAATTTATAATATTTGAAAATTTTGTTAAATACCCGTGCGAAGCCGAGGCGGACCGCTAGCAGAAAATAAATATCAGATTTTTCGGTCTAGTCAAGTAATTATAAAAATAAAAATATTTTCAATTGCAATTTCATACACTATTCAGTTTAACGCTGCCATTTTTTTTTGCCCGTCTCGTCTAATGTATAAAAAATAATGTCATATGATAGTTTACCACATCACTGCCATTGCAGAGCTACACTACTTGTATATTCTAACTCTCATATCAAGGGCCTGACACGCTTTGATAGAGCGAGATAGTCTTATTGTGATTTCTAAAAGAAGAAAAAGAAAAGAGTGTCTTTTTTGTCTCCATCACCGACCGAATATTTTTTCATGGTCGGGTTATAGGCACACTTCAAATTGCATATACTTAAACTCTTAAAGTGTGCCTATAATAACCCGACCATGAAAAAAATATACGTAGTATCATTAATATGTCTTTCTCTTACCCCTGGACGCTCGGTGGCAAATCTACACTACTTGTATATTCTAACCCTCATATTCATAAAAAAGTACAACCGTTTGTTAAACCTATTTTAGATAAAACATGTTTATCCCTTTTTCTCTTCTCAATATTGACATTGAAAGAACGAGACAAAACATATTTTAACTAAAATAGATTATCAAACGTTTGTAATTTTTTATGAATTTGGGGGTGAATCTTTGTTGCAGAGAAATAGAGACACTAATCTTGGCAACTATGCCAGTTAAATGACAGTTAAACTGTCAACTATCATATGACAGTATATGTTTATATGTTCACCGACTATTCGGAGACGCCTGGATCGATTTGAAAGATTCTTCTTTTGTTTGAAATTTTATCAAAATCGGTTGTGTTGTTTGGGGGTGAAGTCGATTTTGAGTAAAAGTTATAATAATCAACTTCAAAAATTTTCTAATAATGAAACTTACGGGATTACTGGAAAGTCAACCTACATCCATTACGAGGTGTTAGATGTGGCCAGAATAATTCGTTTGCGCCCACTATTTGTTTTTACAAAAAGTTGATAGTTTAAAGAGATTTTAAACATTTTAATTATTTTTTTTCAGAACTATCCTCTTTGTCCAAGATTTTGGGTTATTTTATTTTTCTCAACATTTTTAACGAGTGATTTTGATGATTTTTTGTTAAAACATTTAAGTCAAATTAGCTAGATCGAAACAACAAATGTCTACGATAAAACTTATGATACAGCCTAATCATTAACATTGTAATAAAGAAAAACAACGATGAAGTGCAAATTAGAACCAGTCCCTCTTAAAAAAAAATGATATTAAGTGTGCGAATGATAGAAAAAATGCTTTGTTCTCAATGTAAAATGGTACAATAATCACCTGAATATTGTACTATTTTGCATTGGAAAGACTAAATAAATTCAATAAAAACAAATAAAACTAAATAAAATCAATTGGTACAAAACTACAGACGTCAAACTTTTCATCAATTTTATTTACTCCCTCACTCTTTATTTGAAAAAACATTTCCTTTAAAATTTCTCTCTTTTCTCTTGATCTCCTTTTTAACCGACTTCAAAAAACGAGGAGGTTATCAATTCATCGGAATCTTTTATGTTTGTTCACCAATTACTCGAAGACGCCTAGACCAATTTATAAAAATCTTTTTTTGTTTGAATGTACTTGTTAGATGTTCCCATAGAAATTTTATCAAAATTATTTGTGTGGTTTGGTGCTGAAGTCAGTTTTTAGTTTTGAAAACATTTCATTTTCCAAAAATTATCAACTCTTTACCTAATAATTGTACTGTTTTGAATAGCTGTGAAAGCAGAGACGTGTTTCTTATGATTCGCACACTTAGTATCATACATTTTTTTTTGGAGAGATGGGTCTAAAGTTACAAGTCATCGAAATTTTATTTATCAATATGTTGGTTATTAAGCTGTATCATCCGACACCTCGTAACGGAAGTAGGTCAAATTACCAGGAATCCTGTATATTCTCACCAGAAGCTCTTTCATTTGATATCACGATATAGTTTGAAAAACTTATTTTTTTTATTCAATAATTTATCTCAAATGTTGCCGCATGTTCAAATTCATTTATTTAAGCCACACACCCGTCTGTCGGTCACTTACTTACTTATGTGTTCAAAATTATAACCCAATCCGTTGAACAGTGACATTAAGGTTCCGTTTTTCCTTTTGAGGTATATAACCTTAAAAATTATGTATTTTCATGTTAATCGATATTACATTTTTGTTTTATCTGATAGTTGCTCCTGGCTTTTTTTTTCCAAATGGGCCAAAATAATCAACGAGGATGGATAATTTCACAAGGTCCAAACAGAGAGCTGGAATCAGTTAGCATTGATGGATCTGCAAGTAATCTTCCAAGAAGAAAAATTGTGAAAGGAGATATGGAGTTCGTGGAAGATTTGAGTACGAGAGAAAAAGTAGTGAATACACCAAAAGGACTTTTGGGAATTTTTAATAAATTGTTAGGATATTTAGGCGATATAAGTGGATTACCACTTTCCAAATCAAAAGACTTGTCAGCTCCTCAAGTGGTGAAAGATTTAATTGTACAAGAAAATGGAGTTCCTGCAGGCGTAGAATCTTGGGAACTTTTGAAGAATAAAATAGTTCTCCCGGGAGACGTGAACACAGGCGAATTGGTATTATCAATTCCTCAAATTGTAAAGGATGTACAAAATGAGCTACAAGCGGTGGTTGATGGGGGCGAAATTATTGAAACGGAGAGTCCTACTGCCAGAACTAGAGCAGAAGAAGATTCAAACTAGTGAAGTGGTTAATATTGTATTATACTGCACTAAATAATTAATCTGTTAAAGGTATCTTAATTAAGCAGATTTTAAAATAAATAAGTTAGTTCAAATTAAATCGTTTATATATATTTTAGATAAAAGTATGATTTATTTTATGACTATAAAATTATTTAGATTTAACGACGTAGGTAATAGGCAGAGTATGGAGAAGCATAGCTGTACGCTGAGTATGCGGATACTGGGGCGGAGTAGGCAGAGTAGACCAGAGGGGTGGTGTAAGCGGCGGCAACAGGGGAGGTGTACGCCGCGGCCACCGGAGCGGTGTATGCTACGGAGGCTAACACGCCGGGCTTGGGCGATGTGGCGGCGAAGACGAGGACGTAAGCGAATACAAACTGAAAAAAAAAAAGATTTTACTTTTACTTCCTTTATGGTTTCTTTATTAATATATTAAAGGTTTCAACGATATGTTAATTCCACTATGTAAGGCAAGCGATTTTATATGATTTCGTAATCTTTCTATAAACATACAAGAAAAAACTATTTTTAAATTTTAAAGAATTTTTTAAATATTGCTTTTTTATTTGAAAAGGGAAAACACCTTATCTAATATTAAACTTACAGTTAAAACTTTACCTATAAATGTTTTATGTTTAATACCATGCTTTCACACGATTAATAATAGATGATGAATTTTACGATTTACTTTGCGGCCTAAACTAGCATAGAAGTTTTTCTTGTACGACTAGCAGTACTTTAAAACTGAAGTAGAAATGTTATTAGACAATAATAATTATTGAACAAAAACATTTCTACGTAAGTTTTGAAATAAAATACTTACAGACTTGATCATTTTTAATTAGTTGTAGGTAGTTGGGTTACTATAGATTTCGAAAAATCTTGTAAGCACAAGTTCAGTGGTGAATGTGATGATGCATTAAGTATCTCGGTCCAATTTATACTTAACATTCGTTTCAAAGAATCCTTATGGAGCAATAGCCCGCTGCTCATGTCTGGAATACAAATTAGGTTTATCCGGTGATAAGGTCACAGCCATGCAGAAAAATAATCACTAGCTACTTTTAAAACACTTGGTGGAAATGAGGAAACAGTTTAATATTTATATTCCTTTGATTGATTTAGGTATACTTATTTAGTATGTGTAGACTAGAATAAAACAAATATATTTTTCATAGGTGACAATCTTAAGTTGCCTGTTGATATTGAAATATTATGGTATATACCCTACTTATAAATTTAAAAAATAATTTGTACACCAGTGTTGTTTTTAAGGGGCTACCTGAATTTTTTCGATGTCTAGTGCTGCCCCCATTTGAAATAAATCATTTGAAAAGAAACGGAGATATTATTTGAAATTTGGCTTTGATATAACCCTAGATAACCCTTTAAACTATTTTTTGAACTACTGTTTATATTTTAAAGTGAGAACGTGTAGCTTTTTATATTATTTTTGCGAACAACGGCCTTTTTTAGCGAACAAAAGAAATCTGTTTCTCTCTCTTCGTAGGTCGTAAAAGCAATCGGACAAAATTCCAAATTAGATTTTGATAGGCAACGCGTCGCAACCTATGGACTTGAAACAGGCCTTTAAACTGTCTGGCCACGAATCTATGTATTTACGCACTGTTTTCATGGGTGAAATATTCTCTTTAAAATTGAAGAGCACTAAGAACAAGCAAAATGACAAAGTATACGCTCACAGTTCTAAAGAAGCTGCGCAAGTGGTCGAAAAGGTACAACGAGGTTTGCATCCTGCGTCAGTGACAGTTAAGTGGGGAGTGTCTTTTCAAGAAGTCACAAAGCATTATTTTTGTGAAAAGACTTCAGCGAATGTATTTCAAGAAATTGGAACATGTTGTGAAACTTCTAAGCAATACACTTAAAAAAAATCCGTGGACTTTCCAGCAAAACTGCACCTGGTCACAAGGCACGAACTACCCAAGCCTAGCTCAAAACCAACGTTCCGGACTTTATAAGAGCTAAATACTGGCCCTCGTCAAGCCCAGATCTGAACCCCTTATACTACAAATAATAGTCAGTTTTAGAGGACATGGCTTGCTCTAAACGACATTGAGTCTCTTAAGAAATTTCTGGAGGAAGAAGTGGCTTTTCAAATTGAAACATTGCGTAAATCCATAGATTCGTGGCCAGACAGATTAAAGGCCTTCGTCAAAGCCAAATGTGGCCTCTTCGAAAATAATTATATTTTTTACTGAAACTACAATTAATAAGTTTTATTACACTCTCCTTTCATACTTTCAATTCAAATCAAAATTGTCTATTTATATAAATACCAAATTTCACAAAATTTTAACATAACAAAAAATCTACATAAATAAATAGTTTTTTTTTACCCTTGCTGATAGGGCAAAAGGTTTTCAAATGCCGACCATTTACTGGCAAGTGAGGAGTAGCACACACCCACAAAGTGGTCAGACGACCTGACCAAGGTCGCTGAAAGGCGCTAGATACAGGCCGCTCTTGGTCGGTCATTTTCTACATTCTTGGGAGAGGCCTATGTCTAGCAGTGGACCTTATGCGGCTGAAATGATGACGATGGTGGTTATACTACAAATTGCACTCGAGCCCCTTAAAACGTTTGTGACGTTACAAGTTACTTTATAAAAGAGTTTGTATGGATGGAGTAGGTATATTTTTAAAATGAAATTGAAATAAATATAATCCCAAATAGTTTTTTCGCGACGACTAATCATTTAAGCAAACAAATATTGTGATGATGTTTTGGCTTATCAATAATTCTTCTTGAAAACACTTCATATCAAATCAAATCACTTATTACATGATTTATTTGATTTGAAAATCAATTAAATAAACTAAAGTTTATCAAAAATAAACTGATAGATACGTAAAGTTAAAAGTATTTACGCCATCCAGACATTTGATGAAACCCTTTCCGTAGTAACTACGTGAATTGTCTCAGTACTCTCAATTGGCTTCTGTACCGTAGCGCCGACTACGAGTATTGTCGTAAAGTTAGGGTTGGTCGTCAATACAAAATATTTTTTCTTGGCACTCTGATATGATATTATTTGAAAAGGTTAGTATAAGTAAAGAAAACAATTATTCGAATCAAAACTCTAGCTTTATTTAAAAAAGCTATGACATGTCAAACTTAACAATTTTTCTGATAAGGCTAATTAGGATTACAAGTAAATAATAAATTAATTTAGGTTTGATAAGCTTTAAAATAATTAACTACGTACAATGCAGGAGTTTTGGCACATAAGTATCTAAGTAGTTTCTTTTCAAATCTTATTTTGTGTGCATACATCACATGGCTTGCTCGATTTTTTTGTGCTCAAAATATTGTTGCAGGAAAAACCGCGGGTTGCGCAACCCGCGGAGCATCCGAAACACTAGTTTCTCTATCCCTGTAAAGCTACACTTACCACCGACCAATACACTCATTGATTGACATAGTTGTTTTGCCTGTTCCCAAATATTAGAGGTGATGGCTTTTAGTGGAATGTATAGGAATTTTGGGGAAGAGTTTTGTTTTTTTTTTATTTCAAAAAGAAAACCCCCTTCATACAAATTTTAAATCCTGAATCAAACTTAAACTCACTTTTTGTTAAAATTTTATCTCAGATATACACACTCCTACCAATTTTTTATAGAGTTCCTATCAAAGATAATCGAGTTATCGTCGAACATACATACATACGTACTTGTACGTCCATAAACACGATCGCTGAATTGTAAAAAAAAACATTTGAATAAGTTTCAATTTCAAATATGTCGAGAGTATGGAATATCAAATAAGTGCAAAACTTAGTCTTTATACTTAGGTATATTTTTGTTCAATTTACATTTTTGAGTTTTATCAAAATCAACGGCGCAAGTAGTAAGCAGAGTACGGTGCATAGCTATACGCCGAGTACGCAACTGGAGCGGTGTACGCGGAGTAAGCAAGAGGGGCGGTGTACGCAGCAGCTACAGGGGCGGTGTAAGCAGCGGCAACAGGGGCGGTGTAAGCAGCGGCAACAGGGGCGGTGTACGCAGCAGCGAAGGGGGCGGTGTATGCAGCCAACACGCTGGGCTTGGCTGTGGCGTAGGCGAGGAAGCAGGCGAAGATCAGCTGGAAGGGACAAAAATAATTATTAAAACAAATTAGTGAGATCAGGATCATGTTCAAGAGGTTATCCTAGCACTATTTTACTTTCAAAGAATTGAAAATTTGTTCAGAAACCAGGCCATCGCAGGCATTCTTTCACTTCAGTAAACATATGTTAATCAAGATTATTGATTTCTCTTTAAATTATTAAGTTTTGTTATTTTAGCAAAAGAACTACAAACTACGAGTACTAGGTTGAGAGCTAATATTGGTTTTTCAACTATCGCGTTTTGAATACCTTATTAATTTATATATAAACTGGGCTAAGCACGAACCCTGTTTGTTACGTCTAACGTTTCGAAGGAGTTACATCCTTTGTGTTCGAAACTTAAGACGTAACAAAAAAATAACGTGAGTGTCGGTTGGAACGAAGTTACTTTCGTAGTAATTTATTGGTTCGTGACGGAAAATCTTTAACCTTTTTATTCATCATAATAAATCAAACAAAAAATTTAAAAGAATATATTGGCGTGTGCTTGATTTGAACCGGGAACATCGACCACCTCAGGCATACGCTCTCCCTACTGAGCTATCGACGAGATAGTCAAACTTATTAAAACGTAACGGAAAAATCTCTTTTTTTAAAAAGGAAGTTCCTTTTGAAAAGGAACTTTGTTTCAAAAGGCTCGGGCTAAACCCCGTTTATATATACATTAAGAGGTAATTTCCAGTACAAGAGACATTAATATGGGATGTTTTTTTAAGAAACAATACAAAATAATTTCTGTTAAAGCGATGAAAACACAATGTTTTTTATATTCTGATAATTGATATTTTTTATTTACCAACTTCGATATTTGTTTTAATTCGTAAATAATAATTAAATAGCCCAATACTTACAAACTTGAACATATTGTTTGGTTGGTTGAGAGAGATTCTAAAGGGAACAAGTCAGCACTAATGCAATTGTAATTGTGATGTAGCTGACTTAGTTGCCGCCCAATTTATACTGAACGATTCGGTCGATTCGGCCGTATGCAGTAATAGCCTTGCGGTGTACCTGGAATACTAAGTAAATCCGTGCATTGAGGAAAACTATCATTTCAACTTTCCGATTAAATTAAAACGTTATTTTTATTTAAAATATTATTTATCTATTTTGATTATTACCTATTAGATATTCATTTTTTTCGTTGACGGTGGCGACTTCGGACAATTTTTTTTACATAAATTGATGTTTTTATTTTTAGTATTCGTTTTAATTTACAGCATAGCTTTTAGTATAATTTAATTAAATTATTATTAGTTTTATATTGATCATGCAGTTAAATTATAGGGAGTGAAAATTATCGTTTTCACCCCCTATTGCCGTTATAAGTTGATAGTTTTAGAGATTTCGACAAATTTAATTCAGAAAAATCTACTTTGACGAAGTTTTGGCCTGTTATTTATTTTCACAGCATTTTCAACCAATAATTTTGATGTTTTTGTACGAAAGGTACTTGCTAAATTGTCTCGGTATCAAAACCACAAATTTCTACGATAAAACGGATGATACAACCTTAACCAACATTTTAACAAAGAAGTTTGATGAATTTCAATTTTAGAACACCCGCTCTTAAAAAATAAAATCTATCTGTGTGCAAATGATAAAAATAACATTTCTGTTTTCTCAGCTATGTAAAATAGTACAGGGAGGCCAAGAGCAAATTTGAAACCATGTGTTAGAATTGTATCCACGAAAGTCTTGCAATTCTGCACTCACGTACTGCCTTAGCATTAGAGTATACCGTTCAGGGTTGACATTCACTGTTCTGCCAAGCAACCTGCAACCTGCGTGTTCTGGAAAATTCTAGGGCGTGCTTACACTAATGTCAGCGCCAAGATGGTAGCCATCTGAATGACATTATGTTCAAAAACGGAATTTACACATGTTCTTTTAAACTTCTTTAACAAATAAAATAGTATGAAACTAATTAGTAAAAAAAAAATTCTTCTTGCCTCCCTGTCAATTATGAGGTAAAAAGTTGCCGATTCTCAGGAAAAAAAGGATGTCAAACAAGAACAGATATAAATCTCAAAGGACTAGTTTTTTTTTAAATAAACTATAAGGAAGTGAATTAAATGAAAAGTTTGACAAATGTCTGTGATTCACTTGATTGTGAGAAGCCGAAAGTTCTCCTCAATAGTTGTAGTGACGTATTAAGGGTAAGGAAAAATAGCGAACTCGTATCTAAGACACGGAACATAGGCGAATTAGGGTTTGAAAACAATGGCGTTTCTAAAGCAGGGGTATCTACATAGATAGGTGTTCGTGAGCAGTTGTGCTTAGGACGAGGGAGGCAGTTGAGCTGATGGAGAGGGGAGGCAGGTTACGTGTTTAGGGGCATAAACGTATCTTTGGCCAGTGGCCCCTACCTTAGATACACTACTGTTTGGTACTCTAAATTCAGCATTTTTCTCTAACGACACAGTCTATATATTTGCCATCATCACCTTTTTCTAGGCACGAGTGCCTTCCTTTTCCCAAGCACAATTTTTTCCTTCCCCCTCTTTACGTATCTTACTTCAGATACACCATTGTTTTCTTCGTTAAATTTACCAATGTTTTCCATCCTAGGTACGCATCCGTCTCTTACTCTTACTCTAGATACGTCACTACATTTACCGACGAGAATTTCTGGCTTCTGACATTGAGTGAACTACAAACGTCAAACTTTTCATCATTTTTATTCACTTTCTTACAGTTTATTTAAATAAACTTTTACTTAAAGTTATCTTTCTAATCTTTATTGACATCCTTGTTTTCTAAGAATCATCAATTTTCTCACCTTATTATAGTATAATTTTGCTTGGCTGAGAAAACAGTGATGTTTTTCTGATTATTTACACACTTATTATCTTATTGCTTTTCAAGAGAGACAAGTCTAATGATGCAGGTCATTGAAATTCTTTTTTAAAATGTTAGTTATTAGGCTGTATCATCTGTTTAATCGTAGAAATTTCGTTGTTTTGATACCTATACAATTAGCTTAATTTTGTTTAATACAACATTCATCAAAACTACTGGTTGAAAAGGCTAAGAAAAAATTACAGCTCAAAAAATTCGTCGAAGTGGATTTACTGAAAAAAATTAAAATGTGAATTTCTCTAACTATCAACTTTTCGTTAAGGCAATAGGGGATGAAAACGAGTGGTTATTAACACCTCGCAATGGATGTGACTTACCATTATTAATCTATATGTCGTAGCCATATCGTAAATTTAATCTCTTCATTAAATGATCGAGAATTTTATGAAATGGTCGCATTTCATGAAATGTTGCACTGGCTACTGGCCCCATCGTGATGTGGATTAGGCGGATCAATGATAAGAAATTGTTTCTCGATATGATCAAATAATTTCGACTATTTCATGAATTTACCGTGTCACTTCATGAAATGGTTGATTATATCGTAAAATTGTTATATTTTTAGTTTACAATATACATTCATGTTGTGCGGCTTGGGGTGGCCCAAGGGCTACCCCGCCGTAACCTTGACCTACCGCTACTCTCTGTCACAAGTTTTTGTTTTTGTTTGCTTTTTTCAGTCTGTTTATACGATCCGGCCAAACGTGGATGACAAAGTCGTGAAACGTTGACGATTTCATGATCTGGTCAAATTAAGTTGGCCGTTTCATGAAATGCGACCATTTCATGAAATTTTCGATCATTTCATAAAGTGATCAAATCTACGATATGGCCACGATATATACCAGTCTTTCCCAAAGTGGGCGATAACGCCCCCTTGTGGGTGCTGCAGGTCTCAAGGGTAAGAGACCCAGAAAGAAAATGTTTTTTTTTTTGCTAGGAGCTTTATTTAGCTAGGAGGCCTCTTAAACAACGACTGCAAGAGCTCTCGACTCTCAACAACAACTTGTGAACATCAAATAATATGAATTAAAAGATTGCTCAAACTCGGTTCTATATTTCTCTCCGCGTAGTTCATATATCTGTCCTATTTTATTGAATATAGAAAAAATGAAAATCATGTCAATCGGTCGCTCCGTTTCGTAATGAAAGTAGACACAAACAAACAAATAAAAAGGCAACAGACACACTTTCGCATTTTAATAGTTATTAGTACTCGTAGATATCTATCATGATTTAACAAGTTTTTGTTAAATAACCCGAATTGTGCATTCCTGTATCAGTTGGCTGGTTCATTGAATACTTGTTCGGACTTGTTGAGTACGATTGAGCGTCGAATGAGATAAACGAGTTTATGCATGTTTGTTTTATTCCTGTCGGTGCGTGCTGCTTAAGCATTCCTATATAAACAATGTTATATTTATTTTATTTTCATTTGTGGTTTCGCGCGCAATAGATGAGCAGTACTTACGCCTCCTCTATACTACTCGCGAAGTTGAACGTATTTCTCAAAGCAAAACAATGTCGGAAGTAATAAAAAAGAAGAGACGGCAATACTGTGCGGAATATATTAAATTCGGATTTATTGAAAATCCCACAAACCCATCGTCGCCTTTGTGTCTTCTATGTCTAAAAACATTTTCGAATGAAGCAATGAAGCCTTTAAGGCTGCAAGATCATTTGAATAAAATGCATCCAGATAAGAAAGAAGAATGTAGCATATTTTCAAGACCTAGAGAAGAAGCATAATACTCAGCCAAGTGTAGCAAAACTATTTTCGGCGGCTGCTAAGCAAGATGACGACGGACTTCGAGCTTCGTACAATATCTCTTTGTTAATTGCTCAAAAAGGCAAACAAACAGACCGATACAAAAGGGGAAACCATATTCAATACATTGGAAAACTTTTGCGATGAGAAAGAGATTCCTTTGAAAAATATTATTTCAGTTGCTACAAATGGCGCTCCGGCTATGACAGGGTGCCATAAAGGCTTCATAGCGTACTTAAAACATAAAATTCCAGATGTCCTTGGTGTACATTGCGTTATTCATAGACAACATTTAGTTGCTATAAACTTAAGTGGAAAACTATTTCAATCACTGCAATATGTTATCAAAGCAGTCAATAAAATCCGCAACAGCTCTTTGAATGATAGATTATTTCATCAGCTTTGTGTTACTAATGACGAGGATTTCAACCGTTTGTTGTTTCATACTGAAGTTCGTTGGCTATCAAGAGGCAATTGTCTGACTCGATTTTACAACCTGTTTGACTCTGTTATAGAGTTCTTGGAAACTAAAGATACAGAATTGCACGACAAGCTCATAACATCAAAGAATGATATAGCTTACATAACAGACCTGTATAAATTGTTCAACGACATAAATCTCCAACTGCAAGGCGATAAACTAAATTTAATTAAAACAAAAAACGTCGTTGCTGCTTTCGCAGCCAAACTGCTTCTACACAAAAAGAATCTGGGCAGACGTGAGTTTCACAATTTTCCAAATTTATCAGTATCATGCAGTAACGACGAATTGTTTGCCTACTGCCAACATTTGGAAAACCTCCACATTGACTTCACCGAACGATACCAGGACATTTTGAACTTGGAAATACCAGACTGGGTGTTGGATCCGTTTTCAAATGTCAACACAGCAATGTCACCTCAGCTGGAAGAAGAACTTATAGAATTGACAACAAACGAGGAAATAAAAATCAAGTTCAAAAATGGTTACCAAGAATTTTGGCTACAAAAACCGATCCCGCAATTGTACCCTGGATTGTGGTCAATCGTTCAACGATTCTTGATAGCATTCCCATCGTCATATTTGTGTGAACGTGGATTTAGTGCTGTGACAACACTGCTTACTAAAAAGAGAAATCGTTTGCTTGTTACCGAACGTGGCGACTTGTGACTGTTCTTGAGTAAATTGGAACCTGATATCAACAAACTTATTAAACAGCATCAGATTCATCCTTCACATTAGTTTTTATATAAGGATTGATTATTTTAGTTATATTTTTAATAAAAGATACTCTGTTTTAATACTATAAAGTTGCGTTTCAATAATCATTCTTATTGGCAGGTGGAGCCCGTAAGAGTTAACTTGAGACCTAAGCGCCGTTGTATGTTACCTACTGCGCTCAGATTTCAAGTTGCGGGTTATAGTAAAAGTTTCGTTTAGAATTCTCCGTTAATATACGTATATATGTCACAATAATTAATTAATTTAATTTGAAGTTATAGTGGTTTTTAAATAGGTGAAAAAATGGGGGCGCTAAAAAAATATTTATTCTCAAAGTGGGCAGTAGACAAAATAAGTTTGGGAATCACTGATATATACATATAAAAGCGAAAATCACTCATTCACTCATCACGAAATCTCGATAATTACTTAGTCTATTAAAAAAAAAATTGGCAGGAAGGTAGATTGTGACTAGGAGACGTCCGCTAAGAAAAGATTTTTGGAAACTCCATCCCTAAGGGGGTGAAATAGGGGTTGCCAGTTTGTATGAAACTTCGTAATTTTTAAAGTGAGACACATGAATTTTTAATAAATGTTAGAAATTTATAGAAAATAATAATGTATTTACTAGATTTTGAAAATTACATCCCTATATAGGGGTGAAATAAGGGTTGCAAGTTTGTATGAATCTTCGTCATTTTTGAAGCAAGACATTTGACATTTTTGAATTAGTGATTAGCAAAAAATAATAATCAATTAATAAGATTTAATAAAATTGAATCCCCGGGAACGGGAGCGGGTGCGGAAGCGGGAGCGGGAGCGGGAGCGGAAGCGGGAGCGGGAGCGGGAGCGGGAGCGGCAGCGGGAGCGACAGCGGGAGCAACAGCGGGAGCGACAGCGGGAGCGGCAGCGGGAGCGACAGCAGGAGCGGCAGCGGGAGCGGGAGCGATGTTCCCTTGAAACATTACACCCCACCTGTAACCATTCAGGTTATGTAGTACAGGCACTGAGGCGGCGGGGAAAGCCTAATAATTTGATGATTTAGTGACCCATTTTTTAAACCTTCACATAAAAGAGGGGTGTTATAAGTTTAACGCTAATGTCTGTCTGTCTGTCTGTGTGTATATCTGTGGTATCGTAACCCACAAGCGGTGGGACCGATTGCAATGTAATTTTTTTATGTTAAAGCAAGTTCCCTCGCGGTGGTTTTAAGCTATGTTTGATGAAAATCGGTTCAGCCGTTTAAAAGTTATTGGGGGTTAATGCTTAAAAGTTGGGGTTTTTCTAATTTTTCTGGCGAATAATAGATGGCACTACGGATCTTTCTGCTACTCATCACTAGATGTGGTCTTAATGTTTACATGTGTTCAAATAATAACATTCGGCAAATATATTGCTTTGCAAATCTGTTCCGCGTATTGTAGATTTATAAGTTATAGTAGGTGAACGCTTGCTTGGAAGTAGAGTTTTTTTTTTTAATTTGTCTGGCAAATAGGAGGGATAATCTTCCACTCGCTCTCGCTCTCGCTGTCGCTCTCTCTCTCTCACTCTCGGAACGTTTCAGCATGGCCTAGCTAGTAGGTCATCCCATTTCATCCCTCAAAGGGTTGAATTTTGAGAAATCCTTAAACACGAATTTTACTCATTTATGTTATGTAAAACTTTATTGTACACCAAAAAAATAACAATAATCAGAAAGAAATACAGAGAAAAGACATTTAAATGTACAACGGGCGGTCTTATCGCTAAAAGCGATTTCTTTCAGACAACCGATAGATGGAGAAAATATAGTGAAACGTTAGCTGACGGGGTGTACACAACAAAATAGAATACTTAAATAATTCCAAGTACATATATAAATAAAGATAAAAAAAACATACATACAGGTGGGTACATTTACCACCAGTTGTACTCCTGCAAAGCTTCGCATAAAATGATCTTACTAATCTTGTTTCTCCATACAAACTTTGGACCCCCGTTACAATCCTGAAACACGTATTTACTCCGACTGGGGATGAATTTGAAGAATCCTGAAACATTTATTTACCTATTTACCGCCGGGAGTACTTTTGCGAAGTTTCGAATAAAATGGTCAAGTAATCTTGTTTCTCCATAAAAACATTGGACCCTCGTTACATCCCCTTAGGGGATAAATTTTGTAAAATCCTGAAACATGTTCTTATTTATTTACCACCTTACCGGGAGTAACTCTTGCGAAGTTTCGAATAAAATGGTCAAACTAATCTTGTTTCTCGATACAAACTTTGAATCCTTGTTTCACCCCTTTAAGGGGTGAATTTTGATAAATCCTTTCTCAGTGCACCCTTAAAATCTCACAAGGAACCTATGTGCCAAATTTGGAGTCTTTAAACCCAGCGGTTTGGGCTGAGCGTTAATATGTCATTCAGTCAGTCCGTTTCTTCTTTTATCTATCTTCTTAATATATAAAAGCGAAAATCACTCACTCACTCATCATGAAATCTCGAAAACTACTTAGCCAATGAAGGTTAAATTTGGCAGATAGGTAGATTGTGAATAGGAGACGTCTGCTAAGAAAGGATTTTTGGAAATTCCATCCCTAAGGTGGTGAAATAAGGGTTGCCAGTTTGTATGAAATTTCGTAATTTTTAAAGTAAGAGACACGATTTCTTTTATTTATTGTAGTAGATAGTAGAAAATAATAATGCATTCATTAGATTTTGAAAATAACATCCCTATAGGGGTAAAATAAGGGTTGCAAGTTTGTATAAATTTTTGACATTTTTGAAGCGAGCAACATGACGTTTGAGCGGAGTGGGAGCGGGAGCGGGAACGGGAGTGGGAGTATTCAAACATTTAAAATTTTTAACATAATTATTAAAATTAATAACGTAAAAAAACAAATAAAAATGATATAAGAGACATTTTTTATACTTCTACGCGGACAAAGTCGCAGGTTACAGCTAGTATATATATATATATATATATATATATAGATTATAACTACTTACGTACAATGTGTACGTCTGATACGTATAGGTCATTATGTTACAAAATTTATGATAAACAAAATTATATGAAAATTCATTATCAGTAATTATGATTATGTATGAAGCTTTTTTTCAAACTATAATATTACAAATATTTTTATGAGAATCATTACAGATCCGTTTTTCTAAAACTTCAAATATAATTTTAGTATCAGTTATTATGCCAAGGGCTGTTTAGGTCCTCTTGGATAGAAGCTTTGAATTTATTTACCTATCTTTCTATTTTAAATGGAGGCCACTACACCTTACCTTTGGTATTATGTTATATTCTATGAAGGAAAGTGATAAAAGTACTTTTCGACTTACACTTAACTAAGTTTACGTTAGACCCTTGTGGATGGATTAAGTAAAAACAATAATATCGTGTTACGTGTTCATAAATAAATATATTTGCTGGCGCTGTCAACTAGATATTTTTCTTCGATTAAATCAACGACGTAGATAATAGGCAGAGTAGGGGGAAGCATACGTGTACGCTGAATACGCTGCAACTGGCGCGGTGTAGGCAGAGTAGGCGAGCGGAGCAGTGTAAGCAGCGGCGAAAGGTGCGGTGTATGCCGCGGCCACCGGGGCGGTGTATGCGGCGGTGTACGCTACGGGGGCCAGCACGCTGGGCTTGGGCGAGGCCACGGCGAAGGCGAGGAAGCAAGCGAAGATGAACTGAAATATAAAAAACATACATTTATAAACTTCTTTTATTAATTCTTCTACGATTGGTAGGTATATGATTAAAATATTAATTCGACACAGCAATTTTCAACTCACCAGTTTGAACATTTTGTTTGTTGGTGGTTTGGGTTTGTAAAAGAACTAGATATCACAACTGCTTCTGTAAGTATGTCATTGTTTGCAGATTTAGTTCCATTTATACTAAACGTTTGAGCCGAAGTGGTGTGAAGAAACAGCCTTGCGGCGTATGCCTGGAATATCAAGCAACTATTTCCACTGGGAAGGCTGCGGCAATCGTGAACTTAAATCTTAATTAAGTAATATATTGGTAACCAATAGTTGAAATGTATCAATTTTATAGAAGAAAAAAAAAACAAATTTGTAGCATTACTCTAAATGTATTTATACTAGCGATGCATCCGATACCGATACCGATACCGATATATCGGCGATACTTCGGGTTAGCCGATATATCGGTATCGACGATATTTTTATGACCGATTCAACGATACTTGTTTTTTTAAATCGCCTTTCTCCGCAAAACTTAAGATTACTTCGTTTTTTAAATAAAAATGTTATTAATGTTAATTCCTAAAATTTATAATAACTATCTAATATCGACCTATGTAACTACTTTTCATATTAATAAAAAAATAATCCGACTGGTGATTTATTTATTTTATCTTAATGTTTGATTCAATTAACGTATCGGTATCGGTATCGGTATCGCCGATATTTGTATAAGAGTATCGGTATCGGCGAAAAGGCGTATCGATGCAACCCTAATTTATACTTAAAATATAGTGTTTCTTCTAGACTTCTAGATAGATTAAATTTTTTATGAATATAAATATACACGCTGACTTTTCATTGGTTTTGGAAAAATTTATATCATGTAGTAAATAAATTCCTCTATCCATATACGTAATCCAAATTTGTGTATGACATAAGATAAAAAAGTGGCAATAATGATTTTCGATCGAGGCCACGTAGTTACGCCCGTTCATAACAGACGCGTGACCCCGATGAACTTGAAAGCACCGTGTATAATGAATTAATAATTTATTTGATTTGCCTACTGAGTAAAAAAAAAAATAATCCATGTAACCAACAACTATTGAAAAAGAACAACCGGAGATACCTTATAATTTACCAACCCACATTTAGGCTATCTGTATAACCCAAAGGTTGACTGGTAGACAACGCTTTATCGTTAAGTTCGCCTATTGTTCTGTACAATATGTATTTGATGAACAATAAAGATTAAATAAAGTAAATTTAAAGAAGAAAATAGGGAATTCAGATCTTTAAGGGATATATGCCTCTAAGGACATGTATACTCACAAAAACTAGGGCGCCTATTTGACGGGGTAGACTCCCTTAAAATTATAAAAGAAATCGTGTTAGTAAATACTTTAATAATAATTAAATAAAAAATATATAAGCACTCACTTCATAATATCAAAAGTTCCAAGCACAGTAAATTTTGACACAAGGCTAATCCATCAAATTACGAGTATCGCCGCGTAATAGTAGTTTATGATACAAGTGTGGTAAGTTTTTCATTACAGTCGAGGCGGGTTGACTCAAAAGCGGGCGAAGCCCGCGCTTGTGTCTATGGAGCCGAGACTTGTGATGAACAATACACACGTGTGCCATACTACGTTTTTCAACACATTAGTGTGGTAAAAAAATCTTCAATAATAAAACACTTCACTTAAACTTACAATTAATCTCGTTAAAGAAAATAAAAAATATGGCGTGTTTAGATTTACCTTTCCAGGGGCACGCCGCGCATGCGCGAATCTTTAGAGATACAAGAGACAGAAATCATCCACCAACAGGTAAAGGATTATTTAAAAGGTTTATAAATTCATTTTAGTGTTGTTACAATTATTTTAATTAATATATAAAATGGAATAATTTGAATTAAGCAAGGTTTTGGTATGAGTCTAGGCTGGCTACATCGAGAGATTATGTTTCAAAAATAATATTCGATATTTTGGATTTATAGAATCTTTTTCCTAAAACATTTAAAAAACACTTTACCGTACTTGTGCGGTAAGTAATATTTGCCACACGATTTCGAATGTGTGCGTAATGAATGGCATTACATAAGTAAAATAAGTGTGGTAAATAGCACTTTCTGAGCGAATGTGTTGAAAAATATGTTTCGTCATATATATGTCATTCAAAACAAGTTGTTCGAGCGAAATGCACGGCACTAACCCGCAGTCGGGAAGAAACAGGCTTACATTTCAACAAAACACTACGAAGCTAATGCTTATAGATATCGCTATGTGATTACTGAATCCTTATCCCACTGAGGCAACTATCCCATATTTACCCAATATAATTTTACACCTATGCATTTGATTCTTCTTCGCCTTTGTAAAGGAGAACTGGCTCTTTAGCTAGCTTAGGTATAATAAAATAGAGCGTGAATCATAATTTAAAATTGAAAAAGCTTAGCTATAAACATTAGAGTCATTAAACCTTCTTTTGCTAACTCCCAGACACGTATGGAACGTTATCAAAACATACCTACATTCCTATCAATTAATATTCTTGAATAACTGTAACTACACCTCGGTAGAACTAAATGCCAGAAGTAGTATCGATTTTAATCAGTCTAGTGACTAACACGTGATCACAAGTATGAGTAAGTACGTCAACGATTAATTAACGCAGATGTTAATTTCATGATTTTGTTTCGTTTCACGTTTTTGATCTGCTATGGTAATTTTCGGTAAGCTATATAAACCACTGAGATTATTTCTTTCTTAGAATAAGCGAGATGTTGGTTTTAAAGTCTGTAAGTTATATATTTCTATTATCAAACTTTTTACCACCTTGAATCCATTTTGAATAAAGTAGGTTAAGCTTAACAAATCCGCAATGGTTTATTTATAGTAGTTCATGAAATAGTTGTACTTATAAAGTTACACCAAATCTTTGCAGAGGTGTTATGCTACAGGCGTATTTTCATTATGTATTAATTATAAATAAGTAATTGTCAAAAAAAAAAGCAGCTTTTGATCAAAAATCTGGAAACTATCACTGGAAGTTTGTAAACAATCAAATAAATTCTGCTGTACTCTCTGGTGGACGATGTGCAAGTCATTAATCACGTTTATCTCTTAAAATCAAACAAGTTCACATTAATTATGCTAATGCCCTAATAGCATCTAACTACATACTCGTTTATTAATCTTTTCTTAATTATTGCATACTGCATTTTGGTTTTCGGCAAAGTAAAATAGGATCACTCCTGTCTGTCCAAGTCTTCCTGTGGATGTTGTAGAAAGCAACTTAAGAAATACAAGCTATACAAAGCTTATAAACGTCAATGACAACTCTCTTAATCGTCTGGCCAGCGTGGAGAGTGTAGGTCAAATCCTCTGGCTGCTCTGGAAAAGTGCTTATGGCTCTAGCAGTACAGAGTAGGTCGTGCTTCTGCAGTGGAGACTAAAAAGTCCGGAAGAATATTATTTTAAAATTAAAAAATTATTGATTTATTTTTAGTTTTAGATCCACTACGAGTAATTTTTGCTCTCAATCTCAATTATCTTTAATTTTTTTCAGTGGAGCTTACTTCTCATTATGGGGGTTCTGATGTTTCTTGGAGCCAACTCTTCGCGTCTCGTAAGAGTCCGGCGTCCAATCATACTGGTCCGGAAAGTTCCAATTCGAGCCACGAGACTACTTGGAAAATAAAGTATAAAACTTTCAAATGTATTTTCATAAAAAAACATTAAGATGTTAAACATAGGTCAAATTTCTTTGAAAAACTAAGAATATTTTTTGATCATGCTGTTTTCTAATAAATACTTAAATTTGATAATTGAAAGTAGGTAAGTAAACTTATTTGTTTATTTATCTTTAAATTATTAAACCAAATAAACGAAAAATACCTTTGTACAACAAATTTCATCGGCAATTTGACAACATCATCAAACACTTCACTTCTATTTCGAATGTGGCAGCTTTTCCATTTGTCCCGCATAATGTCAAAGTCGATAATGAGAAGAAAGGTAAACTTTTAATACATTAACTATACATATACAATTGTAGGATTTGACTGAAACTTATGTAAAGGCCGAAACTGTATAAAGTAAGAAAGAAATGTGCAATTTTTCATGCAATCTCTTACGTGCCATCTTTTACATATTTAGATACTAAATTAATGAATAACCCGAAAATACCTTTTTTTACATAATAAATACTATTACCTAAATATCTACTAATGATGGATGAATATGCATCACCGATAAGTACAAAGTTATAATATGTACAATTTTGCATAAATTGTGTTGGACGATAATCCCATCGTTGATTCAGATTACCTAATGTTTAAAATTATCCCAGTTCATCATCAACATGGTTTCATATTTCGACTATGCGTGGGCGAAGAGAAAGTTTTCCGCGATTAATAGGAAATCTTCCAGGTTATCCGCAAAATCGCGGGTTCTGAGTATTCTTTAACTGCTTTAATAAATAGTAAGTATGTTATAATTTGCTAGAACTCCTAAAACTTGCAAAATAAATACACTGTCAAACGGACCGATTTAAAAAAATATATATTTGTAAAAAAATTAAAATCGTAGCCCTCCCGTTTATAATACAAAAACGTATGACGTATAACGACCAAATTTACTTAAATACACGTATGTAAGTAAATTTGGCTGATTTGATGTATAAAAATATACATTATACGAGTATTATAGTTGCAGTATATTTTGGTAGATGTTCTATTAAGTTAAAATGCGTAAGAGCAAAGCAGACTAATTTTTTATAACCGGATGTGCCTCTATTTGTAGCATAGTGAGATACAGGGCTTTAACCAAAAACTAATATCTTTCAAAGCATGAGTAAATATTTTTTACTTTTCTTCCTGTTTTTATAAAGAGTATTTAGTGCTTATCTTTATACCAACCACCCTATCAGAAGTAACTATTCAATTGTACGTAACTATATTTCGCAACACCGTTCAAAAGCAACGTCTTATTTTAGAATTTAGTAATGATGTTGCCGAGTAGGGCTATCTGATTCATTGCAGATGACTCAAGATTTTGACACATTTGTTTTTATAGCCACAACTCACAAAATCTCACGGACATTTTGATGTAATGACAGTTCATTATATTTATACTTTATCAGAATGTCTGTGCGATTTTCTAATTTATCCCATTTTACTACTTTAAATTTAGGTTCAAAATTATTATTATATTAATTTAAAAGTAGGTAATTACTTTATCAGTTAAAAAATATATAAATTTATACTCAAATAAAATGACACATCCGCAATATGATTCATCAAAAATGTAGACAAAAAGTATCCGCAACATGCGTCATATAATTCGACTTCTATTGTACGTCTATATATGAACATACTTCACCCCCAAACTATCCAACTGATTTTAATAAAAATTTTATGGGACGACTTGCATGCTTTTTAAAAAAAAAAAGTTTCCCAAATCAGTCCAGGTGTATTTGAATTATCAGTGAATATACATAAAAAAGATGCCGACCAATTTATGACCCCCTCCTTTTTGGAAGGTAGTACAAAAAAGCTGCGTTAAATTCAACTGTAAGTAATTCAAATAGGTATGTATTCTCTAAATATTGTTTTGTCATAATATCCCACATAACAACAAAACTTAGCTTACTTATCTCAATCTGTACAATTTTTCCTTATCTATTTATTACTTATTGTTTTGTCTATAATAAGGTATAATAGTCATCATATGTAACATAAACTCAAAATAATAGTACGAATGTAGCATATTAAAAGAGGTTAAAAGGTACCGCATGAACAGATCCCTTAACTCCTATTTCTACCTGTATTTCCAAATCCGTGTCCAGGCCTTGATCTTACAATAGCCCTGACTGACCAGACAAGGTCATGCGTGGCCATAATACATAATGAATTAGAGGAGGATATTCTTCTAGTTATCCGGTTCAGTGTCCATACTTAACGGCATGCAATGACACTTCCCTTCATATAAAAACTGCGCATCACCTCTTAACATCATAGTACTTCGAGTTGCGTATCCCTTCGGTTACAAAACAACCACAACCAATAATCAACATGTTCAAATACGTAAGTACCTAATTTACAATATTTTTAAGAACCTACTTACACTAAATACTTACTATCATCATTTCCCTAATTTTATAGTCTAACAATATATGTGTCTATGCAATGTTTAAAAATAAGTATTACCTGCCTTTTTCTTTATTAATGAATTAGGTACAAAAATAAATTTAATTTTTTTATAGACGGGCTTTTGACTGATGTGCCCATTTTAGACATAGATGAACAATTTCTACATTATGATTTATGATTGTAATGTATAAAAAATAAGTAAATGAAATATATAAAATGTTTCGATACACTCAATAATAATAAAAATCAATCGCCTAAAAATTGCCGTCGATTGTCACCGACCGTCGGCCGTTTCGGCGACATACCTACTGTCGCTCGTCTGTTAAAGCCCTCGATGTTAATATTAATATTAATTTATAATCTATTTTTGCTATAACTTATTATTAATTTTATATCCTTATTTCAGGTGATCTTCGCTGCTATCTTGGCTTTGGGCTCAGCAAAGCCTCTGCTGGTCTACCCTGAAGTAGCAGCGTACACCGCACCCTTAGCCGCGGCGTACACCGCTCCAGTGGCGTATTCAGCGTACTCCGCGTACAGCGCCCCACTTGCGTACTCTGCGTATTCGTACGCCTCGCCGTACTCCTACTACCTACGCTGAAAATGGGAAGACGACAACCTGGCCTGAATATGTGATAATCTTGTTGTCTATGTTTATCTTTATTTATACATCATTAACGCTTAACTGTGATTGTTACGCATTAAATTGCAGCAAAAATTAACCTTTTTTTGAACCTTTATTTGTATGACAGTACTTAAAGTAAAGTTTTTTGGATGAAAGACATTGGAGATGATAATGTTAAGGTCATCCACCTTGGTCATCCACACCCAATGGAGTGACAAGAAAGGACCATATTAAAAATGAGTATGTGTGAGGAATTTCAAAAGTAACCCCTAAAACGTATATATATATATATATATATATATATATATATATATATATATATATATATATATATAAATATATATATATATATATATATTATTGACGAAGTTACTGGTTTTTATACAGAGCGACTGCCGTCTGACCGCGCCGCAACCCAAAGAGAAGACTAGATTTCCTTGGATAGGCTTGTGGATCCGCAGTTTATACATGAATTTTTTTTATGTCTATAACCTTATACGTGCCTTCCGAAACAGAATTATCTTATATGAATGGCATGATAAAAAAAACATTTTGATGAGACGGAGGATAGCCATGTTACTAAAAGAGTGTATCTGAAGGTCTCTGGGCACAAGAACCGAAAAAGGCCTAGGTGCCGAAAAAGGCAAATGGAGTGCGTAAAAAAGATGTGGATAGGAAAAATGTTACAAATGTAATAACAAAAAATTGAAGTAAATGGAAAAGACTCACATATAGAGTGATAAGGTGAGGAAGAAGAAGACTTAGTGAAATTTTGTCTACTTATGTAGTTCATGGAAACTTTTAATAGAAAACTAAGAAAACTTACACATAAATTACGGATATGATGTACCTACTATCTCAGGAAAATATGATATAAAAGAAATAATTCGAAATATTGAAGTGCTTCTTTCACGAGCCCCAAGAAAAAAATACGACAAACACGGTCATTTTTCTAGAAACGTAAAAGCAACATAATAAAAAATAAAAATAGCAAAACTAATTATCGATCAACTTATTCTCACTAAAGGGCATTGTTTTGTAGAATTTAGATGCTTTATGGTAGAAACAAAGCTTCAGGCACGTTCCTACGTTTAAAATAACCTGCACTTGTGTGTACTCCTTCAACATTTGGTATTATGCCATTATTAGGTAAATCAAGCCGTAATTCACGGTATTGAATAACAAAAAGGGACAATTGGGACTCATAATTGTTATGAGCTAATACAATGCGTCACGAATATTCAAGGCTCCTAAAGACTTTTCAAAGTACACGAATTTAACATTTCACTCATATATTTCGTTTACAATAGTCTTTAACTGGTTAGACAGAACCTAGGTAGGATCCATGCTACTTTTTGTCTGATGGTGGGTGTAAAGGTAAAAAAGGAAGAATCAAAATAGTGAAGTGTTGCTAGAAAAGTTGCATTGATTTCGTGTTAAGTAAAGACATTGTAACAAACTAAATATATTATATTACACACGGAATCACTTCAAGATGCTACTCTATCGCGAAAAAAAAAAGCAATGCTGCAATAATAGTATCTATAAGTATGTTTATCATACTTATTTATTTATATACATGTAAGTTTATAATTTGCATTTATTACTTAATTTTTTAATATTTATATTTATATAGATATTTTGTGTAAAGTTTATGTAATTAAATACATCCTAATTCATTCCTTTCGATATACTTATCTAATTAAATTTGCACTCCATCTACCATTTTTCTGCTACGTCCTAAAGGTGAACTGGTAGACAATGCTTAGCATTAAGTTGTACCTTTTATATAAATTAAATAAATAAATATAATAGGCGCCTTTTTTCGTCGTTTCCGCAGCAAATCTGCAGCTGGACACATACTTATTTCTAAAGTACCTATTTTATTTCTAGCCCTTATGCAAAAATGGCTGTAAATATAAACAAGTGGCATTTTAAGTGCCAAATTAAATATCTATGATAATTTCGAAACACTTTTTAATAAAATATCATTATAATTTTTGATAAAAAAATGTTATTTTACTCAGATACTTATTTAAATAAGAAACAAAGAGTTTTTTAGATTATCATACATTTTATAAACTCTCTTTTGTACACTTACCATTCATATAAAATATGATTTTGTTTTAAATTGAAGTTAACAAAGTTAACTTTGACCTAAATATTATGAAGCATGCAAAGCATTTAATTTTAGATACAATCTATTATTTTTTAAAGTTATTTTTAAATATTTGGATCATTATACAAAACAGCTTTAAATAAAATCTAAAATACGTAATAAAAAAAATATCGTGTGGCGCGGATGTAGATGAAAGAACCGGATCGGATCGACCTCGTCGTACGTACTGCAAACAAATTGCAGATGTTCTTAAGATAGGTGACGTAAAGAGTGCATCCCAAAACCGGAGTGCATGCATGAAAAGAGGTTTTGCAAGGATCGGAGCAACTGAAGTTCCATAGTCTCTGAAACAGGCGTGATAATAATATAAATAAAACGAATCTAAAACACCGACACCAACTTACAACCTTAAATGCAATTGAATTAAAAATCAAGGATTCTATATTTCATTTATTAAATATATTTCACTACCTAGTAGGAATATTTCATTCTACTCATTTGAAATTAATTACAGTTGTGCATTTCACGCCGTGAATCAATAGCTTTGTGTTCAAAAATAACCCCCCAGCGTACATTAAACGAGTCACGTCACGGCACGAGACGGTTACAAAACGTAAAATATCGGGTCACGTGAGCACATATACAAATGTAGGTATGTTCTATGTAGTGTGGTTTTCGGCCTAAAATAGGTCTCCATCTCTCGTAAAATTATTGGGCTAGTAATTTAAATAAATTCAAGTCACATATATTACATATACCTATAAGCAAGTTCATATAATTATAATACGGGCTGCTCCAGATTAGTTTTTATTTTGTTTTGGGATGCTCCAGTAGTTATCCGTTTCAGAATTTACAAACCATTTTTATCAATTTGCTGACTTTTAATTGGGCTTTAAATTGGATTAAGTACAATAAAATGGTGGCACCATTTTGAGGTTGTTGAAGGTTGCCTTAGGAACTCATTTTCAACGAACACGCTGCATTATTCTTGTAGGTGTTTCCAATAAATTGTGTCCTCACTGATTCTTATACGTTTGCAAATATATGAATGTGAAATTTTATTACATGCAAATGAACAAACATATAATAGCTATCTATGTATATTGTATACCTAACTAAATAAGACTGTAGTAAAGGAATTTCGAGGTTATGGTGATCGTGCAGTTAATAATTTTTGTTACCTGCTTTAATTAAAAGCCATGTAAGGTAGATACAAATTACTCTAAATTCTTGTTTACTCGTACTTTTTGTTTAGTTTTATTGCGCCTTTTGACATGCTTCACCTAGCCTGATGTGATAGACATTGATAAAACATGGCGAGATAGGTAACCCATGGTACGGTTTTAGAATTTTTAGAAATCGTCGAAAATCCTTTTAGTCCGACTGGAAGCGACTATTAAATAAAATAAAAATAGGCACAAAGCATAAAGAAAAGAATCAAATTTCGAACGGAAGGTGGTGACCACGACGACGTATACGTGTACTTGTATACGTAATCTACGTTCATGTTGGTATCGAAAAATTACAAGACATACAAAGTACCAGCTGCTCCTTATGTGGGAGAACATAAGTTACACACAGAGAACATGAGATTAGAACAAACCGGTTTCGGTTTGTAATGTTTTGCAGAACTTTTTGCGATGCTTAGCTTTAAGTCTCTCATACGATGGACGTAACCTTAGGCTATAACAACTCATCACTATTTTGATTTCCTTTTTGCACCTTCACGTCCTTTAGGCTCTATTCACTCCGTTAGGGATATAGACTAGTGTTGCCGTTCAACAGTCACACACACATTATCGATAGCCTATCGATAGACTATTGGTATTTTAAATAAAACCGGTACTATCGATGGTCTATCGATAGTACATAAATTATCGATCATTTGTTCGTTGTCAGGAACGATTGTATTGCTCTAAAAAGCTATCAATAACAGCAATCGTGCCTACCAAACTATTGATAGGCCTATCGATAGTTTGGAGCTTTTCGTTTGAAACCATCGATTGTAGGTAAAACTATCGATTTTTCGGCAATACTAATAGACATGTAATCTTAAGTGAAAATTTCGGAGTCTACTTAGGTAGTTTAGATAGTTGTAACTTCATGAAATAAGCAAGTAGTTAAATACGCTCACCAAACCAATATCATAAAGATCCATTCTATATGTCACTCGACTTATGATAGGCTTGCATTCAATACATATACATTCATATAGTCAAATACCTACTGAAATTAAACATAATTGGAGAACTATACACTCGCTCGTTCAATAATATATCAACCAAAAAAAAAAAAACTTAAAGTTAGGCGGCGTGGAATAAATTATGATCAGAAATATTCCTACATTTTCTTTTAAAAGTTATGAGCGGGTCTCAACAGTCAATACTATTGTTGTCTACAAGAATGCTCCACGTGTTTGGTGAAAACTCACATGCCGTGTAGTATACTTTAGAAATAAAGATAAAATACGGGAAATAAGGAAACGTTATTAAGTTTATAACACTTAGCATAAGTCATTAGTGAGGGCACACTTCAAGCATAGAACCGTTGACTGTTGAGTGAGGAAGGTTCTCGAATAAGGCAAACATTATTTAATCCGTATATCTAGCTCTGTCTTGTTGTTTAAATTCGGTGGATAAATAAGAAATCTCATTGAAATTTATTAAAAAAACAATAATTGACTAAGTGCGTGTCGTGCCACGCGCAGTATAGGTTTCCGTAGTTACAAATGCCGTCTCTGAGTTCATGCCACAGAAAACGACTAAAAACTAATTTTCTATTGAATTCGTACGAAATTTTCCTGTTCCGAGTACACTTTATAAGTTGATCGCCTAAAACTTTTAAATTTTTAAACCCTTCTTAGCTCCATTTGTTTTCCTTTAAAGTTGGTTATCTATACTATATCTGTGAATTTTGTTCACGTGTTCATATAACCGTTTAGCAGATATAGGGGGAAGACACTTGAATCTAACAAAAATGTTCACTTTAAAACTATATATTACAAATCGAAAAACGGTGTTGACAAGCTCATAATATTTTTGAAAGACCTATTCAACGATACCCCACATGATTGGTTAGTCGAGAAAAAAAGATGACTTTTCCCTTTACTTGTAGGCCTCACTGTATGACTATAACTCACAGCTTTCTATAGTACTTATTGTCGCTGAGTAAATCCGCGGACGGACAGACAGACATACAGACATGGTGAAACTATAAGGGTTCCTTGTTTACTACGGAACCCAAAAAAGGAATAAGTATTTAATAATCAGACTACGTCTACTTTATCACAGAATTATAGTACTTACCAATGCGTAAAAATAATATTTTTCTTCCCTAATACCTACGAGTAGTTTGCATTTCTTTTTCGTGTGGTGTTTCAATTCCACAGTTAAGCACCTAATAGTTTCATTTTAAAAAATGAGCTCCTTTTTTATAAATATTGACACCAACCTGTGCATTTTACCTTTCCTTTTTCAAAACTTTTCATTTATCTAGATATTTCACATATTCTGTAATTCCTTGTGAAAGAGCTTTTCCATGGGGAAAGTTCTAAACAACAGTGTTGGTTTCAGCGAACAAAGCCATGTTGACGCAATACGCCGGATCGGCGGGACGCGTGTTAACTTTCAGTGGCTAAGAAAACCTAGCACACTCTCAACAAAACACTTAGGTACGCATAGGAAATATGTTGTATTTGAAAAGCTTTCATGTTATGTAACTTAGGTCGTTAGTTATATGCTCTAAGCTTGGGACAACAAATTTGACGCATTATTACAAACAATACAGAATATTTCAAAAATTAAAAAATAAGTTTCACAGAGCTCATTTTGTAAGAGACAACAAAAAAACTTAGCACAAACTATTCACGCAACACCGTAATTCCTAGGAAAATACGGTGTTATGTATTATGTATATCGGGCAGCGGTTAGTTGTAAAACATTTTGCAAAAATGCTTCCGAAGATTGTCAGTTGTATTTTGAACGAGCGAGCGAAGCGAGCAAAGCTCTCCGAGTCTTCTGAGCCATCCGGCGTTTGTATGTATTTGAGTATGAAAGTCTGTAAGAAGAAAACTCAGGTAATATTGATGGTAGCTTGATGAAATTTATTAGGCGTGTAGATATCGGTTAAGGGGATGTTGAGATATGTGGTCCGCGAGTAAGCAGTTCGGGGCGAACTACAGTAATTCAGTTCTAGAAACGAAAACCCTCATTCTATTGCGCAGGATAAATCGAAAAATATCTGCAAATAAACATTTGCACTTTCATTACATAATGGAAAACGTGCGCCTGATAGCCAGACGTATTCGCAGGTGACAATGGAATTGTCTGGACCACGCGCGCGGACGACGGGTATTTCCATCGTCAACCTATGAACACTGGTTTCTTAGCATTCTATTTAGAAATTGGTCAAGCGTTCAGCATTCATCTCCGTTCAAATGTGCTTTATTCTATCTACAAGAGACCGAGAGACACTACGTAGATAAAACAGAGAACGCTTGACCGCTATCATTGTTTCATCGCACCTCTCCCTCGGACACCGTACTTAGATATGTTTCCTTATTTAAATTGTATGAGTTTTATTTTGTATAACCTTACAAAACCTTCGAATGAATAAACGCTAAAGAAAAAAAAATCTATTTAAAGACATAAAAAGCTCAGATTTTTGTAAACATTTCACAATCGAATAGGGTCAAACTTTAGGAGTTTATTTACTATGTCTGGGTAAACAATTATTGGCCGAACCTAATTTATAAGTTAAACATAAGCCGTTTGAAATCACTATGGGATCTATTAGATTGGGTCACAGGTAGCGGTCAAGCGCTATGCATTTGCTAAACTATGGTTATTACTTTTGCTATAAGTAGAATAAAAGCAGTAGGAAGAATATGGAACATCCCAGATGTCAATAGCTTTCCGAGAACCGGTATGTCTTGGAATTGCGCAATACCCCGTGTGGGTCGACGGGCACTTGTCTACGGATGCTGTCGTTTGTTTTGTAAAAAGGTAGGTACTAGTTTCATACTGTATAAATTTTGAAATATATTTTATAAAGTGCGCATATATTAAATTTACAGGTACTTTAGTCCATGATAGATACAAATTGAATTCCGCGAACAACGTTGACAACGTAGCCAACACTGGTGTCAGATTTTTCAATGTATATGACAATGACTCGCCAAACAATGATGTCTGCAAGGACCAACGGCATAGCGTGCCTTCCGCGGCACGGAAGAATTCGAGAATTTTCAGTGCGACTTGTGGTCACACATCTAAGTACGGACCACTACCAAGGCTAATCTCCTCATTGAACAAAACAGTAAAAGAAATCTAACTTCGTTTACATGCCCATTTCTGAAAGAAGGTACCTATGAGTTTGTGTTTTTGTCTTGTATTTAATTTAAGTCAGGAACGAAATAGTTATTTACCTATATGTGGAAGATGCTTTTTGGGAATCATAAGATTATACGCAACTAGCTGTGTGTGCCCGCGGGTTTGAATTTTGGGTTACAAACTTTCCTATGTCCTTCCCTGGGTCTCAAACTACATATATCCATACCTACTAAAATTTCATCCAAATAGATTCAGTGGTTGAAGCGTGAAGAGGTAACAAACAAAAAATAGGTATACAAACTCACTTTCGCATTTATAATATTATTTAAGAAGTTCGGAAGGTGTGGAATGTCATTAAAACAATGGCTCAAGAATTTTCTTTTCAAATTCTTTCCCAGGGCATGGTAACTTCACTTCAAACTATTGTAGTTTGAGCATCCTGCATAGTGTTGAGCAAATTAGTTTCTCAAAAAAATACTTACAGAACATTCTAAATAAGGACATTTCTCAACCAAAACCAATGACTTACTTTTCCTAACCTTCGGGGTTGGCAGCTGAGGCTCAGTGATCGATCCCGAGGTTCGATTCAGATCACGAACTACCCAATGCCGAGAGGCCGTCGCATGCGCACAGGTGTCGCAATACATTATTATCATTGGTATAAAACGTCCCTATGTAGCCTCAGGTGACATGAGTCCTGTTTTCGCAGTACAATCAACCAGCAAAATGATGAAACTTGTAAGTCAGGATTTTTTTATAATGATAGTATAACCTATTTTATTAAGGGGATTCATGAAGTTTACGGGGTCCAATGCTGCCTTTATTTGAAAGGAAACGGAGATAACATGTGAAATTTTGGTGTCATCATGATAACCCTGCAAACTACTTTTTACAGTTTAAAGTGAGAACGTGAAGCTTTTCTACAGGGCAGCACTGAACCCCGAAAAGTTCGTGTATCCCCTTAACACAACTACTTAGGAATTCTGAAAGGTCACTGGCAGTTCGTAATTTTTTGAGGTATCTCACATTTTTCCAAAATAAAATTCCTATTTGTCAAGTCAAGGATATCCAAGTCTATCTACCTACATGGCAAATGTTATATCCAATTCGTTTAGCCGTTACAATAATACAAATAATAAATACAAATATTCAAGATTTATTTAAGCCGTTACAATAATAAATACAAATATTCAAGATTTATTTCTTATTTGAGCGTTTTTTAAAAGTCATAATTAATTTTCAGCTATACGAGCTATAAGAACATTGAAGAAATATTAATATTAGATATTTAGTCAATGTTCTAAAAAGAAAATTGATTATTGTAGCGAATTCCAGACGTGCCGCCAATAGTGTAGGATACCTATATCGGCTGAGTAGAATTCACAATAAGAAACTTGTTCGAGATATATAAAAAAATGTCTTTTACTTAAAAATAGAAGACGTCTTAACTTGGTATATCTTCTTCGTAAACCCTTTAAATTATTTTAAAACAAGTGTTATATCTCATTTCATCTTCCTGTAATCTTAAATAAATATTTCGTAACTCTTTTATCCTACATACGAGGACATATTTTTGAATATATTTTTTTATGTACTTACTAAAAATATTTATCTTTTGTCAAAAGTATCAACTATGTCAAAATAAACGTGCCAATGCACGTGTTTATTCCGTTCCACGCATAATAAAAAGAATTCAAGAGATAATTTGTTACGAAATAACCATTCATTTTTCCTATAGTTTAATCATAATTTTGAAAGTTTGGATGAATTCATGAATAAAAGATAACCTAACACATGGAATACTTATTATCGAGAAAGTTCAGGTTTTCAAGGGATGTGAACAGAATAGCAGACTCTAATATACCTACCTCTAGAACATCATAGTGCTTAGTACTAGAGGAATTTGTATACTGTGTTACTTAGTACTTGCCGTCTATAGTACCAGTATTACTTAGTACTCACTACTATGTGTTGTGTATTCTGTAAGTCTTATAGTATACACAAAGTAGTTAGATACTTAATATTCAGTAACGATATAGAAATAACCGGCCAATTGCGAGTCGGACTCGCGCACGAGGGGTTTCGTACCATAAAATCTATAAAAATCACGTTAGTTGTATCGGAGCCCCACTTAAATATGTATTTTATCCTATTTTACAGTATTATTTGTTATAGAAGCAACAGAAATACACCATCTGTGAAAATTACAACTGTCTAGCTATCATAGTTCATAAGATACAGGCTGGTGACAGACAGATAGACAGACGGAAGGACGGACGGACAGACGGACAGTGGAGTCTTAGTAATAGGGTATGGAACCCTAAAAATAGTCATTAAAATAGTTCGAATTCTTGCAACCGATTAGCACCTCGACTGGTGATTATTTATGAATTATGATTATACTTACCAACGCATTTTATATGTATATGGCCTATATTTTTTAATAAAAATAGTCATAGTAGTTGGCTTGCTTGTGCAGACTGACAAACATATAGGCGCTATTAGGCTTTGAGTAATAAATTATAATTTGCCCATTATTTTCATTATTTCCAGATGGTCGTCCTTGCCGCCCTCGTGGCCATCTCAGCTGCCAAGCCTTTAGTGGTGAGCGCCCCTCTAGTTGCCGCAGCGCCAGCTCCCATCGTCACCGCCACTAGCTCACAATACTACCACCGTATCAACAATGGACTTGCTGCGTACGTTGCGGCTCCCGCCGCGTACGTCTCGCCCGTTGCCGCGCCCTATGTCGCCGCTGCCGCACCGTACGTTGCCGCTGCCGCCCCGTACGTTGCTGCGCCCGCCTCTTATATTGCCGTATAACCCGACTTCTTGATTGACTGTTGTGATATTATGAAATAAATGCTTTACAGTGCCTTTGTTTTTGTTTTTAATCATCATAATTATCATCAGGCCTTATTTTAGTCTCTACTGCAAGAACATGACCCTCTCTGTATTACCAGAGCCATACTTGGCAGAGCAGCCAGAGGCCTACACACTCCAGCTGGCCAGATGGGTTGGAGAGGTGACATTGATGTGTAATGTGTAATAAGCTTTGTTTAGCTACTATTCCAAAGTCGCCTACTACAATATTCACAGCAAGTACTCTGCCGGAAACCACACGGCTATTTATTAATATTGTTTTAAAAACGGTTGACACAAAAAGAAGCACAGAATTGCCAAGATAATAACTTGGCCTTTCCGCGATATAGGTAGCTGGGCAAATCTTTTACGACCAAGTTTTGCGATTGGCCCATAAATAAATAAATATGACATAGATATTAACAATTTTTGATTGCTTAGGTTTTAACGTAAGTCACAAAGAGTGTTAATGACGTTACTATTATGACTGCTTCTCATACCTACCATACTTCTTCAACGTTGTAAATGTCAAGGTAAACCATCACGAAATTCTTTAACAGGAGGTACTTATGTGGTTTAAACTCATTCACTTTTAGAGGTAAGCTATTTCGGGAAAAACAAGTAAAATGATGTAGAAACCTTTGATGTCTTCCCGACTTATATGATGAAATATTATTTTGAATATATTAAAATGTTAACTCGTTCACATTACATACTAAAATATATTTATATCTTAAATGTATCATAAGATAGCGCCTATTATATATTAACTGGTACACCTACTCATACACAGGGCTGATGGAAGCACACGTGGATAGTCGTTGGATAGATTGACTAAAGTTGCCCTCTTATACGTAAAAAACAATACTCTCCAATACCTTCCTACTTATAGTGTAAATAGATAGAAACCTATTTTAAGCTATGTAAGCACTATTCTGACATCGCGATCATATAATGGTGTTCGGCAAATTTTCGGCAAGTTTTTTAATAAATTCGAAAATTAGGTAGTTGTCATACAGATTCGATAAAGAGCCTACAGACATTTTCTTTTCAATTTTTTTTTTCAATTGTTTATCCAAGTGTCCTACCAAGTCACCAAGAGCACAAGGTGATACTTACTTAAATTGACGTCTAGAAATTTTATTATAAGAATAGTTATTATTACCTTTCAATTCTACATCCATCAACAAGAATTTATAAAGTAGCTATAAGCACATCGTCGCATAAAACAAAGTAACAAAGCAACATAATAAATTTATCTGTGTGATCTAGTTTCTGTCATATAATTAATTAAAAAGGAATCACATGCCATGAATCACTTATACGGAACTACATGGCCTTGGAATTATATTATAAACATCTTGACAGCCTACTACTAGGTACAAAGACATACATTCATCCATATTGACGACGATATGAATTCCAAATTTAAAAGTCACGTCGTCTGTGCCGTTTATTTTTTATTTTAAAACGAAATTCTTCTTTTTTTTTGCTGGACTGCTAACATTATTTTTGGAATATATATAATTTACATTAGTGTTCAGTTTTCAAATCGGTTTTAATCCCTAGAGATTTTCTTTTTCACTTTTTAGTCCCGAGAGAATAATCAGTAACTTTAGCTCCAAATGTTTTGGGATGAAAACATCGTTTTTGGAGTAGATGAGATAAAAACATAATTTCACACTTCCCAAATAACACACCAAGTGCAGCTTTACATCGCGCATTGCTTTTTTTATGGCTTTTTTGTGCAAGATTTGCCTGGCCTAGTTCTTATTAGTAACTTAAGTATGTATGCATACTTTTGTTAATTTGCGTGGTAACTACTGCATATTATGTTATAATACATTCAAGAAAACTGATAGGGATATTACATAAGCTGATGTGTATTTTTCTGTCTTCTTTTTATGTTTTTGGCATTCTATTTGGTCTAAGATCTTAGGTTTGTTGCTTTTTACATTTCTTTTTAAACTCCTACTTATTTTTGCTTAAAGATGCCAACTTTAAGAGTAGCTACTCACCAATGAAGATTAGAGTGGGACGCTTTGATATTTTATAGGTACATTGAACAGCTTGCATTTTTTAAGGTTAAGACTCTGACCCTCCTCATATGCGAACGGATCTAAAGTTATGCTTGAGAAAGGAGGTGAATTTTCAAATCGTAATTATTGGGTACCTAGTAGGTGTTGTCCAAAGCTTTGCCCGCGTTTTTAAAGGTTATTTGACAATCCCACGGGAACCTTACCTTTTTTCCATACCACTCAGCAGAGTATTTTATATTCAGAAAAAAAAAGAAAATAAGTTTACATTGCCAGTAAGAGGATGCTTTGAGTAAGGTTCATTAATAATCCAGCTAACAGGAAGGTGATTCAATGACTCACCTTTAACATAAACACGTTTACGTTAGCAACATAATAGTAGATTGTGCTACAAGGGGATAAGGGTTAATAAATCCACAATTAAATCACGAGCGAAGCGAGTTATTCTACGGTGGAATCCTGAGTGAAGTGAGGGAGTCATGTATATAGCCCGAAATAAAAAGATTACGGTACCCGAGTAGTACACTCTACTTTTCATCTTCATATATGAGAAAAACTAGCAAATACAAAACAGAATATAAAGAAAAATAGAATACCTACAGTACCTAATCAGGCTTCAACCGACAATTAAATACTAACCTTTATTGTCCTTATCATACAATAAATACTAAGAAAACTGTTTCGAAGATCACCAACTTACGATAAAATGTTCACTATCGGCTTAAACACACATTTACAAATAATTAAATATCAATACAAATAACCTAAAACTTCTGTAATTAAATGATTTAAAGAGAAAAATGCGCTTTTTTAATTATACCTATTTTTTTTTCCGAAGCGAGGAACATAAAAATGTTCACCTACATTCATCCATGTTGACGATGATATATACTTATTCCAAATTTAAAAAATCACGACGTCTGTGCCAGTTATTTTTATTATAAACAAAATTCTTCTTTTTTTTTGCTGGACTGCCAACATTATTTTTGATTCTACATAGATTACATTTGTGTTCAATTTTTAAATTTGTTTCAATCCCTAGAGATTTTTTTTTCATTTTTTAGTCCCGAGAGAATAAGCAGTAACTTTAGCTCCAAATGTTTAGGGATGAAAACATCGTTTTTCAAAACATTGTTTTACGATAGGCGAAATTATAGCTATAACCTTATCCATAGACCTAGTTTTTTTTTTTATTGCGTCCCTTATCACGTCGAGTGACTTACATAACGAAAACTTAAACTTTTTTCGTATTTCGATAAGTATTTAAAATGTTTCACGGGGAATTTAATAAGTAACATGGGCGTATCTGTCTTAAAAATAGTTTCAGTAAATATAAGTGTAAAGCTATGCCTTGTATATCAATATATTATGATAAATACTGACGTATTGATGTGTACGTGTACCTATGAACACTAATGCAAAGTAAAATATCTGCGCCTGCTGCCTTCGTACTGTGACAATTATTATCCAAAGGGAGGACAGATATAAAAAAAACACGCGCTGCTTGCTATTGGAGCTACAGGAGTTAGAGTAATGAAAAGCCATTTATTTGGTAATTCTTGAAACTGACTAATAAACTTAAAATTAACTTTATATCATGTATTAATTATACGTGATACGTGTGATATTCATCTCATGAGATTATTTTCGAGTTTCATTTTGTTTTTTTTTTTTTATTCAAATTTATGGTACCCGTAAGTTTAGTGCCGGGACTATCTTTATTCCTACAAGTGAAACAGACCCCATCCTCAAGGAATGTTGCTTGTTTTAGCATACAAATACCTAATCTGTTTAGTGAACGCACAAATTTCCAGCAATAAACATTTGCTGCTTACATTCTAAAGGGAATAAAGTAGTTCGTTTTAGTAATTTGAGCTGTGGGGAAGTCGTACCTACGAATACGAACGCCTGTGAAAAGTAGAATTATAAATAGTAACGCTTGTTAGATAACTATTTCAAAACCATAGGAGTCACCACACATAAAAGCAAACATTACACTATATGTCTACTTACCACAAAACTACTAACAATAAAATAATTCCCAATTGATTCAAAATATTCAAAAATAAATCAATTAATATTTTAAAAAAGAAACTAGAGATGCGGCGATCTAAATATCTATAAAAAAATTGCCCGAACGTGTTAGATATCCAAAAATTGATTCTCTATATCGATACTGCGCACCCAGATTGGAGTTTGGTCTGTAGGTATATATACTATTAGTTATGACTGCCCAAACTACCTACGCAAACGGTTTTTTTTTTAAAAGTAGAACGAGATATTTTACTTAAATAAAGAAAAATTTTGCCAAACTTCAGTTAGCCCAAAGATTGATTCATACATGCATTTTGTACTGAATAACGTATTCTTTTGTGTCCATTGTGGCAGTGGTTTATAAAGAATTTTGAAATATATTTAGATTGACTACACTAGCCAGTCAACATTTTGAATTTTTGTTAAAAGTATCTATTTGTGTGGTATAGGTAAGTAGTTTTGGAGAGTATGGCTGTTATGTCATAACACGACACTGTCAAATACACAAATAAAGGTCTGTTATCTAATACGAGCTTCACAATAGGGCTTCAAATGGAATCGACACATGTCCCTGACTATTAATTAGGCAAATTGACAATAATGGGTGCCGACAGGTACTTTCCCAACTGCCCGCCTTGTCTATTGTTATTCCTTGGACGTTTTGAATACGTTTTTTTTGTTGTTTGCCATCAAGGTCCGTGTCCTTATCCATTGAACCATTAGGTATTCCGCGACACCCGCTCCGTTGCCTCACTACGATGCAAAATTTGTTACACCTATATAAAAGAAGGGGCACCATATTATACTGCCCGCATTATTATTACAGTGGTGCCTAAGAAGGGGGCTCTATCATGTTACGGACGGTACTTATCAATACATTTTATCGAAATGTATATATTGCTTGCAAATTTTTCTTTTTATTAAAAGTTTGGTTTGTTTTAGGTTCTTGTGTTGTTGGTGTTGTGTAGCATAGTGCACTGTTCAGGAGTCGGACATGGAAATGCAGTGGTTCCGGTGGCAGAAATCCAGGAAGGACCCGTGCTTGCAGCCAGCTCCCAGTATTTTGAAAGGACATTTAATCGGCTAGTAGTGCCTCCACCTGCTTTGGAACCAGTCATACCTGTGGCCCCCTCACCCCCAGTGTTTGTTCAACAAGCGCCAAGTGCGCCGGTGCCAGTGGTGCCAATCAACCCTACATTACCAGCTCCAGTACACCCAAATGTTGCAATAGCTGTGGCGACCGCTCACGCAGCAGCTCCAGTAGCCACTATCTTACTTCCACCGTATCCTTTCGGCCCACCGCCAAGTATAGGTTTCATACCACCACAACCACCTATCAATGTACCAGATGAAGACCGAAAAGAATCAACGACTCCTGCGTCTACGAAAACGGATCTTAAAACTACCCCCAGAGAGACTGAATCGACCACACCTTTACCAGCGCCTTCGGATAATAACCTTGTGCAAGCACTTCCTTCGAACGAAAATGTGAATTTTAGGCAGTACGGCGTGCCGCCAGAGACAGCGGTGCTGCCCTTGACGCCATCACGCCCAAAGCCTCAGAAGTTGAAGACGACAGTAGAAGTAGTGCCCGTTCCATTGCAATATATCGCGCCCCCGCCAATAGTGCAGCGAGCACCCATCAAATCAATGAAATACATTCATACATACGTACCAGCCAAGATAATCATCAGGCCAATTTCTACTCCCTTAGCTATAAGAACTGTTAGAAGGCCCATTCGTATCGTGAAATATAGAGCGCCCCTATCAGCCAGAATAGGCGCTCCTCAAGTGTCACAAAATGGTGGTAGAGTCATCCGTAGAGATACTGAACCTACAACATTTAGCCCTTTTGTTAGACCAAGCACTAAGCCACCGAGAGCATAATTATTAGAATTATTACAATAATTAGAAAAAAAATCACTTGTTAGTAAATGTGCACATGTAAATATTAAATTAAATAATACGTACCTCATGTAAATAAATATTTATAATTTTATATTTGCCTTTTATGTTACAATCCAAATAGCATGTAATGTGTACTAGTATTAACTTATGTACTTCGACAGAATGAAATATTAAAATTATTCAGTATATTTTTAAACACCGCAAAAAGAAGTAAATCTAAGTATACAAAAGTAACATTTTATCTATTCACCTGTAAAGAAGGTTCTAACCGATTGATTTTATTTATTGCGTAATGCAGAGTGCTCGTATGAGTACCTTATAAAAATAATAGATAGAGAATAGACAAGGTGAAGGACGATAAAGGTGACCTATGGATCCTACGGGAGGATGGCAGATTGCGCCGTATCTTATAAATAAACTTGATGATTACTCCAATTTATGAAATAGGCGTATATGACAAAATTGACATAGTCATTAACACGGTTGTACAAAATATTTGCTCGACCAAAGCATGGAAAATTGAGTCAAATTCAGTTTGGAAAATTTGATGTCCATTGAATACCTAAGGAAATATATAAACATTATACAAGTTAAATGATAATAAAAAATTGTGAGTGTCATGGAACAATCGGTTCGAACAAAGTTTGAAAAAGAAATTCGTGGCGGGAAAAAGTTATGGCAAAATTTGATACATACTTTTTTTGGCTAGCTTCTATCCGTCAGGTACGTACCGTCCGTAATGGAACTTCGTTACAAAAATTTGTTAGGGAAAAAGTGACGATAAAATCTTACACTTTTTTTTCGCCTTATCTGCCAAGTCCGTACGGTCCAAAAAGGAACTTCGTTCCAATAAGTGTTCCAATAATTCGTTCGTAGACTATGTAAAAGCCTTTGATTCGATCGAAACATGGACCGAGTTTCAGTCTCTGCAACGATGCCGTATTGACTATCGGTATATCAGTGTTGAAGTGCTTATACAGTAACACCACTATGTCAGTCCTAGTACAGGAGCAATGCACGAGGGCTAGTCCGCTGCAAAGAGGTGTAAGACAGGTAGACGTTATATCTCCGAAACTATTCACTGTTGCACTGGAAGATGCCTTCAAGCTTCTGGAATGAGAAGGATTTGGCACCAACATCAATGGCGAGTACATCACTTACTACACACACACTTACGTTTTGCTGATGACATCGATGTCATGGCAGAATCGATGGAAGACTTTTGAGTACTATCTATGCACGGCGACCTAAATCGAGTTAAACATACACAAAACGAAAGTAATGTTGTATTCCCATGTCGCGCCACTACTTGTTTGTGTTAGGAGCTCCACCTTCGAAATTGTAGACCAGTATATTTATAACCTGGGTCAATTGATCCAGACAGGAAGTTCCAGCTTCGAGGAAGAGGTCTTTCGACGAATCCCATTTGTCTGGGCACCGTTCGTGAAGCATCGCAATGTAAAATACCTCTATGCCTCAAGACTACAACCAATGCGTGTTAGAAGTGATGACTTATGGCTCTGAAACGTGGTTCCTTGGGTGTGGACCAGTGGGTGGAACACATAACGCAACGAACCTATGGCTGATGGGGCAAAAAGGTTCTCGAATGGCGACCGCGTACTGGCAAGCGAAGCGTAGGACACACACCCACAAGGTGATCAAACGACCTGACCAAGGTCACTGGAAAGCGCTGGATGCAGGCAGCTCTTGATCGGTCATTTTGAAAATCTTAAGGAGACGTCTATGTCCAGGAGTGGACATTATGCAGCCGAAATGATAATGATGATAATTTTTACTAATTAAAATACCAAATTAAACGTAGAGATATAGATATAAAAATGTTTCTCATATGTTTTGCAGATACTAGGTATATCTATTGTAAACTTCTGGGATGAAGTTCCTTTTCGAGCAATATGGAAATGGCGGATGGGAGGCTAGGTGAAACAAAATGTATTTTTCCGTGACAATTTTTTTCATCCTTTCATTCAAACCGAGTCTTCCACGACACTCAATTTTCTAATTATTTGCTTGGGTAAAAAATAAATTGTTTTGTACTGATAAGAAAATTAAAGTATAATACATATAATAACAGCGCTTTTGAGAGCGCCTCCAAGAAACTATGACGTTATCTGCCTGTATTTCATACAAATCCCATTATATTACAATATTACATTTATTCATCATATTTATAAGATTTCATATCTGTAAAATTTTATGATCATGTTTATAGGATGTTGTTCAAAACAAGTTCTATATTACACCTAGGCACAGAATAAGTACTAGTACTCACGTAAAGAAGTCACACCCTAAAACGAAATTCAAAGAAATATCTACTCAATGTAGTTAGAGAAATAGTTTAATTTAGCCCGCATCAGAAATCGACACCTCCTTGTTTAGATACCTAGAATTTCAGTTGCAAGCCAATTTTATCCTTATCAATCTGAATAAACGGTTCATAATAGGTAGATATCTGCAAAAAACCGATTGAGTGAGTCACAGTGTTGCGGGTTTGTATGCCCGATGGCTGGTTCACCGAAACCGTTGGCTCGAGCGTCCGGGTTGCCGATGTTTCATGCCATCGATGTACCACAGTTTCGACTGGCCATTGCTTCGAGTGTTCGTTTGATCGAAGAGCCATTGCGGCGATGGTCATGTCTTTCGAGTGTCTATTAGCTCGACGTGCCAGTATTCTTCACTGTTCCTATTAAGTTTACATTCTGGTTGTTCGTTTTTCATGAAGTTACATTTATTATCAATAGGTGAGTAATGAGAACTGATGACTACAAAGTAATATTTTAAACAATAAATTTAATTTGGAACATTAACAATTTTCTTGTAAAATTTCTGCTCTATTTTCCCTGCTGGTTAGTCTTTTTTCGCATTCCTTTTTTACTCTTCTTGAATATTTTATGTATGTAAAATAGCTCTTGACTTGCTGGCACGTCGAGCCAATAGACAGTCGAAGGACAGGACCATCGCCGCAATGACTATTCGGTCAAACGGACGCTCGAGCCAATAGCCAGTCGAAACTGTTGTACATCGATGACATGAAACATCGGCAACGAGGACCCTCGAGCCAACGGTTTCGGTGAACCAGCCATCGGGCATACGGCTTTCGAAATCATGCAGTAAATCCCAGTGTTGCGGCCCCATACAAACTATGTGACAAAATTATTTGACTTTAATTATTGCTTGATTATGATGTAAAAATAGTAAAAATATACAGAAAAAATATATTTTATTTAAAATAACGCACTTTATAATTTAAACAAGCCTTTGTTTGATTTGCATTGTATGTATGGTTCTTTTTTTTGGTCAAAACAATTTAAGCAAACAATTGAGCTAAAATTTTCCATACTTATGTAAACTAGTTGGCAGTACAATGTTTTGGAATGAGCTTTTCTGATGATGGAGTCAGAAGGTTATCATATGAACTCCTCAATTAAATAAGACAACTTTATTTTGTTTGGGTTCATTTACTTTGTCTTAAATAGCACTTTACAGTGAATGCATGGAAAACTTTGAGTAAAAACAAAGCCAAATGTGAATCGGACTAGCGCACGAAGGGTTCCGTATCATTATCTATCTAAAAATCACGTATTGTTTTTGTCATTGTTGTATGGGAGCCCAACTTAATTTTATTTTTTTTAGTAAATATGCAAATTAATATTCTGTGAATATTTCAAGTGTTTGCCTATTACCATTATTAATATCGAACAAAAAATGGCAAAAAAATATGCTTATTGCAAAGGAGCTGCCCTCTATTATTTATTTTATTTTGTATTTGTTGTTATTGAGGCAACAAAAATACATCTTCTGTGAAAATATCAAAATGTTTAGCTATCACGGTTCATGAGATGTACAGACGGAATTCATTTTTAAACATGGGAAAGATTTCATTTTCATACAAAAAAAATATATATGAAGTATGAGGCTTTCATACTCCATATAAAATTTATTTTTTTGCAAATGTAAATTTGTGTACCTCATCTTGCACCTAATAAAAAATATACTAACTTGTGTTTTTTTTAATGCAGGTAATTTATTTCGGGGACAGTTTGATTGTTTTATTATGTAATCCTACAGATTGCGGTGTTTGCCGTCCCAATTTTTTGCCGAATCATTAAACAGAAAGTCCGCTAAATCACGCCTTGTTATTTCCAATGAATTTTCTGCAAGACGTTAAATGCCAATAAAAAAAAAACGTGCAAAAAGGTGCAATCTTTTGTTATGTATCCTAATAGTAGAAAGTCTATATAATATTATAAAAATATTTTCGTTCTGGAGAAATGTTGAGAACCAAAACAAAATCACTAAAGTATGAATAAAACACGTCATTGTTGCAGCAATTATTTTAACATTCTTTTTCTAATACAAATATGAATGCTATTGAAAAATATTTATTTTTATAAGAAAGAAACACACCTGTTTGAATAGATTCCATATTTTTTTCCTTTTTATTTTAATATTTTAGAAAAATACTTTAAATCCAAAGTACGCTTCTTCACGCAGTCGAAATCTCAAGTAACGCATCATTGATGTTTAGACGTGTCTATCTCTCAAGTTTATTTTAAAATTCCCTCAAATTTTTTTCTCACCAGATGCAAAATTTATCGTAGATTACCCTGATTTTTTTTTTACCTAGTAAACATTTTCAAAATTTCGATTTTGTCACTCCCTTGCAACACTGTGAGTCGTTTGCCACGGTTGATTGACGAATGATAAAATTTCTACACATTATTTCTGTAGCCATATTATGCCAGTAACAGAAATAAAATAATTGATCATCAATCTCAAACATAAGAAATCCCTTTAGTTTTCGTCCGTAAAAGTCTTTTATTCACCTAGGTACCTAGTTTATGGTTATGTGGTTTTTTTTTCACCCTAAATAAGTATTAAACGTACCTACATAGGAATATACGAGTTTCTATCGTGTATATATCATTTTCGTAATAACCTAAGTATACCTATAAGATAATCATTCATAAAATGCTAAATAGGTACGTAGGTAGACGTACATAATAATTTCACAATAATCACTTTAAAGTAAACCTTAACTTTTAGCATCCTTAGAAAGCTTAAAAAATAATAATTTGGTTCGCAATCCATAAGCAAATAAACAATGCACAGTTTTTTTGTGCTTTTTCTTTCCATGATGACGAAGTTGGTGAACACAGGTAAACAAACCGCGCGTGTGTCACTGCTCACTGCTTGAGCTAGTCGTCCTTGTTGAATTTCCCCCTTCCAAGCGGTCGCAGTCCGTAGGTATATTTTCAATAAACCTAAACCTACACGCGGAGTGAGACAGGCCTGACCTAGGGTCATATAAATGTCATATTATCAAGATGGATACAGCACGTTTTCTGTTGTTTTATCATGAGTGTAATTTTATTAACACAGATACAGATATATTTTCACGTCATACGTAGACAGAGCCCAGGGCGGTAGGACCCGAAGGCCACGCTTAGCGTGATGATGGGCTTTAAGACGAAAAAAGAAAACGAAATAGTGATGGGTTGCCAGCCACCTCGCCTATAAACATAATTGAAATCTCGCCCACTCTCTCGATCGACTTTTACGATTTGCACGGAAAGAGAAGAAACTAGTACATTCTAAGTTTTTGCTTTTGAAGTATTTTATCAATTGCTGTAAAATTTATATTAATTTTATTTTTACATTAATTATTTTAATAATTATATTTGTCGTTTTGATATTCCAGTCAAAAGTTTTACTATTTGAGGATGACATTTTTATTAGCAAAAACAAAAATAGGATTATATTTGTACGCATGCTGTAGGATCCCATATCTATGATCATAGACAATATGAATATGTTTCTATTACACTGTCATAGGTTCTTCATTTTTCTATGAGTTCCACAAATATAATCATATTTCTTTGATAATGTTATATCGGCCATAACAATATTTGTTTTAAGGTTTAGCAAAAGTATCTGATTTCACTTATTGGAAAATAGCGGATTGATATTTATTTCCTAGTGACTATGTTAAAAAAAAATCATGTCTGTAGTAAAGAATTTATCTCGGAAAGTTTTATTTTTATACAAACTGAATGAATTCCGTTGTTTGTTAAGTTAATAGTTGATTATTTTTTGTTAAGTAAGTGTTGGTCGAATAACACCTTATCCTTAAAAAAAATCTAGGTTTATAGTTCTAGGCTTATCTTTTTGGCGAAATTACAAAGATTTAGAATATACGACACACATGTGATGGTATGGGGGATAGAGTATATACTTTTCTGAAATCATATTATCTATGGTCTTATATTATATGACTATTTAAAAGAAAGATAACAGAACGAGAGTAGAAAAAAATCTGAAATACCCTGAAAAACGAACGTGACAAAAATTGCACACTCGTATGTTTGAGTAATATTATCTTAGCATATCTAAATGAATAAATCCGCTCCGTATTGGAAGAGAATTTTTGTTTAGGCTAATAAAGTGTAATAAAGTATGTTGAATATTTAAATACTTATATTAAATCTATTTCAGACTGTATACATAGATAATCTATAAATATTGTATTATTAGTTAGGTAGGTATCGTATCGGTTATAAAGATGAGACGATACATAAACAATTGTTTATCAAATTTGGAATCTATAACGCCACTTAGCCTAGGTTGCCGTTTATTATTAGGCAATCATAATATTGAAGTATAATTTATAACTAGCTTTTCGGGCGTTGCGCGGGCTGCAAGCATCCCGCGGTTTTACGTGCAGCTGTTGAGGTGGACTCAAAAATGTTTTCAGTTCAGAAAATGGGTAAAAACTGCAGTCAGTTGAGGAAGCATGAAAAATAAGTTTAGATTCGGATTCCGCGACCTAAAAAACTGATTGATCTTGACTGACTGATCAAGATTATAGAATTTCAGCTAAATCGCTTGCAGTTATGAATCGGCGGCCATCTTGGATTTCCTAAATAAAAAAAAATAATTGGCCAAGTGTGTGTCAGGCCACGCGTAGTAGGGTTCCGTAGTTACGAACGCCAACTTTGTATTCATGCCACAAAAACGTCTAAAAACTAATTTTCTATTGAATTTGTATGAAATTTTCTTTTTCTGAGTACATTTTATAAATTAATCGCCTATAACTTTTTAATTTTTAAACCCTACTTAGCTCTGATAGTTTTTCTTTAAATTTCGTTATAAATTCTATAGCTGTGAATTTTTTCACGTGTCCCAAACATTTCAGAAACGGGTCCCAAAATCAAAAAACGGTGTTCTCAAACTCACAGTATTTTTAAAAGACCTATTCAACGATATCCAACATAACTGGTTAGTCGAGAAAAAAAAATTACTTTTCATTTTACAAGCATGGGACCTACCCAAAAAAAAAAATATTTTCAATATTTTATCTTACCGTTTTTTCCGCCTAATTGATATATATATTCATGCCAAATTACAGCTTTGTAGTTCTTATAGTCGCTGAGTAAGACCGCGGACGGACAGACATGGCGAAACTATAAGGGTTCTTTGTTTACTACGCAACCCTAAAAATAACGCAGGCCTTGGTGAGAGTGGCTCGGTCTACGGCCTCGCGGATGAACTCAGCCTTCGGCCTTCGGCCTCAGGCTTCGCTGAGTTACTTGGGGGGGTCCTGCGGGAGGGGGAGGGTTGGGAAGGTCTCAGGCTTTTTCTGGTACTCACTGGAGCACTCTCTACACGATTGTGGCATTTCATTATAAATAAAATATAAATATATATTATATAGTATATACATACATTTTACAAAGGAGAGTACAATGTACTTTCTTATTACATATTCATACTTTATTGTACACACATTCGAGTAAAAAGTACAATAGGCGGACTAAATGCTAAAAGTACAACAGTCATCAACCTACCTCAAGAATGATTGGAGAGCATATATATTGGGTTATAAAGAAAATATAAACAAAGCTACATTCGAATTAATTATTACGATTGCTAATGAACTACGAATTTCCCTTTTCCTTTTTATTAATTATACAGACTGCTAAGTGAAAACTAATTATCATTGCGACCGTGGCTGGCAAACATACACATTCATAGTCATTGCACAACCCAGGCAGATCTAATCGTGAATCACGTGAAAAGCCTGATTAGAAGACCTGATTATCTTGAAAACGGGCTGACTGGACCAATGTTACGTTATCAATGTCCACTTACCCAGTGCTGTTGTAATGCGTCCCCGTTGCGTGCCCGGAGTCTAACGAGTCACCATGCGTGGCGAAACGCGACGCAAGGTGAATCTTACTACGGCTATTGTATAAAAGGTAATGTCGCCAAACTGCAGGCATCACTTGCATCTTCTGTTTAACCAACAGACACAGCTAACAAGCAAAATGTTCAAAATCGTAAGTATACGAAAACCGCACCCTGAAATACAACTTACCTCAAAATGTTCTACTTACTCAAACTAAATAACAACCTTTTTTTTTCAGGTTTTTTTTCTCTCCGTAGTTGCTCTGGCTGTAGCCGAGCCCAGCGTTGGTCATGCAGCTCCCCTAATTGCTGCACCTGCTCCAGTCGTCGCCCCGGCGCCTTTCGTGACCGCTTCTAGCTCTCAATACATCGCCAGGAACTACAATGGTCTAGCTGTAGCTCCAGCTCCCTTAGTAGCCGCTCCAGCAGTCGCCGCGCCCGTGGTAGCGCCAGCGAGACTCGTTGCTCCCGCACCCGCCCCCCTGGTTGCCGCCGCGCCCGCCCCGGTCGTCGCTGCTTCTGCGCCAGTTGTCGCTGGCCCTGCCCCATATGTGGCTGCGCCGTCACCCTACTTCGCTCCAGCTGCAAGATTAGCAGCCCCGGCTCCCTTCTACCCAACGGCTTACGCCCGCTACGCTGAACCTTTAGTAGCTCCTGCGCCTTACTTCGCCCCTTCTGCCCCATACTTTGCCTTTAAGAAGTAAATAAGACTGATTTTAGAAACATTTTATAATCAAAATATAATTATATAACACTAACTTGTCATTTTAATTAGTCCTTGAGCTAAAGAAAGTACTCTATTATTGGCGAAATGTCTTTGTGAAAATGAAGAACTTCTAAATCAAAGAATTACGTGTGCGTATGATGTTTACAATAGGTGGGTTTAATCTTTTGTGTACCTACCTACTGTTTAGTTTCAAGGAAGTTTCCCATAGGCCTTGGCGAAAATTTAGTTTAATTCAAATAATAACACGTGGTTTCCGTTACATAAGAAGCCATATAAATGTCATTTTGGTCAATTTTGCGAAACCAATTGGCCGGTATGCAATCATGTTATTTATGAATGTATAGATTATATTTATTTATTTTATTTATTATAGATGTGTATGAGTATGAATGTGTAGTACCTACCTCCTGTTTTGTCACAAATTCCTTAAAATATTTTAGTGTACTTAGCTGAAAAATAAAAGGTTGGAGAGAAACAAAGCGAAAAAGAATGAAAAAAGACTGATGCAATTTATCAGGTACAATGTTTCTTATTATAACATAACGCAGTTCCTGCTCTGACGCTTGCTATATCATATTATCATCATAAAGAAAAATATATAAAACATATTATTTTGACGTCTTTGTTCCTTGGAGATCTAGAATAGAACAATATTTTAAAAAGAACAACTACATAAGACTTACAATATAGCTAAGTAAAGCTATGGCAGTTAACTAGACCAATACTACGGAGGCTGTAAGAAAAGACGTACATACGCATACCACACATAATCTCATCAATAAAATAAGAACAATAAAATTATCAAATCGGTGCGTTTATAGTGGATAAAGGTGAAACAGGTATAATGACAGATTAAGCAATTTTTAATACAATCATTAGCAGCTGGTGTAGAATCATTTGTAATGATGGTTGATATGTTTTATTTGCTGCCAATCAGGCTCAGGACTCAGAGTAGAATGATATGGTAGACGCCAAAAAAGGTCGAAAAATAAATGTATAGAAATGCGACATTGTTTATTCATAAATTCATTTCACTTGACTGCGCCGATGTCTGCTCAGAATACCAATAAGTGAACTCGCGATATTGCGCCTAATTAGGATTCGCTACAAACACAGTCCTGGCTTACTCTAGTTTGTATCGGGGGCGTCCTTGAGTCATGGGCTTTATTATCATTTGAGGCGATATTGCGTAAGCCCTGCAAAACAATGAAAACCCTGCAAATCTTGAGTTTAGTAATGCTTATTTTGGGCTCCATCGTTCATTTCAGCTGAGAAAAGGCGGTACGGTGTAATTACTAAATTAGGTCTAAAACTGATGTACTGTACTTATATAGTACGTTTCTACTTAGCTATTCTAGAATACATACAGCTAGGTATACATTTTTGTACCGCCCCGTTTTTCTTGACAAGAGCTCTGGTTAACCCTATGAAATACAATATTGGACTTTAATTATTAATCAATTAAACCTGTTTTTGTTTGCATCTTGATTTATTACTCAACGTTCCCTTCAGTTATATAACGCTACTATCAACGGTTAGCCGATGACAGATTCGGTAATCGATGGTGTCTGTGTTGACACCTTAATGAGCACGCACGGGTCCTTGCAAAGGAAAGTGAAAACAATTGTCGCCTTATACTTGTAACGTTTGCAACAGTATTGAACTATATAACGACATTTGATACACTCATCATCACACTTCTACGTTGATACTTGACTAATCAAGTCGTGTCACCAGGTCAAAATGTCACAGCTAAGATTAGTGAGTTCGTTTATTTTGGTGCACTTTGACCTCTTGTTTATTTTTCATGTGTATAAGTGGTGAACACTGGTAATTGATTTTATTAAGCTCCCCAAAGGCGTCATACTAACATATTTTTTTTTTTATTTTAGGTAATTCCCTTCATCGCCATCATAGCTAGCTGCCATGCTAGCGGGATTGGCCACCTGGTACCAGCAGTGAGATCTGTTCCCATCGTACGTTACGCTCCGTTCTACAATTTTCCCGGTGGTGTGAGGTCCATACACGCCATCGCTCCTGCGCCGGCCCCAGTTTTTCCAGCCCCAGTGCCTGCTCCTTTATTACCAGCTCCAGCTCCTGTGCCATTTTTGCCAGCGCCGGCAATAGCGGCACCAGCTCCATTTTTACCCGCGCCTGCGGTAGCGGCCGCACCAGCGCCGTTTTTACCAGCGCCTGCTTTTCCAGCGCCAGCTTTAGCCCCGGCTCCACTATTTGCACCAACTCTACCCAGATTTGCCCCTGTGGCGCCAGCATACCCAGCACCCGTTTTTCGTGGTTTCTCAGCAGTACCAGCAGTACCGTTTTCACCTATTGTAAGACCTGTTGCGCCCGCGCCTGTGTTACCAGCGCCAGTGGCAGTAGCTAGAGCAGTGCCTTACGGTGTACCCCCATATGCTCCATTCTTCCGACCATACTTAGCACCCGCCCCCTTAGAACCTGCACCTTTCATTAAACAAATAGCGTGGAAATGAATCTAGTCTTTTGTATTAAAATTAAGCGTGTGAATTGTTAGTTGTTAATGTTGTCATATGTTATTTTTGAGCTGTGGCTGTTTTTTATACAATTTTTGTAAATAAATTATGTACCTAATTTAAATCCAATATTTATTTATTTCTCCAAGATAAGTATCTACAGAAGTTTACGTAAGTACCGTGAAGTAAAACAAATATTATCTTTACAGTATCACAAATAAAGTAATCACAAAAACAAATGGTAAATTCCAATTTGTTAATAAGAAAAGTTAATTCTATTATATGTACTAAACGCCATTTAGTGCTAAGGTGTTAATTGCGCTACCCCCGCCAGAGACGGTAATTAAATAGCTAGTGGAAGGCTGGCTACCTCACTAGTTAGCCACTGAGGTATTTCTTTCAGCCTCGACTTAATTAATACAGACACTAAATGCAACTGAAAAATTTGCTTTTACAGTTACTTTGTTATATGAACTATTTCCATTAAAACTTACCTTGTCTACGTATTTAATTAGATCATAGAACTTTTGTCTTATTTGAGATTAAATTATATAAGAGAAAAGATCAACAACACACATAACTGTTTCAAAAGAATATTTCCTGGTAAAATAAAACGAATTCGAGTTGAACGCTCCAATTGAGTAAGGTCTATAAGTCTGCTAGGAAGGGTCTCGTTATGTAACAATTTAATCCCAACTAAATTACACAACTCTGCGGGATGCCATTTGTTGTCACATAGTGACAACGTGGATGTCATAACATATTTCTGGCAATAAACAAGTATTAGAATATGTTATACAAAAGTTTTATTTCCATATAAAAATAATATTAAGATAAAAATAGGATAACAAATCTTGATCACAGTGAGGAAAAAAGTCCCAATGTTCTCTTCAGTCTATCGAACAAATGCGGGGGCGACACCATAAGGGGAACGCGCTAAAGGGGCAGCGGGGTATGGGAAAGAAGCGGCGTATGGAAAAGGTGCGGAGTAAGGGAAGGGTGCGGCGTACGGAGCTGGGGCAGCATACGCTGCGGGAGCAGGAAAGGCGTACGGCGCTGGTCCAGCAAGGTAAGGCGCGGCGTACGGTCCTGGTGCGGCTGCAGCCAGAGCTGTAGGTGCGGCGGCAAACGGAGCAGCAACAAGAGGGCTCAGTACTTTACTGAATGCGTTCACTTGAGCTGCGTACGGAGGGATGTTTTGAGGCACCGCGTGAGCATAACCTACGTGAGCAGGAGCTACTAATGGAGCCGCTGCCAGCGCTGCCACTGCTGGCACTGCGCTTGATTCAGCTCCCATGGCGAACGCCGCTGCGATAAGTACGATCTGGAAAAAGAAATGTATATTCAAAATACTTTTGTACTTCAAATTAAATTATGTATTGGGAAAATAAAATTACTTAAAAATGATACAAAAAACTAAACTATTATTTTAAGAAGTATGTGTACTTGTACAGTAGGTAACTTACAGATCTGATAGAGAACATTTTGCTTGATTGTAGAGGACCTTCCTAATCGGAAAGAAGATGTGATGTGTGTTTAACGAAGAAAAAGTTAAGCCTTTTATACCTTGTTTATTGTGATTCAAATAACGTGCTGCAAAATAAACATTTGACGTATTGCAATGGTCATTTGGGATTCGCGGTGGCGCGCGTGGAGAAATGGATCACATTGGGAAACACTTATTCGTTGTGAAATTTTTCTTTGGAACCTAATGTGCGATACATTGCACATACGCGAATATCTTTAGCCTTATAAATGTTGGATTTCGGAGCTTACAGCGCATTTAAAAATATTTAGGTATATCCGCTTAGGTACATTACAATTGCAATGGTAGATATTTTTATCTAATTGTAGGAGATTTTTTCGCGTAACTGATTTTCATGCGTATTCAATAAAATTTCAAGTATGCCTATGCGTAAACAATATTTGATTATGAAGTTTTTTCTAGTGGATGATAGTATAATCTGCTTTCAAGATTTGTAATTTTTTTTCATATAAGTACCAACTTCAATCTATTTATTTTCAAATTTGATTGGTTACCGTAAAAAAAAACCGACCCAGTGCGAGTTGGACTCGCGCACGAATGGTTCCGTACTATTTTATATATTATCTATAAAAAATCAAGTTTCTTGTATGAGAGCCTCCCTTAAGATATTTACTTTATTTTGTTTTTAGTATTTATAGTTATAGTTAAATACATCATTTATAAAAAAAAAATACTGTCTACGTATCGCGGTTCTTGATATAAAGCCTGGTGACAGACAGACAGACAGACAGACAGACAGCGAAGTCTTAGTAATAGGGTCCCGTGTTTATCCTTCGCGTACGGAACCCTAACAAGAGGTATTTCTACTAGTACTTACTATCACGCCTCTCTACTCTTTTAGGGTAAAAGACGTAATATTTTATCTGTACTTGAGATATAATAACTGTGTTCTGAAACAATAATTTAGTAAACAGGTCTGGTGTATTTTTACGCATAGATAGGTCTTACTTGCACGTGTGACTATCCAGTTCGAAACGATCGCTGGCAACAATCTTATTCTAGAGTTGCTCCATACGTTGCACTGCTGCATACTTATTTAAGATACATTTCAGGTTGGGCATTGAATCGCCGAGACAATATCGCATATTCAGTATCCTAACTACTAGAGCAGCGTCTACAACCAGATTTCTCCAAAGACCCTGACCAACATAGTATTAGGTATGTAGTAGAAAGATCTGAAGATAGGCCCCAGCGACATTTTTGTACTAATGCGTCGTTTAGATGCCAAGTCATGCACAGCCATAATTATATTCACCATACTTAAAAGTTCTCTAATGATGGTTTAACATTACGAAAATGTTGTCTGCTCGGTAGTCGGTGAGGCTGTATCTTAGTTTTATACAACGTGGAAGGGACATACCCGTAATAAATCAAACCACGAGATGTATTAGATCACAAGAGTATAATGAAATTAAAATAACAATCAAAAGGCAAAAATAATAATTCGGCATTCCCATAGAAATTGCCCGAGCTGCTGCACACTTTGGTATGGAAACGGCATTTTTTTTTTTTGCTTTGTGATTGTTATTTCAATTTCATTATAATATAGTGATGTAGTTAACCCGTGGTTCGATTTAATACGAGTATGTCCCTTTCACATTATATACACACATAACCACACTATTTTTCTTAGTCTATAATGGGGCAGAGAGAGCCTGGGGCCGTTAGACTCAAAGCGTTGTGATCATTTGTCTATATCGTAGGTTATCGCGACGTGAATACTAGTCGATAAATGGGTTGAAATTAGGAAGCTTAATCATAAGCATTTATGAAAAAATCCCAACTATCGCAACCCTAACTAACATTATAAATGCGTAAGTGAGTTTTTATATTTGTTGTGTGTAACCTTTTCATGATTCAATCACTGAACCTACTTAGATGAAACTTGGTATATAGTTCGAGAACCATGGAAGGACATAGGATAGTTTTTATCCCGAAATTCTCACGAGAACCGAAGCTCGCGGGCACAGCTTGAATCTACTATATTTTCTATTGTTAAACGACAGGGCTTTCCAATTTTGCATAAGGCATTCAAGTGGCTTAAAAAATGAAATAACTCAGACTCGGACGGACTCGTGCACGAAGGTTTCCGTACCATTATGTATAAAAAATTACGTTTGTTAGAGGCGAGCCAGAGCCCCACTTAAATATTTATATTATTCTTTTTTTTGTATTTATTGTTATAGCAGCAAAAGAAATACATCATCTGTGAAAATTTCGACTGTCTAGCTTTCACCGTTGGTGAGATTCAGCCTGGTGATAGACAAACAGACGGACGGACGGACGGATGGACGGACAGCGGAGTCTTAGTAATATGGTCCCGTTTGACCCATTGGGTACGGAACCCTAAAAATAAAATTGTAACCCCAATGTCAGACATCTAGACACGTGATAACGTGTCAGAGCCTAGTTCAAAGATAGGAACTGACGGCACAGCAAAAGTGTGTGTATTAACACGAACCATTTCGGGCTACTTTTGATCCCTTCAAAACTCGAAATCTATTTAACCTAAAACATAAAATTAAGCACGTACATTAGAGTCTTCATGAATAAAATTTCAATAATTTAGCTCAAACAGTTACACGTTTCTGTGTGATTTCTGTGCAAAAAGTAATGATATCCCACCAAAAACATAAATGTAAACATGGGAGCCAAGTTCAAAATCCGACATAAGAACATAAAAAATTCTGTACCAAGCCAATGCCAAGTTCTGTAGAGAATCTTGAAAATGATTCATAAGAATCGTATTATTTGACTTAGTTAGTTTTATAGAGATAAATTTCAGGTTTCTTTACAGAACTTTGACTGCCATTTAGATCTCAATTATTTTGTCGGTTTTTTAATTTGGCTCCCATTTTTACATTTATTTTTTTAGTTCCATTTACGCCCTGCTGGTCAAAAATATTTTGCTTGCTTCTTTTAACAACCTCTGTGCATGCCCTACGAAAGTTACCCTTGGATAATATAATAATACTTTATCCTCAACTTTTTTTTATGCAAAGCACAGTACGTGAGTATTTATTTAGTCAAACATATTTTGTTTTCGAAATATTTCTTAGTAAATTTCCGTAAAAAAATTTTTGAAACCAATATCACTTTCCATGAATACGTATATACTTTACCTTCACAAACGCAAAACGATACTTACGTAAATTCTTCCTAACATACTTATGTGTTTTATTGACAATGCCATATGACGATATTTACCGTGCAATCTATTTGTAATTAAACTTTTGTATTATATTACACTATTTATTTATTTGTGTATATATACATACAGATTTATTTATGTATTTGTCACATTATTATTATTATTGGATCCGCACCCCGCATCTCTTCAGGTCAAATTGTATCTACATGTAGGTAGAAGTTTGTTTTCTTTTTGTATCTAATTTTTATATTTTTTTCTATGTGTGTTATATTTAGAAACAACTAATTAGTCTATCTATTTATCTGCATAAGTAAGATCAGTTATGTGTGACAACAATTCCAGGTATGTGGTGACAACTTTACCTATTACGTACAGACAAGGACTTAGTAGTTTATCCAGGTTTTAGTAAAAACTGAATGCATGCGCTGTTATTCCAATTCAAGAAATGTTTGGATAGATACGCTCATCAAACTTATTGTATTACCTAAAGCTGCAAAGTATTTTCTAAACGAGTAAGTACTTACGAACCATTGTGAAAAGAACTTTATTGGAAACGAATACATCCGTTAAATTTTCCCCTTTGTTTATTACATAACGTGCAATGAAATTAATGTGCACAGAGTCTAAATTAGAATGCGTGACCCGTCCAAGTCGTCTGGGTCAAAAATCGTAGAGCAAGCGATGTCCTGCGCATCACTGACGCGTATGTTACCACGCTATTGCTCAACTAAATCGGCAGTTGGTATAAAACGTGACGATACCCTGGAGACGACACAGTCTATCAGATTTAACAACCAGTGAGCAGTCACAATACCCCAAGCAAAATGATCGCTAAATTCGTTGTAAGTTTATGTTTACGAGTAAATATAATTTCAAATTAAAAAACACCAAAATAAAAGATAAAAAAAATATATAACACTTTTTTCAGGTTGTCCTGGTCGTAGCCATCGCCTACACCAACGCAGGAGTTGTCACTGGCGTAGCCCCCGCCGCCCTTGTCGCCCCCGCGGTTGCACCAGCGGCATACGTCGCCCCCTACGCCAGCTCTTACTCCGCGCACGCTGTCAACCACGCCGTCGCTGCCCCAGTATTTGCCCCTGCCCCGGTCGTCGCCGCTGCGCCAGCCCCAGTTGTCGCAGCAGCCCCATACGTAGCTGCCCCAGCCGCACCATTGGCCGCACCTGCCCCATACTTTGCTTCCGCCAGATATCTTGCTTCCCCGTACTCCCCATACATCCTATAAACGAATTTGGTGATATCATTACCTAGTGACTTGCTCAATCTGTGACTAAGTATGTTATTTTTATATAGCGTTATTATATTAGACAATTAATAATTAAAACTAGCATTTTTATTATTCCCTTTACTTGGTGTTGATAGGATAGTGACATAATGGGTTCGTAATAGAAGTTTGTACACTTTAAAGATGCTACAATCTTCTGTGCCGGTCTGGGAGAAAAAAAAAAAGTAGAATGTACCAGCTGATAAACAAAATTAGTTTTTATTTTTGTTGAATGCCAAAATTATTTCGGATTTTATAAAGTTTTATAAATATATAAATACAAATTGAGATATGTTTTCAAATATAAGCCAGCGGGATTAACAAATGACTTTAGTCCTACTGTGTTGGGTTATAGACATAATTAGTTTTACGAAAAGATGTAAGTAAATATATATATATATATATATATATATATATATATATATATATATATATATATATTATATATATATATATATATATTATATATATATATATATAATGTCATTTTTAATTAAGTACAAATATTTTAAGGGGTTATTCAGTCCATCATTTTGAACAACTTTGCCCAATAAATGTATATCGAAATACGAAAAAAAAAATTAGGTTCTCATACAAATCGAAGTAGTCACGTGATATCGTTACTATGAAAATTGCAAAAAAAATTTCGTATTTCGATATATATTTATTGGGAAAAGTTGTTCAAAATGATGGACTGAATCACCTCTTAAAATATTTGTACTTAATTAAAAAGGACATTGTATATATTATTGAGGCCACGGTGTTTGCTGCTTGACATGAAAATTAACACGATAGTCATACACACTCTATTTAATGCACATCGTGGTCATGCAACTCAATGAGGAACACTACAATAATTATCTTCAAAAATATAATTTACTATTTAATCTTTAGAAACCATTTTATAATTGCATATTTTATTTCAGAAATGGTCCATATCCAAATATGGCAAGTATACCTAGAAATTGTGGGCCAAACGGTGTCATATCCTTGTCTCTTTATTAATTCAGTATGCGTTATGCATAAACTTAGGTAGGTATGTTGCAAAACTTATGCACAGAACTGTGTTTGTTAACACAGTTCTACAATAACGCTCACTTGAACATCTCGATCAGAGTAAGTTGCAACCCCATCAGGCCTTACCAAAAATACAAAGTATAAAAAATCACAACAATAATAGAGGTAAATACATAGTAGTAAAAAAAAAAATAAGAACAGTAAGATTACGCAAGTAGTAACGAGTTCCAACTTGTTACAACTAGTGGTTCTGTGAGAACAGTACTCGCAAGCCCTTACAACCACGAAATAAACGATATTTTACCGTTTCCCTGGTTTTGAAATGAACCTACCAGTGAAAACACTGAATAAACTTAGAATCCGGAAATGAAATGAATAAAAAAGATTCCCAGTATCATGCTTTAATAAAATGAACATATATATCGAAATATGAAAAAAATAATTTTCATATTTCAATATATGTTATAAGTTGTTCAATTTCACTCCTCTCCCACTTCACATACTTCTTCTTTCATTTCAATTTATATTTAACTTTTGTACTACATGTAGTTTGTGGGTTTGACCAATATGGGAGTGAAGTTTATTACTGTGTAATCTGCTCATAAAGCCCTTTCATTTGATACCGCACGTGGTATGTTTATTTAAAAGAACATTTTTTTCTCTGTATCGCCGATTTCACTGTTACTGCCCACCATTTTCTTAATCGTATTTTTCATCCCATAGATTTGTATTTACGACATCATATTGAATGCACTAAGTAATACAAAATATACAGAAAATCGGTTTCTAGACGACTTTTAGGCGAATTTCCGACTATAAACACGTGCAATAAAAAAGTTGTTCAGACATAAAAGTTGCGTCTTAATAAGAATAACAAAAAAGTCTAGTCACATTTTTGTTTTTCTTTTTAAAATAGCTGAGATATAAGATTTTTTAAGTTTCGGACCCCCTTGTTTCCGCCATTTGAAAAAATTTCGAAAAACAGGCTCGACCAGAATATTTTATGTAATTACCAAAGCCGCTGACCAAAATTCATGAGAATCGGTTAAGAAATGCGACCTGTAAACGAGTACAGACAGACAGATGGACAAAAGAATTTTCGGCCAGTCGAAACTGAGACGTTCGCTCGCTCGGTCAATACAACAAAGCAAAAATTACTTGGTTTTATTTTTTTTATATTACGCTTAGAACCGATTCGGCTAAGTGGTGATTCGGTTATCGACGTTCGTTCGGTTCGTAAAGATTATTGAAATAAAAGTTTAGATTAACTAGTAGAATATACGCCGTTACAAATCTTTCAATATGAGTAGGTACTCGTAATATATTTACTTGATTGACCTAGTTAAACAGACGTTGACGATCATCAAAGCCTAGTGAATGCAATCCGATGCATCTGTCATGAAATGATAGAAAAACGACTTCATATATCTTAGATTGATATTGATTTATGCCTGGGTTGTTCTCTCAACACATATTTCTAAAAATAACTTGTACGGTGATAATTTAAAAACTTGTTATTATGGCTCTACCTGACCATTAACTTTGTTCTATCCTGTTAATCCACAAGTTCATATTTATTAACTATGACTATTTTATGTTATTCTTTTTATTTTACGATTATTGAAATCGATGATGGTAAACATATTTGAGATGGTAATCATTAAGTAATGATTATTGCCATGTAGTCAGTATACAATGATAAGTGAGACTAGAAAATGTGTGACTTTAAGAGTAAAATTATGTAGAAGCAGTGTGTATTTTAAGTTTTTGACATATGATAATATAGCATAAAAGTCAAACTATGACGTGACGAAGCCCTTACATTAATTTGTGTGGATATGTAAAAATAATGTATTAACCATACATTTTTAACACACGTTTGCAATAAATCTAAAAACCGGCATTTCAATTAAAATCATTTAATCATAATTTTTTCTCGTATTCATTACTATTTACTTATTTTACTTATTTGATATCTAATGAAAAGTATAGGTGAGTAAGATTAAGTATTCATTAACCATATTACTATCTCAAATGTCATAGTAAGTTAATAAGTGAAATACTATTCGCAGTGATGAATAAAACCTCATTAGTTAGCCAGCTTTAGAATAAATGCTCAAATCTATTTCAAAATTAATGTCTTGTTTGAGTCGTTATCAGCCACACCCAAATATGATCTTTATCTAGGACCACATCTATTCGACGCATATGTACCTTATTGATAACCAGTCAGCTAACCACGTGTGCAATGAGTATAATGGAGTAATGTCAAGAGAACGCCCTGCCCTCCTTAGGCCTACACTTGTACCAGCAATTTTCATGTAAGGAGATAAATTTGAGCTACTTTGTTCTTTATAACATGACTAAATAATTTTGGTCATCGAAAAAATATATTGTGTTATTGCACATACATAGCTCTGTCTGGGTCTACAAACAGAAAGAAAAGGTAAAGAAATGCAACACGAAGAGTCTACATCAGTTAACGTCAGAAAAATCTATAGTTACTAGTGCAACCTGATCCCTTTAAAAATACTGGACTGACATTAGGTACTACCCATTAGAAGTTCGATTTAAGACTTCTCAAACCATTCGTAACCTACGACAGATTTATTAGTATTTAGTGTATCTAGTTTAGTAACTATTACTACTGAGCATTTCCGTTGTTTGAATGTATCTACGTCGTTTGGATTCAATAAATTCTTGCGCACATGGTGCGGTGTGCAAATAAAATATATATTATATTTATAAATCGTACATATTTAGTATCGTATATGTAATTTATATTGTTATGAATGTACATAGGAAATATTCTATATTGTATTCTTTTTAATGTGCTATATACTTTTATCTTGCAATCCACATTTAGACTATCTGTATAATCCAAAGGTTGACTGGTAGATAACGCTTTTAGCGTTAAGTTCGCCTTTTGTTCTGTACAATTTGTATTTGATGAAAATAAAGATTAAATAAAATGAATAAAACAAAAATTGTACAAATATTTTTAGTTTTCACGAATACCTCGAACTCTATCGGACGACATTACGACCATTTGTTTTGTTTAATAATTTCAATTCAATAAGCCTTAGGTATTCAAATTAAAAAAAAAAAAGACTTTTACCCAATATTATTGGGTTACTAACTATACAATCAAAGGTTGGTGTAGGTCCTTTGATTGCTTCAAGGGAGCTTCTGGCAACAAATCTATACGAGTCCACTGGTTTTCATAGCCGAATGAGTGGCGGACGGCGTCTAAAGACGCCCACCACAGTCCGCAAATAAATATCACTACAGCCGCACTATGAGTGTCCACTTTAACCATTTTACATATTGTGCATGAACATAAGCATTTATAACACTAAACTACACCGATTTTATATTATAAAGTCCACTAGAATCAATTTGCAAAATAATTTAAAGCAAACTCCAACTGAACCCCTTGACTTCCCGCCAAAAACCCTCAGGATTTTAACTGAATAATATTGGGTTAAAGTCCTGAGACAGCAGTTGATTTGGCCATTAAAAATTGGAAATACTTCACGTTTAAAAAAGAATGCCTAAGGCATCTGCGCCCCGCGATGTTACCCGCGGAAAATTAGTTAAAGGTGTGCAGGTAGCTGACACCCTGGATTAACATATATTAATCCAGGGTATCAGCTACCTGCACACCAAAATCTATCAAAATTGGTCCACCCGTTTGCGCGTGAAGAAGTAATAAAAATACACACACACACTCACAAACTTTCGCCTTTATAATATTAGTATGATAAGAACAAAAGATTTGGATGAAACTTAGCATTATAATAAACATAGGATATAAATATAAAGGAAAATTATTTTATTGATATCTATTACAGATGTATTAGTAGAAATCGAATTGACAAATATAATATTAAATAGTATCAAAATCTTCAGGCGAATGTTACACTATAAACGATCGTTATATAATAGAATAAAAATAGGTATCTACACCAATATGAAACAAGTGTACAGAGTACCGTTGGATAAAAAATATTTTTTCTTGAGTATTGCTTTTTGGACACATAGGAGTATAGAAGTTACATTAACTCCTGTTCTTAACGTTACACCCAACAAAAAGGTTCGTGCTAAGTCCCGCTGTGTTTATATAATAATAGCATGTATTTTAAGGTTTTAAGACACAGCTCATAAATAATAAATAAATATATAGGGACAAATTACACAGATTAAGCTAGCCCCAAAGTAAGTTCGAGACTTGTGTTATGGGATACTAACTCAATTCAACTACTATATTATAAAATAAATACTTATATAGATAAACATCCCAGACCCAAGACAACTGAAAAAGGCCATTTTCCAACTTGCCCTGACCGGGGATCGAACCCTGGATTCCTGGGTGGCGGACTAGCATGGTGACCACTACGCCACGGAGGTCGTCAAATTATTATAATTTAATATATTGTGTACCACAAGTCCATAACATGCCAATTTTTCATTTACCTTTACAATTTACCCTTTTTTCATCTATATTAGTATTACTTAAATACATAAAAATAATCAAATATGATTATATACACATAAGTACATTTCCCCTGCAGCCATCTCTTTAAAGCTGAAAATAAAATTAATACCTATTTTACTTCCTGATTATAACAAATGAATAAGACTGAGCTGTCATTTCTAAGTACGTATTCTTGATAAGAAAAACACCATTCGCGACTTTCCAACTTCTCAAATCAGATACTTTTTAGGTTTCGTACCCAAAGAGTAAAAACGAGACTTATTATTAAGACTTCGCTGTCCGTCTGTCTATCTGCCACCAGGCTGTATCTCATGAATTGTGCTAGCTAAACTGTTGAAATTTTCACAGATGATGTATTTATGTTGCCGCTATAACTACAAATACTAAAACAGAATAAAATAAATATTTACCTGGGGCATACAACAAACGTGATTTTTTATAGTTAATGGTACGAAACCCTTCGTGCGCGAGTCCGACTAGCACTTGGCCGGTTATTTCTAAACGTCAAAACAAACATTTTCTATGGGATTTGTGTAAAATATAGACTAATGACGTCATAGTTTCTTGAAGTCAAATAGATCTCCTCATCAGTTTTTCTGCGATAACAAATCAAAAATCACATTGATAATGGGTATGATCTATGGGTTTTATTTTCTCAACAGTACCAAATAATTTAATTTTTACCCAGGAAAGTACACAATTATTTAAAAATATGTAACCATATAATACAGTTTCAAATAAATTGGTTGAATTCTGGCGGTAGAAATAACACGACATATTCTAAATATATATGAACTCCATAAGGAGATAGTACTACGTATATTTTCAAAAACAGTATCATCTAAAGATTTTACTGTACTGTGCACTAAAGTCCTATACTACCAAATATCCTATCGACTTTGTTTTCCACTTAATACGGTCGTTGACATCACTGGATATAATATAAAAGCCAATAGTATAAACCATAGACCTTGTTGGGAATTAAATATATATTGAATATACCAGAATGATGTAATACTCGTCGAATATTACAAATATGTAAACAGAAAAGGGGCACCCACAATACCTAGAATGCTGTTCTGTCAAAACACCCACTGGGCACCAGGAGTACTTCATTATAAACCGTGACACAGATTCCATTTTTTATTCCTTTCTCGGTATTTTAAGAATTGATAGACGTCATTGAAATGAATGGTGTAACTTTTTGCCAATACTTTTTAACCCACACCCTCGTAAAAGGAGAATAAAAATATATCTTCGTATCATTGCAATTGTCTGCGAGGAAATTTAGGTGGAAAATTCCAGATATGTTTATCTTTAATACTTTTTAAAATGCAGTTTAGAAGCGGGCTTCTTTTCGTCACAATCTTAGCAATATTTTCAGTGACTTTAGAAATTTAAACCATATTTCAAGTGTCCCATAAATTTAAGAGTATTTTTTTTTCAGATTTATAACTGACACGTCAAGAATAGACGGAAAAAAATTAGGAACTTTTATATAAAAATACAATCCTTTATAGTGAGTAGATAAGTTTCTCATTTTTATCAAAGGTTTCCCTAATCTCCAGTCTTGCCTTACCACGGGGTAAAACTTAGGTACATTTCTATGTTTTTTTGATTAAAACAAACATAAGACACAGACATTGTTAGCATGAATTAACGACTCATTAGATTTTCAGTTATTGGCCTACATATTTCGACCTCATCCGGATTATATCTATGATGTCAATGGTAAACACTAAGGATAAAAAAAAACTGATAACAAAATAAGTTATGTTTAAGTTAAGATTATCTTGTTTTGCTGACCGTATCCCACCTGAAGGCTGGTACAAATGACCTAGGCCCAGTCGGGTAGGGTTATACGGATTCGGCCGACCATGTGTCTAAGCACTATAAAAGGCACACCTAACGCTCCTACTGCACATTCGCTCCTACATCCTTCCAAACCTCTTCTGTCAAGCCACCCCAAAACCACCCTCCAAAATGTACAAGCTGGTAAGACAATCTAACTTTCTATTTAACAGTCTCATCTCATTTGAAATATTAGACAAGTTTTGTGTAGTTAAAGAAGACTTCGATACAGTTACATTATCACGGATTTATCTTAACGGGTTAGACAGAGACTTGACCCAAAGGTTTCGTTGGAAGAAGACTTCGAGTAGTTTTATTTAATAGACTAGCTTTTGCCCGCGGCTTCGCTCGCGTAGGGATGTAATTTATCAAAATCCTTTCTTAGGGGATTCCTACGTCATACTCGTAGTAGCTTTATGCATGCAAAGTCTCAGCCCGATCGGCTTAAATTCACAAACTTTCATACAAACTTTCATCCCCTATTTTATCCCCTTGGGGGTAGAATTGATCAAAATCCTTTCTTAGCGGATGTCTACGTCATAACATCTACCTGCATGTCAAATTTCAGCCCGATCCGTCCAGTGGTTAGGGCTGTGCGTTGATAGATCACTATGTCAGTCAGTCAGTCACCTTTGAGTTATATATATTTAGATTTAAACACGAATGAACAGACACGCATTCCAAGACATATAAATGTAGAAAAATGTTTTCAGAAGTTTCCTTACATAAATTACATTAAAATATACAGAAAATTTACTAAATTACATGCGCGTGTCTAGGGAAGTGCAGAAGGCGGCAGCCCCCCCCCCCCCCCCCCCGCCTGGATTTTGTTAACGTCCCTACTATCTACTTTTGTCGATAAAATTAACTTCTTGCCATTTGTAATACAATACACAACTTTCAACAAGTTTATTTGCCAGGCAATTTTAAGCGTACAATAACTATTGAACGGTTGAACCGATTGTCATTAAACATAGCTGAGGACCAGCGCAAGGAAGCAACACGACAAAAAATGGATGAACTGTAACTGTTTTTAACACATTAAAAACAGTTCATCCATTCGAGAGCTACGATGACACAGACGGACAGACAGACAGACAGACAGATAGACAGACTGACAGACTGACAGACTTTATTCCACTGCTACAATTAAAAGATCATTCAGCATACTCAGACACATAAAAACGTGGCTAAGATCGACTATGTTCAAAGTTAAAATGGCTTCGTGTACTCAGTGTTGTACAATGGGCCATATAGAAAAGTATACTACCTCTATACTTTTGGTACTAAGTAATTGTTCTAATGGTGGTATAGTTTTCTATGTGTACCACCGTATGAGCGATTCTTTCGCGGAAGACATAATAAACCGTTTTGCTGGAGACCCTCGAAATCGAAAGTTGCAAAGTTTAAAAAGCTTTGTAAAATAATTTATATAAAAAATGCCTACTTTAATTTATGTTTATATTTATTTGACTTGGGTTTATAAAAAAACTGGTTTGCCCCCACCCCCCTTGGCCCAAAAATCCTGGGTACGCCCATGCTAAATTATAAAAAAAAAATGCAAAGTATAAATATCACTAGTGACCCGCACTAGCTATCCTTTTTAGCCCAATTTAATGACTATATTTGTAAAATACACCACATTCACGGAGATAGTACTTACTTTGTTTTATTTTTACCTTGCCATTTGTTACGTTTGTACTCCTGTACTTATCGTATTTTTATTTTCTTTCTTCATTTATAGTAAATACGTCAAGTACTTAACTTCCTTATTTTAGTACGCACTTCAATTAAATTATACGCATGTAGCCGTAGGCGGCGTTCTCATAATTTCGTTCTGACATTTAAATAAACTTGTTTGTTTCAAGTTCAAGTTATTTTTTACTTTGTAGATAATGTTCTACTATGAAAGAACTTACGTGTTTATTCTTCGTTTTGTGAACTTATTCTTTTGTATTCTCACAAAACGATATGTTTTCCGTAGAGCACCATTTTAGAGGTCCGAAGTTCAGACCTTGTTGTGAAGAATCCGAAGTTCAGACAGTTCCCTGTCCTTCTGATTGTCCCATCACGGCTTAGAGACTTTTAGTACTAGTAAGCTTCAATTTTGCATGCGTAAGTACGCCAACAAAGGGGTAAAATAAAACGTAGAAGTATTACGTTTTATGGTATATATACCTTAAGAGGCTTTTCACATTTGGTTGGCTGTCTCGTTCGCGCAATCAAACATTTTTGAAGAAAAGTCTTTCATAAACTTTTTAATATATTATATGGTAGATATTGTAGACATGTTTGTATATTGTGTAGACATTGACTACATCGAAAATTAGGTCATCAAAATTTTAAATTTTTGATGACCTTATTCTCGATACACACACATAAACAATAAAAAACAAACAAAAAATATCACTGGGATTAACGAGAAATCGTTTATCCCAGTGCATCGATAGTAGGTCTTGCAAAAACATTGCTTATTTATGAAGATAAAATTCAGTGATTCGTTTATGGAATATTAATCTTTAAGTGATAATGTTTGCTCTCGTCGGGCGTCCCTCCAGCTAAAAGCGAAACTGCTTGCTTTAAAAATCTAAACTAACATTCATGTTTTGCGTATCTAGCCCAACAATAGTAGGCATTTTTTTTATTAGCAACATTTTTCACTGCATTTATATTTAGTGTCTGTTTTTGCGTGATTACCTGACATTCTCTGTAACGGCAACGACCCACCGAGGCCGGCACTAGTTCCCATCCGGTCACCGATAAGACACGCTTTTTATACCAGTTTCTTAAAGATTCAATAACATAAATAAAATCGAGTGCAGATCTATGTTGGTGCAGCGCGGGCTGCGAAACCTGTCCTATAAACTTGTGATAAATGTCACTGAAGCATAAAAAGGTTTACTTCATGGTAGTGTTTGGACACTACACATAACATAAATGATTATTGTTTGTTTATGATTATTTTATTGCCATGAAATTCAGAAAATTGTATAGAGAACCTACTAAAAACGAACCAATGCACCCTATCCAATCTCCCAGTCAATTTGCAATAGGTTGATAAAGCAATATTTGTAGTTATTATAAAAAAAAAAACTCAACTGCGTGGTCCTACAACTGGTACCTATATGCCTAGGATGCAAAATGCACGGATGAGCGAGGTAATATACAGTTTTTAGCATTTCTCATTCCAAATTGCATTTAAACATTTATGCCGTGCATATTTTTGTTATACTTATATTAAAAATCTTTATTTAATACCCTATTCTAAATGAATTAAATAAAAAAAAAATTAAAGACCATTTGGCGCCAAAAAACCACCTTTTCTTCGGTACCCAGTATCACTATTACAGTTACAACAAATCTAACGAAACCTTAAGAAATATACAAACAAGCATTATATAATATGAACTTATGAGTGCAAAACATAACCCGTCCTTGGTAGTCGGGTAAAAAAATGTGAAATAACCTCATAAGTGTAAAGAATAGGTCTAGGTTCGCCTCAAAAGAATACGAGTTTTAACGTATGCTCATATTTGAGCTATGTTGATGAATTAAATATATATATTCATTCTAAATGTATAACGATTATCTTCATTTTAAGTATAAAAGCTCTTATGTCCCTACTTAACATCCACTCTAAACCCCTAAAAATTGAAAACGATAATGTTCTAAAAATAGCCATTATACGAGATAAGTTAGGTACATTTTGGTTACGCACGTGTATGTCATACACAATTTATAAGGAACATTGAAAGGCGTGACGCATGACACACATCCAGAGATTTGCATGAATTAAGTACGCATTTTAACAGCATAAATCATTTTCAGGATATGTGTAAACATTTTAGATTTTTTTCCAACCAAATAAAGTATATTTTTATTTCATGTGAAACAACAAATTCACAAAAATCTTGTATGATTCACAGCATGATGCGATCAGTTAAGGTACTTATTTTTGTGGATACCATATTATATTTCGCAGTCGCAAATAGGCATGTAGTTCACTAGTTAATAAATAGTTTCAGAATGTAACAATTTCTATAAAAAAAAAAACATTTAACTCACAACCCCAGATTACTTTAAGTTATTACAAGGGAAGTTTCATCTACAATCAAATAAAAATAAGCAAGAACCACGTGACAATAGCTGCGCGTGACGGCTTTCCAAAAAAAAAGAGATGAATAAATAACACCATTTAAATATCTATGTGATTTGTCCGTATATGTATGTATGTATGTAAAGATAGATATGACGGCGAACTAGCGACATTTTGAGCTTGTTTCGCTAGACCTACCTACTACGGTACATACTTAGTCAATCACTCATAATCACTAGCTGAAAAGTTTTAACTTATAAATATAATTACCCAAAAAATAATAATCTTAAAATTAAGTTTAGTTTTGTTTTTTTAATTATATTTTTCACGTATAAGTACATATTATATCATGTTTGTTTGTATATTTCTTAAGGTGTCGTTAGATTTGTTTTAACTGTAATAGTGATACTGGGTACCGAAAAAAATGTCAACCTTAGGAAGGTTGACATTTTTTTCGGTACCCAGTATTTTTTATACTAATATTATAAATTCGAAAGATATTAGCTCATAATATCTTTGTTTGTTTGTTTGTTACCACTCCACGGCTAGACCTATTAAGATAAAATTTGGTATGGATTTAGTTCGAGAATCTAGGGAAGGACATAGGATAGTTTTTATTCCGAAATTCCCATGGAGAGCGACGAAGCTCACGAGTACAGCTAGTTGCAAATAATATTTACATATGTTTCTAAAGTCTTTCGTCTTTTATTGTACTGTACATGCGACTTCTTTGCTTCTTGTAGATTAATATTCTAGTTATTATGAAGCTAAGGTATGTAAGTTTTCTATGTATATACTTGTTGTCACAATACAACGCCACAAATTAGGTAATCCGTCCCTTGTGCATAAAATGCGATTCATTTTAGAACTTTATCGATTCAAACAACGGCAATGAAATAACTTACAAATCTGATAAATACTCGTAGATTGAAATGCGAGAAATGAAATCCGTGTCAGTCAGTACCAGTATTGTTTCCAGACCGGTCTAGATAGAAAGGAACACCTAGATTGCCAAACTGGTGTCCTACAAGTGTCCTTAGAGGCGGTAGACATAAACAAAAACAGATACCATGTTTACTGCGAAAACTTAGGGCAATGATTATTAAGATTAGGATTGGGTTATTTTTATCTGCAAATCTGTGCCTGTTGAATAGGCATGACGATGGAAAATTTATTTTCTCTGAGAAACAAAAATGACAGAAATACATTGAAATTTTGCATGATGGCTACGTACAATTTTTACATAGAGATGACGTCGCAAGCTCCCACTCCGGAACTTTGATGCTTCGTATCTTTGTGAATTTTTACTTTTTTGGCAAACTGAAAAATATGGGTCCATTATTTTTGGACAATCTAAAAGATGGACTTATTACAATTATACTTTTCTAACCCTGTCGACACCCCTATTGTACACACTATCACGACTTTATCTGAAGTAGGGAAGAAAGAGCATTTTGAGTCTTGAAGCTCTAAGCAAACAGAGTCCAGGACCGCAAGATCTAACGGCCACTTTTAACGTCATGGTTGGCGAAAGTGTGAAAAACAAACCGGCCAAGTGCGAGTTGAACTCGCGTGGAAAGGTTCCGTTAAATGCAAAAGTTGTTAAATTAATACAAAATATCACGTTTTACTACTTGCGCTATCGAGTGGTGTTTTAATGAACTATTTTCCGTAAGTGGCGTATTATTTTCGACCTCCGTGGCGTAGTGGCCACCATGCTAGTCCGCCACCCAGAGATTCTGGATTCGGTAAGGGCAAATTGGAAAATGGCCTTTTTCAAATGGTCCTGGGTCTTGGATGTTTATCTATATATGTATTTGTTATACGATATAGTATAGTTGAGCTAGTATCCCATAACACAAGTCTCGAGCTTACTTTGGGGCTAGCTCAATCAGTGTTATTTGTCCCTATATATTTATTTATTTTATTTTATTTATTTATATTGAGTTTACCACTTTATTTTAGGTTTTCCTGTAATCTAAACGCAATGATCTATATCTTGTTTTTATTTTCAAAAATTTTAGGCTCTGTAGTTTCGGAAATCAGAGACGGATGGTAGATGTTCGTTCTTCTTTTATAAATAAAATCAAAACTATTTGTTATTATTAAATAAATTTGTTCATTTCATATATGACACGGAAAGATTTGCAAAACTTTTTGTTTTAATTTCCTTATTTGTCCCCTGAAAATTACCTTTTCAACACATTAGCTCGAAAAGTGCTATTTACCAAACTGATTTTCTTTATGCCATTCATTTCTCACACATTCGAAATCGTGCGGTCAATATTACGGTTAGTGTTTTTTTAAATGTTTTAGGAATAAGATTCTATAAATCCAAAATATCGAATATTATTTTTTAAACCCAAAATGTAGGCATGCAGCCAGCCTAGACTCATACCAAAACCTTATTTTTCTTAAATTATTCCATTTTATGTAGTATGTAAAATACTTGTAACAACACTAAATTAATTTATAAATCTGCTCTGTTCGCAAAAAAAACAAACATTTTTTTAAATTAGCTTTTGGCTGTTGGTGGATTGATTTTTGTGTCTCTCATATCACTACAGATTCGCCCATGCTCGAAATGCGCCTGAAAAAAGAAAAGCTAAGCGCTATAATTCTAATTTTTAAGAATTTTTTTTACTCACTAATGTGTTGAAAAAAGTAGTATTGGCACACGTGTGTATTGTTCATCACAAGTCTCAACTCCATAAACACACGAGCGGGCTTCGCGCAAATTCATCTAATTTGGTCCAGAAGATTAGTAGCGGCTGTGACAGACGGACGGACAGATAGACGCACGAGTGATCTTATTTGTGTTCCGTTTTTTAATTTTTGGCACGGATACCTAAAAAGGAAACAAATTGTGATGGGTTGCTAGCCACGTCGCCTATAACATGATTCGCGATGCGCGGCAAGCGAAGCAGTATATATGTTACGGCTAATAGCCGAAGTGCGGCTACACCTAGTTTTAGCCGGGTACAACTAGGTGCAGCCGGCCACATGCGGTTAAACTTAGGTGTATCCTACTTATCTTCGGTTGCAACTAGGTTTAGCCTTCATTATAGCGGCTAGAACTAGGTACAGCCGCACACTGGTGGTTAAACTTAGGTGCATCCTATTTATTATCGGCTAGAACTAGGTTTTCAGTTCAGTTGTTTTGAGATTCTAATTTTGCGTTTCCCGATTGATTCGACGAATAAAAGACAGGGATGTTTAAGTGACATTTATTATTTATAATTTGACAGGCAAATATCTTTTAACAAAAAAAAGGCGTTATAAGTAATTAAAACAGAAAATATTATAAATCTTCTCTACAAAAACTAACAGAATTAGACATAACAAAATAAACATAAAAAATAAAGTTTTGTTCTCTTCTCTCATAGTTTTAAGTTAAAACAAATAGGATAAGTTTTTTACTCAGTTTTGATTATACAAAAATCAACAAACTCTCATGATAGTATGTTGCAAGAATGTCTATCACTTATTTGAACAAGATAAACTTGAATGACATTTAGAGTTACACCTAATACTATAATAATTATATTATAATTTTAGAAAAGTATTGGAAAATATTTTACATATTTTCTTATCTCGCTGGCAAATATCTTTTAACCAAAAAAGACGTTATTATAAGTAATTAAAACAAAAAATATTATAAATCTTCTCTTCATAAACTAACAGAACTAGACATCTTTGGCGCAAAGATAAAAAAAATAAACAAAAAATAAAGTTTTAGGTACTTCTTAACTATGAAATAATCAACTAAGTCTTTGTTCTCTTCTCTCATATTTTTAAAACAAATAGGATAACTTTTTAACTCAGTTTTAATTTACAAAAATCAACAAACTCTCATATGTGATAGTATGTTGCAAGAACGTCTATCACTTATTTGAACAAGATAAACTTGAATGGCATTTGGAGTTACACAAAATACCGGCTGCTTTACAGAGGCACTTTCTATTACCACATTTAGTTTTGCAGTGGCATCTTTTGTATCCTTGTCCTCCAGTTGTAGATTGGGCATTAGCAATTTGGCGTAATGATTTTTTTTCGGGAGAAACAATATCAATATCTAAAAATTTCGTCTCACACACAGTGAATTGATTCCTAGAAAATAATTCAGTAATAGTGCCAAATTGGTTACCCAATTTATACAATCCATCATCATTACATTCAAGTACAACCATCAAAACATTAGGAAAATCGCCTCTACCTCTGTCTACGTCAGGAATTTTCACCCGAACTGTGTCACCTATTTTGCACGGAGGAAACTTTCTGTTAGATAATGCTGTCATTTTATTTGCTTGTACTCTCAACGAATCTTTTGCGCCTTTTCTATTAGTATCTATTGTCTGTCGTTTAATGCAGAGGTCACATTTTTCATTTTGATTACAAAGCTCACAATCTGTTCTGTTTTCTGCTGCTTCACCTTCAGTCTCTTCGTGGTTTAAATCAGTTATTGTCCCACTTTCAGCATTATTTCCGTCCTCTTCTAACGTCTTAAGAATTTTTTCCAAGTCTTCTTCGTTTTCTATATTTTTGATTGTCTCAGTCGGAAGTGTTGAAGATCGTAGGCCCACTTTTACGTCACAACCAAACATAGCCTGGTAAGGTGATCTTTTAATTCCTTGATGATAGGCTCTATTTTTCATAAGTTGGACAAATCTAAGTCCTTCTGACCACTTTTCGCAGTTTTCGTCTTTCATCCAAGTCATCAGCATACTTTGAACGTCTTGATTGGCACGTTCGACACTGCCCTGTGACTGGCTGTGACGAGGTTTTCCGTGCACAATTTTCAGACCTGGCCACATTTGTGTCAAACTTTCCACAACTCGATTAGAGAATTCCCTGCCATTGTCAGACTGGAGTATTGAGGGTGATCCAAATATACAAAATATGTCAAGGAGTACCTTCGATACTTCCTCAGCAGTTTTACTTTGTAAAGGACGTAGTTGTATGAATTTAGTGAGATGATCCTGATAAACTAAAATAAACTTGAAATTTCCATCAGGATTTGTTTGCATGTCTATCAAGTCTACCTGACAACGACTATTCATCTCATTAGACAAAATGGGTTTAACGACGAGACCTTTTCTTAGTGATTTTTGCTTCATTTGACATGGCTTGCATAATTTAAGGTATAAAAGAATAGCCTCTTGAGTTATATTTGCATACTTTTTTTTTGCTTCTGCAACCATTCTGTTTCTCCCACCGTGTCCAATAGATACATGTATTTCATTAAGAATATCGAACAATTCTTCGTTTTTGACGTAATATTTAAGATTTTCAGAACTACTGGTAGATAAAGCACTAATTAACTTTTCGGTGTCGCCAATACTACACACATCAAAACGTTTCAAACGACGATATTGTAATGTTGTACGTTTTGTTGCTATTTTTGCAGCTTTAACCTCTTCTATAAACGTCAAATACTGTTTACTACTCACATAACTTTGGTTATCGCCATGTTTCGAAGTTATAACACGGTCTAATTCTTTGTTAAAACTCGTCTTCATCGTTTCTAATGCTTCGTTTTCCGCCATTTTGTAACGGAGACAAACGTGCGTGGCACAGAGCTGTGGTGATTCACACTGACTGACGGTTAGACGGTACGGAAGGGTAGTGGCGGGCGGGGTGGGGGTACAAGGACGCGCGGCGGGCGGAGGACTGCGCGCGGGCCGGTCGCGACGCCAACTCCTTCCCCGCGTCTATACCGCGCTGCCAACTTGATGAACTCTTTAGTGCCTACTTACTGTATTTTTTACTACAGAGGGACTCTTCACATTAAAAGACGAAATTTCATTTCAGTTCATAATATAATTCAACACAATTACGAGTATAAATCTTGTTTCGGACTGGCATGGTTTATAGCTTATCTAGGATAAGATATCTTATCTACCGGGGTGATGATACAAAATCGAATCAATCAGGAAACGCAAGATATAAATCTCAAAATAAAACCAAAATCCTTAACTGAACTGAAAACCTAGTTCTAGCCGATAATAAATAGGATGCACCTAAGTTTAACCACCAGTGTGCGGCTGTACCTAGTTCTAGCCGCTATAATGAAGGCTAAACCTAGTTGCAACCGAAGATAAGTAGGATACACCTAAGTTTAACCGCATGTGGCCGGCTGCACCTAGTTGTACCCGGCTAAAACTAGGTGTAGCCGCACTTCGGCTATTAGCCGTAACATATACATTGCAAGAGATTTTTTTTTCAGAGAGCCTCAAAAAGCACAAATGTTTAGCCTTGGAGAAAACATACTTGAGCTTTTGGGGTATTAACCCATAATCTATTAAAATTTATTTTAAAAACTTTTATTCGAGGTATTCCATGACCAAAGGGCTGGTAACTACCTGGCTCAAAGAATTAGCATTACCATACAACTTGGCAATGCTGCTAGTGTTTTGGCCACGCAGCCGAGGGGTGATATTTTAGTGGGACTACATAGTTTGTATTTTTAAGTTTTAGTTTTCATTTAATTTAAATAATATTTTATCCAATAAAGTTTAGTAGTGTAAAACATAAAGGAGTTTAAGTATACTAAGTTTGAGTTTATTTGTAGCTATAAGTTTGTAGGTACCTACAAGGTTTCAACAATAAACTTGATATATTCATAAAATAAAATTAATAGTTATTAAACTTCTATAGGTAAACATGGAATAGTTTGCAGGGTACTTATAAACTAATTTCCATGCTAGGAAGGAAGTAGGAACCTTACAAATGCTCGAGGGCCTTAGTAACCAAATTGTAAGTACCTGCCTACCCTCAGAGACCAAAGTAGGTTTGTCCAAGAAACCTTACAAAAATATGTATACTGCTCTGGTGTTATTTCGTCGTAAACAATTACAATAGGCTAGGTACGGCACGCCTCAAAAATGGAGTCTCAATTTCTTATACAACTAATATGAGAAATTGGGAGTCAATTTCTGAGGCTTACCGTACCTAGAAATTGATGTTTTGTTTTGGTGCATTTATTTTTAATCAGTTGCTTCAGTGAATACTGAAAGCTATGTACAAGTTTTTTTTTTACTTATTTTATATGGAAAAAAATAATAATTTAAAATCAAATTAATTATTACTGCAGATATAATTTTTAAGCTTAGGCGTAAAGCTCCATGCTTAAAAAATGTGTGATAGTATATGGTGGGATGTTTTTACGTAAAAAACGGGTTGTGCCCCCACTTTTTACTTCTTCCTTTTTTAGTACTAACTACGTATTCTTTATACATTCATTCTTCCTTTTAAATGGTCGAATGTTCTAAGCAAAGAATTATAACTCTGGTTCTAAGGGTCTGCCAGATTTTTGTTCAGTTAATCGTAGGGATGTGTCAAATTTAAAACAAGTTATCTATTTTCTCCTGTTATATACCCGAGATACAGGATATTTCCTAGTTTAGGTATCAACCCACCATAATCCTCTGATTAAGATTAATTAAATAAAATTGCAATTAGTTTAAAAACATTTGAAAGTTAGGTATATTTTATTGTCAATTAGTTTTAAGACTTGTTGTAATATTTTGTGGTTATGGTGAGCAATAAATTATTCTTATTATTAATATGTTATGTTTTTCCAGGTTGTATTTGCCGCTCTCTTGGCTGTCGCCGCTGCCGCTCCCGGCCTCATCGGGGCTCCTTACGCGGCCCCCATAGCAGCCCCATGGGGCGCGGGGGCTTGGGGCGTGGGTGCCCCCATTGTCAGCGCTGGGGTCGTCAGGCCCGTCGCCCCTGTTGCCACTTCTTACGCAAACACTGTTAGAGTATGTATTTTCGATGGTTGGATTACTCTTGTATTATGGATTATCTCTCTTATGATCAATAAAATAAGATTTTTTTTATTGCTTCTTTCTCATACTTAGGTATAGATCATCTAATTTAAAAATGTTCGCCCCACTGCTCAGTTGATGCTCAGAAGCAAAATATGTGTTTATTCTCAATACATATTGTTTTTATTAATCATTGACTGCTTGACAAAATGCCTAATGGCTAGATCTGTTTACCAACTACTGCATTGATGACACGAACGCGCGACAGAGTCGAAGTATCACGTCATACATTAAGCGTGTAATCACAATAACAGTATCCGGATTTATCCCATGATTAGTTGATAAATTAGAGTGCCGATGAATCCAATCCAAAATCAAATTTCCGCACTCACTAAATTCAATTAAAATGTCATAATGAGTACCTATTTACTAGCACACTCCAATACATTCAAACAATCATTATTAGTAATGGGGACCTCACTTTGGGTTAGACGATTTGTTCAGACTCTCGGGTATTTTATTGGTAGCATTATTTTCTTTGAAACAATCCACCCATATGACGGCTTCACGACTGTGCTCATGATCTTTATCTAAAGCATAAACCTACTAATCTGATATCATTGAGTCTTCTGCCTGACGTCAAGATCTTCGCCGTTGTATTTCTATGTAATCACTAGGTCCTTCTTAAACTAACTAGATTCAAGGAGAATCAGAATCAAATTTTTATGTATGTGTTTTTTACAGATTGCTTCCCCAGCTGTAGTCGCCGCACACGCACCTCTGGTAGCTGCCCATGCCCCTCTCGTCGCTTCCCCCTACGCCCATGCCTGGTAATCCAGCCTCAGGCCTCTATCTATCCTCAGGCCATACCACCGCGGCCTAGTCCCGGAATGTGCAACAGTCAATTTACTATATATTAATCTTTATAGAAGGAAATTCGGTTTGTTTGATTGGAACAAAGGTCTCGCTCAATAAGTGAGGTACTTGTTCCGTTTTGTTTGGAAATATAAGTTAATTTATTTGAAGTTTTGTGTTTATTCTATGCCCTCTCAACATTACAATTGTTATTACAAATACTTGCATAATTTTATCTTATACTAGCTGACCCGGCAAACGTTGTTTTGCCAAAATTGAGGATTGTATGTATTTTTGTATGTTGTATCATAAAAAAATAGAAATTAAAAATTTTGTCCAAAAAATAAAAAAAAAAATTTAGGGGTGGACTACCCCTAACATTTAGGGGGATGAAAAATAGATGTTGGCCGATTCTCATAGATACCGGATAAGCACAAAAAATTTCATCAAAATCGGTCAAGCCGTTTCGGAGGAGTATGGCAACTAAAACTGTGACACGAGAATTTTATATATTAGATTTTTACAGTGCTCCTACTATACACATAGGTACTTACATAAATACTGTTCGCCGATTGTGTTACGTTCGAAAATGAATAAGCATTTTATTATAACATCCTTTAACACGTCTTGCAGTTGACGGGAAGAATATGTAACGTTACGAAAAAACGAACATAAGAATCGGAATGAACTCCGCTTTTGCCAGAGGTCTATCCACCGAACGCACACGCAATTATTTTTCCAAATTTTAACCTTATACATATGAGTCATATCGTCACGCACTCAGTAAGAAGTTAATTAGTGGAGATCTTTGCCTGGATAGATGTGTTTTATATCCATATCATTGTCTTTTTAAATAATGGTCATAATCGATCTTAGTGCCGCAACAGACGGGGCGCAAGTTGCGTCGCGTAACAGCTAGAGATGGGCAGTGGATAGTACTCAATCTACCCATTTGAGTATTTACTCACTAGATTTAATAAATAGAGTAAATAGAGCGTACCCATATATTGACATCGTATTTGATGTCTATTTACTTATTTTAACGTAAAATTACGTCTATGCACACCTCCCACCAAAAAATGATAATTAGTCAAAGAAACCTACTTTCAGTGTATGATTAGTATGGTATTTTCATATAATTTACCTACATTTTAAGCATATTATGGCATATGCACACACTTTCTGACAAGAATTAAAAGTTTATACTAGATTTAAGTTTCAAAATTGTCATGAAAACATGGAATAATGAATATGAACATAAATATGAGTCGCAACTCATTTATATCAATTTACTCACCAAATGGATAAATAAGTATATTTATCGGGTATTTACTCAATCTACTAAGTAAATACTCAAATGGGTTGTGTTCAACCTTTGAACATTCGGTCAGCAAATCACGCGACGAACGTGCGACCTAGATGCAGAAACTGCAAGATTCTGCTGCAACGACACTATACACAGACGACTCACATTGAATTTTTGTAATAAGTGTGTGTATCTTGGATTTGTATATATAGTTAGGCAAATTGTAAATAAAATTGTCTTTCATCGGCAGTCGAGTTGTTATTATCTCCTGCGTAGCGGTTGACCCGCTGATGCCTAGTAGCATCCTCTCACTGTGGCCAAGACACCCTTAGCCAGTGACGGTCTTGTGAGTCTGCTTGACCGACAGTGAGAAAATCTTGTCCTGTACACATTGCACCTCGTGTACAACTACCCTGATTCCTTCCCACCATCCGTCTGTGGCCTTAGGTCTCACGGCGCAGACTTCCTGGACACTTTATATATTTATATATCACACTTTATGGTTAGGGCTAGGGCTGTGTAGGGTTAGGTGATAGGCTGTAGGTAAATACACTTATGGGCTTTTAGGGAGTTCTCGCCCTCTCCTGGTAATTTATTTCTGTACAGTTTGCCAGTGCGACCAACAGCGACACACACCCATACATACAAACATTTACACTAGTTGGCAGACTGTACATTTTGGTCCTTCGAGCAACTTTGAACGCGACCCCCTAGGGTTTAGAAGACTGAAACTGACTGACAAGTCTTGATTGTAGCAGATTGGTGTATCCACTAAAGCATCAGTTTGTTGCATTTTGAGACAAACCTTTCACTTTGCCGTATCCTACAGATATCCCTTGGTGGTAGCAGATCGGTGGACTGACCTTCTCACCAGTTCATTGAGAAGTTGCATATACCAAGACAAGGGTGTAGGTGCAGTAAGTGTTGACAATAGCGGAGCTGTTAGGAGTAGGATAGGGACTCAAGAAAGAAGTACATCATGGAGATACAAGAACTGAACAAGTTAATCAAAAACCAAGAAGAACACTCCAGCGAAATACGAAGGATATTGGGAAATCTCAAAAAGGACTCGGCGGCCAGGAAGACCAGACAATATATAGATGATCGAAGAAGAATTCTGTCTCATGTGTTCATACAAGCAGAAAAAACACATGAAATATTGAAAGATCAAGAACTTTTGTCAACAAATAAATACATCGCAGGGAAATACTTTGAAAATTATATACAAAAATACTACGACGAAGCAATGGACCACTTGGCACAATGTGAAGCGTACTTACCAAGTATGGAGAAAGAGTTTTTGAGTGAAGAAGACAAACAGAATAATTCAAAATTTATTATTCAAGAATTTCGAATGAAACAACTTACGACAAAGATTAATCAAACTATTGAAGCAATCTACGAACACAAACCTATATGGCACTTACAACTTCTCCAGAAAACCATGGAAAAACAATGGCAAGAAGTAGAGGGTTTACACATCGAATTGATGGTAGTACAAGGCATCTCTAGCAACGATTATTTCACCAATCAATACTACGAAAACTTACAGAAAAAGTATGAAGACGTACTTGAACTATTGCAAGAAAAACTTTACGAAAATCAAAATGTGGACTCAAAAGTTATAAATATTAAATCTACGGGAAAGCTACCACAGATAAAAATACCTACATTCAATGGCAACTACGACTCATGGAGTACATTTAAAGATTTATTTACAAAAATAATACATGATGATAAATCCATTTCATCAACGGAAAAAATGCAGTACCTAAAAAGTCATGTGCAAGGAGAAGCAGCTAAACTAATTCAATATTTGCCAATCAGTGAGGTCAATTACATAACAGCTTGGAAGTTACTGACGAATCGCTATGACAACAAACGGTTAATAACAACAAAGTTCATTGACAAATTAATCGACTTACCTAAAATAAGAAAAGCGACTTCGGTACAACTTCGAGACATTCATGACACAGTAAACGAGTGCATAGAAGGCTTGAAAAACCAAGGACTCGACTCGTTCTCATGGGGTCCTGTATTATGCAGATTAATATCTCGAAAATGGGACGACGAAACAAACTCAAAATATGAGGAGCAACTCGAAGAAAGTACTGAAATTCAAGACTTTAAAAAACTTATGAAGTTCTTAGAAAAGCGGTTTAAATGCTTAGAAACATCAAATGTGGCTACAACTTCCAGTAATAATTTTCATCAAAACCAAGTCAACCAGGAAAAGCTTTCGAATCCACTGCAAAACGAAAAACAAACATTTAAATATAATGAAAAACGGAACTTGTGCTGGTATTGTGAAAATAATGATCACAATATTCATAATTGTCCAAAGTTCAAGGCATTGGACGTCAATGAACGGAATAATGTTGTAAACAAAAAACAAATGTGCAAGCGTTGTCTTTACCACAGCACGACAAAAGCCTGCGTGAGCGAAAAATACAAGAAGTGTGAAATATGCCAAGGTGCTGGACATAATATGCTATTACATCGCACTGTAAATTAATTCAACAAAAACAAGGAAACGCCCTCTTCAAACTCGACTTCGAATAAGAATTTATCACTTAAAAAAATGAGCGCTAATGTGTCTGGATTCGTCTCTGAAATTAAAAATAAAGCAATGCTATTAGCCACTGCGTTAATCAGAACAACGAATTACGACGGAACTCAGCAATTGCTACGGTTACTTTGTGATCAAGGATCTGAAGCTTCCTTTTGTACTGAAGAAGTAGCGCAGATGTTATCTTATCCAAGGACAAAAATCCATGCTCAAATAAAAGGCATCGGAGATGACAACCCAAAGACAGCAAATTATTGCATAGACATTGTACTACGACCTAGGTATTCTAGTGAATATAAACTACCCGTTACACTAGTAATACTACCAAAATTAACTACATCCCTGCCAAGTAATAATTTAAACCAAATACAGGCAGAATGCCTGCAAAACAAAATAATAGCAGACCCGACTTACTATAAGAAGGGGCCTATTGACATAATATTAGGTGCCCAAGAATTTAGTAAAATATTACTACAAGGACTAGAGCAAGTAGACGATGGAATCATAGCCCAGAATACCCAATTTGGGTGGATACTATCTGGTAGTGGAACTTACGACCAAATTGATAAACCGACTATGCAAGTTGTCAGCATGATAACGCGCACAAATGAAGACGAAAAAAGACTTACACAATTTTGGGAGTTAGAAGAAATTCCACAGACTAACATATTGAGCAAAGAAGACGAAATTTGTGAAAATTTTTACCAAAATACGGTGGTTAGAAATGAAGATGGTACGTACACCGTGCGATTACCGCTAAAGAATCCTGACCTACAATATGGCGAATCGCGTCAAAAAGCAGCGGCAAGACTTTTACAGTTAGAAAAACAGTTCATTAAAAATCAAACACTGCGTAACCAATATATAGAATTCATGAATGAATACATACAGATGGGACACATGAAAAAAGTTCCCAAAAACGACAAAATGAGTGGAAAGTATTATATACCACATCAGGCAGTAATACGAGACGATTCACTCACGACCAAGCTACGTGTAGTTTTCGACGCAAGTAGCAAGACAAGCCTTAAAATAAGCTTAAATGACAATCTATACAAAGGACCTAGGTTACAGCAGGACTTGACATCAATATTGTTACGATGGCGGACACATAAAATAGCATTTATGGCAGACATTATGAAAATGTACAGATTTATAAAGATTCATGATGACGACATGAAATACCAAAGAATCTTATGGCGTTTTTTACCTGACCAACCAATTGACGAATATGAGCTAACGACAGTAACATATGGCACAACTAGTGCGCCATATCTTGCAATTAAGACTTTACAACAGCTTGCAAAAGATGAGAAAAATGAATTTCCGTTGGCAAGTAAAATTACATTACAAGACTTCTACGTCGACGACATACTAAGCGGTACATCTAATCTAGAAACAGCAAAAAAGTTGCAAATCGAATTAATACACATGCTGAACAAAGGTGGTTTTAAACTGCGAAAATGGTCATCCAATAGTGCAGAGATATTAGAAAATATTCCATCAGAGAATAAAGATGATAACATGTTAAAGTTGCCATTAGATGAAAATAGAAAGTCTTTAGGTGTATCATGGTCACCAATAGAAGATAAATTTTATTTCAAGATCACAATAACCAAAAACGATCAACCAACAAAGCGTTTCATCTTATCAGAGGTCGCTAAATTATTTGATCCACTTGGTTGGTTAGCTCCAATAATAATAATCATGAAATTATTAGTGCAAGAACTGTGGACAAATGACATTGAATGGGATCAACAAGTAGATAAAAATATTAAAGAAAAATGGCTCGACATACAGAATAATTTGAAAACACTAGAAAGAATTAAAATACCGAGATGGTGTCACATAACCAACTATGACAATATCGAATTACAAGGCTTTTGTGACGCTTCTGAAAAAGCATATGGTGCTGTGGTATATTGCCGTGTAAAATACAATAGTGAATATAGCGTAACACTGCTTCAAGCAAAATCCAAAGTAGCGCCTAAAAGCAATAAGACAACATTGCCTCGATTAGAACTATGTGCAGCGTTGCTACTAACTAAACTAATTAAAAACATATTGATGACACTGAATAGTCAGCATAACACAATTTATTGTTGGACAGATTCCATGATAACTCTTGGATGGATAAGAGGAGAACCAGAGCGATGGCAAGCATTTGTAGCAAACAGAGTGGCTGAAATAAAATCCACTTTACCCAGTGCTCATTGGAACCACGTGATCTCTTCAGAAAATCTAGCTGACATAGTATCAAGAGGGATCGAACCTCAAAAATTAGAAAACCAAACCCTATGGTGGCAAGGTCCCCAGTGGTTACAGAACGACATACTACCTATCAAGAAAGCAAAACCAGAAACAACCACTGAAATCAAATGTCATACAACTAATTTTACTATTAGTGATACGAAGACAGAAAATGATATTTGGCAGCGATTTTCGGACTACGAACGAATGATAAGAGTGCTCTCGTACTGTTATAGACTATGTAATAAACAAAAGACACCAAAAATTTTATGCATTGATGAAAAAATAAGGACGAATTTACGAGTTATCAGACTAGTACAGGAAGAAGTTTTTAGTAACGAATTAAAACTATTACAAAAACAACAACATGTGAATAAAACCAGTAAATTGTCAACATTAGATCCATTTATAGACAGCAATGGATTACTTCGAGTTGGAGGAAGATTGCATAATTCACAACTTCCGTACAACCAGAAACACCCTATATTGTTACCATATAACCATCAAGAAACAATCCTAATAATACAAGACGCTCACATAAAAACTCTTCACGGTGGAAATAAGCAAACTCTAGCCTATGTACGTCAAAAATACTGGATTATAAGTGGTAAAAGAAAAATAAAAACTATAATCAATAGATGTATTAAATGTATACGTTACAGAGCAGAAACAGCATCACAAAAAATGGGACTATTACCAACGCCAAGAGTGACACAATCGTACCCATTTAGTCATACAGGAGTAGACTATGCGGGTCCGATATTAGTTCGAGCAATGAAAGGTAGAGGTCATAAGTCGTACAAATCATACATTTCTGTGTTTGTATGCTTAGCCACAAAAGCAATCCACCTTGAACTAGTAAGCGATATGACAACGGAAACATTTATCGCCGCACTACGTAGATTTATGGCACGAAGAGGCCATGTCTCACATATGTACAGTGACAATGGGACTAATTTCGTCGGAGCAGCGAACTTTTTACATCAAGAAATACTTGAAATTACACAATCTCCTCAATTTCAAAGTGCACTAACCAATATAGGAACTGAATGGCATTTTATCCCAGCATCATCTCCACATTTTGGCGGAATCTGGGAAGCTGGCGTTAAGTCAGTGAAACATCATTTACGCCGAGTTATTGGAGACGCCACGTTAACCTTCGAAGTAATGACAACATTCTTATATCAAGTAGAAGCGTGTCTCAACTCACGACCATTGTGTCCAATGAATGAAGATGTTAATGACAACACAATTTTGACTCCTAGCCATTTCCTAATTGGCCGTGAAGCAGTTGGTATTCCAGATCCAGTCACGAACATTAATACAGATTTAGTCAACAGATGGAGATTGATTCAAAAGATGAAAAAAGATCTCTGGAAAAGCTGGACAAAAGACTACTTGCATCAACTACAGCAGAGATACAAATGGAAAAAAAACTATGAAAATCTGAAAGTAGGAACGGCAGTGATTATAAAAGATGAAAATATAAGCCCAAGCAAGTGGCCCCTAGCAAAAATAAAGGAAATTCATCAAGGTCCAGATAATGCAACAAGAGTTGTCACCTTACAAAAATCAACAGGAAACACACTAAGACGCTCGATTCATACTTTGATTCCGTTGCCGATAAATGAAAATGATGAGACTAAGGACGTGACATCTGTAACAAGTAACATAGTAAGCATAGAAAAAACTTCAAACCGAAAACCTAAGGTATTTACATACTTACCTTTTATGTTACTATTATTATTACAAATAACTTGCACAACTGCTACTACATGGACTTATACGTTAAAGGACATCGACCCAGGATTATATGTGGAAAGTATTGGTACTGCAACTATTGACAGAGGAACATTCAGAATCGAGACAAACTATGATAAAAAGAATATGAGACAAGACTTCTTAAAAATAACATCGGCAACGACCCTATTTAAAAACCTCTGTACTAACAATCAAGAAATAAATTCGGACACACATTGCGATGATTTGTATAATCATTTAATGGACGAAAGATCAAAATTCGAGAGAACGATTCAATATTTAACAGACATAGATACTAGAAGAAGAAAAAGAGGACTACTTGGTCAACTATTAACTTCCGTCTTCGGAGTAAATGATGAAGTATACAAAGATATTGACACTTTACAAGAAAACCAGCAACAATTAATACAAGCTGCAAACCATCAGACAAAGTTTATGATTTCAACTATATCAGCAGTTAACCAAACTGAAGAAAGAATTCATAAAAAATTAGAGAAATTCCAAAATAAGTTAAATCAAGTGATTCAATATATGAACAACAACAACGCCTGGTATAAAAGCATAGATGCAAATCATATTAATATACAAATCATGCAAGCGTATCAATTGGCATATAACTATATTACAGAAATCATGGAAAACTATGACGGACTACTGGAAATTTACATAGACAATGCCTCAATTTATAACTTGTTGTCACCTAAAAAAATCAGTGAAATAATTACAGCTGCTAACACTAAACTACCATCAAATTTGAAAATTGTACAAACACATCTTATAAACACAAGATTAACGAAGAATGAGACACATATACAAGTGTATGCATATTATCCGATACACGACTCGACTAAGTACACATTAATACATTTGACTCCAGTACCAAAAAGAAACCAAGATGACACATTCCAGAGCATCTTCATGCAACAAAATTTTATGGGTTTTGACTATAACAACGAACAATATTTCCAATTGAACGAAGAAGAATTTCATAATTGTTTAAAAAACGGTGCAAGTTTTATTTGCTACCCTGTGGCGGTGAAGAACATGCAATTCAACAAAAATTGCATTGTTGAGCAACTTTTCAACAGTCAGTATCTTAATTCGACGAGATGCATAACAAAGCATTTCAATATTACAACAGACATTTTATGGAAACAATTATACATACCAAATACTTGGTTATTCATCCCAAAGAAACCCATGCTCATATCAATAATTTGTGACGGTCAACGACAGGAAGTCCATATAGCAAAAATTGGTGTTCTTCAGATTGCTGAGAATTGTATCATCAAAACAAAGAACAGTTTTCTTTCAGCCATAAGAACTGAAAAGATTACAGTACTAGCTTCTTTCTCAAAACCCTTTCATTCACCTTAAACTCTAATATAGAACATTCCGACATCACACAAGATATCTCCCAGGAACACATTTTAGATAGTTCAAAAGACTTATTTCAACATGTCATAGATTCCGAACACAACTTACAAACACAACTTGATAACACCATTTGGTCCAAAATAGAGCGACATTCTTACTTAGTCAGTTTCGGAATTTCTGCAGGTATGATAATTATTATGATATTCATTTTATGTCTAACTCCACAGGTGACGAGATGGCTCCGAAAGAGACGCTCCGAGGCGCGAACGGCTGCTCCAGTGTACAGCATCCCATCTACGGCCCGACAACGACAGAGGACTACGCCCCCTGCCAAGCCACCCCGACAGGCATCACACGAGAGCATCGAGTTGTACGAGCCAAAATTCCCGCTGTCGGAGGCGCCAGGATGTTCAACCTTTGAACATTCGGTCAGCAAATCACGCGACGAACGTGCGACCTAGATGCAGAAACTGCAAGATTCTGCTGCAACGACACTATACACAGACGACTCACATTGAATTTTTGTAATAAGTGTGTGTATCTTGGATTTGTATATATAGTTAGGCAAATTATAAATAAAATTGTCTTTCATCGGCAGTCGAGTTGTTATTATCTCCTGCGTAGCGGTTGACCCGCTGATGCCTAGTAGCATCCTCTCACTGTGGCCAAGACACCCTTAGCCAGTGACGGTCTTGTGAGTCTGCTTGACCGACAGTGAGAAAATCTTGTCCTGTACACATTGCACCTCGTGTACAACTACCCTGATTCCTTCCCACCATCCGTCTGTGGCCTTAGGTCTCACGGCGCAGACTTCCTGGACACTTTATATATTTATATATCACACTTTATGGTTAGGGCTAGGGCTGTGTAGGGTTAGGTGATAGGCTGTAGGTAAATACACTTATGGGCTTTTAGGGAGTTCTCGCCCTCTCCTGGTAATTTATTTCTGTACAGTTTGCCAGTGCGACCAACAGCGACACACACCCATACATACAAACATTTACACTAGTTGGCAGACTGTACAGGTCGATTGAGTATTTATGCATCGCCCATCACTAGCTGTTACGCGGCGCAACTTGCGCCGCGTCTGTTACGGCCCTTATTCAATTTATCATAAGTCGTACAAACCAGTTCACTATAATAGCAACAATCAGCAGCCGCAGCCACAATAATTGCTCCGGTGAATGGGCAAGGCCTACCAGGTTTTATTAGGCTCATAATCACTAGTTCATTGATCTAAATCCAAGTACCTAGTTAAATACTTGATCAAAAGCTGCGTATTAGTGCATTAAAAATAACCCTGATACCTAAATGACATTACATAATATTTTCATGATAGCTGGCGAGTTTATTTTAATCTACCTAACGGTTATTTAGTGAAATAATTGTGTTATCTTAATAAGATTACCGAATTATTTCAGTATACCTATATGTAAGTATTGTTTAAGATCAATAGTTTTTCAAACTTTATCAGCATTCAGATATCTTGGAGGTTTAGAGCCCTGTCATTAATAAGACATGACCAATGTATGAATATATATTTCAACGACATAGTTTACCAATGGGACTGGGTATGTGGAGTATATATGTATTTACTTTATATTTGTATATCACAGAGGTTCCCAAACTTATTTTGTCAGACGCCCACTTTAGAAAATCAGTTATTTTGTAGCGCCCCCCATTTTTTTCACCATAAAAACCTGAATCACATATTTGTCTTGCCTGTACTTTAATTCAACCTATATTCTAAACGAGAGAGTAATAATAATACATACACCAGTACATTAGAGTATCTTTTATAAAAAATAACAATAATCAACATTGTTAAATTTAAATAAAAAAATAGCAATAATAATACAATTTTACAATAATAAAGAGTATTGGAAGTGGGGACCTCACCTGCGAAACTTTAAAACACGAAATTTTTTCAGTGTTTGATTCCTTTAACGATATAAATAGCGTTGTGAACGCATTAAAATAATAAATATTAATTACATTTTTAGTTTATATTTGTACAATAAAAAAGGATATAAATATGAACTAATCAATGGATGTTGTGTAGTAAGAGGATTTTAATTTCAGTTAATTTTAAAATATGAAATAGCTGAAGTTATTAATCACTCATTGCTTAAATGACATCAGCGCCCCCAACTTTATTCTGGGCCCGTTACCGCCTTAAAGCCTCCAGCGCCCACAAGGGGGCGTTATCGCCCACTTTGGGAAAGACTGGTATATCACATAACATCTACAACTTTGACCGTGTGGTGGCGACACAGTAGAATACAATTTGCCACCAGCCTTATGCCTACTCAAACGAGTGTCGCAACTAAGAGAGGTTTGGGTAACCTACAAAGGGCAACAGCGTTTCTATACAAAGACTATATACGATTGTATATAGTCTTTGTATAGAAACGCTATATGCTCAGTTCACCGTGTTATTATAGGCATTTCCTCTCTTTATTGGGATAAGCCTTAGTTCAATAGTAGACTGACATAGGCTGTAAAAACAGAAAGAAAGAAAAAAATCGCTAAAGATGGCCGTATTTTTAACAATTCAGAGCAAGCCCTGTACCAACAGAGTGCTCAACATGTCTTCCTTATACAGTGTTTCAGATTCCGCATTCCTGTGTCCAACTGCAATGCATAGGTACGAGTTCAGACCTACTCAACTGATACAAATATAGAGTCATTAGTAAGAAAAGTTATTTCCTACTATGTATGATACGATTATAATACGGGCAACAGGTGCTAGAGATACATCTAGATAGGAATATTTGATTAATCAGTGTGGTATTTAATATGAATGCGTGCTTTTTCCGTCATGCCTTAACTTTGAAATAGCGCGGCGTCTGGAGTACAATTCAAATCCAATAAGTAAGACGGATACGAAACCGGCAAAACTAAATCTAGGAAAAAAAATCTCAAAGATCATCCTGGAATTGTGTAAAATAATAAATATCTTGACTAAATTCATTTTCGAAGAAAATTAAGTAAGCATATAATCCTACAAACAAGCTATCTCCACCAACTATATAATATAAGGTCGCTGAATCCTTTTAACATTTCGTTGGGACTGCCGCAAAAATAAACTCCTATGTTAATCGCAGTGAATTATCGGATTGCTCTGAATGGGTCGCAGAAACTATTTTTAAACTAGCAGGTCAATTTATATTTAAACAAGCCAGACGGGTTAGGCTTTGTTTACACCTATCGTAATTACGTGATATTAGAAGAGTGAAAGATTACAACGATCCAAGGACTACTTTTGTTAAGGTAATCTTTCAAGATCTTTCATTATTTTCACAGGTTGACGTTCACGTCAACATGTTTCCCTACATGTTGACGTGTGAAAACTACTTAGCCAATGAAAATAAAATTTGGCAGGAAGGAAGATTGTGACTAGGAGACGTCCGCTAAGAAAGGAATTTTGGAAATTCTGTCCCTAAGGGAGTGAAATAGGGGTTTCCAGTTGCCAGCATGAAATTTTTAATTTATTTTAATAGTTAGTAGAAAATAATAATGCATTATTGTAAATATTCCCTATAGGGGTGAAACAGGGGTTGCAAGTTTATATGAATCTTCGTCATTTCTGAAGCGAGACACATGACATTTTTGAATTAGTGGTCAATAAAAAATAATAATACAGAAATTAGATTATAAAAATTGCATCCCCTGGGGTGCATTAGGGGTTACAAATTTATATTATTATGAAACTTCGTCATTTTTTGAGTGAGAGACAAAAAAATTGAGACAAATAGATCATTTGTTCTCTTTTACTCTAGCAAATGACGGTAACGGGAACGGGAACGGGATATTATAACACAATTTATAACGTAAAAAACCAGTTAAAGATCCTTTTAGATCCATTTTCGACTTCTACGAGAACGAAGTCGCGGGTTATAGCTATTATGAATATATACATAGGCATATCAACGAGCTCGTATAGCAGGCAGACCAGGTATACCTAAATACATGTTGACTTGTGAAGATAATGAAAAGTAAGTATCAAAATTTTAAAGCTATTATAAGCCTATGATGTAGCTTAACTATTGCTTTGTACCCAGATCGTTATATGGCTTAACGTGCCTCTTATTAGCTTGAATTGATTGGAATAAGCCACCAAACCGAGAAAACCTGGACTTCCATCTGCTGATGAAAAAGTATTTATTATGATGACAGCTATACCGGAGACGTAAGAAAATCGAAGAATAGTATCTTGAATTTATATAACCATGAGACATATTCATTCATACACTCTGTGAGTAAAATAAGTATACAATACATTTTACATTTAAGAATAACTTCGATAAATGTCACGACTTTTGATGGACTGAAAATGTCAATGTATTTTGTTTACTCCAATGTACCAGTTTTGCGATGACTGACTCGTTGAACTTGACTTTCCTTTTGACTGAATCGCCTTTAGTATAAATAATTTTGCAGATTGAAAGAAAGCATCAGTTGATCCTCTACATTCATCGTTCGCATCTAAACTAACACAGACCACGATGAACTCGCTGGTGGTGTTGTTTTCTGTGGTGGCGCTGGCCGCTGCCAAACCATCGGGACTCTTGGACGCTGGAGTCATTTCTTATGCAGCGCCCGCCATCGCTAGCCTACCTGCTGCGGTATCACAGCAGTCCCGCATCGATATCAAGTCATCCCCGGCTGTAATCACCACGGCAGCTGTTGCTCCCATTGCACGTACCTTCATCGCTGAACCTGCCGTAGTTGCCGCACCCGTGCCGGCCGCAGTGTCTCACCAATCTCGCATTGACATCAAGTCGTCGCCTGCCATCGTAAGGACCGTGGCTACCGCTCCCGTGGCGTACACCACCCCCATTGCCACCGCTCCCGTAGCGTACAGCGCACCCATTTCTACCGCTGCTTTCGCTCCAACGTTGATCAAGAGTGCCGCCATTGCTACACCAGCCATTGCTACACCAGCTATTGCCTCTTCCGCCATTGTGAGGACGGCCTTTGCTACACCCACCTTCGTGAAGTCTCCTGAGTTTGTAGCTCAACCTTACCTGAAGTCAGCTGAGTTCTTGGCTCCTACATACGTAAAATCAGCTGAGTACTTAACCCCAACGTACCTAAAATCCACTGAAATTGTGGCGCCAACTTTTCTGAAATCTGAAATCGCCCCAGCTTTCCTAAAAACCGCCGAGAATGTTGCACCATACTTGAAGACTGCCGAGTTCGTCAAAACCGCAGCAATTGCATCCTCTGAGTTTGCTGACTCGTCTGTCATTGCTCCATCTGTGCCTCTTGATACTCCTGAAGTGATCGCTGCTAGGAATGCCCACTTTGAGGCCAAAGCCCAAGCTGAAGGGCACATCATCCGCAAACGCTCAGCGCCTTTCATCGGAGCTCCCATTGTGTCTGCCTACAGCACACCTATTGTCTCCCACCTGGCGGCTACCCCCGTGGTATCTACTTACTCTTCTCCCTTAATCTCTGCTCCTCTGATCTCGACGCCACTGATCACCAAATCTTACAGCTTGCACGCCTGGTGAACACCAGTACAGGAACGAGGACATGTTTCCTCGGTTCAGATACGACGAACGATTGTATATTATGGCATGTAAATAAATCTAATTAGTAAATATAAAGCGAAAATTTTTCTTTGTTTATTCCTTGATTTTTTTTAGTAACTCTTAGATATCTCTATGCAGTAAGGCGGACGCTCAGCGTCGGTACCACTTAAAACAAAATTATTTAAAATGTCGTATGTCATACCGTTTAAACTGAGATATATAAATAAATATATAGGAACCAATTCCACAGATTGAGCCAGCTCTAAAGTAAGTTCGAGATTTGTGTTATGGGATACTAACTCATCGATACAATATTTTATAACCAAATCTTTTATAGATAAACATCCAAGACCCAGGACAATTTGAAAAAGGCCATTTTCCAACTTGCCCTGACCAGAGATCGAACTCAGGACCTCAGTGTGGCGGACTAGCATGGTGACCACTACGCCACGGAGGACGTCAGACAGAACACACTGTGTCATTATTTAATCAGTACCTCGCCCTGTTAATATTTCATGCCTGCTACTTTCCTGTACGCAAAACCTTGGAGAAAACTAAATGTTCCCAGGCATGACTTACTGTACCATCCATGTACTATGTACATATTTGAAATTTTAACGTATGTAAGAAAAAATATTGACTTATTTAATAAAACAGGTGATTTTACGGGTAGAAACTCACGTAACCTAAATGATTTAGTTACCCGGTATAATAGGCTGAAAACAGTCAGTAAATCGTTTAAGAGAAACTGTAAAGTTTTATAATAAATTGCCAGAATCGGTCCTTGATATACCAGATAGAAAATTTAAAGCTTATGTAAAGAAAGTACTTTGTGAGAAGGCTTATTACGGGACCGATAATTATCTCCTCAACCTCATGGCGGTCGGTATCATTGTAACATATGTAACCAAAGAGACGATATTACCATTGCCTTCTTCATTTCATGATATTTCTCACGATGTTTTCCTGCACCGGAAGCAAATGGTGGTAGTTGAAAAAACATAAAAACCCATAGATACAAGCCACGCCTAGTGAGAATAGAATCAAAACGAACAGAGGTTATGGCTCTAACCATAACACAAGTCTCTAACTTACTTTGGGGTTAGGTCAAGCAGTGTTATTTGTCCATATATATTTATTTTATAAGGTTTTATCTTATTTTATTGGTTCGTGTACACTTGAAAATTTACAAATAAAACCTTTTAAAATAAATATACATAGACAAATAACACTGCTGGACCTAACCCCAAAGTAAGTTCGAGACTTGTGTTATGGGATACTAACTCAACGATACTATAATTTATAACAAACACATAAACATCCAAGACCCAGGATAATTTGAAAAAGGCCATTTTACTATTTGCCCTGACCGGGGATCGAACTCTGGACCTCTGGGTGGCGGACTAGCATGGTTACCACTACGCCACGGGGTTCGTCATAAAGTAAATATAGTACATACTAAGTGCTACTTAGGATTAGGAAATTGCAGAATATTTATCTCAGAAATTGTAATTATTTGCAACAGGGAGTTCACAGAGGGATTTTGTAAGTTTAACTAGTCTGGAAGTCATTTAGCGTTTAGTGTTTACGTTTCTACTACAACGATTTTAATGGAGTTTTCATTTGAAAACTTTACAAACTACTCTATTAGTTTGCATTTACAAACGTTACAAAATGTAAACACTGTTATAATATTAAGGATAAAGCAATCATAAACGACAGATAACAGTAAGCATGGGCTGTACAAAAAAGGTTAGCTTGGAAAAAAAAAACTTTCGTATTCGTTTTTCCGGGTGACTCATAACCTCCTCCTCCTCCTCCTTTTTCGAAATCGGTTAAATGTACTTTACCATTGTATGATTTGTAATGATACCGTTAACATGTATTTTGTTATGTTATTTTATTTTATTATAACTTTGCATGTTACTTTGCATGTTATTTTATTATAAATATCCTATGATAATAAAGATATATTTGAATTGAATTGAATGTAATTTTATCGTTTCAGTTTTTAGAAAATTTTCATAAATAACCGGCCAAGTGCGTGTCGTGTCACATGCAGTGTAGGATTCTGTAGTTGCAAATGCCAACGCTGAGTTCACGCCTCACGATCGACAAAAATGACTGAAGACAAATTTTATTGATTTGTATGAAATATTCATTTCCTGCGTACATTTAATGACTTTTTTGACTATAACTCTTTGATTTGTTAACCCCACTTAGCACTGATAGTTTTCCTTATAAATTCGCTATATAAAACAGTTCAGCTGATAGAGTTCAGACACTGGACTCTAAGAAAGATTTACCGGATGAAACGGATCCCTAAATTGAAAAATGGTGTTCGAAAAAAAATTTACTCTTCACTTTACTTTTATGGGACTTAGCCAAATTTTTTTTTTTTCATTATTTTATTTTTCCACTTTTTCCGCATAATTAATATACATATTCATGCCAAATCACAGCTTTCTAGTACTTATAGTCGCTGAGTAAAACCGCGGACGGACAGACAGACAGACATGGCGAAACTAAGGGTTCCTTGTTTACTACGGAACCCTAAAAAAGGTATGAAACCACAGAAGCCTATGCCACCCGGTTGACATCTCATTTGTCAAAATTTAATAAGCGGTTCGGATGCTGCGATGGATTTAGATATCCACATACGAGTACATGCATAGACTGCTAAAATCACTACCCTTTCTCTTGGCGTTGCCGTACTCGGGTAAAAAGTCTGGAAGCTTCTTCGTAGGTATACTATACACTTGTACTTTGACTGCAAATTATAAATTATGACTTCATGATTACTATATCTTACATCATACAGATTTCGTTTATTTATTTGCACAGCCTGTTGAAAATAAAATTGCTCATTGCACTATATATACAGCTTTATCTGAGGATGAAAAAGGATAGTAGTTGAACTTGACTTTTATTTTGTCCATATTCCGTATCATATAAATACAAACGTCGATGAGAAGAAAGCATCAGTTAATCTCGTTCACTTGATCACATCTGAACTTACACAGACCACGATGAACTCGTTGGTGGTGTTGTTGTCTATGGTGGCGCTGGCCGCTGCCAAACCCTCAGGACTTCTGGATGCTGGAGTGATTTCTTACGCTGCGCCCGCTATCGCTAGCCTGCCTGCTGCGGTATCCTCGCAGTCCCGCATCGATATCAAGTCGTCTCCAGCTGTGATTTCCACTGCTGCAATAGCACCCATCGCCAGCACCATCATCACTGAGCCTGCGGTGGTCGGTGCCCCAGCTTTGGCCCCCGCTGCGGTGTCTTCTCAATCTCGCATCGACATCAAATCCTCGCCCGCCGTCATCAGCGCCGTTGCCACCGCGCCTCTGGCCTACAGCGCTCCTTTGTCTTACAGCGCACCTCTTGCTGTCGCGCCGACTCTGCTCAAGAGCGCTATCGCCACTCCAGTTCTCGGAGCTCCTGCTCTGCTGAAAACCGCTGCTATTGCCACTCCTGGACTCCTGGCACCGTCTCTCATCGCTCCCAGTGTTCCTCTTGATACTCCTGAAGTGATTGCTGCTCGTGCTGCTCACTTTGAAGCCAAGGCCCTAGCTGGTGACCACCTCATCCGCAAACGCTCAGCGCCTCTGATCGGCGCCCCAGTGCTGTCTGCCTACAGTGCCCAATTGGTATCTACCTACAGTGCTGCACCAGTCGTTTCCACGCTGACCGCGTCTCCCTTGGTTTCAGCATACTCAGCTCCTTTTGCACTCTCTACACCTTTGGTTGCCAAAGCTTACAGCGTACACCCCTGGTAAACGCCACCTAGCAACGGGGATTCTTCCTCGGTTCAGATTTGACGAATGACTGTAAATAAATAGAAAATTAAATTACAATTTTTTGCATTTTATTTAATTTACCACGAAATTATGGAGAATTGGAAATGGATAGTTGAGAGCCAGTGTCATTTTTCTAAAAATAGAAAAACTTATTTTTAGTAATGAGATACTCCCGATTTCTGAAATGGTTACGTGGAACAGGCTACTTATTATCCCGGAAATAGTTCCTGACTGCCTATTGCGGATATATAGCGGATGTACGCGAATAGTCGTAAGCAAAAACTTGTGACAGTCACGTGCATAAATATTTAGCCTGTTGTTGTTGTTCAAATTGTTGTTTCTATTTATTCTATACCATAATATCAATATTTTCTTTCTGAAACACACTCAATTTCTTTCGTCCTTCTCCACCTAAATAACGTTTGGTCGTAGATTATATCAGATTCAGAAGCTTAAAGCGACACTCGCGTTGGTCACTAATGAATACAATTACACAAAGAAAAATACTACCATAAATTAAACTGACCAAAATACGGAATAATTACATTGTGTATTTTTATAACAATTTGAATAAAATCTTTAGACTAGACAATAATACATAAAATAATAAATATAATGACAAATCACACAGATTGAGCTTACCTCAAAGTATATTTAAACATGTATAAATTAGATTACCATTTTTTTCCATAACTAACTCAGTTCAATATTTTATAATTGACCAGGCGAGTGAAACGTCTATTTAGATATTAGTGAAAAATGCTTATGTTCGCCCCTACAGGTCACATTTCTCAATCGGTTCCCGTGAAATTACATACAACGTGGAAGGGACATACCCCTAATAAATCGAACCTCAGGCTATACTAGATTACTATAGTATAATGAAATTAAAATCACAGGCAACAAAACAAAAAAAAAACACACTTTAGTACTGAAATTCCATTTCTTTTTTGCTTCTTACTTTCAATTTTTTTTTAAATGGTGGTAACTTTAAAACTTTCATTTTTTTTTCAATAATGTCACATATTTTTTGTTACCCTTATTAATACGGAACTTTTTTCTCTGCACAATTTTTTTATCCGTAAAACTTCACAGGTCGAGTGACTGGCGAGGTCGACAGCTCATTCACAAAGACCCAATAGTAAATAAAGAAAATCTTAGAAAGAAAGAAAATCTTAATTTGGCAAACTAAATCGTATGTAGACTAGTCTTATGTATATTTATTAAGAGTGCTGAACGGGCGCCCGAGGGGCCATACCCATACCATGGGTAGATGAAACACCCAGACAAATTTAGAAAAGGGCATTTTCCAACTTGCCCTGAATGGGGATCGAACCCAGAACCTTCGGAGTAATGGACTGTGTTAACCCTTACGTCACGACGGTCGACAATAAATTATATCCATGCATACTGATTATAAATTGAAGCCCCTTGACGCATATATCTGTCTGTTGTTACTCGATAAACTCTGAACTATTGTCTGATTTTGATGCCACTTCACTCACACACATGTAGATAATTTTCTGGGGAAGGTTAACATGTATAAATATTACATACCCAAAGAAAGCCGGTTCAGACCACTATAGCACAAATTTGTACCTTTTCATTAGCTATATAAAATCTATTTATTACACAAAATTGAATTGAAATAAATAGTAGCAATTTATAGACTCAATTATCAGGATCTAATCTCACATACAGCATCAGTGTATTGCTTAATTTTAAGGAAACTATTAAGTTACTACTAACTAACTAACTAGCAAGAAATATACAATAGTAGCTTATATAACGTAATGCACTTAATATCACCATTTAAAACCAGGGTTGGTATTGATTTTGTTTAACCAATGAAACCAATAATTTTATTATTATATTAATTACAGTATGAGATTATATTACAACGTAAATATTTAAAATAAAATTTATTAAAATAAATAATCCTTATTTTACTTATAGTCCATTTAGTTAGGTATTTAAAAAAGTGTAAATAATCTTGACATGTCTTTTTATTGAAGAAATTACTTTAAAAATTAATATATTTACACTTTACATATGTAATTTATAAATTAATTGATTTATAATTTGCAAATGTATTGATTTATAAAGTGTATATTTGAATAGAAAGCGTGTCAAGATTGTTTAACTTTATTTAAGTACCTAAACTAATGGACTATAGTTGATTTTAGTTATTTTTGATTACATTTAATAAGAGACACAGCTTCCACCTGTAGATATTATTCGACCTCAGATTAATAGTGTGCGTGCAGTAAGAACTGCACGCACTTAACATTGTATATAATTAGTAAATTGATGCTTTAAAAATAAATGACGATGCTTCGTGCTTCAAGTATGGTAAGTATATACGAATAAATTTAGTTTTGTAAAAAATTAAACCGTTGTTTGAGTAGCGCTAATCAATGCATACCTTGAATTTCACGTCTAAGAGCCGCCTAAATGATGACGGAAGCTTCCGAGTCGAAAAAGATATTATGTACTTATCTACTTACTAACAAACACACTGTAACAACAATCCTACTTTGAATATCAAGGTGTAGATAGTAGTTTGAAGGTGATTGTGTGGCATTTTTTGCCGAACAATAATTAGAATTAGATAAGCTTGGTATAAAAGCATCTATTACGAAGAGTTGAGCATCAGTCGATTTGAGATCATCGATCAGACAACTCAACACAGACCACAATGTACAAGCTGGTGGTGTTGTTTTCCGTTGTGGCTTTGGCAGCGGCCAAGCCTGGTTTGGTGGCACCGCTGGCCTACTCCGCGGCTGTGCCGGCCGTCAGCTCGGTCTCGCAGTACAGTTCCAGCGTGGTTCATGGAAGCCCAGTGGTGCATGCCGCCGTACCAGCCGTGTACAGCGCGCCCACCGTGTATGGAGCGTCTGTGGTATCTCCCGCTGTGGTTCCCGCAGTAGCAGCCTTGTCCCAGGCTCCTCACTCCCCCGCTGTCGTCCTGGACGCCGTTCACGGAGTGCCTTTGGATACCCCCGAAGTCGTCGCTGCTCGCGCTGCCCACTACCAGGCTAAAGCTCTGTCAGGCCTGCACCATCTCAGGAAGAGGTCACTTGCTCCCGTCGCCTACAGCTCCGTCGTTTCCCCCGTCGCCCCCGTGGTGTCCGCTTATTCTTCCCCCTTAGTTCACACTCCCGTAGTTTCTGCCTACTCCTCTCCCCTAGTTTCCGCCCCTGTGGTCTCTGCCTACTCCGCTCCCGTCGTAAGTGCTCCCCTCGCATACTCCGCGGTCTATCCTAAAGCCCTTAGCGTTCACCCCTGGTAAATACGGTTTTTTTTGTACAACAGTCCGTTCCAGGTCTGATCAATGATACTATGTAAATATTCAAATCACTGCCGAAATAAATGAATTTTTGTAATAATATTTAACTGTTTTAGTTTTACTTGAGTGTTCAGTTGCTAGCAGAAATTTATTGGTTTGAGTTATTAGAATATTCATACGTTTTCGGAATTTCGAAGATTTCAATTAGAATTTTCTAGGAAAAAATCTAGTGAACAATTTTGTTTACGATTTTCGCTAATAATTTACTACCCAGCTAATCTTTGCTCTTGGCGGTACAAAAGAGTCGGCAAGTAGGTTTAACCGCATGTTTAATTTTCATAGAATATTTAAGAACTTCCTTAAGAAATACCGGCCAAGTGCGAGTCAGACTCGCGCACGAAATATTCCGTACCAATTCTATAAAACTTTTTTGTATGGGAGCTCCACCTAAGTATTTACTTTATTCTGTTTTTAGTATATTTGTTGTTATAGCGGCAATAGAAATGCATCATCTGTGAAAATTTCAACTGTTTAGCTATTACGGCTCATGAGATACAGCCGGGTGACAGACAGACGGATTGCCGGACAGACGGACAGACAGACAACAAAGTTTTAGTAATAGGGTCCCGTTTTTATCCTTTGGGTGGGGAACCCTAAAAATTACTAGTACTTGTAGGGTTTCGTAGTTACGAATGTCAACTTTGAGTTCATGCCACTGAAAACGTCAAAAAACTAGTTTTCTATTGTATTTATACGAAATTTTCCTTTTACAAGTACATTTTATAAGTAGATCGCCTGTAAATTTTTAATTCATAAACCCTACTTAGCTCTGATAGTTTTCCTTTAAAGTTCGTCATATATAGTATATCTGTGAATTTTTTCACGTTTCCATATATAACCGTTTAGCAGATAGAGGGGGGGGACACTTGACTCTAACAAAAATGTTAACTTTAAAACCAAATATTTCAAAAACAGATCCCTAAATCGAACAACGATGTTAACAAGCTCACAATATTTTTAAAAGACCTATTCAACTATACCCAACATGATTGGTTAGTCGAAAAAAAAATGACTTTTCACTTTACATGTAGAGGAGCTATGCTAAAAAAAATTTTTACAGTATTTTATTTTACCACTTTTTCCGCATAATGTACATACCTATGCCAAATCACAGCTTTCTAGTACGAGTACTTACAGTCACTGAGTAAAACCGCGGACGGACAGACGGACAGACAGACAGACATGGCGAAACTATAAGGGTTCTTTGTTTACTACGGAACCCTAAAAATGATTCAATAGATTTATAGCAATGAAAATACATAAGCAACTTGCAAATTAAAATAAAAACGTATAAAGTCGATTTTTAGGAATAATGTCAATTAATTCCACATAGACGGTCGACTATTTATACTTAATAAAATAATTTATGATATACGAAATAAGTAGTATTTACTAAAAAACTTGAATAATTACCTATTTATTTCGCTAGTTAAATAGAGAAGTGAAAACGAAAAATATCTTTACTAGGAACAGTATGTACAAGGTATTTAACGATAAGACCGCCCATTGTACATTCAAATGTGTTCTATGTGTATTTTTTTATTATTGTTTTTTTTTGGTGTACAATAAAGTTTTACATAACATATTACATAAGGTCATTTTAAAACAACAAATTAAGTAGTAACGGGTCAACGAAATTTTTATTTTACAGGAACTTTATAGTAGTTTATCAAATAAAACTCCCAAAGGATAGTCTCAAAAGATAGATATGAGGAAACAAACAAAAAGTAAAACAAAATTGTCCAACTTTGCTCAATTTTTATTTGCTCTGCAATAACCATTGAATTCTCTCTACATACTTTGTCCAAAAACATGTCATTATTAATTTTACTCAATATACAAATTCATCAAATATTGTGACTAGTAATGTCCTAAATGTGGATAGACGGAAGCATAACCATGACCGCCAAGATGACCTCCGAGATGGCCAATGAAGGGCTTGTGGAGAAGAGGCGCCGCGTGAACCACAGGAGCTATTACGGGAGCTACTACAGGCTTAACAACTGGGAGGACAGCTGTCGACACAACTGCTGGCGAAGTCCTGACGTCCACGCGAGACTGGTGAGAGACTGCTACTGGCGCTACATGAGCGACCGGAGCCACGACTGGTGCGACGTGCAAAGGAGCGACGTGACCCAAAGAGCCGTGTCCCAGTCCCAATGCACCGTGTTCATATGGAGCAACCAAATGCGGCGATCTCTTCAGAATATGGTGGCCGAGAGGTTTTGCCACTAATCCGTGGCTGTACAAGCCGTATCCGCCATAGCCGCCGTAGCCGTGTAAACCGTACGGTGCCAGCAGGGGTCCGTGAAGCGAGTGCGCAGCCGGCACTACCAATGGCAGGACCGCGTGTCCATGGCACAGGGCGAGGCAGCACACCAACAACGCGACACGGAACATATTGCTGAATTTCAACTGCAACTTGCCAGAGAACAAATTGACTGATGGCTGGAACTTGATTCGGCACCTTCTTATACTTTGAATCGCCCAAAGTGACAGGACTGAAAAGCAATAATAGATTTGATACGCTATTAAACAGTGTGATTGGTGGTGATAAAAAATGTAAAAACAGCCTTTTTATTCTCAGCTATAATAATTGCTATCGTTGACTCACTTTATTTATACCATAAATAACGACACTTAGGTACTTGAAAATATACCTACTACTATGCTTACTTTAATTTGCACCTAAACCTACCGATAAATCACAACAGTTTTGATTTGACCTATGATAACCCCGGAAACAACCTTTTTTTTCTCCATCAATCACGTAAAGCACATTTATCATCTGCTCAGATCTAACGTATAAGAAACTAGTTAAGTGGATCGATCATTAATATTCATGAATGACGTTCGTAAAATGCATGCATCTCAATCCGGCCAGTGCCCTGGTGACGCAACGACCTGCCGCTATCGGCCGAGAACTTGAACTCGTGCGCCTGCTCAGCGGCGCATCATCTACCGTTACATGACTATAAAACTATAGTGCCCTTCACACGAAACTTACATACAGTGCAACCTTCAAAATGTTTCGTATACTTCTAATACTCGTACTCGGTGTGTTCAGCAAAGTGCATAGTAATGCGCCACTCATATTCGCGGCTCCCAGTGCAGTGTCTCATCAGTCCCGTTTTGATATTAAACATACACCTGGCTTCTTGACTACACCCTTAGTATACAGCCCAGTGATATACGCAAGTCACCCGAAGGCGGAAGTGCCTCGAGAGGCAATAATAGCGCCGGTGTTGACAACAGACACTTTGTTGTCGCCAATCGCTTTTAGTTTTTTCCACAATCTCCCGCTGGCAAGGGCATTAGAACATCCGATCTCGATTAAAAAGGCACAGAAAACTTATGAAAAAAATGAGGCCATGCGTGCAAAGGAAAAAAAGGAAAGGATTAGCAGTATACAAAGAGAAGAAAGTGAAACAGATACAACTGATGAAAATTTAAAATACGATACAGTACAAAATACTGGCGAAGTTTTATCTACGGAAACTGTTGTTAATCCTGATACTGAACAAAAGGTAGTAGATTTTTAAATTTTATATTAATGTGAGTCTTTCAGATTTAGAATACTTACGTTACTCATAATAACTTATGCATCGATTTTTAACTTAGATACTTACTATCGGTTGTCACTTTATTGATCTGGAAAAAAGTTAAAACAGTGCTACGGTTTACAGATTACAAAATTTAGAAACAAGATCTCATTAAAGTTTTATTTAAGAACAAACAACTGTGTTTATTTACCTTGTCCTAAACCCCAGAGACATATATCATTAAAATAATATTCTGGAAATTGATAAAATAAAAAATTATTTAGAGCAAGCAACAACAAAAATGTGTTTTATTCTTATTATGTAACAAACTAAAGGATACAGGGATTCAATGAGTAAGTAGGTTGAAGTTTCGTCCCAATAACCTGAATATAGAATGAAACATTCATTACCTAATATTGAACGTCAATACAAGTGAAATGAGAAGTCACTCCGCTATTACGGGATGTGTGGATCGGGTTGGAAAAGGGCGAAGGCTCAAGGACAAAATTTTTAGGGTTCTATATTCAAATGTTGCCAACAAAACCAATTACTAAATCCCCCCTGTTAGTCCGCCAACTGTTTTATGAAGTTTTTTGTCATAGATATTACTATAGGTACCATATAAAGACGTTTTGCAAATATAAGTATACTTGCAAAATGTTTTTATAGTGCATATTTTCACAGTTAGTTCAGTTCACGGTTCCGATTAAATTTCACAAGAATAAAATAATAAAATAATTGCGCCCTGATATTTTTCTTGGGAAATGTAATTTGTAGTGGTTACAAACTATGTCAGATGCTACGGAACCATTTACGTCTCACTCGCACTATACCAGTTTTTTACTACGTAGTAGACGTGGAGTTACGGTCAGTCATTCATCTATAAATATTTTTATAAACGAAACATGTGTAAGTACTTTAACACGTGTTACGTTTGGTAGGAGTTTAATCTAAATATACATTAAAGATTTTTTTTAAATAATTTATTTGAACATTTGAAACATAGGTGCATTTAACATATTATGATCGTAAACAAACCGCTATAGTATAAAACTGTGTTGCTATTGTTTACGCCCAATTCCGGAATATGGTTATCAGCAAACATTTAACAAGGTTCTTACTTAATTAAAATTTATAAGCGGTACATAGGTAAGAAAAATACAAATTACATACAATTTACATAGTACTAAACTTAATCTATTTTAAGGTGGAGGGCTTTGGGAGGGGGATAGGGAGTTATATGATTTGTGTAGCTGAAAGTGTTGAGTGTATGTGTGACAGTGTTTGTGTGTTTGTTTGTTTGTTTGTAATAATTTTATTGTACTATGAAAACACACAAAAAATACATAAAATAACAACATAAAGAATAAATTGACAGTGTGTATTTGTCTATAGGTTCATGTTTGGAAGCATAAAAGTAAACTATATATCGGACTTCAATCTGGCCATTTCATGAGATTTTCAGTCTCCTCATAAGTAATTCCCAGTAGCCATTTATAAAGTTTTCGTTTGCATTCGTGGCGCGTAAGCGGATAAATTACTAAAATCCTGTTTAGGTTGTTGTAGACTTTTGGGCTAAGGTACTCGAAGTGACGCCGAGTCAAAACGAGTCTAGATGACAATATCCTACATACATACCCTATCATATCTACGCTTGTCTCTAATAAAGTTGGGATTGAAGTGTAATTGAGTGTGTTTCCAGAGAAGAATGCTCGAAATAAACAGTTTTCTCACGGACAGTACTCCACTTAAGGTATATAAGTCTGAAGTAGGAAAACGCAAAGGCTTCGACAGCATTACCTTGAGGATGAATCTTTGTGCTCTTTCCAACCGCAACAATGTTGTTTTGGCGGCACCACCCCATACAGAAACGCAATAAGCTAAGACAGATTGGGCAAGAGTATAATAAACCGTTTTTAATAATGGGATGTCGGCAACCGAGCGAAGAGTTTTAAAACATAATAGGCAAAGATTTTTAATATACGTATATTTCTTGTTCACATGTGTGAGTACACAACACTACCTAGTCACGCATCTGACAAACTTTAACGATTATATGAGGAACCAAAAGCTTAGCAACAGCTTCCCGAAACTCGATGTAGCTCATGACATTTTTATGCCAACTCTGGCCACCATTCCAAGTGTGAACTAGTGCACCTGGGCTGCTTAATATGCGTATCTACAACATCATTTTTATTTAAAACTATAGTAATCCTTATTGGGTCTTTATTTAATTTTATAAAGCTCTTTTTTCCTGAATAACTTGATGTGCATTAAGTTCATTCACATCACACGTGATAAATTATGACAGATATAATTTTATGTTGGTTTTGATTTTCTTAAATGTCAGCGGTAACTTACAAAGTTTGATGTTGTTGTTATTTGGTATAGTTATAACTGTAATACCTACTAGAACTCGTTTAATTTACACATAAGGCCGTCTGAAAAATCCAATTTAGTTATGGACATTTTTTTTAACCTCTACTATCCCACTGCTGGGCAAAGGTCTCCCCCATCTCCTTCCAAACATCTCGATCGCGTGCCACTTTCAACCATTCCCTTTCAAACTGTCGCAAATCGTCACACCAACGCTTCCGGGGCCTACCTCTTTTCCTCCGGCCATCTTCGGGAATCCTCTTTGTTGCCAAAGTAGCCTATCAGGATGCATTCGGCAAACTTGCCCCGCCCAATCCCACTTTAGTTTAGCGGCTTTGTGTCCGATATCAGCAATGCCGATTTTTGAACGAAGCGTTGTGTTTGGCACCTTATCGAGTCTGGTGACACCCAAAACACTCCGCTCCATTGCTCTTTGGCAAATCTTGAACTTGGATTTCTGATCCTCAGTCAATGACCAACTTTGAGCACCGTAAGTTTAAACTAGTAAAAATATTACAAGTAACTATATTTTCTTTTCTTTGACTCGCAGAATTTACTACTATAGAGCGCATTTAATTTTCATGTTATGTCACGCCTTCGTACAACTTTACATAGAGGTGAGGTCATAAATGTCAGATGGCAAGAAAAACCTTTGACAAAGCTCCAAGTTTCAAATAATACTGACATTTCTTCTAATAAAAAGTAGTGCTAGATGCAGAAATTCTTTTGTATGTGTATTGTGGCAGACATAACTTGTCTATCCTATTACATTTTAGACCACAAAGAACTACCCAATGCGAGAGCTTCAAACATAGTCTAGATATAAACTGAGGTGTTACTTTAGTATGCTCTGGGCGACTAGGTACTGTGATATGATATGTCACAATATGCATAAATGGTAGGTGAGAATTTGAATTAAAATATACACAAATAATATACAAAATGTGATTTATTTCAGTAGGCAAAATACCTAAATATGTGTATTTACATACTTGATTTTGTTCTATTTCTGTTTAGTGTTAAATTTAGGATTTACAGTCTTATCACATCTGGCAGTGAACTCTTAATGCTACTTAAAGCACGTGAGAGTAAGCAATGGGATGGGAGTACAGGGAAGGGAACGCGGCTATGGGAGCTCCGTGGAGGTCAATTCTAGACTGGTGGGAGAAAGAAGATGGAGCTAAGTATGTGTTCACCAAGGGTAGGATGGGAGCGGAACGCTTCTTGATGAAGTGAGTGGAGACAAGGGGCTGGGAGATCAGAGGCTGGGGGATCAGTTGAGGAGAAGCGATAAGAGGTGAGGAGTAGGTGGAGGCCAACAAAGGAGTGTGAGCGGCATAAGTGGCTGGCGCGATGTAGGTGGTAGGCAGCAGGGGTGCTGACCTCTTCTTGATCAAATGGGTGGCAACGTACGGCAATGCAGGGGCAGCTGGCAGGATAGGAGCTGCGTTGTAAAGTGGTGCCGTGTAGGTGGTCGCCAAGGGTGCTGAAGCGTAGGCGTACGGCGAGGGCGCGATGTAAGTGAAGGGCAGAGACGCAGATCGCTTCTTGATAAAGTGAGGATAGACCAGCGGAGAAGACACGTAGTAAGGCGATGGGTGCACGATACTGCTGGCCTGCTTGGTGATGGTGGTTGACGCCGGAGACAGGATCGTGGAGTAACTGGACAGATACGGTGTTGCGAAGAGGGTACTAGGTTTGGGCTCCGGCTCAGGCTCGGCAGCCCCCGCAGCGAGGAAAGCACACAACACTACCAGCTTGAACATTGTGAATTGAGTTGTTCTTGCAAACGACTGATGCCCATACAATGCCTAGTAGCGTATTTATAGAAAGTATCAAAGCTAAGGGCGATCTCGTTTTGCGAACCGGTGCTAGTCGTCCAGGAAGCTGGTATTTACAATTAGCGAGGCCGACTAGGGGCAGGCAGGTTCATCACTTGTGTTGTGACGGCCCGGCGTCATAAAGAGATCAAAAAGCAAATGCAACGGCATGGTAACTCGAATGTATCGTGATAATTTATCTACGAGTTCTAAGATTATTATTTGATTCACAAACGATGAAAGAGAATAGGAAAACAAGTTGCTACCCGAATTAATTATTGAGGGGTAACAGTATCTAAGCGTGTTCAAATGAGAAACCAAGAATGATTCTGAATGGTTGTTATAAGCCGGTTAGGGTAAAATAAAACCTATACTGGTCCTCGGAGTTGCTATGAGAAAACTTCTCAATTGTTTGTAAGTCTTATCGGGTTTAGTTTGGGAATGCTAAGTGTAAATATGTCTGAATTGCCAGGACATATATAAACGTATTATATTATAATTAATTTTTGTGAACAGTTGTTCAGCATCAATTTGTTTCGTATCATTAACTAAATCTATACCCATCATACAAGAATCTAAATCATGTTGTTAGGCGATGCGGCTACAAACCCATCACAATTTTGATTTCCTTTTTCCTATTTTGGGTATTACAGCCCTGGGCTCTCTCTACTCTGTTAAAGATAAAGACGTTTTGTATCTGTTAATTTACGTACAAAATACGTTTACGTAAATAAATAGTTTACGTATATTTTACTAGAAATTAATACTTATGAAATATGATCAAGAACGAATGAAAGAAACCAAAAGTTTAGTGCAATATTTTTCAAGTCAAATTAATTATAGACGAGTTCGTTGACTTTCGTAAGCATCTTCCAATCTATTTTAAAACGAAAGGGATTCCGTCCTTCAATGATACTGGAAATTATTTGTACCCTTTTTATTTCAGGCTCTTCATATCTTTGAAATGTCCCCTTTTTCATAGAATGTAGAAGGGAAATAAAGTACGAGAATTAGAATATTGTATCTGAGCCATATAAGGTAAATAAATAATCATCATCATCACATCAGCCGCAAGTTCACTGCTGGACATAAGCCTCCCCCAAGGATCAGAAAACGACCGATCGGAAGGGGCCTGCATCCAGCGCCTCCCTGCAACCTTGCTCAGGTCATCCGACTATCTAGCAGGTGGGTGTCCTACGCTGCGCTTGCCGGTACATGGCCGCCATTCGAGAACCTTTCTGCCCCATCGGCCATCGGTTCTTCGCGCTATGTGCCCCGCCCACTGCCACTTCAATGAGCTAATCGGCTTGGCTATGTCGGTGACCTTCGTTCTCCTACGAATCTCCTCATTTCTGATTCGATCGCGTAGAGAAACACCGAGCATAGTCCTCTCCATAGCCCGTTGAGCGACCTTGAGCCTCTTATGAGACCCATAGTGAGGGACCACATTTCAGAGCCATAAGTCATCACTGGTAACACACATTGATTAATCACTTTCGTCTTGAGGCACTGAGGTATTTTAGACGATAAAACACTGCGTAATTTCCCGAAAGCTGCTCAGCCAAGTCGGAATAAATAAATAATAATAATAAATAAATATATACGGACAAATAACACAGATTGAGCTATCCCCAAAGTAAGTTCGAGACTGTATTATGGGATACTAACTCAACGATAGTATATTTTATAACACCTAAGACTCAGATCAAACTGAAAAAGATCATTTTCCATCTTGACCTGACCGGAGATCGAACCACGTCCACAGAACCACTTCAGTGTGACAGTCTGGCATGATGACCACTAGGCCATAGAGGTCGTCAGAGGCAAGGTATGTAGAGATTTTTCCTAGCAGACCACTTTGACCCTTACAATACATTACTATACAATCCTTGCTATAACCTGAATACTGAAATAATATACAGAAATACTGTTGCCAGGTTCCCGAAGAATAAAATATAACAAGTATATTTGCCATGCAAATCAAAATAACCCGCCAATATGTGTTGGGCCACGCAAAGTGTAGGATCCCATAGTTACAAATGCCGTATTTGAATTCACGGACTAAATACTTCTAAAAACTGATTTTCTATTGAATTTGTATAAAATTTTACTTTTCCGAGTACATTTTGTAAGTTGGTCGCCTATAACTCTTTCATTTGTAAACCCTACTTAATAGCTCTGATAATTTTTCCTAACCTCGTTAAAATAAATGTTTTGTTATACTTCTGTCGTGAATTTTTTACTTTTTACGTGTCCACATATAACCGTTTAGTAAATAGTGACGGAGGGAGACACTGGACTCTAACAGAAATTGGCACTATAAAACCAAACGGTTGAACCGATTTTCATCAAACATAGCTAAGATTAGGGGTACTTTCACGCTTTCACGTAAATAAACAGCATCGATATCGGTCCATCCGTTCGAGAGCTACGATGCCACAGACAGACAGACAGACAGTAGCATCAAACTCATAACATCCCTCTTTTTTTGTATGGGGTTAAGAAAATAAATCTTCTCATACAAATACACCATCAGTTGATCAAACGTTTTAATGGAATTCGGCTTTGCCGCCATGTTTTGCAAAAATTAAAGCTCCGCTTTTCATATACAACTCAATCAGCTAATCAATCCAAGCTAAGCTAAAATTAATGAAATCTAAAGATTACAGTCATATGTTTATTTCCTCAAATATTTACCGTCAAAACTAGTTCTGCACCAGAGATCAAAATTGCCTTTGTAACATGAACGGTGAAATAATCCTTGATACGTATAGTATGATGAGCCTAGACTTGATGAAAGGACAAGAAATTTCAAAATTTGAATTTGACATAAGCTTCTAAATATGAGTCGGTTTTTAGGCTTCAAGAAACTTTGTTAGTAAAGGTATTGTATAAAGATGTGTAATTGTCAAGTTTAAGTTAGGTATAAAAAGTATGTTAGAAACAATTCTAAACCAATACAGAATCGATTTTTTACCCATTCCTTCGATCGGCTTTTACGATATGTCTGATAGAAGGAACAGCTAGTACATTCTATTTTATTTTTCTTTTTCCAGGGAGTCGTAAAAAGGGAATACATAAAAACATAAACATTAAATTTATAGTACCTAAGTATTGCCATTGCTAACACAAGTTACTAATAACTAAATTATTATGTCATGCAAGTGCAAATGATATTCAGTTAATAAAGTTTTAAACAACAACCTGACTAGATGCACTGTATATGCCTACTAAAATCTAGTTTTATTTGCAAGTAAAATATCGAGCACTAATTGAAATTAACATTAGCTATCTCAAGGGAAAACAAGGGTTAACCTTTACCCATTTTAGTTCATAATTGTGCGTACCTAATACACACACACACCTTTTCGTGATAAACAGAACCTAGGGTTTCAGGAACCAAGCAAAGGTTTCTTTAAAAACAAAATGCATTTTTTCATACAAGCTTTTATTGAAAGGCCTAAGTACTCATCAAGACAAACGTAATAAGCCCAAAGTCGATAGGGTTGATATAACCCTATCGACTTTGGGCTTATTACGTTTTATTACTGAGTTCCATCGACCACCTTCCGTCTCCGTGATTAGAGCCTAGACATACATACATAAATAATATCACGCCTATTTTCACATCGGTAGGCAGAGACTATGGACCTCCACTTGCTACGATCCTAAAAAACTTCTTTTGCCTCATCTACACTCATCGATCTCTTTATACATACCCTTCGGTTACGGGTACTTACCCTACACATTGTCTACCATAAAGTGCTTTTAAAGACTAATCAAACAAGTTCTACTCAATGAGGTTATGTTGTTTTATAACTGAGTTCTGACAAATATCTCCCGAATCCATCATCAGAACAGCTCATTGACTACGTATTATTTTCTCATCTGACTTACATAAGTATGCAAAATATCAGTTCAATCGGTTGAAGACACATGGTTGAAAATTGAGTTGCAAGATTTAAATTATACAAAAGCTCGTAAAAAATATCCATCAGTACATATGTCGTTCGTATATATGACAATATTATTCGATATAGTAGCGTGGGCAGTTATTACTAATTGGAGCCGTTTGGGGTTGACACGTGGGGAGTCCGTGGGGAACGGCACAAAATACGTAACACTGCCGCCCGAAGATTTACTGAAGTCACACGTGAGCAGGGGGCTGACCATTATCTGGCTTAAAAGATTAGCATTGCAATGCTACAAGCCTTCTGGGTACGTTAACACGGGGTAACCAGGAGCAGGACTTTGACTGTAGGTTAAGTCATCATTCAATTTTGTTTAAATTCGTTTTCTTGTGTTTTTTTATTAATTTGTTTATAATTTGCCCATTGAAATTATTCGATAGATACATTTCATCATACTTATGGTTACCAAAGGGCTAGAATTAGAGAGCAGCAGAAAGGATTATGTCTTAACGGAGTTGTGATTAATTTTGGCTAAAGTACACTTAGAGGAGGCCTATGTCCAGCTGTGGACTGTCCTATGGCTGAAATGATAAAGCAGATCAAAAAGTACTGAGTAATTTTGATGATAATGATGATAAGGTTGATTGATATCTACAATCAATGAATCCAGTTGGTTCCTTTATAAGATAAACCTTTTTTATGAGCACTGTAAGATAGACGCCGTGTTTAATTTTTTTTCAGAAAAACATATAAAAGAAAACATTTTACGGCCCTGGATACGGTCCTTTAGAGCTTCTTCTCGTCTTTAGTTTTACGATTCTTTATTATCAACAAGTTTCAATTTCATACAAGTCTACTGGTTTTTATTAAATTTCCGAAGAAACCCACCACAGTCCGCTAAACAAAATCACTACAGCCGTACTATGACTATCCACTTTAATTATTTTAAATGTTGATCGTGAAAGGTTTGCAAAACTTTTATTTTACTTTATAATTTGCCGCCAGAAAATTACTACTATTTAAAAAAAAAATACTTTGCACATCTGTATTTGGGTTATAGGATTACACCATCCTACCAAATTTCACCTAGTAGATTCGGAGCAAATTGGCTGTGACATACGGACGGACGGACAGACGATTGATCCTATAAGGGTATGTTTTTAATTTTTGTACGGAACCCTAAAAATGAGACAACAACGCTTGTCCTAAATAATAAGAATGTAAAAATAAAAAAGATCTGATGTGGAGAGACGTTTAGTTCTTTGCGGTGCTTCAACGGATAGGTAAATTGGTAGATACCAGATAACCGGCCAAGTGCGAGTCGGACTCGCGCACTAAGGGTTCCGTACCATTAACTATAAAAAAATTACTTTAATTGTATGGAATCGCCCCCTTAAATATATATTTTATTCTGTTTTTAGTTTCTGTTGCTATAACGGCAACAGGAATACATTATCTGTGAATATTTCAACTGTCTAGCTATCACGGTTCATGAGATACAGCCTAGTGATAGACAGACAGACGGACGGACTGGGTACAACCCTATAAGACCTAGCAATAGACCAAAATATAAATGAACATGTGTAGGTAAACAACCCAACATGATTACATCACAACACACTAGTTTTCTTCATTAGATTATAATCATATTCCCCGAAAGTATAAATAAACACACCTCAACCACAAAACACGTATGTCACTCAGTTTCATATCGCGATTCGCAACAAAGCATGAAATCTGGTGTTGACAGTTGACACGTTGCAATTATTATAATCTAAATGAGTAGGCAATTAAACACCACACAAAGAATAATAAAGATCCAGTTTAAGATATTGTACTTATTTCTCGGGCAAAAGTGGTCCCTTCAGGGTCGCGATGTCTTCCGGCGACGCCCATCGTAACTTCTTGATGCTAGTATATAAGCTGATTGCATCGATGAAAGCCTATCAGTGTTTCTGAGTACAGAAAGCAACACAGACCTCTTACACAATGATGAAACTGGTGGTGTTGTCTTGCCTCATGGCTGCCGCTTCGGCCAGCGTGTTGGCGGGTGTACCGTTGGCATATACATCCCCTTTGATCACCCCTATCAACTACCGTGGACCGTTGTCTCTGGCTCCTGGCCAGCCCGCTAATATCTTGGCTGCTGACGGTAGGCCTTTGGACACCTTGGAAGTCAACTTGGACCGCTCCGCGCATCTGACTGCGAAGGCTCTAGATAGCTGGAATGGCGTACACCTGCTGAAGAAGCGCTCCGTGGCTGCTCCGATCTTTGCTGCTCCCATCAGAAGTGTAGCTTTGACCCATGCTCCCCTGATCGCTCCCTCGATCTACTCCGCACCCATCGCTTCCCACATCTCCCCCATTTCCCACCTCACATACGCTGCACCCCTTGCCCACTGGTGATCAGTACTTAGAAAAAATGATGTAAATATAAAATTGGTGACAAATTAAATATATACTTATCTTAAATATGTAAACCTTTTTTTTATTTGTTTTTATTTGATCTCTTTTTAAGGTTCCGTATCCAAAGGGTAAAAACAGAACCCTATTACTAAGACTCCACTATCCGTCTGTCCGTCTGTCTGTCACCAGGCTGTCTCTCATGAACCGCGATAGCTAGACAGTTGACATTTTTGCAGATGATGTATTTCTGTTGCCGTTATAATAACAAATAGGTACTAAAAACAGAATAAAATAAATATTTAAGTGGGGCTTCCATATGAAAAACGTGATTTTTATAGATTGTATAAGGAACCCTTCGTGCGCAAGTCCGACTCGCACTTGAGCAGTTTTCGTAGATGTTTAGTTGTTTTGTAAATCTCAAAGTCTATAATCTAGCAAACAATTTCTAAAGAAATAAAAATTTTTCATAGAACCGATAAAATATATTAAAAAAATAGTAGTTATTTATTTTTCGTACTTCTAAATTTCTGTAATGGACCAGTAGTGCCATTTTTAAGTGCGAAGTCACTAAAGGAACGATGTTTTGTATGGAAAACCATTCGTTTAGGTGACTCCGCGTTTCAATAATGGCACTTCACCTGTTCAATTTTACATACCGATTTGCCGTTTTTTAACATTTTGTATATATGTATACTTTAAAAAGTTTATTTTGTCTAGAGACTAAACTCGAAATAGAGGGCTAGTTTCCAACCTGAAATCTAGTTTGGACCAAGGTAACAAAAGTCGGTGTTGAGAAGATATACTCGTATCTTTGAAGTGCAATTTGAATATACTGAGTGTAGTCTATAAATATTCGCAGAAACGCGTATTTTTATTTATTAAGATACACACAAAAAAGAATATATAATTATTAAGTTAAATCTTTAAAAGTGAACTTAATATTTATTAACTTAATTTTTTATATGTGAGTATATTGGTTGATAAGAAAAATAAACTAAAATAAGAAGTGGATGGTACCCTAAAGAAGCCAAAAGAAGTAGAGGAAGACAGCTAAGCGATGGAAAGATGATTTAAGAAAGTAGCTGGGCTGGGTAACCATTAGGTTACGAATAGCCAAAAACAGAGACAAGTGAAAAGGCTTAGAGGAGGCCTTTGCCGAAAGACCAGCTGTTACGAGGGAAGATCAACCGAATGCCGAGAACATTATGCACTTAGTTAAAGTTGATTATACTTTATTACCTACCATTACTTCAACTTTAAAAAAAAATATTTTCAAACAAATTTAACTAGCAGCAATAAAGGCTTATTTTATTTAGTTTTTTACTACATGAGTACATATTAGACGAATGATCATATGGTGGTTTAATATTATAAAAGTTACAAAAATAGTAAAAAAGGAAACTTATTATTTAATGTTATTTCACAATTTTTGTAAGATAACGGCTAAACAATACAATATACTTGTATATCTGTGTCAGCGTTGTTATTCTGTCTGCTAAAAAGTTGTGAATGTTTGTTCCAAAGAACAAGAAATCTTTCTTGCTGGCCTTTGAAATCGTGGTATTACATACTTAAAACCATTCTTATTTGTGGGCAAAAAAGTGTGGCTCTAAAGAATCAACCACTGGGTCTTGCAAACTTGTATATTGTGTCTTCTTTAGAAGAGAAGTCACCCCACTTGCAAAATAAACAAGTTACTAAAATTAACAAAACACATCACACACATATGCTTGATGGTAATCGGAAAGCCTCATTATGGAGCTTAGTAGAGTCTCTGGCTACGGTGCAAAATTATTACACTACCACGTCTTATCAATAACAGGATAGACAGGACCTTTTTCTTTTGATCCAAAGACCACGTTCAGTCTGCGGCCCTGATTTCATCTTTACTCCTACCATCTCATCTCCACTCTAGTCATAGGTTCATCACAGTAGTCATAGGTTGCTAACCGCATTGCCTATTGACTTGATTCAGATTCACGTCTATTTGTACGATCGGCGCGGGAATAGATGCAGCTGATATATTTTATGTTTTTCTTTTGTGCCAGACTAACATGGAAGAAAAGATTATGATGAATTCATTTTCGTATCCCCTCTTAGTCTCCTCTCCCTGTGTGTCCACCTTAAGCGCTGCGATAAGAATGAGCAGCACCGAGCAAGTGTGTCAATCATCGCCTCCGCCATTACACCGCCGGATAAAAACCTTTTTAAATACGGCGATGGTAATCCACTACATGTGTCAATGTCATCATGTCAGTGCCATTCGTTTATTATTATTTTATAAGATGGCGCCACTTTTTAAAATAATCAACATTGCCATAATTAAATATTAGCAGAATATATACACAAGATATTGTATTTTTATAGCTAAGTGCAAAATTAATAATTTAACTCTGAGATTGGAAATAATTAAATATTAAATAAGTAGGTATAAAATTCATTACTAAATATTTTATTCCAGAGATCACTTGAATATTAGGATCTATATACAAGAAGCTATTAAAATAATATGTATTTATAATGATGTAGCCTATTTGTAACTCAGCCATCGATAGGGTTTATTGAATCAAAACATAAAAGTCCAGGTAACTCTCTTTATAAACTATAGGTAGGTACGTACATTGTTGAGTATTTTAAACTATATTGTATGGTTTTCACCAAACAGCGCCATGTCCTAACAAGCCAGGGCGAGCCAACAATCCAGCGTGACCTAAAAGTCCAGCGGGCCCCCAGGGGGCCACAGCTAGGGGAGCAGCCAGACGGGCACCCCAAGGTGCAGCAAGGGGAGCGACGGGCAGGTCAACACGAGCGGAGTGGGACCAGGCGGCGGCAGGAGCCAGCAAAGGAGCGGAGCGTTTTTTCAAGACATGGCCAAGTCCGAGACCAAGGCCTAGTCCGTGAGCTCCATCGACGGCTCTCGCGGTGAGGTGAGCGGCACGGTCCAAATTTACACTGATGGTGTCGAGAGGCCTGCCGTCAGCCGCTACGATGTTGGCGGGCTGTCCAGGTCCCAACGACAGAGGGCCTCTGTAGTTGTAGGCTCCGATCACTGGTGCACCGACAACGTGCGCAGCAAGCGGAGCTGCCAAATGGGCGCCCCAAGGGGCTCCCAGCAGCGGGGCACCCAATCCCAGCCCCCATGGGGCGATGGCGCTGGGCTTGGCGGCCGCAACGGCCAGGACGACGGACAACACCACCAGCTTGAACATTGTGGTCTGTGTTGTCTAGTGTTCTGATACAAACTGTTGCATTTACCCCATTAGCTTTAGTTTATATACCCGTTTGTAGGCGTATTCCAGATAGCCATGTGACGTTGGCAAATATGCAGTAGGGCGTTGGCTGTACAGGTCGGTCTTAGAAAGAAATACATTGCAGGCGCAGGGCTGTCCGGGTGCCAAAGCTTTGTCCACTGCAAAAACCGATAGACCAACGACTTTAGACCTTGTTTGAATCTACGTAAATTTTAGAATATGGTAGCGGGATATACCACTGTTTCCGTGTTTGCCTTGAACAAATTGATAAACGGACATTCACTTTGGCTGATTATGGGATCAGCTGATTGTCACACAGTTTACTAAAGCCTCCTATTTTTATCTTTGCACCCACACTTCTCAGTCTACGTCACATACGTTACCTACGTATCTAAAATGAATGTCGGCTCAGTAAACTGAGCCCCCAACCAAAGTCAACAAGCGGTACCAATACCTTAAAACATTTTGAACCACTTTAAATCTCGATTTTACGTACGCTAGATGTGTGTATGTAGCCACCATATACTATACCCCACGTGTTTACTGTAATCGCAAAAAATTTATATAGATATGTACTTAAATTTTATTAAGTGATTTTTTTTTATTACGAAACCAACTTTAAAATCATGACTTAAATGAACGATATCAATATTTCGTACGGTATACAACACATATGGATGGCAAATGGACAATATCTACACAAAAGCATATGCACTACGGAAATGGCCTTGCACCATACGCGACAGACACTGCATAGAACCAGGTAGACTGTGTTCTATTATTGGATCTAAGATCACAAAAACCTATTACATTTTTAATTAAAATTGAAATTAAGTGGTTTAATATTTTTATTGTTACGGTTTTAACACAGTGTTATTTTTCTTAGCTTTTTCTTCTTCTCGTAAATATTTTTTTCGGTGGATAGAGGAAGGTACGATTTAAATAATTTATTCATGCTAGATCGCACGCACGTTTCTAAACTTTGGTAAAAGGTGATGAACCTACAGTGGGATCTGTACACGACAATGAAGTGAAGAATACAGCATTTGAACCAAAGGTTTCCTTCGGCGGGATCTTTGGAGTTTTAAGATTTTCGAAGCAAAGCCACATGGGATTTTTCATGCAGGTGGGGAGAGCGTTAAGGCTGAAAAAGTTGAATACCCCGTATTCAATTTTTTCAGCCTTAACGAATTCCGAGGTTAATAACTGCGTAAGTTTAGGTACTAAGACAAGTTTGGTATCACTTTCGCATATATTTAATGTATGGATATCAATTCTGGAATAATATATGGGTGAATATACAGTAAAAAAATAAGAAATTTTGAAAAAAGACACATTTAAATATCTGTAACTTTAAATTTTAGTGTAAGTTTTTAAGATATTAAATATTAATTTAAGAAATTGACATTGAAAAATATGGTGTGTTCTAAACACATAAAAAAATCTTGTTGGAAATAAATCTTCAAGTAAATTTTTCAATAACTTAGGCAATTGTTAAATAACAAAAAAATCTTAAACTTTTGTCTGCATTGTAAAGTAAAAGATAGATAGATAGATAGATAATACGTTTATTCACGAAAACTGCATCATCTGCATCGGTTTTCGTGAATGTTTATTCACGAAAACCGATGCAGATAATGCAGTCATCTATCTATCTTTTACTTTACAATGTAAAGTAAAAGATAGATAGATAGATAGATAGATAATACGTTTATTCACGAAAACTGCATCACATACACACACTTATAGTAGATAGTTAAGATTCGGGAGCGGTTTTATAAATTAAAAGTATTTATTAAGTAAATGCGAAAGATTTTATTTCGGTCATTTACAATAATTAAACTTAAACTAAGACAACAGATTATATGTTGTGCCTACTCTAATACTTAACTGCTAATGATTTCGTCACCAACGGGACCTATCGAAATACTTCACAAAAAAATGTATAATACGAGCGTTCCGATGGGGCTGAGTTATGTGTTGCACTTGATGTAGGCAAAAAATAAAAAAGGATCGAGTAAGTAAGTGTTAACAGCGTCTAAATGTCGGCATAACTTGTATTATTTATAATTTTAATATAAACATATCGCTGATATATAACTAGATACAAAAACAGAACAATACATAACAATAAACATGCAACAACAACAACAATAGACAACAGTGATACTACTCATGTATATGCTGCAGTAGCGCAAAGTAGGCCAAAACTCAGCGTGGTTGGCCTAAAAGGCGGCACACTGGTTTTCAGTTTTAGTCTGTAGGTGTACATCGGGTGGAATGGTATATTAAGATGTGTGATAGATAAATTTATTACGTAACGATTTATTGATACAGGATTATATATTTTTTTTAAATTAAATATTGATAATACCTAAATGTATTCAAGAATTAAAAGCAGTGTCAATAAAATAAGTGAAAAAATATAAATTTAATTGAGACAACGTAAAATAAAGCATTGAGGTTTTAAAAATTGAGGATTGAGAAGCCACAAGTTACCACACGACGAAGTTTTCAATTTCAGGTGCTTAGGCAAAACAGATAAGTCGCCCACTGCTGTATGTCTCCTACATCTGTCAGCTCATCTACTCATCCAACAAAGCAGACCTGTAATGTGTTAAATCTAAAATTAAAAAATAAAATATTTTAATAACTGTCGTAAAAATATACACTACATGGAGCTCTTCTCTTATTCATACAATACAAGCACGTCATACAAGCTTAAAAAAATTAAAAATTTTTTAAGTTAACTAAAATTTTTAAATCACTTTTGATTTGTTACCAACGGAAATAATTTTTTTAAAATAGTTATGAATACAAGATATTTTGTAGTTTTTTCAAAATTAATACTTTACAGGTATCGATTTCCTAAACGCCTTATAATACGTCGGAGATCTAATACAGGTATAAATTTAAATAACCTTATCTGCGAATCTGTTATCGATCCATGAGATATAAGACCGCTGTGTGTAAATTTTTATTTTTTTGTGTACATCAAAGTATTACTTTCTTATGTAATCCTAATTATTTAAAAAATGCTTAATCAAATTATTGAAGCATGTATGTAAATTCATACCTACATACTAGTAGTTTCCCCGAGCTGTGAACTCGGTATTCCTATGCATTATTTGGTTTATAATTTTTAAGTTCAAACATAACCAGTGCACCACACATACAACCTACCAATCAATTTTCATGAAATTCGTTGAATTATTATTTTGTAATTATTATTCTGCATTATAATATTTTTTGTAAGTTTCTAACGAGAAAGCGGAGCGGAAGAGATTATGTATTGTATGCTGAGTGCGTAACTTACTTGCTGTATGAATACGCTTACTTTTACAGGTTAGTCCACCTACTTGATACGTATCCAAATATCCTTAAAACTGTTTCCTCAAAGGTTGATGTAAGCAAAGATAAAAAAATGTAATTTTTTATGCTCACTGATTGTACAACGCATTATTTGAGATAAAGTATCTTAGGTACGTGTGTGATTGGTTTATGTTGTTTTATTATTTCACTTCATTAAATTTTAATCTTTATTTAAACACAAAAAAAAATCCTCAGTAAAAATGCACATAAATATGATAGTCCGTTTATTAACATTATGATGTAGGTATACATTACTGAAGACCATACCTACTGATTATTTTTTATTTGTGTGTAATGCCTGATTTCCAGTGTTTTCATACTCGTTTTAGGATAATGGATGACAAAATGATTTGCATTCAATATGGTAGGAATATCTACATATAAGCTTCCTTCATTATTCGACGTTCGCCCCTGAATGGTCAACCGGTCAACTATTCTGAAAATTGTTATTTAACCCCAATGAACACAATTTATTTAAATTATGTGCAAGCGAGGTTCTGTTTTCGTTAAAGTAGAATGAATGAAAAATGTTTACTTCCTATTTATTAACTTTATTTTGCTTCAGTTGAGTGAGACTCTAACAGATGCCAGATAATATTCAAAGTATTTAGGGTAAAGAAGATCTTTCTTCCAGTGTGAAATCTTATTTCTAGTTGCAGTCTTAGCTGAAATGATTTGGACCGCGGACTTTTTATTGACATCTCATGTACTGCCCTAGTACATCGTCCGATGTGGCGAAAAGGCACTGCAGAAAATCAATATAAAGTTATCAAAATTATTTTCCTTTGATGTATTTAAATGCTATCGCTGACAATTAATCTTTTTTAGTCTTGAAAGCTCAAGATTATACCTACCTACTATCGATAGTATCGATAGTAAAGTTACTATTTGTATTAAAACTATCGATAGTATTGTGACTAATATCGATATAATAATACAAAAAAAGTAGTTACAGTATCGATACTATCAATTAAAAACTATCAACACTATCGATAGTATCGACAGTATCTAAATTCAATAGTATCGATACTATCGATATAGCCCAGCGAATTAATTCGTTAAAGTGGCAGTGGGCGGGACACATATGGCTATGGCCGACGGGGCAAAAAGGTTCTCGAATGGCGACCACGTACTGGCAAGCGAAGAGTAGGACACCCACCCAAGGTGGTTTGACGACCTGACTGAAGTCGCTGGAGTACGCTGGATGCAGGCCGCTCTAGAATCGATCATTTTGGAAATCCTTGGGAGATGCCTATGTCCTGCAGTGGACGTTATGCGGCTGAAATGATGATGATGTACTATAGATAGTTTTACCTTTCATCGATACATAGGGCGCACTATAAGTTTCCGGAACTGGCCACTTACATAAACAATATTTAAAAATTTATTGCAACATTTGAAAATAGAACTCTTTGGCTGTAAAATGCAGTTTTTTTCATCTGACTGTCTTTTGTTTTTACCTTGTGGCGCCATTTAAAAAATTGTGTGTCTGCATCAACATGGATTTAACTCGGGAAAATTTTCGTAGTATGATTTTCTACGATTTTAAGTGTAATTTGACAGCTCAACAGAGCATCACTCGGCTTGAAACAGCTTTTGGCAATGAAGCACCATGCAAGACAACTGTTTATAGCTGGTATGCAGAATTCAAGCGTGGTCGTATCAATCTCAGTGACGAATCTCGCGATGGTCGGCCGTCCACCGAGGCTCAAAAAACGGACCGCGTCACTTGGTGCAGTGCCATGCTTACCAGATTCAACGAAGGTGCGTCAAATTTGGTGTGGGACATAGTAACAGGTGACGAAACATGGATTTATTGCTACGATCCCAAAACAAAGCAGCAATCGAGCGTATGGGTCTTTCAAGATGAGCCGAAACCAACCAAAGTGGCGCGCGTGAAAAGTGCATCTAAGCGGATGATTGCTTCTTTTTTTAATAAAACTGGACACGTGGCTACTGTTGCTTTAGAGCAGTCTTTTCCAAAGTGGGCGATAACGCCCCCTTGTGGGCGCTGGAGGCTTTAAGGGGGGCGGTAACGAGCCCAGAATAAAGTTGGGGGGCGCTGATGTGATTTAAGCAATGAGTGATTTACGAGTATAACTTCAGCTATTTCATATTTTAAAATTCACTAAAATTAAAATCCTCTTACTACACAACATCCATTGATTAGTTCATATTTATATCCTTTTTTATTGTACAAATATAAACTAAAAATGTAATTAATATTTATTATTTTAATGCGTTCACAACGCTATTTATATCGTTAAAGGAATCAAACACTGAAAAAATTTCGTGTTTTAAAGTTTTGCAGGTGAGGTCCCCACTTCCGATACTCTTTATTATTGTAAAATTGTATTATTATTGCTATTTTTTTATTTAAAATTAACAATGTTGATTATTGTTATTTTTTTATAAAAGATACTCTAATGTACTGGTGTATGTATTATTATTGCTCTCTCTTGTAAAAAAGTCTAGTTTAGAATATAGGTTGAATTAAACTACAGGCAAGACAAATATGTGATTCAGGTTTTTATGGTGAAAAAAATGGGGGGCGCTACAAAATAACAGATTTTTTAAAGTGGGCGTTTGACAAAATAAGTTTGGGAACCTCTGCTTTAGAGAATCGTCGTACAGTGAATAGTGACTGGTACACGACCATTTGTTTGCCGGAAGTTATTGACGAACTCCGTAAAAATAACCGTAAACGCCGTATCATCCTGCACCACGACAATGCTAGTTCTTACACGGCAAGACAGACAAACGACTTTTTGAAGGCGAAAAATGTAGAACTCATGAGTCATCCTGCATACAGTCCCGACCTGGCACCTTGTGACTTTTTTCTGTTCCCAAAAATTAAGAACCAATTACGCGGTCAACGATTTTCATCACCAGAAGAGGCTGTCGAGGAGTATGAAAAACACGTTTCAGAGGTCACCACAGAGGAGTGGCACAAAAGTTTTCAAAACTGGTTTCATCGAATGAAAAAGTGCATAGACGCCAAGGGATTTATTTTGAAAAACAATAAATTAATTTTGTACCTTTAATAGTATTTTTTCATATTCATTCCGGAAACTTATAGTGCGCCACACGTAGTATTGCAAACTATTGACAATCGATACTATCGAAAGTATCAATAATATACTATCGATAGTCCTATCGATATTGTGACTGTTTTTTGAGGTCAACTGTCGATACGCTAGCTGCAACACGTTGCAATTTCTGCGTTGTGTTGTGGCACGTTGTGTCTGCTACCGATATCGGCGTTGCGGCACCGCAAATTTCTGCGGTGTGGCAGGCAATGCCGCCGTTTTCGGCGTCGCGGCACCGCAACGCGGTTATTTGATGCGAAACACATTCTTAATTATAAACCACGTATTACGAGTTTTAAACATTCACAAGAATATTAACCGATATTTAGTTTCGCAACAAATATATTAGCATAAACACAGTTCAATGTTCATTAAAACTCGCCTCAGATTCTCATTTCAGTAGATACTTTTAAACGGAAGTAAGAGCCTAAGTTAATTTACTCGTACATTGCCTTAAGTCGTTAGGTATCATCTCGTACCACCGAAATAATTTTATGGAAAAGAATAATAATATGGGTAATTTATGCAGTAGGTATGTTAGGTGTCTTTAGAAATATGATTGTAGGTAAGTCTCCTGGTTTTTGACTTGCCATAATCTTGAGCTTTTCAATATTCCATACAATTTTACTTATTTGTACTATTTAGGATGAAGGTGACTTTGCCTGCCCTGTACTACATAAATAAATCGGGATTGATGTATGTCCTAAAAATATATGTCAGCGTGAACGTGTATTTCCAGGGCAACATTTGTATGACATTCAAGTGATATTGGATAAGTAGAGTTGCGCAGAGAGATCGGCTACGTAATCATCATCAAACATCGTTTGATGCTTCGACACGGCGACGCGCGACGAAGACGCGATGTCTTGCTATTTATCAATCTTTTGGAAATGTTTCTGAAAATTGCTTTGTTGGGGGTTAGGGCAGGCATAGTTTGGCTCAGCCGTGCATATTTTTCATAAAAGTATGAATATTTAAAACAAAAGTCTATCTGTTATTTGGGCCATTATACTTTTTGATGCCTAAAAATCGGTCTAATAGAAAGAATTTTCTTTTTCTGAGGAAACAGATTAAATTTTTCAAAATAGTTCATTAAGTTATAAATATAACACTATTTTCCTATTTATCAAAATAAGAAATAATCACTATTTAATTTTATTTTTTCGCAAATCATGGTAACAACGTTGGTAACGCAGTGTTTTTCCATACAAAATATCACTGTCCTTGAGAACGAGTCTCATGTTAGAAATAGCAATCACAAAAAATATCGCCTAGATGGCATTGATTTTGAATATTCTTATCAAAATTGTAGGTCTGGTGCCTTATTTTAATTCCATTATTTTTTTTTTCTCTTTAACGTTTAATAAACTAAAAAAATATTTTTTACTGTGTCCCCAACAAAGAATACAATCATAACTACCCTGCGTTGCCATATGAAAATAAACCTTAAAGTAAGTATATTAAACTTTAATGTAGGTACCTCATTTTGTTTGGCTTGGTGTAATATTTAAAACGAATGCTAGCCGTTACGCGTGAGGGGTACGCTTGCCGAGTCGCTCGGTTTACAGCTGCTGGAAGACGTGCGTGTGTTTATTGCGTGGCCGCTAAGTTACCGCCGTCAAAAGGTAAGTACTGACGATAATTGCATTATTACTTTTCTTATACACAGTTATTTAATTCTCGATTTTGACAGTGACTTAATGTTTGCATTTTGCTTTTCCATTAAGTGCTCATTTACGATATAATGAAATATTTACAACTGCGTTACTGCTACACTGCGTTACCAAGAATAGGTAACGCAGCTATTTTGAGTGTATTTTAAGTAAGTAATGTATTGTTGTAACTAAAATAAATCCAAATATTTATTTTTACTTTTCAGAAAGTGCTGCACTAAATAAATGGCTGTCACATCCGCAGAAAAGCAACAGCAGCTCTATATGGACAAGTTATAAAATAAATACATAAATGGGGAAAAATCACACAGACTAAGTTAACCCCAAAGTAAGTTCGAGACTTGTATTATGGGATACTAACTAAACGATACTATATTTTACAACAAAAACTTAATATATGGATACACATCCAAGACCCAGGCCAATTATAAAGATCAGTTAAAGCCGGAACCCGTAAAAAGTTTTGAAGCCAAGAGAAACACCTTGAGAGGTACCTATCACGCGAAAAATAAATGTTTCTGATTAGTTGTTATGAATGTTAGATTCATTTACTTTTGTACGATATTAATGATGAACAAGAACATAAAGCATAAAGCATAAAGCTTGTGACACCGAATGAAGTCTTACGTGAAATAAAACAACAAATCAATCCAAAAAAATCGCCTGGCTTTGATTTTATATCAGGGACTACTAAACAACCTTCCTAGAAAAGCTCTAATTAAACTAACAAATCTGATAAATGCTGCATTGAGACTTAGGTATGTACCAGACTTGTGGAAAATAGCTGAAGTTATAATGATAGTAAAACCTGGAAAGCCACCAAATGAAAGAACGTCTTATAGGCCAATATCCTTGCTGCCTGTAAGTCAAAACTGTTCAAAAAAATGTTACTTAAAAGGGTTAAACCTATAATTGAAAAGATAAATCTTATACCTGAACATCAATTTGGCTTTAGAGGAAAACACTCTACAATTGATCAGGTACATAGAATAACATCATTGAACAGTCTCTAGAAAATAAAAAACTTTGCTCAGCTATCTTTCTAGATGTAGCACAAGCTTTTGACAAAGTGTGCCATAAAGAACTTATTTTAAAACTCAAAAAAATGCTTCCCAAAGTCTTTGTAGAGATACTGACGTCTTATATAACCGATAGAGCCTATAGAGTGCGACAAGATCATGCATACTCTGAAGTTAAGGAAATAAAAGCTGGAGTACCTCAAGGAAGTGTATTAGGTCCGGTCCTGTACCTATTATACACCTGCGACATTCCAGAACTAGAAGAAAATACTATTGCGACCTTTGCTGATGACACGGCTATTATGGCAGTTGGAAACAGTCATGCCGAAGCAACAGAGAAGGTCCAAGCAGCTATTAGTTCACAACTGGACAAAGAAGTGGCGAATTAAACTAAACGAATCAAAATCTGTCCACGTCAACTTCACAAACAAAAATGATGACTATTGTCCCGTCTACATAAATGGACAGCAGGTGCCATATGAAAACACTGCTAAGTATCTTGGTATGACACTCGACGCGAAGCTTCGCTGGAAAGCCCACGTCAAAAAGAAAAGACAGGAACTTGATATAAGATTCCAAAAGATGTACTGGCTGCTTGGAAGGAACTCTGCATTGTCAGTAAATAACAAAATGCTACTTTATAAACAAGTCCTCATGCCAGTGTGGACTTATGGTATACAGTTATGGGGTTGTACCAAACAAAGTAATATTGAAATAATTCAACGCTTCCAAAATAATGTACTGAAGGCCATTTTGAATGCGCCCTGGTATATAAGAATCGACGATCTACACCGGGACCTTAACATGCAGACCGTCAATAAAGTTATCAAGAATCACATGAGTATAGACTGCTTCACAATGTGAATGTTGAGGCAATCCAGCTCCTCGACAACACGGACATATTGCGACGTCTTAAAAGAACTAAACCTTTTAAACTAGTGTAATTTTAAAAAAATACAGTGATATTATAGTGCATTGATGTGCCAATAGAGACACAAGAACAAAGTGCCTTCCCCTTAATAGAGACAGTAAGAAAAGTGCCGATGGACACATTCTTAGTCAATAACGTATAAAACTAGGTCAATGTTAAATTACTTATTAGTCTGAGTTAAGGCTAGATTGTAATATAATTAGCGTACTTATTTACTTTTGTAGGTACGTTAAGAAAAGGAAAAAAAATTACTTTTGTTATGTACTTTGTTCAAGTGATTAAAAGTGAGAGAATATTTGTTTTATTACTTTTAGTTTCAAAAGTATCTTAAATAAACAATAAAATTATTTAATAACAATAAAGTTTATTGTTTATTTTGTTAACTCATCTACTAGATCTATTTTAGAACGTACAAATTTCTGGTAAGATACAACTGTGTTACTGGAATACTACTGCGTTACTCGTTTGTCCCCTGTTTTTCTACTATTTTAAGTAAATAAATAGGCTTTTGAGCAGTTAAAAATGTCGCAACTTTATATTTGTCTATTGCTTATCTGAAGATGAAGCTCATATTGTTACTTTGTATTTGATTTTGTTTTTGTTAAAATATTGAAAAAGCATATTATTTTTAAAAAGATTATGGTACCGCAGTGATCTAAATAATTGAAATTATATGATTAAAATTGATCATTTCTGTGATTTAACTATGTAAGACAATAATTTTTAGAGCCCGGTCTAAAATTGCAATATTAGTGTGTTTGATTTTACACATTTATTAATAAAACTTAGATTTGAACTGAGGTAAAGCTGTTGTTTAATTTTTCGCCCGCTTAGTGTATAAATAACCAAAAATAATGTAAAACATCGCGCAGGTACATGTATATTGTAAATTAAACTATTAAGAATCAATATCAACATAAAAAGCTCAGCGCCACTGTAGGATTTGGTCTCCGCGAACACGAAGTTCTGAATTATCACCGCGTAGCCAAAATAAACAAAGATTCGAACCGACCTCGTTCCATAGTTGTTAAATTATCCAGTCCACTCGTCAGAGACAATCTTATTGCAGCGGTCAAGACCTACAACAGGGTACATCAGAACGACAAACTGAACACCTCTCACTTCGGCCTGGCTGGCGAAAAGGCGCCAGTGTATGTCTGTGAGCATTTATCACCCAGCAACAAACAGCTACACGCTGCTGCTTGGAAGGTCGCGAAAGAGAAGAAGTTCCAGTTCGTGTGGGTCCGTAATGGCAAAGTACATATGAAAAAAGACCCAACTGCGAGGAGCTTTGTAGTTAAAGATATTGACTTCCTAAATACCTTGTAATTTATTTTCTTTCTTTTTTAACTGTATAAATTGTACATTGAGCTTTTGTATGGTTATTGTAAACGTAACGTAGAACGTAAGAGGACTAAATATTAAAACTGAAATTATCTTGACCAATGCACTAAAACAAGAGGCTGATGTTATTCTGATTACTGAAACATGGCTGAGCGACTCGGTGTTTTCTCATGAAGTTATAGATGATAGGTATGCTATATTTAGACGCAATCGTACAACAACGTCATCGGTAAAGAAGTCGGGAGGAGGCGTCATTGTCGCTGTTCTTAAAAAATATGCACCAATTCGTAAACTGAAATGGGAATCAAACGGCAAGGATTTGTGGGTGGTCCTGAAGGTGAAGCAGGGTAGTTCAACGATCTCAATTTGTATAGGTACTGTATATCTACCTTCACCGGTTTCTTACACAGAAATGAAAGATGTTATGTCAAACTTAACTGATATTATTCAGCACAAGTTACCTCAAAAATCAATATTGATTTTAGCCGGCGATTTTAATCAGCCCGGTATTGAATGGCAGTTTGATCCGTCTTCTCAATTCCTATTGCCAAACTGCTCTTCAGATCAGAAGGACAATTTACTTATTGATATTCTTTCCTTTAATGGCCTTTATCAACTAATATTATATCCCAAATACTAATGACCGTACGCTTGACTTGATTATTACAAACTCATATTTAATGAAAGTATCTGCCTGTAACAAGCCCTTAGTTCCAGAGGATAAAATCACCCGACTTTAAATATTTCGTTCAAATTACCAACATGTAAACCTAAAATAAATAAAACTACAACATTAAATTTTTCTAAAGCTTACTATCCAAAAATAAAAGAAGAATTAGATCAAATTGATTGGGCCAGTCAGTTGGAGACGACTCTTGACGTTGATGAAACTGTAGAAGTATTTTATAACACTATAAATCCTATAATCGAGAAACACACACCTATTTGTTCCAAGGACAGTAACACTTACCCTAATTGGTTTAGTCGTCCCCTTATACAAGCTTTAAAAGAAAAAGCCAAATTTCACCGTAAATACAAAAAATACTCTAACCCACGCGATTTACTATCTTACCAAGTACTCCGTGAGAGATGTGACAAAATGCTACACGAATGTTTTGAGAAACTGAGGAATCACTCTAAGAATTATATCAAAAATGACCCAAAATACTTTTGGAACTTCATTAAATCTACAAGATCAAATAGCAGTGATATTCCGGATAAAATGTATCTGGACAGTCGACCCACGGTGGTCAGGCAATTTGTAACCTTTTCTCAAATTATTTTCAATCGATATATTCAAGGGATCATTCAAGATCATCATCATCGCCAACTTTAGACATGCAAGAAACACCAGTGGGACATTCTTCTTTGGGTTCGATCCACCTTTCAAAAGAAGAAATCTTAGGGGCACTTGAAAATATTGATATTAACAAGGGCCGGGCCCTGACTCTATTCCACTGGTATTTCTCAAAACTTGTGCATCACAGCTTGTAACACCTCTTTATCATATTTTCAACAAATCTCTTCAAAACGGTGTTTTTCCTGCCCAGTAGAAGATAGCACATATTTTTCCCATTCACAAACAAGGTGATTGTTCTGACATTCGTAATATTAGACCTATCTCAATTCTATCGGCAATACCGAAGTTATTTGAATCCATGGTTCAAGTTAAAATCTTGTCGCATGTCAAACCTATCATAGATCCTCATCAGCATGGATTTCTATAGGGCAGGTCTACAGCGTCTAATCTCATGGAGTATGTTTCTGATATTTTTGATGCTCTGGATGAGAAAGCCGAAGTGGATTCAATCTATACTGACTTTTTTAAAGCATTCGATGTAGTTGATCATTCTAAACTTATAGAAAAATTAAGTCACGCAAGGAATTTGTGGTTCCTTGCTTAGATGGTGCGAATCGTATCTTCACAACAGATCTCAGTTGGTTACAGTTCGGGGTTTCAAATCAGCAGCTAGAGAGGTTCCTTCGGGTGTTCCACAGGGCTCGCATCTCGGGCCTCTGTTTTTCCTTATATTTATAAATGATTTAGGTAAAACCATATCCTATAAATATCAAATTTTTGCTGATGACCTTAAGTTATACCGTGTTATTTGTAATGACACAGATATATTGCAATTACAGAGCGACATTAACAGCGTTAGTCAATGATGTACCAAAAATAAAATGTTACTAAACGAGTCAAAGTGCTTTCATATAAAGTTTACACGTAAAGCAAGTTATATACCTTCAAGCTATCACATTAATAATGTTACTGTAAGCCAGGTTTCAAATACGCATGACTTAGGAGTTATATTAGATAGCAAACTGGACTTCAGAGAGCATATCGACTATATCGCCAAAAAAGGCGCGCGACTAGCTGGATTTGTAACTCGTAAGACAAAGTTCTTTATTGATCCCGAAGTTTCAACAATCCTATTTAACTGTTTTGTAAGATCGTTTGGAATAACTTCTCTTCATCGGAGACGGAATATCGCTGACATCCTCTTGTCAATATAAATTATGTATAATTGGTTCATGTTTCGGTGTAGGTATATTTGTTTTACTTATATAGTTTTTTATATATTATGCATGCTGTGTTCACATCGAGAAGACTTTGCACTTTCACATGTTTCTTAATATCTAAGATACTTATATAATGTTACTGTGTAATGTCAGTTTTGTGAAACTAATAAAAAAAAATTTAAAAAATAAGAAACTATTACTTTAAATTTGAAATATTTTTTTAATAACTTGTCCTCTATTTAGGCATCAAAAAGTATAATGGCCCATTTGCTCCATTTTCACTGTCAGAAAAAGTTTGGATGTAGTCGAAAATAAAAAAAAATGACATAGCTATTTTAAACTTTTATATCATAACATCACATTGTTTCTAAATCATAAATTGTAGAGATAAACTCAGTAGATGTATAATTATTTGCCTTCTCTTCTACTTATTCACAAATTCCTGATTGGGTCGGCGATTTATAATAGATAAAGGAATTAGATTTGTAAAGATCCAATTAACACTCGTAGTCTCATTTTACAATAGGAAGTCAAGTTCGAAACTTAGAATTGCAAGTAAATTCGTCTCTTAGATATGTTACATAGTAAAATTAGTTTACAACAATACGGGTTGAACGACCTTAGCGTAAGTTAGAGGAACAGTATGAACAACAGGGGAGTGGACGACTGGCACGGAGACCACGGGCGAGCCGTGGACGACTCCGTGAGAGTAGCTGGAGTAACTCGTGACGGCGGGGGACACGACGGAAGACACCAGGGTCGGGCTGTGGTAAGCTAGGACGGCGCCAGGGGCGGGCGCAGGGGCTGCAGCGCACACAGCCAACAGGGCGAAAAGAGTTACCTGCAAAAAAATAACAATCTCAAAAAAAACTAATTACTCTTACCCTATAATGAGTCAAAATGTTTTATTATAAAACTAATGTCACCAAATAAATTGGAAACAATTTAAGTAGCAAAAAGAAAAAGAAGAAGAAAAGCAGCCGGAAAGAAACAAACGCTACGCTAGATTTTTATTTATCCCGAAAGTTGTCTGGTAGAGAATGCTATTAGAATTAAGTCCGCCTCTTGTACCATTTATTATTAAAGTTATAAATAAAAATAAAACAACAAGCCGTCATAAATGTTAATTTTCTGGGTTGTGTAGTAAAAACGTTTGATATTATTAAATTAAATTGTTTCCTTCCGGATGGTTGTTACCATGGCATATTCTTAAATAAATAAATACGTAGCTATTTCTTGTACCGTTTTACAATGTCATATTTTTACTAGTGTACAAACTTTACTACTTTTACTACCTACCTACTGTTTGTTGTCAGATAGATAAATGGGTACTTATTAGGACAACCTATCCAAGAATTGATTCTGTTTTACCCTTTGGGTAACGGAGATGTCAGACTGCAGCCGCTCTGTGTAAAACCAGTACGTAATCTCGTCAAATCGCCTATATAGGTAAGGTAGCGGACCCTGGGAACTGAAGCGTTACCGCTGAGGATACAATCGGGAATACGCTCGGATGATGATGATGACTACATCAACTCTTGTTCGTGGTCTAGTGACGAAACATCTGCCTAATTTTTTAAGTCTCTAATGCGCAGAAAACAGTTAATTATCGTAAAGGCGTAATAACTTTGCAGCACCGCTCCAGACTCTCGGGTCGGTCGATGAACCCATTTCGTAATTAGAAACATTTCGCGCCTTTTCAGACCATAGACTGCCTTAGCTGATCCCTTTTTGGAGGTTCAATTAAAAAGAGGTACTATTTAATTGTTTAAATTACTTACAAATTTACTTTTCCCCGTAATTAGAACGAATTTTATAGATCATCTCACGAAAACTGGGTAGGTACACGTTTTTTTAAACATAAATTAATTTTTAGGGTTTTGTTTTTATCTGGTACCAATTGGATTCGGTGCGGTCGCCTTGGTATTTGCAGCTATTTTATTTGCACTGCTAATTCTTTGTACCACTTAATTGCAGGCGCTTTTTGTGAAAATATCTACTCTCTCTCCCTTTTTTATTTTATACTTTAATATATATGGATTAATCACACAGATTTAGTTAGCCCCAAAGTAAGTCGTGTTGTGGGATACTAACTCAACGATACTATATTTTAAATCAAACAATTATATACCTATTATGTGATAAACATCCAAAATCCAGGTCAATCTGTAAAAAAAAGCATTTTCCATCTTGAACTGATCGGGGATCGAACCCGGGACCTCCGCTTTGACAGCCTGGCATAATGACCACTAAGCCAAAGAGGTCGTCAAAATATTACCTCCTATCAAGCCTTTTTCCCACGACGATACTCCATAAAGATATGGGGACTTTCATTTATGTTTTTTTTTAAAGCTTAACTGAAATCTCGAACTGAACTAGTTTTCAAAAGACTGTCATAGTCATTTTGCAAGCTTTTTATTTGATTTAGTCGAAAAAAAAGGAATTAAATAAATACGCACCAGTTTGTAGATCATGATGGTTATTTTTGTCTGACGAGCAGGCGTCACTACAAATATCCACGGATGACTGATGACCACCTTTTTCGGGTACATCTTATATACGTGGATCGAGATGCCATCGTCTTAGTTGGTTTGATGAGTACAATCAAACAACAACATGCGTTATAACTGGTTCCGTACTTCCGTACGTCTACTAATATATTGTACTCTAAATAATGTACTGTCGATGGCTTAACAAGAACGTGTTTTCTAAACATCTCGAGCGACACAGGTCGGCGACGTCGCCGACCTGTGTCGCAGGCATACTGCCGCTTGTCTGGTAGTCTATAAGAGCGCTAAGTAAATTATATTTAAGATCCAGAAAACTATAGGAATACACCCTAATTCCTTTTTATTTGTTATCTTTTCGACGGTCGCTATGGTGACTAGGCAGCATAGCATAAAAGTGGCTTGATCCGATCGTGTTAACCGATTATATCAATGTCAATAATGTAATGTTTACTTTGTTATGTACGCTTTTTTTAAGACTACCTGGATACGGGTCCTTGAAAGCCTCTCATAAGTTCTTCGTTTGTTTATTTTTCATAAGATTACAATCAAAGATTTGTCTAGGTCCTTTGAATTCTTTAAGGGAGCTTCTGGCGACAAATCTATATACGAGTCCACAGGTTTTTATAGCCGATTGACTGGCTGACTGCGCCTAAAGACGCCCACCACAGACCGCCAAACAAATATTTTACCTGTCAACTTTAACCATTTTACATATTGTTGTAAGCATCAGCATTTATAACACCAAACTACACCAATTTTATATTAAAAAGTACAATAAAATGAATTAACAAAATAATTTAAGTAAACCCCCACTCAATGTATATAATGTAATGTATATACGCTTACAGTCCAAAATGTAACAATTCCACATTCTTTTGAATCTTACAGTCAGTATTTTCCAGGCTTGGATAGTATAAATCGAATATCAGAGAAATAGGGTAAAAAGAGGAAAGAAAGAAAGAAAGTAAGAACATATATAAATAGGATAAAACATAGATATTTACAACGCAAGACATAATATAGTTATCACACATAAATTTATTATTACTTATGACATTAATTATAAGCAGGTATTTACTTCCCGATCTGGTAATTATATTGATATTTTTAACGGACGAGTTTGCTGCGACACGTAATTAGATACTACGCACTACTGAGTATCTACTCTAGCAAAGCCTCATGCAAACAAAGAGCTGTACTAAGCTTTTACAAGTTGGGAACGACTTTTCATAGAAATTTGAAATTCTGCGCCACTTGATAACTGATTTAGCCGTGTATTCAAGTACATAGTAACAATATGCGAACAACACAAAGTATAATATCCGGCATATAAGTTGAACAAAATGGCGGTCGTTGTTGTACGTTTTTTTTCCGTTTAGAAAAGTCTTTCCCAAAGTGGGCGATAACGCCCCCTTGTGGGCGCTGCAGGTCTCAAGGGGGGCGGTAAGAGACCCAGAAAGAAAATGTTTTTTTTTTTGCTAGGAGCTTTATTTAGCTAGGAGGCCTCTTAAACAACGACTGCAAGAGCTCTCGACTCTCAACAACAACTTGTGAACATCAACTAATATGAATTAAAAGGTTGCTCAAACTCGGTTCTATATTTCTCTCCGCGTAGTTCATATATCTGTCCTATTTTATTGAATATAGAAAAAATGAAAATCATGTCAATCGGTCGCTCCATTTCGTAATAATAAATAAATAAATATATGGGGACAAATTACACTGATTGAGCTAGCCCCAAAGTAAGTTCAAGACTTGTGTTATGGGATACTAACTCAACGATACTATATTTTATAACAAATACATATATAGATAAACATCCAAGACCCAGGACAATTTGAAAAAGGCCATTTTTCAACCTGCCCTGACCGGGGATCGAACCCGGGACCTCTGGGTGGCGGACTAGCATGGTGACCACTACGCCACGGAGGCCGTCTGAAAGTAGACACAATGTCTGAAAGTAGCCGTAATGAAAGTAGACACAAACAAACAAATAAAAAGGCAACAGACACACTTTCGCATTTTAATAGTTATTAGTACTCGTAGATATCTATCATGTTTTAACAAGTTTTTGATAAATAACCCGAATTGTGCATTCCTGTATCAGTTGGCTGGTTCATTGAATACTTGTTCGGACTTGTTGAGTACGATTGAGCGTCGAATGAGATAAACGAGTTTATGCATGTTTGTTTTATTCCTGTCGGTGCGTGCTGCTTAAGCATTCATATATAAACAATGTAATATTTATTTTATTTTCATTTGTGATTTCGCGCGCAATAGATGAGCAGTACTTACGCCTCCTCTACACTACTCGCGAAGTTGAACGTATTTCTCAAAGCAAAACAATGTCGGAAGTAAAAAAGAAAAGACGGCAGTACTGTGCGGAATATATTAAATTCGGATTTATTGAAAATCCCACAAACCCATCGTCGCCTTTGTGTCTTCTATGTCTAAAAACATTTTCGAATGAAGCAATGAAGCCTTCAAGGCTGCAAGATCATTTGAATAAAATGCATCCAGATAAGAAAGACAAGAATGTAGCATATTTTTAAGACCTAGAGAAGAAGCATAATACTCAGCCAAGTGTAGCAAAACTATTTTCGGCGGCTGCTAAGCAAAATGACGACGGATTTCGAGCTTCGTACAATATCTCTTTGTTAATTGCTCAAAAAGGCAAACCACATAACAAAGGAGAAGAGTTAATATTGCCAGCAATAAATGAAGTAATAACTACTGTGCTTCATAAACCGGCTGCAGATATTATCCGAAAAATACCTTTGAGTAATAATTCTGTGCAAAGACGAATTGATGAAATGGCTGAAAACATTGAAGAATCATTATGCCTGACCTGAGGACAAGTCAATTCTCAATTCAGCTCGATGAGTCCACTTTACCAACTAATGAAGCATTGTTGTTGTCTTACGTGAGGTTTATTAAAGATGAGAAAATATGTGAAGAACTATTATTTGCTAGAAATTTAGAGACCGATACAAAAGGGGAAACCATATTCAATACATTGGAAAACTTTTGCGATGAGAAAGAGATTCCTTTGAAAAATATTATTTCAGTTGCTACAGATGGCGCTCCGGCTATGACAGGGTGCCATAAAGGCTTCATAGCGTACTTAAAAAATAAAATTCCAGATGTTCTTAGTGTACATTGCGATATTCATTTACAAAATTTAGTTGCTAGAAACTTAAGTGAAAAACTATTTCAATCACTGCAATATGTTATCAAAGCAGTCAATAAAATCCGCAACAGCTCTTTGAATGATAGATTATTTCATCAGCTTTGTGTTACTAATGACGAGGATTTCAACCGTTTGTTGTTTCATACTGAAGTTCGTTGGCTATCAAGAGGCAATTGTCTGACTCGATTTTACAACCGGCTTGACTCTGTTATAGAGTTCTTGGAAACTAAAAATACAGAATTGCACGACAAGCTCATAACATCAAAGAATGATATAGCTTACATAACAGACCTGTATAAATTGTTCAACGACATGAATCTCCAACTGCAAGGCGATAAACTAAATTTAATTAAAACAAAAAACGTCGTTGCTGCTTTCGCAGCCAAACTGCTTCTACACAAAAAGAATCTGGGCAGACGTGAGTTTCACAATTTTCCAAATTTATCAGTATCATGCAGTAACGACGAATTGTTTGCCTACTGCCAACATTTGGAAAACCTCCACATTGACTTCACCGAACGATACCAGGACATTTTGAACTTGGAAATACCAGACTGGGTGTTGGATCCGTTTTCAAATGTCAACACAGCAATGTCACCTCAGCTGGAAGAAGAACTTATAGAATTGACAACAAACGAGGAAATAAAAATCAAGTTCAAAAATGGTTACCAAGAATTTTGGCTACAAAAACCGATCCCGCAATTGTACCCTGGATTGTGGTCAATCGTTCAACGATTCTTGATAGCATTCCCATCGTCATATTTGTGTGAACGTGGATTTAGTGCTGTGACAACACTGCTTACTAAAAAGAGAAATCGTTTGCTTGTTACCGAACGTGGCGACTTGTGACTGTTCTTGAGTAAATTGGAACCTGATATCAACAAACTTATTAAACAGCATCAGATTCATCCTTCACATTAGTTTTTATATAAGGATTGATTATTTTAGTTATATTTTTAATAAAAGATACTCTGTTTTAATACTATAAAGTTGCGTTTCAATAATCATTCTTATTGGCAGGTGGAGCCCGTAAGAGTTAACTTGAGACCTAAGCGCCGTTGTATGTTACCTACTGCGCTCAGATTTCAAGTTGCGGGTTATAGTAAAAGTTTCGTTTAGAATTCTCCGTTAATATACATATATAGGTCACAATAATTAATTAATTTAATTTGAAGTTATAGTGGTTTTTAAATAGGTGAAAAAATGGGGGCGCTAAAAAAATATTTATTCTCTAAATGGGCAGTAGACAAAATAAGTTTGGGAACCACTGGTTTAGAATCACATTTCTATCCGAACTTCAGATAGAAATGATTTCGGCTTGGAAGAAAGACCAAAAAATCTCTTTAAACACTTTTATCTCCAATCAAATTAGATACTTTTTTCAAAACGTCAAAACAAACAGTTTCTTTGGGATTGGTATGAAATACTGGGTAATGACGTCACAGTTTCTTGGAGTCAAATATCGCTCTTATTACCTGCAATAATATATATAAAATCGCGTCAAAATGGATATGTTCAAAGACACGTGACATTATTTTGCGACGTTTTATTTTTTATCAAAACTAAATAATTTAATTTCGACCTAGGAAAATACCCAATTAAACATGCGCCGACGGCCTCCATTTTTGTTCAACTTACGTGCCAGGTATTGTAATTTGTTTAACATTACACACGGCAAAGCCAAACGGAAGGGTAATCATTTTAGCAGTCTATGTATGTAAGTGTTTATGTATTTATGCAGGCATGTGGCTATTTACGTCTGTTCCATCGTAGCATCCCAATCGCTTACCTAATTTCCACAAATGAGATGTCACTTGATTTGTCATTATTGTCCGAGTGACATAGGCTATAATTGGTATGCCATAAATGGATATAACGAATGTTACATACAAAGACACGAACTTAGGAATGAGAACGTAGTTCATTGACCCAACCTAACCCAACCTAAATAAGTTATAGGCAGAAAAGGAACATCAGTCTGCGATACTTGACTGCTTAAAAAAGTATCACGACCATTCGCTCTTACGTATCCAGACTCCTTCAAAATGTAACTAAATTGGCGAATGTTTTGAAAAAAAAAACACTAAGTTCTAGGTTTATGTCTGGTATTCTTTTTTTTGTTATTGGAAATAGTCAAGCCGAGCGTATTTTCCCCGTCCCACCCTCAACAGTAACGCTTTAGAGCCCGGGGTCCGCTACTAACCAAGGAGATTTGACGAGGTTACTGGTTTTTTACCCAGAACGACTGCCATCTGTCCTCCACAACCTTTGGGTTGTTGTTGGACACCAGAACCAATCCTTCGATGGTTTGATGATCAAACGCTAGATGGCGTTCGGGTCCCACAGTTTAAACATGGCTTCCGAAACACGGAATCACTTTTCTTTTCGGATAATCAAGTGATTTAAGCCTGCAATATCCTTACCAGACTGAAAACAACTTTTCACAAAGTATATGCTTGCCAGTGGGACTCGAACCCATGACCTCCGGATCACAAGGCCTTGACTGCACTGGACCAGAGAGGCAGTGGAAATAATCACTTGAGATACTCGTAACTAATAACATCAAGAAGTAAGATATCATCAAATGAGAAGTAATTTATAAAATAGGGTAACATTATCAACTACAAATAATACATTTACTTACCTTTGAGCCATGTTCAAAATCCAACAAAAGAATTGAGATCTAAACGGCCGCCAAGTTCTGTAGAGATTCCTGAAATTTATTTATTTGTACTGATATTATAACAATGTTAAAAAATAACGTATAACGGAAAGATGATCAGTTGATTAGCCAAATATAAGAGAAGTTAAGATTCTTATAAATAAATTTCAGGATTCGCTACAGAACTTGGCGGCCATTTAGATTTCAATTCATTTGTACGATTTTGAACTTGGCTCCCATTTTCAGAAAGAAGAAATTTTATCTCGTATAATATTGAAAGGCCTCATCAAATCAATAATTAAAAATAATCTACGAAATTCACAGATTTTTTAATTTTTCCTTTGTATACGCGTAATACCTAGATGACAAATATCTTTTAGATCATGGAAAAGGGGTGAATGATGAATGATATTTTTCAGGTTTTTTAAACAATATTATATCATAGGTTTCGAGTTGTGAAGGGGTCAAAAGTAGCTCGAAATAGTTCGTGGTAATATACACACGACTGCTGCTTCGCCAGTTCCTTCCTTTGAACTTGGCTCTGATACGCTGCCGCGTGTCTAGATCAGGAGAGAAAAAAAAACACCTTAATTACATGGTATGGATACTACTAATCATCTGAATATGCTGTAAATGTTGAACCATTTTCTTTTAATTTAATTTGAGCTAGATTAACGAAAGACGATAAAGGTTTAACGTTATATGGCTTACTTTACCAGTCAACCGTTAGACCAAGCAGGATATAATAGTGGCTTTAAAAATATACCGTATTACGTTATTATGTTTAATTGCTCATAAGATTAGTAGATAAAATCAGTTTCGTCTTATCAATTGTCGTGAGAAACGTTTCCGCTTGAAACTTGGGCTACCTGAATTTTTCCGGGTTCAGTGCTGCCCCCAATTTGAAATAAATCATATGAAAAGAAACAGAGATATCATTTAAAATTTGGTCTTGACCAGGTACTACATAACCCTTCAAACTAATTTATGAACTACTTACTGTTTACAGTTTAAAGTGAGAACGTAAAGCTTTTCTACGCACATACGCCAGAAGTAGCCGTTTTTCGCAATTGTACGTAGAAAAGCTTTACGTTCTCACTTTGTGTGTATATATATATATATATATATATATATATATATGTATATATATATATATATATATATATATATATATATATATATATATATACCTAAAAAATATATACATACATGTGGTCTTCTATATAAGCAATCGAATGAATCTAGATCTGTCTTTAGTTATATATATATTACATTAAAGTTCACTACAATAATAGAGTACAAATAGAGTCACAGGACAATTCGACATTTATGGATTTTTAAATGAAAATAACAGGGTATTTTCTTTGATCTTAACTTTCTATTTTAATTTATATTTGTACAAAATGGAATGCAAACATCGATAAACTTTTTCCAAAACAATTCCAAACTGTTAGGACAAATTAAACTCAATTTAACGAGTAAAAATGACTTAATGTCAATTAGCTCATTTTGAGTTAAAAATATTAAAGCGCCCATCGACCCCGCTTGATCCCTTCTATATTACTTATTATAACAAAAGTATTCTTAAGTTTTACCCCTACTACGAGTACCATATGTGCCTGTTTATTTATTAGTTTTCGGGTTAGATCCCCAGCTAGGGCACGTTGGTACATATACAGGTTTGTTGATACAATAACTTATTTCCCATAAGTACATTTAAATATTATCATTATCTTCGTTCTTATTTCCTTTGTGTGTTGTTTATGACAGTAGTTTAATGTAGATATTTATTGATCTATGTATGTATATGTGTATATATACTTATATATTATGATTATGTATGACAAAAATTGAAAATGTTGTTTGTAATCTGTCTAGCTTTGAAACATATGATTCAAAAAATATCACATTCAGCAACTTATATTTAACTGATAAGAGGTATTAGTAAAATAATTGCGTTTGACTCCACTGGCCCAATGTTATGAAATATTTGACTACTGTTTAGTCAAATATTTCATAACAATTGAAAGATAGCAAACAGTACACAATTCATGCAGTTTGATTGATAGGAAGATGTACTTACTTTTGTAATTCTTGCCAATAAAACTTATTGATTTCCAAAACGGACAAGTTCATTCATAATACTGTTGCCGCTCGATAGTCCACCATCGATAGTATCGATAGACTATCGACAGTATCGATCGATGACGACGAGCAATCTATCGATACTATCGATTGACGCGTTTGGCATTTTTTGATTGAAACTATCGATTGTAAAACAACACTAGTTCATAATGTTTGTAACTTTTTAACTGAAGCTAAATGAATTATATTTTTACTATCAATAAACCAATACTCTTATTTACGAAGCTATATTTTTTTTATTGACAGAGGTTTTATTTTTTTTTACTTATTTATCCTGTAATAACAATTTATAGAACTTCGTATTAGTTCAGAAAAAAAACAAGATATTTATTATGCGGAAATAATATTATTTCAGGAACTTTAAAGTAACAGAAATCACGAAAATCGTCTAATTATTAACACTCAATTTGAAGATTTATTTACCATTGAAAATGGTTATCAGTTGCAAATCGCTTAAGTCGTATTTTTGGCCATAGCTCCAAGAATTTTGGGATAACCGAGATGAAAATAGTACTAAGATCTGAGAAATTTATCGAGACATGTGTAAGCGTTTGTATTTTGAAAATCGGCTGGTAACTTTTATTGTAATTTAAAAAAATGTAAAAGAAGTCGGGATTTAAGGGGTGTTGGTTTACTAAATTGTCAATATTTCGGCAAAAAGCCGACTTTAAGAAAAAAAACTTAAAACAAGGTCCTAGGGTATCAGTTTAGCTACAAAACTACCTTTAGATTTGGCATATATAAAAGTGATGTAGCTTCTATGGTTATTGACCGATAGTCACTGTAATGGTATTAAAAGATGCGGATGCGGGCGAGAAATTCATCCTAATTGAAATTCTGTAAAACGGATACGGATTTCAGTTTTTTTTTTTTAAAGAGACTTGTTATTTAGGATTAACAAAAGTTGGAGTGATTACGAGTATTGACTGATCGTCGTGGTACCTAATCGTGTTAATAAGTATAAAACTTTTTTCCAAATAAAATTCAAAAATATATTGTCTTATTTTCAAAATTCCAACTCCAATGCACTTCTTGTCTGCTTTCGCATCTTTTAAAAAGGTTTTATATATTTTCAGAATTACCAACAGTTGGAGTAATCGACAACACAGCTAACTAAGCTATTTTTGGGAGGCTCCCATACAACAAACGTGATTTTTTATAAATAATAATAGTACGGAACCCTTCGTGCGCGAGTCCGACCCGCACTTGGCCGGTTATTTAAAATAATAACCAGCCAAGTGCGGGTTTCTAATTATAAAAGATTTAGAAGAAACAGAATTATTTCCAAATACTTAGCCTATAAAAATTTACTAGTTTTCTACAGTTTTAAATGGTAATTGTCGCTTTCGATATTTTGTTCTAACCCAATCTAGCATAGACAATTTTTTTTTTCTTTATCGAGTGGGGTATCAAATGAAAGGTCTTGTTTAGTAAATTTTAATAATATATACATTGTTAGCCATTCGAGTATATGGCGCCTGTAGAAGGGTATTAGTTTTTTAATCGTAAATCTTATTATATACAAATAAGTACCTGCGCAAACAGGCATACAGACCACCTGATGATAAATGGTTACCGAAACATATGAGCTTTTATCAATCAGCCTAATCCAATCAAACGTAAAATGATAATGTTCTCTTGATTGAATATTACAAATAACAATTGCAAGCAATGTAGAAATGCTCTTGTCTACTCTTAATTAAAATTAGGCATGTGAAGCAACAGCACAGCCTTATGACGAAATAATTGTATTAACAAGATGTTTCGCCACACAAATTGAACCAATTCAAAGAAATGCGAGTGTTGTTTGATTGGCTCAGTTTCAGGAATCTCTTACCTATTATATTCACAGTGCCGGGTTTAGCACTACCAGCGCCTTCGGCGAGATTTTTACGGCGCCCCCTAACTGAAACTTAAATGCATAGGTACAAAGAAATGGCAAAAGATATAATGAAGAACCATTAATTATTTTTAAAATTTTACTTAAGGCGGCCCTTCCTTGCGGCTCTGTCGTCAACGCGAGCATAGTTCGAAAAGCTTGTTTTTTCATCCAGGGCAACGCTAGAAAAAAAGCAAACCAAAAAGAGAGAGATAGCGCCTTATGGCACGGTTAGCACTGTATTGAATGAAATTAGTATTATTATATACTATCCATTGAACAAATGTTAACTATGCATAGAGTGCGGAAATTTCATAAAACTTTTTCCAGGATATACGTTTTTCTCAGTAAGCCTTACAAGTTTGTGAAATACATGTTTTTAATTTAAATTTTCATTAAATTTGCGAGGTTTCCATTGAAATATTTTATTTTTATTTTTACAATTTATGAGTACTTTATGAACGGTCGAAGTTCAGGTAAAATTTGTGCAAAAAAGCAGATTTTTGGAGGCGTATGAACTTGTTTTTCCAAATATCCATTTTTTATTTCGATAAAAACCTAGAAATAGTGCACAAGATATCTGTTAGTTCAAAAGATTGCAAGAAAAATATCAGTTACTACGCCATAATTACGAACGAGCGTTTGTATGAAAAGCAAGACGGGAAGGCTGCTCTTAAGTAGCTTTTCTATAGGCGAACACTTTTGAGTAAAGACAATGTGTTAAGCAATTTCATTTTGGATTGACAAAGTTGCCAAGTTTGTTAATCTAGATCGAGTCGACAGTATCTCATGTCGATCGCAGATAGGTTTGTGTCAGCTAAAGCTTAGCAAAATTTTGGGAATTAACGGCATGTAGCCCTCGATCATAGAGCGAAGGCTGCGGCGCCCCTTTACATCTGGCGCCCTAGGCGGTCGCCCAATCGCACCCTACCCTAACGCCGCTACTAAAAATAAATGAG